>CM056490.1:51210939-53998089 GCA_029783415.1 Anisodus acutangulus
TTCGTTTTCTCGGAACCGATTTTTCATGTTATAATTTATTTCTTTATAACAACAATGTCATTTATTATAAAGGTACACTTTTTAAAAATTGTCTCTCTATAACAATCATACTCAAATATTATGTAATAATATTTTATAAGAAATAATTATGTATAAAAATAAAATATTTAAGTTCTTAATTAATTTTAAATATATATGTTTCTTAAATTTTAATTCTTTATCAGTATGGTACAATTAGTTATGAATTTAATACTAGTAATTTATTAGTCTTTTCAATTTTAAATAGTGAAAGTTGAAAATCAATTGAGTTTTTAAAATTAACAAATATATTATTTTCTTTTATAACATAAAAAATATATAAAAATATTTTTTTATATTTTTATTTATAACAAATAAATAAGATCTAACCTCAAATATCACTATACATCGATAACAACATCTCATTGTTATAAAGTATAGAGAGGTTTGATGAAATATTTATTTTCATTGCATTGACTTGGTGGGTATAAAGAAACGAAACCAAAGCCCAAAGAAGAACGAAATATTTTACAATCTACTAAGTAACATATTGTTATGAACCACCCACTGTATTTAAGCTGACCCAAAGTCTAGTATTTCTCTTTCCGTTTCATACTAGATTGCAGACTAATAAAGAGGCCCAAATTCGTGGATCGCGTGGTATGTTCCTCTAAATATCACATTGCATTTTTTTAGCAGATCTGGTTTGGTTCTGTCATTTTAGTTGCGTGGAATCGTGATTCGTGAGATTTTTGTTTTTTATTTTCATTTTTTGGGTATATGTTTAATTTGTTGCAATTTTGTAGATACAGAATTATGAAGGTATGATTTAGTGCTTATTTGTTTTTGATGAGATCTGGATTCCAATTTGTTGCAACGAGTTGAACAATTTTGAAGATATCAGTGTATAAGATGTGGAGTCTGGGGAGAGTAGTGTGTAGGCAGGTATTTTGAAATTGGTGACTGAAATCTGGACAAACCACCACTTGCCGTAGTAGCGTACAAACCTTTCCTAATTCAAGAAACAGAAAAAAGATTGACTACAAACACTGTCCTCTATGATTTATGGGGTTGGAAAGAGTGTTGAGTAGGGTTATTCCAGTTGTAGAAATGTTTGAAAGTAATCTAACAGAGTAAAATCATGCAAGTGAGTTTATGAAAAATATGAAATGAGTTTGGGAAATTTCCAGGAAAGCAAATGGTTTGATGGAATTCCATTATCAGGATAATAATGTCTACTCAAGAAATCAAAGTTGCACTTTTTGATTTTTCTTTTACTACAAGAACTGAACTTAATAGAAAGGAGTTTTAGAGCAAATTCTAGCCTATGTTGCTCGGACTCGGGGGCGGGTGTCAGATACGGGTACGGATCTAGACGTCGGATTCGTCATGATCTAAATTTTAAGATTTGTGGGTACGGATCCGGGTGCGGGGATTCTGCAAAAAATAATTCAAAATTCTAATAATAGAGTTATAAAACCTAAATTATGAGATATTATGGGAAAAACTTGAGGAGAAAATATTGATCAAGAGGGGAATCTCGGAAGTAGATAAAAGGAAAAGGAGTGACATAGAAATTTTTATATACAGGTTATTCCATTTTTCTTCAATTTCACCATAGCTTTTGTTTTGATTACCTAAATCATTGAATCTGTCTGGAATTTCTCCCTCGATTTTGGTCAAAGTACCTAAAATTGGTTGACCAGACCGGGTACGGATCCCACACCACACCCACACCCACACCCATGTCGTGTCGACACAGGTGCGGCACCGAAAGTGAAGAGTCCGAGCAACATAGATTCTAGCTAAGGCAAAAACAGTAAGTGATTTCTTTCCATCTGTCCAAATCTATCCAAACCTTGGTGGACAGAGATACCTAGTACATGTGCTGGTGGGAGATAGCAGGTATCTCCTGGAATTAGTCAACGGGCGTGTAAGTTGGCCACGGTTAAAGAAAAGAGTTTTGTAGTTGGAGTTGAATACTGAAGAAAGACGAATAACAAAATACTTCAACATTGAAGAAGAATTTGTCAGAATGGCGTTAAGAAGAATGACTCATTTCTTTTATGGTTGATTTTATTTTCTGGATGTTATATATATATATATATATAGAGAGAGAGAGATAGATAGAGAGATAGATAGATAAAGCTTTTGTTTTTTTAATTCTTAAAGATAGTCAACATACTTTGGAAAAAAAGGTAGTGAAAGTAAAACATGTAGTTACTCTCTAAGGAACACAACTTTTAGGGAAAACAATTCAAATTAGTTTCTTCTATTTATTTAAATGTTATTGTTAATGTTTTTCTTTGATCAAGTATTGTTAATATATTTCTTTGATCAAGTATTGTTAATATATTATTAAATGTTTGATGTTCTTGATACTCTTAATCAAGACGAGTATGCTAAGATTAGTAGTTTAGTATGTGCTATGAATTATACCATAACAGACATTGCATGTGGTATTGGTCTGCTTAGTAGATTTACTAGTAATCCTAGTCATGGGCATTGGAAAGCCATTAGTAACTTGTGAAATATTTGAAGAATACATGAATTAAGGTTTGCATTATGAATGCACATCTTCTTTTTTGGAATGTTACAGTGATGCTAGTTGGGCTTTTGACAGAAGAAACTCTTAAGTCTACAAGTGGCTAGTTATTCATTATAGGAGGAGCTATAGTGGATGGTAGTCTAAGAAACATTTTTTGCGTTGCACTATCGCGTATGTAAGCTGAATTGATTCAAAACATGTTTTGATGCAAGGACTGGGATTAATTAGTTGAAAGACAGCTGGAAGTGCAGAATTAGTTACTCCTCCAGAAGTTAGTTACAATTGTTAAATTGTTAGTTGTTAACTGTACTGGGTACTCAGTTGTAGTTAAGCAGTTACTGAATTTAGAGATTCTAGTCTTCCTTCATTGATTGTATGAATACACTGTACTCTTGTAGTTGAATTCATTCATGATAATAATACAAGTTACACTTCTTCTCTCTAAACTCTATTCTCTCTTCTAGCTTAATTCTCGCCCTGAACAAGCAATCATCTTCTTAGAGTTACAAACTCCTAGATTAACTAATTCCATTCGAGATTACTTTTGTGCATCAATTGGTATCAGAACAGTGTGATTCTCGGCTTAATTCCATGGCGCGAGACAAGAATCAAGATAAATCTTAAGAGGATGTTGAAGAAAAACTGTCTCTAATCCAAGATCAGTTACAGAAATTAATGGAAGGCATGGTCAGTATCAATGATAGAAATGTTCAGATTGATAAGGAGTTATTGGAGATCAAACAAGCAATTGGAGGAATGAAACAAAAGGAAAAGGAGGTTGAACCAGCTAGGGCTGAATCATCTGTTGGAGGTGACTGCTCTAGGGGGTTAAGACACCATAATTCTGGTAAGGAATTCCACAATGGAACTATTGGAATGAGAAATTCTCATGGTAATTTTCTCACTCGATACTCTAAGTTAGATTTTCCTTGATTTGCTGGGCAAGATCTAAGAACATGGTTGTACAAAGTTGATTAATTCTTTTCTATGGATGAAATTCCTTATGATCAAAGAGTTAAGGTTGCTTCCATTCATTTGGATGGGGAAGCAATAGCTTGGCATAGGTCTTACATGAAATCCAGAAACGCTACTTCAGATCTTACTTGGACAGAGTATATTCTGGCTTTTGAATGAAAGATTTGGAGATGGATTTGAAGATCCCATGGAGGCTATCAAGAGTCTTCAACAGACTGGTAGTGTGAGGGATAAATGAGAATGCAATAAGCTGTTTCTTGGGGGGGGGGGGTTAAAACCTGAGCTAAACAAGTCTATTAGAATCCAAGAACGAACCTTGTTACAAGCTTATAAAATTGCTAGATTACAGGAAGAAGTTTTTGAAGCACAAGCAGTTTCTTGGGGAATTAAACCTACTAGCAAAAATCAGAACTCCATTTTACCAAACCCTCATATTGCTAAATACCAAAATTACCAAAAACCAAATCCACCTAATTCTTCCTTCAAGAAACCTTTTGAACCCTTGACCAATAGACCTAGTAGATTTCCCAATGTTAACTCTGGAAGAAAATTGTTAACAACTGCTGAAATGAATGAAAAAAGAGCTAAAGGGTTGTGTTTTCTTTGTGATGAGAAGTATGTACATGATCACATTTGTAAAGCTAAAAAGCAATTATTCTTGGTAGAAGTTTGTGAAGAAGTTGAAGTACTAGGTGAGTTACTAGGAGAGGAGGTGATCCAAGTTCACGAAGGAATTGAAAACACTGATGAGTGCATGACTATCTCTTTGCAAACTTTCACTGGTGTGACAGGTTATCAGACCATTAGAGTGACTAGATACCATAAAAAGAAACCCCTACAAGTGTTGATTGACACAGGTAATACCCACAGCTTCATTGATGAAGAAGTGGCAAGAAAATTGGGTTGCAAGTTCAGTTCCATAATGGAACAATCTGTAAGTGTAGCTGGTGGAAAGAATGTTCAAACTGCTGCTGTTTGTAAAAATCTTCAGTGGTTGCTACAAGGAACTACTTTTACATCTGATTTCCTTCTATTGCCCTTAGGAAATGTTGATATAGTTCTAGGTGTGCAGTGGTTAAACACACTATGTAGGATTTTGTTTGATTTTCAGAATAGAACTATTGAATTTGTACATCAAGGTAAGAAGCATGTCTTGGGAAGAGCAACTACACAAGTCAAGACAGCCAAAGCCAAAGCCTTGAATAAGAAGACAAATGAGCAGGTTCAAGTCTTTATGCTATCTTTGGTTTCAACTGCTGAACCACAAGGCCAATGTAACAGTATCCAAGCTATGCAAGGTACTGGAGTCCCTTCTATTTTTGCCCCATTGATGAAACAGTATAGTTGCATCTTTGAAATGCCAACTACACTACCTCCACATAGAGGACCATTTGATCATAGGATACCACTTATTGACTCAGCTGTTCCTGTCAGTAAGAGTCCATATAGGTATCCAGGAATTAAGGACATTATTGAAAAACTAGTGCAAGAAATGATGGACCAAGGGGTGATTCAACATAATACTAGTCCATATGCTTCTCCAGTAGTATTGTTTGGGAAGAAAGATGGAAGTTGGAGGCTGTGTTGATTATAGAGATTTGAACCAATTGACTGCGAAGGACAAATTTCCTATCCCAATAATAGAGGATTTACTGGATGAATTAGGAGGTGCTGAGGTGTTCTCTAAGATTGATCTTAGAGTTGGATACCATCAACTGAGAATGGATGATGCTGATACTCACAAAAAAACATTCAAAACTCATGAGGGGCACTGTGAATTTCTGGTTATGCCCTTTGGTTTAACAAATGCACCATCTTCTTTTCAAAGCCTTATGAATTCTGTTTTTAAACTTCTCCTTAGGAAATCAGTATTAGTTTTTTTGATGATATACTGATTTATAGTAAGGATATATCTACTCATGTGGTGCACTTGGAAGCTGTTTTTACCATTATGAAAAAACATCAGTTATATGCTAAAGGGTCAAAATGTGCTTTTGGGGTGCCTGAGGTGGAATACTTGGGTCATTTTATCAGTGCTAAAGGAGTAGCAACTGACTCAAGGAAGATCTCAGCTGTACAAGATTGGTTGATTCCTACCACTATTAAGCAGTTAAGGGAATTTTTGGGTTTGGCGGGATTCTATAGAAGGTTCATCAAAGGTTTTGGTTCTATTGCTAAGCCTCTGAATGAGCTATTGAAAAAGGACAAGTTCAATTGGAATTCTGAAGCTACTGCAGCATTTCTTAAGCTTAAGGATGCTTTGGTTTCTGCACCAGTTTTGGCCTTGCCTGATTACAGTAAGTTGTTCATTATTGAAACTGATGCAAGTGGGTTAGGAATTGGTGCTGTTTTGATGCAACAAGGGAATCCAATTGCCTATATCAGTAAGTCATTGGCCCCTAAACACCAGGTCATGTGTGGTTATGATAGAGAATTACTGACACTTATTTTTGCTGTGACCAAGTGGTCCCATTATTTGTTGGGAAGACACTTTATTGTGAGAACTGACCAAAAACCTTTGAAACACCTACTTGGTCAGAATATTCATACTGATTTCCAAGTAGCTGGTATTTCCAAGTTGATGGCATTTGATTTTTCTATTGAGTATAAGAAGGGAAATGAAAATAAGGTTGCTGATGCCTTATCCAGGAACCAAGGTGCTGAACTTTTGGCCATTTCCTTATTGATTCCTAATGACACCTTATTTGAACAAATACAACAATTTTGGGTTGCTGATTCCGTGTTGCAAGATTTGATCTCTAAACTACAGGTGCATCCTTACACATCTTATACTTGGATCAATTCTCAACTGAGATGGAAGGGTAGATTGGTTGGGGGGCAAATTTACAGCTTAGACAGACTATTATTCAGCTGTGGCATTCTACAGCTCAAGGTGGTCATTCAGGTATGGATTCTACTATCAAGAGATTACAATCTCTTTTCCATTGGAAATCCATGGCTCAGGACATCAGAACTTTTATCAGTAAATGTGATGTGTGCCAGAGACACAAATATGATACATCTGTTTATCCTGGTCTTATTCAACCCCTTCCCATTCCTGATGGTGTTTGGACTGACATTAGTTTGGATTTCGTAGGACTTCCTAAATCTAAGGGAAAAAATGTCATTCTAGTGGTAGTTGACAGGTTAAGTAATTATGGTCATTTCATTGGTTTACAGCACCCCTATACAGCTCAAACAGTAGCACAATCCTTTATGGACAATGTGTTTAAACTCCATAGCATGCCCTCAACCATGGTTAGTGACAGGGATCTTATATTTTTGAGCTCATTTTGGCAAGAATTATTCATTCTCCAAGGAGTTCAACTTCATAAATCCACTGCTTATCATCCCCAAATAGATGGTCAAACAGAGGTTTTAAATAGAACACTTGAGACTTATTTTAGGTGCTTTTGCTCA
The DNA here is from genome assembly GCA_029783415.1 of Anisodus acutangulus. Classification (NCBI taxonomy): domain Eukaryota; kingdom Viridiplantae; phylum Streptophyta; class Magnoliopsida; order Solanales; family Solanaceae; genus Anisodus; species Anisodus acutangulus. Next base: position 51,217,901 of record CM056490.1, read on the forward strand.
GATAACCCTCAAGGCTGGGCTGCTTGCTTACTTACCTCTTGCTGAATGGTGGTATAATACCACTTATCATTCTGCAATAAGGTGTACCCCGTATGAGGTTCTTTATGGTCAGAAACCTCCAATTCACCTTCCCTATTTGGCTGGAGAAGCACAAACTGAGATGTTAGACAGATCATTGGAAGCTAGAGAAGCCATTATTGAATTACTCAAGTTTCACCTTTCAAGAGCTCAACAAAGAATGAGGGACATGACCAACAAACACAGGTCTGATAGAAGGTTTAATGAAGGTGATTGGGTTTACTTGAAGTTGCAACCATACAGGCAGATTTCTGTGGTATACAGACCCTTCAACAAGCTGGCAGCTAAGTATTTTGGTCCTTATTTGGTTATTGCTAAGGTAGGTGAGGTTGTTTACAAGTTGTTGCTGCCTGCTGATGTGCTAATCCATTCTACTTTCCATGTGTTTCACTTGAAGAAATGTCATGAGGTCCCTGCTGTCATTTTTCACCCTCCAATCTTACATTTGTCTAGTCCATATTGTCCCTTACCTGAATCTATCTTGGAGAGAAGGATGGTGAAGAAGGGAAACAAGGCTGTTTGTCAAGTTCTGGTTAAGTGGGATGGTATTGATGTTGCACAGTCAACTTGGGAGTTCCTCAGTGAGTTTCAACATAGGTTTCCTGATTTTCATCCTTGAGGACAAGGATGTTCTTCAAATAGGGGGTATGGATGCAAGGATTGGGATTAATTAGTTGAAAGACAGCTGGAAGTGCAGAATAAGATACTCTACCAGAAGTTAGTTACAAAGTTAGTTAAAGTTGTTAGTTGTTAACTGTACTGGGTACTCAGTTATAGTTAAGCAGTTGCTGAATTTAGAGATTCTAGTCTTCCTTCATTGATTGTATAAATACATTGTTCTCTTGTAGTTGAATTCATTCATGATAATAATACAAGTTACTCTTCTTCTCTCTAAACTCTATTCTCTCTTCTAGCTTAATTCTCGGTTGAATCCCTGAACAAGCAATCATCTTCTTCGAGTTACAAGCTCCTAGATTAACTAATTCCATTCGAGATTACTTTTGTGCATCATGTTTCTTGCTAGCAGAGATATTCAATGAATTAAGAAATTCATGAAGTGCATACCATTTACTGATGATCGATTCTTCTTAACACCATTTGCCAATTCTTCTTCAGTCTACTCCAATTTAAATTCCTTCTTTTTCTTGGGTTTAGTTCTTGTGATAAAAGAAATCAAAGGGTGCAAATTTTGATTTTTTGAGTATACATTGTATTCAAGGGATAAAATTTTCATTTAATCATTTGCACCTTGTGGAGAAATTAATATCATAAATATAGTTTTCTGAAAATGCCTTGCCTACACTTATTTCACATTTTCCATAAAGTTCTCTTGCATGATTTCACCCTTTTAGATTAATTTTGCAATAGTTCTACTACATTCCCTTGTTTGGTTAGGGAGGAAATGCGAAGGGGTATCGGGTAGCATTTTCAGCTCCAAAACTAGAAAAAGAGGGGGCGTTGAAAGTTTTTAATATTCCTTCTACCTATACCAAATAAGTGGAGCAGTTTAAATACTTAATATGTCCCTGTAGTTCCACTTTCCCGTCTTCCCTGTAATCAAACTTACTGTAAAGGTAACTCCTCCATATGTCGAACGTTAACTTTTCAACGCTCACCTATTTTAGCTTAAGATAGAACTACTTCTTCTTGTGTTCTTGGGTCATTGTGAATCATCTTGGTTTGCCTTTAAATTTTCAACATCTGCCTTAACTACTGTAAGAACCTTAGACCAAGTTGCGGTTGACTCAACTGCAAAGCATTCTAAACGTATGCCAGTGAATTCTTATTCTTATAGCTCTCTCTTGTCCCGCATCATAAAATTTGTTAAATTGTTTATTGGTTCTATACACAATTGGTTTTCGAGTCCTTCCTCAAACATGTCTACAACAACAACATATCCAATGTAATCCCGCAAGTGGGTCTGGGGAGGGTAGAGTGTAATAGACCTTACCCCTACCTTGGGAGGTAGGTAGAGATGCTGTTTCCTCAAACACGTCTGCTACTTTTTTTCCCCAAAACCTCACATTTCTAATTTAACCTGCTGTGTGAGCGGGCTATTTCTCTTATTGAAGGGTTCTTCTTTATAGCTTGTTCTTTGACTATTTTCATGATCATGTTGTATAGGCGTTATTGCTATTTTGTAGATGTTGCTATACAGCAGTTTGGCCTAGTAGACACTTGCATTGAGAAAATGGTTTGTAGTCTAAATTTATTATTTTCCAAATACGAGGAAACATGTGAAGTTTCTTCTGAAGTTGGATAAAAGCTAATGTGTGACTGCATCACAGAGCAATTCAAAGTTGGGATTTGAATTTGTTCTTTCTGCGCAGTCTTTGTTCTGTACCTAATTTTACACGTGAATCTAAATTGAGATGACATTTGTTATCGTTTGGTTAAGCAGAAAAATATGGCCAAGGATGTCGAAGTTGACGGATTCAACCCAGGATTGATTGTCTTACTTGTTATCGGTGGGCTCGTGCTGACGTTTCTTATTGGGAACTATGTCCTTTATGTGTATGCCCAGAAAACTCTTCCTCCAAAGAAAAAGAAGCCAATCTCCAAGAAGAAGATGAAGAAGGAAAGACTGAAGCAAGGCGTCTCAGCACCCGGAGAGTAGATGTTTAGACACTGGGTGACATTAAGAGAGAATATGTCAGTTCACGTCCAGCAGCATTTCAATCAGATGGTTGTATTTTTAAGGTTACATTTTCCTGTCAACATATGTAGAACTTCATCCAGAGATGCTGCCTTTTATTGTGCTTGCGGACTGATAAATTTCATAGAAGCTACTGATTTTCATTTTCACTTCTAGCAAACCTATTGGTTTTCAGTTCTTCTCTTTGGTGATGTGAGGTTTATGCTTAGTGCTGCTATCTTGGATTTCATAATTGTGGAAGCTGTTGATTTTAGTCCTCTAAAGCTATAATAGCAGTGAGGTGAGGTAGCAAGTGCCCGTGGAGTTAGTCGAGGTGCATGCAAGTCAGCCTGGATACCACGTTATCAAAAAAAAATAGCCGTGAAAGAAATGACGAAAACAACTTAAGCAACTGGTATTTGTTAGAGTTGTGATAGTCGTTTAATTATTATGGGTGTATACTTGATCTTGCCACATACAAAAGGAGAGGAGCAAGTTTGCAGCCTTCATTCTTCTTCCCCCTTGCTGTTCCTCACATTTTACTCTATTTGCAAATATGGTATAAGTTGTTGGGTATTTTTGCTCGTACGGGAAGTATATAACTATTACAAGTATTCGAAAGGATAAACAAAGATTCAATAATTCAACTAGAAATCTGAAAATTACAATATAATCACAAAACTGAAATTACAATTTTGTTGAAGACGGAAAAATGGAAACTGGTTTTGTTGAGTCGAGTGTGGCACTCTGTCCTTAAGACAATATTGCCCCGTATGTATCCTTTATACGTCATGGACAATTTGTTTTCCAAGATAAAACAACAATGGAACACTTGAGCAAAGGAAACTCAAGAGCTACCGTGAAGAATATTGAGTAACGAAATGATGCCTTGGAAGTTGTAGGAAGAAGAAAACTTTCTGCTTGTGTAAGCTTCTGAATTTCGTGTATATTATATGTGTGTTCTTAGTGCTCAACAATGGTGTAAGGGGGTGTTTATATAGGTGATGGAGGGGCTGAAAAACTGCCTCCATAATAGCCAAATAATGGCCATTATGGAGGTAGTAAAGTCACCAACATAAATGGTGAAAGACCAACGGATTCGGCCATTATAGGAGGAGTAATTCAGCCAAAATAAATGGTGAATTGAGAGCTTAGCGTTCATCTTTGATCGCCCAAATTCGACGCTCGGAAACTTCAGGACCAAACTCCGTACATCTGAAAGAATTCTCGTCCGAATCGTACATCTGAACTTGGGATCAAATCGTATTACGGAAAAGTTCTGGCCCAAAAAGATGACCACGCCGTGGACCGGAATCGAACCGGACGAGGCGGCGTGGCGTGGTCTTTCCTTGAACCGAAGCACATCTAGGTCCTCCATCCTTTAAACACATGGGATACCCCTTGGGGTCCCAAACCCCAAACCAATTTCGAGTCTTATATACACAACAATTCTTTCTTCCTCTACCGATGAGGGAGAATTGAGCACAATACCACACTTTCCATGCTTCAAACACCTTACTTCGTGGACCAATATCTCTTTCATTTCTCAATGAAATTTGACGATTCTTGGCCCTACGGTTATCTACGTACTTAGTAGATCATGCATGTGTGAAGAACCAGATTCTCTAACATACGTAACACTAGTGTTTAAGCCGTTAAAGTTGGTCGGTCGCAACTCCCGCCAAAGGCAAATTTCCAACATAAATTACAGTATAATTTTATCCCTCATAAAATGCTCTCTTGTTTTAGATTAGTAACGAAATGAATATATTTTAGGGCAAGTCGTAAAACAGTAAGAGGATAAGGTACAGGTTACAAAATGATGTAGATACGTTAGGGGTGATGCACCCCGGGTGCAACGTGGAAAGATCTCTAATTCTAATCAGTTCATTGATTATAATGAAGCCAATTGCAGCAATCAGAATCCCACAATCCTCATTTACACAAATTATGGTAGATATATTTCTTAATAGGATCGAATGCTTTTCATATGTAATTAAATCTACTCTGCAGTTTAGGAAACATCTATGAGCTTATCCAAATTTCCTGAATACCCTAATAAATCAAACTCTGTTCAAACTCATCCATGAATTTTCTTCCCCTGCTGCAACAAAGCCAAATAGTAAATCAAACATTAAAAACATGATCACCATCTAGAATCCATAAAATACTACTACTTGTGTTGTAGAAAGTGAATTTCTCACATGAGTTAGGCCAGGCTTAGTAGCTATAATGCCTTTAGATTTGCAACGGTTGTGCCGTCCCTTGGATCGATTTGGTGTAGGAATGTGAGTGAGTTTCAGGACCTCTATAATCGATATATCGTAAATCACCGAACTCATTCAATAAATTCCTTTTTCCCATAAAAAAAGAAACATTTTGATTAGTCATAAATTCCCACATCACACCTCTTGGGCTGCTCTTCTCTGTATCCTGCATGAACATTAGATGCTTCCTGCACCGGTTAACCTTTTATTAATCCACATCAAGTGAAAAAAAAAGGAGAAATGAACATAAATAGCCGCTCACACATAAAGAAAATAGCTGCAAATGTATAACATATTTATTATATTACATGTATATTAGCTAGAGATACATCTTGTGTAGGACACCTCAAAAATAACCTATGCTGGTAGGACACCTCAAAAATATCGTTGGGTATGTGTGGGCAGGGGCAGATACAACTTGGCTTAAGGGTGTCATCCAATACCTTTGTATCCGCCGAAACTTCACCTTATTCTATGCACTAGATGGCCGTGCCCGTGCTCAGCACGGGCGTATGCCTGACATTATTGGTGGGTGAATTGATTAAATGACCCCCTGCAAAATATAACAGATCGCTTATATGTTATTTCAGAATCGTCCATGTATACAGAGGGTCATATACCTCTATTCATTTGTAATGACCCTTTTTAACTAATTTTATGTTATTTGTGTAATTACAAAATTACTAAAAGGTCCTAACACCAAGAAAATACTTTTACCTGTTTCAAGCTTTTAACACAATAATATTTACATGCATTGATGGACAAAGTTATACAAGATTATGAAACAGTACATTCTTCATCCTCAATGAGAGAACCCATTTACATAATGGACAAAAGAATAAGATCCCTATTGAAATGTGACCACTCTATAAACCTTTGTTGTCATAAGCATTTTGTCCCAATTTGACAAAAAGTATTTGAACCTGCATTACAAAACATAGCCAAAGGTTGAAATTTGCAACTATCCACGAAAATGAACGGAGAGTTTCGTAAAGCTAAGAAATGAGGAAGACACAATGGTGACACAGGAATTTGGTATGGAACTAAAAGACCACACGGCAAGCAAGCTGTCCGTGATATATCACGGTTTGGAGCATATTTTATACCATAAAATTGTAATTAATTAGCATTGTATTCTTACCATAATTGTAGGATTCTTGTACAACTATAATAGAGTTTTGAGAGTAGAATAGGAATAGGATTTTCCATATTATGGAAATTGTAAATGGTATATATACCCTTTCATTAATGAGAATAATCAAGGGATTATTTCTTTCATGATATCAGAAGTCTAGGTCTCAAATTCCTCCCTCAACAAAAAATTCCATAGACTTTTTTTCTCGAAATCCGAGACTCTCTTCTCGGTTTTTGTGTCCGACGGTATCCTTTTTCTTCCCAATTTTTTCTTTCAAATCCCTACATCACGTCTTACTATTATGGCTAAGAACACGTTTCACCCTGCCCTTACTGTTTCTAATATCAAGAATCACATCCCTATCATTCTTGAAATAGAAAATGTTCAATACGCGACGTGGGCCGAACTGTTCAAAGTTCATGCACACTCACGTCAAGTCCTCCATCACATTATCCCCGCGGCTCCTACAGATAAAGAGGTGCCAAAACCCGAGGATGATCCTAAGTTATGGACGATACTTGATGCTACCGTTCTTCAGTGGATTTACTCCACTATATCTACCGACCTATTGCAAAAGATTATTAAATTAGATGCTACAGCGATGGATGCTTGTAATAGAGTACGTGGCATCTTCCAAGATAATCAAAATTCTTGTGTTGTTACCCTTGAGCAGGAATTCTCCCACTTCAATATGAAAGATTTCTTTAACGTTTCAGCATACTGCAAAAGATTGAAAGAATTGGCGGACCAACTCCGCAACGTTGGTGCGCCCGTAACCAACGACTATCTCGTACTTCAGATGGTTGTAGGCCTATCTGAGGCCTATAATGGCGTCGGTACGCTTCTTCGTCAGAGCAGACCTCTTCCGCAGTTTTATCAGGCTCGTTCCATGATCAGGCTCGAAGAGGCAGGATTAGCAAAGAAAGTGGCAACTAGGGCCCCGCCTGTCATCATGCTGACCAAGTCCAATTTTGCTCCCTCTATTTCCAACATTTTCGGCCAAAACCGCAATAACGATGGCGGCAAAAAGGGTCAGAATCACAAAAATAATAGCAAGAACTGTGGCGGACACCGAGGTGGAAATAACGGGGGTGCCAATGGGCCTCGGGGAAGTGGGCCGCACGCCAACTGGCCACAGCCCTGGGGACCTTGGCCGTGGAACTGGGCTAGTGGGCTTGGGCCCAACAACCCCTATTTCCAGCCCCTGGTCCGTATCCAACTTGGGCCCAGTTTCAGAATTACAGCAGGCCCAGTCCAGCAGCCCAGTGGAACTCAATAGCTAATGATGGGCCGGTGCAACAAGCCGGCGTGCTTGGGCCTCGGCCCCACCAAGCCCACCATGCTGCAGGACCCACTCCCACCAATATTGAAGCCGCGATGCACACCCTCAGATTAAATCCCTAGACGCAAATTGATACATGGACACCGATGCCACTACCCACATGACGTCCGACCAAGGTGCTCTCTCGTCTTATTCCAATTTGATCAGTAATCGTGGTATAATTATTGGTAATGGCAATTCGATTCCAATTCGTAGTTACGGTCATAAAACAATGTCTCCCCCCCCCCCATCCACTTCTTATCTTGAAAAATATCCTTCATGCCCCTAAATTAATCAAAAATTTGGTGTCTGCCCGTAAATTCACCACTGATAATTCCGTTTATGTTGAATTTGATCTTTTTTGTTTTTTTTGTGAAGAATTTCAAGACGGGGATTCCTCTCATGAGCTCCGTTATATGGCTAGTACGCTGAGCAACTTCGAATTCTGTTGTGCTGGTGCACAAAGCAAGCACACAAGGACTGCGTAAATCTTTGATCTGTCTATCATTGCCCATGTTGGGCTGACTCATTTTTTTAGGCAAGAAGACCACTAGTTGAATTATTAAACTATGTTGACTAACTGAAAAAGGGCACTGCTCTTCTTCACCCACTACTGATATTGGCTGACATGTTGATAGGATAGCAGGGAAAGTTGAGAGTATATCCGGAGAAAGAAAAAAACCTTTTCAGGATGAGGCTACGAACCGTAATGGAGCCAATGAGAAAGCAGTTGCAGGCCAGTGTACGCCTACCTCCAGTCTCTCAAGTCCAGCCGTGCCATTATCTTTTGCAGCCCTTGCTCCTTCCTTGTGGCATGCTCATCTAGGTCATCCGGGGTCGTCTATTTTGTCTTCCTTAGATAAAAATAATTTTATTTCTTGTATGGGTACGCGTAATACTCCGATTTGTCAATCTTGTTCTTTAGGAAAAATTATTAGATTGCCGTTTGTAGACTCTAATTCTCGTACTTTAATGTCCTTTGATATTATTCATAGCGATTTATGGACATCTCATGTTCTCAGTTCTTTGGGTCACCGTTATTATGTTTTATGTTTGGATGATTATTCTAATTTTTTATGGACTTTTTCGATAGCGAAAAAATCTCATATTTTCCCACTTTCCTAAAATTTAGAGCATTCATTAGAACCCAATTCGAACGGGAAATTAAAAATATTCAATTTGATAATGGCAAAGAATACGATAATGGGGTGTTTCAGGAGTTTTGTGCTAATCATGGAATCAATTTTCATTTTTCTTGTCCTCATACGTCCTCACAAAATGGGAAAGCCGAATGCAAAATTCGTACTATTAATAACATTGTCTGAACTCTATTGGGTCATGCTTCCGTACCCCCCTTCTTTTTGGCATCATGCTCTACAAATGACTACATATCTTCTTAACATTCTTCCTACCAAATGTTTGGTATATTCGTCCCCCTACAAATTTTATATAATAAGACTCTTTCGTATTCACATCTTAGGGTCTTTGGGTGCTTATGTTATCCGTTGTTTTCGTCCACCACAATTAACAAACTTTAGACCCGTTCTACCCTTTGTGTATTTTTGGGTTATCCGTCTAATAATCGTGGTGACAAATGTTTTGATTTATCCTCTAATAAAATCATCATTAGTCGCCATGTTATTTTTGATGAATCTCAATTTTCGTTTGCTAAGGTGAGTAGTCCCGTGCCTAGTTCGTATAATTTTTTGGATGACTATGTCTCCCCTTATATTATCCGTCATTTCTCGGATATGTCTCGCACCCCATATCCGCCAGCGGGCCCACTGCCCGCTGGTTCTCCAGTACAGTCACAGACTACCGATATGGGTCCAGTAACTGGGCCGCCTCTCCAGCCCAGATTTGGCCCAGTTTTTGGTTCTGCTTTTGCGTTGTCTCCAGTATCCAGTTCCAGTTTTGGGCCAGCAGGCCCACTGCCTGCTGGCCCATCCGTCCCTTGTCCCAAAATTTTCCAAAATCCATCAAATTTTTTCTCGAGTCATAGACCGGTCACTTGTAGTCAACGGGGTATTGTTAAACTAAAAATACATTTTAATCTAAATTCTAATGTTCTTAAATCACCTCTGCCTCGTAATCCTGTGTCTGCTTTAAATGACCCGAATTGAAAAAGTGTTATGACTGACGAATATAATGCTCTTATTGATAATAAGACGTGAGAGTTGGTGCCTCATCCATCTGGTGTTAATATTATTCGGTCTATGTGAATTTTTGCTCATAAAGACAATTCTGACGGATCTTTTGCGAGGCATAAGACTCGTCTTGTAGGTGATGGTAAGACTCAGCAGGTTGGTGTGGATTGTGGTGAGACATTTAGTCCAGTGGTCAAACCGGCTACCATTCGCACTGTGCTCAACTTGGCTTTTTCGAAAGCATGGCCCATTCATCAATTAGATATGAAAAATGCTTTCTTACATGTGGATCTTAAGGAGACAGTCTATATGCATCAACCCTTGGGGTTTAGAGATCCCAAATATCCTCATCATGTCTGTTTATTGAAGAAGTCCTTATATGGACTTAAGCAGTCTCCACAGGCTTGGTATAAGAGGTTTGCAGACTATGTTTCGACTATTGGGTTTTCTCACAGCAGGTCTGATAATTCATTGTTCATATATCGTCGTGATTCTTCCCTGACTTACATATTATTATATGTGGATGATATTATCTTGACTGCCTCTTCTGATGCATTACACCAGTCTATCATGACAATGCTCAGTTCTGAGTTTGCTATGAAAGACTTGGGGTCCTTGAGTTACTTTTTGGGGATTGTTGTCTCTCGTCATGCAGGTGGGCTGTTCTTATCCCAACGAAAGTATGCAGCTGAAATCATTGAGCGAGCTGGTATGTCCTCATGCAAGTCTACCTCCACTCCAGTTAATACTAAACCTAAGTTGGGTGCTGAGGCTGACTCACCCTACGAGGATCCGACCTGCTATCGCAGTCTTGCTGGGGCCCTTCAGTATCTTACTTTCACGAGATCAGATATTATGTATGTCGTACAACATGTGTGTTTGTTTATGTATGATCCCAGGGTTGAGCACATGAATGCACTCAAACGCATTATTCGGTACACCTAGGGGACACTTCACTTTGGCTTACATTTATATCCGTCATCGACGGCTACACTTGTCTCGTATACAGATGTTGATTGGGGTGGCTGTCCGGACACCAGACGTTCCAAGTCCGGCTATTGTATGTTTCTTGGACATAATCCCATGGTCTGCAAAGCGTCAGTCTACATTGTCGCGCTCTAGTGCAGAGGCCGAGTATCGAGGGGTGGCCAATGTGGTCTCTGAATCATGTTGGTTACGTAATCTTCTTTTAGAGCTCCATTGTCCTATTCAGAAAGCTACCTTGGTTTGTTGTGATAATGTTAGTGTCATCTTCCTTTTTGGTAATCATGTTCAACGCCAGCGCACTAAACACATCGAGATGGATATTCACTTTGTTTGCGAAAAGGTACCTCTTGGACAAGTACACGTCTGCCATGTCCCTTCCGAGTATCAAATTGCAGACATCTTTACAAAGGGTCTTCCCTTGGTCCTTTTTGAATTTTAGGGACAATCTCAGCGTATGAAGACCGCTCGTTATGACTGCGGGGGTGTAAAAGACCACACGGCTAAGCAAGCTGTCCGTGATATACTTGGAAAGTATATCACGGTTTGGAGCATATTTTGTACCATAAAATTGTAATTAATTATCATTGTATTGTTACCATAATTGTAGGATTGTTGTACAACTAGAATATGGTTTTGGGAGTAGAATAGGAATATGATTTTCCATATTATGAAAATTGTAAATTGTATATATAATATTATTATTAATCTGTATTCCAAAAAAAACCAGTAAATAATAAACACTGAAAATAAACAAAATCAGTGTTGAAAAAATAAGAATAATTTTTTCAGAATATAATCGAGCCCACTTAGTTCAAAGTGTGTCCTTAAGGAAATTATTCCCCTCACAGTACTCGAAGTTGATGGAATATCCCCTCCCAGGATAGAACGATTATCTTACCAGAATAGTAGTACTCCAAACTCTGGTAGCGGCGAACCACTCAACAATAGTGTATCACACAGAATTGATTCGTGCAGAAGAAAATTAGTAAGTAAAATTCTGAAGAATCAAATGAATTTATAGCCATGGAAGTACTGTTTCTGAAGGTTTGCAACCCTTCTGAACAGTCACTAAAACTGGTGGGAAATTTAAATGTGGGAAAGAAACCGTCGCGAATTGAAGCGGATCCGTACGGTCGCGGGTCAGGGTCACTAACGGGTAGGATTGGATAAGTTAATTAATTTAATTAAATAATAATTAATTAAATAATTAAAAATTAAAGAAAATTTGGTCCAAAAAGATTATCAATCAATCAGATCATTTGACAAAATCCAAATCAGAATCAGAATCCGGCCGGCGGCGAAGCGGCGAGCCGAGCGAGTGGCGACGACGGTGCGAGGGGTCCTTTGCCGCTCAACCCTTTTCCTGTCAAGAAGGAGTAATTCTACTTATAAGTAGAAGAACTTTTCTTTCCACTACCGATGTGGGACAACTCCCACTTTTCTTTCCACTACCGATGTGGGACAACTCCCACTTTTCTTTCCACTACCGATGTGGGACAAATGATTATTTTTAGAGCAAGAGGGAACTCCCTCCATTTCCCATTCAATCTATCATTTAATCCCAACAATCCCCCACATGAATGGGGAATGGCTATAAGATAAAGGAATGCGCTGACAAGTGTGATATACAAGCGAGAATTGACTGCATCTGGATAAGTAGGTTTCCCTTTGAACTTTCCGTAGTGAACTTATATCGGATATACTCGATCAATCGGTAGATTTGGTATCTTTGAACCGTCGAACTTTGTTGTATACCTAGACAACATAAGTCACACAATCAACCCTCAACCGTTTATGGTTCTCACGATTGTGTTCGTTTCAGCCATGAACACCTCCTGGTTTCATGAGTGTGTAGAGAATGGGCCTTTACTGTCATTCCCCTTTAAAGCGGCTTACACTTAACACTCACATAGGTGATTTCTAAACATGTGGTCCTATATCTACATTATCTAGTCATACACTGCCAGATTTAGATCATTAAAGAACCTTAATGCTTTATTAACTCATTAACAAGCCATAATGTTTTATCCTTATTTATGAACATTGTCTTCATCCGAAAATGGGTTGAGTTATTTGACAATGTTGAACCGTCAGTCACAACTTTGTTTGATCTCCTTGAACCTAGCTCTTGGGATCTCCAGTCTGCTAGGTAGAGTTACCGCCATGATGACTTGTCCTCGGCCTTAACCCCATTCCCATTGATGATCTACTAACTCCCTCTCTAGATAAGCCTTTTGTAAGCGGATCCGCCACGTTATCTCTTGACTTTACATAGTCAATCGTGATAACGCCACTAGAGAGGAGTTGTCTAACGGTATTGTGTCTTCGTCGTATGTGACGAGATTTTCCATTGTACATTACGCTCCCTGCCTCTACCTATTCTTTGCTGATTGTCACAATGTATACATATAGGAGCCAAAGGTTTGGGCGAATGGAATATCTTCTAAGAAATGCCGAGCCATTCACCTTCTTCATCGGCCTTGTCTAAAGCTATAAATTCAGACTCCATTGTAGAGCGGGCGATGCATGTACATTTTGATGATTTCAAGACACCGATCGACCCCGATTGTGAAAACATAACCACTCGTGGATTTAACTTCAAATGACCCGGTGATCCAATTTGCATCACTATATCCTTCGATCACGGCGGAATATTTGTTATAATGCAAAGCATAGTCTTGGGTGTGTTTTAAATACCCCAAGACTTGTTTCATTGCCATCCAATGAGTTTGATTGGGATTACTCGTGAATCGACTCAGCTTACTTATAGCACATGCTATATCTGGTCGTGTACAATTCATAATATACATCAAACTTCCCAAAACTCGTGCATAGTCCAATTGTGAGTCACTTTCACCTTTATTCTTTTGAAGTGCAAAACTTACATCAATTGGAGTCTTTACAACATTGAAATTTAAATACTTAAACTTGTCAAGTACTCTTTCAATATAATGAGACTGCGATAATGCTAGACCTTGTGGAGTTTTATGAATTCTGATGCCTAAGATCAAATCAGCAACTCCTAAGTCTTTCATATCAAATTTGCTAGCCAAAGATACGCCGTAGCATTTATATTGGTAATATCTCTACTCATTATCAACATGTCATCAACATATAAACAAACAATGACTTCATGATTTGGAGTATTTTTAATGTAAACACATTTGTCACACTCATTAATCTTAAATCCATTTGCCAACATTGTTTGGTCAAATTTCGCATGCCATTGTTTGGGTGCTTGTTTAAGTCCATAAAGTGACTTAACAAGTTTGCGCACTTTTCTTTCTTTACCAGGAACCACAAAGCCCTCAGGTTGTTCCATGTAAATTTCTTCCTCCAATTCTCCATTTAAGAAAGCTGTATTAACATCCATTTGATGGATTTCAAGACCATATACGACCGTCAGTGCTACTAACACCCGAATAGATGTTATTCTTGTTACCGGCAAGTATGTGTCAAAGTAATCATGGCCTTCTTTTTGTCTATAACCTTTGACCACAAGTCTTGCCTTATATTTGTCAATAGTGCCATCAACTTTCATTTTCCTTTTAAAAATCCATTTTGATCCTAAAGGTTTATTTCCAGGAGGAAGATCAACCAATTCCCATGTATGGTTGTTCAAAATTGATTCAATCTCACTATTGACTGCCTCTTTCCAAAATGCTGAATCAGAAGAAGACATTGCTGCTTTAAATGTTTGAGGCTCATTTTCAAGCAAGAATGTCACAAAATCTGGTCCAAAGGAAGTAAATGTCCTTTGACGTTTGCTACGCCTTGCATCCACTTTACTTGGTGTATTTTCCTTTGGTTCTTCCCGCGGTCGTTTAGATCTTGTTATTAATCTGTATTCCAAAAAAACCCCAGTAAATAATAAACACTGAAAATATAATATTGGTGTATTTTTCTTTGTATATATAATATTGTTATTAATCTGTATTCCAAAAAAAACCAGTAAATAATAAACACTGAAAATAAACAAAATCAGTGTTGAAAAAATAAGAATAATTTTTTCAGAATATAATCGAGCCCACTTAGTTCAAAGTATGTCCTTAAAGAAATTATTCCCCTCACAGTACTCGAGGTTGATGGAATATCCCCTCCCAGGATAGAACGATTATCTTACCAGAATAGTAGTACTCCAAACTCTGGTAGCGACGAACCACTCAACAATAGTATATCACACAGAATTGATTCGTGCAGAAGAAGATTAGTTTTTGTAGTTCAGAAAATTAGTAAGTAAAATTCTGAAGAATCAAATGAATTTATAGCCATGGAAGTACTGTTTCTGAAGGTTTGCAACCCTTCTGAACAGTCACTAAAACTGGTGGGAAATTTAAATGTGGGAAAGAAACCGGATCGCGAATTGAAGCGGATCCGTAGGGTCATGGTCAGGGTCACTAACGGGTAGGATTGGATAAGTTAATTAATTTAATTAAATAATTAAAAATTAAAGAAAATTTGGTCCAAAAAGATTATCAATCAGATCATTTGACCGAAGCCGAAGCCGAAGCCGGAGCCGAGCGAGCGACGACGATGGCGCGAGGGGTCCTTGCCCCCTCAACCCTTTTACTGACAAGAAGGAGTAATTCTACTTATAAGTAGAAGAACTTTTCTTTCCACTACCGATGTGGGACAACTCCCACTTTTCTTTCCACTACCGATGTGGGACAACTCCCACTTTTCTTTCCACTACCGATGTGGGACAAATGATTATTTTATAGAGTAAGAGGAACTCCCTCCATTTCCCATTCAATCTATCATTTAATCCCAACAAATATTTCATTAATGAGAATAATTAAGAGATTATTTCTTTCGGGAAATGTTTTCTAAAATTTATGCAACTACACAGAAAACATAGCAAATTCTAAATTCTGATTTAGAGGATTGACTTGCCAATGTAAACCCAATGCTTCAAGCTTCCCTTTGGTTATCTCCGTCTTTTTTAGTTTATTAAAGTCTTAAAATCCCATCTATATGATGAAGTAACATTTTTTTTTACTACACCAAAATCTCCCCCAACAAAAGAAAAAAAACAGTGGCAGTGATTATGCAGTAACCTTGAAGCACACAAACTGGAAAACAAAATGCAAATGCTAAGTTTCAGCTTAAGTTAGAAGCCTTTATGTCATCACAAACTTCAGTAATCATGGGCTAAAAGCAATAAAGCAGAATTATCATGTTTGAAGTCACAACAAGCATTCCATAAATTTTTGTGTAAGATAAAAAAAATAGTACAAAAGAAACATCATTATAATTTGCCTAATTAAGGATAGCAGACGTGCATTTTGATTTCACTCCGTCCCTCTCTCACACACACATACTCTAACAGTATCAAATAAAGCAGACCATCTGAAATTCGTTAAACTCTTCGTTAGAAAGAGGTCCGAACAGTGAAGATATTCACCAGATCTTTTTTTCACAGAGTGAAATATCCACCAGACTTGATAACTAAAAGGCTATAATCATGAGTTTTTCCTATCTAAGATGAAATCACTGTTGTAATCAATATAACATCAACAAGATATATCTATTCCTCTCAACAAAAGTTCATGCCAGCTCAGTGTAGGCGGAGAAAAAGAGGTATAAAGGCGGATGAAGAATACTCATGTATCAGAAAAATTAGTCAATAGAAGCATGAATATAAAAAACCTTCATAGGTTGAAAATAGAGGCTAAAGTAAAGCATGGATGATGGAGGAACTTTACTTAGTTCAGAATATGAATAGTATTTCATATATAATATCCTACTAGAAAATTGATTGTAATGGAGTGTCTATAAATAAGCTCAGTGTAATCATGTTAATACAATAATTCAATAATATATTTTCTTCCTTATTTTCTCACTTGGTATCAGAGCTTCTACGATTTTGATAGAGAATCAAAAAGCTTTCGCTGCCGGCGGGCGGCACTAGCCAATATGTGTCACCCGTCTGACCAATGATAATGGTAGAGAACTTTCAGATATTTATAAATAAAATATTCTCTCAAAAAAAATAGGCGTGAACAGTGTCGCATGAACAATGTTTTCCCGAGGTGAATTGTACTTTCGGCGTGAACAGTTACCATATTCCGATTGTCGGAACTAGGGTTTTTAAGAATTATTTTTACTGTCAGCATCGCGTAGAGATTCCAAGCTGACCCATACCACTTTCTTCGAGGTTCGATAACTTTTCCGACATAATTTCATTTCCCGTAGGGTCGTGCCATCATTGCGACCCTACCCCCAAAATACCATCACCAGTCTCATGCCTCAATTTCAACGACTGTTTTGCATCCCGTATGGTCGTGCCATCATTCCGATCCTACACATAAAATACCATCACAGTTCCATGCCTCAATTCCGACGATTGTTTTGCGTCCTTCTCTTCTAGAGCATTAGTAAGAAAGTATCCGCTGTGCAATATTCCAGCGAAGATTCAAAAAATAAAAAAAAATTACCACCGCACATAATTTTTCCGGTGGCTAGTAGCGTCACATCTCTATTCAGTGGTGTTGTGCATAATCCAACACCACCACAACATAGATTAGGTTCAAGCTAGTGAGAAACTAATTGTTGTGCAAATTTCCAACAATTTATAGGAAAGCAAATCAGTCACCGTGCAATATTTTCGATGACAACATAGTTGCACGCTACAAAATTACTTTTGGGTAGTGTTGCGCAAATTCCAACACCACCACAAGGTAGATCAGTCTCTTCCGAACAAAACTCAGTCAACTGCTCCGACAAATACCCACTCATGTGCCACCACGTGCCGCTAGAAGTGCCAGCTCCGGCTAGCGCGTCAGATCCACGCGCCGCACATGCACCTTTTTCCTGCCAGATCTCGATGATTTTCTTCTTGGGTTGTGTTCGCCAGATTTCATCCATCTTTCAAGACAAATTTCACCACGTCTCTCAATTTTGATATGTTTAACTCAAAAAATACGGGAATTGAAAGTTCAAGTCCTATGATTATTACTTCAAAACCCTTAAGGAGGAGATCAAAAAATCGCACATCACAGTCCATGAAAAAGTGACGAGGATGAGGTCTTCTTGAAAGATTTCGACCTAGGTGTAGTTATTGTAATAGGCTTGGACACATTCGTGAAATATGTTATTCTCTCCATTGTGACCTTGAGGAGGAAGTTTATATGGAGCAACCACCTGGTTTTGTTGCTCAGGGAGAGTCTAACCTGGTGTGTCGATTGCGTCAGTCACTTTATGGTCTGAAACAATCTCCTCGAGCCTGGTTTGAAAAGTTCAGCACAATAATTCAGGAGTTTGGCATGACTCGTAGTGAAGCTGATCAATTAGTGTTTTATCGGCATTCCTCTCCAAATCTGGTATTTCATGAGAGGACTAAACACATTGAGATTAACTGTCACTTTGTCAGAGAAAAGATACTCCCCGGTGATATTGTTACAAAATTTGTGAAGTCGAGTGATCAGCTTGCAGATGTTTTCACCAAGTCACTCACTGGTACTTGTATTAATTACATCTGTAACAAGCTCGGTACATATGACTTGTATGCACCAGCTTGAGGGGGAGTGTTAGAATAAGAATATGATTTCATATATAGTATTCTACTAGAAAAGGATTATAATGTAGAATAGGAATATGATTTCATATATAGTATCCTACTAGAAAAATGATTGTAATAGAGTGTCTATAAATAGAGCTCAGTATAATCATATAGATACAACAATTCAATAATATATTTTCTCTACTAATTTCTCACAACTTACTTTGGAAGACTTCATGCCAGCTGGAAGCATGAGCTATATTGCACAGTTCAAACTTCAAAGATTGCGACAACGTAATTTTTCACATATATCTTATATGGGAGCCTAAGAACTTGAACTCCAACATTAAAGTGAACCTGCTCATTCCAATCACAAATAAGAAAAACTCTCATAAGATAGTATAATTACAAATCAAGAAAGCAATGTATCTCTAAGTTGTCTTTGTCTAATCTGTATACCTAAGAAAATCTAGAGAAAAGAGTCACAAACTCGTGCAACACATAAATTAATATGCAAAAAAAAAAATTAAATAAGAAAAGGATACACAAGATGAATTACGAAACAAAGTTAAGCATAGAAATTACTCTTCACTTAATAAACAATCATAGCATTCTCAATTTACCATTTCTTCATCCCAAGCTCCTCCAAAATAAATAAGCATGAAAAAACAAAATACACACCCAAATCAGGAAGAAAATCAAAAAGGATATTGCTAATGTTATGTATAAGAAGTAAGATGTAATACGAACCTTTAACTTGGTAAGGTTAATACATTCTTTTAGTCTGTAAATACCTATTTTTATCCTTCTCTCAAAAATAAATTCAATTTGTTCTTAACCATAAAAAAAATCTTATTGTTCTCCTTCATACTTGAAAAATAAAAGAAAACTATCAGTATCTTTGCAGCTATCAAAATAATATAAAAATCAGAAACTTCCTTTCTAGTATAAATTAGTATCACTGCTGCAACATAGCTTGGTTTTATTTAATGATTTCATGGAGCACTGTTATTTTTTTCTTATTCTAAGAGGGTTCCTAGTTTTAAGCAGGACATAATTGAAGAGCTTTTTTTCTCTTGCAAAACTTACCAATGACAACTAAGTAAATGGCTGTGTTAAATATTCCACAATCTGATATCTCTAGATATATCCATGTCATATTTCTTGGTGGCGCTTTAGGGAGAGTCCTTGGTTTAAAATTTCAATGCTCTTGATGCTAGTGTGAAAAAAATTTCACATGTTATGCAAGGGTTTAGAAAGCAGCAGTTATCACTTATGAGTTATGACATGCCATCAGTTCTTGTTCTATTCTTATTTATCTATAATGTGGTGTGTGTCTATATGAATAAGTAGATAATGATTGAACTCAACTAATCATAGGAAGAAGGTACGATATTTTGGATCAATTCAAAATAATATAAGAAAAATACCTAGCCATCTCTTTTCCCCGCCACCGCACTTTAAAAAAAAAGAGAAACAAATCTCCTATTTCTATCTATTGATGAGACAACTATCTATTCTTGATCCATCATAAAGAAATCGATATGTATCTGATGGAGTATGCAGACACCTACTGATTGAAGTAATCAATAGTCAAGAAACTAAATGGGAGAAGCGAGCTTGCCGATTAAGAGTATCCCAGTACACCAGGTTGATCAGCAATCGGAGCAACATAGTGTTGGCTATTACAAAGGATTTGCAGGAAACAGAAATTACAAGTAACTGCCTATGTAAGAATTGAAATTACAATTCAAGTAGAAACTGAAAATTACAATATAACAATAAACTGAAATTACAATATTTGTTGAACAAGAAGACCGGAAACTGCTTTGATTTTTGCTGAGTCGAGTGTGGCACTCTGTCCTTAAGACAATATTGCCCCGTATGTATCATTTATACGTTCTGGATAATTCGTCTCCCAAGATAAAACAGCAATGAAACAATTGAGCAAAGGAAACTCAAAAGCTACTGTGAAGAATATTGAATAACGAAATGATGCTTGGAAGATTAGGAAGAAACTGCTTGCTTTCTGCTTTGTGTATTTTCGTGTATATCAAGTGTACCTCAACAATGGTGTAAGGGGTGTTTATATAGGAGGAAGAGGGACTGTTTGACTGCCTCCATAACAGCCATTATTGGCCAAATAATGACCATTATGGAGGTAGTAAAGCCACCAAATAAATGGAGAAAATTGCCAACGGATTGGCCATTATTGGAGGTGTAATTCAGCCAAAATAAATGGGTGAATTGAGTGTTGGACGTTCGCTCGGACCGTCAAATTCGACTTTACGAAAACTTCAGGGACCAAACTGTACATCTTGAAACTTGAGGATCAAGCGCACATCCGAAAGAATTCTGGTCCAAACTGCACATCTGAAACTTCTGGGATCAAACTGTACTTCTGACAAAGTTTTCTGGCCCAAAAAGATAATATCAGAAGGCCCGTGAACCCGAGAACCCGAGAACCCGAGAACCCGAGAACCCGGAACCCGGAACCGGAACCGGACCGGACGGGCGGGCGGCGGCGGCGCGCGTGTGGTCTTTCCTCGAACAGAAGCACATCTAGGTCCTCCCTCCTTTAAACGCATGGGATACCCCTTGGGGTCCCAAACCCCAAACACATTTCGAGTCTTATATACACAACAATTCTTTCTTCCTCTACCGATGAGGGAGAATTGAACACAACACCACACTTTCCATGCTTCAAACACCTCACTTCGTGATCCAATATCTCTTTCATTTCTCAATGAAATTTGACGATTTTTGGCCCTACGGTTATCTACGTACTTAGTACATCATGCATGTGTGAAGAACCGGATTCTCCAACATACGTAACACTAGTGTTTAAGCCGTTAAAGTTGGTCGGTCGCAACTCCCGCCAAAGGCTAATTTCCAACAATCCCCTCATGAAAGAGATTTTGGCGCACTCACATTTTATTTCCAGCAATATTTCAGCGGACCGATGTTGCATAAGGAGAGGTAGCATCAGCTTTGAACCTTCCATAGTTGAATACCATCGGACTTACTTACTGCGCGGTGAACGTGATGTCTTGAACCGTCAGTGTTTAGTGTAAGCCAAGTCAATGGTACCAACACAACAAATTCCCTTACTCTCTTCTTCGTAATGTTTTGTCCGTTTTGGCCATGGACAACGTCTTGGATTCTTAAGTGCGTTCATTTTGAGGCGGCCCGTCCTCGCACTTAAATAGGTGGTCTCCTACAAGGTATCCTGCTATACCCCACTTCACAAGTGTTAGGAACCATTAAAAGTTTCCCAAGAACCTAACATCAACTGTTGAGGATCATTACAGGTTTTGAAAACTTAACCTTTACCCATACTGCAGATAGCACTTAAAGTCTATCGCGGGAACGGCTGTGGATTTGGTGTTTCTTTCCAGAAATCACTATCCGAAGTGCTCATACTTCCACCGAAGCGATCAACTGAGCCTTTACAACTTAGTTTTCCCATTGAACCAAATTACTGGGATCTCCAGTTAGTAAGGTTGGGTTACCGCTGTATTAGTCCTTATATTTTGGGTTTTAAGCTCATTCCCCTAGACAGGCAAGCCATCTTATCTTTGAGTAAGCCCTTTGTCAAAGGGTCTGCTATATTATCCTTAGACTTGATGTAATCAATGGATATTATACCCGTGGTGATCAGTTGCCTAACGGTCTTATGCCTCCGTCGAATATGACGAGACTTGCCGTTGTACATAGCATTCCGTTCTTCCTAGAGCCGATCGACCGTCGCGGTGGATCATTACCGAAGGTACGGGTTTGTTCCAACACGGAACATCCTCTAAGAAGTCATGAAGCCACTCGGCCTTCTTCTCCCGCTTTGTCTAAAGCGATAAACTCCGATTCCATTGTGGATCGGGCGATGCAAGTTTGCTTAGAGGATTTTCAAGACACGGCCCCACCACGATTGTAAATACATACCCATTTGGTGGACTTGGTGTTCTCTATATCGGATATCCGGTTTGCATCACTGTACCCTCTAGTGCAATTTGGATATCTCGAATAGTGTAACCCGTAATTTAACGTGTATTTCGGGTATTGTAATACCCGATTCAACGCCTTCCGTGGTTATCACTTCGGATTACGGGTGAACCTAGCCAACTTATTTACTGCGTAAGCAATATCGGTCGGGTGCGGTTTGTTATATACATCAAACTACCGATCACTGCGCATATATCGCTCCTGGTATCTGGTGCACCAAGATTTTTATCAAGCTTTGATTTGTATCCATTGGTGACTTTATCGGTGAACTGTCTAACATCTCAAACTTTCTCAAAACATCCTTGATGTAGTGAGACTGAGATAAGACCGGCCGTCCAGGCGTCTTAGAGATTTTAATCCCTAAGATGACATCTGCGATACCCATATCCTTCATGTCGAAGCATTGTTTTAACATGTTCTTAGTCTCTAGGATTACCCTAGGACTGCTTCCTGTGATTAACATGTCATCTACATACAGGCATATCATAACAAACGAGTCAGAGTTACCTTTCGTGTAAACACATTTATCACACTCATTAATGGCGAACCCGCCCGATAGTAGAGTACTATCAAATTTTTCGTGCCATTGCTTGGGGCTTGTTTAAGCCCGATGAGATTTGATAAGTCGACGGACTTTCTTCTCTTGTCCTTGAACCACGTACCCCTCGGGTTGGTCCATATAGATTTCTTCTTCCAAATCGCCGTTTAGGAAGAATTTGTCTTAACATCCATCCGGTGTATCTCAAGGTCACGCAAAGTCGCGATCGCAATAAATACCCGTATGGATGTCATCGGGATACTGGGAGTAGGTATCAAAGTAGTCAAAGCCTTACGTGCGCCGATAGCCCTTGACTACCAACATGGCCTTGTACTTGTCTATAGACCCATCTGCCTTGTATTTCCGTTTGAGTATCCACTTACACCCCAACGGTTTATTTTCCGGAGGAAGATCAACCAACTCCCAAGTATGGTTGTGCAGAATGGAGCTTATTTCACTCTCAATAGCTTCTTTCCAGAGCGGTGCTTCTGGAGTTGACAACGCCTTAGCAATTGTCCTTGGTTCATCATTAACCATATAAGCTACAAAGTCAGGACCAAAGGATTTATCCTTCCTGGCCCTTTTACTTCGCCTTAGATCCATCTCTGTAGTCTCCAAGTTACGAGAATCGGAACACTAGATTAGGATGTTCACTACCTCGAGATTCGCTAGATCTTAACCATTCAGATCCGGGCAGTCAAGGACTCCCGGTTCTTGAGAGCTTTGTGCATAACTTCGTTTGAGAGAGGTTATGTCTTTTTCCTTTCTAGGAAAGGTACTTTCAAAGAATAGTGCATTCCTTGATTCCATTATTGTACCCTGGTGGATATCTGGAATATCTGACTTATGCACTAAGAAGCGATAAGCACTACTGTTATTTGCATATCCGATGAATATGCAATCTACAGTCTTAGGCCCAATCTTGACCTGCTTTGGCTTGGGTACTTCAACCTTTGCCAAACAACCCCACACCTTAAGGTATTTGTAGGTGGGTTTCTTTCCCTTCCATGATTTATATGGAGTTTTGTCCTTACCCTTATGTGGGACTCTGTTAAGAATCGTATTAGCGGTAAGGACGGCTTCTCCCCACATGTTTTGGGGAAGACCGGAATTGATAAGCAAGGCATTCATCATTTCCTTTAATGTGCGGTTCTTACGTTCCGCCACACCGTTTGATTGAGGTGAGTATGGAGCCGTCGTTTGATGAATAATGCCTTCTTGGGCACAATATTCCTCAAAAGGCGCTACATATTCACCCCTCTATCGCTACGAATGGATTTAATCCGTAGGCTAAGTTGATTCTCAACTTCTGCTTTGTAACGTCGAAACGCTTCAAAGGTTTCATCCTTACTTTTCAACAAGTAAAGGTAACAATACCTTGTGCTATCGTCAATGAAAGTCACAAAGTACTTGTTCCCCCCTCTAGTTTGTGCAAACTTCAAATCACATATATCTGTGTGAATAAGTTCTAGAGGAGCGGTATTCCTTTCGACGGATCGAAAAGGAAGCTTAGTAAGTTTTGCCTCTACGCACACCTCACACTTATGTTGAGGGTTTACGTCGATAGACGGCAACAACTCCATCTTTACCAGCCTTTGAATAGACTTGTAGTTAACGTGTCCTAATCTATGATGCCATAAATTAGAAGACTCAAGCAAATAAGAAGAAGGTTCAACTTTATTTCCTTGACGCAATCTGCATACATGGCATTCACTTTGAAGAGGCCTTCACAGACGAAGCCCCTCCCCACAAATGTGTCATTTTTAGCGAGTACAAATTTATTTGATTCAAACACTAGCCTAAAACCAGCATTAACCAATAAAGGTCCAGAAACTAGATTTCTTCTAATCTCTGGGACGTGCATCACTTCCTTCAGAGTGAGTTCCTTGCCGGAAGTCATCTTCAGGACCACCTTTCCAACCCCTAGCACGTCCGAAGAAGCGTTGTTGCCCATGAACAACTTCTTGTCGGAGATCGGAGTGTACGTGGAGAAGGCATCTTTGTTGGAACAGATGTGTCTTGTTGCACCTGTGTCCACCCACCACTGCATTGGATTCTCCACCAAGTTGGCTTCTAGCACCACGGCCGAGAGATCCTCAATCATGTCATCCAGGAGCGTGTCCTTGACGACGTTAGCTTGAGCCTTGCCTTTCGACTTGGCTTTCTGTTGTTGCTCAGTCTTGAGCTTGCGGCATTCCTTGATCCTATGACCAGGTTTTCCACAGTGATGACAGTTACCTCTGAACGTCTCCGCTGCGGGGGCTTTGCCGTCTTTGTGGAACTTCCGCTTGTTGCTTGTTTTCCTTTTGGCCTCAGCCAGATTTGCCTTTGCCTCAGCATGTTGTCTACCCTTTGGCAAGGTCTTCTTATTATCTTCTTGAATTTGCAGTTTGATAACAAGCTCTTCAAAGGTCATTTCCTTTGTCTTGAGTTTCAAGTAACTCATAAACTCATTCCACGAAGGAGGTAACTTTTCAATCAGCGATGCAACAAAAAACTGCTCATTTGGCTTTAGTCCTTCCAAATCCAGGTGATGTAAAATCATTTGGAATTCCTGGACTTGAGACATCACTGTTTTGCTGTCCACCATTTGGAATTTTAGAAATTTTCCAACGATGAACTTCTTAGTACCCGCATCTTGTGCGTTGTACTTCTTTTGCAGTTTTTCCCACAGCTCTTTGGCGGTGCCAACGGTAGAATATACCGTGTAGAGAGGGTATGTCAAGCAGTTCAGTATATAGTTCTTGCACATGAAATCGCTATGATTCCACGCATCACGAACCATCTTCATGCCGTTAACGACATGGATACCAAGGCCCCCTTCACCCGTTTCAGCAGCAGACGAGTCCACTTCATCTCCAGCTTGTGCAGGATCTCCCGTAAGAAATCGGGCCATGCCCATAACTGTTAAATAGAACAACATCTTTTGCTGCCATCTTTTAAATTCGATCCATGAACTTTTCAGGCGATCATGGTGGTGTGAAGAAGAGGGAGCTCAGCGATCGGGAAAGCGGCAGTGTTATCGCCTTGAGCGATGGCGGCGGCAGCAGATGAAAGCGGCGGGGTTATCGCCTTGGCGATGGCGGCGATGGGGAAGCGACAGCGTTGCCCGAGAGCGGCAGCAGTAGCAGCAACATCGGTCATATTTCCAGCCATGTTATTGCAGTTACCGTAAGCAAAATATTGTCTTAAGTTGTTGGCTATTACAAAGGATTTGCAGGAAACGGAAATTACAAGTAACTGCCTATGTAAGAATTGAAATTACAATTCAAGTAGAAACTGAAAATTACAATATAACAATAAACTGAAATTACAATATTTGTTGAACAAGAAGACCGAAAACTGCTTTGATTTTTGCTGAGTCGAGTGTGGCACTCTGTCCTTAAGACAATATTGCCCCGTATGTATCCTTTATACGTTCCGGACAATTCGTCTCCCAAGATAAAACAGCAATGGAACAATTGAGCAAAGGAAACTCAAAAGCTACCGTGAAGAATATTGAATAACGAAATGATGCTTGGAATATTAGGAAGAAACTGCTTGCTTTCTGCTTTGTGTATTTTCGTGTATATCAAGTGTACCTCAACAATGGTGTAAGGGGTGTTTATATATGAGGAAAAGGGGTGTTTATATTGGAGGTGTAATTCAGCCAAAATAAATGGCTGAATTGAGTGTTGGACGTTTACGCTCGACCGTCGAAATTCGACTTTACGAAAACTTGAGGACCAAAGCGTACATCTTGAAACTTCAGGGACCAACCTGTACATCTTGAAACTTCAGGGACCAAACTGTACATCTGAAAAGAATTCTGGTCCAAACTGCACATCTGAAACTTCTGGGATCAAACTGTACTTCTGACAAAGTTTTCTGGCCCAAAAAGATAATATCCCACAGCCCGTGAACCCGGAACCGGACCGGACGGGCGGGCGGCGGCGGCGCGCGTGTGGTCTTTCCTCGAACCGAAGCACATCTAGGTCCTCCCTCCTTTAAACACATGGGATACCCCTTGGGGTCTCAAACCCCAAACACATTTCGAGTCTTATATACACAACAATTCTTTCTTCCTCTACCGATGAGGGAGAATTGAACACAACACCACACTTTTCATGCTTCAAACACCTCACTTCGTGAACCAATATCTCTTTCATTTCTCAATGAAATTTGACGATTCTTGGCCCTACGGTTATCTACGTACTTAGTACATCATGCATGTGTGAAGAACCGGATTCTCCAACATACGTAACACTAGTGTTTAAGCCGTTAAAGTTGATCGGTCGCAACTCCCGCCAAAGGCTAATTTTCAACCCATAGAAGACTGACAACCAAGTGAAAGAACACACTGTCTTGTCCAACAAGTACCGCTTAAACATGCAATACTGCAATTATTATTCTTGAAAGAGGTGCAAGGAAAGGAGAAGGTTAAGTTGTAATTTTGATAACCTTTGTTACTGGAGCAACTATGTACAAGTCAAAAAGTCAAAAGCAAGCTGCTGTAGGAACTTCATCTCCCTGCCAAAAAAATGTAGATATATAGGAAAAAATGGAATCAATTAGGATATTTAAGAGAACTACTACATTTATACCTGCTGGTGAACTTTCTCTGTTTTAACAGCTTGGTGATTTTATTATGTATGTAAATACACATGAACTGTTAAGAGTCTCACATCGGATATAGAATAGGAAACATATGGACTTGAACAATACTCACCCTACAAGCTAGCTTTTGAGTTTGATTTAGGTCCAAGATCTATCATTTACATGTTATCAGAGCTAGACTCATTCAAATTCTATGTTCACCAATGTTGTATCCCCAAATTATGTCATTCACGCTCCAGTTAACGGGGTCTGGACATGCGGGGAGTGTTAAGAGTCACATATCGAAAATAGAATAGGAACATGAACTTCTTATATGGATTTGGACAATCCTCACCCTACAGGCTAGCAAAATCTATTTCCTATTCCATGGACTCCTTATATTGAAATATTTCTAGAATTTCTCAAGGATTAATCTTCATTTCCAGCACATACTCTTTTCTCGTTTGCTTTATAGCCTCTGTCATGCACTATTTCGATGCATTTTGCGCTTTCAACTGTCAAAGACAACCCATATCTCAGATCACTGGCAAACTTTTTGTATAGGTGCAGCCTTAAGTAATTTGACTGGAGAGCCACAGGAGAAACATATTTGGGTAGGCAAGTGAATTTGTTATATTGTTTTTTGACAAACATAAAAAGTGAAAAATTTCATAAATAATGCCCCAAAAGTAGTTGAAGCCTTTCCAATTCGGGATTCTTTAAAAAAGCACAATCATTATAAAAGAGAAATCATAAAGCAATATTGAGGATTAAGGAAGATTGACAGGTTTTATTTGTATGCTTACATGAAAAATGTCATTCGAGGAAAAAAAACACAAGAGTCGGTGCTTACTGGTATCATCCTCTGTCCAAAATAAGAACGGCCAAATATATGAACAAGAAACAATAAAATGTGTTACTTGAAATTATGACAGCAGTAACCCTTAATTCAATCAAGATTACAAGGTAAACCACCCGCAAGGATAGTCAAGTTGGTGTAGCAGTAGAGCGCGAGACCGCAAGTTCACGAGTTCGATCCCTGCATAAACCTTCTTGGTTGAGCCTGTCACACATGACTTGCCAAGTGTGGTTAATCGGCTGACGTGGTTTGCAGGCTATTGCGTCAGTCCGGAATTTACCATGTGCGCACTCGAAAGAGTAGCGGCTGCGGATTCCTTCGTCAACAAAAAAAAGATTACAAGGTAAACCTACCTTTTAATGTCTAGAATTACAAGAATTAATAAAATGACGTACGGTAGCTTGGAGTAATTAATAAAGTAATAAAAAGTTGGTCAAAACTCTGGTTAGGCAGCTCAAAATCATGGAAACGAAATATCAATTGTCAATATAATTAGTATCAGAAGATTAACTTGCTTTTTCCTTTTTTACAATTAGTGATCAACTGAAGTTTTCATTGCATAATTCTGCAGCAAGAAGCATACGAAGATAATTGAGTCAATCAGCTTCATAACTCCTCAAAAAATTCTATGGGATAAACAAAATTACCAACCAATGTGAAGTGCTTAATAGAAAATTCATACCTGCAAAGTCCAATAAAAATCAACCTTCAAAATATGAGTTATAGAAACACACGAATTATGGATGACCATTCTATTTCTTTTTAATGTGTACCTTACTACGTATATAAATGGTTCATCTCTAAGTTATTCATTTTTTTCGTCTAAATTCCTTCAAAAGTTAATTATTCTATTGATAATAATTTATTTACAAAACATAGTAGATGATTCGTTTTGTTCCCGTATTTCAAGTTGTCCATATATATGTGATGTATTAAAGATTTTAACATTCTAGTCTGGGGGTATGATCGTTGACGTGATGTTCTGAATTTAAAAAGTGATTTAAGTAGTTTTGAACGTCTGTTAAAGTTTGATTAGCGGTTCAACAAGTGGGTATTAGCCTATTTCTTGCAAAAACAAAAATAAAGTCATAGAATATATTGAGATAATTTTAGTAGGCGTTTGGCAGAAAATCAAATACTTTTCACTTTATTTGAAAATTTTGAAGTTGGAGTTGTGTTTAGTTATAGTTTTTGCAAAGAATAATTGATTGCTTGAGTGTACTGAAAGCAAAAAAAGTAAAAAGAAAACGTTTTATTTGTTTTTAAAATTACAAATATAGCTTCAAGTTGTAACTAAAATTTTCATGCAAAACTAATTTTCAAATAAAGTGAAAAAATATTTCGAAAAAGAGTAAAAAATTCTCAGGACAAAACGGATCGTTATACTACAACATAGAAATAATAGTATAATATATGTTGGGACCGTGCTGACACGGGCTCTTGTTTCTATTACAAAGAAGGGTAAATGACGTTGCTTTTCATGAGTAGGTTCTTAGCTCGCTTGGTGAGGCTCTTCAGTTTTCTAAAGGAAGGTCATGTCTTTGAATCTTAATAGCTATGCGCAGTGACGGAATTAGGAATTTTAACAAGAGGTGTCAAAATATAAAAAGTAAATATACAAAAAAATTAAAAAAATGTAACACATAGTATATATATATATATATATATATATATATAGTGTAATTTTTCAGCAGACTACATGTGTGTTTATATAAAAAAACAAATCTAAAACTTGAACTTTATAGGTTAGAGCTCGAGATTCCGTCATAGCTTATTTGATTTACGTCATGACATTAAAATCTATCGATAAAATATGATGAAACAGTATCTATCATCATATTTGCGTGTATATAGATTTCTTGTGTCCATATTGTAAAGATATAGTATGTGACAATTACGTTGCAAAACATCGTGTGTGATTCGATTTACTGATGACATGATTTTTGGCTTTAATTGAAACATGACAGACATGTGAAAGTCGCGTACACGATTGCAAAACCTTGTACTACAACCCTGCCGCATGTGTGTTACGTGTTTATCTTTCTATTTTACTTACTTATAGGTATACTAAAAACAACCAAATACATGTTTTAAGAATAAAGTTTTATTTACTTTTCACTGGAAAGGTGGCAAAAGCCCAGATTTAGGAAGGGGAATGGAAGAATCCAACGAAACTCAAACTTGTCCTTTATAGTTGAGAATAACTAACTAAATAAAAATATTTCTTTTAATCGTTTAAATTATTAGATGAAATAATTACTTTTTTGAACATGATACATATTACCATAGATAGAAATTCTAAGTCCGAATAAATAATTTATAAAAGTAAAATAGTGAGATAATTTAAAAGTGGTAGTCAATCAGTAAAGAGAAAGTGTCAAATTTGTCCTCCAACTATGATTTATAGTTTAATATTGCCATCCGTCAAACTTTGCGATCAAATATACCCCTTTCCGTTAGCAAACTTGTTAAATTTGCCCTCGGATGGACGGATTTGTGAGTTGGACGCCACGTTGGATCCACCTAGACTCCACGTCGGATTCACGTCGGCTCACCACCAAATACGACCCCTTCTCCACCACAAACCATTGTACAACAACGACCACATATATGTTTGTTTTTCAGAGTTTCTCGGCCGGATTCTTACTTTAAGGTCGTCGAAGTGACATATCCGGTTTGTCATCCTCTACGTTATTGTCGCACTTGGGCAACCTGCCATCTTTGGGCAGGAGTCGTCTGATCAATTACTACGGCTAATATTTTGTTATGTTTCGATTGGCATGGTAACCTCTCACTCCGTTTATTGTCGAGAACGATGGCTCCATTTTTGTTGTTGACTCATTTTGTTACTACTGCTCCGATTCATACTGATTTTGGACTGCTCTTGCTTATTAAGAGTAACAACGTTATTTTCGTTGGGAAAAAAAGGAAATTAAGGGATTATTGGAAGAGATTGATGGGAGTTTGATGGAGGGGAGATGGTTAATAGAGGAGGCACATGGTTGGTATAGAGAGAGTTTGAAGGTGGTAATGGAACTCGAAAGAGTTGTTGAAGCCGCCATAGATGAAAGCTTGGAGTGCGTTAAAAATGGAGAATGCTAAATTTGCCTGATAAAAGTTTGCTAAAAAGTGGTGGTGTTTAGGGGTGAGCGGGTCCGGGTACCCTAACATTTTTGAACTACTCGAACCCTACCCGATAAAAGATCGGTTCCTAAATTTACTACCCGAAACCTACCCGTAGCAATCATTACCCGGAACCTACCCGGACCCGGTAGGTTCCCGGGCACCCTGTAAATAAAAAACACAAATTAAGCAACAATTTTTAAGCCTATGAGAATAAAAAAGAGTTCTAAAATAATTTCATCAAATAGTTTTTTAGCCTGCAATCGGAGTTTTTAGTACCCTTATAAGAAGTTTTAGAAAACTTATTCATTGTAGAAAAGCTAATTCTGTAACCAAAACCTAAAATTGCAAGCCAAATTTGACACTCAATTAATTGAACGTGTTGATTTCAAAATAAATTTGAAAATATCGTAATTAAACTTATTTTCGTGTTCATAAGCTCTTCGATACAAAAGAAAAGCTTTATTATACTAGTAAATTCCTAAATTTCATCTTCACAACTACAAAAATATACACAAATTTTAAAAATAGATTTACATTTTAAATAAAAAAGTAATACAAATTGAAGATGAATATCGCCTGAAATAGAACAGAAGCATATGATATTAAAAAGAAATTGAAGAGTTAGATATGAACCCATATGCATTTTAGGAATGACGTGAACACAACCAAGGGAGAGAAAGAGGCAAAAATGAAGCTTCAATGACAACAACGATGAAAGTACCTGAGAGAAAGCTTCAACACCGACGACGATGAAGCTCGGTGGTGTAGCTAAAACGTCATTGTTATTGAGAGAGTTTTGGGTGTTTTCTCTTAGGGCACAAAGAGCATTATAGAATAAAGGGGTGAAAAAGCTAAAATATTTACGTCTTGGGGTGGGGAAAATCAATGTGCAGGCGTGCAACAAACAATTTTGGAGAAAGTTAAAAGTGGTCCAAATGTTTCTAAAAAAAGTAAAAATATTTAATATTTTATAGGTTCCGGGTCCGGGTACCCTGTCTCTATTTGCCGGAATCAGAACCGGACCCGACATTGATCGATTCCTAATTTATTACCCGGACCCTACCCGTTATTATAATATATCTACCCGGAACCTATCCGTTAGTGTCGATTCCGATCGGGTATCTGGGTACCCTGTACCCGTGCTCACCCCTAGTGGTGTTGGTCTTGGTTTACCGGAGACGAGCTCCAGCAATGGTGATGATTTTGAGAGATCTGGGGTTGTTTGTTGGTGGCCGACAATGATGATTTTGGTGTTGTTTTTTTATAGTGTTTGGTTCGAGGTTCTCTGCCGGAGATGGCAATGGCGGTAGTTTGTGGTGGTGGTGTGGTGTGTTTTGAGTAGTGGTCGGGGTTTTTGGTGGTTGCGAAGCAGTGGGGTGGTGGTTGTCCGATGGATCAGCGGGGGGGTGGAGAAGATGGAGAGGAGAGGGTGGTTGTGCCTGTGCTGATTTTTCATTCTTCCGTATTTTTGTTTTTATCCGAGTTTTGAAGATATCAAAGGGTTTATTTGAGCCGACGTGGAGTCTTGGTGGATCTGACGTGATGTCCAACTCATAAATCCGTCCATCCGAGGAAAAATTTAACAAGTTTGCTAACGAGAAGGGTATATTTGATCGCAAGACGGAGGACAATGTTAAACTATAAATCATACTTGGAGGGCAATTTTGACCATTTTCCCATCAGTAAATAATCTTTATAATAAGAGAAAATGACAAAAAGGTAAAAAACACACTTAAACTATCAATTTTTTGGGAGTTTCGTATACCAACAATCAGAAGTCACTTTTCCTATATGAATTATCACCATTTATATATTAAAATATATATAATTGATAGAAAAAGATAATAGTTGACCTAATCAACTATGATGATAGTTTAGATAGAAAAAAAGAACAATTGATAGTTAGAGTATGAACTCGAAAAAAATGATAGTTTAGGTGTGTTTTCACCGTTAACTCTTCTGTGGATGTTCTTCTCTAATGTAAAAATGCTTAAGGGATGCTAATTAACAGTGTCGGTTTCATGAGTTGTTATTAGGAGTGGTATTAAAAGCAAACTGAAAAGACTAATTATCTGCCGGATAACAAATAAAACAGTAAGATAATTACAAATTAAAAGTGTGGGGTCCACCACTCAGTGGGACCCAGAACCAGCTGGTCTTCTTTCATGCTCTCTCAATATTCATGGTTGAGTTCTTGATCAAGATCTAATTTTTATCTCACTACAAGTGCCTAAAAGGGTACTAAAGTAAGAGGGGTCCAACACTTTCTTTATCTTTTTTGTTTTTCTGTACATATATTGAAATATAAAGCTACATTCTTTGATGATATTTTCCTGAGATCTGAAGAAGAAGCTCCATTATTCTACAGGGTATTTCTTCATACTTCAGATCTTTCTTTAACTTCAATATCATAAAAAATAGGTATATTTTAAATTCCTTGATTTTTTTTTGTGTTGGTTTGTGGTTAGTTATGTCTTTGAACTAAAATTATTGTTGATATTCAAGCTAGTTGCAGTGTCATTATCTTTAATGTAAAAATTTGGTGGGCAGTTGCTGTTTTGGAACTCTCTAATATGCTCAGTTGGATTAGTAGTTCTGTTATTTGTTTAGTTGTTCTCAAAGTACTGAGATAAAGAGCCAATTTTGATCTATCAATTGGACTAAGGATTCAGAATCTTTCTTGATTTTGTTAGTGTTGAGAAATTAGATTTAAATAGTATAGGCTCTGAATAAAGAGGCAATTCTGATCTATCAATTGCCCTTCGATTATCGTATGATTTTATGGCAATTGTGCTATTTTTTTTTCCAGACTGATTTTTGTTATTATCTATTGTTTCTTTACTTTTGTTATTTCTTTGTTCAATTGTTTGTGTTTGCTTTTCATTGAGCTGAGGTCTATCGGAAATAACCTCTCTACCTCTACCTCCCAAGGAGGTAGGGTTAAGGTCTGCGGACACTCTACCCTCCCCGGACCCCACTTCCCTAGACCCCACTTGTGGGATTACACTAGGTATGTGTTGTTGTTAGTATAGGCTCTGTATAACTTGGGAATCTGGTTAGAAATGTCTGTTTAATTCATAGATCTTTAGTTTTATTACATTCTTTTTCTTAATGATCTTCAGATGATTTTAGGTTCTTTCCTCACTCTTGTACTCTCTATACACACATTATACATTTGTGTACAATTGTGATCTCCCACGCAGAGGCGGATCCATGATCTTTGGTTTATGAGTTCTGAACCACAATTCTTTTTGTTTACTAGGTTCTGAATAGATTATTTGTACATATTAAATAAAAGATTTAATACAAATACAAAGTTTGAGCCAAAATTACATGTGATATCTCACATGGAGTATAAAGTTGTTAAGGGGTTTAGCTTCCTGTTAATTATTTGACTTACGTGGATGGATCTCTCACCGAAAAGGTTAAGCTAGCCATGTAATGTGCTTTGCTTTGTCTGTTAAATGGAGTATAAAGTTGTTAAGGGGTTTAGCTTCCTGTTAATTATTTGACTTACGTGGATGGATCTCTCACCGAAAAGGTTAAGCTAGCCATGTAATGTGCTTTGCTTTGTCTGTTAAATAGGGAAAATTGAGGAATGAATTGAAAATGGGGAAGAAAGGAAGCTGGTTTTCTTCGATAAAGAAGGCTCTGAGCCCAGATACTAAGGTGAGAAGTGAGACAAGGTTTCGTGGAATAACTATATCGAGCTTTTTAAGGCTTTTCTCCTTGTTTAATAGTGACTAAAGTTTCTTGAGTTTAATTTCAGAAAGCAAGTAAATCAAAGAAGAAATGTTTTGGGAAAGAAAAGGATCCGGTTCCAGATTCTTTGCCCCCGGTTACTTCCTCAGTGTCTCCTCCTCGTCCTGTTCCTCATGTCGAAGAGGTCGCATTGGCTGAAGTGGAAGAGGAGCAGACGAAACATGCATATTCCATTGCAGTTTACGCTTCTGCGGCTGCTGAAACTTCTGCTGCAGCCACCGAGGCTGCTGCAGAGGTCGTTCCGTTAGCTAAAGTGACTCAGTTTGCAGGCAAATCAAAGGAGGAGGTAGCCACAATCAGGATTCAGACTGCATTCCGAGGATATCTGGTATGCTTCTGTAAATTCTTATATACATTTTGTGAGTTTTTAGCCCCAAATTCTCCCTTATCTATGAGAGCATGTCTATTTTTGTCCGACCGAGTTGGCGGTTTTTTGGTCGGTTGGGTTTTTTCGGTTGATTTTTGTCCTGTTTTTAGTAGTGTTTTTTGGTAGTCATCATTAATTTTTAAGTCCATTCTATTAGTTGGACCAAAGGTGCTCCACTTTTGCACTTAAGGAACTAAAGATGCTCAGTGTTATATTTAAAGGACAAAAATAGACCTACTCACATATATAAGGGACAATTTTGGCTAAATACTCTTCATTTTGTTTTAATTGAATTTTGCCAAGTATTTCTTTTCAGCTACGCTATCATAAGCTTGATAACTTTCCTTATTAGATCAGTAAAGTTAGTAATAAATGGTTTGATACTGAGAAGGAACTTGCTATTGGGGTTTATTGCCTGCAGGCTAGGAGGGCATTGAGGGCTTTAAGAGGGCTTGTCAGACTCAAATCACTTGCTGATGGACCTACAGGGAAACGACAAACTGCCCATACTCTAAAATGCATGCAAACGCTATCTCGTGTGCAGTCTCAGATTAGTACTAGAAGGATCAGGATGTTGGAAGAGAATCGAGCTCTCCAGAGGCAGCTTATGCAGAAACATGCGAAAGAACTTGAGAGTTTGAGGGTCAGTATTTTTCCATTATTCCACCTTTTTTCTGAAAGAAGGGGTGTAGTTCTTGAATATGAAATTTGATCCTCCATTAGACATCACAAGAGATGAATCTGTCTTTGGAAAGACCTAAAGGTGCTTACACAATCAGTGCTTAGTGTTTTAATGAAGTTCACTAGGAAATGTTATAAGACAAATTAAGAAAACATTAACTTAAAAGATTCTGCTATATAGAATTTGGTATGGCCAGATTAATAATTACTCATTGAAAGTTTGCTAGCATATTTCACTATATGTTTTAAAAGTAAAGCGTCTGATCTGTTTTTTTTATAACCGTGGTGTCGGGGCCAACTTGCGTGCACCTCGACTAATTTCGCGGGTACCTGCTACCTCCCACCAGCACAGGTACCGGATAACTGTGTCCACCAAGGCTTAGACAGATGGGAAGAAATCATAAGCGGCTGAACTGTTTTGTTTGAGTTTTGTGAACAATCGTTCTTGGTTGAACTTTTTCATGCCTTTTTGTTCTTTACTTCCTTCACCAATAATTGTTTCTTGCTATAGCTGTGAACTGAACTGCTCCGCATCTTGTAGCTCTATGTTTTGTCAGCCAAATTATACTTTTCTTTCTTTCTCCATTTGGGGGCAGGGATATGATTACTATGCATCTATATCTGCATAATAGGATGTTTCAAAATGTATTGTTTGCTTTTTTCTCTAACAGCAATTGTTGTTTGTTCTGATAGAGAGGGGAGGAATGGGATGACAGTGCGCAATCAAAAGAGCAGATTGAAGGTAGCTTGCTCAGCAGATATGAAGCTGCAGTGAGACGAGAAAGAGCACTAGCTTATTCATATTCACATCAGGTAATTTGCTAGTCTTTTCTTTTATACAAAAGAATTAGCATTTAGAAATAGTCCAGTCGATGCATATGGGTACATCACGGAGTATGTGAAGGGTTAGATCTATATAGCTTCCCACTTGTGGTGGAAAGATACTGATTCCAGGAATCATGTATATGACCTCAAATATTTCTGTCGTCAAAACTTTATGATGACATGATCACTTATATTGGGTCTCAACTCTTTTCTTTTTTCCCTATTAAACATGTAACAATGCATTACTCCAGCAGAATGACTTCTGCATGTGTTTAAGATTTAATGAAGGGATAATTGCACTTTTGGTATGAATTCTAATTTTGGTCCTTGTAATATTTGATTAAGTGCATTTAACCTTCAATAAACTGAAATGTGTGTTTTTGGTCCCTTTATGTAAAAAGTATGTGATTTTGACTATTTTTTCTATTATATTGCTCTCAAATATGGAGTAAAATATATAATAATAATTGAATTTTAGCACTTAGTAATTGGGATAAGGCACTATTACCCCCTCTAAACTAGGGCTGGCTAGTGGGACGGGACACGGGGGGGGGGGGGTCGGGATCTGGCTGGGATAGGCGGGTCGGGAAGAGGTCCCGTCCAGTCCCACATCCCACTGGAAGAGGAGCTGGGATTTGGGGGGACGGGTCGGGTTGCAGCATTTGGGGGATTCTTTTTTTAGACACTTAATTTAAAAAAATATATTTATTTAAACACTTAAATAATTGAAAAATATAGTGAATAAAAACATTCCAAGACTGTTTTTGTGCCTCTTATATTATTTAATAGAAATATGATTTTTTTTGTAATACAATTTCAAAATTGCAACTTTTTTTCGTAGTTCAAAAGTTGCAAATCACATAGTAAAATTGTCATTAAAAAATTACATATGCAATCATACTTTTTCTAATTTCTTCACAATCTCTTGAGGATCTTCTGTCGAAATTGGAAGTTATTGGTCAAATTGTTCGACGTCGCTTCTTGCTCCCTCGAATAAGATTTTGTTGTAGTTGTAGTCGTCTTCTTTGTTAATTTCTGGTTGACCGCACCTCCTACGCTCCGCTCTAATCCAATCTCTGAATAAAACTGCAATCTCCAAGATGTCTCCCGTCAATGAGTGCCTATGCTCTTCTATTTGAAATCTTCCGGCAGAAAAAACGCTTTTCAAAGCTGTTGATAACGCTTGAATATTCAACACATCTCGAACCATCTTTGCTAGTGTCGGAAATGTCTTCTCATTCTCCCTCCAGCATCTAAGGAAGTCTTCACGTCCATCTTCATTGACAATTGTTTCGTACGGTACAACATCCTGCAAGATATAAACATCAAACTCGCTAATTTGTGAAGAAGTTGAACCACTATACATTCTATTTCTAAGGCCTTGAATACTTGAGGCACAAACATGTCTTTCATAAGGTTGCAGCGAAGAGAAGAAGATAGTACAAAAGCTGGTTGATTATTTGCACTTTTTTCTTGGTAATATATATATTTTTTTGCATTAAGTATGTATGCTAGATGTAACTTTTCCTTTAATTGGTTCGTGGGTTCGTTCTTTATTTAGATCTGTTGGATTTGGAGGTGGAAGTATTTCTATACTTTTGTAAATCGTTTCAACAAGTGTTTTACAACCGTCTACTTTAATAGTCGGGTTTAATACAATACCAATAATATAAATAGTGGGAATAGAAAAAAAATATTTTTTAAATTTTATAAACATTTTTTCAATAGATGCCTTATAAGTTTGTTTTTTCATATATTCATTAAGTAACAAAAATATTAGAGCTATATAAAATAACATAGTTGAAATAGTAGGATAATAAATATAAGAATTTTTTTTAGTAGATTGAAAAAATTTCTGTAAAAATCCAATAAGTTCTAAAAAAAATTCTCAATCATTATCTACAAGCATATCCCTTGGATTTTTATTATGTGCGTTAAGTAATAAAGTTATAGGTTTTCTATAATCGTAAGCAACAAGTATTTGTTCATATATAGAATTCCACCTAGTCGCTATTTGTTCAGGAATTTTTTTATAAGGTAATTCACAATCGTGACAAGTTTTTTTATACTCTTTGCGTCTTTGTATTTTATTACCTTTAAAAATAAAGTTTATAGCAAATTGTATTTTATCAAGAACGTTTTCAAAAAGTTTTAGGCCATTATTTACAACTAAGTTATAAATATGACATGCACATCTTATATGAAAATTGTCGGGAAAAGATGGAGTTAATCGAACTTTTAAAAGTCTTGTAGAGATATAGATAGAGAGATAGTAAGAAGATTTGTGAGAAAAATGAAGAGGAAAATGAGGTATTTATAGTTGAGAAATAGGGTTAAAGTGCAAATATACTAATTTAGGGGTTAAAAATAAATATTAAGGGGGTATGGGGGGTTTATGGGGTGGGGGGCCAAAATGGCCGTTATAGACGTTGCACAACGGCCAAAATCTAAATTTGGCCGTTGTGCAACGACTATTTTTACCGGGGGACGGGGAGGGTCGGGATTTGGGACGGGATCGGGATGAACCCTAGTCCCGTCCCGAGTTCGAACCCGCTACCGTTTTTTTTAAGGGGGATCGGGTCGGGGCGGTAAGCGGGACAGGTCAGGATCGGACCTACCCGGCCCACTGGACAGCCCTACTCTAAACTATACCCGAAGTTGCTACGACACAACTTACCTTTGTGGGGGTCCTATTATCCCCTAAACTATTTTAAAGTGTAATAAATGTCACCCTAAGTGCTGACGTGGCATAGAGAACCAAACACTTGACCGGCAGTGCAATACACGTGCTGCCATGTGTAATTTCGCAATTTTTAGAAAACTTTTAAAATCTATTTCATTTACTTTCTTTTTGTTTTCTTTTTAATTCCGAAATGTAATGAAAATATTATTTTTATTTAGTAAAATGAAAAGGATAATTGTTATTGTTGTTTTTGTATGAATTTGAAAAAGAATTAGAGGTGTTGAGCATATTAGAAGGTTGTTGAAGTTTTAAAGTTGAGATTCAAGTGCTAAATTCATTCTAAATCCTTAGTTGTTGATGAGATTCAAAAATAAATAAAGAATTTCAAATCCACCATTGTAAACCTTGAAAAAGCTTGAAGAACAAAAAAATAGATTTGTCAAAATTCTTGGTTTTTGCTCAAATTGATTACTGGGGTTTGGTGATGATGTTGTTGTGAAGTTGTAGTTGAAATTTGAGCTTGATTGGTGCGGATCTAGCTGAGGTTTTGTTGAATTTTGAGACCAAAAATTAGATTTGGAGCTCTTGAAAATGGGTGGTAAAATGGGGATGAAGAGCTCTTGAAAATCAGCTTTGAAACTGACACGTGACCATTTCGTATAGGTTAGACCCCTTTTTTTAAGTTTTCACGCCGTCCTCCACGTCAGCACATAAGGTGCAAAAAAAAATTAAGGAAAAAAAAGTTTTGGGGGGTAATAGGACCCTCGCAAAGGTAAGATGTGTCGTAGCAACTTCGGGTATAGTTCAGGGGTAATAGTGCCTTATCCCCTTAGTAATTCATTAAGTTGTGCACATATCAATTAATTGAAGGTTAAATGTGCTTATTCAAAAATCACAAGGACCAAAATTAGAATTTATCAATATTTAAAGGGTTAAAAGTGCTAATTTCCCTTTAATGAATAACTTCGGCAGAATGACTATCCCATGCCTTCAAAATTTACAATTTCACAGCAAGTTAGAAGATTTTTGGTATTGCTTGTGACATAAACTTTGTCTGAACAGAAAACCTGGAAGAAGTCACCACGATCTGCCAACTTCTTGTTTATGGATCCAACGAATCCTCAGTGGGGTTGGAGCTGGTTAGATCGATGGATGTGCGCTAAACCTTGGGAAACCCAAAGCAAGTCAGAGAAGGAACTCAAAAACGATCAAATGTCCGTTCGAAGTGCCAGTATTGCTGGAGGAGAAATTACCAAGGCATTTGCCCGCCATCAGCTGAATTCAGAACTCCCTTCTCCTACAACTCCTTCCAAGCCAGCCAATTCAGTAGCTTCCCGAAAACCGAAATCTGCAAGAGTTGCTGCAATAAGCCAAGATGATGATGCGCGAAGCATGATCAGTGTCCAATCAGAACGTAACAGGAGGCATAGCATTGGGGTATCATCTACAAGAGATGATGAGAGCTTGGCGAGCTTTTCCTCGTCTGTACCAAGTTATATGGTACCTACTAAGTCAGCAAAAGCAAAAACACGTTTGCAAAACCCTTTAGGCGTGGAGAACGATACACCAGAAAAGGGACCTGAAGGGTCTGTCAAGAAGCGGCTCTCTTACCCGCCTTCACCTGCTAGACCAAGGCGGTATTCGGGCCCACCAAAGTTGGAGAATACTTCCTTGAATATGAACACCTCCATTGCCGAGGACAACGTGAAAGCGGTCATTAACTAATTTTTCTTGCCACAAAGTAAGAAGCTATCCTGCTCCCCTACTACATGAGCTAAATGCAGATAAGAAACAAAGATTAGAGACAAGGCATTATTGATTAATTTATATATTTCCTTCTCCCAAAGTTGTTGAGCACGCGAGGTTGTGATAATTGTGAATCATTTTACAGAAAAACATTCTCCTCGACTGTGATTATATATGAGTGTATCGTTATATCTATTCCACATAGTGAAAAAGATTACAGTATTTTTTTATTCAGTTGAAGGTAAATTGTTTTCTGTCTTTAAATTAATCTGTTTTATCCTGCTTGAATTTTGGGGATGGTTTGAGGAAAAGATAGACTTAAACTTGAATTTTGGGGATGGTTTGGGCCAAACTTTAGCTTTCAAATTGATGTACAAACCTTGTATTTGTTATTATATGTGTTTAAAAAACCAGGAAAACCAAAAAATGCCATTAATTGCACAACTTCTCATTCACACCACCTAATCTTTAAAGCCCAACTATTAAGGGTGTTTAAACAGTATCGTCACAAAACCTAATGATGGTTGTAACTTACTCCATCTGTTAAAAAAATTGTCTTAATTTTATTTGAAACGAAGTTTAAGAAATAAACTTTTAAAATGTGTGGTACAAAATAAGTCTGACTGTAAATCATTTCATAAAGTTAAAATATTTCTAAATATAAAATTGTGTCAATTTTTTAGGGACAAATTAATAAGAAAAGTAATATAATTTTTTTGAGACGCAGTGAGTATCACCTAAAAATTTCACCAATACGTTTTTACTTCAACTTTCCTCAAAGTCAACTTCAAATGACTCCAAATTTGATATTCAATATTATATCAATCTCAATATTTTTAATGGTCAGATTCAGTCTCAAACCTTTCAAAAATCACTAAATTCACTGTCTTATTCAATAAAATTTTTCAAGTTCAACAAAACTCAACAATGGTATTCTTTGTTATCTTCAACCAAACCAATTCAAGTAATTAGTGATGGACAATTTAAACTAAAGAAAATTTATCCGCTCAATTCCAACAATAACTGAGTAACGAATCTTCAACTTTTTAAAACACACATCTCATTCTTTTTCTTTTTTAACTGTATGTT
This sequence comes from Anisodus acutangulus, assembly GCA_029783415.1. Lineage (NCBI taxonomy): Eukaryota > Viridiplantae > Streptophyta > Magnoliopsida > Solanales > Solanaceae > Anisodus > Anisodus acutangulus. The sequence continues at coordinate 51,260,222 of CM056490.1, forward strand.
CACAATTTATTAAAAGAATAAAAGGAAGGAGAAGAATAGGGAAGCAAGAGAGAAAAGGAAGAAGGGAGAACACAGAGGAAAAATTCTTGCAAAATTTATATTTGCACAACTTTTCCTAACATGATCAACAGTTAAACAGTAACCTTTTAAGAGGTCACCCCATGAGAATTCTTGGGTGAAAACTAATTACAAAAATGAGGTGGAATGGTCAGTTTTGGGATCTATTGTGAGTTTTTAGGTACAATATAAAAAGTAACGAGGGAGATATTCATTCATTAATGCGAAAATAAAATTTCGTAAGAATATCCTTACTTATAATACGAAAGAACTTGTAAAGGTTTGAACTTCATGAATTATTCCTTGATTTTGAACTTATAAATGATAAAACATGGATCCAAAATTTAAGCAAATTTTTTGAACCCCATGAATTATTTCTTCAGTTCCACCTGTCAATCCTTGAATTCAAACACCGTTTACTGAACTTGTTTCGTGTTGTTGGAGCTATTGTGGTCCAAAATTTTTTCAATGTCAAAAAAATGGTTAATTGTTACAGTAATGTGGGAGTGGCCTCAATGGATGATAAGATGCGGGAAGCTAGGTTGAGATGGTTCGGGCATGTGCAGAGGAGAAACCCAAATGCCCCAGTGCGGAAGAGTGAGAGGTTGGCTATGGACAGGTACAAGAGGGGTAGAGGTAGGCCGAGGAAGTATTGGGGAGAGGTGATTAGACGGATATGACGCAAGTGCAACTCACTGAGGACATGACCTTAGATAGGGGTTATGGAGGACACATATTAAGGTAGAAGGGTAGTAGGTAGTCCAGTGTACTCCTACCTACGTTTACAAACTAGTAGTTGTAGTATTATTATTGTAGGCTCGCTTAGCATATCATACTAGTAGACACAGTATTGCCTTGTAGTCCCTTGTCATTCGATTTATGCTGCTATGTGTATCTTGTTTGTCTTATTTACTTGCATTAGTTATTGTTTCCTTTTGCTTCTTTTCTTTTTCAGAATTCACTATCATGATTTACTTGCATTAGTTGTAGTTGTGTACAATTGATAATTTTGAAATTGTCTTATTTACAATTTTGTACAGATTATTTGGATCATTTCATTCAGTCACAGAAAATTGGTTAGCCATTCTAATTCATAAAAATTAATAATCTTATTAATTTAAGATTATTTTCCCCTATGTTTATAATTATTAATTCTAATTTGGTTCCATTATCGAGCAAATTTTATATTGACGCTTTGCTAGAGAACTACGATATATGAATATGCTACTAATACTGAAACTTTTTAGTGTGAAAATAAACAAACTTATCACACGATAGTTTAAGAATGTGGTTTGTCATCTTAAAATCTTTAGGGTTTATGTGCGTTTAAATGGGTATTAGAACACCAGTTCTTCCCTTCTCTCATTGGTGTTATCTCTTTAATTTATGGCTTGTTTACAATTTCAATCCATGGAGGAAGCAAGTTTTCAGTATAACTCTTAGATAAACCCAAACAAATCATAATTGTCATAAATAATATGATCACAAAAAATGACGATATTACAAAAAGAAATATGTAATGAATTCCGCAGAGACAATGAAAAAGTTGAAAAATAATGGTATGTGTTGTATTGTGACATCAATGATACCATATTATGTCACACAAATTAAATATCGCTTTTTTTATCCGTTAAAAATAGATTTAACACTGGAAAAAATTGTCATTCAATTATTTTCTTAATATATATAATTTTGAAATCAACTTTATTTACTAAAAAATTTTCTGTGACAAACTTGTCATTCAATTATTTTTTTAATATATAGAACTTTGAAATCAACTAAAATTTTACTTAGTAAATTCTCCTTCTGTGAATTAATGATAATTATAAGTTAGAATATCAATCTTGGACTCTAAAACCTATATGAAGTATTATTACATCCTATAATAATTTAGTCATGTTCCCTTTACTTCATATTTCCTTATTTAGATGTTCTAGCTTTCAATTAAATCATATTTTGGTTCCCTTAATGAGTATAATGCAGAAAATTAACATGAAAAAAATCCTAAATATTAGGATTGAGAAAAAGTAACATTGAAGAAATTATAATTATGTAAAATTGTTCAAATAGGAAATGATTCTATAAAATAAAATTATACTTAATTTTATAGTTCTAATTATTGAAATTTCCTTCATAGTTTAAATAATACTTGATATTACAAATTTAATTACGTTAGGTAGTTCAAACAAGAAAACGATTCATATAAAACACAATAATTCATAACAAACATAATATTATAAAATGCTAACATTAACCATAAGAATAAAATAATAGAAGACAAATTGTTTATCAAATCGAAAATTAAACAATAAGGATTAACTATAAAGTTCGTAGCTAAATCTAATTTTATCATATAATGTTTATTGTCAAATAAGGTATACGGGTTGAGCAGACGAAAGCGCGCAAACTAAACTGGTAACTTTTAAAATAGTGGCTAAATTTGATAGCCGGTGTTGCTTCTTCTAAACTAATACAACTAATGGGCCAACATGGGTCACACCTTAATTTAAGAGAAAGAGGTCCATTTTGGATATAGCCCATAGCCATTTTTCCAGAATATTCGCTTCTTCCTCATCTTTCTTTTGTTGCTTCAAGGAAAAAACCCTAACCGGAAAAGGGGCCCACAGAGACCAAAATTTTGAGAAAAGTCATGATTTTTAATTTATTCTAAATTCTTCTTTAAGCCCTTCTGCAGAAAAAATGGTAATGAATCTTTTTGTTCTTTGAGTTATTTTATTACAAAAAAAAATACTAAAGATTTAACTTTTTTTTATTATTTATTTCATATGAATTTTGATTTGAGTTATAGATGATTAGCTGTAAGTTTTGTACTTGTTGTTTGTCTTTTTTTTTCCCCTCCTTTTGTGTTAATAAAGTTTGAATTTTTACTTTTTATCCATCAAAAGATTTGATTTTTTAACCTGTGAACTTGGATTAAGTTATTGTTGCTTACAACCAAGTTCACTCTTTTTTTCTATTGTCTGTCTAAAACATCTATATTGTCTAGTTGTTGGATCTCTAGTGTTGCTTCCAAATCCAACCAAGAGAGATTTGAAGTTACTCTAAGCAGGGATGGAACCATAGTGTTAGTTACGAATTCGGTGGAACCCAATAACTTTAGCTCAAACCTTTTATTCGTGTTAAAATTTTTAATTAATACTTCCTCCGTCTAAAAAAATATTGACATATTTAATATTTAGAAATAATTTAACTTTATTTTGATGATTTACAATCACACAAATATCTCATGCTTATTTTGGACCCCTCATTTCAAAACTCTTATTTATTTCTTAAACTCCGTGTCAAGTCGAACTAAGACAATCTTTTTGGACGGAGGGAGTGTGTAAAAATAATCTACCCAGAATCAGTAGAAAAAGAAATTGTGGTCCAGAATCCCTAAATTAAATTTTTGGCTCCGCCTCTCTCCAAGTATCATGTTTAGGTTAGGTTTGATTTAGATCATAATTTCTTTCTGTTTGAGATGACCCATGTTCCAGTCTTCTTGGTGGAATTATTAGGGCGTTCTAACCGAATTGGAATAGATAAGTTCCCAGAATGGGTGGATGAAGGGGACGGAGAAAGGTCATCATTGGTGGGAAATAGACGGGAGGGCTCTAATGTTCAAATGAGGGTGTTGAAGTTGGATAGCATCATATCTGCGTCTATTTGTGTTCATATAGGGTATGAAGGAAAATGTTTTCTTGGAAAATAAGTGGGTTTAGTACTTATTTTCTTGTGTTTGGTACGTAGTGAAAAAATATATCCTAAAAGCATTTGTATATAATCTAAACAAAATACTATGGGGTGTGGGGGTAGGGGTAGGGGTGTGGGGTGGTGGGGATGGGGGCTACGGGGGTGGGGAGGACACAATCAATGTGGAATGCCACTTGTGGAACTTGTTTTCCTAGAAAAAATGGTTTCTAAAAATTTTGACCAACCGAACGTGGATAAATTGGAAAATGTTTTCCACCATAGCGAACACAGCCATAGTGTCTTCGTATTTTTTTTGTTGGATGTGTGTTATCCCTTTTATTGAGTTCTCCACTTATTTAATTAGGTGCAGCACTTGCACCATTTTCAAGGAACTAGCTATTTGTTGTTAAACTTACTTAGTCTATGATGTGGCCTTCAGAATAAGGGTTCACATACATGTTTCACATTCTAATGTTTAGTTTCCCTTCAGTTATGATCTTTTTCCATATTTTATTCCCAAGTATTTTTCTTTATCTATTTGTATATTTGCCAAATGTTTTACATGAATTTAAGCAGTAGTAGACCCCGGGGCTTTGTTCTAGTGATAAGAGAGTAGCGCGTGATAGTAAAAAAAGTAGTGTGTGATATGTGTTTAGGGGCATATCACGAGTTCGAATCTTGCGGCAGATAAAGTCTAGAAAGATAGAGTGGTTGGCCATTATCCACCTAGTCTCGAGCTGTGCACTAGCTGGCCCTTTGATTTTTGTCCGTTGTGGTTTCAATACATCATTAAGCAGTAGCAAATTTGTTAACATGCTGTTTTTTTTTTGTCTGTGGTTCTATTACGTTATTTCTTAGCAGCTATAATTAAGAATTAAGATCATACTTATTTCCAACTTGTGCATCAGACAACACCATTGATAGCAGGAGTGGCTGTTGCTACTGCTGCATTGGCGGGACGGTACAGCATCCAGGCTTGGCAAGCTTTTAAGGCCAGACCACCCACGGCAAGAATGCGAAAATTTTATGAAGGAGGTTTTCAGCCTAAAATGACGAGGAGAGAAGCAGCTCTTATTCTTGGAGTCAGGTGTGTTTTAGCATTCTTGTTAAGGTTTGGTGGGATTGCCAAAGCTTGCTTATAAAATTCATTACAAAAGTGTAGATGCTCATTACTTGGATAGATGGGAAGATTATATATGGTTGTTTTGATAATTATGTGCATTATTAATGTAGATGTGCCCACAATAGTGTTATTGCAGCTATAAGAAATAACATTATAATGACCATGTATAGTATTAAGATCAACGTCACTATTGTACCGGAGGTTGTGACCTAGTGACCAATGAAGTAGGTACAAATCTTGGAGGCTAGGATTCAATTCGCGTAAGAGGCAAAAAGCATTAGGTGATTTCTTCCCATCTGCCTAAGTCTTGCTAAGAAGAGTTACCCGGTACCTGTGGTGGTGGGAGTGGTTGGGGGGTGGGGTGAGGGACCAGGTACTCGGTGGAATACTCGAGGTGCGCACAAGCTGGTCGTTATACCATCAATATTAAAAAAGGAGTAGCTTCAATGTGTTCCTTGCTAAAGGGTAGAAATTATGGTGAAAATAAGTTTTCCATGGTAGATTTTGCACATATATTATTTTCTTGTTGAACATTCATACTGAGTATCTATATCATTCTAACTTACTAAATTAATCTCAAAATAATGACTATTTATTTTAACTAGAGAAATGTCAATGTATGTCCCTTAATAGGGAATCAAATTGCCTTGTCAAAAGAAACAGAGAAGCAAATTCGAAGTAAAGCTAATATTGATGAAAAATGAGTTTCCTTTATTGGACTTTGGACATTTATATTACTCCCTTTATTTCAATTTAAGTGATGCTCTTTGATTAGGCACGGACTTGTAAGATTTTTTTTTGAAATTTGTGGTCTAAAACAAGCTTCTACTTGTGGCTATAAATCATCTCATTAAAGGTAAAATGAGAAGTTTAAAGTTTAGTTGTTTCTATATACAGAAAGGTATCATCCTTTTGTGACAGGAAAAAAAAAGTGCTTCACATAAATTAGGACAATATTTTTTTCCTGCATAATCATATTTACTGTTCTGATAAACTGACTTAAAAATAAATTTTGTTACTCCATATTTGTCAAGCCTTGTGAAAAGTCATATTTATTATGGAGGTTGTTGCAGTACTCCGTTGATCCCAATTTATATGACGTTCTTTTTATTTGGTATGTCCCGAAATGTTGGCACTATTTCCCGACAATGTTATATTTTATATAATTCTTACAACTTCAACTACTTAAAATCATTTAATGATTCAAATTTTAATATGATGTGATGTTTCTCTCTATCACACTAGCATTTCAATTATTTATTTTATATTTTCTATAAAGTAATAGTTATATATTTATGATTCATATAGTCGATCGTAATTTGTTTGGGAGTGAGGTTTAGTTGTTGTTGTAATAATTTTGTATCCTTTTTAACCATACATACACTAGCCTTCTAACTCACGTCCCATTTCTTAACCATAACTATCAGACTAGCCGTACTTATGCATTCTTGAAACTTTGAGATCAGAATAAGGTAGAGATGTTAGATTACAATTGATCTACAAGAATGACCTCTTTTGAGGATTAAGTATTAACTACTCAAATCTTTTGGAATAGCTTTGGTGTTGGTCTATGCATACGTATGGTGGTTCTTCATTTCCCCTTTTTTTCTTGCAGTCTTCTTTCTTTTTCAAGTGTTCTGCAAGATTGAAATTAGTTTGACCCTTATAAAAAAAAGATTGAAATTAGTTTGATATGGTAGCTAAGTAAAAAGCTTTTATTCCGGAACAAGTCAAAAGTGTATGCTGGCATCATGTTATGATGCTTTTGCACTGAAGACAACTTTTAGGGATATCTTTGAGATTAAGGGGACAAAACATCAAAAGCCATTTTTCTTACTTCCTTTCCATAGATCATATAAATAGTGGAGTAATTACTTTGACTTCTCTAAGAAGGTTATATTTAGATGCTTTGATCACTTCTTATATCACCGACGAGACTCAGCTAGTACTTTGTTATGTATGAGGAGATGATTTGTGACATGGGGTGGATAGTCTTTGGTTTCAAATCGAATGCCACCTTTAGTAGAGTACAAGGGCAAATAACTTATTTGTTTTTTTTTCACCATCTATCAGGTTTCATTTCCCGTCCTTTGTCTTGTATGCTTTGTCGTTGCTCTACTATCTCTTTCTTCTCCCTTCCCCCTCCCTTTTAAGCTTGTGGTGTGGTTGATTTATATATCAGTACTCCCTCCGTCCCAATTTTTGTGGCACTGTTCGACGAGCCACAAAGTTTACGAAAGGAAGGCTTTTGAAATTTGTGGACTGTGGTGCAAAACAAACCTTAGACATTTGTGTGGGTATAAATCATATTTCATTAAGGTAAAGGAGGTATTTTAAAACGGCAAGAATGCTCGAAGAACAGAGGTGGAGTATAATGATTCCCTTGTACAAAAACAAAGGTGCTATCTAGAGTTTCAACAACTATAGGGGTATCAAGCTGCTGAGCCACACTATGAAAATTTGGGAAAGGATCGTAGCGTTGAGGGTGAGGAGAGGCGTGTCTATTCCTGAGAACCAGTTTGGATTCATGTCGGGGTGTTCGACTACTGAAGCCATTCATCTTATTAGGAGGTTGATGGAGCAGTATAGGGAGAGGAATAGAGACTTAGATATGGTTTTCATCGACCTCGAGAAGGCATACGACAAAGTCCCTAGAGAGGTTCTATGGAGATGTTTGGAGGTTAAAGGTGTACCTGTGGCGTACACTAAGGCGATCAAGGGTATGTATGATGGAGCCAAGACTAGGGTACATACAGTAGGAGGAGACTCGGAGCACTTTCCGTGATGATGGTGTTGCACCAGGGATCAGCTCTTAGCCCATTCCTATTTGCTTTGGTGATGGATGGACTGGCGCGACAAATCCAAGGGGAGGTACCATGGTGTATGTTATTCGTAAACGACATAGTCCTGATTGATGAGACTCGCAGCGGAGTGAACGCCAAGCTGGAGGTTTGGAGACAAATGCTGGAGTCTAAAGGGTTCAGGTTGAGTAGGATCAAAACAGAATATTTGGAGTGTAAGTTCAACAACGAGAGCGACCCTGATACAGGCGTGGAGGTGTACATTCCAAAGAAAGAAAGCTTCAAGTGCCTAGAGTCTATCATCCAAGAGAATGGAGAGATTGATGACGATATCATACATTGTATTGGGGCAGGGTGGATGAAATGGAGGCTTGCATCTGGAGTTTTGTGCGACAAAAATGTGTCACCAAAACTTAAAGGCAAGTTTTATAGGGTGGTGGTTAGACCGATTATGTTGTATGGGGCGGAGTGTTGGCCAGTCAAGACTTCGCACATACAAAAGATGAAAGTTGCGGAGATGAGGATGCTGAGATGGATGTGTGGGCATACAAAGAGAGATAAGATTAGAAATGATGAAAGCCGGGACAAAGTGGGAGTGGCCTTGGTGGAGGATAAGATGCGGGAAGCGAGATTGAGATAGTTCGTGCATGTGCAGAGGAGAGACACAGATTCCCCGGTGCGGAGGTGTGAGAGGTTGGCTATGGACGGGTTCATGAGGGGTAGAGGTAGGCCGTAGAAGTATTGGAGAGATGTGATTAGACGGGATATGACACAGGTGCAACTTACTGTGGACATGGTCTTAGATGGGGTTGTGGAGGACACGAATTAGGGTAGTAGGTAGTCGAGCGTAGTCCTAGTTACGCTTACAAAATGATAGTTGTAGTGTTATTACTGTAGGCCTGATTAGCCTATCACACTTATAAGCGCAGTATTACTTTATAGTCCCCTGTAGTTTGATTTCTGTTGCTATGTGTTGTTTAGTGTACTTTGTTTATCTTATTTAGCTGCGTTAACTATTGCTTCCTTTTGTTAGAATGCGCTACCATGTCGTATTCGATTTTGTTATCAGCATGTTCATACTGCTTTAATTTCTTGTCTGAGTCTGACCGCTTCTCTTGCTTTGCTTGTGATTATGCTTTGTCTTGAGTCGAGGGTCTCCCGAAAACAGCCGCTCTACCTATCAAGGTAGAGGTAATGTTTGCGTACACTCTACCCTTCGATTTCACTGGGTATGTTGTTGGGGGTATTTTAAAACTAAGTTGTTTCTGATTATAGAAAGGTGACATTCCTTTTGGGACAAACTAAAAAAGAAAGCATGTCACATAAATTGGAAAGGTATATAGCATTATTGTTAAAGTGGAAAGGTATATCACTTCCTTTTCCGCTAAATATTTGTAGGATGATTCATCTTTCTCTTGTATTGAATTGATTTCATTGGCATCAACTTCAACAGGGAAAGCACTCCAGCAGATAAAGTGAGGGAGGCACATAGGAAGGTGATGGTAGCCAATCATCCAGATGCAGGAGGCAGCCACTACCTTGCTTCTAAAATTAATGAAGCAAAAGACATAATGCTTGGAAAGACTAAGAACAGCGGTTCTGCATTTTAATCTCAACTGAGTCTCTTTTAGCGCTTTAGAAGTTACAAATCACATGGTAACTGGAGGCGGATCATGCTTTCTGGCGCAGACTAAAATTTAAAGTGAAGTGGATTAATTCTTTTTGACCAAAAGGATGTATACTAGTTGGAGAAGGTAACATTTGAGTTGTATGAGTCGAGTTCACTGAATGTGAAGAAATTCCAGACATAGTGTTAAGCTAATATGTACTTTTTATCAATTGATGACACAGATTCATGGTTAATGAGTGGCTGGTTTCTTCTTTGTTTGGTTGCTGGAAACAAGTGGTATTATCGGATTATGGTGATACAAACGTGATAGTTTGTGAATTCTTCCTTATGTTAACGAGAGCCACCTAGTCCAGTTTAGGAGTGATTCCTACATTTATGAGCCAACTCTATTGGTCCCATGACATCTCTATTTGTACTATGTTTAAGCAAATAATGGCAGCATGTATCAAGAACTTACAGGGTAAATTAAGTCAAAGTTCATTTGTAGTCGGTGTTTAAAATTTGTGTCATATTGGTATTTATATCAAACTATATTAGTTGAAAAAAATTGAGGTGAGTACAATATAAATTAATTGCCTTCTTTTCAGTTTACACTCGCATAGCTATTTTTTTCCTGCAATAGTGTTTACATGCTCGGTATACAATGTATAATTATTCTACAAAACGTATCGATTTTTGTATAAAAGTGTATAAGAAGTGTTTATGCACTTTTACACAGTTATATAAAATTATATATTATTATACAAATTTATAAAAAAATTGAATTTTACCTCCTAACTTCCAACGCATGAAAATGGGTCACATCACCAAAGAACTCAAATCTTCATCAAATAACTTTAAATTTTAACTAAAACTTCAAAATGACATTCCCAATGGATCTCAACCATCACAAAACTCATTTGTGAGTTTCAAGCTTTTAAGAATTTCAAAAATTGTGCTTTTAGTTTTTCACTTTAATTCACCAAACAATATTAAATATGTGATGATAAACATGAACATTACTCTCAATCAGTTCCTGAGCATCAAAAAATGAACATCATAATCACAAATTAAGAAATTATTTTATTTTTCTAATTATTTTAAATTAATACGGCTAAATAAGGTAAGATTTGAAAAATATGGACTAATTTTTCTTATAAGTTTGGTCCAAGGGATATGAAGTGTAAAAATCTTTTAATTAATTGTGAATAAATGATAATGTATAGAAAGACACGTCATTCTTTGATGAGTTAGTTAAACACTAGATCTGAGTAAAGTTAGAGGTTGCTGATGGCTTAGCAAATTCTGAACTATAGGATTATTGTTTGATTTCACTTTGATGAGAAACTAGTCCTAGAGTCCAATGGACTGGTCTGTACTTAATTTTGCAATTTTGGTTGAATAAAATTTTCATTTTGACAAAAAAAAAAACTAGATCAGAGTAAAGTTTCTGCCATTGAAGCAATAGTTATTCAACTAAAAAAAAAAGGTAGTCCGATGCACTAAACTTCTGTTATGCGCGATGTTCGAGAAAGAACCGAATCACAAGGGTCTTTTGAACTCATGATCTTCGGGTAACATGAAAATAACTTTATTAGTTATTTCAAGGTAAGGGGAGTTTTTTATCCCTTCATAGTTCAGAGAAAGACATAAAAGCTTTGTTCTCGTCATTTTCAGGACCGGTGACGTGGACAATACAAACTTGGGCCTCTTAACTCACGAAAAAAGATATTTTCTAATTCAATGTGAAGTATTTTTTATACTTTCTTTTCCCAAGCATAACTAAAACCAACACGTGGATAAACTATTATGAGTTTATTACATTGATGAAGTTGATTGAATTCTCCATTAGAATAGTTCGGCAACCAAGAGAATATATATTAAATTGTAATATAATTTTACGAATGTAAATTTATCTGACCATCAAGAAGTTTGCCACTAATAAATTACATCATTTAAAAAAGAAATGGAAGTCTAAATGTAACACTCTTTAAATCTGGATTAGGTGTGAATGTGTTAAATGAATATTAGTGTGACATTCTAACCATGTGAAGTGCTATCAGGATGAGTTTGAGCGGAAATAACTGTTTTAGAATCAAGATGAATAGTGAGGTGCATACGATTCGATAGAAAACACATAGAGTGAGATGTAGGGCTTAGTTTGTCTTGTGCAGGAGATGGAATGAATATGATAAAGCCTATAAAACATAAAGCTACTATTATTTCTTCATTATAAATTGAGATCTTCTTCGAACTAAATCGCCTAAGTTTACGTAGGTCTGACTTCCAGTAAGTTTACGTGAAAATCCGTTGAGAATTTGAGAAAACTTAAAACATGAAAGTTGTATCTATTTGAAATACCTTTCCAATCATATATGATGGAGGCCACACAGAGCTCTATACAAAAAGTTATTCTCATTTTACTAGACATTGTGCAGTCTGCGTGGCCAGCTGCGCGAAGAACCTTCAGGTGTGCGACCGCAAACCAAAGGCAGTGTTGCTGCCCTTATTGCGCGGTCAGCTGCGCGAAGAGGACTTCAGGTGCGTGACCGCGCACCGAAAAAACAAGTCTCAAGCCTCAAGAACCCTCCAAGGTAAGTTCCTTAATAATTCTAGCATGAATTCAAGTTCGTAGTACCCTTCTAACTTGATTAAGCCTACTCCTAACTAAACAAATACTCATCCAAGGAGCCACCATCGGTATTAGTCCAGGAGGTCAATACTAGCGAGAGTCCCACAGCTACGCTAGTTCGTTAGGTATAACGTGTTTCAGTCAGCTTTAAAGGCCAAACTAACCCGTCACTTTTTTGCAGCTTCCCTCTTAGACTATCCACTTCAATTGGACCCATTAAATTCATATGCAGTAATTGAAAATAGTGAGACGTACCTGAATGTTATCCGTCGTGTTGGACAATATTATGAGAGACATGGGTTTTCTTACATTTCAGACAATCCTCATAGACAGTTTTACCTTTATGGCTAAGATTGTGTAAGCCTCTAACCGCTTCATATGAGACCAATTTTTTTAAATTGCGGTAGCTGACATGCCCCAACTTTTGATGTCATAGTGTTGTGTCATCTATCTTAGCATTATTGCATGTTTCTTGTCTTAAAACAAGATAACAATTATTACCTGATCTAGTACATGTCATGACACATTCATTAGCTTCATTCGTAACTTTACAAACATTCTTATTAAATTTTACCTCAAGGTCGTCATCACACAATTGACTAATACTAATTAAATTAGTCATTAAACCCTCAACGTGTAAGACGTTCCTTAAGGCTGGAAATCCATGAACATCCATGATCCTTTTTCCAATTATTTTGTTTTTACTGCCACCTCCGTAAGTCACATTTTCTCCATTGAATGACTCATAGTTCTTTAGAAAACCTTTTGTACATGTCATGTGACGAGAACATCCACTATCAAAGTACTAAGAATCTGAAATGTTAGTTCTTAATGCAGTTATGACAACATTACAAGTTAAATTCATTTTAGGAACCCAAACTCTTAAAACATTTTTTAACTTTTGGCTCAGAAAAGTTGCTCCGTTTGTTATCTGAAATGTTGGACGACAATTTAGGCAACATTTTGCTCATAGAATTTTGAAGTTTGAAACAGTATGGTTTTAAGTGTCCAAGGGAGTTACAATGATGACATACAAACTTCATATTCTTTGACATATATGAGAACCTGCAATTCATCTTATTTTCTTTTACAAAGCGCATTTTCTCATTTGTGTCAAAGAGATTAGAGCATATAGTTTTAAGAGAGCTTTCGTACCCAATACTTGTATCTGAAGGATTACTAAAGTTGAGTATCTCATTCAATTTTGAAGTTCCCGTGTTGAGCTTGCGGAAGGTTGCTTCGGCTAAATCCAGTTTTGCACGAATCTTACCAAATTCAGTATCCTTTTTGGTCAGAGCAACCTCAAGTCGGGTTATCGTGCCAATTAATTTCATATTCTCATGAGTTAAAGATTTTACCTTTTTGTCAAGTTGTTTGTACTCTATGATTAAGGCTTTACAAATACTTTGTAATTCATTAATCATGTCATCTTTGCATTCAACTTGATCCATACAATCAACCTCACTACTAGAAATAAAACCACTAAAGCAATTAACATCAGGATAGTTAAAGAATTCGTACCTCTCGGATCTTGTTGGGGATGTAGATGTCTTTGCTGATGTTGGAACAAATGTCGTGACATCAGACAGCGACTGTTCGTAAATAGTGGCCAACATTGCTTGTGATTCGACTTCTTGATCTCATTTATCTTCTTCTTCGTCGTCACTAAGAGAAACCCATAGACTCTTACCAAATTTTCTAAGAGTGTTTGCACATTCATTGGCATAATGACCCCAACCCGAGCATGCATGACATTGCACAGACTCAAACTGTCTGGGATCAAATTTGGTACGATCTGAGTTGGTTTTTCTTAGTTGATTTCCCTTTTGTATATTAGGAATAAATCTTGTGGGTTTTTGTTTGAAGACTTGGTTATGGTGCTCATTAGATTTAGGTTTATTTCTATCATTTTTGAACTTCCTCACCATCGAATTCTATTTTCGAGTGAGTAAGGCAACATTTGCACCTTCACCAATTTCTTTAAGATTCTCATCCTCTTCTTCGATTTGATTTTCTAAGAATTGAACTTGAAGTGTCATATTCTTGCTTTTATATAATTCCCTTTGATTCTCAATGTTCATCTCATAGGTTTTGAGAATGCTCATTAAGGTATGAAGGTCCATAGTGACAAGATTGTGAACTTCTTCAATGACACAAATCTTTAAATTGAACTTTTCAGAAAGAGAACGGAGAGCCTTTTCAATAAATTGAGTGTTGGTTAAAGGTTCACCAAACACTTGACATTCATTTGAGATGTCAATCAACTTTTTAAAATAATATTTAATATCATCCGCTTCTTCCATCCTTAAACGTTCATATTTACTCATGAGCATGCATAACTTTGTTCGAAGAACACTTGAGCTACCTTCACAATGAATTTGTAAAGTATCTCATGCGTCCTTAGCCGTAGGGCAGTTTTGAATGAGTTTGAACATGTAAAGATCAACCCATCCAAAAATTGCATTTAAGGTCTTTTCGTTAAATCTAGCATTATTGGTTTCTTCCGCAGTCCATTCGGATTCAGGCTTAACAAGAATGTCACTTTCCTCATCCGGTGACAATATTGGAACAACATACCCATTGATTATAGATCTCTATGACCTAACATCAATTGATTTGATATGAGAATGTAGGCGAATCTTTCAATAGGCATAGTTCGAACCATCTAAAATGGAAAGCCTACTAATAGTTGGATTTGTCGGATCCATAGCTTAAAATAACAAGACCAAACACTTATTGTGTTAAGTGTTGGCTCTGATACCACTTGAAGGGGGCTACAGATCAAATAAAAACAAGATGAACAAAATTCAATCGACTACAAGTACAGTTTTCAAATGTCGGCAATAATATCGTCTGACACCAGTAACAACACTTAGCAAAACAGTAACTTTAAAGAGTGAATGCAGCGGAAATTTAAAAAACACAAAGATTTTAAATTTTCATAAGTTATAAATATAATATAACTTATGATGGTCAATGACCAAATGTATTGTATATATATTATATACAAATTCTTTTCTTTACAGATGTACAAGATGAAACAGAAAGGAATTAAAAGTTGAAGTCGCAGATGACTTTTGCCTGAAAAATCTAACTAAGTAGACATAGACAACCTCTCATTACAATCGCTCCATATAAAACTAATCTAGAATCTAAAACAACAATTGTAATGTTGGACAGAATGTTGTCGACACACTCAGGCAACACTTATGATCCAAATTTCTTAGATGAAATCCCGAGAGCTCTCTTGGTATTTTTACATTTTGATTCTGGATATCGATTCACTGTAGTAGTCTCTCTATTTATAGTAGAGAGTCTTCCTTGAAAAACTCATCGATTGGTTGTGGAGGTTAAGGGAAAGGTGGGCAGCTGGTGTGTTTGTTGGAGAAGATCATGAAGTCGAAATCTCAACAACTTTGACTTCTTCCCCAAGCTATGACTCTTTCTCCCACGTTTTACACGGCTCCTAATTCACACGCCTAAGTCATTTTTACCTCTCAGTAAAAATATTACTACTTAACGTGAAGTAAGACAAAACTGTTATATAAAAATGTTGGTCTGAATGTTGTGACATTTGTCCCAAACATTTTATGCATTCAAATCAGTACTTCAGAAGATATGTTGAGTCAAATGTCACAACACCAAACCCAACATTAACACTGATATTAGTAATGAGCTAAAAAAAAGATGTCAGAATATGCCAAAAGATGCCACAAAATAAAAAATTCAATTCAAAATGAAAAATTTTACTAATTTTTTTAAAGCATTGTAAGAGCGGAAGTATGTGTTATTAGAATCATTATTTTCTGAAAAATGATTAAGAAGATTATTTACTAGTGGACATCATTTTGCTATTTGGAGGAGAGTTATATATGATCACATGGTGAAAAAACAATATGGGAAATGGACATTATGATGCAATATATTTACTGAAATTAATGAAATTAAACTAAATAAAGCAAGGATTAAAGATTACTTTGTGTGGAGGCAGCCGAAAGGTTGAAGGGGAGCTCGTCTTCACTCCCGGGATCTCGAGCTTGCAAAATCACATAAAAGAGACAGTTTTAGCAGTGAAAGGACAAATTAGGCTAGGTCTAAGTTCCACCGAAGGGCTGGATAACTGAAATGATGGTCCTTCCCACACTAGGGAGGGACTATACACGGACAAACTGTTGGAAATTTGCCTTTGGCGGGGAGGTGCGTCCACCATATTTAATGAATTAAATACTAGTGTTCCACATATTGGAGGATTTGTCTCTTCACACATGCATAATCTACTAAGTGAGTAGATGACCGTAGGGCCAAAAATCGTCAAATTTCGTTGAGAAATGAAAGAGATATCGGTCCACGAAGTAAGGTGTTTGAGGCATGAAAATATGGTGTGAGACAAATCTACCACATCGGTGGGAAAATGAAGAATTGCTTTCTTTATAAGTCTCTTAATTAGCTAAGGGTTTGGGACCCCAAGGGGTAACCCATGTGTTTAAAGGAGGGAGGACCTAGGTGTGCTTGGGGTCAAGGCTAAGCCCACACGCGCGCCGCCGGGTCGCGGGTCAATGGTCGTGGGTCGTGGGACTTTCTGATATTATCTCTTTGGACCTATAAATTGCTTAATATTTACAGTTTGGTCCCTGGAGTTTCTGAAAAGGTGAATTTGGCAACAACGGAAGACAGAAAGTTTCTGCCTACCGTTTGGACTGATTTTTGGAGCATTAACCAGCCATTACTTGGATGATAACTCCTCCATAAACAGCCCTCCTTTATTGGCCATAAACCTGCCATTAAAAACCCTCCTTCCCTTCAATGGCCATAAACAACCATTACTTGGTAGTTACTCTCTCCTTCAATGGCCTTAAACAACAATTTTCTTGGCAGTTGAGAAGTCCCCCTTTATGCTATATATTGGAACCTTTTGGGCTGAATTGTGTGCACAACATATGGACAAAATCAGTGACGAAAAACACACAAAAAGAATATAGAAAACGAGACAACATTTATATACACAGAGACAAAACAGAAGAGAAAGTCAGTCAAAAAACGTTGGACTAAAACAGAAACTCTTCCTTCTTTTTTCATTTCTTCAGCAAGGCGTTTTGTGTTTGTTTTCTTCGTCAGACTCAACATATTTGCTTTGTAGTGTTGAGATTAAAGTGTTGTTTTATCTTGGGAGACTATTGCCCGTTAACATAAAAGCATATATACAGGACAATTTTGTCTTAAAGACAGAATTTAATCACTCGACTCAGCACGCAGTTGTAACAATCCAGATTTAGTTGTTTCTTGATTTCAGGTTATCAAGATTCAAGACTCAACAAGCTTGCGGTAGTTCTGAACATTGCCTATTTGTTTATCCTTTCGAACACTTATAATATTTATTTACTTCCCGTACTGCTTTACAATATCCAACACAAACAACCACATATATAGGAGGATTGATTGGGGATTAGTTAATGCATATTGGATAACACATATGCCACTTCATCAGGTAGTCTTTATGGAGCCTTACTTTTCAGACCATGCACATTTGCAGATACAGGTGAATAGAACACTATCAGGTGGAAGTAAACCTTTCAGATTCCTTAACTGTTTAGCTGAGCATCAACAGTTCATTCCTATAATACAACAAGGATGATCCAAAACTGTATATAGGAGAAAAATGACACAAGTATGGTTGAAGATTAAAAGCCTCAAATAGGAATTGAAAGGCCTGAACGCTAGATACTTTGTGAAAACCTCAGAGAAGTTAGAGCAAATCAGATCCCAATCGCATCAGATACAATAACATAAGGCTCACATAAGTCAGGACATAACAAGTATTCAACAAGAAGTGGAGCTGAGGAAACAGTTAGAGAAGTGGGGGAATATAGAAGAGAGCATATATAAACAAAAATAAAAAATTCAGTGGTTGCAACTAGGGACTCTAAGTCAGCCTACTTCTTTGCACACATGAAGAATATAATTGCCACAAATGGGATCAGAAGATTGATTAATGAACAAGGTATCATACTACTAACAAAACAAGATATTGAGCCGGAGATTATTACATTTTATAAAAAGTTGCTAGATTCTTCTGCTGAATGTCTGCCTGCTATCAATCCCAACATAATAAAACTTGGTCCAATCTTAAATGTTAATCAACAGAGGGAACTAATCAGACCAGTTGATAGAGAGGAAGTATGGTTTGCCTTGAAAGATATTGATGACTTGAAAGCTCCTGGCTGTGATGGTATGAATTCTTACTTCTTTAAAAAGGCATGGCCAATTATTGTAGAAGATGTGACTGATGCTGTATTGGAATTCTTCAACTCATTTAATATGATGAAAGCTATTAATTATACATCAGTTACTTTAATACCAAAAGTCAAGAATCCGGCTACCATAAAGGAACACATGCTCATTTCATGCTGCACTAACTGTTAAGAGTCCCACATCGGATATGGAATGTGAACATAGACTCCTTATATGGACTTGGACAATCCTCACCTTACCAGCTAGCTTTTGGGGTTGAGTTAGGCCCAAGATTGATTCTTTACCTGGTATCAGAGCCAGACTCATTCCAATTCTTTGTTCACCGATGTTGGGCCCCCAAATTATATTATCCATGCTCCAGGTAACAATGTCTGGGCGTGCGGGGGAGTTTTAATAGTCCTACATCGGATATGGAATGAGAACATGGACTCCTTAAATGGACTTGAACAATGCTAACTTTTAGGGTTGAGTTAGGCTCAAGATTCTGACTAAAAGGCTACAACAGGTTATGGACTATCTAGTTGACAAATCACAATCAGCATTTGTTCCCGGTAGAGTAATCACAGATAACATCATCCTCAGCCATGAACTGGTTAAAGGTTATGGGAGGAAAGGAGTATCCCGTAGATATATGATGAAATTGGATATGCAGAAGACATATGATTCCATTGAATGGGTCTTCTTAGAACAGATCCTAGAAAGTGGCTTTCCCTGGATTATTTGTCAAATGGATAATGTAATGTGTCAAAACAGTCTCCAATTCCATACTGATAAATGGACAGCCTACGATTCCCTTCCCGGCTTGTAAAGGACTAAGGCAGGGAGACCCACTATCCCCATTCATGTTTGTCCTTGCAATGGAGTACCTGAATAGAAACCTCTTGACACTCAGGAATGTACTTGATTTTAACTACCATCCGAGATGTGAAAAGTTGCACATTGTGCAACTTGGTTTTGCTGATGATTTGCTACTTTTTTGCAGGGGAGATACTGGTTAGGTGAAGCTTATGTATAAATGTTTCCTGGAATTCTCCCATGCTTCTGGTTTAAATGTTAATAAAACAAAAGGCTTCATTTTCTTTGGTGGTGTTCCCAATGATATACAAGAGGAGATACTTGCTGAACTTGGAATGCCAAAAGGAGAATTACCAGTGAGATACCTTGGTGTCCCACTATGCACCAAAAGGATCTCAGTTGCACAATGCCAACCCTTATTGGACAAGATGGTAGGAAGAATTACGTCATGGAATGCAAGATTCTTGTCATATGCCGGCAGGTTACAACTGATCAAAAGCATTCTTTTTTCCATACAAACATTCTGGGGGCAAGTCTTTATCTTCCCAAAAAAGATTATCAAAATGATAAGAGGCGGTTTTTGGAAGTTTTTTGTGGAGTGGGAGCACAAGCATAACAAAAAAACACTCTTAGCTTGGGATAGAGTTTGTATGCCAAGATCAGCAGGAGGGTTCAATGTCATGGACATAGCCTTATGGAATAGGGCAGCAATCAGCAAGCATTTCTGGAATCTATGCCAGAAAATGGACTGTTTATGGATAAAATGAATATATTGCTACTATATAAAGAGGGACACAACCTGGACAGTGGCACCAAAACAAGCATCATGGGTTGTAAAGAAGATATTCAAAGCCAGAAGTCACCTTGAGGAGATTGGATACTGCTATGACACATTCACCAACCTCAACAAGTGCTCCACAAAGAAGCTATACAATGAGTTTAGAGGAGATATCAGTAAAAGTAGAATGGAAGAGAATGGTATGTAATAACAGTGGTTATCCTAAATGGATCTTTAATTTGACCTTAGTGGCTTATGACGACTATACACCAAGGATAGACTTTATAAATGGAAGCTAACAACTGAGAAGACCTGCCCACTTTGTGAAAGTGCAGATGAATCCATTGAACATTTGTTTTTCAGCTGTAATTACTCTACAAGAGTTTGGGGAAAATGTTGAAATGGTTGGGTATTACAAGGAGTGTATTTGGCTAGTCACATGAGCTGCAATGGATAATTCAATGGGCTAGGGGAAGTAGCGCACAGGCGGAAGTATATAGGATGACCTTGGCTGGGGCAATTTATCACATTTGGCAGTATTAGCGAATATTCCCCGAATATTCACAGTATATTTTGTAAGATTGGAATAATTTCCCTTAGGGACAATCTTACAGGCAGGAAAGGAACTCATGTGTGTTTCAAAACAAGTCCAGAAGACCTGAACAAATATGCAGAGTGTTGGTTCAGGAGGTACATCACAGGGGCAGTAGGAACTTAAAAGATACATAAACATCTTAGTTTGCCAAACTTTTACCCCTAGTATATTGTATAGGATTTGATAGATAAGATAGCATAGAGTTCATATAGTTACTAACTGAGACTTGCCATGGTTTCAGTTTCTTTGAGCTGTAATGATCACTTTTGGTAATAAAATAGTTCAGTTGACAATTTCTTTTTTATTAGGTGTATTGATCCATACTGAACCTCACCCGTTAATTAAAATAAACAATATATGTTGTTCATAATAACTATTTTCATATTAAGAGAATACCTTTAATGAACTAGATAATTTATTTTATACTATCAATATACGAATACTTATCTCTACTTAATCATGTTTAATACATTCAAAATTTATGAGTCACAAGAAGTTGGAATTAGAGCATTCCTATAATTAAGATAAATTACATTAATTCTACGTTACAATCATATTGATGGTGTGCCCAACTTCTACTGTGAATTTAGACTTTATAATTTATAAGAATGTAACTAATAATATGATCATATATTTATAAGTTAAATTCTATATACTAAATCATTTACTAAAGGAGCACACTTGCAAATCAATGATCTATTTAATACAAAGCTTTATTAATTGAATAAACAATTATCTATAATAAATACTATATCTAAATGTGTGGCTTTCTAACAACATTTCTACCCCATAAAGATGGTAGTAAGGTTTGCGTACATCGTATTCTCCTTAGACCCTATTTGTGGGATTACACTGGATATGTCGTTGTTGTAACTTGTGTTGGAATTTTGCCTTTGGTAGGGAGGTGCGTCCACCCGTATTTAATGACTTAAACACTAGGGTTCCGTATGTTGGAGGCTTTGTCTCTTCACACGTGCATAATCTACTAAGTGAGTAGATGACCGTAGGGCCAAGAATAGTCAAATTTTATCGAGAAATGAAAGAGATATTGGTCCACAAAGTAAGGTATTTGAGGCATGGAAATATGGTGTGGGACAAATCTACCACATCGGTGGGAAAAGGAAGAATTGTTCTCTTTATAAGTCTCAAAATTGGCTAAGGGTTTGGGACCCCAAGGGGTAACCCATGTGTTTGAAGGAGGGAGGACCTAGATGTGCGTGGGTTCAAGGCTAAGCCCACGTGCGTCGCCGCCCGGCCGTCCTGTCCGGGTCACGGGTTTCTTTTGATAGACCCCCAAATTGTTTAATAATTACAGTTTTTACTCCCCTCACTAATGGCCATAAACTGTCATTACTTGGCAGTTGAGGAGTCTCTCCCCCCATGCTATATATTGGTGTCGTTTGGCACAATTGTGAAGACTACAAGACATATACACAGAGACTAACATAAGAGTAAAACACAGAAATTCAGTCCAAAACGTGAGCAGAAACGTTGGGACAAAAACCGAAAACTCTTCCTTCCTTTTCTATTCTTCAGCAAGTCATTTCGTGTTTGTTTTCTTCGTCAGAATCAACCTATTTGCTTTGTAGTGTTGATTAGTTGTTGTTTTATCTTGGGAGACTATTGCCCGTTAACGTAAAAGCATATATACGGGGAAATCTTGTCTTAAAGACAAAGAGCCATCTCTCGACTTAGCCACAGTTGTAACAATTCAGATTTAGTGTTTCTTGATTTCAGGTTATCAAGATTCAAGACTCAACAAGCTTGCGGCAGTTCTGAATTGCCTATTTGTTTATTCTTTCGAATTGTAATATTTATTTACTTTCCGTATTGCTTTACATATCCAACAATTTGTATCTAAATGAGTGGTTAATAAATATCTCACTTGACAGGTGTAATGTTATAAGCATGTCCAACGTAACATTTATAATACATCATTACTTGTAATATTTTCCTTTAGGTAAATAACGAAATAAAAGAAGAGAAACCATACGGTGGTGATAAATGAGATTCACAACCATTAGGCTAAACATAAGTTGTAGTTTCATAAAAATCAGAATAGACCTCATAAAATAAGTTTGAATCATTTGAAACCCCCCAAAAATGAAAGAATAGAAATCTTTTATTTAAGCCTAGACAACTAACTGACGATGAAACATGACTTATAAACAACATGTACATTAAGCACATGCTTGTGTATTTTATGTATTTAATTAAAGAAAAAAGGCTGTTCAACTCAAACCAATAATTAAACCAGAAAAGGTATCCGATGCCAAAACGAAATTAACGTCCATCTTCACCAACCAAGCCCTACTAAGATATCAATACTTCCAGATTAATTAAATTAGGTAGGATATACACAGATATTGAAATTGCAGTATTAATAAATTAAGCTAGCGTTTGGTCATAAATTTTGTGAAACTAGAAAAAAAAGAGTTTTTGAAATTGTGAAAAATAGTTTTGGAACTTAAAGCTATGTTTAAACATGCATTTTACTTGGAAAAAATTTAAAATTTTGTGAGTGGATGAAAAAATTCACCATTGGAACTCGAAATTAATGTTGGTATTACAAAGGATTGCAGGAACGGAAATTACAAGTAACTGCTTATGTAAGAATTGAAATTACAATTCAACTAGAAAACTGAAAATTACAAAGATGAACAAGAAAAACTGAAAAATTGTTTTTGCTGAGTCGAGTGTGACACTCTGTCCTTAAGACAATATTGCCCCGTATGTATCATTTATACGTCCTGGACAATTTGTCTCCCAAGATAAAACAGCAATGGAACACTTGAGCAAAGGAAACTCAAATGCTACCGTGAAGAATATTGAGTAACGAAATGATGCTTGGAAGATGTAGGAAGAAACTGTTTTGCTTGTGTATTTCCGTGTATTGTAAGTGTTCCTCAACAATGGTGTAAGGGGTGTTTATATAGGTGAGGGAGGAGCAGCAAAACTGCCTCCATAAGTGTCATTACTGGCCAAGTAATGGCCATTATGGAGGTAGTAATGTCACCAAAATAAATGGTACATCTTGAAACTGTACATCTTGAAACGTCAGGGACCAAACTGTACATCTTAAAATTGTACATCTTGAAACTTCAGGGACCAAACTGTACATCTGGCAAAGTTTTCTGGCCCAAAAAGATAATATCAGAAGGCCCATGAACCCATGAACCCGTGAACCCGTGAATCCGTGAACTCGAAACTCGGAACCGGAACCGGACCGGACGGGCGGGCGGTGGCGGCGCGCATGTGGTCTTTCCTCGAACCGAAGCACATCTAGGTCCTCCCTCCTTTAAACACATGGGATACCCCTTGGGGTCCCAAACCCCAAACCAATTTCGAGTCTTATATACACAACAATTCTTTCTTCCTCTACCGATGAGGGAGAATTGATCACACACCACACTTTTTCATGCTTCAAACACCTTACTTCGTGAACCAATATCTCTTTCATTTCTCAATGAAATTTGACGATTCTTGGCCCTACGGTTATCTACGTACTTAGTAGATCATGCATGTGTGAAGAACCGGATTCTCCAACATACGTAACACTAGTGTTTAAGCCGTTAAAGTTGGTCGGTCGCAACTCCCGCCAAAGGCTAATTTCCAACAATTAAATCTTCCATTTTTTCTCAAAAACTAATCAAATTCCATGAACAACGGTGTTTTCAATTTTCTTTTGAAAAAAAACTTCAAAAATCTGTAGCCAAACGAGAGCTAAATGCCCGCTCCCCCTCCCTTATCGTTGTGAGAGGTTAATAATAGGAAAATATATGCACGCATTCGACATTTATATCAAAATATATTACTTTATATGATTAAGTAGTAAAATAAAATGAGAATGTATAGTAATTAATTTATACTTAAATGATAAAAAAAATTATGCAAACAAAGTAAAACATGTTGGAAATTTACTAAATGTGGAATTAAGTATATCCCATTAATTTATGACTCGAACAATTGAGCCCGCACGTCGAAAACGTCGTTTCCACACACGTGCACACGTACACACGTAGTGCCAAGTATCGCAAATTTCATTAGTGAAAGAGATAGTGGTACATATGTAATACGTTTGAGACATAGAATTATGGACGGTTATTGGCCAAATGACAGAGTATTCCACGTTGGTAAAAGAAGGAAGAAGTGTAAGATGAAACGAATCGGAAATCATCGCGGGGCCGTGAAAGGCCGCGACACCACACCGTCGGAGCCGCGGCGCCTCCCAGGCAGCTCCGCGGCGCTAAATGGCTGGGCAGTCACTGGAGCCGCGGAGCTTCGGAGGCAGAATGCTGCGACGGGAAGTTGGGAAAATCTGACGTTTGAGCTGGTTTTGGAGCATTGATTCTCTATTACTTGCCACATGAATTCAACAATTATTTGGCTGAATGTAACCCCTCAATCAAGTGTAATTACATGGCTATTGAAGGCCATTAATTGGCTAGTTGAGGGGTCTTCTCCTTACACTATAAATTGAGGCCTTTGGCTCAATTGAAACACACTACACTCAACACTTAGAAAATTCTCCAGATTTTCTAATTTCATATTCTTCCTCTCTAGCAAAGTCATTATACTCAAAGTTTTTCAAGAGTAACACTTAAGTTTCATTTGCTTACTTGTTAAAGTTGTTGTTGTATCTTGGGAGACTATTGCTCAACACCGTAAAAGGAGATATACGGGGCAATCTTGTCTTAAAGAAAGAGCGTCATCACTCGACTCAGCGAATCACACAAGCAATCGGTTAAGTTCTTGATTTCCAGTTTATTGTAATTGTTAGTTTATCCTTTCTATTATTGTAATAGTTACTTACTTCACGTTCCCTGCAACAATTGTATCCCAATAATTTTAAGACAATATTTGTTGTAAGTAAGTTAGAAAGATGACTGGTATAAATCAAACTGCTTCTGATTCTGCTGCTGCTGCTCAAGGAAATCCCTCTGCCTTCCCCACTGCTCAAGACACTCCTAATGCCTTTCCGGTTGCTCAAGGCTCATCCAATGCCTTTACTGCTACTCAAGGGAATGTTGACGTTCCTCTACCCGTTGGATTTCACCATGAACGCCCTGAAAAGTTCATGAGGTCAAACTTCAAGAGATGGCAACAAAAGATGTTATTCTATTTGACTGTTATAGGAATGACACGTTTCCTAACAGAAGATCCTCCACAAACTGGAGATGAAATGGACCCTTAGCCTTCTTAAACGGGTGAAGGGGGCCTAGGTATCCATGTCATTAATAACATGAAAATGGTTCTTGATGCATGAAGTCATAGTAATTTCATGTGTAAGAATTACATATTGAACTGCTTGTCAGACCCTCTCTACACGGTGTATTGCACCATTGGCACCGCCAAAGAGTTGTGGGAGAAGCTGCAAAAGAAGTACAACACACAAGATGCAGGTACTAAGAAATTCATCGTTGGAAAATTTCTGAAATTTCAAATGGTGGATAGTAAGATAGTGATGTCCCAAGTCCAGGAATTCTAAATGATTCTACATCATCTGGATTTGGAAAGTATGAAGCCAAACGAGCAGTTTTTGGTTGCATCACTGATTGAAAAGTTACCTCATTCATGGAATGAGTTTATTTGTTACTTAAAACTCAAGACAAAGAAGATGACCTTTGAAGAACTTATTATCAAACTCCAAATTCAGAAAGATAATAAGAAGGCCCTGCCTAGGGGTAAACAACCCACTGAGGCAAAGGCAAATCTGGCTGAGGCCAAAGGGAACCCAAGCAAGAAACACAAGTTCTAGAAAGATAGCAAGACCCAAGCAGCGGAGAAGTTCAAAGGAAACTGTCACCACTGTGAGAAACCTGGTCACATGATCAAGGACTGCCGTAAGCTCAAGACTGAGCAACAAGAGAAGGACAAGGCTAAGGGCAAAGCACAGGTTAACATCGTCAAAGACCAATTTCTGGACGACATGATTGAGGAGTTCTCAGCGGTGGTGATAGAAGCAAACCTTGTTGAAAATCCCATGCAGTGGTGGATGGACACAGGTTCTACAAGACACATCTGTTCCAATAGAGATGCCTTCTCCACTTATACACCAGTTACAAACAAGAAGCTGTTCATGGGCAACAACGCTTCCTCTCACATGCTGGGGGTAGGAAATGTAGTCCTGAAGATGACTTCTAGAAAGGAGCTCACTCTAAAGGAAGTGATGCATGTTTCCGAGATTAGAAGAAATTTAATTTCAGGTCCTTTATTGATTAATGCTAGTTTTAGGCTAGTGTTCGAGTCCAATAAATTTGTAGTCACTAAGAATGGAACGTTTGGGGAAGAGGATTCATCTGTGAAGGCCTCTTTAAAGTAAACACCATGTCTGTATTACGAACAAGCAATAATATTGAAGCCTCTTTTTCTTACTTGCTTGAGTCCTCTAATTTATGGCATCATAGATTAGGACATGTCAACTACAAGTCCATCCAAAGGTTGGTAAAGTTGAAGTTGTTGCCGTCTATCGACGTAAACCCTCAACATAAGTGTGAGGTGTGCAGAGAGGCAAAACTCACAAAGCTTCCTTTTCGATCCGTCGAAAGGAATACCGCTCCTCTAGAACTTATTCACACAGATATATGTGATTTGAAGTTTGCACAAACTAGAGGGGGGAACAAGTACTTTGTGACATTCATTGATGATAGCACAAGGTATTGTTACATTTACTTGTTGAAAAGTAAGGATGAAGCCTTTGAAGCGTTCCGACGTTACAAAGCAGAAGTTTAGAACCAACTAAGCATGCGGCTTAAATCCATTCGTAGCGATAGAGGGGGAGAATATGTAGCGCCATTTGAGGAATATTGTGCCCAAAAAGGCATTGCTTATCAAATGATGGCTCCATACTCACCGCAATCGAACGGTGTGGCGGAACGTAAGAACTGCACATTGAAGGAAATGATGAATGCCTTGCTCATCAATTTCGGTCTTCCCCAAAATATGTGGGGAGAAGCTGTCCTTACCGCTAATACGATTCTTAAAAGAGTCCTACATAAGGGTAAGGATAAAATTCCATATGAATCATGGAAGGGAAATAAACCCACCTATAAATATTTAAAGGTGTGAGGTTGTCTGGCAAAAGTTGAAGTACCCAAGCCAAAACAGGTCAAGATTAGGCCTAAGACTGTAGATTGCATATTCATCAGATATGCAAATAACAGTAGTGTTTATCGCTTCTTAGTGCATAAGTCAAATATTCCAGGTATCCACGGGGTACAATCATGGAATCAAAAAATGGTCAATTTTTTGAAGGTATCTTTCCTAGAAAGGAAAAAAACATAACCTCTCGCAAACAAAGTTATGAACAAAGCTCTCAGGAACCGGGAGTCGTTGACGGCCCGGATCTAGATGGTTCAGATCTAGTGGATCTCGAAGTGGCTGAATATCCGGAATCTAGTGTTCCAGATTCTCAGAACTTGGAGACTCCAGAGACGGAACTAAGGCGAAGTAAAAGGGTCAGGAAGGATAAATCCTTCGGTCCTGACTTTGTAGCTTATACGGTTGATGATGAACCAAGGACAATTTCTGAAGCACTGTCAACTCCAGAGGCACCGCTCTGGAAAGAAGCTATTGAGAGAGAAATAGACTCCATTCTGCATAACTATACTTGGGAGTTGGTTGATCTTCCTCCGGGAAATAAACCGTTGGATTGTAAGTGGATACTCAAATGGAAGTATAAAGCAGATGGGTCTATAAATAAGTATAAGGACAGGTTGGTAGTCAAGGGCTATCGGCAGAAAGAAGGTCTTGACTACTTTGACACGTACTCCACGGTATCTCGGATGACGTCCATACGGGTATTCATTGCGATCGCAGCTTTGTGTGACCTTGAGATACATCAAATGGATGTCAAGACAGCCTTCCTAAATGGTCGCCTCAAATGAACGCACTTAAGAATCCAAGAAGTGTCCACGGCCACAACGGACAAAACATTACGAAGAACTGAGTAAAGGAAGTTGTTGTGTTGGTACCGTTGACTTGGCTTACACTAAACACTGTCGGTTCAAGACAACACGTTCACCGCACAGTAAGTAAGTCCGATGGTATTCAACTATGGAAGGTTCAAAGCGTGTGCTACCTATCCAGATGCAACATCGGTCCGCTGAAAGATTACTAGAAAAAGCACCAAACGTGTGCGCCAAAATCTCTTTCAAGAGGGGATTATTGGAAATTTACTAAATGTGGAATTAAGTATATCTTATTAATTTATGACTCGAACAATTGGGCCCGCATGTCGGAAACGTCGTTTTCACACACGTGCACACGTAGTGCCAAGTATCGCAAATTTAATTAGTGAAAGAGATATTGGTACGTATGTAATACGTTTGAGACATAGAATTATGGACGGTTATTGGCCAAATGACAGAGTATTCCACGTTGGTAAAAGAAGGAAGAAGTGTACGAAGTGTAAGATGAAACGAGTCGGAAATCGCCGCTGGGCCGTGAAGGGCCGCAGCGCCACACCGTCGGAAAGCGGCGCCTCAGCGGCGTGCGGCGCTAAATGGGTGGCGATCACCGAGCCGCGGCGCCGGAGGCGAGAATCTTTGCGACGGAAAGTTGGAAAAATCTGACGTTTGGGCTGGTTTTGGAGCATTGATTCTCCATTACTTGCCACATGAATTCAGCCATTATTTGGTTGAATGTAACCCCTCAATCAAGTGTAATTACATGGCTATTGAAGGCCATTAATTGGCTAGTTGAGGGGTCTTCTCCTTACACTATAAATTGAGGCCTTTGGCTCAATTGAAACACACTACACTCAACACTTAGAAAATTCTCCAGATTTTCTGATTTCATATTCTTCCTCTCTAGCAAAGTCATTATACTCAAAGTTTTTCAAGAGTAACACTTGAGTTTCCTTTGCTCACTTGTTAAAGTTGTTGTTATATCTTGGGAGACTATTGCTCAACACCGTAAAAGGAGATATACGGGGCAATCTTGTCTTAAAGAAAGAGTGTCATCACTCGACTCAGCGAATCACACAAGCAATCGGTTAAGTTCTTGATTTCCAGTTTATTGTAATTGTTAGTTTATCCTTTCTATTATTATAATAGTTACTTACTTCCCGTTCCGTGCAACAATTGTATCCTCCAAAACATTAGTAATAATTTGCCACGCGACCTAAGCATGAAAAAACACCAAAACCAGACAGCTCTATCTAGTACTTTCCAAGTGCCTGTTATGTTTAGGTTTCGACAGTCATTTTGCAATACGTTATGTTGTTTGGCCTGGAAGTAGCATCACTTATCAAGTTGTCCCCTTCGTCCATATTCATCTTGCGTACTATATGTGGGGTTAATTAAACTTTTCATCTATATTATTTTTCTTTTATAATTTATGTATATTCTAAGAAATAATTAATAACTTTTTAATCTAAAAGTATATGTTTAAACTACTCTTCATCTCTCTTAAACGTTTCACTTAGTCAACATTCCATTTATTAAAACAAAAAGGATGAATTTAGAAATAAAGTAATAAATACTTCTTCGTTTTCTATGTTAAGTATATCAAAACAAAATTTGTTTTCCAAAACAACTAATATGAGATTGGAGTCAATATGGTTTTATTACAATAATTTTAACGATATGTTAATAATTCAAACAAGATGGGGCATGACTAACATAACAAACGTATACAATAAAATAATTCAGCCTTATCTATAATCAGAGGCGAATTCAAAATTTTAATGCAATGACAATTGACGAAATTAAAAAAAATTGAGCTAGTTGCTTAACTAGTTCCCCTAAAGGCTATAAGTATTTAGTGCGTCAAGTTAAATGACATAGCCGTTTTCAAGATATATACAATATTTTTACTGAAGTTTACGGGGTCCAGTGACTCCTTAGTATTGAGAGTAGGTCCGCCTCTGTCTACAATACGACTCAAAATAGCACTTTGTAATATTTGTATAGTATTTTCATAGTATAAAGGGTATAAATATTTAATTTTAAAATTAAAAAATATATATTTGCAGTCGAACCATAATTTAGGAATATTTAGGGTAATTTACCCTTTTAACAAATAAGAGGGATAAGCTTATACCACTAGGTCCACTACTAGTATCTTTTAGTATTTAAAGCGAGAAGCTAAAATTTTCTTCTAATCCCATTTCTCCATCATTTTGTTGCATTAAAATATATGTTGATTTCCTTAAAACATTTTCAGTTTAAGTGAAGATTTAGATTGCAATTATAATCTCTAAAAGTTGTAATCAGTGGCAAAGTACTAAAATACTTTTAATTGGGGATTATTTTACGATAATAATTCTAATTATAGTCGAAGCCATCCAATGACGTAACTCTGAAAAAATCTAAACCATATGCACAAAAGCTACAAAGAGGTTTTAGCCCAAATTCCAAATTTATGAAACTAATGTGGAAGAATTGATTTTGATACAACTAGTATTAGCTAAAGGTGGCCAGTGGGCCGGGCTCGGTTCTGCCGGGCCGGGTCTGGCGGGGTCGGTGTCGGGGCGGGACGGGCGAAGGGGTCGGGGCGGGACGGGCGAATGGGTCGGGGTCGGGTCTGGCGGGACTTGCTCCAGTCCCGTCCCGATCCCGTCGGTATCGGATCGGGGCGGGGTCGGGGTCCGACGGATTTTCCTTTTTTTTTTAAAAAAAAAAAAACATATGTATAAAAAAACTCAATAACCAAGATAAGATAGTGTAATAAAAACATCCCGAGGCTGTTTTTGTGCCTCTTATATTATTTAATAGACATGATTTTTTTGTAATACAAATACAATTGTCTAAAATCTAAATTGCAACTTTGTGGTGTTGTCCAAAAGTTGCAAATTACATAATAAAATTGCAATTAAAAAAATTACATTATCAAAAAAACATGTTCTAATTGCTTGATGATTTCCTGTGGTTCTTCGGTTGGAATTGGTATTTGTTGGTCAAATTGATCCACGTCGCTTCCACTACCTTCGGTTAAGATTTCGTTGTAGTTTTCATCTTCTTCTTCGTTGATCTCAGGTTGACCGCACCTTCTCCGCTCCGCTCGTATCCAATCTCTGAATAATACTGCAATTTCCAAGCTGTCTCCGGCTAATGAGTGTCTATGGTCTCCTATTTGATATCTGCCGTGAAAAAGCGCCAGACCTTGATTGATGACGCTTGAATGTTCAAAACATCTCGGGCCATCAATGAAAGTGTCGGAAAGGTCTTCTCATTCCCCATCCAGGATTTCAGCAAGTCTTCATGTCCATCTTCATTGATAACTTTTTGATACGATGTAACCCTCGCAAAACAAAAATATCCAACTCGCTAATTTGGTTAGTAGTAGAGGTACGTCAAGACATTCTATTTACGAGGCTTTCAATACTAGCCGCAGAAACAACATGTCTTTTGTGAGGTTGTGTTGAAGATGAAGAAGATGGTATGGAAGCCGGTAAGTTACTAGCATTTTCTTGTTGATAAAATCTATATATTTTTTTGCATTGGTGTTCTACGCTAGACAACACTTCTTCTTTAGTTTGTTCAATAGGTGGTGGGTGATTTAGATTTTTGGGACTTGGAGGTGGTAGTACTTCTATACAATCGTAAATAGTTTCAATTAGTGATTTATACCGTCTATTTTAATAGTAGGATTTAATACATAACCAATAATATAAATAGTGGGAATAGGAATAAAATATTTTTTTATTTTGACTAACATTTTTTTAATAGCTGCCTTATAAGCTGGTTTTTTCATATATTCACTAAGTAATAAAAATATTAAAGTTATATAAAACAACATAGTTGAAATAGTAGGATAATATATACCGAAAAATTCTTTTGTTGCTTGAAAAAATTTCTCTAAAAATACAATAAGTTCTGAAATTTTTACCCAATCACTATCTAAAATCATATCAGCTGAATTTTTATTATGAGAGTTAAAAAATAAAGTTATAGGTATTCTATAGTCATAAGCAACAAGTAGTTGCTCGTATAAAGAATTCCACCTAGTGCATACTTCTTGTGGAACTTTTCTATAAGATAGTCCACAATCGTGACAAGTTTTTTTATATTCTTTTCTACGTTGTACTTTATTACTTTTAAAAATAAAGTTTATAGCAAATTGTATTTTACTAAGAATGTCTTGAAAAAGTGATAGACCATCCTTTACAATTAAGTTATATATATGGCACGCGCATTTTATATGAAAATGATCTGGAAAAGATGGAGTTAAACTATTTTTTTAAATTGTAAATGCGTAATTGTTAGAAGAAGCGTTATCTAATGTAATAGTCATAATTTTACCGGTTATTCCGTAATAATGGCACACTTGATAAATATTATCTGCAATAAAAGTACCAGTGTGCCTATCATCTATATATCTATACGCTAAAATACGTTTTTGCATAGACCATTTATAATATATCCAATGACAAGTTACAGTTAAATAATCATGGTTGTTAGTACTACGACCTATATCAGACGTGATAGATACTTTGCCATTAAAATGATATAATGAAAAACGTAAATATTGTTGATATTCATGCGCGAATTTAAATACATCTCTCTTAACAGTTGATCTAGGAAAACCGTTAAAAGCAGGATTATATATATCTCTAATGTAATGAATAAAATCGGGAGATGAAGGAAATGAAAAAGGCAAACCCTCCACAGCAACTAATTTTGATATTGCTTCCCTATCTCTATGTTTATTGTATTTAGAGCCTACAATTCCCCCCGTCATAGGGTTAATTTGACCCGGTACTTGGTCCGGAACAGTATCAGTATGTGAACCTTGTCCCGATGGAGCGGGCGTTTGCGCACCCGGTTTTGAAGCCTGATATTGGGCATACCTAGCTGGATGAGCACTTACTACGTGTCTAATTAAACCCCCCCCGTCCCACTGTGACCTTTTCCAGTTTTAAATTTTAAATTTTTTTTACAAATTTTACATATAGCTACTTAATTCTCTACGTCCCTATCAAAAAATGTCCATGCATCTGATTTTAATGGTCGTTTTGCTGGACCTCGTCTCATACTAGGGGGAATAAGAGGTATTTCAGTTGAAGGTGCACTAGTGGGTGTGTTGTCATCAACATTAGTGGGTGTATCATCTAGATCATCGTCTAAATTAAAGTCTTCTTGAGTTCCAGAAAATAGTTCCTCGTCTAAATCTAATGGTATTGTAGAAAAATGTTGAGTATCAACAAAATCACCCTGTGTAGGAATAAGATGACTAGAAGAAGTACCCTTGTCCTGGTTGTCGCCCCTACTAGAAGAAGCACCCTTACCCTTAAACATACCTCTTAATCCTTTCATTTTAATTATGATAATAAATAATTAAAGACAATAAAATTAAGTGCGCTAAATAAAAAAAATAGACAATAATAATTTAATGAAGGAACGAATGTACCAAACGCCGACATAACGTCGACGTGTAATCGAGAGGTTGAAAATTGAAACTTTGCTCGATGGAAGATCCTCAAGCTAGTTGCCAACTTCACTCCCAATTCCCAAATGAATAAATAAAATTCAATATTTAGTAAACAATGTAGACTTGTAAAGAGATATATTGAGACATTAGAGAGATTGTAGGAAGATTTGTGAGAAAGATGAAGAGAAAATGAGTTATTTATAGTTGAAAATTTGGGTTAAAGTGTAAATATAATAACTTATGGGTTAAAAATAAATATTAAGGGGTAGGGGGGGTTGGGGGAGGGGGGGAGGCCTAAAATGGCCGTTGGCCAACGGCCAAAATCTAAAATGGTCGTTGGTGCAACGGTCATATTTGCAAAGGGGGGACAAAGGGCGGGGTCGGGGCGGGGTCGGGCGGGCCTGGGGCGGGCTCGGGTCTGGCCACCCTTAGTATTAGCCAATAATTTTTTTTTGGAAACATCAATAAAACTCTTAGCTTTTAATCCCTCCAACCCACATATTAGTCGTTTTGTCATAATGAATTCAGTTTGAAATATGTATTTGATGTTTTGGAAAAATAAGAAATATTTATTATGTTTCTTTTAGGTTCATTTTGACTATTTCCATAAGTGAAGTGTTAATTAAGTGAGATATTTAGGACAAAAAAATCAATAGTGTGGCCTAGTAGTCAATGATGAAGTGGATTGAGCACTATTAGGTCTCAGATTCAATTTCCACCAGATATAAATTACTAGGTGATTTCTTCCCATATGTCTAATTTTGATGGACAAAGTTATTTAAAATCTGTTGCGGATAAATGGAGAAGAAAATAGAGAAGATATTTATGAGAGAGAAGATATTTAAGAGAGCATTTCATTTCATTGATATGAAGTAAAAAAGTAAGGTTTTATTCTACAAACACACATATATACATCTGAAGATTATACACTAAAATATCTAAACATGCCAGCTAAGACTCATTAACTAACTAACCGACCTTCTAACCTCCTAACTAACTAACTATTTTAATTACAAGACTGTCATTCATTTAATGACGAAAGCTATTACAAGATAAATACATAGTAGTGTAGTCTCAACACCTCCACAAGTGGGAGGTGATGTAATCCCAACCAACTTGCTCAATATGAAAGAATGTTTGATCCCAAGGTGGGATCCTGCTTTAGATACCTAAGCACATGAAAAGCTTTCAGGTGTGGTTCTCTTGGTGACTACATGAATTGGTTGAGGTGTTGTACACTGTATGTTATGTCCATCCTGGTGTGGGTGAGAAAGCTTAGTTTGCCTACCAACTTTCTATAGTATGTAGGATCAGACAACAATTTTCCATCTGTTACTTTAAGTTTATCAGTGGAGTCAAGTGGAGAGAGAGTAGGTTTATAATTCATGGAATCAAACTCCTTTAGGAGGTTAGCAGTGAACTTCCTTTGAGATATGAGGATACCATTCTACTTGTACAAAATCTCTAAATCCAAAAAGTAGTGTAGTTTTTCAAGATCCTTGTTCATGTAAGAATGCTTTCAAAGAATTGATTTCATATAAGTTAGTACCTGTGAGAATTATATCATCAACATATATTGCAATAAACACAATGGATTGCCCTTTCTTTCTATAGAAAAAGGAGTAATCACTTGAGGAATGTGAGTACCCTTTTGAACACAAACAACTAGCCAACTTATCATACCGTTATCTATTGGCCTACTTCAGGCCATATATGGACTTTTTTCAGTCTGCACACCAGGCCATCAACATCTGCCATGAGCCCTTGTGGTAGTGTCATATACACTTCTTCATTTAAATCCCCATGAAGAAATGCATTATTAACATCTAGTTGATACAAATCCCATCCCCTTTTGTTAGCTAAACATATCAACGTTCTAACAGTTGTCATTTTTACTACAGGTGAGAAAGTTTATGTATAGTCTATCCCCTCCTGCTAAGTATACCCTTCACTACAAATCTAGCTTTGAATCTTTTCACACTCCCATCTGTCTTATGTTTAATTTTGTATATCCACTTACAACCTATGACCTTCTTTCCTACAGGCGAGGGTACAAGTTTCCAAGTATACAACAACAACAACATACCAAGTTTTCAAATATCATTGGCATATAAAACTTCAAATTCTTGTGCCATAGCCATCTGCCAACGGAGTTCATAATTGCTTCTTCATAAGAGCATGGTTCACATTCATGATAAATGTTCTTTACTAACTGCGGACTATTAGGACACAAAGTAGTGAAATAAATACGGTTATGATTGGTTATGGTTGGATAAAAGAGGTGAAGGAATGGGGCAAGGTAGTATCACTTGGTGCAAGTGGTTGCAGGTTAGGGAGATCATAACCATATTTGTTTATTAAAATATACTCCCTTCGTCCTATTTTAAGTGTGTTATTTATTTGGCGTTTAAGGTTTTGGTGCACTTTCTTCGTTTGAACCTTCGATTCAAATAAAGTTTATTTGAGAGCTTAATTCCCTAACAAGGAACTCATTTCTTTTGACCCTTCGATTCTATCAAGCATGTCTTAGCAAATATGATTTTACCAGACAGAAGAACATGTCCAACTCCTTATAAAACATCTTTAGTACTTCTGAGATTTTCCATAAAAATGAAGAATTCAAAATAACATTAATCTTGCGATAGTACATTTTACATTTACATTGGTGATAAATGAGATTCATTTGCTTGTTGCAGCTTTCTTAAAGGTTGATACTTGACTTAAACTCAAGGTTAAGTATAATTAAGTTGGATTTTCATAAGAAAAACTGAATAGACTTCATAAATTTGATTAATGAATTATTTCGAAAAGGAAGAAAAAAAGGAACAAAAGTCAGTTGTCTACTTGTCTTAATCTTGATAACTATCACTGACAATGAAGCATAATTATGTGCATTTTGAGTATTTTTCTTTTTAAAAGGTTGATGTTTTCTTTAAAAAGAAAAAATTGGTACCAAAAAAAAAGCCACAATGAAAGAAAGCTGTCTTCACCAACCAAGCCTCTAGATAACATAAATTAGACAAGCTATACAGATACTAAAATGGCTGGAGTAAAGTACTACCTTAGAATCAAAGAGACAACTCTAAATAACATGTTTTTAGTTGCCAACATGAGTATATGATGGGCAAATTGAGTTGAATTTGAGCGGATCAAAATGAATTTAATTAATAATAAAATTAGTCATTAACTCGTTCAAAAGTTAATGAAGCTGAGATAATCTGCATCAAGATGTGTTGAATATTGAGTCATAACTCAACAAGACCAACCCTACCAAGTTATAGTTTCATTATTTTTTTTTATATAATTTGTTCAATTAGCAAATAAACTTTTTTTTTATAGCTATACCTAATATATCAAATTAAAAATTTATTAGTAAAAATGTTTAAACAAGTTCGTTTTATGCATTTATGTGAGTTTCATACTTATGCCATACCAATCCAATTTCTAGATGATCTGCCTTGAGTTGTGTCCAAATTGACCCTTTATAAAAACATTTCTAGCCCAACGTGTTCAAACTTGAACTATTTGGACTAATCATATTTTCATTTGCTAATTTTATTAATATTATTATTTGTGTAGTTCGTAATGCATTAAGGGGATGAAGACCAAAAACTCTATGGTGAATGTGACTTTGACCCCTGCACCCATTGTTAGACAGTCATGTTCAAAATGTTTGTTAGCTGGGTTGTTTGGCCTGGCAGAGGCATCAATGTGTCTAAATATCACATTTAATTAATATGTATTTCCCCTGTGTCTTTATTTTACAAGATTCCCGTGTTATTGTTTTGACAAAGTGATTAATTATAAAGATATGTCACATTATTGAGAACAAGATCGCACATAATAAGCGTAAGTCAACTGTGTCTTTAAAAGATAATGTTATGGATATATAAAAGATTTCGATCCGTGAGGTCCATGAATAATAGACTCTAATGTTTAAGTTGGTAATGTTCTAAAAACATAGTCATAGTAAACGAAAGAAAGAAAAAAAACATGTAAAAATATGTTTGACAAGTTCCAAATGACTATGAATTGCTCGTATGCTTTTACACGTTCATTAACTAAATTATCCTTTCACATCCTAAACTTGCACGTAAAATTCACTTTAGTAACTAAACTTAACTGATAATTATATACTCCCTAAAGAACTTACAAGTGAATTATTTTCAACCTTGAGTTGCCCAGACCTGTGCGTGTATGAAACAATCGCTCATCAACGTGTTATTCAATTTATTTAATTATTAAATTTTTTTAAATATAAAATACCATTTTTAATTGGGGTAACATTTATATTACCGTTCCCCATCAACCTCTCACCCGACCCACTTCAATTAAGAACCCTAAAATTCTCTCTTCATCCTCACCTTCAATCAGCCCCAATTTTTCCTCCATTCATGAAATTTCTTTTCTCACACCTTCAATCAACCCAAATTGCTCCTTCATTTATGTAATTTTCGTTCATCAAACATAAAGCTTGACTAATTTTTTCAACTCATCGACTAATTTTTGAAGGGTTTTGACTGTGTAAAACACAATGAGATCAATTAACTTGACTAAGCTTTATATGGAAGAGAATGATACTGCTTTCAAGGAAGAAGTTCGATGCAACCATGGATTTGTGCTGCCTATGAAAATATCTTGGACTTCAAGAAATTCCAGTAGAAGATATTGAGTGTCCTTATTACGGGGTAATTTGAAGATTCAGTAAGCAAATTTATATTTTTGTTTGTATTCATTTTGACAACACTAATTCCTTAATTATTTTTCATCGTTAAAGGGTTCAAGATCTTGTGACTTTTATTGTTGGAGGGATAAAGAAAGCATTGATCCTAGGTCCAAATTTATGATTCCCAAACTGATTGAGAAAATTGGCGAGCTTGAGCATTTGGTGGAATCTTCTCAATATGTTGAGAAGTATACATCAATTAATGAAGATGATAAATTAGTCGAAGAAGTTTCTGAAGAAGTTAACAAGCCTAAAGAATCCAATCAAGGTGAGAATTGTATAGAGATGCAATTGGAGAAGTTGGAAGGAGAGATTGAGAAGATGAAAGAAAGAGAGATGAAGTGGAAAAACAAGATGGTTAAACAAAAGACTAGGGAGAATGTACTCCTTTTTGTTTTATTTTGTTGTTGTGTCGTAGCTATAGCTAATTGATTTGGGGTCATCTATATGAAGAAAGGGTCAACGAAGTTGCCTTAGGATCTTCATGTCATTAGATAGTATCTTTTGTAATCTAAACTTGATCTACCTCTTTTGTAAT
Organism: Anisodus acutangulus; assembly: GCA_029783415.1. Lineage (NCBI taxonomy): Eukaryota > Viridiplantae > Streptophyta > Magnoliopsida > Solanales > Solanaceae > Anisodus > Anisodus acutangulus. The sequence continues at coordinate 51,299,192 of CM056490.1, forward strand.
CTACCTTGGCTTTTGTATGAAGTATTGCTAATCTAATGAAGTTTGTATAATAAATTCTCTTTTGCTACACTTGATTACATCTTGTTACTATAATACATCTTGACACTGCCCATTATGGTAAGAAGAGGACACTAAATAAATGAAGTCTAAATAGAAATTATACACCAAAATAGTGCAGTCACAGCTACAAGTCTTGTTGTTCAAATTCACTATGAATGTATTACCCCAGCTATCCTTAATCTCAAACCATATTCACCATTCCATTCAAGATTACACTTCATTGACTTTAATGTGTTCTTTTGCAATACGTTCAAGTCCATTGGGAAAATATCAATTATCCAAGTATCATAAAACCCTTAGTTGTCCTATTCTTCTCATAATTTTAACTCTTATTTCCTCAAACATTGTGATGATGGTCTTGTACCTTGGCCCCAAAATTCATGAATTAAAACTTTCAGCCATATTGTTGTCAACACTATCACAATAGATGAAGAATTTAAAGTACATCTTGGACCACCTATCTATGTTGTAATACAACAAATCTCAATTTATTCCTTCCCCTAACTTTTCCATATGATTCAAATTTCTTTGCAACTCCTGTTGATATGTAGACTTAGCACATCTTCAGAAGCAATTTCTAATCTCTATGCCTTTTCATTTCTTGGAAAAATTGACAAAAACATGTCTTGCACACATTCTTTGTTCTATATTTGGCAACAACTCCTTAATGGCTATATCAAGACCCTACAACAATAATGGAAACATATTATGTGACAATAGAGCAACATAATTTAAAAAGAATGAAAAAATCCAGAAATGAATAACAAAGAATTCATTATTACCTTTTGCATATCTTAAAGAGTTATCAAATCTATCCCATCTCCAAACTCAAGATCATGATTTACAATATTGACAAATCATCTCCAAGTAAAAGTGTTCTCAACTTCAACCATTGTCCAGGCTAGTGGTAGCATTTGGTTATTCCCATCCTTATAAACAGCCACAAGCAATTGACCTTTACTAACACCTTTCAAAAAACAGTCATCAAATTCAATTGCTCTCCTAAAACCATCTTTGAAGGCCTCCTTCAAAGCATCAAAACACATATAAAAGGACTGAAACATTGTGACTCCACCTTCAAATATTTCTTCCCTAAGCCTAACCACACATGTGCTGCTTGGATTAGTCCTTAAAAGCTCATCTCTATAATTTAAAATTCTTTTAAATTCCTCCACCTTGTCACCCATGATTTGTTGCAAAATAATATTTTTAGCTTTTTTTTGCCACAATCCTCCCAATATACACCTTCAACTCCTTTTTTATCAACGGTTGTAGCTCAAAAACTCTAATCCCAGGTTCAGAAATAATTATGTTCTTGTACCTTTCTGAAAAATACTTGAAATTTATCAATTTGTTGTTTGTTGTTCCATTGCACTTGTGCACAAGATTGTAATTATTCACTACAAAATCTTTTGTTCTAGAATCATAACTTCCATACAATAACAATGGACAACCAGCAGTACACTTTACCCTCGCCCTAGTTGGTTCATTGACATATTTTTCCAACTCTACATGTTCTTGAACTACATACCTAGTAATTGTTTTTCTAAACTGTCTAACACTTTCAAATGCAAGATCAATCTCCCAAATCATTTCTTTATAAGTAGGATAAAAAATAACCCTATTACTATTTCTTTTTGCTCTCCTTTCCATTCTTATAGGCTTTTCAACCACACTTTTACCTTCATCATCATCATCATCATCATCTAATTCAAAACTAACTGGTTCATCTGAGTCATAATATGACTCATCCCCACCTAATTTTTCTTCAATGGTACTCTTAGTCCTAGATAAATACTCATCATGTTCCATATCTACACCTTTTTTCCTTAAATCTACCCCTTCAGATCTCTTAACCTTTTCTTTCTTCTTCTTTGATTTTGCAGCCACCTTTTCTTGCCTTAGAATCCTATCTTCCTTATGAACATCACTACCAAATTCTTCTTCTTCACCTTTCTCTATCACTATATTATCAGACTCTTCAGCTTCACTCTCACTTTTTCAATCAGAATCTACTATAGGAACGTCAGCATTAACAACAACTGAAGTAGTAATAGCTGCAGCAGCAGTTGAAGTCCCACCCAAGTCCTCCCTAACACCAGCAGTCCCATCCAACTCCTCCTCAACACCAACAACATCTTCAAACCCTAAGTTTTCACTACCCCTAAAGGATTGACTACCTTCACCTACCCCAACCTCCTCGTTTAAACCTTCACTATCCCCAAAAATATTACTTGTCTCTTTATCAAAAGCAGCAATAGATTCCCATCCATATGGTCTACAGGTGGAAGATTAGGGAGGACCATAATAGGTTCTTCAATAAAGTGACTCACAAATAGTTCAACAATATCTCTATTTTTAATTGAGGTACAATACCTATAATGTCCCTATCACTTTTAATTTCTACTAGATAACAATATTTAGGTGGTCTAATAAGTACAATACAAGACGAACAATTATAACTAATGTTTTAAACATAGTCCACAAACTCAAAATATGAGAATTTATCAACATCAACATCAACATCAACATCAACATCAAAATAATCGGTAACAGTACCTCTAACATACTTAATACGAGGTTTTTTTTTTTGTAATGTATCTCCATGGTGAAACCTCAAAGTCACAAACACGTCGTTCATTTTCTTCACTAACGGCCTCAAACTGAAATCAAATGAAAAATTACAAGATTCAGTTATCATTTTCACAAAAAAAAAGTTAAAGATTAAGTTTTTTTCAAGTAAAACCCTAAACCGAATTCTACACTAAGCCTAACTTCAAAATACTAACCTTTGTGTGAACACTTCAAATGAACTTCAAAATCACTCCAAAACAAGAAGAGTTATTGATCTTTGTGTGTGATTAGGTTAGACTTTGGTAGGGGTGTTTTGACGATTAGGTTTGGGTCTTTGATCGGGGTTGATTTGGGTGTTTGATGGGGGTAGGTTTGGGTGTTTTGACGATTAGTTTAGAAATTAGGGGTATTTTCTTGGATGGGTCGGGTTATTTAAGTTGGGGCGAGTTAAATTTAAGGGATGATGTCGGTTAGTAGTAATACAATAATTAATAATAATAAAGAGAATAATGACATGGACCAATAAAATAGTGCATGTCAAACATCACCCAGCCCTCAACTGGTCTGCACAACTTAAGGTTGAAAATAATTCCCTCGTAAGTTCTTTAGGGGTATATAGTTACCAGTTAAGTTTAGTTGCTAAAGTGAGTTTTGCGTGCAAGTATATGAGTGAAATGATGTATTTTCTCTTAATTTTATTAATGGTTACATTCTTTTATTTTTAATTAAATAAATAAATTTTACTTACAAGTTTCTTATTCTAGAATAACTAATGCTAAGGGTAAAATTAAAAAAAATTATTATTATTTTTCTTAAATTACAAGTAGTATATGAGAGCAACTATATTTTGTAAACATGACAATTAAATGGAAGCGGAGGAAGTACTCCCACCTTTCACTTTTACTTGTGTAGTTTGAAATTTGCACATCATTTAAGAAATAATATTCATGCTGTCTCAATTTATATGACATATATTTTTTTTTAGTCAGACCCAAAAAGAATGACAAATTTCCTTATTTGACAATAATATAACTTTAATTTTACTCCCTTCGTCTCAAATTATTTGTGGTGATTATTAAAAATAGTTGTCTAAAATTATTTATCATTTTTGAAGTTCAAAGCATAATTAATTTTTTTTCTATTTTACCCTTTATTATTAATGAAGATGATACATAAATAGAGTAAACATTTAATGGATAAAGATTATGACTTAGACATAAATAAGGATAAAGTAGATCAAATACCCCTCCTAATCAATATTTCTTAAGGGGCGTGTAAATAAAAAAAATGATAAATAATTTGAGACAGAGGAAGTACTTTTTACGCTTAACGAGATGATCTATAACTACATATATATCTTTGGCTTGTTTTAGACCACAAGATTCAAAAGTCTTCCTTTATTTTCTTAAACTCCTTACCAGTCAAACTACATCATATAAATTGGGACGGAGAGAATAATTGATATGAGTATTTTAACAAAATATTCATATTAATTGATTTTTAGCTTAGGTCTTAGGAAATGATTTGAGGAATAAGTAATTAATGCTAACGATAAAACATGAAAAATAAAGTGACAAGTAAGAATGAAAATTTATTTTTAGTATAGTGAATAAGTAAAAGTGAACGGAGAGAGTATATATTTATTTGTATAAAATAAAAGATACTACTCTCTCTGTCTCAAATTATCTGTCATGTTTCTCTCTTACACGTCCCTTAAGAAAATATTAATTAAGAGGAATTTTGACAATTCAACCCTTATTTTATGTCTTAAGATAAAATCTCTCTTCATTTTACTCTATCTATGTGTCATCTCACATAATTGAGGTATTTGTAGTTTTCAAGAACAATTACTATTGAGGGTAAAATAAAAGAAGAATAATGAATTTTATCTTGAACTTCTAAAATGACAAATAATTTGAGACAATTATTTATAGAAACCACGATAGATAATTTGAGACTGCTACTTCAAAATAAATGAATTTTTGAGGTGTGGCACACCTTAAATTAAATGATAATTTGTAAATATTACCCCTTTCTTTTCAAAATTTTCTTAAAACAAGACATAATCAATGTTGAGATTTTTGAAAACCCCATCAAAGAGAAGGGTAAATTTTTAAAAAGTTAATTAGTAATCTTTAAATTTTAAAAATTCATTCATTTTGAATCATAAAAAAATTCATTTATATTGAAATGATGAAAATATTTAGTAATTTTAATATTTTGCTGTAAAGATAACTTAGAAGTGAAAACTACTAAAAGAACCTACATTCAAATAATTAATGATGCAAGTCCTGATAATACCTTTACCTTTCCCAATATATACTCTATAGACCATGTTGGAAAATAATTTCCCTATATTTACTCCATTATTATCATTTCTAGAACCACCCAAAAAAAGAAAAAAATATTTATTCCTCACTGACTACAAGCACAAAAAATATAAAAACATTTTTTTAAAAAACAGAATAAATAAAAGTACAAAAACAGAAAACCGATTGAAGTAGAGTTGTCACTTTCATTTGACTAGAAAACAAGGTTAAATCTATCTAATTCAGTGCTTTGGTTCGGTAACTTGAAACCTCTGGGTCCCACAACATCCAATAGAACGTGGTCAAGCGCGTGTTTCACGAGCGTGGGCACTAATTAATTTAGGGAATGTTCAAAAATACTTCTCAATTTTAAGATTTAAAATAGGTATATCTCGTTAAAAAATTAATGCATATATATATATGACTTTATAAAATGGTGTCAATATACTGTTTTTACTAATGAAATATTTTTAAAAAATTATTTAACTTATTTTTAATTAAAAAAATATCACATAGCTTTCAAAAAATTATCTATCCATTTTGTTAGTTAACTTATTTTTCTAAAATATAATTTTTTTTGATGAATTGAGTCTGATTTATTTAAAAAAAGAGGTAGAATTATTATTTTTTTAAATCCACAAAGATATTTTTTTAAACGAACTAGATCCTACTCACCAGAAAAAATTACCACGTGACTTTAAAAATATAAATCTACTAAAAAAGGCAGACATGTTTTTCTAAAACTACATGATATTTTTAAATTTAAAAATAAGCTAAATAATTTTAACTGCCAACGAAAATGATATATTTGCATCATTTATGTGTAATGACAAAAATATATTTACCTCATTTATGTAACGCCGCGAATAAATATATACTACTTTTTTAATGAGATATATTTACTCTAAATCCTATAATTCAGTTATACATGCACCTTTGCCCATTAATTTATCCATATCTGCCACTTTCTTTTTCAATCTTTTTCCCGTTACTCCAATCTTTTCACTGACCAAAAACACAACTACTTACCTGACACTGCTCTTCCTTAAACAGAGATCTTAGGTTCGAACCCGGATATAAAAAATTCCCTTAATAGAAAGCATTGTCCTATAATGTGGCTCTATCGGCATGAATTTAAATTAGTCGGCTTCAATTCGGATACCAACACCGCATGGGAAACCAAAAGAAGAAGTGAGAAAAAATAAAAAAACAGAAAGAATCCTGACTTGGTAAAACATAACTTCATTCACTCATTTTGTTCTTGGAGTTGTTCTTTTTTCTGTTAATTTTCACTGGACTGAGATATTTCCGGTCAGTTCAAAAACTGTTCATTTATTGTCATAGAGATTTGTTGGTTCTGCTCATTTATAATGGTTGTGATTTTCCATCGGATTTCATGTGTTAGGTGTACTAGTTGTTGCTCGGAGTATTCATTTCTCATGTGGGTTGGTGTCTTTTTTTTTTTTTGTTGAGAGAATGTGAGTTGGTTTCTTTAGAATAAAGCTTCAGTCTTAATGGATGTTTGTAGTTTGTTTTACAGTTTAGGTTGGTTTTTCTTCTTTATTTTTTGTTCAGATCTGTTTATGCATTAGAAACTGAAAAATAATTTAAAAAGACTTCCCAGTTGTGAATCATTTTATGTGTTTGTGTCCCATAAAGTCATTAGTGATTACTATGTTAATTAGGCACTTTTCAAAGTTCTTAAATGTGGTGGTTTATCATGTTTGAATTCTAAAAAGTGAGTTTTTTGGGTTTTGGATAAAATATTTATACATATTAAGTTAATTTATATACACACAAATACATTTTCTCTCTAGTTACGTCCCTTGCATGGATAATGAGGATTCATATAGTCGAACTCAACTTGCTTGGAATTGAGATATAATTATCTTTGTTGTTATGATGGTGGTTGCTAATGTCATTTTCTATGTGTATTTTAGTGTCATTTTCTTTAGGCATGATGTTGTCCCAAAGTATTAATGCTATACAGTATTAGCACAGGAGTAGACATGAAGTAAAGGAAAAAAAAGAATTGGATAGATATGGCTTACATAATTACATTTGTTTTTCTTTAATAGCAACTTTCTTTGCTTTTTTTTTTTTCTCTTTTGTGTTTTGGCTTCTTCCTCTTGTATTGTAGGTTAGGTTGGCGGTAGTGGAGGTTGTTTCTATTTGGAGTTCCTTTGAAGGGATGGTGTGTTTTACTTAGTTTGGTTTCTAATTTGGATGTGGATTGCAATTTGCAAATCCATCATGTACCATATTGTTTTTTCTGTAGGTTTTACTTTTGCATATTCACATTTAATTGTAAATTTCTTTCTAAACCAAAGAATCTTCTGAACTATTTCAGGTGTTGCTGAGAGGAAATTAATACTATGCAGACACCAAAATCAAGGTATTTCTAAATTTAATCAGATTTGTCAGTAAGGGTATCCTATTCTGCATTTATTGATTTTCTTTTTTCTTACATGCAATTCTAAAGCCTTTCTCATGGACTGGTGTGTTACTAAACAGTAATATCAATATCTCATCCTTGAAATGATATACAGTTCTGTAGTTGTTATCTATATATCAGACACAAAAATGATAACCAAGTGCTAGAAAGTAATGTAGAGTTATATATTAAGATTAAAAAAAAGGGCAGCCTGGTGCACTAAGCTCCCGCTATGCGCGGGGTTCGGGGAAGGGCCGGACCACAAGGGTCTATTGTACGCAGCCTTACCTTACATTTCTGCAAGAGAGTTATATATTAAGATTATTTTCTCTTATACCTCAAATCAAACGATCCGTCAGGGCAATGTTTGTCACTGTAATATGCGCACCATCCATGTGCTATTGAGTACTTAGAAGATCTGAAGTTCTTGATACTGAACGGAAGAAGTGAGTAGAACAAAAGAGTTTGATACTTATCACAAAAAAAGAGAGGAAAGAACACAAGAGTTTGATTCTCTATCTCGTATAGCTTGTTATGTGATTTTCGTTGACAATTTAACCTGTAAATTTCTGTATCATATTTGTACTATTAAGAGAATACTGCTAAAAGACTGATTCTGCTCCAAATTGAAATCAGATGCAACATGTTATGCAAAGATTTTCTAAATTGGTTTTGGAATCTGTAATCTGATGGTGATTCATATCTTTCTTTTGTATGGACTTAGTTGTTTGACTATCTCATTTACCTTTGTTTTTGGCTGAAGGAATGTTACCGTGGAGGTGCCACAAAAGACATCTCCTACAGCACCAAAGACAGCCCGAAAGCTCAAAACTCCAGGGTCAGATGCTCCTACCAGGACACCTAAAGAGAGGAGTCCCAAAGCTGTTCGTCGTTCTCCACGAAGTCCAGCAGTAGAGGTAAAGAAGAAACTTAAATCCTTTAGTTTTACAAAAAATTCTGCAACTAGGACAGGTCTGTTAATCTTGGATGTCTTATAAATTGACAGTTACTATGTTCATCTATGCTTTACCTCGTTTGTTTCGAAATGACCATTTAATATTAGATATCTTCTCCTAGCAAGCATAAAAAATACCTTCACTTGTGATAGTCTTCAAATCTTTCTAGCACACTTGAATGGGAGGGTCTCAGTACCGAAACTGTTTAGTTAGCTTTCTCTCTCTCTTGTTGTGGAAGATTTACAGCAGTGTCAGCAATAGTCTGTTTGGCCAAGTTTCTGTCTTTTTCCAAAAGAACTGCTTATTTTAGAGAGTTAAGTGTTTTCGAGTGGTAGCAAGTTATTTTTCAGAAGTTGAAAAAGTAGTTTTTTCCTAGAAGCACTTTTGAAACTTTGGCCAGACAAATTGCTACTTTAATATTAGCAAAAGCCAAACACGAACTCCTACTCTCCAAAAGTACTTTTTCATGAAGCAATTTTCTAAATAAACAGATTTCGGAAGCTTGGCCAAACATACTGTAAATTGAATGCTCTTTCTACTACTTTGTTCTTCTTCTCAGTTTCGTGTCTCACTAGCTGGTTCAAGGCACTTGCAGTATTCGATTCAAACTATTCTATTTACAACTTTATTTCCAAAATCTACAGCATTGTCTTTCTATTCTTATTGTTTTTCTGCTACTTTATTCCTGCTTAAAGGTCCACAAATGTTACTAAGGTGCTCATTGCTAATATTTATATAACAGAAGAACCATCCAACCAGAGATTCTGACTTGGAAACTCATCTTGCTCAACTTCAAGAGGCGCTGAAGAAGGTAAAGGATCAGCTCAATTCATCCGAATCATTAAAAAGACGGGCTCAACTAGAGGCGGAGGAAGCGAAGAAGCAGCTTGCAGCTATGTCGGAGCAGCTTGAGGATTCTGAGAAACAACTACTCGAACTCTCAGATTCTGAGGAAGCTCGGCTCCTGGAGCTACGGAAACTCTCACAAGATCGAGATCGAGCATGGGAATCTGAACTCGAGGCTTTCCAGAGGCAGCATGAATTCGATTCTGCTGCTCTGGCTTCTGCAATGAATGAAATCCAGAAGCTTAAAATTCAGCTGGACCGAGTGGCTGATTCTGCAGACAATCAAGCTTGCCATGCTGAATCAGCTTACGCGGAGATTCAAAGCCTAAGGGGTGAACTAATGGAAACACTTACATTGGTTGAAAAATTGAGAAACCAGCTAAATGATAGCAAAAAATCTGAGGCCTGCGCGCTTGAAGAAGTGAGTAAAGCTCGAATGCCATTGGAAGCGGCAAAGGTGACTGAGGATACTCTACGTTCTGAAGGTCTAAAAGCGATGGAGGCTTGCAGGTAGGGGGTGTCAAATGGGCGGTTAGGATGAATTTGGGTAGATCAAAATAATAAATGGGCGGGTTAAAAGTTACTTGGGCTGAAATGTGTTGGACTAAAATGGACCAAAAGCGGATCATAACTCAACCTACCTAATTCATACTATGTTTTAATATCTTTTGTTGTTCTTTTATATTTTTATAAGTATCTAATAAAATTATCTTTTTGTTTATTATGTCTATATAGAATTTATCAAATAAGAATGTCTTTTTAAAAATATTGTAACAAGGTTTCTATGGGTCAATTTGGACTACATATCAGCCCAATTTTTAGATGGGCTGAACGGGTTGGGCGGATCATGTTTTCATGGGCTAATTTTGTCACCCCTACTTGCAGGTCCTTGTCGTTGGAGTTAGAACAGTCGAACAATCGAGTAGCTACATTGGAGGAACTTATCTGCGAACTCCAAAGCGCTGATCTAGGTATCGAAAACATGAACTCTGCACAAGAAAACAGAGTTAATCTGGAAGCCGAGGAAGTCAAAACTGAGCTTAGTATTCTACAAGTTGAGGTAAGTCAACTAAGAGTTGCATTGGAGGTTTCAGAGACAAGATATCAGGAAGAATATATCCAGAGCACTTTGCAAATTAGAAGTGCTTATGAACTAGTTGAACAATCAAAATCTGAATCAATTCAAAAAGAGGCTGAATGGGAGGCAAAGTTAAACGCTGGAAAAGCCGAGTTGGACGAGTTAAAGGAGAATTTGACGAACAAAGAAGCTAAGCTACAGAACATTTCAGACGAAAATAACGATGCTGTAGTTGTACTGAGGGAATCAGAGTCAACTTTGGCAGATTTGAGGGCGAGTTTATACGACAAAGAGACGGAATTGCAGAGTATTAAGGAGGAAAATGAGATGCTGAAGTCGGAAATGAAGAAGAGCAAAGTGAATGATGAAGCGCTTGCCTTGGCAGAAGCCGCGAGAATTGCAGAAAAAGAGGCCTTGATGAAATTAGGACATTTGATCGAGGAAGCGGATAATAGTAGTAGAAAGGCAGCACGTGTTACCGAGCAGTTGGATGCAGCACAGAATGCCAACTCCGAGATGGAAGCCGAGTTGAGGAGGTTAAAAGTGCAATCAGATCAGTGGAGGAAAGCTGCTGAGGCAGCTGCAGCTATGCTTTCAACGGGAAACAACGGGAAATACTCGGAGAGAACAGGTTCTTTAGATTTTCCATTATCTGAAGATACGGATGATGACTCGCCCAAGAAGAAGAATGGCAACATGTTGAAAAAGATTGGTGTTTTATTGAAAAAAGGCCAGAAGTAGAAGCATATCTTGCAAGTTGCTTTTGAATAATTACTGTTTGATTTGTCTGGTATTAATATTCTAGTTTACATTACCAGTTTTGTTAATAAATTTTACTATACACCTTATGAATCTTATAGAAGATTTTTGTATAGCTATTTGAAATTAAGAACACTGTATGATCTCAGTTGCCAATGTTCGTAGGCTCCCTAAAGAGATATTATAATTTTCAGTTTATATGGTAGTTGGTCTACTCTGGTATTTGAACAAATTTTGCAGATGTAATGAAGTAAAGAAACGTGATTAAAGGTAGTAATCGATCTATTTGCGTACAATGAACTTGTCTTGTTGTGTATATATGTTTTCAACCTTCAACACTAACAACAAATTAATTATTATGAAAATATATGGTTTTTCATATTGATAATTAATTGTTTGAGTTGTGAATTATGATAAAATTGTTGGACGCAAGTTATAAAAAAAAGGTAATCTACACAAATAACTATATTTTAGGAGCTCTTAACGGATAGTAGATACCTTTTACTTATTTATGGTTCGTAGCTATATTTAGGCAATTCACATGTATTTGGTATCAGAGCCTATTTCATATTACGATCACATCCGAGTGTAAATTATAAAACTAGGGCAAAACTCAAACACAAGATTCTTCTTTTTACAAGTCATGAGAGCCTTTATATATGCCTAATGTCTCTTCTTTGATGACTACAAATTCATATTCTACTCTAGAAAGAAAATAGCTAAAAACAAGGAAAGTAAAATAAAAAAACTAGAATCCTATTAGAACTAGGATAAAGATCCTACTAATGATATGAAATTAAATCTCTACTATAGTATAATTAAGAAAAAAGAAACCTATTTAGAAAAAGATTCAAGAAATAAGAATTCCTATTTTTAGAACTCTTGAATCTCGATCTTTTGCTTCTTGGTTAAAACTCAAAAGAAATTTTCATTTAGTTTCAACTAGTCGACGCACGAGTTAGAAATCTATCAACATTCATGCAAATATCATTTAAAACATTACATTACATGCACAATATGCTAGCCTATAAATTATAACTTTAAGAGGAGAATCGAATAAACTTATGGAAGAAAAGAGGAGTAAAATCATTCCACAGAGTTTCCATTCTAATGTCAACCACTCTCTTTGTTTTTGATATTATATTGTTTTTATTTAAACAAGAAGATGAAAAGAGGAATGAACAAATTTGACTGCCATAAAGATTAATGTAATTCATTGTCTTATAGATAGTAAATCAATCGTCGTGAGGTCTTAATTCGAAATGCAGTATCAATAGTTTGATATTGAAATTGTATTTTTTTTCTTCTCATTCGGTGTCCGGTATCTGCATTGGAACCTCACTATATTCAGATTCACGCGCGTAGGGCCTCATTAGGGGGAAGCGCTCCTATCAAGGATTTTTTCATACGCAGGGCTCAAACCGAGATCTCTGGTTAAAGGAGGAGCAACCCCATCCGCTGCACCACATCCTTTGGTGGTTATATTGAAATTGAATTAATTGATCTTTCACTATATAACTTTATTTTAAGAAAAAATATTAATTCCTTTTTTAATATGCTCATTTATAAGGAGGGTTATGGTTCTGATTATAGAGACTGATTTACGCAAATTCCTTTCTTAGGCCATTATTTAAATTTTGTCCCTATGTTTAAAAGTTATGCAACTATAATTCTTGAAAAATTACATTTATGAACAACATTAGACTCAAGCCTAATATTTGCTCATATATCGTTCAATTTTAGGCATGAACAACATTAGACTCAAGCCTAATGTTTGCTCATATATCGTTCAATTTTAGGCACAAACTATTAGACTATTGTCTAACGTTTATAATGACATACAAAATTTAAGATCATAATTTAATGTATTCTCACAAAATTTTCAATTTATTCAAAAAGGTTCTTTAAAGCGTAGTCTAAAAGGTCCCTAAGTCGCATGGAAACAAATTTACTAAAGTACTATTCCCACCCTCCCCCTTTTCTATTTATTCGATCTAAGAAAAGAATGACGTCTTTTTATATTTAGTAATAATTTAATTTTAAACTATTCATTTAATATTAATAAGATGATTTATAGCCATACAAATATCTATGACTTATTTTAAATCACAAATTTAAATAATATTCATTTCATCTTTAAATTTTGTGCCTAGTAATATACCTTTTTTGGATTATAGACCCCCAGATGTCGGCCCAAAGCATTCTTAGAGCCCATCTTCCATGTCAAGCAGCCCAAACCCAGAAGTCTTTTATAGACGGGTTAGGGTTTCAAACAATAGGTTGAAGAAGTCGCAGTCCTCTGTCACGCAGCAAACATGGGGTACGCTTTCTTTATTTTTTCCATTAAAATGGTTCACCAATATATATTACATTCATGTAAATGATTTCAAATAATTGTTCTATTTTTCCATTTAAGATGAACTAATGAAACATGTGTGAATATAAGAAATTTTGAGTAACTAAAAGCTATAAGTAGATACTGTAATTTGTAATGGTAGTAGATATGGAGAGTGTAATTACGTTAGATCTGTGCTCTGTGCTGGGATTAAAAATTGTCACTTTTAACTGCTACTACATCTTTATGTGACAAAAGAATGGCATGAAATGTTCAGGATATGCAGTATGGATTTCAAATTATGGGTTAAATCCGTTGAAACAATTTTTGTTACTGAAAGGAACAAAGAAAAACTGGATTTTGAATACAATTGCACCTGGAAAATCCCAATAATGTTATACAACAATAATGATGATATACCCAATTTAATCCCACAAATAGAGTCCGGGGAGGGTAGAGTGTACACAAACCTCACCCCTACCTTGGGAGGTATAGAGGTTTTTTCCGATAGACATCCCATTAATGTTATAGAATCATAAAATAAATACCAAGAAATGTAGAGACTGAAAAAGTAGTTTGGATTGTCCCACTTTGTTTCCCATCTTTTGTATAATATCTCTCGTGTGGTTAAAGAAACAAACATGAAGGGAGATCTAGAAATAAGATTTAAGACATGTAGGTGAAAGGAACACTGATAAATACAGGGACAGAATGAGAAAAGGGGATAGAATGAAGTTTGAATTGTTAAATTTGAAAATGAAAGGGGGGAATTGTAAAGAAGAGATTTGGGGTTTTGGGTTGAAATGACAAAAATGTCCTTAGTTTGCTGAGTTGGCAAGAAATAGTAAGGGCATTGAAAGAAATAAAAAGCCGGGAGAGTGCTAATCTACTAGACTCATGTAGTAGGTTAGCAAAACCACTCTATATATAGAAAAATTATGCCTTGTGCATGGCCATATATATAGGGTTTTGCTAACCTACTACATGACTATAGTAGGTTAATATTGTTCCCGTTTTGATTTTTTCTCACCGGGACATTAAATAGGTATGTGTGCATGAGTTGGCTGTGATTTGAAAGAAAAAAAGTAGTATTTGAAGATGTAGTTGAAAAAGTAGTATTTGAAGATGAAGCTGAAAAGGGTATATGGAAGTTGAAGTTGTATCTGGACACCAAAATATATTTGAAGTTTTGTGAGTAAAAATTTGAAAAAAAACTCGAATCTCCTGAAACTTGTTTTTCAAACTTCAAATTCTCTATTTCAAGTTTGAAGTTGAAATAATGGGGTCGGGATCCAGTCCAGTAGATTTTCCTCCGGTCTATGTCAATGGGGCTTTCAGATTTTGACATGTGTCCTAGTATAATTTTAATGGACTGGATCTATTTATCTTTAACCCTGGTTAATTTCCTTCTCTTACTTTTTTCTCTTCCCACTCCGACAAGGCACAACACATACCAAGTTCTTCTCTACTCAACTATCACTTTCTCCTCCCCCTTCAATATTCTTCCTTATTCTGAAATTCTGAATTGGAAGCTAGAACTCTTACCCAAATAATTCTCCACTCATCTCTCTACCTTCTTCAAGAACTATATACTTTATATTGCTCTCTTTACATATCTAGCACCATTTGGTTGAAGGCTTTATATGCAAAGTATTATCTTTTCCCAAAACAGTATCTAGTCACTGGTAATGTAATTTTGTTCAATTTTAGAATCAACTTACATATAATACAAGAATTGCATAATTCATAATCGTTACTCCATTATTGTAAAACATCTCTGAAGTAAAAAAAATATAAAACAGACCGGAAGGTAAGGAGAGAAAGGGACTGGTATGTGGGTTCTTGATGGGGGAAATAAAAGAGAGAAGGAAATTAACCAGGGTTAAGACTAAATAGATCCAGTCCATTAAAATTATACTAGGACACATGTCAAAATCTGAAAGCCCCATTGATATATACTGGAGGAAAATTTACTGGACCGGATCTCAGCCTGAAATAATGAGCCAATTTAATAAACAAACACTTATTTGAGATGATCTCCACATTTTATTTCAAATATTAGAATCTTATCTGTGGCCAAATGGGCTCTAAATGTCATTACACCCTACGTAGATGCCAACTTCACCCCAAAGGTCAAACCATTTAAGGAGACAATTAAGTATATACATGTAAGCTTTATATGATTCATTAAATAATATAATCTTGCATTGTCTACTTTAAGTCTTGTGACTTTTGGGATCGATTTTGCACCCTCTAAAGCATTCTTAGCTCTGCGGTGCATACAACTTGATTGAGATTACTAATAATAATGTCTACATGCTTCTCTATCTATATCTTTGTTCCTATTTTACTTTTATCTTACAAGTTGTCTGTCTTATCAAATGACACTAGATAGTGTCCCTAAATGAAATTTATTATTCACATGCCTCAACTCAAATGGAACATTTGGGACCACCCCTGAACTTTGACACATTTTATGTGGTGCATGCGTGAACCCCGGCATTTCAATAGGTTGATCCCTTTTAACAACCTAGTATAGAAATGCCTAGTCGGGGGGTAAGTAGGTCAACGTACAATTCTAGGTGTGCACTAAATAAAATGTGTAAAGTTTAGGAGGGCCCAATGTATTCTGCCAAAATTATTTTGATAAGATGTGAAGAATAAACTCTAAGCTACTAATCAACACGTTTTGTGGTTCAGAGGGAAGATCTTTGCTGATTGAGGTTATATTTATGTTGCATTGGACGATTAGTTCATTTTAGATTCCTATGATTTGTCATCACATAGCATTAAGTAATATCTGCAGTGTTCTGTATACTACTTTAGAAGGTAGTTGAAGGGGGGATGTATAGCCATATTGCTCGTATAAGCTATATATGTGATTATGTGTAGAAATTTACAGGAAGACACGTGGTATGGGAGCTGGACGCAAGCTGAAGTCCCACCGCAGAAGGCAAAGGTGGGCTGACAAGTCCTACAAGAAGTCCCATCTTGGGAATGAATGGAAGAAGCCATTTGCTGGATCATCTCATGCCAAAGGCATTGTGCTTGAGAAGATGTAGGTCTGCTTTACTCAATTTATGCTTACTTTGTCCTCCAAGCCATGCAGATTTATAGCACTTGTGGCTCTAACGTTCAAACTTTGCTGGAATGTTTTGTGCAGAGGTATTGAAGCTAAGCAGCCGAACTCTGCTATTCGTAAATGTGCTAGGGTTCAACTCATCAAAAACGGGAAGAAGATTGCTGCTTTTGTCCCCAACGATGGTTGTTTGAACTACATTGAAGAAAACGTGGGTGTCCTTTGATTTCTTATCTCTCTCAAATTTCGTCAATTTTCTTGTCGCTGATGTTGACATATTGCAGGATGAGGTGTTGATTGCTGGATTTGGTCGTAAGGGACACGCCGTGGGAGATATTCCTGGTGTCAGGTTCAAGGTCGTGAAGGTTTCTGGTGTCTCTCTCCTTGCTCTCTTCAAGGAGAAGAAAGAGAAACCAAGATCTTAGGTTACCCTCTCCGCCAAAATATTTTCAAGCATGTGTTAGCCTATTAGCTATCTTGAGTTTGTGAACAAACAGTTTTTGATCTAGGGTACTGGAATTTTGATTATCTGAAGTTCATATTCATATTCCTATTAATTGATAAAAAAAATCATTATTGAAACAAAACAAGAAAACAGACATCTGAAAACATAGATGCAACGTCCTCTGTTGGTGATACAAAATCCGTTTATTTTAGTGATATGCGCAGCAATTACATGCAGTGTTTAGAGCAGTGTTAAAATTGGAGTTATTTTGTTAAAAGGTGTTAAGTTCTTAAATTAAATATTATCTCACATTTAACACATTATAATCATATTGTATTTGACCACTTTTCATGTCAGAAATTAAATGTCATATAGTATTAGTCTTAGATATTCTAATCTAATACTCCTTCCGTCCAGTTTTACTTGTCCATTATATTAAAAGTAGTTGTCTAATTTTACTTGTCCACTTTAGAAAATGAAGAGATAATTTACCACTTGATACCTATTTTACTCTTATCATTTATTATTGGGTTGATGAGTTCAAGAAAATTTTAGTGGTTACACAACGTTTAAAGTATGTTTTATTTACTTCAATCATTAGGTTACTTAGCAATAATTAGGGGTGATATAGTAAAATTATCATTCTATTTTTGGCTCCTTAATAGACGTGTCAAGTCAAAATGTGACAAGTAAAAATGGACAGCGGGAGTATCAAATTTAATAGATATTAAGTAGGCAACTCATTCTAAAGCCAAAATGAATTTTTAAAGTTGGGAAAAGTAGGGAAACAAAGACGGAGCTAGCTTCTTGAGCTGCACGAGTTAAGTCGGTATCGATATTCTAATTTAGTAACAGGTTCTTCCTGAAATTTTTTGTTTTCAAGGAAGATTTCATTGTTTGAGATCCTGCGTTACCTGCTCTTTTCTCCTATAAATTCAAATGCATAACCAACAAAGAAAAATACCCAGGTGATGAAAGACTGAAATTTTGTCTAGCTGAAAGTGGTCAATCGACTTCTTAGTCCAATTGAACTCACTTAAAATCTTTACTGAACTATGACTGGCCTCTTCGATCGCTATATTCTTGCAATAGTGAAGGCTTGGTTCATCCTCTAAGAGTGAGTAGATGTGAAGGTTCGAATCGAAGATAAGCATGAATTTGGTGATATTTAAACAAAAAAAATATTTGAAGTTAAGTTGAAAATTATTGAAGTTTTATTTTTAAAAAAATATACTTAAGAAAATAATTAGAACCTATTTTCTTAAGATTTTTAAAAATTGAACTTCAAGTTGGAGGGACAAATTAACTATAAGGTATAACCAAATAACCTTTTAAAATGTTGAAAAAAAAAGCAAAAAGCATTATATGTCCAAAGGGGTACTCTTTCTAGCTCTAGCATTTCTACACATTTCATGTCACTTCTGCAGGCCCTGACAAAGTGACTGAAAGATTGGAAAGACTTCAACGTAACCTTTCATGGGACTCAACAAAAGGCAATAGGAAGTTCCATCTTGTTAATTGGAGAGTTGTAACATCTCCAAAGACATGAGATCTTGGAGTGAAAGATCGCAAGGTGTTCAATAAAAAGCTTTATTAAGAAAGTGGATCTGGAGATTTGGGAAGGAGGAGAATGTTTTTTGGAGGGGGTGGTAGCGGAAAAATATGGTATAATTGATGGTGGATGGAGGACCAGAAACATTGTAACTCCATTTGGGAAGGTTTTCGTGGAGGAGTATCATGAAGAGGTGGGAAGGTTTTCATGGACATCTCTTTTAAGGTTGGAGATGGAAGTAGGATTATTATTGGGCACATAAAAGTTGCAGGGAGATCGAGTTGAAAGCCTTCCCTAATTTATATCACGTTTCATGCCAAAGACCGAGAGAGATGACAGTTCAACAAATTTGTAGGTCTCATGAGGGTGTTATTCATCGGGATCTAAGATTCAAAAGGAACCTTCAAGATTGGAAAATGGAGTAGTAAATAAGCTTAATATAATTCGACAGTGTCTAACTTGGCTAAGAAAGAGACTTTCACAGACACACACTTGAGAACTAAAACAACCGATGCAATAAGATTCTGAGGAATAGTCTGTAAAATTTTCTCACCTCTGCAGAGGATACAGTCATGCAATACTTTAAATTTCCTATTACCTTTTTGGTCTAATTTAAAACCTATAAGCCACAACAGCGACGGAAAATTCAAAAATAAAAATGAAACTAATCATTTCAATATGATGCTAGCAAAACAGAAAATTACTAACCATAAAAAAATTAGCAATGTTAAATTGATCAACTTCATGCAGCATGAATAAGGCTTACATTTTGCAGACTAATGACTTCAACACTGTCCACTTTTAATTTACTGAGAACCCATCTGTAATCTGGTTCAGAATCAAACAAACAACTTACCAGCATTGAATCAGCTTATTTGTCATTCCTTATAGCTTTTTCGCTCTCTAACCAAAGACTGAAAAATATTTCCAGAATTTTCCTAGAAATCATTTTCTAGAAAGTATTTCTGGGGAATGACTTCCCTCGTACCACTCAAACCCAAATGAAAGATGAAAGTGTAGAAATAGAGGAACACTGCTACCTTTTACCATCATTGATGATGTACAAATGTTACAGGAGCAAATTACATATTCAAATTATGAGACCAAAGAATCTTATTGATGTCAGTGGACTAGAACAAAATTTTCAGTAATTGAAGCTAAAAAGAAGGGACCAAATTTCCTAATGTATAGAACTAGTAATGGAATCTATTCTGTTGGTCTATGTTGCTCGGACTCTTCAAAAATGTCAACAGGTGCGTGTCAGATTCTCTAAATTTAGGGTATTTTTGGAGAATCCGATCAAAAGTGAAGAGTCCGCGCAACTTAGCTGTTGGTAACGATACTACTGATCATGATCTGAATCTGGAGCGAAAATGTGTGAATCCAAAGTACTCCTGAGGCGCAGCCTTGGGGTTCATGCATGAACTCATTTAACTCTATATAACTCCGGAGATTTTCAGTCAATTTCGTCAACTTTTCATCGCCTCGATCTTTAAATGCAGTTAGAAATTCTCTAGCAATGATATCCAACAGCTTTTTGAATTGTGTCTTATATCTTATGTGTAGAGCAAAACCTGTTATCTGGTAACCAATACATTTTGTTTAAACTCCTACCCATATTTCATTAACTTAAGAGGAACTCAGAGAAAGCTTTTTCAACTTACTTAAAAAAAAAACTAGCAATGCAGTTGCAGTAAATAAATTTGCAGGGAAAACATTTAAGAATCTGGCTATCCACGCCCAACCTTCTCTGAGGCCATGCAAGTTGTGGCAACCCTCAACTTCAGTCTGCCATGAAATGCAGTTTATTAATAAATCAGGTACTATATGAAAGGAGTAAGGGAAAAAAGCAATTTCGGTCCCTGAAATATTGTGCTATTTTTTTGTCCTCGTACTATTGCCCTGAGCACATATAACCTTCAATTAAACAAAATGAGCAGGTTTAGTCCAATCACCAAATAAATTTAACAGGATGTCATATTCAACTAAAGTATACTAGTTTGGGATGTCATTTCTCCATCAAACCTCAGGTTAAATGAGCTCAACACTGCACCAAGAACTCCCTTAACAAAATTCCTATAAGTTGACACAATCAAATGGCTTTGATAATTTCTGGCAGCATACATCTCTGTTCGTAACCTGTAATATTGGTACATATTGCAAAAAAGGACATCTTGTCCAGAATGTTTCCTGCTCTGCTGATGAAGTTGGTTCTGTTTGTGGATGATGATTCAGATACTGAACAGAGTACTAAAACCATTTGGAATATCGTTACTGGAGGATTTCGATTAACCTGATGAGCTAGTGGCTTTGATGCGGTAACCTCGAATAGATTCTGCACTCTATCATGCAAAGCCCCTTACTGGGTCGAGAGCACCATAGGCACTTTCCCAACTAACATAAAACTACTACTGCACCTGGAAACTTTCTCTTGTTTGGATGAAGCACAAGCACAATCTCCAATATTGGAGTTTGATAGTCACTTCGTTAACCTGAGGGATCCATAGCAATCCTTTTCTAGCCAAACTCTACTGCTCTGATCTAAACAGTGAACATTAGAGACAACAAGTAGCTGGGATATGCTCTATAATTGAGGAGAAAATCCTTCAGCTATCAGCGCAACCTTTTGAGTCCCTTCAAAGTCATTAATCTACATTTTCTTCTAACAAAGATCTTTAGCCCTTAGGTTTTGTTTTTGCACCCCGTCACCAATCAAAATCAATATCAACCAGTAGGATACACCATCCATGCATACAAAAGTCCCCAACTTATATTCGTCATGCTCAACTCTATGTCCCTTTCCCTGGGAGCGACGGAGGAAGATGGGCTTATCACACTGACGACGGCTTCCTATTGAACATAGAGAATGAATTGAGCACTGATCCACTCCATATCATATAACATAGAGAATATAGGTGGAAATGTTTATGTAATTTTCATTTTGAAGGATAGACACATTCTCTTAGTCATTTGGATCTCTTTTTGGAGGCTTTAAATGGAACATAACAAGAGATTGAAACCACTACTCTAAAAGATGATGGACACGAATTGTGATGATCATATGTATATTTTGTATTCCGTTTATTTTCAAGTTGAAAGCGTTAATGCATAGAAACTGCTGATGTCGCTGCTGATTGAAGGAGGAAGAATGGCTAGGTTGATTGAGAAGAAGACAGAACCGAAATATATGTCCGTCAGTAGAAGATAACATTTGTTAGTTCTAATAAGTGACTGGACTAAGATAGCACATTTTGTTTCATTGGTCAGATATGCTCACACGAATAATCCGGGGATAAAATCGGAATATAGCAATAACTCAAACTAAAACCACTATTTTCCCAAAAGGAGTGCGTCAGGCCACCGCCGACCCTACAACATATGATATGCTCCCTTCCACTTTTCGTTTTGAGAGTAAGTTCGTTGTTTCCACCGCCTTTTCGAAATCTGACCGAGGTGAAGAAGTTAGAAGTTGGCCAACCTCCATTAAAGCCACCGACCTTGATACAATCTGAAATGATTGTGGTTGGACTACTCTCTTCGAGATCATTATACCTGGCCCAGACGAAGATATCACTACCTTCAGATCTGGGTATTCCAACGTACACCTTCAAGCTCGTTCCTCCCATTGACAACGTGATTCTTGAAATGTGCCAGACTTACAATTTGTTTCTTGAGCAAATTGGTCCGTCTGTATGGAGGGTCATTACTTGCCTCTAGTTCCTGGCAAATTTGGTCAAGGAACCTTTTACTTTGGATCATTCAATTCGTTTATACGTTCCTTGATTCATTTGTGGTGGGGTCATTCAGCTCTCGAAGCGAGGAAAATTCCCCATCATCTCGAGCGTCGATGAAAATCGAGATCGAGGATGGATGGAACGTTTTGTCGCAGTCCCTACCGCAGAAATTATTCCGACTAGGTACATGCCTTTCCCGAAGGAATGGAACATGTACCGTAAGTACTCAACCTTTTCATCTTTCAATTCAAATAACTTGCCTTCTAATTTTCCTTTTTTCTATCTTTTCAGCTATCAACTGAATTCCGGACCACGTGGATAACCTCCATACATGGGTCAAAAAAATAATAAGCACATATCCACATAAGAAGTGGACATGGAAAGAACTTTTTGAAAAATGATGGGTAGCCCGAAATCACTGTTAGTATTCGCCTAACTTCCTTTTTTAACTTCAACAACAACCTTGTTCGCTTTTCCACTTTTCCCATTTTTTGAACTTGCATGTCTACCGAAGGAATCCTCGACCCCGAGGTCCAACCCTTCTGCTGCTCCAACCACCACCACCACTTTAGCAAAAGACATCCTTGCCGAAGTTATAGAAGAACAAGTTGCCACTAAATCAGCCGAACCAATTCTACTGCCAACTGGTAACGCAACTACACCTGCCACCGCACCACCGGTCACCGAGCCAGTCATCATCGAGAATGACGATGAAGCCACGAATGAGGAGCCGTTGGCTAAGAAAAACAAGACTTCCACTTTGGGCAAGAAGATTTTAAGTGCCTCTTCGAAGAGACTGGTACCTCCGCAACCCGGGCCAAACGAGCTCATACCACCGGGATTTCTCACCTGGTCATACCACACAAAATGACCAAATTTTCCAGGACACCGAGAAACCATGCTAGCTTCCAGTCCAAGCTTGTGAACATTAACTCGGCCCCAAGCTTAGATCCGAGGAAAATGAGATCTGCTACCATTTCCTTCCCTGAGGACACGAACTTTCTATCCCATCCGATCGGGGTTGCCAACTACATGAGGCCCCTCATATCGGAGTCCGATGGGGAGAAAATGTAGGATGTGTCTTGGCAATGCCTCTTCAACGAGGGTATGTATGCCTCCAATCGAGTACGTATTCCTCTTGATTGCCTAAGTTGATACTTGTATTATCTCTTATTTCTAACTTTCCTTCTATTCTCAATTTTGTAGTCCTCCGTTCTTGTTGGTGAGGGCCTCATCCGGTGCTTGGATGAAAATGAGTACCTCAAAGGGCAGTTAGACGCTCAAGAGAACGAAATCCAGCACCTCAGAGAAATCCAAACCTCTAGCTTAGCGTTTACTCCGCTGCAAGTCTCATCAACTAGGACTATGTCATCTGCGAATAACATACACCATGGCACCTCCCCTTGGATTTGTCGCGTCAGTCCATCCATTACCAAGAAAGATAGGAATGGGCTAAGAGTTGATCCCTGGTGCAGCCCCATCATCACTCGGAAGTGCTCCGAGTCTCCTCCTCATGTCTGTACCCTGGTCTTGGCTCCATCATACATATCTTTGATTTTCCTAGTGTATGCCACAGGTACACCTCTAACCTCCAAACATCTCCATAGAACCTCCCTAGGGACTTTGTCGTATGCCTTCTCGAGGTCGATGAAAACCATATGTAAGTCTCTATTCCTCTCCTTATACTGCTCCACCAACCTCCTAATAAGATGAATGACTTCTGTAGTCGAACGCCCCAGCATGAATCCAAACTGATTCTCGGAAATAGACACGCCTCATCTCCACGATTCTTTCCCAAACTTTCATAGTGTGGCTTAGCAGCTTGATACCCCTATAGTTGTTGCAACTTTGGATATCAACTTTGTTCTTGTAGAGAGGAATCATTGTACTCCACCTCCATTTTTCGGGCATCCTCGCCGTCTTAAAAATGACGTTAAACAACTCCGTCAGCCACTCCAAACCTGCCTTACCTGCGCTCTTCCAAAATTCAACTGGGATCTCATCAGGCCCGGTCGCTCATCCTCTACGCGTCCTGTGAACAACACCTTGAACCTCCGCAGCCTTTATGTTTTCACAATACCCAAAAATAATTCAAATATCTAAAAATAGAGTTATAAAATCTAAATTATGAGATATTATTTGAAAAACTTGAGAAAATATTGATCAAAAAGAGAATTCCGGAAGGAGGTATCTATATAAAGGTATTCCATTTTCTTCAATTTCACCTTAACTTTTGTTTTGATTAAAGAAATCATTGGATCTATCCGGAATTTCTCCGTCGATTTTGGTCAAAGTACTCAAAATCGGTTGACCATATCAGGTACGGATCCCACACCCATGTCGTGTCGACACGGGTGTGGCACCGAAAGTGAAGAGTCCGAGCAACATAAGTCATTTGGTCCTTAGCATCCTCCAACTAATATTCTGTATAAGTGATCCCAATTCATAGAAGGAGGGATTTTAGGAATTGTTTATGAATGATAACAGTTATTTGTTGATAAATCTGAGGAATAATCCTATTACAATGCACCTGGATACTATCAAACCTGCCTTTGCACATTACTTTCCATATCTGCCAAATGATAATACCTGGGATAATTTGTAAAGCCATTTTCTGAATAGAATCTTACCTTGGCCATCCACCAGTTAATAATCATCTGTCTCAGAAGAGTTAAGTCAATTAGAGCTCAACTCTGGATCCTTTGTAAGTCAATTAGAGCTTAAATTTTCTGTGTTAGATCAAGCTCACATTCTACATCATCTCGGGCTTGATATAAAAGTGGAAACAATGGAATTTCACAATAAACACAAATTCAAAAATTGCCTCCGACTAAATTGAGGAAATAACTAATAATGGCGAGTGTAATGATCAAAATGTTGGTATCCTTGCTGAGGTTGTTGCATCAAATGGCTATGATTTGAATACAATATCTATAGGTGGTCTAGCTCGACGATCTTAGTGCCTCTCAACTTGACTATCTCTTTTATTTTCCATTTCCAGTTGAAATGATATCTCGCTTCATAAATGTGTCAATCCTTCATAGTGGTAGTCATGTAAGTGAGCAGCTAAATGACTGGATAAAACTTTAATTTGTTATTTCTAAGGCCGATTTGCCTTATCTCTCTCTCATCTTCTTGGCGCAAAGGCCATAGCTCTCAGTTATCTCCTAGCTAAGACCTTCGCGCCACTGAGATGTCTTAGAGCTAAGGCCTGATAAATCGGCTTAGAGATGTTCAGTTGGAGTTTCATCCCAGTCATATCTGGCTGCTAGCTTCTATGAAAATATGTGGAGTGAAATGTCATTTGAACTGGATTAGAACATAGATAGTCAAGATGAGAGGGAGTCAGATTGTCAATCTTGGCTAGGTTCGGTTGCAGTATACAAAGAATAGCCATTAGATACAACCACCTCCCAAATGATAACCACGATTGGGTCACTATCCTAGTCATCATCCACAGAAAATGTTGAAAAACTTCCACAGAAAATGTGACTAGTTTGAAAAAGAGAAGAATGTGTTTTGTTAATAGGGAGAAAAAGCTAACAAGTAGTGTCTGAAGGTAGTTGAATTAGAACTTGCAAATTAATATGCCAACAAATGTTAGTTCAATTATTCAACAAGTGCAAAATAAGGGAAATAGCTACGTCCAACAAGTAAAGTTCCATTCCATCCATGTCTGCCAACAAGTAAAGTTCCATCCATGTATGCTACTACTGTTTGCTCTTCTGAAATAAATATCTTTAAGATTGTTGGAAATCTTACGATAAATACTTGATCATGAAAATTGTAAGGAACTCTTGAAAGCTTAAGGCGTGTTAAAGACATTGCCTTTAAGGATATTTTGTTGGATATTTTCAGCAAAATCAAAAGTCATCATTAATGTGATGCCCCTTCAACTTTAGGGGAAGTCTGTAACATAATTCATATTTATTTTGAATTTGAACAGATGTAACATTTCTCAATAGCCACAATTGATGCCTCTTGGAGGTGTCTGTTGGTGATGAAAATGCATCACCAATGGATGTGAAATCTCTGTAAGTAGTAAAGATGTT
Source organism: Anisodus acutangulus (assembly GCA_029783415.1). Taxonomy (NCBI): domain Eukaryota; kingdom Viridiplantae; phylum Streptophyta; class Magnoliopsida; order Solanales; family Solanaceae; genus Anisodus; species Anisodus acutangulus. Next base: position 51,325,405 of record CM056490.1, read on the forward strand.
TTCTCATTCAAAAAAAGATATGAAAAAGAATCAAAACTTCTGATGAAAAAGAATCAAAACTTCTGTTGAAAAGAATCAAAACTTCTGCTTTTCTTTTCTTCCCCAAGCATTATCAGAAACTTCATACTGTGTGTTCTTGGTTGGATCAAGCGAGTACAAACTTTGAATTCAACATCGTTGTTAGGGCTTCATTGTATCCTGAAGGCAATATTTCTGTGACCTATTATACTCGCCAATTTATTGGGAAGGGTCGAAATAATTATCTAAAAGAATCTGCATAAGAGTCTTGAAGTCAGAGAACAACAATTCGGTGTCTGTGTTTCATCCTGCTAGTACCATATTTTACAACAATTTTTAGACAATTACGACATGGAGGGTGAAACTTCAATTGTTGCTCAATCATTACAAGTAATGAACCAAACTTTGAATCGTTTAGAACGTTTTGATGGTGAGGGTTTTACTCGTTGGCAAGAGACTATCAAATTTTTCCTGATGACTATCAAGTTATGGTACATCCTTGAAGATGGTTTGGAGAAAATTCCTGATGCGACTCCAATGGACAACGATGAATTAAAGGCCAAACGGAAGAAACGTCAAGAGGATGATTTTATGTGTCGTGGTCATATTCTGAATGTTCTAGGAGCCGATGTTTGCAATGCCCATCGAAGTCTTGAAACATCAAAGGAATTGTGGACTGCGCTAAAAACAAGTACAAAATTTCTGAAGCGAGTAACAAGAAATTTATGATTTGCAATTTCATGGACTTTAAGATGGTTGACAGTAAGTCAATTATTGCCCATGTCAGTGAACTTTTACTCATTGTTAATCATCTTAAAGATGCTGGAATTGACCTTGTATCTTCATTCGTCGTTGGGGTTATTATTTCTCGTCTTCCCCCCTTCTTGGAATGATTACAAGAAGAAACTTAAGCATGATGTAACTGACTATGACTTAGAAGGTTTACAGCGCCATCTTCGTATTGAAGAAGATGCTCGTAAACGAGAGATTAAAGATAGTCAGCAAATTGAAAATCTTTCTAAGATTAATAGTGTGGAAGAATTAAAAAAACTGATTTTTTTTAAATCTAAGATTGATACTCAGTTTAAGAAAAAAGATCCCAACAAGAAAGATAAGAAGAAGGGAAATTGCTACTTTTGTAAGAAACCCAACCACTATGCTTGTGACTGTCGTCAACGAAAGAAACAAATGAAAAATGAAAGGAATGTGGTCGATGACAAAAGCAAACTTATCGATGTAGTGCAAGTGGCCAACACTGTTGCAAATCATGGTAGTGGATGGTGGTACGATACTGGTGCAACCATTCATATATGTAAGGATAGAAATCATTACAAGACATACGAACCGATTAGGGGAGAAGGAAACAAAGTTACTTCAGCGAACAACCAAGCAGCAAAATGGTTGGTGAAGGCACTGTTGATCTCCCATTTACTTCGGAAAAGATTGTTACTCTTACTAATGTTTTACATGTCCCTGACATTTGAAAAAACTTGTTTCTGAAGTTCTTGTTAACAAGGCTGGATTGAAGGTTACGTATGAGTCTGATAAGTTTGTATTATCTAAGAACGGAATGTTTGTTGGACAAGGATACTCTTGTAATGGGATGGTTAAGCTTAATTTAATAAATAATGGTTTTACTTACATTGTTGAGTATGTTGATTTATGGCATGCTAGATTAGGACATGTGAATTATGGTTCTCTTAGAAATATGAAAAGATTAGGATTGATTTCTGATTGTAATTTTGATAATGTTTCTAAATTTGAAATATGTGTGCAAGCAAAGATAACTAGAACATCGTTTAAATCTGTAATAAGAAATTTTGCCTTGTTTGAATTAGTACATAGTGATGTTGGTGATCTGAAAAGTCATATGACTCGTGGTGGAAACAAATACTATGTTACTTTTATTGAAGATAGTACTATATATGCCTATATTTACTTGATGAAATCTAAGGATGAAGTCTTTGATAAATTTAGAATTTACAAAGCAGAAGTAGAGACACAATTAGGACAGAAAATTAAGGTTTTACGTTCTGATCGTGGTGGTGAATACTATCCTTATGAATTTACTTTATTTTATCAAGAACATGGTTTAGTACATCAATTCACTGCTCCATATACACCACAACAAAATGGTGTTGCTGAAAGAAAAAATAGAACTTTGATAGATATGGTTAACGCTATGCTCATTAGCTCTGGTTTGCCAATTTTTTATGGGACGAAGCTATTTTGTCTGCATGCTATATTTTGAATAGAGTTCCTTTGAAAAAGAAGAATATCTCTCCTTATGAATTGTGGTTTAAGAGAATGCCTAACTTGAAAAGACTCAAAGCATGGGGTTGTTTGACATATGTTAGAAAGCCTGACCCTAAGAGACCAAAGTTAGGAAATAGGGCTTATAAATGTGTTTTTGTAGGTTATACACTTAACAGTATTACTTACAGAATTTTAATCCTTGACACATTTGAGATTATAGAATCTATAGATATAGAATTTTTTGAAAACTTGACAAGGTCTAGTTCTCAACCACAACCTACTAAAAATTCATTGTTACCTAGTCTAGAACCTGTAGAGACTAATGACAATGTTGAACTTTCTGCTCCTACTCACAACAATGATATTTTAGTTCCTACTGAAGATATTGAACCTAGAAGAAGTAAGAAAGCAAGAATAGAGAAAAAATATCCATATTTTATACAATATCTTGTAGGGGTATTAATAGTGAAGTTCTTAACATTACCAAGTATGATATGCATGTTGATGATGATCCTAAAACTTATTCTGAAGCTATGAGCTCCAGAGATGCTAATTTCTGGAGAGACGCTATCAATGATGAAAAGCATTCACTTTTGTCTAACGAAACTTGGGTGCTATCTGATTTACCTCTTGGTGCTAAATCTATAGGATGTAAATGGATATTCAAGAGAAAAATTGAATATTGATGGTACAATTGATAAGTTTAAAGCCAGATCGGTTGCTAAAGGTTATAAACAAAAACATTTAATTGATTACTTTGATACATATGCTCATGTTGCTCACATCACATCTATTCGTTGTTTGATAGCACTTGCTTCTATTCACAAGCTATTTATACATCAAATGGATGTCAAAATTGTTTTTCTAAATGGTGATTTAGAAGAAGAAATATGTATGGAACAACCTGAAGGTTTCATAGTACCAGGCCAAGAGAAGAAAGTTTGCAAGTTAGTGAAATCCCTCTATGGTTTGAAGCAAGTTCTCATGCAATGGCATGAGAAGTTTGACAAAGTAGCTTTAGCATGTGGATTTATTGTTAATGATGCTGATAAATGTATCTATAGTAAGCATAATAAATCTGGATGTATAATTCTCTATTTATATGTTGATGATATGCTTATTTTTGGGTCTGACATATCTTGTGTGGAAGAAACTAAGAATTTTCTCAGTTCTAACTTTGATATGAAAGATCTAGGAGAGACTGATGTGATCTTAGGAATTAAAATCCTAAGAAAGGGAGATGAGCTGGCTTTAACCCAATCTCATTATATTGAGAAATTTCTCAAAAAGTATAGTCATTTCAATGACAAACCAGCCCCCACTCCTTTAGATCCTAGTATCAAATTAATGAAGAATACTGGAAGGACTCGTGGACAACTTGAGTATTCTAGTATTATCAGAAGTCTTATGTATGCTATGCATTGCACGCGACCAGATATAACCCAAACGGTGGGAGTACTATGTCATTTCTCAAGTAACCCAGGAGTTGAACATTGGAAAGCAATTTCAAGAGTATTGACTTACTTGAAAGGAACCATAGATTATGATTTACATTTCTAGGGTTATCCCGATGTATTGGAAGGATACAGTGATGCAAACTGGAACAATGTAGAATCCAAGTCCAAGTCTACCACTGGATGGATATTTACATTAGGTGCTGCTGCTATGTCTTGGGGTTCCAAGAAACAGACTTATATTTCTGATTCAACAATGTTGTCAGGATTAATTGTACTTGCAGATGCATGTAAGGAGGCAGAATGGCTTAGAAACTTACTTATAGAGATCCCATTATGGAAGAAGCCAACTCTAGCAGTATTGATTAATTGTGATAATCAGGCTACGATCTATAATGTCTCAAACAAGATTTATAATAGGAAGTCAAGACATGCAAGTCTTAGACATCAAATAGTAAGACAATTACTCAAGAGAGGAGTAGTTGCAGTTAACTATATTGAAACAAAGAACTTGGCAGACCCATTTACTAAGAGTCTACCAAAGGCAATGGTTTCAATTAAAGAGAAGAAGAGGTTTGACTCAAAGTTGACTTTTAGGTAAATGCATCATTTTTGAAGTTTCATCAATTCTGTTAGGTCCAGAATGTGATTTATGACGTAGTCGAGTCATTGGTTCGAGTCTCGAGGTGTTCGGGTAAGATTTGAGTACTTGGTGAAGATTTATGTCATCTTAAAAAAATTATGACGTTCCTATGGATAAGCGTGTCTTAACGACCTCGTATGGGTGTTTCATCGATTTGAGCAGCTTCATAGTGTGGTTTATAGTCAAGTTTCACTCTTGGTTGATGTTCATGGGTTTTCGAACGAGTTTCGGGGTCGTTGGTGGAGAAACTAGTTAAAATAAGAATTGGAGTTGACCACGGTCAATATCGAGTCAAGACAACCTTTTTCGGGTGTTTCGAGTGCGCGAGTAGTTTCGAAGCGTGTTTTATGATCAAAATGCAAATTTAATTTATATCCGAGAGGTCCCGGGTGAGTTCCGAGGTTTGTTTCCAAGGTTGGAACACTCCAAAAATATATGTTGCTCCTCGCGATCGCGTGACACAGACCGTGATCACGATGAATAAGGTGGCTGGGCAGAATAAAAACCCCATTTTGTGATTCATTGTTCATATTTTGATTTTGGGAGCTTGCTAGCTTGGGAGCTCGGAACTGGGTGATTTCAAGGGCGTTTTCATGTTTCTTCGTGGGGATAAGTTTCTAACATTCCTTTTATTATCCTACCTTCGATTATTACGAGATTGGACTATAGAATTCATGACTTGAGCTTGGAAATGTCACGACCCAAATCGGAGGGCCGCGACGGGCACCCGAATTCCACCCGCCGGGTACCACTAATCGTACATTTAACATCTAATCACAATTTAATACGAACTAAGCCGAAGAACATTATAGAAAATCTTAACCAGAAATCTAATTTTTATATATACATACCCATACCAAGGCCGACAAGGCCACACATGACAACTAACCACATGACACATGTCTACAAGCCTCTAAAGAATACATGACATCACAAGGACGGGAAAGGACCCCGCCATACTTATATGCAGATGCAAAAATACTATACTGCGACCAACGACAACTCTGAAACAAATAGAGTGCTCCAACATCAGCTGAACCAGCAACCTACTAGCGTGAACCGTCACCTTCTTTAACCGAACCTGCGGGCATGAAACGCAGCGTCCCCTGACAAAAGGGACGTCAGTACGACTGATGTACTGAGTATGTCAGGCATAAATAATAACATAACACAGATATATCAATAATTGAAACAGAAACAACTGACCAGCAATAAATATCTCTGAGGGTCCTAATACATAAGCCTAAACATCATGCACAATGCGGTATACATATACATCGGCCCCATTGGGCATCTTCCTTACCATAACAGCCTATGTGGGCATCATTTCATGTCGGCCTCTGTGGGCATCATTTCATGTCGGCCTATGTATGCATAATATGTCTAAATGTCATGCACAATGTGGTACATACATATATACTAGTCACACAAGGGCATCTTCCTCCCCACATCATATATATATATATATATATATATATATATATATATATATATTGACCCTTAATCAAGCATCTTCCTTCATTAAGCCATACAAGCTTTATCGTTATCATATCGCAACTGATCAGGTGGTCTGTGTTTCCCATTTCCCATCCCCAATATACGATCTTGGGTAAAACATGAATGCAATGCGAATGAAAATGCATGAATCACAATAAAATATCCTGCATGACATAATTTTCTTGTACCTTCGGTTAACGCCGTAAATATTAACATCTTTTCTGTATGCCTTAATAAGGACTTAGGAACATATTTAGACATGCTTTTCACATAGAAATCAATAACATGAATACTCTTAACTACTAGGAGTAGAATAAATTATGGAGCAATATCACAGTTATATTTTGTTACATGGAACATGCCAAAAGAAAGAAATAATTTGTCTTAACATACTTCTGTTTCGCTAAATGGGATCGGGGTCGGGGTGGGACGGGCGAAGGGGTCGGGGTCGGGTCTGGCGGGGTCGGGTTTGGCGGGACTTGCTCCATTCCCGTCCCGATCCCGTCGGAATCGGGTCGGGGCGGGATCGGGGTCGGGGTCGGGTTCCGCCGGGTTTCCTTTTTTTTGTTAAATAACATATGTATAAAAAAACTCAATAAACAAGACAAGATAGTGTAATAAAAACATCACAAGGCTGTTTTTGTGCCTCTTATATTATTTAATAGACATATGATTTTTTTGTAATACAAATACAATTGTCTAAATTGCAACTTTGTGGTATTGTCCAAAAGTTGCAAATTACATAATAAAATTGCAATTAAAAAAATTACATTTTCAAAAAAATCTGTTCTAATTGCTTGATAATTTCCTGTGGTTCTTCGGTTGGAATTGGTATTTGTTGGTCAAATTGATCCATGTCGCTTGCACTACCTTCGGATAAGATTTTGTTGTAGTTTTCGTCTTCTTCTTCGTTGATCTCCGGTTGACCGCACCTTCTCCGCTCCGCTCGTATCCAATCTCTGAATAATACTGCATTTTCCAAGTTGTCTCCGGCTAATGAGTGCCTGTGGTCTCCTATTTGATATCTGCCGGTAGAAAAAGCGCTTTCAGACGCAGTTGATGACGCTTGAATGTTCAAAACATCTCGGACCATCATTGAAAGTGTCGAAAAGGTCTTCTCATTCCCCCTCCAGTATTTCAGCAAGTCTTCATGTCCATCTTCATTGATAACTTCTTAGTATGGTACAGAACCTTGCAAAACAAAAATATCCAACTCGCTAATTTGGTTAGTAGCGGTACGGCCACACATTCTATTTCTGAGGCTTTCAATACTAGCTGCAGAAACAGCATGTCTTTTGTGAGGTAGTGTTGAAGATGAAGAAGATGGTATGAAAGCCGGTAAGTTACTAGCAGTTTCTTGCTGGTAAAACAAACCTATATATTTTTTTACATTGTTCTTCTACGCTAGACAACACTTCTTCTTTAGTTTGTTCAATAGGTAGTGGGTGATTTATATTTTTGGGACTTGGAGGTGGTAGTACTTCTATACAATCGTAAATAGTTTCAATTAGTGATTTAGTACCGTCTATTTTAATAGTCGGATTTAATACAACACCAATAATATAAATAGTGGGAATAGGAATAAAATATTTTTTTATTTTGTTAAACATTTTTTTAATAGCTGCCATATAAGCTGATTTTTTCATATATTCACTAAGTAATAAAAATATTAGAGTTATATAAAACAACAAATAATATAAATAGTGGGAATAGGAATAAAATATTTTTTTATTTTGTTAAACATTTTTTTAATAGCTGCCATATAAGCTGATTTTTTTATATATTCACTAAGTAATAAAAATATTAGAGTTATATAAAACAACATAGTTGAAATAGTAGGATAATATATACCGGAAAATTCTTTGTTGCTTGAAAACATTTCTCTAAAAATACAATAAGTTCGTAAATTTTTACCCAATCACTATCTACAACCATATCAGCTGGATTTTGATTATGAGAGTTAAAAAATAAAGTTATAGGTTTTCTATAGTCATAAGCGACAAGTAGTTGCTCGTATAAAGAATTCCACCTAGTGGATACTTCTTCTGGAATTTTTCTATAAGGTAGTTGCCAATCGTGACAAATTTTTTTATATTCTTTTCTTTGTTGTACTCTATTACTTTTAAAAATAAAGTTTATAGCAAATTGTATTTTACTAAGAATGTCTTGAAAAAGTGATAGACCATCCTTTACAATTAAGTTATATATATGGCACGCGCATTTTATATGAAAATGATCTGGAAAAGATGGAGTTAAACTATTTTTTAAAATTGTAATAGCGTAATTGTTAGAAGAAGCGTTATCTAATGTAATAGTCATAATTTTATCGGTTATTCCATAATAATGGCACACTTGATAAATATTATCTGCAATAAAAGTACCAGTGTGTCTATCATATATATATCTATACGCTAAGATACATTTTTGCATAGACCATTTATAATCTATCCAATGACAAGTTACAGTTAAATAATCATTGTTGTTAGTACTACGACCTATATCAGACGTGATAGATACTTTGCCATTAAAATGATATAATGAATAACGTAAATATTGTTGATATTCATGTGCGAATTTAAATACATCTCTCTTAACAGTTGATCTAGGAAAATCGTTAAAAGCAGGATTATATATATCTCTAATGTAATGAATAAAATCGGGAGATGAAGGAAATGAAAAAGGCAAACCCTCCACAGCAACTAATTTTGATATTGCTTCCCTATCTCTATGTTTATTGTATTTAGGGCCTACAATTCCCCCCCCCCCATCATAGGGTTAATTTGACCCTGTACTTGGTCCGGAACAGTATCAGTATGTGAACCTTATCCCGATGGAGCGGGCGTTTGCGCACTCGGTTTTGAAGCCTGGTATTGAGCATACCTAGCTGGATGAGCACTTACTACATGTCTAATTAAACCTCCCCATCCCACCGTGACCTTTTCCAGTTTTAAATTTTAAAACATTTTTACAAATTTTACATATAGTTACTTGATTCTCTACGTCCCTATCAAAAAATGTCCATGCATCTGATTTTAATGGTCGTTTTGTTGGACCTCATCTCATACTAGGGGGAATATGAGGAATTTCAGTTGAAGGTGCACTAGTGGGTGTGTTGTCATCAACATTAGTGGGTGTATCATCTAGATCATCGTCTAAATTAAAGTCTTCTTGAATTCCAGAAAATAGCTCCTCGTTTAAATCTAATGGTATTGTAGAAAAATGTTGAGTATCAACAAAATCATCCTGTGTAGGAATAAAATGACTAGAAGAAGTACCCTTGCCCTGGTTGCCGCCCCTACTAGAAGAAGCACCTTTACCCTTAAACATACATCTTAATTCTTTCATTTTAATTATGATAATAAATAATTAAAGACAATAAAATTAAGTGCGCTAAATAAAATAAACAGACAACAATAATTTAATGAAGGAATGAATGTACCAAACGCCGACGTAACGTCGACGTGTAATCGAGAGGTTGAAAATTGAAACTTTGCTCGATGGAAGATCCTCAAGATAGTTGCCAACTTCACTCCCAATTCCCAAATGAATAAATAAAATTGAACATTTAGTAAATAATGTAGACTTGTAGAGAGATATATTGAGAGATTAGAGAGATTGTAGGAAGATTTGTGAGAAAGATGAAGAAAATGAGTTATTTATAGTTGAAAAATTGGGTTAAAGTGTAAATATAATAACTTATGGGTTAAAAATAAATATTAAGGGGTAGGGGGTTGGGGGAGGCCAAAAATGGTCGTTGCCCAACAGCTAAAATCTAAAATGGTTGTTGGTACAACGACTATATTTGCAAAGGGGGGGCCTCTTGGGACGGGATCGAGGCGGGGTCAGGGCGGGCGGGCCTGGGGAGGGCTCTGGTCTGGCGGGACGAGACATTGTCCCGTCCCGAGTTCGAGTCCCGCTACCGTTTTTTTTTTCTTTTACTCGGGACCAGGGCGGGGTCGGGTCGGGCCGTCCCGGCCCACTGACCAGCCTTAGTTCAAACCGTGACCCGAAAGTACATGATGTTACAGGAAATTTGGGGTTTGCCATGAAAATGAGTTTTCAAGTAAACTATTAAACTTAAGGTCGATTTATGGATGGATTTTAAAGATATTCGAGATTCTTACTAATTAGACTATGGGTAAACCAATTTCGCAATAAAACTCCAGTTTACCTTTATGGGTTCGGGGTTGGCTTTTTGGGTTCGTTTTTGGGATCTGAAATAAAATATAGCAATATGAGTATCGTTGAACTCATCTAACCCTGTAGATTACTATTTTAACTAGATTAGACTCGTTTGGTGAGTTTGGACATGATGGAGCTTTTGGAGGGCTTAATTTTCGCGCAGGCAGAGCTTGGAGTCGTTCGTGCGCTATGAGACTTCAATATAAGATAAGTTGAGACTTCCTAGACTCTAGTATAATATTTATGTGTTGGTATGCTTGTAATGAAATAAAGGGAGTAATGGGAACTTTGGGGTCCCGTATTAGTGTTGTATTAGTGAGGTGGCGAGCACTCTTAAACAGATAATTAATGAACAAGGATTGATGTATGTGAAGGAGTTTATGTGTTTAACCTTCGGGCCAAGATGTGTGGTGCAAGAGTCCGCTTAGATTGATATGATTGTTGTTTACTTGGGCTTGTAATTATTTTATGTGATATTCTGATTTAATTTGTCATGCATTCATCACTCCACATCTCGTCGGAACACTTAAATGGAAACTGATAAATGACTAATTAAATTGATTATGTTGATTGCATAATGTACGCATATCCATATCATTCATACATTCTATATTTGACATTTAAACTATTGTTATATTACTGAAATTTCCTTGGGAAGTTGGTTATGATAAATGGTACATGATACGAGAGTGATAACTTATGATGACACTATAGCCACAGAGTTGGGATCCGATAGAAAATTACGGATGATTATGATATTACAGCTACAGATCTGGGATCCGATGGTACATTCCGGATAGATATATGAACCTCATGAGTCTCCCATGGGTCACGTAAAGAAGCTATTGTAGCAGCGTGTGTATACCGGGTACATATGGCTAGTGCATACATACATATCATCTGCATTGTATTCATTCTCATTTTGATATGTATTTGATACTGTGTGTGCTAAGTGGTGATCTCTAGTAAACTATATGAGCTTATGACTTGTTAGAGGGTAATACTGATACTTAAGACTTGTAAATTCTGTAAGGTTAAGTTGTGAGACTTGATGGGACTAGACGCCCGGTTATAGGGTTTAGGCTATTGATAACGTATTGAGAACCGAAATGAGACTTGTGAACCTGGATAATACTTGTACACTGTTGAAATGTAGACTTAGAAGATTTGACCTTTAAAGGTAGACTTGTTATTTTAGAGAATAGACTTAATCTTGATAGTTCTTGTGCCTTAATCCATGAAAGGGTTGTACCCTTAGGAGTAGCAATTATTGAATTAACGAAAAGAAGTAATCTTGAGGACTTAGATGCCGATTTGGCTAAGGTTGGAATCTAATTACTATATCTATCCTAATTGTGGTAAAAATGAGAAACCTTATGGAATCCTTTAGAAAACGATAGACTTATGACCTATTACGATTGTAGAATCTTTACTCGAATTGGTTATATTGCTTAGAAACTGTATAATTTGACTAACCAAGCAAGAAGAGAAGAATTGGGAGTATCAACCCTCACCACCATTATAGCTAGGGTCGGTCGACGATGTTGTTGGGTACACGTGCTTCATGTACTCGTTTTACACTTATTGCACTCTATGTGCAGATACTGATCCGGACGCCAGTAGCGGAGCTAGATGCGATGCTTGAAGATCTTTCTTAGGAGTCCAAGGTGAGCAGTAGACACTATCTCGGCACTGGAACTGCCCCTCTTGTTATTTACCTTTCTGTCCTTTGTATTTTAATCAGTAATTATTTCAGATTGTATTCCAATTAGTAGTTCTGTACTCATAACCACCAGATTTTGGGGGTTTTCTTTCAAGGGTTATGTATTAAATTCTAAGATTTAGTAATACTTATATTGTTTTCCTTAATTCTTCCGCATTTGCTTTATATTATTGATGTTTGGATGTTAGTGGTTCGCCTGCGGGTTAGGGTAGGTGCCCTCACGGCACAATGAGATTTTGGATCGTGATAGTAACATGAGGCATATGAGTATCTTTAGGTATAGAAGATGGAACAAGAGCAGGAATATCATCTGAAAAGATATCAGTGGTAGGGAAAACATGAGTAGAAGAAGAAGCATATGGAAAAGAATGTTATTGGAAAGCAACATCCCCAGAAAAAAATGATAGAATGAGTAAGGAGCTTCAAGAGTTTATAACCTTTCTTTCCAGAAGAATAACCTAAAAAGACACATAGAATGACTCTAGATTGAAACTTGTCCCTCCCAAGCTTAGGTGTGGTGGCATGGCAAAGACAACCAAAGGACCTTAGGTGATCATAACCTGGAGGAGTGCCATACAACTTTTTAAAATGATAATTATTGTTTAAGACTGAGGAAGGCAACTTATTAATAATGTAAGTGGATGTTAAACACAATCACCCAAATGCTTAGGAGAAAGATTGGACTGGATAGTAATGCCTTAGAAGTTTCAAGTAGTTGTTTGTGTTTTTTTCCACCACCCCATTTTGTTGTGGGGTGTGTGGTATAGTAGTTTGGTGAAAAATATCATTTTTTGAGAAGAAAGTGGATGCTTCAAGATTGCTACCAAGTTCAAAAACATTGTCAGACCTAAAGGTCTAGACAGGTGTGTTGAAATGAACTTTAACCATGGAGGTAAAAGCTTTTATAATAGAAAAAACATTACTTTTGGACGATAAAATGTAAGTCCATGTAACTCTACTATAATCATCAACAATTGTGAGGAAATACATGAACCCATTGTAGGTTCTTGTGTGGTAAGGTCCCCATATTGTTGTAACTTGTATACAAGGGTACCCTACTACTTTTTAATTGTCTTTCTCATTTTGTCATAATATTGTTGTAACTTGTATACCAAGGAAGAAGAATATATAGATTCTTACATATTTTAAGTTTTTAATAACATGTAATTAGCTAGCTTTTTATGGCAATTTGAACTCGTTGACGCTGGCATAAGTTAGGCAATGCATCGCCATTTAAGTTTTGGAGAAGTTCCGAAGGCTTTGAAGTTTAAAAAATAATTTATTTTTGCCCTTCGTTTAAAGTTAGGGTCAACCATACCCTCATTAATTCAAAATTAGCATACATTTGCTTTTATTTCCAACTCAACCCGTGAAAATAGAATAAAAGAAAGTTTGATATTTTTTATTTCCTTTTATTACTGATAGCGTGTTTGACAAAACTTTCAATATCTGATTATTTTGAAAAGTATTTTCAGTTAGAAGTTTTTTCTTTTTAAAAAAACTTGTGGAGAGTAACGATTTATGTTTGGCTAATCAATTTGAAAAACACTTTTATTAATATTAGAACAATAATTTGTACTTGATCAAAGCTTCAAAGTGCTTCTGAGAAAAAAAATACATTTTTTAGCTTATGAAAAACAGTTCTTGCTACTACTTCAAAAACAATCTTTCTAAGATAAGCACTTAATTTCCTTCAAAAAAACTTGATTAAACACATCAAATTTCTAAGAGAAGCATTTTTTTTTTAGAAAAATAAGCACTTCAAGATTTTTAAAAGCTTAGCCAAACATGCTATAAATGTATTTTAAATTTATTTATTTGCTCTCCTTGAAATGGTGCATGATTTGCATTCTCTTTTTTCTTTCGGAAAGACCTCCCACAAATTAAAAAGAAACAGAAAAAGAGAAAAAGACTAGGGTATTATAAATATTATTTATTATTGTGAATGTTTATCTTACAAGAAAAGTTATGTGTAAACGTGTAAATATAGGAAACAATATATTCCCTACCCATAATTAGAATATTTTCATATATTGTGTAAATATAATTATGGTAAGATTAGGATTCCTCTTTTGTATAGGCTTAGGATTCCTATTGTATAAGAGATGAATATTGTACTCTATATATACCTTGATATTAATGAAAGACTCCTCAAGGGAGATTAATATCATCTTACATGGTATCAAGAGCCAAATAAACAAAACCCTAAAAACCTTTCTCTTCCACAGCCCCCGGCTGCCTCTCCTACGCCGCGGCCCTCCCGGATTTTCTTCTTGTTTTTCAGGTTTTGTTCTTCCTTTCTTCTCTTCTCTAAATGGCTATCCCTGATTCTTCCACACTTTCTGACGCCTTTACCTCCACAAAGTCATCACCACCGTTTCATCCCGCCCTTACTGTTTCCAACATCAAGAACCATATTCCCATTATTCTTGATCAAGAAAACAACCAGTATTCTCCCTGGGTTGAACTTTTTCGCAATCATGCATGTCTCTATAACGTGCTTGACCATATTGATGACACTATTCCGCGCCCTACGGAGGTTGATGATTCTATCTGGCATCGTCTCGACACCGGCGTCAAACAATGGATATATGGTAGTATCTCTCAGGATTTGCTCCTTACTATCATGAAATCTGACTCCACAGCCCTTGACTTGTGGAATAGTTTTGAGGAAATTTTTCAGGACAACAAGCACACTCGTGCCGTGTATTTGGAAGAACAGTTCAACAAAACACGTCTTGAAAACTTCTCCAATGTCTCTGAGTACTGCAAGCAGCTTAAACTTCTAGCGGATCAACTCTCCAACATCGGCACGCCTGTCACTGACGATAAAATGGTGCTACAAATAATTTCTGGCCTTACTAAGGGCGAATATGATACTTTGGCCACCATTATTCAACAGGCAGATCCTCTACCTAGTTTTAACAAAGCTCGCTCACAATTGTTGCTCGAAGAAACCTGTCGTGCTAAGCAGAATGAGCACGCCCAGCAGTTGTTAGCTGTCGACACGCAACCCCAAGATCAGACGCCACCGGACAACTCCCAACAGCGGCAGGGCCGCGGCGGCAAGGGTGGAAAAGGCCGCGGTTGTAGAGGAGGCCGTGGTCGTGGCAAGGGTCGCGGTCAACAGAACCAACAGCAGGAACATCAACAGAGATTGCAGAACAACTGGGCCGCGACTCCTCAGCAGTTCGTCTACAGTGCCGCAGCGCCCAAGTACAGAGTCGCGGCGCCCCAGTACAGAGTCGCGGCGCCCCAGTTCAGAGCCGCGGTGCCAAGTCCATTCCAGTACCAGCAGCCATACAATCCGTATTCTTACCCCGGTTTGTTAGGCCTCGCTCCAGCCCCACAGCAGGCCCACTTCATGCAAGGTCAGGTCCCATGACCTCTCCTCCGCATGACACCCATCGAAGTTGGGTCGGGCGTCAAAGACTTATCTATGCAACAGCCTGACAATACTTGGTACATGGACTCAGGCGCCACATCTCACGTAACCCAGTCTGCAGGTACTATTCCTAAACTGTTTTGTTTAAAGCATCCTCAATATGTTACAGTTGGTAGTGGACAACACATTCCAGTTAAGGGTTATGGTACCTCATACACACAACCTCCTCATCCACCCTTCTCCCTCAAAAACACCCTATATGCCCCACACATGATTAAGAACCTCATACCTGTCCGCCAATTTACTCGTAATAATTCTGTCTATGTGGATTTTGACCCTTTTGGTTTTACTGTAAAGGATCTTCATACGGGGATACCTCTTACGAGATGCAATAGCACGGGGGATCTCTATCCATTCACTTCCACCTCCGCTGCCAGATCTTGCACTCCCGTCACTCTAGCGGATGTTTCTTCTTCAACCTGGCATAATAGGCTTGGTCATCCAGGAGTCTCAGTTTTTAATTTTCTTAGAGGCAACAATTTCATTGCTTGTAATGGAAAACTTGCCCAAAATTGTGTTTCTTGCTCTTTAGGCAAACATATTCGTCTTCCGTTTAAATCATCTACTAGTGTTACATTTGCTCCTTTTGATATCATACATGTCGATTTATGGACATCTCATATCCCTAGTTCTCTCGGTCATAAATACTATCTTGTGTTGCTTGATGATTTTTCACACTACGTTTGGTTATACCCTCTTAAATTTAAATCGGAAGTGTTTGTCAAATTTTTTGAGTTTCGCAATTTCATTCAATTTGGAAAAGGCATAAAATAATTTCAGTGCGATAATGGTCGTGAATTCAATAACTCTATGTTTCACCGCTTTTGTACCAATAATGGCATGGTCTTTCGCTTCTCCTGCCCTCACACCTCACCACAAAATGGTAAAGCTGAAAGAATCATCCGCACCATTAACAATATAATTCGCACCCTATTGATTCATGCCTCCCTCCCTTCACCCTTCTGGGTCTATGCTGCTAAAACGTCAGATACACTCTAAATATTCTCCCTACTAGCACTCTTCACAATATGACCCCTACCGAAATCCTCTACCATAAAATCCCCTCTTATGATCATCTACGAATTTTTGGCTGTCTGTGCTATCCCAACCTTAGCTCCACCGCCCCTCACAAGCTCGCTCTTAGGTCCACTCCATGTGTCTTTCTAGGATTCCCGCCGAACCATAGGGGCTATCTATGCTATGACTTGTCGACTCGTCAGATCCACATATCTCATCACATCACATTCGACGACACATTCCCATTTTCGATTCTTCCAAAATTTCAAAAACAGGACTACTCATTTCTTGACGAGTCTGCCATTTCTCCCCTCATAATTGAACAACTCACATCCTCTGTTCCGTTGTCAGAGCTGCGGCACCCAAACTTCAGAGAAGCCTGTCAACCTTATAGCGCCGGGACTCTCGATCCGGGAGCCGCGGTGCCTCCGATGGCTTCGCCCTCACCCTCTCCTTATCCGACTTTACCCCCCGTCTCAGACACCACTCCGCCACCCACTGTCCCTACCCATCCAATAGAAACTCGTTCAAAGCATGGAATCTTCAAACCCAAAGTCCATTTCAACTTGTCTGCCCAAACCATCTCTCCACTTCCAAAGAACCCAAAATTGGCCAAACAAGACCCTAATTGGAATGCGGCTATGTATGAGGAATTCAATGCTTTAACTAAATAGCACACGTGGGATCTAGTACCTAGACTTGAGGGGGTGAATGTCATTCGTTGTATGTGGCTATTTCGTCACAAGTTCAGAGACAATGGGGATCTTGAGAGTTATAAGGCCCGTCTTGTGGCTAATGGCACAAATCAGCAGGAGGGCATTGATTGTGGTGAGACCTTCAGCCCGGTTGTCAAACTGGCTACCATCTGCACAGTTTTGAGCATAGCCATGGGCAAATATTGGCCGATCCATCAGCTTGATGTGAAGAATGCATTCTTACGTGTGGATCTGAGAGAGACAGTCTACATGCATCAGCCACCAGGGTTCACCCATCCAGCAGTTCCTCACTATGTGTGCCATCTCCGTAAGTCACTATATGGCTTGAAGCAGGCCCCTCGTGCCTGGTATGATCGCTTTGTCAGGTATATCTTGCAGATTGGGTTTGTATGCAGCAAGAGTGATACATCACTTTTCATTTTTCATCGAGGTAGTAGCACTGCTTACTTATTACTTTACGTGGATGATATTGTTCTTACTACCTCCTCCGACGGATTGAAAAATGAGATTATTGCCTTGCTCAAGTTTGAATTTGCAATGACTGATTTGGGAAAGCTGAGTTACTTTTTGGGGATATTAGTGACCAGGTCTGCCAATCATATGTTCTTGTGTCAGCGTAAGTATGCAGAAGAGATTGTGTACAGGGCTAAGATGGCGAACTACAAAGAGGTGCCTACTCCAGTTGATTCCAAATCTAAGCTCAGTGCTATGGATGGTGCTCCAGTCTCTGATCCTACTTTGTATAGGAGCCTTGCAGGTGCACTGCAGTATCTCACATTCACCAAGCCAGACATAGCTTATGCTGTTCAGCAGGTGTGCTTATTCATGCATGCCCACAGGGAGTCTCATTTCACTGCTCTTAAGCGTATCATTCGATACATTAAGGGCACTCTTGATTATGGTTTGCACCTATACCCTCTACACCAGACAGGTTGCTTTCATATACGGATGCAGATTGGGCAGGGTGTCCGGACACGCGACGCTCCACCTCCGGCTTTTGTGTTTTCTTAGGGGATAATCTGATTTCTTGGTCTGCCAAGCGACATGCTACCCTATCTCGCTCCAGTGCCGAGGCTGAGTACAGAGGCGTTACAAATGTAGTAGCTGAGATTTGTTGGATCAAAAATTTACTGTTAGAACTTCAGTGTCCTTTGCGTCAGGCATCTATTGTGTATTGTGATAACATCTCTGCCATCTATCTTTCTCATAATCCGGTTCAACATCAGCAAACCAAGCATATTGAGATAGACCTACACTTCGTTCGTGAGAAAGTTGCGTTAGGCCATGTCAGAGTGTTACATGTTCCATCATCCTATCAGTATGCAGACATATTTACCAAAGGACTTTCCAGACAGTTATTTCTTGACTTCAGAGCCAGTCTCAGCGTCCGGCCTCCTCCCGCTCCGACTGAGGGGGTGTGTAAACGTGTAAATATAGGAAACAATATATTCCCTACCCATAATTAGAATATTTCCATATATTGTGTAAATATAATTATGGTAAGACTAGGATTCCTCTTTTGTATAGGCTTAGGATTCCTATTGTATAAGGGATGAATATTGTACTCTATATATACCTTGATATTAATGAAAGACTCCTCAAGGGAGATTAATATCATCTTACATTATGGTTAGTAACTTTGGTACCAAGTTAGTTTTCTATTATAAATAGAGATGTTCGCTTCATTGTATGTGCATTCCTCAGGAGAAATAAGAACTCTATTCTCTTCTCTTCCCTCTTTCTCTATAATATTCTTCTTCTAGTTTTATCATTTCATAACACGTTATCAATACGAGTCTCTAATATTATTTGTGGTTATTTCTAATTTGTTTCTTTGTTCGTTATCAGTGAAACACGAAAAACATGATATCCGGCCGTGCCATCCTCAATTAAATTGAGGTTATCCGCAGTATCTCAACAACGCCTCAGTAAGTAGATCCTTAAGTGGTATTCTTATCAAACTCTACTGCAATTGATTTCTCATGTGATTGGTTATAAATATGTTGCTATGGGGTACTTCTAAGTTCTAACTTTAACCACAAAAGGTTATCATCACTTGCTTGCAAAAAGAAACGTACAACTCTACCTGTCCTTTAAATTTTAAAGGCCTTGTTAATATTAAGAAGTTTCATTATTTATTGTCAGATCCATGTGTAAATTGCATACAACTTACAAACTTCGTATGATTTTTTTATATTATTGTTATCCCTTTAATACTTTGATGAATTTATGATCAGTAGTGATACTATTTTCATAATTTTATTGTGATTAGAATTGATATATATGCGTCGATTTATTCCTGAAGTAGCAAGATCTTAAAGAAGTTTTTTAAGTTATTATTATTTGATATGTTTAAGGCACATTCAAATATGTTCCATTATATTCCTGAAGAATGAGAACTTTTGATAAACGTTATAAATACAGATTCATTCCCTGAAGTGAATGTGACAGTATGTAGTAAAATTTTATATATATTTACGTGCGTTTGATTGTGAAGTTATGACGACTCACTCCAGACGAGGTAGAATAATGAGAAAATATTCTATGCTTTACTCTCGAAGTAGTAAACTCAGAAATCTGCTCCCGAAATAGCAAATTCAAAAATCTGCTCCCGAAGTAGCAAATTTTGAACTCTACTCCTTAAGTAATAAACTTTGAACTCTACTCTGAAAGTAGTAGAACTTTGATAGTTAAACTTTGAACTTTGCTCTTGAAGTAGTAAGATATTGGATAATTGTCTAAGAAATATTTGATAGCAAAATCAATTAAGGGCTCCCGAATAACAAACTATTTATCTAGAATATTCTGATAATAGTATTGTTGCTGCAAATTTAGATGGCAGCAGAATCTTGATAGCACCTTGCCTGTTTTATGCATAGTGTATCTAAAAATCTTCTGTGTTACATGCAACACATTTGATGGTACTTATGTAGGAGAAAAACACCTGACATGTTAGAGGAGATAATTTTGAAGGTAACTATTTTTGGATGATTCATGATATCACCAACCGTCTAAATAAAATTTCTTACCAACAGTACATGTTTAAGTAATATTTAATATTACAAAATTAACGATTAAGGTCTCCAGAAGAGTCTAATTATTTGTCTATATGAATCATGACATCAGTAGTGTACAAACAATATCTGACTATAGAAAATAAATCAAAAGCTCCCGAAGAATTTATTTAATATTATGCATTCATCTTATATGGTAATATACGAAGTTGTTATGATCGAAACACAAGTTGTAACAAATCCGAAGTTTACTAAAGTAAATGGCTATTATATTGAAGTTATATGTGATTGGAGGATTAAATATCTTCAAATTATAGTGGGTAAGAATTATATATGTGAATGATTACCCTCTTTATTCTCCAAATTGTACTACACAAATATAAGCACGATGAAATTACATGTCACGGTAAATCAGGAGTTTATTGGTACAAAATTCATGTCATAGTAAACCAGAAGTTTACTAAAACAAATAGCACATTGCATGGTAAACTTGAGTTTACTAGTATACATAATTTTATTAGTCAGGATGAGCGGTTTGGCCTTTCCGATTCAAATATGATGTGCAGATTGAGTATTTGATATATATTGAAAAACTAGAAGATTCTTCAAGAATTTATTTTTGTTGCTTGTTCTCATGATAAGTTGATTATACTGGCTAATGTTGGGATTGAATTTCCTAAATTTTAAAAAATTATAAAAGGTGAATATGGGCTCGTTCACCTATTATGTGATATCTGACGTAGATGCATCATAAGATGGTCACATATGCGTTTATTGTCATCCTGTGGTTTGACATATGCAAAGTTACTTGCTCAAAATAATTAAGTTGAGAGCACAATTTTTAGATCATGTAATCAAGATAATTCATCTTGATGATACTGTTTATATCCACGTTGTTTTGGCGTTGAATGCATCCGATATCTGACTAAATCATTGCTTATGAGAACAAAGGTTAATGTGTTGGTCTGAAATATGATATATTGCATACAACATCACTTGTATGCTTCAGAAAAATAAATTATGATGAATTCTCCCTCACAATTGGTTCAGAGTCAGCAATCAGATATTTTCATCTAATAGTTTTGATGTGAGGTATATGATTAATTAATCTACCATGATGTACAAAGATGGATTCCCTTAAAAAAAGATGAGATATATATTAGTTTTTCTAACATGAGAGGGAGAAAATAAGCAACTAAAAATATGTTGTGAATTATCATTAGTATGATCCTCATTCAAAAGGTAATTCAAGTTAAATGCTAGAAGCATTTGTTGACCCAAAACTAATATCATATTTCAGCTGCAAAATGCTCATATTAATATTAATGTCCCTAAAGGACAGAGTCTACTACATGCAAGAAGCATGGTAGATCAATCAGTTTCAAATGCAATAATCCTTGAAAAGGAAAAGGAGCAAATGATCAAAATGGAGGCAATGTGCTCTTGAAGAGCCTACGACATAACACTTCATGAAACCTTATGAGAGGTTAAGGTACCTAATGTGATGAGATCTCAATATGCTATGTCTTAATTGAGAACTGATACAAGATATATATCATCGACAATATCTTTAATACAATATAACGCGCAATATTATAAAAGATTGTGAGGATATGAATTATGTATGTTAAAGCACGTTGACATAGAAATAATTACCAAGTGAAATAACACATCTTGGTGAGCGTAAAGCTTATTGGACCAGCAGTCCAGACAACAGAAAAGGTCACTCATTTAAATATTAATGGATATTGTCACTTGACTAAATTTATATGAAAATTCTTGAAGAATTTTAAATGTCCGAAGCATATACAATATCTAGAAGTTTGTTCATAATTCTTATATGAATTAAATCAAGCAAGGTGAATGCGATTTAATCACCTTAATGAATATTCATTGACTACTAAGGGTACAAATGACTCTATTTATCCTTACGTTTTTATGAAAATCGAAATCTATTGTGTTGTTGTGCAAGTTGATGACTTGTATATTATTGAGAACTCTTGAAGAGTTTTCAAAAGCAATAGATTATCTGCTGAAAGAAGTTGAAATAACAAACTTGCAGAATTCTTTGGTCCTGAAGTGCCATATTTTAATGCAATTGATGCATTTATATATTTTGCTATGACTATGTGGGATTACAGTCATACAATGTTGTTCTACATGACAATCAATCATCTAAAGATAACATTTGTTTATAAAGCAAGTCAGAAATATATTTGGCGTGACTCCAATAATATTATATGCCGATAATGGAACTCTTTCAAAAGAGTGAAGATGCAACATACACAGTCCAAGGAAGGATTCATAAAGGTGATAGAACACATCATATTTCACTAAAGATTTTCTTCACACGAGCTCCAAAATGTGATATCAACATGCAACAGATTCATCTGAGTGATAATATGACTGATTTATTCACCAGATCTCTACCAACTGCAACTTTCGAGAAGATGATGCATAATATTGAGATGTGAAGATTCAAATTCTTGGATTGAAGTTCTCATTAGGGGAAGTTAATATGCGTTGCACTCTTTTTTCCTTTCAAGGTTTTTTTCCCATTGGATTTTCCTTGTAAGGTTTTTAATGAGGCAACTAGAAATGCGTATTATTAGAAATGTGTAGTCTTTTTCATTCATTAGAATTTTTTCACTTAGTTTTTCTAGTAAGGTTTTAACGAGTCACATTATCTATCAAATAGGCATTCAAGGGGGAGTGTTATAAATATTATTTATTATTGTGAATGTCTATCTTTACAAGAAAAATTAGCGTTAGTAACTTTGGGACCAAGTTAGTTTTCTATTATAAATAGAGATGTTCGCTTTATTGTATGGCATACCTCAAGAGAAATAAGAACTCTCCTCTCTTTTTTCTTTCTCTACAATATTATTATTTTAGTTTTATTATTTCATAACAGAGAGAAATTTATGGTACCACATATTAAAGTATTGTGCGCTGATGTGATTCAAGATTACTAAAGTGGTGTTGGATATTTAGAAACATTGTTAATTGAAAGAAATAGTGACTTGATTATTTTCATTACTTGAAAGAGTATATATACAATTTACATATTTCCATAATATGAGAATCATATTCCTATTCTACTCCTAAAACCTTATTCTATTTGGAGACTAACTATACAAGTATGGTAAATGTACAATACTAATTAGACTACAACATTAATTACATAATTGTACATGGAATAGGACTGCCCACGGATGTGCAGTAATAATCGAGAATAATATACCTTGCATATACATAATATACACATGTATATTGTGTGTGTATTATGTATACTTAACACACACCCACAGTCATAAAGGGCGGTCTTCGAACGATGAGATTGTCCCTAAAATCTTCAAAAAGGACCGAGAGAAGACCCTTTGTAAAGATGTCGGCAATTTGATATATGGACGGGACATGGCAGACGCGAACTTTCTCGAATAAGGTGAATGTCCATCTCGATATGTTTAGTGCGCTGGTGCTAAACCGGATTACCAGAAAGGTAGATGACACTAATATTATCGCAATAAACCAAGGTCGCTTTCAGAATAGGGAAATGAAGCTCTAACAGCAAATTACGTAATCAACATGATTCCAATACCACATTAGCTACCCCTTGATACTCGGCCTCGACACTGGATCGGGATAAAATCGACTGACGTTTCGTAGACCATGAGACCAAGTTATTGCCAAGAAACATACAATAGCTAGACGTAGACCGTCTGGTGTCTGGACAGCTGCCCCAATCAGCATTTGTATACGAGACAAGTATGGACGTCGATGAAGGATATAAATGCAAGTCATAGTCAAGCGTACCCTGAATATACATAATAATGCATTTGAGGGCATTCATGTGCTCAACCCTGGGATCATGCATAAACAAACACACCTATTGGACGACATACGTAATATCAGGTCTCGTAAATGTAAGATACTGAAGGGCCCAAGCAAGATTGCGATAGCGGGTCGGATCCTCGTATGGTGCGCCGACCGCAGCACCTAATTTGGGTTTAGTATCAACTGGAGTGGAAGTGGACTTACATGATGACATCCCAGCCCTCTCAATGATCTCGGCTGCATACTTCCTCTGTGATAAGAACAATCCACCTGCATGACGGGTGACAGCAATCTCCGAAAAATAACTCAAGGGACCCAAGTCTTTTATAGCAAACTCAGAACTGAGCATTGTCATAATAGACTGGCGTAAGGCATCAGAAGATGCAGTCAAGATAATATCATCCACATATAATAGTATGTAAGCCAAGGACGAGCCACGATGATATATGAACAAGGAATTATCCGACCTGCTGTGAGTGAACTCAATAGTCGAAACATAGTCGACAAACCTCTTATACCATGTCCGAGGAGACTGCTTAAGCCAATATAAGGACTTTTTCAACAAACAGACATGATGAGGATACTTGAGGTCCCTAAACTCCAAATGCTGATGCATATACACTGTTTCTTTGAGATCACCATGTAAGAAAACATTCTTCACATCTAACTGATAGATGGGTCATGCTTTCGAAAGAGCCAAGCTGGGTACAGTACGAATGGTAGCCGGCTTGACCACTGGACTAAAGGTCTCCCCACAATCCACACCAACCTGCTGAGTCATACCATCACCCACAAAACGAGCCTTATGACATGCAAATAAACCGTCTGAATTGTCCTTATGAGCAAAAATCCACATAGACCTAATAATATTAATACCAGATGGACGAGGTACCAACTGCCACATCTTATTATCAATAAGAGCATTATATTCATCGGTCATAGCAATTTTCTAATTCGGGTCATTTAATACAGACATGGGATTACGGGGTAAGGGTGATTTAAGAACATTAGAATTTAAATTAAAATGTCTTTTCGATTTAAAAATACCCCGTTAACTACGAGTGACAGGTCTTTGACTCGGGGGAGAATTGGGCAGATTTTGGGAAATAACGGAACCAGTGACGCATTGGCCAGCAGGCAGTGTGCCTGCTGGCCCAATACGGTAGTAGCTACAGTTTCGGATGCATAATTGGGAACAAGAATTGGGCCAGAACTGGGCTGGGGAGGCGGCCCAGTTTTGGGACCCATGACGAGAAGCAGTGAGTGACCTATAGAACTAGCGGGCAGTGGGCCCGCTGGCGGATTAGGGGAGCGGTATATGTCCATAAAATGGTGAATAATAAACAGGGATATGCCATAATCCAAAAAATTATACGAACTTGCCACGGGATTACTAACCTTAGCAAATGGAAATTGAGATTCATCAAAAATTACATGGCGACTAATGATGATTTTATTAGATGACAAATCAAAACATTTGTAACCACGATGATTAGACGGATAGCCCAAACACACACAAGGGGTAGACCGAGCCTGAAGTTTGTTAATTGTGGTGGATGGAAAAAGTGGATAACACAAGAACCCAAAGACCCTAATATGTGAATACGAAGAAGTCTTATGATATAAAATTTGAAGGGGGGAGAATATGTCAAACCTTTGGAAGGAATTATGTTAAGGAGATATGTAGCCATTTGTTGAGCATGATGCCAAAAAGACGGGAGTACGGAAACATGAATCAATAAAGTTCGGACAATATTATTAATAGTACGAATTTTGTGTTCGGCTTTCCCATTTTGTGAAGACGTATGAGGACAAGAAAAATGAAAATTGATCTCATTATTAGCACAAAATTCCAAAAACACCCCATTGTCATATTCTTTGCCATTATCACATTGAATATTTTTGTTTCCCGTTCAAATTGAGTTCTAATGAATGCTCTAAATTTTAAGAAGATGGAAAACACTTGAGATTTTTTCGCTATCGAAAAAGTTCATAAAACTTAGAATAATCATCCAGAAAGAGAAAATAATACCGATGACCCAAAGAACTAAGAACATGAGACGTCCATAAGTTGTTATGAATAATATCAAATGACATTAAAGTATGAGAATTTGAGTCTACAAATGGCAACCTAATAATTTTTTCTAATGAAAAGACTGACAATTTGGAGTACTACGCGTACCCTTATATGAAATAAAATTATTTTTATCTAAGAAGACAAAATAGACGACCCCGGATGACCAAGATGAGCATGCCACAAGGAAGGAGCAAGGGCTGCAAATGTTGACGGCAAAGCTTGACTCGATAGACCAGAACTCGGCGTGATAGAATAAAGATCCCCCATACTATCACACCTAATGAGAGGACTTCCCGTCTTGAAATCCTTCACAGAGAAACCAAACATATCAAATTCAATAGAAACGGAATTGTCAGTGGTGAATTTACGAACATACACTATTTTTTAATCAATTTGGGAAATGTAGGGTATTTTTCAAGATAAGAGGTGGATGGGGGGAGACAAAGTTTTATGACCATAACCACGAATTGGAATAGAATTACCATTCCCAACAATTATGCCACGAGGGTTGCTCAAATTGGAATAAGACGAGAGAGTACCTGAATCGGATGTCATGTGGGTAATGGCATCGGTGTCCATATACCAATTTGGGTCCGGAGGATTTAATCCAAGCGTGTGCATTGCGGCTTCGATATCCGTAAAAGTGGGGGCCACTGCGTGATGGGCCTGCGGGGGCCGAAGCCCAAGTACCACTGCTTGCTACCTCGGCCCAGATGAATTACTGAAATTGGGCAACTGCATGTTGGGCCTCGGCTGCTGCTGGCCAGCCCAATGCCAGTGAGGCTGAAATGTTGGGCTGCCACTGTTTGACCCAAATTATGGGGCCCACTTCCACTGCAGGGCCCAAAAATATTGTTGATGCTGACCGCCCCGAGGGCCACCACCACTGTTCCGGCTGCCGCCGTGATTCTTGCCATTATTTTTCTTATTTTGTCTCTTTTTGCCGCCACCATTGTTGCGGTTTTGGCCTGAGTTATTGGAACCGGTAAGATGAAAAGTGGACTCAGTCATCATGACTACGGGACTAGCACCGATAGCCGCCTTTTTAGCCATGCCTACTTTTTCGAGTGTAAGCATAGAACGAGCCTGATAAAATTGCGGAAGAGGATTGCTTTGACGAAGAAGTGTGTCAACACCACTATAGGCCTCAGAGAGGCGTGAAACCATTTGGAGGACCAAACGATCATTTGAAACCGGCGCGCCAACGTTGCGGAGTTGGTCGGCCAATTCTTTCAATCTTTTGCAATAAGCCTAAACGTTAGGGAAGTCTTCCATGTTGACGTGGGAGAATTCCTGCTCAAGAGTAACAGCTCTAGAATTTTGATTATCTTGGAATATATTACATAGTATATTCCAAGTTGCATGCGCCGTAGCGTAACTATTGACTTAGAATGCATGAATGATTCTTGGATTTGAATCTCCAAATTTTGTTTTCCTAATGACATAAGAAAATACAACTCGGTGCTGGAAGGTCGGAAGGAGAAGTGTTATAAGCTTTGAATGGAAGCCCCGGTAAACGGCCAGTTGCTTCCAAATTTCCTCTAGGCTAAAATGGTGGACTTCACGGTCTTCAACCCTTTTGAAGAGATAGATTCGAACCCCTACTCGGTCTAGCTAAGGCTCAATAATTGTTTGCAAAAGGTCGGTAGAAATCGTGGAGTATATCCATTGAAGGACGGTGGCATCAAGAGTCGTCCACAACTTAGGATCATCCTCGCGTCTTGGCACCTCCGTATCCTCAGGAGCCGCGGGGATTATGTGATGGATGACTTGATGCTAGCGTGCGTGAATTTTGAACAGTTCGGCCCACGTCGCATATTGGACGTTTTCTATTTCAAGAACAAGAGGGATGTTATTCTTGATGTTAGAAACTGCAAGGGCAGGATGAAACGTGTTCCTTGATGTAGACATATTGATAGAACAATATGTGATTGAGGGATTTGGAAGAAAAAAATTGGAAAGAGATGAGGTACAGGTGGGCACGAAATACGAGAAAGAGGGCTCGGAAAATGAGGCAGATTGCCGAAAGTTGGAGGATTTTTAGAGAGAGGATTTTAAGACCTAGACTTCTGATACCATGAAAGAAATAATCTCTTGATTATTTTCATTACTTGAAAGAGTATATATACAATTTACATATTTCCATAATAGGAGAATCTTATTCCTATTCTACTCCTAAAACCTTAATCTATTTGGAGATTAACTATACAAGTATGGTAAGTGTACAATACTAATTAGACTACAACATTAATTACATAATTGTACATGGAATAGGAACCCCGATGGATGGGCAGTAATAACCGAGAGTAATATACCTTGCGTATACTTAATATACACATGTACATGTGTATATTATGTATACTTAACATTAATAATTAATGTCAAACATCAAATGAATAATTTAAGTAATCGTTAAGCACGAAAATTCCAAATATAGCCAAACAATCCAGAAACTAATGAAGCCAAAAAGCACGAAAAGAAATGTTTCTTATTTATGACTTGCTCTAAGATATTATTGTACTACTATAAACAAGTAAAAATAAATCTACTAAGCACTCTTTTAGCTGAAAGTTGTCCACGAATATTTAGAGAGAGATGCATTATAAGAAGATAGACTTACGTTCTATTTTATATGATAATATTGTAAAAATATGTCTTCTTATAAACATCTCACTAATTTTTTAAAAGAATTAACTTAAATAGTCTCCCATCCGACCATTTAAATTAAAAATAGTAGTGTGTATTTATATATAATAATAATTCATGTTTAATGTATATATAACTATCTACAAGCAATGAATAATCTATATATACCAATTAGGATAGTACTAAACAATGAATTATGTCGGCCGTTTGTATTAAAAGTCCAATTTTTTAAATAATTGTAAGAGTAGGTTATTAAAATTTAAGGGTAATATGAAAGCTGTAAAGTTAAAAAAAATTTATAAATATAAAAATTAACTATTCTTTTTTAAGCACACTAGCATGAATGTAATATGGCGTAGTGTTATAGGTGGCATTCAACACCTAAATGATGCACGTTGAATCATAATTTTTGTTTTCAACGAATCATAATTGTTTGTCAATTTGGTAAAAAATTATATTATTATGAAAATTTAATGGTGATGGGCAAGTGAATGATTAATGATCGTACCACCAAAGGATGTCGTGTAACGGGTGTGGTTACTTTTCCCCTAATTAAAGGTTTCGGGTTCGAGTCTTGAATATGAATTTTTTTTGGTAGGGAGCACTTTCTCTTGAATGGATCCCTACGCTGCATAAATCCGAATATAATCGAGCATCTATGTGGGTACCGAACACCGAGTAAATTTTTTTTAAAAAAGATCAATGATCGTATGGCTGAGTACATCAAATTCTCGCGTGCGCGCACATGTACAAACTAAAACGTTGCCCATGCAGATATTATTTCTAGACGAGAGATATTTCTGCCTAACCACATGAATTTCGTTCAAGGGTATTTCTGTAATATTCTGATAAATATTTAACGCCGTCAGAACCGTCTAATTATTTCAGTGTTGGCATCTGGCAAAGGGCAAACTGAAACTGTGAAAGCACTTTGACGTTGACATTTACTCTTAGTGGCCGTTCGGCGATGTATATTTTTTCACCTTTTTTCAGAGTTGAGCGCCGGAAAATTTCAGAAAGTTTCGGAATTCAATTTGAAACTTCAAATTGCGATTTTTTTTTGGAATTCGAAAAATACTTAAAAGTTATTTCCACTCTAAATCATCTATAAAAATTTAAAGACAACTCAATTTGTATTCATGGTCTAACATAACTTTAATTTCTAAATGCTTCATCCGTCCCGATTTATGTAATGTAATTTAATTGACCATAAAGTTTAAGAAATATAAAAAGATTTTTGAATCTTATTGTCTAAAATAAGTCAAAGATATTTGTGTGATTATAAATCATTTCGTTAAGCTTAAAAAATAGTAATAATATTCAAAGTTTGTTATAAAATAATAACTAAAGCAAGAATATTTATAGAAAAAGAGAGAAGAAAGCTCTTATTTCTTTTGAAAGCAAGAATATTTATAGAAAAAGAGAGAAGAAAGCTCTTATTTCTTTTGAGAGATGAAATACAATGAAGAGAACATCTCTATTTATAGAAGAAAATTGATTTGGTCCCAAAGTTATTAGCCCTAATATTTCTCCTAAAGATAGACATCCACAATATATGATAATATCTATAACGCTCCCCCTTAGATGTCTATTATGATAGATAATATGCCTCATTAAAATCTTACTAGAAAAAACCCAATGGGAAAAATTCTAGTGAAGGAAAAAGAATACATATTTCTAATAATATATTTTGGTTGCCTCATTAAACCCCTTACAAGGAAAATCCAGTGGGACAAAACCTTATACGGAAAAAGAGTACAACATGTATTAACTCCCCCTGATGAGAACTTCAGTCCAAATGCTTGAGTCTTCGCATTCCAATCTTGTGTACCATCTTTTCGAAAGTTGCAGTTGGTAGAAACTTAGTGAATAAATCAGTCATATTATTACTTGAACGAATTTGTTGCACGTTGATATCACCATTCTTTTGGAGGTCGTGTGTGAAGAACAACTTTAGTGAAACGTGATTTGTCATGTCTCCTTTTATGAATCATCCTTTCAATTGAGCAATGCATGTTGCATTATCTTCATATAACATTGTGGGTATTTTGTCACATTTCAAACCACATTTTTCTCGAATGAGATGTATCATTGACCTCAGCCACACAACTTCTCGGCTTACTTCATGAATTGCTATTATCTCAGCATGAGTTGATGAGGTAGTTACAATAGTCTGCTTTGTAGATCGCCAAATATGGCAGCACCCCACGTATAAACACATAGCATGTTTGAGATCTAGCTTTGTGTGGGTCAGATAAATACCCTGCATCGGCATAACTAACAAGATCGGGACTGCAATTGTTAGAATAAAATAAGCCCAAATCGACAGTCCCTTTTAGATATCGCAATATGTGTTTAATTCCGTTCTATTGTCTCCTTGTATTAGCACAACTATATCTTGCTAACACATTAACTGAAAATGTTATGTTAGGCCTTGTGGTACTGGCAAGATACATTAGTGCACCGATGATATGGTACTTAGGACCAATAATTTCCTCATTCTTTTCTTGAGGCCAGAACGGATCTTTATTCACATCAAGTGATCGAACAATCATCCGAGTACTTAATGGATGTGCTTCATCCATATAAAATTATTTCAACACTTTTTATGTATATGCAGATTGATGGACAAATATACCATTTGTTAAATGTTCAATTTGCAAACCAAGGCATAATTTTTTCTTTCCAAGATCTTTCGTATCAAATTCCTTTTTTAAATAATGAATCGCCCTTTTGAGCTCTGCAGGAGTTCCAATGAGGTTTATGTCGTCAACATATATAGCAAGTACTATAAACTCATATATTGTTTCCTTTATAAAAACACATGGGCAAATGGCATAATTTGTATAGCCTTCCTTTAACAAATACTCACTAAGGCAGTTATACCACATGCATCCGAATTGCTTTAAACCATACAATGATCTTTGCAATCTGATTGAGTGTATTTTTCGAGACTTTGAACTACATGCTTCAGGCATCTTAAATCTTTCATGAATTTTCATGTTTATTTCATTTTCAAGTGTTCCATAGAGATAGGTTGTAACCACGTCCATTAAATGCATCTCAAGTCTCTCGTGGACAGCAAAACTAATGAGATAACGTAACGTTATTGCATCCATAACGGGTGAGTACGTCTCTTCATAATTGACGCCAGACCTTTGTGAAAATCCTTGTGCAACAAGGCGTGCCTTATATCTTTGTATCTCATTTTTCTCATTTCTTTTTCGCACCAAAATACATTTATAACCAACAGGCTTAATACCATTAGGTGTTTGGACTACATGTCTAAAAACTTCCCGTTTGGTAAGTGAGTTTAACTCTGATTGAATTGCTTATTGCCACTTTGGCCAATCACATCTTTCTCGACATTCTTTAACAGATTGGGGTTTAAGATCCTCACTATCTTGCATAATTCTAGTTGCAACATTATAAGCAAAGACATAATCCACATTTATTTCCAGGTGATTTAAACTAGTCCTGACATCACTTGGGTTTATTGATATTTCTTCGTATTTTTGAGTTTGAGGCTCATTGATTTCTTCAAGAATATTATGATTGATCAAATCTTGCATTTCTTTATGAGATTCTTTCTTAGTGTCATCTTGACCATTTTTTTAGGATTCTGATCCTTAGAACCCAATGGTCTACCACGCTTCAGACATGCTATGGACTCATTTGATATGACACTAGTAGATGGTCCTACATGGACATCAATCCAAATTGGAACATTCTCTGTAGGGATATGTGATTTGGTAATCCTTTTCAAATCTGTAATGCATCTGGCATTTGATTTGCTATTTTCTGCAAATGAACAAGTTTTTGGACCTCTTGCTCACAAATAGAAGCACGTGGATCAAGATGATATAATGATAGATTATTCCATAAAATTTTCCTTTTATTTCATTATTCTCTTCCCATAATTTTGGGAAAATTGTCTCAACAAATCGACAATCAGAAAATCAAGCAGTGAACAAATCTCATGTTAATGATTCAAGGTAGCGAATAATGGAGGGCGATTCAAACCCAACATATATTCCTAATCTTCTTTGGGGGCCATCTTGATGCGATGTAGTGGTGCTACAAGCAAATATTCTTCGCATTCAAAAATTCTTAGATGAGATATATTAGGTTCTTGACCCAAAACCAATTGCAACAGAGAAAATTTATGATAATTTGTCAGTCTGAGACGAACAAGTATTGCTGCATGCAAAATAGTGTGACCCCAACGGACGTGAGCAACCTAGTTTTCATAAGTAATGGTCTTGCTATCAACTGCAGACGTTTAATTAATGACTCTGCAAGGCCATTTTGAGTGTGAACATGTGCTACATGATATTCAAAATTTTATCCCAGTTGATAAACAATAATCATTAAATGCTTGGGATGAAAACTCTGCAACATTATCAAGGCGAATAGAATTTATCGGATTATCAGGAAACTATGCCCGTAATCGAATTATTTGTGCCAATAATTTTGCAAACGCTAGGTTGCGAGATGACAGTAGGCACACATGAGATCATCTAGAAGAAGCATTTACTGGGACCATAAAATATCTAAATGATCCACTAGGTGAGTGAATAGGTCCACAAAGTACAAATCTTTGTAGGTGATGGCCTAATAATTAGCTTGTCTTGATAACAAGAAGGACAAAAAGATTCGTTGTTTAAAAGAATCTTCAAGTTCTTTAATGGATGCCCATTTGAATTTTCTATAATTCATCTCATCATTATAGATCCAGGGTGTCCCAGTCGATCATGCCAAAGTACAAACGTATTGGAGTCAGTAAACTTCTGGTTTACGACAGAGTGTGCCTCAATTACACCAAATTTTTTTCAATATATGCCAGAAGACAAAGCATGAAACTTTTCTATAACAACTTTCTGGCCAGAGACATCCTTGGTGATACCAATATATGCAAGATTCATCTCATCCACTGTTTTAATATGATATTCATTTTGACGGATATCTTTAAAACTTAATAAGTTCCTTCGGGATTTAGGAGAGAACATGGCATCATTTATAATGAGTTTTGTTCCCTTAGGCAAAATTATGATGGCTCTTCCGATGCCTTCAATCAAGTTGATACTATCAGAAATGGTATTAACATTTGCCCTACCTGTAAGTAAATGAGAAAAATATTTTGTCTTTGAATATCGTATAGTAGCAGAATCAATCAAATAAATGTCTTTATAATTGAATTTTAATCCAAACTTGCTTTGAGAATTATCCATATCTTTAAATAGAACGACATACACAAAGTAAAAGTAATACACATTAAATACTAGCATTGTCATAAAATACAAAGTGAAAACTAAGTAATATAATGAACTAATCGTTATAATCTACTAAGCAATTTAATAAAGAGATATACACTTCCACGGCATAAGCTTAATTAAACTGATAAGTTTTCCAAGCGTTTGTTTACATCAAATAGTATGTAACCATATTGGTCAAAATAGATAACAATCTGGTAAGAAACTCTTAAACTGATAAGTCCTAGGATACAACAATTTATTTTCAAAAAGTTTTGCAAACTCACAATAAAGTATGACGTATCCAAGACTTAATGTAATAACATATATTTAGGAAAATTGACAATGGACCCATACCTCCAAAAAGACAATAATAATTAAAAAGCATATATGAGTCTTATTAATGTATCAAGTGCCTATGTAGTTTTAGACTTGATCAAAAAAAAAAAATCAGTATCTACTACTCATGATTTTACACGTATTATCTGACAACAAATAATATTTGCGCCTTGGTTTTGACATATTGTTTAGCATATATGAACTACATGACATATTACTGAATGAACATAGAAAGGTTTTAATTCATGTCAGTGCATATGTCGGTTTAAAATAACCGCAACATCTTTATTCTTTTATGCAGTAAACGAGAAAACTAACATCAATATTAAAATAATATTCAAACCAAAAAGAATGATTAAATTTTATTAATAACTAACTATTACAATATAACTAGATCTAGACTAATCAAATACTAATTGAAAGACTAGTAATCACATAAAAAACTATTGTTACATGATCTTTTATTCACT
This sequence comes from Anisodus acutangulus, assembly GCA_029783415.1. Classification (NCBI taxonomy): domain Eukaryota; kingdom Viridiplantae; phylum Streptophyta; class Magnoliopsida; order Solanales; family Solanaceae; genus Anisodus; species Anisodus acutangulus. Next base: position 51,359,991 of record CM056490.1, read on the forward strand.
AACTACTATGACTAGCAAAAATCAAAACAAACAATTTAATCATCTCTAACCACAGAACCATCACTATCTATCTTTCCTTCAGTGTGCTAAAAGAAATCTGCTACATCCAAGTGTGTGGTGTCAAATTGATTTTCAGAGATAAAATTCGTTTCGGAATTTTTCTTTTTTTTTTTCATTGATGCTTGATAAAGTTCAACCAAGTGCTTTGCCGTACAACATGTACGTGCCCAGTGTCCACTTCCACCACATCGATAGCATTTATTTTCTGAGCCACGTGTTTTTGGCACTTCATGCCTCTCATCCTTCTTTTTTCCCTTCTGGTAATGATATTTCGTTGATGAATGATTAACACCAAGGAAATAATTTCTTCTTTGATCATTATCACGACCACGAACATTATCACTACCATGACCATGACCATGACCATGACCACGACCGGAGCCATGACTTTTTTCACGCCTAGAGTAGTGGGCGTACACCTCATTCACTTCAAGGAGTGGTGCAGCGCCAGTAGGTCGATTCTCATAATTTTTCATCAACAAATCGTTATTTTGTCTAGCCACTAGAAGATGAGCAATCAAATCACAATACTTTGTGAAATCTTTCTCTCGATATTGCTGATGCAGGAGCACATTCGAAAGGTAGATAACATATTTTTCAGCATATCAAAATCACTAATCATGTCTCCACAGAGTGTTAATATAGAAGTAATTCTGAACATCGCAAAATTATACTTCATAATTGACTTGAAATCTTGTACCCTTAGATTGATCCATTCGTGTCGTGCTTTTGAGAGGAAGATCATCTTCAGGTGGTCATACCTTTCTTTCAAGTTTTTTCATAAAACGAGCGGATACTTAATAGTAAGATATTCAATCTTCAGGGCCTCATCAAGGTGATGACGCATGAATATCATAGCCTTAGCGTTTTCTTGGTTGTATGCTTTATTTTTTCTTTAATGGTGTCTCCAAGACCCATAGCATCCAGATGGATTTCAGCATCTAGCACCTATGATAGGTAGTTCTTGTCCGAAATGTCGAGGGCAACGAACTCAAGTTTTGTAAGGTTAGCCATAAAATAAAGAGAATAAAAATAGTACCTTAGCCTCCGAAAATTTCTTGAGACAGTAGAGTATCGTGCTGATAACGTGTTATAAAATAATAAACTAAAGCAAGAATATTTGTAGAGAAAGAGAGAAGAAAGCTCTTATCTCTTTTGAGGAATGAAATACAATGAATGGACATCTCTATTTCTAGGAGAAAAATTGACTTGGTCCCAAAGTTATTAACCCTAATATTTCTCCTAAAGATAGATATCCACAATATATGATAATATCTATAACAAAGTTAAATTATTATACCAAATAAAAAAATGTGTCATTCTTTCTGATTCTGATTAAAAAAAAAGCATGTCATATAAACTGGGACAAAAGGAATACTATTTTTCGCTTTAAAATAAAAAATTACATTTTTCAAATTTCACTATTTTCACGACCAAACGGGCCTTAAATTAAAAAAATACTAAAAATACTCACCGCTCGCCACGTGTCCTTCCGTTAAATCTGTCCCGATTCTTCCTCAAGCCATCGAGCTCCCTTCTTTAGATTCTGCCTAACATTTGACTGACGTGGAACAATCGCATCCTACGTGGGACCCACATTTGTCCACGTCATCAACTACAATTCTTCCCCTACATCCTAGTTATAACTTATAACTTCCGTGGATATAGTAAAGTGTTTACTTTCGTACAACAAAAAATCTAGTCGAAAGCCCTCTCGTGTTTTTACTCGATAAAGTTACTTTATTTGTCTATAACTTATTTTTTTTGTAAAATTCATCATGATATAATTACTTCGTTCCAATTCAATTTTCATGACGCCTTTGCTCTATTTTTTGCTTGGTTTAACGGAATTTCGGTGGCATAGCAATTTTAATTAACTGCTTAAGCTACGGTCTCTAATAGTTACATCAATTTCAAGTCTATATTGTACTCCCTCCGTCCAAAAATATTGTATACTTTTCTTGTTAGTTTATTATAAAAAAATTGACATATTTTTATATTTAAAAAATATTTAATTTTATTAAATAATTTATAATTATGTAAATATTCCAGACTTGTTTTGATCACATATTTTCTTAAACTCCGTCAAGTCAAATTAAGATAATTTTTTGGGACGGAGGAGTAGTTAATTATGTTGATTGTTTTTCACTTTGATTTGTCATTTATTTTGTTTGGCTGTTGAGAAAGATGGAATAATCATTGATATTATAAAGGAAATGAGTTTTTTTTTCTTTCTATTTTTGTTTTTGGTATGGTTTTTTCTGATATGCAACTGTATTAAATGCTTATTATTATTATTATTATTATTGGTATTAGAGTTTGGTGTGTAGCTGATGCTCTGTTTTGCTCAATTACAGGTGGTAGATGAATTTCAGCATAGGGCTTTGAGGAAGTTTTGTCTAAAGGTTAGGTTTAATTATTAAGTTGTATTTCAGGGTGTGTTTGGTATGACGGAAAATGTTTTCCAATAAAATATTTTCTCGGAGAATTAGTGATTTTCCTACTCACTTCTTGTGTTTGGTATGCAATTTAGAAAATGTCTAACATTTACATATATTCAAAGGAAAACACTGAGGTTTTTGAATTCAGAGTGTGACTTCTGGTGGCGGGGTAGGGAGGTAGAGGGGTGGATAGTGCGGGGGTGGGTTGGGGATGTGTTGGTGTTTTTTTTTTACCCGAAAAATGTTTTCCCTCAAAATTTTAAGGAAAACATTTGCCAAGATATTTAGTGCAATCAAACAAGGGAAAATAGGAAAACATTTTCCGTCATACCAAACACACCCTCAATCTTGTTGATTTTGCTATTGAATTGATGTTTAACATTTCTAATGTGGAATAGGTGTGAAAGGGTATGTATATGAAGAATTTGGGTTCTTGAAGAAGAAGCAATGCACACTTTGCTTTAGCTGACAAGGATTTGTGAAAGGTTTTGTTGGTGGTCACATCTTCCTTATCATCAGTACTTTTAGATCTGATTGACAGGGAGTGTTTCGATGAAAATCGTTGGTGATGAAGACAAAGAAATGTTAGATGACGACAAGGTTATTGGAGATGGAATTTCTCATGAGGGGATAAATTTAGTTAAGGATAATGAGTTCAAAATTGATATGATCAGTAATGACAGGATAGAAGATAGGGTGAGAGCTCAGCATGGTTTGAAATTGCAAGAACTGCAACAGAGTCCGGGGTCAGCAGTCTGTTGGGAACAATTTATTCATGTCACATCCATTAGAGTGCTGCTGGTGGAGAATGATGATTCTACACGACATGTCGTCTCTGCTTTACTTCGAAATTGCAATTATGAAGGTTTGTTCTTTGTTAAATTCTTTTGTCCAGTTTGAGTTTTAGCTTGATGGATTACTAGCAACTAGTTAACCTTTGAGTTTTGTTAAAAACCTAGCATGTTCTTGTATCTGCATAGCGTTCGTTTTATCCTTTCAACTATAGCTTGCAATAATAAGAAACAACTGGCAAAAAGATGAGCGATCCGGAACATCTGAGTTTGTTTCAATTTCTGGTTCTGAGTATTTGCAGAGCAATCAGATATTGCTTATAATGTTGGGTACTTAAACAAGGAGTTCGAGGTGTCATTTACAGTATATTTGTCTGCACTTTTATCACTACTAAATATACTCTCATTTGAGCTGCATAATGGTGTTACCAGTGGTTATCAACCCGATGGAAATCAGAGTAGTCAAAAGCGAAAAGCGCACAAGAGCGCCAAAGTCTTTTGGAGCTTTAGTTACAAAGTGGAATTAAAGTATGTGCTTGAACGGACAAAAACACTAATAAAGGAAAAAATTACAAATATGTGTAATGCAACAAAAAAGAACTACAACTACTATTACTCTTTGAATAAAAGAATTGAAATAACTATAGTTAAGCATAATATATGAAGTAAAAATCATATCAATCAAGTTGAAAAACCATATTATATTTCTGATATAGATGAAAAGATGCGGTTTCATGTTCTCGGGAGCTAGTTTCCTTATGCTAAAATTTTAATTTCTTAATGCTAATGACCAAATTCATTTTACTAAATATGTTCATTCTAGTAGTGAAGAGGAGCCTTGGAGTAACTGGTAAAGTTGTTGTCACGTGACCAGGAGGTCACGGGTTCAAGCGGTGGAAACAGACTCTTGCAGATATGCAGGGTAAGATTGCGTATAATAGACCCTTGTAGTCCGGCCCTTCCCCGGACCCCGCGCATAGCGAGAGCTTAGTGCACTGGGTTGCCCTTTTCTTGTTCATTCTAGTAGTGACCTAGATAGAGTTGATGGGTGATGAGGGCGCGCACCTTAGCATCTACACTAAGTGAAGGGAAGCACACAATCTGACTTTAACTGAGTTTCAGGGCTTAACTACACCTCAAATGAGCCTTTAGCAACGCTGGTGGAGATGCCTAATAAATGAGATAGTGAGGCATGTTATTGGATTTAGTTGGTGGTTTAGCTGGGAGTTCCACATAGTTAATAACCTGAAAATTGTGTGAACAATCTTTTACTAATCTTGTTTTATTGAATTAATATCTATTAATCCTATCGGCACCAAGATTTATGTTTTACATCTATATTTCATTTATGTGCATCTTATCATAATCAAATCGAAGTTTCAGAATTGTTTCTCAACAACAATAAATATTTTAACACTTTAAGTTGAAGTCTAAGCTAACAACTTGAACTTGAGGGGAAGTTCGAGCATGATACATATTTCAAGTTAGTATGAAGTTTGATGTGGATTCTTTGGAGGAAAAGAAATAGGAGAGCATTTGAAAGAATGAAATATGAATTTATAAATATTAGGGCATGCTTTTTATTTTTTATGTACCACAAGGTTTCCATTTGTATAGATGATTGGGTATCTTTTCTAGAGAACCATATTTTGATGCAGGTTTTCTAATTGAAAACTCATGCAATATGGGGGTTTTCCCCAAGAACTACACCTCAGTCCCAAACAAGTTGGGGTCGGCTATATGAATTCTCATTTCTTAATTTATGCTCATATCATATCATCATTATACAAAATAAAATAAAAGTGAAAGATAAGTCAAAAATACAATAGAAGTTCTCTAACAAGTCTAGAACCTACCTTCAACTATTAGTTATCACGTATATGGATCTTTTTCTTTTTTTTCTTCTACCTACCTTTATCAAAAAACTATATGGATCTTTTTTTTCCATTATGCCCAAACATTTGTAGGTTTTTCGAGACAACTTCCTTCTATGTGATTTTAGGTCTTCCCCATCCCCTTTTAACACCTTCACTTACCATAGTTTAACACCTACGGACCGGTGCATTTGTAGGTCGACGTAGGACATGCCCAAACCATCTCAAGCGACCTTCTCACATTTTATCCTCAACGTGTGCTACCTTCACCTTCTGGCCAATGTGTTTTTCCCCCCACAACATCAATTAAATATTGCTTTAGAAAAAAATGGCTGTATGGTATGGCTCTCTATGCTTGTCTGAGATGCTGCTAACCTCGTGCTATATCTTGTAACTAGAGTTACTTGAAGGGGAGCCAGAAGCAACTCTAATTGAAGAGCTGCTGACATCCCTTTACTGATCTAGCAACTTTGTTAGGGTTCCCTAGGTTAATCTGGCTGTGTAAATTAATATATAAATAGGTCTGGTCATCTAATTTGTTTCTAATTTTGTGAATCTTGTGGCTGAAACTACAAGATGGCTGCATAAGTCTTGGTGTTAATATGGTGTTTATACAGATACATATTTTCGCTTCAACTTAATATAAAGTTTCAAGTTTCATATTTGTGATATTTGGTCTGAACAACTTCTGCATATTTTCAGTGACATGTTGATCATTGGTTTTACCACATTTCTCCTAAGTGGTTCTCTATGCTTTTCCCTTTCTATTACACTTTCAATTCATGACTAGTATCTGTTTTGTTTGTTGTATATATCTTTTATTTGGTTGCTCTCTTTCCATCTTTAAAGTCTTTATTATCTAATTAACCTTTGTTATTTGCAGTTATAGAAGCGGCCAATGGATTGCAAGCTTGGAAGATAATGGAAAACCTGAACAATCACATTGATATAGTGTTAACAGAGGTTGTAATGCCTTGCTTGTCAGGCTTAGGCCTTCTATGCAAAATCATGAGCCACAACACACGCAAGACTATTCCTGTTATCAGTAAGTAACCCCTGCTAGTTTTGTCAATTCTTCTATTGCACAACTCTTGCTATACCGTGTTTACTTTTGAATTGATACTATTATACCTCTATACTAATGAGAGTCATGTGCAGTGATGTCATCTCATGATTCAATGGGTTTAGTCTTCAAGTGTTTGTCAAAAGGTGCAGTCGACTTCCTGGTAAAACCTATACGGAAGAATGAGCTTAAGATCCTGTGGCAGCACGTGTGGAGAAGATGCCACAGTGTGAGTCACCATTACTCTCAATATCCTTTTTCTTGTAAGCTTCTTGATGTAAAATGAATGGCTGATGCATTGATGTCCATCAACATACCTAGATAATTAGTAATTGTTTGTTATGGAGATTAGTGTCTGCTTATTTGTTCGGTGGGCTGTTTATCTAGTTATATGCTGTTTCTTTAGTTATGTGTAATATGCTATTTCCTTACTCACCTTTTAAACTAGCCTTCTCAGTGTTTTTGTGTACTACTGTGATTAATTCGTTCTCATTTTTCAGTCTAGTGGAAGTGGGAGCGCAAGTGGTACTCAAACCCAAAAATCTATAAAATCAAAAAGCAGTGAGAAGTCTGAAAACAACAGTGGTAGCAATGATGGGGAAGATAATGGGAGTGACGGCCTAAATGTTTGTAATGGCAGTGAGGATGGAAGTGGCACACAGGTATTGCCATTTGGTTGCCCTCCGTAGAAATAAAAGGACATTATGCAAAATCTGCCTTAGTTTATTGTCAATTATTTATATGCAGAAGATAACTAATGATAGCAACAGTCTCGATAATGGGCTATGTCTACTCTTTCGTGGTTATTTGAAGTATTAGATAATTGAGGTGATTTCCTTTTCTTTTTTTCAAAATGTTCTACCGATTAGTATATGTAGACGAGAGTAACACACTTAGAACACTAACTTTTGCAGCAAATAAACGAGGTAGAAATGCACGACTTCATTTGAGTTAGAATCGTCCATTGTGGCATAGATAATTTATATGTCCCAGCAATTGAAAGCAACGCTTACATAAGTTTCTTGCTGAAAGGACAGAAGTAAAGATTCCAAAATTCATGTGTTTTTCTTTATTCACATACTCACGTTATCTTCATGATTCAACATAATATTTCTATACTGATATCTCTGTCAAGCATCAATATTTCAAGGCTTAATGACCAATAGAGTACAGAATGATTTCTATAATATTTCTTCCTGAGTCTGAAATTTGTATTTTACCGAATTCCTGGACAAAGCAAGCTGTTGAAGCTGATAGCTCTCAGGCAGTGTCTCCATGGAATCTGGCACCTGAGTGTCCAGACAGAACTTGTGCACAGGTTACTCATTCAAATGCAGAAACCGCTGCTAACAGGAACACACAGATAAATGCCAAAAAGAAATGCCAAGAAGAAGAAGACAAGCCTGGTAATCAGTATTACTAATCTTTTTCTTCTCTTTGGTTTTACTGTCTCTTAGTTGACTGAAACGTATCTATGATGTTTTCCATTGAAGATCACATTGCAAAAGAACCCTCCCTCGGCATACCTAGAAATCAGAAGTCACAATCTGAAAATGCAATTCAGGTTCCAATCAAACTTGTTGGTGCGGAACATAAGACCCTGCTGGAAATAGATTCCAACACAAGCAGTTTGAAGATGGATAAACACCAGGCAAGTCTAGATGGAAATTTTCCATCCACTGAATATCATGATGTGTTTGCTGAGACGCCTCATCCTCGTACCAACAGCAGAAGGTTGAACAAAGCTGTGCAGGTATTAGAAATCAATAATACATCCATTGGTGAATCCAAAGAGCTAAGTTTGAAAAGGCTAAGAGTACCAAAAGAACCAGGAAAAACTTCTCAAGATGATCGTAGTGTTTTGAGAAGATCAGATCTTTCAGCTTTCTCAAGGTTTGGAGACAATTGTTACTAGTAATGCTTTCTAACTTTTTATCAGAGCTGTGCTTATTTCCTCTGTTGGATGGGAACTTTCAGCAATTTACTTTTTGCTTTGTGGTGGACCATTTTGCAGGTATAATTTGTCCTCAAACCCTACGAGTACTCCTACTGGGATTAACCTCGGTAGTTCTTTAATTAATAATGGCCAAGAAGTTGCCAAGAAAGAGTTGGTATGTGATATCCCAACTCATACAAATGAGAAATTTCTACATCCGAGCTCAAGTGGAACTGGCAATATTATAGATAAGGGGTCCACCACAAATAAGTTTTATGAGGAACCATTACCTTCTAGAGATAAGGTAGAAGCAACATCAACAATTAACGGTTTGCAGTCATCATCAGCTTTCAAGCCTGCAAAAATTGACTTCAGAATCTCCCCTCAGCAAGTGTCACAAGTTAAGCTTAAGCCTTGTAACATGCAAGCTACAGACAGTCTTGCTCCGCAAGGCTCTCACACTGACATCCTAGTTCAGCATCCTCATCAGCACCACCACCATCATCACTTCCATGACCTAGATCAAGATTGCACTTCCACCCATGTAGATTTCTCATTGAAGAATCTGACTGTTGGTGGCCCAAGTTGTGCTTCATCCAACACCCAAACCAGGCCTTGTGAAGGGAACCCTGAATATTACAGTTTGAACAGAAGTGCTTCGGGAAGTAACCGTGGAAGCAATGTGCAGGACGGAAGCTGCACAGCTATAAATGCTGGAGGCACGTATGGGGAAAGTGATAACGCTTTAGCTGGCAAAAATGGAAGTGGTAATGCCAGTGGCAGTGGTTGTGGAAATACGATAGATCCTTCTAAACTTGCCAGAGCAGCAGCCTTGACCAAACTTCGTCAAAAGAAGAAAGATAGATGCTTTAAGAAAAAGGTAGGTTGGAACATTCCATTTGTAGCTTCTCTATCCTAATCTTGTTTTCATCAGTGAATGGTCCTATTCCTATTTTCTTGTGAAGTACCTCGCTCAACGTTTTACTCTTATATCTGGTCTATCTGTTTATCTGTTGGTATATATAGATGGCATAGCTATTACCTGCAATGATCATGAGAAAATCATCTATTTAAAAATATCTAACCAGTCATTTTCAGACCAAGAATTTAGGACATTTAAAATATTTTCTTGGTATTGAGGCCTAATCAAGAGACAATGTTATTTCACAAAGAAAGCATGTTCAATTTTTTTTTAAAGACATAGGCATGATGGATTGCAGACCTGTTGATAGTCCGATGGATCTGAACAATAAACTGTTATCAGATCAGGGGAAGCCATGACATATCCTAAAAGGTACCAAAGGCTTGTTAGGAAGTTAGACTACCTCACTATTACCTAAACAGACATTTCTTTTGCTGTGGGTGTAGTAAGTCAGTCAATGCAGTCTCCAATACCAGTCATTGAGATGCTGTTATACCAATCTTAACATACATAAAAAAAGCACCAGGCCAAGGATTGTTGCTTGAAGACAAAGGAACACTCAGATTATGGGATACTTTGATATAGATCATTCCGGTTAATCAATTAGTTGACATTCTATATCTGGATTCTGTGCCTTTTTTGTGGTAATCTTGTATTAAGGAGAAGTAAAATGTTGTCACTCGATCTAGTACAACAGCACAGTATTGAGCCATGGCAACTACTGTTTGTGAACAAATATGGGTTAAACAAGTACATTGAAAATTGAAGTTTGTAGACATTAAAGAAATAAAGTTTTCTTGGGATAATCAAGCAACATCAGGTATAGCTTCTAATCCAGTTTTTCACAAAAGAACTAAAAATATAGAAATAGAGTACCACTTTGTTCAGTAGAAAGTTATTTCTAAGGAAATTATCACAAACCCTTTCGGTCAACTAAACTACTAGCAGCTATCTTTACAAAGGTTCTCATAGGACTGCGAAGTGAAAACATTTCTAATAAGCTTGGTGCATATGATTTATATGTTCTGACTTGAGAGTAAGTGTTAGATATTAATGATAAATTAAACAAGGAAATCAACAAGTCAAGCTCACTTATTTGGAAAATCACAATTTGGATAAGACTCAAGAAGTCAAACCACCTAATAAGTGCACCTAACTAAGGTCAAGGAGGGGAGCCATCACAATAAATGTGTAGCACACAACCATTTATAACTCCCTCAGATATGTTTAGTCTTTTGTATAGTAAATATTTCACCTATTATTAGTCTTCATCAAAAAGTCTTTCACCTATTATTAGATGGTGATTTTGACGAACAACCATTAAATTGAAGGAATTCACATATCAATTTTTATACCTCGGGAGTTCATGAGTCGGGGGTCTATCGAAAACAACCTCCCTACCTTCACAGGGTAGGTGTAAGGTCTGCGTACACTCTACCCTCTCCAATCCCACCTGGTGGGATTATAATGGGTATAATGTTGTTGTTGTTGTTGTTGTAGTTCTTATCTCTTCCTTAGTCTACACATTACTAAATTGAAGAAACACTTCTTTCGGCACTTCCGGAGTATGGATCTAGACCAATTGGGTGTTTTTTTAGGTATTGAGGTCGCTCAGTCCAGATCAGATATTCTCATCTCCAGTGTAAGTATTCTCTAGACATTCTTGAGAAGACACGAATGACATATTAGAGATCCATTGACACTCCTATAAATCCAAATGTTAAGCTTCAATTAGGTCCATATTAGTCCTTTAGTGACCATGCAAGAAATAGACGGTTGGTTAATTGAATTATTCAGAGATCACTTTTTTCAGTTGAGAATTCCTCGTTCCCTTTTGTGTGAATTCCCCCGGGTGAATTCAAAACTTGTGGGGCCTAAAAAAATCATATTGGAGATTGTGATTAGCTTACTCAAACTCTTCGATTACACAGTAGTGATGTTTTTTGTTTCTCTCTTCATCTTTTGATTCCTATCTAATGATCCCGGACGTAATACTGGACGTGAAGAATAAAATAAAAAAGGATACGGACAGACACGAAGAAGGCAGGTAGCGGAAATGCAAAATAGAAGAGCAAGGAATCTTACCTCATAGTAACTTGGAATGTAATTGCCTTTCTGGTGAATGTTGTAAGCTAGTTTATGGACTCTCAAAATAGTACCAGTTTAAAAAATGGACTCTCAATGTGACTCACTGGGATACAATTTTTGTGTTCTTTATTCGTAAGCCAGTTTATAGACTCTCCATGTGACTCATTGGGATTCCAATATCTATAGTTTTGATACATAGAATCAACTCCAGAAAGAAGAATAAGGACATGAGCAAATAGAATTCACATGTGTAGATTTAGCAGGATTATCTTCTAATGGACATTCTACTTCTACATATTGTGTTTTACTTGGAAGTAATTTGCCTTGGAAGATCGAGAAACAAATTAAGGTTGCTAGATCCAGTGAGAAGCAAGAGCATCATACAATGATTGTTGCAACTTGCGAACTCATTCACATCAAATAGTTGTTCTTCATGTTGCATCGAGTTTGGTGCTTCACGAGAGAACTGAACATATGAATATCGACCACACTTCCTCTGAGAATATATACACTTAGGAGATATTGACATGAAATTTGTGAAGTCGAATGATCAGTTTGAAGATATATTCACCGAGGCTCTCACGGGTCTTCGTATTAGTTACACTCGTAACAAACTCGGTGCATACCACTTGTATGCTCCAACTTGTGGAGAGTGTTTTAGATAATGTAATCAGCTAATTGCAAATAGTTATGCTTAATGTAAGGGTCCCACATTGAGAAACATAATAATGTACATTGTAAAGTGTGCATGTAAAATTACCTGGGCATAATGCGTAAGACAACTGTCTTTACACATTTTCATTATTCTTTCTCCCTTATCCACCATTGCTCAATATTCGTACTTTTTAATGTTACATAGTGTAAAGAAAAGAGAAGAAAGAGATTTTGGGAATGAATTGCTTTATTAGTCCCTCAAGCATGTTGGAACTTAAATAATGTTTACAAGTAAATCCATAAAAGGAAAGGAAAGTAATTTCTCCTCATAGTTACTCGATAACATCGATTTTATACCATACCATATTTACAAGGAATTTATGTATGTAATGTTTACACTTTCCTAAAATTTACATTTTTAACAAGTAGTTCCAATTTTCTCCATGTTTGACACTTACATATAATACACTGTACCCAAAAATTTTGTCGGAATTGGTTAATTCAAAGATAATCATTTATGTTGGGAGTTTGGATAACATAGCGTCCACGGGGATGGTAGATCTTGTTCATATTGATTGAGAAGTATGATGAAGTTCAGATGACTAAATCCATAAACCTAGAAAGCCGTCGTCACTGGTTCTTTACTTGTTCACCTGTGTCGGTTTGGGATGCAGTCAGTGTAGGTTAGCAGTTCACTGTTGGATCTCACATAAACGTTTCGAGTGGCTTTTGGATTGCCAAGAGATTCCAAAAGAAAGAGATGCCAATTTAGATGAAAAATTAAAATGGTTATGGATGTATGAAGAATGTGAGACCTGTAATATTAGCATGTCTAAGAACAGAAGTTGGAATATGTGTATTCTCTCTGGAAGAGCTAATCTCTGAACTGTTGGTGCCAATTTTCCTGGATATGATAGGGCAGAAGAAAATTCAGGGGTTGAGTGTTCCTAATCTAACTTGATGCTGTTAATCTGAGGAGGCTAAATTTGGTCGTGTTGATGGAGGAAAAGATGCTTCTCCTGAATATTGGATTCTGCTTAGGTTTTGGTTTTAAAGAAAAAAGAGAGGAAAGTGAGTGACCTATTTCTTACATGGTCACTGTTCATCTAGTCAGAAAGTTGGTCTTTAACAAGGTTTACATTTCCTTCTTATACAATCTCCTAATGAAGTTTTCGTATGTTTGAATATGTAATAACTTAACTGTAGCTCTCCCGAGTAAACATTTTTGACTCCCTGACTCTTGAATTGATGATCCAATCATGTATAATCCTTAAAATGTATGAAAGTGGGATATTATAGAAAAAATTCCGCATCAAGTAAAGAATATATGAAATAATATCGATTTTTATCAGTTTGAATTCTTGGGAATGAGAAATATTTTAGTTAAACAAAGGATTCAAAAAACTGGAATGGGATGAAGAAGGAATGTTAGAAGAAAAGGAGTACATGTTTACGACATTTGTATCTGAACTCACTGGTTATTTGCTTCATTGACAAAGTATAAAACTCTATTATGTTGCTAGGTACTTCTGGTATAGCACAAATACTGCCTCTGTTAATAAGGCCGTATATATTTCAAATGTGGCACTTCTATGTTCTTTTACTTGAGTTAATAAACTGATAACTAAGTTCCTGGATCAAACTGTTACTTTTGCAGGCAAATGGACTTTAATTTTTAATATCAGGTAAGAAACACTTGAACTGTCACTTATGAACCTCTTGAGCAAATTGTAAGAGAAGAAATGATGTCTCTGCTTCCAAGTCAAGTGATCCTAACCAGTTGAAGCTGGTCTGCTACCTCTCTGCATCATACCGTTGATCGTGGGGCAGCACACATATTTCAGTAAGTGATAGGAGTGCCTTCTATGCGTAGGGAGTTGAATTTTAGAAGGAATGAGGTTGACCTGATAAGAGTACATGGATTATAGACCTAAAAGCTATGTGGCAAAATGCATGCAACAATCAAGAAGTTCTCATACTCTATTATTTTTCTGAAGTCACTGGCTTGGCTATACCATCCATTTGAGTCTGGATGGCCTAGTAGCATTAATCATTTCTTCCTTGAATAGTAACTTTTGGTGCACCATAACAGAAAGAAACTAGCAGAACTAGCTGGACAGTGGCAACGTGTTCAAGGACAACTTCTGAGGCAGGCTGCAAGTGATCATTTAGAACCATACTTCCTGATCTTGCATGCATTAAGTTTCTTCATAATAGTATCTTGTAGTGTGAGGATCTCTACTCCTGTGTAACATATAGTCAGATTTAACCTATTTTTTCCCTGGCAGCCATTGATCTGCCACTTATTTTCAGTGAATTGCCTTCTATAATAACAACAATCCGTCACTCTCCATTCGTGTTTAATGAACAACGTTTATAGGGGTTAGTTTGGTCAGTGGTTGATTTATGTCTATGACCTTCTGGCACTTGGATATGTATGTGGGTAAGCATTGTGAAATTCAGTTGCAATTGGATAACTTCTGCTGGTATGAAAATTTATAACATGGTAGGTACGGCAGATGTACCACCACTCTTTGTCATGAAATGTTTTAACATCTCCTGTTAGATGGTTATTGTTTGAAGCTCATTTTTTCCTACACAAATTAGCAAAATACTTGTGGAAGAAAGAAGAAGAGTTGAGCATATAGTGTCCATCTGACCAGTGGCAGAGCCAGGAATTTGGCGAAGGGTGTGCAAAATTTCTTCTCACTTGTATTAAGGATGTGCAAAATTAAATATATACTCATAATAGCTAATATTTAACCTATATACATCGCATAATTTTTCAGTGGGTGTGCACCTGACCACACTTCGACTAAGGTGGCTCCTCCCATGCATCTAACCAGGAATAGGAATCTATGAAAATGTTCACTGAAATAACATATCCTTTGGTGAAATCTTGTACAAAACAAGGTGAGCAATGTTAGCTTTTTCCCATGGTTACTCTTTTATTGTGTTTTGTTGCAGCAAGGTATATACCCACTTGACTAGCTTCAGTATGTTAGGTATACCGTGTATCTCCTTATCCCTGCACAGATCCCATCATATTTCAAACTCATTGTCTCCTTTGTACTATAAATAGTTGGTTACAATAATGCAAACAAAAACATCATTTAACGTAAATTACTTGGTTAATTATCCATGGAGTATCAAGAATCTCACAGGCCACGTTAAATTGATTATGCTCTCCGTTATGAGTTGTGACCCTTTCCATTTAGTTGTATTAAATTGATGGTCGGCACTAGGCAATCTAGTGATTGGATGGTCAACTCTAATTTCAATTAACAATGCTGGTGCTTTTTCTTCTGGAGAATTAAACACAAAATAAAAGAGAACTTTTTAAGAAAACAAAACATATATAAAAGAGAATAGGCATTGTAAGGGGAAAAACACTAAACAGAGAGGTGAGAGTACTAATATAACTCGATATCCAATTATTGCATTTGATAATAGTCATTAACTAATAATGAGATATCTGGTTGTCACACACACACACATATAGATACCATGTATTTACGTAATTGCAACGAACTAATTAATTTATATGCTGACAAATGGCAATGGATCATTCACAAATTTTTATTTTATTTTTTTGACCAATAGAATAGCAGACGAAAAATTATTTCTTTCTTAGTTGCAGGGGGTGGGTGAGATGAGGTGGTGCTCCACATTCTTTTTCAATTGCAATATCTTTTTTTTTTATTTTCCATCCGAAAAGTCCTCATTGGGATAAAACATTCCCTCACAAAGGTGACTCGGTTGCAATATCTCTAATTAGATGTTGTAGATCTATAGAAATCCAGAACATTAAAACCATTTTCAAGAAATTACATTTTTGTGGTAAGTTAATATTCATCTATTTTCCATAATGTTATTTGATTATTTGTTTTCATTTTTGATAATTGTTGATCAACTTATCCCGATTTCTTATTATTTGTTCTCGAAAATGCATACTTCTGTTTATCGATATAGTTTGAAAAAATAAGTTGAACATGCAATAACAAACGGAACTGAATATTATATATGAAAATATTCATAGAAGAGGATTAAAAAAAGTTATCTTCTTTTCTTCTTACATTAAAACATAAGCTAAATAACTGAAAATAATCCTACTAGAACGAACAAATTCTGAGTGATGAAGAAAGCAAATTCTAGTCTTCTTATGTATATAGCACTGGTATGTCAAGATTACGCATCAATAAAAGATTTCCTCTACATTGTTAAGTATATTCCAAAAATCTTTTTATTATTCTTTGTTCAATATTCTTTCTCATTAACGTTTAATTTTATCGCCCTTTGACTAGACTAATACTAAGATTTATGGTGGAATGACAAATACTCCTTAGATTTTAATATTTAATTAGCCACGAAATTTAAGAAAAAAAACTTTTAATATAAATAAATTTAAAAAAAAAATTGTGTGGATTTAAATATTCCTATTAAAAGTAAATAAAAATTTATAATTAAATTATTTCTAAAATAATAATACTCTTTCTGGTCAGACTTTAAAAAAATAATAATAAAAGAATGTCACGTCAATTGAAAGGGCGAAAGTATTTGCCTGTACAAAAGAAATGGATTCGAAGTCAATGCATCTAATTTAGTGCAGAGAGAGTATAAAGGGGGGGGGGGGGTGAGGGGATCATAGTTAAAAAGAGTTTGAGCTCTCGAACAATATATTGCTATTTGTTGGCTACTATTGTTAAAGCAGTACGGAAAGTAACTAACTATTACAAGTGTTCGAAATGATAAATAAATGGTCAATCTTCAAAACTGCCGCAAGTTTGTTGTGTCTTGAATCTTGATAACCTGAAATCAAGAAACAACTAAATCTGAATGGTTACAACGTTGTATGTTGAGTCGAGTGATTGCACTCTGTCCTTAAGACAAGATTGCCCCGTATATATGCTTTTACGTTAGCGGGCAATAGTCTCCCAAGATAAAACAACACTTTAATCTCAACGCTACAAAGTCAATAGGTTGAGTCTGACGAAGAAAACAAATACGAATCGGCTTGCTGAAGAAATGGAAAAGGAAGGAAGAGTTTCTGTTTTCTCTTCTGTTTTGTCTCTGTGTATATGGTGTGTCTCTGTTGTGTATATGTGTGTCTTTCCTCACTGTTTTTCGTGACTGTTTTGCTATCCTTTTTCGTCACTGTTTCGTGCTTTATATGTTGTCTGTATGTTCTCCACAATTGAGCCAAAACAGCTCAATATATAGCATGGATGAGGGACTCCTCAACTGCCACAAACATGGAGGAGTTAACAACCAAGTAATGACTGGTTAATGCTGCAAGAAACAGCCTAAACGGTAGGCAGAAAGTTTCCGCCTTCCGTCACTCCCAAAATCAACTTTCCAGATACTCTAGGGACCAAACTGTAAATATTAAGCAGTTTGGGGTCCAAAAAGATAATATCAGAAAGTCCCCGCTGCCCGCGTGTGGGCTTAGCCTTGAACCCAAGCACATCTAGGTCCTCCCTCCTCTAAATACATAGGATACCCCTTGGGGTCCCAAACTCTTTACCACTTTAGAGACTTATAAAGAGAGCAATTCTTCATTTTCCCACCGACGTAGTAGATTTGTCCCACACCATATTTCCTTACCTCAAACACCTTACTTCGTGGACCAATATCTCTTTCATTTCTCAACGAAATTTGACAATTCTTGGCCCTACGGTCATCTACTCACTTAGTAGATTATGCATGTGAGAAGAGACATAGCCTCCAACATGCGGAACACTAGTGTTTAATTCATTAAATATGGGTGGACGCACCTCCCCATCAAAGGCAAATTTCCAACACTATTTTCATAGACACTATATATAAAATGAAAAAAAGAAAAGTAACACTGACATTGGTTTGGATAAGTTAAAAAATAAAGGCTTAATGCATATGTGGATCCTTAAATTTGCTATTTTTCCATTTTGATATGTCAATTAAGTCTTATTTCTATTGAATTCCTGAACTCGTATTTAAGTGTGTCTATTAAACACAATCCGACTTATATGATATAAATCGTGAGTTTCATTTTTTTATCCTTGCTTCATGTTCTGCTATTATAAGATGCTTTGGTTCTTGGTTTGAATTAGTATGCATAAGAGTTGAACTTAAGATCTGTGTAAATATAGGAAGTGAGTTGTTTCAATTGGTAGAATTTTCCAAGTAAGATGCGATTTACATTCACGCGTAAGGTTTAAAAAATCTCCGATTTATGTCATGTTATTCGAATTGTGTTTAATAGACACACTTGAGGATATGTTCAAGAATTTAATAGGAACAAGACTTAGTTGAGGTATCAAAATTAAAAAAACCTGACAAATTTAAAGGTCCCCATATGCGCCAAAAATAAAACTCGAGATATTTGGCAAAATCTAAAAGAACGCAAGCTTGTTAGCAATTAAGGAACAATAGTGGTACTTTAGCAATGGTTTAGGTTGAATTTGGGTGTTCACTTAATTTGAGTTTTAATTTTTAAACGTGTTTTTAACGTTTATCTTTTTAGTTTTTTTTTTTGTAATGTCATGTCATAATTTGAGAAACTCTAAAGGACCATTGGAATCCGATTTCTCATTTTCTATTGACATAATATAATCAACGACATTGAAATTTCTATTTTTGAAGAATTAGCAAAAGTTCTTAATATATGTAAACAAACTAATTCAATTTTTTAGTGTGAAAGAATTTGAATGTCCAACTTAAAGCCTTAATGTAATGGGTGAATGGTGCAAGATATTATAAATTCTCCGTTAATTCTATTATCGATTTTATATGTAAATTACAGATTTATTTTGTTATTGTTGTTGAAGTAGAGAGAAGAGATTCAATAAGACTGAGTTTGAAGTATATGAAGACAAATTAAATTTAACGGCTTAATAAATGGATCTAGAGTAATATTATGGTTCGAATGACAGAGTTGAAAGAGAGAAACCACACGATAGATGATAAAAGAAAAGGAAAAAATTATACCTAATATTCAATTTTATGATCAATTATTGAAATCTAACCAACATTTGAAATGCAATAAAAAATAATGGTTAATTTCAATTACAAAATATTTTTTGCTCTTATCTTCTTTATTCGGACAGAGATTAACTTTTACTTACAAGTTTGAACTTGGGGACATTGTCTTAAAGTGTCAACTTTTATAAAAGAAACTCTAGAATACTGTCCTCAGGTCAGGTTTTACAATTTTTCAAGACTATTATTTGAATGTAATTTCATTAAGAAAAGATAAAATAAAAAAGATGACCCTAATATTTCAATTCAAAATCAATATTTGTGTTCAAAATGAAAATATGCACGAGGTTTAGAAATATTTAAAAAAAGAAAAAAGAAAAAAAAAGGAAGTTTTTGTCTTAAATTGACCAAGTCAACTAACTTTAAGAGTGAAGTCATCATTTCTTTTTACTCCTTAAAAACCAAAATTACATGTTTCCGACAATTACTGTAGTAAATGAAATCAAAGCGGTAAAAAAAAACAAAAAACAGTCGCAACAAAAGGTTTAATTTTTCAGTCTTCACATTTCAAGACAGCTAATCAGCTGTGCAAAAGTTCGCCTCTTCAAGTTGCCACTCTCCATTAACTTCCTAAATAGAAGAACAAAAATGGGTTGGTTTCCTTGTACTGGACCATCCAAACACAACTCAGAGAACAAAAACACTGTTGATTCAGTCCAACACTCTTCTGGTATATTTATCAATCTGTAAAGTTGTGATTTTTATGTGTATAATTAACTGATTATTTGATTTGATGAAATGGGGTTGTTTATTTTTGTGGGTTTTGGTTGTTTTGAGTTTTTACTTTTGATTCTTGAATAATTAGCATCTTGATAATCTGCAAATTTGTGATTTTTGTGACTATATTAAGTGATTGTTTGATTTGGTGAAATGGGGTTGTTTTATATTTGTTGAATTTTTGTGTGTTTTGGTTGTTTTGGGTTTTTACTTTTGGTTCTTGAATATTCAGCATCTTGATAATCTGTAAAGTTGTGATTTTTGTGTGTATAATTAACTGATTGTTTGATTTGGTGAAATGGGGTTGCTCTATATTTGTCTAATTTTTGTGGGTTTTGGGTTTTTACTTCTGATTCTTGAATATTCAGCATCTTGGTAATCTGTAAAGTTCTGATTTTTGTGAATATATTAAGTGATTGTTTGATTTGGTGAAATGGGGTTGTTTTATTTTTGTTGAATTTCTGTGGGTTTTGTTTGTTTTGGGTTTTTAATTCTGATTCTTGAATATTTAGCATGTTATCAGCATGTTCATACAACTTTAATTTTTTGTCTCCGACCGTTTTTCTTGCTTTGTAATGCTTGCTTGATTGTGAATTTGTGATTATGCTTTGTCTTGAGCCGAGGGTCTCCTGAAACAGCCGCTCTACCTACCAAGGCAGAGGTAAGGTCTGTGTATACTCTACCCTCCTCAGACCCCACGTTGTGGGATTTCACTGGGTATATTGTTGTTGTATTCTTGAATATTTAGCATCTTGATAATATGTTAAGTTGTGATTTTTGTGTGTATAATTAACTGATTGTTTGATTTGGTGAAATGGGGTTGTTTTATATTTGTTGAATTTTTGTGGCGTTTGTTTGTTTTGGGGTTTTACTTCTGATTCTTGAATATTCAGCATCTTGATAATCTGTAAAGTTGTGATTTTTGTGTGTATAATCAACTGATTGTTTGATTTGATGAAGTGGGGTTGCTTTATATTTGTTGAATTTTTGTGGGTTTTGGTTCTTTTGGGTTTTTACTTCTGATTCTTGATAATCTGCAAATTTGTGATTTTTATATGTATAATTAACTGATTGTTTGATTTGGTGAAATGGGGTTGTTCTATATTTGTTGATTTTTTGTTGGTTTTGGTTGTTTTGGGTTTTTAATTCTGATTCTTGATAATTTCTAAATTTGTGATTTTTGTGTGTATAATTAACTGATTGTTTGATTTGGTGAAATGGGGTTGCTTTATTTGTTAAATTTTTGTGGGTTTTGGTTGTTTTGGGTTTTTACTTATGATTCTTGGATATTTAGATGTTTTATCATTTGGGTGCTTTGACCTGGATCTTGATAACATAATCAATGACTTAATATTGTACTACTTGATTGTTGTGGTGATATGCTATGCCCCCGTGACCTGCTCCCTTCGGTTAATTTAGTCTAATGAGAACCATTGGATATCAGAGTTCAATCACAGAAGAAAACAAAAAGTTAGGTGACATTTTTCTATTTGGCTAAGTCTTGTTGGGAAAAGTCACCCGGTACCCATGCTAGTGGAGGAATGCGGAATAGTCGAGCGGTCTGCGTAAGTTGGCCTCGACACTAGAGTCATTTTGAAAAAAGTGTAGGTCTTAGTCATGGAAGAATTAATTGCATTTGGAAATTTAAAGGTGGTGTTTAACAATTAAGTTGATTCTAATGCAGAAATTTGGGACAAATTATGGTTCATTTTGCTAAATGGTAGTCAATGAAGTTGGTTGAGAACCATGAGGTATCAGGTTCAAATCCCAACATAGACAAAAACACTAGGTGATTTCTTCCCATTTGTCGTCCTAACCTTGGTGGACAGAGTTACCTGGTACTTGGTACTTGTTGTTGGTGTGAGGTGACAGGTATCCCGTGGAATTAGTGGAGGTGTGCGCAAGTTGGCCCGGACACCATGGTTAAAAAAATAGTAGTAGTTTAGTATGGACGTGGTACTAGTGCTTTCAGTTAGTATCTATTAAAAACTTAAGTGGTGAATGATTTCAAGTACTTTGTCATTTTGTGTGAATGCCTCATAGAACCAGAAGCAAGGTCCTTGTAACATGATAATCTGATAAAATGTTAGGAGTTTGGTAGGCTCAAGTCAATGGTTCCAATCTTCCTTCTGCAGACTAGGCAAGATATCTTCCACACACACACACACACCCAACCCTGCCTTCTCCAAGACAAAATAAGAAAAGGACAAAAACCAGACTACCAGGCTTTTGTTCGTTGTGGCAAGTTTGTTCAAGTAGGGTGACATGATTTCACTTTGACCTCCAAAGATTTGTGGCTTTTCCATTTTACAATATGAATTTTGGAACTTTTAACTTTTTTTTTTTTATAATCAGTTAACTGGTATTTGTGTATCAATTGACAACATGTATTGTGCATAATTAAAATTTTGAAGAAAATGGTTGTTTCACAAAGAAACTGTCATAGATAAATTATTTGTACCATTATCCGTGTGCGCTTGTCAGTCTTGCTGTTTTTGGTATTGTATATCATATTAAAAGTTCTAATGTAAACAACATCAGCTAGTGAAGTTTCATAGTACAAACTTCCAGCAACCTTTTACAGTTAACGAAGTTTCATAGTTCAAACTTCTAACAACCTCCCATATCCCAGAGTTGAACGAATAAAAAAGTTATATCTAACCATTTTTTCCCTGTTTTCCCATCATCCTTCTTGTTTCTGAACACTAGTTGCCTCATTTCAATGTTAAGCTTTGTTTACTATTCTATTTTATGTTCTTGTCTTCAGATAAGCCGAAAGCAAATAATTCATTACACACAAAGGAAGTTGATAAGGATGCAGGGTCCAACCAAATTGCAGCCAAGACTTTTATATTTCGTGATTTAGCGGCTGCAACAAAAAATTTTCGAGGTGATTATCTTCTTGGAGAAGGAGGCTTTGGTAGAGTATACAAAGGGGTGATTGAGTCCAATCAGGTCAGTTCTCATCAACTCTTTTTCTTTTTGCTAATAATGGAATTTAACAAAGAGATAATAGATTGGTTTGGCTCTAATCGACCAGATTCTGTTGAACTCAATATTCTCTGAATAGTGTTCACTGGTAAATCTTTTCAGAATTTGAAATTTTTCTTCTTGATTCTTACTGAGCCAAGTCACAGACTTTTATCCTTTCCGGATGAGCATAGCTATGTTATCTTCAGTTGGCTCATTTGCAGAGGGTAAACAATTGAACTTCTTCCCAGTTTGTCAATTGGCAAAAAGTTGAACACTGGGTCACTTGAGTTTGTGTTACATGAGAAATCTAAAATGAAAATGTCACTTTTGTTCTTTTAGCATTTGCAAAGCGTGAAGCTTAGATGCCTTACTATATGTAGTTGTGTCGTGGCATGCAGAATCAGGAAAGTACTTTACTACTTTCTAACAAGTGGTGACGTACATTTCATGGATATCTTGGTTTCTACTATACTTTTACCATATTCGTTAAGCTAGTTGGGCTCAATTGTCTTTTTAGTTTTCACATAAATATGTGTTTGGAGTTGAAATAAGCAAAGGTATAATTGACTAGGATTATTTACCTTTTTTTCCAGGGGTGGCACCATGCTTGATGGTTTGTTGTTGGCTGAAGCTGAAGTTAATACCTTTTTATTGATTTTGATTGGTGCAGGTTGTTGCCATCAAGCAACTTGATCGTAATGGATTGCAAGGGAACAGGGAGTTTCTTGTGGAAGTGCTGATGTTAAGTCTGTTACACCATCGTAACCTTGTAAATCTAATCGGCTATTGTGCTGATGGAGATCAGAGACTTCTGGTCTACGAATATATGCCATTAGGGTCATTGGAAGACCATCTTCACGGTAACCTTTTTTAGTTAGACTTTCTTTTTCATTTATTTTGAAAGTTTGGATTAAATTTGAAATTGAAGTGATTGTTCTGCAGATCCTACGCCAGGTAAGGAACGGCTAGATTGGAACACAAGAATGAAAATTGCTGCCGGAGCAGCAAAAGGCTTGGAATATCTACATAGTGCAAGTCCCCCTGTAATATACCGTGATTTAAAATGTTCCAACATTTTGCTTGGTGAGGGTTATCACGCAAAGCTCTCTGACTTTGGGTTGGCCAAATTGGGGCCCGTTGGAGATAACACCCATGTTTCTACAAGAGTTATGGGTACTTATGGGTACTGTGCACCAGAGTATGCCATGACTGGACAGTTGACTTTGAAGTCAGATGTTTACAGCTTTGGGGTAGTCCTCTTGGAGATCATTACAGGCAGGAAAGCAATTGAAAGTTCAAAAACTGGAGGAGATTTCAATCTGGTTATATGGGTAAGATTTTCTTATCATACAGCTTTTTGGTTGCTGTTGTTTCTGTGTCGGCTTCTTGTTTCATTGATGTATTATGATCACTATAGTTGTTCAACTATAAAAGGGGAATGAATCTTATCGGACAGTTATAAAATGCCTTTACAGTAATCTGCAATCCACAAGATGAGTTCAATTAATGAGTTAAAGAACTGGTATTTACTGAATTAATATGATTATTGTTTGAGAATTATCTAGTGGATCTGGAAGCAGATGTGTTTGAGTGACTTGAGAATCCTTCATGGAAGATCTAGAGTATTTAATTTTTCCTGAATGAAATAACAAAAATACTATATTCTTAGGGCTGGGTAAATCAGTTGATGTATGTTCGACGGGACGGTGTCAGATGACACCACTTGAAGCAATGTATCTTCACCATTGGAGGTAGGGGCAAGGCTGGGTATGGTATTTCAATTGATGTTGACGTGCTGTTAATGGAGCGTTTAAAGCTGGAAGGTAGTGGAGCATTTAGTGTCGGAAGGCTAGATTTCTTTCAAAGCCTCATATATGTTGTGTTTTAAGGAAAATCTTGATCCTCTATCGTGTGTCAAATGGAGCGAAGGAGAGATTTATAGAGTTCAAATCCTCTTTGTTTCCCCTTTTTTGGGCCGTGGTGTGTGTGGGGTTGCATAGATTATTCTTTGGGATAATTACATTTTTGGGGCTTTAATGACTGGGAGATAAAAGAAGTGGGGCAATTACTCCAATTGTTAGACACAACATTGGTAGAGGAAGACAAAGAGAGGATGTTATGGTTTGGACAGAAAGCAATGATCTAAAATATTCTGTCAAAAGTTGCTATAATCTTCTCCAGAAACAAAATGAACATTATGATGATAATTGGTCCTGGAAAATGTTATGGAAAACCAGGGTGCCTCTGAAAGTGGCCTGCTTTGGATGGGTTGCCATCAGGGAAGCTTGTTTAACCTAAGATAATCTACAAAGAAGAGGTTTCACTCTATGTAACAGGTGCTACCTGTGTGAAGAAGTGCTGGAAAGTGTTAATCACTTGTTTATCCATTGTAAAATTGCAAAACAGTGCTGGGAGTTCTTCCTGTGTTTGTGTGGTGTTTCCTGGACAATGCCGTCAGATTTAATATCCTTACTAGTTAGTTGGCAAGGGCAGAAAATAGCAAGGAATCAGAAACAGCTGTGGAGGACCATCCCTCTATGCATTTGCTGGACCATTTGGAAGGAAAGGAACAATGCTTATTTTGAAAATAGAAGGGCTCACATATCCAGAATCAAAAATACTTGTCTCCAAAATCTGTTCTTCTGGTGTAAAAGAGGTTTAATTGATAGTATGGATCAGTTTTTGGAGTTTTTAGATTTGTTAGGAAATTTGTAGCTGCGTTTCTCTGTTGTAGGTGCTGACTGCTTCTGATGTAGTCTTTTGTACCTCCTTGGTACTTTTAGTAATAAAATTTTACCTTATAAAAAAAAACATTTTTGGAACGCTCAAAATTGTAGGTTTTGTGTGTCGAGTATAAATATACATATTGTATACACAAAATATACTTAATGAGTATAGGTTTCATATATTTTGGTTAGCGCCCGTTATTAATTTCGGCCGATGGGTCAAAAATGAAAAAAAAACCCTTAATTCTTTTCTGCTAGCCAACCATGAAGAGAACCACGTTGCTAACTTTATAATTGTGCTCTGTATATCAGGCAAGGCCATTGTTCAAAGACCGGAGGAAGTTCTCGCAGATGGCTGATCCGATGCTGCAAGGCCATTATCCAGTAAGGGGCATGTACCAAGCTCTAGCTGTTGCAGCAATGTGTGTTCAGGAGCAACCTAACATGCGTCCAGTCATAGCAGACGTCGTCACGGCTTTGACCTACCTTGCTTCACAAAAATTTGACCATGAGACCCTGGGGGGCATCCAAACTTCACGGCCAGGACCTGCTACTTCACCTAGAATGAAAAGATGGTGATAAGCAGCAAAAATGGTTAAATGGAGCTATGAAACTAGATGGTGGTGGAAGACAAAACGAAATCATCTAAAAAGGGGGAGCCAAGGCAGGGACCTCTTGAACACCAGCTAAGTTGAAAGTACAGATAACAAACCACTGGCACTCTAGTGCAGGTTCAATCATATGAACTAAAATTGGCGCGACGAATATTTTTTCCCTCAGAAGTCAGACCAGCTATAAGGTCCTCCCTTGTTCTTTCTCAGTTGAAGCTGTTTGTTTCCCTTAGTTATTGCATTTATTATGTGACTTGTGTTCATCAGATTTGTGGTTTTGGTCATTCTTTGGGTAGACCTCCAACGCCTCGGTATTTTTGTTGTACAGAGATGGCTTGTATTTGTGAGTGCAAGTATGTGTTAGAATAGCTCATTATGATGTACAATATTATGATGTACAATCGCGTGATTGTGTTTGTGTCCTGTGGGCTGTGGCCATATAAGTTGCAATGATATTTTTTGTGGAAAAAGCATAAAATTGTAATATTACAAGTTTGCATACGACTCTTGAATGTTGCTGAGGAACATTTTGTTTTCTTTTAATGTTACTGTTCAATTTGTTATCATCAGTGTCATTACAGTTGCTCCTGTTAAAAATCCAAGAATATATTCTCTTTATTTTATTTTTGGGGAAGGGCAAAGAGATACTACACCACTGTTGGGGTTTGAACCCTCCTCCTCGACTACAAAAGGCACGGAACTCACCAAGAGAGCTATGCCACAACCCCCCACTCCCCAAGGGGTGAAGGCGGGTGGGTGCAAGAGGTTCATCTGAACCTCATTTGCTGAAAAATTACATTGTATATATAAGGGTAGAATTCTTTTATATGTATATATAGTAGATGTTGAATCCCCTTTAGCTTATTCACGTGTTTACTTATTCATATTCTGAATCCCTTTAGTGAAAATCCTGGCTTGTAGCACGTGTGTGGCTCAACCCTTAGGGTTGAAAGTTGAAACTTGAAAATCATATATTTTCTACAGAGATTCCCCATATTGTTGAGAAAACAAAAGAAAAAACACAAGTGTTGTCAATGGAGATATGGACAAGAAGTCCAGATGATGATTGTTGTAATAATTCATCCAACATACGGTACAATCACATGGTTCCTATGTTATCATGACATTTTTTTAGTGCAACAATTTTTAGATGGGCATATTCATGACCATTTTCCGGTAAGCAATATATTTTTGTATTATGATGAAGACACGAAGGAACAACATTTTGGTGAGTAACATGAAATGAATCAAAAATGTCGAACGTTGACATTCATGATTATTAGCGAATATTCGTCGTATATTTTGTAATTATGATAAATGTATATTTAAGGTAACTTAGGATTCTAATTGTATTAGGAATCAACCTTTGTAAGGTAAGTTAGGATTCGTACCATATTAGGAATCAACCTTGTATAGCTATATATATTGTGAATAATGAAAGAAATTTTCAAGGGAAATTATTCTATCCTTCATGGTATCAAGAGCCTAAAACCTAAATCCTCATTCTCGGCCGAAATTCGATTTTTTTTCTGCTTTCACATAAAATTTTTTTTCTGGTTTCTTCCTCCATATTTCGGCCAAACCTGAAAATTCCCTTCCCTCGACAGGCGGCAACCATGTCTTCCCCACAAATTCCGTTTCAACCACTGGCACACTTGAAAACCCCTCTCAACGTTCAGTAACTTCTTTTCATCCGGCATTCGCCGTTAACAACATCAAGAATTTTATCCCTATAATTCTTGACCAAGAAGACTGTCAATATTCCATGTGGATGGAACTATTCTACATTCATGCATGTGCATACAATGTGCTCGATCACATTGACGAATTTGTTCCTCGTCCCACCGATGTTACAGACTCAATATGGCGTCGTCTTGACGCCATCGTCAAACAATGGATCTACGGCACCATCTCCAAAGATCTGTTATGCACTATCATGAAAACAGGTGCTACGGCACGTGAACTTTGGGTCCGGCTAGAAGAAATCTTTCAGGACAATAAAAATACCCGGGCTGTGTATTTGGAAGAGCAATTCAACAATACCCGCCTCGAGAATTTTAACAACATGTCCGAATATTGTAAGCAACTGAAACTCATAACCGATCAACTATCCAACGTCGGGACTTCGCTTTGAAACCAAGATGGTGCTTCAACTTGTTGCGGGTTTACGAAAGGTGAATATGACACACTCGCAACAATGATTCAACAAGCCGACCCTCTCCCAAGTTTCAACAAGGCACGTTCACAACTATTGTTGGAAGAAACTAGACGTGCTAAACAAGAGGAACATAATCAAAGCGTTAGCTGTTGACGGATGGCGACACCGCGCCAAGAAGAACCAAATAGCTCCAACAAAGAAGCAGAAGAACAACAGAGCGGCGAGGTCGGGCGGCAGAGGTCGCAATAATAAAGGCAAGGGCCGCGAAAGGGCCAACGCAACTGTGGATCGACAACAATACCATCGGACAAAGAAGAAGAGTGGTTCTAACCAAGAAGCAGCTGGCCTCGCCGCATGCTCGCATTCTGACCGTAGGGCCTGGCCCAAAGCAAATTTGGTCGATCGGGCCTGCTGGGCCCTCGCCTCACCACCAGTGCAGCCCACCAAAGAGCAGCAGCAGCCCACTGACATAAATTCAAAGAAGAAGAAGAATCGCAGCATTTCATTGTACCCAAAGAAGAAGAAGACTGGCAAAGAAGCCTCAGCCACTGCCCCGACCGATTTGGGCTGCATACACCACCGTGAACCTTCAACAGCCCGACGACAATTGGTACATGAACACCGGAGCCACATCTCACCTCACCCGGTCGTCAGGTAACCTATCTCAACTACGTCGGCTAAAGTGTCCTCAATTTATTATTGTCGGTAATGGTAATCGCATTCCAATTGAAGGTTACGGTAACACACACACCAAACATCCACATCCACCTTTCTCCCTAAACTACGTCCTATACACACCTAACATCATTAAAAACTTAATTTCTGTTAGAAAATTCACTAGCAATAATTACGTATGCATCGAATTTGACCCTTTTGGTTTTTACGTGAAGGAACTCAATACGGGGAAAATTCTTACACGCTGCAATAGTGTGGGAGACCTCTACCCATTCACTCAATCTTCCGCTGTCAGACCGCAAGCACCTCTATCCCTTGCGGCAATCTCTCCCTCAACTTGGCACAACCGACTCGGACACCCCGGAGACCCAGTTTTTACTTTTCTTAGGACTTCTAAGCGTATTCAATGTAATAATGGGAAAATTGCCCAACACTGTTTTTCTTGTCCACTAGGCAAACATACTCGTCTTCCCTTTATGTCATCAAACATTGTTACTTTTTCTCCTTTTGATATTGTTCATGCTGATTTATGGACATCTCCGATTGCTAGCTCTTTGAGTCATAAATTCTATCTAGTATTCTTGGATGATTTTTCACATTTTGTCTGGATTTACCCACTGAAATTCAAATCTGAAGTTTTTGCAAAACTTCTCGAGTTTCAAAAATTCATTAAGACACAATTTGAAAAACCTATTAAATCATTCCAATGTGATAATGGACGTGAATTTAATAACTCGGCATTTCACAATTTATGTTCTAAACAAGGCATGGTTTTCCGTTTTTCTTGTCCCTATACTTCTTCCTAAAACGGAAAGGCTGAAAGAATTATACGTACCATCAATAACATGGTCCGCACATACATTTCATGCACACTTTGCCACCGCCTTTTTGGGTCTATGCTGTCAAAATGGTAGAATCCCTTCTAAATATTTTACCAACTAGCACACTCCGAAACAAAACCCCTACAGAAATCTTATACCGTAGGCAGCCATCATATGATCACCTACGTATTTTTGGATGCTTATGCTACCCCAACATAGCCTCCCTCCACTGCACCCCACAAACTTGCCCCTCGCACTCTTTCATGTGTCTTCCTTGGTCTATCTCCTAATCATCGGAGCTACTTGTGCTATGACATTGCTACTCGCAAAATCATCGTCTCCCGTCACGTTACCTTTAACGAGACAACCTTTCCTTTTTCAAATCTCCAGAAATTTCAGACCACCGATTACATCTTTCTCGATGAACCGAGTTTGTCTCTGGTCATCCAAAATCTGCAGCAAAGGCTCACTGTTCCGACGCCATCGCCGCTTGCCTCCAAAGATGTCATCGACCCTCCCGCAAAGAATGCTACCACCCAGTCCAGCTCCCACACCACCCACACTGCCCCTGTCGAGTCTACTGCACCACCCACACTGCCTCCAGTCCAACAAATCCAGCAACCAGTCGAGTCTCCTGCTTCTGCAGCAACACTGCTGCCAACCAGTTCCGCAGCCTACCGCTACTACCCAAAGAACTGGCCCCGACCTCCCACTGCAGCCCCCTCACTGCATGGAGACTCGTGCACAACACGGGATCTTCAAACCCAAGGTTCACTTCAATCTCTCCACACAAACCTTATCACACATTCCAAAGAATCCAAAACTAGCTAAACTGGACCCCAATTGGAATGCAGCCATGTGCGAAGAGTTTAACGCTTTAACCAAGCAGAACACTTGGGATTTGGTACCTAGACCAGCTGATGTGAATGTTATCCGGTGTATGTGGCTATTTCGTCACAAGTTCAGAGACAGTGGTGACTTAGAGAGGTATAAGGCAAGACTAGTTGCAAATGACACTAATCAGCAGGAGGGTATTGATTATGGTGAGACATTCAGTCCGGTTGTTAAACCGGCCACTATTCGGACTGTTCTCAGTATTGCTATGGGCTTGCATTGGCCGATTCATCAACTTGATGTCAAGAATGCGTTTCTTCATGGGGATTTGAAAGAGAATGTGTACATGCATCAGCCTCCTGGTTTTGTTCATCCGGTGACTCCACGGTTGTGTGTCGTCTCGGAAGTCATTGTATGGATTGAAACAGGCCCCGCGCTTGGTATGATCGGTTCGCCAGGTATCTTACGCAAATTGGTTTTGTATGTAGCGGTATGATACCTCTCTCTTCACTTTTCACCGAGGTAGCAAAGACCGCATATTTGCTATTATATGTCGGCGATATTGTTCTTCTTGCCTCATCCGACGGGTTGAAGAATGAAATCATTGCTCTACTCAAACCGAATTTGCTATGACCGACTTGGGAAGCTAAGTTATTTTTAGGGTATATCGGTGACTAGATCTATCGCCAATATGTTCTGTGTCGGCGAAAGTATGCGAGAAGAGATAGTGTCTGAGGCCAAGATGGCAAATTGTAAAATTATGCCAACTCAGGTGGACTCAAAATCCAAGCTTAGTGCCAATGACGGTCGCTGCTTCGATCCCACTCTATATCTGAGTCTAGCGGTGCTCTTCAAGATCTTACATTCACTAGGCACGATATTGCATATGCCGCTCGGCGGTGTGTGTCTGTTCATGCACGACCCCAGAGTCCCATTTTGCCGCCTCAAACGTATTATCAGATATGTTAAGGGCACACTTGACTTTGGATTACATCTATACCCCTCTGCCCCAACCAAATTGCTAGCCTACACGGATGCAGATTGGGCAGGATGCCCCGACACACGTCGCTCCACCTCTGGGTACTGTGTATTTCTTGGGGATAATCTTATCTCATGGTCCGCCAAGCGGCAGGCCACGCTGTCCCGTTCGAGTGCTGAAGCAGAATATCGCGGAGTTGCTAATGTCGTCGCTGAGATCTGTTGGCTCCGAAATCTTCTTTTGGAGCTCCAGTGTCCATTACGCAAGGCGTCTATAGTTTATTGTGACAACATATCTGCTATCTATATGTCTCATAATCCAGTCCAACATCAGCGAACTAAGCATATTGAGATGGATATCCACTTTGTGCGAGAGAAGGTTGCTCGTGGTCAGGTCAAAATTTTACATGTGCCTTCCTCGTATCAGTATGCAGATATTTTCACAAAGGGACTACCGCGACAGCTCTTCACCGACTTCCGATCCAGCCTTAGCATTCGGCCTCCTCCCGCTCCGTCTGAGGGGGAGTATTAGCGAATATTCGTCGTATATTTTGTAATTATGATAAATGTATATTTAATGTAACTTAGGATTCTAATTATATTAGGAATCAACCTTTGTAAGGTAAATTAGGATTCGTACCATATTAGGAATCAACCTTGTACAGTTATATATATTGTGAATAATGAAAGAAATTCCCAAGGGAAATTATTCTATCTTTCAATGATCAACTCAATATGGATTCTTTGGTGGATGCGCATTGTCTTTTAAGGCATACTCAAACGAAAGAAGAAGAAGAAAATAATTGACGAATTTGTTCCTTAAACTATTTTTTGTGTTTTATAACTTTAGGCAAAGATGATATTTGTCTCCTCTATCGTATGTTTAGTGAAATTAGGATAACGTTCTACTTCATCTTTACTTTTCGAAATTTTATTTGATAGAACTTCAATGAAAAATAAAACATAGGGAAATTATACAATGACTACAAATCACATGTAATAGTTAAAAATAAAATAAAATTTTGTTTTCAAAAATCATATTGAGTCCCCAAATAATCATAGTATCAATCAATTTGTGACAAATAGAAAAAAGAAAATTTACCAAATGCTAGAATTTAAGATAAAAATGTAAACTAACTCCAAATATCTAGGCATCATCTATAGCAATTGCCTACAGGCTGACTAGAATTGTCTTTGGCCGGGCGATGTATCTATCAATGGAACCTTGGTTTGGTGAATTGAAATTGACCTTAGGTCTAATAGGACTCCCAGCTACTGCGCACATCGTATACTGAGGTGTTCCCGCCGGTTGACCCTGTCGATAACCTCATCCCTGTTTCAGAATTTTGAAAAGAAACCCTTTATACATGTGCTCTTGCACCCCCCCACCAAAACAGGGTGCAAAAAATCAAAAGCCCTTCTTTTATTTAAGTTTACCCCGGATACATGGCTTACATACCCAGCTCAACATTCACATACATCCTTCCATTTTTTCTTTCAAAATCCCAGCTCTGAGACTAAAGAAATTAATTTATTACAAAAATATGTTAAAGATTGACAGTATTTTTTGCACTGTAATTGAAAAAAGTACATTTGGCAGAGCAAGGTACACTAGTAGAGATGTAATGGACAAGGCAACAACAAAGAGAAGAAAAAAGGAACACCATAGATATCCTTTATCCTCCTAAAAGAAAGATCAGCATCTCAGAGAACATCCCAACTCATTGATCAGATTTTTTTAAAAGACTCAGCAAGACTCCAGCACTAAGACATGTAGCTACAACACCAAGAGAAGCCTCTGTGGAAACATGGTATCCTGCACGAATTTTGATATCAGTCGGACGCTCAACTGGATTCTAATCGTAAGAAGAACGAGCTCAACTGATGTTTGCAGAAACTCACCGAAAAAGTCTAGGATCATTTTGAATCCAATGAATCCCAGGACAACACCAATGGAAGGCTGAAAGGAAATGGGAATCTAAGTTAAAAATTGTCATCCGTGAAAATAAAATATGAAAAAGGAACTTTAAAAATCAGTCATGAATAGATTAGCGACTAGTTCGATTTGTGGTGTTTAATATTTTAATGCTGCTGACTCATCTGTAGAAGAAGAAAGCCAGCATGACCGACTTTGGACGATTTGAATGAATGGTTGTTGCAATGTAGCAAGCAGACTGATAAAAGCAACTCAATTCTCACCTGTAGATATTCCAACTCCCCCATACTTTCAGAAATGAGTGTGTACAATGACCTTAATCCTGCATTAAGAAGAGCTAGGTTAGGCACCTAGTTATAAGGAAAGGAAAGGCATATTCTGGGGAAGGGTATATATAAGATCTACTTCTTCGGCGAAATCAGAATGAGCAATAAAGTGACCGAGATTTTAATTTTTTTTTGCAACTCATCACAACAGCGGAAACATTTAACTCCATGCATACGGGTACGCAATATATATATGAACTGATGAAAAGAATGTCAAAAGCATGATCATTCGCAAAAGCACATAAGAACATACGCCAAATATCAAAGGGCAGCTCGGTGCACTAAGCTCCCGCTATGTGCGGGGTCCGGACCACAAGGGTCAATTGTACGCAGCCTTACCCTGCAATTCTGCAAGAGGTTGTTTCCACGGCTTGAACCCGTAACCTCTTGGTCACATGACAACAACTTTATCAGTTACTCCAAGGCTCCCTTTCGACATATGCCAAATATCACTTAGTTTAAACTAGGGGTGGCCAGTGGGGCGGGGCGGGGCGGGGCCAATCACGGCCGGACGGGGGAGGGTCGGGACGCGGGCTCTGGCGGGCCGGGATTGGAGGGACGGGAAGAGGTCCCGTCCCGTACCACGTCCCGCCGGAAGGGGGCCGGAATTTGGCGGGACGGGACAAGACAAGTCGGGTCGCGGGATTCGGAGAATGTTTTTTTAAATTGAATTTTCAACACTGAAATTGACATTCACACCTACATTAACACGAAATTTTGACGTTGAAATCTATTGTATATCGTGAGATCTTTACTAAAGAAAAGGGAAAATTAGAAACCGATTTGGAGAAAAACACAAATTGATTGGGAAAACAAACATTTTCCTAAAAATTGACGGCGCCAAACCGCCTTGCGGCGGCTTGACCGGCCACGTCTAGAAAAAAAAAACAAAATAAAAAAACAAATCGGGTAAAACGGACATCCGAGCGCAGAATTATGACCATTTAAAGTTGCACCAATTTACAACTACTTTCTCTCCCTACATTTTATGTCAATGCTTCTGTGATATGTTAATTAAGTTCATGTCGCATTCGACTTCCATAATAGATTGGCTTCAATCTAGCTACTCAAAGACAAATGTACCATTAAATGTCAATAAGGCTTCATAAATTGACGTTCATAATACATCTCATGTTGCTACTTTATTTGTTCATAATATGATTATTGCATGGTGTTCTGTAAACAATTCTTACATTCTATTCAAGTTTCCAGAGTCCTCGTAAGCTCTACGAACAATTATCTACATTATATAAATGATAGCAATACTGGAGTCAATAATTTAACTCAAAAGAATTGACAAGTTCACTATTCACAATTTACAGCTTCTGAGATGGTACGAAGATTTGTGAAAAAAATGAAGAAAATGAGGTATTTATAGATATACTAACTAAGGGGTTAAAAATAAATATTAAGGGGGGTATGGAGGGTTTATGGGGTGTGGGGGCCAAAAATATTAAGGGGGAGGGGGGATCGGGACGGGGTCTGGGGCGGGACGGGCCCGGGCGGGACGAGCCCAGGTCCCGTCCCAGTTTCGAGTCCCAACACCGTCAATTTTTTTCCAAGGGTATCGAGGCGGGACCGGGCCGACCCGGCCCACTGGCCACCCTTAGTTTAAACCTACTCTAATTTGGTAAAAGACATCACATTTCAATTAGTAATTGCCTCCTTTTATAGCTCTTGTGGTTAAAAACTTAAAAATAAGAAGCAAGATAAAGAACAGAGGCTCTACCCAAAATTGCAAAGAGATTGGATGTGAAAACTATGAAAGGATCTCTCG
This sequence comes from Anisodus acutangulus, assembly GCA_029783415.1. Taxonomy (NCBI): domain Eukaryota; kingdom Viridiplantae; phylum Streptophyta; class Magnoliopsida; order Solanales; family Solanaceae; genus Anisodus; species Anisodus acutangulus. The sequence continues at coordinate 51,395,369 of CM056490.1, forward strand.
TGACACCAAAAACTGCTGGTATAGAATCAACCTGAGAAGAAGCACAACATTGTTGTTAGGACAGAAACAAACAGGTATGTTAGCCTTTGAAGATATGTCATATCCAGTATGAACAGAAAACTCACAGCGAATGCAATATCACTTAGTTCAATAACCGCTACTGTCAGAAGTAAAGGTGTAGCCTGCCCAAAATGTTAAAGCTTGTTAGAAATCTGAACACTTAATATAAATATGTTTTTTTTAAGTTTTCCTATAACTGAGGAACCAAAGTAACAAGTACACATGATTTTGTGCTTATAGATGGTCAAAAGACGCAGGATCTCGTTAAGCCTGAAATTTAAAGGTATAAATTGATATATGCATGAATATGATTGAGGTGGCATGCCAGGACAAAGATAAATTTCAACTGCTAAAATAACTCCCTGTTGACTTACTTTCCATACACCATCCTGTAAAGTTAGGAAGCGGTCACCATCATATTCAGCTGCAACACCAATAGAAGTTTGAAAAATCATCATATATTTCAGAAGCCGAAAGGTTCAATTTCTGAATAACGAGCAGAGCTTCATCATCTTAGGAAAAGTTGCGCCTGGACCCTACTCATGTATCATATGACCTAAAGAGTAACTTGAATAACATCACTGGATTAAAAGAACATTAGTCTTTGAGGGGGGAAAATAACCTAATTCATGGGTTCCCACCCACCTTTGCACTCAAAATAAGCTTTGCTAAATTAAAGCAAATTTGTGGCAAGGAAAGGAAAGGGGTTATTTTATATATATGGAGTTTGAGTTACACTGGACTGTGAATTTTGGTGATACCTAATAGATTTATAGCATGTGGGTGAATTGTATGTACTTTTTAATCATGCTCAAAGTGCACCTTTTCTTTTTAATAAGTAATTGAGAGAATATTATTGATGTGACACAGACCAGCAATAAGGGTATGCTGGGCCAAGAGTACATCCATAAGAGAACTTTTCAATGTGTGTAACGACCTAAGGAAGTCAACTATAGGATCCCGCTCTAATATATGTGCCGTAACTTTCTTGCACCAAATATTAAGTATAACTTTCTTGCACCAAATATTAAGTAAAGATATGCACTTGAGATTAAGATTAACTACATTACCCTTCTTGCCTTCAAAAACTCTAGCATTTCTTTCTCTCCCTATAACCAAAGCGTACCTTTGTTCTGTAAGTGATTTTTTCTAGTTAGTTTCAAAAGGACATTGGCCCTAATTTGACTTGCCATCACTTCTTTAATGCCCCCACCAATAGTGATATTGGTAAGTTTAAAAAAATAATATTCTATTTTGTAAAGTAAAAACAACATTAACTTTGATTAAGAATTTTTTTCCCATTTTTTTAATGAAGTAAAAAACATGGATATGTCATATATCTAAACCTCTAAGTCATATTTTCCAAAAGAGAATATTGTATCACATCCCACTTTGATTGGAACCTAGAAGGGAAGAGTACAATCAACAACAACAACAACAACATTCCCAATATAATCCCACAAGTGGGATCTGGGAAGAGTAGCATGTGTGAATGACCTTACCCCTATCTTGTGGGGTAGAGGTTGTTTTCGATAGACCCTTGGCTAAAAAGTGGTGTAATCGAAGCATGATAGAAAGGAAAATAACGATAGCAAAACAACAAGGCAAACTAGGTAACATTTTAGTACTCCCTCCGTCCCAATTTATGTGACACCATTTCCTTTTTAGTATGTCCCAAAATGAATGTCAACTTTCCTTATTTGGCAACTATTTCATGGCACCATCTCTATTTTACCCTTGTTAGGTCCCACTTGATTTTAAAGATGTACTTATTGTGAAGAAAAATCAACAAAAGTAAGCACTGAAGTAAGGGAAATTTGGTAAACATAACAAAGTCTTCTCTTATTTCTTAAACTCCGTGTCCAGTCAAATAGTGCCACATAATTTTTTTGATAAGTAATGGTGCCACATAAATTGGGGCGGAGGGAGTAGTAAAATAAAAGAACAATGATACTATGTCTACTAAATAAGGAGAAAATGAGAAGAGGAGACTAGCTCCCTGCCTCTCCCACGTAAAAACACTACACCACTTGGCTACCTACTACCCTTCTACCCTAATCTTCGACCTCCATACCTTTCTATCTAGGGTCATGTCTTCAGTAAGTTGTGTGTCATGTCCCATCTAATCACCTCCCAGTTCTTCTTTGACCTACTTCTACCTCTCCTAAAACCTACTATAGCCAGATGCTTGCACCTCCTTACTGTTGCCTCCGTGCACCTCCTCTTCACATGTCTGAACCACCTTAGCCTCGCTTTCCTCATCTTGTCCGCTACAGAGGCCACCCATCTTGTCCCGTATAACTTCGTTCCTAATTCTGCCTCTCCTAGTATGCCCGCACATCCATCTTAGCAAAATAAAATACGAAAAAATTGGAGCATAACTTACTTCAGAAAATGTCTCCGAAAATAGTAATTATGCACCTAGTCAGAATCACATTGCACATCCTTCCAAAGGGGACAGCAAAAAAGAAATAAGACAGAAGGTCCTCCTTTCTTAAATTTCCACGTTTGCGGCATCCACAACGTAATTATTTTTCTGTAAACTTTACATGAAACTCTCAACTAAAAGCTAGGATTGAGAAACCAGCACAGGATGCAATTGTTGTTCTTGGAGTCAATCAATTTGGGGACTCCAGGATAACCAACTCAAAGTTAACAAAAAAAAAGTATTACAAGAATAAATCAAACAAGCAGTTGTTACAAAAAAAATGAAAAAAACTACTAGCAGTTGTAGTTGGACTTGATCACTTCAATTTTTCCAAAACAACCAATATAAGAAAAAGAACCAAATCAGCAGTCATTTGCAGGACATTTAAGACCAACTAGAAACCAATGATTGGACCTAAGTATGCAGAGACACAGAGAATATTTTACATGTGATGGGGATGAACTTTTGGCAGGTCTTCACAATGAAATTGTCAGATAGATCATCGTCGTCGTCTTCTGCAGTGAACAGCTGTGATGAGATTAAAAAAATATAGGTATCATAATTAAACTGGAGAAAATGTTTCTGGGACAACAATATAGATCAGAGAGTAATATATTTTCAGATCATAAACCAATTATCCTGGAGAGTGGGGATTGGGAGGCCACACCTTCCTATTTCAAATTTGAAAACATGTGGCTGCAAGCTGAGGGTTTCATGGACATGGTAGAAGGATGGTGGAATTCCTACACTGTATCAGGCACCCCAGACTTTGTGCTAATGCAGAAACTAAAGAATCTCAAGAAAGACATTACTAAATGGAACAGGGAGGTTTATGGAAGAATTGAGACTCAAAGGAACAATGCACTTAAGGAACTGGGGAAGCTCGATCAGTTAGCTGAACTCAGTACTCTCTCTACAGAAGAGAAAGGCCGGATATTGAATTTTAAACTACAACAAATAGCAACTGCTGAAGAGATCTCATGGAGACAAAAATCAAGATGTTTATGGTTGAAAGAGGGGGATAAAAATATGAAGTATTTCCAAAGAATGGCCAATTCTCATAGAAAGGGTAATTACATTGACAGACTCAAAATAGGGGATGAAGTAATTGAGGATAAAGAAAGGATCAAGGATGGTATCATGGAGTACTATCAACAAATCTGCAAAGAGATAGAATCTTGGAGACCCTCAGCTGTCTTTGAAGGTTTGCCCAGTCTCAACACAATTGATAAAGAGGACCTTGAACTTTCTTTTACTGAACTGGAGATCTCAGAAGCTCTCATGACTTGTTCCCCTGACAAAGCTCCAGGCCTTGATGGTTTTACCATGGCCTTCTTTCAGAAATCATGGAACTTCATCAAAGAAGACTTGCTTGAAACTTTTAATTTCTTTCATCAGAATTGCCAAATTGTGAGATCATGTAATGCCTCATTCATTGCTCTTATCCCAAAGAAGAAAGGTGTTGTATAACTTAAAGATTATAGGCCTATAAGTTTTATAGGCATTGTCTACAAATTGTGCTGGCCAAAATCCTAGCTGGGAGGTTGGAAAAAGTGGTGGATTCATTGGTTTATGGACAACAGAGTGCATTCTCTAAAGAATAGGCAGATTACCGATGCATCCATGATTGCCAATGAAGTTCTAGACGGGAAAATTAAAAGTGGAGAGTCTGGGATCTTATGCAAATTGGACATTGAGAAAGCTTTTGATCAGCCCGTTTAGTCTATCATACTAATAGGCGCAGTATTGCTTTATAGTCCCCTGTAGTTTGATTTCTGCTGCCATGTGTCATTTACTGTACTTTGCTTAGCTTATTTACCTGCGCTAGTTATTGCTTACTTTTTCGGAATGCGCTATCATGGCTTATTCGCTTTTGATACCAGCATTTTCATACTACTTTAAATTTTTTCTGACCGGGTCTGACCGTTTCTCTTGCTTTGCTTGTGCTTATGCTCTATCTTGAGCCGAGGGTCTCTCGGAAACAGCCGCTCTACCTACCAAAGTAGAGGTAAAGTCTGCGTACACTCTACCCTCCCGAGACCCCATGTTGTAGGATTCCACTTGGTATGTTATTGTTGTTTATTGTAATAAGAATGCATACTCATTGCTTGGATTTTTTTTTTGGATAAGTGTTAAAAGTTTTAAAGATTTGATGAAGCTCATACGCAGAATCAAGCCCGTGACCATTTTATGCACCAAAGTTTCGGCAAAAGGAGGGATGCAACAAAAGAACTTCTCAGGGGTCAACCATCCTAGTACTACCCTTGCCCAAGCAGCTTAATTACGGAATTCTGATGTGATTTGGGGCGTTAGTGTTGGTATGATTGCATCCATTGGTGGAGTCTAAGAGATGACAAGAGGATTTTGTCTATGTTGGTCGTAAAAACAACAAAGCAAGCTGATTTATCCTGGTTGAGAAGCAAGGATTTAATCTCCCTTTTCCACCTTTTTACTACAGTCAATGTATTTTTAGTTATTTCTGTCAGATGATCAACTGATAAAGTTGATATAACATCCTCAAAGAGATTATATCATCAAATCCACAAATTTAGGTACTTTTGTCCTTACATTTTTTGCAACAGCACTAAAGTAAGAATGCTGCAACTTCCAGAACAAGAAATTTGCTAATTCAAGTAATTTGGGAGTCATCAGGCTCTCATTTAGGATGCTTTGCAAATTGCAAATCTATTTAAACAAGAAATAGCAGTTGCAGAAAATGAGCACCTTAAGCATTATTGGAGCAAGACAGTTATGAACAAAGGAAAGACTCGTTGAGGTCCCAAAGCGATGATCATGAAAATTGTATTTAATAGCCACTCCTAACACCCTCCCTACCCCCCCCCCCTACCCCCCTCCAAGAATGATATCCACAAAGATATGTGCATGTATCAGATGCTGCCCTACCTTTTGTTCAATTGCATAAGAAGTAAAATATATAGTCAATATCCATGGTAGTGTGGTACTAATTTTCTGGGGCATGGTCGTCTATAACTATGTTACACGGACTCAACTATGAACATGTATCCAATATGGATATCTTTAAGTATCAGCTACGGGTACGGATACGGGTAAGTTTCAGGCATATATAAGCATCAGGTAGAAGTACTTTGCTATTTTTGTGTAAAGAGTTCATATAAAGTATCCACACTCATGTCACAATCGTTCAACATGGCTACATCAAGGAAAATTAGGGATCATGTAACATAAGTTTTATCTTCTTAAAAACATTGGATCAACGAAAATAGCTAAAGGAGATGGTATTTAATTCACACGAATGTAAATAAATGAAAATGCACCTTGAATGACGAGTACAGAAGAATCCCAGCCAACAGTAGGTTAACTGCCTCAAATCTCTGAAATGACACAGAGATAAACGAGAAATAATTTATAATGTGTACTTCTCTGGGTAGGGGGGTATACTTGGAAGTTGAAACTGCTGCATGTTTGGGTAATATTACATGTTTCTGCAATGGATTAGCAGCTAACCTGCAAAGTTGCTGCTCCTAGCAGTATGATAGACAATCTGAAGATAATGGCACCAGCAATTCCATATGAGAGCACCCGGTTCTGTAGACCCAATATGCAGATTTGCATCATGAACAAGGTCCCATAAATGATAAATAGAAATGTTGCCCAGTTTAAATAAAGAAAAAGTAGGGCCAGAATGAACACAATGTTGTGAATGCAGACAGTAAGTGCAGAAAATAAAAGCACAGCACCTGATACATAAGTGGGACTTTGAAATATTTGAATATCAGAACGAAGACAAATAAATTGTCCACTGACAAACTCTGCTCCAGCAGATACCTGAAAATGTATAGCTAAAACCAGTAAATCCAGAAGTAGTCAAGCCTAGAAAGCACTAGAACTTGAAGGAACAAATAAGAACACCTACGAAGGGAACACATTGTCGAAGATTAAGTAATAAAGAAAAATCAAACAACTCAGATCAATCCCGAGTAAGAATCAATCCTCGGTGCAATCCAGTGCTAAAACATTTACAATTTTAGCACTTTGGCTGTAAGGTACTTCCTACGTGGACTATGATCTGATAGAAGTTGTGGATCTAGATCATGTCTCTCCAACAAAGGAAAACCACAAGGTCCTACTGATCCACAAATACAGAGGAAAAGTAATAGTTCTTTTGTTTGTCCGTTATAATAGGACTAAGAGGGCAAGCTGAGAAGACAAGTGGCTTTTTAAAGGGCAAATGAGAATTTTATTGCTCGTCAGAAGAAGCATTACGAAACTGCTTGCTCACAATTTACAGAAAGATGACAAAAGAAAGCAGGCTTTAAGTTATACAATGGAGAAATTTCATGTTTATAGTAAGGAGTAATACTCTCGCCTCTCGGTTAACAATCAAATTTTCATATCCAGACCAATAGCGTATATGCAAGATCTTGTTACTTATGTGCTAAAAAGTACAGTTGGGGCTCATTTTATGACTTGGTTGAAAGGTAACTTCAGAGATCCTCACTCCTGACCGCGAGCAACGTGAGACAGGTAGTACAACTATTCTTTCCCCAGTCAACATTTAATCTATTCAACCGGCGCAGTTAATAACTCCAAGATAGAACATTGCTTTAGGCTGACCCCTCATCAGCTCCTCGCAGGGGCCATACCCCTGAATGACCTCCCAAACTCCTTAGTTGGATATCAAATCAACAAAACCAGTGCTCTTTTTGATACCCTAGACAAAAGATCTTTGACTTTGAATTAAAGAATCTTTGGCCTAGTTCCACAACTTAGGATGAGCCCACATACATCAGTATCTCTCGGTGAAAAACACTGTCAAATTACTATTCTACCTGGTGACTATCACGTTTCCTAATAAAAATTCAGTAAAGATAGGCCCAAGATCAAGTTATCGTATATAGAAGTTGTCAAAACTCTCTTTCACCCCACACCCCACCCCATCTCCTTAAATATTATTTCTCCTTTTCTCTACTTGCCATATTTTTTCAGAGTTCTTCTCATTTGAATCACAACGATATTATATAGAGGCAATTCTAAATAGTCTTATATTCTTGTTATCGTTTTAGCATTACGCATAATTTCCAAGTACTATGCATTCCATAGTCATAATCAGCACTAGAGGTTCTATCATCTAAAAACAACAAAGAACTTCAAGTATTTCCAAAGTTTATAGGCTTAAATCTTCAATATGCTGAGAAAAGTAGTTTGACTCTTTACCCAGCGAAAAATTCAGATGCCTTGCTAAATCCATCAGTGAACCCCACGCCAACACCAAATGCCACTGCTGAAAACACCTATATAAATCCATCACTATATTTCCTTCAATTTAGAGTGCTCTAGATCAATATGACAAACAATAAATGTCGTTATGACAATAGCTTGGAATTACTTACACAAAAGGCAACCGTTCGGACAGAAGACACATAATTGCCAGACCCTTGAGTTCTTTCTTCTGCTTCATCAACAGAAAATGTATTATGAGACATCTCAATATTGTTGGTGCCACTATGTATTTATGTGACTGTGATGACGAAGTCTCTTCTGCTGAATTAATTTTTGCCAGCCACATTATTCTAACAAAAAAGGATTAACGACCAATGACCTTAGAACATGCGAAAACACTTCTCAATACAGATGGACATCATTTATCTCCTTTTCTATAGTTTTCATTCTAGCTGGATAGTAAGTTGTAGCCATTTTGGTAAAATTAACCAATGGAGATGAAATTATAATGATTTGGTGGGAAGATGTTTAATGAATAACTAACCTTGACCTTCAAATAATTAAGTGGTGAGGGAAACTTGAACTAAGTCCCTGCTTTTTCTTCTTTGCAGAGTGGTGGGTGGGGGTTATATTGGCATATAAATCAATCATATGGAAGCAAGGATGGTTTTATTGTTTCTAATAACCAACATCCATATAGAACTAAAGATGCTAACATAGTTTAAAATGTTATGAAAGAGAGCACATTACATTGGCAACTAAGATTTTGCTATTGCATTAGATGCTAAACGTAAACTATTAGTAGTAAAGAAGTAAGTGCTAATATTTTATGAATCAAGAAATGTTTGCAGTAACGTTTTCTTTTCACTTGTCCGACATGGTTTGGTACAGCAACAAGATAAAATGAAGGGAGATCATTATACATGATTAAGCTAAGACACCTTTCTGGTCTGGCTTTTGGAAAATAGTACTAGATACAACAACAATAACATACCAGTGTAACCCCACATAAAAAATTTGCTTATTATCCACTGCCATTAACATTGTGTCAGGAAATTCATGGAGTTCGTATAACAGTGGAATTTTCTAAATGCTTATCATTTTGTTTTTCCTTGATTAAGGCTTTTTTCTTTTAATAAGAAGCAACTGGTACAGTAATTCTAACCAGTAGTAGATGATTCTTCCCCTTGTTCAGAATTTTTCAAGCTGGAAATGACCGGACTATATCTTCGTTTACAATTACACCCAACTGCAAACAAGAAGAAACTTTAATAAGTACCATGTACAATACAACAACATACCCAGTTTAAATCCCACAACGTGGGGTCTGAGGAGTTTAGAGTGTACGCATAATATACAATGTTAAAAGAAAATATACACATGGGCATTACCTAAATTGGGTGCTGAAAAGCGAAGTGGAGCTGATTTGAAGTGAACCCATTTTGGGCATTTAGCAGGCAAAGAGATTGGGGTCCTGGAGATGAACTTTGGAGGGGATTGAGTAGTGTTGTTATGTATTATGGAAGCCAATTTCATGGTTTTCACTTTGATAACCAAGACTTATCTCTATTTTACTGGTTCAAGAATGAAACTGGCATGATAATTTCTGCACTTATGCTATCCCATTCACATATTCCCCAATTGTTTTTCCAGGTTGTATTATTTTGGGAGTCAAAAAAATAGTAACTATTTCTTTAATTATATTTTTCCAAATTCTCTTAAAATATTGAATTAACTATATAGATTTACATATATTAGAGAATCTGGACTTAAATTTCTAGTGAAAATTAAATGTTTAATCTTGTACTTCCAACACAACCCATTTGATTAAGAAAATCAATATTCTTAATAGACTAAAGAAGCCTGAGTTTAGACCTCTATTCAACGTGTTACACATCTAAAGGTGCACTGGGGATTACTAGAGCGGAGCTCATCCCCTCCTTAATTTCTCTTCCACAAACTAGGAGTAGTGACAAATAAAATTGAGAAGATTCTAATATTTCTTTTCTTTAAATGAAATTTAAAAATTATGGAATCCTCTTCCGAAAAAAAGAATCATTGAATTTCTAGAATTTAAAAAATGAATTTGAATAAAAAAAATCGAATTCACAATAACAATTAAACGACCGAACACTTCTCCACGATAATAGCTGTAGAGCTAACATCATGGTGGTGGTGATCAGTATAGGTCTAATCGAATGAACGGAAATGAGTATTTTTCTAATTGATGGTGGTTGCACTGAGAGCGTTATAGCTGTGGATGAAAAGACATATATTGGCTAGAGTTTTTAGTCTCTAGAGTGTAACAATGACGACATCATCGTAGGATGAAAAGTCATTTAGTAAGGAAAGTAGGGATTGTGGGGGTGGGTGGGTGTAGGCGGTTGTTACAATGGTGGTGGATATTGAGATGTGATGTGGTAGCGGAGGTAATGGCTATGGTGGGGCCGGAGGCAACATTAAGGAGAAAGAAAAAAATTTAAAAATAAAAAAGTTATATTTCGGTTTGTTTTTCATTCTTAGGGACACACGTTAGTAGCATTATATAGTTGTTCACGTTCCCATGAGATGTGGGAGACACACACATCAATATTATCCAATTCCAAGTGACATGATAAACGTCTTTTTGGAGGGTTCAAGTGGTATGAGTCTCAGTCAAAGTATACAACTTGATTATACATAACTCGTGTGTCATACGGCTGGATTACTTATTGCATAAAATTATGTGCTTGGTTTGTGGTGGTGCTCATGTTAGTTGGACATTCATACATTGCAATGTACAATCATTGAATACCAACATGGAATACTTCTAAGTTGTACGTTGTTTACCTACCCCTCTATTTTTTTTTTATATAATTTTGCAAGAAAATAAAGAGATTAGAGTCTATAATACAAATACTAATAAGAAATGGTGTAAAGTATATTATTAATATAACGAAAACTTAATACACTGTTTTTTTTAATAAGTTATGGTGTAAAGTACAATCAGAACATACATAAGGTGCAAGTTGTAACTGAAAATAAGTCGACCTATTGAGGACATTAATACATTCACCACTGTTGTTTTGTAAAGTCGTCTCTTCATCTATTTTCGATATGGCCACAACAACAGGGCCTCAGAATCCCGAAAACCCTATTAAAACCCTAGATCAGCCGCCGTCAGATCCCAATCCAATGGCTGAAACCGTATCTCCTCCCGATTCAGCACCGACATCTGGCGGTTCCAAAGAGGAAATCAAGGAGGGTAATGTTCAGAAGAAGATGAAGCGAGCTGAGCGGTTTGGAATGGCTGTTCAGCTATCTGAAGAAGATAAGCGAAATGCTCGAGCGGAGAGGTATGATTCTTGCATGAATTAGGGTTTGTGGTTTATTTTGGTATGTTGGCTGGTCCTGAGTGCAACTATCAATACATATAATTTTTGGTTCGAATTCTGCATTTTCTTAAAAATAGAATTCATATACTTTAGGCGTTTGGCCATGGATTCCAAATATTTTTCACTTTATTTGGAATTTATGGAGTTGTGTTGGTTATATTTTTTGCAAAGAATATTTGGAATAATGTTCATGCGTGAATGTACTTTTCAAATTTGAAATACAACTTCAAAAGTGAAAAGTGAGTTGGAAAACAACTTATATACAATTTCAAGTTGGATTTGGAATTTTCATTGCGAACCACTGATTTTCAGACAAAACAACAACAATATACCCAATATAATCCCACCAGGTGGGGAGGGTAAAGTGTATGCATACCTTACCCTATCTTTTGACGGATAGAGAGGTTGTTTCCGATAGACCGCGGCTCAAGTAGGAATGAAAGGCAACAGTAATAATAAGCAGAATAGCAGTAAGAAAACGAAGTGAAAGAAACAAGCAGGTAGCAAGAGAAAGCTAAGAATAAGAAATATGAGAATACTAAAATAAAAATGACGGTAATAATATTGATCCTACACTAAAGGAAAATAAAACAAATCCTAATACTAGCCGTCTACCCTAATCCTCGACCTCCACACCCTCCTATCTAGGGTCATGTCTTCGGTAAACTGAAACTTGTTATGTTGAGAGTGGGATTTGAACCCACACCCTCTGGGACTAGAACCTTAATATGACGCCTTAGACCAACTCGGCCATCTCAACATTTTCTGATTTTTAGATAAAGTAAAATTATTCCGGAAAAGAGTGAATGATTTTTATGGCCACACAGATCCTTAGAAATTGTTACTCCCTCCGTCCCATAATAAGTTTCACCTTAGCAAAAAAAATTGTCCCAAAATAAGTGTAACCTTAGGAATTCAAGACATAAATTGGTTGCTTTTTTCCTACTACAAAAACGGGCAAGTTCTCTATTCAAGAAATGTTTATTGGCAAGTTCTCTATTCAAGACATAAATGACTACTATTCATGCATGCTTTAATCAAAAGAGAAAAGTAATCTATTTTTATTAAATAGGGGTAGTTTGGTAAACTTTCCATTGCATTATTGATTTCTTAATATGTGTGTTTTTGGCTAAGGTGGCACTTATTATGGGACGGAGGGAGTACTAGTTTTTTTGTAGAAGTAAAGTTCACAAGAACAAATGTCACATTCTTTGCTGGATATTAGCCTTCTTAATTGATTTTAGGCTGGAGTTTGGTTCCGTTTATTGAAGTTCCCTTGCAGCACCATTAGGTTCAACTGGACATCTTTGAGGATTTGTGGTGGTCAGTGGTGGTTATATGCCTTGACAATAGATTTTCTGGTTATTGTGGGGAAAGATGCTGAGCAATTTAACTCAATATTTACTGATGCATTTTAATGCTTTAATTGAGAGGAGGAGCAGTTAAACAGTTTTAGAACTTTATTTTAGGAAGTTAAGACACTTCATTAATAATGAAGGTTCAGATATTGTATTACTATTTTCTGAGATTTAAGTATCTATCTGGTTGCACTTGCAGTAAAAAATGTACATATATGTGACAAGTTAATAGCATTTCTTAGTTTGTCATGATAAAAGCAAAAAAGTTGATAGCATTCATGTGTTTTGCATTTTTTGGTTTGATCTCTTAATTTGTGTCTTATGGAGTATTGTGATTCTACTGTTTCTTGAATTATATTTCACAGGTTTGGCACTGGGTCCCCAGTTCAAGGGTCAGATGCTTCAAAGAAAGCTGAGGAGCATAAGAAGCAGGCTAGGGCCGAGAGGTTTCAATTTCTGCCTGTTTTCTCCATCTGAGATGTATTGTTAAATTGGTTATGAGTTTCTTCATAGATTTTGGTTGTTCCTCAGGTTTGGGCTTGTGAAATCGGACACACCTGACGAGGAAGCTAAGAAGAAGGCTAGGTTGACAAGGTTTGCACCACCAGCGAAGACTGATCCAGTGGAGGAAGATAAAAGGAAAGCTAGGGCTCTCAGGTTGTAAAAATGATCATGGTTCATTTTCTCTTTATTCCACCTTGGAATCTCCACAATACTTTCCATCCATATATCAGTGTGCAAAATATAAAAATCCATAGAAAATCAGTGTTTGACAGATATATGACTTAATTCTGATTGTCATGTGCTTTTTTTTTTAATAGGTTTTCACAACCCCAGCCTGGTTCACAACCACAAGCAAATGGCAAAGGAAATGTTGAGCAGGTTTGTTTTTGTATGCATAAGCAGTATTAGGTTTGGCTCAAAAGAAAAATAGAGAAGTGCCATCATTATGCATTTGAATGTATTTTTGACTTTACTTATGCATGTGGTATTCATGAACTGAGAGGCAGATCTTGTGTGACCTCCTCATCTAAAAGTTTAAGTTATTAAAGAAGAAAACTTTTATTTATTTATTTTGGTATTCAACACTTAGCACGTTTTCTTAGGCTGCGTGAGAATATTTTTGTTAATAAATGATGATGACATTTGAACCCAAGACCTTTACCAACAACCAGGTGCTTCAACAGTTACACCATAGGTTTGTCCAACAACCAGTTCTTCTCATCGCTGCACATTACTAGAAAAAGTGATTGAATGGCCAAGAATAGGAACATAATCCTAACCTCTCTCCTCTCTCTGGGATCCCCACGCTAAAATAGAACTCTATTTTGACATCTCTTTTCAAATCTCTTCCATAACTTTCACTAGGCAAGTGGTTGAACAGAAAAGGAAGATTCAAAGAAAGAAAGAAGCATCTAAAGGGTCTTCTTTTTTGATTCTTTCTTTGAACTCATAACGATGGCTGGTTTAGTGTTTACGTTCAACTCCTTATGATTTCTTCTTCTGCCTCTTTCATTTTTAAAATCATTCCCTTCATCTTTGGATACAATCCCAAGTGGGTTCACCTTAATAGCTCAGAATAAATCAAATACGTGCATTAAGATACGGAGGCTTTTTATTCCCTATGTTGCTCGGACTCTTCACTTTCGGTGCCACACCCGTGTCGACACGACATGGGTGTGTGTGTGGGATCCGTACCCGATCTGGTCAACCGATTTTGGGTACTTTGACCAAAATTGGCGGAGAAATTCCGGACAGATTCAATGATTTCTTTAATAAAAACAAAAGCTAAGGTGAAATTGAAGAAAATGGAATACCTTGTATATATGAATTTCTATATCATTCTTTTTCCTTTATATCTCCCAGGATTCTCCTCTTGGATCAATATTTTCTCCTCAAGTTTTTTCACATAATATCTCATAATTTAGGTTTTGTAACTCTATTTTTAGATATTTGAATTATTTTTAGCTGAATCCCCGTACCCGCATCCATGTCTGGATCCGTATCCCCGAATCTTAAAATTTAGATCATGAAGGATCCGACCTCTAGATCTGAATCCGTATCGGACACCCGCACCCGAGTGCGATCAACTTAGCTTATTCCACAACAACGAAAGTACTTTTTCGCTTTTTCATATTTCTAGAATTTGGTAGACTCTCCCTACAAGCAGTTTACTTCTTTCAAGTTCATTGAGTGGTTGTCACCATTAACTATACTAGTTCTGCACTCATTGTTTCCAATTTCTGGATCCCTCTTTAGTTGATTTCTTCTTTCTCTACAAGCAACAATGCCTCGCTCCAAATAATTTGGGATCAGCTATATGAACTCCTCACTATCCATGTTTCTCCTTTTGAGCTCAACTCATGTCATCATCATACCAAAAAAAAGGTGAAATATAAGTTAAACATATATAATGTAATAACAACAACAACAACGACAACAACAACAACAACAACAATAATAATAATAATTATAATGATGATGATAATAATAATACTATCACCACTACTACTACTAATAATAACAACATTTCTCTATATTTTTACTGGCATATAAATTTATGATAAGGTCAAATATCCCTAGAAAAGCAATAGGTCCAAAGACCAAAATCAACGTACTAACAAGACAAACTTATTTCCAACTAGTATATATCACCTATAGGGATCTTTCTCTAATATATAATAGTGTTCTCCTAATCTATGGGTACATTTAATTCAGGAAACTGCTGCTGTGGACAAGGCTGGAGGAGAACCTGGATGATTCCAAACTTTGTTAAAGTGTAAGACTTGCTCGACTGTATCGTTTACTGTTATTGGGTTGTGGGTAGGGTCCTTCTTAACTGCAGAATGGAAGTTCCTTATTTTTAACCACCTCTTTCCAATTCTTGCAGGTTGGTGGGCTAGGATTCTAATGTTTTTGACTTTCCCGTAGCTTATATAAATTTTGGCCTTCTAATTACTGCAAAAAAAGAAGGCTTTTCTAGTATCCTGAAGTAGCATACTGTGTTTCTGGAGAGCACTAGGATAATTGACAACCACCTCCTTGGCGTCAAACTACCAGAAATGACCCACGATCAATATAAAAAATGTTGAAACTACAACCAAAGTATCCTTCTTGAAGTGTTTGATTTGATGACTTTATCATCAGTCTCTCAGTTATTAATCTGCAATTACTGTCTTAACATAGAAAAACATAAGACTCCTGTTGCATGTCAAGGATCAAAGTGCTAGATTTTTAGTTCCAACTTTTCGAAGTGGTTCAGAGTAGATTGGAGTTTGCTTGATGTTAAAACATAAATGTTCCCTAAGGTTAGAGGCTGTCATTGGACATGCATAATTTAGCAGAAGTCCACTATTTGGGTATTTTGCTGTTACATTCGACCTTATAGAGGTCCTTCAGCGCTCTAATAGCGAAAGTGGGAAGTGTAGTACATCTTATGTTTTCTAGCAGATAAACATTTATCTTGCATTGAAAGATTCAAGATAATTTGTACTTGTTGATGCATCATATGGTTTTGGTTTGGCCATGTTATACTAATTTTGCCGTCGGGTTCTCCATAGCCAGTTAGAAAGGTAAGACTAGTTATATTTGTTGCATTATATAGTTGCTACTTGCTAGTGCATCTCATGGTTGTGGAACTTGTTTGCACACTGGTGTATTTTCTGCAGAGTTACATTGCTGGTGTCATATGATGGTCAAGTTGTCAAATCCACATTTCTTCAAACTGGTTCTTTTTGGCTTAGCTGTTTCGGTTATGAACTTCAATGGTTTAAGAGCTTTCCAAGTTTTTGCTTTAAGATTTGATGTGGGTCATTTCGGAAAGATTGACACCAAGGAGGTGTTGTTGACTACCTAGTATCACCAGGTAAATCTTGTAGGCTGCAGTCGATGGCCGTGTAAAAGTAGGTTTATAATGTCCTATGATTATGTTCTTGTTATTGTGAAATTAATTGTAAACGACAATGTTAATTTAGTTGTGGTTTGTCGTTGAGCTTTTCCTAAATCCATAGGCAATAATTTTTATGTATCTTTTTGGCTGTTAGGATTCAAGCCATCGAAATTTTAAACTTCATCAAGTACTTATGTTGTTTCGACTTGAATGAAACGAGTTGCCAAGTTTTTTGAACTTCTTAGAGATCCGATGACTAATAAGTGGATAAACTGTGATATATATGGAAACAAAGGGGATCATGTCATTAAACTAGAATTATTCAAATAGCATCCTGCACAGGAAGAAGATGGAAAATAGAATGGCACTCGTCGATGTCATTAAACTTACTCTTTCTAACATTAATTTCACAAAACTAACTACTATTTGTAATACTAAGGTCACAAAACTAGTTTTTGTAACAGTAAAATCACTAAACTATGTGTCAGTTGTCCTGAAAATACACAAATCACCGGAAAGTCAAATTTCGCCCAAAAATTACATGTCATCGTCACATCATTATTTTGCCACTATGCACATGCCACATGACAAAAATTTTAAGTATCACAAAACTTTCACCTTTTCATAACCTATATTTTAAACATAAACAACTAAAGAACATTAAAATTAAAAGGAACGGAAAAGAAAAACGAGTTACTGCAAATCATATGTACAAATTTGAAAAGAGCTGCCAAAACAAGCTTCTCATCATAACCGTGAATCGTTCACAAATCAGGAAGCGCTTTTTTCATCCAAGAAGACAACATTAGATTCATCCAAGAAGACATCATTATATGCAACCTTGTGACATGCTATAAGAAAAACAGGCTGTTTCACAAGTTGACTTTTGTTTTCACTAGTAAAACTTCAGTGTCAAAACTGAAAATCCCTCCTTCACTCTGAGGAGAAAACTTTTGTTTCTAACTGGTAAGCTTTGGTGAAGAATGAGGGCCATGATAGGTACGTCGAGAAGATGCTGCTAACAGTCGATGCCCCGATAAGCATGTTCATTACAACAATCTGCAATTGAATGGCCTCCAGAGGAGAAGCTCCACCCATAATTAGACCTGTCATTGCACCTGGAAGTGATATAAGACCAACTGTTTTGGCATTGTCTAACACAGGAGACAGAGCGATAACAAGTGATCTTTTCACTTGTTGTAATGTTGCTTGCCTTGGAGTTGCCCCTAGAGCCAATGCTGTCTCTACCTAGCCAAAGAAAAAAAACATTTTTTAGTATGATCAACACCAAGTTTCCATTTACCAAAATTGTACCTAATCTTATAGCAATATGATTGCAGATTGATTAGATTTTTTGAGATTGTGCAGGGATTGAAGGGGGGAAGGGTCAAATTTTATCTTGTACAATCTGGAATTGAGCAACTTTACTGTATCTGTAAGACTTTTGGTCTAATATTACCTCATCGCTAGAAAAAAGTCTCATTTAGAAAATTAATCATAATCGTTATTTATTACAAAATTTAGCTAGTATTAACATTGTGTTACCGTCCGAAGTGTTTGCCATTTTATCGGCGGACGAAATCGGATGACAAATTGATTCCTTAACTAAGCGATTTGGGCTAGAAGCGGAACTCTAACTTCCGGCAATGGGTTTCCCAACTACTCCAGAAAGCGTTAGGATAGTGAGTGAGTAAACTAGGTGGTAAGAAGCATAAATACAGCTAGAATGCAATAAAAGCGGTAAAGGTAGAATGAACATAAATAAGAATCAGTTTTCTGATTGATTGTTTTGTTTATTCTGTACAATTGATTCCTATATTTATAGTACAAAAAAGAAAAAAAAACAATACAACGTGATTTTCCCCCCATGTTAGCCATCAAGTAACCCACTAAGTTCAATGGTCGACCATGGTGGAGGTGGTGCCGATTTTCTCGCCCTCTACTCCTCTTGCTCGGATAATTCCCCTTTCTTTTAGCTGTTGTTGGCCGTTATCGCTTCTAGGGGTCCAGAAACCCTTTTGACTTGGTCGTTGAGGCGTCTGCATCTGAGTGGGTCCCAATCGTACCTCTAACTAACAACTCGGCTAAGATGCCTTAGTAGCCGATGTAGTTCTTGTAGTCGAGGGCTAGGAGTAAATTCGGCTCTGGAATAGTTCGGATGTCACTGAATTCGGCTAAACACTTAAATTATTTTTGAGTATTAACAATTGCCCCCTACATTAACTCGAGTGTGACTGTTGAGTTGATGTATCCGAAAGTAGCTGTCGTTTCAGTCTGACAGCTGCGCATGTCACTCCAACTGTCTCGTCTCTAGTGCATGCAATGATGATTACTTCTAAATTGGGTTTCCCCTTCAACCGAGATGTCTTTATTACCACGAATCGTTTCCAATCCAACCGTACATTCGAAGAGGTAGCCCTAATTTTTGCCACGCATCGAGATCTACTTAGGAAGAGACACCTTTCCGAGAATTTTTCTCTTAATCTTACAGTCATCTCCGATTTCTTCCCTTCTGCATAAAAAACCCTATTCTTGACCCTTTTCTTACTCAGATGCCATGGCTTCTTCTTCCTCTTCTCAAAAGATATATGAGACCACTCTAGTCGAGAAAGACCTAACTGATGTCTTGGTCCTTGTTGATGAATAGTTGGTTCTGGCTCCATATGGTAGGGCGGAACAAGGCGACGTTATTTTATCTCAACATCTTAGCCCGATGACCTATGACCTTTTGCTCACCTGCGACTGGTTCACTGTCGACCGCTCTCCGGCTAATCTATGCACTTGGTCAACCAAGGTCGCCAACTATTCTTCTTGGGTGGACCGGGTCAGGTCGGCCAAAGGAACCGAGTGGGGGTGTATGAGTATTTACGACGCCATTGTACTATCGGGGTCTGATATCTCCTGCAATATCGACCTCATATATGCATTTCTTGGTTATTGGTCGACTACCGTTAATGCTTTTGTTTTTCCCTGGGGATGATAACTCCCACCCTTCTTGATGTAACAACGATACTAGGTCTTCTGATACCGGGAGCCGAAGCGCCTACCCTAAGTGAAATCAAAGTTCCTGACTTGGGGATTGTTCTAAAATAATCTTCTAGCTATGGTTCCTTTATGACCGCTAACCGCCAAAGTTTGCCTCTTCCGGTCGATGATGCTGAGCATCATGCTTTTCTGCTCTATTGGTTTAGCCGTTACTTCGTCTGTACGGGCTCTTGTGCAATTGTCAAGGAGCTGGAGATTTATGTGGCTTTGGCCGTTTCAGGGGAAGATATCAGTTGGGCATCCCTCTTCCTGGCTTACTTGTACATGGCTTTGGGCGATGCTCAAGCTAGGTTAAGGGACTCTCGAAATTTGGATACTTTGGCCGGTTCTATGTGGTTCCTTCAGTTATGGATCACTTTGTATTTCTCAGAGTTCATCCTTGATGATGTTGATGGCAGCCGTTCTCCGTTAGATCCGTCGGTGTTAGCCGACACTCTTCGGGGAACACCTCTTGTGCCCCAGGACGTTTTCACTACAACCTCCACCCTACATGGTCTGTCCCGAGACCATTACGCAGATTGGTAACCGGTTCTTGAAAAATGGGCCACTCCCGATTGGGTTCATCAAATAGCCGATGACAACCTTTCATTCACTCAGCTGAAGGTCATGAATCGAGTATGGGGGCGTATCCTTACGTCTAGGGATCTTTTGGGAGGCTTGAAGCATAACTTTAGGCATAACAAGTTGACCACCGAGCCCTATCGACCCAACTTTGTGGCACGACAATTTGGCCTGACTCAGCATATACCATGGCCTCACCGTAGTGTTGCTCATTCGATCCACCGCTGCTCTCTAAATTCCAAGCAGACAGAGGAGATAGCCGCCCACAATCTTGATAAGCTTGCCCTTTTCGTCTGGCAGCCGTTCTCCCAAAGGGCCAACACCACTGTTGTTTTTGTTGATTGGTGGAAGGTAACCACAGAAAAATTCTTCCAATCCTCTCTGGAAGTCTACTGCGATTGGCTGATCCAGGCAAAACAAAGTGATCTGCTGGTCCCATCGAAGAAGAAAAACCCAGCAGACGCTAAGCCAAGGACAAAAGAGGTCCCTTCAAAGGTGGTTTCCATCAATTCGGCTAGACCTACTGCCTCTTGGTCTTCCTTTAGGCTGCGGCAGCCAAAAAGAAAAGGTGAATTGTTTTTTTTTCTACATATATGTTGGCCAGAATTTCTTATACATTTTTAGGCTAACACTTTTTTTATCTTTTAGTAACTTCATCTCCCTCAGGGTTTGTTGATTTGGAGACTACTTTTGACACCGAGTCCCCATCACCCAGGAAACTAGTGTCCAAGCAACCCAGACAAAACGGAGGGGTTATCGTTCGAGATTATAGTGAGGAAGGCCCCCACAGACACAGAGTTCCTGTTCTGCTGAGGAGGAGGAAGAAATTGAGGTATATTACTCAGCTGGATAAAACACATTCGCATTGGCTACTAAGGTTTCTATTTGATCTCTAGAGACAACAACTGATAAGGCGCAGACGGCTGCATAAAGCGTCTGATGCTCCTCTTCATATTGGGATAGCCGTAGAGGTATACCCTTTTCCATATGCTTGGCCTTTCACTGCCTCCGGGCACTTGTCTCTATACTCGATCTGTCCTTTCTGTATAGGAGACCGCTGGAGATAATCCTTCGGCTGGAGCCCACCCAACTGACGACTTAGAGGTACCAATCGAAATCATCCCGGAAGATGCGCTTTTGCGTTATTTTGGCTCAGTCGACACTGCATCTCCACCAGCTTCGCCTATTGGAATCCATCGAGACCGAGTCGAGGAGTTTCTCACCAGGGGAATTCTAACCAACAAAGAAGAGTTCCATGCTCTAAGGGCCTCTTTACTCTAATTGTCAAAAGAAACAACGAATTCCCCGGTTCTGGCCAACACTTACAATGAAATGGATTTGGATTTGAATGATTTATTTGCTTTACATAGAACGACCAAAGATAGTCATGATGAGGTTGTCACTGCTCTGCAATACTTTGGGTCTCTTTGGTAAGAGAAGAACCGCATTCAGACTTCTTTCAACGAGGTGAATGCAGGAAGGCAACAAAATGTCAGCCGAAAGAATGACTTGCAAGAACAGCTGTACAAACTGCGAGTTGAGTTGGAGAGTATCCAGGCGGAGGTCAGGGCTATTTTTTCGGCTATAGGTGCCTTGGACTCGGCTATTGGTGCCCACGACTCCTCCCGTTCTTCTTTGTTTCGACAGAGCCTTCAATTGGATAACAAAATCCAGGAACTCGGTAACCAGCAGGCGGTTTGGGAAATGGATCAATGAGCTGGTAGTGAACGGCCGGCCAAATTGGAGAATAAATGGACTGAATGGAAAATCCACCTGGTTCAAATAATATCGAAAATCACTACTCCCTTGTCAGTTGATCCTGTTTCTGAGTTGTCAGTCGATACCCTTATGGAATTGCAATCCGAAGCCATCGTTGCTTTTGTTGTTCAAGAGGTATCGACCGATACTCAGGCTTTTACCGAGGTCCAATCAGTTGGTGTGACTGAAATCGCACATGGGTTAGGAGTGGGAATCCCCGAAGAGCTAGGGGTAGTTGAGTAGTTGTCGTTAATGCGGCTGGTGATGAGGAACAGACTGCAACAATTCAAGAAGACTAAGCAACCGTTGATTTAGATGATCTTGAGACTTCAATTGCTGATAATGTAGTGCAATATTCGATTGGTTCAAAGCCGACCAATTCGGCTTCTTAGTTGTATCATCCCCAAATCGAAGGGTCTGTTATTGTGACCAGGCAGCTGGTCTGTGGCTGTCGTTTGCTTGTATATTCCCCAAATCGAATGGAAGTTATACTCTTTCGCGATCAGGCAATCGGTCTGTGGCTGTTGATTACTTATGCATGCCCCAAAATCGATGGGTAATATTTTTCCAAAATGTCTACCGTGTACATTTCTTTTCCATACATGTTTATCGCTTGATCTGTATCGCTGGCAACCTGTGGGTTCGATGTGAAGGGTCATTTCCTAGTTTGACGATCATTTGTCAATTTTACGATCTTCCATTTCAATAGGTGGGATGATTTTCCAAACTAAGTCTCCTTCGGCAAACCTCTTTAGGCTCTATATATTTGTCGTATGCTTTGGCCATTTTACGTTTACCGACTTTGACTCTTTCTATGATTGTCAGTCAATTCTGACCCAAGTCCATTAGCATGGCCTGCTGATATTCTTCCAAACTTAAGAAAAATTGATTTGGCCATCCGTAATGATATTAACTTATGAGGACAACACTACATCTTGGCCATAGATTTAGCTGATAGGATGTCGTCCCCGTAGCTGTAGATTTGGAGTTTTTGATTGCCCATTTCATTTAAGACATGTCTTTGTAAAATGAGTTTATTCAAACTTTTCACACAATATATACAACACGGGGTATAAAATAAGACTCGAGTTTTGTACAAGCGTGGAACAAAGACAAACAAAGTTAGGCGTAAAACTCCTATCAACAGCTCAAATGTTGTTAGCCGCCAGATTTGGTTTTCTGTCGTGGTTCCCCATCTGCGATGCCTCGGCTATCCTTGCCTCAGAACCTCGGGAGGTCAGCTGATGCCACAGGTCACGTATGAGTTGGGTTTCCTCAACCATTTAAATCCTCCACGGTAAGCCGTGGTTCGACCAATTATTTTATTTCAAACCATCGCGAGGTAAGATTATAGGATTCCCAAGATCCTTCTTTATACTGCTCTGTGATGGCTATGAAAGACACATAGGGTGAATAGAGGACAACCTCTATGTTCTGAACCCCTGGTCGGAACGGATTATCATCCGTTGGGACGATTTCTATCTTGTCTCCTTCCCAAAAGATGAGCTTTTGATGCATGGTAGAAGGAAGGCATCGGCTGGTGTGAATCTAGTCCCTGCTGAGCAGAATGGTGTAGGACGGCTTGCCATCTATTACAAAGAAGGCAGACCTGACCGTCTTAGGACTTACAGTGATTTCTGCTACTAGAATTCCCAATGCTTCAGAGGCTTCTCCCATAAATCTAGCAATTTTCATGTTAGTTGGGATGAGATCCTCCATTGTTTTGTTAAGATCCTTCAAGGTAAGCAGCGACATCACATTCAGCACAACCCCATTGTCGACAAACACCCGACTAATAATTTTGCCACTAATGTAAGCCTTGACGTAAAGGGGTTTGAGGTGTTTAACCATATATTCTGTAGGTGCCCCAAATACGGTGCTCAAAGTGTCCCTAGCAAGGGTTTCGACTATTGTTTCCCATTCTGCGTCTTCTACGCAAACATCACATTCTAGGCTATCCAGCGCGGAGCGGCTGACCCAGAACTCACATAGGATTAGGCTGACCATTTCAATATCTGTCCAGATCTCATCAACCAGGTCCTGGCAAAATAAATCGAGGATGGAGTCGCTCATTTATCCAATTTGGTTAACCAGACGCTCATATCTTCCATTTCCTGAAGATAAATGGGGATTGACTGGGAATCATCTGACTGAATCATCTGCACGATCTGTGGGATTGCCTCGATTAGAGGTCCATTCGGAGCCATATTCTATTGCTGGGGTTCCTCCATCGGGACATCGATAGGTTGTTCATCCAGCTCTGGTTGATCAGACATCTCTCCTTCAGGCGATATTGCCCCTGAAGTAACTAAGCCGAATGCCCGCTCGATAGTCTCAGCTACGGCAGACTCAGGAATCTCATGATTTTTGGCTTCCTTGGTGCTGGAAATTAGATGCAATGTCTATTGCATCTTACGCAAGGCCTTGGCCCGTTGCATCCTTCTTTTCTGAGTCCTAGATGAGACTATCGGTGGTGTCTATTTCTTTCCAGAAGTATGATTGATGAACCACTTCTCCTCTTCTGTGTTGGCGGCTGGTTTAATCATTCTCTGGGGTCTCGTCTGGTCCTCATTTCTCGCTGTGATATATAAGGATGAAACACCCTTGTTTACGTTAAACTCGACCATCCTCCGTTTGGTTTTTGGGAGTGGTTCTTCATCTATTCGAGGCATGCTCGGCTGCCGGTTGGTTGGCATATGTACTTGCCCCCAGGCCTATACCTGGGGCCGATAGGGACCCTTCTGAACCTCATGGTTTGTTCCTGAAGTTCTCGTTCAATGTCCCTCGAGTATTTAGGGCGGTCATGAAAACTGCTCCTAGTTGGCTGCCTATCATCGCGAATGTCATGTAAGCTGCCTAACCGATTGAACACAGAGGTCCTTGCGTCCTTTTTCCCTTCGGTAGGTTTCTTTGGAACCCACACCCTTTTCATCGGCTGTCTCCCTTTGGTGTCCCTTGACTCATTGGGCTTAGAAAAAGATACCATAGATATTGGTACTGCGGGAAATGGGACGGTATCAATGGACATTTCAGCCATACTCTTGTCGGCTAGCTTGAACCTCCCCTCTTTGATGCCCTTTTGGATCTCCTTTCTGAAGACCACACAATTAGAAGTAGAGTGACTGTATGAATTATGCCACTTGCAGTACTTCTTATCTTTGAGTTCCTCGGCAGGCAAAATCATATGACCATCAATCAGACGAATCTGCTTATCTTTGAGCAGATGATCAAAGATCTGCTTATCTTTGAGCAGATGATCAAAGATCTGCTCTGCCTTTGTGATGTCAAATGAGTAACCGACCCTGTCATCCGATGAACTCGTCTCCTTGCCTTTTACGACTTTCAAGGCTGGGCAGGTGTAAACCTTACCCCTGACGATCTCGGCTACCATTGTATCTAATGTGCAATCGGCTGACTTTAAGTCAGACTTATCTGCCTTAATAATGGATACCAAATGGGAGCCTCAATTTCGGTTGGCTCTTCTCTTCTCATTCTTCTGGATAAACTGCTCTATTTGGCTAGCCTTCCCGGCTAACTGGCTTAAGTCAAAGCAATATTGTCCCACTAATTTCTCATTTAGCTGTGGATGCATGTTGTTGATTATCATATGGGCGCATTCTGATTCATGGAAATGTACAGTGCATTTCCCAACCTTTCTTCTGAATCTCTCGATAAAGTCGATAGCCGACTCATCGATCTGTTGCCTGAGATTCATCAAATCCATCACAGTGACTCGAGGTTGGGGCCAATAAAATCTATCATGGAAACAACGCTCCATGTCAGCCCAACTCCATGTCAGCCCAACTCTGCACGGAGTCGGGGGACAAAGATGAGTACCAGGCAAATGTCATTCGATTAGAGAAGCGAGGAATAACTGCAGCTTGTGATACTCGTTCTGGGCAACTTCGCCACATTGGGCGGTAAATCTGCCGATATTCTTAATGGTAGATTTGTCGTCATCACCCGAGAAGGTGGCAAAATCAGGCATTTTGAAGCCTCTTGGCAGTTGTGCTACCCGATCTACCCAATCGGGGTAGGGCTTTCTGTAAATAGGCTTGTCCAAGGGTTTCAGTTGCATGCCAAAGTACCTCCTCATGGTATTTGCAATAGTTTCAGGGTTCATCAGCCATGGCGTCCCCTGTCGATTCTAGACTGGAATCGGCTGGTATGCGTTCTGAACTGGAGGCCTCCATTCTGCACCTTGTTGAACAAGGTTTTGAAAATTATAGACATTATGCTGGCCATTACTAACAGGTAGGGTATATCCTCATTGCTGTTGTTGGGCATAGCCACCAAAGCCTGCAACCTGAGCTCCTGGAACAGCCGACGAAACTTGAGGATAAAGTGGAACAGTGTTCTATGTCTGCTCTCCTCAAACATCAGCCATTCTTAGAAAGTTTGCGCTTCCTAAATGGTATAGATTGGGTACTAGCTGTGACTACTGGAATAGTGTCCCGCTGTAGACATCATCACCAGATAGCCTAGCAGAGTAATAGCCAGGGGCCATCAGCTGCCAGTTCTGTTGGCCAACATTGGTCGCATATACCGTAGGGCCGTTGGCATAAGTGTACAGCGTAACGGGCGGTAAACCAAGGTGAACTGGTCTCTGAGCCATAATGATCTGTCCATACTGCAGATTTTCTTGGTCGAGTGGCACAACTTGCCCCCAGTGTTTGGTGGCAACCATACAGTAGACTGGTTACTAAGTGACTGGGCTTGTGCTCCTAGGTGTGCTATCGGCTGTACCTGAGCAAGTACCGACTGATACACATTCGGCTGAGGAACAACATCTGAAGTCACAGTTGCATGTTGCACAACATCATTCGTTAGAGGGATGATTTAACTAGTCGAACCTTCTCCTGGACGCAGTCGATTAACTTTCAGTTCTCTCGCCTGCTGAACCTCATTATGCACAATTGGCTTGACAATGTCAGCCAATTGTTTGGAAACCTGGTACATAGTGTCGTGGATGCCCAAATCAATTTGTTATTTAATGAATGACGTGATCATAATAGTTGGACCCTCAGATTGACTAGGTTCACCCACAGCTTGGGTTGATGGAAGAAGTGGAGGGGTATCAACCGATGTAGGCATACCCGAAGAAGATGGTGGCTCGTTGTTCTTTCTGGGAGGATTCTGTTTAGGATGTGGACTGGACTCTTGGTTCATTTTCTTACCTGACCTTAGGCGCATACGCCAAGTATGATCCTGACCTGGAGAATCAAACTTTGCTATGAGATCACCTATGATCCCACTGGGCATGCCAAATTTATTGCCGTCTGAAGTGTTTGTCATTTTATCGGCTGACAAAATCGAATGACAAATTGATTCCTTAACTAAGTGATTTGGGCTAGAAGCGGAACTCTAACTTCCGGCAATGGATTCCCCAACTACTCCAGATCGCATTAGGACGGTGAGTGAGTAAACTGGGTGGTAAGAAACATAAATACAACTAGAGTGCAATAAAAATGGTAAAGGTAGAATGAAGATAAATAAGAATAAGTTTTTTGATTGATTGTGTTGTGTATTCTGTACAATTGATTCCTATATTTATAGTACAAAAAAGAAAAAAAATTGTACAACATGATTTCCCCCCCTCATGTCAGCTATCAAGTAACTCACTAAGTTCAATGGCCGGCTACGGGGAAGGTGGTGCCAATTTTCTCGCTCTCTACTCCTCTTGCTGGGATAATGCCTCATTCTTTTAGCTATTCTTGGCCGTTACCGCTTCTATTTGTGCGGAAACCATTTTAATTTAGTCGTTGAGGCGTATGCATCTGAGTGGATCCTAGTCGTACCTCTAACTAACAACTCGGCTAAGATGCCTTTGTAGCCGATGAAGTTCTTGTAGTCGAGGGCTGGGAGTAAATTCGGCTAAACACTTAAATTACTTTTGAGTGTTAACACACTGTAAAATCAGTGCGTATACAATTATCATACACTTGTCATACATTTAGTATACACTTGGGTCGAGTACAAAGGGATATGGTTAGGCGGGGATACATATTTTTAGCCTTCTGGTTATTAGTGTAAAGTTCCCTAATTTTAGACAATAATATGAAGTTAAGGGTAAACTTGAATCTTTTTGCTCAAAAAATTCCGGCACGTGGTGTCTGCGGATTTTACATTGGGGAACAATTAATGAAAAGGCAAATACGAGATAATTTATTAATGACGACTTGACAAGGGTATAATACACCATAATTGTAACAAAGAAAGGAAAAATTAAGCAATTTTGGATTGTATAGAGACCGTAGGAAATCAATTCCTTGATTTATTTCATTCCCATAGTTAAATATATATATACAAGTATACAATGCTAACATTAAGGAATACTAATCTAATCATCCTAAACTAATTTATACTAATTTATAATCAAATCCTAATCATCCTAAATTATGTTATTACAAAATATATGATATGATCATGATTTGATATAATTATGGGATGGACCCATAATTATCCTAACAGTCCCCCATAGTCTTAGCGGGAGGTTCTCGTATGATGAGACTGTCCCTGAAATCATCAAATAGTACGCGTTGAAGACCTGACAATCTGATAACGGGACAGTACATGGAGAACACACACTTGTCCACGTGCAACCTTTTCTCGGACAAATAATATATCCACCTCTATGTGTTTTATGCGTGGATGTTGGACATGATTACCAGATAAGTATATCGCACTCACATTATCACAATATACCATTGTTGCCTTTCAATCGAACCATAGAGCTCTAAAAGAAGATTACGGAGCCAAATAATCCAACAACCATATTGGCTACACTCGATATTCTGCTTCGGTGCTCGACCGAGACATCGTTGGCTGTCGTTTGGACGACCATGAAATGAGGTTGTCGCCCAAAAATACGCAATAACCAGAGGTGGAACGTCGTGTATCCAGACAACCACCCCAATCTGCATCTGTATAAGATGAGAGACTCAAAATGGAGGACTTATACAAATGCAATCCAAAATGAAGAGTACCCTTGACATACCACATAATTCGCTTGAGAGCCCCTATATGTTCCTCTTTAGGATCATGCATATGTAAACACACTTGCTGAACCGCATAGGAGATATCAGGTCTCGTGAAGGTGAGGTATTGCAAGGCCCCTTCAAGGTTGTGGTAGTATGTTGAATCACTACATGGGGTCCCTGTAGCGTTGCTTAGTTTGGCATTTGTATCAATAGGTGTGTGCGACGGTTTGCATGAGGACATACCAGCTTTTTCAATGATCTCCTCGGCGTATTTCTTTTGATTGAGAAACGGACCACTTGCATATTGGGTTACATCAATGCCCAAAAAATAATTTAATGAACCCAAATCCTTCATAGCAAATTCTGTATCAATGAGGGACATAATAGACAGGCGAAGTGATGTAGATGAGGTCGTGAGAATGATGTCATCTACATATAAGAGGATATATGCCATGTCATTTCCCAATGAACAGGGACTGATCGGACTTGCTGTGTGAGAAACCCAATGTGGATACAAACCGTGCAAACCTGTTATACCATGCCCGTGGAGTCTGTTTCAAACCATATATGGATTTTTTTCAACAGGCAGACATAATCCGGACGTGTAGAGTCTCGGAAACCCAACGGCTGGTGCTTGTAAACTGTCTCCTGTAAATGGCTATGTAGAAATGCATTTTTGACACCCAACTGATGAGTGGACCAGGATTTAGACAGTGCCAGGCTAAGAACCGTCCTGATAGTTGCTGGCTTAACCACCGGACTGAATGTTTCACCACAATCCACGTCAACCTGCTGAGACATGCCATCACCAACAAGACAAGCTTTGTATCTCGCAAAGGAGCCATCAGAAATCTTTTTATGATAAAAAACCCACATAGACCGAATTATGTTCACATTAGATGGACGGGGCACTAATTCACACGTCTTATTTTTAATAAGAGCATTAATTTCGTCTATCGTGGCAGCTTTCCGATTCGGGTTTGATAGGGATGCTTTGGGATTTCTCGGAAGGGGTGATGGTTGGACTGAAGATGTTAGGTTAAAATAACGCTTAGGTCAAAAAATTCCGTGCATTGCACGAGTTTCAATGGTCTGAGGTTTGGGATTTGGGCTAGTGGGCTGAGTGGCAGACCGAATTTGGGCCAAAATAGTGGGCTGAGTTATTTGGCTTTCTGCTCGGTTATAGAGCCAACATGGGTTTGGACCTATGAACATGGGCCTGAAGAGCTGGGTGGTGTCACGGGCAAGGGGGCAGAGGCCTCGCTCCGTTGGGCCTGCCCGCTACTAAATGTGGACTGGGCTGAGGCCGAAGGAAGAGAGGCAGTGACCTCTGCTCCTCGGACTAGCCCAGTCACATTTAGTGGTTGGGCTGGTCCCACACTATTTTGGGTGTTTAAATGTTGATTCAAAATTAGATGTATTCCGTCGTCCAAAAAATCATATGAAGGTGAGGATGCCATGTGAGATTTAACAAACGGGAATGTAGAGTCATAAAATATGACGTGACGAGAAATAGTAATTTTTTCATTCGTCATATCATAACACTTATATCCCCTATGATTTTGTGGGTATCCCAAAAACATACAAGGAGTGGAACAGGACTGAAGTTTGTTAATGGTTGTGGGCGGAAACAAGAGATAACGCAAACACCCGAAAACCCTTAAATGTGTAAAAGATGGGAGACGGTGGTACAATATTTGTGTATGTGAGACATTGGAGAGTAGTTTGCTAAGAAGAATATTTAAAAGATATGTGGCCATTTGAAGTGCATGATGCCAAAAGGTTGGTGGTGTGGACGAATGCACAAGAAGTGTGCGAACCATATTGTTAATTGTTCGAATTTTTCTTTCGGCTTTCCCATTTTGAGGTGATGTATGTGGACATGAAATACACAAAGGCATCCCATTTTGGTGGCAAAAATTATTAAAATGAGCATTTATGAATTCCCTCTCATTGTCACATTGAAAACATTTAATGAATTTGTCAAATTGAGTTTTGATAAAAATACTAAATTGTTTAAACATGGTGTAGGCTTGCGATTTATTTACTAAGGTAAATGTCCATAGAAAATTTGAATAATCATCTAAAATGAGCATGTAATATTCATGACCCGCAAAACTCAAAACTGGTGATGCAAATTACAATGCAACAGATCAAATGACATAAGTGTATGTGAAGTAGATGATGAAAAATGAAGTTTAACATGCTTCCCAAAGACACAAGTTTGGCAAACAGAAGAGTCCAAAAGTTTGTTACAAGCAACAAAATTATTCTTCCTAAGATTATTGAAAATTGGTGTTCCCGGGTGTCCCAACCGATTAAGCCATACAATAAGGAAATAGCTGCAAAGGTTGATGGTTTGGTCATGTGATTATTGGAAACGGTAGTGATGGGATACAAGTCCCTCATGCTATTACATCTCATTAGTGGCATCCCCGTCTGAAAATCCTTCACAGAAAAGCCAAGCGGGTCAAAATTCACAGAAACATTGTTGTCAATTGTAAAACGTCGTACATATATTAAGTTTTAATCAGTTTTGGTGCATGTAATACATTTTTCAAATATAATGGTGTGTGTGGGGGGGGGGTAGTTTTACCAGATCAATACCTCGAATTGGAATTTTCTGCCCACTGTTGACAATAATATTTTTATTACTGCTCATATTAAAATAAGATGAGAGATTACCTTGAGATGCCGTCATGTGAGACGTAGCCCCTGTGTCCATGTACCACGACTCATCTGAAGCATCAGATTTATGTTGTTCATGGCTTGTTCGATATCAGTGGGAACATAACTTATAGAAGATGGTGCATGGGCTGCAAATGCGTGTTGCAGACGAGAACCTAGAATTTTGGACTGTCGGTTTGAAGATGAGGGCATGTCCCACGATGCGGTAGTGTATGGGTACGGAGGGGAAACCCACGGTGTGTACTGCCCTCACTGGTTCCCGATGGGCTGGGCAGGCGGCTGCCATTGGTTGGGCCGCCACTGCCCCGACTGGTTGTGGTTGTTGCTGCAGTCGGCTGGTTGGCCGCCACTCCTACCCCATCCATTTCCATAATTATTTTTTCCTTTGTTATTGTTACGGTTTGACCCTCGTTTTTACCATTATTGTTGCGATTTCCATTTCCACCGGAACCAACATTTTGTGGCTGAAAATCTGCGAAAAATGAATTGGTGGAGACGAGGGCAGTTCCGGCGGTGGCTGCTCCAGAGGCTGCCTGCTTTGCTTTCCGTGTTTCATCGAGAATCAACCTTGAACGAGCCTCGTAAAAGGGAGGCAATGAATTACTCTGCTGGATGAATGTAGCGACTCCATCATACTGTTAATTTAATCCTGCTTCTAGTTGAAGAACCAACCTTTGATTTATTACCGGCGAACCAACGTTGGATAGTTGGTCTGCAAGCACCTTCAATTCTTAGAAGTCATCCAATTTAACATTGGTAAATTGGTGTTCAAGATATACAACCCTAGAAAGTTTGTTATCTTGAAAAATATTTTGTAAATGTTCCCACGCCTGTTTAGCCGTAGAGTTCGGCTCTAATATGGTATGCAAAAGATCGTTGGAGATAGTGCCATAAATCCATTGAAGGACTATAACATCCAAACGGGACCATAACTTTTTGTCTACCTCAATGGTGTACGATGATGACTCGAAAGGGATGATATGGTCTATTACCTCATAGGCGCGGTGATAAATTTTGAACAATTCTGCCCAAGAGGTGTATTGCCCTTTTTCCATCTCAAGTGTTATGGAAATAAAGTTCTTGACGTTGTTTACGGCAAGAGCGGGATGCAATTTTTGTTTTTCGACCATAGTTTTCCATGAAAAACAACACAAGAACAAAAGAAAGAGAGAATAGTGTTTTGTGATTGGTGGAATAGGATTAGATAACCCTAAGTGTCGACTAGGGTTTGGAAATGGAGAAGAAAATAAAGGTGGGTGGCAGACTGGTTTTGGGTAGTGATTTTAGGGTTTATGTCTTGCATTTTAGTCTTAGGGTTTTGTTGGAAGAACCCTAATGTGTGGCCGAAAAAAAAATCAAAAGAGGAAAAAATTCGTCTATGAGAGAGAGGAGGCCGAATGGGGGTAGGGTTTAGGGCAAAATATCTGTGGCTCTTGATATCATGTAGGAAATCAATTTCTTGATTTATTTCATTCCCATAGTTAAATATACATACAAGTATACAATGCAAACATTAAGGAAGACTAATCTAATTATTCTAAATTAATTTATACTAATTTACAATCAAATTCTAATCATCCTAAATTATATTATTAAAAAATATATGATGTGATCATGATTTGAGATAATTATGGGATGACCCCATAATTATCCTAACAAAGACCTTAACATGCCTACATTAATATTTAAAACTCAACGTACCAGGGCCATTTGTATCTTGATGTCATCGCGGAGTTTTTTCATCGTAACGCCAGTGACTGTCATTGCATTGCCAACCATCATCCCCGCGACGGGGATGATGTAGCGAGGGGTGAAAGGGAAAACATTCAAGATG
The DNA here is from genome assembly GCA_029783415.1 of Anisodus acutangulus. Taxonomy (NCBI): domain Eukaryota; kingdom Viridiplantae; phylum Streptophyta; class Magnoliopsida; order Solanales; family Solanaceae; genus Anisodus; species Anisodus acutangulus. The sequence continues at coordinate 51,428,546 of CM056490.1, forward strand.
ACCAACAAGAACATAGTAACAGCAGTTCCAGCAAGAATGGAAACTCCAGCTATGTATTTTCCCCTTGGTACATGTTTGGCACGTTGTCCAGCCGTATAACCAGCAATTGTAACCTGCAAAATCAACAAGAAGATTATCTACTTAGTTTTGATGCCACAGTTAACACTCAAAATTATTAGCAATGAGACCATGATTTGGTTAAAAATACAAGTCAATATCCTTAGTGGAATTGGTTTGAATATTTGCATAAATACTTGCAAAAATAAATTTTATTTCCAATTATTCTCCTTGACTGCTTGAGGTAGGGTTGTTAGTAGTTTTAGTGTTTACTTGGACGATTAGATATGGCAATGTGAACCAATTTTTCAATAATCGAACCAACCCGTCCAAGTTTCAATGAGTTGAGTTATGATCTGATTATTGTCAAGACCTAACAGATTTTGACCCAAAACAACACGTGAAACTATTTGGTTGAAGGTAGAATATAATAGACTAAGATTTAGGGTGTGTTTTGTAGGATAAAGTTCATATTTTGGATTTTTTTACTGGAAAATATTTTGTGTTTAATTGGAAAGTGAAAAATATTTTTTTGGTTAAAGAGTAGATAATAGTTTTAGCAAATCCTTGTGAATTAAAAACGGATAAAAAAAATGTGCAAGTGTTGATTAGGGTAAATGATTTACTCCCAAAAGTCATTTTCTCTTTTCCGTCGATCAAACACAAAAAAAATAATCTTCTGAAAAATATTATCCTAAAGATATTCTGATGTCATACCAAAAAAAGAGGGACAGAGCAAATATATTCTGATGTCATACCAAAAAAAGAGATATTCGAATTTTCCTATTATGTTTAGGTGGAGTAGAAAAGATGACTTGAAAGGTCAATCAAGTGAAAGTGATAGAACGTAGCCACTAAACTTTTGTATAAATAAATACTGGAATAATATTTTATTAATTGAAACCTATAATCAACTTGTAGATCATATCATATCATAAAATAAAGTACAGTGCAATCACCTAAATTATAATAAGAATAAGAATGTTTCCTTGTTGAATTATTCTTTGCTGAAAGTCAAAAGAAGCAGAGAGTCTTTATGAAATTAAAGAAGTTTTTGTCCAAAGTAAATAATTGACCTCGAGAAACTTAGAGGAAAAAGTAAAGAAATAACGAAAATCGAGATTTGATATAATGAATCATCATTGTTAATGTAAGTCAATTTAAGGTTATCTCATATCAATATATAATACAAAATCCAAAATTTTTAAAATAGAACCTGAAGTAAATATATTAATAAAACTAAAAAATATATCCAACTAATTAGAATCACTTATATAAGCTTTTCTTATATTATATTATATTTTTCGCTAGGTTTATGTAAATTTCAAGAAATTGTAGGTTCTTTTTTGTAACTTAGTAATTGTTTGAACATGCGTTTAGCGATATTTGATAAAAAAAAAACTGTAGTATTTAAAACTGAAAAAGAATATTCAGAAATTGAAATTATATTGAGATATGCATTTCACTTGAAACTCATGAGGTTTTGTGAAAATAATTCATTACAACAAAAAATTTAAACTTGAAAAACTCAACTCTTTGTTTGAGTGAAAAATTGACTAGGCTATATAACCAAATAGACAAATGATATGTCCAAACGGACCCTAAAGGACGGATCGATGTATCTGAAGAGCTACCCATGACATGACATACCAAATCATCTGAACATAAAATTACTTTTGTTAGGGAGAACTTTGACCACAATGTAGGACTTTTCGACACGAATCCAGATTTAATCGGGCCATAATATGAGTATCGAACATAGAGGCGGAGCTAGGTAGGCTCCAGGGTTCATCCGAACCCCCTTCCGAAAAATTACACTATATATATGCAAGATTAAAATTATTTTTTATGTATATATAGTAAATGTTGAACCCCCTTAACTTCTTGTGTTTACTTCTTCATATTTTTAAAACATCTACATGAAAATTCTGGCTCCGCCACTGATCGAACACCGGATGGGAAATCAAAAAAATCATCTCAAACAACTTCTCTAAAATTGAAATTTAAATGTGACTAAAACTACCTGCAGATCCACATGTGCAAAGATTATACTATATTTCTGCATTTGTTTGATCCATTTTTAAGTTTGGAAACAAAATAAAGAAGAGTGGAAAGAATTCTTATATACATACCATGAATAGATAAGCAAGAATGATCCATGCAGCATTTTTTTGACTGAAAATGAACTGAAGAACAAAACCAATGATTGATAGTTGAACAAATGCTCTGAAAACTGAGTATATCATTTCTCCTTCAAGTCCTAATTTCTGCACATAAGATAATCCCACAGCCATAAACACCACTGCAAGTGCTGCCACTGGCTTGATCATCCCCGTCAGAAAATCCTTCAGCCAATTCAAGTCCATAATTGTCTTCTAAATTAATTAACTTCAAAAACTTCAAGAAGAGAAATGATAAATTTAATTTCAAAATGCGGAAAAGAGAAATGATCAGCTGCAAGAAATGCTGGACAATTCAAGCATATTTATGAGTGTAAGAAACTTAGGAAAATTTTAGGTTAACAGCATTCCTAGTCCCCCAATTATGGCTGAATTTAAATTCTAGTCCTTTGTGATACCTTGCTAAAAGCATTTGACCTTCAATTTTTTAAATGTGCACTTTCGATCATTTTCTAATACTACTTCTTTTGATCCTTTGCTAATACTACTTAATATTCATAAATTTCTATGATTATTAACGATTTGACCATTTAATTACATATATATTATTATGTTAAACTTATACTATTACTAAATATCTTAGGATATTATACATCTAAGAAATATCCCAAATATACTTTCTCCGTCCATATTAGTTGTCAAGATTCCAAAAAGTATTTGTCTCAAAATACATGTCATTATACAAAATCAAGATGAAATTAATCAATTTTGTCCTATTTTGCCCTTAATATTAAGTGGTTCCGAAAGCAAGCAATATTGATTAAAACATAGAAATTATAAATTTGAAGAATTCAAACAAGTGATTATTGGTTGATATTAGTTCATATACCAATAATATTACTATAGCCTTGTTTTTAAATAGAGTGCATATTTTTTGGAAGAGATATAAGGGTAAATTAGTAAAACATATTTATTTATTTATAATTTTTTAAGAGGCGTGTAAAAGAGAAATATGACACTAATATGGAATGGAGGGAGTAACATATTTCCTATATAAGAGGATTAAAGACACATATTTTAACTAATTGAAGGTAAATATGCTAAATCATATATTAAAGGGGCCAGAATCAGCATTAATCATTAAAAGGAGGGAGCAAAAGTGCTGTTATCAGAATTAAAAGATGATACAGAACTCACAGAAGAGACCTTCCCTGGATGGACTGTACCCGAAAGCATAGGGACGTACGTACGACCCGACCACATACGAAATGGGTCCCAATACTTGTGGTACTGTGGGGCCCCTGATAGCAGATTTTATGATTTTGGAGATGACGTGGCTGACTATGAATGCCGTAATGCCTCTGTCTACTTTTTTGTTTTTATCTTTAAAAGTTAGGTGTGTAGGTTTAACTGGGGAAATAACGGAAAGAAAAATAAATGTACTTTTATTTTAATTAAGAAGAGAAAAAGAAAGTGATAAAAAGCGATAAATGTTTTTATACGCAAATGGGGTAAGGAGAGATAGCTTGTAAAGGAAATAGTTATTGAGATGGATGGATGAAGATTTTATTATTGTTCTCAAGAAAATTTATGCCGGATCCTCCCTATCTCCTGATCGAGCTTGTGTAGGTAGATGTTGCCTGATAGAACACGTGAATTTATTTTTCTAAATTTTAAATTAAAAGTGTCTAATTGGAAAATTTTATTATATATTTAAGTGTTCAACTAAAATAAGTAGTAATTCGATTATCTAAATGAAATTTACTAAAAGTATTTATATACGTTGATGAAAATATTACTTATTATATCTTAAAAATAAGTTAAATATATTCTTTATTCTAATATCATACAAATATGTGTCTTAATATTTTTTTCATTAAGTCCTTGTATTTACTCACGGCTAATAAGGGAGTCTTCATTATTCAGTAATCATTTCAATTACAATTCTAACAATACTTTTGATTTGTAACATATTCTTTCTTATTCATTGACATTTAATTTTTTGGCCATTAATCTTTGAGCTTCATTAGCCTCTTTAGAGTCATTGATATTCTGATAAATGTTTCCATCTAGTCTACGAGATGATTTCTTACCTATATAAATTGATGTCATATTCTTTTATATAATTGGAAGAAGAGAAGATACCAAGAATACAAAGACTAAAAAATACTCTATTTCTCTTTTGATAATTTGCTGAATTATCTAGCTTTGTGAGATCTTTTTAGATTTTGGCTACTAGTTTTATATTAGAAGAGCTTGTTGAATCCTGGGGATACATCTATACCGGGCGAAATATCTTTAAGGACAATGTCCTTGAACATGCCTCAAGCTTTCAAAATTCCTACAGTGTTCGTGATCAAATATTTTCCGTAAAATTTTCAACAATCTTAAGGATATTTCTCGCTATGTTCTTACAGAAAATTGAAAGAATATAACTTAGTACAATCTGTCTAAATTTTAGGTATGTGCTCAAACTTCTTGATATATGATATTTTCTATATCTAAGAGTTTTATAAATGTATGTTAATACATATAATTTTCAACGTTATTAATTCTCAGAATTATGACATGAATTAATTTTTGCTTATACCAGTATTTGGTGTGCATTTATTTAAGCAATTTTCATTAACCACTAAAAAGATTACTTTGTTGGATGGTTCAACTATATATATATATGATCTTCTGATTTTTTAAACTAAAAGCAGTCTGTATTATTTTTATAACCTGAATAAAAAAGTATGAGTAATTGGTGACACTAAGGTCAAATTATTTGTTATAGTCTGAAGTTACTAAAGGTCAGTAGTTAATGAGTTACAAAATTCTATTTCTTAGAATTGTTTAATGTTGTCTGAATAATGTATCGTTTGTTTCAACTGTGGCCTAATTTTTTATGGTTTATGTTAAACAATAATTTAGAATAATTCATTTATGAGTTATTATTGTAATTAAATGATGAATCATCTAGAATAATCTTTATTAGTATAGAATCATTAAGGTAAGTAGCATAATTTATATTAGGATATATTTAATTGGGAGAAGATTAAGGATACTAATCTCCATATTTGTATATATTGATACCTTTTGTAAATGGAAAGGGGAGGAAGATCTAATTCTTTCAGTTTAGTTGAATGAACTTTGACTGATGGTTAACACACCTTTCATGGAGTTTAGAGGATGTGATGCACAATATCAGAAGCAATATCTCAACTCCATACTGTTATGTATTGTCGTCAATAATATTTTTTAATGAAAATGATTATAGTTTTTTGCGGAAAACTAAGCCATCATATAACCCTCAATGTAGAAGAGAATTCGAGAGAAATGATAATTTCTCTAAGTCTAAACTATATTTGAATAAACAGATGATATAATTATTTAGATTATTTTTCAAGCGAATTTTGTGATTAATGTGAGAGATTTAGTGTTAGACTTTGATGGTGCTACTAAGCATGTTTGTGATAACAAAATTATTTGAGTGTCTTACACCCAAGTTAAAGAAGAAGAATGAGTTATTCATGTTGGTGATTCAAGAACTACTCAAGTTCTTACGATGAAAAAGTTATTTCTTAAAATAAATATTGAAAATGCTAGTATTTGTACTTACTTTTCTCATCTTATGTGTATCCTATAAATGGTGCAAATTCTACTCATTTAAGAGATCTCTTATTAAGATTTATCTATTTCTAACTGTTAATAAAAATATTACTTTATTAATATATTTATTGATGAATGCATAGTGTAGGTTATATATAATTATTTGGGTGAAACTATATTATTAGCTTATTATTTGTAAGATGAAATTTTCTATGAGAAATTGGTAAACTCTTATGAATTATGAAAAAGTTATTCCCTTATCCTGAAATATTTGAAAGTGTGGGATGGTTAGAAAAAAAATATTATTTTCTTATCTGAATCTTTTTGAAATTGTGGGGTCATGGTATCTTATTAGAGTTATGTTTAGAAAATTGAAAAGTGATAATATTTTATGTAGTCTTGTTGTTCAAAATAATTTTGAAAATGAGAATTTGTGGAGAAGAATAAGTGCAAGCATAGAGAAAAATTGGTAAAGATTTTTATACTTATCTTGTTTATAATGATTCTAAAATATATTATGATGTTATTTCTTCTCTTGGTGTATTATTTTGGAGATAAGCAACTCATGATAAAGTGTTATGATAAATTAATATTTGTTGTACTAGAGAGAGTACAATGATGCTAAGTGGATCTCAAAATCCATCAGTGATTATGTGTTTACCCTTTGTTGGGATGTAATAATATGAAAATCAACCAAGTAGACCATAATGAAATATGAGTTTATGATGTTGGAGTTGGCTACTAATGAAGCTGTAAAGTATCGATATTTAACGACTTTATGTGGTTTTAAAATTTTTAAAATCCCCACAAACTATTCATTAACATTCAATATTGTTAAATACCCTTTGTTTTCAAAAAGATATATAGACCTTTGCATATGTGAAAATGATATAAACTTACTGTTAGGGAAATAATTATTGTATCTCACAAAAGATAAGTTATAACATATTCTTTAACCTTTGATTAGCCTTTAACACCCTTTAAATTCAATTTGGAAAAAACGTGCTGACTACACGAATGCATTAATGGGTCACTATTCTGATCTATCACGAACGTCTTTTTCCAAATATGAAAAGACTCTTTTACTACTGTTTATTGTCTTTACTCCTTGCTCTTTACTGTCATTGAATCAATGTAAACGTTTAAGCATTCATTCAGACATAGAACCATCTCTTTAGATGTTTCTTTCTCATTTATAAATGAAGACAAGTCCTTTTTCTTTTGTGATACAGATTAATACAAACTCTTCCTATCGTATTATAGTGTCTTGGTTTTTTGTTAGATTCTGGTGTAAAGTCCCGATACGTTCCCCCCTCAAAACCCCTTGTTCTCCCTCAACCCCTTCTCCTTCCACCTTCCTGCAAGTTATACACACAATCCACAATATATATTCTCATATCCTATATTTTCCATAACATAGAAAGAAACCAGAAAATATAGAGAACACAAATTACCTTTAGCAATTGAGGAGTTCCGAAAAGGTGTAGTCAAAGTTTAAGATTTTCATTTGCAGTTACGAAGCAACAAATGTGAGTTCTCTCACTTGTAATTTCTTAGTATAATCCTTTTTTTTTGAGTTACAATATATGTTACAACATAATATGGATGCTAAAAGAATGATCATGAAAAGAAGAAGCACAAGGAGGTAGTATAACTTGAGATGAATTATTGATATAATATTATCCTGTAACTAGTTTGGGTCCTGTGATTATGGACTGTTTTTCTGAGTTATCCTAATTAGAATTAGACGAAATTTTGCAGAGTTGTACGTCTCTATTTTACGGTCATATTGAGTCTAAACAGGGCTAAAACTGACATACGGTTTGAAAGTTATCGCTGTTTAAAGTTCCTGCCTCTGATTGATTTGAAATCCGAAAGGGCAGAACGTATAACGAAAAACTTTATGAATAGGTAATGAATTTGAAAGTTTGTGCTGAGTAAAAGTTGTAGTTTTATCTGTTCTTGACAGTTTGAGACTTTACGGAGATCGATACAACTTACGAATAAAAAGTTATGACTGTTTTAAGATTGTGTCTTATTTTTAGAAAAATCTGGCGAGACAGTTTTCTTAAAGATATTTCTTTCATGAATTTGTCCTAGTAATACTAAGTTTTTACATAGGAAACTTGATATAGTGATAGGTCCCTGTGTTACCTTCAATTCGGCGTAAGGAACAACTTATTTGGGGTTACGGGTTGAGAGTTATAACCCTTACAAGTGAGAAGGACGAAAAGTTGAAAGAAAGAAATATTACTTGAATTTTTCTAAAAATATGACTAAGTATGGAAGTCTATTATTGTCATTAGTATCATTCAGGCAATATATATATATATATATACATATAAAATATTGGAACGGATTGCACGTACCGCAATAAATATATAATATAATATATTGGATCGGGTTGCACGCACCGCAACAAACATATAATATATTATATTAGATTGGGTTGCACGCACCACAACAAATACATAATATAATATATTAGATCAGGTTGCATGCACCGCAATAAATATATAAAATATTGGATCGGGTTGCACGCACCGCAATAAACATATAATATATTATATTAGATCGGGTTGCACGCACCGCAATAAATATATAAAATATTGAATCGGGTTGCACGCACCGCAACAATTATATAATATAATATATGGATCAGGCTGCGCGTTCCGTGATTTATTTCGTGAGTGTGTACTGGTTAAACTAAGCATTTTCTAGGACAAGTTGGGAGGGGATTTTTTGTGTGTGTGAACAATTATTATTGGCTTGTACATTGAAAGTGTTGTAATATGTTTCGTAACGTGCTTATTATGTTTATAGTATAATTGTACTTAGAGCATTGTAAGGTTACTTTGAGTTGTAAGGCGAGGTCCTCACTCAGCTCCGGATGGTAGGGCTGACTCTTTTATCTAACATGTTTCAGGTAAGCGCGATAAAGGGAAAACTCCACAATAGGGCTAGCGATCGTCCCGCAGCCTCACTGTTCCACCAATCCATTGCTCCGGATTTGGTGGGTCTTCCTTGAATAAGTAGGTTGAAGAATTAAATTCTGTTATCTCGGGGAATGCCCCACATGAGATTGTTTCCTTTTAAACTTCGAATTTCTTATTCTATATATTATTTCTGCACCCAGATACATGCTTAATTTAGGAAGAAAAGAAGTTAATGGTTCGCCTGGAAAGAGATAGTTGCCCAGGTGCCATCACGCCCTAAGGAAAGACTTGAGTAAAGTCGGGGCGTGACAGAAGCTAAGATACTTCTTAGTGAGTATTGAGGTTAAGATAACGTGTCTATATATTGTGGTTGTCAAGCAACATTAGTTGTAGTGAATAAATAAATATTTTAATGACAATAAAATATATCCGTTTGAGACATAAAGTGATAAAACAATGTTGTTGTGAGATGAAATTATTTTCATGAATTATGTGAGAAAACATCGAAGAGAATGAGATTTTTGTCAATATGAGAAGATCAACAATGATAGTAACCCAACGTATGTGATTGGAGATCCCATGAATTATATTCATATGGGTAATAACAAGTCATTAGTTGAACAAAAGTACACTATTAAATTATGATTCGGTTTTTGCTTAAAAGGAAATCAAACCACCTAAGATGGTTTAAAAAAATTAAACTCAAATCCAATCATTATAATATATATTTTTTCGGTTTCGATTTAATTTGGTGTTTGCAATTATTTTCTTAACAAATAATTAAAATAAACGACCGGATTCGACGTCTTATTGATTTTAGCATTGGAATGAATTTGAGTAAACATAGAGCAATTTAAGCTAATGGAAAAGATAATGATGATGATATATTGAGTTGGATTTGATCCCCTTCAGTCACTGTTTATTAACGTTTGTTGGCAATTGGGGAGAGTGTTTAATTGACTAGTACAGTAACAAGCTAAGTATGGAACAACGGGATATATATTAATTTGACCTACAGAAGAAAATGAATAAGAAATCAACAAATATGGAAAGATTTTTTTTTACCCAGATGAAGTGGGGAGAGATATCTTTAAAGACATTAAGAGGGAGCTCTGAAAATGCAGAAATTCATGAAGTAAAATTTTCAAAATGATCACTCAATTTAGTAAAATCGTATAGTAAAATTACTTATCTTATTTTTATATCAATAAAATCACTTAATTTATACTTTATTTCGACAAAGTAACTCTAAGGTCTAACCAGAAAAGGATATTTCTTCATCGGAAATGAAATGTTCCAAAGGTATTTTTCCCTTTAAAAGGTGCAGTGTGAATCTAGATTAAACAAAAAAAGACAATGACAATTGAGATGGACGGACTAAGAATAGGAATACACATGGACAGACAACTTGTTCAAATTTGGAGTAGGATGAACATGTTGAAAATTTAATAAATATGGAATTAAGTATATCCCATTAATTTATGACTTGAATAATTGGGCCCGCACGTCGGAAACGTCGTTTTCACACACGTGCACACGTAGTGCCAAGTATCGCAAATTTCATTAGTGAAAGAGATATTGGTACGTATGTAATACGTTTGATTCAAACACCATTGGCCAAATGACAAAGTATTCCACGTTGGTAAAAGAAGGAAGAAGTGTAAGATGAAACGAGTCGGAAATTGCCGCGGAGCAGTGAAGGGCCGCGGCGCCACACCGTCGGAGCCGCGGCGCCTCCCAGGCAGCGCCGCGGCGCTAATTGGTTGGGCAGTCACTGGAGCCGCGACGCTAATTCACAAGCGCAACAGCGCTTCGGAGGCAGAATGCTGCAACGGGAGGTTGGAAAAATCTGACCTTTGGGCTGTTTTTGGAGCATTGATTCTCCATTACTTGCCACATGAATTCAGCCATTATTTGGCTGAATGTAATCCCTCAATCAAGCGCCATTACATGGCTATTGAATGCCACTGGTTGACTAGTTGAGGGTCTTCTTCTTACACTATAAATCGAGGCCTTTTGCTCAATTGAAGAACACTACTCAACACTTAGAAAATACTCCAGATTTTCTGATTTCATCTTCTTCCTCCCTAGCAAAGTCACTATACTCAAAGTTCTTCAAAAGTAACACTTGAGTTTCCTTTACTCATTTGTTAAGTTGTTGTTGTATCTTGGGAGACTATTGCTCAACACCGTACAAGGAGATATACGGGGCAATCTTGTCTTAAAGACAGAGTGTCATCACTCGACTCAGCAAATCACACAAGCAGTTTGATAAGTTCTTGATTTCCAGTTTTTATTGTAATAGTTTGTTTATCCTTTCTACCATTGTAATAGTTATTTACTTCTTGTTCCCTACAACAATTGTATCCCAATAATTTTAAGACAAGATTGTGTTGTAAGTACCTAGAAAGATGACTGGAAGAGATCTAACTATTTCTGATTCTGCTGCTGCAGCTCAAGGCAATCCCTCCGCCTTCCCCACTGCTCAAGGCACTCCTAATGCCTTTATGGTTGCTCAAGGCTCTTCCAACGACTTTACTGTCGCTCAAGGGAACATTGTCGTTCCTCCACCCGCTGAATTTCACTATGAACGCCCTGAAAAGTTAATGGGTCAAACTTCAAGAGATGGAAACAGAAGATGATATTCTATTTGACTGTTATGGGAATGACACATTTTCTAACAGAAAATTCTCCACAAACTGGAGATGAAATGGGCCCTTCGCCTTCTGAAATGGGTGAAGGGGGCCTAGATATCCATGTCATTAATGGCATGAAGATGGTTCTTGATGCATGGAGTCATAGTGATTTCATATGTAAGAATTACATATTGAACTGCTTGTCAAACCCTCTCTACACGGTGTATTGTACCGTTGGCACTGCCAAAGAGTTGTGGGAGAAGCTGCAAAAGAAGTACAACGCACAAGATGCAAGTACTAAGAAATTCATCGTTGGGAAATTTCTGAAATTTCAAATGGTGGATAGTAAAACAGTGATGTCCAAAGTCCATGAATTCCAAATGATTTTACATCACCTGGATTTGGAAGGTATGAAGCCAAATGAGCAGTTTTTGGTTGCATCACTGGTTGAAAAGTTACCTCCTTTGTGGAATGAGTTTATGAGTTACTTAAAACTCAAGACAAATGAGATGACATTTGAAGAGCTTATTATCAAACTCCAAATTCAGGAAGATAATAAGAAGGCGTTGCCTAGGAGTAAACAACCCGCTGAGGCAAAGGCAAATCTGGCTGAGGCCAAATGAAACCCAAGCAAGAAGCGCAAGTTCCAGAAAGACGGCAATACCCAAGCAGCGAAGAAGTTCAAAGGAAACTGTCACCACTGTGAAAAACCTGGTCACATGATCAAGGACTGCCGCAAGCTCAAGACTGAGCAACACGAGAAGGCCAAGGCTAAGGGCAAGACACAGGTTAACGTCATCAAGGACCAGTTTCTAGACGACATGATTGAGGAGTTCCCAGCGGTGGTGCTAGAAGCAAACCTTGTTGAGAATCTCATGCAATGGTGGATAGACACAGGTGCTACAAGACACATCTGTTCCAATAGAGATGCCTTCTCCACTTATACACCGGTTACAAACAAAAAGTTGTTCATGTGCAACAACGCTTCCTCTGACGTGCTGGGGGTAGGAAAGGTAGTCCTGAAGATGACTTCTGGAAAGGAGCTCACTCTGAAGGAAGTGATGCATGTTCCTGAGATTAGAAGAAATTTAATTTCAGGTCCTTTATTGGTTAATACTGGTTTTAGGCTAGTGTTTGAGTCCAATAAATTTGTAGTCACTAAGAATGGAACGTTTGTGGGAAGAGGATTTGTCTGTGAAGGCCTCTTCAAAGTGAACACCATGTATGTATTACGTACAAGCAATAATATTGAAGCCTCTTCTTCTTACTTGCTTGAGTCCTCTAATTTATGGCATCATAGATTAGGACATGTCAACTACAAATCCATCCAAAGGTTGGTAAAGTTGGAGTTATTGCCATCTATCGACATAAACCCTCAACATAAGTGTGAGGTATGCGTAGAGGCAAAACTCACAAAGCTTCCTTTTCGATTCGTCGAAAGGAATATCGCTCCTCTAGAAGTTATTCACATAGATATATGTGATTTGAATTTTGCACAAAATAGAGGGGGGAACAAGTACTTTGTGACATTCATTGATGATAGCACAAGGTATTGTTACCTTTACTTGTTGAAAAGTAAGGATGAAGCCTTTGAAGCATTCCGACGTTACAAAGCAGAAGTTGAGAACCAACTAAGCATGCGGATTAAATTCATTCGTAGCGATAGAGGGGGATAATATGTAGCGCCATTTGAGGAATATTGTGCCCAAGAAGGCATTGTTCATCAAATGACGGCTCCATACTCACCTCAATCGAACGGTGTGGCGGAACGTAAGAACCGCATATTGAAGGAAATGATAAATGTCTTGCTCATCAATTCCGGTCTTCCCCAAAATATGTGGGGAGAAGCCGTCCTTACCGCTAATACGATTCTTAACAGAGTCCCACATAAGGGTAAGGACAAAACTCCATATGAATCATGGAAGGGAAAGAAACCCACCTATAAATATTTAAAGGTGTGGGGTTGTCTGGCAAAGGTTTAAGTACCCAAGCCAAAACAGGTCAAGATTGGGCCTAAGACTGTAGATTGCATATTCATCGGATATGCAAATAACAGTAGTGCTTATCGCTTCTTTGTGCATAAGTCAGATATTTCAGATATCCACGGGGGTACAATCATGGAATCAAGAAATGCTCAATTCTTTGAAGGTATCTTTCCTAGAAAGGAAAAAGACACAACCTTTCGCAAACGAAGTTATGAACAAAGCTCTCAGGAACCGGGGGTCGTTGACGACCCGAATCTAGATGGTTCAGATCTAGTGGATCTCGAAGTGGCTGAATATCCGAAATCTAGTGTTCCAGATTCTCAGAACTTGGAGACTCCAGATATGGAACTAAGGTGAAGTAAAAGGGCCAGGAAGGATAAATCCTTCGGTCCTGACTTTGTAGCTTATATGGTTGATGATGAACCAAGGACAATTGCTGAAGCATTGTCAACTCCAGAGGCACCGCTCTGAAAATAAGCTATTGAGAGTGAAATAGGCTACATTCTGCATAGCCATACTTGGGAGTTGGTTGATCTTCCTCCGGGAAATAAACCATTGGGTTGTAAGTGGATACTCAAACGGAAGTATAAAGCAGATGGGTCTATAGATAAGTACAAGCCCAGGTTGGTAGTCAAGGGCTATCGGCAAAATGAAGCCTTGACTACTTTGACACGTACTCCCCGGTATCTCGGATGAAGTCCATATGTGTATTCATTGCGATCGCAGCGTTACGTGACCTTGAGAGACATAAAATGGATGTCAAGACAGCCTTCCTAAATGGTGATTTGGAAGAAGAAATCTATATGGAACAACCCGAGGGGTATGTAGTTCCAGGGCAAGAGAAGAAAGTATGTCGGCTTGTCAAATCTCTCTACGGGCTGAAACAAGTCTCGAAGAAATGGCACAAAAAATTTGATAGTACCCTATTATCGAAGGGTTTCACCATTAATGAGTGTGACAAATGTGTCTACATGAAAGGTAACTCTGACTCATTCGTTATGATATGACTGTATGTAGACGGCATGTTGATTATAGGGAGCAGTCCTGGCATAATTCTAGAGACTAATAACATGTTGAAACAATGCTTCGACATGAAGGATATGAGTATCACAGATGTCATCTTAGGGATAAAAATCTCTAAGACGTCTGACGGACTGGTCTTTTCTCAGTCTCACTACATCGATGATGTTTTGAGAAAGTTCGAGATGTTTGACAGTTCGCCTATAAAGTCACCAATGGATAGAAATCAAAAGCTTGATAAAAATTGTGGTGCACCCATATGCCAGGAGCAATATGCACAAGTGATCGGTAGTTTGGTGTACATAACAAACTGCACCCGACCTGATATTGCTTATGCAATCAACAAGTTGGCTAGGTTTGCCCATAATCCGAGTAATGATCACTGGAAGGCGTTGAATCGGGTACTTCAATACCTGAAATACACGCTAACTTACGGGTTGCATTATTCGAGATATCCAGCTGTACTAGAGGGGTATAGTGATGCAAACTGGATATCTGATATAGAGAACACCAAGTCTACTAGTGGGTATGTATTTACAATTGGTGGTGGGGCTGTGTCTTGGAAATCCTCTAAGCAAACTTGCATCGCCCGATCCATGATGGAATAAGATTTTATCGCTTTAGACAAAACATGAGAAGAAGCTGAGTGGCTTCACGACTTCTTAGAGGATGTTCCATGTTGGAACAAACTCGTACCTTCTGTAATGATCCACTATGACAGCCAGTCGGCTCTAGGAAGGGCACGGAATTCTATGTACAACGACAAGTCTCATCATATTCGACGGAGACATAAGACCGTTAGGCAGCTGATCACCATGGGTATAATATCCATTGATTACATAAAATCAAAGGCTAACATAGCTGACCCACTAACAAAGGGCTTACCCAAGGATCAGATGTTCTGTCTGTCTAGGGGAATGGGCTTAAAACCCAAAGTATAAGGACCAATACGGTGGTAACCCAACCTTACTGACTGGAGATCCCAGGAATTAGGTTCAATGGGAAAACTAAGCTGTAAAGGTTCAGTTGATCGCTTCGGTGGAAGCATGAGCACTTCGGATAGTGATTTCTGTAAAGAAACACCAAATCCAAAATCGTTCCCGCGATAGACTACAAGTGTTATCTGCAGTGTGGGTGAAGGTTAAGTTTCCAAAACCTTTAATGATCCTCACCGTTGAGGTTAGGTTTGGGGAAATTTTTAATGGTTCCTAACACTTGTAAAGTGGGGTATAACAGGATACCTTGTAGGTGACCACCTATTTAAGTGCGAGGATAGGCCGCTTCAAATGAACGCACTTAAGAATCCAAGAAGTGTCCATGGACACAACGGACAAAACATTACGAAGAACTGAGTAAAGGAAGTTGTTGTGTTGGTACCGTTGAATTGACTTACACTAAACACTGACGGTTCAAGACATCACGTTTACTGCGCAGTAAGTAAGTCCGATGGTATTCAACTATGGAAGGTTCAAAGCATACGCTACCTATCCAGATGCAACATCGGTCCGCTGAAATATTGCTGGAAAAGACACCAAGTGTGTGCGCCAAAATCTCTTCCAAGAGGGGATTGTTGGAAATTTAATAAATGTGGACTTAAGTATGACTCAAACAATTGGGCTCGCACGTCGGAAACGTCGTTTCCACACACGTGCACACGTAGTGCCAAGTATCGCAAATTTCATTAGTGAAAGAGATATTGGTACGTATGTAATACGTTTGAGACATAAAATTATGGACGGCTATTGGCCAAATGACAGAGTATTCCACGTTGGTAAAAGAAGGAAGAAGTGTAAGATGAAACGAGTCGGAAATCACCGCGGAGCCGTGAAGGGCCGCGACGCCTCCCAGGCAGCGCCATGGCGCTAATTGGTTAGGCAGTCACTGGAGCCGCGGCACCGCGCCGCTAATTCACAAGCGCCGCGGCGCTTCGAAGGCAGAATGTTGAGACGGGAAGTTGGAAAAATCTAACCTTTGGGCTGGTTTTGGAGCATTGATTCTCCATTACTTGCCACATGATTTCAGCCATTATTTGGCTGAATGTAACCCCTCAATCAAGTGTCATTACATGGCTATTGAAGGCCATTAGTTGGCTAGTTGAGGGGTTTTCTTCTTACACTATAAATTGAGGCCTTTGGCTCAATTGAAGAACACTACTCAACACTTAGAAAATACTCCAGATTTTCTGATTTCATCTTCTTTCTCTCTAGCAAAGTCACTATACTCAAAGTTCTTCAAGAGTAACACTTGAGTTTCCTTTGCTCATTTGTTAAAGTTGTTGTTGTATCTTGGGAGACTATTGCTCAACACCGTAAAAGGATATATACGGGGCAATCTTGTCTTAAAGACAGAGTGCCATCACTCGACTCAGCAAATCACCAAGCATTTTGTTAAGTTCTTGATTTCCAGTTTTATTGTAATAGTTTGTTTATCCTTTCTATTATTGTAATAGTTACTTACTTCCCGTTTTCTGAAACAATTGTATCCCAACAGAACATTTATTTCATTTAAGTATATTGAGATTGACGTGTAATTTAGTTTAATTTATTCAACAGATCATGTCAACTTGGTATATATTATCTACTAGAAAAACAGAAAACATTAGTAATATATATTGTAAAATTAGGTCATATTGCAATTTAATATAGTGTACAATGAATTGTGTTTACCAACGTGTTACCTCCATGTATAGTTAGAGACCGATCATGAAATAAACAAACAAATGCAAAATTGTTTAGTTAAATGTTACAAAAATTAATTAAATCATCTAAAGGACCATATTTGCAAATTGCAACTGTTCCAACTAATATTTGCTTGTTGATCTTACTGATTAATTTCCGTTTGAGTGCTCTTTGTCTGTTTCCATTTAAAGTAATCAAAAGCTTGATATTAAGCATTATTAGTGCCGTTTGGATTCAATTGTGCATATCACACGTATTTGGTGCGCTTGACTTTCTTCAAAATTCTTTTTGTTTCAAATGTTCAAATGACACTGTTTGGATATTAGAAAACATCAAACTATTTAATTTGTCTTTTATGAACGACTAAATGACGAATAGCTGCTTAGACATGCATGATTGTATATTTGTATGAGAACGTGGTATTCCATGTGATTTTGTACACGTTTGTATTTTTCCTAAACCTCAACACAGTCCACTTATTTTATTACTACATGAGTGGGTGCCTGTGCTGTATGCCCGAATGCCGTAGTACACATTAAATTCTGTTGTGCATCCAATTAAATGTAAAATTTAATTCAAACAATGAACCACGAACCAAAGGAAACATAACTAAAAAGTACACATGCAACAATATGGAACTAACATCAACAATTTAGAAATTAGAAGTTAACCTTAATTCAAACAATGAGCCATCCTAAGAAACATGACAAGAACAAATGCAATAATGTCTTCTAATATATTTGATACATGAAATTGAAAGAGAATAATTTCCTGATTATTTTTATTAATGTCAAAAGTATATATACATGATATATAATCTTTAATTATGGTAATTAAATTTATATTTTTCTAATACAAAACGACTATCTTTTCCTAATACAAGATTACTATCATAATTACACATGTACAAGAACTCTAATATTGTAAGGAGTGATATACGACATATACACACGTATATTCTGTCTCACCCCCACAGTCATAGCGGGCGATTATCGTACGTTGAGACTATCCCTAAAATCCTCAAACAGAACTAAGGGAAGACCGTTAGTAAAGATGTTAGCAATTTGGTACCGTGAAGGGACATGCAAGACACGTACCTGTCCACGAGCTACCTTTTCGCGAACAAAGTGAATATCCATCTCGATATGTTTAGTGCGCTGATGTTGGATCGGATTTTCAGAGAGATAGACATGTAACATTCCGTACTTTCGGGTCACGGTTTGAACCGCTAGGCGAATGGAAAACCGCTAGGTGGGTGTAAATAGACCCGAGCGTTGAGAAAACTTTATGTTATGTCGACATATGCTAATAAGGAAATTAGTATATAAAAGGATGTGATCCCGAAATAAATTTTGGACGTAACAAGTGTGACGACGGGAAAAGAAAACAATTTAATGTGTGCATAAAGAGATTATGGACTAGTGTCATATTACAAAGTATGACATTGAGTATACGAAGGTCTTATGAGTTTTTAGAATTTAAATGAAGTGGAATGTAGAATTAATTATGTGTGTGATTGATAAATTATGCGGAGACAGATCACTTAATTAGTGGAGTGGAATGCATGTGGTGTGTATGTGGCGTCATTTGAGATGTCTCCACCACAAGAGTTGGCAAGTGGGAGACATCATGATGAAGGATTGTTTTGCTCTCAATTTGAGAAGTTACATATTCACTTTGAAGACCCAAATCGTGATTCATTATATCCTCCGACATTTTGTTATTTTAAGAAACATAATCAAGTCTCTTAGGACCTTTACATGCAGCAACCTTTCCATTTTAAATATTTAGATACAACCCCCTCCATTAGTTAATTAAGGTAGATTAGTGTTAGCAAATTGCTAGCAATTCATCTAAGTGTAGACAGTGACATTTTTGCTCCTAGGATCAACGGCCAACAATAATTTTTGATGGTTCTTGGCAAACAACAATATTTTCCTTCCAGTAGCGAAACGAAGGTATGTTAAGACAAATTATTTCTTTCTTTTTGTATGTTCCATATAATAAAATATAACCGTGATATTGCTCCATAATTTATTCTACTCCTAGTAGTTAAGAATATTCATGTTATTGATTACTATGCTAAAAGCATGTCTAAAATTGTTCTTAAGTCCTTATTGAGGCATACGGAAAATGTGTTGATATTCTCAATGTTAGCCGAAGGTACAAAGGTATTATGTCAACCGTTGAGATTGGAATATTGTGTTATCATTCATGCATTTTCATTTGCATTGCATTCATATATTACTCTGGACCACTTGTGTTATGCACACTACTATATGGTAAATATTATATATTAATATGTACGGGGAATGGGAAAAGGGAAAGGCGTTATATACGCACATCACCTGCAGCTGGTACATATTATCACGAAAGAGCCCGAAGAGGCCAATATGATGTGATGATGTGATGCCCTTGTGTGGCGATATAACCTGATGCCCACATAGGCGGTTATGGAAGGATTTCCGTGTGGACATTAGTATACGACATTTGCATTATGCATACATTCATTAACCATTATATGGTACGATGCCCACAGAGGCTGTTATGGTAAGGAAGATGCCCAATGAGGCTGATGTATATGGAAACTGCATTGTGCATAACATTTAGGCATATGTGTTAGGGCCCTCAGAGGCATTTACTGCTAGTCAGTTATTTCTGTTTCAGTTGTTGTTATATCCCTGTTATGCTATTATTCATGCATGACATACTCAGTACATCAGTCGTACTGACGTTCCTTTTATCGGGGGACGCTGCGTTTCATGCCCGCAGGTCCAATCAAGAAAGGTGACGGTTCACGTTAGTTGATTTCGGATTCAGCAGATTTTTGGAGCACTCCCCTTGTTCGGAGTGTTGGTATAATTTTGGTACGGTACTTTTGCTTATATATATGGGTATGGCGGGGCCCTGTCCCGACCTTTGATGTTGCTACTCCTAGAGGCTTGTAGACAGGTGTCCTGTGGATAGTGGTCTTGTATGACCTTGTCGGCCTTGGTATGGGTATGCGTATATATAAGATAGTTACATGACTTTCATAATTTTCTTTCGGCTTAGTCCGTATTCAATTGTGATTAGAAGTTGGTTGTACGATTAGCGGTACCCGACGGGTGGGGTTCGGGTGCCCGTCGCGGTCCTCTGGTTTGGGTCGTGACAAGACCGCACTAACATTATCACAGTAGATCAAGGTAGCTTTCTGAATAGGAAAGTGAAGCTATAATAGGAGGTTACACACCCAACAAGACTCAGACTCAACATTGGCTACCCCTCGATACTCGACCTCCGCACTGGATCGCGATAAAGTAGCTTGGCATTTAGCCGATTAAGAGACCATGTTATCACCAAGAAACATACAATAACCAGATATCGAGCATCTAGTATCTGAACATCCACCCCAATCAACATCTGTATAAGACACGAGAGTAGATACAGAGGATGGATATAAGTGCAAACCATAATCAAGAGTGCCCTGAATGTAACACACAATGCGTTTGAGAGCGTGCATGTGTTCTTCCCTCGGATCATGCATAAATAAACACACCTGGTGCACTACATAAGTAATATCGGGCCTCGTGAATGTAAGATACTGAAGAGCCCCCGCAAGACTACGATATTGGGAGGGATCTTCGTAGGGTGTGCTAGAATTAGCACTCAACTTCGGTTTGGTGTCAATCGAAGTAGGAGATGACTTACAAGATGACATGTCAGCCCGCTCAATAATCTCAGCCGCATACTTACTCTGGGATAAAAATAGACCACCTGCATGACGAGTTACAGCTATACAAAAAAAATAACTCAAAGGCCCCAAGTCTTTCATAGCAAATTCGGAGCTGAGAAGAGATATGATAGACTTGCGCAGTTTATCAGAAGAGGCAGTCAATATAATATCATCCACATATAACAGAATGTATGCCAGAGAAGTACCACGACGATAGATGAACATAGAATGATCAGACCTGCTATGAGAAAATCTAATAGTATACACATAATCTGCAAACCTTTTATACCAGGCCCAAGGGGCCTATTTTATCCCATACAAGGACTTCTTCATCAAACATACATGGTTAAGATGATCGGGGTTCCTAAAACCCAAGGACTGATGCATGTATACCGTTTTCTTGAGATCACAGTGTAAGAATGCATTCTTCACGTCCACCTGATACCATGTAAAGAATGGATCTTGAGCCTAACTCAACTCCAAAAGCTAGCTTGTAGGGTGAGGATTGTCCAAGTCCATATAATGAGTCCATATTCCCATTCCATATCCGATGTGAGACTCTTAACACTCCCTCGCACGCCCAAATCTTGTTAACTGGAGCGTAAATAATATAATTTAGGGTCAAACATCGGTGAACGAAGAATTGGAATGGGCCTGACTCTGATACCATGAAAGAGAATAATCCCCTTATTATTTTCATTAATATCAAAGGTATTACATTATATACAATCTTTAATTATGGTAATTAAATCTACCTTTTCTAATACACGACTACTACCTTTTTCTAATATAAGACTACTACCATAATTACACATGTACATAACTCTAATATTGTAAGGAGTGATACACGTCATATACACATAATATATCAGAAACAACTTAAAGCTTGTCACAAGGAACTCATGTTGGCGCGTGTCTTATCTCTATAGATTGAGAGAGTTGTTGAACTGGATCATTCAGTAGACATGTGTGCAGTCTGAATCCTCCATGAACTGTAATGGAAGTTTTGATTATGTTTGTAGTGCATGTAGTAAACATGATAGCTTTCAATTGTTCAGCAAAGAGGAAAATCATATTGGAAGTACTGAAAAAACATAGAATTAGTTTCTTCCTCCAATTCCGTTGGCAGCCAATTTTAACTAAAGTAAAGTAAAATAATGAAATGATAGTCAATTAAGCAAATTTTAGTTTCTGGCAACCGTACAAAAGATGAGTCCTGATTAAAACTTCAACCAAGTAAAAAAGATCAGAAGAAACATCTTATCAGCAGATCAGAAGAATTGACTCAACTGGTTCTATCAATAGTGAACTTGGATATGCATGTGCTTGTGAGGCAAGAGCAGGAGTTGGAAATCGGCCCATCAAGTATGAAACATGCCACAATTAGTGACACAAATTTATGTACGATTTCTAAACCTAGAATTTTTACTTAAAACTTATGACCATGAAAAAGACATCCATCAGAATTAACACATTACTACAACTAAAGAAAGGATGAAGATACCAACCAACATTTGATGCAAGGATTGGAGCAGACATGTCATAGCCAAATGACTACAGCACATACAAGTAAATCAGATGGGGGTTAATAAAAGCATGGTGTGAGAGTGAAAAGAAATATGAGTACCAATTATGAGGTTTCTTAAACATTAA
This sequence comes from Anisodus acutangulus, assembly GCA_029783415.1. NCBI lineage: Eukaryota > Viridiplantae > Streptophyta > Magnoliopsida > Solanales > Solanaceae > Anisodus > Anisodus acutangulus. Next base: position 51,450,940 of record CM056490.1, read on the forward strand.
CAACATGAAAGGATTCACTGAAAATAAGTTAAACAGATAAAAGGAGCATGTGATTTTGTGAGTTTACTCAAATTAAACCAGCTAATTTCTGAACACAAGTACCAATTCCAAATAGTAGCAAGAAGCCATATCATTTCTCATTCCTCTATGATAGAGTTACAACAGGATGCTGGCAAGGTTATATGTTAAGAAGAATTCATAACATAACTTTAAGAAAAAATTATTGCAACTAAAAGTGTTTATGTTAGGCTATAAGAGATTTGAAAATTTAACATATGTACTATCATATTGCATATTTGCGGACAGTTTCAAGACAAAAGAATTCTCTTATAAAAATTGATTTGGTTCGCCCTTACTTTGGCGGGCATAGCAGCTATTTCATAGATTTTTTTATATTTCTCACTTGTTCTAATTAACCTTACTTTCATATTCAATCCTTCAGATCAACCAAAGGGGGATGGAAAGATACCCGTCCAATATGACCTTAGCAATAGCTAAATACACATAGTTCGTTATGATAACTTATCGACCTTTAAGAGCTCCATTATATTGTTGACTTTTGTTATAACTAAATTTTACTTAGACCGACTTTATGCATCTTTACCTATACCATATTACAAGAAGCGATTTTTGAGCAATCATCTTATTCCTCTTTGAACCACAAAATTCTATTAAGGTTCCAGTCACTATCCATGATGGTATAATGAGTGAATATTATTTTGTGTTCATATCTGGAGCTATGTCTCATTGTTACAGTTACAGGAAAATGATATATATATATATATATATATATATATATATATATATATATATATATATATATATATATATATGTTTCTTTGTTCATGTTAGGCGGAAAAAAGTTCTCGACCTAGTTATGAAAATCAACACTGCAATTCACAAGTGATAGTAAAGGTAAAAGGAAAATCACATAATCAAAATACTACCATTTTCTGAGTCATAATAGGACTATAGAGAGGCGATATAAATAGTAACATTTCATATTGCAAGAGAAAAGGTTCGCAACAACCAATCTAAGATGAAACATCAAATCTAAATAGATGTAAATATTAACTAAGTTAATTAATCTAATGTGGTTGAAGCAAAACTTGCTTGAAGTAACTTAAAAGAAGGTGGCAGACTATTTTATCTGTAAATCTAGAACATCGACGCAACTAAAACCTGTCACAACCAGCATAATCTTCCTCTGCAGTTCATCTTTCCAAAAAAATTCCTAGATAAGAAGGGTGTACTCATGAATGTCCCCTTTGGCTTGCCCAAATATAGACAACAATAAAACATGCATGTGCATGATCAATTACGAAATCGCGAGGCTGACAGTTGCTTAAGTAATTTAAACTTCTCTAACAAAAGGAGTCAACATTCAGAAAACCTCGTGAAACAAACAAATGGAAGAATATGAACAGTGAAGACAATGATTCACTATAAAGGAAGTGAGAAGATAACATTTACCCGCCAAGTAATTAATGGTAACGAAACTACCCTTATTATATAGTTAAATTATAAAAAAGAAACAATCGACTTGTAATTTGCCCTTTTTTGTGTTAACCTTTATTCTTGGAATAGTATTACCATTTGAAATAAATTATGTATTCACGTAACTATAGGAATGTGTGGAAGAACAAACAAGGTCTACTAGCTTTATATCCATTCTCATTTAGGCAAGACGCCAAAATAAACAAAATCTACTGCTATTTTTTATTGATATTTTCTGAAATTAACATATTACTCTCTCTGTTCTCATTTATATGATATACTTTTTTTTAGTCAGTCTTAAAAAAATGACATATTTCCTTATATATTTGACAATAATTTAATTTTAAAATTTACTTTTTACGCTTAACGAGATGATCTATAATCACATAATATCCTTGATTTATTTAAACCACAAGATTCAAAAGTCTTCCTTTATTTCTTAAAATTAATGTCAGTCAAACTACATCATATAAATTGGGACAGAAGGAGTACTATTTTATAAATAGTTTGCATGATAAATTATAATTCCTCCGTTCCGTATTGTGACACCTTTCGTTTTTCGAGAGTCAAATGAGTTTTTTTACCGCAAATTATCTATTATTGTGATTTATGGTACTTTTACATAGTTTTTTAATAATATGTAAATTTTATTTTAAAAAATTTAAAGATTTCATATCCGAATTTATGATCAATTTTTTTAAAAGTTAAGTTTCAATATTTGAACGATACCATATAAATTACTCCATATGTCTCAATTTATGTGATCACTTTCTTTTTTAGTCCGTTAAAAAAATAATGATACATTTCCTTATTTGAAAATAACTTAACTTTAAACTTTACATTTTACGCTTAACGAGATGATCTATAATCATGCAAATATCTTTGATTTGTTTTAGATTACAAAATTCAAAAGTCTTTCTTTATTTCTTAAATTTTATCAAACTATATTAGGGACCTAGTAACTAGGAGTTGTTTAATTAGAGAGATGAAAGGGATCTGATTAGATAAGTTGGGGCTGAATAAAACCTGGCGAGTTATAATAAGTCCCAGTTGTTCTCATTGTGAATGAATAGTACTTAGTAGTTACTACTACTACTTGATAAGCATTTGTAGAGAACAAAGATATTTGGATTATTGTATATGGATGGTAGTGGTACTGCCTCAGCCGCAATGTGACGTTTCATTGGACGAAAAATTTATGAAATAAAAAAGAATTTGTAATAAAAATGGCTATAAATCATTACATTAAAAATTTAAAAGTAAATTTAAAGTTATATTATTTTCTAACTATAGAAATATATATAAAAGCAGTTTGGCGCACTAAACTCCCGCTATACGCGGGGTCCGAGGAAGAACCGGACCACAAGGGTCTATTGTACGCCGCCTTAACTCACATTTCTGTAAGCGGCTGTTTCTACGGTTTGACACATGACCTCCTGGTCACATGACAACAACTTTACCACTGGCAGGCTCCCTTCAAATTTTTTAAAATATAATAAAATAAAATAAAATATGACATATAAATTGAGATAGAAAATATTTATTGAAGAAAAATAAGGGATATTACCTTTTTCTCTGTCTTTCCTTTTCAGAGAATCTGGCTTTTGGGTACGTTGGGACATTTTTGGTTTTGAGAAAATGATAAAAATTGACCCTTATGTTTGGAGTACTGCTAATATTTTCTACTTATTGTCACTACTCGATATTCAATCCAATTATTATGATAATATGTTTTCATATACTTTATTATAGCCACTAAATTCTTAAGGAGTAGTATTTATTTTGCGGAAGTCTCTCCGTGCATATTTTTATACTAGTATTATAAAATTAATTGTAGCTGACATAGCTAACCACACTTGTGTCACAAAAGGTCGGCATTGTCATCAAAATTTTCAACACAGCAAAACCTTAACATTTGTAGAACTATAACAATTTATGAAAAAAACAAGAAGAAGAAAACAACAAAATAAAACGAAATTCCTTTCAACAACTATATTCTTTATGTTATTAGTTCAAGAAAATCTATAAGGGGCTAGGGAGTTTAAAAAAAATAGAATTGTAATATATTGAAAATCATTGTGCTTTAATAAAAGGAAAGTATGTTTTGAAAAACCAACTAAAAAGAAAATGTAAAAATATCTTTCATCTTTTATACTCAAAGTCTGTTTAGATTCTTCTTTTGACTATGTATTTGAGGATTATGGTTTATTTTGGACTTTTCTTTATATTCAAACTTCCGCTAGATCGAGAATAAAAGGGGCAGTCCGGTGCACTAAGTTCTAGCTATGCGTGGGATCTGAGAAAAGGCCGGACCACAAGGATCTGTTGTACATAGCCTTATCTTGCATTTCCGCTTTATTGAGAATATGTTTTAATATAATTTTCGGATCCTTTATGATTTACGCGTTCTTTAAAATGATTTATATGATGTGGGTTCACCTATTGGATAATAGTTTCCACTATCTTGTTGATTCTATTAGTTAAAGTGTTTCTTCCTTGATCGTTTTTATGCACTAAAATATGGTGTAACTCTGCTTCAAAAGGTATTCACTATGAAAATTATTGTATAAATTATACTATTGAACCCCCATCCCTCCCCAAAGCCTCGCACTCCCACCCTCGGTGACTTAGTCATAATTTTTATTAAAAAAATTTAAAATATGAGAGAAGCAAACACAGAGAGAAGTCAAGAGAATTCAATATCTATTATATATACACACAAAAAGTAATTTTAACATTGTATATACAGTGTAATTTCATCGAAGAGTTTTCGGATAAACCCCCTCCCACTTGGCTCGCTCCCTGCCACCCTACCACAACCCCGACCCAACCACAACTTTCCGTCACCCCTCCCCATAGTATTTGTCAAAATTATATATAAAATATTCTTAAAATCATATTTTCTGTTTACTTATCAAACATAAAAAATTTAATATAACCCCCACTTATTTTTTAAGAAAACATTTTCCATTCATACCATTAACACATGCCTAGGCTAGGCATTAAGGCTACTTAAGCATTAACGCATTGGACTCGCCGAAACTTTTGTGTCTAACTACTCCATCCTTTCCATAATAAGTGGTGTTTTAGACTTTTTATTTTATTTCAAAATAAGAGGTGCTTTAGAATTTCAAGAAGAAATTGACCTTATTCTTTCAAAATTATCCTTATATACATAATCATGAATCATTAAGTAGATTTTCTTTTCTAGACATTAATTAGGGATAAATTGGTAAAAACACTCATAATTTTTTAGGAGTGAGTAATTTCTTTAGGGGTGTGCATAAGCTAAAAATACCACTTGTTTTGGAACGGAGGGAGTAGTAATTAAGCTCATACTAAATTACTCAAAACTTAATTTCCTCACAATGTTCTCAAAATGTTTACATTTTTATAATACAGTTTAGTATAGTTTGACTATAATGGTGGATCAGTGTATATTGAATCTCCTCTGCTGAAAAATTGCATAAAAAGGTAATTCTTTTTCATGTATATAAATCTATAGAGTTATATTTCTTGAATTCTAGAATTTCTGATTCCGCTACTGTTCGACTACTCACATAAAGAATGTACAAAATAGTTCACTAAAAGGAAATGTTATTAGATATTCATGATGAATGCACATATAAATGTAAATTTTTTGTTAGTTTCCTTATCAACCTAATGTTATAATATAGTAAGACATTACGAAAAAAGCAATATATCACAAAGAGAACGTAAATAATCAATGTACTACTTATATTAGCATAAAATAACACTAAGCAATTGTACATGAGATAGATTTAAGCGTGATGGGCTGAAGCTGAATGGACTTGACATGGCTTACACTAAGCCCAAACTTATTTCAAACTTCTAAGACTCAACGATTCATTTGGTGGGCCAAAAGAACGACCTTCCTAGTGGTCTCGACTTAAATAGATAGATAGTTCCACAAGCAATACTGTAGGACAACAGTCAAAAGGGTATTTAATGACAGATAACAAGAAATAGGACTTCCAGGAAAATTTTTAACTTTGTTTTCCCCTTGTTTCTTTTTCGTTTCCATCGAAAACATAGTTGAGTTCATTGTAATTAACATAGATAATAATTAGACTTCGATCTAGTTGAGGTCGATGTGTATAATTAAATAATATAACATATTTTATGTGATCGATTTATTTACTTAGTTAACGCACGCTTAAGAATACGCGCAAAATCTTTTTCAAAAATTGAGCCGAGAGTATCTAATAGGAATACCTCATCATAAGTCAACAATCCAAACATACAACCTTCATATTTTTCTTCTATCATACCCATAAATTTATATTTAAAGAACTTATAATCTATAATCACTTACTCAAAGTTATCATCGATTGAAGTAGGAAGGTCTTACCTTTTTGACATTCAAGTCTCTTGAATTCGGATTCTAGGGTTCTTTGTCCAAGACGAAGACCCAATCGATAATCTATAGATTGGAAGGGTTTAATCATGTTAATAAAGTGTTGGAGAATTGGAATCAACTTGAAATCATCATTAAAACTTATCTTGGATGATGGAGGGACCATGGAGGAAGTTGGGTTCTTGAGAGCTCCCCTTTCTAGTGCAATTTTTTTTATTTGGGGTGTAGGGAACGATGTAGGAATTTTACAATAACCTTACCATGTGCGCGTCCGCGTAGCTGAAGGCCCAATTGTGTAGCTGACCGCGCAACAAGGGTAATAGCACTGCCTCCGGTGCACCTGAAGCCTGGTTGCGCAGCCGACTGCGCAATGTCTAGTAAATTGCGCATAACGTTTGCACAAAGATCCGTTCTGGATCCACAATATATGGATGGAAAAATATTTCAAAGGAATATAACTTTCATGTTTTAATTTTTTTCTCAAATTCCCAACAGATTTGCATGAAATCAGCTTGGAAGGCGGACCTATCATAAACATAGTCGATTCTCAATTCTTATGCACTTCACTATTCGTCTTAATTCTGAAACAACTATTTATACCCAAACTCTTCAATATCACTTTAACACTCATTTAACACATTCACACCTAATCCCGATTTATAGATGTTACAAATATACTCCCTCCGTCTAAAAATGATTGTCTTACTTTCCTTATTAGTTTGTCCCAAAAAAATTGACACATTTCTATATTTAGAAAGAATTTAATTTTATGAAACGATTTACAACCACACAAATATTTGAGGCTTGTTTTGGACCACACATTTTAAAAATCTTCTTTTATTTCTTAAACTTCGTATCAAGTTAAACTAAGATATTTTTTTAGACGGAGGGAGTAGTAACTATATTAACTGATTAGTCAATGACAGCATGAGACATATATTGTTTTGCTAATGAAATGCAGCTTAAATTAAGAGCAGGAATTTAAAACAATTCAGTATATACAAAGGAACTGATCTTGATGACTCAGTTCCGAAATAGTCTTTGCAAAATTGAAATAAAGAGTTCCAAAATATGATATCATCTTCAACTAAACGCGAATTATATTCCACCAGTGGAAGACATTATCAAGCACGTGAATATTATTTTTGACATGTGACGTGAAATTCGATAGAACCTCCAAATGTCATGATAGAATATTAAAATGTATGATTATCTCATCTAAAAATTAAAATTATTAAAAATATATATTTTATTTATTTAATTATATTTTCAATAATATAACTGAGAATCCGTTTCCTCAAACCACAATATCTTGCAACAGTAGCTTGAGTAAATTCTTTTAAGTTTGACTTATTGGACAGCGTAGGGCAAACGAAAGAAAAGAAAACAAGCTAAGCACTAAACCACAAAAAATAATTGAAAAGGTATATATATCAAATGGCCATATGGCATGCATTCAATAACTAAGAAGAAGGGGGACTCCTACGTAGTACTTCCACGTCCTCGTATTAGAAAGTGCATGTAATAGTATTTGATGATATTGACAAATCACTATTTTGGGAAATCACGTACTCCTGATTTTGGTAGGTCTAGAATTTGAAATATCACATGGAAGAAACTGGAGATGATATTGAAATATCACCATTTTGTGATTGTTATTTTAATATTATGTATATTAACTATGTACCCTTAAGTTACATTTTTTTTCTCTTATTTCCTATTGTGTATATTGATTTTGATTATCATTATTTCTAATTATACTTTAAAATTCATTCATAGTATAAATAATTAATTTTTCTATGAATTTGTTAAAATATCCGACTATATATTTATGCATCGAGTATAGGTTTTAATAAGTTCTCATTCACGGGTGTAGATCCCCTCCAGTTAAATTAGCACCAGTAATCTCCGGTACTAGTTTTAGATGATGCCACGTTATCAAAATAAAATCTGAAGGCTGAAAATATTGCTCCTAAAATTAAAATTCACACCGTTAAACTTTATAGAAAACAATCGTTACCTCTCAACTCCTTCCTTCTCAGCTTGTTTGGATGGTTGCTACCTATTGTATTGTATTACGTTTAGTTTAAATATAATATTTATTTTGATTTTTATTAAAATTATATTGTATTATATTGTTAAATTCATCGATATGTAACGACGAAAAATCTTATTTTATGTAACGATCAATTTACACTTTATCTAGATGGTTGTTACATATCATTTTTAATAAAGTATCGTATTGTATTGTATTGTAATGTATTGTGTTGTATTATATTGTTTTTGTGAATACAATGATTGGATAAATTGTATCATTTTTCATCGTTACATAATGTCACACATCAAATATTTGAAGGATAAACCTACAAGAAAAGTAGGGTATGAGATAGTCATTATAAAAAAGGTAAATTAAGGATAAAATAGGATTATTAGATGATAAGGAAAGGCAAAATGAGAAACAAATAAGGTAACGACGCGATCACACCAAATAGGTCAATACATAAAATGAGACTTTTCGTCATTAAGTAATGATGAATTTAACAATACGATGCAATAAAATTTAAGTAATAACTAAAACAAACATTGTATTTAAACTAACAACACAATACAATACAATACAATACAATACAATACAATACAATACAATACAATACAATACAATACAATACAATATGTAACAACCATCCAAACAAGGTGTAGTGTGATCACGTCGTTACCTTATTTTTTCTCTCATTTTATTCTTTTCTTATTATCTAATTATGCTATTTTTATCCTTTACCATACATTTTTATAAAAGCTCTACTCCGTACCTTACTTTTCTTGTAGGTTTGTCCTTTAAATTGTTGATTTTTGACATTATGCTCTGTCACGACCCAAACCGGAGGGCCATGAAGGGCACCCGGACCTTACCTGCCTGGTACCGCTAGCCGTACAGTCAACATCTAATCATAATTAAACACGGACCACAAAGGCCGTCACCCAGTACCCTGTCGACACATGGGGGTGATATACTGGAAATAAGCTATGTAAAATCTTAACCAGAAAGCCCAACTTATATATATATATATACATACCAAGGTCGACAAGGCCATACATGACTACTACACACAGGACACCTGTCTACAAGCCTCTAAGAGAGTACACAACATCATAAGGTCGGGACAGGGCCCCGCCATACCCATATATACATGCAAAAATATCATACCGAGATTAGACCGACACTCCAAAATAAGGGGAGTGCTCCAATATCTGCTGAGTCAACAACCTACTAATGCGGATCGTCGCCTTGCCTACGTGAACCTGCGGGCATGAAACGCAGCGTCCCCCAACAAAAGAGACGTTTGTACGACTGATGTACCGAGTATGTTAAGCATAAAAAGTAGCATAATAGAGATACAAAAATAAATTAAAACATCAACAGCCGACATAAATAGCCAACAACAACAGCCGATAGGAACAACCGACAACAACACCAGACAGAGATAGCCGACAACAACAATCGACATGAACAACCGACCACTAGTGAATGCCTCTGAGGGCCATAATATGCCTAAGTACCATGTCAGTGCAGAATGCGGTATACATATATATATGCGTATATAACGCGATTGGCCTCATTGGGCATCTTCCTTCCCATAACATCCTCTGTGGGCATCATATCATATTGGCCTCTGTAGGCATAATCATCATCATATCCCAGGTGGTCTGCATATCCCGTTTCCCATCCCCAATATATAGTCCAGGGTAATACATGAATAAAATGCATGAATGACAATGAAACATCCTGAGTGACATAATATCCTTGTACCTTCGGCTAACACTGTGAACATTAAACATAACATTGCCTCACCTTCGGCTAACACTATGAGCATCAATATCTTTTCTATATACCTTAATAAGGACTTAGGAACATATTTAGACATGCTTTGACAACTGGAATGAATAACACAAACATTCTTATCTACTAAGAGTAGAATAATTTATGGAATAATATTACGGTTACGTTTCGTTCTTAGAACGTGCCAAAAGAAAAAAAATATTTGCCTTAACATACATTCGTTGATCTGTTGCTAATACAGCCCAAGTAGTTAGTATAGCACCTAACCTTAAGCACTGATAGAACAACTTGAAAAATAAAATTCAGTATGACTTAGGGATTGTGTTTTGCTTGCTGCAGCTAACACTCATTAATTCAATTGAACATTACTATACTATGTTGCTACCTAGTCTCTAACGAACTGTGTGTATATATGCAATCCAAAGCCCAAACATTGCCGCCTTCTCTTTATTTCCTTAGTGGCCATGGGGTCCACTCACCTCTTAAGCCACACTTGACACATTGGTTCTTATATGTCACCACTAGACACACCCCAAACAAATAGTCACCAATTAGTCATATCATCTTAATCACTTAGGTGATTCATTTAAACGCTACACATAATTATTCCCACTAATCTTGTCCCCCACTATAATTTATCAATTAGCCGATCCTGGTTGTCCCTCACTATATTTTATCAATTAGCCGATCCTTGTTGTCCCTCACTATATTTTATCAATTAGCCGATCATTGTTGTACCACTTAGTAAGTCCTAAATTAGTTTGGGACCGCATCCTTTTACATACTAAGTTCTTTATATGCATACGTCTAGATGCTCAAATCATCGTCCGAAAGTACGGGGTGTTACATCCTTTCCCCCTTAGAAACATTCGTCCTTGAATGTTGGGGTGACATATCTAATCCTTGTCACGTAACCAGAGAATACAACTACTTCTACATTAGACTTCTCATGGTTTTTAAGCATTAATTATAATATTATGCAAATAGAACTCACCTTATGCTTTTCTCGGAACCTCGGCGTCGGTCTGAAATAGGTATGGATATTTATATTTCATTTCCTCTTCTGCCTCCCATGTCATTTCTTCTAGGTTCTTATTCTGCCAAAGAACGTTTACGGAGGCTACTTCTTTAGTCCTCAACTTGCGGACTTGTCGATCTAGGATAGCAATATGAACCTCCTCATATGATAAATTCTCTGTAATCTTCACATCGCCAATCAGCACAACTCGGGAGGATCTCCAATACATGCTCTTAACATAGAAACATGGAAAACCGGATGGACAAGCTCTAACTCCGAAGGCAAGTCCAATTCGTAAGCCACTTAACTGATTCATTGAATTATGCGATATGGACCAATATACCTTGGACCGAGCTTTCCATTTTTCCCGAATCTCATTACTCCCTTCATAGGCGAGATCTTTAAAAAGACCCAATCATCTACTTGAAACTCTAAGTCTCACCGTCGCACATTTGAATACGACTTCTGACGACTCTGAGCTGTTAACAACCATTCTTGGATAAACTTCACCTTTTTATAGCTTGGTGTACTAGGTTAGGCCTAAATAATTCTGATTCACATACCTCGAACCATCCGATAGGAGATCTACATCTCCGTCCATACAAAGCCTCGTATGGAGCCATTTTAATGCTAACATGATAATTGTTATTGTATGCAAACTCAATAAGGGGTAAATAATCATCCCAATTTCCCTTAAAGTCTAATACACAAGCTCGTAGCATGTCCTCGATCGTCTAAATTGTACGCTCGGCCTGCCCGTCTGTCTGAGGATGGAAAGCTGTGCTAAGATTAACTTTGGGCGCCTAAATGTTAAGTCTGTTTAGGTACTATTTTAGAGTGCGTTTTAGGGAGTCTAGTGTTAGTCTTTAAGTTGTTTTGTACCGTGTTATGCTTGTTTTTGTTTTATTTTCAAGATAAAGCTATCTAGAATGGAAGTAAGGCGGATTTAGAAAGAATAAGCGGATATTGAGGATAAATATGTCGGTTTGGTCAAAGAAATGGTTCAGAGAAGTCCTGGGAAGTTCGCGAGGCAATTGAACGTGTCTCGGATAAGAAAATGACAAATGAGCCACGACGCCTACACATAGTTGAGATGCCTTGAAGGCAAAGAGGCAACAATTCTGGAGCGAGAGCGCCACGGCGCACCCTGGACGGACAAGTTTGGAGAGAAAGGGGTTTTTGGAGCTTTGGAGGAGCCATTGGAGATCATTTTCCTCAAGTTCTTTTTTCTTTGTCTTGAATTATCCTTATGTTAATTTTCAGTTTATGTGTTGATTCTAGAATGACTATGAACTAATTCTTCTATTAGAGTTTTCAATTAAATCACTTGAACCTCTATCATGAACTAATGCAAAGTTATTTTGTCTTCTTCATCTATTAAGGTCTTTTCAATTGTGTGGTTATTGAATGAGAATCGATTGGCCATTGATTTTTATTTATCTAAATGAGTTTAAATCAAAATCTGAAAAGTGAGATTTGAATACGCTATAGTTGAATTGACATAAGCTAAATCTTGAACGAGAGTATCACGATTGCTTGTGTAGCTTTTAGGTTGTTGATTTTAATGCTTCCTAAATGATGGAGTTTATCATAGAAAATATAGAAAATTCTCATTTAGGATTGAGTTTTATATGTCGTAACTGACTATAGAACGCTTTTGCTAACCTGCTATCTTCATAATAAGAAGAACTGTTAATCTTGCATTAGTAAATAGTAGAAGGGATAGTTGATGAGATTGGAATCCCTAATTTCTCTCATTCTCGAATTTAACTCGTGCGTTTTTGTTGTTAGTTTAATTTTGTATTTTACCTTCGTTTATGCTTTATTTATTTTAATCTTTACAAATCAAGATTCGTTAGCCAAATAGAAACTATAGATTAATTATTTGGTAATTGATAATTCAGTCTCTGTGGGACGATACTCGGTCTTACTGAATTTTATTACAAATTGCGATACGTATACTTGCGTAGCTCTAAAATCCGCAACAAGTTTTTTTGGCGCCGTTGCCGGGTGACTGAAAAATTATCAATATCAAAGTAATTAATTTTATTTCTAATTTGGTTGTTCCAAAAACAAGTTATGCGAACAAGAAGAGGAGCAGACAACCTTGTTCCTAATAATCCTGAGATTGAGAAAACATGCAAGCAGAATCGAAGAAACAAGAGAGCTGGTATTTCAACTGTGGTTATGGCAAATCATTAAAATAATGATGGGTTGAATAGATGGGTGCCAGAAATGGTACATGAATAAGCTCAGAATCCCGCCGTGAGAAGCTTACGGGATTATATACTTTCAACTGTAACAGAAGTGCAGACCTGTATAAGACCACCAGCGGTGGAGGCAAACAACTTCGAGATTAAGTCGGCAATCCTGCAAATGGTCCAAGTCACAGTTTAGTTTGGTGGGTTACCCTCTGAAGATCCCCATATGCACTTGGCAAATTTTTTGGAGTTATGTGCAACATTCAAATACAATGGTGTGACTAATGACGTCAATAGATTGAGGCTCTTCCCATTTACACTAAGGGACTGAGCCAAAATCTGGTTGAAATCTCTTGAGGCAAACTCTATTACTACTTGACAAGATTTGGCTCAGAAATTTCTTGCCAAGTTCTTTCCTCCATCAAAGGCCGCTAAGCTAAGGGGAGAACTGAATAATTTTTATCAGCTTGAGGGGGAGTCTTTGTATTATGCTCGAGAGAGGTTTAAGGAGTTGCAAAAGAAATGTCCCCACCATGGAATTGAACAGTGGCTGTTGGTCCATAATTTCTACAATGGGTTGTGTGGTACTACTCGTACCATAATTGATGTTGCGACTGGAGGGGCATTTATGAGTAAAAGTGCTAATGAGGCGTATGAATTGTTAGAAGATATGACCACAAATAACCATCAATGGTTTGATTAGAGATCAATAAGCTGCAGAAAAGTGACCGGGGTTCATGAACTAGATGCCATCACTGCTTTAACTGCTCAAGTTGCTTCTTTGACAAAGCAATTGCAGCAGAATACTGTGTCCGCCAATGTTGTTCAGAAGCAAGTGGGTTGTGAAATTTGCGGGGGTCCAAATACTTTTGATCAGTGCACAACAATGGATACAAACAATATTCCTATGGACCAAGCTCAGTTTCAAGCAGTTGAGAATTTTCAGAGGCCCTACAACAATCCATTCTCCAACACTTTTAATCCTAGTTGGAAGAATCACCCTAACTTCTCATGGAGAAACAGCCAAGACCAATAGTCACAGTTTTAAGGGCAATATCAACAGAACAGTCCACAACAGCTAATGAATCAAGCTTCATGTCCTCAGCAGTTTAGGCCACAAGTCCCACAAGAGAATCCTAATAAATTGCAAGAAGCCTTGTTGACTCTCACTAATACTCAGACTCAGTTCATGACAACGACAAGATCATCTATTCAGAATTTAGAGACACAAGTGGGGCAGTTAGCAAGCATGTTGAATAACAGACCTCAAGGGAATCTGCCTAGCAATACTGTTGTGAACCCTAAGAAGCAGTGTCGGGCCATCATATTGAGAAGTGGTAAACAAGTTGAGCAGTCTGCAACTCAACCACCTGTTGAAAAGAATGACAACTTGGGAGAGATATATGGTTTAGAGAAAGAGGGGGTTACTGAAGACCACCTTATTACAGAAAAGGCACCACTAGCAATTATTGTTGATCATCAAATCAAAATTCCATACCCTCAAAGACTTTGGAAAAATTCTCTTGATAAATAATTTTTCAAGTTTTTAGAGGTGTTCAAGAAGTTGCACATCAAACTTCCCTTTGCTGAGGCCCTAGAGCAAATGCCCAGTTATGTGAAATTTATGAAGGAGATTCTCTCTAAAAAGAGAAAGATGTGAGATTATGAAACTGTGGCTTTAACTGAGGAGTGCATCGCCATTTTGAAAAAGAAATTTTCCCAGAAGTTGAGAGATCCAGAGAGCTTCACTATTCCCTACACTATCGGGAATTTTAAATGCAAACTTGCCTTGTGTGATTTGGGGGAAAGTATAAATTTGATGCTTTTGTCTATGTTTCATAGACTTGGTGTGGGCGAAGCTAGGCCTACAACAGTGACTTTACAGTTGGCAGACCATTCATTGAAGCATCCACGGGGTATTATTGAAGATGTGTTAGTTAAAGTGGACAAATTCATTTTTCCTGCTGACTTTATTATTATTGACATGGAAGAGGATGTTGATGTGACTATAATCCTTGAGAGACAATTTTTAGCCATGGGGCAAGCACTTATTGATGTTCAGAAGGGTGAGTTGAGATTCTGAGTTCAGGGCGAAGAAGTGGTTTTCAATGTGTTCAAGTCGATATCTTATCCTAGAGCAAGTGACAATTATTTTTCAATTGATGTGATTGAGGGGGTTGTTTCTGAGAAGAGCATGAGTACTGATGCTCTTAAGTTGGCACCGACACAGTTTGAGGAAGATGACAGTGATAATGTTCAGCGTTCGGCTAAATGACGTTAACGACAACGCCATTACCATTTTAATTATGTTGTTTTGTAAAATAAAAAAAAAAGCCACGACGTTGTCTGGATGAGCCACGACGCCTGCTAGGCAGAATGTTCAAAATTTTTTCTGGTTTGGAGAGTCATGGCATTTGGGAGGCAGAAAGTTGAGAAAACATTTTAGAGTGAAGCGCCGCGGCTCAAGTTTGAAGAGCCGCGACGCCTGGGTCGACATCATGAGCGCCGCGGTGGTGTCTAGAAAGAGTCGCGGTGCCTCTGTAGAATTTCAGGTTAAAAATGAAAAAACCCTACCTTTTCTCATTATCCCCAAACAATACCCGCCTTACCAAACACCACCGCCACCACCACCATTTTGAGATCGCTTGACGGAATTTTGGTACGTCTCATTTCTCTTTCTTTCTTTTTCACATTAAGGACAATGTGTTAAATAAGTTTGGGGGAGGAGTCTGTGTTATTAGTGTTGTTTTTAGTTATTTGTTTGTTGTTAGTATCCTAGGAGTCTGTGTCATGTGGCAGTGAATCAAGTTGATAATGATAGCCGATGAGATTGAGTGAATGCGATGTGATATAATTTCATGGAATTGACAGTTATGAATTGAGAAATATGTGTGCTTAAGTTGGATGTTTCTTGAGTTTGCTTTTGGTTATTAATAAAGATAAAAACTTGATCATGATTGTTGAATTTCTTGTACTCAATTGTTTGATTTATGCATTATCGAATGTCGGATTGAGGAAAGATGGTGAAAAATTCTAGAATTGCTTGCTTGCTACTTGAGATGAAATCCTAGATGATGCATGTTTAGGAAGATGATCAAGGCCATTTTTGGAACGATTAAGCCTTTCAAGTCAACCTTGACTAATTTAATCCCTAGTTACCTTTTTTTAGCCTTACGTAATCCTTCATTGATTGTCGCATATTCTGAGCCTACTTGAAACCCTTTACTATTTTCCTTCCCTTGAATTTCACCATGAGCATGTAAGTATATGATTGGAGATTGGCCATTTGTAATTGGTATTTTGGATTGGGTGTTATCAATAGAAGGTAAAGGATTGAGAAAAACTCAAAAAAAAATAATATTATATAAAAAAGGGAAATAAACTACACTCTCCTTGTACATACATTGAAAACACAAGTTTGGGGGTGTAGCTCGAAAAAAATAAAAATAAAAAATAAAAAAATTTGTCAGTGTGAATTGTCTCAATCTAGAAAAGAAAAGAAAAATTGGGGATTGTTGTTGGTTTGTAATATGGATATCGAGCTTGGTTGATTGGTTTATATGCTTATGGTAATTTTGAGCCTAAATGACATTTCATCTACCCGTGCCTAAGCCTATCTATATAATCTATAAAAGTCATATTGATTCTTAAGCATGTGTTGTCTAAATTAGCGGAGAGTAGCAAGTTAGCAAGCCTATGGGATTATGGACTGTTGGTGAGAATTCGGTTTGTATAAACTGAATTGAGTACTTGCTTATTCAGTAATCATGGTTGGGTTGTCATATGTATTGCTGATTTTAAGTGAACTTGAAGGATATCTGACTTGAAATTCTAGATTGCAAAATGATAGCTATAATGGTCTAAGGATTATGTTGCATGGTATTCGTGATTTTTGAGGCTTGATCTATTGTTATTGACTTGATTCATTTTATAGTTCATTTTTCTTTGTAGAGTGTCTAGAGTTCTTTACTCGAGGGCAAGTAAAGGTTAAGTTTGGGGGTGTTTGTTAAATATGTTTAAGTACTGTTTTAGAGTGCGTTTTAGGGAGTCTAGTGTTAGTCTTTAAGTTGTTTTGTACCGTGTTACGCTTGTTTTTATTTTATTTTCAGGATAAAGTGATCCAGAATGGAAGTGAGGTGGATTTAGAAAGAATAAGCGGATATTGAGGATAAATATGCAGGTTTGGTCAAAGAAACGGTTCAGAGAAGTCCTAAGAAGTTCAAGAGGCAATTGAACGTGTCTCGGATAAGAAAATGACAAATGAGCCGTGGCACCTACACAGAGTGGCGGCGCCTTGGAGGCAGTGAGCCACGATTCTGGAGCTAGAGCGCCGCGGTGCTCCCTGGACTGAGCCGCGACGCTTATTGAAGTTTGTAAAAGAGCCGCGTCGCTTGTGTTTGTATGGATTTCGGGAACTTATTTTTCACAGGGGCAAAAAAGTCTTTTCAAAGGGGAAAATAGGGTTTGCTTTAAAGGAGAAAAAGAAGAGGGAAAAAGGGCGACAAGTTTGGAGAGAAAGGGGGTTTTGGAGCTTTGGAGGAGCCATTGGAGATCATTTTCCTCAAGTTCATTTTTCTTTGTCTTGAATTATCCTTATGTTAATTTTCAGTTTATGTGTTGATTCTAGAATGACTATGAACTTATTCTTCTATTAGGGTTTTCAATTACATCACTTGAACATCTATCATGAACTAATGAAAAGTTATTTTATCTTCTTCATCTATTAAGGTCTTTTCAATTGTGTGGTTATTGAATAAGAATTGATTGACCATTGATTTTCGTTTATCTAAATGTGTTTAAATCAAAATCTGAAAAGAGAGATTTGAATATGCTATAGCTGAATTGACATAAGCTTAATCTTGAATGAGAATATCACGATTGCTTGTGTAGTTTTTAGGTTGTTGATCTTAATGCTTTCTAAATGATGGAATTTATCATAGAAATATAGAAAATTTCATTTAGGATTGAGTTTTATATGTCGTAACTGAATATAAAATGTTTTTGTTAACCTGCTATCTTATTAAGAAGAAGAACTGTTAATCTTGCATTAGTAAATGGTAGAGGGGATAGTTGATGAGATTGGAATCCCTAATTGCTCTCATTCTCGAATTTAACTCGTGTGTTTTTGTTGTTAGTTTAATTTTGCATTTTACCTTCGTTTATAATTTCTTTATTTTAATCTTTACAAATCAAGATTCGTTAGCCAAATAGAAACTATAGATTAATTATTTGGTAATTGATAATTCAGTCTATGTGGGACAATACTCGGTCTTACCGAATTTGATTACAAATTGTGATACGTATACTTGCGTAGCTCTAATGCAACACTAAACCTTTTTGAAATAATTTCCAGAAGTTAGTTGTAAAGTGTGCACCTCTGTCAGATATAATAGAAATAAGCACACCATGAAAGCGAACAATCTCCTTAACATATCACTTCGCATAGTCCTCGGCTGTGTAGATAGTTTTGACCGGCAGGAAATAAGCTGATCTGGTCAGTATGTCAACGATTACCCAAATAGAATCAAACCTACGATAAGAGCGAGGTAAACCCGTAACGAAGTCTATATTAATCATTTCCCATTTCCACACCGGAATCTCAATGTTCTGAGTCAAACCACTAGGCTTTTGGTGCTCTATTTTCACTTACTGACAATTAGGACACTGAGCTACAAACTCCGCAATGCTTCTCTTCATATCATTCCACCAATAGACACCCTTGAGATCATGATACATTTTAGTAGATCCAGGGTGAATGGAATATCGTGAGCAATGAACATCTGTCAAAATTCTATCACGTAATCCCGCTATATTTAAAACACATAAACGACCTTGGTGCTTGATAATCCCATGTTCGTCAATCTCAAAAGTTGTAGTCTTTTTCTGTTGAATGCCCTCTCTGATCTTTCTCAAATTGGGGTGTTTCCACTGACGTTCCTTAACTTCCTGTATGAGAGACGATTCTAACACATTCCGAATCACAAAACCACCATCCTCCGAATCCATTAGTCGGACCCCCAAACTAGCTAACTGATGGAGCTCCCTTACTAATTCCTTCCTTTCGACATGCACCGATATCGAGCTGACCATCGACTTACGACTGAGCGCGTCTGCTATAATATTTGCTTTACCGAGATTGTATAAGATGTCCAAATCATAATCCTTCAATAATTCGAGCCACATCCTTTGTCTCAAGTTCAATTCTTTCTGTTTAAATATGTATTGCGAACTTTTATGATCCGTGAAAATGTCTACATGAACACCATACAAATAGTGCCGCCAAATCTTCAGTGCATAGACCACTGCGGCTAACTCCAAATCGTGTGTCAGATAATTTTTCTCATGTTTCCTTAATTTCCTTAAAGCATAGGCGATCACTTTACCATGCTGCATTAGCACACATCCTAAGCCTGCTCCCGATGCATCATAATACACAACGTAGCCTTCTGGACCCTCTGGGGGAGTAAGGACTGGTGTTGATGTTAGTCCGTCTTTTAACTCTTGAAAGCTCTGCTCACAAGTATCAGACCACTAGAATTTTATGGTCTTTTGTGTCAACTTCGTTAATGGTGCTGATATGGTATAAAATCCTTCTATAAACCTCCTATAATAGTCGGCTAAGCCCAGAAAGCTGCGAACCTCTGATGGAGTTGTGGGCCTCGGCCAATTATTCACTGCTTCAATCTTCTGAGTGTCAACTCTTATACCTTCATCTGACACTATATAACCAAGGAAACCATTGAATTCAATCAAAACTCACACTTGGAGAGCTTAGCATACAACTTATGATCCTGGAGCGTCTGTAGTACTATCCGCAAATGATCCACATGATCTGCTTCCGAGTGAGAGTAAACCAGAATATCATCTATAAATACTATCACAAATACATCCAAAAATGGGCGAAACACGTTGTTCATTAGATCCATAAATGTTGCTGGTGCGTTTGTGAGTCCAAATGACATTATTAAGAACTCGAAGTGCCCATACCTTATTCTGAAAGCCATTTTCAGAATGTCTTTCCCTTTGACCCTTAGCTGATGGTACCCCGACCTTAAGTCGATCTTTGAGAACCATTTTGCACCTTGTAATTGGTCAAACAAATCGTCAATTCTGGGAAGGGGGTACTTGTTCTTGATAGTGACTTTATTCAGCTGCCGATAGTCGATACACATCCGTAATGAGCCATCTTTCTTTTGTACAAACAATACCGGTGCACTCCAATGAGATATGTTGGGCCTAATAAATCCTTTCTCAAGCAAATCCTTTAATTGCTCCTTCAATTCTTTCAATTCAGCTGGAGCCATCCTATAAGGAGGAATAGATATCGGCTGAGTGTCTGGCAACACGTCTATACCGAACTCAATTTCCCTTTCGGGAGGAAGGCTTGGAAGTTTGTCTAGAAATACATCGAGAAACTCATTAACCACCAGAATTTATCGAGAAGTAGGTGGTTCGACATCGACATCTCTAGCCCAAACAAGATGGTATATATAACCTTTGGAGATCATCTTCCTTGCCTTAAGGTATGAAATAAACCTACCTTCTGGCGTCGCCGTATTACCCTTCCATTCAAGGACTGGCTCGCCTGGGAACTGAAATCTCACAATCTTTGTTTGGCAATCAACATTAGCATAGCATAATGCTAGCCATTCCATGCCCATGATAACATCAAAATCAACCATTTCTAATTCTACCAAATCTGTTAAGGTCTGATCGTTATAAACTAATACTGCACAATTCCGATAGACCCTTTTAGCAACTACCGACTCACCAACTGGTGTAGATACCACAAATAGATCTCTTATCAACTCATGTTTCATACCAAATTTACAGGCAATGAAAATGATGATATATGATAGCTTAGATCCTAGATCTAACAACGCGTACATATTATGTGAAAATACTGATAATATACCTGTAATAACATCAGGTGAGGGCTCTTGATCCTATCGTCCCATCAATGCATAAGTGCGATTCTGGAAACCACCGAAGTTAGTTGCTCCACCCTTACCCCTGCCTTGACCGGATAACGTCTGATGACCTTGCCCTGACGGGCGCACTGAATGTGATGAAGCTGCTGCAGATCCGACCGGTTGGGCCCTAACATCTTCGCCTCTTGTCGGGCATTCTCGCATAATATGACCAGGTTCGCCACAAGAGGGGATTCTATGACCAGCTTGCTCCCATGTCTCATACCAAGTCACCGCGACATCCCACAGTCTATAAGAAGCAAACTTTACCGACTCAGTATCGGTAGCATTCATTGCCCGCATGGTACGCTGTATCTGATCCAAAACATTCTGCGGGACCGCGTTCAGATCCGATCCTGTGAATACCGGAGGGTCTAAGTTAATAAAATCCCGAGCTCTTACGCTAGCAGCTCTATCAAAAGGACTGGGAATCTGACGTTGGGCCTGAGCGGCCACAAATCGAGTCAAGAGCTGTACTGCACTTCGCATATCAAGATCCCCATCTAGAGTATCAGGTGGAGGAACTGGGGTACTGCATCCCCACTAATCTCATCTGGAGGTGGTGAAGTCGGGGAATCATTCGAAGGAGTCACACTGTGGGTCTCACTCTGGCCCTCACTAGCAAGTGGCGCTCGGCTAGGACCTTCGCTTGCAGCAATATCCAACACCCTCATACTCATGAATTTCTTCATTGCTGTAGGCATTGCTGGAATCATGAACACTAGATGGATTAGGAGTGGAATACTTATAACTCAGTTCTATAGTACGATCTATGAGCTGAAAGAATGGAAACCATTCCTAAATACCCTGTAGCCTCCTGTCTATAAATGTGGTGCACAACACACCCATAAACAAGACTCTACTAGACATAGTTTGTAGACTGACTCCCTATGACATACATGCTCTAATACCAAGTTTGTCACGACCAAAACCAGAGGGCTATGACGGGCACCCGGACCTTACCTGCCAGGTACTGCTAGCCGTACAGTCAACATCTAATCATAATTAAATATGGGCCACAAGGGCCGTCACCCAATACCCTGCCGACATATAGGGGTGATATACTGGAAAAAAGCTATGTAAAATCTTAACAAGAAAGCCCAACTTATATATATATATATATATATATATATATATATATACATACCAAGGCCGACAAGGTCATACATGCCTACTACACACAGGACACCTGTTTACAAGCCTCTAAGAGAGTACGCAATATTATAAGGTCGGGACAGGGCCCCGTTATACCCATATATACATGTAAAAATACCGTACCGAGACTAGACCGACACTCCGAAATAAGGGGAGTGCTCCAATATCTGCTGAGTCAGCAACCTACTAATGCGGATCGTCACCTTACCTACGTGAACCTGCGGGCATGAAACGCAGTGTCCCCCGATAAAAAGGACATCAGTACGACTGATGTACCGAGTATGTCAGGCATAAAAAGAAGCATAACAGAGATATAGAAATAAACTGAAACAACAATAGCCGACATAAATAGCCGATAGGAACAACCAATAGTAATAGCAGACAAAGATAGCCGACAACAACAGCCGACGGGAACATCTGACCAGTAGTGTATGCCTCTAAGGGCCATAATATGCCTAAGTACCATTTCAGTGCAAAATGCGGTATATATATGTATATATATATATATATATATATATATATATATATATATATATATATATATATATATATATATATATATATATATATATATATATATATATATGCGTATATAACGCGATTGTCCTCATTGGGCATCTTCCTTCCTATAACAACCTCTGTGGGCATCATATCATATTGGCCTCTGTGGGCATAATCATCATCATATCCCAGCTGAGCAGGTGGTCTGCGTATCCCGTTTCCCATCCCCAATATATGGTTCAAGGTAATACATGAATAAAATGGATGAATGACAATGAAACATCCTGAGTGACATAATATCCTTATACCTTCGGCTAACACTGTGAACATTAAACATAACATCGCCTCACCTTCGGCTAACACTGTGAGCATCAATATCTTTTCTGTATACCTTAATAAGGACTTAGGAACATATTTAGACATGCTTTGACAACTGGAATGAATAACATGAACATTCTTATCTACTAAGAGTAGAATAATTTATGGAACAATATTACGGTTACGTTTCGTTCTTAAAACATGCCAAAAGAAAGAAAAGATTTTCCTTAACATACCTTCATCGATTTGTTGCTAATACAACTCAAGTAGTCCGTATAGCACCTAACCTTAAGCATTGATTAACCAACTTGAAAAATAAAATTCAATATGACTTAGGGACCGTGTTTTGCTTGCTGCGGCTAACACTCATTAATTCAATTGAACATTATTATATTATGTTGCTACCTAGTCTCTAACGAACTGTGTGTATATATGCAATCCAGAGCCCAAACGTTGCCTCCTTCTCTTTATTTCCTTAGTGGCCATGGGGTCCACCCACCTCTTAAGCCACACTTGACACATTGGTTCTTATGTGTCACCACTAGACACACCCCAAACAAATAGTCACCAATTAGTCATATCATCTTAATCACTTAGGTGATTCATTTAAATGCTACACGTAATTATTCTCACTAATCTTGTCCCCCACTATAATTTATCAATTAGCCGATCCTGGTTGTCCCTCACTATATTTTATCAATTAGCCGATCTTGGTTGTCTCTCACTATATTTTATCAATTAGCCGATCCTTGTTGTCCCTCACTACATTTATCAATTAGCCTATCATTGTTGTCCCACTTAGTAAGTCCTAAATTAGTTCGGGACCGCATCCTTTTACATATTAAGTTCTTTATTTGCATACGTCTAGGTGCTCAAATCATCGCCCGAAAGTACGGGGTGTTACAACAACGAAAAATAATACCGGATAAATTTATACTATTAACCAAACATAATATAAATTTAATCTCAAATTTAATTTTGGAATATCTTATCTTATCCCGCGAACCAAACAAACCCGGATAACTTTTGTTTTCGAGTTTCAGTGCTTGGTACCATATTGGTGTTTTGGAATATCATGTGGAAGAATAAATGGTTTGGACCTGTTCTAGGGTTTTAGTGATTGAGCAACATCATTTAACTGTAGCAAACAGTGAGAAGAGAAAATTAACGGTGTGAGTTCTAATTTTAGTAGCAACGATTTCCAACCTCATTCACACTCTTAATTGTACAAAGAGACGATATGTTTGAACACGCTTGCTAATAAATTTGTCGATACAAGCAAATTATTCTTATTCTAACTTTTTCGTTTTGCTCATTTCTTCATTATTCAATGCATTAACTTATATGCTTGTTTCCCGTTCTTCATTTTTTTCTCATTTCAGAAATAAGATTTATTCGTCTTTTAGGTAACTCCATAACATAATAAAGTTAAAAGAAGAGAAAAAATATCTTGATATTTAAAAGGTAAAAAACAAAATAAAATGTCGACGTACGATATTTTTTAAAACAAAGTAGAGTGTAAAAATGATTTCCAGGCGATATCTATATAATACTCTCTTGACACCATTGCATCTCCACTTCAAAGCTCCTTTACCCTTCACCAATTCAAAAAGATTACCCATGATCTTCAAACATTCACACATAGAGTATTGTCATTTTTTCCTAAGTATTAAATGGCCAGAAATTTTCTTCCATCATCAATGGACCACTTGGATGAATTAGAAGACTACAAAAACATTGAAGTGAGTTCTTGTTCTTACTTCTCATCATGTCCAAATTCTAAAGTCACTTCCCTTCACAACAGAGAATTTGAGTTTCAAATGGCCTCAATTACCAATGACAAAAAATCCACAACTTTCCCTGCTGATGAACTTTTTTACAAAGGCAGACTCCTTCCTCTACACCAAAAACTACTTCAAACAGATCCCTTTGAAGAAGAAGAAAGCTTTTGCATAGACTTCTTGATCAGTACTCCATCACATTCTTGTAGGGTGAGTTTTGAAATTAATCCAAATGACCACTTCTTTGAGTGGTCTAGTACTGAGCTCAGTACCACTACTAGCAGCTCCATAGATAATAGTCCTAAGAAAGTGTGGTCTAAGAAGCTCATTCTCATTAAACATTCTTTAATCACCCAAAAGTTCACAGCTTCAAGGGCATTCCTCAAATCTTTGTTTAGAAAATCTTCTTCTTCTTATGGTAACAGTTGTTCTAGTAAGAACCTGAAATTGTCCAAGAAAAATTTCCCTTTGAAAAACAGTACTACTAATGGCTCAAGTTCAAGATTAGCCAGTATAATAAAGAAGATTGACAGAGCTGATCATTCAAAGTCATTCTCAGCAGCAGAAATCAAGTGGAATTCTCCAACAAAATTGAAAGAAATAATCCCCTTGATTATTTATCCTATTCCTAAAACCTTATTATATGCATTTATGGTAATACACTACTAATTATATTACAACATTACCTAAACTAGAACACTAAATATTTACCATAAATTACATTGACTAAGCAGCCAAAACCGAGAGTCATTATGGGAGCAAATCCGAGACTCAATATACACAATATACACATGTATATTGTGTGTATATTTAACACACCCCCGCAGTCATAGCGGGCGGTCTTCGAACGCTGATACTGTCCCTAAAATCTTCAAAAAGGACCGAGGGAAGATGTCTGCAATCTGATAACTTGACGGGACATGACAGACACGTACCTGACCCCGAGCAACCTTTTCACGGACAAAGTTAATGTCCATCTCGATATGTTTAGTGCGTTGGTGCTGAACCGGATTACCAGAAAGGTAAATGGCACTAATATTATCGCAATAAACCAAGGTTGTCTTTTGAATTAGACAATGAAGCTCTAAAAGCAAATTACGTAACCAACATGATTCTAAGACCACGTTGGCTACCCCTCGATATTCAGCCTCGGCACTTGAGCGAGATAGAGTCGCCTGACGCTTCGTAGACTGGAGACCAAGTTGTTGCCAAGGAACATACAGTAGCCAGACGTAGACCGTCTGGTGTCTGGACATCCACCCCAATCAACATCTGTGTATGATACAAGTGTGGATGTCGATGAAGGATACAAATGCAAACCATAGTCCAGTGTACCCTGAATATACCGAATGATGCGTTTGAGTGCATTCATATGCTCAATTCTGGGATCATTCATGAATAAACACACCTGCTGGACAACATACGTAATATCCGGTCTGGTAAAGGTAAGATACTGAAGGCCTCCTACAAGACTGTGATAGCGGGTCGGATCCTCGTAAGGGATGCCGGCCGCGGCACCAAGCTTGGGCTTAGTATCAACTGGACTGGAAGTGGACTTACAGGATGACATCATAGCCCTTTCGATGATCTCAGCTGCATACTTTCGTTGAGGACAAAAACAATCTATCTGAATGACGCTTGACGGTAATCCCCAAAAAGTAACTCAAGGGCCCTAAGTCTTTCATAACAAACTCAGAGCTGAACATGGTCATGATAGACTGTCGTAAGGCATCGGAAGAGGCAGTCAAAATGATATCATCCACATACAACAGAATGTAGGCCAAGGACGAACCACGAGGTAGATGGACAAGAAATTATCTGACCTGCTGTGAGTGAACCCAATAGTCGAAACATAGTCAGCAAACCTTGTATACCAGGCCCGACATGTTCAACAAACAGACATGATGAGGATGGTTGGGATCCATGAATCCCAACGGCTGATGCATATAGACTGTTTCCTTGAGATCACCATGTAGGAAAGCATTTTTGACATCCAACTGATGAATAAGCCATGTCTTCGAAAGAGCCAAGCTAAGCACAGTGCAAATGGTAGTCGACTTGACCACCAGACTAAACGTCTCCCCACAATCTATACCAAGCTGCTGAGTCTTACCATCACCCACAAACCGCGCCTTATGTCGAGCAAATGAACCATCTGAATTCTCCTTATGAGAAAAAATCCACATAGACCGGATAACATTAATGCCAGATGGACGGGGCACCAACTCTCACGTCTTATTATCAATAATAGCATTATATTCATCAGTCATAGCAATTTTCCAATTCGAGTCATTTAAGGCAAACACAGGATTGCGGGGCAAGGGGGATTTAGAGATATTAGAATGTAAATTAAAATATCTTTTAGGTGTAACAATACCCCGATGACTACGAGTGACCGATCTATGACTTGAGGAAGAATTGAGTGGATGTCGAGAATTTGCTGGGCTCGGAATGGACTGGCCAGCAGGTAGTGGGCCTGCTAGCCCAACTCTGGAAGCAATACCAGTGGCGGAAACAGAAACTGGACCAGTTCGGTATTAATGGGTAGCCCAATTGCTAAAGCGGCCCGATGACAAAGCGGTCGAGAGAAGGGCGTGACGGGCCAGTGGGCCCGCTGGAGAATTTTGGGTGCGGGAGATGTCCGAAAAATGCTGAATAATATATGGGGATATTTGTTTATCCAAAACATTATGCGAACTAGACACGGGAGAATGACTTTTAGCAAATGGAAATTGGGATTCATCAAAAATTACATGGCGATTAATTATGATTTTATTGGAGGATAAATCAAAGCATTTGTAGCCACGATGGTTAGATGGAAAACCCAAAAATACACACGGAGTAGACCGGGCCTGAAGTTTGTTAATTGTGGTGGATGGAAATAACGGATAACATAAACACCCAAAAACCCGAAGATGAGAAAAAGGAGTTTTATTATATAAAATTTGAAGGGGGGAAGAATATGTCAGACCTTTGGAAGGAATTATGTTAAGGAGATATGTAGTCATTTGAAGAGCATGATGCCAAAAATATGGGGGTACGGAAGCATGAATCAATAGGGTGCGGATAATGTTATTTATGGAACGAATTTTACGTTCGGCTTTCCCATTTTGTGAAGATGTATGAGGACAAGAGAAATGAAAACTTATCCTATTAGTAGCACAGAATTCCCGAAACACCCCATTATCATACTCCTTTCCATTATCAAACTGAATATTTTTGATTTCACGATCGAATTGGGTCTGATGAATGCTCTAAATTTTAGGAAGATGGAAAAAACTTGAGATTTCTTCGCTATTGGAAACGTCCATAGAAATTTAGAATAATCATCCAAAAAGAGAACATAATATCGATGACCCATAGAACTAGGAATAGGAGACGTCCATTAGTCGCTATGAATAATATCAAATGGCATTAAAGTATGAGATTTTGAGTCTACAAACGACAACTTAATATTTTTTCCTAAAGAACAAAATTGACAAATTGCAGTACGACTCGTACCCTTACATGAAATAAAACTATTTTTATCTAAAGCTGACAAAATAGAGGACCCCGGATGACCAAGACGAGCATGCCACAGGAAGGAGAGATGGCTGCAAAAGCTGATGGCAGGGCTTGACTCGATGGACTGGGACTGGGTGTGATGGGATAAAGATCTCTCTTACTATCACACCTCATGAGAGGACTCCCCGTCTTGAAATCCTTCACAGAGAAACTAAATGGATCAAATTCAAAAGAAACAGAATTGTCAGTAGTGAATTTACAGACAGAGACTAAGTTTTTAATCAATTTGGGAGCGTGTAGGGTATTTTTCAAGATAAGAAGGGGATGAGGGGGAGATAATGTTTTATGACCATAACCCCGAATTGGAACAGAATTACCATTACCAATAATTATACTGCGATGGTTGCTCAAATTGGAATAAGATGAGAGAGTACCTGAATCGGATGTCATGTGGGTAGTGGCACCAGTGTCCATATACCAATTCGGGTCTGGTTGAGTCAAACCAAGTGTGTGCATCGCGACATCGATATAGGTCTGAGTGGGGCCTACTGTATGGTGATCTTGCGGAGGCCGATGCCCAAGAATTCAGCACTGGACTGCCCCGGGGCCGAATCGCTGGAGCCGGAATTATCGGGCCAATGGGCGCCGGCCGCCGGTCGCCGGAAAGCCCACCGCCGACGCCGAACTTGTTGTGGAGGTGGGCCGTAAGGCCACTGTCCACTGGTCCAAGCCCACAGCCTAAGGCTGAGACCAGTGGGTCGGTGGCCCACTACAACCTGGATGGGGTCCACTGCTACTGTTTTGGCCATCGTGACTGCTGCCGGAGCTGCCGCTTTTTCCCCCGCGATTTTTCCCATTATTTTTTCGGCCATTCTTACTGCCCCCGTGAGATCGGTTTTGGTTCGAATTGTCACCAAAATTTTGAGGACTAGGGGAGAAAGTCATCATGACCACGGGACTAGCATTAGTAGCCGCCTTTTTAGCCAAACCGGCTTCTTTCAAGGTAAGCATAGATCGGGCTTGATAGAACCTGGAACAGGATTACTTTGACGAATGAGAGTTCCAACGCCACTATAGGTCTCGGATATGCCAACAACCATCTGTAAAACAAGACGATCTTTACTAACTGGCGCACCAACGTTGCAGAGTTGGTCCGCCAATTCCTTCAACCTTTCGCAATATACTGAAACGTTCGGAAAATTTTCCATGTTGACGTGGGAAAAATCTTGTTCAAGAGTAACAGCTCTGGAATTTTGATTATCCTGGAATATGTCACGCAGTCTATCCCATACAGCCATCGTCGTAGCTTCTGGCTCAATAATCATCTGCAATAGATCGGTGGAGATAGTAGAATAAATCCACTGAAGGACGGTGGCATCAAGTGTTGTCCATAACTTAGGATCATCCTCGCGTTTAGGTACCTCCGTATTATTAGGAGCCGCGGGGATTATGTGATGGATGACTTGATGCAAACAAGCTTGAATTTTGAACAACTCGGCCCACGTTGCGTATTGGACGTTTTTTATTTCAAGAATTAGAGGAATATGATTCTTGACAATAGAAACAACAAGGGCTGGGTGAAACATGTTCTTTGACGTAGACATAACGAATGAACAATATGTGATAGAGGGATTTGGAAGAGAGATTTGGAGAGCGGAAGAATAAATGGCAAACCCGAGGGGGAGGGGGGTTTCGGTCTTTGGCCGAGAAGATCAAAAACATTTTTGAGAGAAATTTGTTTGTTTGACCTAGACTCTTGATACCATGAAAGAAATAATCCCCTTGATTATTTTCATTAATTGAAAGGCTATATATACAAGTTACATAATAGGAGAATCATATTCCTAAAACCTTATTCTATACATTTATGGTAATACACTAATTATGGTAATACACTACTAATTATATGTCTTCTTCATAATGTCCTCTATCACAGTTAGGTCTAGGACTGTTGATGCCTAAGTTTTCTCCATGGATGTTACTGTGCGTAGCTCTACCTCGCATTTGGTCATGCTTCGAGGAAATAAAGCAATAAGAGCTTCTCTCCATGACTCTTTGAAGGAGACTTCCATCTTGTTGAGAAACAACATCACTTTTGGCTGCTTTTTTTCCTGCTCTGGAAGCATGGTTACTAGCTGCTGATTTGACTCACTTAATTGCTCTTTTATGACATTTAGACTCATTTGCAAAGCAGTCATCAGAGATACTGGTAGGGTCGGAGGTGGGGATTATTACAAAGAGAATGGGGACCATGACAATGTCAATTTCACAAACTCCGACACCATCGGGAGGCTCTGGGTGATGTTT
Organism: Anisodus acutangulus; assembly: GCA_029783415.1. Lineage (NCBI taxonomy): Eukaryota > Viridiplantae > Streptophyta > Magnoliopsida > Solanales > Solanaceae > Anisodus > Anisodus acutangulus. The sequence continues at coordinate 51,481,408 of CM056490.1, forward strand.
CTGGGAAGTAGGGCATCATTTGGCTGACTTGGGACATGAGAGTGCTCATCTCTTTCCTCGTAAGAGCTAGGTAGTTTGGTAGAGTTTGGGCTTGCAAAAGGGTTGTCATCTATAGGAGGTTGCCATGGTTGGTTAAACCCCGGTTCAAACTCTCCGTCACCACTTGCGCAAGATATTGAAGGTCTTACACCAGTAGGGTTATTGAAATTTGCCTCAATTTAAAGTTTAGAGTCAGACATGCACCATGTAGTGCCATCTCCAACCAAGAGGTTGGCATGTGATGGACGTTCACCGGTGGAGTAGTCAGCATGATCAAAGTTTCCTCCGATGGTTGGTTAGATCTTGGTTTTGGTTGTTCATCATGGTAGTTTATCGAAATCATTAAAGGGTTTTTTGGCTTTTGGGTAGTGGTGTGGTGACTGAAGGGATGGTTTGGGGAAAACAAAGAGGAAGCAATCAAATGGACTTCCCCATGGCCAGTAGAAGTTGGGTCTTTAGATTTGACGTCCGCAGTCATTTCACTAGTTGTGTTATGATTGCGGATGAATTTGATATCTTTCATGGGGTTTTGAATTTTTTGGGTGTCGGATGAACACCAATGTAAAGAGTGGGAGGGAAAAATTAGAGTAGTATTGGAAGGAATCGGTTTTGGGTGTGGAAAGGGTTCCGTGCGGACCCAGAGTGGGCTCTATATCCATATCTAGTTTTGTACTTTGGGGATCGGAGCGGACTTTTAGATCATTGTGGATTTTTTTCGCCAAAGATTTAGGGTCCCAGTGGATATGGGCCATGTTCCTATATTGGTATTGCACACTCGATTTTAGTGAGTTGTATGAGGGAGAGGCCTTAGGCCCATCAGACACTCGATCTATTTTTCTTTTCCCTTGACTTTTCTCTCTCTCTCTCTCTCTTTGGGATCAGCGGTTTCGACACCCACTTTTTTATTCCGGCTAGTACTCACGTGAAAAATAAAAGATCTTGGATTGGAGAACTTACCTGTATCGGCATTGAAGGATTTTACTTGAGTGGTTAGTTGATTTCCTTCACCCTGCTGCTTTACGTCCCTCACTTTACTCTTTGCCGGTGTTTTTTTTTTTTTGGAAAGTCACCGTCTGTCATTCTTCGTCTGCCGTGATTCTATCCTTGCCTTTGTTTTCCACTGGTGGCTCTGTAACAGTAGATGGAGTAATAAAATAACATTTTTGCAAAGTGTGATCAATTCGCCCTCAATCCTTACACAGGATGCCCTCACCCTTGTAAATCACCGCCTGCTTATGGCAACCTATTGTGACTGAAGTTATTACCGGGATATGCCAAGGAATTTGGACGCATATCTTGGCATATCTGCCTCTCAATGTTGCAGAAGTGCAAGAGTTAATTTTTAGGAGCTTCCCAATTTTTCTTCCTACTCTCTCAAGAATTTTCCTATCATATAATTTCGTAGGTAGTTGGGAAAGTCTGAGCCAGATTGCCGTGTAAACAATGTTAGTTTCTTGGAGAATAAAATTGGTTCCCATCTTCTCACGAATAGGAATTTTCTCGATACGAACCAGGGCCCCTGTTCTAGGGCTTTTGAAATGTTCTCTTCCTTGTGGAATTTTACTGTGAAAAAATCTCATCCTAGGTCTATGAGCACCAACAACAAGATGTCCAGTTAATTTGATGGAAACATTCTCTTTTAACTCTTTTTCATTATAGGATGAATTTCATGTTGATCATTGACTGATCAGTTAAATTGATGGAAACATTCTCTTTTTCATTATGCCTTGAAGATTGGGAATAGGATAAAGAGACATAGTGTTTTATTAATTAATTAACTATCGATCCGTAAATATTTATTTACGAACGGATAGTTATGAATTGGATGATAAACTTGTTGGGAGATTTTACTCTTGTACTTTATAAAGCAGTACGGGAAGTATATAACTATTACAAGTATTCGAAAGGATAAATAAATATTCAATAATTCAACTAGAAATCTGAAATTACAATTGTTGCATAAGAAAAATTGGAAACTGTTTTTGCTGAGTCGAATGTGGCACTCTGTACTTAAGACAATATTGCCCCGTATGTATCCTTTATACGTCCTGGACAATTTGTCTCCCAAGATAAAACAACAATGGAACACTTGAGCAAAGGAAACTCAAGTGCTACCGTGAAGAATATTGAGTAACGAAATGATGCTTGGAAGTTGTAGGAAGAAGAAGAGTTTTCTGCTTGTGTAAGCTTCTGTATTTTCGTGTATATGTGAGTCTTAGTGTTAGTGCTCACCAATGGTGTAAGGGGGTGTTTATATAGGTGAGGGAGGGATCGAATCGCCTCCATAATAGCCAAATAATGGCCATTATGGAGGTAGTAAAGTCACCAACATAAATGGTGAAAGACCAACGGATTGGCCATTTATAGGAGGAGTAATTCAGCCAAAATAAATGGCTGAATTGAGTGCTTGGCGTTTCTGCTTTGACTGTCCAAATTCTGACTTTCTGGAAACTCCAGGGACCAAATTCTGACTTTCTGGAAACTTCAGGAACCAAACTGTATATCTGAAACTTCTGGGATCAAACTGTACTTCTGGCAAAGTTTTCTGGCCCAAAAAGATAATATCAGAAGACCCACAGCCCACGACCCGTGACCGTGATCGAAACCGGACGGGACGAGCGGGCGGCGGCGGCGCGCGTGTGGTCTTTCCTCGAACCGAAGCACATCTAGGTCCTCCCTCCTTTAAACACATGGGATACCCCTTGAGGTCCCAAACCCCAAACCAATTTCGAGTCTTATATACACAACAATTCTTTCTTCCTCTACCGATGAGGGAGAATTGAACACAATACCAGACTTTTCCATGCTTCAAACACCTCACTTCGTGAACCAATATCTCTTTCATTTCTCAATGAAATTTGACGATTCTTGGCCCTACGGTTATCTACGTACTTAGTAGATCATGTATGTGTGAAGAACCGGATTCTCCAACATACGTAACACTAGTGTTTAAGCCGTTAAAGTTGGTCGGTCGCAACTCCCGCCAAAGGCTAATTTCCAACAAAACTTAAAACTCATAAACTTTAAATCTTGGACCATCCATGAAACCACTAACAAAACAATCTCTACTTCATGCTAGCCTTGATCATATACGTTTGTTGATTGCCTTTACCACATTTTGGTTAATAATCATTTTCCTATTTCAACATCTCCATGCAAAAGCTTGAGTAGATTCTTTTAAGTTTGAAATATTTGACAGCGCATGACAAATAAAGAAAAGAAAACAAGCACTACACCAGAAATAAAATAATTGAAAAGGTATATATATATATATAGAGCATATCAAATGGCCATGGCATGCATTCACTAACTTAAAGAAGGCTCCTACGTAGTACTTCGACGTCCTCACGTTAAAAGTGGATCCCGACTTTTACGTTTAGCTCATTTCTTCATTATTCAAAGCATTAACTTATATGCTTGTTTCCTCTTCATTTTTTCACTCATTTCAGAAATAAAATTTATTCGTCCTTTAGGTAACTCCATGACATAAAGTTAAAACAAGAGAAAAATATCATCATATTTAAAAGGTAAAAAAAACAAAATAAATGTTGACAATCTAGAAGGTAAAATAAACAATCGAAAAAAAATCAACCGACATAAGAAAGGAAAAATTATCTACTTTTTTAAATAAAGTTAATTTTCACCCGATATCTATATAATACTCTGTTGACACCATCTCCACTTCAAAACCCCTTCACCCTTCACCAAACTCACTTCAAAAAGACTAAGAATATTTTCTTTTTTTCTTCAAGTAAAATGGACCACTTAGATGAAGAAGACTACATAGACATTGAAGTGAGTTCTTGCTCTTACTTTTCCCCTCAAACCAGAGAATTTGAGTTTAAAATGGCCTCAATTACCAATGACAAAAAAACCACAACTTCCCATGCAGATGAAATCTTCTATAGAGGCAGACTCCTTCCTCTTCACCAAAAACTAGTTCAAACAGATCCCTTTGAAGAAGAAGAAAGCTTTTGCATAGACTTCTTGATCAGTACTCCATCACATTCTTGTAGGGTGAGTTTTGAAATTAATCCAAATGACCACCTCTTTGAGTGGTCTAGTACTGAGCTCAGTACCACTACTAGCAGCTCCATAGATAATAGTGCTAAGAAAGTGTGGTCTAAGAAGCTCAATCTCATTACACATTCTTTAATCACCCAAAAGTTCACAGCTTCAAGGGCATTCCTCAAATCTTTGTTTAGCAAATCTTCTTCTTCTTATGGTAACAGTTGTTCTAGTAAGAACCTGAAATTGTCCAAGAAAAATTTCCCTTTGAAAAACAGTACTACTAATGGCTCAAGTTCAAGATTAGCCAGTATAACCAAGAACATTGATAGAGCTGATCATTCAAAGTCATTCTCAGCAGATGAAATCAAGTGGAATTCTCCAACAAAATGTTTGTCTTCAACTAATTCTTCCTCAAATGGTGGTTCTTTTTCATCATCTAATTATTCCTTCAACTCTAATAATGGTTTTTATGAGTTAAATTTCACTTCTGAGCTTGAGGGTTCAATTGAGGGTGCTGTTGCTTATTGTAAGAAGTCCCAAGAACTGATTACCATTCCAACAAAAAAATTGAGTGTGACTGGGCTTAGGACCTTGACAACTCCCAAGACACAGTCAAGAAATTAAAGACCTGGTCTTTGCAGATTTTAAATAATATTTCTTTTTTTTTCTCTCCTTTTCTTTGTTACCGGAAAGTGTTTGGTATGCTAATAAAGACCCTCGTTAGTGTTAGGTGTTTGTCCTGATTTGCTTTACCTTAATTGTTTTTTTTAAGGAAGGGCAAAACATCTACCGTCATGGTTTTTTACTTTTCCTGAAAGAAAAGTATGAATGTCTTTCATATTTGGCTTTTTATTTCTTTTTTAGGAAAAGTGATTGAACTTCAATAAAATGGGATCTTTACTTTTTCTTTTCAAAATATAGTTCTGAAGATAATCTTATTTAGGGGGAGAACTATTATGTTTGTTTTTAGTTTATTTCTCACGGTTTGTCTTATTTATATCATCGTCTATTTTGAGGCTTTTTAAGAAAACAGTTTGGACTTGCTTTGAGCAGACAATATCATACTATATTAATGGATCCGTGCTGATAGTTCATTCGAGGATAGAGATGAGTAATGGCATGGAACGAGCCGACTTGCTGCCTTTACATGCTTGTAGGCCCGGTTTTCTATCATTACACGTGGTTCCGAAGGCGACATTGGTTTATTGTGGTTGGTGCACTCCACTTGTTCCAGAGTTGTTGTTTGAGTCGGTATGACTTTTATGTATAGTTATGGGTATGGTGGGTCCCTGTCCCGACCTTATTATGTTTATGTTACTCTTAGACGCTTGTAAACACATGTCTGGTATATATATAGATGGCATGTATGACCTTGTCGGCGTATGTTTTGATATACAGACGTCCATGGTGGTCTTGTCGGCCCTTATCTATGTATATATGCACTTCATATTGGTATCGTCGGTTGTTTATAACTTTTTGATTTCATTCAGTCTATCATGGCGGCCTTGATGACCCATTTATTTATAAGATGTATTGCTGAGCCATGTATGTTGGTGCTCGATGAGTAAGGACCTGGTGCCGGTCGTGCCCTCCGGTTTGGGATGTGACAATAGCCTTTACTTTAAATTAGACATAGACTTTAGTTGATGTTAATGGTCGAGAAAAGCCCGACAAATAGTGTGTCCCGTGTGTACAATAGAAAGGAAATCAAGGTAAAGTTCTTGAATCCGGATATGGTGATTGACGGTAAACGAAATTAAAGGGGTAACCATGAAGGTGATCACAAATTGCGGAGCGCAGTCTCCACAGAGAAATAGTAAAAACCAAAAATAAAGAAGTTCCTGTGCAACTGCGATTCTATATATACTTAGAATTTTGATTATCTACTTATTATTATGCATAGGGAAAGATGTAAATATATCCCTCAACATTGCGATTTAGAGTAAATATATGCCTCATTAAAAATGATGTATATATACTCATGCCGTTACATAAATGACGCAAATATATCATTTCACATACGAAATTTTTTAAGTCATTTATCTTAGTTTTTAATTAAAAAAAATACCATGATGCTTTAAAATAATAAGTCAACTCATTTTTTGGAGTAGTCTTATTTTTTTAAATCTGCATGGTAATTTTTTTGTGAGTCGAATCTGATTCATTTTAAAAAATGGATTGACTTATATTTTTCAAAGCCACAAAGATTTTTTCAAACTAACCAGACAACCCACTGGAAAAACATTTTTCACGTGGATTTAAAAAAAATAAGAGCCCATTTGGATTGGCTGAAAAAAAAGTGCTTTTAAGAATAAGTGCTTAAAGTACTTTTTAAGTGCTGAAACTTATTTTATAAATAAATAATTACGTGTTTGGATAAAAGTGTTGAAATTGAAAATAAGTTATTGATGTGTTTGGTAAACAAATGTTGTTAAGCACTTTTTTCGGTCAAAATGATTGAATACCCTTAAAGTTGTTAACACTATAAAGAAGTTGATTACTATAAGATTTTTAACTCTAAAATTTATTTAAATTAAAATTAATTTATATTTTATTTCAGTTCCAATAGAAACTGTTTATTTAAGTTAATAAAATAAATATATGCTACTTTAATTTTTAAAATATATAATTTGGATAAAGATTGAACTATAATAAAAGGGTTTAGGGATAAATTAATCAAAATGAAAAATTGAAGTGTAAATGCTAATTACAGTGACTATCACAAGTAAACCTGTAAATAAAGCTAATTTTCAGTCATACATTAAGTTTAATTTAATATCCAACCAACCACATAACCAAATAATTCACCTTGAACCCTGCCAAATCCATCAGCAGGAAAGCAAGGTTAAGTTTGTGTGACCAACAATATTGAAAATGGTAAAGAGATGTTCGCATGAAGGCTGAAGCATCATCATATTGAAAATAGTTGAGGATAATAATAAAGAGAAAAGATCGATAGTTTAGGGCTGATGAAAAGAGGAAAAGATAGGTCGTTTAGGGCTATACTGGAGAGGGTAATATTGGAATTAAAAAAAATATAAAGGATAAAAAAGTAAAATTGTTGGTCAAACCAAAATGGTTTTTAGGTCAAAAAGAAAAAAAGCTAGGATTATCAACTTCTTGCTTTTAGCTTATTTTAACCACTTTTTAATTTATTTTAAGCACCTTTCTATTTTGTCAAACACTTAAAAAAGTAAAAAAGGACTTATACCAGCTTATAAGTCAATCCAAACGGGATCTAAGTCTACTAAAAATTTTGAATAGACTTATATTTTTAAAGCCACGTAACATTTTTTTAATTAAAAAATTAAGCTAAATGATTTTTAAATAAATTCTATCAGCGAATATATTTTCACCATGTAACGACATATATATGCATCACTTTTTAAACGAGAGGTATATTTATTCTAAATCACAAAGTTGAGAGGTATATTGCACACCTTTGCCCTTATGGTTATTTTTTAATTTGGTGATTAATTACAAACACAAAATTATGTCTTAGCTAGACCATATTATTGTAGAGTGCCTTTGCAACCTTCATATTCCCACTTCAGCATCTCCAAGAAACAATAGCATGTAGATTCATTTAAAATACTATGAATTATTGGAGATCACAATGACAAAGAAAGAAGAGAAAATAAGGTCCGCTTGGGCAGCTCAATTGGTTTCAAGGGGGATATTTGGAGCAAAGACCAATGATCGAATTCCGTCAGCGGCAGTGTGGGGGTTTCTTCTTGAAATAAAGGAGGGCCCCTTGTGCGCAGCGTGGTAGTGGTCTAACCTTTGAAATTAATTGAGTCACCATGATTTATCTCCTTCACAGACCTGTCGGACCAGGGTGTGGGGGCTCGTGGGGTGGGAGATTCCACATTTTGGAGCAAAGAAGAGAAAATAAGTATTAAACAAGAAAAAGAAAAGTGGCCAAAAAGTTGAAAAGGCAGTACTGATATATATCAAATGGCCATGGCATGAAAAAAGGACTGATGTTGCACTTTCATGTCAGGACAAACTAACATTATAGGAAATATCACACAAAAGCAACTGAATATATTTAAATATTCTTACTATAAACAGCTAATTGTATATATTCAATCGTACAAAACTCACTAATTAACTTCATTATATGTATCAACTAATAGTACATAAATATGTCGTTTTCACCAAAAAGGTCTCCACAAAATGGCCACATGTATCAATGTTGTTAAACAGTTAACTAATTCAGAAATATGCCTAAATACAAAACTTATTCTAGAATAATTAAGTCATATTGGCCTAGGAACATGGTAACTGTTCTAGGAACATATATATTGCTGTTGGCCTACGCAAAAGATGAAAACACTCGCTCACTGGAGCAGATAGTATGTACCCATGAAGAATATAAGAATTAGTTAGGCCATGCAGCTACATAAATTAAACTCAATTCAACGGCTTATAACTAGAAATAACTATTTCAACAGATGCATGTGGCGCATTTAATTTGAGCTTCATGATAATAGGAAGCATTACGATTTACGGGTATGTGGAAGAAAAATATTTCCCGGAAAATGTTTCAGAAGAAACAATATATCTAAAAGTAGTCTAAAAGAGACAGATTCATTGTAGAATAGTAATAATCTCTCGGGGAGTCTTTCTTATTAATACAATTATATATAGTGTACAATGTGTAGAACTCTAGTACAATAATGAATTATTTACTTACCATAATTCTATATCACTAAATATATACAAAATATATGAGATATATTCTAATTATGGAGGTGAGATTGAATTGGAATTCTAGACCTAGTGGTACACGTTAATACACCCCCTCAGTCTAAGCGGGAGGAGGCCGGACGCTGAGACTGGATCTGAAGTCGAGGAACAGTTGTCGAGGAAGACCCTTCGTAAAGATATCCGCGTATTGATATGAGGAAGGCACATGCAACACCTTAACATGACCGAGAGCAACCTTCTCACGAACAAACTGTATATCCATCTCAATACGCTTGGTCCGCTGATGTTGAACCGGATTATGAGATAAATAAATAGCGGATATGTTGTCACAATAGACGACAGACGCCTTACGCAAGGGACATTGAAGCTCCAAAAGAAGGTTTCGGAGCCAGCTGATCTCAGTAACAACATTTCAACTCCCCTATACTCTGCTTCTGCACTCGAACGAGATAATGTGGCTTGCCTATTGGCAGACCATGAAATGAGATTATCCCCTAAAAATACGCAGTAGCCTGAGGTGGAGCGTCGTGTGTCCGGACAGCCTGCCCAATCAGCATCCGTGTAGGCTAACAATCTGATCGGTGCTGAGGGGTACAAATGTAATCCATAATCAAGGGTGCCTTAACATATCGAATGATGCGTTTAAGGGCAGTGTAATGAGGCTCCATGGGGCATGCATAAACAAGCATACCTGCTGAACAACATAAGCGATGTCAGGCCTGGTGAAGGTAAGATACTTGAGTGCACCTGCAAGACTTCTGTAAAGAGTGGGATCAGACACTGGGTTACCATCATCAGCACTAAGCTTTGATTTAGAATCAACCGGAGTGGACATGATTTTGCAGTTTTCCATTTTGGCCTTGTATACTATCTCATCTGCATACTTGCGCTGACACAGGAACATAGAATCGGCAGACCAAGTCACTGATATGCCCAGAAAATAGCTCAACTTCCCCAAGTCAGTCATAGCAAATTCGGTTTTAAGGAGTGCAATAATCTCATTCTTTAACACATCAGATGAGGTAGTGAGTACAATGTCATCCACATACAACAAAAATATGCATTGATACTACCTTGATGGAAAATAAAAAGAGAGTTATCGCACTTGCTGCAGATGAACCCAATCCGCATAATGTACTGTGCAAAGAAATCATACCACGCTCGAGGGGTATGTTTCAACCCATATAGTGACTTATGAAGACTACAGACATACTGAAGGGCGGCGGGGTGGACAAAACCAGGTGGTTGATGCATATAAACAGTTTCTTTCAGATCCCTGTGAAGAAAATTATTTTTCACATCAAGCTGATGAATGGGCCAATTCTTACCCATAGCAATACTCAGAACTGTGCGGATAGTGGCCGGTTTGACCACCGGAGTGAATGTCTCACCACAATCAATACCTGCATACTGGTTAGTGCCATTGGCCACAAGTCTGGCCTTATATCTCTCTCAGTCACCATTATCTCTGTACTTGTGACGAAAAAGCCACATGCATCAGACCAGATTCACCCCATCTGGTCTAGGAACCAAGTCCCTAGTATGTTGTTTCGTCAAAGCATTAAACTCATCACACATGACCGCATTCCAATTTGGATCCAGTTTGGCTAATTTTGGGCTTTTGAGAATAGGGGAAATTGTGTGTGCGGACAGGTTAAATTGGACTTTGGGTTTGAAAATTCCGTGTTGTGCACGGGTTTCCATACTGTGTGAGGGTGCTGGGTTTGCAAGGGCATGTGTCGATTTGGCTGTTGAACTGGGTAGGGTGAGACTAGTGACGAGTAATAGGTGGGGCATCAAATGGGTTGGGTCGATGGTGGTGGCAGGTTCTGGGTAGGGTCTGGGGATCAGTGTCAGTGTACCGGGACTGATAGTAGATGGTATAGTGGGGTACGACGTCGGTGGTGGGGTACGACGTCGGTGGTGGAGTGATTCCTGTAACAGGGTTGGTTGACTGGTTGTCGGTGAATGAGTCGATGTCGGCGGAATGAGGAGACTGTAGCGGCGATGCAGTGAGGGCGGCGGCCGGTGGGTAGTGGGCTGGATGGAGTCGATACACTTGGCGATGTGGCCGAAGCGGGTAGTTACGGTATATGATGATGAGTGGCCGGTGGCGGCGGTGTTTGGCACAGGTGACTGGGTGGTGGTGTTTGGCTGACACAGTTCCCTAAGAATGACGGGAGAAATGTCTGACTAGTCTAAAAAATTGTAATCCGGCTTCCAAAACTTTTGGATATTCGAAAATAGGAATGTGGTCTCATCAAAGGTGACGTGACGAGATATGTGAATTTGACGAGTGGCCAGATTATAGCAAAGATAACCTCTATGGTTCGAAGGAAATCCTAAGAAGACACACGGAGTGATGCGGGGGGCTAATTTGTGAGGGGCAGTGGAAGTGAGATTAGGATAGCATAGGCAACCGAATATCCGAAGGTGATTATAAGAGGGAATCCGACGGTGTAAGATTTCGGTTGGAGTCATGTTATGCAGGGTACTAGTGGGTAAAATATTAAGGATGTATTCTACCATTTTGACTGCATATACCCAAAAAGAGGGAGAGAGAGAGGCATGAAACGGGAAAGTGCGGACCATGTTGTTTATTGTATGGATGATACGTTCGGCTTTACCATTTTGAGGGAACGTGTGAGGACACGAAAAACGAAAGATCATGACATTATTTTTGCAAAATTTTTGAAACACAGAATTTTTAAATTCACGGCCATTGTCACATTGGAAATATTTTATGGCTCGTTCAAATTGCGTTTTGATAAGTGTGCAAAATTCTAGAAATTTGGCAAAGATTTTGGACTTGAATTTTAGTGAGTAAATCCAAATAAAGTGAGAGTAGTCATCCAATAGTACGAGATAATATTTATGACCCAAGGGACCGGTAATGGGGGACGTCCACAAATCAGCATGAACAATATCAAACGGAGCAAACGTAATGCTAACATATGAATTAAAGGGAAGACGGACATGTTTGCCTAATTGACAAGACTCGCAGTTTTTAGCAAGTTTCCCATTACAATGAATAAAATTATTGCTTCTACGGAAATTAAAAACAGGAGCTCCTGGGTGTCTAAGCCTATTGTGCCAAATTGACGGAGACAGAGCAACTAGGACGAAGTGTGAATGAGAACTGGCAGCCGATGAGGGTGTGAACGGATATAGGTCCCCTGTGCTATTGCATCTCGTAAGAGGAGACCCCGTACGTAGATCCTTCACAGTAAAACCAAATGGGTCAAAATCAACATACATAAAGTTATGACGAGTAAATTTCCTAATAGAGATTAAATTTTTTATGATATTTGGTGCATAGAGGACGTTATTTAGGGAGAAAGGTGGGTGAGGTGTCGGAGTGTGGGTGTGACTATAACCCTGAATTTGAATGCGGTGACCGTTTCCAACTGTAATAAATTGAGGAGACTTTAAATGAAACAAATTGGAAAGATTACCTGCAAACTGGGTGAGGTAAGATAAGGCTCCGGAGTCCATGTACCAATTTTCATCGGGCTGCTGCAAATTCATACTGCTGAATGCTTGGCCCAAATCAGTGGGCATCTGATTTATAGGCTGCTGCGAGAACTGCTGCGGGAACTGGGCTGGTGCTGCGGATATTGGGCTGGTCGAGAGCCTGGAGTTGGGCCCAGTACCCATTGCTGCTGAAGCGGATAGTGGGCTGAGGGGTAACATGGGAATGAGGCCCACTGCGGGTTTTGGGTGCTGGTCCAGTCCAGGAAGGAAACTGATTGGGTTGTTGCGGCTGCTGGCCCTTTCCTTTACCGCGACCCTTGCCGCCTCGCCCACTACCGCGCCCCCTGCCGCCGCGGTTCTGTCGTGGCTGGCTGTTCTCCGGCAAGGGCTGCGGGCCGGCGGCAGCGTGATTTGGTGCAGGCGTTTCAACCGCTAACGCCTTCTGGTTGTGCTCGTCTTGCTTTGCACGACGGGTTTCCTCCAATAATAATTGTGAGCGGGCTTTGTTGAAACTAGGAAGAGGGTCAGCCTGCTGAATCATCATGGTAAGGGTGTCATATTCACCTTTTGGGAGGCCTGTAATCAGTTGCAACACCATCTTTGTTTCAGACACGGGTGTACCAACGTTGGACAATTGGTCTTACAAAATATATGAGATATATTCTAATTATGGAGGTGATATTGAATTGAGATTCTAGACCTAGTGGTACACATTAATATTCATGATTTGAAGTTTATAAGTTCTTACAACGATCAACCTCAAGTTAATATATACAATAATAACTAAATTTACAATCAAATATTTATAGATATTTAATAAATTTCCTAATACAAAATCTCATCAAAAGTCAACTACTGAATTCACGTGAACCCACATATTACATTGTTATCCCCATGTACTCACATAATAAATTTACCTAGGCTTCAAATATTGAAGGTAAATTTGTCTTTATCATTATGCCTTGAGGATTGGCAACAGAATAATACATAGTAACTACTATCAGTCAATTCGACAGCATGAGACATGGCAATGATACAATGCACATATATATCGGGATCAACAAGCAAATGATATAGACAATCAAATTGTTCAACAAGGGATCTTCCCTTTATATAGGTCTTAACTTTCAGCTAATTCAAGTGTCTTAAGTAGTGGTGACAAATGAAAAATTACATTAACCTCAACACCATCAATTGCTTGGGCAGTGTCGCAGATAATCCTTCTTAAATCACATATATATTGTATGTTTGATTACATAATTAGAAATTGACAAAGAAAATAAGAGGGAAAAAGGGAAGTACTTACCATTAATTGAAAGAAGAATAAAATTAATTTAATGATTTCTTCCATTGTGCATGGGTTGATGACTCAGCGCCAAGTAAACTTTCAATACAAAAGAGTCATATATTCAGTTATTTGAAGTACAGAAGTTGGTTGACTCACGTTAGAATCCTCTCAGTAAGCTAAGGTCAACAACCAGCTGAATAAAAACACGGTTGAATCGCTTTGTACCCGCTTTCAACCCATTTTTACCTATTTTACTACGGGTAAAAATTACAGGTTAACTCATATTAAAAACTTACGGGGGTTAAAAATTATTTCATGTCCTATCTAATCATCTCTCTTCAATATTTTTTTGATCTACTCCTATTCCTCCTGAAACCATCCGTAGCCAACATCTCACACCTCCGCAATAGGGCATCCATGTGTCTCCTCTTCACATATCTTAACCATCTTAATCTCGTTTCCCGCATCTTGTCCTCCACCTAGTTAGGCCACTTAATAGAATTAGATTGCATTTATAATTGTACATCTCCTATTCAGTCCGGTGGTCAAACCGGAAACTATTAGGACGATCCTCAGTTTGGCTCTTTCGAAGGCATGGCCGCTTCATCAGCTTGATGTTAAAAATGTCTTCCTGCATGGAGAACTCAATGAAACAGTTACATGTATCAGCCTATGGGGTACATAGACCCTGCTTATTCTAATCATGTGTGTCTGCTGAAGAAATCATTATATGGGCTCAAACAAGCTCCTAGTGCCTGGTATAAGAGGTTTGCAGATTACGTTTCACATATTGGGTTTTCTAACAGCATGTCTGATCATTCTCTATTCATCTACCGTCAAGGTAACGATATTGCTTACATTCTTTTGTATGTGGATGATATTATCTTAACTGTCTCATCTGATGTTCTTCTCAAGTCTATCATGTCACTGCTTGGCTCTGTGTTTGCAATGAAAGATCTAGGGCCACTGAATTACTTCTTGGGGATAGACGTGACACGTCATGCATGTGGTTTATTTTTATCCCAAAAGAAGTATGCAACAGAGATTGTTGAACGAGTTGGCATGTCATTATGTAGGCCGTCTGCCACTCCGGTTGACACTAAACTGAAGTTGAGTGCTTCTTCCAGCAAGTCATATGCCGATCCATCACATTATCGCAGCCTTGTAGGGGCCCTGCAATATCTCACCTTCACGAGGCCCGACATCTCTTATGATGTACAATAAGTTTGTCTATTCATGCATAACCCGATGGAGGATCACATACATGCTCTCAAACGCATTGTGCGTTATATTCAGGGTACTCTCGATCATGGCTTGAATTTATATCCGTCTTCGACAACCACTCTTATTTCATATACAGATGCCGATTGGGATGGTTGTCCTGATACCAGATGCTCCACGTCTGGTTATTGTGTATTTCTTGTGATAATTTGGTTTCTTGGTCCTCAAAACGGTAAGCAACCTTGTCCAAATTCAGTGCCGAAGCAGAAAACTGAGGAGTTGCCAATGTGGTGTCTGAATCTTGTTGGCTACGGGACCTTCTTTTAGAGTTCCAATGTCCGGTTCCGAAGGCGACATTGGTTTATTGTTATAATGTTAGTGTTATTTATCTCTCAGGGAATCCGGTTCACCACCAACGCACTAAACATATTGAGTTGGATATTCACTTTGTTCGCGAAAAGGTTGTTCGTGGACAAGTACGTGTCTTACATGTCCTGTTATGTTATCAGATTGCCGACATCTTTACAAAAGGTCTTCCGTTGGTTTTATTTGAAGACTTTCGGGACAATCTCAGCATACGATATCCCGCTTCGACTGCGGGGTGTAATAGAATTAGATTGTATTTATAATTGTACATCTCCTATATTAGGTATAATTATATTTCTCTTGTAATTAGGATTGATTAGTTACCTAGTTTGTAGCAAAGTAAATATTTTTGTACCACTATATATAATGTAAATCATTAATGAAATAATCAAGGAAGAATACTTCTTATCCCACTCCCACCTTATCCCGATATATATATCTTCATTTTCAATCCTCCCTCATTCTCTATATCACAGTTCAGTGGTATCCACAAAATTTTGCTGTAGGTTATCGATAAGCATAAAGGATCCTCAAGATAGAACGCAGCCATGACACAACTAATACAAACCTCTACTGCATTCATGCTAGCCATGATCACCACATTTTGGTTAGTAATCATTTTCCTATACTTCAACAGAGTAGATGTTATGTTTGAATTATTGGACAGCGCACTAAACCAAGAAAAAATTGACCTTCACTAACTAAGAAGAGAGGGGCACCTACGTAGTACTCCTCAGTCCTCACATTAAAAGTGCATGGTATCCTATCTGATGAAATTGACATTACATTTTGGAAAATCATGTACTCCTGATTTTGACAGGTCTAAAATTAGAAATATCACACATAAGCAACTGAAGCTATTTTTACCTGACAACAAATATTCCGTTGAAGTTAAAAAAGAAAAATTAAAGTAGTTGAAAAGTTAATGTTTGTACTCAGTTACTAGTAGATATTCAAAAAAACATTAAGTTGTACAAGTATATATATATATATACTAGTTTTTGACACGTGCATTGCACGTGTATTCCATGCTAATTGATGAGACTAAACCCTCAAATTCAGACAACAACAAAACACGCAACCCCTATGGAGTGACACGAGATCTCAGAGTGAAAGTGATCGAACGCAAAGTATAATCCAATTATATATATATATATATATACTAGTTTTTGACACGTGTATTCCATGCTAATTAATGAGACTAAACCCTCAAATTCAGACAACAACAAAAAACTCAACCCCTATAGAGTGACACGAGATCTCAGAGTGAAAGTGATCGAACGCAAAGTATAATCCAATTATTCCAGACATAGTTGTTTATTTAAATTTCTCATGTTTTCGTTATTTTATTATTATTCATTTTTCTTTAATTTTATCCACCGTGACAAATTATTTTGCCAAAAGAAAGAGACAAGTGTCTAGAATTAAAGTACGTGACAAATACAAGAAACAATTGTCATAAAATTACTAAAACTCCATTAAGCTAGAAGAAACACCACTTAGCCAATTATATTTGATGACATATATATATATATATATATATATATATATATATATATATATTACACCAAAAATTTGTCATAAAATTTACTCAAACTCCATTAAACTAGAAGAAACACCACGTAGCCAATTATATTTGATGACATACCATCTATTTGGTTCAATTTTCTTTTCAATTTGTGACATTCGAATAATACCTAATATACTGAAATAAACTTTTAACTTTTGAACAAGCTAGAAAATGTAAATGAATCTTAAAAACGCTTTACTTCATTCTCATAGTTTATCTTCAAATACCAAGAACTGCATAGTTTATCTTTAAATCATAGTTTATCATCCTGATGCTAATATTATTCATTCTCATATACTTATTACTTCAAAATTAGAATATTTAACGTCATCATGGTTTAGGATTTAGTTAGGTTGCAAACATTTTGATAATCTAAAATAAAACTCTTTGTCTCGACTGATTTCGAAATATTAAACTAAAACTACCTTGCACACAGCAACACAAATACTTGAACTTTAGATTTTGACAGCACTCGCGGTAGAACGTAGACACTCAAAGAAAAAACCTCGGTGTATGCTTCGACAGATGAAAGTGTTTTGTATTTATAAGCCAAGAATTACATCTAAAAGTCATCTAAAAATTCTAAACGTAAAAGTATTAAAAGTGTAGGAATATGTTACTTGTCTTTCAGTGATTATTGTGTAAAATATATATAGTGTTACATAATTATTGTAGAATTATATTAATCTTCCTTAGAGAGCCTTTCTCATTAATACAAATATATATAGGTGTACAATGTTGAATCCTTCCATAATAAGGATCTCAATCCTACCACAATTAGACAATACAAAATATGATAAATTATGTAACCTATACACGTGCTAATACACCCCCTCAGTCGAAGCGGGAGGAGGCTGGACGCAACGACTAGATATGAAGTCGAGTAAGAGTTGTCTAGGAAGGCTATTTATGAATATGTCCTCATACTGATACGAAGAAGGCACATGCAATACCCTGATATGACCAAGAGCAACCTTCTCACGAACGAAGTGGATGTCCATCTCAATATGCTTGGTTCGCTAATGCTGAACCGGATTATGAGATAGATATACGGCGGATATATTATCACAATAAACCAAAAAAGCCTTACGTAATGGACATTGAAGCTCTAAAAGAAGGTTTCGGAGCCAACAGATCTCAGCAACAACATTAGCAACGCCTCTGTATTCTGCTTCTGTACTTGAACGGGACAGTGTGGGTTGCCTCTTGGCAGACCACGAAATGAGATTATCCCCCAAGAACACACAGTAGCCTGATGTGGATCGTCGCGTGTCCAGACCGCCTGCCCAATCAGTATCCACATATGATAACAATCGGGTTGGTGCTGAGGGGTAGAGATGCAATCCATAATCAAGTGTGCCCTTAACGTATCGAATGATACGTTTGAGGGCAGTAAAATGGGGCTCTCTGGGGACATGCATGAATAAACATACATGCTGAACAATATAAGCAATATCAGGTCTGGTGAAAGTAAGGTATTGTAGTGCACCTGCAAGACTCTGTAGAGGGTGGGATCTAACACGGGATCACCATCCAAAGCACTGAGCTTGGATTTAGAATCAACTTGAGTAGATATGATCTTACAATTTGTTATTTTCGCCCTGTACACAATCTCCTATGCATACTTACACTGACAAAGGAACATAGTATTTACTGACCTAGTCACTTAAATCAACAAAAAATTGCTCAACTTCCCTATGTCAGTCATAGCAAATTCTGTTTTGAGCAGTGCAATGATCTCATTTTTCAACAATTCTGATGAGGCAGTAAGCATAATATCATCCACATACAATAATAAATATGCAATGTTACTACCTCTATAAAAAATAAATAGAAAATTATCACACTTGCTGCATACAAACTCAATCTGCATGATGTACTAGGCAAAACTATCATACCACGCTCTAGGGGTCTGTTTTAGGCCATATAGTGACTTACGGAGACGACATACATATTGGAGGGCTGCTGGATGGACAAACACATGCAGTTGGTGCATATAAACAGTTTCTTTTAGATCCTCATGTAGAAAGGCATTCTTCACATCAAGCTGATGAATCAGCCAGTGCTTACCTATAACAATGCTCAGAACTGTGCGAATAGTGGCCGGTTTCACAACTGGATTGAAAGTTTCACCATAGTTAATACCCTACTGCTGATTTGTGCCATTAGCCACAAATCTTGCATTATATCTCTCAAGGTCATCAATATCTCTGTATTTGTGACGAAATAGCCACATGCAACAGATCACATGCACCCCCTCCTGTCTAGGAACCAAATCACAAGTGTGTTAATTCGTTAAAGCATGAAATTCCTCACACATGGCTTCATTCCAATTCGAGTCTAGTTTGGCCAATTTTGGGTTTTTGGGAATTGGAGATATTGTCTGAGTGGATATGTTAAAATGGATTTTGGGTTTGAAAATCCCGTGTTGAGCACGGGTTTTCATATGGTGCAATGGAGCAAGTGCGTGCGGGGTGGGTGTCGACTGGTTGTCAGAGGTCAGATCGGGCAGTTATTGGGTGTCGACGGTGATGTCGATGGGTAATTGTGATGGTGTTGGTCGGGTTGTCTGAGGTGACGGTTGTGCCGATCTGGAGGGTAGACCTGGTTGGGTCGGGTAGGATGTTGGGGGTGGCGACTGTGCAAAGATGGTCGTCTGAGGGGACGGTGATGCTGATCTGGAGGTGATTTTTAAAGATAACAAGCATACCCATGAATTAGAATGACATGGCCACTACCCACAGTGATAAATTGAGGATGCTTTAACTGAAACAGTTTAGAAAGATTACCTGCAGTACGGGTAAGATGAGATATAGCACTTGCATCCATGTACCAATTTTCGTCGGGCTGTTGCATGGCCATGCTGCTGAATGTCTGACCCAATTCGGATGGGGCCAGGCCACTATATGAAGGTGTCGGCTGGGCCTGGGTGTAGTGGGCCTGATGGGCCAGCTGGCGTGGATCGAGAACTAAGCCCAATAGACCGGGTTGCTGCTGAAGCTGAAGGTGCGATGACACATTTGTTATGAAGGGAAAAATGGCTGCAATGGGGCCGAGGGTCTAGTGTTGGGCCACTGCCCTGGGCTGGCCCAATTCCCTGAAGAAGAAAACTGCTGCTGGGGGTTGTTCTTGCTACCTTGGCCTTTGCCCCGCCCCCTTTGCCATTGCCCCATCCATTGCCACCGTGGCCGCCACCTCGGCCGCCCTGCTGTTGCTGGTGGTCCGTCAGTGGTTGACCGATAGAAGGGGTGCCAGAATTGGCGAGAACGCCAACCGCTAATGCTTTTTGGTTGTGTTCGTCTTGTTTCACTCGTAGTGTTTCTTCTAACAACAATTGCGATCGAGCTTTGTTGAAACTAGGAAGAGGGTCGACATGTTAGATCATCGTGGCGAGTGTGTCATATTCACCTTTCGGTAATCCTGCAACAAGTTGGTGAACCATTTTTGTCTCAGAAAATTGTGTCCCCACGTTGGATAATTGTTCCGCAACATTTTTTAATTATTTGCAATACACTGACTTATCGGAAATTTTTTCTAGACGGGTGTTGTTGAACTGTTCTTCTAGGTATACGACGCGGGTATGCTTGTTATCTTGAAAAATCCCTTCCAAATGGACCCAAAGTGCATGTGTCGTGGCACCAGTCTTCATAACCATATGCAGTAGATCTTTAGAAATAGAACCATAAATCCATTATTTGACATGTAGTGTCGGGGATGTCAGGAGGGCGAGGAACGGACTCATCAATGTTGTCGAGCATGTTTTGCGGGCACGCATGAATATAAAACAGTTTAACCCAAGAAGAATATTGATCCTCCTCCTGATCAAGAATTAAAGGGACAAAATTCTTGATATTGGTGACGGTAAACGCCGGATGGAATGAGGAATGTGAGGAGGGAGGGTGGTCGTCAGAGACAACCGTAGAAGATGAGGAAGCTTTAGGTGAGGTGAGAGCAAACATGGTATCCACATACAATATAAAACAACCGTGAAATAGAGGGACGAAAAATTTGGGACGCCGGCAGCGGGATTCCCGAGGGCAGGATCCGGTGGCTGAAGAGAAAAAAAAGAGAGGAAAGTTTAGGGTTTGTGGCTTAGGATTTTGATACCATGTAGAATTGTATTAATCTCTCTTAGGGAGCCTTTCTCATTAATACAAATATATATAGGTGTATAATGTTGAATCCTTCCATAATAAGGATCTCAATCCTACCATAATTATACAATACAAAATATGGTAAATTATGTAACCTATACACGTGCTAATAGTTACAAACTAGGTAACTCAATCTTCCTAATTAGAATTGGAATATAAATTTACCTAATATAAAAGATATACAAAATATGGTAATATCCTATCAATGATAATATACAAGATATGGTAATATTCTATCACACCCCCGCAGTTGAAGCTGGGGGTTCTCGTACGCTGAGACTGGCTCGGAAGTCCTTTAGTGAATATGTCAGCAATCTGGTATCGAGAAGGAACATGAAGAACACAAACTTGTCCACGAGCAACTTTCTCACGTACAAAGTGAATATCCATTTCAATGTGTTTAGTGCGCTGATGTTGAACGGGATTACCGAAAAGATATATCGCACTTACATTATCACAGCAAATCATTGTAGCCTTATGGAGTGGGCAGTGAATCTCAAGTAGAAGGTTGCGTATCCAATAAGACTCAGAAACAACATTCGCTACACCTCTCTACTCAGCTTCGGCACTGGATCGAGACAGAGTATGTTATCTTTTAGAAGACCAAGAAAGCAAGTTATCTCTGAGGAACATACAGTAACCCGACGTGGATCGACGAGTGTGAAGACATCCACCCCAGTTAGCATCAGAATAAGATGTGAGACCAGAGAGTGAGGACTTGTTTATGTGTAAGCCGAAATGAAGAGTACCTTCTACATATCGCAAAATATGTTTGAGGGAATTCATATGTTCATCCATCAAGATGTGCATATGTAAGCATATTTGTTACACGACGTAGGATATATCTAGTCTCGTGAAAGTGAGATACTGTAACGCTCCTGCTAAACTGTGATAGTGAGTCGGATCGGCATACAGAGAACCCAAAAAGGCACTAAGTTTGGAATTAGTGTCTACCGGTGTGTAGGCCAGTTTGCAAGACGGCATGCCTACTCGGTCAAGGATATCTTCGACGTACTTCATTTGATAAAGAAATAAGTCACATGCATGTCTCGTAACCACAATGCCCAAAAAATAGCTTAGGGGGCCCAAATCCTTCATAGCAAACTCAGAGGCAATGAGTGACATAATGGATCGGCGAAGTGCATCAGAAGATGTGGTGAGGATGATATCATCAATATATATTAGAATGTATGCCATGTATTACCCTTGCTATTTATGAACAGTGAATTATTATATTTGCTATATGAAACCCCGATAGAGGATACAAAATCAGCAAACCGTTGGTACCGTGCACAAGGAGCATGTTTCAATCCATAGAGTGATTTCTTCAAAAGACACATAATCTAGATGAATCGAATACTTGAATCTCATAGGCTGATGCATATATACGATTTCATGAAGGTCTTTATGCAAGAAAGTATTTTTGACGTCAGGCTAATAAATAGGCCAAGACGTGGACAAAGCAATACGGAGAACGGTCTGAATAGTCACTAGTTTCACCACCGAACTGAAAGTTTCATCTTTTGGATCATTGCATTTTTTCCAATTAGGATCGGACAAGACATCTTTTGGATTACGAGGAACAGGGGAAGGGGCAACCGAAGTAGACAAATTAAATAGCCATTTGGGTTTGGAAATATCGTGCATAGCACGGGTTTCCATTGTCCATGGGTGTGCCGCGGGAGGTTGGATAAGATTGGGATTGGGTGACCGAAAAGTGGAAGCGGGATTGGGTGGACTGTCGGGAGTAGGGATGGGATCGAAAAGTGGTAGTGGCATCGGGAAGAGGGGGGCTGGCCGAGAGACAGCCAAGACGAAAGGCCGTGAAGGGCTGTTTCAAGGCTCCCATTGCGGGGCTGGGTGGACTGCGTGCCTCGGGACGACAGTGGTGGGGATGGCTGCCGGTGTTGGTGATGACTAATTTTACAGTTGATGAATTAGAAGGGGATTTAGGCCATTATTTAAGAATTCATAGAAATTTAGGAATGGAGAATTGAGTTTGGCAAAGGGGAATTGGAACTCATCGAATATGACATGTCGAGAAATTATTATTATTTGGCTTGATAAGTCATAACAATTGTAACCTCGATGAATGGGGGATAGCCAAGAAAGACGCACGGGGATGACCGAGATTGTAGCTTGTTGATTTGTGTTGAGGGATAAAGAGGGTAGTTCAGACAACCAAAAGCTTGTAAATGCTTATAGGAAGGATCCTGAAAATAGAGAACTTGAGTGGGAGACTTGTGTTTGAGAGACTTGTTTGAGAGAATATTCAAGAGATAGATTGCTATTGATAGAGCGTAATGCCATAAATGGGGGGGGGATAGAGGCGTGAGCAAGGAGGGCACGAACTAAGTTGTTTATGGTTATAATTTTTTTTTCGGCTTTTCCATTTTGTGGAAAGGTGTGGGGACAGGGAAAAGAAAAAATAAGGTCGGGTTTTGTGTAGAAAAGTTTGAATTGATTATTATCAAATTCCCTCCCATTGGAAACATTTAATATTCTTTTCAAATTGTGTCTTGATGAAAGTGTTGATTAACGAAAAAATATAATAGACTTGGAACTTATTACCAATGGGAAACGTCCATAGGAAGTTTGAATAATTATCTAAAAACAACATATAGTATGGATGTCAGGCCGTGTAAGAAAGGAAAAGTTCATAAATCACTGTGTATTATATCAAAAGGCATTAAAATATAAGTGGATGAAGAATAAAATGGCAACTTGACATGTTTCCCAAAAACACAAGATTCACAAACAGGAGGGAAATGGACATGTTTGTAAGCAATAAATTTATTTTTGCTAAGGGAGCGTAAAATAGAGTCTCCCGGATGTCCTATATTATGTCATAAATGAGACAAAATTGTTGGAAATATTGATGGAGAGGAGGCTGGATGGCTGACAGAGGTGGTGATAGGATAAAGGTCCTTGGTACTATCACATCTCAGTATTCGCATCCCTGTCATAAGGTCATTCACATAAAAACCAAAAGGATCAAATTCAAGGGAAACATTAGTGTCGGTTGTGAAACTACGCACATAGATTAGATTTTTGATACGTTTCGGGGTATGGAGGACATTTTTTAAGGCTAACGGGGGGTGTGGTGGGGAAAGAGATGATTGTCCATAACCTCGAATGGGAATGTTTTTTCCACTACCAACAGCAATATTATAAATTAAATTGCTCATATTGAAATAAGACGAGAGAGTATCTTGGGATGCTATCATATGAGATGTGGCGCCAGTGTCCATGCACCAACTATTGTCAGAAACGTTGAGAGACATCGTGTTCATAGTTGCCTCAATATCCATCGGTGTGTAGGTTGAATGAGGAGAAACCTATGCACTGTATGCCTTCTGTGGACGTGCTCTAAGGATGCCGGACTAGGCCTGTCGGACTGGAGGTTGGGCCTAGAATGACGTCGGGTAGGGGCAAGGCGGAGCAACCCATGCCGGTGGGCCCCACGCAACCCATGGCGGGTAGGCAGCACGGTGGAGGCTACTGCCACTGTTGCTGCTGTTGTTAGTGGCTGCCAGCCTGCGGGGGCTACATCGTACCGTCGCTGCCACTGTTTTCGGCGTTGCCGCCACTATTTCCGGCGTTGCAGCCACTATTTCTACCATTGTTGCCGCGACTGTTCTTGAAATTGGTTTCTTTGTTGTTATTCTGGAAATATGAGCCGTGTGTCGGATTGTTGGCTTGCTTGTAGGATGGGGCGGAACCCGAGCCTCTCGGGTCAGCGTGGTTGCCGCTGGTGGCTACGAGGGGCAGCATCGGCTATGCTGGCATTAGTCGATACCCGCTTTATTTTTTTGGTTTCTTTAAGAATGAGTCTCGAACGAGCCTCATAGAATGGAGGCAATGCCATATATTATTGGAGGATAGTAGCGACACTGTCATAATTTTTATTCAAACATGCAATAAGTTGCATCACCATTTATTGATGAGTGATTGGTGCACCGACGTTGTAGAGTTGATCGACAATCATCTTAAGTTCTTGACAATAGTCCAACGCATTTGGAAAATCGACCTGTTGAATGGCCTGAAATTGATTTTCCAGATACAAGGCACATTTTGTCTTGTTGTCATGAAAAACACTTTCCAAGCGCTCCTACATTTGTCATGCAGTGACATCGGTTTCAATGATTGTATGCAATAGATCATTTGAGATCATGTCGTAGATCCATTGTAGGACAACCGCATCTAAACGGGACCAAAGTTCATCGTCAGAATCATCAGGTCTTTCTAGGGGCTTTGATTTTGGAGGGATGATATGATCGATGACTTTGTATACACGACAATGAATCTTAAATAATTCCGCCCAAGATGAATACTGAACATTTTCCATCTCAAGAGCTATGCGAATGAAATTCTTGATGTTGTTAACTGCAAGAGCAGGATGGAATTTAGGTTTTTCAGCCATTAAAAATTGGAGAGGAAGAGAGGAAAGTCGAAGAAAGAAGGGAGAGGGATGCCGAGGAAGAGGGCTGCCGAGAAAAGGGTTGCCAATGGGGGAGGGGCAGCGGCTTAGGGAGAAAAAGAAGTTAGGGTTTGGCTTCTGATACCATGTAGGAATATGTTCCTTACCTTTAATTGATTATTGTGTACAATAAATATAGTGTTACATAATTAGAAACTAGGTAACTAAATCTTCCTAATTACAATTGAAATATAAATTTACCTAATATAAAAAAATATACAAAATATGGTTATATTCTATCAATGATAATATACCAGATATGGTAATATTCTATCAAAAAGATGAAATGATGGTATATATACATACTGCCCCCGTCCCATATTAGTTGGCCACATTACTAAAAATATTTTCCCCCAAATTACTTGATCACTTTATAAAAATAAGATAGAATTAATTAAGTTTTTCCTACTTTACCCTTAACATTAACTATTTTTAAAGTAACCAATATTGATTATAGTGCAATTAATTGGAGAGAGATAAGGATAGTATAGTCAAAATACACTTCTTATTTATTATTTTTTAAAGCGCATTGTAAAAGAAAAAATGCTCAAGTAATATATCTAGAAGGGAGTGATATCTATGAGAATTAAAAAAGTGATCAAGGAATATGTAAAGTCTCTTACGTCTGCCAAGCCTGTATCATATTATCATTTATTACATGTATACAACATTCATTGATTGACGATCAGTAACCTATTTCACCATTGAAGTTTAGTTTGGAATAGTACCACAAATTATAAGCAATGCTTTGCAGGAGACGTGGATTGTATCATGTGTGTAATGACTAATGAGTAATTAGGAGAACTTGAACCGCCAACAGTTACAATAAAGAAGAGTCAATGAAAAGAATTAATGCCACCCCTCATTGGATTCAATGAATTAAGTGTCAAATCATTAAAGTACTCCCTTTCTTCTGTAATTTTCCACTAAAAAAATTGTCTTGAAAATAAAAATTAATCATTGAAATTACTTTTTTATACATTAACATAGAATAATTAATTTGGCTTTTGAAAGGGCAAAAAAAATCGTTCAAGTTTTGATAGACATTTTGATAATTCAACTTTGTACTTTGAACCTTCCTACCTTTAATATTATATGATTATAGGGCAGAAAGATGAACTGGACCAACATACGTATTAGCTAGGCTCAACAATTATCCCTATTAGGTAGCTCTAGGTTCTTAATCATTGTAAATGAATCTCTCACTAAAGTATAAGGTGATGAATCCATGTTGGTTTTAATTTGTAGTAGTAGTAGCTAGCTGGTTTGTTTTCTTAGTTGTTGCTTTTGGTTATTTAACC
Organism: Anisodus acutangulus; assembly: GCA_029783415.1. Classification (NCBI taxonomy): domain Eukaryota; kingdom Viridiplantae; phylum Streptophyta; class Magnoliopsida; order Solanales; family Solanaceae; genus Anisodus; species Anisodus acutangulus. Next base: position 51,508,025 of record CM056490.1, read on the forward strand.
ATAAACTAACTCTAGAGTCCAATGAGTATATTGCTCACGTAGTTAAAAAAAAATTCCAGTTTAACCAAAAAAATTAAATCAGTAAGTTGGTTATGCAACTCATTTTCAACAAATAGTGTCTCCACTGAATAACCACATGTATCAATATAATTAACAGTTAGCTATTCAGAATTATGCCTAAATACAGAACGTGTTCTTTAGATAAGTCATAGGGGCCTAGGAACGTGATCACTGTTATTAAAATAGCATGTTGTTGTTGGCACTTGGCCTGCAGCACCTAATAATTGAAAACATTCACACACTGAGCAGAGATTATGTCCCCATGAAGAAAAAAAAATAGGGCATGCAGCTACAGGAATTAAACTCAATTCAAGGGCTTATGACTAGAAATAACTATTTCACCAAATACGTGTCGCACATTTGAGTTTCATGATAATAGGAGGCATTAAGATATGAAAAAAATATTTTTCAAAAAATATTTCAGTATTAACGAACCACACAAGTGAACTAAATTAAAGGGGAAATCTTAATAACGGTCGGGTTAGTTAATTATCTAAATTTTGATTGGTGAGGGTTGGATTCCCCAACTTATCGGGACACCACTCATACAAACCTCTACTGCATGCATGCTAGCCTTGATCATTAACGATCATATACTATCGTTAATGGCCTTCACCATATTTTGGTTAATAGCAAAAAAAATTACTATTTCAACATCTCCGTGAAACAGTAGCTTGAGTAGATTATTTTTGTAAGTTTGAATTATTGGACAGCGCACTAAACCAGGAAAAAGTTGAAAAAGTTGAAAATATGAAAGGCTCCTAGGTAGTACTTCCATGTCCTCACATTAAAAGTGCATGTAATCCTATTTCGTGATATTGACATTAGAGTAGGGCTGGCCAGTGGGCCGGGACAGCCCGACCCCGACCCGAGCCCGTCCCGAGCCCGTCCCGAGCCCATCCCGGTCGGGCCCCGACCCCGCAAAAAAAAAAAAATACGGGGGCGGGACTCGAACTCGGGACGGGACGATGTCTCGTCCCGCGAGACCCGAGCCCGCCCCAGGCCCGCGAGACCCGACCCCGCCCCGACCCCACCCTTTGCAAAAATGGCCGTTGCACCAACGGCCATTTTAGATTATGGCCGTTGGCCAACGGCCATTTTAGCCCCCCCCCCTCCCCCAACCCCCTACCCCTTAATATTTATTTTTAACCCATAAGTTATTATATTTACACTTTAACCCAATTTTTCAACTATAAATAACTCATTTTCTCTTCATCTTTCTCACAAATCTTCCTACAATCTCTCTAATTTCTCAATATATCTCTCTACAATTCTACATTGTTTGCTAAATATTCAATTTTATTTATTCATTTGGGAATTGGTAGTGAAGTTGGCAACTAGCTTGAGGATCTTCCATCGAGCAAAGTTTCAATTTTCAACCTCTCGATTACACGTCGGCGTTTGGTACATTCGTTCCTTCATTAAATTATTATTGTCTGTTTATTTAGTTTAGATCACTTAATTTTATTGTCTTTAATTATTTATTTATTTATTTATTATCATAATTAAAATGGAAGGATTAAAAGGTATGTTTAAGGGTAAGGGTAAGGGTGCTTCTTCTAGTAGGGGCAACCAGGGCAAGGGTACTTCTTCTAGTCATCTTATTCCTACACAGGATGATTTTGTTGATACTCAACATTTTCCTACAATACCATTAGATTTAGACCAGGAGCTATTTTCTGGAACTCAAGAAGACTTTAATTTAGACGATGATCTAGATGATATACCCACTAATGTTGATGACAACACACCCACTAGTGCACCTTCAACTGAAATACCTCCTATTCCCCCTAGTATGAGACGAGGTCCAAAGAAAGCGACCATTAAAATCAGATGCATGGACATTTTTGATAGGGACTTAGAGAATCAAGAAGTCATATGTAAAATTTGTAAAAATGTTTTAAAATTTAAAACTGGAAAAGGTCACGGTGGGACGGGGGGTTTAATTAGACACGTAGTAAGTGCTCATCCAGCTAGGTATGCCCAATACCAGGCTTCAAAACCGGGTGCGCAAACGCCCGCTCCATCGGGACAAGGTTCACATACTGATACTGTTCCGGACCAAGTACAGGGTCAAATTAACCCTATGACGGGGGGAATTGTAGGCCCTAAATACAATAAACATAGAGATAGGGAAGCAATATCAAAATTAGTTGTTGTGGAGGGTTTGCCTTTTTCATTTCCTTCATCTCCCGGTTTATTCATTACATTAGAGATATATATAATCCTGTTTTTAACGGTTTTCCTAGATCAACTGTTAAGAGAGATGTATTTAAATTCGCGCATGAATATCAACAATATTTACGTTTTTCATTATATCATTTTAATGACAAAGTATCCATCACGTCGATATAGGTCGTAGTACTAACGGCCATGATTATTTAAGCGTAACTTGTCATTGGATAGATTATAAATGGTCTATGCAAAAGCGTATTTTAGCGTATAGATATATAGATGATAGGCACACTTGGTACTTTTATTGCAGAAAATATTTATCAAGTGTGCGATTATTACGAATTACCGATAAAATTATGACTATTACATTAGATAACGCTTCTAATAACAATTACGCAATTACAATTTTAAAAATAGCTTAACTCAGTCTTTTCAGGACCATTTTCATATAAAATGTGCGTGCCATATATATAACTTAATTGTAAAGGATGGTCTATCACTTTTTGAAGACATTCTTCGTAGAAATACAATTTGCTATAAACTTTATTTTTAAAAGTAATAAAGTACAACGTAGAAAAGAATATAAAAAATTTGTCATGATTGTGGACTACCTTTTAGAAAAATTCCACAAGAAGTATCCACTAGGTGGAATTCTTTATACGAGCAACTACTTGTTGCTTATGACTATAAATTACCTATAACTTTATTTTTAACTCTCATAATAAAAAGCCAAATTTGATATGATTTTAGATAGTGATTGGGAAAAAAATTTCGAACTTATTGTATTTTTAGAGAAATTTTTCAAGCAACAAAAGAATTTTCCAAAGTATATATTATCCTACTATTTCAACTATGTTATTTTATATAACTCTAATATTTTTATTACTTAGTGAATATATGGAAAAACCACTTATAAAGTGACTATTAAAAATGTTTCTCAAAATAAAAAATATTTTATTCCTATTCCCTCTATTTATATTATTGGTTCAGTATTAAATCCTACTATTAAAATAGGCGGTATTAAATCACTAATTGAAACTATTTACGATTGTATAGAAGTACTACCACCTCCAAGTCCCAAAAATCTAAATCACCCACCACCTATTGAACAAACTAAAGAAGAAGTATTGTCTAGCGTAGAACACCAATGCAAAAATATATATAGATTTTATCAACAAGAAAATGCTAGTAACTTACGACTTCCATACCATCTTCTTCATCTTCAATACAACCTCACAAAGACATGATGTTTCGCGGCTAGTATTGAAAGCCTCGAGAAATAGAATGTGCGGTCGTACCTCTACTACTAACCAAATTAGCGAGTTGGATATTTTTGTTTTGCGAGGGTTCTGCATAGTATCAAGAAGTTATCAATGAAGATGGACATGAAGACTTCTTTGAAATCTTGGAGGGAATGAGAAGACCTTTCCGACACTTTCAATGATGGCTCGAGATGTTTTGAACATTCAAGCGTCGTCAGCTGCGTCTGAAAGCGCTTTTCTGTGACGGATATCAAATAGGAGACCACAGACACTCATTAGCGGAGGCGGCTTGGAAATTGCGGTATTATTGAGAGATTGGATCTGGCGGAGCGGAGAAGGTGCGGTCAACCGGAGATCAACGAAGAAGATGATGAAAACTACAACGAAATCTTAACGAGAAGGTAGTGGAAGCGGCGTGGATCAATTTGACCAACAAATACCAATTCCAACAGAAGAACCACATGAAATCATCAAGCAATTAGAACATGTTTTTGAGAATGTAATTTTTAATTGTAATTTTATTATGTAATTTGTAATAAGGCTGGCGGTGGTAGACGACCCGACCCGGCCCGACCCGTCCCGACCCGCCCGGTCCCGCCCCGACCCCGCTCTAAAAAAAAAATTTAGCTGGCGGGACTCGAACTAGGGACGGGGCGATGTCTCGTCCCGCCAGACTGAGCCCACCCAGGCCCGCGGACCGAGACCGCCGAGGCGATCCGAGCAGACCAGAGCCCGACCCTTAAACCCGCTTTGCAAAAATGGCCGTTGCACCAACGACCATTTTAGATTATGGCCATTGCCAACGGCCATTTTAGGCCCCCTCTGACCCCCTACCCTTAATATTTATTTTTAACCCATAAGTTATTATATTTACACTTTAACCCAATTTTTCAACTATAAATAACTCATTTTCTCTTCATCTTTCTCACAAATCTTCCTACAATCTCTCTAATTTCTCAATATATCTCTCTACATTGTTTGCTAAATATTCAATTTTATTAATTCATTTGGGAATTGGGAGTGAAGTTGGCAACTAGCTTGAGGATCTTCCATCGAGCAAAGTTTCAATTTTCAACCTCTCGATTACACGTCGACGTTACGTCGTTTGGTACATTCGTTCCTTCATTAAATTATTATTGTCTGTTTATTTTATTTAGCGACTTAATTTTCTTGTCTTTAATTATTTATTATCATAATTAAAATGGAAGGATTAAAAGGTATGTTTAAGGGTAAGGGTAAGGGTGCTTCTTCTAGTAGAGGCAACCAGGGCAAGGGTACTTCTTCTAGTCATCTTATTCCTACAGGATGATTTTGTTGATACTCAACATTTTCCTACAATACCATTAGATTTAGACGAGGAGTTATTTTACGGAACTCAAGAAGACTTTAATTTAGGCGATGATCTAGACGATACACCCACTAATATTGATGACAACACGCCCACTAGTGCACCTTCAACTGAAATACCTCCTATTCCCCTAGTATGAGACGAGGTCCAGCCAAAGCGACCATTAAAATCGGATGCATGGACATTTTTTGATAGGGACGTAGAGAATCAAGTAGCCATATGTAAAATTTGTAAAAATGTTTTAAAATTTAAAAGCTGGAAAAGGTCACGGTGGGGACGGGGGTTTAATTAGACACGTAGTAAGTGCTCATCCAGACTAGGTATGCCCAATATACCAGGCTTCAAAACGGGTGCATAAGCGCCCGCTCCATCGGGACAAGGTTCACATCATCGTCTTGTCCGGACCATCTGGTCAAATTAACCCTATGACGGGGAATTGTAGGCTCTAAATACAACAAACATAGAGATAGGGAAGCAATATCAAAATTAGTTCTTGTGGAGGGTTTGCCTTTTTCATTTCCTTCATCTCCGGTTTTATTCATTACATTAGAGATATATATAATCCTCGCTTTTAACGGTTTTCCTAGATCAACTGTTAATAGAGATGTATTTAAATTTGCGCATGAATATCAACAATATTTACGATTTTCATTATATCATTTTAATAGCAATGTATCTATCACGTCGATATAGGTCGTAGTACTAACGGCCATGATTATTTAAGCGTAACTTGTCATTGGATAGATTATAAATGTTCTATTCAAAAACGTATTTTAGCGTATAGATATATAGATGATAGGCACACTGGTACTTTTATTGCAGAAAATATTTATCAAGTGTGCGATTATTACGGAATTACCGATAAAATTATGACTATTACATTAGATAACGCTTCTAATAACAATTACGCAATTACAATGTTAAAAAATAGTTTAGCTCCATCTTTTCCAGACCATTTTCATATAAAATGCGCGTGCCATATATATAACTTAATTGTAAAGGATGGTCTATCACTTTTTGAAGACATTCTTAGTAAAATACAATTTGCTATAAACTTTATTTTTAAAAGTAATAAAGTACAACGTAGAAAAGAATATAAAAAAACTTGTCACGATTGTGGACTACCTTATAGAAGAATTCCACAAGAAGTATCGACTAGGTGGAATTCTTTATACGAGCAACTACTTGTTGCTTATGACTATAAATTACCTATAACTTTATTTTTTAACTCTCATAATAAAAACCCAGCTGATATGATTTTAGATAGTGATTGGGTAAAAAATTTCGAACTTATTGTATTTTTAGAGAAATTTTTTCAAGCAACAAAAGAATTTTCCGGTATATATTATCCTACTATTTCAACTATGTTATTTTATATAACTCTAATATTTTTATTACTTAGTGAATATATGGAAAAACCAGTTTATAAGGCAGCTATTAAAAAAATGTTTGTCAAAATAAAAAAATATTTTATTCCTATTCCTTCTATTTATATTATTGGTTCTGTATTAAATCCTACTATTAAAATAGACGGTACTAAATCACTAATTGAAACTATTTACGATTGTATAGAAGTACTACCACCTCCAAGTCCCAAAAATCTAAATCACCCACCACCTATTGAACAAACTAAAGAAGAAGTGTTGAATAGCGTAGAACACCAATGCAAAAATATATATAGATTTTATCAACAAGAAAATGCTAGTAACGTACCGGCTACCATACCATCTTCTTCATCTTCAACATAACCTCACAAAAGACATGCTGTTTCTGCGGCTAGTATTGAAAGCCTCAGAAATAGAATGTGCGGCCGTACCTCTACTAACCAAATTAGCGAGTTGGATATTTTTGTTTTGCAGGGTTCATGCAGTATCAAGAAGTTATCAATGAAGATGGACAAGAAGACTTGCTTTGAAATCTTGGAGGGAATGAGAAGACCTTTCCGACACTTTCATTGATGGCTCGAGATGTTTTGAACATTCAAGCGTCATCAAGCTGCGTCGAAGCGCTTTCTATGACGGATATCAAATAGGAGACCACAGACACTCATTGGCCGGAGGCGGCTTTGAAATTGCGGTATTATTGAGAGATTGGATCTGGCGGAGCGGAGAAGGTGCGGTCAACCGGAGATCAACGAAGAAGATGATGAAAACTACAACGAAATCTTAACCGAAGGTAGTGGAAGCGACGTGGATCAATTTGACCAACAAATACCTATTCCAACCCAAGAACCACATGAAATCATCAAGCAATTAGAACAGAATTTTTTGAAAATGTAATTTTTTTAATTACAATTTTATTATGTATTTTGCAACTTTTGGACAACACCATAAAGTTGCAATTTAGATTTTAGACAATTGTATTTGTTTTACAAAAAAATCATTTGTCTTTTAAATAATATAAGAGGCACAAAATCGGCCTTGGGATGTTTTTTTTACACTATTTTGTTTTTTTTATTGAGTTTTTTTTTATACATATGTTATTTAAAAAAAAAAAAAAAGGAAAACCCGACCCCGCCCGCTTCGACCCGAGGCAGGCAGAGCCCGCCCGCCGATCTGACGGGATCGGGATCGGAGGCAGGATCGAGCAGTCCCGCCTGAACCGACCCGCTAGGCCCGCTAGTCCCGATCCCCCTCTGGCCGTCCGCCCGACCGACCCCGCCAGGACGGCCCGCTGACTCGAGTCTGCCCATCGGCCACCCCTAATTTGTAACTTTTGGACAACACCACAAAGTTGCAATTTAGATTTTAGACAATTGTATTTGTATTACAAAAAAATCATATGTCTATTAAATAATATAAGAGGCACAAAATGACCTTGAGATATTTTTATTATACTATCTTGTTTTGTTTATTGAGTTTTTATACATATGTTATTTTATTTTATTTTTAAAAAAAAAACCCGCCAGTATCAGGCAGGCAGGCCAGGCAGAGCCGCCCAGGCAGGCAGACGGGATCGGGATCGAGGCAGGACTTGCTCGATCCTTAAACCCGACCCAGGCCACCGCGGGACCCAGGCCCGCACCTTCTCCCGTCCCGCCCGACCCAGCCCGCGGACCGGCCCACGGACCGAGCGGCCCACTGGCCACCCATACATTAGAGTGGCTTTGGAAATTGGATTCGGGCCACCCATGTGGGTCAACCCGAATTGATATCTATTTATGGAAAAAGACCCTAAAAATTGTATCCCTTCAGGAAAATAAAAAGGTTCCTGCAGAAGAAACGAACATATTTTTTCCTCTGCTTCCTTCTCCAAAAAAAATATAGAAAAACTCACTTCTTCTTTCAGTGAAGAACTTATGTGAAAGACTCCTACTTTGTTCATGGAGCAATCTTCTTCTCTGTAACTCACGTACGTCATGGTAAGAAAATAATCCCTGGATTATTTTCATTAAGGAAAAGGTATTTATACATGATATACAATATCTAATTAAGGAAATTAAATCTACATTTTTTTAATATAAGACTACTAGCTTTTCCTAATACAAGACTACTACCATAATTATACATGTATAAGAACTCTACTAATTATGGTAAAAATATATACAAAATATGCACAAGTGATATACATGGTCAAACCGTGTATATCGGTGGGCTTTCACACCCCCTCAGTCATAGCGGGCGGTTGGCGTACGCTGAGACTGTCCCTAAAATCTTCAAACAGAACTAAGGGAAGACCCTTAGTAAAGATGTCAGCAATTTGGTACCGTGAAGGGACATGTAAGACACGTACTTGTTCACGAGCTACCTTTTCGCGAACAAAGTGAATATCCATCTCGATATGTTTAGTGTGCTGATGTTGGACCGGATTCCAAGAGATAGACTGCACTAACATTATCGCAGTAGACCAAGGTAGCTTTCTGAATAGGAAAGTGAAGCTCTAATAGTAGATTACGCAGCCAATAGGACTCAGACTCCACATTGGCTACCCCTCGATACTCGGCATCCGCACTACAGCGTGATAAAGTAGCATGACGTTTAGCCGACCAAAAGACTAAGTTATTGCCAAGAAATATACAATAACCAGATGTCGAACATCTGGTATCTGGACATCCACCCTAATCAACATCCGTATAAGACGCGAGACTAGATACGGAGGATGGATATAAATGCAAATCATAATCAAGAGTGCCCTGAATGTAGCACACAATGCGTTTGAGAGCATGCATGTGCTCGTCCCTCAGATCATGCATAAATAAACAAATATGCTGCACTGCATATGTAGTATCGGGCCTCGTGAAAGTAAGGGACTGAAGAGCCCCTGCAAGACTGCGGTAGTGGGAGGGATCCTCGGAAAGTGTGCTAGAATTCGCACTCAGCTTCGGTTTGGTGTCAACCGGAGTAAGAGAGGACTTACAGGATGACATGCCAACCCGTTCAATAATCGCAGGTGCATACTTCCTCTAGGATAGAAAAATACCACCTGCATGACGAGTAACATCTATACCAAAAAAATAACTCAAGGGCCCCAAGTCTTTCATAGCAAACTCTGAACTGAGAAGAGGAATGATAGACTTGCGCAGGTTATCAGAAGAGGCAGTCAATATAATATTATCCACATATAACAGAATGTATGCCAGGGAAGTACTATGATGATAGATGAACAGTGAATGATCAGATCTGTTGCGAAAAAACCCAATAGTAGACACATAATATGCAAACATTTTATACCAAGCTCAGGGGCCTGCTTTAGCCCATACAAGAACTTCTTCAGCAAACAGACATGATTCGGATGATCGGGGTCCCTGAAACCCAAGGGTTGATGCATGTATATTGTTTCCTTGAAATCACCATGTAAGAATGCATTTTTCACATCCAGATAATGAATGGGCTATGCTTTCGATAGAGACAGACTGAGAACAGTGCGAATGTTCGCCGGTTTGACCACCTGACTAAATGTCTCTCCATAATCTACGCCAACCTGTTGTGTTTTTGCCATCATCTACAAGACGTGCCTTATGCATCTCAAAACAACCATTAATTTTTTTATTATGAGTAAAAATCCACATAGAACAAACCAGCAGATGGGGCACCAACTCCCACGTCTTATTTTTAACAAGAGCATTAAATTCATTATCCATGGCCATTTTCCAATTCGAGTCATGAAGGGCAAACACTGGGTTACGTTGCATGGGTGACATAGTGACATTAGAATTGAGATTAAAATGTCTTTTATGTTTAAAAATTCCCCGTTGGCTATGAGTAACGAGCCCTTGACTCGGAATAGAATTGAACTGGATTGGGTCGGTGTTGGACCATCTCAGGACACTGCCTGCTGGCCCATGAACTGGGCATAGGAACATAGACGTTGGGCCAGCAGGAAGTGACCTGCTGGCCGAGACACTGGACCCGAAAGAGAAGGAATTGGGCCAGCAGTCAGTGGGCCTGCTGGCCGAGAAACTGGATCGGGAGACTGGTATTTGGGCCAGCAGGAAGTGGGCATACTGGCCGAGACGCTGCACCTGGAAGGGAATGAATTGGGCCAACAGACAGTAGGCCTGCTGGCCGAGAAACTGAAGTTGGACATGGGACAATTGGGCCAGCAGGTAGTGGGCCTGTTGGCTGATTTGGATCAGGAGTCTGTTGGTCCATATCCCGAGACAGGGATCGGAATAAATGGTGGATGACATTCGGGGAGAGCCCATCATCCAAAAAATTATAAGTAGACACAGAAATATACAATTTAGCAAACGGAAATTGGGTTTCATCAAAAATAGCATGGCGACTAATTATGATTTTATTAGAGGATAAATCAAAACATTTATAACCACAGTGATTAGACGGATAACCCAAAAACACACAAGCGGTAGAACGTGCTTGAAGTTTGTTAATTGTAGTGGACGAGAAGAGAGGATAGCACAAACACCCTAAGATGAGAATACGAAAGATCTTTATGATAAATAATTTTTAGTGGAGAATGATATGTTAATCCTTTACTAGGGAGTATGTTAAGAATGTAAGTAGCCATTTGTAATGCATGATGCCAAAAAGAAGGTGGTAATGAAGCATGTGATAGTAAAGTTTGAATAATATTATTAATGGTAAGAATTTTTCTTTCAGCTTTCCCATTTTGTGAGGACGTATGAGGACAAGAAAACCGAAAAGATATGACATTAGCGTTACAAAATTCCCGAAATGACCCATTGCCAAATTCCCTTCCATTATCACAGTGAGTGTTTTTAATTTTCCGTTCAAATTGGGTATGGATGAATGCTCTAAAAGATAGGAATGTGGAAAAAACTTGAGACTTTTTAGATAAAGTAAATGTCCACAAAAAATTAGAATAATCATCCAAAAATAACACATAATAACGGTGGCCCAAAGAGCTCAAAATGGGAGATGTCCACAAATCATTATGAATAATATCAAATGGAAATAAAGTACTAGAATTTGAGGCTATAAACGGTAATTTAACATGTTTCCCAAGCGGACAAGAAGGACATATATTAGTACTACACGTACTATTACAATCAATAAAATTATTATTTTTAAGAGAGGAAAGAACAGATACCCCCGGATGACCCAAATGCGCATGCCACAAGGAAAGAGCTAGGGCAGTAAACGTTGACGGTGCGGCGTGATTAGTGAAAGTGGTTGTAAACAAAAAAGTCTATGTAAGTAAAATACTAGTAAATTAATAATATAAAAAGAAAAGAAGGAGAGGGTATTTTCCTGCATTTATTCATGATTGAGTATTCTATTTTTATTTTGTATTTATTTAAAATTGTAGAAATATAACTTGTTCCTCTTGTTGCTAATGTTACTATTTCATTTCACAAAAAAATCTAATTTTGACTTGATATTCTTATCTTTGAAATAAGAAAGAAGATAAATATTTTGAACTTTAATCTTTTTAAAAAAAAATTATATAATGTAAAAATGGAATGTAAGTAGGTGAGGGGGCGTGGTTGTGGTGATTGGATAAAGCTCTCCCCTAGTATTACATCTCATTAAAGGTATCCCCATCGTGAAATCCTTCACAGAAAATCCAAAATGGTCAAAGTCAACAGAAACTCAATTATCCGTTCAAGACTAAAGGTGGGTTCGGAGGAGATAAATTTGTGTGACCATAACCACGAATTGGAATCGAATGACCATTACCAACAATTATGCTACGATTTTTTCTCAAATTGAAATAAGACGAGAGATTACCCAACGCAGATGTCATATGAGAAGTGACCCCGGTGTCCATGTACTAATTTGCATCCGGAGGATTTAACCACGTGTATGTATCGCTGCCTCGAGATCGGTGGGGGTCAAAACTGATGTTGAGCCTGCAGCAGTGAAGGCCGACGCCTAAGCAGGCCAGCCTGCTGCCAATTACTATTTACTGACCCAGCAGTCTGCCTCGGCTGTGTATAGTTGGGCCTAGCCCAATTTGCTGGAACTGGACAAGGTGGTATGAGCCACTGCCCGTTGGCCCACGGCATGTCTTAGATCCACTACCCAGGCCTGCTGACATGGGTTCAGTGGCCCGGTGCCCTTCCTGCCGCCACCACCTGCTGGTTTGCCACCAGTGCTGCCACTATTTTTCCGATTTTGACTCTTTTTACCGCCACCGTTGTTACGGTTTTGACTAGAATTGTCCGAGAATGAGTGAGGGTCATAGATCGTGGCTACCATCATGGAGGAATTAGCTCCAGTTGTCGCCTTTTTAGCCAACCTGACTTTTTCTAAGGCGAGCATGAAACGTGCTTGGTAGAACGGCGGGAGAGGATTTCTTTGACGTAGAATAGTGCCAACGCCATTATAAGCCTCAGATAGGCCTGCAACCATCTAAAGAACAAAACGATCATCCGTGACGGGCGCACCAACATTCTTGAGTTGACCCGACAGCTCCTTGAGCCTTTTACAATATACTGAGACATTCGGAAAATCCTCCATGTTGATGTGGGAGATTCCTGCTCAAGGGTCACGACATAAGAATTTTTGTTATCCTGGAATATATCACGCAACATATTCCAAGTGTACATCGTCGTGGCATCGGGTTTAATAATAGTCTGCAAGAGGTCCATAGAGATAGTGGAATAAATCTACCGGAGTACTGTAGCATCAAGAGTTGCCAGCAACTCTATTTCATTATCGGTGGTAGGCACTTTCTCCCTGCTTGTTGCCGAGGGGATGATGTGACGAAGAACTCGATGAGACCGTGTGTGAACTTTAAATAGTTCTGCCCACGTCGCATATTAGATATTTTTTATCTCAAGAATAATAGGGATGTTGTTCTTGATATTGGAGACTGCAAGGGCAGGATGAAACGTGTTCTTTGTGGTAGACATGACTGAAGAACAATAGGAGAATTAAGAATTTTGGAGAAAATTTGAAGGGAGAGGGAGGTGTCGGCCGGCGGCCGAGAGGGGTATTTCGAAGAGGAGGGCGACGGAAGTGTGTAGTGGAGAAGGAAAAGTTTGCCCTTGACTTCTGATAACATGAAAGAGTATAATCCCCTAATTATTTTCATTAATGAAAATGTATATATATATATGATATACAATATCTAATTAAGGAAATTAAATCTACCTTTTTCTAATACAATACTACTATCATAATTATACATGTATAAGAACTCTACTAATTATGATAAAATATATACAAAATATGCACATGTGATATACACGATTTGACCGTGTATATCGGTGGGCTTTCAGTCATAGACTGAATATTTATGGTGTAGTTCGTGTTCTTAACATGTGATTACACTATCGACGTCTAATGAAACAAATCTTAGAAAATCGTGGGAGAACTATGTGTTCTTATAGATTGTATATTTTTCTTCAAGTGGTAAATAGCCGGTTGGGTCAAAATGAATCAAATTAATTATTGGGTTAAGATCCAATCTGTCCAAAGTTTGTTTGGGTTAGTATAAATCAAACAACAGGTCATAACTCAATCTGCCCAACCTCTCCCTCTTTTTAAACATACTAGTCTCTATGTACTATGCTTTGCACGAATGTATCCTATTTTCATTAAATTGTCAGTTTTTATGAAAAACACATAACAATATACAATTAATCACTTCAGCTTTCATGGGAAATGATGCTAGTATACCTCCTCTGCAATAACCACTAAAGATTAGGAGGAATCCCACATTATGTAGGAAAAAAGATTCAATTTCTCATCAGTACTATCTTTTAATTTCTTTTAGTTGTTGGATAATCCGATTTAAAAAAGTATGATAGGGAAAGAAGGAAATTACCTCTAAAAAGACCCGTTAATCAGTCTTGACGTTCTTGTGTAGTATTAATGAGAAAATAAAGTGCCAATGAAACTCTTAATATATAGAGTTAATAGACGTTTCATAGCATTCTTGTTATATTTACTTGTTTCTGTCCGAGAAGAATTAGAATTATATATGTTGAATTGTTGATGTTAGTCTTGTTGTATAAAACCAATTAGAATAATATGCTAAAAGAATCCTATCAATGAGAATTACATTGGCGTGATGTTAAGTCCAAAAGCCATTAATTATGTCAAATAGTCCAATTATCCAAACTGAAATTGCTTTATAAAAGAAATTTTAGCTTTCAAATGAAATAAAAGTCGTTCAATATTTGAAGGATATTTTGATCAAATAACATTTATATTTATGCTTTTAAAATAATATAGATAGATTAAAGTTATTGCCCGCAACTCATTCCTATTACTATATTATTGATTTTTCTTATAAAAGTGTATCTTTCTTGTAATTCTGATTTTCTATCATGCTAATATAACTTTAAGTTAGAAATGATCAGAACATATAATTTAGTACGTTGGGTATATAAAACTAGGTGATCAACAAGCTAAGTAATGAGTTTAACATCATGCAAGGCTTTCTTGTTTATTCTTTTGGCTGTTTATCACACTTCTATCTTTATTTTTTAATTTGTAAGTATCAAATGATGTGGAACATTTTATTTGAAAAGCTCAAAAGAAAATCCTTTCTGAAGATTTAACTGAAGAGAGACTATGTTTTAGAAATAAATGTCACGATCCAAATCGGAGGGCCATGACGGACACCCGGACCTTCCTGCCAAGCATCACTCTTCACATACTTACCAACCAACCACAGTCGATCATTTGCCACAAGAGTCATTACCAATTATTCGGCTGACACATACATCACAGCCGACAAGGCCATACACAACTACTATACACATGACAACTGTCTACAAGCCTCTAAAGAGTACATGACATCACAAGGATGGGACAGGGTCCCGCCATACCCCCAGCGCATAACCAAAAATATCATACCACGACTAGACTGCAATTCTGGAACAAATAGAGTGCTCAAATATCAGCTGAACCAGCCACCTACTAGTGCGAACTGTCACCTGTCTACCTAATCCTGCGGGAATGAAACGCAGCGTCCCCAGACAAAGCGACGTCAGTACGACTGATGTACTGAGTATGTCAGGCATGAACAATAGCATAATCAGATATACAAGAATAAGCTGAAACAGTAACAACCGACAAAAATAGCCGACCACCGATAGAAACAGTCGACCCATAGTAAATGCCTCTGAGGGTCATAATATGCCTAAATCTCATGCACAATGCAAATGTGGTATACATATAAATATTGGCCACACAAGGGGATCTTCCTTCCCATAACCGCCTCTGTGGGCATCAGGTTATATCGGTCTATGTGGGCATAATCATTATCATATTGGCCTCTGTGGGCATCTTCATTTTACGTGATAATCTGTACCAGCTGCATGTGGTGATGCATATATAATGACATTCCCTTTTCCCCATCCCCTACATATATATAATTCATACCATATAGTAGTGTATATAACATATGTGGGTCCAGGGTAACACATGAATATAATGCAAATGCATGAATGCCAATAAAATATTCTGAACTTATGGGATGACATAATATCCTTGTACCTTCGGCTAACACTGTGAACATTAACATGTACCTTCGGCTAACATTGGGAATATCAACATCTTTCCCATATACCTCAATAAGGATTTAGAAACATATTTAGGCATGCTATTAACATAGGAATGAATAACATTAACATCCTTAACTACTAAGAGTAGAATAATTTATGGAACAATATTACGGTTACGTTTCATTACATGGAACATGACAAAAAGGAAGAAAATAATTTGTATTAACATACCTTAGTCATTTTGTGTCCACAATACAATTAAAGCAGCCTGTAATGCACCCCAATCTTATCTTTCAATAAACCCTCTTCTTTCACCTTACTTCCCTTCGAAGAAAGCCCGAATTACAACTCAATGATAAACGAAACAATGAGATTGAAGCGATATAAAAAAACCATAGGTTGCTTCCTCGAAATTGCAAGTAACGTTGCTGCTTGTTTGAAAAAAATGAAAAAAAGAACCATGCTGCTGCTAGTAACCAAATGGAATTATGCTACTGCCAAAGATGTTCCTCGAACAATATAGCAACTTAAGAGAGATTTCATATCTTATTACTCTTTAATGGGCCCACCTCATTTACCAAGTACCAATTTATAATGCAAATGGATGCCACCGCATGTTAATACTTGTAATAGTCATTTTGTTGCTGCTTTTCTGTGGTCCACGTGAACATGTATTGCCAGCAAATAACTTACTCATTCATCCTAGTGTAATACTTGTCCCATTTCCCATTAAATGCCACAATTTATTTTCTACTCTCCTATTAATTCAACATACACCCCAATTACACACATAATTAATTTCTTAATCTCAATTCACTTAAATCTTAATGACTTATAAAACCTTCGTATACTTAATGTCATAGTCGTGTGATATAGCACTAGTCCGTAGCCTTATTCGGTACACATAAAATATTATTTTTCCCAATCCCCGTCGTTATACTTGTTAAATTCTAAATTATTTCAGGACTGCATCCGTTTATATACTAAGCTTCTTTATTTGCATACGTGAGTATGACATAAATCTTCCAACGCTCGGGTCTATTTACACACATCTAGCGATTCAAACCATGACCCTAAAGTACGGGATGTTACATCCTTCCCCCCTTAGAAACATTCGACCTCGAATGTTGGGGAGACGTATCTAATTTCCGTCACGTAGTCAGAAAACACATACAGCGCTTCACGTGCCATATAATATAATATTTATCTTTATGTCGGACCTCACATGATCATCAAACATTAATGATAATAGTATGTAATAGAATTCACCCTCTGCTTCTCTCGGAACCTTGGAGTTGGTCTGGAATAGATATGGATATTTCTGTTTCATCTCCTCTTCCGCCTCCCATATTATTTCTTATATATTCTTATTCCGCCATAGAACTCTTATGGAGACTACTTCTTTAGTCCTCAACTTGCGGAGTTATCCATCTAAGCTAGCAATAGGAATCTCTTCATAAAATAAGTCCTCTGTTGTGCGCGCCCATTTTTCGACCTTGCTCGGGTCAAAGCGGAGCGCGGACGTGTCCGGGTGATTCCTGGGTAAAAAGGGTTGAGGAGTCGCCACCTAATTATTTTTACGGTGAATTAGGACACCTAAATATTTAAACTAAGTGCTGCAATGTAAACTCCAATTTTAAGGTCTGCGAAACTAGCGAGATTCTAGGTAAGGGTTCTTTATTATCCTAAAGGGAAGGGGTTAGGCATCCTTTAAGATCCGCTAACTTGCGGTTATCCGGTCAAACTCAGGTTAATTATTACTAGAAAAATGCATGTTTGAAGCATGAAGTTAAAAGATGTTTGTAAATAATTAATAAAAAAAGGGATGCATTTTAAAAGGATAGATAAATATAGAGATTTTTTCAAAATATGCATTTATATGATATCTAAAGAGAAATACATGTAGAGTTGGAAAAATATGTATTTGACAATTGATAGTAAAACAATTTATTTATAATGCCAAAGAAGTAAAATTTTGGAGAATCATTGAATTGTAAATTGACAAAAGATAAACTTATTCGGAATGATTAATAAAGCGAATAAAAGATGACAAAAGTTGTTTTTTTGAAAATCTTGAATACGCGTGACGAGCCTAAAATAAATAACTAGCGAAGGATTTCTAAGTTTGCGAGCCTACAAATAAATAAGCTAGCGACGGGTTTCAAATCTTAAACTACCCTATGAATTAATCCTAAGTTTGCCTATTCTAAGCATTTCAATAGTTACATAAGTGCGATAAATAATATTACAATACAAAGCGGGATAAAAGCTGAATTTAAAGAAAGAAAATAAAATAAATAAACTCCGAGGAATAATTGCCTTTATTTACTTTAATCCCTGCAAGCTGTCAAGAACAAACGGTTAGAAACAGTTAAATACGAATAACTTCATATCGTATTCAAAGCAAGTGAATGTTTTGGTCACGGAGGGCTCAGACTTAAATTTTGAGAAGAACATTCCAATCACGTCGTGGCTGCAAACATATGACTAATGTAGTTTATTTTGATTGCCTCGCCTACTAAACGTGTTGGTCTCTCGGGTGAAATAGAAAAGATCACTATAATCACGTCGTGGCTGCGAATATATAACTTGTTGGTTATTTTACTCACCTCGCCTACTAAACATGTTGATCTCGGATAAAAAGGTTTAAGTCTTCATCATTGCCCAGAAGTTATATTTCCGTCTTTGCAACTGTGTAGGCCTCAAAATCGACGGATATTTTTCATCGGCCCGTGTAGTATCGTGTTCAAATCAGCAAAATTAAATCGGAACAGAAACAGCAGCAGCAGCAGTAGCAGAAAAAACAGAGGCAGAAAAACAGTTTCCGAAAATGACGCGGTGTCTAGTTTAAACAGTAAAACAGTAGAACGGTAATTTGAATGCTGAAACAGTGAACTGAAATAGAAAGCAATGTTTGAAAAATGCGGTGTTCAGTTTAAAACAGTAAAAAAATTGATAAAAACAGTAAAACAGTAATCTGAAACGGGGAGCAAACTGAAACAAAAAAAAACAGCGCCCGAACAGACGCGGTATTTATTCAAAACAGTAAAAACAGTAAAGTCGAAATATTGCAGTTGTCCAAAGCAGTTTTAAACCAGCTGTTTTCAGCCGAGAAAAACAGCAGCAATTGGGTTTAAAAATAACGCAGTAGTGGGCTGGAAACGCAGAAGCAGTGGGCTGTCCGAAACAGCCTAAAGTAGCAGGCTTTTAGCCAAGAAAACAGCAGCAATTGTGCTAAAAATACAGCAGTGATAAGACACCAAATGAGCTCAAAATGCAGCAGTAAAATGCTTCCGAAAAGAAGTGTAAATGGTCCAGATTGCAGCAGCTGTGCGCGGCAAACGCAGCAGCAGAATGATGGCTCAAAAGTGCAGTAATCAGCCCAAGCATTGCAGCAACTGGCAGTCTCAGAATCAGCAGCCAAAATGCAACAAAAACCCGAAACCAGAACTATTTAAAGATGACGTATATCCAGAATCTCAAGGTGCAGCTGGATGCCACAACTATTGGTAGCACAGCAAAGACATGAAGGGGAAGGTAAACTTAAAGACCAGTCACTCTAAACTTCAAATTTGAAAGATAAGAAGGCAAAGAGGGCTACCACCATTCATTTCCGATGCCGCAACAAGATTCAAAAGGCTTCTTGAACCTTAGGCATGGCAGGCTATCGAAGAAGGCTAAACCCAACCCGAAGCTTGTCTGTGCTTTCAACCAGCATAACACGATAAATATAAAACCTAACATATATATTCTGAAGGTCTCAAACAAAGACAGGAACAACATGAGATGGAAGGGGACTGGAAACACAAGACTTATCATTCAAACTTGTAGAACAGTGAGTGATTTCAAAACATAGAGGATTCATATAACATGAAATACAAACCCTTCCAGTCAGATACATACTCAGCCATGTAGAGGCGTTGATATTCATGGAATATTCAAAGTATACATGATACGCTTGGGAATATACAAGGATATACAACCTAGATATTCATCTGGGGTATACCTAGATGTCTATACTTTGTATACACTGAAACATGCCATTGTAAATGCAGTAGTTCAGGCAAATTTGAATACTCAGGATGCATAGATGTAATTCTTTTACAGGGATAGGACCAATGAAGAACACAGAATTTCAGGAAAGGTATACTCTGCACTTAACACAGCAAGATCATAAATTTTAACTGAAGTCGTAATCTCTATTTCACACAAGCAGGTGTAGACAATCCCATTAACTCTTTCAACTAGCTCCTAAGTGACATAGACATGATTCAAATTACCCTATATTTCAGAAAAATGCGCAAAATCAGGACCTTTATCATAGTAATTGATTTGAAACTCCATCTAAAAATAGATATTAGGCTAAATGACTTAGCTTTAAAAACTGACAGTTTCAACATAGATGTGCAAGCATATATACAGATATCATTCAGCAACTTAGTAAATATAGCATGATATAAGATAACTTAAAAGACTTTTCATGATGCTATGGAGGCACTTAACACCTAATCATATAGGGGAAATGCATGACTAATTCAGTAGGCATTAATAGGATGAAAAGGATGAGCCAAATAACTATTTATGGGAACTGGAGGATACCAACATAGCCGGAATGGACCATTTCTAACACACCAGACTTAATCAGCTTGTAAAAAAAAAGAATAGGAATTCTCTCATGGACAGATCCAAAACAAGGAGAATAACACATACACATAGGTAGACATTGTGGATATGGTTGCACAACTTAACAAGAGGCAAAGACATTTCTTTTTCCTAAGTGAGACATGTTCAAATCACTTATTAAACCATTTCTACTTGAGCAGTTTTAACATCAGGCTATTCCTTATACATGTTTACTACATGAAACAATATTATAAGTTTTAAAGTATGAAATGCAAACAAAGGCTATAACTTAACACGGCACAGGCTAGTTTCAAATAGTGCAAAATGTTAATGAAACACCATCTAGACAACTCAATAGATAGGGCATGACACAAGATGACTTAGGAGGTGTATCAATCTAACATGGATGCATTCCAAAATCTAAACAAAACAAGGCAAGTGTCAGCAAACATATGAGACATTGAGATGGTCAAATAATCATTCAAAATGTAACATTTAAATAGGCAGGATCATTTAGGTTAATTTTAAACACATAGGACCATGTTCACGTTATACATTAGGCATAATGACACTTTAAAGCCAAGCACAATGCGGCTAAGATGGTTATTAAACAGGTTGCAAGTCAAGTAACTAGCATTCTTCAGCTAACAAACAACTAATACCTACTGAACTAGCTGCAAGCGTATTTCAGTATATCATATTAAACATACACCTAATTGACAACTTAATGAACAAAATAAACTTAAATTAGCGAACATGCTTAAGCAGACGGTGATGCCAACCAAATATAACCAACAGATGATTAATTAAAAGCAAACACACAAAATAGAATTTGATAGGAATTGAAGCCATCGACCTTCTAAGGCAATGAGGCGTGTTTCGAATCGTCGAATCCGCTCGGAGACGTTATTTTGGAATTCGATTTTTGCGATTTCGAATTACGATTTTGGATCTTGAATTTCTGATTTTGGAATGTCGCTTTTACTTCTTCTTTTTCGATGTCAGGCCCGACCGAAATGACCCGACCCGGAACAAAAAACAGTTGGAAAGAGCAAAAATTCAAGATTTTTTAACACCACAAACCAATAATTTCGACCTATATTTTGAACCTTTAAGTTGAAGAACATATGCAAGAACAAACACTCTTAAGTAGATTTCGGATTTTTGAAATCCGGAATCTTCCCAATAGTGAAGAACACAAACAAAGTAAAAAGTAAAACCTTTAAGAAAATTTCGGACTCATAAACATAAATTTTCGGACTTAAAATCGACCCCAAAAACTCTAAAAAATCGACTTCAAAGACAGATTTTCGGCCCTCCCAAAAATGAAGAACAAGGGGGATATTTATAGGTGGATTTCCCCCCCAAGAACGAGTTTGAAATTCGAATTAAAGGTAAAGATTTCTGAATTTTGGAAGCGGATTTTAGGGGGTATGGGCGTGGGCGAAGTGACGGGAGGGGTGTGGTGGTGTCAGGGTTTGGTGGCAGGGAGTTGGTGGTGGCAGTGGGTGAGGCGACCGGCGTGTGGGGTCGGGGGCATGGGGTGTGCGTGCGGCGGCTTGAGGTTGAAGGAGCGTAGGGTTTTCTTAATTTTTTTTTGTGTGGGATTTTGGTTTGGGGGGGAATAAAAAGGGGTAAGGGGAAAGGGGCTGGGTCGGGTTTTGGGATTTGGCCGATGGGCCTGGCGGGTGGGCTTGTGTGTGTTTTGAATTAAAAGGGGAAGGGATGTTGGGCCAGCCGGTTGGGCTTGGAAGGGTAAGGGAATGGGTTGGGGATTGAGGAATTGTTGTTGGGCTAATTAAAATAAAGGGAATGGGCTTGGGAGTTTTTATTTGGGTAGAATTGTTTTGGGTTGGAAAATAATAAAAAAAAAGGTTATGAAAAATATATAAGAGGGGTTTAATATTAAAACATATTTATATATATATATATATTTTTTGTAAAAGATGTGAATTATTTAAAATAGCGTAACGATGTGATAAAAATATAATATTTGCGAAATATTTAATGCTTAAATAAAAAATGTAAATGCGATGCAATTTTGCGAGAATAAATAACATAGAATTTTCGGATAACTTATGATTATTATAAAATGCAAATGATATAAAATATGCGAATAATAATAATAATACGAAGATACACACATATATGCCAATATTTTAAAATTATTTTAAAAGTGTCAAAATATTAAAAATTACGAATAAAATCATAAAAGATGGGACAAAATTGGGTGTCAACAGATGCCCCTCTTTGGACGGAGACGATGAAAGAGTTTTCGGCCAAAGAAAGTTGACTGAGTAGCCAATTTTGTCCTGATCATCGGGACTGCATGGTAAGGGTATAGAAGTTGCAAAAGATGGTGCACATTCAAGCAACAATGCCCCAGTGTCGACTTAGGATGACACTGGTCGCAGATGCGAGAAACTAATGGGAAAAGCGGATCGACGTTCGAAGTAGGTCGTTGACCAAATTGCCTCAGTTCGCCATAAGAGATAGTTCCACGCTGTGATAAAATTCCTGCAAATTAAAAACTCCTGCAAACTAAAGCTTAAGATATAATTAGTGTATAACTGCTGAGAAAAATTGTAGAGAAAATAACTTAGAAATACCCGCATTAGGAGGTGGGCGCATGACTTAAATTAAAATACCCTCATTATAAGGTGGGCGCCTGACTGAAATTAAAGTACCCTCATTATAAGGTGGGCGCCTGACCGAAATTAAAGTACCCTCATTATAAGGTGGGCGCCTGACCGAAATTAAAATTCCCTTGTTATAAGGTGGGCGCCTGACTGAAATTAAAATTCCCTTGTTATAAGGTGGGCGCCTGACTGAAATTAAAATTCCCTTGTTATAAGGTGGGCGCCTGACTGAAATTAAAATACCCGTATTATGAGGTGGGTGCCTGAAATGACGTCGTTGGATCGACGTGTTGTGTTGAAGACGTCGTTGTAATATTGTTGACGTCGCTGTTGTATAGACTTTGCTGATGTCGTCGTTGTATAGACGTTGATGATGTCGTCGTTGCATAGACGTTGATGATGTCGTCGTTGTATAGACTTTGCTGATGTCGTCGTTGTATAGACGTTGATGATGTCGTCGTTGCATAGACGTTGATGTTGTTGTTGTTGTAAAGAATAGTTATCGTCTTTGCCGTGAACGTCAATGACGTTGTTGTAATCTTTGTAAAGATAGTTGATGTCTTTGCGATACGTCAATGACGTTGTTGTAATCTTTGTAAAAGATAGTCATTGCGTTGAAGACGTCATTGTAATGTTGTTGACGTCGTTGTAATCTGAAAAGATATTTGTTGTCTTTGCGATAACGTCGTGGGCGTTGTTGTAATGTTGTCCGGTTGTAAGAGATGTAAGTAGCGTCCTTGCCGTCGGTTTCTTTGTAATAGGGTTCCACGTTGTCTGAATCTTTGCCGATCCAAACTCATGTGGACCGTGAATAGAAATGTCGCCTGGCACGGGCGATAATGTGACGCGACGTCTTTGCCACGGGTTTGCCGTGTTGTCGTTCCTTGTGATTTGAAATAACATCTTTGCGCAGACATAATAGTCGGGACCACAGAGGTCAAGATGATGTCTTCGTATAAATGCAAAACAGGAACGTAATCCTTGTAGTGAGTTGTGGTGCCGAAATTCTTTGGGGAATTGATCATAAGTGATGTGGCTTCCCTGCTTTTTTAACCTGAAGAACCTGTACTCAAAGAAAATTTTGTGAGTTTGGGGAGGGGCGGTTGATTCGCGTTGACTTTGTAGCTTTGGCTCTTGATGGCTGCATGTCCTGCTGATTCGGACCTGTAGCTCCTGTCTGGTTCCCAGTCTTGGCTAACCGTTAATGAAAACATTTATTGAAAATAAGTTGTTTATAAGAAAGTATGCTTATCATTAAAAGTTCTTGTCGAACTCTAATGTAAAATATTTGTTGAAAATGATTTGCTTATAAGAAAGTATGCATATATGTAAAATATCTTGTCAAACTCTAATGAAAATATTTGGTGGAAATAAATTGTGTATAAGAAAGTATGCATATATGTAAATATCTGTCGAGCAGTGACATGAGGTGAAACAGAGCAAACGTCTTATCCAAAATCCTCTTAGGCTGAAGACTTAGTTTGCCGATGCTTTTCCATGTTTATCGGTGTCCTCTGGCGGTGATCCCTTAAAAATGCCCCAGTTTCCGATATGTGAGGATGATGATCTTTTAAACGGACAACCGAGTCTTGTGTAGATTGCTTGCCTGCCCTATCAGGGTGATCAGATGGGTGCATTTTATCATGTACGAGATAAAGGAGAAAATATTTCTAATGGTGGGACCGAAGCCGATTTAGGCCGCCTACGTATCCCCATGAGGGAATCAGGTCATGACGTAGTTCATTACAAGTAAAGAGGGTTGTAAGGTTTTTCTAAAGATGGGACCGAAGCCGATGTGGCCGCCTACGTATCCCGCCGAGGGAATCAGGTCATAACGTAGTTCAGGTCCACGAAGGAGATTGTAAGGATTTTCTAAAGATGGGACCGAAGCCGATGTGGCCGCCTACGTATCCCGCCGAGGGAATCAGGTCATAACGTAGTTCAGGTAAGCAAAGGAGATTGTAAGGATTTTTCTAAAGATGGGACCGAAGCCGATGTGGCCGCCTACGTATCCCGCCGAGGGAATCAGGTCATAACGTAGTTCAGGTAAGCAAAGGAGATTGTAAGGATTTTTCTAAAGATGGGACCGAAGCCGATGTGGCCGCCTACGTATCCCGCCGAGGGAATCAGGTCATAACGTAGTTCAGGTCAAGCAAAGGAGATTTGTAAGGATTTTTCTAAAAGTGGGACCGAGGCCGATGTGGCCGCCTACGTATCCCGCCGAGGGAATCAGGTCATAACGTAGTTCAGGTTAAGCAAAGGAGATTGTAAGGATTTTTCTAAAAGTGGGACCGAGGCCGATGTGGCCGCCTACGTATCCCGCCGAGGGAATCAGGTCATAACGTAGTTCAGGTTCACGAAAAAATCCTAAATGTAGTATCTTTTCACCGCATCTGCGTTGATAGCTTTTGGCTAAACTTCGTCGTCCATTTCAGCTAGGATTAGTGTTCTTCCAGTCAGCATTTGGTGAACCGTGTAAGGCCCTTGCCAATTCAATCTTTTCTTTGGCTTCATCCTGGTGTAGGGATACGCGTTTTGACACCAATTGCCCCGGTTAATAATCTTTGGCCATTCTATTCCGATAAAGTTGCCCCGGACAAACTGTGTTCATCAGCCTTTCCGTACATGATTTTGTATCCACTTGGCTGCGGAAGATATAGCATTGCCCCAGTAGAAGTCCTGATTGTAGTGCGGTAGCCCAAGAGTACAAAGGGGAAATAACATGAGCCAATGCTTGTAACTGTCAATCATATTGATGTTTTGATCCATATCCGACTTTGGTTTATTCTGAAAAATACCCCAATTCTTCCGACTGTGAATCTTCCTTATATTCTTCGAAGTCTTGCTCGTTGTTTTAGACTTTGTTTGCTTGTTTCATTATATGTCACATATTGCCGACAAATTAGTTTGCATGATGAAAAAAGAAAGGAAAATTATTAAACAAAGCAGATTTTAAAATAGCAAAAGCAATGAAGATTTGTCATTTTAAGCTTTCAAAAGGTGGAGGCAAAATACATTAAACTGCATAAAATGTGGTTCAGGCCTCAATTTAAATCGCATTTTTCATTAAGTACTAATACAATTTGGATAGGCATGATTGGGAAATAACAGATGGGGTGCTCCGCCAGTTTTAGTCAACACGAATCAACTTTTGGGGAAATAAATAAGGCAAAATGAATCTCCTGAAAAATGAAGAAAACCAAATTAGTATAAGGTGAGTAATTATTGCTTTAAATAATATGCACATAGTGAAAAAGCAGGAGAAAACAACAAAATGATTGTAAGACAATTAAATGCGCATCCTAATATGCATGGGGCCTCCCTTATGCCGGAGGTGGGCCTAAACGCCAGATATGTGGGATTACGACAGATTTGATCCAAGCTGCTAAACTGCAATGCTTTGTAGGAAATGAGACAAAATGAATGTACATTTTCCAATTTCAGCATGTCATGATTAGTCTTGGATTAGTCTATCCTTATCACGCTACACATAATATGATGATTGGTCGTTGGGTTGTGAGACCCGTAGACATCTTTGGCGGATTTCTTAATTGTGGAGTCGATACCAAGGATCGACCCACCTAAGGTGTATGCATGCATGACTTAAAATAAAGGGTGGTATAGCTCTATCTTAAATTTTCTAAGATTTGGCTGACTAGACACAAGGTTCCCGAGCGGACTACTCGAGTGAGAAGGCTACGCGGCCACCGGATGGTCCGGTCACTCCGCGCATACGCCAACTCTCCTAAAATTTGGTAGATTGAAAGAAATTTGCGGGTGCGCAAAACACACCTCGCGTGTAGTGTGTGATAGTGTCAATTTTCCAGAGTGGAAGAAATATGAGCGACATGCCAATTTAAGATAAGCAGTAAAAATATGGAAATTAAAGCAGTTATGCATGCAAAATTTCATAAAGGAAACAAATCAAAGCATATATCAAACAAAGAGTGAAAGTAAAGCACAAATAATTAACCTGAATTTTGCTATGGTTAAAAACCTGAAAGTTCCCCAGTGGAGTCGCCATGCTGTGCGCGCCCGTTTTTCGACCTTGCTCGGGTCAAAGCGGAGCGCGGACGTGTCCGGGTGATTCCTGGGTAAAAAGGGTTGAGGAGTCGCCACCTAATTATTTTTACGGTGAATTAGGACACCTAAATATTTAAACTAAGTGCTGCAATGTAAACTCCAATTTTAAGGTCTGCGAAACTAGCGAGATTCTAGGTAAGGGTTCTTTATTATCCTAAAGGGAAGGGGTTAGGCATCCTTTAAGATCCGCTAACTTGCGGCTATCCGGTCAAACTCAGGTTAATTATTACTAGAAAAATGCATGTTTGAAGCATGAAGTTAAAAGATGTTTGTAAATAATTAATA
Source organism: Anisodus acutangulus (assembly GCA_029783415.1). NCBI lineage: Eukaryota > Viridiplantae > Streptophyta > Magnoliopsida > Solanales > Solanaceae > Anisodus > Anisodus acutangulus. Next base: position 51,535,382 of record CM056490.1, read on the forward strand.
AAAAAAGGGATGCATTTTAAAAGGATAGATAAATATAGAGATTTTTTCAAAATATGCATTTATATGATATCTAAAGAGAAATACATGTAGAGTTGGAAAAATATGTATTTGACAATTGATAGTAAAACAATTTATTTATAATGCCAAAGAAGTAAAATTTTGGAGAATCATTGAATTGTAAATTGACAAAAGATAAACTTATTCGGAATGATTAATAAAGCGAATAAAAGATGACAAAAGTTGTTTTTTTGAAAATCTTGAATACGCGTGACGAGCCTAAAATAAATAACTAGCGAAAGATTTCTAAGTTTGCGAGCCTACAAATAAATAAGCTAGCGACGGGTTTCAAATCTTAAACTACCCTATGAATTAATCCTAAGTTTGCCTATTCTAAGCATTTCAATAGTTACATAAGTGCGATAAATAATATTACAATACAAAGCGGGATAAAAGCTGAATTTAAAGAAAGAAAATAAAATAAATAAACTCCGAGGAATAATTGCCTTTATTTACTTTAATCCCTGCAAGCTGTCAAGAACAAACGGTTAGAAACAGTTAAATACGAATAACTTCATATCTGTATTCAAAACAGTGAATGTTTTGGTCACGGAGGGCTCAGACTTAAATTTTGAGAAGAACATTCCAATCACGTCGTGGCTGCAAACATATGACTAATGTAGTTTATTTTGATTGCCTCGCCTACTAAACGTGTTGGTCTCTCGGGTGAAATAGAAAAGATCACTATAATCACGTCGTGGCTGCGAATATATAACTTGTTGGTTATTTTAGTCACCTCGCCTACTAAACATGTTGATCTCGGATAAAAAGGTTTAAGTCTTCATCATTGCCCAGAAGTTATATTTCCGTCTTTGCAACTGTGTAGGCCTCAAAATCGACGGATATTTTTCATCGGCCAGTGTAGTATCGTGTTCAAATCAGCAAAATTAAATCGGAACAGAAACAGCAGCAGCAGCAGTAGCAGTAGCAGTAGCAGAAAAAAAACAGAGGCAGAAAAACAGTTTCCGAAAATGACGCGGTGTCTAGTTTAAGCGATAAAAGCAAGAGAACGGTAATTTGAATCTTTGAAACGATGGCTGAAATAGAAAGCAATGTTTGAAAAATGCGGTGTTGCTTTTAAAAAAAATTGATAAAAGCGATGGCGAAGCGGGAGCAAAGCGAAACAAAAAACAGCGCCCGAAACAGGCGGTATTTATTCAAAACAATAAAAGCGATAAAGTCGAAATATTGCGGTTGTCCAGCGATTTTAAACCAATTTGTTTTCAGCCGAGAAAAACAGCTGACAATTGGGTTTAAAAATACTTGATGAGTGGGCTAGAAACGAAGCGATGGGCTGTCAAAGGGACCCTAAAGTAGTAGGCTTTTAGCCAAGAAAACAAACAATTGTGCTAAAAATACAGCAGTGATAAGACACCAAATGAGCTCAAAATGCAGCGATAAAATGCTTAGAAAAGAAGTGTAAATGGTCCAGATTGCAGCGGTGTCTTGCGACAAGCAGCAGCGAATGATGGCTCAAAAGTGCGATGTCGGCCCAAGCATTGCGACAGCTGGCGATCTCGTAATCAGCTGACCAAAATGCAACAAAAACTCGAAACCAGAACTATTTAAAGATGACGTATATCCAGAATCTCAAGGTGCAGCTGGATGCCACAACTATTGGTAGCACAGCAAAGACATGAAGGGGAAGGTAAACTTAAAGACCAGTCACTCTAAACTTCAAATTTGAAAGATAAGAAGGCAAAGAGGGCTACCACCATTCATTTCCGATGCCGCAACAAGATTCAAAAGGCTTCTTGAACCTTAGGCATGGCAGGCTATCGAAGAAGGCTAAACCCAACTCAAGCTTGTCCGTGCTTTCAACCAAAGATAACACGATAAATATAAAACCTAACATATATATTCTGAAGGTCTCAAACAAAGACAGGAACAACATGAGATGGAAGGGGACTGGAAACACAAGACTTATCATTCAAACTTGTAGAACAGTGAGTGATTTCAAAACATAGAGGATTCATATAACATGAAATACAAACCCTTCCAGTCAGATACATACTCAGCCATGTAGAGGCGTTGATATTCATGGAATATTCAAAGTATACATGATACGCTTGGGAATATACAAGGATATACAACCTAGATATTCATCTGGGGTATACCTAGATGTCTATACTTTGTATACACTTTGAAACATGCCATTGTAAATGCAGAGTTCAGCAAATTTGAATACTCGGGATGCATAGATGTAATTCTTTTCTGAGGATAGGACCAATGAAGAACACAGAATTTCAGGAAAGGTATACTCTGCACTTAACACAGCAAGATCATAAATTTTAACTGAAGTCGTAATCTCTATTTCACACAAGCAGGTGTAGACAATCCCATTAACTCTTTCAACTAGCTCCTAAGTGACATAGACATGATTCAAATTACCCTATATTTCAGAAAAATGCGCAAATCCAGACCTTTATCATAGTAATTCAGATTTGAAACTCCATCTAAAAAATAGATATTAGGCTAAATGACTTAGCTTTAAAAACTGACAGTTTCAACATAGATGTGCAAGCATATATACAGATATCATTCAGCAACTTAGTAAATATAGCATGATATAAGATAACTTAAAAGACTTTTCATGATGCTATGGAGGCACTTAACACCTAATCATATAGGGGAAATGCATGACTAATTCAGTAGGCATTAATAGGATGAAAAGGATGAGCCAAATAACCATTTATGGGAACTGGAGAATACCAACATAGCCGGAGTGGACCATTTCTAACACACCAGACTTAATCAGCTTGTAAAAAAAAAGAATAGGAATTCTCTCATGGACAGATCCAAAACAAGGAGAATAACACATACACATAGGTAGACATTGTGGATATGGTTGCACAACTTAACAAGAGGCAAAGACATTTCTTTTTCCTAAGTGAGACATGTTCAAATCACTTATTAAACCATTTCTACTTGAGCAGTTTTAACATCAGGCTATTCCTTATACATGTTTACTACATGAAACAATATTATAAGTTTTAAAGTATGAAATGCAAACAAAGGCTATAACTTAACACGGCACAGGCTAGTTTCAAATAGTGCAAAATGTTAATGAAACACCATCTAGACAACTCAATAGATAGGGCATGACACAAGATGACTTAGGAGGTGTATCAATCTAACATGGATGCATTCCAAAATCTAAACAAAACAAGGCAAGTGTCAAAGAAACATATGAGACATTGAGATGGTCAAATAATCATTCAAAATGTAACATTTAAATAGGCAGGATCATTTAGGTTAATTTTAAACACATAGGACCATGTTCACGTTATACATTAGGCATAATGACACTTTAAAGCCAAGCACAATGCGGCTAAGATGGTTATTAAACAGGTTGCAAGTCAAGTAACTAGCATTCTTCAGCTAACAAACAACTAATACCTACTGAACTAGCTGCAAGCGTATTTCAGTATATCATATTAAACATACACCTAATTGACAACTTAATGAACAAAATAAACTTAAATTAGCCAGAACATGCTTAAACAGACAGTGATGCCAACCAAATATAACCAACAGATGATTAATTAAAAGCAAACACACAAAATAGAATTTGATAGGAATTCGAGTTTACTGACCTTCTCCGGGCAGCGAGGCGTGTTTCGAATCGTCGAATCCGCTCGGAGACGTTATTTTTGGAATTCTGATTTTTGCGATTTCGGAATTCTGATTTTGGATGCTGAATTTCTGATTTTGGAATGCTGCTTTTTACTTCTTCTTTTTTCTGATGTCCGACCCGACCCGAAATGACCCGACCCGGAACAAAAAAAACAGTTGGAAAGAGCAAAAATTCAAGATTTTTTAACACCACAAACCAATAATTTCGACCTATATTTTGAACCTTTAAGTTGAAGAACATATGCAAGAACAAACACTCTTAAGTAGATTTCGGATTTTTGAAATCCGGAATCTTCCCAATAGTGAAGAACACAAACAAAGTAAAAAGTAAAACCTTTAAGAAAATTTCGGACTCATAAACATAAATTTTCGGACTTAAAATCGACCCCAAAAACTCTAAAAAATCGACTTCAAAGACAGATTTTCGGCCCCCCCAAAAATGAAGAACAAGGGGGATATTTATAGGTGGATTTCCCCCCCAAGAACGAGTTTGAAATTCGAATTAAAGGTAAAGATTTCTGAATTTTGGAAGCGGATTTTAGGGGGTATGGGCGTGGGCGAAGTGACGGGAGGGGTGTGGTGGTGTCAGGGTTTGGTGGCAGGGAGTTGGTGGTGGCAGTGGGTGAGGCGACCGGCGTGTGGGGTCGGGGGCATGGGGTGTGCGTCTGGCTTGAGGTTGAAGGAGCGTAGCGTTTTCTTGATTTTTTGTCCGGGATTTTGGTTTGGGGGAATAAAAAGAGGTAAGGGGAAATGGGCTGGGTCGGGTTTTGGGATTTGGCCGATGGGCTGGCGGGTGGGCTTGTGTGTGTTTTTGAATTAAAAGGAAGGGATGTTGGGCCAGCCGGTTGGGCTTGGAAGGGTAAGGGAATGGGTTGGGGATTGAGGAATTGTTGTTGGGCTAATTAAAATAAAGGGAATGGGCTTGGGAGTTTTTGTTTGGGTAGAATTGTTTTGGGTTGGAAAATAATAAAAAAAAAGGGTTATGAAAAATATATAAGAGGGGTTTAATATTAAAACATATTTATATATATATATATATATTTTTTTTGTAAAAGATGTGAATTATTTAAAATAGCGTAACGATGTGATAAAAATATAATATTTGCGAAATGTTTAATGCTTAAATAAAAAATGTAAATGCGATGCAATTTTGCGAGAATAAATAACATAGAATTTTCGGATAACTTATGATTATTATAAAATGCAAATGATATAAAATATGCGAATAATAATAATAATACAAAGATACACACATATATGCCTATATTTTAAAATTATTTTAAAAGTGTCAAAATATTAAAAATTACGAATAAAATCATAAAAGATGGGACAAAATTGGGTGTCAACATCTGTAACTTTCACATCGTCAATTGGCGCAATCTGGGAAGATCCAACACACGCCTTTAACATTAAAACATGGAAAACCAAATGAACAACCTCCAACTCCAAAGGCAAGTCTAACTCGTAAGCTACTTGGCCAATTCATCGAATTATACGATATGGTCCAATGTACCTTGGACTGAGCTTTCCTTTTTTGCCCAAGTCTCATTACACCCCTTATAGGAGAAATATTTGGCAAGACCCAATAGTCCACTTGGAATTCTAAGTCCCGCCGTTGCACATCTGAATACGACTTCTGACGACTCTGAGTGGTTAGCAGCCGTTCTTGGATAAACATCACCTTCTCTATGGTTCGGTGCAGTAGGCCAGGCCCAAATAATTCTGTTTTACCTACTTCGAACTATCCGATAGGAGATCTACATTTTTGTCAATACAAAGCCTCGTATGGAGCCATTTTGATACTAGCATGCTAACTGTTATTGTACGCAAATTCCATAAGGGATAGATGATCATCCTAACTTTTATTAAAGTTTAATATGCCAGCTCGTAGCATGTCCTTGAGCGTTTGAATCATGCGCTCGGTTTGCCCGTCTGTCTGAGGGTAGAAAGCTATGCTAAAATTAACTTGAGTGTCCAAACCCTTTTTTGAAATGATTTCCAAAATTTAGTTGGGAACTGAGCACCTCGGTTAATTATAATAGAGATGGGCATACCATAAAGGTGACCAATCTTCTTAACGTACAATTGTGTGTAGTCCTCGGCTGTGTAGGTAGCCTTGACCGCCAGGATATGAGTTGATTTGGTCAGTCTATCAACAATCACCCAAATAGAATTAAACTTATGATAATAGCGAGGTAAACTCATAATGAAATTCTTATTAATCATTTTCCATTTCCACATCGGAATTTCAATGTTCTGAGTTAAGCCGTCGGGCTTTTGGCGCTCTACTTTCACTTGCTGACAATTAAGGCATTGGGCTACAAACTCTGCAATGTTCTTCTTCATGTCGTTCCACCAATACATACCTTTAAGATCATGATACATCTTAGTAGATCCAGGGTGGATGGAATATTGTGAGCAATGGACCTCCATCATAATCTTGTCTCGTAATCCTGCTACATTGGGAATACACAAATAGACCTCCTACTTGGGGGTCCCTCTCCCATTATACCTGAAGGTTATGGTTCTCTGTTGTTAAATACCTTTCCCAATCCTCTCTAAAAGTGGGATCTTCATTATGACGTTCCTTTTTTTTTCTGGTGTAAGGGGTGACCCTGTTGTATCCTGAGTCATAGGGCTATCACAACTTGAATCCTCCAATTGAACTCACACTTAACTGACTGATGCGTTCTCTCAGGTCAACTTCTCTCCTTAGTCGTTACATTAGTCAAACCGCTTGTGGGTGAATGATTCTATTGCCAACTTAGCTTTATTTACTAACTGGTGTGCTGAAAGTTTTCTATTTGTAGTATCTTAATTGTGAACACTTTATGGACAATATCATCGAATTTGAAGTGTGCGTATCATCGCAGTTAACTCTCATTCATAGTCAGAAAGGAATCTGTACTTTCTCATTACTCATAATTATAAACAACTCCCTTTCTTTACTTCTCTTGGCATTTGTTCACTCATTTTCTTACTTGTCGTACTCGTCTTAATTCTAAAATCTTCAAGTATACCTACATCCTTTTAAACATTGCACCTTATTCCAATCATTGGTGTTACCAACCCTTAAAGGATGAGTTGTTAACTTATTCCTTTATTCGGTACGTGGAAAATTCCGAAGAATTTGCATTACCTAACGTTAGCCTACTATATCCAAACCTGGTCATTATACTTAGATTCAAATTCCTTCCTTCACTTGCCTCATGGCTAATTCTTCCTATCACTTGCGCTTTGGGAAAAGATTTCCTTTATCTCATTAAGATGAACACCTGTTACTTTATCTATCTCGTATAACCTTAGGTGAGTTCGTAAATGCACAATAGACATCTGCGTTTACCTGACATTTTATCTTTATTATATATCATTATCTCTTGACATATATCTTTAATGTCTACCTTATATCCATATGTGTCATTGGCCCTTTTTCACATATTTAGGCGCTAATCTCAAACTTTACTTACCGTTACTTCCATTTACCTACTTTCTAAGATGTATGACTGCATATGTTGGGGAACCGATGCTTCGTATGTTTAGATTCACTTCACGGTGTTACGTGATCCAATGACTTGTCAAGATTTCTTGTCTTACCATTATTAGATTTCCTATCGACCGAGTGCTCATTCATCCTACCTTTACATTTCCATTTCAAGTTGCCTTAGGGGGTCTCTTAACTTAAAGTATTTCCCATATCATTTTCCTGAACATCAGAGGTTTGTCACATTTAGTCGAAGAGTTCTTATTGTCCCTCATCTACCATTGGTCCTTACGATGTTCTGGAGTAATCATACTTTTGTGAAACCTGCATAACTATAATCTCATTCACATTTATCCTTCTTGTTGTAATCCTTCATTCTACTCGTAATTTAAACAAAAAACATTTATGTCTTGATACTTGATCATACCATTTCATTCATACTTATTTCACTGTTTTCATATTTTCTACCACCATTCTTTGATTGTTCCATAATTTTAATCCTCAATTGCCCATATTGTTATGCAGAGGTTATTTAGAATTATAACATACTGCACAATGAAGCTGAAGACCTTACACGACCAATACTATAACATATCATAGCTTACTAACATTGATACATGTAATTCTCAATAATATGTGGTATCACCCCTTACGCAAGGACGAGAGGCTTATGTCCCCTTCCTCTACCGTGGATAACTCGATCCTTATATATGACTTGGCTCACTATTCTAGGTATGTCACCTTACGTGATCTTTTTTAATTCAGTGATGGTCACTCTTCACACAATTCGATTGTAGCCATCCATTCTCGTTAATGATATCCTAGGATAATTCCCAATATATTCTAGATAAGGCATTATAATGTAGGTCGCACGTACATAATATATTCCTTTATTCTAATAAGCCAAGGTCACCGTAAAACGTATAACTTTTCATAACCTGCTAAACCTTCCAATTATGTCTTCTGTTTTCTCATCTGTATAACTTATAATCCTCTTATCCTTGCCTTGTGCATCAACGTAGGACACTTCGAAACGTTGTGGCCATAGCTTCCACACTAAACCAACCCCATTACCCTTGCGGCACAGTTCGACATTCGCTCGTCCACACTGACTATAAGACGGTCGGGGCGATCTCACTTAGCCTTTACAACCTTGACCCTGAACTGTTGGCATCTTTGAACCCTTTAAATATCAGCTATCCCTGACTAATAAACTCCCTGGGTTATGAGCTCCTTGACCCCTAAAAGGCCTATCTCTATTAGATGCTCTAGGATGGAGTCGTGCCTGAGAGGCAACCATTTGATTCAATACATGCACCGGCCTCCTTACATCCTTCTGCGTTCAAGTGCTTAGTACTTCCTTTACTTTTACTCTTCTTCTTCTTCTTTTTTTCCAAAACAAATGTTTCGCTTTCTAGGCTTGAATTATCTCTTCCATATATAAGTGAGACAACTTCTCATAATCTTGAAACCTTTTACATAATACTGCCCTTCTGGTATATCAATCGTCTGGTAGGAGTCATTCATTTATGAGCTACGACTATGAACTAACCGAAGTCTTTTTGGTAACTGGCATTACTGAAGTAGTATAAAGCACGAGTTAAACTCGAATTATTAAGACTCAACTCTACTGCACGATCTATGATATGAAAGAATGGAAACCATCCCTAAATGTCTTGCAGCCTTCTGTTTATAAGTGTGTCGCGCAACACACCCATAAATAAGACTCTACTAGACACGGCTTGCAGACTCCCTAGGACAAACCTGTTCTGATACCAAATTTGTCATGACCCAAATCGGAGGGCTATGACAGGCACCCGGACCTTCCTGTCGAGCACCACTCTTCACATACTTACTAGCTAACCATAGTCGATCATTTTCCATAAGGGCCATTACCAATTATTCGGCTGACACATACATCACATCTGACCGGGCCATACACAACTACTATACATAGGACAACTATCTACAAGCATCTAAAGTGTACATGACATCACAAGGATGGGACAGGGTCCCTCCATATCCCAACGCATAACCAAAAATATCATACCACGACTAGACTGCAATTCTGGAACAAATAGAGTGCTTCAATATCAGTTGAACCAACCACCTACTAGTGCTAACCGTCACCTGTGTACTTGATCCTGCGGGCATGAAACGCAACGTCCCCAGACAAAAGGGATGGTAGTACGACTGATGTACTGGGTATGTCAGGCATGAACAATAGCATAATCAAAGATACAAGAATAAACTGAAACAGTAACAGCCGACAGAAATAGCCGACCAATAACAGCCGATAAAAATAGCCTACCCATAGTAAATTCCTCTGAGGGTAATAATATGCCTAAATGTCATGCATAATGAAAATGCGGTATACATATAAATATTGTCCACACAAGGGCAACTTCCTTCCCGTAACCGCCTATGTGGGCATTAGGTTATATCGGTCTCTATGGGCATAATCATTATCATATTGGCCTATGTGGGCATCTTTATTTTACGTGATAATTTATACAAGCTATAGGTGGTGATGCGTATATAACGGCATTCCCTTTTCCCCATCCCCTACATATATATAATTCATATCATATAGTAGTGTATATAACACATGTGGGTCCAGGGTAACACATGAATATAATGCAAATGCATGAATGCCAATAAAACATTCTGAACTTATCGGATGACATAATATCCTTGTACCTTCGGCTAACAGTGTGAACATTAACATGTACCTTCGACTAACATTGAGAATATCAACATCTTTCCTATATACCTCAAAAAGGATTTAAGAACATATTTAGGCATGCTTTTAACATAGGAATAAATAACAATAACATCTTTAACTACTAAGAGTAGAATAATTTATGGAACAATATTACGGTTACGTTTCGTTACATGGAACATGACAAAAAGGAAGAAAATAATTTGCCTCAACATACCTTAGTCATTTTGTGTCCACAATACAACTAAAGCAGTCTGTAATGCACCCCAATCTTATCTTTCAAGAAACCCTCTTCTTCCATCTTACTTCCCTTCGAAGAAAGGTCGGATTACAACTCAACGATAAATGGAACAATGAGGTTGAAGCGATATAAAAAAACCATAGGTTGTTTCCTCGAAATTGCAAGTAACATTGTTGCTTGATTGAAAAAAATGAAAAAAAGAACCATGCTGCTGCTAGTAACCAAATGGAATTATGCTACTGCCAAAGATGCTCCTCGATCAATATAGCAACTTAAGAGAGATTTTCTATCTTATTACTCTTTAATGTGTCCCACCCCATTAACCAATACCAATTTATAATGCAAATGAATGCCATCGCATGTTAATACTTATAATAGTCATTTTGTTGCTGCTTTTCCGTGGTCCACGTGAACATGTAGTTGCCAGCAAATAACTTACCCATTCATCCTAGTGTAATACTTGTCCCATTTTCCATTAAATGCCACAACTTATTTTCTACTCTCCTATTAATTCAACATACATCCCAACTACACACATAATTAATTTCTTGATCTCAATTCACTTAAATCATAATGACTTATAAAACATTCGTATACTCAATGTCTTAGTCGTGTGATATAGCACTAGTCTGTAGCCTTCTTCTGTACACATAAAATATTATTTTTTCAATCCCCGTCATCATACTTGTTAAATTCTAAAGTATATGCTAAGCTTCTTTATTTGCATACGTGAGTATGACATAAATTTTCCAATGCTCGAATCTATTTACACACGTCTAGCGATTCAAATCATGATTCGAAAGTACGGGATGTTACAATAACATAACGAATTAGCATTTTTATCCTATAGTTATAGACTAATTAAGTCAGTATTTTAGTAATATTAACATATTCTATTGTATATCAAACAAACAGTTTCTTTTTTCTAATATTCTTTGTTTGTTTCGGTTCATTTTGATCCGACGAATTACACTACTTTACTCGTTTTAACCTGACTGAATGATGAATCTTTTTGGGCTTGACTCGTTGGGTCAACTGATCATCAACACATTGGTCATGACCCCACCCATAAAAGTATCGTACGGATTGAGCTAATTGGGAGGGTTTGAGTTGATATTGACACCCTTAATTGACATTTCACCATTCTGGGAATCATACCCTAGTTTGACAGGTCTAGAATTACAAATATCACACATGCATAAGCAAATGAAGATATATTTTAAGGGTTCGGACGATTAATATTTCGTCAAAGTTTTAAAAAGAAAGCATTTGAAGTTGATGTTACCATCATCGTGAATATTCAACTATACAAAGCTCAGTTGATCAGTTCGACACAGAAGGGTGTTCAGTACAGGTGGTCTCACGTATCAGGGGCGAATTTAATATTAAATTTTATGTGTTCAACTTTTAAAGTTGTTAGCATTGAATTCATTATATTTTTAAAGTTATGATTTCAGAACTATCGTTTGTTGTAATTTTTAATTTTTTTATACATAAATCTAATTATATGTTCCACATTGAAATTGTTAAGAGTCTCATGTCGGAAATTGAATGAGAATTTGGACTCCTTACATAGACTTGGAGAATCCTCCCCTCATAAATTAGCTTTTGGGATTGAGTTAGGTCCAAGATCCATTTTTACATGGTATCAGAGTTATGCTCATTCCAAATCTATGTTCACCGATGTTGGGTCCCCAAATTATGTCATTCACGCTCCAATTAATAGGGTCTGGGCGTACGGAGGAGTGTTAAGAGTTCCACACCGGAAATGAAATGAGAATTTGGATTCCTGAACTTGGACAATCTTTCTTTATAAGCTAGCTTTTGGGTTGAGTTAGGCTCAAGATTCATTCTTTGCATAAATTATTAGGTTCAGATGAACCCCATAACATAATTAAGCTATATCCTCTCCTGGCACAGATGAGTGAAGAGAGCAGCTTTCAGAAGCTGAAGATCAATTCGACGACATTAATCTGTATACGACGTCCCATGCCTGAATGAAAAGTGAAAGTTTAACTGGATAAAAGAGATGACACATAAATATGTCATTTTCACCAAAAAGGTCACCAGAAAATGGCACATCGTGTATCAATGTAGTTAAATAGTTAGCTATACTTGTTCTGAATAAATTATCAGGGGTCTATGAACATGATCCGTGTAAAAAGAACGTATTGTTGTTGGCCTATACCTAAAAGAAGTAATTATTTACACACTGGAGCAGAGAATGCCCTATAAAGAATAAAAGTCAGGCATGCAGCGACAGAAGCTCAATTCAACCGCTTATAACTACAAATTACTAGTATTTCACCAGATTTTTTTGCTGCGAAAGGAAGATATTAAACTCCTATACTACGATATTGCCCACGTTAGATGAAAATTTTATCCGTGGCCGTGGCTAAATTTTTATGGGTTCAGTTTTAATTTTAAGGTTCTTTAACATAAACAGTTATGGATTTATATATATAATTTTATTGATTTTTTACCTATGAATTTATACTCCATACAAAAAATATCGAGTTCAGATAAATTCGGTATTGTAATGGTGGATTCGCCCATGCAGGCTAATTAGACAGTAAGACTAGTTTCTACTGGGTCAAGTTCTGGTATATTTAAAATCAGGAGTTGTCGTTACATTAGAAGCAAAACAGTCTTTTCCGCTACAAAACAGTGCCAACGCTAAAGATGCAGTCAACAAAAAGTGGAGGAAACTCAATTGTAGTAGCCAGTTCTATTAGTCTTGAGGAAATGATAGAATATATCTACCCCATCATGAGTTTTAATGAACAGGAATTATATAGTTCCATGTCGGTAGAATGAATACCTTGGTACTCCCAAAAGAAATCTATATATAAATATAAAACAGGGACATCGCTATGGTAACGCTATCGCTCGGAATTCCCTTCTCCTCTGACATCTCAATAACGGCCATTATTTCTGTCACGCACGTTCCCAATGAACTAGGCTGTGAGTCACTACTGTTGGAAATAAAAGGATAGTACTCCAATTCTTTTATTTTTATTTTTTATTTTTATAATCCAGATTTTCAGGCTTGCGCCTAACTACTTCACTGGTATTACCCAGACGTCCTGGAGGTAATAGCACCGGTCCTTCAACAACTATTACCAGGTAAATCGCGGGATGTGCTCCGGTGGCCAGTTTTCTGGGAGCGTACAACTGATCAATGAGACAAGGTTAAATTCCCTAACATGCAGAATTTCTTCGTGCTTGCGGGGAATCGAACCCACGCTGTCTCATGCCAGAGCGCCTTATAACGCCCAGGCTTTGCCACTGGACTATGCCCCGGAGGACGATAGTACTCCAATTCTCATTCAGAATTAATATGTGCGGAATAAATAGAATGGAGATTCCAAAATACTTTTCTGATGTGCAAGATGAGTCAAAGTTGTAATCACAGAGCATATTAAGAATTTCTGAATATATTCTAATGTAAACAGTATTTCGTAAATAGTAATTAAAATACTAAATACAAGCCAATAAATTATCTCGTGAAAAAATAACTACGGTAAACCTTCCACTATAACAATAATAATGGATATACAATATCTTCTCAAATTTTGACAAATAATTGAGAAATACACTCAAAAACTCACTCACTAGTGTGTTAATATCACAATTTCTCTACAAAATATTACTACCTATTTTGTAGGAACTCTCTATACTCTCAGATATATTTTTATCTGAGGTTTTGTTGTGTATTTGTGTTTTTGGTGTGAAAAAGAGAAGGAAGAAGGCTTCTATTTATAGGTGAAATTTTTGTACGAAATCAGCAAAAATTACTGTTCACTTCCGACAAATTTCACTGTTCACTCACGCGTGGTTACTGTTCACTTACGGCGCCTTTTTACTATTCACTCACGCGTGGTTACTGTCCACTCCCGAATTTGGCGTACCATTGTTCAATGTGGTGGATAATTCGCGAGGCCCCGCAAAAAATAGAAAGGAGAAAGCCCATCTCTTTCCAGTAGTATGTAGCTTTACTTCCAACAATTATCCCCCTCCACCACATGTGGAGATACAACTAGACCTGCTTCATGTTTCCAGATCTCAAACTTATCTCGGAGTAAGGACTTGGTAAACATATCAGCACCATTTTATCGGTGTGGATCTTCTCAGGATGCATTAATTTTCTTTCAAGTGCATCTCGAATCCAATGATATCTAACATCAATATGCTTCGATCTTGAGTGAAAACTCAATTTTTTACTCATGTGAATTACGCTTTGACTATTACAGTAAAGCACATACTTCTCTTGCTTCAAGCCCAACTCTAGTAGAAACTTCTTTAACCACAATACCTCTTTGCAAGCTTCAGTCACAACTATGTACTCAGCTTCCGTTGTGAATAATGCAACTCATTTTTGAAGTTTAAATTGCCACGAGATAGCTCCCCCTGCAAGTCTCATTAGGTATCCAGATGTAGATTTTCTAGAATCAGCATCACCAGACATATCTGTATCTGTATATCCTTCTAGTAGGATATGGTTATCACCAAACTTCAGACGGGATTTAGAAGTGCCTCTAAGATATCGTAATATCCATTTCACTGCTGCCCAATGTTCCTTCCCTGGATTGGAAAGAAAATGGCAAATCACACTAACTGCATGAGCTATATCAGGTCTAGTTCATACCAAAACATACATTAGACTACCCACTATAAAACCATATGGTATTTTTTGCATCTTATTATTGTCTGTCTCACTTGTGAGGCACTGTGTTGAGTTGAGTTTCATGTGACCAGCAAGTGGAGTGCTGATTGGCTTTGAATTGCTCATATTGAACCTTTCAAGAACTTTTTCAATGTATTGTTCTTGAGATAACTAGAGCTTCTTGTTTTTCCTATCCCTAAAGATTTTCATTCCAAGGATTTGCTTAGCTGAGCCTAAGTCTTTCATCGCAAAAGACTTGCTTAACACTTTCTTCAGCTTTTCAATCTTGTTGACATCATGGCCTAGAATCAGCATGTCATCGACGTAGAGTAATAGTATGATAAATTCACATCCTGTGAACTTTTTGTAGAAAACATAGTGATTTGAGGTGTTTCTGTTGTAGCCATGGGTTGACATGAAGGACTCAAACTTCATGTACCATTGTCGATGAGCTTATTTTAGTCCATACAATCTCTTCTTCAACCTGCATACAAAGTTCTCTTTCCCTTTGACTTCGAAACCTTCAGGTTGTTTCATGTAGATTTTTTTGTCTAAATCGCCATGTTGAAATGTTATCTTCACATCAAGTTGTTCAATCTTCAAATCTAAACTGGCAGCGATCGCGAGAACAACTCTGATTGAGGTCATCTTCACCACTGGTGAGAAAATCTCTTCGTAATCTACACCCACACCCTTCTTCTGACTGAAACCTTTCACAACCAGCCTCGCCTTGTATCGTAGTTGTGAGTTATGCTCCTCAGACTTCAGCTTGTAGACCTACTTATTTTCAGTGGTCTCTTTCCAACTGGTAACTTCACTAAGTCATATGTGTAGTTTTCTTCTAAGGAGTTCATCTCCTCCTTCATGGCTTCTGACCACTTTTCTTGTTGATCATGTGCCATGCCTTCTGCAAAGCTTTGTGGCTCTCCTCCATCAGTGAGCATCACATATTTATGTGGGCTATATTTGGTAGAATATTATCTTCTCTAGCCGACCTTCTAACTAGAGGGATATCATCTTGTGCAGGTGGATTTTGATTGTCAGCAGCTTCATCATCAACCGCATCATCATGCTCTGGTTGGGTATCTCCCCCGTAATCCTGGACCGTTGGTGAAGGAACTGGATCTAAGTTGACAGGAACTTCTACATTAGATTTAGGTTTCTCTTTGGCTTCATCAGGAACTTGATCTTCAAGGAATACAACATCTCTACTTCTGACAACCTTCTTGTTATCTGGATCCCATAATCTATAGCTGAACTCTTCATGGCCATATCCCAAGAAGATACATGGTTTAGTTTTGTCATCAAGCTTGGATCTTTTGTCTTTTGGAATATGTATAAAAGCCTTGCAGCCAAATACTCTTAAGTATTTGTAAGAAACTTCTTTCCCTGACCAAACTCTATCTAGAATGTCACCACCCAGAGGAGTTGATGAAGATAGGTTAATCAAACCAACTGCATTCCTCATGGCTTCACCCCAAAAGGATTTTGACAAGTTGGAGTGCGATAGCATGCATATGATTCTTTCACAAATTGTTATGTTCATTCTTTCTGTCACGCCATTATGTTGAGAGGTCTTTGGGACGCTCTTCTCAAGCTTGATACCACGGTTCTTGCAGTGTTGCTCAAATAGTCCTTAGTATTCATCGTCGTTGTCTGCATGAACACATTTCAATGTCCTTCCAGTCTCTCTCTCGACTTTTACTTTAAAGTGCTTAAAGACCTCAAATGTTTGATTTTTGGTTTTCAAAGCAAAACACCTGACTTTTCTAGAAAAGTCGTCAATGAAAGTGACGAAGTATAATGCGCCACCAAGAGTTCTGTCTTTCATGTAGTACAGATCTGTATGCACCAAATCAAGAGGTTGAGCTCTTCTCGAGGGAGAAAAGCTTTTGAATACAACTTTGTGTTGTTTTTCGGCTAGACAATCAACACAAGTATCCAAGTGTTTGCTTTTACTGCAGGGAGGAGGTTTCTTCTTGAAAAAAATTCTAAGCCTTTCTGGCTCAGATGTCCGAGTCTTTTATACCACAACTCAATGGAGGGATTTTTAACAATTGTATTCACCAATCCATTGGACAACTTTGCATGCATCAAGTAGAGATAATTTTGTTTTCTACCTCTTGCTGCAATAAGAGAGCCTTTGATGAGCTTTCACTTTCTTTCGCTGAAGTGGTTGGTGTATCCATCATCGTCGATCTTGCCAATGGAAATAATGTTGAGTCTGATATGAGGAACATGTCGAACATCTTTCAAGATAAGCTTACATCTTGTATTACTAAGCAGGACAATGTCTCATATACCAGCAGCTTCAGTCACACCTTGGTTGGCCATTCTAACTTTGCCAAAGTTACCACCAGTATAAGATGCAAACATATCACGATATAGTGTAATGTGATAGGATGCACCCGAATCCACAATCCAGTCCATTTGTTGGCATGACATACTCATAAGAGCATCATCGCAAATCATGATGATATCGCCATCAGCTGCAGCTATTGTCATGTCTTTCTCTCTGGTTTCATTATTTCCACGCTTTTTCTCTCTTTTCTTCTTTCTACAGTCTATATCATAGTGGTTTGGACTACCACAATAATGACATTTTAAGTCTTTTCTAGGCTTAGACTTCCCCCTGGATTTGTCTCTCGTATGTTGCCAATTTTTATTTTGGCTTCTCCATCGATCATTATTTTCGGCAACGATCGTCTTTGACTCAGAAGAATGATTTTGTTTTTTTCTTCTTGACTCTTCATTAAGAATATAATATTTGACCGTTTGCAAGGCCAGTGCTCCGTCTGGAGCCGAGTTGCTGATTGACACTACGAGAGTGTCCCAACTATCTGGCAACGAATTGAGTAGCAATAAATCTAAAACTTCATCGTCAATAGTAATATTCATATTGATTGATGGATTGATTGATAAGACCCTGATATGCATTTAGGTGCTCCGTCATGTTGGCACCCTCCACATATCGCAATCGAATAATTCTTCTGATGATAAAAGCTTTTTAAGGCATTTTGCCTCTCAAACATAGCTTATATTTTCTTCCAAAGAACATCAACATTTTCCTCATTAGCAAAATAATAGATTATACTGTGCTCAATAAAGCGTCGGATGCAACCCACATTTTTTTTGTGCATGATTTTCCAATCAACATCAGCTGTTTCTTTTGGTTTGGATTCATCACCATGTAAGGGCAAATAAAGATCCTTACAGTAGGGAAGATCCAACATGCTTGGTTTCCAAATTGTGTAATTTGAACATACCGCCAAGCGACGATGATTCCACCATTTTAATCCACCATTGTAACCTGATTGCTCTGATACCACTTGTTAGGAATAAAAGGATAGTACTCCAATTCCCCTTCAGGATTAATATGTGCGGAATAAATAGAATGAAGACCCCAAAATACTTTTCTGATGTGAAAAATCAGTCAAAGCTGCAATCACAGAGCATACTAAGAATTTTTGGATATATTCCAATATAAATAGTATTTCGTAAATAGTAATTAAAATACTAAACACAAGCCAAGAAATTATATCGTGGAAAAATAACCGATAAACCTTCCACTATAACAATAATAATGGGTATACAATATATTCTCAAGTTTTGAAAAATACTTGAGGAATACACTCAAAAACTCTCACACTCACTAGTGTGTTAATCTCACAATTCTCTACAAAATATTACTATCTATTTTGTAGGAACTCTCTATACTCTCAGATTATATTTTTATCTGAGGTTTTATTGTGTATTTGTGTTTTTTATGTGAAAAATGAGAAGGAAGAAGACTTCTATTTATAGGTGAATTTTTTGTACGAAATCAGCGAAAATTATTGTTCATTTCCAACAAATTTCACTGTTCACTCACGCGTGGTTACTGTCCACTTACGGTGCCCTTTTACTGTTCACTCACGTGTGGTTACTCTTCACTCCCGGATTTGGCACGCCACTGTTCAATGTGGTGGATAATTCATGGGGCCCAACAACTACAACCCCTTATATGAGTGCTCACACCTGACATTCTTACGGAATGGCCATGGACTTGGCTTCGAAACTTTAAACATGGGTGGCTAGTGGGTCGAGTTCTTGGCGGGGCGGGTCCTGGCAGGACTGGCGGGACATGCCAATGTCCCATCCCGTCCTTTATCTCCCCGAAAAAAGGGACCGGTGTTGGCGAGGCGGGGTGGGGCGGGGTCGGGTCGGGTCCGGAATTCCTTTTTTTACACTTAATTTTAAAAAAAATGTGAATATAAATACTTAAATAATTAAACAAGATAGTGTAATAAAAACATCCCAAGACTGTTTTTGTGCCTCTTATACTATTCAATAGAAATATGATTTTTTGTAATACAATTTCAAAATTGCAATTTTGTGGTATTTTTCAAAAGTTGCAAATCACGTAGTAAAATTGTAATTAAAAAAATTACATAGTTATAAACACCTTTTCTAATTTCTTTACAATGTCTTGTGGTTCTTCTGTTGGAATTGGAATTTGTTGGTCAAATTGGCCGACGTCACTTCCAGTTCCCTCGGACAAGATTTCTTTGTAGTTTAAATCGTCTTCTTCGTTGATCTCTGATTGACCGCAATTTCTACGCTCCGCTCATATCCAATCTCTGAATAAAACTGCAATCTTCAAAATGTCCCCCACTAATAAGTGTATTTGCTCTCCTATTTGAAATCTTTCGGTAGAAAAAGCCTTTCAGACGCTGTTGATGACGCTTGAATGTTCAACATATCTCGGACTATTTTTGCTAGTATCGGAAATTTCTTCTCATTTTCCCTCCAGTATTTAAGCAAGTCTTCACGTCATTCTTCATTGAGAACTGCTTGGTACGGTACAACACCTTGCAAAACAAAATCATCAAACTCGCTAACTTGATTAGTAATGGAATCACTAAACATTCTATTTCTAAGGCTTTCAGTACTAGCGGCAGAAACAACATGTCTTTTATAAGGTTGTATTGAAGAAGAAGAAGATGGTATAGAAGCCGGTTGGTTTCTAGTACTTTCTTGTTGGTTGCATATATACTTTTTTGCATTCATCGTGTATGCTAGACAAAACTTCTTCTTTAGTTGTATTCTATTACTTCTAAAAATAAAGTTTATAGCAAATTGTACTTTATTAAGAATGTCTTCAAAAAGTGATAGATCATCATTTACAACTAAGTTATATATATGACACACACATTTTATATGAAAATGATTAGGAAAAGATGGAGTTAATAGATCTTTTAAAAGTCTCACATCATAATTATTAGAAGAAACATTATTTAACGTAACAATAATTATTTTTTCAGTTATATCATAATAATCGCAAACTTCATGAATTTTTTGTGCAATAAAATTTTCAGTGTGCCTATCATCAATATATCTATATGCTAAAATACATTTTTGCATAGATCAATTATGATCTATCCAATGACATGTTACAGTTAAATAATCATTGTCGTTAGTACTACGGCCTATATCAGAAGTGATAGATACTTTTCCAGAAAAATGATATAATGCATAACGTAAATATTGTTGATATTCATGTACAAATTTAAAAACGTCTCTCCTAACAGTTGATCTAGAAAAACCTTTAAAAGCAGGATTATACATTTCTCTAATGTAATGAATAAAACCATGAGAGGAAGGAAATGCAATAGGCAAACCCTCCACCTCAACTAATTTTACTATTGCTTCCCTATCTTTATCTTTGT
Organism: Anisodus acutangulus; assembly: GCA_029783415.1. Lineage (NCBI taxonomy): Eukaryota > Viridiplantae > Streptophyta > Magnoliopsida > Solanales > Solanaceae > Anisodus > Anisodus acutangulus. The sequence continues at coordinate 51,555,893 of CM056490.1, forward strand.
GTTTATCATATTTAGGACCTACAATTACCCCCGTCGTCGGGTTCATTTGACCCTGTACTTGGTCTGGGACTAGAAGAAGCACCCTTACCCATAATCGTACGTCTAAATCCTTCCATTTTAATTATGCAAATAAATAATTAAAGATAATAAAATTAAGTGCGATAATTAAAATAAAGTAACAATAATAATTTAAAGAAGGAACGAATGTACCAAACGCCGACGTAACGTCGATGTGTAATCGATGTTGAAAATTGAAACATTGCTCCATGGATGATCCTCAAGCTAGTTGTCAACTTTAGTCCCAATTTTTGAACTTTGATACAATTATACAAATGAGCAAATAAAAAAAATATTTAGTAGGCAATGTAGACTTGTAGAGAGATAGATTTAGAGATTGTAGGAAGATTTGTGAGATAAAATGGAGATAAAATGAGGTATTTATAGTTGAAAAATTGAGTTAAAGTGTAAATATACTAACTTAGGGGTTAAAAGTGGGAGGACCAAAAATGGCCGTTGGAACCGTTGCACAATGGTCAAAATCTAAATTCGGTCGTTGTTGCAACGATTAGTTTTGCAAAGGGGAAGGGGGGATCGGGTCGGGCCGGGTCGAAGCTGGATGTGCCCGGGGGGACGAGCCCAGGTTCCGTCCCGATTTCGAGTCCCGACACTGTAAAATATTTTTTTAGGGGTATTCGGGCGGGGCCGGATCGGGATCGGGCCGACCCGGCCCACTAGACAGCCCTACTTTAAAGTACTCTTTCCCCCACTTTATTTTTCTGTTAATGATTTTTTTTCCAATCAAAATTAACTATCATATATATGTTCATATTGATGTTTAAACTTCACCAGGAGGCTTTGGTTTTTTTCTCGTCATTCATGAAGTTATTATAGCTAGGATACTTTTTTGACATAAATTGTATCGGATGAACTACTTGGTATTGGCACCATTTATGGGTCATATCATATACACACAGGACCGGTCCTGACATATAGTAGGCCCGTGACAAAATATAAATTGAGGGCTCCTATATAGTAAATAAGAACGATAACTTCAAATATCAATACATTGTCATTTTGAACTTAGCTAGCTTACATTTGACTATAAAATTTTATGGACTTAAAAATAGCTAAAGTGATTGTTTAACAAAAATAACCAAGTAATTGTTTAATGAAAATCACTCTGGAGTAAGATTAAGACTATGACAAGCACATGGCATATACAATGCTCTTGGATTTATATCAAGTAATCTCTTTTGTACCCCTTGGTGTTTTCCCTTCATATTAGAATCATTGTCATAACCTTGACCCCTTTAATCAAATTATCAAATCAGTCCAAAACACAATTAAACTACCCAAATCAATCAATTTTAAATCTAATTACTAATCAATTAATTCAATTAAAAAAATTGAGTACAAGCATAGCTATTCTATATTAGAAATTAGAATACTAGTCTAAATTCCAATTAATTGAAAATTACATAAACGCAATTGAAAAACTACAAATCAATAACAACAAATTGAACATCAATATTTTCAATTATAAAAACCTAACATCAAAAATTTGACAGAGTTGAGACTTGGAATCAAATAAATTAAGTATGGTCTTACCGGAAAACTCAAACGGATGGATGGTGTCGAAATTCCTCCAGAAGAACCAGATCCAAGGACAATAATGGTGGAATCGGTGGATATGGCGGTGGAAAATAGATATCGTTAATTGAGAGTAGAAAAAATTCACAAGCGCACTGGATAAGAGAAATAAAATAGGAGAAATCTGAAAAGGGTTTTGAGAAATAATTGAATTCCATTGGTAAAGATGGATTTGAAAAAAATAATTAAGGATAGAAGTGAAGAAGATGAAGAGACCGCTCATTTATTTCTCCCTCTCTTTCTCTGCGCTCTCTTTATTTCCTTTATCTGTAATCTCTTCATCAAATACGGAGGCTTTTTTCATTTATCTCTTTAATTGATAGGTAATTAATTTTTTATGGGCACAATATATATAATAATAATACTAGTATAGGTGTACATGGGCTGGGCCCTCTATCACCTCAGGGCCCTGGGCTGTCGCCCTAGCCCAACAAGGTAAAAGGCCGGCCCTGCCGACGGTGGTGGTGAGGGCGACGGCGGCAATGCTGGCCTGAGTGGTGTTGCGCTTGATTTTCCGGGTTTCCTCAAGAATAAGCTTCGAACGGGCCTCATAAAACGGAGGTAACAACGTGCATTGCTGAAGGATGATGACAAAACCGTCATAGGATTCGTTCAAGCCTGCAATAAATATAGATGTACATGGGCTAGGTTCTCTATCACCTCGGGGCCCTGGGCCATCGCCCTAGCCCAACAAGGCAAAAGGCCGGCCCTGTATACACATACTTAATAAACCCATATGAAAGGCAGAGGGACATTGTATGCATAATCATTCTCCCACTTTTATTCTCGAAAGTAATTGACAACCGTATATGAAAATCTGTATCCCGCTACAGCACTGCCATAGGTAACACTAATTGAATTGTTGATAAGAGCATCGAATTTGATCAAGTTGACGGACATATTAACTGGTATGTACTTCATACTGTTACGCTTCATTCTTTATCTACACCACTGTACGAGAAAATGATATGATCTGAATAAAAAATGTTGTTCCAAAAAAAATTTGTATGCTATTTTTTAATTCCATAAAAAAGTAAACATTGATGTGATAATTGGAAGGATTAAAGTCAGTCTTTACAAGTACTGAGTAATACTCTGGCAAAGCACTTCAAAAACAATATGTCATTAGTGCTGAGTAATACTCTGCTTCCTTCTCAATTCTCATAGTAATTATATATTTTTAGTTTGATAGTGGTGAGGTCAATTATATAATTTTTCTGTAAAATTGGTTATACTACAAATTACATAGGTGCATTGAATTTTGACCGGTATTTCTAAACTTAAATTAAATTTAAACTTAAATCTATTTTGATTAGTTCCAATCTCTTCGTACGTTGTGATATTGTTCAGATTGGTAGTGGAAAGAACATGAAAATTTTCAGAAAACAGTTCAAATTTTCACAAATCTGAACATTTCAATCAAGAAGGCGTACACCTTACTTCTCCTGTGATGGTCGGTCGTTTGTGGACGGTAAGCTCAGTTCATTAAATGTTTTGATATTTGTATAACTCAATTCAAAAAAATTGACGGGCGAAAGCCTCATCACTTACATTGAACATGTATTTATATAATTGTAATTTCAATGAAATTGCATTATAAACTATGTTACACAGGGATTATTAATTGCATTATCGTTCAAAATGGCAAGTTGGGGCATATCTTCTTGATGATGTCTGTGTGAGAAGGCTCCTGCCAAATTTATCATGTGCCAGGTTTGAACCGGATATGCTTGCCTTCTTCGGATGCTATTATGGAGGAGGAGACAAAGAAATGAAAAACTAGGTAAAACACGAAAGAACGGGAAGACGTTACATGTGAGTCAATGACTATTTTAGTAAGCATTAGTCTTTACATTACCCCTACTTAGGTTAATAGTTAATATTATTAACGTGTACATCTCTTTGTATATTTACCATATTTAGTGATATGTAATTATGGTAGAATTAAGATCCCTATTGTATAAAGATTTCACATTGTACACCTATATATATTTTGTAATAATGATAAAGGCTCTCCAAGGGAATTATTACAATTTTACATGGTATTAGAGCCAAAACCCTAGGTCTTCTCTAAAATTTCTGCCCCCCCCCCCTCCTCGGATCCCTTATCGGCGGCCACCACCCATTGGCCGAGAAGACCCTTTTTCTCCTTCTTTGTTCTTCCCTGTCTTATTTCTCCTACTTCGATAATATTTATCCACTATAATGACTCCCTCTATTCATCCAGCCCTCACCGTCACCAACATCAAGAACTGTCTTCCCATAATTCTTGATCAAGAAACGGTCAGTACTCTCCGTGGGTTGAACTTTTTCATATTCATGCATGTGTCTATAACGTGCTTGACCATATCGACGACTCATTCCCTCGCCCCCCTAAGGTTGACGACTCAACATGGCATCGTCTAGACGCCGTTGTCAAACAGTGGATATATGTCACTATTTCTCAGGACTTGCTCCTTACTATAATGAAATCCGGTGCCTCGGCCGGTGATTTATGGATTCGGTTAGAGGAAATTTTTCAAGATAACAAGCACACTTGTGCTGTATATTTGGAAGAACAATTTAATAATGCACGCCTTGAAAATTTCTCTAACATGTCCGATTATTGCAAGCAGTTGAAACTAGTGGCGGACCAACTATCCAACATCGGCACACTTGTTTTCGAAATAAAGATGGTCCTACAATTAGTTGCAGGCCTACCAAAAGGTGAGTACGACACTTTAGCCACCACGATACAACAGGCTGATCCGTTATCCAGTTTCAACAAGGCCCGCTCGCAATTGTTGTTAGAAGAAACCCGACGTGCAAAGTAGGACGAGCGCAATCAAAAAGCGTTAGCAGTCGAAACGTCTCCCCAAAATAACATCACCGCCACCACGCCTCCACGGTAAAATAATCAGTCGTGGCAGAACCACGACGGTAGAGGCCGCAGTGGTGGAAGAGGTGGAAAAGGGCGTGGGAAAGGAGGCCGCGGCCAACAGCAGAACCCATAGCCGCAGCAGCCCAGTCCTTATGTTAATTGGACTGACCTAGTTGCCTAACATCAGAATGGTACCTGGGCCTCCTATCATGCTCCTGCAACGGCCCAGTTCCCTTATCCACAGTAGGGGTTATTGGGCCTCTCTCCAGAAGCTCGGCCAATCCATTATCTGCCACACCAAGCCCATTTCATGCAGGCCCAGTACCCACAACCTTCCTCTGGTATGGCCCCGACTGACTTGGGTCAGGCTTTCAGCAGTTTGAACTTGTAGCAGCCCAATGAAAATTGGTACATGGATTCAGGCGCCACATCTCACCTCACCTCACCCGCTCTGCAGGTACTATTCCCAAACTATGTCGTTTAAAGCATCCTCAATACATTACTGTTGGAAATGGTCATCACATTCCAATCCAGGGTTATGGTACCACTTACACACCATCGTATCACCCACATTTTCCCTTAATAATGTCATGTATGCCCCAAACATCATTAAGAACTTAATTTATGTCCGTAAATTTACTCGTAATAATTTCGTCCCTGTTGACTTTGACCCCTTTGGTTTTACTGTGAAAGATCTTCGTACGGGGACACCTCTTACGAGATGCAATAGCACGGGGGATCTCTACCCATTCCCATCTACCTCTGCTGCTAGCACATGCTTTCCCATATCTCTCGCTGCTATCTCTCCGTCAACTTGGCATAATAGGCTTGGCCACCCAGGAACCTTCGTTTTTAATTTTCTTAGAGGCAATAATTTTATTAAATGTAATAATGGAAAACTTGCCCAGCACTGTGTTTCTTGCTCATTAGGCAAACACGTTCGTCTACCTTTTAAATAATCTTCAAGTGTTACATTTTTCCCTTTTGATATTATTCATACTGATTTGTGGGCATCTCATATCTCTAGTTCACTCGGTCATAATTATTATCTTATCTTAGTAGATGATTTTTCTCATTATATTTGGGTCTACCCACTCAAATTTAAATCAGAAGTGTTTGCCAAATTTCTCGAGTTCGCACTTTTATTAAAACACAGTTTGAAAAAGTAATAAAATATTTTGAGTGTGATAATGGTCGTGAATTCAATAATTTGCAGTTTCACCGATTCTGTAGAAATAATGGCATGGTGTTCCGATTCTCCTGTCCCCACACCTCGCCTTAAAATGGCAAAGCAGAACGAATCATCTCCACCATAAATAACATGGTTCGTACCCTCATGTTTCATGTCTCCCTACTTCCCTCGTTCTTGGTCTATTTAGTCAAAATGGTAGAATACGTCTTCAACATTTTACCTACTAGCACACTTCACAACATGACCCCAACTGAAATTTTATACCAACGGATCCCCTTATATGATCATCTTCGGACTTTCGGTTGCCTATGCTATCCCAATATGACCTCCACCGCGTCTCATAAATTGGTACCCCGGAACACTCCGTGTATTTTCGTAGGGTTTCCGTCCAATCATTGAGGCTATATGTGCTATGAATTATCTACCCGTCAGATTCACGTCTCTCGTCACGTCACGTTTGATGAAACCACATTCCCTTCCTCGGACATTCAAAAATTTTGAAAAATGGACTATACTTTTCTTGACGAGTCCGCAATCTCTCCCGTCATCCTCATCTAACTGTGTCAGTCCACCACCCAAAACCCACATCTACCGCCCACTGCCGCCACCACCGATCACATATATGCGGCTCTACCACCTATAACCATCACCACCGACAACATCTTTGCATCACCGTCACCGACCCATTCTCCGTCACAAATGCTGCCATTTGCCACCACCGGCAATAGGCCCACCATCTCGGTTTCCTCACATGTCTCTGTCCCTATCACTGTGTCCCCGACACCATCCCAGGATGACACCGCAACCCTCCAAGCCACTAGAAACCAACACCGTACCACTACGATCAGACCACCGACCCACCTCATCAGTCCCAACCCTCTCCCCCCACCGATATCATACCCCATATCCTCCATCTCACCCCGTATCGATCTGTCCAGATCGGTGCATTCACCCAACCTATCGTCGAACCGAGAACCTGCCAAACCCACCGCCGTATCTAGTCACCACATCGACTCACCATGCCAGTACCCGGACCCTATCCCACATCGTGCCCCAGACCCGCTAACCAGCACAAACACTAAAACTGCCCCCTCACATAGTATAGAAACATGTGCCCAACACAGGATTTTTAAACCTAAAGTCCAATTTAACCTTTCCACACAAACCATATTCCCAATTCCCCAAAACCCCAAATTAGCCAAACTAGACCCAAATCGGAATGCGGCCATGTGTGAGGAGTTTAATGCTTTAACAAAATAACACACTTGGGATTTGGTTCCTCGACCAGAGGGGGTGAATGTGATTTGATGCATGTGGCTTTTTCGTCACAAATACAGAGACATTGGTGACTTAGAAAGGTATAAGGCTAGACTTGTGGCTAATTACACTAATCAGCAGGAGGGTATTGATTGTGGTAAGACGTTCAGTCCGGTTGTGAACCGGCTACCATTCGCACAGTTCTTAGCATTGCTATGGGTAAGCATTGGCCAATTCATCAACTTGATGTGAAAAATGCATTTCTACTTGGTGATCTAAAAGAAATTGTTTATATGCACCAACCGCCTGGTTTTGTCCATCCGGCAGCCCCTCAATATGTATATCGTCTTCGTAAGTCAGTCTATGGTTTGAAACATGCCCCTTGAGCGTGGTATGATCGCTTTGCACAGTACATTATGCAGATTGGGTTCGTATGCAGCAAGTGTGATAATTTTATCTTTACTTTTCATCGAGGTAGTAACATTGCTTATTTATTATTATATGTGGATGACATTGGGCTTACAACCTCCTCTTATGTATTAAAAATGAGATTATTGTACTACTTAAAACCGAATTTGCTATGACTAACTTGGGGAAGTTGCGCTACTTTTTGGGGATATCAGTGACTCGTTCTGCAGATCCTATATTTTTATGTCAGCGCAAGTATGAGGAGGAGATAGTGTACAGGGCTAAAATGACAAACTGCAAGATCATGTCCACACCGGTTGACTCTAAATCAAAGCTTAGTGTTGTTGATGGTAACCCAGTGTCCGATCTCACTCTTTATAGGAGTCTTGCAGGTGCACTTCAGTAACTTACTTTCACCAAGCCTGACATCGCGTATGTTGTTCAGCATGTATGCTTATTCATGCATGCCCCCAGGGAGCCTCATTTTACGGCCCTTAAACGTATCATTCGATATGTTAAGGGCACACTTGATTATGGATTGCACATATACCCTTAGCTCCGACTATATTGTTGTCTTATACGGATGCTGAATGGGCAGGCTGTCCGGACACGCGACGCTACACCTCCGGCTACTGTGTGTTCTTAGGGGATAACCTCATTTCATAGTCTGCCAAGAGGCAAGCCACCTTATCCCGTTCGAGTGCAGATGCAGAATACAGAGGCGTTGTGAATGCTGTTGCTGAGATCTATTGGCTCAATCATCTTTTTTTTGAGCTTCAGTGTCCCTTGTGTAAGGCGTCGTTGGTTTATTGTGATAACATATTCGCAATATACTTATCTCATAATCCGGTTCAGCATCATCGAACCAAGCATATTGAGATGGATATACATTTTGTTCGTGAGAATGTTGCTCTTGGTTAAGTTAAGGTGTTGCATGTACCGTCTTCGTATCAGTATGCATATATATTCACGAAAGGCCTTCCTAGACAGCTCTTACTTGACTTCAGATCCAGTCTCAGCGTCCAGCCTCCTCCCGCTCTGACTAAGGGGGCGTATTAACATGTACATCTCTTTGTATATTTACCACATTTAGTGATATGTAATTATGGTAGAATTATGATCCCTATTGTAAAAGGATTTCACATTGTACACCTATATATATTTTGTAATAATGAAAAAGGCTCACCAAGGGAGATTATTACAATGTTACATGTTAATATAGTACTGCTTCTTTGGCATAAATTGACAAAGGAGGAGTTGTCACCATTCTCTTCCTTCTCTTCTAGGATGGCTGCTTTAGATTTCATAGTTTGTGATGAAGTGATGATTTTGTATCCAATAACAATGGTAATATGACAAGAATGCTTGCTGGAAGAAGGTAAGCTACTTGATGTTTTTCGACCTAAATCAGTTAACTGACTTCATAAAAAAAAATTACTGTAAATGATTTTCAATCTTGTAAAATAATTCTTGAGACAACGTCTCCTTCAAAAGTATCTTAGCTATATTCTTTACCCAAAAATCATATTACTTCATTTGTTTATCTGTTTCTCTGGAAAGGGCAAACTTCTTAAAAATTCTTTTCGTGTTTCCTTAGAATGAAGCTTTATAAGTTGTTTCTTAATTGAAATAACATGACATGGGAAGAGTTTATCTCACAAGTTCGAACGTTTCAAATAGGTTTCATGGGCGAGCCAATGGAGGTAAAGCTAGGGAGGGGGAAATCCCACTAAGTACTAGGAGTAACTGATAGTCAGGTTAGTGAATAAGAGCAAGAATGTTCTGGTGCAGAATATATGGAAAATGAACTTGAAATAATTCAATAAAGAGGGTTCCGAAAGACATGACACAGATTCTGACAGACAGAATAGCCAGAAATGGTGGAAGATTTTCACAAATTACTAAAAATAGTTGCACATGAAGAGTTGTGAGTGCAATAAATGAGAATAACCAAGGGTCATAGTATAGAATTTCGTAATAATTTCCTTCCTTTCTACAAATTGGTTGTATTTTCTTGATATTATTTAACCATCGTATAGCGTAGGATTATTTTCCGGGAACGCGATGGACCCATTTAGAACTGATTCATTTTCTCTTCTTATGGTGACGACAGTAGGATTTTGGTGTTAGTAAGGCTTGCACTTCAAATTTATGTCCAGAAAAAGTTCTAATTGCTAAGCTTACTTATTTATTTAATTTTGCATGGATGAAGTCGAGAGTATGTAGAAGATAAAATTGATAAAAGATGAAGACTTATGCGATCATTAAATAAGGTTCTTGAAATACATGACAATGGCAAATCTTCTATTTTATAATTGGAATATTCTTAATATTTTAGATTTTACAAGAACTTATATTTTTTTAATTTGAATATTAGAATAGGATCACTTGTAAGTTTAAGAGGTCATTCATGCGCGGCAAATTACCTAGTTAAGAATATATCACCACAACTACTTTTATATATTAACGAAAAAATAATAGAAATAGAAGAAATGGGTTCAGACTATAAGGAACCAACGACTCTCTCTTCTTAAACAACATTAATAGTGATTAGGAGGATGGATCGAAAGCTGGTGAAAAGTATTTTCATGTCAATGATTTATGGAAAAACACTCATGAGCACAAACTCCGATATACATAAAACCTTGTAAACAATCCTTCATTGGTGAAAGGTAATTTACTTGTTAGTATAATCAGTTTCAAATAACATGAATGAGAAGAAAAAGAGAACCATATATCATTGTGTCAAAAGATCTACAAAGAAAAGGAAATTGTCAATTTAAAAGGCCAAATAGACCGTGCATATATAAAATCAATAACCAAATTAATCTTGAATATGAGAGGGTGAATATCTATAATTTGAAGTTCACGCAACTTTTTTTAGCACAAAGTTGGAGAGAGAATATAATAGTTATACTACACTTTTTTATTAGTGATTTGATATAATATGTTCTAGTATATATTTTGTTTGAATTTGTTTTTTTTACCATGTTCTGTTTCAAATAGCAAGGACTTAAAAGAGTAAATTACGACACCCTGATCACCCTTATATTATGGCCGAACAGGCGTTTCTGTATATTCTATTAATAAAACCAAAGGCTTTCTCATATGTTATGTTTGAATAGAGTGAATTTGCATGTTCACTTGTGAGTTTGAACTGGCATTGTTAATGTTACACTAAATTAGGCTAATAGCATAGAATAGTAGTAAGCAGATAGTATAAAAAGGGTCAAATACAAATGGAAAAAACATATCACTACAATAAAATATAGGATTGATAACAAACTTTAGCAACAATAATATATTATTTCTAAAAACATAAATAGAAATAATTATTTAATTATTATTGCTAAAAAAACATAAATGACAACAACAAAAAATAACTTGTTGGTATAAAAACTTTTCGCATCGGAGATTATTGCAATGACATGCAACAACTTTTGTTGTTGCATTGAAAAATACTTTTGACAATAACGTCTAATATATGTCAACAAAAAATGTTGTTGGCAAATGTCATTTTGGATCACGAAGATCAATGGCCTAAGTTGACCACTTCCATTGCACTTGAAAGGGGTATTCATCTAAGATGGATCTAGTATTCGTGTAGGCCACTCAATTCAAATTTTGCTAGTATCTCATGTATAAGCTTATGGATTGCTTGATCACACATTCTCAATCTGAAGTAGATTCTAAAAGAATTACTACTTCCTCATATATTTATCTTAAATTGAGATCTTATGACTCAATTTTATCTCAGTTCTCCAAAAGATAGCATCAAGAACATAGTAGGGTGTAATGAATCTTTGGACAAAAACGGCAAGTGAGTCATGTTCCTACTTTTGTAAATGCTTTGTGGATTTTCTATTTCACCAATTGAAAAAGGAGGTTTTGTAACCCTTTATAAAATTATTTTAAATTTTATCTCTTTTTATAAGAAATTTTTATTCTTATATACATAATAAATCTTTGGAGGATCATATTTTCTTATTTAAATTATAATGGATTATGTTTACCTATTTCTTGAAAAAGAGTTGGCTGCATAACAAACCTCCAGTTAAATTTATTTTTATTACTTCAAAGAAAAGGATGAGATGTAATTATTTATCCTATATTTAAGTATACATCATTTTAATTTTCTTCTTAAAGATGTTCATTATTTTGATATAACAAAACAAATGATATATTATAAAATGCTTTACATAATTTCTAGTTACTAAATTAATTAATTCTAATCACAAGAAATTATATTATCAGAAAGTATATTGAATAAGGAAATTCTGACAGGTGAGGTTTGTTATTAAAACACCTCCATCCACAACCGGTAAATTCAAATTTTGAATCATGTTTGAGGAGAAGTCTGAAAACACCATAGATCCAGTAAAATATGGCTAAAAATGGAAATTCTATGCAAGTGTTTGTATAAAAACAAATTATGTCTCTAATTTATAATTAAACACATACTCCCTCCGTTTCAAAAAAATTATTTGGTTTTGACTTGACATAAAAATTACGAAAGTAGAGAAAATTTTTGAATTTTGTGGTTTTAAATTAAAGATGTGTTGAATGTACAAAACTGATCTTTAATTTTGTGGTCTTAAATATGTCATGTGAAAAATTGGAATGAAAAAATTGAAAAAAAGAAAGAGACATTATTTTTTAAACAGGTTAAAATAAAGTATGATAATTTTTTTAAAACGGAGAGAGTAATCAGTATTTCCTCCGTTTCAATTTATATGATGTTATTTGACTGGACATGAAGTTTAATAAATAAAAAAATATTTTTGAATTTTGTGATTTAAAATAAATTAAAGATATTTGTGTGATTATTGATTATCTCGGCGTAAAAAATAAAATTTAAATTAAATTATTATCAAAAAATGAAATTTGATATTTTTTTTGGAATGATAAAATAGGGAAAGTGGGTAAATTGTGACAGGGGAATAGTGTATATGCATTATAATCTCTGGTTGAACTGTTTCCAAATAAAATGAGCTTATAGGAAAATTTTAACAAAATGGCAACTACCGGTGAGACTCTACTGGAACACTGTTCCGATTAATCGGCGGGAGAGAGACGACTGACGGTGGCGGCGGCGCCAGAGCAATTTGAGGGAAGAATCAGAAGACCGGTAGGTATTGAGCTCTGAAACAAAATCCCTAATTTTATCATTTCTCAATTCCATATATTTCGTCCAGGGAAGCTTAAGTGATTTCATTTTTATGTCTTTTTTATGGTTTATTTACTTGCATTTGTTGTTAATTGATGTATTGTACTAGCCGTAATGGGAGCAAACTTAGCTTCTATAAACTATATGAAAATATACACGGTTATACACATACTTGTGTATATCACGGAATCCCATAACAATTGGGAAACCGTGATATACACGGTATACACAGCCGTGTATATCGTGTATATGGTAACATATTTAGTTGTATATGTTACCATATACACGGCTGTGTATACTGTGTATATCACGGTTTCCCAATTGTTATGGGATTCCGTGATATACACGATATACACAAGGTGTGTGTATAACCGTGTATATTTTCACTATACTCCCTCCACCGTCCCAATTTATGTGACAATTTGGATTTCGAGAGTCAAACTTCTTTGTTTTGACCGTGAATTCGGACATATAATCTTTTAAGTTTTTTGAAAATAATTTACATATTTAGGTACTGCATAAAAAGTACTATAAGTCACAATAGTTAATAATTTAAAATATTTAAAGGGCATACGTATAAATCACTGTCAAATATTTTCTTATTTGATTCTTGAAAATTGAAAAGTACCGCATAAATTGGGATAGAGGGAGTAGTAGATAGTGATGAAAAGATATGAAAACGGTGTTTGCGTCTTCAATATGGCCGTAAGATATGTTTGTTGAAGCTCCAGAAGCAAGCTTATTTTAATGTTTCCATATTAAAATTGTAAATATATTTACTCAATGTTCTGCTCTCTGATAATTTAGTGGATTAGTGTCATCGAGCTTTTTTTAAAGTTTCCATATTAAAATTGTTTCTTGTAATGGTACATGTGCTGGTTGGGGTAGTAGGTACACGATGGAGTAGTCAAGGTGCACAGAAGTAGTGATTTAGACACCAATGTTATCAGGACAGAAGAAAAGAATTGTTTCTTGATTATAGAAACTTGCGACATTGATGTAATATAGTACTGATTTGAAGTTATAATTGAAATTTGGGTAATCTTTTAAAGCTTTATTATTACATCAATTCCTTATACCCATCCATGTTTAGTCTACCTTCCTTGTTTTTTCATTTGATTATAACCTTGGGATAAGATTTTTGTGGTCAAGTTGAATTTGATTGTCTCTTAACAGCTACCCTTCATCAAGATTGAACTTTCCTGGTGAATTTGTTTGATGTAGCTTTGATTTGTATCCTTTCAATTCGGGATATAACTTAGGATAAGTGTAAAAAGGGGGGGGGGGGGGGGGTTCAATCTTGTAAACGCTGGTATGCTTCATTAAGCTGAAATGAATATCCTTGGACAGGTCAGAGTTGAGAAATAGGAGTAACAACCTGGAGATTCCAGGTTTGAATCCCAGCCTACAACACCCATGAGCTTATTTGCTTCAGTTGACAGGTTGGTTTACTCAGAACTTATGCTTGTGGGCTTTAATAGGCTATCGTTAATTAGCCGAGGTGAGTGTAAGCTGTCTTGGACACCATTTAAAAAAGAAAAGAAAATAACAAGTGTGTAATATAACAATGGGGAGAGTAAATGTTTCTTTTGTCTCATTTCGATACTCCTTAAATGTTGAATCATTCCAGGAGTAAGAAACATATATGGAACATATCTTTTCAAATTTGTCTGGACCCCCTCCTGAGAGATGGGAATAACTCGTCATGGTTCTTGCTGATCCTGATGTTTTGTTTTAACAGATTCCAACAACGGATGGCCGCCAAACTGCCTTCACCAAGCTGTCCAACAACTTCTAAGCATTTGAGTGCTGATCATACAAGATCAAGACATAGTGGAGCTGTTTGCCTTAGGAGAGCTGCTCATTCATTAGACAGAATCATGCATTTCCAGCTATCTTTTATTAATATTGTCCAACCTTATTCTTTCAGAAATTTCAAGTGAGTTCTTCCCTTTGTCATGTGAAACTTTGATGTAGCTTGTTGGTTTGCCCCTTTCCCTCCACGACAAATGGATTGCATGCATAAGAAGGAAACATGTATGATTTCAGCAGGTTCTCCCAGGTTTAGTTTCCCTTAAAAGAAATTTCTCTTTTTCAATAAGCAACAATACAGACAGATATTTAGGGTTCTTTGTTACCAAGTCTGTCAATTTGCAGTACTGGTTACTGTTCTGTAGGGAAGCTAAGATATAAGGAGTAGAGAGCGTTAGAAAATTTTCTTTAATCATTCTTCACAAGTACAAGAAACTGAGCAGCCGGCAGATAGAAATCCTAATTATACTAGGAAAAAAACAAAGAATGTTAGCATTAATTCGTAAAGTGGAAGTCATTCCGGGTTGTTAAGAAGAAGAAATGGTTTCAGAAAATCCCAGGCTGTATTTGGTGGACTATATGGAAAGAAAGGAACTCCAGATGTTTTGAGGATCATAGGACTTCCATCCAGAAGATTAAGCAACTGTTTGCTTCTCGTTTGTTTTGGTGTAAAGAAGACCCTGTAAATGATAGTGATTCCATACTAAATATTATTGAATCCCCGTATGTTTTTGTGGTGGAGGGATACTTTTCTTATCTCTTTTTGGTGTATATTCTGTCTCTTGTACCAGCACAACCTTTGTGCTGCTGTACCTTTCTATAAAATGTTACCTTTATCAACAACCAAAAAAGTGGAAGTCATGTCCTAAAGAATTTGATTGTAAGTTTCTAGTTAAAGTAACTGGTTCTTTCGATGAGTGGTTTAAGTTTAAATAACTTCCAATATCTATTTGTCCTGTCTAACTCCAAGTTTACTTCCATTACTGAGTCCGAGTGTGCTTGTCCTATGCACTCCTACAAGTTTCCCTAGCCCCAGAGCGTTGTGTTAAAATTGAAGTCTCTCTTCTGAGCTTTCTTACATTGTTCAAATAGCTAAGTACCTTAAAAGTTCCTGCCAGGTCTTTGTTGGGATACAATTGTTGTAGGGAACGGGAAGTAAGTAACTATTACAATAATAGAAAGGATAAACTAACTATTACAATAAACTGGAAATCAAGAACTTAATCGATTGCTTGTGTGATTCGCTGAATCGAGTGATGACACTATTTCTTTAAGACAAGATTGCCCCGTATATCTCCGTTTACGGTATTGAGCAATAGTCTCCCAAGATACAACAGCAACTTTAACAAGTGAGCAAAGGAAACTCAAGTGTTACTTTTGAAGAAATTTGAGTATAGTGACTTTGCTAGAGAGGAAGAATCAGAAAATCTGGAGTATTTTTCTAAGTGTTGAGTGTAGTGTGTTTCAATTGAGCCAAAGGCCTCAATTTATAGTGTAAGTAGAAGACCCCTCAACTAGCCAACTAAAGGCCTTCAATAGCCATGTAATTGCACTTGATTGAGGGGTTACATTCAGCCAAATAATGGCTGAATTCATGTGGCAAGTAATGGAGAATCAATGCTCCAAAACCAGCCCAAACGTCAGATTTTTTCAACTTCCTGTCGCAGCATTCTGCCTTCGAAGTGCCGCGGCTCCGATAGCTGACCAGCCAATTTGCGCCGCGACTACGACGGTTGTGGCTCCGCGACGATTTCCGTCTCGTTTCATTTTACACTTTGTACACTTCTTCCTTCATTTACCAACTTGGAATACTATGTCATTTGGCCAATAACCGTCCATAATTCTATGTCTCAAACGTACATACGTACCAATATCTCTTTCACTAATGAAATTTGCGATACTTGGCACTACGTGTGCACGTGTGTGGAAACGACGTTTCCGACATGCGGGCCCAATAGTTCGAGTCATAAATTAATGGGATATATTTATTTCCACATTTAGTAAATTTCCAACAGGTCTTGTAAGAAAACTTATGCTGTATTCTATATGCTAATCTTTGTTTAGTTCTAGATCCTTGCTCATAAACTTATAAATGAGACTTTTCTATCCATGTATCTCAGAGTTTAATTCCAATATAGGAGGCAGGCGTGGTCTCTAAGAAGTGCTGCAGATGGCGGCGGGCTAAATTCTTCTCCTACAACCAGCGGCAGCGGTGGAACTCGACTTATTAGGGCCATAGAGGCTCTACTAGGCAAACTAGACGCCAGAATTAAGGTGTTGAGAAAAAACCTACCAATGAAGTTGCTATTTTTCTTAGTGGGTTTCTATTGTGCAACCGCATTTGCTACTGTAATAGGGCAGACAGGTGATTGGGATATTATTTCTGCTGGATTAGCTGTGGCTGTGGTGGAGGGCATTGGAGCTCTCATGTATAGATCTATTCCTTTAATTGATCGGGCAAGGAGCCTCATCACTATGTTCAATTATTGGAAAACTGGGCTGACTCTTGGTCTATTCCTGGACTCTTTCAAGTATTAAAGTGGAGATAGAGGAGAGAAGTGTACATAAATCA
Source organism: Anisodus acutangulus (assembly GCA_029783415.1). NCBI lineage: Eukaryota > Viridiplantae > Streptophyta > Magnoliopsida > Solanales > Solanaceae > Anisodus > Anisodus acutangulus. The sequence goes on from CM056490.1 coordinate 51,572,811, forward strand.
CAGTGCCATTGAAAATTCATAGTTTTATTTTTTGCGCTGATGTAGGAAAATTCATGCTGTCAGAGGGTAATTGTACATCTTTTGCAGGATGTCTGTTGTACAGTGTCTCCAATGGTATAACATATAGGTCACTTGTACATGGGAGGCATCCCTAGTTTGGTGCCACATTTGTATAATGTATAAGAAAATATGGTTTAATCTTTCATTTTTTTTCTATCTGCTCCTTTAGCTCTTATAGTACTTTTACAAGTCTTTTTAATCAACATCATGCTCCCCAATGCCGTTAAGCAATGGGATTTTGAGTTATTGGTTATTAAGACTGGTAAGGTAGTTGATAAAACATGTATTGATTAGTGTTAAATGAAATAAGTTTCATCTCATGATAGGACCTTCCGTGGTAAGCTTTCAATTGCTGCGTTTGTACAAATTCTAATCTTTTAGAATTTGAGCAAGTGTTTTTTTATGATGTGAAGAGCTGTGTTTCCGCTGCACTGTTAACCTATGTTTTGCATGCCATGCTTGGAGGAAATGACTACTCCCACTGCTTTTTAAGGACATTAACTACGGGGTCATTCGGTACCTGAGATAAGGATAATAATTTCGGGATAAGATTTGGGATTAACTTTATTCCATGTTTGGTTAGTATTAGTTAATCCTGGGATAACTCTTACACAAATGGTAGGATTAGTTATCCCATATTAAAGGTGGGATAACTAATCCCATGGGATATCCTACCATTGTACCAAACGACCTCTACCGGTCCCACCTAAGATTAGCTGAAATCTTCTTGATTTTGATTAGAATGGCAGTTTCTTTTTATATTAGCATGAAATCATGACTAGCTATAGATGAATGTAGGTGGATGAACGTACTACTGACTAGCTCAGTGTTGATTATTCTTGTGAAGAATCATATTGTTGACTCTTTATTGTATGCCCATACTCTGTCATTAGATCGTCATTAAGATATGAATATGAGGGTATTAACGTCCTTTCAACAGTTTTATCATGGCCAATTGCCATGGAGGATATATCGATCAATTATCTTCATTTATATATTTCTTTGTTACCAATGGTTGGAAATAATTAATCATCTTGAGAAATGTGTATACTGATTTTCAGTCATGGCAGAGGATAAATAATATTAGTTAAATAGTGCATAGGGATTGACTTTTTATATATGGTTAAGGGTGAAACGAAATAGAACAATAAGATTAAGGGTTTAAAATTTTGATTAGGTTCAATAAGGTTATTGTTGGGTCGCCCCAGGACTTTGGTATAGTATTATAGAGCGCATCATCATGTGATGTGTGGGCTAGACGTATTTCACGAATTTGAACTCTACTGAGATGGAGATAGATAGGCAAATTCATTATCTATCGAGTTTCAAACAATATATATGTTGTTGGTCTTCTAGATTTCTTGGTTCTAAAAGAAAAATATCATTGTTTTGCAGTTTCAAAAGCTTTTCTGAAATCAAGGTTGTAGCTTTGAATACAACAATCCCAGAACGTGGGGTCTGGGGAGGATATAGTGTAAGCACACCTCACCTTTAACTAGAGATGATAATGGATCCTGGACCCGGTGGATCCAGATCCGTTTTATAGGATATGGATCTTCAAAATTTGGACCCGACGGATTCGGATCGGATCCGGATCCATTTCTGACGGATCGGATCTGGATCTTGTATTTGAGATCCGTATCCGATCCAGATCCGACCCGTGGATCTGTTTTTTATTAAATATATTCTTATTCTAGAATGTAATTTTATAAGTATTTTCTTAAAATTGTTAAGCACATCAAATCAAGTTTAATTTATCCCCGCGTTAACTCAAAAACCCAAAAATAAAGAGGTAACTTCGATAATAAAATCAATGTTATATTAGTGAATGACTAACATCTCCATAGACAAGTAGTTAAAATTATATTCACTTCATTTATGAAGATTCCAAGCACATGCAAGTTCTGCATTGTGGAAATACTAGTTAGCATTTTCCACAACTATTGTCATTGTCCAACATTTTTAATTAATAACTCACAATCAAAACGAGACAACGAATAAAATATCTCATATGAACATTTCAAAATTGAAACACATTAAACTGTTAGCTAAGTAAAAATCGTTTGTTAGTTTAAAAAAAAATTCTTAGCAAGTCAAATTTTTTTACATGTGGATCCAGATCCGATCCGTGGACCCGGTGAATCCGATGGATCCGAATTTGGATATGATTTTTATGGACCCGACTGATCTGGATCCGAATCTGGATTCAGGTATGAAAAACGGATTTGGATCTGGATCTCGTAGGATCCGATCCAGATCCGATCCGTTGTCATCCCTACCTCTAACTCCCCTCCAACTCCCGGTCCCCACTCCACACCCATTCCGTCCTCATAATTATTTTTGGAATAATATTTTTTTATTTATTTATCTATTAAATGCTATAAAATAAAATAAAATAAAATAAAATAAAATAAAAAAATAAAAAATTCACTTATTTTTTAATAAAATATTTTTCAGGAAACGTTTTTCTTCCTACCAAACACACCCAAATACAGAAAGCTTCCAATCCATAAACACTCACAAATTTACACCAAAAATATTCCAGAAGAACAACAAAACCATGAAATTACATACACAATCTTCAATGAATCACAGAAGAGATGAAGAAATGTCAATGTCAATTTCACAAAACACCCCTCCATCTTCTCCTAAAACATTTAAACACCCCAGATCTCTTCCTAGATCCATTAATTACCTCCTTAAAGAACAACGTCTCCTTTTCATCCTTATTGGCATATTAATCGGCTCCACCTTCTTCATCCTCAGTAACCCATCTTCCCCAATCCCCAAATCATACGATCCAATCCCTTCAATAACAACACATACATCAACCATTACGACACCGTATAAGTCGAGTTTCGTAACGGGTCGGGTACCGGTTGGGATAGGGAGGAAGAGGATGAGGGTTGTGGTAACGGGTGGGGCCGGGTTTGTGGGGTCACATTTAGTTGATAAGTTGATTAAAAGAGGTGATGATGTTATTGTTATTGATAATTTTTTTACTGGAAGGAAAGAAAATGTGATGCATCATTTTGGGAATCATAGATTTGAACTTATTAGACATGATGTTGTTGAACCTATATTGATTGAAGTTGATCAGATCTATCATTTAGCTTGTCCTGCTTCACCTGTTCATTATAAGTATAATCCCGTCAAAACTATTATATCCTTTGCGTACGTCATTATTTGCCTTTTTTGAATCATTTGTTATGTATATAAACGTTGTTTTTGTTTCTTTATGACGTGTGTTTGCATGGATTTAACTAGGGGTGTCAAATGAAAGGGTCAACATGGGCAGAGTTTGACTTTGACCCACCAAAAAGTTAGTTGGGCTAAAACGGGTCGGGCTAAAATGGGCGGGTCATTGATCAGCCTAAACTTGAGCGGGTTGGTGGGGTCATATTTTCATAGGCTAATTTTGCTAGATTTAACTTATGTACAAGGATAGTGTAATTTTATAGGTTGTAGTATGTCACTTATCATCTTTTGTTGAGTTATCGATCCAACTATTATATCTTTATTTTGTCTACATTTTTACTTGTTATGTATAGAAATGTCGTTTTCATTTCTTTATGATGTGTGTTGGATGGATTTAACTAGGGGGTGTCGAATGGACGGGTTGAGATGGATTTGGGCGGGTCAAAATGGGCAGAGTTAATAAATAGGTGGGTCGTTGGTTAGTTGGGCTAAAATGGGTCGGGGTGGATTTGAGCGGGTCAAAATGGACAGAGTTAATAAATAGGTGGGTCGTTGGTTTGTTGGGCTAAAATGGGTTAGGATGGATTTGGGTGGGTTAAAATGGGTAGAGTTAATAAATAGGTGGGTCGTTGGTTTGTTGGGCTAAAATGGGTTGGGCTGAATTTGGGCAGGTCAAAATGGGCGGAGTGAATAAATAAGTGGGTCATTGGTTAGTAGGGCTAAAATGGGTCGGGCTGGATTTGGGCTGGTCAAAATGGGCAGAGTTAATAAATAGGTGGGTCGTTGGTTAGTTGGGCTAAAATGGATCGGGTTGGATTTGGGCGGGTCAAAATGCGCAGAGTTAATAAGTGGACGGGTCATTGGTTAGTTGGGCTAAAATGGGTGGGTTAATGATCCGCCTAAACTTGAGCGGGTTGGTGGGGTCATGTTTTCTTAGGCTAATTTTGCTAGATTTAACTTATGTACACGGATAATGTAGTTTTATAGGTTGTAGTATGTCATTTACTATCTTTTGTTGTTATCAATCCATGCTTGTTATAGAAAGTTACTTGTAATTGGCGGTAAGTGGCGCGATTGTTTGTTCTTTGCATTGGCGGTGCATAGGAGTTTATCGATAATCATTAAGGGGTTGTTTGGTTGTTGGTTAGGAAGTGAATTATTCATGTATTCAAACCAACATAACTAGTAGTACCATTTTTGGTAGCATTTTGGTTGCTATATATAAAATTCAGCATACCAAGTACGGTGTTTGGTCACCAGTTTGAAATTCTGCATAACTAAAATATTACGAGTTATGTGTCAATTTATGTGTTCTTTTACGCATGGTAGAAGATGGAAACATACATGAATTAGTAATCATGAATAACTAAACCCTGTATAACTAATCGCTGCATAACTAATCTTCACTAATACTTGTATAACTCTAACCAGCAACTGAATGATCCCTAAGGAATTTCCTGCATGTTTATCTTCAAAAAGGAACTTCACAGATGTTTACGTGTTGTTTTATTGTCTTTTTTTAATTCGAATGTACTTGAGATCCTTAATTGTGATTACAAAACAAATGTGATGGGTACACTTAATATGTTGGGGCTTGCCAAGAGAATTGGTGCAAGGTTCTTGCTTACTAGTACAAGTGAGGTTTATGGTGATCCACTTGAGCATCCACAAAAGGAAACATATTGGGGAAATGTGAATCCAATAGGTGCGCAGCAGCCTTATTAATTTATTTCTAGTTTTGTTTTTAAGTTAATTCTATCAGATGGTTTTAGTGATGTTTGAGCGTCTTGAAATAACTAGGTGTTAGGAGCTGTTATGACGAGGGAAAACGGACTGCTGAAACCTTGACAATGGATTACCATCGTGGTGCAGGTGTTGAGGTAATGAAAGATTTGTGTTTCTTACAGATTATTATGACATGATGTGCTGAATGCTCATGTGCATTTGAATGTGTTTTTCCATTTTAGAGTTTTTCGCATTCTATGTGAAGTGATACTTAGTTAGGTGGTCAAACAACTCTTCTGGTTGAAGTAATGAGTGAACAGCTGTTGTATCCACAAATCTAGAAGCTGCTTATATTTGAAGTCATGAAAGTACTTTCTGCAGTTCAATGTTTTGAGAACTTGAAGAAACTCCATCTTATGATGATCATGAGAGAGAGAACCTATGGAATATAGGCAATGATAGAGAGACAATTTTTTTAGTTCCAGTGCTACTCCTGATTCTTAAGAATCCATCAGTTTCTATTTTTGACTTTGTTATTTAACTCTGTTTATTTTATGGTTATGGCATGCAAAATCAAAAAGACATTATAACGGTATTTAGTATCAGATGAGACTTGCTTTCTGGCAGTGTATCATAGATGAGCCAGAGTTTACAATCTGTAACGTTCATATGCAGGTGCGTATTGCTCGAATTTTCAATACATATGGACCTCGCATGTGTCTCGATGATGGACGTGTTGTCAGCAACTTTGTTGCCCAGGTTTGTGTCTCAGCTAATATTAACATCAGTGCTGTAAACTGAATTTTCCCCTTTTTTATTTGATAAGGAAAAAATAACCTGGTGTTTTGCCTCCGTTGGGTTTTGGACCCGAGACCTCATGATTCTCAACCCGTTTAAACGATTCAATTATTTTCTCTTTCTAAAACCGTATTTGCAGGCCATACGCAAGCAACCAATGACAGTGTATGGTGACGGGAAGCAAACACGGAGCTTTCAATATGTCTCTGACTTGGTAAGTCATTTTAACAAATTACCCTTTCCATGTCTCTGCCTTAGTATGCCATCCTTGTCTTCACTGCATATAGAAGTATGCTAAGACGGGGTAGATGCGTGTGGTAGATCATATTAGTTAAAGGTCAGAAATTAGAAGGTGGGTAACTCTGTTAGGTTGATCACCAGTGGTAGTTGTGGTTGCAAAATTTGATTTAAGCTCTTGGAAACATGAATCATTTCAAAAAATTAGAATATGGTGATGCTTGTTATAGACAACATTCAACATTTCTTCCAAGTGGAGCCAATTGTTGTGACTTTAAGCAACACAATCTTCCCTACATTTGTTGCTAAAGATCTTGTAAAGTGAAATTCTAAATCAGGTAGCAAGTAGATATATGTGTCTTCTTTAACTTGCTTTATTTCATGAACTAAATATTTTACCAGTTTTTGGAAAATAGTCAAATACTGCACCCTTTGTCCCAAATTGACCTACGTAGTTTGGCTAACAAATATTAAGTGTAAAGTGAAATTCTAAATCAGGTAGCAAGTAGATTTATGTCGTCTTCTTTAACTCACTTTATTTCATGAACTTGATATGTTACCAGTTTTTGGAAAATACTGCACCCTTTGTCCTGAATTGACCTACCTAGTTTGGCTAACAGATATTAAGTGGATAAAGTTTGAACAAGATAGGTTTGAGCTTGCATAATCCAGTATTAGTTGAAGATATGAAGAGTGACCCGCAAGAGTGGCTCAGTTGGTTGAGCATGAGACTTTCATAATGGACTCAGGTTCAAAACCCGAGCCTACGACAACAGGGGATTTGCCTTCTGGGTCGAGTTCGTCGCACAAGGCTTGCCTAGTGCGGGTTATCTCTCCTGTGGTTTGCAAGCTATTGCACAGGACCGGGGTTTACCCTGTGCACGGATCGAAAGGGTAGCGGATTCCCTTATCATAAAAAAAGATATGAAGAGTGTAAAGGTATCTCTTTTTTTTTTTGATTGATAAGATAAGTAAAAGGTATATATATATATTTACTTACAATTTTCTTTAATTTTTTATGTAATTTTACCTATTTAAAAATATTTTTTGTAATTATATATTTTATGAAATACTAAAGATTAAATACCCTGGGGCTTACACCTTTTGCCTGGGCCTTATGCCTCGCCGAGGCATATGTAAAACGCCTCGCCTTACACTCTCGCCTTTTAAAACACTGGTCCTGAGTTTCTACTATCTTTAATTTTGCCATAAATCTCTTTCCATGTAGGAAAAAGTTAAATTGATTTTCTGTTCATAATCCACTCTTCAACACACGATCTATAATAGTGCCAAGTTCCTGTCTACTTAACTTCAATTTTAAGGTGACTTTTCAGTCCTCCATCATTAAACACAATAATTAACTACAATTAGAATTTTTCATTTTATAATTAGAGAAAAGGCCAAAAAAAGAGCAAAAAGATAAATAGCAATGGAGGTCATAGAGAGGTGCCACATAGGATTATCTATTCCTAGCTTTATATTATTTATAGATTTCGGATGAGTGGTCTACTTAGGGTAAGCTGTCAGTTGTTACTGCAATAGGCCTTTTTTGTGAAAGAAGTTTTGTGCCTACTTTTGCATATGTAAGATGGAGGCAAGAGAATCTCTTAATTACCGCTCTCAAGTTAGTTTTATGTATTCATTCTGAAAATATCCGGAAACCATTTGCTATAAACAGTCTTTTGCTTAAATGGAATTTAGTTATGAGAATCACTATGCAGACCACAATATGTTTCGCCTGTCAATTGAAACTTCCTAATGTGGCTATATTTCCAGGTTGTAAATATGTCTGTAAGATGCTTTAGAGACGAAACAGTGCTCTAGAAGACTAATAATCTTTGCTATGTCGTTGGTTAAGAGTACAAATCAATTAGTTTCTTAACTGAATACCTTGTGAAGAAGGCCTTAGTTATTGGTCATCAGTTAACAAAGTGACTTGTCTAATGATGCCACATTGGAGATGCTAACAGTGAAATATTATGGTTTCGCTGAAGTTCGAACTACAGAACATGAACTTTTGCCTGGTCTAAAACGTCTAGATCAATTTGTGGTCACCTATTGCTATTTTCCTGTTATGAGCTGGTTTAGAAGGAACAAGGAACATTTCTTACTTTAAAACATATAAAAATATGTGCATTATCCTATTATTTGCATCTCTTTTTGTGAATATCTTGCAAATTCATTAAATGTCATGTTTTGTCCAATTTAAAGCCCAAATGGCTACCTTGCTTTTTGTTTATGTATAACAATTCATAACAGTGGCTATCAGTCTGTTGGAATGCAACCACTGATATTAAAACAATTAAATTTTTGTTGATGAAAGGTTGATGGATTAGTGGCCTTAATGGAGGGTGAGCACATTGGCCCTTTCAACTTGGGAAACCCAGGAGAGTTCACCATGTTAGAGCTTGCCGAGGTAAGCCATGGTTTCTGCTGTAATGCTTAATTGCTTGTTCACAAGTAGTTCGGGCGCTACTTGTATGGGCAATTTAGTGAATGTTGCTCGTTGAGAATTAATACCTGTATTGAGTTCACATATTTTTTCTTTTGCTAGAATTTTATCATTATTGCTCAATGGATTGCAATTTTCTATTTTTTTTACAGCTACAAGTCACTTTTTTTTTTGCTCTGGCTATATGATAAAACTAGATATTGTTTGCAGACTCACTGAACATTTTTAAGTGTTGAAATATTAAAACTGCAGTATCTGTTCTAAATAAAGTGTTCCTTTATATTGTTATTGTTTTGATATAATGCTGGTTTATCTCAAATATATTCTGTGTTCATGTTTAGTTATAGGCTCCTTATATCACTAATACTCTCACGTCCATTTTATTTGTGGCATGTGACTGGACATGGAGTTTAAATGTTAAGTTTGACATATATTATGTTTGTGATAGGAGAAGAAAATGTCAAAGTAATGGCTGAAAACTAGTTTGACGCAAAAAAAACATGACATTAGAGTTCAACATTCGTACGTTTCAATGAATTTTAATTCTTCAAACTTGTGAAAATTGTATACAAATTGAATGGAGTGAGACATTTTGGGACATGCCAATATGGAAACTGTCATATAAATTAGGATGAAGGGGGGAGTAAACATTATATGCTTATTGAGAATCAGGTCTTTGATATAAGAAAACCAATAATGAAGTAAAAAAGAACAGACAAGACGGGGTTGCTCAGATGGTAAGCGCCGTCCATTTTCAACCCGAAGGTTGCGAGTTCGAGTCACCATGGGAGCAAAGGAGGGAGCTCCTGGAGGAGGGGTTTGAAAAAAAAGAGTAAAAAAGAACAGAACATTGTAGATTGTTATAGATGATTGGCTGTCTAGTGTATCCATGCTCAGTGGAAGTAGGTGTACAACATAAGAAATAAACTTAATTAAGTGAAGTATTATATATTGTCTTTTCAAATATAAACTTATGGTTGACATGGCATCCACTGCATTGACTATGTTCATTTGAGCCGAGGGTCTATCGGAAACAACCTCTCTACCCTACAAAAGTAGAGGTAAGGTCTGTGTACATCTTACCCTCTCCAGACCCCATTTGTGGGATTACACTGGGTATGTTGTTGTTTGGTTGACGGGGCATCCAGTGTATCCACCATGAATAAGTCCAGTCGTTTTGTAAGAGGTACTCAACACGCTAGGTTTTCGTCTACAAAATGTCTAATGTTGTGTATTCTGTTTCCTGGTTTAACAGGTAATTATGTTATCATTCAACCCTAAATCGTTTCACTTTGGAAATACAGGTGGTCAAAGAAGTGATTGATCCAAGTGCTACTATTGAGTTCAGACCTAACACAGCTGATGATCCTCACAAGAGGAAACCAGATATCAGCAGAGCAAATGAACTGCTAAACTGGGAGCCCAAAGTACGCTTGCGGGACGGGCTGCCTCTCATGGTCAATGATTTTCGCAATCGCATCTTAAATGAAGATGAAGGGAAAGGCAACTAATAATAGTAGCAACACTAGGTTGTATAGACCAAGCTTAGTGCACCGTTTATTGTTTTTGCTAATATACGAAGTTGATATTTGTTCATTTTTTCCCTCTTCATTTTTGTATCAATATTGCAATAGCTACTGGAATGCTCAGACATCAGCCACTACTCTGGGCAGATGCTTCGTGTATCCGGTTTTTGGTTTTGATATTTTCCCCCAATACACATCATGTAATTCTGCAGGGAGAAAATTGACCTTTTAGCTTATAATATCATTTGTTGCTGGCATTGGTTTTGACTAGTATTTTGGTCCTTTACTCTCTGTGGTTCTCCTAGCTTTGCATTTAATTGTTGTAGGTAGGGTTTTGAACTTTTCTTGTGAATTAATGTGTAGCCGCTCTCTGAATGATTGTTCATTTTTCAATCTTTTGGCCTTATAATACCTACTCTACTGAAATTGCCATAACAAATTTCATCGTGTTGGGATTTTTTGTTTCTGGTTTAACATCCAGTATCTGAAGCTAGCTGACTTGATTAAGTAGGCGTTTGGCCATAGAAATAAAAAAAAAACTCCTTTTTTAAGTTGGAGTTGGAGTTTTTTATTTGCCTTGGTGATGAATGGACTGACGCGATAATCAAGGGGAGGTGTCATGGTGTATGTTATTCGCAGACGGCATAGTCTTGATTGATGAGACTCGCAGCGGAGTGAACGCTAAGCTGGAGGTTTGAAGATAGACTCTGGAGTCTAAAGAGTTCAGGCTGAGTAGGACCAAGATATAATATTTGGAGTGCAAGTTCAGTGACGGGAGCGATCTTGAGACAAGTGTGGAGGTGAGGCTTGGTACCCAGGTCATTCCAAAGAAAGGGAGCTTCAAGTGCCTCGGGTCTATTATCCAAGGGAATGGAGAGATTGATGACGATGTCACATATCGTATTGGGTCAGGGCGGATAAAATGCAGGCTCGCATCTGGAGTATTGTGCGATAAAAATGTTCCACCGAAACTTAAAGGCAAGTTCTATAGGATGGTGGTTAGACCGACCATGTTGTATGGGCGGAGTGTCGGCCGGTCAAGACTTCGCACACCCAAAAGATGAAAGTTGCGGAGATGAGGATGCTAAGATGAATGTGTTGGCATACAAGGAGGGATATAATTAGAAATGATGATATCAGGGACAGTGTGGGAGTGGCCTCAGTGGAGGATAAGATGCGAAAAGCTAGGTTGAGATGGTTCAGATACGTGTAGAGGAGAGACATTAATGCCCATTGCAGAGGTGTGAAAGGTTGGTTATGGACGGGTACACGAGGGGTAGAGGTAGGCCGATGAAGTATTGGGGAGAGGTGATTAGACGGGATATGGCGCATGCGCAACTCACTGAGCACATGACCTTAGATAGGGGGTTATGAAGGACACGTATTAGGGTAGAAGGATATTAGGTAGTCCAGCGTAGTCTTACCTACGGTTACAAACTGGTAGTTGTAGTATTATTATTGTAGGCTCGCTTAGCCTATCATATTGTCTTATAGTCCCTTGTCGTTTGATTTATGTTGATATGTGTATTTTATTTATCTTATTTACTTGCATTAGCTATTGCCTCTTTTTGCTTCTTTCTTTTTCAGAATGCGCTGTCATGATTTACACACTTTGTGTGTCTTACTTTGCTTGGGCTTATGCTTTGTCTTGAGCCGAGGGTCTCTCGGAAACAACCGCTCTACCTACCAAGGTAGAGGTAAGGTCTGTATACACTCTACCCTCCTCAGACCCCATATTGTGGGATTTCACTGGTATGTTGTTGTTGTAAGTTGGAGTTGGAGTTGGAGTTGTGTTGACCATAGTTTTTACAAATAATATTTGATTATTAGAATGTACTTTTTCTTAAAAATAAGAAATATGATTTATACCGTCCAATTTTTAAAAACTAGCAAAATCACCCAAAACAATTAATAAACATAACCAGTGTGTAAACATTGTCCATCAATCATTTCCTATTACATTAAGCATGATTTATACAGACTTTCTTTCACATGATGATATAATCAAGTTCACAATTATCCACATCTTCAATCGGTATTGTTATTAGACAACACATTTCTCTAATATTTCCTAGTTCAAAGTTGTTGGGTATTTACACTGGTTGTTGACTAAATTAAATGGAGTCACATTTATAAAAATAAAAGAAGTATGGTAAAATTTGAAAAGTGAAAGACAAAAGCAAAGGTGAAAAACAAAAAGTGAAAACAAGGTTTGGATATTTTTCAAATTTCAAATACAATTTCAAGTTGTATTTGAAATTTTCATGGTCAAACGCTAATTTAAAAAAAAGTTCAGAAAAAAGTGAATAATTTTCATGGCCAAACGGGTCCTTAGTCAAATTTGTGTCGGGTAGGTCCATATTTGAATTTGTGTCTGAGTAGATTTACTTAAGGGGATAAAACGTTCCCTACCAAGAAGTTTTTCATTCTCAAAGTATTGAATTCGATCTTTGGGTTAAGTTAGTGTACCCCTCCATTCCACCTAGTTTGGATGTTGTGACATCAGTTATCTAGCTACATTCTATTAATGGTGGAGAGATTTCAATCCCATCAAACCTCTTGGTGGTCGTCTTGTTGGAACTGAATATCATAAAATTCATTGGTTGTTTGTATTTTACCACAATAAAATTTGAAATGTTCTCTGGCACTATGTTTATTCTAGAAGCAATTTATAAAATAAAGTGCATTTGACAACATATCTGTGGGCAGCAACAAATAGCAATAATTAGTATAGAAACAATCTGTAAAGTAGATATTAAGTATGATTAAAGGCTAAAAAGGAAGAAGTTTTGTAATGTGTTTTGAAGGGATGTAAAGGGAAAAAGAAAACGAAGAAGGAAAAGACACTTTTGTGTGTTGTGCTATGAAGACATCTGATTTTGTGGAGCTCTCTTTCATTCAACATATACTGAGCAAGGCATAAATTCCTTTAGAATATGAATATGGTTCTTATATTCTTATTCTACAACCTAATAAAAGTGTTCTCCTTTCTCACTACTCCATATTGGACAGCCGACTTCTACTACTTTTTGTGAAAGATTATGGTGTTTGGTTCACGGGATAAGAGATAATAATGGGTTATTTGTAGGAATGTCCCTATTTTGGGTGGTCTTTAATTTTTGTCCCTCAAATTGCTAATTTTTAATTTTTGCTCTTTGGTATTTTAAAGTGGTCGAAAATATCTCTGATATTGAAAAAAATAATCGGATTCTGGGTACGAACCTAGCAGAGTAAAAAAAAAATCGCAAGGCAAAGGTTTCATAGAAACTATGCCTAATCACGCAAAATTACATACAGAGTCTTAAGGCATAGTTCTGCAAAATATGCATTGTCCGACACAGTTATGCAGAAATTGAAGTTACCCTACAGAGATATAGTTTCTATGTAACTACATAGCGAATAGACATAGGTTCCTATGAACTTATGCCTTGCGAAACTATTACCCCATCTGTCCCCAATTTATATGACACACTTTTTTTAGTCAATCCAAAGAGAATGACACGTTTTCTTATTTGACAACAATTTAACTTTAACTTTTAAGCTTAATGAGGTGATCTATAACCACACAAATATTTTTGACTTGTTTTAGTCCACAAAATTCAAAGTCTTCTTTATTTCTTAAATTTTGTGCCCGGTCAAACTACATCATATAAATTGGGACGGAAGGAGTATTATTTTTACTCTGCTGGGATCGAACCCAAAATCTCCCAACGAATAAGGGTACATTGGGCCACAAATTTTTATTAAATGAGAAATAGGGCAAAAATAAAGACCAGTGAATTGAGAGGCAGAAGTTAAAGACTAACCTGTATGAAGGGAAATCCATGCACAAAAAAAAAGCGATAACAATAAAAGGAAGCCCGGTCCCTAAGCTCCCGCTATGTGTGTGGCCCGAAGAAGGGCTAGACCATAATAGTCTATTGTACACAGCCTTATCTTATGTTTTTTCAAGAGGCGTGATAAGAGATAATAATATCAAAATAAAAAAAAGATTATTTTATTTCGCGCTTGGTTGAGTTTTTTATTCTAGAATTAACAATACGGGATTATTTATATCACAATTGTGAAATTATTTTTAAACCACATTCAATGGGGGATAATAATTCAGGTAAGATACTAAAATGACAAATATGCCCTTTTCCAAATTTCTCGTAAGGTCCTTTAAGAAAGTCAAGGTTAAAGTTAAAAATAAAAGTTTATTCAAGGTTATCATATGTAAAACAAGATACATAATTTATATTGTACCCGACCCGTATATTCATTCCTAATCCAATAAATTAAATATCTACCAATAAAAATATATTCACTAAGTAATTTCTATCATTATTATCACAATATAAGTTGTTTACGAACCAAACGACTCCTTAGGAATAACAACTCTTATTTTTTTTGAAACAAATAGGGACAACTATACTTTTCTTTTTTTTCTTTTTTTCTTTTTTTTTATTACATAAGGGTAGGGGAAGGGGAAATGGGGAGGGGATTGCAACGTGGGGTTTTGAACCCTCACCAACAAGGTAAAAATTCAAGTAGTCAACTAACTGAGTTACTAGATACTTACGACAACTACACTTTTCAATCCCTCAACCACGGATATTTTTAGCTTTTTTTTTAATATTTGGCCAAGCATGTTTAAACTTCATTAATTAGAACTTTATATTTGTTGTTCTTCCTCTACATAATTCATTCAAATTCAATGGATTGCAAAGAGTGGAACCATATGACCACTTACAAAAGTATAAGCGCCAAGAGGTCCAAAAAAATAACATTACTTATGGTGTGAAATAGGGGTTTGGCTGGGCATAACCGGATTAAATCTTGAAAAAAAGCTAAATGATGCAGGATATGACGGGTTAAAATCTTAGCGAGTTAAGACTTGTCCTGCCTCGTCACGACCCATTTACATCCCTAGGGGGCAATTCAGTCAGAGAAGTAAACGCTTGAAAAATTATTACTGCAAAATTGTTTGTGGCAATGAGGCTTCAAAATTCTGATCCTTATATGTACAGTGAGTACACTATCCCTTAATTTAATTGAACTGCCTTCAAACCCCTCATATTATGGTTGCAACGTCTTTCCCACACCAAATAGTTTTCAGTAAAACGTAGGAGTCTTGATGATTTGCACAAATAAAACTTCATGACAATCGTGATAGTGACTATTATTCAATTCTAAGAACTTAGAAGTGGTTATTTCTGACATTTATCCTGCACAATAAGTATTGTAATAGATTATAGTGTTACGCCTACGCCTTTTAAAACTCCAATCACAACCCACAAGGGTAGCTCAGTTGGTTTGAGGATGGGATTTCCCAATAGGAGGTCTCAGGTTCGAAACCCCCTACCTGCGACAACGGAGGGTTTTGCCTTTTGGGTCAAGCTCGTCGCATGGGGCTTGCCTAGTGCGGTTTAACTTCCCCGTGTGGTTTGCGGTCTATTGCACAAGAACGGGGTTTACTCTGTGCGCATCCGAAGAGTATGGTTTGCGGTCTATTGCACAAGAACGGGGTTTACTCTGTGCGCATCCGAAGAGTAGCAACTGTGGGTTCCTT
Source organism: Anisodus acutangulus (assembly GCA_029783415.1). Lineage (NCBI taxonomy): Eukaryota > Viridiplantae > Streptophyta > Magnoliopsida > Solanales > Solanaceae > Anisodus > Anisodus acutangulus. The sequence goes on from CM056490.1 coordinate 51,588,358, forward strand.
TGTCAACAAAAAAACCCTAATCACATCTTATATTTTTCAAACAATGCCAATTTTACATAAACACAACATAAAAATTGTACTCACTTATCTCAATAAATGACGTAATTAATTTAGCTTGGCATTTTGCTAAAACCCCAAGAATTGAATAAAACAAAAAGTGTGATTTTGGAGCAAACAAGTGAACAGTTGCACATGAAATCTGAACTTTGAGTTGCATTTTAAGAGGAAATGTTTTTTTGGGTGTCCACAGATTATTTAGCCGTTGCACCGTCTCATTCTCGTGCAAACTTTGATAATTATAACTCAAGACTGTTGTCTCTATGTAAGTTTTTTTTACTAGTTATATATATTAGCGAATATTCTTACAATATTTATCATATATTATGTAATTATGATTGTTGTATATTTATGGTAAATTAAAATTCTTACTGTATTAGGGTTTCATCTTTGTACAACTATATATATTGTGAATTAATGAAAATACTCTCCAAGGGAGATTATTACATTCTTACATGGTATCAGAAGTCAAACCATAAATCATGTTCTTTGCCGCCCCCCCCCCCCTACTATCGGCCGACGGCACCTCTCCCAATTTTTTTTGCTTTAACTTTGTGACCACCATGTCTCCTCCCACCTCCCCTAAAACTACCGGTTCCTCCTCCGGTGTCTTTGACAACCCCCCCCCTCCCTTTTCTACATCTTCTTTTCATTCGGTATTCACTTTTATACCTATAATTCTTGATAAAGAAGATTGCCAATATTCGATGTGGGTCGAACTATTCTACATCCATGCATGCGTGTACAACGTGCTCAACCACATTGACGATTCTATTCCCTGCCCCTCAGATGTTGCAGACTCGACCTGGTGTCGCCTTGACTCCATCGTCAAACAGTGGATATACGGTACCATCTCTAAAGATTTGTTATGTACTATCATGAAAACAGGTGCCTCGGCACGTGACCTATGGATACGATTGGAAGAAATATTTCAGGATAATAAAAATACTCGAGCCGTGTATTTGGAGGAACAATTCAACAATACGCGTCTCGAGAATTTTACCAACATGTCTGAATACTGCAAACAACTTAAACTAATTGCATACCAACTTTTCAACGTTGGAACACCCGTTTCTGAAACGAAGATGGTCCTACAACTAGTTGTTGGCTTACCAAAGGGCGAATACGATACGCTAGCAATAATGATTCAATAAGCCGACCCACTACCGAGTTTCAACAAGGCACGTTCACAATTACTATTGGAGGATACCCGGCGTGCTAAACAAGATGAACACAATAAAAAAGCCTTAGCGGTTGAAAGTATGGCGCCAACTGCGGCCCTCACCACCCAGCCACCACCACCGGACCACCAGCAATAGCTGGACAGTCACGACGGAGGAAGGGGCGACAGAGGCCGAGGTAATGGCAAACAAGGCAAAGGGCGCGGCAGAGGAGGCAAGGCCCAACAGGCGAGCCCAGCGCCTGTTGAGCAGTTTCCGTGGCCTAGTCCAACCGGGTGGCCCAATGCAGGGAATTGGGCCTTACCCGCATGCCCTTATCTTACATCAGGGGCCCAATTCCAGCAAGCCTGGATGCCTGGCATCTTGGACTCAGCTCTGGCGAACCGATAGGCCCACACGCCTACCCACCATGACAAATTTGTTTCGGCCCAACAAATGTAGTCTGGTCCCAGTCTGGCCCCAACAGATTTGGGCCAGGCCTTCAACACATTAAACCTTCAACAGCCCGACGAAAATTGGTACATGGACATCGGAGCCACATCTCATCTCACCCGCTCTTCAGGTAATTTATCTCAATTGCTTTAATTAAAGCATCATCAATTCATCACTGTTGGCAATGGTCATCACATTCCAATTGAAGGTTATGGTAATACCCACACAAAACCTCCCCATCCACTCTTCTCCCTAAACCATGTCCTCTATGCTCCTAACATCATTAAAAATTTAATATTTGTTAGAAAATTCACTCGCAATAATTTTGTGTCTGTGGAGTTTGACTCTTTTGGTTTCTCTGTGAAGGATCTCAATACGGGGAAAATTCTTACGCGATGCAATAGTGTGGGAGATCTCTACCCCTTCACTCCATCTTCCGCTGTTAGAACACAATCTCATACCTCCCTTGCTGCAATCTCTCCGTCAACTTGGTACAATAAAATTGGACACCCAGGAGCACATGTTTTTAAATTTTTTAGAGATAATAAGCGTATTCGATGTAATAGTGGAAAGCTTGCCCAAAACTGTTTTTCTTGCCCGCTAGGTAAACATGTTCGCCTTCCATTTATGTCATCTTTAAGTGCTACGTTTTCTCCATTTGATATTGTTCATGCTGATTTATGGACATCTCCTGTTGTTAGCTCACTAGGTCATAAATTTTATCTCGTATTATTTGATGATTTCTCTCATTTTATCTGGATTTACCCACTAAAGTTCAAGTCTGAAGTTTTTGTCAAGTTTCTTGAGTTTCAAAATTTCATAAAAACTCAATTTGAAAAATCCATAAAATCTTTTCAATGTGATAATGGTTGTGAGTTCAATAATTTGGTGTTTCACAATTTTTGCACCACTCATGGCATGGTTTTCCGTTTCTCATGTCCTCACACTTCACCTCAAAACGGTAAAGCTTAATGAATAATTCGTACCATAAATAACATGGTTCGTACTATTCTTTTCCATGTCTTCCCACCTCCCTTCTGGGTCTATGCTGTTAAAATGGTAGAATACATCATCAATATTTTACCTACTAACACTCTTCACAATAAAACCCCCACCAAAATTCTCTACCGCCGGATTTCGTCCTATGACCATCTTAGAATTTTCAGTTGCATATGCTACCCCATTCTTGCCTCCACTACCCCTTATAAATTAGCTCCATGAACTACGTCGTGTGTCTTCGTCGACCTTCCGTCTAATCATAGGAGTTATCTGTGCTATGACTTGTCCACTCGTAAAATCTTTATCTCTCGTCACGTCACCTTTGACGAGACGTGTTTTCCATTTTCGAACATCTGAAAATTCTAAAACACTGATTACACATTTCTCGATGAGTCAGACCTCTTCCCGTCATTCGGTCTCTTCTCCACCGTGACTGCACTGTTCCGTCACTGCCTGTCCAGGCTGCCCCATCTCCCCCAGTCTTCGGCATAATCTGCACATCGCCACCCCAACCCCTGTCACCAGCTACTGCCTCACCCACTTCCATGTTAGTCATTCCGATTTTTGAGCCAACACAATCACCACCCTACCACCATATCGGTCCCAGCTATCAGTCCACTCACCTACCATCCCAAAATCGGTAACCCGCCACCATCTACTCCACCAGAAACCCATAACCAAATACCGTCGCCAACCCACCTCAGAACATGACACCACCACCGCAACCCAACACCCTCCCAACCTGGACCCAGTCTCCACTGTCACCGGAAAATAAAACCCCCAAACCGACGTCCACCTAACCAGAACCTGCGACCCAGGAAACCAAAACCCATCAAATTATCGACACTGCCCCTTTGCCCACCCACCGTATGGAAACTCGTGCCCAATACGGGATTTTCAAACCCAAGGTTCACTTTAACCTATCCACTCATACCATATCCCCAATTCCCAAAAACCCAAAATTAGCCAAACTGGAACTTAATTGGAATGCGACCATGCATGAGGAATTTAATGCTTTAACGAACCAACAGACTTGGGATTTGGTTCCTAGACCGGCTGGGGTGAATGTGATCCAATGCATGTGGCTATTTCATCACAAATTCAGAGACACTAGTAACTTAGAGAGGTACAAGGCTAGACTTGTAGCCAATGGTACTAATCAGTAGGAGGGCATTGATTGTGGTGAGACATTTAGTCCGATTGTTAAACCGGCTGCCATTCGCACAGTTCTAAGTATTGCTATGGGTAAGTATTATTCATCAGCTTGATGTCAAAAATGCATTTCTACATGGAGATTTAAAATAAACAGTCTACATGCACCAGCCGCCTGATTTTGTCCATCTAACAGTCCCTCAGTATGTATATCATCTCCGTAAGTCCCTGTATCATTTGAAACATGCCCCCAGAGCATGGTATGAATGCTTTGCCATGTATATTATGCAAATTGGGTTTGTATGCAGCAGGTGTGATAATTCTCTTTTCATTTTTCATCGAGGTAGTAGCACTGCTTACTTACTGCTCTATGTGGATGATATTATTCTCACTGCCTCATTTGATGGGTTGAAAAATGAGATTATTGCTCTACTTAAAACCGAATTCGCTATGACTGACTTGGGCAAGTTGAGTTACTTCTTGGGGATATCCGTGACCAGATCTACAGATACTATGTTCCTGAGTCAGCGTAAGTATGCAGATGAGATCGTATACAGGGCTAAGATGGCCAATTTCAAGATCATGCCCACTCCGGTAGATTCTAAATCGAAGCTTAGTGTTGTTGATGGTGCTCCAGTCTCCGATCCGACTATTTATAGGAGCCTTGCAGATGCACTTTAGTATCTTACCTTCACCAATCCTGATATTGTTATGCAGTTCAGCAGGTGTGTCTATTTATACACGCCCCCAGGGCCTCTCACTTCACTGCCCTTAAGCGTATCATCCGATACATTAAGAGCACTCTTGACAATGGGTTGCATTTATACACCTCTAAACCGACCAGGCTACTATCATACACGAATGCAGATTGGGCAGGGTGTCCGGACACGCGACGCTCCACATCCGGATATTATGTATTCTTAGGGGATAACCTCATTTCATGGTCTGCTAAGCGGCAAGCCACGCTATCCCGCTCGAGTGCCAAGGCAGAGTACATAGGAGTTGCCAATGTTGTCGCTGAGATCTGTTGGCTTCGAAATCTACTTTTGGAGCTCCAGCGTCCCTTACGTAAGGCGTCCATCGTCTACTGTGATAACATATCTACCATATATCTATCTCATAATCCGGTTCAACATCAGCAAACCAAACACATCGAGATGGATATATACTTTGTTCATGAGAAGGTTGCTCTCGGTCATGTCAAAGTGTTGCATGTGCCTTCGTCATATCAATATGCAGATATCTTCACAAAAGGGCTTCCCAAACAGTTGTTCCTCAACTTCAGATCCAGTCTCATCGTACGGCCTCCTCCCGCGCTGACTTGTCTCTATGTAAGTTTTCTTTACTAGTTATATATATTAGCGAATATTCTCACAATATTCACCATATATTATGTAATTATGATTGTTGTATATTTATGGTAAATTAGGATTCTTTCTGTATTAGGGTTCCACCTTTGTACAACTATATATATTGTGAATTAATGAGAATACTCCCAAGGGAGATTATTACGTTCTTACAATATATATCAGATATGTAGGCCCTGCCAAGAGTATCATTTAATTGTTTACTTTTAACAACTTTGTATTTCTGAATGGTATCAAAAATAAAAATATTTTTTTCAAAAAGGGCAGCCCAGTGCACTAAGCTCCCGCTATGCGCGGGGTTCGGGGAAGGGTCAGACCACAAGGGTCTATTGAACGTAGTCTTACCTTGCATTTATGCAAGAGGCTGTTTCCACGGCTAGAACCCGTGACCTCCATGTCACATGACAGAAACTTTACCAGTTACTCTAAGGCTATCCTTCAATTAAAAAAAATATTTATTAAATTATGCAATTTCGTGCATGAGGCATCTCACATACATACAAGATTCTGGATAGGACTGCATTTCAGGAGGGTGTAAATGTGTAATGTAGGTATTGACGGAGCTAGAATTTTCACTCAGGGGTTCACAAATATGAAGAAGTAATTTTACGAAGAAGCTAAGGGATTCAACATCTTATATATATACATAAATCATAATTTTAACTTTGTATATACAATGTAATTTTCCGCCGAAGGGGGTTCGGTTGAACCCAAGGGCGGCTCAATACTGTTGGTGGCCTAAAACCAAAATTCAATGAGGGGCTTAACATTTTTTGTCACAAAAAAAAAGAAGAAAAAAAATCATATATATTTTTCATTTAAAGTCTAGAGGATCTATGTCAAATATATACCTCATTAACGTCCTCAAGAGCTTCTTTTTGAGATTGTATCAAATATTTATTTTTCTCTTTCTTTTTTGAGTTCTGAACACCGGATTCATATTTTCTAATTGATATATTTTATATTATAATAAATAGTTAAAATGACAATATATATTATGTAGTAAAATATCTAAACAAACAAGTTTTAGATGAAAGCAATACTAAAAAGTTGAAATAATAGAACTTGATTCAAGAAGTTGATGACTTGATTTGAGAATATACTTCTTGCAATATTTGATGTCCAAAAAAAAACAAAAATAGGAAATTCATATACTGTAGCTCTTGTTTTAGAGCAATTTTACTCAAAGACTCTTGAAAAATAATAAGAAGTATAAAAGCGTGAAGTATATTAAAGTTTTAGAAAGAGAAATAAATTAAATATTATAGAGAAACCAATCAGGAGCCTTCTTTTGTGTCAATATGCTAAAAATAAATTCAACATTTGTACTATATATACGTTACTTACTGATTTGGATGCCTTCTTTTTTATCAATTAGTTAACTATTTCTTTTTAATAACAAAAAATTCAAAGTACTTTATAATTTTTTTTAAAAGAAAAATATAAAATATATTGATAAAAAATTAGGGGCCTAAAGCCTTACCCAAAAGTCACCCCTGGTTGAACCCCCTTATTCTTACATGGCTCCGCCCTTGAATGTAGGTAACTTATCTTGACACAAGTATCAATGATGAATTTTGCGGTTTCAACTCATGATCTATAAATTATACGTAGATAATTTCATTATAAATAAAAATATAATAATATTTATAATAAGATAAAATAAAATGTTTAGATAAATGAAGCGGAAGCGCACTCTTAGGAAACTGTCACTGAATCTTTCAGAAAACCCACTCCACGAGTGTCACCCATTAAATTGTTCATGGTTGTGAGTGTTCTTAAAACTACTCGGGCAATGTGCACGGATACCCGATTTTGACATCATCATAATCTGTGTTACATGTGCATTTGGATTAACTTTAAGACATATTGTGTCTCAAGTTAGTTGTCTGACTGTTTTTTGTACCTTAAAATTTGTGAACTTAAAAGTATAAGATGTGAGTCTATTTTTTTATCTCACAAAAAGAAGTCTCCCACAACTTAGTGAGACACATTGTAAAACTTCTCAATTTTGACAAGTCTAACTTTAGACCAAATGATGAAGCTTCATATTATTTTAGTTGAATATTTTTTACCTTAACTTCAAGAAGAAATGAGTGGAAGTTACTGCAATGTAACTTTATATATTTTGTTAAAGTTTAATTTTGTCGAGCCTAACTTCAAAATTATATTCGTATGTCTGAATGAATTTATGTACAAAAATTATAAAAAGGCGGGTACAAATTAAATGATAGTGTCAAATCAGGCTGCCCCGTGAAATTTTTAACAACTACTCTATTTGGTTTGCATACAATGAGAAATAAGAGTTAATTTGGTTTAACGGAACGTCATTATTCAGAAATTAATTTATGAGTTTTAAATTTTAGGATAACGATATCAGGTGTAAATAACTTAATTTTGAAATAATCTTTTATACATATTTAGTAATTTTGTTAATACAAATACAAAATTTCAAACTAAAATTACTTAGATTCATTCAAATCCGTTTGTAACATTCTAGCTCCATCCCTACTCTTTACATATATTACATAACTTGTCCAAATATTTATTTTTTTCTTTCATGATTCACGTTGTCCTTTATAGGCCGCTCCTTTTTTCCCAGTTGGATCTAGGGCTGTCCAACGGGGCGGGGTGGGGCGGGTCCGTCGGGAAGGGGGGAGGCGACTCGGGTTTCGGCGGGCTGGGATTGGAGGGCCGGGATTGGCGGGACAGGAAGAGGTCCCGTCCCGTCCCACATCACGCCGGAACGGGGTCGGGTTGGGGCGGGTCGGGACGGGACTCAGGATTTTTTTTCCCACTTAATTTAAAAAAATAATATATACAAACACTTCAATAATTGAACAAGATAGTGTAATAAAAATATTTCAATGCTATTTTTGTGTCTCTTATATTATTTAATAGAAATATGATTTTTTTTTGTAATACAATTTCAAAATTGCAACTTTATGGTGTTGTTCAAAAGTTGCAAATGACATACTAAAATTGCAATTAGAAAATTACATATTCAACCATACTTTTTCAAATTTTCTCACAATGTCTTGATCATCTGATGGAATTGGAATTTGTTTATCAAATTCTTCAACGTCGCTTCATGTTCCCTCGGACAAGATTTCATTGTAGTTGTAGTCTTCTTCTTCGTTGGTCTCCGGTTGACCGCACCTTCTACGTTCCGCACGAATCCAGTATCTGAATAGAACTGCAATCTCCAATGTGTCTCCCGCCAATGAATGTCTGTGCTCTCCTATTTGAAATCTTTCGCAGAAAAAGCACTTTCAGACGATGTTGATGATACTTGAATGTTCAACACATCTCGGGCCATCTTTGTTAGTGTCGAAAATGTCTTCTCATTCTCCCTCCAGTATTTCAGCAAGTCTTCTTGTCCTTCATCATTGACAATTAATTCGTACGGTACAACACCCAGCAAAACATAAACATCAAATTCGCTAACTTGTGAAGAAGTTGAACTACTACACATTTTATTTCTAAGGCCTTGAATACTAGTAGCAGAAAACACATATTTTTATAAGGTTGCATCGAAGTAGTAGAAGATGGTACAGAAGCCGGTTGATTATTTGCATTTTGTTATTGATAATACATATATACTTGTTTGCATTCGGTGTGTATGCTAGACGTAACTTCTTCTTTAGTTGGTCTGTGAGTTGGTTCTTCAGTTGGGTGTGTTCCTATAAGTGTTTTACAACCGTCTACTTTAATAGTTGGATTTAATACAGCACCAACAATATAAATAGTGGGGATAGAAAAAAATATTTTTTAAATTTTTTAAACATTTTTTCAATAGATGACTTATAAGTTGATTTTTGCATATATTCATTAAGTAACAAAAATATTAGTTCTATATAAAATAACATATTTGAAATAGTAGGATAATAAATACCGGAAAATTCTTTAGTATCTTGATAAAAAATTTCTAAAAATCCATTAAGTTCTAAAAAAAATTCCCAATCATTATCTACAAGCATATCCATTGAATTTTATTATGGGCGTTAAATAATAAAGTAATATGTTGTCTATAATCATAAGCAACAAGTAGTTGCTCATACAGAGAATTCCATCTAGTCGAAACTTCTTCTGAAATTTTTCTATAAGGTAATCCATAATCATGACATGTTTTTTATACTCTTTGCGTCTTTGTATTTTTTTACCTTTAAAAATAAAGTTTATAGCAAATTGTATTTTATCAAGAATGTTTTCAAAAAGTTTTAGGCCATCATTTAAAACTAAGTTATAAATATGACACGCAGATCTTATATGAAAATGATCAGAAAAAGATGGAGTTAATATAAGTTTTAAAAGTTTTATAGCATAATCATTAGAAGAAACATTATCTAATGAATAGTCATAATTTTATTAATTATTCCATAGTAATCACAAATTTCATGAATATTTTCTGCAATAAAACATCCAGTGTGCCTATCATCTATATATTTATATGCTAAAATACGTTTTTGCATATATCAATTTTGATCTATCCAATGACATGTTACCGTTAGTACTACGACCTATGTCAGAAATGATAGTCACTTTGCCATTAAAATGATACATTGCATAATGTAAATATTGTTGATATTCACTTGCAAATTTTAAAACATCTCTTCTAACAGTTGATCTAGAAAAAACATTAAAAGTAGGATTATATGTTTCTCGAATGTAATTAATAAAACCAGGAGAGGAAGGAAATGAAAAAGACAAACCCTCCATCGCAATTAATTTTGCCATATTTTTCCTATCTTTGTTTTTATCATATTTAGGATAAAAAATTTCCCCCGTCGTCGGGTTAATTTGACCTTGTACTAGGTCGGGGATACTATGTGAACCTTTTTCCGACTCAGATGGCATTGACACACCCGATGTTTTAGCCAGTTATTGATTCCACCTAGCTGTGTGCTCGCCTTGTACATGTCTCAATAAACCTCCCGTCCCACCTTGATCTTTTCCGGTTTTAAATTTATAATTTTTTTACAAATTTTACATCTAGCTTGTTGATTCTCTTCGTCCCTATCAAAAAAATGTCATGCATTTGATTTTAATTTTCGTTTTGTGGGGCCTCGATTCATACTAGGGGAAATATGAGGCATTCCAGTTTCAGTTTCAGGCTGAGACTCAGTTTGAGCTTGAGCCTGAGCCTGAGGTTAAGGTGCACTAGTGGGTATGTCATCTATATTATCATCTAAATTAAAGTCTGGTTCATCTACTTCATCATCTAATGGTATATCATTAAAAAAAGCAGTTTCATCAATATGATTGAAATCAATCAAATCATCGGGACTAGGAATAAGATTACTAAAAGAAGTATCATTACCCTTGTTACCCCCACTAGAAGAAGCACTCTTACCCTTACCCCTAATCATATGTTTTAATCCTTCCATTTTAATTATATAAATAAATATTTAAAGTTAATAAAATTAAGTGTGATAATTAAAATTAAGTAATAATAATAATTTAAAGAAGGAACGAAGGTACCAAACGCCGACGTGTAATCGATGTTGAAAATTGAAACTTTGCTCGATGGATGACCTCAAGCTAGTTGCCAACTTCACTCTCAATTTTTTAACTTTGATATAATATTTAATAGTAGGAAGATTTGTAGAATTGTAGAGAGATAAATTGAGAGATTAGAAAGATGGTAGGAAGATTTGTGAGAAAAATGAAGAGGAAAATGAGTTATTTATAGTTGAGAAATAGGGTTAAAGTGTAAATATATTAACTTAGGGGTTAAAAATAAACATTAAGGGGGTAGGGGGTTTATGGGGTGGGGTGGCGGGGTGGTGGGGGGAAATGGCCATTATAGCCGTTGCACAAGGGAAAAATTAAAATTTGACCGTTGTTGCAACGATTATTTTTGCGAGGGGGACGGGGACGGGACGGGGTCGGGATGGGGCGGGTTGGGTCTGGATCGGGACGGGCGGGACGAACTCAGGCCCCGTCCCGAGTTCGAACCCCGACCACGACAATTTTTTATTTATTTTGGGGATCGGGACGGGGCGCGATCGGGCCGACTCAGCCCATTGGACAGCCCTAGTTGGATCTACCCCATATCATCTGACAGCTTATCCAAATAGGACCTACAAAAACGTAAGGGGTTGTGCTGAAATTTTGTGTAATATGGTTCTTGTTTGTGCAATTTATGGTCCTTTTCTTGATGTACGTATAAAACAATGGGCACTTAAAATTGCATGTTAAAAACGACAAACTAGAAGCAATACTTTGCAATTTACGCAGGAACATATATAAAATTTATATTACCATGCAGAAGCAATAAGATGAACTTTCTATCTCAGCTAAGTTTTAGAAATACAGAAGGTACTGCATGTTGGGAAAAGGTTTGTATATACTATAAGCGAGATAAAATTCCAAAATCTGAAAATGTGCATTAAAGTGACTGAATCTTTATATGTTTTAATAGTAAAACCATAAAATTTATTTTACATTAAAATAACTGAACTTTACCCAATATAGCGTTTCTGTTCAGTCTTGATTTGAACTATATGACGTACATTGCAGTATCTGCTAAATCGATCTTTGGAATCCTATATAAATTTTCAAAAAATTGCTTGCTCTGTGACATCTTGAATCAATTCTGTTAAGTTGAAGTGAGAGGAACCCCCTTCCTCCATAGCCCTCTTTGCCATTTCTCATAATTCTTTAGCTCTTTTTCTTCTCATTTCAGCGTTCATTTCTTCACCCATTACTTCTTCAATGACCATCTTAATAATCATCTTTGCTCACTTGTGCTCCCAATTTTTCTTCCTCCCCAACATCACCGGATTCTCCATACCGGCCCTCACTCCTGTCTTTTGTACATTCACTATTAGCCTCTCATTGCAAAACTGCTCAGCAAACATTGGCTTAAGTAATCATCGGCACGCCAGCCGATATTCCTTCCGGACTCGAATTCCATCGACAAACACTGCGAAGTGTGTAGTTTATATGGGGCGGATTCCTCCTAAAGAGTAATAGAGGTGTGCGAAGGTAGGCTCAAGCGTTGATTCTGGTCGTGAGCGTAATGGTATCAAGAATCCTCCAATTGAAGTGTGAGATAATATTAGCACTTGTGGGCCGATTAAAAGTCCTTGTCCTTTAACTCTTTCCTCAAAATCTTCTTCCACCAGCCAATTTTGGAATTCTTCTAACATGTGCCTAACAATCCAAATAAAGGGTCGTTTCAACGATTCTAACCCGAGCCCCAACTCTATCATTTGAGACGTCGAAAGGCGCGATAGGCTCCCAAGACAGACAAAGAGTACAGAGTCTTGTTCTCAAGAATCAAGCCATTTTAGGCACTTGTGTTCATCAATTGAAGCCTTGTTCCCTCTTTCAAATTTGTCCTGTTTCTCTCTATTGCAGAGTGAAACCGGACCAATTGTCCAAACTTTCTTGCCTTTAACATTCTTCAATCCCCTTTACATATTCTTGTTACAAATCCTAGCTATTCACCACTATCCCATAAGCTTCATCTTCTGCTTTCTGTTGGATATGCAAAGCAATACGGGAAGTAAATAAATATTACAAGTGTTCGAAAGGATAAACAAATAGGCAATGTTCAGAACTGCCGCAAGCTTGTTGAGTCTTGAATCTTGATAACCTGAAATCAAGAAACACTAAATTTGGATTGTTACAACTGTGGCTGAGTCGAGAGATGTCTCTCTGTCTTTAAGACAAGATTGCCCCGTTTATATGCTTTTACGTTAACGGACAATAGTCTCCCAAAATAAAACAACAACTAATCAACTGTACAAAGCAAATAGGTTGATTCTGAAGAAGAAAACAAACACGAAACGACTTGCTGAAGAATAGAAAATGAAGGAAAAAGTTTTCTGTTTTTGTCCCAACGTTTCTGCTCACGTTTTGGACTTTCTGTTGTCTGTGTATATAGTGTGTCTCGTTTCTGTCTCCTTTGTGTATCACACAATTGAGCCAAGACCCGAGCCCGGACCGGACGGGACAGGCGGGAGGCGGCGCGCGTGTGGGCTTAGTCTTGAACTCAAGCACATCTAGGTCCTCCCTCCTTCAAACACATGGGTTACCCCTTGGGGTCCCAAACCCTTAGCCAATTTTGAGACTTACAAAGAGAGCAATTCTTCATTTTCCCACCGATGTGGTAGATTTGTCCCACACCATATTTCCATGCCTCAAGCACCTTACTTCGTGGACCAATATCTCTTTCATTTCTCAACGAAATTTGACGATTCTTGGCCCTACGGTCATCTGCTCACTTAGTAGATTATGCACGTGTGAAGAGATAAAGCCTCCAACATGCGGAACCCTAGTGTTTAAGTCATTAAATACGGGTGGACGCACCTCCCCACCAAAGGCAAATTTTCAACACTTTCTTCATTTGATCCGCTAAGTTTTCCCAATCTGAATCTCTTGGACTGATCATATTTGCAAGCTGAGTGTTGTTTAGTTCGATTTTGTCAAATAATCCAGGCATTTCAAAATTCTTGGTATCAGACTCTATTTTCTACAACTCCTTCCAATCTCTCAAATTGTGTAAGCACAACAAAGAGAAGCAACACATCCCATGAAAAACAATCCTAGGGATGTTGAACTTTTGTGCAACATTAGTTGTCCATGGGAAACACATGTCAGATATTATGCAACTCAGTGAAGGTTTGAGTTGATGCAACATTTCTTCCACTTGGGGTTGAAGTCTTTTTGTTGCATCGAAGAATTTCAACCCGATATCCACTGAGGGAAGCATGTCGAAATTTTCACACCCTTCAGGTAGTCCAGCCTCTGAGCTCGGAAAATAGAGGTGAGCCACCTGAATTTTTAGTCCTGCCTCTATTGCACGATCGACGACTGTCTTGAATCTATTGGCATTCAAGTGTGTAGTAAGGATCGTGATTATAACTCCGCGCTACGTCAATGTCAATCATAGGGATGGTGTCGCCTTGTGCCATGAAAGGAAACAACACAAAATGTGGCTGCACTGTGGGAATACCCATTGTTAAAAATATTAGTCGAAAGATCAGAGAATATTTTTGTTATATTCAGGTGGTTAGACTATAGTCTCGACATTGCTTAATATATATATATATATATACATGTTGATCGAAGCCAAAGAAAGATTCATTGTAAACTGATGATGTAAGAGCAGACATAAGCATAAGCAGCTTTATCTTATGGTACTGTGTGGTTGGCATTGTGAACTTGGATTCTGAGGATGATATTTACTCGACAAAATGAATCTTCTAATCCTTGCAACAAACCTGCTTATAGATATATTGCTGTAGTTTTGTTTAAAATTTTCTTGAAAAAAAACACAAGATAATTTATGAGGCTGGTAGGACGTATATTGTTCTTATAACAAACACCTCTCTAGCAGTAAAGTTCATTATAGGCAGAGGCGGATCCAAGATTTTAATAAGTTTATGGATTTGAATTCTAGGACATGACAGTAGCATGTGTTCAGACGACTTCTAACACAATTACAAGGTCGTCAGGGTCTGAGATAAAGCTACTGAATTCTGTTGAACCGGTAATTTCATGATAGACCCGTCCCTCGTTATTGGAGGATGGTGACAAAATCAGACTGATGGTCATGAAAGTTCCACATGGACTGATAGGAATGATTGAGAAATCTGATTTCTGAGAGTTCAAAGCCTAAACTGTGTTCTGGAATATTTTGATGTCCACTTGTAACTCCTCTTGTGTAAGAGCATAAGCGAAGAAATTTGTGGTTATCTGGGCATTGAGGTAATTCATTTTGTTTGTGTATTAATTTCTCTTGGCCCTTTGTTCATTAAAAAGACAGTACTTGTTTTAGTAGGCCCTTGAAATGACAATATATTCTGAAGAATTTGTGTTTATAAGATAATGAAGGCCACTACTTCATAGTAAATGCTGATTTGCATACATCAGACTTGAGAGTGCTGATCACTACAATATCTCCAGTTGCATTAGTAACTCTTTTAGCTGGCACCAGAATTAGAAAAGCTTCTATATATTTATTTTGGTTTCTAGGTTATTTTTGTAATTTGTTTTTACCTAAAGGCTAAAAGTAAGTTCTTATAAGCACTTTTTATCTTTCTTAAATACCACAAAATGTAAAAAAACAACGTGAGCAAAAAAACACTTAAAATAAGTCAATCTAAACACCCTCTAAAACTACAAAGCTAGGCCAAATTAAATATGTATATAACCTTCTAGCTCTCTACATGTATTACACACCTAGTGCAAACATGAACTTGATATGTGTATGAGGCCCTAAAGGCCCAAGTAGTTCACTTGGGTCCAGCAATTTAGTGACTTTGTAGGAAATAACCACAAAATTAATAGGAGATGTTGAAATGGTCTGTACTAGTGAAAGAATTATGTTGGAAAATTAGACTAGAAGAAAATCTTTTCACTTTAATACTAAGAACCAAAACAAAAGTGCCAAAAAAGAACTAGAAGCTTCACTTTCTCAAAATACCGCGACCATCCCTTGTGTACTTTAATTTCGACATGATTTTTAACGTGTGAGCATTCAACATCATCCGCCCCGGGGCACAGGCGAGTGGGTAAGTAGCAAAGTGATTGGAGTACAACCACTCCGACGTCGCGGGTTCGAATCCGTGTGGTGATAGTCTTTGCTGAAATATTGCAAGGGCTGTTGCTGGGTTCGTGTCCCGTTGGTCCTCTCCCTTGCAGGGCGGCCACTCGCGCATATCCCTCGATTTACATCCCACCTGGCCAAGGGACCTCTGGTACAGGTGGGGGGTTTCACCTTCGGGACTTTCCCCTTCACAAAGCATTCAACATCATCCATTCAATCCAAGTTCACGTGTCTATCAGACATAAAATGGTTTAATATGCTTATGTTTGCCCTTACATCATCAATTTAGCAATGAAACTGACCCGTTTAGCCGTGACAATCAATATTTCAGTCGGGAGATACTGAAATTAATAGTTGCATATATTATTTTGGTCGTAATTTACGATTTCAAGTGAAACATTTTTTAACTTCACGCAAAATATCAAGATACTAGATTAAAGGTGTATTTTTTTAATCACAATTATTAACTTTCATCATATCTTTTTCTTCCAAGTATAATTCAAGGAAATTTTACCAATGGTCATATAACTTTTATTATATTGCATTAAAGTTAGTAAACTATATATTTGATGGGTAATTGGGAGGTAGGATTGAACTGGCTAATAATATTGATACCGATTGTGTTGTCAGCATTGACCACTCTAAGATTGTTGTTGTTTGTACCCATCTGAGTGTTTTGAGGAAAAGAAAAAATTGGATTTTACTCGTTAGAGTTGTGTCGACTTTGATACCATATAATAGCTTGGAGAAGCTATGGAAAGTTGTATGTATTTTTTTAAAAAAACAAATTAAGCCATCACCATTAGGTTGTGAGCCTAAGGTGTGGGGGTAATAGAATATATACCGTATATTCCTGTGATATTATTAGAGATCTTGTACATCTGTAATTATGGTAGTAATCTTTTGTATTGAAAAATATATATTTAATTTCCGTAATTATAGGCTATTTTTACTATTGTATATCATGTATATAAACCAATTTCATTAATGAAAATAATCAATGAATTATTCTCTTTCAGAGGGGTTTGGCTTGACCCCTACCATGATAGATTTATGTAAAGAGACTTACAATGGAGAGATGGGGACATGAAAACTGTAAGATTGTATTAATCTTCCTTTGGGAACCTTTCTCATTAATACAAAATATATATAGGTGTACAATGTGAAATCCTTTATACAACAAGGGATCCTAAATCTACCATAATTACATAACATTAAATATGGTAAATATAAACATGGCACACTTGCTAATACACCCCCTCAGTCGGAGCGGGAGAAGGTCGGATGCTAAAACTGGATCTGAAGTCTAGGAAGAGTTGTCTAAGAAGGCCTTTGTGAATATATCTGCATACTGATATGACGAAGGCACGTGCAATACTTTGGCATGACCGAGAGCAACCTTGTCATGAACAAAGTGGATGTCCATCTCAATGTGCTTGGTTGGTTGATGCTGAATCGGATTATGAGATAGATATATAGTGGATATGTTATCACAGTAGACCAAAGACGCCTTACGGAGAAGACACTGAAGCTCCAAAAGAAGGTTTCAGATCTAGTAGATCTCAACAACAATATTAGCAACACCTCTGTATTCTGCTTCTGCACTCGAACGAGATAATGTGGCTTGTCTCTTGGCTGACCAAGAAATGAGGTTATCCCCTAAGAACACACAATAGCCTGAGGTGGATCGTCGCGTGTCCGGACAGCCTGCCCAATCAGCATCCGTATATGATAACAACCTGGTCGGTGCTGATGGGTAGAGATGCAATCCATGATCAAGTGTGTCCTTAACATATCGAATGATACGTTTGAAGGCAGTAAAATGAGGCTCCCTAGGGACATGCATGAATAAGCATACCTACTGAACACATAAGCAATATCAGGTCTAGTGAAAGTAAGGTACTGTAGTGCTCCAGCAAGACTCCTATATAGAGTGGGATATGACACTGGATTACCATCCAAAGCACTGAGCTTTGATTTGGTGTCAACTAGAGTGGACATGATCTTGCAATTGACCATTTTAGCCCTGTACACAATCTCTTCTGCATATTTACGCTGACAAAGAAACATAGTATCTGCAGATCTAGTCACTGAAATCCACAAAAAATAGCTCAACGTCCCCAAGTCAGTCATAGCAAATTCGGTTTGAGCAGTGAAATTATCTCATTTTTCAACACATCGGAAGAAGCAGTAAGAACAACATCATCCACATATAACAATAAATAAGCAGTGTTACTACCTCTATGGAAAGTAAACAGAGAATTATCACACTTGATGCATGTAAACTCAATGCGTATAATGAACTGTGCAAAGCGATCATATCACGCTCGAGGGGCGTGTTTTAAACCATAAAGTGACTTACGGAGATGACATACATACTGAGGGGATGTTGGATGGACAATACCGGGCAGCTGATGCATGTAGACAGTTTCATTTAAATCCCCATGGAAAAAAACATTTTTCACATCAAGCTGATGAATCGGCCAGTGTTTTCCCATAGCGATGCTCAGAACTGTGCGAATGGTAGCCGATTTAGCAATCGGACTGAATTTCTCACCACAATCAATGCCCTCCTACTGATTAGTACCATTTACCACAAGCCTTGCCTTATATCTCTCTAAGTCACCACTATCCTTGTACTTGTGACGAAAAAGCCACATGCAACGGATCACATTCACCCCCTCCGGTCGAGGAACCAAATCCCAAGTACGTTGTGTCATCAAAGCATTAAACTCCTCACACATAGCCGCATTCCAATTCGGGTCCATTTTGGCTAATTTTGGGCTTTTGGGAATAGGGGAAATTGTTTGGTTGGACAGGTTAAAATGGACTTTAGGTTTGATAATCCCGTGTTGGGCACAGGTTTCCATGTGGTGGGTGGGGGAAGAGGTGGGGTGAGTAGTCTGATATGGCTGTGTTGTTGGAGTACCTGTGTTGTTATCGGGATCTGTGGTACCTGGGTGTGAGATCGGGCAAGGTAGTGTGTCGGTTTGGGTAGATCGACGTCGATCGGGTGTCCAGATGGCATAACTGGTGGCGTACGATGAGTGGGGGGAGGTTGTGGAATTGGCATTGGGGAGATGTTGGTTTGGGTACGGTGACTTTACTGGGTCGGGGTGCACAATACAATATTGGGTTGAGAGTGTGCAGGGGTTGATGTGACTGTAACTTGACGGATGCGGGTTGGGGTTGTGACTGGTGTGACTGAGTCGGTTAGGATGACTGGAGGAGCGGTCGTTGGTGATGCAGTGACTGGGGGTTGGTATTGCCTGCTGGGAGAAGAGACATCGATGGGAGAAGACCGGTTGGTAGCTCCAGCAATCGGAGAGGATGAAGGCTGGTCCAACCAATTTCCGATGGTGGCAGTATTGACGGGCGATGGGGAAACCGTGACTGGACTGCCGGTGGTGGTAGTTGTTGCGTCTGCCGCCGCCGGAACAGTGGACGCCTGACTTAATGCCTGTTGGACAAGCGGTGATGTGTCCGAATCATCAAGAAATTTGTAATCAGTGACTTGGAATTTTTGAATGTTGTCAAACGGGAAAACATACTTAACAAAGGTGACTTGGCAAAAAATTATGATTTTGTCGGTAGAGAGCTCATAGCACAAGTGCCCCCTATGGTTTAACGGGAAACCTAGGAAGGCGCACATAGTAGATCTGGGTGCTAATTTGTGAGGTGCCGTGTATGTCATATTTGAATAACACAGACAATCGAAAATTCTAAGGTGGTCATATGTGGGGATTCGATGGTAGAGAATTTCGGTGGGTGTCCTATTTTGAATCGCATGGGTTGGTAAAATGTTGAGAATGTTTTCTGCCATTTTTAATGCATATACCCAAAAATTAGGGGGGAGAGACGCATGAAAAAGGAAGGTACGAATCATATTATTAATGGCTCGAATAATTCTTTTGGCTTTTCCATTTTGAGGGGAAGTATGGGGCATGAGAAATGAAAAATCATGTCGTTAGCCGCACAAAATTTATGAAAGAATGAATTAATAAACTCACAACCATTATCACATTGAAACAATTTTATGTCTTTTTTCAAATTGTGTTTTAACCAATGTACGAAACTCAACAAATTTGGAGAACCCTTGAAATTTGAGTTTGAGTGGATAGACCCAAAGAAAGTGAGAGAAAGCATCCAAAAATATCAGATAGTATTTGTGGCCTAATTGCTGGTTATGGGAGATGTCCATACATCAACGTGAATAATATCAAAGGGAGAGAAAGTAGTGCTCATAGAAGTCGCAAATGGTAGTCTAACGTGTTTCTCTAACTGACACGATGAGCAACTATGAGAAAGATTCCCTTTGTTGCATTTGATTAAATTTTGATTTCTAAGAGAATAAAAAACGTGAGAACCCGGATGATCAAGTATACTATGCCACGTAGAGGGAGATATGATTGTTAAAACGGTGAGAGTGACACTAGCAGTGAATGTGGGTAGGAACGGATATAGGTCCCCCCTCACTATTGCATCTCGTAAGGAGTTTCTCGGTACGGAGTTCCGTTACGAAAAATCCAAACGGGTCAAAATTAATTGAGACAGAATTATGAGTAGCAAATTTTCTGACAAATTAGATTTTTATGATGTTTGGTGCATAAAGGACGTTTTGAAGAGAGAAGTAGGGGTGCGGTGGTGGGGTAAGGGTGTGGCCAAATCCTTGAATTGGAATGTGATGACCACTACCGACCATAATAGATTGTGGAGTTGGTAACTGACGCAGTTGAGGAAGATTACCTGAATTGTTGGTGAGATGAGACGTGGAGCCCGTATCCATGTACCACGCATTATCGGGATGACGAGGAGTCATTATAATGGATTATTTTCGGGGAAAGAAGAAAAAGAAGACATAAAACAAAGAGAACAATTCTGTTCTCGGGCAAAGAACACAAAACAACAACAAAAAATATTTCATGAGGGATGAAACAGAAACCGAGGGAGGCATGCTATTATACTCTTGCACTTTACTGTTTGCAGAAAACAAAAAACAAAAAATAAAAAACAAAAAACAAAAGGCACTTTACTATTTGCAGAAAACAAAAAACAAAAGGCACTTTACTGTTTGCAGAAAATAAAAAACAAAAGGCACAGAGAAGTGTGAAGCAGGGGTTAGGGGCAGTGTGTAGGGTTGAGGTTTCTCGAGCAGTGAGCCACATAGAACAGAGGCAAAACAAAAGAGGAAAAGAGAGAGTAGGGTTTAAGTTTTGGCTTCCGATACCATGTAAGATTATATTAATCTCCCTTGGGGAGCCTCTCATTAATACAAAATATATATATAGGTGTACAATGTGAAATCCTTATACAATAAGGAATCCTAATTCTACCATAATTACATAACACTAAATATGATAAATATAAACATGGTACACTTGTTAATAAAAACCTTACCTCAATCCTACAATAAAGATTGACAAGTAATCTGGAAAAGGGGAGCCTATACAAGACCTTTCCCTCATTACAAAAAATGTATTAACGTACAAAAAAGTTACATTTTTCATATGTCCTTCTAACTGTTGGAACTTGTCTTTTTTCTAAGGGTAGCCAACTGGGTGGGTACGGGGTGGGGCGGGTCCCGACAGGACAGGACCCGACGGGACGGGGGGTAGGGCGGGACCTGTCCTCCGACGAGATCCTCCGATGTCCAGTTTTATTCCCTCTCCCGTCAAAAAAGGGGGCTGGTCTTATCGGGGTAGGACGAGATCGGGTCGGGATCAGGTTTTCTGAGTTATTTTGTTTTTGCACTTAATTTTTAAAAATAGCATATATAAACACCTCAATAATTGAACAAGATAGTATAATAAAAATATCACAAGGCTGTTTTTGTGTCATTTATATTATTTAATAGAAATATGATTTTTTTGTAATACAATTTCAAAATTGCAACTTTGTGGTGTTGAAAGTTGCAAATAACATAGTAAAATTACAATTAAAAAATTACATATTTAAAAATATTTTTTCTAGTTTCTTTATAATATCTTGTGGTTCTTCAGTTGGAATTGGAATTTGTTGGTCAAATTGCTCGACGTCGCTTCCACTTCCGTCGGATAAGATTTCGTTGTAGTTTTCGTCGTCTTCTTCGTTGTTCTCCGGTTGACCGCACCTTCTACGCTCCGCTCGTATGCAATCTCTGAATAATACTGCAATCTGCAAATTTAAAAACATCTCTCCTAACAGTTGATCTAGGAAAATAGTTAAAAGCAGGATTATACATATCTCTAATGTAATGAATAAAACCATGAGAGGAAGGAAATGAAAAAGGCAAACCCTCAACCGCAACTAATTTTGTTATTGCTTCCCTATCTCTATGTTTATCATATTTAGGGCCTATAATTCCCCCCGTCATCGGGTTAATTTGATCATGTACTTGGTCCGGAATAGTATGTGAACCTTGTCCCGACTGAGAGCGCATTGGCGCACCCGACTTTGTAGACTCGTATTCATACCACATAGCTTTGTGAAAGTTTTTGTACATGTCTCAATAAACCTTCCGTCCCATTCTGACCTTTTTCCATTTTAAATTTATAATTTTTTTTTTACAAATTTGACATCTAACTACTTGATTCTCTTGGTCCCTATAAAAAAAAAGCTCATGCATCGATTTTAATTTTCGTTTTGTTAGGCCTTGTCTCGTACTATAGGAAATAGGAAGCGTTCCAGTTTCAATTGGAGGTGCACTGATGGGTGTGTCATCTAGATTAGTTGGTATGTCATCTAGATTATCTTCTAAATTAAAGTCTGGTTGAGTTGCAGAAAATATCTCATCGTCTAATGGTATATCATTAAAAAATCATGTTTCATCTATATATGTGTACTCAATCAAATCGTCCTGTCTAGAAATAAGATGACTAGAAGAAGTATTTACCCTTACTAGAAGAAGCACCCTTACCATTACCATTAAACATTCCTCTTATTCTTTCTATTTTAATTATGCTAATAAATAATTAAAGATAATGAAATTAAGTGCCCTAATTAAAAAAAAGTAACAATAATAATTTAAAGAAGGAACGAAGGTACCAAACGCCAACGTCACGTCGACGTGTAATCGATGTTGAAAATTGAAACTTCGTTCGATGGATGATCCTCAAGCTAGTTGTCAACTTCACTCCCAATTTTTGAACTTTGATATAGTTATACAAATGAACAAATAAAATTTAATATTTAGTAGATAATGTAGACATGTAGAGAGATAGATTAAGAGATTAAAGAGATTGTAGGAACATTTATGAGAAAGATGAAGAGAAAATAAAATATTTATAGTTGGAAAAATTGAGTTAAAGTGTAAATATAATAACTTAGAGGTTAAAAATAAACATTAAAGGGGTAGGAGGGTTTGGGGGAGGCCGAAAATGGCCGTTGCACAACGGCCAAAATATAAAATGGCCGTTATGCAACGGTTATTTTTGCAAAGGGGGGATCGGGCGGGACCGGGGCGGGTCGGCG
Source organism: Anisodus acutangulus (assembly GCA_029783415.1). Classification (NCBI taxonomy): domain Eukaryota; kingdom Viridiplantae; phylum Streptophyta; class Magnoliopsida; order Solanales; family Solanaceae; genus Anisodus; species Anisodus acutangulus. The sequence continues at coordinate 51,611,556 of CM056490.1, forward strand.
GGATCGGACTGGTCAGTACGGGCCCAGGCGGGACGAGCCCAGGTCCCGTCCCGAGTTCGAGTCCCATTCCGGTATTTTTTTTTTGCGGGATCGGGTTGGGACCGGAACGACCCGGCCCACGATCAGCCATTTTTCTAGTTGAAACAGTTCATTCTCTCTTGGGAACTCTTGAATAGAGTGATATAAGGTCCTATTTCCACTAGTGGCAGCCTGTTTAGCCAGAAAATCAACAACTTGATTGGCTTCCCTGAAGCAATGATTAATCTCATGATTAGTATTGTTGAGCAACCTGGTGATGTTGCTGACTATATCCTTGTGCTTCAAGTTTGTAGTGTCTTTGTATTTCAGCATCTCAGTGATAATTAGGGGTGGACATAAATATCGAAAAAATGAAAATCGGACCAAATCGAATTAATTCGATTTTTCGATTTCGGTTTCAATTTAATTTTTTGAAAATTTTGGTATTCGTTTCGATTTTGGGTACCTGTTCTTCGGTTAAACCGAATTTGGGTATAAGCTGCTACTTTGCATTTTTTCATAGCTGTTGTTGCCTGCTACAATGCTTCTGTAAAAGCATAATTCGTAAGGCCTTTGGCTCTCTTTGTTAACTATTTCCTGTAATTGAAGATTTTCATGCATGGAATTAAGTCACTAATTTTTCTTACGGAAATTTTGGCCTTTGACCCATATACATTTTCTCTGTTATTTTTTATGATTTTTCTTATTAGAGTCTCTCAATTTGTTTATTCAAGAATACATTTTTAGCATTTTATAGTCTCAGAGCTAGTCAATTCACGATTTTAATAGCTCATTTTAAATAAAAAATACACAAAATAGTCAATTTTGAATTAAAAAATAGTCCATTTAACAAGTAGAAAAATAGCCCATTATATGAGGCCAATACTGAAAAACCGAACTAAAAAACCGAAACAGAACTAGAAAATTGAACCGAACCGAACTAATTTGGTTTGGTGTTCGATATGCATAAGTGGAAAATCGAAAACCGAAGAACCGAACCAAATTTTTGAAAAAACGAATCCAAGAACGAAACGTCCACCCCTAGTGATAATCATAGAGTCCAATTCTATGTGAAGATTTTGGAGCACCTGTTGTTTGCACCAGTTTACACCGTATTCCACAGCTAAAGCTTCAGCCTGATTGTTGATTTTACAGTCAACAGAAATAGAGTAAGCCATGGTCATATCACTCACCTCATTTCTCAACACACCACCTATACCTGCTTTGTTTAAACCTTGAAAGAAGCAACCATCTGTATTAAGGTTAAGCATTCCAACAACAGGTTTGGTCCAAGATACCACAGTACATTTCACCCTTTGTTTCAATCTTTCCAGTTTGTAACAGATGTCAACCCAATTTCCTTCAGTTGAAATTGTTGGAAAAACATCTTGAATCACAGCTTTTATATTCCATATGAATTGAGTAACCATTTTGTAGTGGTAGAATCTACTCTTATCCCCATAACATGCTGTCTATGCTTTCCAGATTCCCCAGCGTATTAAAGTTGGAATGGCTTGAAGCAACACTTTGTAAACTATGTTTTTAGTTTTAATAGTCCACCATTTTCTAAATAAGGCTTTAATTGGCAAGTTCTGATGGATGATACCTAGAGGTGCGCTCCTATAGCTTTCCAAATGCATTCTGCTGCCTTACCTTTAATGAAAACATGTTGCATATCTTCATGTTTAGGTGCATAGCAGCATATCCTGTGAATTACCATTGATCAAAGCTCTTGGAAAAGGAAGCTTATTCAGGAACATTCTCCAACTGATAAAAGACATCTTGAATGGAATGGACTTGTGCAACAAATTATTCATGAAGAGATTGTTGTCTTTGTGTAGTTTGATCATATCCCAAGCTGAGTCATTGGAGAACTTCCCATCTTCAGTGTTGTTCCAAATAGCAGAGTCTCTTTTTCCTTCCAGACCAATACTAATAGACATGATGTGTAGGGCTATTTGGCTTGGTAGAGTATTGTACTGCTTCAGAATATTCCAAGTGTGATTCACCAGATAATGTTAGACTTTATCTTTGTAGTTGCCTCTATTCATGTAGTTAAGAGTATATATGAGCCAAAGGATCAATCTCCATCCAATTATCCCATCAAAAGCTGCATGTACCCCTATTAATCTTCCAAGTAATACATCTTTCACTCTTTTCTCTTGCCCATAGTTACTTCCAAGCTTGTGAATTTACTGCAGCCTATTTCTTTTTCACTGAATGCATTCTTGTACAATATTTTGCAGTCAAAAGCTCAGCCCAAAGAGAGTCTTCTTCCCTAAATTTCCACCATCTCTTTACAGCAAGACTGTTAGCAATGTCTCTCATGGCTCTAGTACCAATTCCTGCTTCTGTTTTGGGAAAACACATGTTCTCCAATGAACTCCAGGGGTATTTATTTTTTCCATTTGCAGCTCCCCAAATTAAGTTGTTAATATGTTTTTTCTATCAGCTCCAAGGTACCTTTAAAAGGGTTAATAGCAGACAGAATATATACACATATATATACACATATATATACATATATATATGTATATATATACATATATATACATATATACACTAGAAAGTATGTTACCTTGCCATGCATTGAGTCTTTTAGTGATTTTTGAAATCATGCAATCAAAGCAAACAATCTTTTCTTACTAATATAAATAGGGCATCCAAGATAGGTAAAAGGAAATTTTTTATCTGAAAAGTCAGTACAACTTCTAATCCTATTGATCCTATATGCACAAGTTTTAAGACTATTTAGGAAGAAACTCTTATCCTTATTAATCAATTGTCCAGAAATCAATTCATACTTCCTAAGTTGCTTTATAATGAGCTTAATAGACCTAGTGTTTCCACTACTAAAGATTACAATATCATCAGCATAAGAAATATCAGTGATTTGAGGGCCATTATTATGCATAGAGAAAGGAATAAAGTGGTGGGGAGGTGCGTCCACCCATATTTAATGACTTAAACACTAGGGTTCCGCATGTTGGAGTCTTTATCTCTTCACACGTGCATAATCTACTAAGTGAGTAGATGACCGTAGGGCCAAGAATCGTCAAATTTCGTTGAGAAATGAAAGAGATATTGATCCACGAAGAAAGGTGTTTGAGGCATGAAAATATGGTGTGGGACAAATCTACCACATCGGTGGGAAAAGGAAGAATTGTTCTCTTTATAAGTCTCAAAATTGGCTAAGGGTTTGGGACCCCAAGGGATAACTCATGTGTTTGAAGGAGGGAGGACCTAGGTGTGCTTGGGTTCGAGGCTAAGCCCACACGCGCGCCGCCGTCCGGTCCGGGCTTGGGTCACGGGTCACGGGTCACAGGCTTCTTCTGATATTATCTCTTTGGACCCCCAAATTGTTTAATATTTACAGTTTCTGCCTACCGTTTGGGTTGGTTTTTGGAACGTTAAAACTCCATTAATCTGCACTTAATCTCCTCTCTAAAAGCTCATTTATGTAGCACATTAAATCAGCCATTACTTGGTTGATTAACTCCCTCTCTAATGGCCATTACTTGGCCATAAACAACCATTACTTGGCAGTTGAGAAGTCCATCCCCTTGTGCTATATATTGAATCCATTTAGCTAAATTGTTGAGACTAAACTATATACTACACAAAGACAAATAGAAGAGAGAACAACACAATTTTGTCCAAAACAAGAGCAGAAACAGTGGACGAACACAGAAAAACTCTTCCTTCATTTTTCGTTCTTTAGCAAGTCGTTTCGTGTTTGTTTTCTTCGTCAGAATCAACATATTTGCTTTGTAGTGTTGATTAGTTGTTGTTTTATCTTGGGAGACTATTGCCCGTTAACGTAAAAGCATATATACGGGGCAATCTTGTCTTAAAGACAGAGAGCCATCTCTCGACTCAGCCACAGTTGTAACAATCCAGATTTAGTGTTTCTTGATTTCAGGTTATCAAGATTCAAGACTCAACAAGCTTGCGGAAGTTCTGAATATTGGCTGGTTTGTTTATCCTTTCGAACACTTGTAATATTTATTTACTTCCCGTACTGCTTTACATATCCAACAAGTTTAAGACAAGATTTTATTAGTGTTCGAAAGATGTCGGTCGAAAGTTGTGTGACCAAATCTGGATATGGTTGTGGTTTTCTGGTAGAAAATACTGATGATTATGATGTTGAAGGTCAACGTGTTCATGGTGTCACCGCTCCCGAGAGTGGTGGGAACAAGCGCTCACGAGAGGCTGAGGATGCCAACTCGGACAAAAGGAGAAGGCTGAAGATGTGGTTCTATCTTGTAGCAGAAGGCCTATATCTGTCCCAGACAAAGGATCCGAATTATGGTAAGGAGGAAATAGACACTCAGTCCGATGAAGTGACTGAAGTGGGCCAGAATCCGAAATTGGGATAAGTAATTTTTCTTCCTTGTCAAAAATAAGATTAAATGATGTCTGATTAAAAACGACTTAAAGTAAGGAGGAATATGAAAATGTTTTCACAAAATAATGTATATTCCTTACGCTTTAAAATCAGAAGTTTAATCTCATCTTCCTTCCCGTTTAAAGATTGGTTTTTGTAAAATGATCCGTTCTTTTAAGTGTAATTATTAAAAGTGTGTAAAGTATGTTCGCACACACAAGGGAAAAATATCCACTGACTGTGCGAAAACTGTTACCACTCTTAAGTAAGCGCCAAGAATTGTCTGGGCACCAATCATAACGGAAGAAGACTAAAAGCTAAAGACGTTGAGTCTGTCACACTATTTGGAAGAAGATCCTTCATAGGATGATATTGGACACTCAGTCATACAAAGCCTACGGGCGACTGGAGTGGGGCCAAAATTCCTTTGATAGGATGATATTGGACACTCAGTCATACAAAGCCTACGGGCGACTGGAGTGGGCTAGAATTTCCAGGTCTTAAATGATCTGAATGCCTAAAGAAAGGTAGTAAAGAAATTTGACACTCAGTCTGCCAAAGCAACTAGAGTGGGCCAGAGTATCCAGATCACATATGATCCGGTTACGCCCTAACCACGGGCAAGAGGTTGTTCATGTGAAGTAACGCCACCTCTAAAGTAGAAGGGGTTGGAGAGGTTGTCATCAATAGGTCTTCAGGATCTCATATACAAATGTTGTGATGTGGGGTGGCTTGGTAGAAGTTGGAATACCGAATGAGGTCTAGTTGGACCTAAGACTGTAGATTGCATATCCACCGGATCTGTAATAGCAGTAGTGTTTATCGCCTCTTGGTGTCAAAGAATGATGAATTCTTTGAAGATAACTTTCCTTGAAAAGGAAAAAGAAGTAATTGCTCAAGGTTAATAAGAACCCGCGAGTGCCTGACTGTCCGGAACTAGACGCTTCGTATCTAAAGGTCTCGGAAGTTGTCTATCCGAAACTTAATATTCCAGATCTACAGAACTCAGGGATTCTAGATGTTGAACCGAGACGGAGCAAAGAGGGGACAAAGACTTGTTCCAGGACTTCTAGCTTGTATGGTTGAGAATGAACCATGAACAATTAACAAATAATTGTCATCTCCAGAAGCGCTGCTTTGAAAAGAAGCTACAAAGAGAGAAATAGATTCCATCATATAGAACCATATTTGTGCAATGGTTGATCTTCCTCCGGGAAAAGAACCTTTGGGTTGTAAAAGTGGATACTCAAAAGTGAGTACAAAGTAGATGGATCTACTGAAGAGTATAAAGCCTCGGCTACTTGTACATGTGCTCCCCTGAGAGTAGCTTAACATCCAGGGCCATTGCAGTCTTGCATGGCATGAATGTTGAAGCAGCCTTCCTAACTGGAGAGTTGGAAGGGGAGAATCAGAGTTGGTTTGCTGGACTGTTGGGCTTCTTCCTGAACTTTCATTTTGGTCCCTAAAATATTTACATTTTGGTCCTGAAAGTTTTAGATAAAACTGAAATAATGAATCTGACCACATAAACATTGACTCTGAAGTTAGAAAGCCAACAGTTGAAAAACCAACAGTCTGAGAGTGGAAATTATATTGAAACAAAAGATATGGGTATCACAGATGACATCTTAGGAATTGGATTTCTAAGACATCTAACGGACTGGTCTAACTCCAAACTCAGTTATGAGATACTTGACAGCCTCGTTGAAGCCACCAATGGATATGAATCATAGAACTGATTGGAATCATGGTGCACCCATATACAATGAGTGATATGCGCAGGACACATATAGTTCAATGTATGTTACACACTACAACCGACCTGGTATCGGCCTACAAAACAGATCAGTTGAATTAATGTTCACTGATGATCTTAATAAATGATCAATAGAAGACGTTGAGTCGGATATGACAATATCTGAAATATTCACTTATCTACGAATTATGATATTCTGGATGTCCAGCGGTTCTGAGAGAACACAGTGATGCAAACTGGACATCAGATGTGAAGAACACCATTTCCACAAGTAAATGTGTATGGTGGGTCTTGGAAAATTCTCTAAGCAAACTTGCATCAACCGATTCATGATGGAATCGGAGTTTATCGCTTTATACAAAGCATGAAAGAAGTTGAGTAACTTCATGACTCCTTAGAGGACGTCCCTTATTGGGAGAAACCCGTGCCTTCAGCAGTTATACATTGTGGCTAGCCGGTCGTCTACAGGAAGGACACGGATGACGGCATCTGGACATATCTGTCAGGATCTGTCGGAGACATAAGTCCGTATGGTAGTTGATCATCACGGGTGTCACTTCCTTGATTACTAATCAAAGGATATAGCAGACCCTTTTTTAACTAAGGGACTACCCGGAGATCAAGTGTTCTGCCTGTCTAGGGGAACGGGCTTAAAACCCAAACAATATGAACATTTGCGGTGGTAACCCAACCATACTGACTGGAGATCCCAAGAATTTGGTTAAATGGGAAAACTAAGCTGCAAAAGGTTCAGTTGAGCGCTTCGGTGGAAGCAAGAGCACCTCAGATGATGATTTCTGTAGGAAAACATGAATCCAAAGTTGTTCCCGCGATAGACATTAAAGTGCTACCTACATGGTGGGTAAAGATTAAGCTTCCAAACCTTTAACGATCCTCAAACGGTTGAGGTTAAGGTTGGGGAAACTTTTAATGATTCCTAACACTTGTGAAGTGGGGTATAGCAGGATACCTTGTAGGAGATCACCTATTTAAGTGCGAGGACATGCCGCCTCAAATGAACGCACTTAAGAATCCAAGTGTGTCCACGGCCACAACAGACAAAACAATAAGAAGAAAACGAATAAGGAGAGTTATTGTGTTGATATCATTGTCTTGGCTTACACTAAACACTGATGGTTCAAGACATCACGTTCACCGCGCAGTAAGTAAGTCCAATGGTATTCAACTAGGGAAGGTTCAAAGCAGAAGCTACCTCTCCTGATGTAATATCTTTTCGCTGAAAGATTGCTGAAAGTAGGCACCTTGTGTGTGCGCCAAAATCTCTTTCAAGAGAGGATTGTTGGAAATTTGCCTTTGGTGGGGAGGTGCGTCCACCCATATTTAATGAATTAAACACTAGGGTTCCGCATGTTGGAGGCTTTGTCTCTTCACACGTGCATAATCTACTAAGTGAGTAGATGACCGTAAGGCCAAGAATCGTCAAATTTCGTTGAGAAATGAAAGAGATATTGGTCCACGAAGTAATGTGTTTGAGGCATGGAAATATGGTGTGGGACAAATCTACCACATCGGTGGGAAAAAGGAAGAATTGCTCGCTTTATAAGTCTCATAATTGGCTAAGGGTTTGGGACCCCAAGGGGTAACCCATGTGTTTAAAGGAGGGAGGACCTAGATGTGCTTGGGTTCAAGGAGTAGCCCACACGCGCGTTGCCGCCCGTCCGTCCCGTCCTGTCCGGGCACGGGTCGTGGGCTTTGGGCTTTGTCTGATATTATCTCTTTGGACCCCAAATTATTTAATATTTACAGTTTGGTCCCTGAAATTTCTGGAAATATGAATTTGGAAACAACGGAAGGGAGAAAGTTTCTGCCTACCGTTTGGGCTGTTTCTTGGAGCATTAACCAGCCATTACTTGGTTGTTAACTCCTCCATAAACAGCCCTCCTTTATTGGCCATAAACCTATCATTAACAACCCTCCCTAATGGCCATAAACATGTCATTAACAGCCCTCACTAATGGCCATTAACAGTCGTATTTTGGCAGTTGAGGAGTCCCTCCCTTATGCTATATATTGGAGCTTTTTGGCTCAATTGTGTTACACACAAAAACGAGACACACTATATACACAGAGACAAAACAGAAGAGAAACAGAAAATTTAAAACGTGAGCAGAAACGTTGGGACGAAAACAGAAAAACTCTTCCTTCCTTTTCCGTTTTTCAGCAAGTCGTTTCGTGTTTTGTTTTCTTCGTCAGAATCAACCTATTTGCTTTGTAGTGTTGATTAGTTGTTGTTTTATCTTGGGAGACTATTGCCCGTTAACGTAAAAGCATATATACGGGGCAATCTTGTCTTAAAGACAGAGTGTCAGCACTCGACTCAGCACACAGTTGTAACAATTCAGATTTAGTGTTTTTTGATTTCAGGTTATCATGATTCAAGATTCAACAACTTTGCGGCAGTTCTAAATATTGACTATTTGTTTATCCTTTCGAACACTTGTAATATTTATTTACTTCCCGTACTGCTTTACATATCCAACAATATATATATATATATATATATATATATCAGGAATTTGATTGAAGTTATTCGGACGTGCGTACATGAATTTTATAGGAGTAACAAATATGCAATATGTAGAGAGAGAAATAACTTGATGCAGATTTTCTGATAATAAAATAATAAAGTCTTTTTAAGAATCCTTAGAGTTGATTATTTCAAATAATATATGATCAACCAAATTATTTTTCACTTAGAAAGAGATCTTAACTATTCAAAATATATGAAATTATTTTGACATTCTACATAGCGGTGAAAAATTGCGATCACTAGAAATTGCAATTTAAAAAAAGTACATGGGTCAAGTTATTTTTCGCTTCAAAATAAATTTAAACTATTCAAATATATGTAAAATTATTTCTTTTATGCATTCTACATAGTGGTAAAATTTGAGATCGCTATATGACTAGAATTTGGCAAAAAAGATAGAGACATTTATGTTTATCTTGAACATACGGTTCTTGATGTTGATAATTGAAAAGGTACTATTGATCGAGTTTGTTTGTTTTCTTGGAAATTGAGCTGTAGACAATAAAATTTACGTCGAGAAAATAATAATCAAGACAGGAAAATATCGCAACAATTGCAATATTTAATTTCAGATATGAGTGTTACAATCTCTATGAATCCTCTAATTCGTCTTTTCAATAATAAATTCAAGGATTTTGAGTTTGATCTTGAACTTATACTTGATTTGGTGAATTTAATCTTGACTTGTACTTAAATTTAAGGGCTTTTGAGCTTGATCTTGAATTTAGTGAATTTGATCTTGACTTGAACTTGAATTCAAGGGCTTTTGAGCTTGATCTTGAATTTGGTGGTCTTGATCTTGATTTGTACTTGGATTCAAGGGTTGTTGAGCTTGATCTTAAATCTTTGTCTTGATTTCTAGAACTTGTAGAGAAATCCTTGGGTGCTTGAATGTTTGTAGCTTTTAGAGAAATCTGCGACTTTTGATCCACGAGCTCTCTCTGGCTTTTTGTTAGAATTCTTGCCCCTTTTTTGAATTATGAGACCCCTAGTTATGGTTGTAGGATAGAGAAGTTTCGACAGACTCCTTTCAACCAATCAGATTTAAGTTGACATGACAAATATTTGATTGGTCGGAACATGTCATTTGTACACGTGACATATTTTCATTGATCTTTGATTTGACTGGCCATGATGTGTCATTTTTACATGTGGCATGATCCTATTGGCTCTTTCATTTGACTTGGCGTGCCACATCATTTGACACATGACACCAATTCGAGCCTCTAGGATAAAATGACATTTTGGGCGTGACAAAATGGGTTCATCATTTGTAGCCCAAATCAATGGACTAGCCCAACCAAAATTGAACCATTAATTAAATTCATATTTATTGGACTTAAATAATTAATCAATTATATTAATTCACAATATTTATATGGACTAATATATCTTGAATTTAATATAATCCGAATTTTAGTGGATCTTAATTTAAAGAAATTTCGTTATCCACATCAGCATTTATATGAATTCCAGGAACAACTAAGACTTTATCAACTTGTAAAATGGATCATGTAGCAGCTACTTCTTTTGTTTGTCGTATAATTTTGCTTAGAAGTCTGTTGAGAAAATTTCATTAAAAAAGGATGCAAAAACGGTTTTGTTAATAACATATATGCTGTTGCATTTGCCAATAACCCAATATTTCATGAAAGGAGAAATTACATTGAGACAAAATACAATTTTATTAGAGATTGCTTATCCAAGAATTGGAGCTTGAGTTCGTGAAACTACAATATCAAATTGTTGACATTTTCACCAAATTGTTGATGACTAATATGTTTTAGAAGCTATGAATATCTCTTGGTGTGATAAATCAAATTGGATGGTGGCAATGCTAAAAAGTCTCTATTTTTCCACTGAATTTTTGACTGAAAAATGTCCAATGTCTATTTCCCCTGAATGTCTATGGGAAAAACCTAAATAGTAGTGTTGTCACACAAAAAAATTTAAAAGTTTTTCAGTGTTTTAATGGGAACCTGTTTCGCATCATTCGTTTTCTCAATGAGCTGGTTCGATGGAAATAAGGTGAGAAAATCATATTTTATAGCACAAGTTTCCACTAGGAAAAAACTATGTTTCTAGCAGTGTGGGGTAAGATATTAAATTTTCTTCATGCAATTTATCTATTTAGTTCAAAATCTAGAACATTGGTTCAGAGTTGTTAACAGTCCCACATCGTATATGGAATGGGAACATGAACTCCTTATATGGATTTGGACAGTCCTCACTCTACAAGCTAGTTTTTGGGGTTGAGTTAGGCCCAATATCCATTCTTTACCGGAGGATCCATGTACTATCGTTTTTAATTTGGTTTTGTTCGTCTACTTAGGAAAAGGAGAAAGTCTATGTAATTAAATTGAGATATATCATGCTAAGCTAGATAATGCTGATGCATCCCAGCCAATTTGTACAAGCCAAATTGCAAAGAAGAATTAATCATCCTTTCCTCCCCTTCTCTCCTACTGAGTTTGAGTGTTAAAGTATTATCTTGCTCTCTCCAAATTTATTTAAACACACCTGTGGGCCTATCCAAATCAATTCATCTTGTCAATTGTTATTTGGTTACTAGCTACATCAGATAATCAGTTTTTGAACCAATAACATTTAATAACTTGATACAGATTAAATATACCTATTATATATGTTAAAAAGTTATACAAATACCTATTATGGCAAAGATTAAAAGAACTGATATGCTTAGCAAGGTACTAACTTGCATTAGTGGCAAAAAGGAACAAAAGGCATTTATTAACCATTTCTTTACAAACAAGGTCCTATATCCTTCTTATATTTATGAATGGCATTACTGACTATAGTTATACCTCTTTATAACGGTTATTTTTTATAATAATATTTTACTATAACAATTAAGTTTGTTTTAAAATTGACTTTCATATTATGTTATATTATACTCCCCCGTCTAAATTTATGTGTTTTACTTATCTTTTTTGTCTGTCCCAAAAAGATTATTACTTTCTATATTTAGTAAGTTTTTCAATTCAGGACAGGTTTAAGACCACAAGATTTAAAAGACCCCATACATCTTTAATTTAAAATTACAAGATTCAAAAGTCCCCCTTTATTTTTTAATTTTCGTGTCAAGTTAAACTAAGACACTTAAATTGGGACGGAGGGAGTATATTCTTTGTAGCGGCATCTTACTACAACAATAAAAAAATCTTGAACACAAATGACACCAGTATAAAGAAATCTGACTGTACATAAATGATGTATAGTACACCATGTAATATACATCCTATATTCAAATAATATTCCCTTTAAGTTATAATACCACAGATAGTATACCATTTTTACAAAAAAATTTACATTATCAGCAAATATTAATATTTGATAGTCAACCGCACGTAAAATTCTTAGTAAGCGGTGTCTAGCAGTGATAGAGGCAAACTCAAAATTTTAACGCAACGGAGTCATTAAATTAAGAAACATGAGCTAGCTGCTTAACCAGTATCCCTAAGGCTATATTAGCGTTTAGTTAGGTGATAAGTTAATATATATATATATATATTATTATTTTATTTTTATTTTTTGCAGAAGTTTACTCGGTCCCGTGACCCCTCAATATTCATGAGAATGGGTCTGGGCTCCGTCCCTGATAATAGCAGATTAATTATCATTTTTATCATATCACAAACATAATGCTATGATTAAAGACCAGTCATTATTAATGAAATCGCAAACAATATTACAAAAAACATGTTGGATATGCAAAGCAGTACGGAAAGTAAATAAATATTACAAATGTTCGAAAGGATAAACAAATAAGCCAATATTCAGAACTGCCGCAAGGTTGTTGAGTCTTGTATCTTGATAACCTGAAATCAAGAAACAAAAAATCTGGATTGTTACAACTGTGGCTGAATAGAGAGATGTCTCTCTGTCTTTAATACAAGATTGCCCCGTATATATGCTTTTACGTTAACGGGCAATAGTCTCCCAAGATAAACAACAACTAATCAACACTACAAAGCAAATAGGTTGATTCTGACGAAAAAAAACAAACACGAAACGACTTGCTGAATAATAGAAAATGAAGGAAGAGTTTTCTGTTTTTGTCCATTGTTTCTGCTCATGTTTTGGACATAATTTGTGTTGTTCTCTCTTCTGATTGTCTCTGTGTTGTATATATTAGTAGTCTCAACAATTGAGCCAAAAGGCTTCAATATATAGTATAAGGGGAGGGACTTCTCAACTGCCAAGTAATGGTTATTTATGGCCAAGTAATGGCCATTAGTGAGGGAGTTAATCAGCCAAGTAATGACTGATTTAATGTGCAACATAAATGAGCTTTTAGGGAGGAGATTAAGTGCAGATTAATGGAGTTTTAACGCTCCAAAAATCAATCCAAACGGCAGGCAGAAACTTTCTGCCTTCCGTCGTTTTCCAATTTCATCTTTCCAGAAACTCCAGGGATCAAACTGTAAATATTAAGTAATTTGGGGATCCAAAGAGATAATATCAGAAGAAGTCCACGTCCCGTGACTCAAGCTCGGACTGGACGGGCGGGCGGCCGCGGGCGTGGACTTAGCCTTGAACCCAAGCACATCTAGGTCCTCCCTCCTTCAAACAAATGGGTTACCCCTTGGAGTCTCAAACCCTTAGCCAATTTTGAGACTTATAAAGAGAACAATTCTTCCTTTTTCCACCGATGTGGTAGATTTGTCCCACACCATATTTCTATGCCTCAAACACCTTACTTCGTGGACCAATATCTCTTTCATTTCTCAACGAAATTTGACGATTTTTGGCCCTACAGTCATCTACTCACTTAGTAGATTATGCACGTGTGAAGAGATAAAACCTCCAACATGCGGAACCCTAGTATTTAAGTCATTAAATATGGGTGGACGCACCTCCCATCAAAGGCAAATTTCCAACACACACATACTCTTATTTGGGCCAGAGAGGCCTAGTACACAAGCATAATCCATAAACTAACACTTTGTTTGGATCGTAGTTACCTATCGTTCATTAATGTACTGTGTTCTATTGTATTGTATTGTAGTGTGCTGTTTAGTAAATAAAATGTTTGGATAGACTGTATCATTTGTTGTTTAATAACATATTTTTTGTTTAGATTGACTGTATTATAATGTATTGTAACGGATAAATTTACTAAAATGTCCTAAACTATTATAAATATTGAATCGTGCAATAGCATAATATCAGACCATTAACAAACACTTAAAATTGAGGAAGACTTGAAAACCCAAACACCAATCATGATTAAAAGCATGAATATTGAACACAAACAAATTCAGATTTCAAATTGAATCCTAAATAGTTAGAAAACGTCATAAACCACTCAGAATCATTGAAATTTCATTGATACAAAAAGTTTGATGAAGCCCACAAAAAGTCCCTGAACCTCTTCTCTAGAAATCAAGAATTCCTAAAACCCAATTAACTTTTTTTAACTTTTTTTTTTAATTATCATTGAGGTGTACTGTTACCAAAATACCTAAACCTCTTCTCTATTAAAATAACACTTTGTTTTTGCTTCTTTCAATACTAGTAGACATGCATAACGTACAGGTTGTTTCCAAAAGCAAACATCCACTAACTTCTACACAATTTTTCTACGGAAGAGATTACCAGTATGATACAATTTCAAAGTCATGGTTTAACAGAAGTATGGAAAAGCAAAACAAATAAATAAAACATTCTATGCATAAAAATAAAACAAGAAAGTGATTATGCTTTGTCTTGAGCCAGGGTCTCTCGGAAACAACCGCTCTAGCTACCAAGGTAGAGGCAAGGTTCGCATGTAGAGGCAAGGTTCGCATGTAGAGGCAAGGTTCGCATACACTCTACCCTCCTCAAACCCCACGTTGTGGACTTCACTGGCTATGTTATTGTTGTTGTTGTTGTAAAGTGCATAAAAGCAGAATACAAATAAGAACATGCAACTTTGTGCATAATAACAGAATACAAATAAGAACGTGCAACTTTGAACAACGGCAGAACAATAAGAAGTTTTAAATAGATGGTTATGGAGAAAAACAAGCACCTGTAACTTTAAAATAATGGCAGAATAATAAGAAGTTTTAAAAAGATGGTTATGGAGAAAAATAAGTACTTGTAACTTTGAAACAATGGCAAAAACTTGAGCAAAAAGCAGAGTATAAAGTTAGAAGAAGCAAGAAGACGTAAGGACCAATACAACAAAGCCAAAACGTAGAAGGAGATAGAAGAAGGAAGAAGGCCTGGAGCAGATAAACCATATCTAGGAGACAGAGGAGGAACGTAAAAGACGTAGGGTATGATATTTTGGTGTGGTTAAATAATATAGGGTAAATGGTAAAATAGGATTATGAAATATTAAATAAGGGAATAATTGGAAAGAGAAATTAGGTAACAATGGAATAACACCAAATCAGTTATATAAAATGGGGTTTTTTATTGTTACGTAACAACGAAATTTAACATGATACAATACATTTTAAGTAACAATTAAAACAAATATTATTTTTATGGTAACGATACAATACAATACAACGAGTAACCACGTTCCAAACGAAGTGTAAGATAGCTCACAAACACAACTAATTAAGTACAGATAGAATTAACATAATCTGCCTTGCCCCTGAGATTGCTCTTCTTTTTAACACAACTAAAATAGCTCACAAACACACAACAATGTTGTCGAACGAGCCCAGTAAGTGACTCTAAAGAGAATTGAAAATGCCAAAGGATAGAAGTTGCCCTTTCCAACCTAAATAAAACTAAACCACCACCAAGAGAATTAATCAATGGTCATTTCCTTACCATGTGAATTGTAATAATTCCAAGAAGGAGCCATCTCCGGTGAATTAACAACGAGAACCACCTTTCCGCCGCCACCCTTTTGCTCTCAAAGTTGATGGCAAAAGGGTGGCTGCCCACAAGGAAAACCATGCAAAGGAAGCCTCACATGAAAGGGGAGAGAGTTCGTTGAGAAGGCTTGGCTTAGTGTTTATAAGGGTGGTTGCTTGATTCATGATGGCATAAAAAGAATAGTTTATGTTACTGTAAGAGCAAGAGACGGATTCAAAATTTTGAATTTAAAAAAGAAACTTATTGAATTTTACCAAATTTGTAATTAAACCTCTTGCTCCGCCTTCGGTGGCTGGTGATGAATCTTTAATTTAGATGAACAAATCAAGATAGTATATAACAACAGGTAACTCCTCATATCAAGTCTAATATGACGATATCCTAAAAAGTACAATAATAACGTACATAACTAGTTAAATTGTATTGATAGTTATTTATATTATGCAGTGTATATAATTGAGTTCATATTGAAGTAGTAAATATTCATTTAATCCTTAATTAGAAGTTTCAAATTTGAATCGCGTTTGGAAAGAAACGTTTACCTGAGGGGAATTTTTTTTAATTTCAGTTTGAATTAGTTAGGTCTCAAAAGGATTATCAAATATTCTATCGAATGGAAAACCAAATGAAAGAGTGAAGTGACTTGGGTGTAGTGTATTGTCACTTTTGGGTAAAGTAGGCAGGAGAAAAGAGAAATGGAATACTGGGATTGGAAGGGATCTTCCAAGGGATATGCCATTGGCGCCTCACTGCTCCACATCATAGATCTCATTTCTATACGACTTTCATTATTCTTTTGGCCCCTTCGATTATTTAAATTGTCGTCACACTTTACTTTTTATAGCTAGGTTATATTTGTTGGTGCTCTATTGTACTTTATAAAGCAGTACGAGAAGTAATAATTATTACAAGTGTTCGAAAGGATAAATAAATGGTCAATCTTCAAAACTGCCGCAAGCATGTTGTGTCTTGAATCTTGATAACCTTGCAAAGCCAATGTTGAGAACTGTCGCAAGCTTGTTGTGTCTTGAATCTTGATATCCTGAAATCAAGAAACAACTAAATCTGGATGGTTACAACGTTGTGTGTTGAGTCGAGTGATTGCACTCTGTCCTTAAGACAAGATTGCCCCGTATATATGCTTTTACGTTAGCGGGCAATAGTCTCCCAAGATAAAACAACACTTTAATATCAACACTACAAAGCCAATAGGATGAGCCTGCCGAATAAAATAAATATGAATCGACTTACTGAAGTTATGGAATAGGAAGGAAGAGTTTCTATCTTCTCTTCTCGTTTGTCTCTGTAGTGTATATCTTGTGTATATGTGTGGGTTTGCTCACTGATTTTCGTCACAATTTGCTCACTGTTTTGAGCCATTTTGTGGCTGTTTTGCTGTGTTTCCAGTGCTGTTTTGCAGTCTATATTCCTCACTGTTTTGTCTCAAATTTCAGTCTGTTTTTTGCCACTGAATTGAGCCAAAAGAGGCTCAATATATAGCATGGATGAGGGGCTAAACAACTGCCCAAAACATGACTGTTAATGGCCATTAAGAGGGCATTAAAACAGCCAAGTAATGGCTGATTAATGCCTCAAAAAACAGTCTCAACGGTAAGCAGAACCTTCCTAGAAACTCTGGGGACCAAACTGTAAAATATTAAACTTCAGGGACCAAACTGTACATCTGGCAAAGTTTTCAGGTCCAAAAAGATAATATCATAAAGTTCCCACAGTCCGGGACGGGCGGGCGGCTGGCGGCGGTGGCGCGCGTGTGGGCTTAGCCTTGAACCCATGCACATCTAGGTCCTCCCTCCTTTAAACACATGGGATACCCCTTGGGGTCCCAAACCCTTTACCAATTAGAGACTTATATAGAGAGCAATTCTTCCTATTCCCACCGATGTGGTAGATTTGTCCCACACCACATTTTCATGCCTCAAACACCTTACTTCGTGGACCAATATCTCTTTCATTTCTCAACGAAATTTGACGATTCTTGACCCTACGGTCATCTACTCACTTCGTAGATCATGCATGTGCGAAGAGACAAGGTCTCCAACATGCGGAACACTAGTGTTTAATTCATCAAAGATGGGTGGATGCATCTCCCCGCCAAAGATAAATTTCCAACAATATTTTCTTAGTAACTAGTAAGACCCTGTTTTATATAATTTAGAAGGTGAAATCATCATGCACGTGGCATAGTTTAGACAAATGTTAACAACAAAAGATGTTCTTTTTATTTTATTTTTGCAAATATAACTTTGTTAACGGATATTGAGCCCCTAAATTATATTATCCACGATCCAGTTAACAAAGTCTGGGCGTGCGGGGAGTGTTAAGAGTCCGACATCGAATATTGAACGAAAACATGAACTCCTTATATGAATTTGGACAATCATCATCCTACCTTTTAGGGTTGCGTTAGACCCAATATCCATTTTTATACTATTACAACTCAAAATTTATGGTACTAGCTCATGGTTTTTTTATGCATGTTTAACTCTTCCCACATTAATTTAGCCGTCATGGCAAATTAGAGTTATGTACACAAAACTTAGATTAAAACAAATTAAATGGCACGTCTTGAATTTAGCTTGTAGACGTCCTTTTCCGCTTCTCTTGTTGATTTTCTAAGCAAACAACTTTAACCTTACCTAACATGTTGTGTTGCATTAATATTTCGGTTTAATTATTCTTTTATCATAAAGGTAAGTTAATATGGGAAAATGTGCTATTTTGTTTTGTTTTTAGTTTTATCTTACCTTTTCGGTAATTTCCATTTTCTTGTCTTTATTCATTTTGTGTCATGTACTTGTGCCTAAATCATGGCATCAACAAACAGCACACATATATTCAGCACAATATTCAATGGCATATTCAGTCATTTCTGGTAGTATCTTTTTCTCAAATAATATTCATGATCTCCTTTTTGCTCCCCCACCCCCTATTCTTGTGGGGCCAACAATGTTTTGAAGCACATGATGCGATTTTAGTAAATGTTAAAAAGAAACAGAAAGAAGAAAAGATTAATATAAAATTTTGAAAATAAAAACTTATATGAAACTCCAAAGGAAAAATATTCAAAACCAATATAAATATGGATAATTATATTTTTGGACCGCTCAAAAATATATGTACTATAGGTTTTGTATATTAAGTGTAAATATATTTGTATACATAAAATATATCTAATATGTATAATTATAAATAGTATACATAATAGTGTATAGATTTTATATATTTTGACTAGCGTTCGTAATTAATTTTCGCTGACGGATCAAAAATGAAAAAGCTCTAATTGTTACAATATGTGTGCATGACAAAATAGTAAATCATCAAATTTTGAATTATAGAAAAAAAAATTACTCCTATTAAATAAAATCCAAAAAGAAATATAATTTTCTTACAAATTAAAGCAAGGTGAAAGCATGCACCCCACAGAGGTTTCACTTATTGGCCTCAGAGTAAAGAATGAATTTTGGACCTAACTCAACCTCAAAAGTTAGCTTGTAGGGTGAGGATTGTCCAAGTACATATAAGGAGTCCATGTTCCCATTCCATTTATGATGTGAGATTCTTACACTCACCCGCACGCCCAAACCTAGTTAACTGGAGCGTGGACAATATAATTTGAGGGTCCAACATCGGTGAACAAAGAATTGGAATGAGGCTGACTCTGATACCATGTAAACAATGAATCTTGGACCTAACCTAACCCAAAAATCAAGCTTATAGGGTGAGGATTGTCCAAGTCCATATAAGGAGTCCATCTTCCATTCCATTTACGATGTGGACTCTTAACACTTAGTCATATTAGAGGTGATGAAATGCAATTTCACGTCAGAGCAAGCTTTGAGAAATGTACCAAATTTGTAAAACATTATTGACAAAAGGAATGGAGTGGGATATACAAATTACAAGAGTCTGTTGCATTCTGCACCCTTGATGTGTGCTCTTATGATTTGCACTTTATCCTATATTTTTCATGATATGAACCCTAATCTCTTTATTTCCTTGCAAAAAATTAAAATCATCCTTTTCATAAATTTATCATGAGGGAAAAAGAGGAATACAAATAAGAATAAATTTAAAAAATTGTAACATAAAATTAAAAGAGAGCTCAATCAAACAAACTTTTATCTCATTCCCTTCAAAGCACCAAGCTAAAACTAAAAGAAAGGGATTAAGATCCCTCTAGTAGTTTTTGTTCCAGTGTTGTTCTATGGTTACCTAAGAACTCAACCCCTTTTATTTTACCTCCAATTTCCATGGCAAATAAAGTAAATGAACCATAATCTGAGACCAAGCTGTTTCACTGAACACTAGCTTGTTAGCATGGGATTTGTTGCGTGAAAAGAATAGAGCAGTATTTCAGTAATCAAAGTTAAAGAAAACAAGCTAGTGTTCTTTTCACATAACAAATTCCATGCGTCCGGCTTCCTTCCGCTCCGACTGAGGGGTGTATTAATAAATATTAATATAATATTCATTATAATTAGTGATGTATAATTATGATAGTTATTGTATTAGGACTCCGCCTTATACACACTATATATATTTGTATTAATGAGAAAGGCTATTCAAGAGAAAATTAATATAATCTTACAAGTAAAAAATTACTTTTATTTTAAAAAAATATTTTTCTTGGAAAATATTCAAAAATACCCTCATATGAAATATATGACAGGTTGGAGATTAGACAGGTCTAGTCTACAATTCAAAAACCCAATGCCAAAATCGTACGTTCATCAGTGGCTCAAAGAGGTCGATTATTTGGTTGCTACACGTCATAATTCATATATAGGAACCTAAACAAAATACATTATGATCATGTACGTACTATTTGAAAGCAACGACTCATTTACCTCTCGTCTTTCACGTGGCCGATATATATCTATGTGTTAGATAGAATAATTTTTCTTCGGGATTTTTTTCATTATTTATAATATATATAATTGTACAAATGTTGATTCCTAATACAGTACGAATCTTAACTTACCTTAAATGGTTGATTCCTAATACAATAAGAATCCTAAGTTACCTTAAATATACATCTATCATAATTATAAAATATACTGTGAATATTCGCGAATACTCCCCATTAGACGGAGCGGGAGGAGGCCGAACGCAAAGGCTGGATCGAAAGTCGGTGAAGAGCTGTCGCGGTAGTCTCTTTGTGAAAATGTCTGCATATTGATACGAGGAAGGCACGTGTAATATTGACCCGACCACGGGCAACTTTCTCTCGTACAAAGTGGATATCTATCTCAATATGCTTAGTCCGATGATGTTGGACCGAATTATGAGACATATAGATGGCAGATATGTTGTCACAATAGACTATAGACGCCTTTCGTAGTGGACACTGGAGCTTCAAAAGAAGATTTCAGAGCCAACAAATCTCAGCAACGACATTAGCAACTCCATGATACTCTACTTCAGCGCTCGAACGGGATAACGTGGCCTGCCACTTGGCGGACCATGAAATAAGATTATCCCCAAGAAATACACAGTAACCTGAGGTGGAGCGACGTGTATCGGGGCATCCTGCCCAGTCTGCATCCGTGTAAGATAGTAACTTATTTGGGGCAGAGGGATAGAGATGTAGTCCAAAATTCAGTGTGCCCTTAACGTATCTGATAATACGTTTGAGGGCAGCAAAATGAGACTCTCGAGGGTCGTGCATAAACAGACACACCTGCTGAACGGCATACGCAATATCAGGCCTAGTGAAGGTAAGATACTGAAGGGCACCTGCAAGACTCCGATATAGAGTGGGATCCGAAACTGGCTCACCGTCATTGACACTGAGCTTGGATTTCGAGTCAACCGGAGTTGGCATAATTTTACAATTTGTCATCTTAGCCTTGTACATTATCTCTTCTGCATACTTACGTTGACACAAGAACATAGTAGCTGCAGATCTGGTCACTGATATATCCAAGAAATAGATGAGCTTGCCCAAGTCAGTCATAGCAAATTCTGTTTTGAGCAGAGCAATGATTTCATTCTTCAAACTGTCATAGGAGGCAGTAAGAACAATGTCATCCACATATAATAGCAAATAAGTCATGTTGCTACCTCGATGAAATCACACTTGCTGCATATAAAATCGATCTGCAGAAGATACCTGGCAAAGAGATCATACCAAGCGCGGGGTGCCTGTTTCAAGCCATACAGTGATTTCCTGAGACGACATACATATTGCGGGACTGCCGGATGAACAAAGTCAGGGGGCTGATGCATGTACACAGTTTCTTTCAAATTCCCGTGAAAAAAACATTCTTGATATCAAGCTGATGAATCGGCCAATGCATGCCCATAGCAATACTGAGAACAGTTCGAATAGTAGTCGATTTAACAACCGGACTGAATGTCTCACCACAATCAATACTCTCTTGCTGATTAGTACCATTGGCAATCAATACCCTCTTGCTGATTAGTATCATTGGCAACCAGTCTTGCCTTATACTCTAGTTCAATAATTACTAAAACAGGAAAACAAACATTAAGACCATGTTAAAGGAATTGGGAAAACATCATGATAATTTTTTTTTTTATTTAACTAACTTTTTTGGTCAATATGGAGAGGGTGTGTGCATGGATAACGAATGAACACGGAGAAGGAATAATGGTGTTTTTTCAAGAAATAACTAGCAAATTAGCATGGAATATAACGAATATTGATTAATACGTAATCGATCGAACACTATTTAAAACGGCTCTATCTTCACTAGTGCATTTAATTAATTAGTACTCTATACTTGGGAAATAAAATTCTTAGGGGAAACAATTAAGTCAACTAAGGTGGAGTTATTCCGTGAACCATATATTTCATTATCTCTATAACCTAACCTAATGGTCAATATTCAATTTTAAGTTGAAACAAACTATAGTTCACAATTACTCAGATTTTTAAAGAAAAAGAAAAGCACCTTCATGAAAATAGAGTCTCCCTTTGGAATGTATTTAAATTTTAAACATGTCACCACCAACGTGCTTTATACCTGCACGCCAAAACTTATCTTATTTAGGATTTAGCCACCAATTTCAATTCAAGAAAGTACAACAAAGTTGTAGTCACACTCTTGTCAATTTTCCTGTTTGTCAATTAAAGTGGAAAAGACCTGGAGTACGATTCAAAAGAAATAAAATCATAGTGGAAAAGAAAGATCAATAGTGAAGAGTAAAGACCTATCTACATTTGTAAGGTCAGGACTTGTTCATTTTCCCTTAACGTCATGATAATTTGGCTAGAGATTTATCTCTTTTCTCTTACTTAATTAACGCTCCACTAATTTAAACAATAAAAACTAAATTTGGCAAAAAAGTATTAAATCAATTTTAAAACATCAAATAGACATCTTTCTTTAAATATTAAGAAACTCCGTAATTTAACATTCTTACTTTTTTTAGTTATGACATGTTCTTCCTAAGATGGTTTGTTCAAAACTTTATTTCTGACTTCTGTTTATTTCATCTTCTTGATTCCTTAGATAAGCTTCATGTCTAAGATAGAAAGGAAATACCTTATATCTAGATTCATAGTTACTACTCCCTCTCTCAAATTTAATGATAATGTTTGTTTTTCGAAATTTAAATTATGTAGTTTTTTTTCAACATTTTAAAATATGTTTATTTTTAATATTTAATTTTTATCTTAAAATATTGAGTTAAGAAAATAGACCAACCTGCAATTACTTACGAGGAATTTCTGGTGCTTTTTCAACAACCTCTGGCAAATCAAAGTTGATTCCAAGTTGAATACTCGAATGTTTCTCCATGATCATCTTCAAGCAATCTCCGCCACACCCACCAACGTCAACAAGCGTTTTCACCCCTTGTAATCCATCATATCCCTCTAAAATTGCCTTCATAAATGGCACAAACACTCCAGACATTGCATTTAACATAAGGCTATTCATCTCCAGGTTTTTTCCATAGTAATCGTAAGCTGGCTCGCCATTTGCCTTCACAAATGGCTCGGTCGACGAATCATTGATGGCCTCGTGAACCATCGTCCACGCCCTCATCAGCGCATCCTGGTGGTGCTGGAGCACGTACGAGCCATAGGATAAGCCGTTCTCGTCCGTGACTAGGGTTTTCCCCACCTCAGTCAACGAGTATCTGTATTATATGAATCCTTACTAACCAAGTGACCATATAAATATTTTCAGTTAAAGTAACCTGATTGAGATACTCATTTCAATATAAGATACATTGCTTTGTTGAAACACAATGGATTTTAGAAGTATGAAAAAGAAATACAAAGATCTTGAGTATCTGCTAGTCCCTCCATTTCAACTTATGTGATAGTTTATATTTTGATTCATATTTTTTTATTTTGACCGTGAATTTAGACATACAACCTTTTAAGTCTTTTGAAAAATAATTTATATATTTAAAAATTACATAAAAATAGTACAAGTCACAATAATTAACAATTTAAAATATTTAAAGAATATACGAATAAATTATGATAAAAAAATTTCTTATTTAATTTAAAATTACAGTAAAAAAATTCTTATTTAATTTAAAATTACAGTAAAAAAATCTTATTTAATTTATCTCTCGAAAAGCGAAAAATATCATATAAATTAAATGAACGGAGTATATAACAGAACATGAAATATGAACTATCTTGTTATGGAAAATAACTTCGGCAAACCAAACACACTTTGTACTTCTGGACTTCATTAATTGCAATTGCCAAACATAGATAAATATCTAGTATGTACCAGAAGTACCGTATGTATTAAGGCAAAAATTGAACCTCACTAGAAATCCGGTTTGAATTTCTTTAATTAATTATTAATTAAGAAGAAGAAGACTAGGCTCTAACTATCCTTAGAGCGGTAAATGTTGTTTTTGTAGCTTAATTAGATGCGAGTTTACAACATTAACGGTATATTTTACACAATTAAAATCACTTAAAATTCATTGTATACAAAAATATCTATGGCTCATAATGTTAATTCATTAAGTATAAACAAATTAAATATCTATATTGCATTATTGTATCAAGCTTAATATCACACATATCTTCTGAATTTAACAATTCCTTGCTTTGATGGGTTTGAAAATAAATGAATTACTAGTCGTAGAATATTATTCTCGTCGGACTTAATCATCCAAATTTTAATTTAAAACTCATGTATTTGATTGGCGGAGAGCGATATTTGCTTTTTACCACTCATATTTGCTCCACAACTTAAGATATAAGAATTTTTCCCAAGGAAGAGAAGAGAGCAGAATCAACAGTGACGGATCTAGAATAAAGTTACACAACAGGTTCGAACAAAAAAATTAAAAATAGACGCACAATTCACAATTCACAATTCACAACATACCCAGTGACACATGATGAAAAAATAAAACTTATTTTAAATCTTGAATTCGCCACTGACAAAACATCATTCCAAAATAAAAATGATTAATTCCATGACGAACTAGTGTTAAAAGTACCTTCTTTGAAATCCGTCATCAACTATGTGTTCCTCGAACACACCGTAGCTCGTGAGCATGCGTAAAATCCGATGAAGGTTCTCAGCATCACCGACGCCCTCTCCTTCAAGAGGGCGGCGGGTTTTAGCAAGAATTTCAGCGGGAGAGAGTGGGGTGTTTGATCCACCTTCCCAAATAGTATCAGCTACCTTGAGTTTAACAACGGCATTTAGGGACATAGGCACACTGATCATGTTAGCTAATTCCATTATAGCTAACCTTGCATTATTATTGTTGTTGCTACTTTCCCATTTGCATTCTCCATGGTTTCAACACTTTTTTTTTTGCTTTCTATTGGAAACTATAGGTTCTATTTTTCAGTTGCGGATATCATGTGTTTACTGTTGGAAGCTATTGGCTAGTGTGGCCACTTTTATAGGGGTTAGTTGGGGCTTGTAAGTGCAACTTTGATGGCAACCTCTAGCATACTAGCTTGTCCTAGAAAGGTCCAATTTCCATTACTATTTTTTTAATAGTCATAGTGTTCGGCGGCCAGCTTGCGTGCACATTGAAATTTCACGAGTAGAGCTGCAAATTTCAACCCATATTTAGAAAATAAGCTTATTTGACTTATATTTTAGTGAGTTAGATCACTTATATTTCATTTGGGTAAATATGGGCTTCAAGTCTCTTTTTAACCCATAAAAATATGGACAAAATATAGGTGAAATATAGGTATCCATATATGAACTCACTAGACCCAACCTTAACCCACTCTCCACCACCCAACCTACCACATACACTTGCCCCCCCACACCCTGGTCCCCTACCCTGCCTACCCACCCCACCCTTACCCTACACCCTACCATCCTCACCCACCTCTATGCCACCCCTTACTCCCCCTCCCCCTTCCCAACCTACTGACGTGCCTAGAAATTAAGGCACATTCGATATCAATTTCATGAATTATTGCTGTCATTTATGCATTTGTAGTAGTTTTTTCTTATGTTATTTTGGTTTTTGTATGATTTTTACATTGGGACACCAAAGATGAGGAAATGTGCTGAAACATGAACAAAATTGCTGGAAAATGGATGAAGTGCTGAGAAGGCCACTTCTGCGGACTGCAGAACCAGACTGCGGATCGCAGAATGGTAGCTACATTGCAGAAGTAAACAATGAAAGAAGAAATCTGGAGCCCCGAAGTGCGACCCCAAACTGTTGTCCGCACTTTCATTCTGTGGACCGCAATCCGGTCAGCGAACCATTGCTTCAACTCAGACTGTAAAGATCCAAGACACTTTTATGGGCAGTAGTTCAATTTTGTGGACCGCACTTCCAGCCGCAGTATCATACAGTCCAAATTAAGACTTACTCTGCGAACCCTAGGCCCATTTTACAGACCGCAGACTTGTTCTGCAGTCCTGTTCCGTGGTCGCAGAATGGTGTACGGGAGCATTTTTGTAAATAAGTGTAGTCCGAAAATTGTGTCTCTATACATACCTACCTAGGATTTTGTGATATGACACGTTATTCTATATCTATATTCTTAACATTTATAGTCACCTTTGAATATTCCTAGTGTCCTTTTTCATTATTCATCTCTAGTTTATCATTCCAAGAAGAATATGGTCCATTTTGTAAAGACAAATCTTGTGTTCACATTAAATGACATCTTGATACACTGATTTACCATAACAATAAACAGAGTCAATGGTGACTCCGTTGTGGGAAGAGTCGCGGGCTTAGAGCAAGAAATGCGTACTTTCAGATTAAGCGTATCATGTTTAAATAGTTCCAACTTCGAGTTTTCAAATAAGTGGTACCATTTCTTTAGAGTCCGGTAGGTCAATGTCGTTGCCTAAATCATTGTAAGCATTCTTTTATGTTCATTATGACTTGTTACATTTATTATTTTGTTATGCATTTATTACTTGCAATGAGTGGCTAGATTTAGGTTGGGGTTGTGATAAAATAATGAAATGTGGTAGTTGGTGTAGTTTATAAATCATGAAAAAGGTGTATTAGTGTGAGATTCAACTACTCCTCATACTTAATGTTAAAGGGTTGATTGCAAACATTTCTTTCTTACCTATTATCTCTAATCAAACTTGAGAAATGAGACTAGAGTCTAGGAAAGGAGTATGTTGATTAGGACTTGGGGCTTTAAACCTTATTTAATGAATCTCAACTTTAATTAGAAGGGAATCAACTAAGGATATATACTAGGTGTTCATAAATGTCACACTTTAGAGCTTGAGAAAGCCTAAAGTGAAATCAGGTGGGCCAATTGAGAAATTCACACCTAGACACTAGTCCTCATTACCCATACCACACTAAATACACCCACTTAAGCATAAATCCAACACCACTTCCATGAATTAAGTCACAACCCTAACACTTCTAATTACTTCCTAACTTAACCATTATTTGAATTGATAACTTAAAGTAGTTAAAACAAACAAACAAACAAACAAATAAACAACTTGGTTACCATAGGAGTAAAGTAATTAGTAAAGTCATAATACATACATGAATAGATCAATTTCTCATCGTATTCCTTGTGAGATTTGACCCCAACCTAGTTGGGTTACTATAATTGACAATGGCCGTATTAGACCATTAAAGGTGTAATTTGGGTGAGATCAAATTTTAGTGTCATTGCCAGGGAATACGGTCTTGAAATTTTCTATTTTGCAGTACTATTACTTTGCTAAGAGATTTATTTCCAAATTTTCATTTGCTTGTTGTTTTTGTGTTGTAGGTGCTATGGCGGATTTATCTGATGATGAGGGAAACATAGAGATGACCACTTTTGCAAATGTCATCCGGTCACTTCGAATTTCGGAGAATGCAAATTTCCACATCACGTCCACCATGCTCCACATACTCAACAACAAGGGCCTATTCGGAGGATCGACATTCGACTACCCGAATAGTCACTTGAGGAATTTCAATGAGGTGTACCTTCATCCCAATGTGTCCGAAGAAACCGTGAAGCTAAGGCTCTTCCCCTTCTCTCTAACGGGGAAGGCTATTATTTGGTTGGATGACTTGCCTTCCGAGTCCATCACTACATGGATCGAGTTGGTAGAGACATTCCTTGAGAGGTTCTTCCCACCGGCTCGCATGCTCTAACTCCGAGATGAAATTTTGACATTTCATCAAATGACGGGTGAAGCCTTATATGAGGCTTGGTTAAGGTTCAAGAAGAAGCTCAAATAATGATACAATCATAAGTTGAGTGATGATTTCTTACTCCAAACATTTTATCGGATGCTGAATTCGATCAACAAGTCAGTGGCCAACAACATAGCGGGAGGTGCCTTGATGGATAATTTGTTTATGGTAGTATGTGAGCTTCTTGATAAGATAACGAAGACAAACCATGCTTGGCATACGAGATCATCAGAAGTAGTTGGTCCCTCTAAGGTGTTATATAAAGAAACCTTAAAGAATGAGGAAGAGAGGGACGAGATCATGACGCAATTGATGACCCAAATGGCGGTCCTTACAAAATATGTGATGGAAAAAGGATTAAATAAAAGTGAATGTGGTTACTAACATGGGTCCTAAGAAAAGTGCAACCGAGATGGTACCCTATGATCAAGAGGGGTACAATGAGAGTGAAGAAGATGTGAACTTCGTGAACAATGTGCAAGGAGGGGGTTTCCGCCTTAATTACCAAGGATCGGGCCAACCGTAGCGATCTAGTAATCAAAGAGGAATCAAAGTTGGAGAAATGATCAAGGCGGCTCTAATTGGAGAAAAAGAAATAAAGAGGGATGGAGAAAAAACAACAACAATGGGTACCAAAATCATAGCTCCAACTCTTATGTTCCACCAAGCGGGAAAGTTTACCAACAATCTGAGTCTACTATTGATCCCGCTGGCTCAAAACTTGAAGATATGATATCAAAGGTGTTGAAAAACCAAGACAAGTTTGATGCTAACATAAAAGAGCGCATCAACCCTATATCCTCACATTTAACATCTATCAAGAAATTAGAAAGCCAATTGGGGTAAATCGCTCCCACACTAAACACAAGACAAAAGGGGACCCGTCTTAGCGATATGGTAGCTAATCCACGAAATGAAAAGAGAGAGGTGTCTCATTGTCTATCCATTTCTACTAGAAGTGGGAGAGTGTTGGAGGAGCCGAAGATACCGATAGATGTGGTACATGAAGGGTGTGTTGCGGTTGAGAAGTCAAATAAGAGTGAAGACAAGATGATAGATGATTTTGTCTTGATAGAAGAGAAGAGTGATGAGAAAGAAAAGGTTGATGAAAAAAATAAAGTTCTTGAAAATGAAGAAGGGAATGACAAAGAATAAGAGGCTCCAAAAGCCTTAAAGCCTATTCCAAGGCCTCATCATCCCTATCCACAAAGATTTGCTAAGAGAATTGAAGATGACAAGTTCAACAAGTTCTTGGAGATGTTAAAACAATTGTCGGACAATATTCTACTTGTTGAAGCCTTGGAGCAAACGTCGATGTATCCAAGTTTATGAAGACTTAATTATAAAGAAGAAAAAAGTGAGTTTTAAGATGGTAGATGTTACTCACCTATGTAGTGCCATAGTTTCTAGCTCAATTATAAAGAAGCAAGAAGATCTCGGTGCTTTCACCATTCTGTGCACTATTGGGGTGTACCAATTCGTAAAGGCCCTTTGTGACATTAGAGCAAGCATTAATTTGATGTTATTTGCTATTTTCAAGAAGTTAGGTTTGGGCAACCCCCGACCTACAAGTATGAAATTTCTCATGGCGGATAGGACGGTGAAGCGGCCAATGGGGATCATATATGATGTTCTTGTAAATGTTGATAAATTTATCTTCCCTACCGATTTTGTGATATTGGATTATGCAGTCGACTATAATGTTTTCATAATCTTGGGACGTTCATTCTTAGAGACGGGGACAATAATATATGATTTGGAAAATAGAGAATTGAAGTTCTGAATGAATGAAGAGGTTACCTTCCATGTGTGCAAATCCATGAAATAATCTATGGATACAAGGGTAATTTCGGTGATTGATAATGAGGTAGAATTGCACATCGAGGTTGATGTTATCAAAGGGGCGTTGATGACGGTATTGATAAACTATGATGATGAGGTAGTTGAGAGGATGTCAGAGACTATGCTTGATCTTGAGGGCCAATGGTCTTATTCTTATGCTCCTAGAAGTTTGGACTTGGAGTTGGAAAATCGTGGAGTCCATCCCCTCTGACCTTCCATTGAAGAACTACCAACCCTTGAGCTCAAGCCACTTCCAAGCCATTTGGAGTACAGGTTCCTTGGGCCAAATGATTCATTGTCGGTTATTATCTCATCTAAGCTTAGTAAAAGTCAAGTGGAAGCTTTATTGTCAATCTTGAGAACCTATATAAGAGTAATTGGATGGATTATTGCGGACATCCAATGGATAAGTCCGGGTGTATATACTCATCAAATCCATCTTGAAGAGAATAGTTCCCCAAGTGTTGAGCATCAACATAGGTTAAACCTCTCAATGCAAGAGGTTGTCAAGAATGAAATTATAAAGTCGTTAGATGCGGGGGTAGTGCAACCAATTTCCGATAGCGCATGGGTTAGCCCCGTGCAATGTATACTAAAGAAATGAGGGATCACGGTGGTCCCAAATGATAAAAATGAGTTTATACCAACGAGGACGATAACCGAATGAAGAGTTTGCATGGACTACAGGAAGTTGAATAGTGCTACAAGGAATGATCATTTCTCCCTATCTTTCATTGATCAAATTCTTGATAGGTTTGCTGGAAAGTCTTACTATTGTTTCTTGAACGGGTACTCGGGCTACAATCAAATTCAAATAGCCCTGGAGGATAAATAAAAGACCACTTTCACTTGTCCATATGATACATTCGCCTATCGAAGGATACCTTTCGTTCTTTGCAATACTCCCGCCACCTTCCAACGTTGCATGATGGCAATTTTTTATGATCTAGTGGAAGATGTTATTGAGGTATTCATGGATGAATTCTCCGTAGTTGGGGAGTTCTTTGAAGCTTGCTTAGAAAATCTCTCCCTCGTATTGAAAAGATGTGAAGAGACCAATTGGTATTAAATTGGGATAAGTGTCACTTATGGTCACGGAAGGCATAGTCCTTGGTCATAAGATCTCTAAGGATGGTACTGAAGTAGACAAGGCCAAAGAATGAGTTGAAGATCAATGATGTTTTTCCGGATGAGCAAGTCTTTGCATCATCTCAAGATCTCATCCCTTGGTATGCCAATTTCGCTAATTATTTGGTAAGTGAAATCATGCCGGATTATCTAAACTCTTACCAAAAGAAGAAATTCTTGAGAGACTCCCAACACTACTATTGGGATGGACCTTATCTCATCCGGATTTGCGCCGACAATATGATTTGAAGATGTGTTCCCGAAGTGGAAACTTTTCCTATCATGGAAGCATGACATACTTCACCGGTTGGGGGTCATCATGCTAGTCAACGCATGGCCTCCAAAATTCTTCAAAGTTGCTTTTATTGGCCAACAATCTACAAGGATTCCCATGAGTTTGTGAAGCATTGAGACTAATGTTAAAGGGAAGGTAATGTGTATAGAAGGTATGAATTGGCTATATGTCTCATATTATTGAAATGGAATTATTTGATATGTGAGGAATCGATTTCATGGGGCCATTCATGAGTTCGTTTTGCAATAAGTATATACTTGTGGAGATTGATTATGTGTCCAACTGTCTTCCAAACAATTAAGGGAAGAGTGTCATCACATTCCTCAAGAAGAACATTTTCACTCGGTTTGGAATCCTTAGATCCATCATATGTGATGGAGGCTCTCACTTTTGCAATAGAGTGTTTTCCTCACTTCTTGAAAAGTATGGGGTAAAGTATAAGGTGGCAACTCCTTACCACCCCCAAACAAGTGGTCAAGTGGAGGTGTCCAATCGGGAGATAAAGAGCATCTTGATGAAGACGATTAATCTCATGAGGACGGATTGGTCGAGAAAGCTTGATGATGCTTTGTGGGCGTATAGGACGGCATATAAATCTCCTATTGGGATGTCACCGTACAAGTTGGTATTTGGCAAGGCATGTCATCTTACGATAAAGGTGCAATATAATGCACCTTGGGCATTAAAGAAACTAAACATCAATTGGAAAAATACATCGAAGTTAAGGATGGATCAAATCAATGAGATGGATGAGTTCTGTCTCCAAGCATATGAAAGTTCAGTATTCTACAAGGAGAGGATGAAGTTCCTCCATGACAAGAGGATTTTGAAACGGGATTTTTCACCTGAGGACTTGGTTTTGCTTTACAACTCTAGACTCAAGTTGTTCCCCGAAAAGTTAAAGTCGAGTTGGTCCAGCCATTTCAAAGTGATGAAGGTCTTCCCATATGGTGCCATTGAATTGGAGAACAAATCTGGTCACCTTTCTAAGGTGAATGGCCAATGAGTCAAGCATTACTTGGGAAGTTTTGATGATCATAGGGTGAACAAAATCATCACCCTTCATGAACCTTAAAGAACTTGTGGTAACATTCGTTGTGCTGCGACGTTAAATCAAGCACTAATGGGAGGCAACCCAATGTTTTTACTTTATTTTCTTTGTTCACTTGTGTGTTTGATAGTTTGTTAAGTGTAAAGGATCTGGAAACACATGCAAAATGAGGAGGAAATACAGAAAGATGTGCAAAACAAGTCAAAAGAGCAAGAGAGACCATTGTGCGGCCTGTTTTGCAGACCGTAGTCCTAAATTACGGACTGCACTTTAGTCCGCAGAATTACACATTACACCTGGGAGTTTTTTGGGAAATATTACAGTGAAACGAACCTTTTTGTAGACCGCAATCCAGTTCTGTGATAGCAAAATGGGTGTCACATCAGCTCATTTGAAACAAAGGTACGTGGGCTGCAGTCCAGTTATGTGGACCGCAGACCGGAACTGCAACCCGGTCTTAACCGCAGAACGACACAAGTATAAAAAGGCTGAAAAGCCTAGTTTCTTTCACTTCTCTCTTTCGCGTTCAAATTAAAATCAAACGCTCCCTATTTTCCCTCAATCGTTACTCACCTCACACGCACATCTCTTGAACATACTCCACCTCGCTCAATCATTTCATCTTCCGTCTACTCGTCGATCTCAAGGTATGTTCACTTCTCTTCTTTTACTTTTTGTTGCAAGAATAGGTTAAAAGGGTGGTGTTAATCATGAAATTGACTTGTGGGAGGTTGAATAATGATTGTATGACATGTATGTGTGCCTCATATAGTCAGAAAAATGTGTGATTTTTCATCATTGCCTCGTTTGCCCCTATTGTTTAGAAATCGCAAATATTGTGAATTTAAAATTGGTGGAATTGTATGAAATTGATTGCATATGGGGGTTAGGCTCGGGTTTAATTGCATTACTCTTGAATTTGGATGCTTAGTTTGTGCGGGAAGGTTGTCAATTGAGCGAAATTGTGAAAAAAATTATTAAACATGCTTATGTTCATTGAATTTAATTTAATTAAAGCTGTAGTGAAGTCTGAGTACCTACGAGCGTGAATTGCAAGCATGATTTAGGTTGGTAATGTGTGGTGATAGTTTGGATGTGGCAACATCGAGTTTTGAAAATTGAGGTGCACTCCTTGAAGAATACCCAAAATGTGTTGATTGGGCGCCCTTTTGCGAACCACAAAATGGTTCTGCGGACCGCAGAAGGGCACCTCAGTTCGCAAAAATGTCCAGTGTTCCAAGATGATTGAAATGCAATTCTATGATACCTTTTGTGAACAACAGAATGGTTCTGCGGACCGCAAAATTGGCCGCAGAATTGCCCAGTGAATTCAAAGTTTCTGGGAAAAAGTTACGACGTCGAAAACCTGTACTGCAGTCCACAGACCAGGTCTGAAATTAGTAAAGCAATTTTCAATCCCTATGTTTTTATTCTTTCTTTTTATTTTTGTAGTATAACTTCTTGTCTGTTTTGCGTGTTTTATTTTTGCAAATATTTTATGAAAAATACAAAAATATTTCACTTTGTTTCGTACCATAGTCCAAGACTCACCACGTCTCTTATTTGCAGAAATGCCTCCTAAAAAGATGCAAACACATAATGGTATCACTATCAATGAGCCAGCACCCCCAGTTATATCTTTGAGGCCTACTCAGGCCCGGTTGATACTCTAAAGTCAGGGGAAGCTCACAGTCTGTACTCACAAATAAACCGACGGGCTGGGCAATAAGAGAAGGCGATGCAACATAGTTTTATCTAGTGATTAGGGGTCACAAACCTCTCACGCTACTGCACATTCATCCTCTCAGTATGATGAGGAGGATGTTGGAGAATAAGAAGCCCGGGCGGTCGAGTTGGGACAAAAGAGGTCCCAAAAGGTCAAGAGGTTCGGTGTTAAGAGTTCAAAGGACCGGAGCTTCATTGAGGAGCAACGAATTTCGATGAACGGCCTGAGGGATCAGTTCTCAAGGGTATGGGAGTCGATTGTCTTCCATGAACCTTCAAAGCTATAAAATACCATATAGGCTGATTGAACCTTCAAAGCCAGAAAGTCCAAATATTTAAGATTTCTTATTTCCTCTTCTGAGTCCAAATATTTAAGATTTCCTAAAGGCACTTTCCGAAGCCAAGGGAATTGCAAAGATGTCCTTAGAAATTATGAAAAAATTTAAGAAAATACTTATAAAATTACATTCTAGGTTATGGATATATTTAATAAAAAATGGATCCACGGGTCGGATCTGGACCGGATACGGATCTCAAATACAAGATTCAGATCCAAATTCGTTCTGTCAAAAATGGATCCGGGTCCGATCCGGATCCATCGGGTCCAAATTTTGAAGATCCGTATCCTATAAAACGGATCGGGATCCACCGGGTCCAAGATCCACTGCCATCTTTAGTTTTAGCCCATACAAGGACTTCTTCAGCAAACAGACATTGTTAGGATGATTGGGGTCTCTGAAACCCAAGGGTTGATGCATGTATATTGTTTCCTTGATATCATCGTGTAAGAAAGCATTTTTCACATTCAACTAATGAATAGGCCATGCTTTCGAGAGAGCCAGACTGAGAACAGTGTGAATGGTTACCGATTTGACCACCGGACTAAATGTCTCTCCACAATCCATGCCAATTTATTGAGTTTTGTTATCACCTACAATACGGTCTTTATGCCTCTCAAAACAACCATCACATTTTTTCTTATGAGTAAAAATCCACATAGAATGAATAACATTGACACCAGGCGGACGGGACAGCAACTCCCACGTCATATTTTCAATAAGAGCATTATATTCATAATCTATGGCCATTTTCCAATCGGGTTATAAAGGGCAAAGATCGGGTTACGTGGTAGAGGTGATTTAGTGACATTAGAATTGATATTAAAATGTCGTTTTGGTTTAAAAATACCCTGTTGGCTACAAGTAACGGACCCTTGACTTGGAATAGAAGTGGGTCGAACCTGGGTCGATGTAGGGATGTCACGGGATTGGCCAGCAGATAGTGGGCTTGCTGGCCGATGGACTGAACTGACAGATAGGTGGGATGGGTCGATGGATTGGACGAGGGAGTAGCACTGTCTGCTGGCCGAGAGGACGATGTTGTAGAAACTGGGCCAGCACGGAGTGGGCCTGCTGGCCGAGACACTCTAGGAGACTGAATTGGGCCAACATGCAGTGGGCCTGCTGGCAGATCGTGATCATGGACCGAAAGTTGACAATCATGCAGTGGGAATGCTGGCGGAATTGTGGAAGATGAGTGGTCTGGGCTGGCAGGCATTAGGCCTGCCGGTCTGCTGGACCAGAAGATGGTGTGTGGACCGAGCCAAATGATGGACAACATACGGGGATAGTCCATCATCCAAAAAATTGTAAGGGTTGGTCACAGAATTATACAATTTAGCAAACGAGAATTGGGTTTCATCAAAAATGACATGACGACTAATTATGATCTTATTAGAAGAAAAATCATAACATTTCTAACCATGATGATTAGATGGATAACCCAAAAATACACAAGCGGTAGAACGGGCTTGAAGTTTGTTAATTGTAGTGGATGGAAAAAGTTGATAGCATAAACACACAAACACCCTAAGATGAGAATACAAAAGATCTTTATGATAAAGAATTTTTAGGGGAGATTGGTATGCTAATCCTTTGCTAGGGAGTATGTTAAGAAGGTAAGTAGACATTTGTAAAGCATGATGCAAAAACGAAGGTAGTAACGAAACATGAGCTAGTAATGTATGAACAATATTATTAATGGTTTGAATTTTTCTTTTTGATTTCACATTTTGTGAGGACGTATGAGGACAATAAAATCGAAAAGATATACCATTAACATTACAAAATTCCCTAAACAGCTCATTATCAAATTCCCTTCCATTATCATATGAAATGTTTTTAATTTTCCATTCAAATTGGGTACGGATGAATGCTCTAAATGATAGGAATGTGAAATAAACTTGAGACTTTTTAGACAATGGAAAAATCCACAAAAAATTAGAATAATCATCCAAAAATAACACATAATAACGATGGCCCAAAGAGCTCAAAACGGAAGATGTCCACAAATCACTATGAATAATATCAAATGACATCAAAATACTAGAATTAGAGGCTACAAACGGTAATCTAACATGTTTTCTAAGCGAACAAGAAGGACAAACATTAGTACTACGTGTACTATTACAATCAATAAATTTATTATTTGTAAGAGAGGAAATAATAGACACTCCCAGATGACCGAAACGCGCATGCCATAGGAAAGGTGCTAAAGCGGCAAACATTGACGGTGTGGCTTGATTATTGGTAGTGGTGGTGGTAGTGATGGGATAGATCTCTCCCCGACTATTACATCTCATTAGAGGTATCCCCGTCGTGAAATCCTTCATAGAAAATACAAAAGCGTCAAAGTCAACAGAAATCCAATTATCAGTTGTAAATTTTTGAACAGAAACCAAAATTTTAATTAAGTGAGGAGAATGAAGGACATTTTCAAGGCTAAAGGTGGGTTCGGTGGAGATAAATTTGTGTGACCATAACAACAAATTAGAATTAAATTACCATTACCAATAATTATGCCCCGATTTTTGCTCAAATTGAAGTAAGATGAGAGATTACCTGGTGCGGACGTCATGTGAGAAGTAGCACCGGTGTCCATGTACCAATTTGTATTCGGGGGATTTAATTCAAGTATATGCATCGCTGCCTCGATATCCGTGTGGGTCGGGACTGCTGCTACTGGGCCCGTAGCAGTGAAGCTTGCTGAGGTTGAGGCCCAATCAGGTCAGCCTGCTGTCAGGCCGAAGCAGGCCCAGTTTTCTGCCGATGCTAGCCAGTGTTGGGCATGGCCCAATTTTGTGAAGGGAATGGGCAGGGTGGCATGGGCCACTGCCCAGCGACCCAAGCCTGTTTCCAAGGGTTCAGTGACCCGGTCCCCTGTTGTCCGCCACTGTCTGTCGGTCTTCTGCCACTGCCACCACGGTTGTCGTACTTTTTCCCACTAGTTTGACCCTTTTTGCCACCCCCATTGTTAAGGTTTTTACCATAATTTTTGGATAACGATTGAGAGTCATCAGTTTCGTAAGACATGGCCACTATCATAACAGAATTGGCTCCGATAACGATTTTTTAGCCAACCATGTTTCTTCTAAGGTGAGCATAAACGTGCTTGGTAGAATGGCGGGAGAGGATTGCTTTGATGAATGAGAGTCTCAACGCCATTATAAGCCTCAGAGAGGCCTGCAACCATCTGAAGAACAAGACGATCATTAATGACAAGTGCACTAATGTTTTTTAGTTGATCTGATAACTCATAGAGCCCTTGACAATATGCCGAAGCATTCGGAAAATCTTTCATATTTATGTGGGAGAATTCCTGCTCAAGGATCACGATACAGTAATTTTTGTTGTCTCTTCCACCATGATAAGGTTTATTGCTATTAAGTTGTCTGAAGAATGAAGTCACAGCTTTTTGTGATGCAGACTGGCCTACTTGTCCTATTACAAGGAAATTTGTTACTGGTTTCATGATTAAATTTGGGAAGTCTTTAGTTTCATGGAAATCCAAGAAAAAAACAGTGGTATCTAGGAGTTTTGCAGAAGTAAAATACAGAAGCTTAGAA
Organism: Anisodus acutangulus; assembly: GCA_029783415.1. Classification (NCBI taxonomy): domain Eukaryota; kingdom Viridiplantae; phylum Streptophyta; class Magnoliopsida; order Solanales; family Solanaceae; genus Anisodus; species Anisodus acutangulus. The sequence goes on from CM056490.1 coordinate 51,649,683, forward strand.
ACTGTGGTAGCTGGATAAACATGGCTACTAGGAATTTTGAAAGAGATTGGTGCTGAGGTAAAACAACCAGTTACAATCTTTATTGACAGCAAGGCAGCATTGCAAATAGCTACCAATCCTGTGTATCATGAAAGAACAAAACATATAAAAATTAATTATCATTTCATAAGGGAAAAATACAAATAAACAAATAGGATTGGTTATTACTCAGTATGTTCGTACTAGAGCTGGCCAGTGGGCCGGGTCGGCCCGATCCCGGCCCGAACCCGCGTAATTAAAAAAAAATTCAATAGCGGGACTCGAACCGGGACGGGACAATGTCTCATCCTGACCCGTCCTGAGCCCGCCCCAGGCCCGCCAATCCCGACCCCATCCCGAGCCCGCCCGTAACCCCTCATTTGCAAAAATAATCATTGCACCAACGACCATTTTAGATTTCGGCCATTGTGCAATGGCCATTTTTGGCCTCCTCTTTCCCCCAACCCCCCTACCCCTTAATATTTATTTTTAACCCATAAATTATTATATTAACACTTTAACTCAATTTTCCAACTATAAATAACTCATTTTCTCTTCAACATTCTCACAAATCTTCCTACAATCTCTCTAATATCTCAATCTATCTCTCTACAAGTCTACATTGTGTACTAAATATTCAATTTTATTTATTCATTTGGGAATTGGGAGTGAAGTTGGCAACTAGCTTGAGGATCTTCCATCGAGCAAAGTTTCAAATTTCAACCTCTCGATTACACATCGACATTACGTCGGCGTTTGGTACATTCGTTTCTTCATTAAATTATTATTGTCTGTTTATTTTATTTAGCGCACTTTATTTTATTATATTTAATTATTTATTATCATAATTAAAATGAAAAGATTAAGAGGTATGTTTAAGGGTAAGGGTGCTTCTTCTAGTAGGGGAAACAAGGGCAAAAGTACTTCTTCTAGTCATCTTATTCCTACACAGGATGATTTTGTTGATACTCAACATTTTCCTACAATATCATTAGATTTAGACGAGGAACTATTTTCTGGAACTCAAGAAGACTTTAATTTAGACGATGATCTAGATGATACACCCACTAATGTTGATGACAACACACCCACTAGTGCACCTTCAACTGAAATTTTTCCTATTCCCCCTAGTATGAGATGAGGTCCAGCAAACCGACCATTAAAATCAGATTCATGGATATTTTTTGATAGGGACGTAGAGAACCAAGTAGCTAGATGTAAAATTTATAAAAATATTTTAAAATTTAAAACTTTAAAAGGTCACGATGGGACGGGGGGTTTAATTAGACACGTAGTAAGTGCTCATCCAACTAGGTATGCCCAATACCAGGCTTCAAAACCGGGTGCACAAACGCCCGCTCCATCGGGACAAGGTTCACATACTGATATTGTCCCGGACCAAGTACAGGATCAAATTAACCCTATGATGGGGGAATTGTAGGCCCTAAATACAATAAACATAGAGATAGGGAAGCAATATCAAAATTAGTTGTTGTGGAGGGTTTGCCTTTTTCATTTCCTTAATCTCCCGGTTTTATTCATTACATTAGAGAGATATATATAATCCTGCTTTTAACGGTTTTCCTAGATCAACTATTAAGAGAGATGTATTTAAATTCGCACATGAATATCAACAATATTTACGTTATTCATTATATCATTTTAATGGCAAAGTATATATCACGTCTGATATAGGTCGTAGTACTAACGACCATGATTATTTAACGGTAACTTGTCACTGGATAGATTATAAATGGTCTATGCAAAAATGTATCTTAGCGTATAGATATATAGATGATAGGCACACTGGTACTTTTATTGCAGAAAATATTTATCAAGTGTGCCATTATTACGGAATAACTGATAAAATTATGACTATTACAATTGATAACGCTTCTTCTAACAATTACGCTATTACAATTTTAAAAAATAGTTTAACTCCATCTTTTCCAGATCATTTTCATATAAAATGCGCGTGCCATATATATAACTTAACTGTAAAGGATAGTCTATCACTTTTTGAAGACATTCTTAGTAAAATACAATTTGCTATAAACTTTATTATTAAAAGTAATAGAGTACAATGAAGAAAAGAATATAAAAAAACTTGTCACGATTGTGGACTACCTTATAGAAAAATTCCAGAACAAGTATCACTATGTGAAATTCTTTATACTAGCAACTATTTGTTGCTTATGACTATAGAAAACCTATAACTTTATTTTTTAACTCTCATAATCAAAATCCAGCTGATATGGTTGTAGATAGTGATTGGGTAAATATTTCCGAACTTATTATATTTTTAGAGAAATATTTTCAAGCAACAAAAGAATTTTCCGGTATATATTATCCTACTATTTCAACTATGTTGTTTTATATAACTCTAATATTTTTATTACTTAGTGAATATATGAAAAAACCAGCTTATATTGCAGCTATTAAAAAAATGTTTATCAAAATAAAAAAATATTTTGTTCCTATTCCCACTATTTATATTATTGGTGTTGTATTAAATCCGACTATTAAAATATACGGTACTAAATCACTTATTGAAACTATTTACGATTGTATAGAAGTGTTGTCTAGCGTAGAAGACCAATGCAAAAAAAATATAGGTTTTACCAATAAGAAAGTGCTAGTAACTTACCGGCTTCCATACCGTCTTCTTCATCTTCAACACAACCTCACAAAAGACATGCTGTTTCTGCGGCTAATATTGAAAGCCTCAGAAATAGAATGTGCGGCCGTACCGCTACTAACCAAATTAGCGAGTTTGATATTTTTGTTTTGAAGGGTTTTGTACCGTACCAAGAAGTTATCAATGAAGATGGACATGAAGACTTGCTGAAATACTGGAGGGAGAATGAGAAGACCTTTTCAACACTTTCAATGATGGCCCGATATGTTTTGAACATTCAAGCGTCATTAACTGCGTCTGAAAGCGCTTTTTCTGCCGGCAGATATCAAATAGGAGACCACAGACACTCATTAGCCGGAGAAGGTGCGGTCAACCGGAGATCAACGAAGAAGAAGACGAAAACTACAACGAAATCTTATACGAAGGTGGTGGAAGCGACGTGGATCAATTTGACCAACAAATACCAATTCCAACTGAAGAACCACAGGAAGTTATAAAGAAACTAGAACATGTTTTTTTAAGAATGTAATTTTTTTAAGTGCAATTTTATTATGTAATTTGCAACTTTTGGACAATACCACAAAGTTGTAATTTCGACAATTGTATTTGTATTACAAATAAATCATATGTCTATTAAATAATATAAGAGGCACAAAAACAGCCTTGAGATATTTTTATTACACTATCTTGTCTTGTTTAATTATTGAGTTTTTTTATACATATGTTATTAAAAAAAAAAGGAAAACCCACCGGAACCCGATACCGATCCCGCCATGACCCGATTCCGACGGGATCAGAATCGGGATGGGACTTGAGCAAGTCCCGCCAAACCCGATCCGGCCAGACCCCGCCAGACCGACCCCGCCCCATTCGCCCGTCCCGCCCCGCCCTCTTCGCCCGTCCCGCCCCGCCCCGACCCCGTCTGACCCGAGCCCGGCCCACTGGCCAGCTCTAGTTCATACTAGTGATCAACTTGATGACGTCTTTACCAAGGAATTATCAAAAGTTCAACATGAGTATTTGAAATTCAAGTTAGGTGTCCTTGATATTTTTCATCCCACCTAACTTGAGGAGGAGTGTTAAGCTACATTATTGAAGACTTGAGGGGTCTAAATGTAGTTTCAAGAAGTTAGGTAGTTAGTTAGCTTGTTAGTTATAACTAACCAGCAGTTACTTCAGCTGATGGGCTGATTAAGCTAAATATATTGTGCATATATATCTCATATAATCTACATGTGTAAACATATAATTAATGATAATCAATATACATTTTACTTGTGAGATGATATTAATCTCCCTTGGGGAGTCTTTCATTAATATCAAGGTATATATAGAGTACAATATGCATCCCTTATACAATAGGAATCCTAAGCCTATACAAAAGAGGAATCCTAGTCTTATCATAATTATATTTACACAATATATGGAAATATTCTAATTATGGGTAGGGAATATATTATTTCCTATATTTACACGTTTACACACCCCCTCAGTCGGAGCGGGAGGAGGCCGGACGCTGAGACTGGATCTGAAGTCAAGAAATAATCATGCAGGAAGTCCTTTGGTAAATATGTCTGCATACTGATAGGATGATGGAACATGTAATACTCTGACATGGCCTAATGCAACTTTCTCACGAACGAAGTGTAGGTCTATCTCAATATGCTTGGTTCGCTGATGTTGAACCGGATTATGAGAAAGATAGATGGCAGAGATGTTATCACAATACACAATAGATGCCTGACACAAAGGACAATCAAGTTCTAATGAAATTTACGAGCCAACAAATCTCGGCTACTACATTTGCAACGCCTCTGTACTCGGCCTAAACCTTTGGAGCGAGATAGGGTAGCCTGTCGCTTGGCAGACCAAGAAATCATATTATCCCCTAAGAAAACACAAAAGCCGGAGGTGGAGCGTCGCGTGTCCGGACACCCTGCCCAATCTGCATCCGTATATGAAAGCAACCTATCTGGTGCAGAGGGGTATAGGTGCAAACCATAATCAAGAATGCCCTTAATGTATCGAATGATACGCTTAAGAGCAGTGAAATGAGACTCCCTAGGGGATGCATGAATAAACACACCTGCTGAACAACATAAGCTATGTCTGGCCTGGTGAATGTGAGATACTGAAGTGCACCTGCAAGGCTCCTATACAGAGTAGGATCAGAGACTGGAGCACCATCCATAGCATTGAACTTAGATTTGGAATCAACTGGAGTAGGCACCTCTTTGCAGTTCGACATCTTAGCCCTGTACACAATCTCTTCTGCATACTTACGCTGACACAAGATCATATGATTGGCAGACCTGGTCACTGATATCCCCAAAAAGTAACTCAGCTTCCCCAAATCAGTCATTGCAAATTCGGACTTGAGCAAGACAATAATCTCATTTTTTCAATTCGTCGGAGGAGGCAGTAAGAACAATATCATCCACGTAAAGTAATAAGTAAGCAGTGCTACTACCTCTATGAAAAGTGAAAAGTGATGTATCACTCTTGCTGCATACAAACCCAATCTGCAAGATATACCTGGCAAAGCGATCATACCACGCAAAGGAGGTCCTGCTTCAGGCCATATAGTGACTTACGGAGACGACACACGTAGTGAGGAACTGCTGGATGGGTGAACCCTGGTGGCTGATCCATGTAGACTGTCTCTCGCAGATCCCCATGTAAGAATGCATTCTTCACGTCAAGCTGATGGATTGGCCAATGTTTGCCAATGGCTATGCTCAAAACTGTGCGGATGGTAGCCGGTTTGACAACCGGGCTGAAGGTCTCACCACAATCAATGCCCTCCTACTGATTTGTGCCATTAGCCACAAGATGGGCCTTATACCTCTCAAGATCCTCATTGTCTCTGAACTTGTGATGAAATAGCCACATACAACGAATGACATTCACCCTATCAGGTCTAGGTACTAGATCCCACGTGTGTTGTTTAGTTAAAGCATTGAATTCCTCATACATAGCCGCATTCCAATTAGGGTCTTGTTTGGCCAATTTTGGGTTCTTTGGAAGTGGAGAGATGGTTTGGGCAGACAAGTTGAAATGGACTTTGGGTTTGAAGATTCCATGCTTTGAACGAGTTTCCATTGGATGGGTAGGGACAGTGGGTAGCGGAGTGGTGTCTGAGACGGAGGGTAAAGTCGGATAAGGAGAAGGTGGGGGCGAAGCCGTCGGAGGCGCCGCGGCTCCTGGATCGAGAGTCGCGGCGCTAGAAGGTTGACAGGCTTCTCTGAAGTTTGGGCGCCATGGCGCGCCGGAGGTCACGCAGCTGTCGACGGTGTTTCAAAAGATTGCTCTCTGGAAATCAGGCGCCGCGGTGCCTCCCCTCTAGGCCGCAGCTCTGACGATGGAACAGAGGATGTGAGTTGTTCGATTATGAGGGGAGAGATGGCAGACTCATCAAGAAATGCGTAGTCCTGTTTTTGGAATTTTGGAAGATTCGAAAACGGGAATGTGGTCTCGTCGAATGTGACGTGACGAGATATGTGGATCTGACGAGTCGACAAGTCATAGCATAGATAGCCCCTATGGTTCGGCGGGAATCCTAGAAAGACACATGGAGTGGACCTAGGAGCGAGCTTGTGAGGGGCAGTGGAGCTAAGGTTTGGATAGCACAAACAACCAAAAATCTGTAGATGATCATAAGAGGGGATTCTATGGTAGAGGATTTCGGTAGGGGTCATATTGTGAAGAGTGCTAGTAGGGAGAATGTTGAGAGTGTATTCTGACATTTTAGCAGCATAGACCCAGAAGAGTGGAGGGAGGGAGGCATGAATCAATAGGGTGCGAATCATATTGTTAATGATGCGGATGATTCTTTCAGCTTTACCGTTTTGTGGTGAGGTGTGAGGGCAGGAGAAGCGAAAGACCATGCCATTATTGGTACAAAAGCGGTGAAATATAGAGTTATAGAATCCATGACCATTATCGCACTGAAATGACTTTATGCCTTTTCCAAATTATGTTTGAATGAACTTGCGAAACTCAAGAAATTTGACAAATACTTCCGATTTAAATTTAAGAGGGTATAACCAAACGTAGTGTGAAAAAACATCAAGCAACACAAGGTAGTATTTATGACCGAGAGAACTAGAGATAGGAGATGTCCATAAATCGGGATGTATGATATCAAAAGGAGCAAATGTAATACTAGTAGATGATTTAAACGGAAGACGAATATATTTGCCTAAAGAGCAAGAAACACAATTTTGGGCAAGTTTCCCATTACAAGCAATGAAATTGTTGCCTTTAAGAAAATTAAAAACTGGGGCTCCTGGATGACCAAGCCTATTATGCCAAGTTGAAGAAGAAACAACCGCTAGAGTGACGAGAGAGCAAGATCTGGAAGCGGAGGTGGAAGTGAATGGATAGAGATCCCCCGTGCTATTACATCTCGTAAGAGGTGTCCCCGTATGAAGATCCTTCACAGTAAAACCAAAAGGGTCAAAATCCACGGAGACAGAATTATTACGAGTAAATTGGCGGACATATATGAGGTTCTTAATCATGTGTGGGGCATATAGGGTGTTTTTGAGGGAGAAGGGTGGATGATGAGGTTGTGTGTATGAGGTACCATAACCCTTAACTGGAATGCGTTGTCCACTACCAACTGTAACATATTGAGGATGATTTAACCAAAATAGTTTAGGAATAGTACCTGCAGACTGGGTGACGTGAGATGTGGCGCCTGAGTCTATGTACCAAGTATTGTCATGTTGTTGCATAGAGAGGGTGCTGAATGCCTGACCTAACTCAGTGGGTGTCATGCCGGAGGAGGGCTGCGGGACCTGACCTTACATGAAGTGGGCCTGTTGTGGGGCTGGAGCGGGCCTAACAAATCGGGGTAAGAATACAGATTGTATGGCTGCTGGTACTGGAATGGACTTGGCGTCGTGGCTCTGAACTGGGGCACCAAGGTCAGTCTTGAGCCGCGCCCTGAGACGAATCAGCCGAGGAGCCGCGGCCCAGTTGTTCTGCGATCTCTATTGATGTTGCTGCTGTTGGTTCTGTTGACCGCGACCCTTGCCACGACCACGAACTCCTCTACCGCCGCGGCCTTTTCCACCCTTGCCGCTGTTGGAAGTTGTCTGGTTGCGTCTGATCTTGGGGTTGCATGTCGACAGCTAACCCCTGCTGAGCGTGCTCATCCTGCTTAGCACGACGGGTTTCTTCGAGCAACAATTGTGAGCAAGCTTTGTTAAAACTCGGTAACGGATCTTCCTGTTGAATAATGGTGGCCAAAGTATCATATTCGCCCTTAGTAAGGCCAGAAATCATTTGTAGCACCATTTTATCGTCAGTGACAGGCGTGCCGATGTTGGAGAGTTGATCTGCTAGAAGTTTAAGCTGCTTGCAGTACTCAGAGACATTGGAGAAGTTTTCAAGACGTGTTTTGTTGAACTGTTTTTCCAAATACACGGCACGAGTGTGCTTGTTGTCCTGAAAAAATTCCTCCAAACGATTTCATAAGTCAAGGGCTGTGGAGTCAGATTTCATGATAGTAAGGAGCAAATCCTGAGAGATACTACCATATATCCATTGTTTTACGCCGGCGTCGAGACGATGCCAGATAGAATCATCAACCTCCGTAGGGCGCGGAATAGTGTTATCAATATGGTCAAGCACGTTATAGAGACATGCATGATTGCGAAAAAGTTCAACCCAGAGAGAATACTGGTTGTTTTCTTGATCAAGAATAATGGGAATATGGTTCTTGATGTTGGAAACAGTCAGGGCGGGATGAAACGGGGGTGATGACTTTGTGGTGGGATTTGTGGAGGTAGAGGCGTCAGAAAGTGTGGAAGAATCAGGGATAGCCATTTAGAGAAGAGAAGAAAGGAAGAACAAACCCCGAAAAATAAGAAGAAAATTCGGGAGGGCCGCGGCGTAGGAGAGGCAGCCGAAGGCTGTGGAGGAGAAATATTTTTAGGGTTTTGTTTATTTGGCTCTTGATACCATGTGAGATGATATTAATCTCCCTTGGGGAGTCTTTCATTAATATCAAGGTATATATAGAGTACAATATGCATCCCTTATACAATAGGAATCCTAAGCCTATACAAAAGAGGAATCCTAGTCTTACCATAATTATATTTGTTGGGAATTTTAGCTCTATGGTACTTTATAAAGCAGTACGGGAAGTATATAACTATTACAAGTATTCGAAAGGCTAAACAAAGATTCAATAATTCAACTAGTAATCTGAAAATTACAATAGATCCACAAAACTGAAATTACAATTTTGTTGAAGACGGAAAAATGGAAACTGGTTTTGCTGAGTCGGGTGTGGCACTCTGTCCTTAAGATAATATTGCCCCGTATGTATCATTTATACGTCCTGGACAATTTGTCTCCCAAGATAAAACAACAATGGAACACTTGAGCAAAGGAAACTCAAGAGCTACCGTGAAGAATATTGAGTAACGAAATGATGCCTTAGAAGTTGTAGGAAGAAGAAAACTTTCTGCTTGTGTAAGCTTCTGAATTTCGTGTATATTATATGTGTGTTCTTAGTGCTCAACAATGGTATAAGGGGGTGTTTATATAGGTGATGGAGGGGCTGAAAAACTGCCTCCATAATAGTCAAATAATGGTCATTATGGAGGTAGTAAAGTCACCAACATAAATGGTGAAAGACCAACGGATTTGGCCATTATAGGAGGAGTAATTCAGCCAAAATAAATGGCTGAATTGAGTGTTTGGCGTTTCTGCTTTTGACTGTCCAAATTCTGACGTTCTTGAAACTTCAGGGACCAAACTGTACATCTGAAAGAATTCTGGTCCGAACTGTACATCTGGAACTTCTGGGATCAAACTGTACTTCTGGCAAAGTTCTCTGGCCCAAAAAGATAATATCAGAAGGCCCACAGCCCACAGCCCACGACCCACGGCCCGTGGACCCGAGAACCCGAGAACCCGAGAACCCGAGAACCCGAGAACCCGGAACCCGAAACTCGAAACCGGACCGGACGGGCGGGCGGCGGCGGCGCGCGTGTGGTCTGTCCTTGAACCGAAGCACATCTAGGTCCTTCCTCCTTTAAACACATGGGATACCTCTTGGGGTCCCAAACCCCAAACCAATTTCGAGTCTTATATACACAACAATTCTTTCTTCCTCTACCGATGAGGGAGAATTGAACACAATACCACACTTTCCATGCTTCAAACACCTTACTTCGTGGACCAATATCTCTTTCATTTCTCAATGAAATTTGATGATTCTTGGCCCTACGGTTATCTACGTACTTAGTAGATCATGCATGTGTGAAGAACCGGATTCTCCAACATACGTAACACTAGTGTTTAAGCCGTTAAAGTTGGTCAGTCGCAACTCCCGCCAAAGGCAAATTTCCAACAATCCCCTCTTGAAAGAGATTTTGGCGCAGTCACATGGTGTCTTTTTCATTTCCAGCAATATTTCAGCGGACCGATGTTGCATAAGGAGAGGTAGCCTCAGCTTTGAACCTTCCATAGTTGAATACCATCGGACTTACTTACTGCGCGGTGAACGTGATGTCTTGAACCGTCAGTGTTTAGTGTAAGCCAAGACAATGATACCAACACAACAAATTCCCTTACTCTCTTCTTTGTAATATTTTGTCCGTTTTGGCCATGGACAACGTCTTGGATTCTTAAGTGCGTTCATTTTGAGGCGGCCCATCCTCGCACTTAAATAGGTGGTCTCCTACAAGGTATCCTGCTATACCCCACTTCACAAGTGTTAGGAACCATTAAAAGTTTCCCAAAAAACCTAACCTCAATCAAGTTGAGGAGCATTACAGGTTTTGAAAACTTAACCTTTACCCACACTGCAGATAGCACTTAAAGTCTATCGCGGGAACGGCTTTGGATTTGGTATTTCTTTTCAGAAATCACTATCCGAAGTGCTCATGCTTCCACTGAAGCGATCAACTGAACCTTTACAGCTTAGTTTTCCTATTGAACCAAATTACTGGGATCTCCAGTTAGTAAGGTTGGGTTACCATTTGTATTGGTCCGTATATTTTGGGTTTTAAGCCCATTCCCTAAACAGGCAGAGCACTTGATCTCGGGTAGTCCCTTAGTTAGTAAACAAGGAAGTGACACCCGTGATGATCAAGCGCCATACTGATCTTATGTCTCCGACAAATCCTCGACAGATATGTCCAGACGCCGTCATCCGTGTCCTTCCTAAAGCCGACCGGCTAGCCACAGTGTATAACTGCTGAAGGCACGGGTTTCTCCCAATAAGGGACGTCCTCTAAGGAGTCGTGAAGTTACTCAACTTCTTTCATGCTTTGTATAAAGCGATAAACTCCGATTCCATCATGAATCAGCCGATGCAAGTTTGCTTAGAGGATTTTCCAAGAACCACCATACACATTTACTTGTGGCTTTGGTGTTCTTCAGATCTGATGTCCAGTTTGCATCACGGTGTTCTCTCAAAACCGCTGGACATCCAGAATACTATAATCTGAAGATAAACGAATAATTCAGATATCGTCATATCCGACTTAACACTTTCTATTGATCATGTATTAAGATCATCAGTGAAACTTAGTTCAATTGATCTGTTTGTAGGACGATACCAGGTCGGTTGTAGTGTGTACAATACATTGAACTACACGTGATCTGTGCGTATCGTCCTTGTCTATGGGTGCATCATGATTCCAATCAGTTCTATGATTCATATCCATTGATGGCTTCAACGAGATCACAACTATCGACCAGTCCGTTAGATGTCTTTAGAAATCCAATTCCTAAGATGTCATCTGTGATATCCATATCTTTCATATCGATACTTTGTTTCAATATGACTTTTACTTTCAGACTGTTGATTCTCCAACTGTTGGCTTTCTAACTTCAGAGTCAATGTTTCTGTGCTCAGATTCATTGTTTACATTTATCTGAAACTTTCAGGACCAAAATGTAAACATTTCAGGGACCAAGATGAAAGTTCAGGAAGAAGCCCAACAGTCCAGAAAACCAACTCTGATTCTCTTCTTCCAACTCTCCGATTGGGAAGGCTGTTTTAACATTCATGCCACGCAAGACTGCAATGGCCCATGATGTTAAGCTACTCCCAGGGGAGCACATGTACAAGTAGCCGAGGCTTTGAACTCGTCAGTAGATCCATCTACTTTGTACTCACTTTTGAGTATCATTTTTCACAACCCAAAGGTTCTTTTCCCGGAGGAAGATCAACCATTACGCAAGTATGGTTCTATATGATGGAATATATTTCTCTCTTTAGCTTCTTTCCAAAGCAGCGCTTTTGGAGATAACAATTATTTGTTAATTGTCCATGGTTCGTTCTTAACCATACAAGCTAGAAGGACTGGAACAAGTCCTTGTCCCCTCTTTGCTCCGTCTTGGTTCAACATCTAGAATCCCTGAGTTCTGCAGATCTGGAATATTAAGTTCCGGATAGCCAGCAACTTTCGAGTCCTGTAGATACGGAACGTCTAGTTCCGGACAGTCAGGCCCTCGCGGGTTCTTGTTAACCTTGAGCAATTACTCCTTTTTCCTTTTCAAGGAAAGTTATCTTATAAGAATTCAACATTCTTTGATGCCAAGAGGCGATAAGTACTACTGTTATTCACAGATCCAGTGGATATGCAATCTACAGTCTTAGGTCGAACTTGACCTGTTTCGGTAGTCCAACTTCTACCAAGCCACCCCACATCACAACTTTTGTATGTGAGATCTTTTTCATGTCTCACACGGAGAGTTATCCTTATCCTTATGCGGAGTTCCGTTGAGGATCGCATTAGCGGTAAGGATCGCCTTGCCCCACATAATTTAGGCGTACGGGTTTGCGCTTGGCTAACACCGTTAGACTGAGGTGAGTAATGAACAGTCGTTTAATGAACGCTGCTTCACATTCTCCCCCTCTATCGCTATGAATTTCGCAATCCATAGGCTTAGTTGATTTTCAACTTCTGCTTTGTAGCGCTTATCCGCTTCAACAACTTCATCTTTGCTTTTTATCAAACAAAGGATTTCATACGTTGTACCATCATCAATGAAGATCACAACGTACTTTTCTCCCCCCTCTATTTTGTATAAACTTCAAATCACCCAAGTAGGTGTGACTAAGTTCTAGAGGAGCGGTGCTTCTTTCGCTATTCCCTTGACGGAATTTGGAAAGGTGATTTTGCCTCTTCGCCTACCTCACATTCATTTTGAGGGTTTATGTCAAAAGGAGGCAACAATCTCTACATCGTTAGCTTTTGAATGACTTACTATTTAACGTGTCTTAATCTATGATGGCATAGATGCACGGATTACAAATATATCATTCATTTGGCTATAGACATATTGTACCATTCTTAGTTATTACAGACCTGTTGGACTAGTCTCAAACCAACTTGACCAACAACGTCCCTTAAACCAAGTTAGGAACATGTATCACCTCTTTTTAGAGTGATCCATTCCTTAAAGTCCTATTGAGGACAACCTCTCCATCCCCTTTGATTTTAGAGGTGGCGTTGCTTCACATGAACAACCTCTTGCCCGTGGTTAGGGCGTAACCGGATCATATGTGATCTCGATACTCTGGCCCACTTCAGTTGCTTTGGCAGACTGAGTGTCCAATTTCTTTACTGCCTTTCTTTAGGCCTTCAGATCATTAAGACCTGGAAACTCTGGCCCACCACACTAGGTGTCCATTACTTTTCCTATGAAATGAATTAGCCCCACTCAGGTCACCGGAGGCTTTGTATGGTGAGTGTCCAATATCATCATATCAAAGGAATTTTGGCCCACTCCAGTCGCCCGGAGGCTTTGTATGACTGAGTGTCCAATATCATCCTATGAAGGATCTTCTGCCAAATAGTATGACAGGTTCTACGCCTTTAACTTTTAGACTCCTTCCGTTAAGATTGGTGCCCAGATAATCCTTGGCGCTTACTTAAGAGTGGTAACAATTTTCGCACAGTTAGTGGATCTTTCTCCATCGTATGTGCGAACATACTTTACACGCTTTTAATAATTTACACTTAAAAGAACGGATCTTTTTAAGTCGTTTACAAACTCCAATCTTTAAACGGAAAAGAAGATGAGATTAAACTTCTGATTTGTTAAAGCGTAAGGAATATAAATTATTTTCATATTCCTCCTTACTTTAATCCATTTTTAATCAGACATCATTTAATCTTTATTCTTGACAAGTAAGAAAAATACTCATCATCTAATCTTTATTCTTGACAAGTAAGAAAAATACTTATCCCAATTTCGGATTACGGCTCACGGTCACTTCATCGACTGAGTGTCCAGTTCCTTCTTACCATTATTCGGATCTTTGTCCTGCAGGATAGATACAGGCCTTCTGCTGCAAGATAGAAGTACATCTTCAGTCTTCTCCTCTTGTCCCAGTTGACATCCTCAGGCTCTCGAGAGCGCTTGTTCCCACCAGTCTTGGTAGCGGTGACACTATGAATACGTTCATCATCATCACTCTCTTCTACCAGAAAACCATTTCCATATCCCGATTTGGTCACACAACTTTTGACCGACATCTTTCGAACACTAATAGTAATACTATACAATTATTGTCTTAAGTTGTTGGGAATTTTAGCTTTATGGTACTTTATAAAGCAGTACGGGAAGTATATAACTATTACAAGTATTCGAAAGGCTAAACAAAGATTCAATAATTCAACTAGTAATCTGAAAATTACAATAGATCCACAAAACTGAAATTACAATTTTGTTGAAGACGGAAAAATGGAAACTGGTTTTGCTGAGTCGAGTGTGGCACTCTGTCCTTAAGACAATATTGCCCCGTATGTATCCTTTATACGTCCTGGACAATTTGTCTCCCAAGATAAAACAGCAATGGAACACTTGAGCAAAGGAAACTCAAGAGCTACCGTGAAGAATATTGAGTAACGAAATGATGCCTTGAAAGTTGTAGGAAGAAGAAAACTTTCTGCTTGTGTAAGCTTCTGAATTTCGTGTATATTATATGTGTGTTCTTAGTGCTCAACAATGGTGTAAGGGGGTGTTTATATAGGTGATGGAGGGGCTGAAAAACTGCCTCCATAATAGCCAAATAATGGCCATTATGGAGGTAGTAAAGTCACCAACATAAATGGTGAAAGACCAACGGATTTGGCCATTATATGAGGAGTAATTCAGCCAAAATAAATGGCTGAATTGAGTGCTTGGCGTTTCTGCTTTTGACCCGTGGACCCGTGGACCCGGAACTCGGAACCGGACAGGCGGGCGGCGGCACGCGTGTGGTCTTTCCTTGAACCGAAGCACATCTAGGTCCTCCCTCCTTTAAACACATGGGATACCCCTTGGGGTCCCAAACCCCAAACCAATTTCGAGTCTTATATACACAACAATTCTTTCTTCCTCTACCGATGAGGGAGAATTGAATACAATACCACACTTTCCATGCTTCAAATACCTTACTTCGTAGACCAATATCTCTTTCATTTCTCAATGAAATTTGACGATTCTTGGCCCTACGGTTATCTACGTACTTAGTAGATCATGCATGTGTGAAGAACCGGATTCTCCAACATACGTAACACTAGTGTTTAAGCCGTTAAAGTTGGTCGGTCGCAACTCCCGCCAAAGGCAAATTTCCAACAATATTTACACAATATATGGAAATATTCTAATTATGGGTAGGGAATATATTGTTTCCTATATTTACACGTTTACATTACTCTCAATTCTCCCCTCTCTCATACGAGTTCATCTTCTTCATTTCTGCTTTCTTTTCTCCTTACTGTTCTTCAATTACTTGGTTCTATGAATCACCATGGCTACTGATTTGATTAACAACAATAAGCAATGTTGCTTAATTAGTGAAACTTCATTTCCTTGATTGTATTTTTTAAAATTAGTACTATTTTATTCATGTGTGTGACCTTTACTTGTTAGGTAATCTGCACATTATTAGTCTCTCTCCATATATGCATGACTGTAGTTGTCCTTGTTGGTTTCCAACAAGTATGTATAATATGTAGGGGCAGAGCTAAAGTGACGGTTGTTGGTTCAATCAAATTCAGTAATTTTGATTTAAAATCGTGTAGTAATCTTAAAAAAAATTAAATTAATATTTGTACATATTTATGTCATCCTTATGGATCGTATGTCCTCTCCTGTTGGTCCTCCTTATTTGGATTCCTTTTCTTTTGGTCCTCCTCATAGTATATTCCTGTTGAATCTCCTCTATAGGATTATTTTGATTGTCAGTCTACACAACATTAATTTGAGTGTTTTTATAGGATCATTTGGTTTGTGAATCTCTTTACTGTTTCATCCTCCTCCTTTCCTTCAATGTTACCGGTATCCCCTTCCTTATTTACATTATCTACCTGAAGTACTTCCTTTTTCATATCCACCTCCATTTCATTTCTAGTGTTTTCCTATTCCTTTTTGTAATTCAATCTTTCAAGAACTATGCATTCTAGAGGTTATTTTTATAGACCCTCAGCTTGAAAGAAAAAACAAGAATGTGATGCATGATATCAAGAAAATATGACAATAAAATAGCAAGATGGAAAACAAATGAGGCAACAGATAGTAATACACTTTGAAGAAAGGAAACTACGCTATTACTAACTTTTACTACTAATAAGGAGACCACTTGTCTACCTACTAACATTCTATCCTCGACCTCCACACCTTTCTATCTAGGGTCATGTCCTCAGTAAACTGAAGTTGTGACATGTCCTGCCTAATCACCTCTCCCCACTTCTTTTTCGACCCACCTCTACCTCTTCTAACTCCTATAATATCCAACCTCTCATACCTCCTTACTAGCACATCCACACACCTTCTCCTCACATACCCTAACTATCTCAATCTCTCTTTCCTCAACTTTTCCGCCACGGGAGAACTTCCACCGTATAACTTCATTCCTAATCATATCCTTTTAAGTATTCCCACATATTCATCTGAGCATCCTCATCTCGCTACACTCATCTTCTGAATATGGGTGTTCTTTACAGGCCAACACTCTATTTTATACAATAAGGTCGGTCTAACCATTCTTCTGTATAATTTACCTTTAAGTCTAGGCAACACATTCTTATCGCATAGTATCCCAGATGCGAGCCTCAATTTCATACAATGAGCGACATCATCATCAATCTCACCATCTCTTTGTATTATGGACCCAAGATACTTGAAACTACCTTTCTTGAATGGGACTTGTACATCGATCTTCACTTTCACCTTCGCCTCATGTGTCACGTTCCTAAACTTGCACTCTAGATACTTTGTCTTGGTCCTTCTTAAACTGAAACCATTAAATGCTAGGGTCTGTCACCAAAATTTAACTACGTGCATCTCATCGATCAGTACTATATCATCAGCGAATAACATACACCATGACATCTCTCTTTGAATATGTCGTGTTAGTTCATCCATCACTAAGGTGAATAGGAATGGACTAAGGGTTGATTCCTGGTGCAGCCCTATCATGATCGGAAAGTGTTCTCAGTCACCCATCACTGTTCTAACCCAGGTCTACACCCCCAAATCCAACCCTGGACGTAACAAGCATCCAATTCTACAAACAACACCGGAAGTACTTTATGAATTAATAACAACAAATTTCTATTTAATAATCTTTCATTATTTAAATTCAACAAGTCATAAATATCCAAATGAAATCATTATCACACTTATGAAATAACACAGAGGAAGTCTAAGCGGATACTTAGTCATAAATTGTGGTCAAATGCCTTAACGAGTCATATGAGACTCACACACACTACCAACAATTTGATACTATCTGTGGAGCTTCTAAGATAATGCATAAATGCCTAACTCATCGGGACGCAGCCCAGAAACTACTAAGCAATAATAAATGACTCAATGAGAACACACAAACAAGTGTATGGGCTTACCAACAATCTGAAAAGCAATGAGTACTCTTAATCCTCGAGATTTGTCTATGCATGCTATTCTTCATTACCTAACATACCATCAAAAATAATAATAGTATGCATGAGCACTGGGTACTCAGTGAGTGTCTAAGGGGAAATAGTTAATGAAATCAAAGTAGTTATAAAATGAATAAAAAAATATGTTAAATGAAATAATTTGAAAACCCGGAAATAGAGTAAGCCATTAACTTATAGAAATCATCAGAGAATCCAATAATGAAGAATACATCAAGTTTAATTCGTTATTGTTTATCATGTCAAGTATGTCACTTAAGAACTCAAGATTACCACAAGCCACTCACAGGAAACCAAGATACCAAAATAAGCCACTCAAAGAATCAATCAATCGATACTCTGGGCTAGGAAACCCCGGAGGCTTATCATCTTCTGGACTAGCACAATAATAGATGCACCAGACTATATGCCTCGGAGGTCAATCGTCCTCTGGACTGACACAATAATAGATGCACTGACTATACGCCTTAGAGGTCAATCGTCATCTGGATTGACACAACAATACTCGTATCGACACGTTAGGATCCATAACAGCTAATCGTCCTATGGACTAGCACAACTTGTCCATACAGGCCCAAACACAAACAAGTACAAGTCATGGCAGATTAACCGAATCATCAATCATGGCTTATAGTCAAATTCACTTCTCAAACATCTTCTTACAATAGAGGTATTTCAAGTAATAATCAATTTAGGAACCTTATTCAAATCACTTATGCAGTTTCAAGTTCAAGATATTCATTCAACAACAAAATAAGTTTAAGGTCCAACCTTTAGAGATTTTAATCATCCAATAATGGGAAAAACGAGTTTCACAAAGTAGTATAGTTCGTATAAGGTTCGATGTAAGCTTGACCCTACACACGCATGACCTTGTGTAAAACAAATTATATTTAATTTTGAAAGAACTTCCACCAAATAAGTGTTTTAATCATGTTCATATTTCAAAGAAAGATTTCAAGTTACGAACAATCATCTACACGTTTCAAACAAGATAACATACTTCAAAAAAGAAGGTTTTTGAAAAGTAGACATACCTAAATTTCCGCAAAAATCTAGCAAATGGATTCTTCCAAGTTCAACAATCATTCTACAATGGGTATTAATAACAAAGTTTAGAACTTTAACCAATTTTAGGGATTTCTACCCTTATTCAAAAACTAGGGCTTTTCTAGCCTTAAAACTTGTTCTTGAACCCTTATAAATCATCCATGGATTCTTAATTTTTCTAATACTCTACACTAGTCCAAATCCCCTAAATAATCTTATTAAATGTAAAAAAACATACCTTCAAAAGATTTTCCAAAGTCTCCTTAAATTTCTCTTTTTTCGGTTTTCAAGAATCTATAATTTAGAGAGATGAACTAAGGTTAATTTGATGTTAGATTGATGTTATAATGATGGCGATTGATCAAGAGCTTACCTTAGGTGTTTAGGGGAAGTTTTAGGATTGTTTCCTCTCAAAAAGTTGGCCAAAACAAAGTGGGAATGAATATAACAAAGTGGAAAACTTATAAAATTCGGAATCAGAAAAATAATGGGCCGCGACACCCTTGCATCACGGACCCATCATAGGTGATACCACCTGCGGAACCACTTCAGTGGTGCCGCATAAGGCAAAAATGCAGTCAGAATGACGCACCCTGACGACGCCACTGCTGACCTTTGCTCAGTAAAATGGTCATAACGTTTTTCACGTAGCTCAGTTTGAGCTAGACGACCTACCTTTGGAAAGGTATTTCAAAGGGACAGAACGTTCATGATTTAGGGTTTCTCAAATTCTCAATGAATAATCACGTAATCAAGCTGGAAATCAAAACTACCGTAAACTTAGTTGATTTTAGCAAATTTTACGTACTTTATTATTCGTCTTGGTCTTAGGTAAATTATTTCCACCAAAATTCATCTTGACAGGACTCCATATATCTAAAATTTCACATTAATATTAATTTAACATATTCGCACCTAATCCGGATTTACAGAGTGTTACATTATCCCCCCTCAGGATCATTCGTCCCCGAATGAAAGTGATGGCCTAAGATTTTTACTAAACCTCAAACTTTCGAAATTAACAAAGTTTCTTTGTTGTAAACATAATCTACCAACCCAATAATAACGATATGATTCTAGGACTCTCACAACTATATCCGTCAAGCCTAAATACGAAGATAAGGAATTCATATCTTTAGTCTAGACTTTTGCAAAAATTCGATAAACTGAAGGTTCAATACATACCTGGGATACGGAATAAGTTAAGGTATTATGGAGTAAATATCATTAACAATAACTAGATGGTAATTATACCTATTCGAGTTCATTTGGTGAGTCTTAAGATACAAAATAAGTCTACCTCAAGGTTTAACAATATCATTCCTCTACTGAATAATGGGTTCATCGGGATATTCAAGCCTAACTATTTTGATTGCAAATCCAGAGTTTCATAACACTCGGAAATCTAGTCTATTCCCATAATCACATCAAAGTTTACCATTTTTAATTCAAACAATTAACAGTGGTCTCCAGACTCTTAACTACACTACACAGTCTCTATAGATCCTAGTAGAATTAACACGAACACTAGCAGGGGTATTCACAGAAGAAGGGTCCTAACAATTGTTTGGGTTCCACACTAAAATTCAAGGACCAAGTATGGAGTCACATAATAAAGATTCGGACCCGAAATCGATCAGGGAATACGCCTCAAGAGAACAAATAGTTAGAATACCTGTGACCAAGGCTTCTGAGGCTTCAGCCACCTCTTTACGAGCCAAATCATGAAGTCGGGCTTCATTTGTACTAAACGATCCCAGAAAGATGAAGACACAACTAACACCCAATTAATAACAACATAGTCCTCAGGGGGATTCTAACTACTAGAACACTCAATTCATACTGAACACACCCCAAGTTCCCTACGTTTCTCAGTGTTGACCTCCAATGCCAGGCATTGATTGAACTGTGAAAAAAATGTAAGAAACTAATAGTCTGGTTGACCAAGCTTCTAAAATCAGCTTATTTTGAAAAGTATTTTTTTCAATTGTATTTGTCAAAAAAAGTACTTTTGACGAAAAAATAGTTTGTGTTTGACCAATTAATTTAAAAAGTATTTTGAGCATCAATTAGTGTTTGTTCAAGCTTTTAAAAAAGTGTTTTAAGTGATTTTTATTTCAAAAGTGCTTTCAAAAAAGTATTTTTGGGAAGAAGCTAAAAACTGCTTCTGCTACTCTCCGAAAACACTTATTTTCTTTCAAAATCTTAGCCAAACACCTCACTTTGAAAAAAAAAATACTTATTAAAAAAAGCATTTTTAGAGAAAAATAAATTTGGTCAAATAAGCTATAAAAACTCTCTAAGTGTCAAATCATAGTCACCTAAAAAAGAAATCCCCACCATACCTTGTTTAATTGAAGTGACTCATAATTTACTTAGCATCCCTTGTAACTCACACATTCGTGTAATTCTCATTTGGAATACTTTTGGAAAAATGGTTTTTGTTACTGAAAAGAAGTGGATATACATAGTATATGTTGTAAAACAAAATTTTATGTTGTTATGTCGCCGACATTTGAATACTAATTTCCTTTTTAAATTAGGGAGTAATAACTAATCTATATTCAATTATATAGCCTACATAAACAAATACTCGCGTGTGTATATACTGAATTAAGATTTGTTCATATTATAATTTTTTTTGTTCTAGTTTTCTCTAAGGAGAATTTTCACTAACAACGAAGTTCCATAAGCTGCTCAAAGCCGGCAGCTCTGTGCAGATGTTCTTTTTTGTTCTTTATTTTTATATTCATCTTTTTTTAATTCCTGAAATTTCTTTTTTTTTTCTTTAAAAGAAATTTGAAAAAGTATACTTTTATTTAATTCATTATTAATTAAGTAATTAAGTACTGTTGAAAGTGACAGGTGAAATAGTTTAAAGAGAACCTTAAACGCTTCTAGTTCCTAGATGAATATTATGCTTAATTAAGCAATCATCATATTTAAGTATTTCCAGGTACGTAGTTAATTTTGATCTTTTCTAACACTCGTGTGCATCTAGTTATAAGCAACTATATGATGAATTGAACGCAAGTCCAGAGACGAATTCATAGTGTAATCTATTAGTTCACGAGAACTCACTAAATTTTAGTTACATATTTAATATGTATTAAAAATATGCTATTAGAAGTAGAGGTCTCTCAACGAAAAAGACTCAGACATAATTACTACATCACATGTGTTTTCATATAAATTATTATCACTAAATTATCGTACACTTATAACTTAATCTTGAAAATCTAATCCACCCTAGGTCATAATTTATACTAGGATTGACCAATTTAGGAAGTTAAATAAAATTTTATTATTATGATTTTCTTTAATTCTTTTTATATATTGTGAAATATTAATTAAGCAAATTTATAATATTTTTTATGTAATTTTCAAATATGTAAATTTTGTTATAAAATACTTTAAAAATCTACATTTGAAATTAAATTTAGAAAAAGTTGTTTAACTCGGAATTTTTTTTTTTTTTTACTGAATCTCGACCTTCTCACTGCCTCCCATCTTGTAGCATTCAGGCTGCCAATCAAGACACTACAAATCTTACGGACCAGAAACGGTAATAACTGAGAAAATAAGGGGTGTTAATTTCAAAGGTCACATTACACTCATTCTCATCTCGACGTAATTTGCAACAAGAAACCATACCCTGGGACCCACATCAACCTCCACTAATAAACAGACACGTGTAAACTTGAATAAAAACAAGAGTTCAAACGACGTCGTTTATCGACCAGCTGTATTGCTTAGACGTAGCCTAATGGCCGACCTTTTCTGCCTACAAGAGACGCAAAGAACATCCAAAGTTAGCGTAAGCGCCAAACTCACACATACACTTTCTCTCTTTCCTTTATTTTTTCCATCATCTAACGGCTTAAAATCAATCTCAGCCACCTCCTCCTTTATCAACCGTCCGATTTACCTCCATCAAATAAATCGCACCCCTTTGTTTTATTGTTGAATTTTAAGTTGCTGTTAGTTTAGGTTAGGCCTTTCCTTCTTCCTTTCCAACCCCACTTCCTAACAATCCTCTCTTTCTCTCTCTAAAATTTCTCTCCCCTAATTCTTGATTCTTCAACCATCATTACAAGAATCTAAGAAACTTTTTTCCAACTTATTCACATTGGGTTCGATATTTTTAGTTGTGTGAATAAGGTCTTAGTCTGTACGGTTACTCTAAGCAGGTCGCGATAAGTGATAGTCAATGACAATGCTGGTTCCATCGTGGCTAGAGCCGTTATTGAACACCGCTTTTTTTTCAATCTGCCGGACGCACGGTGATGCGGCACGTAGTGAATGTAATATGTACTGCTTGGACTGCAATGACAATGCCTTTTGCTTCTATTGCCGCTCATCTAAACACAAAGATCATCAAGTCATTCAGGTAAATTTATTTAATTCCCTTTTCAACACTTACATTATTATTTTTTCTCTAAGTGCTGGAAGCCTTGAATAATCGGTCCGACTAATCTGAATTCGTATAAAAAAGTTCACTACTAGTAATTCTTGGTATCTAAAAACATTGGCATTATGAGTATCATCATGATCTAGGGGCGGAGCAACAATGTTAGTTACAGCTCGGTAAAACTCAACAACTTTGACTCAAACTATGTGTTTGTGAGGAAAACTAAACTAAAAATCATGGCTTCACCTCTATGATAATCTTGACCCCATTCTTGTAATGTGACTTTTCTTACATAGTAAGTAACCTTGTGTTTTCTTTTTACCTAGAAAAAGAAAGTAGGTATGTGGTGTATATATGTATATATATATATATATATATATGGACATTTTTTTCCACCAAATGTGGTTGAAATTTTTATGTTTTTTTTTTGGGTTGAAATAGATAAGGAGATCTTCATATCATGATGTGGTAAGAGTTTCAGAGATTCAAAAGGTATTGGATATAAGTGGAGTGCAGACATATGTAATCAACAGTGCAAGAGTTTTATTTCTAAATGAAAGGCCACAACCAAAGAGTAGTGGCAAAGCAAGTTCTCACGTTTGTGAAATATGTGGGAGAAGCCTTTTGGACACTTTTCGTTTCTGTTCTCTCGGATGCAAGGTAAATTATTTACTATTTAGTTAACAATAATCTCTTGATTCATTTTCTCCTCATTGTTATTATTACCTTGATTCTTGATTGATTACTTCATTTTACCTAGTTTTTTGGCCATGGCATTGCATTATTTATACATCATGGTTCATGTACATGTCACACATATTCATAATATTTCACATCTTGATCACCATCATTGATTGTAACTCCCTACCAAAGAATATATCATCTCCACCGTCATCATATCATATGGTCACAACTCAAAAACCATGTAGCCTTAGATCGTCATTCTATACACTTGTCACATAGAGAGAGGAGCTATGTTAAGTGAAGCGGTTCAATTGAATTCGGTTCGTCAATATATTATACGGTATAAATAAGCAAAAATAATTATTGCATTCCCTTGAAATAAGGAAATTTGTAGTATTGTGTTAAAACTGGTTAAAAGTTATTTTTAGTCGTATGCTCGAATTTCAAGTATAACATTCTTACATCTTTTTATTAAAATTTCTAGCTCTGTTACTGATTACTAGAGTAGCTTAAATAGATACACATGCCATCCTTTTCAAGAATAAGCAATTAACCAAAAAAATTTAAGCTAGTATTACATTTTCTTTTTCGGGCACACAAGGTATACATTGTATATAGTGGTTCATCAATCATCACCATTGTTTAATTTTCGTATTGAAGTTATGATGAAGTAATCTTGAAAGATGAGTTATATACATCTTTGGACTATATATCATTTGTTTTTAATGACTTAGCTTGTAGGAATAAAGAGGAATAGAGATGCAAGTTTTATCTTAGATGCCAAGAATGAAGTACTAGCATTGCAAAGAGGTGAAGGCATATCATCAAGAGGAGGAAATCAATTGCGTGAAGGCTTTGAACATGACATATACCCACCCACCCCACCTCCACCCCCTTCAAATGCTAGAAGAAGAAAAGGCATTCCTCATAGAGCACCCCTTGGTTCTTAACAAAATAATTAACCAAAAAATAATAAATTTAAGTACCCTTTAAAAACTATCTTATACAACTCATTATTGTAGAGGTCACATAAGGGGGTTGTAAATGTTGATGAAGTTTCCTTTTGAGGATGGTGTGGGGTCTTTAAAAAAGAAGAAGAAAAAGAATTCTCTTGTGGGAGATAGCAAGCAATAATGCACAATTTGTTATATTAGAAAGTTGGAAGATTGTACATTGTAATCAATTAATTAATTAAGAAATTAAAAGACAAAGTGTTTGTTGGAGTTCGTTTTATAGTTTTCATTGGCCCACCAACCCACATGGGCCGTTTACATAAAGGAACAACCTTTTTCTTTGTCTAAAACATGCAAATCAACTTTCTTATCATTTTACCTAGTTTGGTTTATTGATAATATTTTGTAGAAATAGTATTTCCTGATTACTTTCGATCCTGTTTTTTCAAAAATAATTATTGTCCTAGAGTTTTATATTGGACATGTAATTCAATTATAAAATTTGAAATTTCGGGATGGTAATTATATTCCACATGTAATTCAGTTATAAAAGTTGAAACTGCGGGATAGTGATTATTTTTTAATTACATAAACTGAAAAGTGGGTATTTATAATTGTTTTTCCTAATATTCTACTCAATGAATTTTTGGGTTTCTTTATTTTGGTCATTTGCCTTGTGAATGTTACCTTTGAAAGCTATGTTTTGAACTTAGAGATTTTTCTAATATAATGCGTGGAGCAGAATTATTGGGCAAACAGCTACAAATTAAATGGTGATGGATTTTACAATGTGATGTGATGATCCCATCCAATAATGTATAAGCAGTTGGTTAGGTTGGTTTGAATTTACTAATTATTTCTCCTTTTGTTTCTTTTGGTAATCATAATGATTTAATTTGAGGTTGACATTTAATCAACAATATATGGAAAAGATTCAAATTCATGTGCAAGTAGGGTAGAGAAGCATCTTGTATCTCTTGCTTTATTCACAAATTTCTCACTTAGTCATAACTAAGTAATATATATTCTCACTTTAATTTTATTTGCTAATTCAGGTTAATTTTTTCTTATTTGACGTAAATATCATGTACGATTAAGTACTTATAATCACACACACTTCCTTTTAGTTTAGGATAGTTTTGCTTAGGGTTTGTTTGATACGAAGGAAAAAGTAAGTTATTTTCTAACAACCGAATATCAAAAATATGTTTTCATTAAAATGGGAAATGACTTTCTTCGTTATGTTTTTTCTCTTATAATCCATTTTGAGTAGTTTCTAAATATTAGAAAGTATTGGATAGTGACTGATCGGCAGGAATAATAATCATCCAAATGGCTAAAAATATTTTCCCAAAAATATTTTTGACGTGGAAAATAGGGGTAGGGATTAAGCCTTTGAGCTTAGGGAGTAACTAGTAGTACTTTTGTTTTGGAGCTTTGGGACCTATCACTAAAATAGTATCTTTATTATAGCCTTATTCATATTACTTGGTGGACAACGCCACGAAAAGAGGGGAGAAAGTGGACAACTAAGACTAGGGATACTATATATACGCCAACGATGCATTATATATATCTAACATTTCATTTTGCCCACATATATTTGGCCTTTTTTTGTTTGGATGATTGACTTGATTGATTAATAAATGAGATTATATGCCGATATATTGACATTTAAGAAAGTGATGTTTAGAGATCTATAAGTTTTATAAAATTTATACAAGTTATTTTTTGTAGTTTCAAAGTGGTGGCTGGAAATTTTAGTGAAACCGACCAACAAATGATTCCTAATTACAAGTCAAGATGATTAATATTGAGGACGATTAAACTGTTTAACACTTAATAATTTGCTCATCCTCGAATAAAGCAAAGAGAAGCATAGGTAAGAAACAAACAATCATTATAAGCTATGTTGGTCAAACTTTTTAAACATATTGACAGGATGTATCGGATTCTCTAAAATTAATTAATTTTTGAAAAAATTGACATAAATACGATAATATTTTTAAAGAGTCCGAGCAACATAGATTATAAAAACATTGAAAGAAATAATTTTTTTTATTTTCATTAATTGAAAGAGTATTTATACAAGTTACATATTTTCATAATAGGAGAATCCTATTCCTAAAACCTTATTCTACTTGGATACTAAATATACAATTATGATAATACAAATATTATGGTCAGTGTACAAGACTAATTACACTATAATATTACATAAACTAGGAGACTACAATGTTACCTAATTAATTACACCATACACGGTTTAGAGGAGGAATCCGAGAGCAACAATATACACAATATACATGTGTATATGGTGAATATTTAACACACTCCCGCAGTCATAGCGGGCAGTCTTCGAACGCTGAGAATGTCCCTAAAATCTTCAAAAATGACCGAGGGCAGACCCTTTGTAAAGATGTCGGCAATTTGATATCTTGACGGGACATGGCAGACGCGTACCTGACCACGAGCAACCTTTTCGCGGACAAAGTGAATGTCCATCTCGATATGTTTAGTGCGCTGGTGCTGAACCGGATTACCTGAAAGGTAGATTGCACTAATATTATCGCAATACACCAAGGTTACTTTCTGAATATGTGAATGAAGCTCCAATAGCAAATTACATAACCAACATGATTCCGAGACCACATTAGCTACCCCTCGATACTCAGCCTCGGCATTGTATCGGGATAATGTCGACTGACGTTTTGCAGACCATGAGACCAGGTTATTGCCAAGAAACATACAATAGCCAGACGTAGACCGTCTGGTGTCTGGACAGCCACCCCAATCAGCATTCGTATACAAGACAAGTGTGGATGTCGAGGAAGGATATAAATGCAACCCATAGTTCAGTGTACAAGACTAATTACACCATAATATTACCTAAACAAGGAGACTGTTAAATATACACACAATATTTTAAATGAATATGATTAGAAGAGACAAGTGTGGATGTCGTATACGGTCTACGTCTGGCTGGACAATATTCTCTCTATCTCTACCCTTTATGGCTCTGATACCAAACTTAGATCGATTATCTAAAGGGGATAACAGACAGGGAAGGAATCGGGATATAAGGTATTGAAGAATTAAAAGATAATTGAAATATGCAGAAAGTAAATAAAGATTAACTTACAATTTAAGGTTCTAGTTATGGAAACCATAAATCAAAGGTTCTGCAGGAATATAAATCAAATAGGCTGTAGAATCGACCAAGTATTTAATGCAGGAACTTAAAGAATTTAAAAACATGAAGTATTTAAAATATTAGGAGGTAGTACCGTCCGTAATCATATTCATTTACAATATTGGAATTTACAAAGTATTTTATTAAGGAGATATACCTTGGGAATTTCTAAGGTATTTTGGATCATATGATATGGGTCATATGAACTGAATCATATGAGGGAATTTGGGGAATTTTATTTCTAACCTAAAGGGGAATTTAGTAAGGGCACTCACTTCTCTCTAGTTTAGAAAGAGAAAGACTTCTAAAGAAAAAGCTTGTCTAACTAAAGGAGAGGGAGTCTCATTTTATAGGAGTTTTACATGGCATTTTGGTAATTAAAAAGGAATCTAACTATTCATCTAATTGGAGAATAATTATTCATCGAAGTGGAGAATGACCATTCATCCTTTTGGCATTTTCTTGAATTATTACTGGAATCTTTGCTTTTGCTTTTTGCTTTTTTGAAAGTAGCTTTTTCGGGTACTTTCTTTTGTCGAAATTTTGTCTGAACTCTACTCCGGATATTTTGAATTCTTTTGGCAACTTTTTTTAGAATCCACTGTTGCCAAAAATGGACTGTCTTCAATATCAATCTCTAGTTCTTCTTCCTCTGATGAAGAGCCCTGTTTTGATGAAGACGGTACAAATTTCAGAATTATGGGTTGCATTTCTTCTGGATTTTTGGCCGCTGCAAGCATTTAGGCCATCTGGGATTTCCGTGAAAGGAATTGGGTGTGCTCCGGTGTTTGTAGTGGTGCCTTTGGGGTTTGTAGAGGCGCCTGTACCGGAATAGATTTTTGGACATTTAACCATTCTTGGACCTTTTGTGGTGTGAGACTTAATGGTATTTTAAAGTTGTCCCACCATCTGATTTTGAATCTTTTTCGGATTGTTGGTATTTTATTATCCGAATAATCTACGAACCATGTAAATACCCATGGTAAGTGGAATTTTGTGTGAAAAAAGTGTGGTGGCACAAATCTTTATTCTTCCTCAGAGGGTTTATATTGGGATTTGAAGAGGCAGAAAGATTTAGTGACTTCTGGTTTTTGTATTTCTAGGGTGGATCCCAATTGCTCCCACCATGAATTCCACCGTGTTGGAAATTGTGATGGATTACATGAGGTATCAAAATGGAAAAGTCAAGTGTGGCGTTGGTTGATATTTTGAATAAAAAAGGAATTGAACCAAGCTTGGCCGAGGATCTGAAGGGGGTAACAGACAGGGAAAGAATCGGGATATAAGGTATTGAAGAATTAAAAGATAATTGAAATATGCAGAATGTAAATAAAGATTAACTTACAATTTAAGGTTCTAGTTATGGAAATCATAAATCAAAGGTTCTGCAGGAATTTAAATCAAATAGGTTGTAGAACCGATCAAGTATTTAATGCAGGAACTTAAAGAATTTTAAAACATGAAGTATTTAAAAGATTAGGAGGTAGTACCGTCCGTAATCATATTCATTTACAATATTGGAATTTACAAAGTATTTTATTAAGGAGATATACCTTGGCAATTTCTAAGGTATTTTGGATCATATGATATGAGTCATATGATCTGGGTCATATGAACTGAATCATATGAGGGAATTTGGGGAATTTTGCTTCTAACCTAAAGGGGAATTTAGTAAGGGCACTCACTTCTCTCTAGTTTAGAAAGAGAAAGACTTCTAAAGAAAAAGCTTCTCTAACTAAGGGGGAGAGAGTCTACTTTTATAGGAGTTTTACATAAGGCTGGCCAGTGGACCGAGACGGCCCGACCCCGACCCCGTTTAAAAAAAAAACGGTAGCGGGACTCGTACTCGGAATGGGACAATGTCTCGTCCCGCCAGACCAGAGCCCGCCCCAGGCCCGCCCGCCCCGAGCCCGACCCCTACCCCTCCCGAGAGCCCCCCTTTGCAAATATAACCGTTGCACCAACGGCCATTTTAGATTTTAGTTGTTGGGCAACGGCCATTTTAGGCCTCCCCCCCTCCCCCAACCCCCTACCCCTTAATATTTATTTTTAACCCATAAGTTATTATATTTACACTTTAACCCAATTTCCAACTATAAATAACTCATTTTCTCTTCATTTTTCTCACAAATCTTCCTACAATCTCTCTAATCTCTCAATATATCTCTCTACAAGTCTACATTGTTTACTAAATATTCAATTTTATTTATTCATTTGGGAATTGAGAGTGAAGTTGGCAACTAGCTTGAGGATCTTCCATCGAGCAAAGTTTCAATTTTCAACCTCTCGATTACACGTCGACGTTACGTCGGCGTTTGGTACATTTGTTCCTTCATTAAATTATTATTGTTTGTTTATTTTATTTAGCGTACTTAATTTTATTATCTTTAATTATTTATTATCATAATTAAAATGGAAGGATTAAGAAGTATGTTTAAGGGTAAGGGTAAGGGTGCTTCTTCTAGTAGGGGCAACCAGGGCAAGGGTACTTCTTCTAGTCATCTTATTCCTACACAAGATGATTTTGTTGATACTCAACATTTTCCTACGATACCATTAGATTTAGACGATGAGCTATTTTCTAGAACTCAAGAAGACTTTAATTTAGACGATGATCTAGATTATACACCCACTAATGTTGATGACAACACACCCACTAGTGCACCTTCAACTGAAATACCTCATATTCCCCCTAGTATGAGACGAGGTCCAGCAAAACGACCATTAAAATCAGATGCATGGACATTTTTTGATAGGGACGTAGAGAATCAAGTAGCTATATGTAAAATTTGTAAAAATATTTTAAAATTTAAAACTGGAAAAGGTCACGGTGGGACGGGGGGTTTAATTAGACACGTAGTAAGTGCTCATCCAGCTAGGTATGCCCAATACCAGGCTTCAAAACCGGGTGCGCAAACGCCCGCTCCATCGGGACAAGGTTCACATACTGATACTGTCTCGGACCAAGTACATGGTCAAATTAACCCTATGACGGGGGGAATTATAGGCCCTAAATACAATAAACATAGAGATAGGGAAGCAATATCAAAATTAGTTGATGTGGAGGGTTTGCCTTTTTCATTTCCTTCATATCCCGGTTTTATTCATTACATTAGATATATATATATATATATATATATATATATATATAATCCTGCTTTTAACGGTTTTCCTAGATCAACTGTTAAGAGAGATGTATTTAAATTCGCGCATGAATATCAACAATATTTACGTTATTCATTAGATCATTTTGTTGGCAAAGTATCTATCACGTCTGATATAGGTCGTTGTACTAACGGCCATGATTATTTAACTGTAACTTGTCATTTGATAGATTATAAATGGTCTATGCAAAAACGTATCTTAGCGTATAGATATATAGATAGGCACACTGGTACTTTTATTGCAGATAATATTTATCAAGTGTGCCATTATTACGGAATAACCGATAAAATTATGACTATTACATTAGATAATGCTTCTTCTAACAATTACGCAATTACAATTTTAAAAAATAATTTAACTCCATCTTTTCCAGATCATTTTCATATAAAATGTGTGTGCCATATATATAACTTAATTGTAAAGGATGGTCTATCAATTTTTGAAGACATTCTTAGTAAAATACAATTTGCTATAAACTTTATTTTTAAAAGTAATAAAGTACAACGTAGAAAAGAATATAAAAAACTTATCACGATTGTGGACTATCTTATAGAAAAATTCCACAAGAAGTATCCACTAGGTGGAATTCTTTATACGAGCAACTACTTGTTACGCAACTACTTGTTGAGCAACTACTTGTTGCGCAACTACTTGTTGCGCAACTACTTGTTGCTTATGACTATAGAAAACCTATAACTTTATTTTTTAACTCTCATAATTAAAATTTAGCTGATATGATTGTAGATAGTGATTGGGTAAAAATCTCCGAACTAATTGTATTTTTAGAGAAATTTTTCAAGCAACAAAAGCATTTTCCGGTATATATTATCCTACTATTTCAACTATGTTGTTTTATATAACTCTAATATTTTTATTACTTAGTGAATATATGGAAAAACCAACTTATATGGCAGCTATTAAAAAAATGTTTATCAAAATAAGAAAATATTTATTCCTATTCCCACTATTTATATTATTGGTTCTGTATTAAATCCGACTATTAAAATAGACTGTACTAAATCACTAATTGAAACTATTTACGATTGTATAGAAGTACTACCACCTCCAAGTCCCAAAAATCTAAATCACCCACCACCTATTGAACAAACTAAAGAATAAGTGTTGTCTAGCGTAGAACACCAATGCAAAATAATATATAGGTTTTATCAACAAGAAAATGCTAGTAACGTATCGGCTTCCATACCATCTTCTTCATCTTCAATACACCCTCACAAAATACATGTTATTTCTGCGACTAGTATTGAAAGCCTCAGAAATAGAATGTGCGGCCGTACCTCTACTACTAACCAAATTAGCGAGTTGGATATTTTTGTTTTGCAGGGTTCTGTACCGTACCAAGAAGTTATCAATGAAGATGGATATGAAGACTTGCTGAAATACTGAAGGGGGAATGAGAAGACCTTTCCGACACTTTCATTGATGGCCCGAGATGTTTTGAAAATTCAAGCGTCATCAACTGCGTCTGAAAGCGCTTTTTCTGCCGGCAGATATCAAATAGGAGACCACAGACACTCATTAGTCGGAGACAGCTTGGAAATTGCAGTATTATTCAGAGATTGGATACAAGCGGAGCGGAGAAGGTGCGGTCAATCGGAGATCAACGAAGAAGAAGACGAAAACTACAACGAAATCTTATCCGAAGGTGGTGGAAGCGACATGGATCAATTTGACTAACAAATACCAATTCCAACCGAAGAACCACAGGAAATTATCAAGCAATTAAAACAGGTTTTTTTGAGAATGTAATTTTTTTAATTGCATTTTATTATGTAATTTGCAACTTTTGGACAACACCACAAAGTTGCAATTTAGATTTTAGACAATTGTATTTGTATTACAAAAAAATCATATGTCTATTAAATAATATAAGAGGCACAAAAACAGCCTTGGGATGTTTTTATTACACTATCGTGTCTTGTTTATTGAGTTTTTTTTATACATATGTTATTTTATTTTTTTTTATTTTTTTTTTAAAAAAGGAAAACCCCTCGGAACCCGCCCCGATCCCGACCCCGTCGATTCCGACGGGATCGGGATCGGAATCGGACTGGAGCAAGTCCCTCCAGAACCGACCCCGACCCCTTCGCCCTTCCCACCCCGACCCCGACCCCGCCAGACCCGAGCCCGGCCCACTGGCCACCTCTAGTTTTACATGGCATTTTGGTAATTAAAAAGGAATCTAACTATTTATCTAAGCGGAGAATAACTACTCATCCGAGTGGAGAATGACAATTCATCCTTTTGGCATTTTCTTGAATTATTACTGGAATCTTTGCTTTTACTTTTTACTTTTTTGAAAGTAGCTTTTTCGGGTACTTTCTTTTGTCTGAATTTTGTCTAAACTCTACTCCGGGTATTTTGAATTCTTTTGGCAACTTTTTTCAGAATCCACTGTTGCCAAAAATTGGACTGTCTTCAATATCAATCTACAGTTCTTCTTCCTCTGATGAAGAACACTGTTTTGATGAAGATGGTGCAAATTTCAGAATTATGGCTTGCATTTCTTCTGTATTTTTGGCCGCTGCAAGCATTGAGGCCATCTGGGATTTTCGTGAAAGGAACTGGGTGTGCTCAGGTGTTTGTAGTGGTGCCGGTAGTGTTTGTAGAGGCGCCTATACCGGAATGGATTTTTGGACATTTAACCATTCCTGGACTTTTTGTGGTGTGAGACTTAATGGTATAATAAAGTTGTCCCACCATCTGATTTTGAATCTACTTCTGATTGTTGGTATTTTATTGTCCGAATAATCTACGAACCATGTAAATACCCATGGTAAGTGGAATTTTGTGTGAAAAAGGTGTAGTGGCACAAATCATTTTTCTTCCTCAAAGGGTTTATATTGGGATTTGAAGAGGCTGAAAGATTTTGTGACTTCTGGTTTTTGTATTTCTAGGATGGATCCGAATTGCTCCCACCATGAATTCCACCATGTTGGAAATTGTGATGGATTACATGAGGTATCAAAATAGAAAAGGCAAGTGTGGCGTTGGTCGGTGTTTTAAATAAAGAAGGAATTGAACTGAGCTTGTTGGTAATCCTAGTAATTAAAAGGAATAAAAAATGATTCATTTTTGTAGGTATCTGGAAAATTTAGGAGTTGAGGCAGATCATTTCCCCAATCACATGGAGCAATTACGTTAAGCATTTTGTAAATGGAATAAGAGGGAACTGGGTTATCTTTAAAATAATTATTTTTTATTGTTGCTGATCCTGATATTTCAAGGATAGCCTGGTAAAAATATGGGGTTTTTAAAATATCTCATGATTTGTAAAACCATTGTGGTCCAAAATAATTTTGTAATGCTAAAAAAGGGTCTTCATTAAAAAATCATTTTTCAAGAGTCACAATATTTTGAAAAAACGGTTTTATGAAGAATTTAGGAGCAGGTTTTTTGGGGACGTGTGGTAGTATCACGAGTTGATTTTTTGAAAATTGTTTTTGAGAAAGGATTTTTGAAGATTCTTCTTTCTCAAGTTGGAGTTTTGAAAATTGTTTCTGAGAAAGGGTTTTTGAAGATTCTGCTTTCTCGATTTTTGTAAAATTTTGAGAGGTTTTTTCCTCTCCTGAGCTTTGAGCAACATCTTGTTTGGGATTTTGAAGTTGTATCAATGCTTGTTATAATTCTGGGGATTTCACAAGGAATTGTAGAAGATTCTCAGCAGTTATCTCCTGTGTTGGTGTTTCTTGCACAGATGCTGCGGCATTTTCATTTTCTTCTTTCATTACTGTATCATACCATGTCAGGGGGTTTTTTAGTAGGAGATTTGACAGGGAGTTTTTCTTTTTCTTCTTTTATTGGTTTGGCGTTTGTGGTTTTTTGGGGGCCATGGAATTTGTTTGTTGTTGTGGTGTAACAACTGGTGTATTTATTGGTGGAGGTATCTCATCTTTTCTCTTTTGGAGCAAGGTTCCACACATTGCGTGGACACAGTATTGCCCGGATTCCTGCATGTCCTTCCTGGATATTTTTTCCTTTTAGCCCAGACAGTGGGGCAAGGAGCAGTGATAGGACATTTATGCGTTGTAACCAGTATCATAAATCTGTGGGTTTTCTCTCCTGTTTTTTAGTAAACCACTGATTAAAAGATCTTTAAAGTAAAAAATGTCAGGAATCAATTTGCAGAAAATATTTTTTAATGCAATGTTTTGAAAATGTTTTTGATATTGTAAATTATGCTTCAAAATTTTTGTGTATGCAAAAGAATCAATTAATTTGATGGAATGGGTATCATAGTTTCTAGGGGACTCAGAATTCTGATCTAAAAAATTATTCCTTAATTCGCCTAGATGACAAGAATAAGTTTTAATCAGATTGAGGTCTCTAGATTTTGATTTTGTCAGAAAAGGGAATTTTAAATTCTTTTTATTGGAATCGAAGGAGTTGAAATCATTATCTACCTTATACGGGGTCATAAGATTTATAAAATGTGTTCCTAAGATAACGGAGTTGTGAATGTCTTTTACTAAGACAAACGATGTTGCTATAGAAACTCCATTAATCAAAGTAGAGATCAAGGCTCTACGAGAAGAACAAGAACACGACTCTCTTCTACTAAAAATAGTCCTTTCAAAAACCCAGAATAATTCTGAATCCAGTTCTGAGTCCGACAACTCTGACGCTGAAAATCCAGAAGAACCTCCTAACAACCCCTTTTTTGAAGAGGTCCCACAAGAATTCCTTACTGTCTTAAGACAGATCACGTCCAAGAAATACCTTATTCAGATAACCCTTAAATTCTCAAGCAATTTTAGAATTACTACTATTGCTCTTTTTGACACTGGTGCTAATTTGAATTGCATAAAAACATGTCTAATTCCTAATAATTTTCATGAAAATATCCAGGAAACTCTAGCGGCGGCTAATAACACAGAGCTAGAAATCAATTCCCAAACCAGTGCGTCCGTTATTATTAATGGAGTTTCTATAGCAACATCGTTTGTCTTAGTAAAAGACATTCACAACTCCGTTATCTTATGAACACCTTTTTATAAATCTTATCACCCCGTATAAGGTAGATAATGATTTCAACTCCTTCGATTCCAATAAAAAGAATTTAAAATTCCATTTTCTGACAAAATCAAAATCTAGAGACCTCAATCTAATTAAAACTTATTCTTGTCATCTAGGCGAATTAAGGAATAATTTTTTAGATCAGAATTCTGAGTCCCCTAGAAACTATGATACCCGTTCCATCAAATTAATAGATTCCTTC
Organism: Anisodus acutangulus; assembly: GCA_029783415.1. Taxonomy (NCBI): domain Eukaryota; kingdom Viridiplantae; phylum Streptophyta; class Magnoliopsida; order Solanales; family Solanaceae; genus Anisodus; species Anisodus acutangulus. The sequence goes on from CM056490.1 coordinate 51,685,955, forward strand.
GCATACACAAAACTTTTGAAGCATAATTTACAATATCAAAAACATTTTCAAAACATTGGATTAAAAAATATTTTCTGCAAATTGATTCCTGACATTTTTTACTTTAAAAATCTTTTAACCAGTGGTTTACTAAAAAAACAGGAGAGAAAACCCACAGATTTATGATACTGGTTACAACGCGGAAATGTCCTATCACTGCTCCTTGCCCCACTGCCTGGGCTAAAAGGAAAACATATCCAGGAAGGACATGCAGGAATCCGGGCAATACTGTGTCCACGCAATGTGTGGAACCTTGCTCCAAAAGAGAAAAGATGAGATACCTCCACCAATAAATACACCAGTTGTTACACCACAACAACAAATAAATTCCATGGCCCCCAAAAAACCACAAACGCCAAACCAATAAAAGAAGAAAAAGAAAAATTCCCTGTCAAATCTCCTACTAAAAAACCCCCTGACATGGTATGATACAGTAATGAAAGAAGAAAATGAAAATGCCGCAGCATCTGTGCAAGAAACACCAACACAGGAGATAACTGCTGAGAATCTTCTACAACTCCTTGTGAAATCCCCAGAATTATAACAGGCATTGATACAACTTCAAAATCCCAAACAAGATGTTGCTCAAAGCTCAGGAGAGAAAAAAACCTCTCAAAATTTTACAAAAATCGAGAAAGCAGAATCTTCAAAAACCCTTTCTCAGAAACAATTTTCAAAACTCCAACTTGAGAAAGAAGAATCTTCAAAAATCCTTTCTCAAAAACAATTTTCAAAAAATCAACTCGTGATACTACCACACGTCCCCAAAAAACCTGCTCCTAAATTCTTCATAAAACCGTTTTTTCAAAATATTGTGACTCTTGAAAAATGATTTTTTAATGAAGACCCTTTTTTAGCATTACAAAATTATTTTGGACCACAATGGTTTTACAAATCATGAGATATTTTAAAAACCCCATATTTTTACCAGGCTATCCTTGAAATATCAGGATCAGCAACAATAAAAAATAATTATTTTAAAGATAACCCAGTTCCCTCTTATTCCATTTACAAAATGCTTAACGTAATTGCTCCATGTGATTGGGGAAATGATCTGCCTCAACTCCTAAATTTTCCAGATACCTACAAAAATGAATCATTTTTTATTCCTTTTAATTACTAGGATTACCAACAAGCTCGGTTCAATTCCTTCTTTATTCAAAACACCGACCAACGCCACACTTGCCTTTTCTATTTTGATACCTCATGTAATCCATCACAATTTCCAACATGGTGGAATTCATGGTGGGAGCAATTCGGATCCACCCTAGAAATACAAAAATCAGAAGTCACTAAATCTTTCAGCCTCTTCAAATCCCAATATAAACCCTCTGAGAAAGAAAAAAGATTTGTGTCACTACACCTTTTTCACATAAAATTTCACTTACCATGGGTATTTACATGGTTCGTAGACTATTCGAACAATAAAATACCAACAATTCGAAGAAGATTCAAAATCAGATGGTGGGACATATTTAAAATACTATTAAGTCTCACACCACAAAAGATCCAGGAATGGTTAAATGCCCAAAAATTCATTCCGGTACAGGCGCCTCTACAAACACCATCGGCACCACTACAAACACCGGAGCACACCCAGTTCCTTTCACAGAAATCCCAGATGGCCTCAATGGTTGCAGCGGCCAAAAATACAGAAGAAATGCAAGCCATAATTCTGAAATTTGCACCGTCTTCATCAAAACAAGGCTCTTCATCAGAGGAAGAAGAACTAGAGATTGATATTGAAGACAGTCCGATTTTTGGCAACAGTGGATTCTGAAGAAAGTTGCCAAAAGAATTCAAAATACCCGGAGTAAAGTTCAGACAAAATTCCGACAAAAGAAAGTGCCTGAAAATGCTACTTTCAAAAAAGCAAAAAGTAAAAGCAAAGATTCCAGCAATAATTCAAGAAAATGTCAAAATGATGAATAGTCATTCTCCACTCGAATGAATAGTTATTCTCCACTTAGATGAATTGTTAGATTCATTTTTAATTACCAAAATGCCATGTAAAACTCCTATAAAAGGAGACTTCATCTCCCTTAGTTAGATAAGTTTTTTCTTTAAAAGTCTTTCTCTTTCTAAACTAGAGAGAAGTGAGAGCCCTTACTAAATTCCCCTTTATGTTAGAAGCAAAATTTCCCAAATTCCCTCATATGATTCAGTTCATATGACCCATATCATATGATCCAAAATACCTTATAAATTCTCAATGTATATTTCCTAGATAAAATACTTTGTAAATTCCAATATTTTAAATGAATATGATTATGGACGGTACTACCTCCTAATCTTTTAAATACTTCATGCTTTTAAATTCTTTAAATTCCTGCATTAAATACTTGGCCGGTTCTACCGCCTATTTGATTTAAATTCCTACAGAACCTTTGATTTATGGTTTCCATAACTGGAACCTTAAATTGTAAGTTAATCTTTATTTACTTTCTGCATATTTCAATTATCTTTTAATTCTTCAATACCTTATATCCCGATTCCTTCTCTGTCTGTTATCCCCTTTAGATTCTCGGCCTAAGTTTGGTATCAGAGTCATAAAGGATAGAGATAGAGAGAATATTGTCCAGACCAGATGAGATTCCTTGTTAGAGGTTTGGGTTCTTACGAGGTTTTGTGCTTAGGATAGTCCAGGGTCGGTAAGTCCTCAATGAACGCAGGCAATTATACCCTAGGGAAGGCCTTTGATTGTAGGAGGAGTCCGGGTGCTCTATTTTTGGAGTTCCATAACATGGATCCGTTTCTTAACAGATCTACTTCTTGTGATTTTGGTTCATCTTCTTCCATGGATTCAAAGAAGATAATAAAAATCGAAGAAATATTGATATAAGATTTTGAAAAATCTATTGATAATTGGGAAATACCGAGAGTAAATCGAGATCAGATTTACAAAAAATCCAAATACCAGTTATTCAAAACCGATTTCACTATCAAAACAAAGGAAATAGATATCCAATTATCTCAACCTTTTGAAACAATCCAATTACTTTCTCAAAATTCCTTGAAGAGACACAAAGAAAGAAATTACAAATACATCCATATTGGATTAGTCCAAGTAGGGATAAAACCTCTCACGAAGGAAGGATTAAACACATCAATCCTTGCTATCTTACGTGATGCCAGATTCACAAATTTTGAAGATTCCCTATTGAGTTATGTTGAGTCTAGTCTCTGCACATGACCAATATCTTTAGACTGTTACCCAAATTTCTCAGTTTCTTTAAATGACAAAAATATCCAAAAATCTTTTGTCTTACAAATCAAGACTCACAATTACCAAATGCTTGAAGGATCGATTCATGTAGCTATAATTTATAGAATCCATTACAAAGCTATGACTTCGGCTTTTGCTACAAAAGTCAGATACCCTAGTAAGAAAGGTGAAACCCTTCTTTTACAAACTGATCTTTCTAGATCTAACACCGTTATACCACGACCTATTAGATGGAAGGATATTACCCTACCAGACGAATGGATCTTAGAAGGTGTTGTTAAACCTGAACCTCTAGAGACTTCCCAACCAAATAACCGTCTCAGAGAAATAACCCAATACCAAGATGGTAGAGTTAGTCTATCGTTCCATAGAACATCTACGAGTAGTAGATACGATGATTCTAGTTCCATAGAAACCCTTGACTTAGAAAGAGTCTCTCAGATTCATTCAGTCATAAATACTCCTTATAAAATAAAATCGAGGCATTCTACGTCTGATTTACCCAATCTAAGAAACGTAGACTACTCCAACTCCAACGAAATACCGAGACCCGTTTATAAAAATTCCACTGTTAGAGAAAAGGTAGAGGACCAGGAACCTACTAGTCCAACTTTTTCCTAGATTACAAAGAACATAGTAAACGAAATTGGTGTTTTAGAAAAAGATTTCAAAATAGACAAAAAAATCCTACAAAATGATTTTTATGAAAAATACAACCTAGAAAAATGAATTTGGTTCTTCAAAACCTTTTAAAAACTAGGACACAAATACAGGAAAAATTCTACGAGTTTGTTAATGAACATAGGATAAACATCCTTTTCTTTGACAGGTTCGATTATTATTCCTCCCAAAATTCCATTAATTATCCCTTTTCTAGTACGGTAAATCCCGTTACGACTAGGAAAGTCCAGTCCGGCCACATGAAAGACCGCCCCTTAGTCACCATAGATTCCCCAGTACCAACTAAGGATACAAAATTGAAAAACTCCTTTCAGGTGTCCAAAGATGTTGTCAAAAACACCCAGCAAAATAACCCTGAATTTATTCAGGCTATTCAAAACCATTTTGGTAGAATTGGAAGTTCTAATAGTTCTAATACTGAAACCATTGTTCCAGATACCCCCCACAATCGTCCAATAAAATCACAACTCTGACGAATGATTCCAATAATGATGATACATTAGAACAATTCCAAAATACTACAAATCCCAAAATGAGTGTTTCCGGATACAAACATATAACATGCTACAAATGCAGCAGAAAGGGTCACACTTCGAGATTCAGTAAAAAAATAAAAAATTACAAAAACCAGGTTTGAATGAAGAAATAATCCAAAAAATCTCCGATCCTCTTAAAAATTCCTCTGATTTAGACTCCTCTTATTCAGAATCTTCTGATTCAAGCTCCAATGATTCAGCCACCAAAGCAGAATCTTACTATTTTTCTCTGTCTTCAGATGCTAAAAAAACCCCATCAAATAGATGAGTTAGTCAAAACTAATTCATTCGAAAATCATGATGATCATAAAATAATACGCATATGTGTATTAACCAATGATCAAGAAAAAGAGAAAAAATCTAGCATAGAAATACATGTACAGGAAGTACAAAAAGAGATTAAATAAGTAAAAACGGATATAAAAGAATTGAAAGAAAAACAAAAATGAGATTCTTTATTAATAAAAACAATCCTTTCAAAACCTACTCCACAAAACTCTGATTCTCATAACTTAAAAGAATCCAATTCAGAGAATATCCCAAAAGACTTTCTAAGTATCTTGCGGCAAATCACGTCAAAAAGATACCTAATAAAAATAACCCTTCAATTCTCAGACGACTTTAAAATTCAAACAATTGCACTTTCTGACACTGGAGCTGATTTAAATCTGATAAAAACAGGTATAGTACCAGAAAAATTTAGAGAAAAAACTCGTGAGAAATTACCAGCTGCTAACAACACGAAAATCAAAATTGATTCCAAAATCAGTGCATCAATTAAAAATGAAGGAGTTTCTATAGAAACATTGTTTGTCTTAACAAATGACATACACAGTTCTATCATCTTAGGAACACCGTTCATAAATTTTATCACCCCTTATAAGGTAGATAGTGATTTCGTATAATTTAAATTCAATAAAAAGAAATTGAAATTCTGTTTCATAATGAAACCAAAAACAAGAAGTCTAAGCCTAATGAGAGCTTGTTCAATACACGAAGATAGTATAAATGCAAAAATCCAAGGAAAAGCTTACCATCTACAAGTACTGAAAAAATATTATTCTTTTGAAAGATTAAAAACTCAATTAGAATCTCCTGTTGTTAAAAACAATATTTCTAAACTCCAAAATTCTTTTGAAATCGAAATATGTTCTGAGATTCCTAATGCCTTCCGGAGTAGAAAGCAATATATCGTAGATCTCCCTTACGAAAAGGATTTTGACGAAAAACAAATCCCAACAAAAGCCAGACCAATCCAAATGAACTGTGATCTTGAACAACACTGCAGAAAAGAAATTCAAGATCTTGAAAATAAAAAACTGATTTCCAAATCTAGATCCCCTTGGAGTTGTGCTGCGTTCTATGTCAACAAAAATTCCGAAATAGAAAGAGGAACTCCTAGATTAGTAATTAATTACAAACCTTTAAATACTGCCCTAAAATGGATTAGATGCCCAATTCCAAACAACAAAGATTTATTACAGAAGTTACATTCTGTCTTGATTTTTTCAAAATTTGATATGAAGTCTGGTTGTTGGCAAACACAAATTTTTGCAAAAGATCGTTACAAAATTGCCTTTACGGTCCCCTTCGGACTATACGAGTGGAATATAATGCCCTTTGGTCTCAAAAATGCACCTTCTGAATTCCAGCGAATCATGAATGCCATCTTCAATGATTAGTCCAAATTCTGCATTGTTTATATTGACGATGTCTTGATTTTCTCAAATTCTGTGGAAGAACATTTCAAACACCTCAAAACTTTCTTCTATGTTACAAAGAAAAATGGTTTGGTAGTTTCCAAATAAAAAATGAGCCCTTTTCAGACAAAACCCTAGTGTATAGTCCAGTATACTTCTGCCCACTGGAATGATACCCAGAAAAACTATTCCACTATTAAAAAATAAATTTTGAGCATCGTCTTATGCATACAAAAATTTCAAAGTGATTTACTAAATCAAAAAATTTTACTCAGAATTGATTGCAAAAGTGCTAGAGAAGTTTTACAAAAAGATGTTCAAAACCTTGCATTAAAACAGATTTTTGCATGATGGCAAGCGATTCTTAGCATTTTTTATTTTGATATTGAATATATTAAAGGAGAAATAAATTCTATTCCAGATTTTTTAACCCGTGAATTCCTTCAAAACAGAGAGAAAACCCCAGAAAATCCTCCAAGAAAGAATACCTAAACACCTCTCACTCTTTGATAAATTCCCAAAACTACAAAGGTGAGATTCATAGACATGAGATCATCCGGAAGGTAAATGCACTCAAAATTTTATAAAATTAGAGAAAGAATTTTCAAAACCCTTTCTCAAAAACATTTTTCAAAAAATCTATTTTCAAAAACCATTTCTGGAAATTTAGTTTTCAAAATCCCAACTTGTGATATCACAAGTCCTTAGGAAAAACAGTTTGTGTGACTTTCAATTAAAATATCCCACTTTTATTCCTTTTAATTACTGAGATTAAACTTCAGATTTAGAGAGAAGTGAGAGCTCTTACTAAATTTCCCTGTATGTTAGAGGCAAAATTCCCCAAATTCCCTCATATGATTCAGTTCATATGACCCATATCATATGACTCATATCATATGATCCAAAATACCTTAGAATTCCCAAGGTATATCTCCTTGATAAAATACTTTGTAAATTCCAATATTTTAAATAAATATGATTATGGACGGTACTACCTCCTAATATTTTAAATACTTCATGCTTTTTAATTCTTTAAATTCCTGCATTAAATACTTGGTCGGTTCTACCGCCTATTTGATTTAAATTCCTACAAAACCTTTGATTTATGGTTTCCATAACTGGAACCTTAAATTGTAAGTTAATCTTTATTTACTTTTTGCATATTTCAATTATCTTTTAATTTTTCAATACCTTATATCCTGATTCCTTCCATGTCTATTATCCCTTTAGATCATCGGCCTAAATTTGGTATCAGAGCCAGGTTTTTTGGGACTTGTGGTATCACGAGTTGATTTTTTGAAAATTATTTTTGAGAAAGGATTTTTGAAGATTCTTCTTTCTCAAGTTGGAGTTTTGAAAATTGTTTCTGAGAAAGGGGTTTTTGAAGATTGTCCTTTCTCGATTTTTGTAAAATTTTGAGAGGTTTTTTCCTCTCCTGAGCTTTGAGTAACTTCTTGTTTGGAATTTTGAAGTTGTATCAATTCATGTTGTAATTCTGGGGATTTCGCAAGGAGTTGTAGAAGATTCTCAGCAGTTATCTCCTGTGCTGGTGTTTCTTGCACAGATGCTGCGGCATTTTCATTTTCTTCTTTAATTACTGCATCATACCATGTAAGGGTTTTTTAGTGGGAGATTTGGCAGGGAATTTTTCTTTTTCTTCTTTTATTGGTTTGGCATTTGTGGGTTTTTTGGGGGCCATATAATTTGTTTGTTGTTGTGGTGTAATAACTGGTGTATTTATTGGTGGAGGTATCTCATCTTTTCTCTTTTGGAGCAAGGCTCCACACATTGCGTGGACACAATATTGCCCAGATTCCCGCATGTCCTTCCTGGATATTTTTTCCTTTTAGCCCAGACAGTGGGGCAAGGGGCAGTGATAGGACATTTATGCGTTGTAACCAGTATCAGAAATCTGTGGGTTTTCTCTCCTGTTTTTGAGTAAACCACTGGTTAAAAGATTCTTAAAGTAAAAAATGTCAGGAATCAATTTGCAGAAAATAATGTTTAATGCAATGTTTTTCATATTGTAAATTATGCTTCGAAAATTTTGTATGCAAAGGAATCAATTACTTTGATGGAACGGGTATCATAGTTTCTAGGGGACTCAGAATTCTAATCTAAAAATTATTCCTTAATTCGCCTAGATGACAAGAATAAGTTTTAATCAGATTGAGGTCTCTAACTTTTGGTTTTGTCAGAAAAGGGAATTTTAAATTCTTTTTATTGGAATCAAAGGAGATGAAATCATTATCTACCTTATACGGGGTGATAAGATTTATAAAAGGTGTTCCTAAGATAACGAAGTTGTGAATGTCTTTTACTAAGACAAATGATGTTGCTATAGAAACTCCATTAATAATAACGGATGCACTGTTTGGGAATTGATTAATAACTTTGTGTTATTAGCCGCCGCTAGAGTTTCCTGGGTATTTTCATGAAAATTATTAGCAATTAGACTTGTTTTTATGCATTTCAGATCAGCACCAGTGTCAAAAAGAGCAATAGTAGTAATTCTAAAATTGCTTGAGAATTTAAGGGATATATGAACAAGGTATTTCTTGGACGTGATCTGGCTTAAGACAGTAAGGAATTCTTGTGGGACCTCTTCAAGAAATGGGTTGTCAGGAGGTTCTTCTGGATTTTCAGAGTAGAGTTGTCGGACTCAGAACTGGATTCAGAATTTTCCTGGGTTTTGAAAGGACTGTTTTTAGTAGAAGAGAGTCTTGTTCTTGTTTTTCTCTTAGAGCTTTGATCTCTACTTGATTTGTTTCACCTCCTTCTGGAGTTCTAGAACTGGGGTTTCTTTGGATTCTTTCATCCTTTTACCCATTTTCAGGATTTTTGTCAAGTCGTAGGTATTTTTGGAGGTATTTGGCAAAATCGTATTTTTGAAATTTTTTTTCTCGTCTGTAAAGGATTTGAGGAGTTTATTCAGCTAATCCTTTTGATGTTTGACATCTATATGTTTAGCCATATCTATCATGAATTCTTGATCCTTGGTTAACCATATGGGTTCACCTTGTTCATCAAGGATTGGTATTTCTTCTTCGTCGGTTTTGATGGAATTGAGGATATCTTCCTTTTGTTGATCAGCGAAATAATTATCCCACCAACCTTTCAATTGACTAGAGAATCCTGCGATGAGCAGTTCTGCAATGGTCTTGTCTTACGTACCATTCTGGATTTTGTAGGCATTTGTCGTCATGGTCATTTGTTGAAGAAAACTGAGAATATTATATTCGGTCATCCCATCTATGTTCCAATCATAAATGGAAGAGGCATTGAATTGAGCTAGAGGTTTGACTATTCCCATATCTGGGGCAGGAATAATCTGTAATTGTTGTTGTTGTACTTGTTGTATTGGTCTTTTCCAGTCCATATGGTTAACGAAAGGTTTTTTATTTTGGAATTATTTGGGAGTATCACTGTCGTCGGAGTCATGTGTTAGAGCAGTGATTTTATTGGAAGATTGTGGAGCATCTGGAACAACGTGTTCTATATTAGAACTGTTGGATGTCCCAATTTTACTCAATTGATCTTAGATAGCCTAAATAAATTCAGACTTGTTTTGCTGGATATTCTTGATGCCATCTTTGGACACCTGAAAGGGTTTAAATATAGGGCTTTGGCTTTTCAATTTCATATCCTTAGTCGTTCATGTGGAATCTATGCTGACTAAAGGGTTGGTTTTTATGTTTTTCTACCCGATCGAGTTGTTTTCCTATGGTATTCAAACTGATATTGGTGAAATTGTTTTGTGCAAGGATATTCTTGGTATTTGTTTTTTCATCCTCTGAAGGATTCTTAAGAGGAATCGCGTCTACAGGGCAGCCATGAATATTGAGCTTGATACCTTGTAAAGGAGGGTGGTTGGATTGGATTTTCCTAGAATCAGCTAGGGTTTTCCCACTCTGATGATTTGTTCCTAGTCGTTACGGGATTTACCGTACTGGAAAAGGGATAATCAATGGAATTTTGGGACAAATAATAATCGAACCAGTCAAAGAAAAGGATGTTTATCCTATATTCATTAACAAACTCGTAGAAGTTTTCCTGTATTTGTGTCCTAGTTTTTGAAAAGGTTTTGAAGAACAAAATTCATTTTTCTAGGTTGTATTTTTCATAAAAATCATTTTGTAGGAATTTTTTGTCTATTTTAAAATCTTTTTCTAAAACACCAATTTTGTTTACTATGTTCTCTGTAATCGAGGACAAAGTTGGACTAGTAGGTTTTTGGTCCTCTATCTTTTCTCTAACAGTGAATTTTTCATAAACGGGTCTCGGTATTTCGTTGGAGTAGTCTACGTTTCTTAGATTGGGTAAATCAGATGTAGAATGCCTCGGTTTTGTTTTATAAGGAGTATTTATGACTGAGGGAATCTGTGAGACTCTTCCTAAGTCAAGGGTTTCTATGGAACTAGAATCATCGTATCTACTACTCGTAGATGCTCTATGGAATGATATACTAACTCTACCATCATGGTATTTGGTTATTTCTCTGAGACGGGTATTTGGTTGGGAAGTCTCTAGAGGTTCATGTTGAACGACACCTTCTAAGATCCATTCGTCTGGTAGGGTAATATCGTTCCATCTAATAGGTCTTGGTATAATGGTGTTAGATCTAGAAAGATCAGTTTGTAAAAGAAGGGTTTCGCCTTTCTTACTATGGTATCTGACATTTGTAGCAAAAGCTGAAGTCATAGCTTTGTAATGGATTCTATAAATTATAGCTACATGAATCGATCCTTCAAGCATTTGGTAATTGTGAGTCTTGATTTGTAAGACAAAAGATTTTTGGATATTTTTGTCATTTAAAGAAACTGAGAAATTTGGGTAACAGTCTAAAGATATTGGTCATGTGTAGAGACTAGACTCAACAGAACTCAATAGGGAATCTTTGAAATTTGTGAATCTGGCATCACATAAGATAGCAAGGATTGAGGTGTTTAATCATTCCTTCGTGAGGGGTTTTATCCCTACTTGAACTAATCCAATATGGATGTATTTGTAATTTCTTTCTCTGTGTCTCTTCAAGGAATTTTGAGAAAGTAATTGGATTGTTTCAAAAGGTTGAGATAATTGAATATCTATTTCCTCTGTTTTGATAGTGAAATCGGTTTTGAATAACTGGTATTTGGAATTTTTGTAAATCTGATCTCGATTTACTCTCGGTATTTCCCAATTATCAATAGATTTTTCAAAATCTTATATCAAGATTTCTTCGGTGTTTATTATCTTCTTTGAATCCATGTAAGAAGATGAACCAAAATCACAAGAAGTAGATATGTTGAGAAACGGATCCATGTTATGGAACTCCAAAAACAGAGCACCCGGACTCTTCCTACAATCAAAGGCCTCCCCTAGGGTATAATTGTCTGCGTTCGTTGAGGACTTACAGGCCCTGGACTATCCTAAGCACAAAACCTCGTAAGAACCCAAACCTCTAACAAGGAATCTCATGTGGTCTGGACAATATTCTCTCTATCTCTACCCTTTATGGCTTTGATACACACAATATACATGTGTATTTGTTTATATCGTTGCTCTCGGATTCCTCCTCTAAACCGTGTATGGTGTAATTAATTAAGTAACATTGTAGTCTCCTAGTTTAGGTAATATTATGGTGTAATTAGTCTTATACACTTACCATAATATTTGTATTATTATAATTGTATATTTAGTATCCAAATAGAATAAGGTTTTAGGAATAGGATTCTCCTATTATGGAAATATGTAACTTGTATAAATACTCTTTCAATTAATGAAAATAAAAAAGGGATTATTTCTTTAATGGTATCAGAAGTCTAGGTCTTAAAATCCTCTCTCTAATAAAAAAAAACCTCCTACCTGCCGTCGCCACCTCGGAATCCGTGCCCTCTTTGTCTCATTTTTCGTACCGACAGTCTCTCCTCTCTTCCCAAATTTTCCTTCCAAATCCCTCAATTACTTATTTTTCTATCAATATGTCTACATCCCGGAACACGTTTCATCCCGCCCTTACAGTTTCTAACATCAAAATAACATCCCTCTTGTTCTTGAAATAGAAAATGTCAAATATGCGACGTGGGCCGAACTGTTCAAAAGTCACGCACGCTCGCATCAAGTCATCCGTCACATAATCCCCACAGCTCCTGATGATACGGAGGTATCCAAACGCGATAATGATCCTAAGTTATGGACGACTCTTGATGCCACAGTCCTCCAGTGGATATATTCCACAATTTCTTCCGACCTTTTGCAAACGATTATTGAGCCTAACTCTACGGCACAGGCGACTTGGGATAGACTTCGTGATATATTCCAAGATAATCAAAATTCTAGAGCCGTTACTCTTGCGCAGGATTTCTCCCACATCAATATGGAAGATTTCCCTAACGTTTCGGCTTATTGCAAAAGGTTAAAGGAATTGGCGGACCAACGTCGCAATGTTGGCGCGCCAGTTTCGAATGATCGTTTGGTCCTCCAAATGGATTCTGACATCTCCGAGGCCTATAATGTGTTGGAATGCATCTTCGGCAAAGCAATCCGCTTCCGCAATTTTATCAAGCCCGTTCTATGCTTACACTCGAAGAAGCAGGCATGGCAAAAAGGGCGGCTACATGTGCTAGTCCCGTAGTCACGATGACCGAGTCCACGGTTTATCCTATCGGTTCCACCAACTCGGGTCAAAATCGCAACAACAGTGGCGGCAAAAATGATGGAAATAAGAAAAATAATGGCAAGAACCGCTGCGGCAGCCGGCAAAATGGTTGTGGCGGGGGTGTCCCCGCAGTGTTCAGCAATAACAACATCAGTTCTGGGCCCTACAGCCATGGCAATGGGCCCCACAGTCACAGTTTGGGTCAGGCCAGTTTTCGCCCCACTGGCAGTGGGCTGCCCAATAACATTCCAGGTCCACCTCTCCCTGGTCCACTTACAACCAGTCTTCTGGGCCGAGGCAGCAAACATGGGTACTTGGGCATCTGCCCCCGCAGGTCCATCACGCATTGGTACCCACGTCTACCGACATCGAAGTCGCAATGCACACGTTTGATTTAAATCCTCCGGACCCAAATTGGTATATGGACACCTGTGCCACTACCCATATGACATCCGATTTAGGTACGCTCTCGTCTTATTCTAATTTGAGCAACCCTCGCGGTATAATTGTTGGTAATGGTAATTCTATTCCAATTCGTGGTTATGGTCATAAAACTTTATCTCCCCCTCATCCACCTCTTATCTTGAAAAACACCCTACACGCACCTAAATTGATTAAAAACTTAGTATATGTCCATAAATTCACTACTGACAATTCCGTTTCTATTGAATTTGATCCATTTGATTTCTCTGTGAAGGATTTCAAGACGGGGAGTCCTCTCATGAGGTGTGATAGTAGGGGAGATCTTTATCCTATCACACCCAATTCCGGTCCATCGAGTCAAGCCCTGTCATCCGCCTTTGCAGCCATTTCTCCTTCCTTGTGGCATGCTCGTCTTGGTCATCCGGGATTATCTATTTTGGCGTCTTTAGATAAAAATAGTTTTATTTCATGTAAGGGTACGAGTAGTACTCCAAATTGTCAGTCTTGTTCTTTAAGAAAAATTGTTAAGTTGCCATTAGTAGACTCAAATTCTCATACTTTAATGCCATTTGATATTATTCATAGCGACTTATGGACATCTTCTGTTATCAGTTTTGTGGGTCATCAGTATTATGTTCTCTTTTTGGATGATTATTCTAAGTTTTTATGGACGTTTTCGTTAGCGAAAAAATCTCAAGTTTTTTCCGTCTTCTCAAAATTTAGAGCATTCATCAGAACCCAATTCGACCGAGAAATAAAAAATATTCAGTGTGATAATGGCAAAGAATATGACAATGGGGTGTTTCGGAAATTCTGTGCTAATAATGGGGTCAATTTTCAATTTTCGTGTCCTCATACGTCTTCATAAAATGGAAAAGCTGACCGCAAAATTCATTCCATAAATAACATTGTCCGCACTTTATTAATTCATGATTCCGTACCCCCGTCTTTTTGGCATTATGCTCTCCAAATGGCTACCTATCTTCTTAACATAATTCCTTCCTAAGGTTTCTTCCCCCTTTCAAATTTTATATAATAAAATTCATTCATATTCACATCTTCGGGTTTTGGGTGTTTGTGTTATCCGTTATTCATATCCACCGCAATTAACAAACTTCAGGCTCGGTCTACTCCGTGTGTATTTTTGGGGTTTCCATCTAATCATCGTGGCTATAAATGCTTTGATTTATCCTCTAATAAAATCAACATTAATCAACATGTCATTTTTTATGAAACCCAATTTCCATTTGCTAAAGATAATACTCCCGTGCCTAGTTCGTATAATTTTTTGGATGATAGTATATCCCATTTTTCGGATGTCTCCCACACCCAAAATTCTCCAGCGGGCCCACTGCCCGCTAGCCCCACTGGTCTGTCACCCACTGACAGTACTACCACTGGGCCTTTTCCAGCGATTGGGCAAGTCCAACCCAATTCTGGAACTAGTCCAGTTCTTGCTACTGTTTTCCGAGTTGGGCCAGCATGCCCACTGCCTGTTGGCCAGTCCGTACCGAGCCCAGCAAGATCCTGAAATCCACCCAGTTCTTCCTCGAGTCATAGACCGGTCACTCGTAGTCAATGAGGTATTTTTACACCAAAAAGACATTTTAATTTACATTCTAATGTCCCTAAACCCCCTCTTACCCCGTAATCATGTGTCTACCTTAAATGACCCGAATTGGAAAATTGCTATGACTGATGAATATAATGCTCTTATTGATAATCAGACGTGGGAGTTGGTGCCCCGTCCATCTGGTATTAATATTATCAGGGCTATGTGGATTTTTGCTCATAAGGAGAATTCAGATGGTTCATTTGCTCGACATAAAGTGCGGCTTGTGGGTAATGACTCAGTAGGTTGGTGTAGATTGTGGGGAGACGTTTAGTCCGGTGGTCAAGCCAGCTACCATTCGCATTGTGCTTAGCTTGGCTCTTTCGAAGGCATGGCTTATTCATCAGTTAGATGTAAATAATGCTTTTCTACATGAGGATCTCAAGGAAATAATCTATATGCATCAGCCTTTGGGATTCAGGGATCCCAAACATCCTCATCATGTCTATTTGTTGAAGAAGTCCTTATATGGGCTTAAGCAATCTCCCTGGGCTTGGTATACAAGGTTTGCAGATTATGTTTCGACTATTGGGTTCACGCACAACAGGTCGTATAATTCCTTGTTCATCTACCATCGTGGTTCGTCCTTGGCCTACATTCTGTTATATGTGGATGATATTATCTTAACTGCCTCTTCCGATTCCTTACTCCAGTCTATCATGAACATGCTCAGCTCAGAGTTTGCTATGAAAGACTTGGGGCCCTTGAGTTACTTTTTGGGGATTGTTGTCACTCGTCATTCAGATGGGTTGTTCTTATCTCAACGGAAGTATGCAACTGAGATCATTGAGAGGGCTGGGATGTCTTCCTGTAAGTCCACTTCCACTCTAGTTGATACTAAGCCCAAGCTTAGTGTCGCGGCCGGCGTACCCTACTAGGATCCGACCAGCTATCACAGTCTTGCAGGGCCCTTCAGTATCTTACCTTTACGAGACAGGATATTACGTATGTTGTCCAGCAGGTGTGTTTGTTCATGCGTGATCCCAGGATTGAGCACATGAATGCACTCAAACGCATCATTCGATATATTCAGGGTACACTGGACTATGGATTGCATTTATATCCTTCCTCGACATCCACATTTGTCTCGTATACGGATACTGATTAGGGTGGCTGTCCAGACACCAGACGGTTTACGTTTGGCTATTGTATGTTTCTTGGCAATAACCTGGTCCCATGGTCTGCAAAACGTCAGTCGACATTATCCTGATCCAGTGCCGAGGCCGAGTATCGAGGGGTAGATAATGTGGTCTCGGAATCATATTGGTTACGTAATTTGCTATTGGAGCTTCATTCACCTATTCAGAAAGCAACCTTGGTGTATTGCGATAATATTAGTTCCATCTACCTTTCAGGTAATCCGGTTCAGCACCAGCGCACTAAGCATATCGAGATGGACATTCACTTTGTCTGTAAAAAGGTTGCTCGTGATCAGGTACGCGTCTGTCATGTCCCGTCAAGATATCAAATTGCCGACATCTTTACAAAGGGTCTGCCCTCGGTCCTTTTTGAAGATTTTAGGGACAGTCTCAGCGTTCGAAGACCGTCCGCTATGACTGCGGGGGTGTGTTAAATATACACAATATACATGTGTATATTCTGTATATTGTTGCTCTCGGACTCCTCCTCTAAACCGTGTATGGTGTAATTAATTAGGTAACATTGTAGTCTCCTAGTTTAGGTAATATTATGGTGTAATTAGTCTTGTACACTTACCATAATATTTGTATTACCATAATTGTATATTTAGTATCCAAGTAGAATAAAGTTTTAGGAATAGAATAGGAATAGGATTCTCCTATTATGGAAATATGTAACTTGTATAAATATTCTTTCAATTAATGAAAATGATAAAAGGGATTATTTCTTTCAAGTTACACCATACACGGTTTAGAGGAGGAATCCGAGAGCAACAATTTACACATGTATATTGTGTGTATATTGTGTATATTTAACAAACACAACACCTAAAATGCTGATTAAATTTATTCTCCAGTGTGCCCTCAAAATGACACTTTTTTTTTCATTTTACACAAGGGACAAATTTACAAATGTCGTGTCATTCATTCTCTTGGACTGGACCTCTCCTTTGCTACGTTTGATGTCAACCCAATTAGAAGAATTTGCGCGGTTGATCTTTAATTATTGCCCTTCTAATGGGCTGATTTTTAATTTTTACCCCTCAAAATTGAACTTACACCTAGTGGGACATATATTCTAAGTATAACTTGTAAAATATTATAATGCAAAATTTAAACTTATGCCCCATTAAATAGTTATTTGTCTGGAGGGAGCAAAATTAAAGACCAGCACAAAATAGAGGCAAAGTGCAATAACCCAACCAAATACCCCATTTACCATTTAGTGGCTCTATTCACTTTACTCACATATTATGGAGGCCACAGTCGGTATGGGCCTGGCCTATATATAAGATCAGTTCGTCAAAAAGAAGTTTTTGCACGGATCGTGTCTATTTCGGGGTGTTTTAATTTTTATCGAAGCTTCTCATTTAATGAAAATTTGTGGATCAAAATACATTTATTTATGACCTAATTTCGCAGAGCATATATTTCGAGAACTTTTGCCTTATCCGGCATAAGTTCTGTATGAATAAAGTCATCCGCCATAAGTTGTGTAGTATCTAATTCGTTTAGCATAAGTTTAGAGTATGTTTGCCTTGTCCGGCATAAGTTTTACATGAATTAAGTTATGCGTTGTAAGACATAACTTGTGGAATCTGAACTACAATTATGCCTTTATCGGCATAAGTTCTGTAGGAATTAGGCGGCATAACTTATTATACCTTGTGAAATCCACAACTTGTATTATATTATGATACGAAAATATAAACTTATGCCGGCCAAATATTTTTTTCTTTATTCGATGTCAATAGTATTTTCGGCTACTTTTGTTACTTAAAGTTCTCAAGGGAAAAACTTAAACAACGTAGATTTGAGGGGCAAATATTAAACACCGCCCCAAGATAGGAGCATTCGTGCGAATTAGTGGAATGACCAGATTTGCTATGAGAAATAGTCACACTTTAATGCGAAAATAAAATTCAGGCAAAAATAATTCTACGTAAAACACAAAAGAATTTGTAAAGGTTTAGACCCCATGAAAAATTTTGTAATTTTGAACTTATAAAGATTTAAGCTTCATGAATCCTTTCTTAGCTCCAACAATTTTTTGAACCTCATGAATTGTTCCCATGAGTTCCAACTTATCACCATTCTATTTTTCAATGTTTGTGATTTTGCAGCCTGTATTAATACGTAAATTATAAACTTGCTATATTAGCTTGCTTTCTAAGCATGTTTCCTAGCTACAATGAAGATTCATCCATGAATTCTTTATAATTAAAAAAAAAGCTAATACCAACACCTCATAATGATATTCCTAAATCCATCCCATCCTATCAACTTGTAGGAATTGGAAACAACAGCATATTGACAAGTTCTAAGAAACACAACGATTTGGCTAAATCTGAAGCCCAATCAGAACTCCAGCAGACGGTGTGACGGTGTTGGAGTTTCACTTGTAAAAGTTTGAAACAGCAGTAAACTCAAGGTAAATGTGTTGGAGTTTTACCTATAAGGAGGTTTCGAACTCCATCACATTTTGCTCGAGTTCTCTTGTCAAAAGCTTCGAACTCCAACACTGTTTGCTGAAGTTGTTCTGTATTATAATTGGGTATATTTGTTGGGTTTTGTGAGGTATGAATGAGAAATGAAGAGTTGTTTTTCGAAAAGGCATCACAAGGAAAGACACCTTTTCTTTCCACCTATTCGTTGGCTATAAATAGAGAGACCTTGCCTCATTAATTTCTTCCTTCTTATCCTCATTGTTTTTTCAAAACATACATAAGTGACATCTGTCTTGTCATTTGAGTTCGTCGAAGTTTTGTAAATTGAAATACCGTTTTTACAGAATAGTTTTATGTTTTATACTGAGAGAAATTAATCTGTATACCCTGGACAACAGTGGAAGGATGGAATTCTTTAAAGACACATAAGAAACTTGTGGGCTCGAAATAATTTTATTTGCTTATGTTCTTATTAAACTAATGTTTCCCCTCTCCTGACCATTTTCTCTTTATGAACACAGCTACACTAACAAAAGTTGAATCCAAAACCTTTTTTGTATCAAAAGAATGGATGGTGACTAATGCTCAATAGGAGGTGTTAAAAATGGCTATTTGCCATTTTTTTCCGGTATGTCAAGTATCAAGTCCAATGCCTTATTATGGAATCTTACCTCAAACAAAATATGATTGGTTGTTATATAAAATGACCTCAACAATTTCAAATGGTATAGTGTGCGTATAGAAGGGAGCCTTGGACTAACTGGTAAAGTTGATGTCATGTGACCAAGAGGTCATGAGTTCAAGCCGTAGAAACAGCCTCTTGCAGAAATGTGAGGTAAGGTTGCATACAATAGACCCCCTTGTATCGCTAATGAAAGCAGAGAAAACAAATTCCATAAGTGATATGAGTATTTCATTTCTCCCATCCTCCAACACACCCATCCCACTCCATCCTCCTTAGTCATAGGCGGATCCAGGATTAAAAATTTATGGGTTTTAAATTCTAATCTTTTTAAGTTAATGGGTTCTAAATTAATAATATGTACATATTCAATAAATTTTGAAGATAAATATAGAGTTTGAACCAAAATTACTCGGTTCAGCCAAATTCGTAGCCGATACGCTGGGTCCGCCCCTGCCCATAGCCCTACCTCTACCAACCTAACCCATCCCCCATAGTGTTTGTCTCGATTATATAAAAAAAATTTGAAATAATTTTTTTGCTTATTTACCAAATTTTAGAAAATAAGTAAGAAACCACTTATTTTTTAAGAAAATATTTTCCGGGAAAAGTATTTTCCTTCCTACCTGTTAAATATATAAAATATACACACAATATACATGTGTATATTGTGTATATTAGTCTCTCAACTGGCTCTCGGTTTTCGTCCCCTTTGTACCGTGTAATTGGGTAAATATTTAGTAACCTAGTTTAGGTATTATTGTAATGTAATTAGTATTGTACACTTACCATAATAATTGTATTACCATAAATGTATAGTTAGTATCCAAGTAGAATAAGGTTTTAGGAATAGAATATGAATAGGATTCTCCTATTATGGAAATATGTAACTTGTATAAATAGTCTTTCAATCAATGAAAATAATCAAGGGATTATTTCTTTCATGGTATCAGAAGTCTAGGTCTTAAAATCCTCTCTCTAAAAATCCTCCTAACTCCCGTCGCCACCTCGAAATCCGAGCCCTCTTCATCTCATTTTTTGTACCGACTATCTCTCCTCTCTTCCCAAATTTTCCTTCCAAATCCCTCAATCACATATTGTTCTATCAATATGTCTACATTCCGGAACATGTTTCATCATGCCCTTACAGTTTCTAACATCAAGAATAACATCCCTCTTGTTCTTGAAATATAAAACGTCCAATATGCGACGTGGGCCGAACTGTTCAAAATTCACGCACGCTCGCATCAAGTCATTGGAACGCTTCTTCGGAAAAGCAATCCGCTTCCGCAATTTTATCAAGCCTGTTGTATGCTTACACTCGAAGGAGCAGGCATGGCAAAAAGGGCGGCTATCGGTGCTAGTCCCGTAGTCATGATGACCGAGTCCACCGTTTATCCTACCGGTTCCACCAACTCGGGCCAAAACTGCAACAACGGTGGCGGCAAAAAGGGTGGAAATAAGAAAAATAATAGCAAGAACCACGGCGGCAACAACGGCGGCAGCCGGCAGAATGGCGGGGGTGGCCCCCGCAGATATCTTTAGATGATGAATACGTCGAGATGAATTCGTTAAAAAAAATGAGATGGAAAAAAAATCTACAACTATGACCTATCATGATATGTATAATAATGGGGGATTATGGGTGGTCGCGAACAAAGAACAGCAGCTTTGGGTCCCTACCATGGCGGTGGGCCCCACCGCCACGCTGGGCCAGCCGCTTTGCCCACCGGCGGGCTCGCCCAGCTACATTCCAGGCCCACCTCGCCCTGGCCCACTTACAGCCAGTCTTCTAGGTCGAGGCCGCAAGCAGGGGTACTTGGGCCTAGGCCCCCGTAGGCCCATCACGCATCAGCACTCACGTCTACCGACATCGAAGCCGCAATGCACACGCTTGGTTTTAATCCTCCGGACCCAAATTGGTATATGGACACCGGCGCCACTACCCAAATGACATCCGATTCAGGTACACTCTCGTCTTATTCTAATTTGAGCAACCCTCGCGGTATAATTATTGGTAATGGTAATTCTATTCCAATTCGTGGTTATGGTCATAAAACTTTATCTCCCCCTCATCCACCTCTTATCTTGAAAAATACCCTACACGCCCCCAAATTGATTAAAAACTTAGTCTATGTCCGTAAATTCACTACTGACAATTCCGTTTATATTGAATTTGATCCATTTGGTTTCTCTGTGAAGGATTTCAAGACGGGGAGTCCTCTCATGAGGTGTGATAGTAGGGGAGATCTTTATCCTATCACACCCAGTTCCGGTCCATCGAGTCAAGCCTTGACATCCGCATTTGAAGTCATTTCTCCTTCCTTGTGGCATGCTCGTCTAGGTCATCCGGGATGATCTATTTTGTCGTCATTAGATAAAAATAATTTTATTTCTTGTAAGGGTACGAGTAGTACTTCAAATTGTCAGTCTTGTTCTTTAAAAAAAATTGTTAGGTTGTCATTTGTAAACTCAAGTTCTCATACTTTAATGTCATTTGATATTATTCATAGTGACTTATGGACGTCTCCTGTTCTTAGTTATTTGGGTCATCGATATTATATTATCTTTTTTGATGATTATTCTAAGTTTTTATGAACGTTTCTGATAGCGAAAAAATCTCAAATTTTTCCGTCTTCTTAAAATTTAAAGCATTCATTAGAACACAATTCAAACGAGAAATCAAAAATAATTCGTGTGATAATGGGGTATTTCTGGAATTGTGTACTAATAATGGGATCAATTTTCATTTCTCTTGTCCTCATACGTCTTCACAAAATGGGAAAGCCGAACGCAAAATTCGTTCCATAAATAACATTGTCCGAACTCTATTAATTCACGCTTCCATACCCCCATATTTTTGGCATCATGCTCTTCAAATGGCTACATATCTCCTTAACATAATTCCTTCCAAAGGTCTGACATATTATTCCCCTCTTCAAATTTTATATAATAAAACTCATTCTTATTCTCATCTTCGGGTCTTTGGGTGCTTGTGTTATCCGTTATTCCCGTCTACCACAATTAACAAACTTCAGGCCCGGTCTACTCCGTGTGTATTTTTGGGTTTTCTGTCTAATCATCGTAGTTACAAATGCTTTGATTTATCCTCCAATAAAATCATCATTAATCTCCATGTACTTTTTGATAAAACCCAATTTCCATCTGCTAAAGTTAATACTCCCGTGCCTAGTTCGTGTAGATTTTTTGGATGATAGTATATCTCCGTATATTATTCACCATTTTTCGAACGTATCCCGCAACCAAAATTCTCCAGCGGGCCCACTGCCCGTTGGTACTCCCCACACAATGTCATCTTCAAATTTGGGTCTAGCAACTGGGCCATCCGTTCTATCCGATTCGGCCCGCCCATCGCATCGCTTCGGGTCCGATTGGCCCAATTCCCGATTTCGCTTCGATCTGGGCCAAGAGCCCACCGCTTACCGCCCGATCCGTCATGAATCCCAAAATTTCTCAAAATCCACCCGCCTCTGCCGCGAGTCATGGACTAGTCACCCGTAGTCAATGGGGGATTTTTACACCAAAAAGACATTTTAATTTACATTCGAATGTTCTTAAGTCACCCTTACCCCAAAATTCTGTGTCTGCATTAAATGACCCGAATTGGAAAATTTCTATGACCGGTGAATATAATGCTCTTATTGATAATAAGACGTGGGAGTTGGTGCCCCGTCCATCTGGTATTAATAATTTTAGGTCTATGTGGATTTTTGCTCATAAGAAAAATTCAGATGGGTCATTTGCCCGACATAAGGCGCGGCTTGTGAGCGATGGTAAGACTCAGCAGGTTGGTGTAGATTGTGGAGAGACGTTTAGTCCAGTGGTCAAGTCGACTACCATTCTCACTGTACTCAACTTAGCTCTTTCGAAGGCATGGCCTATTCATCAGTTAGATGTAAAGAATGCTTTCCTCCATAGGGATCTCAAGGAAACAGCCTATATGCATTAGCCTTTGGGATTCAGGGATCCTAAACATCCGCATCATGTCTGTTTGTTGAAGAAGTCCTTATATGGGCTTAAGCAGTCTTCACGGGCCTGGTATACGAGGTTTGCAGACTATGTTTCGACTATTGGGTTCACTCACAGCATATCGGATAATTTCTTGTTCATCTACCGTCGTGGTTCGTCCTTAGCCTACATTCTGTTATATGTGGATGATATTATCTTGACTTCCTCTTCCGGTGCCTTACGCCAGTCTATCATGACCATGCTCAGCTCTGAGTTTGCTATGAAAGACTTGGGGCCCTTGAGTTACTTTTTGGGAATTGCTGTCACTCGTCATTCCGATGGGTTGTTCTTATCTCAACCAAAGTATGCAACTGAGATCATCGAGAGGGCTGGGATATCATCATGTAAGTCCACTTCCACTCCAGTTGATACTAAGCCCACACTTAGTTATGCGACCGGCGTACCCTACGAGGATCCGACCCGCTATCGCAGTCTTGCAGGGGCCCTTCATTATCTTACCTTTACGAGACTGGATATTATATATGTTGTCCAGCAAGTGTGTTTGTTCATGAATGATCCCAGAATTGAGCACATGAATGCACTCAATCGCATCATTCGGTATATTCAGGGTACACTTGACTATGGTTTGCATTTATATCCTTCCTCGATGTCCACACTTGTCTCGTATACGGATGCTGATTAGGGTGGTTGTCCAGACACCAGACAGTCTACGTCTGGCTATTGTATGTTTCTTGGCAACAACTTGATCTCCTGGTCTACAAAGCGTCAGTCGACTCTATCCAGCTCAAGTGCCGAGGCTGAATATCGAGGGGTAGCTAATGTGGTCTCAGAATCATGTTGGTTACGTAATTTTCTTTTGGAGCTTCATTGTCCCATTCAGAAGGCAACCTTGATTTATTGCGATAATATTAGTGTCATCTACCTTTCTGGTAATCCGGTTCAGCACTAACTCACTAAGCATATCGAGATGGACATTCACTTTTTCCGCGAAAAGGTTGCTCGTGGTCAGGTACGCGTCTGTCATGTCCCGTCAAGATATCAAATTGCAGACATCTTTACAAAGGGTCTTCCCTCGGTCCTTTTTGAAGATTTTAGGGACAGTCTCAGCGTTCGAAGACGCCCCGCTATGACTGCGGGGGTGTGTTAAATATATACAATATACACAGTGTATATTGTGTATATTAGTCTGTCGGCTGGCTCTCGATTTTCGTCCCCTTTGTATCGTGTAATTGGGTAAATATTTTGTATCCTAGTTTAGGTAATATTGTAATGTAATTAGTATTGTACACTTACCATAATAATTGTATTACCATAAATGTATAGTTAGTATCCAAGTAGAATAAGGTTTTAGGAATAGAATAGGAATATGATTCTCTTATTATTGAAATATGTAACTTTTATAAATAGTCTTTTAATCCATGAAAATAATCAATGGATTATTTCTTTCACTACCAAACACACCCTTAAGTCTGTCTTTTTTGGTTTTATCACCTCCATTGTTTGAGAATGTTGTCACAGACAATGCTGAACGCGTTCTCGAACAAGAAAACCCAAAACAATGCATAAACTAAACTATATATGTTGAATAGTTCAACTTAACTGTAAGGATTTATTTAATTTGCATATAGCATTAGTAATGTTCTCCGAGTATTTATAATATCTTTTCTATGCAACAATATTCAATAGTAGCAATTCTTTGTAGTCCACTCTACCAATTTCATGATTATAGTTTAAATAATACGCATAGTAGGAAAACATAATCGAGATACGGATATTTAAAAAAGAATGAATTTCATCCTCTATTATTGGATTATGTGAACCTTTATATAAGTTTAAAATTGAAGCCACGCGTTATCATTTACCTATCAAAATAATAGATAGTGTCAGAACTGCAGACGTGAAACTAAAATATATCATCAACAATTAATTTGTTGATCACCCCTACCATTCCTAGCCACAATTTTAGGTAATTTTTAGGTGGGGGTTAGTTGGAAAATATTTCCAATAAAATGGGATACTTTTAATTATATATTCTTGGCAGTGACGTTCCAGTAGGTCCATGGAAGATGTGAAGGATCCAAAGATGTGGTGGATTTGCAACAAGTAAATTAAATGTAATAATTCATCCCTCTCAAAATACTTGTCACATTATGTTTTTCAAGAGTCAAAATATATTAATTTTGATCAATATTTTAAGCTATATTTTTTATTATATTAATATAATAAGAATTGCAACTTATAGTATTTTTCATATAGTTTTCGAATATCTAAATTTTAACTTTAAAATATTGAATTAATATAATCTAATTTAATTTTAGAATTTAGTCAAATTAACTTTAAAAAGAATAAACAAGACAAGTATTTTGGTTTTCTTTAATAGTAAAATATGGATGAGGCTATAGTGGGAACGGATGTCTGTATGAGGATAAAAGGGCAGAGTTTGTTGTAAGAATTATTATGCATATAGAAATTAGAATATTATATGAATGTAACAAGAATTTCAGCTGGTGCTATCGATCCTTTGATTCGTCGTTTCTGGATCTTTTCTACTTGTTTGTCCGTTGATACTGATGTATTATGGCTGTACATTTTATATGGATTAGAATTAAAAGAGCTTTAGATTTAAGGGTTAAAACTTAAAAAACACATTTCAAGTATCACTTTTTTTTTTAATTTCCTCCTGAATTATTATGTGTGAGTTTTCTATCTAAACTATCACAACTTGTTAATAAAGCACATTTCAACTATCAGGTAGAAAAAGTGAGCAATTGATAGTTAACTAGTTAGTGATAGTTTAATTAGAAAACTCACACCTGATAGTTCAGATAGAAAATTTCACAAAAAAATAATATTTAAAATATATTTTTGACCCTTATCTCAAAACTTTAAGATCAGACATCTACATCTCAAACCGGAGCTCGTATATGACTCACTCAAACTGAACTTTAGATTTAAGTGTCAAATTATAAATTGTCTAGCTTAAAGTTGGATGACCTACTTAAAACCTTTTTTGGATTGAATATTAGGTGAGAATCCACACTTCTTACTTTGCTAGTCCCTATCATTCTTCTTGCAATAATGTTAAAGTAAAAGGGGAAAGTTCATTTACATAAATTCCTATAAACTTGGTCTGTAATTTGCATGCATAAATTACGTCAAACAACAATTCGGGGTTGATTGCCACCCTAAGACAAGTGCGAGTTTAAATAGAAAAAGAGAAAAAGCTCAGATATTTTAAATAAAATATCTACCTAAGATTCAGAACCATAGCTACGCTCTCATATATCATATGCTATACTATTATATTGTTTTGGCCATCATTTATGAACTTATACGAACATGAGCTGGTGCAGTTAGCTTCGCAATGAGGTGACTAGAGCTAAAGCAATGTGCTAAGCATCCGCTGCTATAACACTAAAAATGGTAAGTGAACCTGAGAACAATAAATTAGAACGATAAGAGCACGTTCTGCCTTTCAGGAGCACCCTAGCCTCTTCGTGTCAACCGTACAATAACCATTGCCCTCTGTTTTACAAACATAAATTCGTTGAGGAGAAAAATAGAAACAAATTTACCAAGACAGGAAGAAAAACAAGACGCCGACAAGACCAAATCACTAAAAACATGCCATCATTTACAGTCTACTGCTGATGCCGCTTCAACGAACTGCAGACAGAGTCAAAAAAGGAGTTCTTGAAAGTGGGGCTCATGACGCAACAACTCAATAAAATATGATCAATGGAGTGCATCCACCTCTTGAGATCCGCTACCTAACAAAGGCATCGGATTCTACTCAGCTTACAGCAAGCCAGCTTTCTTCAGAGCATTCTCAAAATCTTCATCGCTCTCATGTGAGGTAATCTGCATAAGAAACATGAAACAATCAACTTGAGTCTAAATGTTCCCCATGGATAATACCAAATTGAACTAAAACTACCATATAATTTAAGTAGCTTGCACCAATTCCCCCGCCACTAAAAGCTCAATTATGTTGGCATTCTACTGTAAAGAAAAATCATATCTGAAGTCTACCGTATCTCATAAGTAATCTATATATTTTCTCACATAGCACTATTATAACTCCGAGCTCGATGCCATAAGAAAGTTGCTGTGACACAATGGCTCATTACAAGTCATGAGAAGCCACGGTCGTTATAAAATGCGACCCAGCTATATGATTGAATGATCCTAAAATCCAAATTCATGGAACCAAAACCTAAATTACCAAATAATCAGGAAAGGCTTATATGGAATGTCATTTTTGTAGCAAATAGCATAGTGATTGACCACTATTTTGACCCGAGTACTAATATGCTCTCGTCTTTAAAAAATATGCAGACTTAAAAGAAACTGCCAGGTTTTTTTTCTGAGAATAGCATACTACAA
Source organism: Anisodus acutangulus (assembly GCA_029783415.1). Lineage (NCBI taxonomy): Eukaryota > Viridiplantae > Streptophyta > Magnoliopsida > Solanales > Solanaceae > Anisodus > Anisodus acutangulus. The sequence continues at coordinate 51,713,456 of CM056490.1, forward strand.
ATGTTACACTCGACCAATAATGCTAAATGCTTTGTTCATCTGATCTTTATCTTGAATTGCATCTGTATTAACATTTCACTTGGAATTGTATCATACTGGATTCCAGTAGTTTTTACTATAGTGAGAATTTGCAACTCACCCATCCCCCCCCCCCACACACACAAAGTGAAGAAAATCTAAAGAGGAAGGTTTTTTCTATCTCTCGAATTAACTGGTGGTAATATACTTTAAACTAATTTCAGTCCATAAATTGCCAACCCTGTTTATAGTTAATCATGCTACTATGTTTCCAGCCTTAGTATAGAAGACCATGCACATGAACATAAGCAACGAGATGCTAAGCACCCTGTATGCACGTATGACCTAATCCTAGAAAGATCGTAGGTACGATCCTAAACGTCAAAAATAAAAGCAAAGCCCAAATGCAGTAACGTAAACAGTAGATACATGCCTCAGTCACTTGATGGTTGAAATGGTTTTCAATCTTTGACATTATCATGTTGTCTCGGTCATCGCATAGCAAGTTGAACACGGCACCTGTTCAACACAAGAGGGAAGTCATATTACACCACATTGCATAAACTACATAACATTTATATATGGGCCATACTCCATCATGAAAGGAATTAGCACAAATTTGTCACTTATTTCGTCAAGCCACCATCTTATCTGTTCTCTCTTGATTTATTTTCCTACAGGCAACAAATACATATCAAGACATCTGTTTAACAATTAGGCAGGTTTGCGCATTGCATCATCCATTTTGTTCCTCATCCCCTAATGAAACAAGAAAATTACTAGGTTGCTATCTTGTCAAGTGTCTCTGTATCTAAATAAGTTACTGAGACTCCCCTTCAGATCCTAAAGCTTAGTCTTTCAGTTCCAGGAGACACCATAACCATTGACTACTGTGGGAGAAAGCATTTATTTTGCAATGTCGATCTATTGCAGTTCATCACGTTAAGAAGGTTCTTTATTTCATGGATCTATTGCATTCAGTTACAGGGAACGAATCCTGCTACCATGTCAACTGGCAAACATCTTACTCTTGCGCCAATTTATACACCTGCAAGTCCATTGCTTGTCACTAAAACTTTTGCTGTTCTTGTCAGTTATGGTCTATTCACTGTGCTTGGAAGGGTGTCACAGATTTGTCTTATCTCTACGATCCTACTGATGTTAAGCACTAGAATTTTAAACGGAAAATTCTAGAACTATTAGCAAACATACTTCTATTCTCAAACAACAACAACGACATACATAGTGAAATCCCACAACGTGGGGTCGGGTACGCATACCTTACCTCTACCTTGGTAGGTAGAGCGGCTATTTCCGAGACCCTCGGCTCAAGACAAAGAATAAGCACAAGCAAAGCAAAAGCAAAAGCAAAAGCAAGAGCAAAGCAAGAGAAACGGTCCGACCCGGTCAAAAAAATTTAAAGCAAAATTTTCATACTTCTATTCTCAAACAGAAAAGACAAAAAGAAGAATACATTGTTAGAGCTTAAATACTTGTCTTCATGTCGCCATGGGTTTTCTTTGCAAGTACATACAAAATGAGTCATTCTAATTTGAAAGCTAGAGAATTTTCATACTAACAAAAGCAGTCTAGAAATTTTCAGAATACATATTTTGAAGTGCTTTTTTTCCTACGTATCTTTGTGCTCTTAAGGGGATCTCATCGTGGTGAGCTCCTAAAATGATTACAGCCTTTCAATTAATTCTTAAGACTAAAGTCCCTTTTTCAATACCGAAGTTCTCAGAACTTTCAGGCTAAATCCAATTATTGATATGATATTATGTTCAAGTATATTTCGTTCACTTCTTCATCTTCTTATATATCATACATAGTTTTTAATGCTCGAGAAATGCACCGAACACTTTACATACACTCTTTTATGAGACGCTATGCAACTCTCTATTGTTATTAATAAATACTGTGTAATAGCATTTTATCATAATAACAAAACATATATATAATGTAAGTGATATACAGAGTGAGACTGATACTAGCAGGGAAGTATGCATAGAAAGGTGGCAACATATTACCTTTGCGGCCAAAACGCCCTGCTCTACCAATCCGATGCAAGTATACCTCATGATCTGGCTCTGATGGACTCTCATGTCTCACAGGAAGATCATAATTAACCACCAAATTAACCTGCAGGCAGCATGTAATAGCTTTTAGGATTTTCTAACTGTTAGCCACCAAGACAGAAATCAAGAAAGAAAAAAATCAAATACCATTGCTCGAACAAGCTTAACATCCAGAAGAAACAAATTCGTATAGCATATATGGCTGGCAACTGGAAAGCCTCAAATCTAAAGTTACCTGTGATTGGTCAAATCCACGAGCAAGAAGATCAGTTGATATAAGAACTAGTGTCAATCCTTCTTTGAACTCCTTGATTATTTTGTCTCTGTCTTCTTGCCTAAGAGCACCTTGAATTGTTGTCACTTCATAGCCATAGTCAACCAATGATTTATGCAACATACTTGCACTGTTTCTTGTTCGAACGAATATAATTGTTTGTCCCACCTTCTGTCCTAGTTCAAGTATTTTGTCTTTAATCACCATGATTTTTGAACGTTCATCTGGACACTGCACTTTATACTGCTTCACTGAATCCAGAGAAAGTTCTTCTTTCTTCACAAACATTTGATTGTAATCCTTCACGAAAAGATCTCTAACAATTTTTGTCACAAATGCTTTGACAGTTTCCCCGAACGTTGCAGAAAACAGAAGCACCTGCAAATTGAGATGATGAAAAAGAAAAGCTCAACATCAATTTCCTGAAGAATCGTTACAATAGGAGAAGCTTATAAGGAAGAATGTATTATAAACAATAACTTAGCACAGACCCGTCAGCAGACCTCATCCCATCCCTCTCTTGCCTAAAATAAACTCTCAAGTGTTAGCCAGCTCCATGAATTGCACCTTAATTTAAGCCTCAGACTATACTCGGCACTCACTAAATGAGAACGGTGAAGATTTAGATATTTCTTGATATTCGACTCCCACTCCCTATACCATATGCACAAATATAGAGGAAACATGCAACAGCCACTTTACTAGTGAGATAAACACTAAAAGATATTTTGCTTCTCTATATTGCTTTGCAGCTGTGAGTGCTATGTTTATTGTCAATTGTACTTCAAAGCAAATTTAATTGGTCAGTTTTAGAACACTGAACCTGGCAAACGCTCCATGAAGGACATTCTTATTAGTTGAGGAGATGTTCTGTTCATGTTAGCTTTTTACTTTGCGTCCTACACTTTTCTGGGAGTTGTTTATCCTTACAGAGATTATAGAAAATATAAAGAACTTTTACTACTTATATATTTTTTTATATAGTATTTGCCTGAGATGAGTATTTATATATACAATTTGATTTGTGATTCTGACATGCTAAATTCGTCTATGCTGCAAAAGTTTCTCTTTAACTTTTGTCTTAGGTAAAAATGCAATATGCCACTCTAAGGCTCAACCATTTGAGAGAATCGTCTTTGCATGTGATCTCTGAACTTTTCAGACTCTTATTACGAACCAAGCAATTCATAGCAGCAAAAAACCTCAAAGAGAAATCCATCATTAGGTGAACTGAAAATTTAAAAAGCACAAAGGCCAAACTTCAACCAACCTGGCAGTCAGAGCTGGCTTTAACGATTGCCTTCATTATTCTTATGGAATCATCCTGAAAACCACTCTGTGCACACAAATAAAACAATCAGATGCTGAACATTGATAAAAGGATAAAGTACAATTTCTTAACATTTAGAGCAAAATCCCTAAAGATGACGATTGGAAACTAGATAATTAGTTCATTACGCTCAACACTACTTTCCATCTAAGAAACCGAAGGCTAAATCTATTTTTTACACCAACAAACACAAAATGAGAAGTGATTTAAATAATTCAAAAAATACATGCATAATAATAGACATCAACAAAAAGGGGAAAATCAAAGGAAATTGCGGATAGAGAATCAATTACCTCTGCCAACATGTGGTCCGCTTCATCAAATACGAGAATCTTCATGCAACTCATGCCCAGTTTCCTTGCCGTCACCCACTTGTTTATGGTTCCAGGTGTGCCAATTACTACTTGGGCCGTAACAGGTGGCCGTTTTGAAATTGGGATATAGTTGGCAGCATCTGCTGGGATACCTAACTCTGATGTTATCCCAGTAAACTTCCCCATCTTCAATAGCACTTCCATATTCTGCAGCATATTCCACCATTGTAAACCAAACCAACAATCAAATCAAATATGAATATTTCGCACACCTTTGAAACCATCTCAAAAACTATATGCAGTAACACACACAACATAACCTTACAGGCAACATAATAAACATGTAATGTAGGTAAAATTCTAGATATGTAATGTAGCAGTACCTTTTGGAAAATATTAGGTATCTACTGAAGCAGATAGATAACTAAAAAACATACATAATCTGACACGCATAATGCTGCATAAAATTTTCTATTCAGCTAGGTCAATGAAGTTGGTTAAAGATCTAGGGAGACTGACAACAAAAACTGCAACTTGATTTCTTTCAATCTGCGTAACCCTTAGTGGGTTTAAGGAAATTCTTTACCAGTAAAAAGATCCAGGTACCCTGTGGATAAGCCGAGGTGCGCGCAATATAGACACCAGTACACCACCATTATTCAACAACAACAACAACATACCCAGCATAATCCCACAATCCCACAAGTGGGATCTGGGAATGGTAGAGTGTATGCAGACCTTACCCTAAGGTTGTTTTCGATCGACCCTCGACCCAAGTAAAGCATTCCACAGCAGTTTAAAAAGGGGGATACGGGGATTATGAAAGCAATAACAACAACGAAATAATGCTATTGGAAAAGCAGAACATAGCATCCGTAAAAAAGACAGGTACTAGCATTTATATCAGACCTGAATAGCCAATTCTCTGGTTGGACAGATACAGAGAGCTTGAGGGGCAGCAAGCTTTGGATCAATCCGACTCAACATCCCAAGCACAAAGCAAGTAGTTTTACCAGAACCATTATGAGCCTGAGCAATTAGATTCTTGTATGGCGGCGTAAGAATCATAGGCAAACTGATCTCTTGAATTTTGCTAGGACGCTCAAACTTCATCTCTACATATAATCCCTTCAATAGCTCAGGAGATAAGTTCAAATCCTCAAATCTCTTCGCTGATTTGTACAAAGTGTCTCCAGATGTAACCTATATCACAGATTAAACCCAAAACACGCCTCAAGTATTTCTTCTTCTTTTTTGAGTTTCCTACCTACGAGAGTTTCCTACCTAAACTATCACCAACTAGTTTGCAAACCACATCTCAACTATCAATTGTTCACTTTCCCTACACTAAAATAGAATAAATTTTGCTATTTTTATTTTGTAACGTCATGTATATCACAATTAAAATGGTCCCCAAAGATCAAAATTTGCAAGGCTACGTAATGATATTTAATTATGTCTATTACTCCCTCCGGATCAAAAAGTGTGTCTACTTAGACTTTATTTTTTGGTTCAAAAAGAGTGTCCGCTTATCAAATCAAGAAAGAATTAACATTGCTTTTCGAGATTTGACTTTATTAAGTAGCAGGTGACTAAATTCCAATAGCTATTTAATTAGGAGCATTTTAGTCAAATAACTTATTTTTGCTGAGGAATTATATGTGCAAATGGCTAAGTGGATACTCTTTTTGATCCAGAGGCAGTAAAGAATAAAATGTCCCTTTAATTGAAACCCTAATTTAGCTACAAGTATAAAAAAATCTGCTTATTCAAGCTCCAAAGAGTAGTAAATATTCTTTTCTAGTAGACAGAGAGCGTAATTTTCACTTAATTAAACCCTAATTTAGCTACAAGCATAGCAAAATCAGATATCAGAGTGAGGAAAAGCATTACGGCTTCTATGCTGGAATCTTCAGGTTCAGAGAGAGTGGAGTTGACTGTTTTGGACTCATCATCGATTTGTAGAGATCCGACTTTGATCTCGGCTTCATTAGATTGCTCATCGGCTTGATCAATCTCTTCGGCTTGGTCAGCCCAACTTTTGGTGGCTTCCGGTGGGCTTGTTGCCGCCGTCGTAGAAGAGGCGGTGGTGCTACTAGAACTGTCGGCCATTAGAAAAATGAGTGAAAGGAAAACTGGGTGATGTAAATATAGTTAATATACTAGCTAGTCACAATATGTTTGTTATTTTTAGGCACGGGTATAGGTTCGGTTCGATTTTGTATCTGAAAAATATTAACCGAATAAAAATTGGTTTTTTTAAATAAAAATTGAATATGACTTAAAAAATGATATATTCGATTTATATCGCCGAACGTATTGGATTATATCGATTTTTTCTAGTGGGTCGGGTCGGATCGAGGAATTTTTTATTTTTAAAAAAAATGAATTTTCAAAACTGAAATTGACATTCACACCTACGCTACCATAAAATTTCGACGTTGAAATCTATTGTTTATCGTGAGATGTTTACTAAAGAAAAAGGAAAATTAGAAATCGATTTTGGTTAAAACACAAATTGATTGGGAAAACGGACGTTCTCGTAAAAATTGGCTACGCAAGACAGTTTGGGCCGGCCCCGTCTCGAAAAAATACCCAAAAAAAAATGGGTAAAACGGACATCCGAGCGCAGAGTTATGACCATTTAAAGTTTCACCAATTTAAAACTACTTTCTCTCCCTACATTTTATGCCAATGCTTATCTGATATGTTAATCAAGTTCATGTCGTATTCGACTTCCATAAAAGCTTCCTAGATTGACTTCAATGGCTATGATTCAAGATATAGTAGTAGCCTAAAATAAAAAATAAGAATAATTATATATTTAATTCAGTTTTTTCGGTTCGGTTCGGTTTCAAAATTAAAAAAACGAACCTAATCACTAAATCATGATTCGGTTCGGTTTTTCAAAAAATTTAATTTTAAAAAAATGAGAAAAAACTTAACCGAAATTCGATTCGGTTCGATTTTTTCGGTTCTCCAGATTTTTTGCCCACCCCTAGTTATTTTGCTCAGCACAGTTGTATTTTATTTTGTAACGTCATGTTTATTACTATCATAATTAAAAAGGGAAATTGGGATGTGGGTCGAGTTTAATTAGGATCCGTTCAAAACTAGAATTGTCAGCCATTGGAAGATTATTAATAGTGTAATTAGGTAAAGTATAGATCATTCTCTAATTAGGTTTGTAATTATAAACACGTATATATATTGCATTAATGAGAAACTTCCAACCAAGGAGAATTACACTATTCTACATGGCATCAGGAGTCAAACTCTCTCTATCCTAAAATTATACCCGGCCGCCACCCCCATCTCTTTTCTTATTTTTCGGCGGCAACCCCTCCCCCAAACACTAAAAATATTCAGCTGCCACCCATCTCTCCTTCATTGCTTCCGGCGGCCATATGGCTTCTCCCGCTTCCTTCTCCCTCACCCACGACATCAGACATTATCATCATCTTCATCCCCTACTAACATCTTTCATCCGGCCTTTGTCTTAACGAATATCAAAAAAATTATCCATCTAGATTCTGATCAAGAGAATGGACAATACTCATCGTGGGTCGAATTATTTCGAATACATGTTTGTGCTTACAACGTCCTTGATCACATCGATGCCACCACCCCCGTCCACTTGACGTCGATGCTATCGTCAAATAATGGATATATGACACCATATCCAAGGATCTACTTCATACTATTATGAAGAGAGGTGCTCGGCTCACGAACTATGGACACAACTAGAGGAAATCTTTCAAGACAACAAACATACACGTGCTTTCTATTTGGAGGAACAATTCAACAACAATCATCTTAAGAACTTTGCCAACATGTCAGCCTATTGTACAACAACAACAACAATATACCCAGTGGGATCCCATAATATAGGGTCTGGGGTGGGTAGAGTATACATAGACCTTAACTCTACCTTGGTAGGTAGATCAGTTATTTTCGAGAAACCCTCGGCTCAAGCCAGAGCATAAGCACTAGGAAAGCAAAAGAAAACAAAACAAAACAAAAATAGAGAAATAGTCAGACCCAATCAGAAAAAATTTAAAGCAGTGTGAAAATGCTAGTATTAAAAGAGACTAAGTCATGATTGCGTATTCTGAGAAAGTAAGCAGTAACTAGCGCATGTAAATAAGCTAAACAGAGTACACTAAAGAACACACAGTAGCAGAAATCAAACTACAGGCTAAGAGGACTATAAAGCAATGGACTATAGTATGATAGACTAAGCAGACCTATAATACTAACACTTGTTGACACCCAATTTTGTCCCCTTTTTTCCGATCATTTGTTTGCGTTTTTTTAAAAATATTTTGAATCTTCAAAATAATTTTCACTAAGAAAAAAAAAAGAAGGAAAATAAAGACCTCCTGATTATATATATATATATATATATATTATTCGTATTTTAATATCTGTCCGTTCTCAATATATCATTATAATTATTATTCATAATTTTACTATCATTTGCCTTTTAATATCCTAATCATAGTTTTTACCCTAATATTCTATGTTATTTTATTTTCGCAAAACGGCATCGCGTTTTTATCTTAAGAATTAAGCATTTCACAAATATTATGCTTTTATTATTAGCACATCGTTATTTTTATCTTCATAATTTACATCTTTTGCAAAACATCTTTTAATATTAAACCCCTTTTTATTTTAACCAACTCCCCATTTTATTCCCCTCACCAAAACATTCTACCCAACCCACAAATTACAGCCCAAATGCACACCCCAAACCGTGGCCCAAAACTAATTCGCCCAGCCCAATACCCAACCGACCCGAGCCCAATCCCTCAACCAATATACCATTCCACCATCGTCTAAACCAGAACCCCTTTTATCCAAACGACTCCAAAAACCAGCAACCCTTCACCGACGCCCCACCTTTCAAACCACCGAATAATCGCCTCACCGATGCCACTGTCACCATGTCTCCTCTCCTCTATCAATCACTCATCCCTCTTCCCATATTGAAGACATTTGAGGCCTGCAAAAGCTATTGTAGCTGCGAAGAGAAAAGCCAAAAATCATTTGGTTATCTCTTTAATTCGATGGATAATGTCAATAATTGCCAAAAAAAACCCCACCCCAACAGCTCCCAAACATTTGCATTTCTCTCAAACCAGTCTCAAGCTGAAAAGCCCATCCCCTTTTCATTCTTTCAATCCTAGAATTCTCAGAATTTTCCCCTTTTCTTTCAATTCAAAATTTTGAATTAAAGTCTTCCCCAAGAAGCTGTTGAAACCTCCTTTTGCTCAGCTATAAATAGAGCTCTTTGGGCTGTGTTGGAGGGGAGGGCATGTTGAAGGTCGAAAAGCTAAGTAATCCCTTTTTTTAACAAACTTTGGTTCTAAAAAAAATTGAAAAGTGCCATCTTTTACTCACGGTTTTAGCTGGACAAAGCCACAAAACACTTAAGCTCTTATTCTTTTTCAATCGCATAAACACAACTTCTCCGAGCGGATTCGACGTCGGTTCACTGCCCGGAGGAGGTCAGTAAGTTCGAATTCCTCTCTTTTATTTTTATTTGCTGTGTTTAGTTGAAAGATTTAGATTTTTCAGTATGATTGGTTATGGTATGTCGTTGTGTGCTTAATATGTATGATTAAATCCTGTTAGATTGTATGTTGTTCAGTTGGTCATGATTAAGTTAAGCTATTTAGTTATTAAGGCCTTGTATATCTGATTCCATGTATTAAAATGAGATTATAACTTACTAAGGTTATATGACTTTGATTTAGACTATATCTGAGCCTATTGGTAAACTTGTACTTAAATAAGTATCTGATACACTAGGTGCTACTGTGGTAGCAAGAGAGGCCAGGCGGTGACAATTGAGAGGTTGTCACTGAGCATTCCTAGTCACACGGGAAAAGAGGTCAAATGGCAAGGCCATGGTTCATTGCAGTCTTTAGTAAGTCAAGACATTCGGGAAGCAGGAGATCTTGTACTGATTAAGTGAAAATCTTGATTTAGCTTGAGTTCTGGACTTGTTTGTCTTCTAAGAGGATTATAATATGGATAGTTCGAATGCCTTGTGACAGTTTATGTCTGTTTTAGTAGTTTATGTATTATTAATGTGTTATTATTAAGACTCAAATTCAATCTTATATGATGTATTTGTTTGTTTAAGTATGTTTCATAACATGAATGGTTAGTAGATCATGTCTAGCCTAGATCAATCCTGAATATATGACCGTGCTTGATTTTTTGAGTCATCTAAGCCTCATATTAAGTAATGGCAAGGCTATAGTGATCGACTAGTTGTGTGAGCATGATTTTGTATGTCCAGATTGTCACTACTGACCCTGTGTACTTAGAATTTTGTCTTTAAATGGTCATTCTATACACCATACTTGTCCTCTATGATTATTCTATTGCTTATGAATCATACTATATCATGTTATGTGCTAAATGATAATTTTTTTTATATGAGTCTCATGTTAAGCTGAAATAGGTGCTTTAGGCAAAATTATATGAAATTTGTCTACTTATACTAGGATCTTGTATCTGATTTATCATGTATCGGGTTTGTTTGGTATGAAATGATAAGTTTAAGTTTATATTAGCCATGCCATGTCTATTCCAAGTGATTAGTATATCGAGCTAGGTTTGAATTAAAAGTATGCATGTTTCTTTGAAGTTTATAACCTAGAACCCCTTAGAGTGTAATCTCCAAATCACTACATTTGATGCACCCATGTTCGACCTAATATGTGTATGTATCTGCTCTCATTTGTTTTGGTTTTAGTTTAACCCCAATGTATGTGTTAGCTTTGACTCATGATGTACTCTGGTTTATTTGTCTAAGTGTCATTATGCTTAGTACACAACATAACTAGGGCTCTGCATATTTAGCCTATGTCTAAGGAATTACACAACATAACTAGGGCTCTGCATACCTGACTGTTTTCCAAATTAACTATGTATTTGTCTTGTTTGGGTTAAATGTCAAGATGTACTTATGCTAGAATAGAGTGTCTTTTGAAACTATGTTGGATGTCTTGCATGTCTATTTTCATGGTCCACATGATGTTTGGACCAATGCACTGCACTTGCTAAGTCTACCTTATTTCTATGCCATTTTGATTACAATTTTAGTCTGCATAAGAGTTTGCCTATCCAGTTTGTTCTGTTGAGAGAGTAGGTGTGTCTTCTTAAGATTAATGAGTTAGTTCCATATGTGTGCCCTGTTTGCAATTGATCAAAACTGTATACTTTTATGTCATGATCCTTGCATTTATTAGAAAGTTTATGGATTCTGTTTGATTCTGTTTTTTTTTAATTTACATAAACTGTTGGTTGGATATATATGTATATATTTTCATGTTCCGTCTACTAATCTTTTTCTTTTCTTTCGTTTACATGAAATGCATCGGGAGCAACGAAGAGTCTCGTTATGGGACTCATCATGATTATTGTCAAACGAAGACCCGCATCCACGTTCATTGCATTCTCCTGCCTCGGGACTTCTAAACAAATAGGGCGGGATGACATCATCATCCTCCCTAGTCGCTGCTTTTAATTCTTTAATACCGTCCTTTCTATTTTTTAGGGTTGTAATTTAATTATTCAATTTTGTGCGATCATTAGAATACTTAGAATAATTAGGCCTTGAATTGATAGATTAATATGGTAGTTTAAAATTGGAAATCCGCCGCTAGTTCATTTATTTTAGGCTCGTCATGCATGTTTAAAACTTTTAAAATAATTTGGTCATCTTTTACTCGCATTATTAATCATGCAAATAAAGTTTCATTTTTCATCCGATTTGTAATTCAAAATGACTTCCATAAAAATAATTTCTTTGCATTATAAATAATTTGTTTTTCTCCTTACTATCAATTGCCAAAAATAAGTATTTTAAAAATAATGTCATATAAGTGCATGCTTTTATAAAAAAAAATCAACCTTAACATGTAATTTTATAAACAATGTCATATAAATGCATGCTTTTATCCGAGAAATCAATTTTTACATGTATTTTATAAACAATGTCATGCATACTTTTTTGGATTTTATACCAGGAATTTATTTCTCAGAATATTTTTTTTACTAAACTGCTTGTAACACCCTTTTAATTAACTTTGTACTTTTAAACACACATTTTTAGTATAATAATTAACCTATGTTTGACCGGACAACCGCAAGTTAGCGGATCTTAAAGGATGTCTAACCCCTTCCCTTTAGGATAATAAAGAACCCTTACCTAGAATCTCATAGATTAGCAGACCATTATTTAGAGTTCATTTTGCAGCATTTATGTTAACATCTAGGTGCCCTAATTCATCGTAGAATAATTAGGTGGCGACTCCTTAAGTATTGATTAATTTAGGAATCACCATTACGTCGTGACTGTGTCGGATCCCTCTTCCTCGCAAAATGGGGCGGTTAAAAATAGGTGCGACAACACTATCACCATCAGTTTGCAAGCATAAGTAGGACTATGCTCAACTACTTACTACCTTTCTATCCTAAACAGTGTCCTCCTCAACCCGCTATCTTAGGTCATGTCAGCCTATTGTAAACAACTAAAATTGGCTGTCGATCAATTGACTAATGTTGGCACTCCGATTTTCGAAACAAATATGGTTTTACAACTTATCAATAGTTTGCTGAAAGATGAGTATGATACACTTGCGACGATGCCAACAAGTGGATCCCCTCCTTAGGTTCAACAAGTCCTGGTCACAATTGTTGTTGGAGAAGACTAGACGAGCCAAACAGAACAAGCAAACTCAACAGCCATTGGCGGTTGTCGTACACACCCGTCGGTCTTCCGCAACCTCAACGTGGTGGCCGAGTAGGTGAAAGGGGATGCGGCTGCGGAAAGCGAGGCGGCGGCAAGGCCCACTTCTCCACGTCCGAGCAGCAGGCCTACGACCCCATGACCCCTACCGATCTGAGTCAGGCTTACAATACTATGAATCACTAGTAGCCCGACGACGCATGGTATATGGATACATGTGCCACATCCCACTCACTCACGACTCTAGTAATCTCCCTCACCTATTCAATTTGAACAATCCTCAATTTATTTTGGTTGGTAATGGCAATCACATTCTAATTCAAGGCTATGGCACCGCTCAAACACAACCACCTCACCCACCATTTACCCTAAAAATGTCCTATATGCTCCTAACATCATTAAAAACTTAATTTTTGTTAGAAAATTTGCTAGTGACAACTCCGTATCTATTGAGTTTGACCCTTTTGGGTTTTTTGTAAAATGACCTACGTACGGGGACAACTCTTATGAGATGTAATAGTGTGTGAGACCTATATCCTTTTACATCCAATTCCGATGCAAATGTCAATCCACCAACCTCTCTTGCTACTATTTCTCCACCCACTTGGTACAATAGACTCGGGTACCTGAGAGCACCGATTTTTAATTTTCTTAGAAGTCAGAATTTCATTCAATGTAATAACGACAAATTTACCCCCGCTTGCTACTCTTTTTCCTTAAGGAAAACATGTTATACTTCATTTTCAATCTTAATTAAGTGTAACATTTTCTGATTTTGATATTATTCATGCGGATTTATGGACATCTCCCATTACTAGCAAACTGGGTCACAAATATTATTTGGTATTTTTGGATGATTTCTCTCGCTTTCAATGGGTTTATCCTCTAAAATATAAGTCCTAAGTTTACACAATCTTTCTTGAATTTCAAGCATATGTTAAAACCCAATTTAAAAAGACCATCAAAATGTTTCAATGTGATAACAGTCGTGAGTTTGATATCCTTCCCTTTCGTAAATTTTGTGTGGACCATGGCATGGTGTTTCGATTTTCTTGCCCTCATACCTCTCCTCAAAATGGTAAAGCCGAAAGAATCCTACACACCATCAACAATAAGATCCACACTATGCTCTTTCATGCTTCCACCCCCTTCGTTTTGGGTGTACGCCTTACATATGGCGGCATAACTTCTTAATATATTACCAACACGAACACTTTAGAATAAAACTCCAACCGAAGTTCCCTTTCGTCGAATCCCCTCTTATGATCACCTTAGGATTTTTAGTTGTCTATGCTACCCGAATCTCGCCTCCACGGCCCCTCACAAATTAGCACCTAGAATTACCCCTTCTTAGATTTTCTGTCAAACCATAGGGGGTACTTATGCTATGATTTGTCCACAAATAAAATCATAGTCTCTCGCCATGTCACATTTGAGGAGAAAATGTTCTCATTTGCAAACATCCAAGAATTTCAAGTCACTGATTACGGCTTCCTTGATGATCCGGACACATTCCCTCTCATTAGAAACACCATACATCCTGCCACCCATCCCGTCCCGACACTATCTCAGCCCACTGCCTTACCGTCACTACCCCCAGCCCCCGACGACTACCCCATCCCATCACTGTCCCAGCCCACTACCCCACCGTCTACTACACCCAACACCCGTCGACTATCCTCCGTCCCATCGACTACCCACCATAATCAGTCACTACCTCACCCTCAATCAGTCACGGAAAATACCGTGTCCCAAACCACCTCACTGCTCATAACCACCCCACTACCTGTGACCCAAATAGTCCTGCTTCCGACCTCCGTATGGAAACCCGTGCCCAATATGAAATTTTCAAACCAAAAGTACACTTTAACCTCTTTACTCAGACTATCTTACCTATACCTAAAAACCTAAAATTAGCCAAGCTTGACCCGAATTGGAATGCGGCCAAACATGAGGAATTTAATGCGCTCACAACACAATGCACTTGTGATCTTTTCCCGAGACCAGATGGGGTGAATGTAATTCATTGTATGTGGCTTTATCATGACAAATTCAGAGATAATGATGAGCTTGGATGCCATAAGGCGAGACTTGTAGCGAATGGTACAGGGCAACAAGAGGGAGTTGATTGTGGTGAGACCTTTAGTCCAGTGGTTAAACCAGCCACCATTCGTACTGTTTTGAGCATAGCTATGGGAAAGAACTGACCGATTCATCAACTTGATGTGAAAAATGCATTCTTACATGGGGATTTGAAAAAAAGACCGATCAACTACCTAGCTTTGTGCATCCAGAGGCTCCTCAGTATGTCTGTCATATTCGAAGGACTATATGGCTTAAAAAAAGCCCTCAGGCTTGGTATGATCACTTTGCCACTTTCATCATGCAGATTGGGTTCGTGTGCAGCAAAAGTGATAATTCACTTTTTATTTTTCATCGAGGTAATGACATTGTATACCTTTTGCTCTATGTGGATGCTATTATTCTGACTGTCTCATCTGATGTGCTAAAACACGAGATTATTACCTTGCTCAAATTCGAATTTGCTATGACAAACTTGGGTAAGTTGAGTTATTTTTTGGGGATTTCAGTGACCAGATCCGAAAATGCAATGTTCATGTGTCATCATAAGTATGCC
This sequence comes from Anisodus acutangulus, assembly GCA_029783415.1. Lineage (NCBI taxonomy): Eukaryota > Viridiplantae > Streptophyta > Magnoliopsida > Solanales > Solanaceae > Anisodus > Anisodus acutangulus. Next base: position 51,728,878 of record CM056490.1, read on the forward strand.
GAAGAAATTGTTTACAGGGCTAAAATGACAAACTGCAAGATCATGCCCACTCCAGTCAATTCGAAGTCAAAACTCAGTGCCGATGACAAGGATCCGGTGCCTGATCCTTTTCTTTATAGGAGTCTTGCTGGTACACTTCAGTATCTTACCTTCACTAGACCCGATATTGCCTATGTCATTCAGCATGTGTGTTTGTTCATGCATGCTCCAAGAGAGCCTCACTTTACCGCTCTTAAACGTATCATTCGGTACGTTAAGGGTACTCTTGTCCCTGCGAACGTTGTTGCCAAGTAGAATATAGAGGCACTGCGAACGTTGTTGCCAAAATTTATTAGATCAGAAACCTCCTTCTAGAGCTTCATTGTCCCTTACGTAAGGCATCTCTTGTCTACTATGCTAACATATCTGTTGTTTACTTGTCTCATAACCTGATTCAACATCAGCGAACCAAACATATTGAGATGACCATTTATTTTCTTCGTGAGAAGGTTGCCATGGGCCATATTCGGGTGTTATATTTTCCTTCTTCTTATCAGTACACATATATATTTACTAAGGAACTTCCCCAGCAGCTGTTCCTTGACTTCAGATTCAGTCTCAGCGTCTGACCTCCTCCCGCTCCGACTAAGGGGATGTGATAGAGAATTTATTAATATTCTCCATATATTCTATTATTATTCTAGTGTAATTAGGTGAAGTAGAGATCCTTCTCCAAATAGATTTGTAATTGTAAACACCTATAGATATTGCATTAGTAAGAAGCCTCCAACCAAGGAGAATTACAATATTCTACAGGTCATTTCACTCTTTGAGTGGCACAACCGTTTATTTCGTGTCAGATTTGCTATATCTTGACACAATTCAGGGGACCTCACTGATTGCTAGCTCTTCAACACCAACTGTTTTTGGGTGAGTTTTATTACTAGTGCATGCATTTGTTTTTCAACAGAAGCTAATACCTTGATTTGAAATCAAAACAGGTGCAGTACTTCTCGGTCTGGGGGCCTGAGCGAAACGAATAACACACTTAGATGGGATTTTAGGATTTGGCCGACCGGTTGTAGAATTGTATTAATCTCCCTTAGGGAGTCTTTCTCATTAATACAAATATATATAGTGTGTACAATATTGAATCATAATATAATAAGTATCTTAATTCTACCATAATTATACACAACTAATAATTACAAAATATATGGTGAATATATTCTAATATTCAGTAATACACCTCCTCAATCGGAGCGGGAGGTGGTCGGACGTTAAGACTGGATATGAAGTCAAGAAATAACTGTCTAGGAAGTCCTTTGGTGAAGATATCTGCATACTGATACGAAGAAGGCACAAGCAACACCTTAACATGACCTATATCAACTTCCTCACGAACAAAGAGTATATCCATCTCAATGTGCTTGGTTTGCTGATGCTGAATCGGATTATGAGATAAGTATATCGCGGATATGTTATCACAATACACCATAGATGTCTTACGCAATGGACACTAAAGCTCCAAAAGAAGATTTTGGAGCCAACAGATTTTAGCAACAACATTCGCAACGCCTCTAAACTCTGCTTTTGCACTCGATCGGGATAGAGTGACTTGCCTCTTAGCAGACCACGAAATGGGATTATCTCCTAAGAACACACAGTAGCTGGAGGTGGAGCGTCGTGTGTCCAGATATTCTGCCCAATTGGCGTCCGTATATGATAACAACCTGGTCGGTGCAGAGGGGTAGAGATACAATCCATAATCAAATGTGCCCTTAATGTATCGGATGATACGTTTAAGAGCTGTAAAATGAGGCTCTCTGAGGGCATGCATAAACAAACACACATGCTGAAACAACATAAGCAATATCAGGCCTGGTGAAAGTAAGATACTGAAGTGCACCTGCAAGACTCCTATAAAGAGTGGGATCGGACACTGGATTACCGTCAACATCACTGAGCTTCGATTTTGAGTCAATCAGAGTAGGCATGATCTTGCAGTTTGCCATTTTAGCCATGTACACAATTTCTTTTGCATACTTACGCTGACACGGGAACATATTATCTGCAGATCTAGTCACTGATATCTCTAAGAAATAGCTCAACTTCCCCAAGTCAGTCATGGCAAATTCGAATTTAAGCATAGCAATGATATCATTTTTTAACACATCTAAGGAGGCAGTGAGAACAATATCATCCACATATAATAACAAGTATGCAATATTACTAGCTCGATGAAAAATAAAGAGAGAGGGATCACACTTGCTGCATAGAAATCCAATCTGCATAATGTAATTAGCAAACCGTTCATACCATGCTCTGGGGCCTGTTTCAAACTATATAGTGACTTACAAAGAAGACAGACATAATGAGGGGCCTCCGGATGAACAAAGCATGGCTGCTGGTGCATGTAAATATTTTCTTTCAACTCCCCATGTAAGAATGCATTCTTCATATCTAGCTGATGAATCGGCCAATGCTTACCCACAACAATGCTCAAAATCGTGAGAATGGTAGCTTGTTTAACCACCGGACTAAATGTCTCACCACAATAAATACCCTCATGTTGATTAGTGCCATTAGCTACTGGTCTTGTCTTATATCGCTCAAGGTCACCATTGTCTCTGAATTTATGACGAAATAGCCACATGCATCGGATCACATTTACCCCATCCAGTCTAGGAACCAAATCTCAAGTGTTCTATTTTGTTAAAGCATTAAATTCCTTACGCATGGCCGCATTCCAATTCGGGTCAACTTTGGCTAATTTTGGGTTTTTTGGAATTGGGGATATGGTGTGGGTGGACAGGTTAAAGTTAACTTTGAGTTTGAAAATCCTGTGCTGGGAACGGGTTTCCATTTTGTGGGTAGGTAAAGGGGCTGGTTGGGCAGTGTGATGGGTCGACGGCGGGGTAGTGATTGACGAGGCAGGTCTACCGATGAGAGTTGACGGGATTGTGGGTGGTTCCGGTGATTGGTGGGTGGGAACTATCTGGTTGGGTAGCGAGGTAGACTGGGTGGCAGGGATCAACGGGGTCAGGTGGTGGGTGGGTTCTTGTGTGTGGCCAAACCCTTGTATTGGAATGCGATAACCATTTTCGACCATAATAGATGGAGGATTATTTAAATTGCGCAGTTGAGGAAGATTACCAGAATTGTTGGTGAGGTGAGATGTGGTGCATGTATCCATATACCATGCATTATCGGGTTGTTGGAGAGTCAATGGGCCGAAAGCCTGGCCCAAATCGATTGAGGTAGGGCCTAGAGTGGGCTGCTTGGCCGCTGGAAATTGGGCCTGATGGCTGTGGCCCATTGGCTGGTCTCGTCATTTTGTGCTTCATTGTACGCTTTAGCTCTTTAGTGGGTGCTTAACGTTGTGGATGGTATATAATTTGTATGCATGTGTGCTTGAGTATTCATTTGTGTCTATCATCATGTAGTCTCTCAGGGCGTCGTAGTTTCTGACAACAGATTGTGGAACATGAACTTCTGCTGACAATTTCTTAGCCTCTGCAGCTTTTTAGTTTTCACTGAATTGGCCTCTTGCACCTAATATGTTTACATGGCAAACTTTGGATGAGTAGTAGCATGATGCATAAACGATGGATTCATATGACTGAATAAAGTTTTAGATTTACAACTGAAAATAGATAAAAGGAAAAGAGCCACATGCACGAGTAAATATATTGGGCAAAGTCATCCAAGAAAGACTGTAATTGGGAGGAAACACTAGCAAAGTCATGTAACAGTTGAACATCACATTATACTGACATCTCTTTCTCTTGTTGCTCAGATCTTGTTCTTAAAGATAGGATCACTGTCTATGACTTGGCTCGGCAAAGAATTGGATGAGCAGATCATGATTGTAAGTACCACTTTTTAAGATTTGATTCTTGACATTGTTATCTCAATACTGCCTTATTGCTTAGAGAATATATCCACACTAGCAATTCTCTATTAGGAGTCATTCACTTACAAAATGCTTTTATTGTAGGTTCATCGCCAGTAAATGTGTCTACAAACTCTAGCAAGGATGAAGCAGTGTACCCTTCAATCAGTTTTATTCTAGAGCTAATGCTCTTCTTTTACTTATATTGGAGCTGATAAAGGCGTATGTACCATAAGGACTATTGAAAGATTATTGAATTAAAGTTTGCTATGTTATCCATTTCCACGAAAAGATAGGTACTTCAATGTAAATGTATTTGTTCAAAAATGTAAACAGCTGAACTTGTCTCAAGATTAAGGAACTAAAACAAGATAATGCAAGAAAACTAAGCAACAATCTCTCAAAAAGGTCAAGCAGATCAACGGTAACGACGGAAAGACAAAGTCTGGTTCCTTTTCCAGGTTGCCCATCTTGAGAGGCGAGCTTTGTGGTGCAAATGTCCCCTTCCTCGGAGTCCCCTGTATTTCTTACCAGCTGAGGTGAGACCACGCAATTCCCTGTGCTTATGCACTGGGTTGCAAATCCAGTTGATCGTTGGATCATTGCGAATAGCAGCATGGGCTTGGTCAACCAATATTACCTCATGGCTCATAGTACTGATAGGTCGAATCCTGCATTAGAGAAGATTAAGATTAATGATATTTCGATTATTAAAGTATGTGTATAAAGAGTCTAAGCAACAACAAAAGAACTATAAGTAACTCAGTCTGCAAAATAGAACCATTTACCAAACTGGTGTTTGCATTTTAGAAAAAATGAATTCAACCACCTCGCAAGCCATATTAGGACATAACTCCTCAAGTTTAAAAGTCTGTTGTGCTTCAAGAAATACAGTTCTCTGCCTCAGTTACAAATGCAAATAACTTTGCACTATAGCATCTGAGAACATAAAACACACGCGCGCGCGCGCACATATATATATATATATATATATATATATATATATATATATAACATGCACTAGGAAGACAGGAAGCAGGTAAAAAGTTTAAAAACATACCTCATTGATCCAGTAAGAGTTGAGGACTCTAAGACCACCCAATTTCTTACCAGCATACTCCTCAGCAACAAATCGCTTGCTGCGCTGGAACTTCAATTGGGTGACTCCTTGATTGGTGGGTTTACCATACACAATACCCTTGGAAACTGGCCTCTTCCATCCAACACATTTCACACGAACGCGGTAGACCACATAGCCCTGGAAAGATAATTGTCTTAATCACAACTCTGTTGTAGTCCATACTATGGAAAAGGACCAAGTGAAGCATTTAACATGATAAAAGAAAAGACTTCTGCATAAATACTGTTCCTGGAAAGGGTATAAGAAACAGCATATTATGGATATGGGTTTCTATCCTTTGCATCTAGAAAGTGCACAGAAATGAAGCACCAGACACTCCAGAGTTTAATTTCGTAACAATTTCTGAAAGAATATAATTCCCTGATTATTTTCATTAATAAAGTGTTATACAAATATACAATATCTAAATATGAAAAATAAATTTACCTTTTCCTACTATAATTCTAATAGCTTTTCCTAATACAAGACTAATACCATAATTAGACTTGTACAAGAATTCTACAACTATGATAAGTGAATATACAAAAACCGGTCCTTTGATATACACGATTTGTCCATGTATATCACGTCTTCTATCAATTTCTTTAGCTTCGGTTACACTGGCGAAGTGGCAATCAAAGTGTAATGGCTAGTCCTCGATATTACGCAGCCAACATGACTCAGACACCACATTGGAAACTCCTCGATACTCGGCCTCCGCACTGGATTGCGATAAAGTAGTCTGGCGTTTTGCCGACCAAGAGACAAAGTTATTGTGAGGATTTGAGTCCCAAATCCTACCTAATCAGAAAACAGTAAATAAGCGAAGAATAAATAACACACACATATTTATAGTGGTTCATCCTCAATGCAAGAGCTACGTCCACTTTACTGTTGCAGATTTTACTATAATCAAATAGGGAGTTTGAGTTTACAATTCTCTATTTCTCTCTTGCTCGACCTCAAAGAAAATAAACGGCGCTCTAGTCTATATATAACAAAAACTAGGGTGAACATAATACAAGCTTGAAAGCAGTAATCAGCGTTCCACACTCTGCGTAGGGTCTTCATAGTGTTGGCGATGAATTAGGCTCCAGAACTAAACAATTATCACCAAGAAACATACAATAACCAGATGTTGAACGCCTGGTATCTGGACATCCACCCCAATCAACATCTGTATAAAACACGAGAGTAGAGACGGGGGATAGATATAAATGCACTTCATAATCAAGTGTGCCATGTATGTATCGTATAATGCGTTTGAGCGCATGAATGTGCTCAATCCGCGGATCATGCATAAATAAACACACATGTTGTACTGCATAAGTAATATCTGGTCTCGTGAAAGTTAGATACTGAAGAGCCCTTAAGTAACCTCTGTGAAAGTTCTGTGGTGGAATAGGAACGTGGAAGAGATGATGTGGGAGGCGGTAAAGGAAATGATGCACAAGTATCCATACCTATTCAAGACCAACGCCGAAGTTCCAAGAAAAGCATAAGGTAAATTCCAAATCCTGATATTATAATTAATGCTTGCGTACCATGTGAGGTCTGATGCAGTGATGTATGTTACCTTATATGGCTGTGAATTTTTTTTTTGTATATTCGGGCTACGTAACGGGGATTATATATGTCACCCCAACATTCGAGGACGAATGTTTGTAAGGGGGAAAGATGTAACATCCCATAATTTTGGGCGATGGGTTGAGCATCTAAACGTATGCAAATAGACCCGAGCCTCGGGGAATTTATGTTATATTTACATATGCTAATAAAGAGATTAGTATATAAAAGGATGCGGCCCTGAAATAATTTTGAACGTAACAAGTGTGACGACGGGGGTCGAAAATAATTTTGGTGTGCGCATAATGAGGCGATATACTGATATTACATCGTAAAAATTATGACATTGAGTATATGAAGGTCTTATAGGTTATCAAGATTTAAATGAATTGGGATCACGAAATTAATTATGTATGTGATTGATAAATTATACGGAAGCAAGTCATTTAATTAAAGAGGCAGGTGGCACGATGAGATGTATGTGGCGTGATTAAGTGTGCTCCACCGCCAAAGAATTGGCTGGGTGGGAGACACTATTATGAGGCCATTAAATAGCACTTAGTAATGGTTCAATACATTTAATTTAAGTAAACATCTTTATTTTGGAAACTCCTTAAGACCAAAAGGAATTGATCGTTTTCATTGTTTTAAACTCTATGTGGTGCTCTGGAAATTAATGGCAGTGGTTCGTAGGTAGGGTAGGCAACGATAGTGAACAAAACATGAGCAGTGATTTGGGTTCTTCAATTTAGATTTTTATGCGAAATTGTTTCAGCAAATTCAATACAGGAGTTATTGAAAGGACAAAATTCGAGTTATGTTAAGACAAATTATTTCTTTTTTTTGGCATGTTCCATGTAACAAAATATAACTGTGATATTTCTCCATAAATTGTTCTACCCCTAAAAGTTAAGAATATTCATATTGTTTATTCCTATGTTAAAAACACGTCTAAATATGTTCCTAAGTCCTTATTGAGACATATAGAAAAGATGTTGATATTCACAGTGTTAGCTGAAGGTACAAGGATATTATGTCATCCGATAAGTTCAGAATGTTTCATTGTCATTCATGCATATATACATATAATATATTGGATCGGGTTGCATGTTCCGCAACACTAACATATATTGGATCGGGTTGCACGTTCCGCAACACTAACATATATTGGATCGGGTTGCACGTTTCGCAACACTAACATATATTGGATCGGGTTGCACGTTCCGCAACACTAACATATATTAGATCGGGTTGCACGTTCCGCAATATATATATATATATATATATATATATATATATATATAGCATTTGCATTATGCATAACATTTAGGCATAGATATTAGGGCCCTCAGAGGCATTTACTGTTGGTCAGCTGTTTCTGCTTCAGTTGTTGATATATCCGTGTTGTGCTGTTATTCATGCCTGACATACTCAGTATATCAGTCGTACTGACGTTCCTTTTGTCGGGGGACACTGCGTTTCATGCCCGCAGGTTCACGTAGGCAAGGCGAGGATCCACGTTAGTAGGTTGCTGACTCAGTGGATTTTTGGAGCACTCCCTTGTTTCTGAGTGTCGGTCTATCTTGATACAATAATTTTTGCTTGTATATATAGGTATGGCAGGGCCCTATCCCGACCTTTTGACGTCATGTACTTTCATAGAGGCTTGTAGACGGGTGTCCTGTGTGTAGTAGTCTTGTATGGCCTTGTAGGCCCTTGGGATGTATGTATATATATATATATATATATATATATATATATATATATATATATAAGTTAGTTTTATGGTTAAGATTTTTCATAATCTTTTTCGGCTTAGTCCGTATTTAATTATGATTAGGTGTTGACTGTACGGTTGGTGGTACCCGGTGGGTAAGGTCCGGGTGCCCGCCGCGGCCCTCCGGTTTGGGCCGTGACACTTAAAATCCAAGGGCTGATGCATGTATACTGTTTTCTTAAGATCACCATGTAAGAAAACATTTTTCACATCCAGCTGATGAATGGGTCATGCTTTCGAGAGAGCCATACTAAACATAGTGTGAATGGTTGTCGGTTTGACCATCGGACTAAATGTCTCTCCACAATCCATGCTAATATGTTGTGTTTTATCATCACCTACAAGACGGGACTTATGCTTCTCAAAAGAACCGTCAAAATTTTCTTTATGAGTAAAACTCAACATATAACGAATAATATTGACACTACGGGGCACCAACTTCCACGTCTTATTTTCAATAAGAGTATTATATTCGTCATCTATGGCCATTTTCCAATTTGGGTCATGAAGGGCAGACACTGGTTACGTGGTAGAGGTGATTTAGTGACATTAGAATTAAGATTAAAATATTGTTTTAGTTTAAAAATACCATGTTGGCTATGAGTAACGGGCCCTTGACTCGAGATAGAATTGGACGGAATTTGGGTAATTGTCGGGTAGGTAGTGGACTGGCCAGCAGGCAGTGGGACTGCTGGCCCAACAACGGGTGGCTGAAAAAGTGGATGTGGGGAAGAATTATTTGGGCCAGACTGGAACTAGGTCGTGACTCGGGAACAGTACCGAGACTGAGATGAGACACGAGAACAGTACCGAGACTGAGATGAGACACGGGAACAGTGCCGAGAATACTTGGGCCAGCAGGCAGTGGGCCTGCTGGTCGAGATTCAGGGACGGGATCGGTCGTATTTAGGCCAACGGGCAGTGGGCCTGCTGGTGGATTTGAGTCACGGGACAGCTCGGATTAATGGTGGATAATATACGGTGAGAGCCGATCATCCAAAATTTTATACGAACTAAACACGGAACTATACAATTTAGTAAACGAAAATTGGGTTTCATAAAAAATAACATGACGACTAATTATGATTTTGTTAGAGGATAAATTAAAATATTTGTAACCACGATGATTAGATGGATAACCCAAAAATACGTAAGCGGTAGAACATGCTTGAAGTTTATTAATTATAATAGAACCATCATCTTCCAACCTGGTGGTCTCACTAGAAGGACTAGTATAGGTCCAAATCAAAGTCAAAGCTCTAAAAGTCTAAGGATAAGTTCCTTCTCTATGGAAGAAAGAAAGTGCCACAACTATTATTTCAAAAGCTTGAAAATTCCTTCTGGGAACAGCCAGAAGATAGAAAGACCAGTGCCTGGCCTGCTACTGCTTCGGATGGAAACGGGAAAAGCGGATAGCATAAACACCCAAACACCCTAAGATGAGAATATGATGGATCTTTATTGTAAATAATTTTAAGTGGGGATTGATATGCTAAACCTTTGGTAGGGATAATGTTAAGGAGGTAGGTAGAGATTTGTAATGCATGATGTCAAAAAGAAGGAGGTAATGAAGTATGGGCTAGCAAGGTTCGAACAAAATTATTAATGGTACGCATTTTTCTTTCGGCCTTCCCATTTTGTGAGGATGTATGAGGACAAGAAAATCGAAAAGATATGTCATTAGAGTCACAAAATTCTCGAAATGGCCCATTATCATATTTCGTTCTATTATCACATTGAATGTTTTTAATTTTCCGTTCAAATTGGGTACGAATGAATTCTCCTCAAACGTGACATGACGTAAGACTATGGTTTTGCATGTGGGCATGTTATAGCATAAGTACCCCTATGATTTGACGGGAACCCCAAGAAGACACACATGGTGGTACGAGGTGTTGATTCGTGAGGGACAGTGGAGGCATGATTCGGGTAGCAGAGACAACCGAAAGCCCGAAGGTGATCATAGGTGGGGATGCGACGGAATAGGAGCTCTGTAGGGGTCATATTTTGGAGTGTACATGTAGGTAGAATATTAAGAATGTATTCTACCATTTTTAATGTATATACCCAAAAGTTGGGGGAAAGAGATGCATGAAAAAGTAAGGTACGAATCACATTGTTAATGGTGCGGTGAATTCGTTCGGTTTTACCATTTTGAGGGGAAGTATGGGGGCAGGAGAAGCAAAATATCACCCCATTAGCTGCACATAATTTGTGGAAGAGAGAATTATTAAACTCATGACCATTGTTACATTGAAACATTTTTTTCTTTTTCAAACTGTGTTTTAACGTACGTACGAAATTCAAGAAACTTAGAGTAAACCTGAGATTTATAGTATAGCGGATATACCTATAGGAAGTGAGAAAAATCATCCAAAAATATTAAGTAATATTTATGACCCAATTTGCTAGCAATAGGAGAGGTCCATAAATCAACATGAATAATATCAAAAAGAGAGAAAGTAATACTCAAGGATGACGTAAATGGAAGTCTAACATGCTTTTCAAGATGACAAGAGTAGCAATTTTGGGCAAGGTCCCCTTTATTACATTTAATTAAATTGCGGTTTTTAAGAAAATAAAAAATATGAGCTTCGGGATGTCCAAGTCTACTAATGCCACATTGAGGAGGAGATTGCAGCTAGAGATGTGGGAGGGTTGACACTGGCAGCGGACGTGGATAGGAAGGGATAGAGGTCCCCCACACTATTGCATCTCGTAAGAAGTCTCTCCATACGTAGGTCCTTCACAGAAAATCCAAACGTGTCAAAATCAATAGATACGAAATTATCAGTGGTAAATTTTCTAACAGAGATTAGGTTCTTGATAATGTTAGTGACATATATGACGTGTTTAAGGGAGAAAGGGGGGGGGGATGCGGTGGTGGAGTTTATGTATGACCAAACCCTTGAATTGGAATGCGATGACCATTTCCGACCATAATAAATTGAGGAGTATTTAAATTGCGCAGTTGAGGAAGAGTACCAGAGTTGTGAGTGAGGTGAGATGTGGTGCCCGTATCCATAGTGTCATCGGGCTGCTGAATATTTAATGTGTTGAAAGCCTGGCCCAAATTTGTAGGAGTAAGGCCGGAAGTGGGCTATGGAAAAATGGGCCTGATGTCTATGGCCCGGCTGCTGCGACATTGGGTGGGCTCTCAAGATACCAGGCCGTTGTTGTTTTCATTGGGTCATTTCGGAACACCATCGCCCGATTTACGTAGAATCGCAGGTCGGTGGGTCGCCCATTGTGTTGAGTCGGGCTCTTGTGGCTAGTTGGAATTATTAGCCCGTCCCCCTCGGCCTTTACCTTTACCTCCCCGGCCACTTCCGCAGCCTCTGCCTCTGCCGCCACCGCGATTGTGCTGCGGCGGGTGGTGGTCAGAGTGTGGTAGCTGGCCGGTGGTTAGGGGTGGGCACCGAAAAAACCAAACCGAACCGAAATTCGGTTCGGTTTTTTCTCGTTTTTTTTTTTAAAAAAATTATTTTTTGAAAAACCAAACCGAATAAGGATTTAGTGATTCGGTTCGGTGTTTTAATTTTGGATACGAACCGAACCGAAAAAAACTGAATTAAATATGTAATTGTTCTTATATTTTATTTTAGGCTACTACTATCTCTTGAATCATAGCCATTGAAGTTAATCTATGAATCTTTTATGGAAGTTGAATGCGGCATGAACTTGATTAACATATCACAGAAGCATTGACATAAAATGTAGGGAGATAAAGTAGTTGTAAATTGGTGAAACTTTAAATGGTCATAACTCTGCGTTCGAATGTCCGTTTTACCCGATTTTTTTTTATTTTGGGTATTTTTTCGAGAAGGGGCCGGCCCAAATTTCCGCAAGGCGGTTTGGCGCCGCCAATTTTTACGAAAACGTCTGTTTTCCCAATCAATTTGTGTTTTCCTCCAAATCGATTTCTAATTTTTCTTTTTCTTTAGTAAACATCTCGCGATACACAATAGATTTCAACGTCGAAATTTCATGGTAGTGTAGGTGTGAATGTCAATTTCAGTTTTGGAAATTCAATTTTTTTTTAAAATAAAAAAAATTCTCGACCCGACCCACTAGGAAAAACTGATATAATCTGATACGTTCGGTGATATAAACCGAACATATTGTTTTTTTTAAAAAAATTGTATTCGATTATGTAAAAAAAATGATTTTTCTTCGGTTTATATTTTTCGGATACAAAACTGAGCCGAACCGATATACGCCCACCCTTACCGGTGGTGGCGGTGGTTGGCGCGGGGGCATCAACCACCAATGCCTGGGGGTTGTGTTCGTCTTGTTTTGCTCGTCTCATCTCCTCTAATAGCAATTGGGACCGCGCTTTGTTGAAGCTCGGTAGGGGATCGACCTGTTGGATCATCGTTGCAAGTGTGTTGTATTCACCTTTCGGTAAACCATTAATCAATTGCAGAACCATTTTCGTGTCAGAAATTGGAGTGCCCACGTTAGATAATTGGTCGGCAAGCAATTTAATTATTTGCAGTAATGGGCCATATTTATAAGATTTTCAAGACGGGTGGTGTTGAATTGCTCATCGAGATACACGACACGTGTATGTTTGTTGTCTTGAAAAATTTCCTCCAACCGTGTCCATAGCTCTTGATCCGAAGCTCCGGTCTTCATAATAGTCTGAAGCAAATCCTTGGAGATAATGTCATAGATCAACTGCTTGACGATAGCGTCAAGCCGTTTCCACATCGTGTCGTCGACGTCGGGTGGGCGGGGAAAGGTGGTATCAATGTGGTCAAGCTAGTTGTAAGAACACGCATGAATTTGGAAAAGTTCAACCCACGACGCATATTGTCCATCCTCCTGATCAAGAATCTTTGAGATGAAATTCTTGATATTGGTTACGGTGAAAGCCGGATGAAAGGTGTTGGGGTTGGAAGAGGGAGGAGGATTGATGACGTCCGGTGTTGATGAGGAGGAAGCAGGAGAAGCTATGTGGGTCGCGGGTGACGCCATGAGGGCTGCCGAAAAGTAGGTGAGAAAAAGAGAGGGGTCCAGGATGTATACGAGGTGTATATGGGGCAGTATCGACCGTATACGAGGTGTATATCATCTTAGGGAAGTTGTATACGGGCAGTATCAGCCGTGTACAAGGTGTATATCGGCTCAGGGAGGATGTATACGAGTAGTATATAGTGGCAGGGATGGTATATCAGCCGTATACATGGTGTATACCGGCTGTGTATAAGGATGTATACAAGTTGTATATAGCGGCAGGGAGGGTATATCAACCGTATACAGGTTGTATATCGGTTGTTTCTGGTAGGGTTTGGCGTCGAAAAAAAAGGAAGAATATTGGGGGGGGGGGGCAAATAGGGCTTAGGAATTTTTGGATCTTGATACCATGTAGAACAGTGTAAATCTCTTTGAGTGGAGTCCTTTCATTAATACAATATATATAGTGTGTACATTATAATTCTAATGAAATAAAGATCTCTACTTTACATAATTACACTAAAAACTTAATTACAGAATATATGATGATAATATATTCACTATCACTTCTCTATAGGCGGTTCACATCGCATGATTGAGTCTCTTAGTGCTCAAAGGAACACCCAAGTACCTAAACGATAATTCTCCTTTCACAAAGCTTAGAGCACCAAGGATCTGCTCGTGAACATTTGTGCTAACATCCCCAAAGTACACAAAAAATTTGTTCATATTTGCATTCAGGCCTGAAGCTTGGGAAAACTCTTGGAACTAGGCATGTAAGGCAGCGACAGACTGGAGATCACCCCTGCAAAATAGCAACAGTAAACTTTTATTTTGTGTAAAAAGTAAACATACATTGTAAATTACACAGTGTATACTAATTTGCAATATATCAAACTAAATAGCATTCAATAGAAAATAATCCATACATTACTATTTATTATAATATTAATTATACTCCTCCGTTTTAAAATGTTTGTCTGATTTTCACTTCGCATAGAGTTTAAGAAAGTAAAGAAGACTTTTGAATCTTGTGGTTATTAATTAAGGATATGTAAAATGTATCAAAATGCCATTTAATCTTGTGATTTTAAACATGACATGTATAATGTTGAAATTAAAGAGTTGCAAAAAAAAAAGACGTTCTTTTTTAAACGAAGTAAAAAGAAAAGAAGGACAAACACTTTGAAACGGATGGAGTACATTACAATCTTTACATTATTAATTATTTTACATAATTTATCTACAAGCCAAACTATCCGAACTTATAAAAAGTGTACGGTAATACATTACTTATTTACACAATGTATGTGATTTTTTTGTTCATAATAAATATAACACTTATGTACGTACTCGCTCATGCAGGTAAAATTAGTAAGATTGTGTACACGTGTTTGCAATAATGTACAATCGTTTCACGTGACTGTAACTAATACGTTGTTAACGTTATGTTAGTGAAGATTTACGAAGAATTCTGACTAAATTGCTTTAGAATTTTCCAGATTTTGTAATTATCACTCCATCCGGATCAAAAAGAGTATTCACTTAGCCATTTGTACACCCCTTAAGAAAATACTAATTCCTAGGAAAAAATAGATAAGTTGACTAAAATGTCTTTAATTAAATAGGTATCGGTGTTTGATCACCTAACATTTAAGAAAGGAAAATATAGGAAAGTACGATTTGTTTTTAATTTGATAAGTGGACACTCTTTTGAATAAAAAATAAAGGCTAAGTGGACGCTCTTTTTTATCCGGAGAGAGTAGTAATTAAAGCATCCCGTAAAATTAACTTGTTCAGCACGTAATTAATTTTTATAATTTTTCGTTCTCTTATAGTAAATATGACGGCTATGTATGTATCTGTTCATGCACAAAAATAACGACGTGCTGAAAAATTAGGTAACATAAAGATAAAGTTAAGAAAATTGTATACATATACATGTTTGCAATAACGCACATTCATTTTACGTGATTTAACTAATACGATAGTGAAGATTTATAAGAATTTTGCTTATATTGCTTTATAATTTATCAGTTTTTGTAATTATCAACTTACTTATAATTTCTTAGATATATATAATCTATATGGATTTTGGTTAGTTATTTTTTAGATTTACAATACAGAAAAAAAGAGAGTAAGGAAACTTAATTATTTTGATCTAAATTATGAAGATCCTTATTTATATTATAGGATGAAAGAGTTGTGATAAAGACAAATTGTTTTCGACCAATCAGATTGATGTGACATGAAGATATTTGATTGGCTGAAGCATGTCACTTGTACAGTACGTCGCGTATTTTCATTGACATTTGATTTGACTAAGCATGTTATGTTATTTCATTGACATTTGATTTGACTAGGCATGTTATGTTATTTGAACATGTGATATGATTCTATTGACTATTTTTATTTGACTTTGCGTGCCAAGTCATTTAACATGTGGCATCAAATGTTTGATTGACTTAAACATGTGACTTGTACACGTGTCATATTTTCATTGTCCTTTGATTTGATTATGTATTTAATGTCTTTTTGACATATGGCATGACATTATAAGCTCTTTTTATTTGACTTTGTGTGTCATGTAATTTAACACATGTCACCAAACTGAATCTCTTGATAATATGTCGTCTTGAGCTTAATAAAATGGGTTCGTCGTTGATAACCCAATTAAATGAGCTTGCCCAATGCATTTGAACTTTTTAATTAAATACATATTTATTGAATTCAAATAATTAATTTAATTATATTAGCTCAGAATATTTATTTAAACTAATAATTCTTAAATTTATATACAACAACAACATACCTAGTGAAATCTCACATCATGGGGTTCGGGGAGAATAGAGTGTACATAAACCTTACCTCCACCTTAATAGGTAGAACGATTGTTTCCAGAATTCTTAAATTTATATAATTAAATTATTTTATGAATCTAAATCTGATGAAACTTTAAGTGATCACACATGCATAAGTTATGCGTGATAATAGGTGAAACAAAATTTCATGTTTTAGCAGTATATCAATTAAAAACACGAACAAAACCAACATCATAATAGTAAGTAAACTTTTATTTTATTTAAAAAAGTGAATATATATTTTAAATTATACCGTGTGTATTAATTTGCAATTATAACAAACTAAATAACATTCAATAAAAAATAATTCATACATTATAATTTTTTATATTATTAATTATTACATTACAAACTTACATTAGTACTAATTCTTGCATAACTCATCTATCAATCAAACTATCCGAGCTTATAAAAAGCTTATGCAATAACAAAAATAATACATCACTTATTTATCGTTCTCGCTCGAAAGTTAAAAATAAAAAATAAAAAATAAAAAACAAAGTTTTATTAAAAAAAATTAGTTGGTGGTGTCCGTTGAAAGGGGCGGGGCTTATGCATAAGTTTCTGGTTATGAAAATAATTTGCCGATTGATTAAAATTTAAAAGTCCTTTCCCTTTTGAGTATTTGAAGTTTGAAGCAGTCTTTTTAGGGGCAATTTTTGTAGGATCCACAAATTACCCACTTTTTTCTCTCTCTACCTCACGTGTCTATTATTTCTTCAAGTAACTTCAATTGCGCGTGATACCTACGCGATGATAAGCTCAACTTTAATTCAGCGTTTATTTTGTGGATTACTAACTGAATTTGTTTTTATCTTATGTTCTCTTCTACCAAACAAACTTCACAAAGTCAAAGTTACATTGCAAAGATGGAAACTTTTTTTTATGTCATTTTGCCTTTTGATGGATAGTGGATTAATGCATAATAAATTTAAGTGTAGATTTTATAGATCTTAAAAGAATCATTTTGTATAATGCCCTATAAAGGTTTTAAAAAGGCATAAAAATAAAAGTATATGTATCAAATGATAAATATATTTTGACAAAATTAATATTTACTCCCTATGTCCTAACTTATGTGGCATAATTCGAACTTCAAGAACTCAAATTATAAATTTTGAACGCAAATTCTTACATGAAATCTTTAATTTTTTTAAAATAAAAATTTACATATTTGAAAACTACGTAAAAAGTACTATAAGTCATAATAATTGACAATTTAAAATATTTAAAGGAGTATAAAAATATAACGGCTAAAGAAAAACTCGCTTGACTCTCGAAATCCGAAAGGTGTCATATAAATTAAGACAGATCGGAGAGACAACAAAATAATAAATCATTGATGTAGTAAATAAAACATCCCGCGAAATTAACTTGTTCAATATGTAATTAATTTGTATGATTTTTTGTTTGTTCATAATAAATATAACGCTCATGTACGTATCTGCTCATGCACAAAAAAATGAAGTGTTGAAAAACTAGGTTACATACAGGCGAAATTAATAAAATTGTGTACATATACGTGTTTTGTAACAATGTACAATCGTTTCACGTGAATTTAACTAACATGTAATTAAAGTCACATTAGTGAAGATTTACGAAGATTTTTGACTAAATTTCTTAGAATTTTCCAGATTTTGTAATTATCACGTAGTCAATAAAGTATTCCGTGGAATTAACTTGTTCAACATGTATTTAATTTGTATGATTTTTTGTTTGTTTATGATAAATATGACGGTCATGTACGTACCCTTTCATGCACAAAAATAACGACGTGCTGAAAAATTAGGTTACATATAGATAAAATTAATAAAATTGTATACATATATATACACATTTGCAATAAAGTACATTCATTTTACGTGATTTAATCAATACATTATTAAAGTTACTTAGTGAAGATTTATGAAGCATTTTGACTAAACTACTTTAGAATTTATCAGATTTTTTAATTATCAACTTACTTGTAATTTCTTAGGTATATACAATCTATATAGATTTTGGTTAGTTATTTTTTAGATTTTCAGTATCATAAGATATAAAAAAAAAATAAGGAAACTTAATTATGTCAACCTAATACCCGGTTATGTCAACTCACTTGTAAACTTAATTAATTTGTATAAAACTAATGATCTCAAGTGAAAAGAGCAATGCAATTAAAATTTAATCATAATTAAACTAATTATTATTATTATTATTCCTAATACTGTAAAATGGGACTAAAACTAGTATTGCTCAAATCCACAAAATTAGTTGGAGTAACGGGAAGTTCGGTAGACGCGCGTGTGTACCTACTTCCTTCTGGTTCTAAGCAGTATTTGGTAGTACTAGTATATCCCTTAAACGGGGAAATTCCATGCAAAATCCCTTCATAAACCCCCCACCCCCCGCCCCACACACACACACTCATCACTTTATTATCACACTCTTTTCATACTCACAATTTCCCCCAAAATTTTTCTAAATTACCCCTCTTTAATTACATCCTAATCCCAGAATTAAAACGCACTCCTTTATAAGCCAAGACACCACTTCTCTCTCTCACTCACTCTCTGTTTCTCTCCATTTAGTATAGCAAAGCATCAATTCCGAACCGAAACGCTTTTTTTTTCTCTCTCTAGAGATTTATTTGTGTGTGTGTGTGTGGTGTACGTCCAATGGCGGTACCTCCAACTGTCCTTGCAATGCCAGCATCGTTGTACGTTGGTGACCTTCATCACGACGTTACAGATGGAAAGCTTTTTGATGCTTTTTCTGAGTTTAAAAGCCTTGCTTCTGTTCGTGTTTGCCGTGACACCTCCACTGGACGTTCTCTCTGTTACGGCTACGTTAACTTTGTTTCTCCTCAAGACGGTATATATATATACAATCTCTCTCTCATGTTGAGTTTTGATGAGGATTTCGTGTTGATTAATCGATGATTGAATAGAGACTGATAAATACGAGTTTTGTGTCATGATTGATTAATTGATAACTTTGTTTATTTTTTATTTTATTTTTACATTAATTGATAATTGAATAGACTTTGATATACAAGTTTTGTCGGAAGGATTGATCAATCGATAATTGAATAGACTATATATACAAGTTTTGTGTTATGATTGATCAATTGATAACTGAATAGACTTTGATATACAAGTTTTGTGTTATGATTGATTAATCGATAATTTGATATACAAGTTTTGTGTTATAATTGATTAATCTATAACTGAATAGATTCTATGTACAAGTTTTGTGTCTTGGTTGATCAATCGATAACTGAATAGACTATATATAAGAGTTTTGTGTCATGATTGATCAATTGATAATTGAATAGACTATACATACAAGTTTTGTGTTATGATTGACCAATCGATAACTGAATAGACTTTGATATATGAGTTTTGTGTTATGATTGATCAATTGATAACTGAATTGACTCTGATATACAAGTTTTGTGTCATGATTGATTAATCTATAACTGAATAGATTCTATATACAAGTTTTGTGTCATGGTTGATCAATCGATAACTGAATAGACTATGATATATAAGAGTTTTGTGTCATGATTGATCAATCGATAACTGAATAGACTTTGATATATAAGAGTTTTGTGTCATGATTGATCAATCGATAACTGATATACAAGTTTTGTGTCAATGATTGATCAATCGATAACTGAATAGACTCTGATATACAGGTTTTGTGTGTCATGATTGATCAATCGATAACTGATATACAAGTTTATTGTTTTTTGCGGTATGAGTCGTCTGGGTAGTTCTCATTACAAGTTAGATCCTTTTAAAATTAATATTTAAAGATCTTTAAGACCCTTGATGATTTTACTGGTTGGATGGTTTTAGTGATTCCAAATCTAGGTCTTGTTAATAATTTTTGAGTGATCGCTTTTGTCGTCTAATTGAAGTTGAGAGATCTAACAACACAAACTTCATTAACTGTAGTTTAGTTGCTTTTATGGGCTAACCGCCCGTATAATTTATGAAATATTGTGGATATGTGGATGTGATCTGACCTGCAATTTTGGAGTCAAAGCATGAGCTAAACTTTTGTGATTGTGTTCAATGTGTTATTATGTTTTCTCACTGAGGGCTGATTATCATTGTTGTGTTTTCCTGCCATGTGATATCTGCTCAGGAAGTTCGTTGTGCGTAGCATTTATAACACTTCTATTTATTGGACCAATAAGACTTGAGGGACAACGATAATGCTCTTTAATTATTTTTGTCGTGTATGAACTTTTGTGGTAGATGATTGACATTTTTTGGAAATACTGTGTGGCTTGACTTTTGACTTGAAAGCTTCTGTTTTTTCCGAGCAGCTGTACGTGCTATTGAGGTGAAAAATAACTCCATTCTCAATGGGAAAGTTATAAGGGTTAGCTGGTCTCTGCGTGACCCTGATGCGAGACGAAATGGAAAAGGAAACGTTTTCATTAAGGTATCATCGTCCTCTGACTGAGTGAATATTATTCAATTGATTTGATATCTTAACAGGTTCTCTATTTTGATTTGTATCTCCAATTGTAATATTACAGAATTTAAGTGATACTATTGACAACACAAAGCTTCAAGAAATGTTTCAAAAGTTTGGAAATATCTTATCTTGTAAAGTTGTCACTTCTGAGGATGGAAAGAGTAAAGGATATGGCTTTGTTCAGTTTGGGTCGGAGGAGTCCGCGGTTGCTGCTATTGAGAAGCTTAATGCGATCATGGTTGGAGACAAGCAGATGTAAGACCATTTCCATATTCGTTGCAATCATCTATCTTTCCATATTGCAATTATGATGACCTTAGATGAATCAATTGTTTTTTCGCTTACCCGCTTCTTATCTTGGTCTATGTATTTATGATATCTTGCAACATTGATGGCATAGATATGTTGGTAAGTTTGTCAAAAAGACTGACCGGATTTTGCCCAATCCTGATGCTAAATATACAAATTTGTACTTCAAGAACTTGGACCTTGACATCTCAGAGGAGCATCTTAGAGAAAAGTTCTCTGGGTTTGGGAAGATTATTAGCTTGGTCATTTCAAAAGATGAGAATGGTGGTTCAAAAGGTTTTGGATTTGTGAATTTTGACGATCCTGATGATGCGAGGAAAGCAATGGAAGCTATGAATGGTTCACCAGTTGGTAAGTCATGGCTTTGTGATGCTGTTGTATTCTCAAATGTGACTGATGCCATGTCATTTATAATTTTGTGTGGTGACATGTATTGATTAAGTAGGCTCCAAGACCCTGTATGTAGCCAGAGCACAAAAGAAAGCAGAGCGCAAACAACTTCTGAAGCGCCTGTTTGAGGAGAGAAGGAAAGAGCAAATAATGAAATACCAGGTACTCATTCTCATTTCAAAATAACAAGAAGAGAATTACTTATTTATGATCTATTTATGAAAATACTTGAATTATCATGTCAGGGTTCAAATGTGTATGTCAAGAATATTGATGATGATGTCTCTGATAATGAGCTGCGCGAACTGTTTAGCCAATGCGGCACAATTACTTCTGTGAAAGTTATGCAAGATGAGAAAGGTGTGAGTAGGGGTTTTGGATTTGTATGCTTTTCCACAGCCGAAGAGGCCTATAAAGCCGTGAACGCTTTTCACGGTGAGTCATAAACTTTTTAATATGCTCCAGATCATAGTGAGTAACTAGGTGCTGAAAGTGATTTCATATGAGGTAGCATGCACCATAAATTCTGATGTCACATGCTTCAATCTTTTAATTCTTCCTTGTTATCTTTTCGATCACCAATAGTATTTAGGAATATATGTTTATTGATAGAGGAATCAGGCCAGGCCTGTGTATACTATTGGTCAAATATATGTTTATGTTTTTGTATCACCCCATGCTTGCATCAGTACAGTTGTCACCCAATAAAGGTGCTTCAATTTTGGAAAGTCTATTTTCTCGTGTTCTTTCCTCTTTCGCATTCTTCACCTACTTTTCAACGTACAGATAATTTCCATTCTTGAATTGAGTGATTTAAATGCCATATGAATATATGATGATTAAATTGGTGTTCTGATCTTTAATATCCAATTCGTCATTAAGTGATTACACTGTATGGTATGCTAGTGTTGTAGAACTATGCCCTCAAAGTTCTCTATAGTTGAGAGCTACAGGTCCTGCTATATGACCTTTATTGTTTGCAATATGTTTCACAGGACTTATGTTGCACAGAAAGCCGTTATATGTGGCTATTGCTCAAAGAAAAGAGGAAAGACAGGCCCAGCTACAGCTATATTATGCACAACGAATCGCCGGGCTAACAGCACCTTCAGCCATGTTTCCTGGTGCATATCCTCCTCTTTACTACCCAGCCCCTGGTGTTGTTCCTCAAGTGCCAACACGACCTGGGATGATGTATCAGGCTCTCGGTATGAGGCCAGGTTGGGGTACTAATGGGTTCACAAACACCATCAGACCTGCCTTTCAACCTTCTCCAGTTCCGTTGGTTAGTCCTTGTAAACATTCATATCACTTGGCATCTATAATTCCTCCACTTCTTGGAGTTTTTTAATGGTCGATTGGGTTCATAATTGAATGCACAAATCTTTATCCTGTTAGCAGCAGTTCCGGACATGTTAAATTGAATTGACATGCTATAGTTTAGACTTGTCATGAAGGTGGTTACAGCTTGCATCTTATTTTCAGATCCCTAATACTTCTCGACAACAGAGGCAGAACAGGGGAAGGATGAATGGGCATATGCCAGCTTCAAACGTGACCAGTGCGCAGCAATCAGGTCAATCAGTGGTGTCATCGAAAGAATCTGGCAATTTTCAGGTGGTTGAACCTCCGTACCTATTTTACATAAATTGAAATCTTGATATCCAAATATAAGTGAATTGGTTGTACAACAGAGGTTTTCAAAAGTTCCATCTTAAAGTGATTAGGTTGAAACTGTTTTAGCTTCAAACGCTATGAATCCTCCTTTCTCCTGTTGGAGTAAAAAGGCATCTACATGAGAGCTGCGTGTTAATATCTTTGATTCTCGATTAGAATTCTTTCGTCTAGTAAATTGACACTTATATTTCCTTTTATCATCACTTAATAAAACCTAGTACTGTACTATATTTGAAAAGATAAGAGCTGGTGTTGCCCTTTAAAATTTTGTTTTAAACTTTAAAGATAAGTGGCTTAAACTTTAGTTGTGTACATTAATAAGCTACCATCTCCTACTGTTATTGAATGGCTTAACCTAGCAAGAATCATTCGAAAAAATTGTAAATTATTTGCTGGTGGCTGGCCTACGTATCACTAAATACTCCCGAAATTTTGCATGCTTGCAGCGTGGTGGGCCGGTCAAATATGTGCCCAATGGTCGGGCTCGTGACATGAACAAAGGATCTTTTGTATCAAATGCTGGTTCCGTTGCAGTTGGATCAGTTGCTGAAGGATCTGAAATGCTGAGTACCTTGCTTGCTGCTGCTGCTCCTGAGCAGCAGAAACAGATACTTGGAGAGAACCTTTATCCTCTTGTCAGTCAACATAAGGTGAATTTCTTTCTTGCTTTCATTTTTTTTTAGTAATAGCTCGTCTGGTGTTTCTCTGACATTCAGAGAATTAGCAAAGCCATCTTAATAACTAAAGTTACATGCTTTCTGCAGCCTGAGCTTGCTGCAAAGATAACTGGAATGCTCTTGGAGATGGACAACGCTGAACTACTATTATTGTTGGAGTCACCAGAATCTTTGGTAACCAAGGTGGAGGAAGCTGTTGAGGTGCTCAAGCTCTCTAAGGCTAAAGTTTCTAGCCAAGAGTCTCTTCACCCAAGTTTTCTTTCTGCAGAAGTTGCAGTCAACTGAGCAATGCTGCTGCGGTATTTTTGTGTTTAGCCAAGATAGAGGTTTCTTGGAGGTGTAGTAAGGATAGGTAATAGAGTAAGCAAGGGTTGTCATACAATCCTGCGACCCCCGTCTCCTTGTCTGCATGGAGATTCACATTTCTGATTTATCGCAAGTCGCAACATAGACTATCTCTATTTACTTTCATTAGGAGGGATTTACTAGAGTCTTTATATGACTTTATATTATACTAAGTTTTAATGCAGACCTTTTAAAAGCTTTATGATGAAGTGTTTCTTTTAAATTTTGTCTTAAATATCTTCTCTAGATGAATTTTGTGCATGCACCTATACTTTTTCTAGAAGCCAGTGAACTATCATATTTTCATGGTAGAAGCACTGGCATCTGGTGGAAGTAGTCATACTACTTCATGTCCTTTGCTGAAATATGGGACACTTCAACTAGATTATTCACTGTTACAGGCAGTGCTACGAATCCAACATCTCGAATTTTGAGATGGCATTAAAAACATGTTCTTGAAAGTTACTTTTTTTTCTGCCATAATTTCCTTACTTTGCTTCAACAAATATTGAACCAAAACACAAGCTTATTAATGGGAAGGGTGTTGGTTAGATAGATACTTATTAATCAAGTGACCCCCATTTGGTTACAAATCTTTTAGTAGTTGATTTGATTTCTTCTTTAGTGAGGACCTTATCATTTTTACTAGTCTAGGTTTATTTTCTTTTTGCATGAACTTATTAAGGTTTTCCCCTTCCCCTGACCTAGTTCATATTTTCAAAAATATGGATGCGTACAGATTTCATAAAGTAGAAAGTACAATGAGATTGAGATGATAGTAGTACAGATGCCATATGCCATATCAACTTGAAAGGAAAAAAAACTAAAATGTTTACGTTTAATTTGAACGCTTCTGCTAATATCCAATTGAACAAAGATATACAATTACATAGTAGAATACAACATTGTAAAAACCAAAAGTTGTGACCATTTAAATCCAGCATACTATAAGACTAAGATGGATGATATGCAAAAGTGTAAGTAGAGTGAAAGCCCAGC
The DNA here is from genome assembly GCA_029783415.1 of Anisodus acutangulus. Lineage (NCBI taxonomy): Eukaryota > Viridiplantae > Streptophyta > Magnoliopsida > Solanales > Solanaceae > Anisodus > Anisodus acutangulus. The sequence goes on from CM056490.1 coordinate 51,753,905, forward strand.
CTAATCAAGACCTAAAAATGGTTTAAGTCAAGTTTCAATATGGATATATAAAGTTAAGTTCAATATATTTTTACATTCTTTGAAAAAATTAGGTCGACGTTTATCTTATCAAAGAGTTTGAAAACTCGCTTTAGCAAGCCAGTCTAATTTTGACATTTTGAATCTGTTCATCTAGTTTATTTTTTGGTCATTTAATGCATATTGCATCAAAGTTTTGGAGTATAGTTTTAATTTTTACTATTATGTCATTTAAATATCATTTACTCATGATAAACTTGACGTATGTTATAAACTTATAGCAAGAGTATTCGTTTAAATTTATATATTTTTTTTGTAAATAGCTTTAAGGATGCTGTCATTTTAACGAAAAAAAACTTATCAATTTTTTATCAACACTCTAATTACTTATTATTAGATTCAACACTTTTATCTAAATGGACTTATTTATAAAGTCTTCTCAGTATCTAAAATTATTTTTCTAACATCGGATACTTATTAGTTATATTTAATCAATTATTCAAACGAGCTCAAAATATTCTACTCCCCTCTGATGATAAAGTGAGAAAACCGCTTCCTTGATATTCTATTGAACTACAAATTAATCCTTCTGCAATATCCCATGCACAATTTATAATTTATATATGTGAGCGCAGGCGCGCAATACCGAGTTAAGGTTTTGAGTTTCCAAATTCAATATGGTACAAGTAAATAAGAACTTCACTTTTAACTTGTCTCTAAGGAGAATAATGCAAATATGTATTCCCTTCATTCGCTTTTACTTGTCTAGTATATTAAAAATAAATTTTTATTTTTAACCTTAAATTAATTAATCATTTTAAATCATTTTTCAAGTGATCTATTGAAACTATGCACCAATTTAATAAGAAAATTATGATAATATATGCACTTCGGAAACAACCTCTCTACACCACAAATGTAGGGGTAAAGTCTGCGTACATCCTACCCTCTCCAGACCCCATTTGTGGGAATATAATGGGTATGTTGTTGTTGATGATAATATATACACTTCATTTATTATTTATTAAGGAGAATACAAATTAAAATTCATTGTGATCAAGTAAAAGTGAACCGAGAGAGTAATATACATTAAGTGAACCGAGAGAGAGTAATATACATTAAGTGAACCGAGAGAGTAATATACATTAATACGTAATTTGAGTGGTTAAGGAGACAGACTTGAAATCTGTTGTGCTTGTTGAAGGAAAAAAAATGAAGTAATTAGTACCTTCATTCGAAAAATAGTACTAAACAAAACATGTTGTAGAAGTTGTAAGTTTTGTACTACTACAATTATTTCTTCATACTCGATGTTTACCAGACAAGTTGATTGCATTCATGTATGTTACACGAATACTTCACTATTAGAAAAAAAAATAAAAAAGAAAATCCTGCAAAACAAATCTGTATTTAATAAAATTTTACTAATTTTTGGTGAAAAATATTGGTCAACTATCCAAGTTTCTCTCTCCGTTGGTGCTTTGGGAAGTGAATAAGGGAAAGGTTCAAACGTAGCCTCCAAATGGGATGTTGAAATGTGGCGAATGAAAACCCAATTTTTTATGAGTCTTTATAATAATAATCTTCAATAATACTTTCTAATATTAATTTATGTGATATAATTTGACTCGATATAAAATTTAAAAATAACGGTAGACTTTTGAATTTTATGGTGTAAAATAAATTAAAAATATTTATATGATTATAGATCATCTCGTTAAATGTAAAGGGTAAAAGCTAAAGTTTAAACTGTTGTAAAATCAGAAAATATATCATTCTTTTTGGGACTGACTAAAAATAAAAGTGTATCATATAAATTGGAACAGAGGGAGTAACATTTTACTATAACAATTATGTTTTCTGTGAAACTGATCTTCTATGTTATGTTATATTATTATATTTTGTATAAAAATATTTTACTATAGCATCAAAAAAAATATTAGAATGACAGTTATTATAGAGAAATTTAACTTTATTGTAAGATTGTATTAATCTCCTTTGAGGAGTATTTCTCATTAATACAAATATATATAGTGTGTACAATATTGAATCCTAATTGAACAAGGATCCTATATTTACCATAATTATACACTACTATTAATTGCAAAATATACGATGAATATATGATAATATTCGCTAATACACCCCCTCAGTCGAAGCAGGAGGAGGCCGTACGCTGAGACTGGATCTGAAGGCTAGGAACAACTGTCTAAGAAGTCATTTTGTGAAGATATCTGCATACTGATACGAAGAAGGTGCAACACCTTAACATGACCTATAACAACCTTCTCACGAACAAAATGTATATCCATCTCAATGTGCTTGGTTCTATGATGCTGAACCAGATTATGAGATAAGTAAATCACAGATATGTTATCACAGTAAACCATAGACGCCTTACGCAAGGGACAATGAAGCTCCAAGAGAAGGTTTCGGAGCCAACAAATCTCAGCAACAACGTTTGCAACACCTCTATATTCTGCTTCTGCACTCGATTGGGATAAGGTGGCTTGCCTCTTGGCAGACCACGAAATGAGATAATCTCCTAAGAACACAGTAGCCGGAGGTGGAACGCCGCGTGTCCTGATAGCCCGCCCAATCAACGTCCGTGTACGATATCAACTTGGTCTGTGCAGAGGGGTAGAGATGCAATCCATAATCAAGAGTGCCCTCAACATATCTAATGTTACGTTTAAGAGCTGTAAAGTGAGGCTATATGTGGGCATGCATAAACAAACACACCTGCTGAACAACATAAGCAATATCAGGCTTGGTGAGTGTAAGATACTGAAGCGCACATGTAAGGCTCCTATAAAGAGTGGGACCGGACACTGGATCACCATCAACATCACTGAGTTTCGACTTCGAGTCAATCGAAATAGACATGATATTGCAGTTTACCATTTTAGCTCTGTACACAATCTCCTCCGCATACTTATGCTGACACATGAACATAATATCTGCAGATCTAGTCATAAAAATCCCCAAGAAGTAACTCAACTTCCCCAAGTTGGTCATAGAAAATTCGAATTTAAGTTGAGCAATGATCACATTTTTCAACACATCAGAAGAGGCAGTCAGACCCAAACCCACCCAACCCTCAATAAGGCGAGGGAATGAGTCATCAATATGGTCCAACACGTTATAGGCACATGCATGACTGTGAAAAAGTTCAACCCACGAAGAATATTGACCATCTTCTTGATGAAGAACCGCATGAATGAAGTTTTTGACGTTGGTGACGGAGAAAGTCAGATGGAAAGAAGGAGTGAAGGAGGTCGTGGGTGGTGTGTGGATGACGAGTGGGGAGGAAGACGAAGTTGTGGAAGAGGTGGGAGTAGCCATGGGATCGAGTAGAGGGATGGAATTAGGTTAGGAAGAGAAAGAGAAGAGAAAAAAAAATAGGGTTTATGTGGGGGAGAGGGTAGGCACCGGCGTGGGGTGGAGGATTAGAAGTAATTTTTAGGTGTTTTAGGGTTTGGCTCTTGATACCATGTAGGATTGTATTAATCTTCCTTGAGGGGTATTTCTCATTAATACAAATATATATAGTGTGTACAATATGAAATCATAATTGAACAAGAATAGTATATTTACCATAATTATACACTACTATTAGTTACAAAATATATGGCAAATATATGGTAATATTCGCTAATATTTATAATACTTTAGCCTTTACGATTATGACATCTATATACTCCCCTCTCAAACTAGAAGAAGCTCATGGGAAGGTCAAAAAGTTGGTAAGAGCCGGGCAAAGGGAACAATAGGCTATATTTGTGTTTGGGTATTTTGGAAAAATAATTTAAAGTTTGAGTAATCTTACCTCATGTTTGGATGGTTGTTTCCCGTGGTTCATTATTGTATCGTTTTCTATTAAACCATGTTTGTTTCCATTGTTCTTAAAATGATGTTGTATGGTGTTGTAAATCCGTTGTAATTTTGAGGTTTTTGCGTGATTATGTATTTCATTTTCCATTAAACACCACCCAACTCACCCACCTTCATCACACCCAAACCCACCCAACCCTCCCCCGCCGCCAACCCCAACTACCACCCTATCACCCACCCCGCCAACCTCCACCAATCCACCACCACAAACATCCACCTCCTCCATCACACCCAAACCCACCAACCCCCACCATCTACCACCCACCACCACACTACCACTCACCACCCCACCACCATCCACAACCGCCACCACTACCCACTTACCCAACCCGCCCCACCCCACCACCATAACTACCCACCCCCTCTATCACACACAAACCACCAAACCCCACTCTCTACCACCCACGACCCTCCCAACCCCACACCCCCACCCCCACCCACCCCTTCCATCCCACACACCCCTACACCACTCACTACCCCACCACCACCCATGACCCCTCACCCCACCATGACCATGACCCTTACCCCACCACCACTCCTTGCCCCCCTTCCCCCAAACATTTTCTATTTCATATATTTTATCTTATTTTTATAAAAAATAATTATAAAAAGTGAATAAAACTTTCTTACCCCACACCCCACCCCGCTTTGCCCCCCTCCCCCGCCTCTCCCCACACTTTTCTATTTTATATATTTTATTTTTATAAAAAAAATATAAAAAATGAGAAATGTTTTCTTACCCACACCCCCGCTCCCCCCCTCTCCCCCCGACACACATACACATTTTCTATTTCACATATTTTATCTTACTTTTATAAAAAAATTATAAATTCTTACCCCACACTCCCGCACATTTTTTATTTCATATATTTTACTTTTATAAAATTTTAAAAAAATAAATTATCCCACCTCCACCCCTGATTTTCCCTCCCCCCCCCCCACACACACAACACATTATTTCTATTTTATATATTTTATTCTAATAATATGATTGGGGGTGGGGGTGGGGGTGGGGGGGCTAAAAAAAATTTTCATATCAGTTTCTGTTGCTCGGGTTTATATAAATTCCAATAAAGTAATTTTCAAAGTGATATAGATAAAGATATGCGACTTTCTTTTTACAAAAGGAAAAATGACTTCATTAAATGATTTCCAATAAGTAGAATGATCTTTTGAGTAATGAATAAGAGAATAATAACTGAATTAGGAGTCAAAATATGTTCTAAGAAAAAAGATTGAAATATCAATTCAGCGAGATCATTGATCTCATACCAAATTTATCAATAGAATCGCTTTTCCGAAAAAATATGATACATATAAATCATACAAGTAAAGAGATCTATTTAATTTAAAGAAAAAAAGAACGAAGATTGGATTGCGTCAGAAGTTACGATTTGTTCAGCAACTATCAGTGATCTTAATTAGGGTGTGTTTGGTAAAAAGGAAATATTTTTCATAAAATATCTTCTATTATTTTTATGTTTAGATGGTCAAAATATTGTAGAAAATAAGTTCCTTAAACAGGAGAAAATAACTTTCTTAATGAAAGTAGGAAAAATAACTTTCATAAGTGACATTCCAAGTTCATAGTCTTCTCCGCCCTCATCCAATACCCTCAACCCCCATCCCTTGACTACCCCACACTCCGCCACCCCCAAACCCCACTCCCCACCTCCATAGTATTACATATAAATATTTTTTAGATATATTTTTTCACTTACTTATCTAACACTAGAATATAAATAAGAAATTCAATTATTTTTTAAAAATATATATTTTATAGACAAAAGGAACTTCGGACTCCGTTTGGTATTTCCAGTGTCAAACTTTAAACGGGAGGGAGTGACTTCTAAAATCGACTGGAATCAAAGTAAAATGATAATAATTTGATCAAGTGCTTTCAACTAATTCTTCGGTTTAAATTAAAAAATATGTCTATCCAAATATTAATTATTTACTAACCCTCTTTTGGATGGTTGTTTCCCAGGTTCATTAATGTATAGTATGATGTTGTATTTTATTGTACTGTATTAATGAACACAATGTTTAGATAGACTGTATCGTTTGTTATGGTTTAATAATATTTTTATTGTTTGGTTTGACTGTAAGGTATTGTATAATAATATGTAAGTTTACTAAAATACTCTTAACCCTTAATTACATACTAATTTTTATATATTAATAAAATTAAGGTAAAGAATAAAACTTTAAAAAATAAGTAGGTGATTGATGGGGGTAGTGGAAGGGGTAGACTGTGTGGGGGTAAGGGTTAGTGGGTGTGTGTGGTGGTGAGAGGTCGTGTGGTGTAGGGTGAGGGCGGTGGGGTGGGGTGTGGGGTCATGGTGGGAGGTAAGAAAAGTTTCCATTTTTTATAATTTTTTTACAAAAGTAAAAAGAAATATATAAAACAAAAAATTGGGAGGGAGGCCAAAAGGGTGGGCGGTGGGGGAGGTTGGAAGGGGGGGAGGGGGAGTAAGGGGTGGGATAGAGGTGAGTGGAGTGTAGCCTGGAGTGGGTTGGGTTGGGGGGTGCGTTGATGTGTTTTTTATCGATTCGAAAAATGTTTTCTCTCAAATTTATATTTTCTCCTATTTTGAAAAAAATGAATTGTTATTGAGTCTAGTGAGTCATTATATATGGGTACCCATATTTTACCCATATTTGCCCGTATTTTTATGAGTTAAGAAGAGAATTGAAGCCCGTATTTACCCAACATCTCCACTTGGAACCATGTCAATCATTTGAATTGTATTTCCGGTGTATGAAGATTGAATGTGTCATTCTGATTATATTGAACGCGGACTGCTTCCCCCATCGTGATGGATTTCGATTAAGTCCATGGCTAAATCCTTCAGCGTGATACATAAAAGATACTTACTGAAGAAATCTTTATATTACTTTTTCTGATCTTAATATACCCGGACACCCATATCGTTGTGTACGATCACTGATGACATCTGTCACTAACAATGTATTTAATCTCCAAGACTTGAAGTGTTGTATCTATTCCTAGTACAACAGCAATTACAGAGATCAAGCTACCGAAATTCGAATTGAAATCGTATAAAATTCCTCCGATTCTAAAATCTACGTATCTTCCTGTTTAATAAAATTAATCATAAACACATTATGTATAGAATTAGGATACATATATAATAGATAGGTCATAAACAAAATCAGCACATTACAAAATCAATATATATACCACATTCCTACAACTTTCGTACATATCGTATCAACAACTTTTCATGAACCAGATCATATCCTTTTAAACAGATAAAATACATAATGTATTTGGAGTTCAAATATATTCACCTGATATGTCTCATCTTTCAATGCGTTGTATCAAATGTTGGAAATACTCTAATTCTCAAGTTTTCTAGAAATGTCGTCACAGTTTCCTTTGAAAACAAGACTATTCAAACATTCAAGCAGTCCAAACATATATCCAATGCCACACAGGGCAACACAATATCAAGATAACATCAATCGACCTCACACGATCGCTTAAACTTATAAAGTTTAGAGAAAGTTTAGCCATAACTTACCTTAATATCCTCTTGCTAACATCCGAGTTGCACTTGCTTCAGAAATGTGGTTGACATAAATTGCATGGTCCATCTTCGATAAACTGAATAGGAATAGAGGGATCATACCGCACGGATACTAACAGGAAGCTAGGATCTGAATCGTAGAGCGATTTTTAGGTTCCGTAACCTTCTTGAAAGAGTTCTTTAGGATTAAGGATTATCTCGTTCGATCAGATTACACTGACATACATTATTGATATATCCTCAACTTTCACATAGTTGTACTTTTCTTCTACACAATTTCCTGATGGCTGTACATTGCCTAAGATGTTGTATTATGACATTCGAGATATTGAATTCTGACATCTTGGCTATGTCCTTCCTTTCTGGGTCATGATTTTCGTCTTATGATGGAATTTAGGTGACAGAGTTCGTAGGTGAGAACACGGAAATAATAGAGTTATTAAAATCAAATTTTCCTCTGCTCTGCTTATTCCCCTCTCGGTAGTGTCCTTATATGATCATAAGTTTTGGGCAGCCTACTGGTCCAAAAATTTCTTTCATCAATACATCTCCTTTCCACTCTTATTTGGAGTATTTTCTGAATAAATGTCTCTAATTGGAACTATGCTCTTCTTTTTGGTTACTACCTTTGACAACTGAGTTCGGTATTATGACCTTGAATACTCTTAAACAGAATCTTCCTCCCTTATCAAGTTGAATTTTGCTTCCCACATCAAATCTCCTAATTCGTTTCCTTGTTGATCTGAGTATTCTCTCATAACTTATTTTCTTAAATCTAATATTGTCCTTTGGGTTCCTTCCCTTTTCGTGACATAGGAAGAGTTCCACTCTTTTACCATGTAGTTCTTTATTTATCAATCTGATAATATTTCTCTTACTAGTCATCGCTGCTTATTCCAAACTCCTTCCAAACTCTATGCATTTCCTCTTGTCCTGGACCCGGTAGTCCGACCTGAGATTTCCTTGGTTATTTTAAGACGGGATAATGAAAATACTGAATACTCGGAGCTTCTTTTAAACTGGTCCTTTAAGTAGCCGGTTGTCTTAATGAGCAATCGTACAATGACTTGAGAGAGTTGTCAAAATTGTCCTTCAATCAAACTTTGACTGTATAGCCAGACTTAATTGTTACCGTGTAAACTGACGAGTCACTTTGGCATTAATATCCTGATTACGTAATGGTCCTTAAAGATCCTCGGTCACTCAATAATTCATATGTAATATCTTAATTTCAAGGGTAACTCTTTTCAAATGCTATTATTGGATATCCTTAATCCTTGGGTCTTGATAAGATTCTCGCTATTACCTTTACTTTGTATTACAAAACCTCCCAATGAGCTCTACACGGGGTGCCCGATCTCGGCACTCTTCAAATTCCTAATATAAGGGAGAACTCATTTACTTACCGCCTTCGGGAATATCATCCGGTTTCTATTACAGCTGACCACTTGTTACTTCCTCGGCGATGCTACGAATCTCAAGATAGGTTTGTCCTCTTTAAGCTTTTCTTATACGGAAAGTCTTATGCGATTAAACCTCAAATCCTTCAAACCATGTTCTTCTTAATCCACAACATACACAATCAATCCAATTATCCAACTCTATTCATAGTTAGAGTGAAACAACTTCTATTACGAAGATTTCATAAGTTTACGAAGTTTTAATTATGAAAATCCTTTCATAACTTTCTCCAAATCATCAATTAATCATAAATATAAGTAGAGGAGGATGAAATATACCTTTACACATCCAAATCACCCTAAAACAGCGAGCTTACTCCGTCTTCAAGGTTTTCCAAAATCGGCTTAATGCGGAGAAGATGAGTCCTATGGTAGTTACGGAATTTATGGCTTTAATCTTGTGTAATTGACCTTTGATTTGATCTTGGGGTGTTAGAATATCATGGGGAGGGTTTGGAGGAGAGTATAGGGTCGCCTGGAGAGAAAATGAGCCTCAAATTGAAGGAACTCAATTTAAAGCCATCAAAAATTCTGCACTGCCGTAGATTGACAGTCCGTCAAATGTTTGACGGTCCATTAACTTGGATAGTCAATCCAGCCCTGAGAACTAAAGATTTCAGATAATTTGACGATGGCTTCTTGCAATTTGACGGTCCGTCAAACAGCTTGACGGTCAGTCAAATTCCCCGTCAAGTTGCACAGTTTCCCGTTTCCGTTGAAACGTACTTTATTCGATCTGTTTAACTTCCAAACACTTCGGTACCTCCATAGACAAGATGTAAACCTTTAGTACCCTTTCGTAAGGTCGTACCTACTCCCGGAACTTCGATATCCCTTGATGACATGGCGGAACACGAAATTACGGGGGTAACACCATACGTAAATAATTTTTTTTTGGACAAAAGAGTTCAATCAAGATTTAACTTGTCAATTGTCATTTATATAAATGACAAAATTATATACCTTGGAATTCTCCCATTTCCTTCACCTGTTTAAGTGAAGAAGTGGATACACATCCATTGGTTTTGCATACTTCTTGCGGATAAATATTTATCTTATAAAAGTTCTTTACTGGCAAATTGTTTATATTTCAAATGGTACGTCTTCTAATAATCTAAATGTCGTTGTTATTGTATTAACTAAATATATTTTGTGCAAAAAAGATATAGATAGAGATATTACTAGATAGTGTCCATATAAAAACCTTATCAACGTGAAACCTTTTTGATATGCTACTTCGCTATGCTCGTTCTAAGGGTTACTGGGAATAAAATTTTTGATCGCACTTAGTGTTTATACTGTTATATAGTGAACCAATCAAAAGTTAAAGTTATAAATTGTAATTATTAATATGATTTAGGAATAAAAGTGTAAGTTTTTTATTGGTATGATGACACCGGATGTCGATAAGTTTGGTGGGTGCTTGTTTATTTGTATATGCACGTGAATAATTTTACCGTTAAATCTCTCTATAATTCTCATTCGTTATAACAACATTTTATTATAACGACCTGATCTTCTCCGGAATCGATTTTTCATACTATATTTTACTTTTCTATAACAACATTCTGGCTATAAAAGCAGTAACATTCATTATAGCGGTACAATCTTTATAAAATTATCTTTCTATAACAACCATACTCAAATAGCATGTAATAATATTTTGTAAGAAGTATATTATGTATAAGAAAATATTAAAATATTTATGGTAATCATCATTAATGTCATACACATAGTAAATTTGAAGTACGAAAAGTCAACTATTAAGCTTTGAGACAACCTTCAAGGGAAAGCTATCGAATTCCCTTTTGCTGAAAGTTTTGACAAAATTCTTCGTTAATTCAAGCGTTATATTATCATTAAGAGACTGAAATTTATAAAACAACCTACAATCGCAGAACTCTTACGTCAAACCTGAAATATTTGAATTCTCAATTAATTTTAAATGCATATATTCTTTAAATTTTAATTTTTTTTATCAGTACGGTACAACTAGTTATGAATGTATTAGTAATTTATTCATCTTTTTAATTTTTAATTACTGAGATATGAAAATCAATTGGAATTTTAAAATTAACAAATACTATATTATTTTCGTTTATAACATAAAAAGTACACACAAATTATTGCTTGCGTATTTTTATTTATAATAGCTAAATGAGATCTAAAAAACATCAAATGTTAGTATATATCTATAATAGCACCTCACTATAGCAACCATAAAAATTTCGGACAAATGATGTTATTATAGAGAGATTTGACTGTACTTAATCAGTGTAATTGACTTCTTAAAGGGGGTTACTCACCATATATTATAGGTTACAAATCAATACTCATTAAATAGTTTCCTACAATTAGTGATCTAGATTGTATTTAAATATCTTCTATATGTCAGTATATATAGCATAATTGAGTTGAGTTTAATTAATATCCACCGATAGTGTAAAGAATTCTTAAACTAACATATCATTTTTTTGCGTATGAATGTATACATATATATGTCTTGTATATACACTTTTTAACACCTAATTATGATTAAATGATATGTAGCACTTTAATTTATTGATTTTTAAAATTAATTATTTAATTAAGTATAAACACCCGATGCAGATAAATATTTATCTTGTTTTCATTAACAATTGTTTCACCTTATTTTCAAGATTAAAGATTTTATTTTTGTACCTTTACCAACGAGGCAACGATAGGCAATTAGTGTAATTGATGAATAATAGGCTTTAGTATTGGTCAATTATAGATGAACCACCACTTTGATTGAAGTTTACTCGAAATAGCGGTGCACATATATTCACTTCTTCGCCCAGCAGTGGCTAATACAAAATTGGATTTTCTCCAATAACTAATGGAATAATTACACCCGATGTTAATTAGGGTACTAGTGCTATCAAAATTAACCTACCTTTTAAATCTTACAAAAAATGGCCCACTCCCTCTTCCTCCTTCCTCTCTCTCTGCAATCACTCCCTCCTCCTCCCCTCTCTTTCTTCTTCGCCGGCATCCCAACGCCGCCATCGACGGTCGACACCACCGGAATCATCCTCATGTAGGAGCTCCGACCACCATCATCAAAACCCACAATCGCTATCCTCACTGCTTCACACGCACTTCTCCCTTTCGTACTTGTCTCATTCGCTGCGAGGAGATTCTAGCTCTGGTGAACCAGAGCAGCCAATAACCAAACCGCCATGATGCCGGCCCTCTCCCCCTCCTCCCCATCACTGCCGACCCTTGTGGGAGCTGCCATCTCTGGCAAACTCCCACCAGAGCTCCAGCGAGAACACCTACAACCCCTTGCTCTCTGCCACACTTCCTCTTTCTTTCTCCGACAACGATGATTTTTTCGGCGGCTCAGTTCTGACCGCCCCCTCCGCGCGGTGACCTAGATCTAATCAGAAATTACCTAGATCTAGATCTATCGAAAAACTCATGGAGGTAGTGTTGCAGTAGCCGGAGGTGGAGCGCATGTGATGGTGGTGGGGGTCGCCGGAGGTGGTTGAGGTTGGTGATGGAGAAATCGGGAGGGATATGGGTAATGGGTGTATAATAGTGTATACTATTGTATATGGGTGTATATATGTGTATATGGGCGGTTATGTATATAGGTATATAGATATGTATATACCTTCAAACACCTATATACATAATATACTTGTCTTTTGTATATTATTGTATAATACTATATAAAAGTGTTTTTGGGCAAAAAGCGTTGCAATCTAAATTTTGAGCTTTTTTTTTGCAATGTAAGTGAGCAAATTGTATTTTTTGAAATTTCCCCATAAATAATACGGCTCAAGTAGTATTTCATACAAAGATTAATCTGGTCAACTAGTGTTGTAGTCTAATATACAGTCATATTTTTTATAACGATATTATTTGTCTGAATTTTTGACTGCTATAATGGGGCGTTATAATATAGAACATATAACATACAAAATATGAAAGTCAGTTTTAAATAAAACGTGACCATTGTAATGAAATGTTATTATAGATGATGACTATTATAGAGAAAATTTTATATTTTAATTTTACTAAATTTTAAAAAATTTATATGGTAAGAAATCTGAAAATATTACATTAAGATAGTTTTTGTAGGATTAGTTATTCTTTTTTTGAAAAAAGAGTTTTTCTTGCTCTTCTACTAGGGGTGAGCGGGTCCGGGTACCCTAACTTTTTTGAACTACCCGGCTTAAATTGTTTCCAAAATTGTGCAAGCACAAATTAAATTTAAACATATACTGATAAAGAAATTTGGTCAATTTTTAATTTTCTGTCAAATATCAATTACAATAATTTCATTTATTATAAATATCCAAATATTCTATTAGTCAAGTTTTGTCTTAGCATGTTCACACTAAAACGTCTAAATTTAGCCATAACTAAATAGATAATAATTAAGTTATTATATCTGTTATACATGGCTTTTTTGGTTTGTTATGAATTTTAAATGTTTAGATCAGATCCTCTTGTATATATCTTAAACAAGACATTTAATTAATGACTAGCCTTTTATTGTATTTCTCTCCAGATTAGAAATTAAAATTATAAGTGAATCTAACTACATTTATTTTTGAAAAAAATAAAATTGTTGTAATCTGAGCTTGACACATAGTTTTCACTATAAAACCTGTGAAGATGTAACTCATTTTCACTATTTCCATTTCATAGAGCTTTTTTTTTTTGTGAAAGGTATGTAGTGTCTTCATTTACATTTCCACCCTTTTTTAAGGCGATTAGAAATTTATTTACTTATATATATGTGTGTATGTTTATGCTCTTCCTTTTCTCTTAAAGTCATCAAGTTTAATAAATATTTGTGACCTTTATCAGGCCAACAAAATTCATTTGAAAATGAGTTTATCTGCCAGTGCTAGCAGTAAGGTTCAAGGTAAATTTATCAACACTAGCCTTTAAATCAATATATATATATATACATATGTGTGTGTGATTCTTATGAGTTGGTGGAATGTTGTGATTTCATTCCATAGTATCGTATTGAAGTTTATTTATTTATTTATTTTAATCTGGTGAGCTAGTTACGTTTTTCTTTCTAGGGGAAGGGCTAATCTTTTCTTGATGTCTCATTTTCCTTGAATTCTTGTATTAATTACGTTCTTTTGAGTCGAGGGTCTATCAGACACAATCTCTCTACCCACAAAGGTAGAGGTAAGATTTGCGTGTATCTTATCCTCTTCAGACCCCATTTTGTAGGATTACAGTGGGTATGTTGTTGTTGTTGTTGGGGAAGGGCAAAATTTTCCCCTCAACTATCGAAAATGAAATAATTATTGGAAAAGGGTAAAAAATGCCCTTAAACTCAGGGTGGAGTCAAGTGGTTGGAAGGGGTTCATCCAAACCCCTCGGTAAAAAATTACACTATATACAGAAGGTCAAATTATTTTTTATATATAGTAAATGTTGATTCCTCTTGAATTCTTCGTATGTGTAAGATTTTAAATTTTGAACTCCCTTATGAAAGTTCTAGCTCCGCCACTGCTTAAACTATGTGAAATTGAATAAAATTACCCTCCGTTAATAGTTTGGTCCAAAAATACCCTTATAGTTACTTAATTGGATCAACATGCTCTTTTTTAATAAATAGTATTGTTCTTTTTCTTTTTAAACACATTCTTTTCCTTAAGAGAATATTATTTTTTTAAAAATACCCCTCCTCTTTTTTTCTTAAAAATCGTATATTTAAAATAATATTTTATTAAAAATATATATTTAAAAAGAATTAAATATTTTTATTAAAAGGGCATTTTTACCCAATTAAGTAAGCTATAAGGATATTTTTGGACCAAATTATTAACGGATGTATTTTTGCTCAATTTCACATAATTTAAGAGCATTTTTACTCTTTTCGGGTTAATTATACCCTCCGTTTAAAAACAGAACCAAATATACCCCGTTGTTAAGAAAATAGACCACTTATACCCTAAAAACTAACAGTTTGTCATATCATTTTGATAAATTTTAAGCTTATGTACCTGCAAACAAGGCGCAGCTATGAAAACAAAAAAGTTAATTTTTAAAATTTCTACTAATTAATTGAATATACCTCTATCATTTTCTTATAAAACCTAATGCTATACATGTATCTTCTCATAATTCATCGGATAAAATATTTGGTTTAATTTCACCATTTAATTTACAGACAATTACTCTATGTGTTGATGAGTCTGAGTATAGTGGAGTGCTCGAATTTGTGTCTGATGTACATTTAAAATATGCAGTGCAATACTTTGATTTCTCACATGAAGTATGCAATAATACTTTATATATGAACTGATTCAGCTTATTGTTACAGTGACATACCCCTACAACGCCCTAATAATACATGACGAATCATCGGATGATGAAGTCATCACAAACATGGCCACATCAGTTAGGGCAGTGGAAGAAATTTTGAACTACAAATTCCAGAAAACGGAACTCCTCGAAGAAGCCCTTACTCACCCGTCCTGCACTGATTCTCCTTCATACCAACGGCTCAAGTTCTTGGGTGTTGCTGCTCTGGGCTCAGCCATATCGGCTTACATTTATTTGGCTTACCCGAAACTTGTCGATGGCCAACTCTCTCTCCTCCTCGCTGCTAATATCAAAACTGAAAAACTTGCTAGAGTCGCTGTTCGCCATTTTCTTTATAAATATGTCCGCCACAATACCACCGGCCTTGATGAAAAGGTGAAGGAATTTGTGATATCAGTTGGACAGGAAAAACAGGCAGAGTTCCTTGGAGGAGCAATAAAGGCGCCGAAGGTTCTTGCTCACATTGTGGAGTCAGTGGCTGCCGCTGTATTTGTGGATTGTGGCTTTGATCTGAAGACTTTTTGGGTGATATTTAGAGGCCTTCTCGAGCCTATTATCACGTTGGATTTGTTGTCACAACAACCACAACATGTAACCATGTTGTATGAGATTTGCCGGAAGGACGGTAATGGTCAATTTATAGTCTCCGCTTCTTCCGAGAACAAGGAAAATATTGAACTTCATGCTGCAAAGACTGCACTAAAAAAATTAGCCTATGAATCAACTGATAAGTTGGATATTGAAATTGAACCGAAGACAGAGATTGAAGGAGCCAAGCAGAAGCTAAATGAGATATGTGGAAGAAAGAAATGGTCCCTACCAACTTATAGAATAGAGAAACAAGTAGGTCCTGCTCACGATAAGAGGTTTATATGCTCTGTGCAAATTGCAGTTGCTGAAGCCGTGCTTTTCATGAAGGGAGAGGAGAAGCTGCGAGTAAAATATGCAGAGAATTCTGCAGCTTCTGCGATGATTTGGAGTCTGCAAGATTCTAAGCTCAATTAATGGTATATTGTCTATTGTAGTTTAAATAATTGCTGTCTTTGGGCTAAGCAGACTGCTGAAAAGGGCGTAAAATATCTTGTATTAGTGTTCGTATAATTTGAAATCTATGACTTGTTTAGTTTCTAGTGCTTGTGTAGCACTCTTCTTTGTTGCTCTAATAAGGTGTATAAGTGATGAAATATTATTGTAGCTCCATCTTACACAGTTGCAGCACAAACTATTATATAGCACATAGTTAGATGCTCCAAATTTTTTAAAAAAAAGTTATCATACAATCACTCTTTTAGATTGTTGAATTTGTTAGTTAAACATAAGGTCATATTATAGCCTCTTTTGATTTTTTTTTAAATTATTGATTCCTTTTAAACGTAAGTTGATGAATATTTTGAATGAACACCAAAATTGTTATTATCATACAATGTCTATAATGAGGGTGGTGCAATAAGATCTTTTGAGAAGCATACATTAATAACGATAATGCAGTTTGTTTGATAATTTGAAATAGTTGAGATTTTGTTGGAAATTTGCCTTTGGCGGGGAGATGCGTCCACCCATCTTTGATGAATTAAACACTAGTGTTCCGCATGTTGGAGGCTTTGTCTCTTTACACATGCATGATCTACGAAGTGAGTAGATGACCGTAGGGCCATGAATCGTCAAATTTCGTTGAGAAATGAAAGAGATATTGGTCCACGAAGTAAGGTGTTTGAGGCATGGAAATGTGGTGTGGGACAAATCTACCACATCGGTGGGAATAGGAAGAATTGCTCTCTATATAAGTCTCTAATTGGTAAAGGGTTTGAGATCCCAAGGGGTATCCCATGTGTTTAAAGGAGGGAGGACCTAGATGTGCATGGGTTCAAGGCTAAGCCCACACGCGCGCCGCCCGTCCGGGCTGTGGGCGGTGGGGACTTTCTGATATTATCTTTTTGGACCAGAGAACTTTACCAGATGTACAGTTTGGTCCCTGAAGTTTAATATTTTACAGTTTGGTCCTCAGAGTTTCTGGGAAGGTGACGGAAGGCCGTTGGGACTGTTTTTTTGAGGAATTAATCAACCATTACTTGGCTGATTAACTCCTCCATTATCACCCTCCTTCATGTTCATAATTCAGCCCCTCTTGATGGCCATTTACAACCATTACTTGGTTGTTTTAATGCCCTTCTAATGGCCATTAATAGCCATGTTTTGGGCAGTTGTTTAGCCCCTCCTCCATGCTATATATTGAGCCACTTTTGGCTCAATTCGTTGGCAGAAAACAGACTGAAAACATGCTGGAAACAGGCGAAAAACAGACAGCAGGCTTAACCTATTGTCTTGGTAGCGTTGAGATTAAAGTGTTGTTTTATCTTGGGAGACTATTGCCCGCTAACGTAAAAGCATATATACGGGGCAATCTTGTCTTAAGGACAGAGTGCAATCACTCGACTCAACACACAACGTTGTAACCATCCAAATTTAGTTATTTCTTGATTTCAGGATATCAAGATTCAAGACACAACAAGTTTGAGGCAGTTTTGAAGATTGACCATTTATTTATCCTTTCGAACACTTGTAATAGTTATTTACTTCCCGTACTGCTTTATAAAGTACAATAGAGTACCAACAGAGTTTTCTCTGTGTTAAAGATGATTGATAACTCACATCTCGGTTATTTTAGAGGACATATTTAAATTTCCTAATTAAGAAGATTATGAAATCTAATCTTAATATGCTGAAAAAAGAACATAAACTTTTAGATTAGATGGTATTTATTTTTTTATAGAATTTAAATGAAATTAGTTTTTGTTCTTATCTCTTCTTTAAAACCTAATCTGTTAACAAATATTTTTATAATTCTAAATGTTATTATTTTTTGCATAATCAGATGTGAAACAAAAAAATATTTTTATATATTTAGGATTTCGTAAAATTAGTTCTGATTTCTATTACAATTATTTTGAGTATATTATTAACTTATATATTTCAATCTATGATGTTACTGTGACTACCTAGTGATTATTATTTCTAATATAATGTTGTAGTCACTAAATAAAATGTATATCTCATATACAAGACCATGCTTTAAATGGTAAAATAATGCATTAAAGATTATTTCACACAACACAAATATTATAAATTTGTGTTGCAAGAGCAAGAGAAAGTGATCGATCTTTTGTTGCTAATCATAACGTTTCGTATTTCTTTAATACAAATTTTCACCTTCCTAATTTAATTTATAACTGATAATAATCTAAATAGTTTTGTGTAATTATTAATTTTAATTTCCTTCAGCCTCATTAATTAGATAAAACTTAAATAAGTTTCATTGATAATATATAATTAGATAAAACTTAAATAAGACCGCGCAAAGCGCGCACAAATTTACTAGTGTTCAAATTAAGATTAACCTTTTAGTTTAGAAATAGTTAAAATAGAAAAAAGTTCAATTTTTGCTTGCTCCTAATTGTTGAAACTCCATGCAAAACTCCCACTTTCATCCAATAAGGAAATTACAATAATGAAACCAAAGTGTCTTCCATGCTAAACAAACATTATAGTAGTTGGATCATGGATGCCTTAGCCTCACATGTTATTCATTCCGATTTTGAAAAATATAACACAATTAAGGTGAAACCCTGGATAGTTGAAATTATATAAAATAAGAAATAACACAATTAAGGTGCATGTAGTGTTGAATATAAGGAAAAACACAACACCATTTAGGTTCGGTACATTTAATAAACTCGTTCTTAAAATAGGTTTTGCTGCCTTTCCGCTTGAGAAGATTGTGTGCTTAATGCAAATAGATTTAGTGGTTACGGGAATCTTACGAGTTTCCGCATCGAACAAATCCTAACAGAAATTTAATTAGAGAAGCAAGAAAAATAATTATATAAATCCCTTTGAATTCCTTGATGTATTCATAACCCCCGTTTTTGTTCGATTTGGTGGTGCTATGCATATTTGTTCCTTCAGTTGAGATTCCTTTTCCTTTGTTTAGTTGTAGTTGTTGGTAATTGTCCTCAAACCGTTATTATACTTTATGGTTCCCGTTAGCCGACTCAGCACATCCTTCTCCTCTCACTTAGAATACTTTACTTGAGTTGGAATTTTCATCTCCTCATCTATTGATGTCTACATCAAGAAGGCATCGCCAGATCAAATATTTTAATTTAAGGTCATGTTACAGCCTCTTTTTTATATATACATATATATCTTCTTAAATTAAAGCCATTCATCCATGTTTTGATCACCTCCCCGCGTGGTAACCGATGAATTTCTTTATAGTCGAGGGCTAGGAGTAAATTCGGCTCCGGAATAATTCGGCTATCAGTGGATTCGACTAAACACTTAAATTATTTTTGAGTGTTAACAATTGCCCCTACATTAACTCGAGTGTCTGTTGAGTTGATGTATCTGAAAGTAGCCGTCGTTTCAGTCTGACAACCACGCATATCACTTCAATCGTCTTGTCTCTGGCGCATGCAATGATGATAACTTCTGAATTGGGTTTCCCCTTCAACCGAGGTGTCCTTGTTACCATGAATCGGTTCTAATATTTTCTAACTGTGCATTCGAAGAGGTGGCCCTAATTTCTGCTGCCCATCAAGATCCGCCTAAGAAGAAACATCTTTCTGAGGAAGAGAAAAAAAATCCGATCTCTGATTTCTCCCTTTCCGCATAAAAACCCTAATCTTAGCCCTTTTCTTACTCGGCTGCCTTGGCTTCTTCTTAATCTTCTCAAAAGATATACGGGACCACTCTAGCCGATAAATACCTAACTGATGCCTTGGTCCTTGTTGATGAGCGGTTGGTTCTCGCTCCACACGGTAGGCCGGAACAAGGTGACGTTCTTTTATCTCAACATCTTAGCCCGGAGACCTATGACCTTCCCCTCACTTGTGATTGGTTCACTGTCGACCGCTGTCCGGCTACCCTGCACACCTGGCCGACCAAAGTCACCAACTACTCTGCTTGGGTGGATCGGGTTGGGTAGATGACGATTTTGATGACATCTATTCTCCATTAGGTCCGACAGTGTTAGCCGATACTCTTCGGGAAACCCCTCTTATGCCCCAGGTTGTTTTTACTATGGTCTCCACCCTACATGGTCTGTCCCGAGACCATTACGTAGATTGGCAACCGATCTTTGAGCAGTAGGCCATTCCTGAGTGGGTTTATCAGATAGCCGATGACAACCTTTCATTCGCTCAGCGGAGGGTCATGCATCAAGTGTGGGGGCGTATCCTCACGGCTAGGGATCTTTTAGGAGGCTTGAAGCACAACTCCAGGCATAATAAGTTGACCGCGGAGCCCTATCGACCCAGTTTTATGGCACGATAATTTGGCCTGACCCAACATATACCATGGCTTCACCGCAATGTTAATCATCTGACCCGCCGTTGCTCTCTAAGTGCCCAGCAATCAGAGGAGGTTGCCGCCTATAATCTTTATAAACTTGACCTTTTCGTTTGGCAACCATTTTCTCCAAGGGCCTACACCACCGTTGCTTTCATTGAATGGTAGAAGGTAGCCAAAGAAAAGTTCTTCCAATCATCTCCAGAATTCTACTGCGATCTGCTGATCCAGGAAAAACGAGGTGATCATATGGTCCAGCCGATGATGAAAAACCTAGCAAACGCTAAGCCAAGGACAAATGAGGTCCCTTCAAAGGTGGCCTTCGTTAATTCGGCTAGACCTACTGCATCTTGGTCCTCCGTCAGGCCGCGACAGCCGAAGAGAAAAGGTGAATTGCTTATACGTCAGCTAGATTATTTTTGTGAATTTTTGACTAACATTTCTTATGTGTCTACATCCCCCTCAGGACTTGTTGACTTGGAGGCCACTCCTACCAAGGAATCTCTATTGCCTAGGCGATCCATTTTAAAGCAACCCAGGCTAGGTGAAGGGGTTGTTATCTTTGAGCGGAGGGAAGGCAAATCTCACGAGGCTGAAGTCCCTGAAGAGGATAATGACGAGGTATACCCCTTATCTGCCTCTACTGTCTTTGTATCAGTCATCTTTCATTACTCACGTTCCATGGTTTTGTCTTCCAGGAGCCATTATTAGTAAGGCGCAGACGGCTGCGTGGAGCGTCTGATACTCCTCTTCATATTGGCGGGTCATCTTTCCTGGCTCATGCTCCAGTGCATTCACAAGACTCATCATCGACTGCCCTCAAGGCCATGGATTCTCCTGCCGAAGCAGCCGATCCTTCCTGTGCTAGGGGCAGCCGTAGAGGTATATCCTTTCTCTTATGTTTGATCCTTCACTGCCTCCGGGCTTTGGCCTTTATACTGAACCTTTTCTTTCTGTACAGGAGACTGTTGGTGGAAATCCCTCGACAGAAAACTACCCAGCTGTCGGCTCAGAGGTTCCAACCGAAGTTATCATGGAAGACATTCTTTTGCGCTACTTTGTCTTAGTCAACACTGCACCTCTGCTAGCTTTGCCTGCTGGTGTCCATCGAGAGCGAGTCGAGGAATCTCTTGCCAGGGGAATCCCATCCACCAAAGAGGAGTTACATGCTCTGAGGGCCTCTTTGCTCCGACTGTCGAAAGAAACAACGGATTCCTCGGTCCTGGCAGCCACTTATAATGACATGGCTTTGGCTCTGAATGATTTATTTGTTCTATACAGAACGGACAAATATAGCCATGATGAGGCTGTCGCTGTTTTGCAACACTTGGGGTCTCTTCGGCAGGAGGTGGAATACTCTTACCTGGCTAGTATAATGGATACCCAAAAAGAGTCCCCAGAGGTACATACTGTCCCTATTGTTTTAATTTTCCAAAAGTTTTCCATGAAGACCTTCCAGGCCTTCCTCCGGACAGGGAAGTGGAGTTCGCTATATAATTAATTCTGGGTACAATACCCATTTCTATTCCTCCATATCGAATGGCCCCAGCTGAATTGAGAGAGTTAAAAGAACAATTGAAAGATCTTCTGGATAAGGGCTTTATAAAGCCTAGTGTTTCCCCCTAGGGTGCACCAGTCCTTTTTGTAAAGAAGAAAGATGGTTCGCTCCGAATGTGCATCGATTATCGACAACTCAATAAGGTCACGATCAAGAACCGGTACCAGTTACCACGAATCGATGGTATTTTTGACCAACTTCAGGGAGCCAGTTATTTTTCCAAGATTGACCTTCATTTGGGATATCATCAGTTGAAAATAAATCCTAATGATATATCTAAAACAGCCTTTAGAACATGATATGGCCATTATGAGTTCTTGGTCATGTCTTTCGGGTTAACCAATGCGCCAACAACTTTTATGGATTTCATAAACTAAATCTTCAAACCATTCTTTGATTTGTTCGTGATTGTATTCATTGATGATATTCTAATTTATAGCAAGAATGCTGAAGAACATGAAGAGCATCTAAGGGTAGTGCTTCAAATCTTAAGACAGGAGAAACTTTATGCTAAATTTTCAAAGTGTGAATTTTGGTTGGAAAAGGTGACTTTCTTGGGCCACGTTGTGTCGATGAATGGAGTTATGGTAGACCCCCAAAAGATAGAAGCAGTGAAGAGTTTTCCAATGCCTACCACCCCGATAGAAATCAGGAGTTTATTGGGTTTCACTAGGTATTATAGAAGATTTGTACAAGGTTCTCTAGTCTCGCTGCTCCCTTGACCCGGCTGACTCAGAAGTCGGTTAAGTACCAGTGGTCAGAGGCGTGCGAGGCAAGTTTTTAAAAACTGAAGGACCTATTGACTACTACGCCAGTCCTAACCTTACCATCGGGACAAGAAGAGTTCACAATCTATTGTGATGCCTTTAAAGTTGGACTAGGATGTATCTTGATGCAATTTGGAAGAGTTATTGCACATGTATCTCGACAATTGAAGATACATAAGAAGAATTATCCAACTCATCACTTGGAACTGGCCGCGGTAGTGTTCGCTTTATGAATATGGAGACATTATTTGTATGGGGTGCATGTAGATATATTTACAGATCATACGAGTTTACAGTACATAACCACGCAAAAGGATCTGAACCTCCGACAAAGGAGATGGTTAGAATTGCTTAAGGATTATGACCTTAGCTTTCTTTACCATCCTGAAAAAGCTAACGTGGTGGCTGACGCACTTAGTAGGAGATCAATGGGCAGCTTGACCCACTTGACAATACAAAAGAGAGGTACAAAAATTAGGAAACCTCGGGGTTAGTTTAACTGAGGTCGGTGAAGGTAGGGTGGCGGTGCATGATACCTCTCAGTCTGCCTTAGCTTCAGAAATAAAAGAAAGTCAGTTTGAGGATACGAAGTTTGTTAGATTTCAGGAGAGGATCCAATAGGGAAAACCTTCACAATTTACGTTAGGAGACAATGACGGTACCCTTCGGTATAAGGGTAGGTTATGTGTTCCTAAGGTAAGAGACCTAAGAAAGAAGATCTTGGATGAGGGTCACAACACCAGGTATTCCATTAATCTAGGATTAACAAAGATGTATCAGGATCTCAGGGAAAATTACTGGTGGGACGGAATGAAGAGGGATGTTGCAGAGTTTGTCGGAAGGTGTCTTACGTGTCAATAGGTAAAAGTCGAACATCAAAAAACCGGCGGACTACTTCAGCACATTGGTGTCCCCATGTGGAAATGGGAGACAATTCATATGGATTTTGTGATTGGTCTACCAAAAACTCGAGAAGGTTACGATTCTATCTGGGTGATTGTAGATCGGCTTAAAAAGTCAGCTCATTTACTACCAGTCAAGACTACGTATCAGGCGCCGTAGTATGCGCATATTTATTTGAAGAAAATAGTAAGGTTACACGGGATTCCACTACAAATTATTTCGGATAGGGGTTCCCAGTTCACTTCACACTTTGGGCAAAGTTTTCAGCAGGGCCTCAGGACAAAAGTTAAGCTGAGCACGACTTTCCACCAGCAAACAGATGGATAGGCTGAACGAACAATTCAAACGTGGGAAGACATATTGCGGTCTTGTGTGTTGGACTTTCGGGGCAACTGGTTGGACCACGTATATTTAATTGAGTTCGCATACAACAATAGTTTCCATTCGAGCATACATGTGGCTTCATTCGAAACATTATATGAGCGAAAATGTATATCTCCACTTGGATGGTCCGAAGTGGGTGGGACACAACTGTTCGGACCCGAAGTCATCCAAGAAACAAACGACAAAGTGCAGATAATTCGGGAGCGGATCAAACGCGGACCATCGCAAAAGAGATATCGAATTCCAAGAAGGGGAGAAAGTATTTTTAAAAGTCTCTCCAATAAAGGGAGTGATGCGTTTTGGTAAGAAATGGAAGTTTAGCCCAAGGTTTATTGGACCATATGAGATCTTACGAAGAGTGGGGAATGTGGCTTACGAACTAGCACTTCCACAAAAATTAGAAGCGGTGCATCCGGTATTCCATGTGTCAATGCTACAAAAATACTCGCACGGTCCAAGTCACGTCATCTGAACCCAAGAGATAGTCCTGAACGAAGAGCTCCAATACGAAGAAATTCCGGTAAAGATACTGGATAGACAGGTTAAGAGCCTTAGGAATAAAGATATTGCTTCCGTGAAGGTCTTATGGAGAAATCACTCCACAAAAGAAACAACCTAGGTAGCCGAAGACACGATGAAAGTCGAATATCCATTCCTCTTTGAGTAAGGTAATGAAAATAGGTTAAGTTGTATTTCATGTGTGTGAAATTTGCGTATCTATGTGTATGTGTTACGACCTTATTCACATTCGAGGACGAATGTTTTTTAAGGAGGGGAGGATTTAATGTCCCGTAGTAAATAAAAAGAAAAAATATATATATTTAATATAAGGGAAGGTACGTTTAATTCCCTTAAAAATCTCAACCAAATCCCCCCCCCCCTTTTTTTTACACCAATCCTAATCACTTCCAAACCCCTCATCCCTAAAAGACTCTAAATCAAAGTCTATCAACTCCTTTTCCCACTCCCTCACAAACACACACACACATCACAATAAGTTTATAGGCACATGTTATATGCATATTTTCTGGAGAAAAAAGAACGCTTAAAAAAGAAAGGGGAGAAAACCAGAATTTTCAGAGAAACCAAGATTAACTTTAGCAATTAAGGAGTTTCGAAAAGGTTTGGTTGGAGTTTGAAAGTTCATTCACGGTTACTCAAAAATCTCAGCATAATCCCTTGTTTTGAGTTACAATACATGTTAGAATATAATCTGGATGTTGAAAGAATGATCGTGAATTTAATGCTAATAGATTATCTAGTAACTAGTTCGGGTCATGAAATTTCAAACTATTTTTCGCTGAGTTATTCCTGTTAGAATTGGACGAAATATTTATACGTCTCTCTTTTTCAGTCAGATTGAGTCCAAGTGAGGCTAAAACTGATATACAATTTGAAAGTTATCGTAGTTTAAAATTTCTGTCTCGGATCAATCAAAATCCATAAGGCAGAACGTATAACGGAAAAACTGTATAAATGGGTGAAGAATCTGAAAAGTTGTGATGAATAAAAGTTATAGATTTCTCTGTTCTCGACAGTTTGAGACTTTACGGAAATTAATCCGACTTACGGATAAAAATTATGACTATTTTAAGATTGGGTCCCTTTTTATAAAAAGTCTGGCGAGACAGTTTTCATAGGATTGTTTCTTTCATGAATTTGTCAGAGTTTCACTAAGTATATTCAGAGGAAACTTGGGATAGTGATAGCTCCCCGTGTTACCTTCGACCCGGCATGAGAAGTACCTTATTCAGAGTTATAGTTTGAGAGTTATAACCCTTACAAGTGGGGAGGGAAAAAAGTTGAAAGAGGGGAATATTATCTGAATTTTCTGAAAATATGACAATATATATATATATATATATATATATATATATATATATATATATATATATATATATATATATATATATATATATATATATATGGGTGTGTGTATAAGTTTATCCATACAGTCGAGATGATAGAAATTTTGATAATGTAAATAGTTTTTCTATCACCTACGGGGCTATAGCATTGCACATTTCTTGCCTTCGGGGCTATTCAAACACACATTCCTTCGGGGCTATTCAAATACACTTGCCTTCGGGGCTATAATTGAAATGCATTGAATTATAGATAATACATACACTTCATTTATTATTTATTAAGGAAAATACAAATTAAAATTCATTGTGAACAAGTAAAAGTGAACCGAGAGAGTAATATACATTAAGTGAACCGAGAGAGAGTAATATACATTAAGTGAATCGAGAGAGTAATATACATTAATACGTAATTTCAGTGGTTAAGGAGACAGACTTGAAATCTATTGTGCTTGTTGAAGGAAAAAAAATGAAGTAATTAGTACCTACATTCGAAAATAAGTACTAAACAAAACATGTTGTAGCAGTTGTAAGTTTTGTACTACTACAATTTATTTCTTCATACTCGATGTTTACCAGACAAGTTGATTGCATTCATGTATGTTACACGAATACTTCACTATTAGAAAAAAAATAGAAAAAAGAAAATTCTGCAAAAACAAATCTGTATTTAATAAAATTTTACTAATTTTTGGTGAAAAATATTGTTCAACTATCCAAGTTTCTCTCCGTTGGTGCTTTGGGAAGTGAATAAGGGAAAGGTTCAAAAGTTTATGCATGCTAGAATAAAGATGAAAGGAAGTACCAACGTAGCCTCCAAATGGGATGTTGAAATGTGGCAAATGAAAACCCAAATTTTTATGAGTCTTTATAATAATAATCTTCAATAATACTTTCTCATCTTAATTTATATGATATAATTTGACTCGATATATAATTTAAAAATAACAATAAACTTTTGAATTTTATGGTGTAAAATAAATTAAAAATATTTATATGATTATAGATCATTTCGTTAAATGTAAAGGATAAAAGCTAAAGTTAAACTGTTGTAAAATAAGAAAATGTATCATTCTTTTTGGGACTGACTAAAAATAAAAGTGTGTCATATAAATTGGAACAGATGGAGTAACATTTTACTATAACAATTATGTTTTCTGCGAAACTGATCTTCTATGTTATGTTATATTATTATATTTGTATAAAAATATTTTACTATAGCATCAAAGAAATATTAGAATGACAAAGTTATTATTGAGAAATTTAACTTTATTGTAAGATTGTATTAATCTCCTTTAAGGAGTATTTCTCATTAATACAAATATATATAGTGTGTACAATATTGAATCATAATTGAACAATGATCCTATATATACCATAATTATACACTACTATTAATTGCAAAATATATGACGAATATATGATAATATTCGCTAATACACCCCCTCAGTCGGAGCAGGAGGAGGTCGTACGCTGAGACTGGATCTTAAGTCTAGGAAGTCCTTTTGTGAAGATATCTGCATATTGATACGAAGAAGGCACATGCAACACCTTAACATGACCAATAGCAACCTTCTCACGAACAAAATGTATATCCATCTCAATGTGCTTGGTTCTCTGATGCTGAACCGAGTTATGAGATATGTAAATTGCAGATATGTAATCACAGTAAACCATAGATTCCTTACGCAAGGGACAATGAATCTCCAAGAGAAGGTTTCTAAGC
The DNA here is from genome assembly GCA_029783415.1 of Anisodus acutangulus. Classification (NCBI taxonomy): domain Eukaryota; kingdom Viridiplantae; phylum Streptophyta; class Magnoliopsida; order Solanales; family Solanaceae; genus Anisodus; species Anisodus acutangulus. Next base: position 51,781,707 of record CM056490.1, read on the forward strand.
CAACAGATCTCAACAACAGCGTTTGCAACACCTCTATATTCTTCTTCTGCACTCGATTGGGACAGGGTGGCTTTCCTCTTGGTAGACCACAAAATGAGATTATATCCTAAAAATACACAGTAGCCGGAGGTGGAACGCCGCATGTCCGGATAGCCTTCCCAATCAGCGTACGTGTACGATATCAACCTGGTCGGTGTAGAGGGGTAGAAATGCAATCCATAATCAAGAGTGCCCTCAACATATCGAGTGATACGTTTAAGAGCTGTAAAGTGAGGCACTATGAGGGCATGCATAAACAAACACACCCGCTGAACATCATAAGCAATATCAGGCTTGGTGAATATCAGATATGTAAATTGCAGATATGTAATCACAGTAAACCATAGATTCCTTACGCAAGGGACAATGAATCTCCAAGAGAAGGTTTCTAAGCCAACAGATCTCAACAACAGCGTTTGCAACACCTCTATATTCTTCTTCTGCACTCGATTGGGACAGGGTGGCTTTCCTCTTGGTAGACCACAAAATGAGATTATATCCTAAAAATACACAGTAGCCGGAGGTGGAACGCCGCATGTCCGGATAGCCTTCCCAATCAGCGTACGTGTACGATATCAACCTGGTCGGTGTAGAGGGGTAGAAATGCAATCCATAATCAAGAGTGCCCTCAACATATCGAGTGATACGTTTAAGAGCTGTAAAGTGAGGCACTATGAGGGCATGCATAAACAAACACACCCGCTGAACATCATAAGCAATATCAGGCTTGGTGAATGTAAGATACTGAAGCACACCTGCAAGACTCCTATAAAGAGTGAGATCGAACACTGGATCACCATTAGCATCACTACGTTTCGACTTCGAGTCAATCAGAATAGACATTATATTGCAGTTTGCCATTTTAGCTCTGTACACAATCTCATCCGCATACTTACGTTGACACAGGAACATAGTATCTGCAGATCTAGTCACAAAAATCCCCAAGAAGTAACTCAACTTCCCCAAGTTGGTCATAGCAAATTCGAATTTAAGTTGAGCAATGATCTCATTTTTCAACACATCAGAAGAGGCAGTCAAACCCAAACCCACGCAGCCCTCAATAGGGCGAGGGAATGAGTCATCAATATGATCCAGCACGTTATAGGCACATGCATGAATGCGAAAAAATTCAACCCACGAAGAATATTGACCATCTTCTTGATCAAGAATCGCATGAATGAAGTTCTTGACGTTGGTGACGGCGAAATCCGGATGGAAAGAAGGAGTGTAGGAGGTCGTGGGTGGAGTGTGGGTGACGACTGGGGAAGAAGACGAAGTTGTGGAAGAGGTGGGAGTAGATCCAGTAGAGGGCTGAAATTAGGTTAGGAAGAGAAAGAAAAGAGAAAAAATTTAGGGTTTATGTGGGGGAGGGGGTAGCCGCCGGCGTGGGGTGGGGTGATTAGAAGTAATTTTTAGGTGTTTTAGGGTTTAGCTCTTGATACCATGTAAGATTGTATTAATCTCTCTTGAGGAGTATTTCTCATTAATACAAATATATATAGTGTGTACAATGTTGAATCATAATTGAACAAGAATCCTATATTTACCATAATTATACACTACTATTAGTTACAAAATATATGATAATATTCGCTAATATTTATAATACTTTAGCCTTTACGATTATGACATCTATATACTCCCCTCTCAAACTAGAAGAAGTTCATGGGAAGGTCAAAAAGTTGGTAAGAGCCGGGCAAAAGGAACAATAGGCTATATTTGTGTTTGGGTATTTTGGAAAAATAATTTAAAGTTTGAGTAATCTTACCCCATGTTTGGATGGTTGTTTTCCGTGGTTCATTATTGTATAGTTTTCTATTAAACCATGTTTGTTTCCATTGTTCTTAAAATGATGTTGTATGGTGCTGTAAATCCGTTGTAATTTCGTGGTTTTTGCATGGTTATGTATTTCATTCATTATACCCCACCCCACTTACCCACCTCTATCACACCCAAACCCACCCAACCCTCCCTCCCGCTGCTAACCCCACTACCACCCTATCACCCACCCCCACCAATCTCCACCAATCCACCACCACAAACACCTACCTCCTCCATCACACCCAAACCCACCAACCCCCACCATCTACCACCCACCACCACACTACCACTCACCACCCCACCACCATCCACGACCGCTCCACCACTACCCACCACCATACCCCCACAGCCCCACCCTACCACCACAACCACCCACCCCTCTCCATCACACACAAAACCACCAAACCCCACTCTCTACCACCCAGAACCCCTCCCACCCCACACCCCCACACCCACTACCATCCCCCACCCGACTCTTCCATCTCACACACCCCTACACCACTCACTACCCCACCACCAACCATGACCCACCACCCCACATCCCACCCCACCGCCCTCACCCTATACCACACACGACCCCCTCACCACCACACACACCCACCAACCCTTACCCCCACACGCCTACCCTTCCACTACCCCCACCAATCACCTACTTATTTTTTAAAGTTTTATTCTTTACCTTAATTTTATTAATATATAAAAATTAGTATGTAATTAAGGGTTAAGAGTATTTTAGTAAACTTACATATTATTATACAATACCTTACAGTCAAACCAAACAATAAAAATATCATTAAACCACAACAAACGATACAGTATATCCAAACATTGTGTTCATTAATACAGTACAATAAAATACAACACCATACTATACCATACCATACTATACATTAATGAACCATGGGAAACAACCATCCAAACAGAGGGTTAGTAAATAATTAATATTTGGATAGACATATTTTTTAATTTAAACCGAAGAATTAGTTGAAAGCACTTGATCAAATTATTATCATTTCACTTTGATTCCAGTCGATTTTAGAAGTCACTCCCTCCCGTTTAAAGTTTGGCACTGGAAATACCAAACGGAGTCCGAAGTTCCTTTTGTCTATAAAAATATATTTTTAAAAAATAATTGAATTTCTTATTTATATTCTAGTGTTAGATAAGTAAGTGAAAAAATATATTTAAAAAATATTTATATGTAATACTATGGAGGTGGGAGTGGGGTTTGGGGGTGGTGGAGTGTGAGGTGGTCAAGGGATGGGGGTTGAGGGTATTGAATGGGTGCGGAGAAGACTATGAACTTGGAATGTCACTTATGGAAGTTATTTTTCCTACTTTCATTAAGAAAGTTATTTTCTCCTGTTTAAGGAACTTGTTTTCTACAATATTTTGACCATCCAAATATAAAAATAATAGAATATATTTTATGAAAAGTATTTCCTCTTTACCAAACACACCCTAATTAAGATCATTGATAGTTGCTAAACAAATCGTCACTTCTGACGCAATCCAATCTTCGTTCTTTTTCTTCTTAAAAATAAATAGATCTCTTTACTTGTATGATTTATATATATCATATTTTTTTCGGAAAAGCGATTCTATTGATAAATTTGGTATGAGATCAATGATCTCGCTGAAATTGATATTTCAATCTTTTTTCTTAGAACATATTTTGACTCCTAATTCAGTTATTGGATGAAGTCATTTTTCCTTTTCATATATTCATTACTCAAAAGATCATTCTACTTATTGGATGAAGTCATTTTTCCTTTTGTAAAAGGAAAGTCGCATATCTTTATCCATATCACTTTGAAAATTACTTTATTGGAATTTATATAAACCCGAGCAACAGAAACTGATATGAAAATTTTATTTAGTTCTCCCCCCCACCCCACGCCCACCCCCACCCCCAATCATATTATTAGAATGAAAATACATGCTATAATGTGCGGTTAATGCCACTGTTAGGGGTGGCAATTGGATGAATTTGATTTGGTTAAAAATGATTTTAAACAAAAATGGGTTGGATTTCAACATGCCAATATTTTACGTAGGTAAATATGAGTTGGATGATAAATGAGTGAGTTGGTTATGGGTTAGCTCAAATTGTATAAATGTAATATTATTTCAAGTGTAATGTTATAATATTTTCTTTAAATTAAATTAATTTTTCATATATTTATAATTATAAATAATTTTTTTCATTTTTTATAAAAATAAAATATATAAAATAGAAAATATGTGTGTGTGGTGGTGGGGTGGGGGGAATCAGGAGTAGAGGATGGGTAAGAAAAAATTCTTATTTTTAAATTTTTATAAAAGTAAAATATATGAAATAAAAATGTGCGGGAGTGTGGGGTAAGAATTTATAATTTTTATAAAAGATAAAACATATGAAATAGAAAATGTGTATGTGTGTCTGTGGTGGGTGGGGGGAGGGGGAGCGGGTGTGGGTAAGAAAACATTTCTCATTTTTTATATTTTTTATAAAAATAAAATATATAAAATAGAAAAGTGTGGGGAGAGGCGGGGGAGTGGCGGGTGGGTAAGAAAGTTTTATTCACTTTTTATAAAAATAAGATAAAATATATGAAATAGAAAATGTTTGGGGGAAGGGGGGCAGGGAGTGGTGGTGGGGTAAGGGTCCTGGTTAGAGGTAAGAAAAGTTTTTCATTTTTTATAATTTTTTTACAAAAGTAAAAAGAAATATATAAAACAAAAAATTCGGAGGGGCCAAAGGGGTGGTTAGTGGGGGAGGTTGGAAAGGGGAGGGGGAGTAAGGGGTGGCATAGAGGTGGTGGAGTGTAGCCTGGAGTGGGTTGGGTTGGGTGTGCGTTGATGTGTTTTTTATCGATTCGAAAAATGTTTTCTCTCAAATTTATATTTTCTCCTATTTTGAAAAAAATGAGTTGTTATTGAGTCTAGTGAGTCATTATATATGGGTACCCATATTTTACCCATATTTACTCGTATTTTAATGAGTTAAGAAGAGAATTGAAGCCCATATTTACCCAACATCTCCACTTGGAACCATGTCAATCATTTGAATTGTATTTCCGGTGTATGAAGATTGAATGTGTCGTTCTGATTATATTGAACGCGGACCGTTTCCCCCATCGTGATGGATTTCGATTAAGTCCATGGCTAAATCCTTCAGCGTGATACATAAAGGATACTTACTGAAGAAATCTTTATTTTCCTTTTTCTGATCTTAATATACCCGGACACCCATATCGTTGTGTACGATCATCTATCACTAACAATGTATTTAATCTCCAAGACTTGAAGTGTTGTATCTATTCCTAATACAACAGCAATTACAGAGATCAAGCTACCGAAATTCGAATTGAAGCCATATAAAATTCCTCCGATTCTAAAATCTACGTATCTACCTGTTTAGTAAAATTAATCATAAACACATTATGTATAGAATTAGGATACATATATAATAGATAGGTCATAAACAAAATCAGCACATTACAAAATCAATATATATACCACATTCCTACAACTTTCGTACATATCGTATCAACAACTTTTCATGATCCAGATCATATCCTTTTAAACAGATAAAATACATAATGTATTTGGAGTTCAAATATATTCACCTGATATGTCTCATCTTTCAATGCGTTGTATCAAATGTTGGAAATACTCTAATTCTCAAGTTTTCTAGAAATGTCGTCACAATTTCCTTTGTAAACAGGACTATTCAAACATTCAAGCAGTCCAAACATATATCCAATGCCACACAGGGCAACACAGTATCAAGATAACATCAATCGACCTCACACGATCGCTTAAACTTATAAAGTTTAGAGAAAGTTTAGCCATAACTTACCTTAATATCCTCTTGCTAACATCCGACTTGCACTTGCTTCAGAAATGTGTTTTACATAAATTGCATGGTCCATCTTCGATAAACTGAATAGCAATATAGGGATCATACCGCACAGATACTAACAGGAAGCTAGGATCTGAATCATTCTAGTAGAGCGATTTTTAGGTTCCGTAACCTTCTTGAAAGAGTTCTTTAGGATTAAGGATTATCTCGTTCTATCGTTCGATCAGATTACACTGATATACATTATTGATATATCCTTAACTTTCACATAGTTGTACTTTTTTTCTACACAATTTCCTGACGGCTGTACATTGCCTAAGATGTTGTATTATGACATTCGAGATATTGAATTCTGACATCTTAGCTATGTCCTTCCCTTCTGGGTCATGATTTTCGTCTTATGATGGAATTTAGGTGACAGAGTTTGTAGGCACGAAACATAAGTAAGATGATGATGAAAGATTGTGGCACAGTGATCGCCAAAGTCGAGAACGCGGAAATAGTAGAGTTATTCAAATCAACTTTCCCTCTGCTCTGCTTATTCCCCTCTCGGTAGTGTCCTTATATGGTACATAAGTTTTGGGCAGCCTACTGGTCCAAAAATTTCTTTCATTAATACATCTCTTTTCCACTCTTATTTGGAGTATTTTCTGAATAAATGTCTCTAATTGGAACTATGATCTTCTTTCTGGTTACTACCTTAGACAACTGAGTTCGTTATTATGACCTTGAATACTCTTAAACAAAATCTTCCTCCTTTATCAAGTTGAATTTTGCTTCCCACATCAAATCTCCTAATTCATTTCCTTGTTGATCTGAGTATTCTCTCATAACTTATTTTCTTAAATCTAATATTGTCCTTTGGGTTCCTTTCCTTTTCGTGACATAAGAAGAGTTCCACTCTTTTACCATGTAGTTCTTTATTTATCAATCTGATAATATTTCTCTTACTAGTCATCGCTGCTTATTCCAAATTCTATGCATTTCCTCTCGTCCTGGACCCGGTAGTCCGACCTGAGATTTCCTTGGTTATTTTAGGACGGGATAATGAAAATTCTGAATACTCGGAGCTTCTTTTAAACTGGTCCTTTAATTAGCCGGTTGTCTTAATGAGCAATCGTACAATGACTTGAGATAGTTGTCAAAATTGTCCTTCAATCAAACTTTGACTGTATAGCCAGACTTAATTGTTACCGTGTAGACTGACGAGTCACTTTGACATTAATATCTTGATTATGTAATGGTCCTCAAATATCCTCGGTCACTCAATAATTCATATGTAATATCTTAATTTCAAGAGTAACTCTTTTCAAATTCTATTACTGGATATCCTTAATCCTTGGGTCTTGATAAGATTATCGCTATTACCTTTACTTTGTATTACAAAACCTCACAATGAGCTCTACATGGGGTGCCCGATCTCGGCACTCTTCAAATTCCTAATATAAGGGAAAACTCATTTACTTACCGCCTTCGGGAATATCATCCGATTTCTATTACAGCTGACCACTTATTACTTCCTCGGCGATACTACGAATCTCAAGATAGGTTCGTCCTCTTTAAGCTTTTCTTATACGAAAAGTCTTATGCGATTAAACCTCAAATCCTTCAAACCATGTTCTTCTTAATCCATAACATACACCAACTCTATTCATATTTAGAGTGAAACAACTTTTATTACGAAGATTTCATAAGTTTACGAAGTTTTAATTATGAAAATCCCTTCATAACTTTCTCCAAATCATAAATATAATTACAGGAGGATGAAATATACCTTTACACATCCAAATCACCCTAAAACAGCGAGCTTACTCCGTCTTCAAGGTTTTCCAAAATCGGCTTAATGCGGAGAAGATGAATTCTATGGTAGTTACGGAATTTATGGCTTTAATCTTGTGTAATTGACCTTTGATTTGATCTTGGGGTGTTAGAATATCATGGGGAGGGTTTGGGGGAGAGTCTAGGGTCGTCTGGAGAGAAAATGAGCCTCAAATTGAAGGAACTCAATTTAAAGCCATCAAAAATTCTGCATTGCTGTAGATTGACGGCCCGTTAAATGTTTGACGGTCCATTAACTTGGACAGTCAATCCAGCCCTGAGAACCAAGATTTCAGATAATTTGACGATGGCTTCTTGCAATTTGACGGTCCGTCAAACAGCTTGACGGTCAGTCAAATTTCCCGTCAAGTTGCACAGTTTCCCGTTTTCGTTGAAACGTACTTTATTTGATCTGTTTAACTCACTCCGGTACATCCATAGACAAGATGTAAACCTTTAGTACCCTTTCGTAAGGTCGTACCTACTTCCGGAACTTCGATATCCCTTGATGACATGGCGGAACACGGAATTACGAGGGTAACACCATACAAAAATAATCTTTTTTGGACAAAAGAGTTCAATCAAGATTTAACTTGTCAATTGTCATTTATATAAATGACAACATTATATACCTTGGAATTCTCCCATTTCCTTCACCTAGTTAAGTGAAGAAGTGGATACACATCCATTGGTTTTGCATTGTTTTTGCGGATAAATATTTATCTTATAAAAGTTCTTTACTGAATGAATATATATGAAAAAAATAATTTGGCAAATTATTTATATTTTAAATGTTACGTCTTCTAATAATCTAAATGTCGTTGTTATTGTATTAACTAAATATTTTTTGTGCAAAAAAGATATAGATAGAGATATTAATAGATAGTGTCCATATAAAAACCTTATCAACGTGAAACCTTTTTGATATGCTACTTCGCTATGCTCGTTCTAAGGGTTACTGGGAATAAAATTTTGATCGCACTTAATGTTTATACTGTTATATAGTGAACCAATCAAAAGTTAAAGTTATAATATGTAATTATTAATGTGATTTAGGAATAAAAGTGTAAGTTTTTTATTGGTATGATGACACCGGGTGTCGATAAGTTTGGTGGGTGCTTGTTTATTTGTATATGCACGTGAATAATTTTATCGTTAAACCTCTCTATAATTCTCATTCGTTATAACAACATTTTATTATAACGACCTGATCTTCTCCGGAATTGATTTTTCATACTATATTTTACTTTTCTATAACAATATTCTGGCTATAAAAGCAGTAACATTCATTATAGCGGTACAATCTTTATAAAATTACCTTTCTATAACAACCATACTCAAATATCATGTAATTATATTTTGTAAGAAGTATATTATGTATAAGAAAATATTAAAATATTTATGGTAATCATCATTAATGTCATACACATAGTAAATTTGAAGTACGAAAAGTCAACTATTAAGCTTTGAGACAACCTTCAAGGGAAAGCTATCGAATTCCCTTTTGCTGAAAGTTTTGACAAAATTCTTCGTTAATTCAAGCGTTATATTATCACTAAGAGACTGAAATTTATAAACCAACCTACAATCGCAGAACTCTTACGTCAAACCTGAAATATTTGAATTCTCAATTAATTTTAAATGCATATGTTCCTTTAATTTTAATTTTTTTTATCAGTACGGTACAACTAGTTATGAATTTATTAGTAATTTATTCGTCTTTTCAATTTTTAATTAATGAGATATGAAAATCAATTGAAATTTTAAAATTAACAAATACTATATTATTTTTGTTTATAACATAAAAAGTACACAAAAATTATTGCTTGCGTATTTTTGTTTATAGTAGCTAAATGAGATCTAAAAAACATCAAATGTTAGTATACATCTATAATAGCACCTCACTATAGCAACGTTCAATTTTTCGGACAAATGATGCTAGTATAGAGAGATTTGACTGTACTTAATAAGTGTAATTGACTTCTTAAAGGGGGTTACTCACCATATATTATAGGTTACAAATCAATACTCATTAAATAGTTTCCTACAATTAGTGATCTAGATTGTATTTAAATATCTTCTATATGTCAGTATATATAACCTAATTGAGTTGAGTTTAATTAATATCCACCGATAGTGTAAAGAATTCTTAAATTATCATATCATTTTTTTGCGTATGAATGTATACATATATATGTCTTGTATATACACTTTTTAACACCTAATTATGATTAAATGATATGTATCACTTTAATTTATTGATTTTAATTATTTAATTAAGTATAAACACCCGATGCATATAAATATTTACCTTGTTTTCATTAACAATTGTTTCACCTTATTTTCAAGATTAAAGATTTTATTTTTGTACCTTTACCAACGAGGCAACGATAGGCAATTAGTGTAATTGATGAATAATAGGCTTTAGTATTGGTCAATTATAGATGAACCACCACTTTGATTGAAGTTTACTCGAAATAGCGGTGCACGTATGTTCACTTCTTCGGCCAGCAGTGGCTAATACAAAATTGGATTTTCTCCAATAAATAATGGAATAATTACACCCGATGTTAATTAGGGTACTAGTGCTATCAAAATTAACCTACCTTTTTAAATCTTACAAAAAATGGTCCACTCCCTCTTCCTCCTTCCTCTCTCTCTCTACAATCACTCCCTCCTCCTCCCCCCTCTCCATCTTCTTTGCCGGCATCCCAACGCTGCCATCGACGGTCGGCACCACCGGATCATCCTCATGTAGGAGCTCCGACCACCATCATCAAAACCCACAATCGCTATCCTCACTGCTTCGCACGCCCTTCTCACTCTCGTACTTGTCTCATTCGCTGCCCCGGCGAGGAGATTCTAGCTCTGGTGAACCGGAGCAGCCAACAACCAAACCACCATGATGCCGCCCCTCCTCCCCCTCCCCCATCACCGCCGTCCCTTGTGGGAGCTGCCATCTCCGGCAAACTCCCACCAGAGCTCCAGCGAGAACACCTACAACCCCTTGCTCTCTGCCACACTTCCTCTTTCTTTCTCCGACAACGATGATTTTTTCGGTGGCTCAGTTCTGACCGCCCCTTCCGCACGGTGGCCTAGATATAATTAGAAATTACCTAGATCTAGATCTATCGAAAAAATCATGGAGGTAGTGTTGCAGTAGCCGGAGGTGGAGCGCATGTGATGGTGGTGGGGGTCGCCGGAGGTGGTTGAGGTTGGCGATGGAGAAATCGGGAGGGACATGGGTAGTGGGTGTATAATAGTGTATACTATTGTATATGGGTGTATATATGTGTATATGGGCGTTTATGTATATAAGTATATAGATATGTATACACCTTCAAACACCTATATACATAATATACTTGTCTTTTGTATATGAGTGTATAATACTATATAAAAGTGTTTTTGGGCAAAAGCGTTGCAATCTAAATTTTGAGCTTTTTTTTTTTGCAATGTAAGTAAGCAAATTGTATTTTTTGGAATTTTCCCATAAATAATACGGCTCAAATAGTATTTCATATAAAGATTAATCTGGTCGACTAGTGTTGTAGTCTAATATACAGTCAGATTTTTTATAACTATATTATTTGTCCGAATTTTTGACTGCTATAATGGGGCGTTATTACCTAGAACATATAACATACAAAATATGAAAGTCGGTTTTAAATAAAACGTGACCATTGTAATGAAATGTTATTATAGATGATGATTATTATAGAAATTTTTTTATATTTTATTTTATACTTTAATTTTACTAAATTTTAAAATTTTGATATGGTAAGAAATCTGAAAATATTACATTAAGATAGTTTTTGTAGGATTAGTTATTCTTTTTTTGAAAAAAAGAGTTTTTCTTGCTCTTCTACTAGGGGTGAGCGGGTCCGGGTACCCTAACTTTTTTGAACTACCCGGACCCTACCCAGTAAAAGATCGGTTCCTAAATTTAATACCCGAAACCTACCCGTAGCAATCATTACCCAGAACCTACCCGTAGCAATCATTATCCGGAACCTACCCGGACCGTGCCTGGGTACCCGGAATTGGTGTTTCTTTGTGCAAAATAATGCCTTCGAATAACAGCTTTGGTTTAGGAATAAACTCGTATGCTTATCCTCTGAAAGCCAGTGCCACAAAACCTATAAAGAATCCTTCGAAGCAAATATCCCAAGAATGTTTCAAAGATTTACTTTGGTTTTCGTTTCAACTTTCTTTTTCAATAACTTAAAGGATTACAGAGTTTAAAAAATTTAGTTTTTCAGTTTTCTACCGCTTTTGGCCTTTTCTCTGCTTATGATTGTCACTTTGTATTATTTGATTTATTTCTTGATAGTGAAAGTGACTGTTCTGCATTTGGTTTTCCCCCCTTAAATGGTGTACTTTAGTATGACCTTTTTTTCTTTTTTTTATTAACTAAAAAATAATGAAATTAAAAAAGTAAAAATATTTAATATTTCATAGGTTTCGTGTATCGGTTCTAGGTCCGGGTACCCTGTCTCTATTTACCGGAACCGGAACCGGACCCGACATTGATCGGTTCCAAATTTTACTACCCGGAACCTACCCGTTATTATAATATAACTACCTGAAACCTACCCGTTAGTGTCGATTACGATCGGGTATCTTGGTACCCTGTACCCGTGCTCACCCCTATCTTTTACTATTGAAAATTATTAAATATTATCCTTCATTATATTTAAAGAATATAGAGCATGTTTCACTTTACTGAGGTAAAGTAGCTGATAAGCATTTTTAAGTGTTGAAGCTGATTTAATAAATAAATAGTTACATATTTAGATAATATTGTTGAAACCGATAATAAACAGCTAAGTACTTTTTTCGGTTAAAATGACTTAAATGTGTTTAAAGTTATTTACACTAATAACGACGTGATTTTACAAGATTTTAAATTTCAGGTAAATTCAAATATAAGTAATTCATGATTCATTTATTTTGACACAAAAATTCAAGAGTTGACATCCAAATGTTAAAAGGTTTCATGTTTTCGATTTTACTTCTTTTTTAAATTTTATTTTTTTTACTTATGGATAATATTATTTTTCTTCCGATTTGATTCTCTCTTGAAATCAATAGTAATTATCTTCTATATGAAAAGGGTTCCATGTTTTACAAAACCCACAAATCATAGCCGTTGATGTTAAGTTGGAGAAAGGTTCCATGCTGGTCGTGGAACTCGAACAATTACTAAAAATTTTAGGGAAAAATTATTTACCGAAAATAATGTCATGAAGAGCTGCAAAATTTTTGTGGACGTTGAAGAAGTGGAGGAATTTTTAGATTTGGAAGAACAAGTGTGGGAGTGAAATCAAGGAAAGTGTTAGGCATTTTATTTTAAAAAAATGTATTTTAGGGATTACGTAAAACTATCAGGGATAAAATTGTAAAATGATTGGTTAAACCAAAAGTGCTTATAAGCTATAAAATTATAAGTTGGGGATGAACGACTTATGGCTTATGACTTATTTTGTCTTATAAGCACTTGACCTTGTAATGACCCGTTCGGTCGTTTAGCTTTGACCAAATTATCCTTCCCATAGACCCTTTTCAGGGTTTGTGACTCACGCGGATGGGTTACACGGTTCCCGAGACGAGTTGGATAGGTTTAGGAGAGAAAAATCTAAGTTTGAAGTTTTGAAATGGAAAGAAATGTCCCAAAGTTGACTTTTAGTTTACGGGTTCATTTTCGAGTTTCGTCGCTTCCAGTAGGTCCGAAACGTCGTTTATGACTTATTCGAGTCTTTAGTTTGCTTCCCGAGGCGTTCGGTTGTGTTTTTATCCTTCAATGTTTTACTCACTTTAATGGAGTTTGTGAGGTGATTTTGGGGGAGAAACCTAGGGTTTGTCCCTAATTTTTAAGAGAGTTGTTTTATGAAATTTTGTGTCAAGAATGGGCCTTATATTGATTAATTCGCCAGTTTTGGACTATGTAATACATAGGAAACCCATGGATAGGCTTAAATTTTGGATTTAATCTATGATTTTTCAAATGAAAATTAGGGTTTTCCTAAATTGGGGTTTTTGATTTTCAGGGCAATTGAAGGCCTAAATATGACTAGTTTCTTATATAACTTAGAGATATGGATATTTAGACCATGAGTAACATATTTCACTATTAAAGTTCCGATTTTATCCTCGTGGATCCGTGGTCGCTTACGGGGTGGTGTCATGGATTTTTTGTTAGGTCTTATCTTTATGTATGCATTTAGAACTATGTGTTAATGTAGAATCTATGAATTAGACTACAATTATTCGGAGGTACTACAAAAAGGCAAGGCCTTGACGTGAGATTAGTTCGTGGTACCTGCTCGGCCGTGAGGTAGGCTACGATTTTCTCTATTAGACTCCGATAGATACATGTAGTATTTATCACTACTGAGGGGGTATTTGGTGTGATGGAGTCCCACATTAGTGATTATGATGAGCACTTGGGTGAGTGCGGTGTATTTATGTTTGAGGGATCTTACTTACGTTGATTCCGACTTCTGTTATGTGGGCTTGTCGCCATGATTGGTCTTATTTGTGATTGTTGATTAAAATTATTCATCATTCTATGCCTCCTGATATGAAAAGACAGATTATGTGAAATTATGTGTTATTGATAATATTGAGGCATATGTCATTCATCTCTTGAACATGATTTCATCTCATACTTCGTGATTACTTGCTTTATTTACCGTTGCGTTCATACGCTCATATTATCCTGAAATTGGAATAGAGTTGGTTATAGAATGTTGTTGGTCTGATGTGACTTGGAAATAAAAGTAAATGATACTGTTATGAGATGATTTGGATATTGAGATGATGCGAAATAATATGGCTCGACAAATGAGTCTGAAATTTGGTGCTCGAGCCAGTCCAATGGATCATCTTGAACATGATTTCATCTATGTTTACACTGTCCTTATTATTTCAAGGCAGTTGTTAGCATTATTTTCCAAACTCTATTGTATTCATAGTCGCTCTTGTACAAGTCAAACTAGGTTCTGAGAAAGGATCTGTTGCTAAGGATATTTAGGTATTTATGAGTTTTTCTAATGAAGCAGTGTAAATTCTTCTATAGTTCTTACTATTTCGTAATGTTCAAAAGAATTGTTTAAATAATTTTGGATGGTTCACTTATCGGGGGATAGTGTAGGTGCCATCATGACTCGTGAATTAGATCGTGACAGACCTATAAATACTTTCAGTGTTTTCCAACCACATAGATAAGTTAAAAAATGTTTATAAGCTGGTTTGACCAGATTATAAGCTTAGTAAACACCTTCATACTTTATCGAAGATAAATTGTAATATAATTCATGCAAAAGAAAATATGTATAGTAATCAAGTTTCGTTTCTATGCATTCTACGAACAATAGTATTGGTTTTTTGCAAGAAAATTATCGTTTGCAAGGAACAATTTTTCTCATTGATTTTCATATGGTTCAGTAAATTCATAGTTTAAAAATACCTTAAGCATCTCATATTGATAAGAGTTTTACCTTCAGTGGGTAAAGTCAACTATTATTAGTATGTTGGGTTGTCCTCTCTTTTAAAAATTTTGACCTGCCTTACAACTAATTAAGAAAATTAAATTAAAAACCCACTCCAAGGTAAATCAATTTAGATTTTGTTTTTTTGGTTGAAACCAATTTGATTATTGTTCTTGTAATTATTTACTCTACGGAATTCAATATGTTACACAATATTTTTTTAGGTTAACTAGATATAATTAATACTAACATATATATGCAAAATTACAAACTAGAGGGAGCATTGCTCCGTGATAGTTCAATGATTGTTTTATTTGTTTCTACCAAATCACTATTACAGTTCAATATTTAACATTCAAACATAGTTCCTAAAATATTTATCCATACAATTAAAGGAACTATCGAATCTGTTAAACAAAGGTAGCAGTGGCCCAACTCGTCCAGGCCCATCACGGGATTTGGGCAGCAAATCAGTGATCAGATTTGTATATTAAGGAAAGTATATTTTGTGTATATTGTAGTGTATTTGTTACCTAGATTAGGATATACACTTACCATAATTGTATAGTTAGAATTATGATAGAATAATGATTTAGAAATAGAATAGGAATAAGATTCTCCTATTATGGAAATATGTAACTTGTATATATAGCCTTTCAATTAATGAAAATAATCAAGGGGATTATTTCTTTCATGGTATCAAGAGACTAGGTTTTACAAAAAAAATTCTCTCCCAAAATTTTTTGACCTCTCTCGGCCGAGAACCCCCCCCTCGGATTTCTCTTCCAAATTTCGTCTTCCGCTCTAAAAACCCTTTTTTAAATTTCCTCTCCTTCTTTGTTCTTTCAATGTGTCTAAGAACAATTATTATCCTGCCCTCATGATTTCCAACATCAAGAACTGTCTCCCTATTGTCCTTGAGATGGAAAACGTCCAATATGCGACGTGGACGGAGTTGTTTAAAATTCACGCTATCTCTTATCAAGTTCTTCATCACATCATTCCTCCCGCTAGACCCCTTCCTGCGGAGGATCCTGAGTTATGGATTACTCTTAATGCTACCGTTCTCCGGTGGATCTACGCCACTATTTCGGTGGACCTTCTACAGACGATTATTGAGCCGGATACCACGGTTATGGCTGCATGGAATAGATTGCGTGACATATTCCAAGACAACCAACATTCACGTGTCGTCACACTAGAGTAGGAATTCTCTCTAATTCGAATGGACGAATTTCCAAACGTTTCTGCATATTGCAAGAAACTCAAGGAGTTGGCAGATCAACTCCGTAATGTTGGCGCACCGATAACTAATAATCATCTCATTCTACAGTTGGTTGCCGGTCTTTCGGAGGCCTATAATGGTGTTGGAACTCTCCTTCGCCAAAGCAACCCTCTTCCCGACTTCTATCAAGCCCTCTCCATGCTTACTTTGGAAGAAGCCGATTTAGGTAAAAAGGCGGCTACCGGAGCAAGCCCCGTCGTCATGGTGGCGTCCTCTCCTAGTTCTTCGAGTTTTGTTAATAATTCGGGCCAAAACCATAATCATGGTGGCGGCAAGAATTATCGCAAGAATAATAACAAAAACCGCGGGGGCAAATGCGGCGGTTTCGGTGGTCAGCAAGCAGGCGGTGGGCCCCATCCAGGGAACAGTGGCCCACCACCCCCTGGTCCCAGCAGTGGGGCCCATGGCAGTGGGGCTGGGGCAGTGGGCCGTGGGCCAGCAACCCTTCTACACAGGCAGTAAATTCCAGCGGCCAGTGGGCTGGCCAACAGTTCAGGCCCAACACCCAGCACTGGCGGCCCACTAGCCAGTGCCCCAACAACAGCAACTCCAGCAGCTACGGCCCAGCTTCATCACAGACAGAAATTCTTGGGCCCCGACCTCCACAAGCCCATCATGCAGCAGGCCCAACTCAGACCGATATCGAGGCCGCGATGCACACGTTGGGGTTGACTCAACCGGACCCAAATTGGTACATGGACACCGGGGCCACAACTCACATGACTTCCGAATCAGGTACTCTCTCATCTTATTCCAATTTGAGCACCCATCGGGGTATAATTGTTGGTAATGACAACTCTATTCCAATTCAGGATTATGGTCAGAAAACGTTGTCTCCCCCCAATCCACCCCTTCTCTTGAAAAAT
Source organism: Anisodus acutangulus (assembly GCA_029783415.1). Taxonomy (NCBI): domain Eukaryota; kingdom Viridiplantae; phylum Streptophyta; class Magnoliopsida; order Solanales; family Solanaceae; genus Anisodus; species Anisodus acutangulus. The sequence goes on from CM056490.1 coordinate 51,798,876, forward strand.
ACTTTACATGCTCCTAAATTGATTAAAAATTTAGTGTATGTCCGAAAGTTCACTACTGACAATTCCGTTTCCGTTGAATTTGATCCTTCTGGTTTCTCTGTGAAGGATTTCAAGATGGGGAGTCATCTCATGAGGTGTGATAGTAGGGGGGATCTGTATCCTATCATGCATGGTTTCAGTCCATCGAGTCAAACCTTGCCATCAGCATTTGCAGCCATCTCTCATTCCATATGGCATGCTCGTCTGGGTCATCCGGGGTCTTCTATTTTATCAGTTTTAGATAAAAATAGCTTTATTTCATGTAAGGGTACGAGTCGTACTCCACTTTGTCGGTCTTGTTCATTAGGGAAAATTGTTAAGTTGCCATTTGTAGACTCCAATACCATTCGATATTATTCATAGCGACTTAAGGACGTCTCCTGTTCTTAGTTCATTAGGTCATCGATATTATGTTCTCTTTTTAGATGATTATTCTAGATTTTTGTGGACGTTTCCAATTGCGAATAAATCACAAGTGTTTTCCGTCTTCATCAAATTTAGAGCGTTCATTCGTACTCAATTCGAAAGAGAAATAAAAAATATTCAATGTGATAATGGGAAAGAGTATGACAATAGGGAGTTTCGGGAATTCTGTGCTAATAATGGGATCAATTTTCGATTTTCGTGTCCTCATACATCTTCACAAAATGGGAAGACCGAACGCAAAAATCGTTCCATAAATAACATTGTCCGAACTCTCTTAATTCATGCCTCCATACCTCCATATTTTTGGCATCATGCTCTACAAATGGCCACATATCTTCTTAACATAATTCCGTCTAAAGGTCTGACATATTCTTCCCCCCTCAAAATCCTATATAATAAGAACCCTTCTTATTCTCACCTTAGGATTTTTGGATGCTTGTGTTATCCGTTATTCCCATGCACCACAATTAACAAACTTCAGGCTCGGTCTACCCCGTGTGGATTTTTGGGTTATCCGTCAAATCATCGTGGTTATAAATGCTTTGACTTATCCTCCAAGAAAATCATAATTAATCGCCATGTCATTTTTGATGAAACCCAATTTTCGTTTACAAAAGTTCATAATCCTGAGCCTAAGTCGTATAATTTTTTGGATGACCAAATATCCCCGTATATTATTCAGAATTTTTCGGACATCTCCCGCACCCAAAATTCTCCAGCGGGCCCACTGCCCGCTGGCCCCACAAGATCGCGTCGCCAGCCATCGAAGTTCCAAAGAATTGGGCACCCAGCCACCTCGAACTGGTCCAGACGATGATTCCAGTTACCGATTTGGGACAGCAGTCCCACTGCCTCCTGGCCAGTCCGTCCCGAGCCCAGAAAATTCCCAAAATTCCCTCAATTCTTCCTCGAGTCATAGACCAGTCACTCGTAGTCAGCGGGGTATTTTTACACCTAAAAGACATTTTAATTTACATTCTGATGTCTCTAAATCCCCCTTGCCCTGCAATCATGTGTCCGCATTAAATGACCCTAATTGAAAAATTGCTATGACTGATGAATATAATGCTCTTATTGATAATAAGACGTGGGAGTTGGTGCCCCGTCCATATGGTATTAATGTTATCAGGTCTATGTGGATTTTTGCTCATAAGGAGAATTCAGATGGGTCATTTGCTCGACATAAGGCGTGACTTGTTGGTGATGGTAAGACTCAGCAGGTTGGGATAGATTGTGGTGAGACGTTTAGTCCGGTGGTCAAACCGGCTACCATTCGCATTGTGCTTAGCTTGGCTCTTTCAAAGTCTTGGCCAATTCATCAGTTGGATGTCAAGAATGCTTTCCTACATGGTGATATCAAGGAAACATTCTATATGCATCAGCCGTTGGGTTTTAGGGATCCAAACCATCCTCATCATGTATGTTTGTTGAAGAAGTCCTTATATGGGCTTAAGCAGTCTCCACGGGCCTGGTACACAAGGTTTGCTGACTTTGTTTCAACTATTGGGTTCACTCACAGCAGGTCAGATAATTCCTTGTTCATCTACCGCCGTGGGTCGTCCTTGGCCTACATTCTGTTGTATGTGGATGATATCATCTTGACTGCCTCTTCCGATGCCTTGCGCCAGTCTATCATGACCATGCTCAGTTCTGAGTTCGCTATGAAAGACTTAAGGCCTTTGAGTTATTTTTTGGGGATTGTCGTCAAGCGTCATTCAGGCGGCTTGTTTTTATCTCAACGAAAGTATGCTGCCAAGATCATAGAGAGGGCTGGGATGTCATCCTGTAAGTCTACTTCCACGCCAGTTGATGCAAACCCCAAGCTGAGTGCCGCAGCAGGTGTACCATACGAGGACCCGACCCGCTATCGCAGTCTTGCAGAGGCCCTCCAGTATCTTACCTTTACCAGACCGGATATTACGTATGCGGTTCAGCAGGTGTGTTTATTCATGCATGATCCCAGAGTTGAGCACATGAATGCAATCAAACGCATCATTCGGTATATTCAGGAGACACTGGACTATGGGTTGCACTTGTATCCTTCATCTACATCCACACTTGTCTCTTACACGGATGCTGATTGGGGTGGTTGTCCCGACACCAGACGGTCGACTTCTGGCTACTGTATGTTCCTTGCCAACAACTTGGTCTCCTGGTTCAGCAAAGCGTCAGGCAACTCTATCACGCTCAAGTGTAGAGGCAGAATATCGAGGGGTAGTGAATGTGGTCTCCGAATTATGTTGGCTACGTAGTTTGCTTTTGGAGCTTCATTGTCTCATTCAGAAGGCAACCTTGGTATATTGCGATAACATTAGTGCCATCTACCTTTCAGGTAACCTAGTTCAACACCAACGTACCAAGCATATCAAAATGGACATTCACTTTGTCCGTGAAAAGGTTGCAAAAGGTCACGTTCGCGTATGCCATGTCCCGTCTCGTTATCAAATTGCAGACATCTTTACAAAGGGTCTACCATCGGTTCTCTTTGAAGATTTTAGGGACAGTCTCAGCGTTCGAAGACCGCCCGCTATGACTGCGGGGGTGTGTTAAACAAAGGTAGCAGTGGCCCAACTCGTCCAGGCCCATCACGGGATTTGGGCAGCAAATCAGTGATCAGATTTGTATATTAAGGAAAGTATATTTTGTGTATATTGTAGTGTATTTGTTACCTAGATTAGGATATACACTTACCATAATTAGGATATACACTTACCATAATTGTATAGTTAGAATTATGGTAGAATAAGGATTTAGAAATAGAATAGGAATATGATTCTCCTATTATGGAAATATGTAACTTGTATATATAGCCTTTCAATTAATGAAAATAATCAAGGGGATTATTTCTTTCAGAATCAAATTCTGTAAAAAGAAAACTTCTTTCTATCTCCTTCATTTGCTAGGAGTTGGTAAGCAACCTTGTTGACCATTGGATTCTCAACTAATACATCAATGACCTACATTTAAGCAATGAAAAGCCAGGGTAGAGCCTCGGAGCCGACCCAAGCGAAGACCGGCACTCAAAGCTGCCCAAAAAAGGAAAAGTCGTGTAGACGACGGACTCTCCAGTCAGGCATAGCATAAGGCTTACTACACTACACTAGATCAGGAGTCGATTCATATGAAAATGACCAATTAATTCATTACAAAAAAGAAAATGATTCTGAACTTTATTCATTATCAAACCAAGAAGATAATTATATAGATATGATATTTTAACATATAAATCGAATAATTATAAAAATAAAAGTGATTCATTTATTTCTGGATTACCCTTATGGTCAAGGAACATTACTTTTAAATAAATGCTGCACAAATAAACACATTGTCAAATCCTTGTTTGTGATGCTTGGTGGTTGGTGGGGTGGGGTGGGGGGCTTAAATTGTTTCCAAAATTGTGCTAGCACAAATTAAATTTAAACATATACTGATAAAGAAATTTGGTCAATTTTTAATTTTCTGCCAAATATCAATTACAATAATTTCATTTATTTCTTTTATTATAAATATCCAAATATTCTATTAGTCAAGTTTTGTCTTAGCATGTTCACACTAAAACGTCTAAATTTAGCCATAACTAAATAGATAATAATTAAGTTATTATATCTGTTATACATGGCTTTTTTGGTTTGTTATGAATTTTAAATATTTAGATCAGATCCTCTTGTATATATCTTAAACAAGACATTTAATTAATGACTAGCCTTTTATTGTATTTTTCTCCAGATTAGAAATTAAAATTATAAGTGAATCTAACTACATTTATTTTTGAAAAAAATGAAATTGTTGTAATCTGAGCTAGACACATAGTTTTCACTATAAAACCTGTGAAGATGTAACTCATTTCCACTATTCTCCATTTCATAGAGCTTTTTTTTGTGAAAGGTATGTAGTGTCTTCATTTACATTTCCACCCTTTTTTAAGGCGATTAGAAATTTATTTTTACTTATATATATGTGTGTGTATGTTTATGCTCTTCCTTTTCTCTTAAAGTCATCAAGTTTAATAAATATTTGTGACCTTTATCAGGCCAACAAGATTCATTTGAAAATGAGTTTATCTGCCAGTGCTAGCAGTAAGGTTCAAGGTAAATTTATCAACACTAGCCTTTAAATTAATATATATGTGATTCTTATGAGTTGGTGGAATGTTGTGGTTTTATTCCATAGTATCGTATTGAAGTTTATTTAGTTATTTATTTATTTTAATCTGGTGAGCTAGTTACGTTTTTCTTTCTAGGGGAAGGGCTAATCTTTTCTTGATGTCTCATTTTCCTTGAATTCTTGTATTAATTACGTTTTTTTGAGTCGAGGGTCTATCAGACACAATTTCTTTACCCACAAAGGTAGAGGTAAGATTTGCGTGTATCTTATCCTCTTCAGACCCCATTTTGTAGGATTACAGTGGATATGTTGTTGTTGTTGTTGGGGAAGGGCAAAATTTTCCCCTCAACTATCGAAAATGAAATAATTATTGGAAAAGGTAAAAAATGCCCTTAAACTCAGGGTGGAGTCAAGTGGTTGGAAGGGGTTCATTCAAACCCCCTCGGTGAAAAATTACACTATATACAGAAGGTCAAATTATTTTTTATATATAGTAAATGTTGAATCCTCTTGAATTCTTCGTATGTGTAAGATTTTATATTTTGAACTCCCTTATGAAAATTTTGGCTCCGCCACTGCTTAAACTATGTGAAATTGAATAAAATTACCCTCCGTTAATAGTTTGGTCCAAAAATATCCTTATAGTTACTTAATTGGATCAAAATGCTCTTTTTTAATAAATAGTATTGTTCTTTTTCTTTTTAAACACATTCTTTTCCTTAAGAGAATATTATTTATTTTAAAATACCCCTCCTCTTTTTTTCTTAAAAATCGTATATTTAAAATAATATTTTATTAAAAATATATATTTAAAAAGAATTAAATATTTTTATTAAAAGAGCATTTTTACCCAATTAAGTAAGCTATAAGGATATTTTTGGACCAAACTATTAACGGATGTATTTTTGCTCAATTTCACATAATTTAAGAGCATTTTTACTCTTTTCGGGTTAATTATACCCTCCGTTTAAAAACAGAACCAAATATACCCCGTTGTTAAGAAAATAGACCACTTATACCCTAAAAACTAACAGTTTGTCATGTCATTTTGATACATTTTAAGCTTATGTACCTGCAAACAAGGAGCCGCTATGAAAGCAAAAAAGTTAATTTTTAAAATTTCTACTAATTAATTGAATATACCTCTATCATTTTCTTATAAAACCTAACGCTACACATGTATCTTCTCATAATTCATCGGATAAAATATTTGGTTTAATTTCACCATTTAATTTACAGACAATTACTCTACGTGTTGATGAGTCTGAGTATAGTGGAGTGCTCGAATTTGTGTCTGATGTACATTTAAAATATGCAGTGCAATACTTTGATTTCTCACATGAAGTATGCAATAATACTTTATATATGAACTGATTCAGCTTATTGTTACAGTGACATACCCCTACAACGCCCTAATAATACATGACGAATCATCGGATGATGAAGTCATCACAAACATGGCCACATCAGTTAGGGCAGTGGAAGAAATTTTGAACTACAAATTCAAAATAATGTTGTAGTCACTAAATAAAATGTATATCTCATAGACAAGACCATGCTTTAAATGGTAAAATAATGCATTAAAGATTATTTCACACAACACAAATATTATAAATTTGTGTTGCAAGAGCAAGAGAAAGTGATCGGTCTTTTGTTGCTAATCATAACGTTTCTTATTTCTTTAATACAAATTTTCACCTTCCTAATTTAATTTATAACTGATAATAATCTAAATAGTTTTGTGTAATTATTAATTTTAATTTCCTTCAGCCTCATTAATTAGATAAAACTTAAATAAGTTTCATTGATAATATATAATTAGATAAAACTTAAATAAGACCGCGCAAAGCGCGCACAAATTTACTAGTGTTCAAATTAAGATTAACCTTTTAGTTTAGAAATAGTTAAAATAGAAAAAAGTTCAATTTTTGCTTGCTCCTAATTGTTGAAACTCCATGCAAAACTCCCACTTTCATCCAATAAGGAAATTACAATAATGAAACCAAAGTGTCTTCCATGCTAAACAAACATTATAGTAGTTGGATCATGGATGCCTTAGCCTCACATGTTATTCATTCCGATTTTGAAAAATATAACACAATTAAGGTGAAACCCTGGATAGTTGAAATTATATAAAATAAGAAATAACACAATTAAGGTGCATGTAGTGTTGAATATAAGGAAAAACACAACACCATTTAGGTTCGGTACATTTAATAAACTCGTTCTTAAAATAGGTTTTGCTGCCTTTCCGCTTGAGAAGATTGTGTGCTTAATGCAAATAGATTTAGTGGTTACGGGAATCTTACGAGTTTCCGCATCGAACAAATCCTAACAGAAATTTAATTAGAGAAGCAAGAAAAATAATTATATAAATCCCTTTGAATTCCTTGATGTATTCATAACCCCCGTTTTTGTTCGATTTGGTGGTGCTATGCATATTTGTTCCTTCAGTTGAGATTCCTTTTCCTTTGTTTAGTTGTAGTTGTTGGTAATTGTCCTCAAACCGTTATTATACTTTATGGTTCCCGTTAGCCGACTCAGCACATCCTTCTCCTCTCACTTAGAATACTTTACTTGAGTTGGAATTTTCATCTCCTCATCTATTGATGTCTACATCAAGAAGGCATCGCCAGATCAAATATTTTAATTTAAGGTCATGTTACAGCCTCTTTTTTATATATACATATATATCTTCTTAAATTAAAGCCATTCATCCATGTTTTGATCACCTCCCCGCGTGGTAAGGGGTTTAGCATTAATTAACTTCTACCCTGTATATTACTCTCTCGGTCCCATTTATGGGGCATAGTTCGAATTTCGAGAGCGAACATATTTAGCTTCACAGTGATTTCGGACATGCAATCTTTAAGTTTTTTGAAATAAAATTTACATATGTTCTCGCCCCGAAATCTTCCTCTTGCCTTTTTATCGGCTGATGAAATACGGAGACAAATTGATTCCTTAACTCAAGCGATTTGGGTTGGAAACAGAACTCTAATTTCCAGCAATGGTTTCCCCAACTACTCCAGAAAGCGTTAGGACGGTGTGATTAGACTAAGAGGTAAGAAAACATGAATACATCCGAGTAAAGTAAAAGAAAAGTAAAGGATAAGGTAAAGATAGATAAAAGATTTGATCTGATTTGTTTGAGTGTGTCGTAATATGTACAAAGAATGAGTTTTTATAGTGCAAAAAGAAGAAAAACTATAAAAAAAAACATGCTCCCCCCATGTCGGCCGTCAAGTAACCCACTAAGTTCAACGGCTGACTATGGGGGAGGTGGTGCCGATTTTCTCGCCCTCTACTCCTCTTGCTCGGATAATGGCCCTTCCATTTAGCTGTTGTTGGCCGTTACCGCTTTTGGGGGTTTAAAAACCCTATTGACTTGGTCGTTGAGGCGTCTGCATCTGAATGGATCCTAGTCGTACCTCTAACCAACAACTTCGACTAAGATGCCTTAGTAACCGATGAAGTTCTTTATAGTCGAGGGCTAGGAGTAAATTCGGCTCATGAATAATTCGGCTATCAGTGGATTCAACTAAACAATTAAATTATTTTTGAGTGTTAACAATTGCCCCCTACATTAACTCGAGGACAGGCCGCCTCAAATGAACGCACTTAAGAATTCAAGTGTGTCCATGGCCACAACGGACAAAACAATAAGAAGAAAACGAATAAGGAGAGTTATTGTGTTGGTATCATTGTCTTGGCTTACACTAAACACTGACGGTTCAAGACATCATGTTCACCGCGCAGTAAGTAAGTCCGGTGGTATTCAACTAGGGAAGGTTCAATGAAGAAGCTACCTCTCCTGATGCAATATTCTTTCGCTGAAAGATTGCTGAAAGTAAGCACCTTGTGTGTGCGCCAAAATCTCTTTCAAGAGGGGATTGTTGGAAATTTGCCTTTGGTGGGGAGGTGCGTCCACCCGTATTTAATGACTTAAACACTACGGTTCCGCATGTTGGAGGCTTTGTCTCTTCACACGTGCATAATCTACTAAGTGAGTAGATGACCGTAGGGCCAAATATCGTCAAATTTCGTTAAGAAATGAAAGAGATATTGGTCCACGAAGGTGTTTGAGGCATGGAAATATGGTGTGAGACAAATCTACCACATCGGTGGGAAAAAGAAGAATTGTTCTCTTTATAAGTCTCAAAATTGGCTAAGGGTTTCGGACCCCAAGGGGTAACCCATGTGTTTGAAGGAGGGATGACCTAGATGTGGTTGGGTTCAAGGCTAAGCCCACACGCGCGCCGCCGCCGCCCGCCCGTCCCGTCAGGTTCGAGCTCAGGTCACGGGTCGTGGGCCTTGGGCTTCGTCTGATAGACCCCAAATTATTTAATATTTACAGTTTGGTCCCTGGAGTTTCTGGAAAGATGAAATTGAGAACGACGTTAGGCAGAAAGTTTCTACCTAACGTTTGGGTTGGTTTTTTTTGGAACGTTGCACATTAATCATCAGCCATTACCTGCTGATTAAAATCCCTCACTAACTAATGGCCATTAACAACCATTACTTGGCTGATTAATGGTCATACTAATGGCCATAAACAATGGTCATACTAATGGCCATTACTTGGCAGTTGAGGAATCCCTCCCTTATGCTATATATTGGTGTTTTTTGGCACAATTGTGAAGACTACAAACAACAGACAGAAAACGAGACTACAACATATACTACACAGAGACAAAATAGAAGAGAAACAAATTCAGTCCAAAACGTGAGCAGAAACGTTGGATAAAACAGAAAACTCTTCCTTCCTTTTTCATTCTTCAGCAAGTCGTTTCGTGTTTGTTTTCTTCGTCAGAATCAACCTATTTGTTTTGTAGTGTTGATTAGTTGCTGTTTTATCTTGGGAGACTATTGACCGTTAACGTAAAAACATATATATGGGGCAATCTTGTCTTAAAGACAGAGAGCCATCTCTCAACTCAGCCACAGTTGTAACAATCCAGATTTAGTGTTTCTTGATTTCAGGTTATCAAGATTCAAGACTCAACAAGCTTGCGGCAGTTCTGAACATTGGCTTGTTTATTTATCCTTTCGAACACTTGTAATATTTATTTACTTCCCGTATTACTTTACATATCCAACAGTAATTTCAGTGGTTAAGGAGACAGACTTGAAATCTGTTGTGCTTGTTGAAGGAAAAAAAATGAAGTAATTAGTACCTACATTCGAAAAATAGTACTAAACAAAACATGTTGTAGCAGTTGTAAGTTTTGTACTACTACAATTTATTTCTTCATACTCGATGTTTACCAGACAAGTTGATTGCATTCATGTATGTTACACGAATACCTCACTATTAGAAAAAAAATAGAAAAAAGAAAATCCTGCAAAAAACAATCTGTATTTAATAAAATTTTACTAATTTTTGGTGAAAAATATTGTTCAACTATCCAAGTTTCTCTCTCCGTTGGTGCTTTGGGAAGTGAATAAGGGAAAGGTTCAAAAGTTTATGCATGCTAGAATAAAGATGAGAGGAAGTACCAACGTAGCCTCCAAATGGGATGTTGAAATGTGGCGAATGAAAACCCAAATTTTTATGAGTCTTTATAATAATAATCTTCACTAATACTTTCTCATCTTAATTTATGTGATATAATTTGACTCGATATAAAATTTAAAAATAACGGTAGACTTTTGAATTTTATGGTATAAAATAAATTAAAAATATTTGTATGATTATAGATCATCTCGTTAAATGTAAAGGTAAAAACTAAAGTTAAACTATTATAAAATAAGAAAATGTATCATTCTTTTTTGGACTGACTAAAAATAAAAGTGTATCATATAAATTGGAACAGAGGGAGTAACATTTTACTATAACAATTATGTTTTCTATGAAACTGATCTTCTATGTTATGTTATATTATTATATTTTGTATAAAAATATTTTACTATAGCACCAAAAAAATATTAGAATGACAAAGTTATTATAGAGAAATTTAACTTTATTGTAAGATTGTATTAATCTCCTTTGAGGAGTATTTCTCATTAATACAAATATATATAGTGTGTACAATATTGAATCCTAATTGAACAATGATCTTATATATACCATAATTATACACTACTATTAATTAAAAAATATACGATGAATATATGATAATATTCGCTAATACACCCCCTCAGTCGGAGCAGGAGGAGGCCGTACACTGAGACTGGATCTGAAGTCTAAGAACAACTGTCTAGGAAGTCCTTTAGTGAAGATATCTGCATACTGATACGAAGAAGGCACATGCAACAGCTTAACATGACTTATAGCAACCTTCTCACGAACAAAATGTATATCCATCTCAATGTGATTGGTTCTCTGATGCTGAACCGGGTTATGAGATAAGTAAATTGCAGATATGTTATCACAGTAAACCATAGACGCCTTACGCAAGGGACAATGAAGCTCCAAGAGAAGGTTTCGGAGCCAACAGATCTCAGTAACAGCGTATGCAACACCTCTATATTCTGCTTCTGCACTCGATTGGGATAGGGTGGCTTGTCTCTTGGCAGACCACGAAATGAGATTATCTCCTAAGAATACACAGTAGCCGGAGGTGGAACGCCGCGTGTCCGGATAGCCTGCCCAATCAGCGTCCATGTACAATATCAACCTGGTCGGTGCAGAGGGGTAGAGATGCAATCCATAATTAAGAGTGCCCTCAACATATCGAATGATACGTTTAAGAGCTGTAAAGTGAGGCTCTATGAGGGCATGCATAAACAAACACACATGCTGAACAACATAAGCAATATCAGGCTTGGTGAATGTAAGATACTGAAGCGCACCTACAAGGCTCCTATAAAGAGTGAGATCGGACACTGGATCACCATTAACATCACTGAGTTTCGACTTCGAGTCAATCGGAATAGACATGATATTGCAATTTGCCATTTTAGCTCTGTACACAATCTCCTCCGCATACTTACGCTGACACAAGAACATAGTATCTACAGATCTAGTCACAAAAATTCCCAAGAAGTAACTCAACTTCCCCAAGTTGGTCATAGCAAATTCGGATTTAAGCTGAGCAATGATCTCATTTTTCAACACATCAGAAGAGGCAGTCAGACCCAAACCCACCCAACCCTCAATAAGGCGAGGGAATGAGTCATCAATATGATCCAGCACGTTATAGACACATGCATGACTGCGAAAAAGTTCAACCCACGAAGAATATTGACCATCTTCTTGATCAAGAACCACATGAATGAAGTTCTTGACGTTGGTGACGGCGAAATCCGGATGGAAAGAAGGAGTGGAGGAGGTCGTAGGTGGTGTGTGGGTGACGACTGGGGAGGAAGACGAAGTTTTGGAAGAGGTGGGAGTAGCCATGGGATCCAGTAGAGGGCTGAAATTAGGCTAGGAAGAGAAAGAGAAGAGAAAAAAAATTAGGGTTTATGTGGGGGAGGGGGTAGTTGCCGGCGTGGGGTGGGGGGATTAGAAGTAATTTTTAGGTGTTTTAGGGTTTGACTCTTGATACCATGTAACATTGTATTAATCTCCTTTGATGAGTATTTCTCATTAATACAAATATATATAGTGTGTACAATATTGAATCATAATTGAACAAGAATTCTATATTTACCATAATTATACACTACTGTTAGTTACAAAATATATGGCGAATATATGATAATATTCGCTAATATTTATAATACTTTAGCCTTTATGATTATGACATCTATATACTCCCCTCTTAAACTAGAAGAAGCTCATGGGAAGGTAAAAAAATTGGTAAGAGCCGGGCAAAGGGAACAATAGGCTTTATTTGTGTTTGGATATTTTGGAAAAATAATTTAAAGTTTGAGTAATCTTACACCATGTTTGGATGGTTGTTTCCCGTGGTTCATTATTGTATCGTTTTCTATTAAACCATGTTTGTTTTCATTGTTCTTAAAATGATGTTGTATGGTGTTGTAAATCCATTGTAATTTCGTGATTTTTGCGTGGTTATGTATTTCATTTTCCATTATACCCCACCCCACTCACCCACCTTTCTCACACCCACCCAACCCTCCCCCCACCTTCCAACCCCACTACCACTCTATCACCTACCCCCACCAACCTCCACCAATACACCACCACAAACACCCACCTCCTCCATCACACCCAAACCCACCAACCCCCACCATCTACCACCCACCACCACACTACCACTCACCACCCACTACCATCGACGACCGCCACCACTACCCACCCCCACCCAACACCCCACCGCCCCACCCCACCACCACAACCACCCACCCCTCCATCACACACAAAACCACCAACCCCTCCATCACACACAAACCACCAACCCCTCCATCACACACAAAACCACCAACCCCACTCTTTACCACCCACGACCCTCCCACCCCACACGCCCACCACCACCATCCCCACCCTCATCCCACACACCCCTACACCAACTCACTACCCCACCACCACCCATGACCCCAACCCCACACCCCACCGCCCTCACCCTACACCACACATGACCCCTCACCAACCCTTACCCCCCACACAGTCTACCCCTTCCACTACCCCCACCAATCACCTACTTATTTTTTAAAGTTTTATTCTTTACCTTAATTTTATTAATATATAAAATTAGTATGTAATTAAGGGTTAAGAGTATTTTAGTAAACTTACATATTATTATACAATACCTTACAGTCAAACCAAACAATAAAAATATCATTAAACAACAATAAACGATACAGTCTATCCAAACATTGTGTTCATTAATACAGTACATAAAATACAATATCATACCATACTATACATTAATGAACCATGGGAAACAACCATCCAAACAGAGGGTTAGTAAATAATTAATATTTGGATAGACATATTTTTTAATTTAAACCGAAGAATTAGTTGAAAGCACTTGATCAAATTATTATCATTTCACTTTGATTCCAGTCGATTTTAGAAGTCACTCCCTCCCGTTTAAAGTTTGACACTGCAAATACCAAACGGAGTCCGAAGTTCCTTTTGTCTATAAAAATATATTTTTAAAAAATAATTGAATTTCTTATTTATATTCTAGTGTTAGATAAGTAAGTAAAAAAATATATCTAAAAAATATTTATATGTAATACTATGGAGGTGGGGAGTGGGGTTTGGGGGTGGTGGAGTGTGGGGTGGTCAAGGGATGGGGGTTGAGGGTATTGGATGGGTGCGGGGAAGACTATGAACTTGGAATGTCACTTATGAAAGTTATTTTTCCTACTTTCATTAAGAAAGGTATTTTCTCCTGTTTAAGGAACTTGTTTTCTACAATATTTTGACCATCCAAACATAAAAATAATAGAAGATATTTTATGAAAAATATTTCCTCTTTACCAAACACACCCTAATTAAGATCACTGATAGTTGCTGAACAAATCGTCACTTCTGACGCAATCCAATCTTCGTTCTTTTTCTTCTTAAAAATAAATAGATCTCTTTACTTGTATGATTTATATGTATCATATTTTTTCAGAAAAACGATTCTATTGATAAATTTGGTATGAGATCAATGATCTCGCTGAAATTGATATTTCAATCTTTTTTCTTAGAACATATTTTGACTCCTAATTCAGTTATTATTCTCTTATTCATTACTCAAAAGATCATTCTACTTATTGGAAATTATTTAATGATGTCATTTTTCCTTTTGTAAAAACAAAGTCTCATATCTTTATCTATATCACTTTGAAAATTACTTTATTGGAATTTATATAAACCCGAGCAACAGAAACTGATATGAAAATTTTATTTAGTTTCTCTCCCCGCACCCCAAATCATATTATTAGAATGAAAATACATGCTATAATGTGCGGTTAATGCCACTGTTAGGGGTGGCAATTGGATGAATTTGATTTGGTTAAAAATGATTTTGAACAAATATGGGTTGGATTTCAACATGCCCATATTTTTCGTAGGTAAATATGAGTGGGATGATAAATGAGTGAGTTGGTTATGGGTTAGCTCAAATTGTATAAATGTAATATTATTTCAAGTGTAATGTTATAATATTTTCTTTAAATTAAATTAATTTTTCATATATTTATAATTATAAATAATTTTTTTCATTTTTTATAAAAATTAAATATATAAAATAGAAAATATGTGTGTGTGGGGGGGGGGGGGGGGAAGGGAAAATCAGGGGTGGAGGTGGTAAGAAAAAAATTCTTATTTTTAATTTTTTTTATAAAAGTAAAATATATGAAATAAAAATGTGTATGTGGGGGGGGGGGAGCGGGGTGTGGGAAAGAAAACATTTCTCATTTTTATATTTTTTTATAAAAATAAAATATATAAAATAGAAAAGTGTGGGGAGAAGCGGGGGAGTGGCGGGTGGGGTAAGAAAGTTTTATTCACTTTTTATAAAAATAAGATAAAATATATGAAATAGAAAATGTTTGGGGGAAGGGGGGAAGGGAGTGGGGGTGGGGTAAGGGTCATGGTGGGAGGTAAGAAAAGTTTCTCATTTTTTATAATTTTTTTACAAAACTAAAAATAAATATATAAAACAAAAATTTCGGAGGGGCCAAAGGGGTGGTTAGTGGGGTGGACGGTGGGGGAGGTTGGAAGGGGGAGGGGGAGTAAGGGGTGGCATAGAGGTGAGTGGAGTGTAGCCTGGAGTGGGTTGGGTTGGGGTGCGTTGATGTGTTTTTTATCGATCCGAAAAATGTTTTCTCTCAAATTTATATTTTCTCCTATTTTGGAAAAAATGAGTTGTTATTGAGTCTAGTGAGTCATTATATATGGGTACCCATATTTTACCCATATTTGCCCGTATTTTTATGAGTTAAGAAGAGAATTGAAGCCCATATTTACCCAACATCTCCACTTGGAACCATGTCAATCATTTGAATTGTATTTTCGGTGTATGAAGATTGAATGTGTCGTTCTGATTATATTGAATGCGGACTGCTTCCCCCATCGTGATGGATTTCGATTAAGTCCATGGCTAAATCCTTCAGCATGATACATAAAAGATACTTACTGAAGAAATCTTTATATTACTTTTTCTGATCTTAATATACCCGGACACCCATATCGTTGTGTACGATCACTGATGACATCTGTCACTAACAATGTATTTAATCTCCAAGACTTGAAGTGTTGTATCTATTCCTAGTACAACAGTAATTACAGAGATCAAGCTACCGAAATTCGAATTGAAGTCGTATAAAATTCCTTCGAGTCTAAAATCTACGTATCTTCCTATTTAATAAAATTAATCATAAACACATTATGTATAGAATTAAGATACATATATAATAGATAGGTCATAAACAAAATCAGCACATTACAAAATCAATATATATACCACATTCTTACAACTTTCGTACATATCGTATCAACAACTTTTCATGAACCAGATCATATCCTTTTAAACAGATAAAATACATAATGTATTTGGAGTTCAAATATATTCACCTGATATGTCTCATCTTTCAATGCGTTGTATCAAATGTTGGAAATACTCTAATTCTCAAATTTTCTAGAAATGTCGTCACAGTTTCCTTTGTAAACAGGACTATTCAAACATTCAAGCAGTCCAAACATATATCCAATGACACACAGGGAAACACAGTATCAAGATAACATCAATCGACCTCACACGATCGCTTAAACTTATAAAATTTAGAGAAAGTTTAGCCATAACTTACCTTAATATCCTCTTGCTAACATCCGAGTTGCACTTGCTTCAGAAATGTGGTTTACATAAATTGCATGGTCCGATAAACTGAATAGGAATATAGGGATCATACCGCACGGATACTAACAGGAAGCTAGGATCTGAATCATTCTAGTAGAGCGATTTTTAGGTTCCGTAACCTTCTTGAAAGAGTTCTTTAGGATTAAGGATTATCTCGTTCTATCGTTCGATCAGATTACACTGACATACATTATTGATATATCCTCAACTTTCACATAGTTGTACTTTTCTTCTACACAATTTCCTGACGGTTGTACATTGCCTAAGATGTTGTATTATGACATTCGAGATATTGAATTCTGACATCTTAGCTATGTCCTTCCCTTCTGGGTCATGATTTTCATCTTATGATGGAATTTAGGTGACAGAGTTCGTAGGCACGAAACATAAGTAAGATGATGATGAAAGATTGTGGCACAGTGATCGCCAAAGTCGAGAACGCGAAAATAGTAGAGTTATTCAAATCAACTTGTCCTATGCTCTGCTTATTCCCCTCTCGGTAGTGTCCTTATGTGGTACATAAGTTTTTGGCAGCCTACTGGTCCAAAAAAATCTTTCATCAATACATCTCTTTTCCACTCTTATTTGAAGTATTTTCTGAATAAATGTCTCTAATTGGAACTATGCTCTTCTTTCTGGTTACTACCTTTGACAACTGAGTTCGGTATTATGACCTTGAATACTCTTAAACAAAACCTTCCTCCCTTATCAAGTTGAATTTTGCTTCCCACATCAAATCTCCTAATTCGTTTCCTTGTTGATCTGAGTATTCTCTCATAACTTATTTTCTTAAATCTAATATTATCCTTTGGGTTCCTTCCCTTTTCGTGACATAGGAAGATTTCCACTCTTTTACCATGTAGTTCTTTATTTATCAATCTGATAATATTTCTCTTACTAGTCATCGCTGCTTATTCCAAACTCCTTCCAAACTCTATGCATTTCCTCTCGTACTGGACCCGGTAGTCTGACCTGAGATTTCCTTGGTTATTTTAGGACGGGATAATGAAGCTTCTGAATACTCGGAGCTTCTTTTAAACTGGTCCTTTAATTAGCCGGTTGTCTTAATGAGCAATCGTACAATGACTTGAGATAGTTGTCAAAATTGTCTTTCAATCAAATTTTGACTGTATAGCCAGACTTAATTGTTACCGTGTAGACTGACTAGTCACTTTGGCATTAATATCCTGATTACGTAATGGTCCTTAAAGATCCTCGGTCACTCAATAATTCATATGTAATATCTTAATTTCAAGGGTAACTCTTTTCAAATGCTATTACTGGATATCCTTAATCCTTGGGTCTTGATAAGATTATCGCTATTACCTTTACTTTGTATTACAAAACCTCCCAATGAGCTCTACACAGGGTGCCCGATCTAGGCACTCTTCAAATTCCTAATATAAGGGAGACCTCATTTACTTACCGCCTTCGGGAATATCATCCGGTTTCTATTACAGCTGACCACTTGTTACTTCCTCGGCGATGCTACGAATCTCAAGATAGGCTCGTCCTCTTTAAGCTTTTCTTATACGAAAAGTTTTATGCGATTAAACCTCAAATCCTTCAAACCATGTTCTTCTTAATCCATAACATACATAATCAATCCAATTATCCAATTCTATTCATATTTAGAGTGAAACAACTTCTATTACGAAGATTTCATAAGTTTACAAAGTTTTAATTATGAAAATCCTTTCATAAGTTTCTCCAAATTATCAATTAATCATAAATATAAGTAGAGGAGGATGAAATATACCTTTACACATCCAAATCACCCTAAAACAGCGAGCTTACTCCGTCTTCAAGGTTTTCCAAAATCAGCTTAATGCGGAGAAGATGAGTCCTATGGTAGTTACGGAATTTATGGCTTTAATCTTGTGTACTTGACCTTTGATTTGATCTTGGGGTGTTAGAATATCATGGGGAGGGTTTGGGGGAGAGTCTAGGGTCGTTTGGAGAGAAAATGAGCCTCAAATTGAAGGAACTCAATTTAAAGCCATCAAAAATTATGCATTGTCGTAGATTGACGGCCCGTCAAATGTTTGACGGTCCATTAACTTGGACAGTCAATCCAGCCCTGAGAACCAAAGATTTCAGATAATTTGACGATGGAATATACCTTTACACATCCAAATCACCCTAAAACAGCGAGCTTACTCCGTCTTCAAGGTTTTCCAAAATCGGCTTAATGCGGAGAAGATGAGTCCTATGATAGTTACGGAATTTATGGCTTTAATCTTGTGTAATTGACCTTTGATTTGATCTTGGGGTGTTAGAATATCACGGGGAGGGTTTGGGGGAGAGTCTAGGGTCGTTTGGAGAGAAAATGAGCCTCAAATTGAAGGAACTCAATTTAAAGCCATCAAAAATTATGCATTGTCGTAGATTGACGGCCCGTCAAATGTTTGACGGTCCATTAACTTGGACAGTCAATCCAGCCCTGAGAACCAAAGATTTCAGATAATTTGACGATGGCTTCTTGCAATTTGACGATCCGTCAAACAGCTTGACGGTCAGTCAAATTCCCCGTCAGGTTGCACAGTTTCCCGTTTCCATTGAAACGTACTTTATTCGATCTGTTTAACTTCCAAACACTCCGGTAACTCCATAGACAAGATGTAAACCTTTAGTACCCTTTCGTAAGGTCGTACCTACTTCCGGAACTTCGATATCCCTTGATGACATGGCGGAACACGGAATTACGGGGGTAACACCATACGTAAATAATTTTTTTTCGACAAAAGAGTTCAATCAAGATTTAACTTGTCAATTGTCATTTATATAAATGACAACATTATATACCTTGGAATTCTCCCATTTCCTTCACCTGTTTAAGTGAAGAAGTGGATACACATCCATTGGTTTTGCATACTTCTTGCGGATAAATATTTATCTTATAAAAGTTCTTTACTGGCAAATTGTTTATATTTCAAATGGTACGTCTTCTAATAATCTAAATGTCGTTGTTATTGTATTAACTAAATATATTTTATGCAAAAAAGATATAGATAGAGATATTACTAGATAGTGTCCATATAAAAACCTGATCAACGTGAAACCTTTTTGATATGCTACTTCGCTATGCTCGTTCTAAGGGTTACTGGGAATAAAATTTTTGATCGCACTTAGTGTTTATACTGTTATATAGTGAACTAATCAAAAGTTAAAGTTATAATATGTAATTATTAATATGATTTAGGAATAAAAGTGTAAGTTTTTTATTGGTATGATGACACCGGGTGTCGATAAGTTTGGTGGGTGCTTGTTTATTTGTATATGCACGTGAATAATTTTACCGTTAACTCTCTCTATAATTCTCATTCGTTATAACAATATTTTATTATAACGATCTGATCTTCTCCGGAATCGATTTTTATACTATATTTTACTTTTCTATAACAACATTCTGACTATAAAAGCAGTAACATTCATTATAGCGGTACAATCTTTATAAAATTATCTTTCTATAACAACCATACTCAAATATCATGTAATAATATTTTGTAAGAAGTATATTATGTATAAGAAAATATTAAAATATTTATGGTAATCATCATTAATGTCATACACATAGTAAATTTGAAGTACGAAAAGTCAACTATTAAGCTTTGAGACAACCTTCAAGGAAAAGCTATCGAATTCCCTTTTGCTGAAAGTTTTGACAAAATTCTTCGTTAATTCAAGCGTTATATTATAACTAAGAGACTGAAATTTATAAAACAACCTACAATCGCAGAACTCTTACGTCAAACCTGAAATATTTGAATTCTCAATTAATTTTAAATGCATATGTTCTTTAAATTTAATTTTTTTATCAGTACGGTACAACTAGTTATAAATTTATTAGTAATTTATTCATCTTTTTAATTTTTAATTAATGAGATATGAAAATCAATTGAAATTTTAAAATTAACAAATACTATATTATTTTCGTTTATAACATAAAAAGTACACAAAAATTATTGGTTGCGTATTTTTGTTTATAATAGCTAAATGAGATCTAAAAAAACATCAAATGTTAGTATACATCTATAATAGCACCTCACTATAGCAACCATAAAATTTTCGGACAAATGATGCTATTATAGAGAGATTTGACTGTACTTAATCAGTGTAATTGACTTCTTAAAGGGGGTTACTCACCATATATTATAGGTTACAAATCAATACTCATTAAATAGTTTCCTACAATTAGTGATCTAGATTGTATTTAAATATCTTCTATATGTCAGTACATATAGCCTAATTGAGTTGAGTTTAATTAATATCCACCGATAGTGTAAAGAATTCTTAAACTAACATATCATTTTTTTGCGTATGAATGTATACATACATATATGTCTTGTATATACACTTTTTAACACCTAATTATGATTAAATGATATGTAGCACTTTAATTTATTGATTTTTAAAATTAATTATTTAATTAAGTATAAACACCCGATGCAGATAAATATTTACCTTGTTTTCATTAACAATTGTTTCACCTTATTTTCAAGATTAAAGATTTTATTTTTGTACCTTTACCAACGAGGCAACGATAGGCAATTAGTGTAATTGATGAATAATAGGCTTTAGTATTGGTCAATTATAGATGAACCACCACTTTGATTGAAGTTTACTCGAAATAGCGGTGCACATATATTCACTTCTTCGCCCAGCAGTGGCTAATACAAAATTGGATTTTCTCCAATAACTAATGGAATAATTACACCCAATGTTAATTAGGGTACTAGTGCTATCAAAATTAACCTACCTTTTTAAATCTTACAAAAAATGGCCCACTCCCTCTTCCTCCTTCCTCTCTCTCTCTGCAATCACTCCCTCCTCCTCCCCTCTCTTTCTTCTTCGCCGGCATCCCAACGCCGCCATCGACGGTCGACACCACCGGAATCATCCTCATGTAGGAGCTCCGACCACCATCATCAAAACCCACAATCGCTATCCTCACTGCTTCGCATGCCCTTCTCCCTCTCGTACTTGTCTCATTCGTTGCGAGGAGATTCTAGCTCTGGTGAACCGGAGCAGCCATCAACCAAACCGCCATGATGCCGCCCCTCTCCCCCTCCTCCCCATCACTGCCGACCCTTGTGGGAGCTGCCATCTCTGGCAAACTCCCACCAGAGCTCCAGCGAGAACACCTACAACCCCTTGCTCTCTGCCACACTTCCTCTTTCTTTCTCCGACAACGATGATTTTTTCGGCGGCTCAGTTCTGACCGCCCCCTCCGCGAGGTGACCTAGATATAATCAGAAATTACCTAGATCTAGATCTATCGAAAAACTCATGGAGGTAGTGTTGCAGTAGCCGGAGGTGGAGCGCATGTGATGGTGGTGGGGGTCGCCGGAGGTGGTTGAGGTTGGCGATGGAGAAATCGGGAGGGATATCGGTAGTGGGTGTATAATAGTGTATACTATTGTATATGGGTGTATATATGTATATATGGGCGGTTATGTATATAGGTATATAGATATGTATACACCTTCAAACACCTATATACATAATATACTTGTCTTTTGTATATTATTGTATAATACTATATAAAAGTGTTTGTGGGCAAAAAGCGTTGCAATCTAAATTTTGAGCTTTTTTTTTTGCAATGTAAGTGAGCAAATTGTATTTTTTGAAATTTCCCCATAAATAATACGGCTCAAATAGTATTTCATACAAAGATTAATCTGGTCAACTAGTGTTGTAGTCTAATATACAGTCAGATTTTTTATAACGATATTATTTGTCTGAATTTTTGACTGCTATAATGGGGCGTTATAATATAGAACATATAACATAAAAAATATGAAAGTCAGTTTTAAATAAAACATGACCATTGTAATGAAATGTTATTATAGATGAGGACTATTATAGATAAAATTTTATATTTATTTTATATTTTAATTTTACTAAATTTTAAAAAATTTATATGGTAAGAAATCTGAAAATATTACATTAAGATAGTTTTTGTAGGATTAGTTATTCTTTTTTTGAAAAAAGAGTTTTTCTTGCTCTTCTACTAGGGGTGAGCGGGTCCGGATACCCTAACTTTTTTGAACTACCCGGACCCTACCCAGTAAAATATCGGTTCCTAAATTTACTACCCGTAACCTACCCGTAGCAATCATTACCTGGAACCTACCCGGACCCTGCGATTCCGGGTAGGTTCCTGGGTACCCGAAATCGGTGTTTCTTTGTGCAAAATAATGCCTTCAAATAACATCTTTGATTTAGGAATAAACTCGTCTGCTTATCCTCTGAAAGCCAGTGCCACAAAACCTATAAAGAATCCTTTCGAAGCAAATATCCCAAGAATGTTTCAAAGATTTGCTTTGGTTTTCGTTTCAACTTTCTTTTTCAATAACTTAAAGGATTACATAGTTTAAAAAATCCAGTTTTTCAATTTTCTACCGCTTTTGGCTTTTTCTGTGCTTATGATTGTCACTCTGTATTATTTGATTTATTTCTTGATGGTGAAAGTGACCGTTCTGCATTTGGTTTCCCCCCCCCCCCCTTAAATGGTGTACTTTAGTATGACTTTTTTTTATTAACTAAAAAATAATGGAATTAAAAAAGTAAAAATATTTAATATTTCATAGGTTTCGGGTATCTGTTCTAGGTCCGGGTACCCTGTCTCTATTTGCCGGAACCAGAATCGAACCCGACATTGATCGATTCATAATTTTACTATCCGAAACCTACCCGTTATTATAATATATCTACCCGGAACCTACCATTTAGTGTCGGTTCCAATCAGGTATCAGGGTACCCTGTACCCGTGCTCACCCCTATCTTCTACTATTGAAAATTGTTAAATATTATCCTTCATTATATTTAAAGAATATATAGCATGTTTCACTTTACTGATGTAAAGTAGCTGATAAGCATTAAGTGTTGATAATCATTTTTAAGTGTTGAAGCTGATTTAATGAATAAATAGTTACATATTTAGATACAATTGTTGAAACCGATATTAAACAGCTAAGTACTTTTTTCGGTTAAAATGACTTAAATGTGTTTAAAGTTATTTACACTAATAACGACGTGATTTTACAAGATTTTAAATTTCAGATAAATTCAAATATAAGTAATTCATGATTCATTTATTTTAACACAAAATTTCAAGAGTTGACATCCAAATGTTAAAAGGTTTCATGTTTTCGATTTTACTTCTTTTTTAAATTTTATACTTATGGATAATATTATTTTTCTTCCGATTTGATTCTCTCTTGAAATCAATAGTAATTATCTTCTATATGAAAGGGTTCCATGCTATACAAAACCCACAAATCAAAGCCATTGATGTTAAGTTGGAGAAAGGTTCCATGCTTGGTCGTGGAACTCGAACAATTACTAAAAACTATTAGGGAAAAATTATTTACCGAAAATAATGTCATGAAGAGCTGCAAAAATTTTGTGGACGTTGAAGAAGTGGAGGAATTTTTAGATTTGGAAGAACAAGTGTGGGAGTGAAATCAAAGAAAGTGTTAGGCATTTTATTTTTAAAAAATGTATTTTAGGGATTACGTAAAACTATCAGGGATAAAATTGTAAAATAACTGGTTAAACCAAAAGTGCTTATAAGCTATAAAATTATAAATTGGGGGTGAACAACTTATGGCTTATGACTTATTTTGTCTTATAAGCACTTGACCTCGTAATGACCCGTTCGGTCGTTTAGCTTTGACCAAATTATCCTTCCCATAGACCCTTTTCAGGGTTTGTGACTCGCGCGGATGGGTTACACGGTTCCCGAGATAAGTTGGATAGGTTTAGGAGAGAAAAATCTAAGTTTGAAGTTTTGAAATGGAAAGAAATGGCCCAAAGTTGACTTTTGAGTTTACGGGTTCATTTTCGAGTTTCGTCGCTTTCGGTAGGTCCGAAACATCGTTTATGACTTATTCGAGTCTTTGGTTTGCTTCCCGAGGCGTGCAGTTGTGTTTTTATCCTTATTTTGTTAATTTGTGAAGTTTGGACAATTTGTAAAAAGTGTGTCGTAGCATTGTCGAATGATTATTTCGAGTGCGCAAACAAGTTTGTAGCATCATTTACACTTGTGTAGCATATTTGGTTTGTGTCCGTGAGGTCTTGAGTGAGTTTCAGATGTCCGATAGAAGTATTATGGTTTTGCTACTGCTGCTTTTAGTGGTGTAGCGGATTCTGGCCGCATCTGAGGAGCCACTTATGCGGAAGTTGGTTCGCAATTGCGAGCTCTGAAGGATTTGGGAATGACCACATCTGCAGAACCTTGCGCGCAGATGCAAGCCGCTTCTGCGGGGTCATCTCCACTTTTGTGCATCTTCGGCATTTTAAGTGTGGCCGCTTCTGCGCCATATTTTCACAAAAGTGAGGTCACTCCTTTGAGGAAAGATCCGCAAGAGCGGGATCGCTGGTTCTGAAACATTAAAAGACCCTAATTCCGAAAATCATTATTCACTTCTCACTTTTCTCAAGTCTAACCTCGATTTTGAATGAATTTCAAAGGGTTTCCAACCATTCCAATCTTGGGGTAAGATTCTCACCCTATTTCCATAAGTTAATCAATGTTTTACTCACTTTAATGGTGCTTGTGATGTGATTTTGGGGGAGAAACCTAGGGTTTGTCCCTAATTTTTAAGAGAGTTGTTTTATGAAATTTTGTGTCAAGAATGGGCCTTATATTGATTAATTCGCCAGTTTTGGACTATGTAATACATAGGAAAACGATGGATAGGCTTAAATTTTGGATTTAATCTATGATTTTTCAAATGAAAATTAGGGTTTTCCTAAATTGGGGGTTTTCAATTTTCAGGGCAATTGAAGGCCTAAATATGACTAGTTTCTTATATACCTTAGGGATATGGATATTTAGACCATGAGTAACATAATTCACTATTAAAGTTCCGATTTTATCCTTGTGGATCCGTGGTCGCTTAGGGGGTGGTGTCATGGATTTTTTGTTAGGTCTTACCTTTATGTATGCATTTAGAACTATGTGTTAATGTAGAATCTATGAATTAGACTACAATCATTCGGAGGTACTACAAAAAGGCAAGGCCTTGACGTGAGATTAGTTCGTGGTACCTGCTCGGCCGTGAGGTAGGCTACGATTTTCTCTATGAGTCTCCGATAGATACATGTAGTATTTATAACTACTGAGGGGTATTTGGTGTGATGGGGTCCCACATTAGTGATTATGATGAGCACTTGGGTGAGTACGGTGTATTTATGTTTGAGAGATCATACTTAGGTTGATTCCGACTTCTGTTATGTGGGCTTGTCGCCATGATTGATCTTATTTGTGATTGTTGATTAACATTATTCATCATTCTATGCCTCCTGATATGAAAAGACATATTATGTGAAATTATGTGTTATTGATAATATTGAGGCATATGACATTCATCTCTTGAACGTGATTTCATCTCATGCTTCATAATTACTTGCTTTATTTACCATTGCGTTCAAACGCTCATATTGTCTTGAAATTAGAATGAAGTTGGTTATGGAATGTTGTTTGTCCGATGAGACTTGGAAATAAAGGTAAATGATACTGTTATGAGATGATTTGGATACTGAGATGATGTGAAATGATATGGCTCGACAAATGAGTCTGAGATTTGGTACTCGAGCCAATCTGATGGATCATTCTGATTGGTTGTGAATGATATATTTGCATTCACGGGTTCCTCACGAGTTATGACTACAATGCAACATACTGTGGCATGTGTATACCATGTTTGGAAGGTGTCATGGATTCTTTGATAGGTCTTATCTTAATGTATGTATTTAGAATTATGTGTTAATGTAGAATCAATGATATTAGACTGCGATCATTCGGAGGCACTACGAAAAGGCAAGGCCTTGGCGTGGGACTGAGTTCGTGGCACCTGCTCGGCCATGAGATAGGCTATGATTTTCTCTATTAGACTTTGATAGATACATGTAGTATTTATAACTATTGATGGGTATTGGGTGTGATGGGGGTCCCACCTTAGTGACTCTGATGAACACTTGGGTGAGTACCGATGTGTCATATTTGGGGGATCATATTTAGGTTGATCCCGACTGTTGTTATGTGGGCTTGTCACCATGATTGATCTTATTTATGATTGTTGATTGAAATTACTCATCATTCTATGCTTGATGATATGAAAAGACAGATTATGTGGAATTATGTTTTATTGATAATATTGAGGCATATGTCATTTATCTCTTGAACATGATTTCATCTCATACTTCGTGATTACTTGCTTTATTTACCGTTGCGTTCATACGCTCATAATATCCTGAAATTGGAATAGAGTTGGTTATAGAATGTTGTTGGTCTGATGTGACTTGGAAATAAAAGTAAATGATATTGTTATGAGATGATTTGGATACTGAGATGATGTGAAATGATATGGCTCAACAAATGAGTATGAAATTTGGTGCTCGAGCCAGTCCAATGAATCATTTTGATTGATTGTGAACGTTATATGGACTTTGCGGATACCCTATGGGTCATGACTACGGGATAATGTACTGTGGCATGTGTACACCAGGTTTGGAAGATGGCTAGTGCATTGCATTACATCATATTTCATACCATTGCATCATTTCATTTGCATCACATTCTTAAATGTTGATGATGTGTTTACTTGTTATGTGCGATTAGATAATACAAATTGAAAATGGTTGGTGTTCTCAGTGTAAAATGATATTAGCAATAGAGTCTAACAGTTTCTTCTTTAGGGGAATGGAGATTGAATCTTTAAAGGGGGTAATTGTCTTGTTTAACAAAAAGTCTAGACCATTAAAGAAACACCATCCTTAGTGACGTAAGAATCGACATGTGTGAGTTTATATATGCTTTCGTTGATCCTAAAAATGTGAGACTCATTAATGTATTCACTTATTCGAGGGAAAATGAGTTCATCTAAGGCTAAATATGTATAAGAGTTCATAGGGCACGAAAACTAACGAGATGTGTGGTTAGATGTAATTTAGGAACAATGGACTTAAGAAGGTATTTATGAATTAGGGTATATTTCATATGTGCTCTTATATGGATAGAATGTGATGTCGTTGTTTTTCCTTATTGTATGTTTTGTCTATCTTTATGCTCTAAATATGTTATGTGAATAGACTAAGGTTGGGTTCAGACCGTTACTTAGGGTGTGGTAGATTTGATTCCTATGGGTGATACGTGTTTCTATGTGCTGATGTGACTTATGTGTTGGTAACAACGATGTAAAATGTAAGATACTTGTGAGTCAACTCAGTTTTTATATCTGTTACATGATACTCGTCATTGTAGGTCTATGATGCTTACGGGGGTACGTTGTGTACTCATACTACACTTGATGCATCGTTTATGTGGATGTAGGTTCAACCATTGATCCAATTACGACTTTAGACGTTCGTGGAGGCTTAGAGTGGGCCACGTATCCTATCAGCGGCCCTGGTCTTCATCTATATTTACACTGTCCTTATTATTTCAAGGCATTTGTTAGCATTATTTTCCTAACTCTATTGTATTCATAGTCGCTCTTGTACAAGTCAAACTAGGTTCTGAGAAAGGATGTGATGCAAAGGATATTTATGAGTTTTTCTAATGAAGCAGTGTAAATTCTTCTATAATTCTTACTATTCCGCAATGTTCAAAAGAATTGTTTAAATAATTTTGGATGGTTCACTTATCGGGGGATAGTGTAGGTGCCATCATGACTAGTGAATTAGATCGTGACAGACCTATAAGTACTTTCAGTGTTTAGCAACCACATAGATAAGTTAAAAAATATTTATAAGCTAGTTTGGCCAGATTATAAGCTTAGCAAACACCTTCATACTTTATCGAAGATAAATTGTAATATAAATCATGCAAAAGAAAATATGTCTAGATAGATATAGTAATCAAGTTTCGTTTCTATGCATTCTACGAACAATAGTATTGGTTTGATGCAAGAAAATTATCGTTTGCAAGGAACAATTTGCCTCATTGATTTTCATATGGTTCAGTAAATTCATAGTTTAAAAATACCTTAAGCATCTCATATTGATAAGAGTTTTACCTTCAGTGGGTAAAGTCAACTATTATTACTATGTTGGGTTGTCCTCTCTTTTAAAAATTTTGACCTACCTTTCAACTAATTAAGAAAATTAAATTAAAGAACCCACTCCAAGGTAAATCAATTTAGATTTTGTTTTTTGGTTGAAACCAATTTGATTATTGTGCTTGTAATTATTTACTCTACGGAATTCAATATGTTCAAAATATTTTTTTAGGTTAACTAGATATAATTAATACTAACATATATATGCACAATTACATACTAGAGGGAGCATTGCTCCGTGATAGTTCAATGATTGTTTTATTTGTTTCTACCAAATCACTATTACATTTCAATATTTAACATTCAAACATAGTTCCTAAAATATGTATCCATACAATTAAAGGAACTATCGAATCGAATTGTGTGAAAAAAAACTTCTTTCTATCTCCTTCATTTGCTAGGAGTTGGTAAGCAACCTTGTTGACCATTGGATTCTCAACTAATACATCAATGACCTACATTTAAGAATTATGATCCAGTATTTTAGAGCAACTCGCCAATAGCTCAAAAAACAATACAAGCATTTTGAATCAAATCAATTGAGAAATTACGATCTCCAATATAAACTTCGCGGGAGACTTTTTAGAAACAAAGTTTAAATACCCTTTGAAATTTGTCAAAATTAACCTTTTGACAGAATTAATTACTCTTTCCTCAAGCATGCCCTTTTTCTTTTTTGGTTAGGAGTTTTACTTACCATGATAATAAACTTAAACGAAATTAAAGTAACTTTTCATGATTTTATTTATTTTTCGTTATGATCTGTCATACAAAATAAAATATTCTCCTTTCGTTCAAGTTTCTTCAGCCTCGCTGCTCGGAAACACCCACTGCTGATCACAATGAGAGACACGAAAGCGCAGATAACATCAGTTGGCGAAGTGGCGTTAAGCATCCTTAGCGGTACGAAAAGAGGGGTACAAGTTATTATCCATTCAAGGAATGAGCTTCCCCAGAGTCAAATCTCGTGGACTACAAGGAAAAGATAGAATCTCGCCCGACAACAGTAGTTGATTCAATAGCAGATGGGTCTAAAGAGAACCTTTCGTTCGATGCTTCTAGGACCACCCCGTCTATGTATTCGGCGCCTCTCCCGATTGCTTGAAGATAGGCACGCGATACGATAAAGGCCCATGGGAGAAAGCAATGAAAAGCCAGGGTAGAGCCTCGGAGCCGACCCAAGCGAAGACCGGCACTCGAAGCAGCCCAAAAAAGGAAAAGTTGTGTAGACAACAGACTCTCCTGTCAGGCATAGCATGAGGCTTACTACACTACAGTAGATCAGGAGTCGATTCATATGAATATGACCAATTAGTTCATTACAAAAAAGAAAATGATTCTGAATTTTATTCATTATCAAACCAAGAAGATAATTATATAGATATGATCTTTTAACATATAAATCGAATAATTATAAAAATAAAAGTTACTCATTTGTTTCTTGATTACCCTTATGGTCAAGGAACATTACTTTTAGATAAATGCTGCACAAATAAACACATTGTCAAATCCTTGTTTGTGATGATTGGTGGTTGTTGGGGGGGGGGGGGATGAAAAATTTAGCGGCTTAAATTGTTTCCAAAATTGTGCAAGCACAAATTAAATTTAAACATAAACTGATAAAGAAATTTGGTCAATTTTTAATTTTCTGTCAAATATCAATTACAATAATTTCATTTATTTCTTTTATTATAAATATACAAATATTCTATTAGCCAAGTTTTGTCTTAGCATGTTCACACTAAAACGTCTAAATTTAGCCATAACTAAATAGATAATAATTAAGTTATTATATCTGTTATACATGGCTTTTTTGGTTTGTTATGAATTTTAATGTTTAGATCAGATCCTCTTGTATATATCTTAAACAAGACATTTAATTAATGACTGACCTTTTATTGTATTTTTCTCCAGATTAGAAATTAAAATTATAAGTGAATCTAACTACATTTATTTTTGAAAAAAATGAAATTGTTGTAATCTGAGCTAGACACATAGTTTTCACTATAAAACCTGTGAAGATGTAACTCATTTTCACTATTCTCCATTTCATAGAGCTTTTTTTTGTGAAAGGTATGTAGTGTCTTCATTTACATTTCCACCCTTTTTAAGGCGATTAGAAATTTATTTACTTATATATATATATATGTGTGTATGTTTATGCTCTTCCTTTTCTCTTAAAGTCATCAAGTTTAATAAATATTTGTGACCTTTATCAGGCCAACAAGATTCATTTGAAAATGAGTTTATCTGCCAGTGCTAGCAGTAAGGTTCAAGGTAAATTTATCAACACTAGCCTTTAAATTAATATATATATATGTGTGTGAGATTCTTATGAGTTGGTGGAATGTTGTGGTTTCATTCCATAGTATCGTATTGAAGTTTATTTATTTATTTTAATCCGGTGAGCTAGTTACATTTTTCTTTCTAGGGGAAGGGCTAATCTTTTCTTGATGTCTCATTTCCTTGAATTCTTGCATTAATTACGTTCTTTTGAGTCGAGGGTCTATCAGACACAATCTCTCTACCCACAAAGGTAGAGGTAAGATTTGCGTGTATTTTATCCTCTTCAGACCCCATTTTGTAGTATTACAGTGGGTATGTTGTTGTTGTTGGAAAAGGGCTAAATTGTCCCCTCAACTATCGAAAATGAAATAATTATTGGAAAAGGGTAAAAAATGCCCTTAAACTCAGGGTGGAGTCAAGTGGATGGAAGGGGGTTCATCCAAACCCCCTCGGTGAAAAATTACACTATA
This sequence comes from Anisodus acutangulus, assembly GCA_029783415.1. Classification (NCBI taxonomy): domain Eukaryota; kingdom Viridiplantae; phylum Streptophyta; class Magnoliopsida; order Solanales; family Solanaceae; genus Anisodus; species Anisodus acutangulus. Next base: position 51,829,974 of record CM056490.1, read on the forward strand.
TACAGAAGATCAAATTATTTTTTATATATAGTAAATGTTGAATCTTCCTGAATTCTTCGTATGTGTAAGATTTTATATTTTGAACTCCCTTATGAAAATTCTGGCTCCGCCACTGCTTAAACTATGTGAAATTGAATAAAATTACCCTCCGTTAATAGTTTGGTCCAAAAATACCCTTGTAGTTACTTAATTGGGTCAAAATGCTCTTTTTTAATAAATAATATTGTTCTTTTTCTTTTTAAACACATTCTTTTCCTTAAGAGAATATTATTTTTTTTAAAATATCCCTCCTCTTTTTTTCTTAAAAATCTGATCTTTATTAAAAAATATATATTTAAAAAGAATTAAATATTTTTATTGAAAAGGGCATTTTTACCCAATTAAGTAAGCTATAAGGACATTTTTGGACCAAACTATTAACAGAGGTATTTGTGCTCAATTTCACATAACTTAAGAGCGTCTTTACTCTTTTCGGGTTAATTATACCCTCCGTTTAAAAACAGAACCAAATATGCCCCCGTTGTTAAGAAAATAGACCACTTATACACTAAAAACTAACAGTTTGTCATGTCATTTTGATACATTTTAAGCTTATGTACCTGCAAACAAGGCGCCGCTATGAAAACAAAAAAGTTAATTTTTAAAATTTCTACTAATTAATTGAATATACCTCTATCATTTTCTTATAAAACCTAACGCTACACATGTATCTTCTCATAATTCATCGGATAAAATATTTGGTTTAATTTCACCATTTAATTTACAGACAATTACTCTACGTGTTGATGAGTCTGAGTATAGTGGAGTGCTCGAATTTGTGTCTGATGTACATTTAAAATATGCAGTGCAATACTTTGATTTCTCACATGAAGTATGCAATAATACTTTATATATGAACTGATTCAGCTTATTGTTACAGTGACATACCCCTACAACGCCCTAATAATACATGACGAATCATCGGATGATGAAGTCATCACAAACATGGCCACATCAGTTAGGGCAGTGGAAGAAATTTTGAACTACAAATTCAAAATAATGTTGTAGTCACTAAATAAAATGTATATCTCATAGACAAGACCATGCTTTAAATGGTAAAATAATGCATTAAAGATTATTTCACACAACACAAATATTATAAATTTGTGTTGCAAGAGCAAGAGAAAGTGATCGGTCTTTTGTTGCTAATCATAACGTTTCGTATTTCTTTAATACAAATTTTCACCTTCCTAATTTAATTTTTGCTTGCTCCTAATTGTTGAAACTCCATGCAAAACTCCCACTTTCATCCAATAAGGAAATTACAATAATGAAACCAAAGTGTCTTCCATGCTAAACAAACATTATAGTAGTTGGATCATGGATGCCTTAGCCTCACATGTTATTCATTCCGATTTTGAAAAATATAACACAATTAAGGTGAAACCCTGGATAGTTGAAATTATATAAAATAAGAAATAACACAATTAAGGTGCATGTAGTGTTGAATATAAGGAAAAACACAACACCATTTAGGTTCGGTACATTTAATAAACTCGTTCTTAAAATAGGTTTTGCTGCCTTTCCGCTTGAGAAGATTGTGTGCTTAATGCAAATAGATTTAGTGGTTACGGGAATCTTACGAGTTTCCGCATCGAACAAATTCTAACAGAAATTTAATTAGAGAAGCAAGAAAAATAATTATATAAATCCCTTTGAATTCCTTGATGTATTCATAACCCCCGTTTTTGTTCGATTTGGTGGTGCTATGCATATTTGTTCCTTCAGTTGAGATTCCTTTTCCTTTGTTTAGTTGTAGTTGTTGGTAATTGTCCTCAAACCGTTATTATACTTTATGGTTCCCGTTAGCCGACTCAACACATCCTTCTCCTCTCACTTAGAATACTTTACTTGAGTTGGAATTTTCATCTCCTCATCTATTGATGTCTACATCAAGAAGGCATCGCCAGATCAAATATTTTAATTTAAGGTCATGTTACAGCCTCTTTTTTATATATACATATATATCTTCTTAAATTAAAGCCATTCATCCATGTTTTGATCACCTCCCCGCGTGGTAACCGATGAATTTCTTTATAGTCGAGGGCTAGGAGTAAATTCGCCCAGGGAATAATTCGGCTATCAGTGGATTCGACTAAACACTTAAATTATTTTTGAGTGTTAACAATTGCCCCTACATTAACTCGAGTGTCTGTTGAGTTGATGTATCTGAAAGTAGCCGTCGTTTCAGTCTGACAACCACGCATATCACTTCAATCGTCTTGTCTCTGGCGCATGCAATGATGATAACTTCTGAATTGGGTTTCCCCTTCAACTGAGGTGTCCTTGTTACCATGAATCGGTTCTAATATTTTCTAATTGTGCATTCGAAGAGGTGGCCCTAATTTCTGCTGCCCATCAAGATCCGCCTAAGAAGAAACATCTTTCTGAGGAAGAGAAAAAAAATCCGATCTCTGATTTCTCCCTTTCCGCATAAAAACCCTAATCTTAGCCCTTTTCTTACTCGGCTGCCCTGGCTTCTTCTTAATCTTCTCAAAAGATATACGGGACCACTCTAGCCGATAAATACCTAACTGATGCCTTGGTCCTTGTTGATGAGCGGTTGGTTCTCGCTCCACACGGTAGGCCGGAACAAGGTGACGTTCTTTTATCTCAACATCTTAGCCCGGAGACCTATGACCTTCCCCTCACTTGTGATTGGTTCACTGTCGACCGCTGTCCGGCTACCCTGCACACCTGGCCGACCAAAGTCACCAACTACTCTGCTTGGGTGGATCGGGTTGGGTAGATGACGATTTTGACGACATCTATTCTCCATTAGGTCCGACAGTGTTAGCCGATACTCTTCGGGAAACCCCTCTTATGCCCTAGGTTGTTTTTACTATGGTCTCCACCCTACATGGTCCGTCCCGAGACCATTACGTAGATTGGCAACCGATCTTTGAGCAGTAGGCCATTCCTGAGTGGGTTTATCAGATAGCCGATGACAACCTTTCATTCGCTCAGCGGAGGGTCATGCATCAAGTGTGGGGGCGTATCCTCACGGCTAGGGATCTTTTGGGAGGCTTGAAGCACAACTCCAGGCATAATAAGTTGACCGCGGAGCCCTATCGACCCAATTTTATGGCACGATAATTTGGCCTGACCCAGCATATACCATGGCTTTACCGCAATGTTAATCATCTGACCCGCCGTTGCTCTCTAAGTGCCCAGCAAGCAGAGGAGGTTGCCGCCTATAATCTTTATGAACTTGACCTTTTCGTTTGGCAACCATTTTCTCCAAGGGCCTACACCACTGTTGCTTTCATTGAATGGTAGAAGGTAGCCAAAGAAAAGTTCTTCCAATCATCTCCAGAATTCTACTGCGATCTGCTGATCCAGGAAAAATGAGGTGATCAGATGGTCCAGCCGATGATGAAAAACCTAGCAAACGCTAAGCCAAGGACAAATGAGGTCCCTTCAAAGGTGGCCTTCGTTAATTCGGCTAGACCTACTGCATCTTGGTCCTCCGTCAGGCCGCGACAGCCGAAGAGAAAAGGTGAATTGCATATACGTCAGCTAGATTATTTTTGTGAATTTTTGACTAACATTTCTTATGTGTCTACATCCCCCTCAGGACTTGTTGACTTGGAGGCCACTCCTACTAAGAAATCTCTATTGCCTAGGCGATCCATTTTAAAGCAACCCAGGCTAGGTGAAGGGGTTGTTATCTTTGAGCGGAGGGAAGGCAAATCTCACGAGGCTGAAGTCCCTGAAGAGGATAATGACGAGGTATACCCCTTATCTGCCTCTACTGTCTTTGCATCAGTCATCTTTCATTACTCACGTTCCTTGGTTTTGTCTTCCAGGAGCCATTATTAGTAAGGCGCAGATGGCTGCGTGGAGTGTCTGATACTCCTCTTCATATTGGCGGGTCATCTTTCCTGGCTCATACTCCAGTGCATTCACAAGACTCATCATCGACTGCCCTCAAGGCCATGGATTCTCCTGCCGAAGCAGCCGATCCTTCCTGTGCTAGGGGCAGCTGTAGAGGTATATCCTTTCTCTTATGTTTGATCCTTCACTGCCTCCGGGCTTTGACCTTTATAGTGAACCTTTTCTTTCTGTACAGGAGACTGTTGGTGGAAATCCCTCGACAGAAAACTACCCAGCTGTCGGCTCAGAGGTTCCAACCGAAGTCATCATGGAAGACATTCTTTTGCGCTACTTTGGCTTAGTCAACACTGCACCTCTGCCAGCTTTGCCTGCTGGTGTCCATCGAGAGCGAGTCGAGGAATCTCTTGCCAGGGGAATCCCATCCACCAAAGAGGAGTTACATGCTCTGAGGGCCTCTTTGCTCCGACTGTCGAACGAAACAACGGATTCCTCGGTCCTGGCAGCCACTTATAATGACATGGCTTTGGCTCTGAATGATTTATTTGTTCTATACAGAACGGACAAATATAGCCATGATGAGGCTGTCGCTGTTTTGCAACACTTGGGGTCTCTTCGGCAGGAGGTGGAATACTCTTACCTGGCTAGTATAATGGATACCCAAAAAGAGTCCCCAGAGGTACATACTGTCCCTATTGTTTTAATTTTCCAAAAGTTTTCCATGAAGACCTTCCAGGCCTTCCTCCGGACAGGGAAGTGGAGTTCGCTATATAATTAATTCTGGGTACAAGACCCATTTCTATTCCTCCATATCGAATGGCCCTAGCTGAATTGAGAGAGTTAAAAGAACAATTGAAAGATCTTCTGGATAAGGGCTTTATAAAGCCTAGTGTTTCCCCCTAGGGTGCACCAGTCCTTTTTGTAAAGAAGAAAGATGGTTCGCTCCGAATGTGCATCGATTATCGACAACTCAATAAGGTCACGATCAAGAACCGGTACCCGTTACCAAGAATCGATGGTATTTTTGACCAACTTCAGGGAGCCAATTATTTTTCCAAGATTGACCTTCATTTGGGATATCATCAGTTGAAAATAAATCCTAATGATATATCTAAAACAACCTTTAGAACATGATATGGCCATTATGAGTTCTTGGTCATGTCTTTCGGGTTAACCAATGCGCCAACAGCTTTTATGGATTTCATAAACTAAATCTTCAAACCATTCTTTGATTTGTTCGTGATTGTATTCATCGATGATATTCTAATTTATAGCAAGAGTGCTGAAGAACATAAAGAGCATCTAAGGGTAGTGCTTCAAATCTTAAGACAGGAGAAACTTTATGCTAAATTTTCAAAGTGTGAATTTTGGTTGGAAAATGTGACTTTCTTGGGCCACGTTGTGTCGAGGAATGGAGTTATGGTAGACCCCCAAAAGATAGAAGCAGTGAAGAGTTGTCCAATGCCTACCACCCCGACAGAAATCAGGAGTTTATTGGGTTTCACTAGGTATTATAGAAGATTTGTACAAGGTTTCTCTAGTCTCGCTGCTCTCTTGACCCGGCTGACTCAGAAGTCGGTTAAGTACCAGTGGTCAGAGGCGTGCGAGGCAAGTTTTTAAAAAGTGAAGGACCTATTGACTACTACGCCAGTCCTAACCTTACCATCGGGACAAGAAGAGTTCACAATCTATTGTGATGCCTTTAAAGTTGGACTAGGATGTATCTTGATGCAATTTGGAAGAGTTATTGCACATGTATCTCGACAATTGAAGATACATAAGAAGAATTATCCAACTCATCACTTGGAACTGGCCGCGGTAGTGTTCGCTTTATGAATATGGAGATATTATTTGTATGGGGTGCATGTAGATATATTTACAGATCATACGAGTTTGCAGTACATGACCTTAGCTTTCTTTACCATCCTGAAAAAGCTAACGTGGCGGCTGACGCACTTAGTAGGAGATCAATGGGCAGCTTGACCCACTTGACAATACAAAAGAGAGGTACAAAAATTAGGAAACCTCGGGGTTAGTTTAACTGAGGTCGGTGAAGGTAAGGTGGCGGTGCATGATACCTCTCAGTCTGCCTTAGCTTCAGAAATAAAAGAAAGTCAGTTTGAGGATACGAAGTTTGTTAGATTTCAGGAGAGGATCCAATGGGGAAAACCTTCACAATTTACGTTAGGAGACAATGACGGTACCCTTCGGTATAAGGGTAGGTTATGTGTTCCTAAGGTAAGAGACCTAAGAAAGAAGATCTTGGATGAGGGTCACAACACCAGGTATTCCATTATTCTAGGATTAACAAAGATGTATCAGGATCTCAGGGAAAATTACTGGTGGGACGGAATGAAGAGGGATGTTGCAGAGTTTGTCGGAAGGTGTCTTACGTGTCAATAGGTAAAAGCCGAACATCAAAAAACCGGCGGACTACTTCAGCACATTGGTGTCCCCATGTGGAAATGGGAGGCAATTCATATGGATTTTGTGATTGGTCTACCAAAAACTCGAGAAGGTTACGATTCTATCTGGGTGATTGTAGATCGGCTTAAAAAGTCAGCTCATTTACTACCAGTCAAGACTACGATCGTGGCCGTAGTATGCGCATATTTATTTTAAGAAAATAGTAAGGTTACACGGGATTCCACTACAAATTATTTCGGATAGGGGTTCCCAGTTCACTTCACACTTTGGGCAAAGTTTTCAGCAGGGCCTCAGGACAAAAGTTAAGCTGAGCACGACTTTCCACCAGCAAACAGATGGATAGGCTGAACGAACAATTGAAACGTGGGAGGACATATTGCGGTCTTGTGTGTTGGACTTTCGGGGCAACTGGTTGGACCACGTATATTTAATTGAGTTCGCATACAACAATAGTTTCCATTCGAGCATACATGTGGCTTCATTCGAAACATTATATGAGCGAAAATGTATATCTCCACTTGGATGGTCCGAAGTGGGTGAGACACAATTGTTCGGACCCGAAGTCATCCAAGAAACAAACGACAAAGTGCAGATAATTCAGGAGCGGATCAAACTCGGACCATCGCAAAAGAGATCTCGAATTCCAAGAAGGGGAGAAAGTATTTTTAAAAGTCTCTCCAATAAAGGGAGTGATGCGTTTTGGTAAGAAATGGAAGTTTAGCCCAAGGTTTATTGGACCATATGAGATCTTACGAAGAGTGGGGAATGTGGCTTACGAACTAGCACTTCCACAAAAATTAGAAGCGGTGCATCCGGTATTCCATGTGTCAATGCTACGAAAATACTCGCACGGTCCAAGTCACGTCATCTGAACCCAAGAGATAGTCCTGAACGAAGAGCTCCAATACGAAGAAATTCCGGTAAAGATACTGGATAGACAGGTTAAGAGCCTTAGGAATAAAGATATTGCTTCCGTGAAAGTCTTATGGAGAAATCACTCCACAAAAGAAACAACCTAGGTAGCCGAAGACACGATGAAAGTCGAATATCCATTCCTCTTTGAGTAAGGTAATGAAAATAGGTTAAGTTGTATTTCATGTGTGTGAAATTTGCGTATCTATGTGTATGTGTTACGACCTTATTCACATTAGAGGACGAATGTTTTTTAAGGAGGGGAGGATTTAATGTCCCGTAGTAAATAAAAAGAAAAAATATATATATTTAATATAAGGGAAGGTACGTTTAATTCCCTTAAAAATCTCAACCAAATCCCCCCCCCCCCGCCTTTTTTTTACACCAATCCTAATCACTTCCAAACCCCTCATCCCTAAAAGACTCTAAATCAAAGTCTATCAACTCCTTTTCCCACTCCCTCACAAACACACACACACATCACAATAAGTTTATAGGCACATGTTATATGCATATTTTCTGGAGAGAAAAGAACGCTGAAAAAAGAAAGGGGAGAAAACCAGAATTTTCAGAGAAACCAAGATTAACTTTAGCAATTAAGGAGTTCCGAAAAGGTTTGGTTGGAGTTTGAAAGTTCATTCACGGTTACTCAAAAATCTCAGCATAATCCCTTGTTTTGAGTTACAATACATGTTAGAATATAATCTGGATGTTGAAAGAATGATCGTGAATTTAATGCTAATAGATTATCTAGTAACTAGTTCGGGTCATGAAATTTCAAACTATTTTTCGCTGAGTTATTCCTGTTAGAATTGGACGAAATATTATGGGCTTATACGTCTCTCTTTTTCGGTCAGATTGAGTCCAAGTTAGGCTAAAACTGATATACAATTTGAAAGTTATCGTAGTTTAAAGTTTCTGTCTCGGATCAATCAAAATCCATAAGGCAGAACGTATAACGGAAAAACTGTATAAATGGGTGAAGAATCTGAAAAGTTGTGATGAATAAAAGTTATAGATTTCTCTGTTCTCGACAGTTTGAGACTTTACGGAAATTAATCCGACTTATGGATAAAAGTTATGACTATTTTAAGATTGGGTCCCTTTTTATAAAAAGTCTGGCGAGACAGTTTTCATAGGATTGTTTCTTTCATGAATTTGTCAGAGTTTCACTAAGTATATTCAGAGGAAACTTGGGATAGTGATAGCTCCCCGTGTTACCTTCGACCCGGCATGAGAAATACCTTATTCAGAGTTATAGTTTGAGAGTTATAACCCTTACAAGTGGGGAGGGAAAAAAGTTGAAAGAGGGGAATATTATCTGAATTTTCTGAAAATATGACAATATATATATATATATATATATATATGGGTGTGTGTATAAGTTTATCCATACAGTCGAGATGATAGAAATTTTGATAATGTAAATAGTTTTTCTATCACATACGGGGCTATAGCATTGCACATTTCTTGCCTTCGGGGCTATTCAAACACACTTTCCTTCGGGGCTATTCAAATACACTTGCCTTCGGGGCTATAATTGAAATGCATTGAATTATAGATAATACATACACTTCATTTATTATTTATTAAGGAAAATACAAATTAAAATTCATTGTGAACAAGTAAAAGTGAACCGAGAGAATAATATACATTAAGTGAACCGAGAGAGAGTAATATACATTAAGTGAATCGAGAGAGTAATATACATTAATACGTAATTTCAGTGGTTAAGGAGACAGACTTGAAATCTATTGTGCTTGTTGAAGGAAAAAAAATGAAGTAATTAGTACCTACATTCGAAAAATAGTACTAAACAAAACATGTTGTAGCAGTTGTAAGTTTTGTACTACTACAATTTATTTCTTCATACTCGATGTTTACCAGACAAGTTGATTGCATTCATGTATGTTACACGAATACTTCACTATTAGAAAAAAATAGAAAAAAGAAAATTCTGCAAAAACAAATCTGTATTTAATAAAATTTTACTAATTTTTGGTGAAAAATATTGTTCAACTATCCAAGTTTCTCTCCGTTGGTGCTTTGGGAAGTGAATAAGGGAAAGGTTCAAAAGTTTATGCATGCTAGAATAAAGATGAAAGGAAGTGCCAACGTAGCCTCCAAATGGGATGTTGAAATGTGGCAAATGAAAACCCAAATTTTTATGAGTCTTTATAATAATAATCTTCAATAATACTTTCTCATCTTAATTTATGTGATATAATTTGACTCGATATATAATTTAAAAATAACGATAAACTTTTGAATTTTATGGTATAAAATAAATTAAAAATATTTGTATGATTATAGATCATTTCGTTAAATGTAAAGGATAAAAGCTAAAGTTAAACTGTTGTAAAATAAGAAAATGTATCATTTTTTTGGGACTGACTAAAAATAAAAGTGTATCATATAAATTGGAACAGAGAGAGTAACATTTTACTATAACAATTATGTTTTCTGCGAAACTGATCTTCTATGTTATGTTATATTATTATATTTGTATATTTTACTATAGCATCAAAGAAATATTAGAATGACAAAGTTATTATTGAGAAATTTAACTTTATTGTAAGATTGTATTAATCTCCTTTGAGGAGTATTTCTCATTAATACAAATATATATAGTGTGTACAATATTGAATCATAATTGAACAATGATCCTATATATACCATAATTATACACTACTATTAATTGCAAAATATATGACGAATATATGATAATATTCGCTAATACACCCCCTCAGTCGGAGCAGGAGGAGGTCGTACGCTGAGACTGGATCTTAAGTCTAGGAAGTCCTTTTGTGAAGATATCTGCATATTGATACGAAGAAGGCACATGCAACACCTTAACATGACCAATAGCAACCTTTTCACGAACAAAATGTATATCCATCTCAATGTGCTTGGTTCTCTGATGCTGAACCGGGTTATGAGATATGTAAATTGCAGATATGTAATCACAGTAAACCATAGATTCCTTAAGCAAGGGACAATGAATCTCCAAGAGAAGGTTTCTAAGCCAACAGATCTCAACAACAGCGTTTGCAACACCTCTATATTCTTCTTCTGCACTCGATTGGGACAGGGTGGCTTTCCTCTTGGCAGACTACAAAATGAGATTATATCCTAAGAATACACAGTAGCCGGAGGTGGAACGCCGCGTGTCCGGATAGCCTTCCCAATCAGCGTACGTGTACGATATCAACCTGGTCGGTGTAGAGGGGTAGAAATGCAATCCATAATCAATAGTGCCCTCAACATATCGAGTGATACGTTTAAGAGCTGTAAAGTGAGGCACTATGAGGGCATGCATAAACAAACACACCCGCTGAACATCATAAGCAATATCAGGCTTGGTGAATGTAAGATACTGAAGCACACCTGCAAGACTCCTATAAAGAGTGAGATCGAACACTGGATCACCATTAACATCACTACGTTTCGACTTCGAGTCAATCAGAATAGACATTATATTGCAGTTTGCCATTTTAGCTCTATACACAATCTCCTCCGCATACTTACGTTGACACAGGAACATAGTATCTGCAGATCTAGTCACAAAAATCCCCAAGAAGTAACTCAACTTCCCCAAGTTGGTCATAGCAAATTCGGATTTAAGTTGAGCAATGATCTCATTTTTCAACACATCAGAAGAGGCAGTCAAACCCAAACCCACGCAGCCCTCAATAGGGCGAGGCAATGAGTCATCAATATGATCCAGCACGTTATAGGCACATGCATGAATGCGAAAAAGTTCAACCCACGAAGAATATTGACCATCTTCTTGATCAAGAACCGCATGAATGAAGTTCTTGACGTTGGTGATGGCGAAATCCGGATGGAAAGAAGGAATGTAGGAGGTCGTGGGTGGAGTGTGGGTGACGACTGGGGAAGAAGACGAAGTTGTGGAAGAGGTGGGAGTAGATCCAGTAGAGGGCTGAAATTAGGTTAGGAAGAGAAAGAAAAGAGAAAAATTTTAGGGTTTATGTGGGGGAGGGGGTAGCCGCCGGCGTGGGGTAGGGGGATTAGAAGTAATTTTTAGGTATTTTAGGGTTTAGCTCTTGATACCATGTAAGATTGTATTAATCTCTCTTGAGGAGTATTTCTCATTAATATAAATATATATAGTGTGTACAATGTTGAATCATAATTGAACAAGAATCATATATTTACCATAATTATACACTACTATTAGTTACAAAATATATGGTAATATTCACTAATATTTATAATACTTTAGCCTTTACGATTATGACATCTATATACTCCCCTCTCAAACTAGAAGAAGCTCATGGGAAGGTCAAAAAGTTGGTAAGAGCCGGGCAAAGGGAACAATAGGCTATATTTGTGTTTGGGTATTTTGGAAAAATAATTTAAAGTTTGAGTAATCTTACCCCATGTTTGGATGGTTGTTTCCCGTGGTTCATTATTGTATCGTTTTCTATTAAACCATGTTTGTTTCCATTGTTCTTAAAATGATGTTGTATGGTGTTGTAAATCCGTTGTAATTTCGTGGTTTTTGCATGGTTATGTATTTCATTCATTATACCCCACCCCACTTACCCACCTCTATCACACCCAAACCCACCCAACCCTCCTTCCCGCTGCCAACCCCACTACCACCCTATCACCCACCCCCACCAATCTCCACCAATCCACCACCACAAACACCTACCTCCTCCATCACACCCAAACCCACCAACCCCCACCATCTGCCACCCACCACCACACTACCACTCACCACCCCACCACCATCCACGACCGCTCCACCACTACCCACCCCCATACCCCACCGCCCCACTCTACCACCAAAACCACCCACCCCCTTCATCACACACAAACCACCAAACCCCACTCTCTACCACCCACGACGCCTCCCACCCCACACCCGCACCCCCACTACCATCCCCCACCCGACTCTTCCATCTCACACACCCCTATACCACTCACTACCCCACCACCACCCATGACCCACCACCCCACATCCCACCCCACCGCCCTCACCCTATACCACACACGACTCCCTCACCACCACACACACCCACCAACCCTTACCCCCACACAGTCTACCCCTTCCACTACCCCCACCAATCACCTACTTATTTTTTAAAGTTTTATTCTTTACCTTAATTTTATTAATATATAAAAATTAGTATGTAATTAAGGGTTAAGAGTATTTTAGTAAACTTACATATTATTATACAATACCTTACAGTCAAACCAAACAATAAAAATATCATTAAACCACAACAAACGATACAGTATATCCAAACATTGTGTTCATTAATACAGTACAATAAATATAACACCATACTATACCATACCATACTATACATTAATGAACCATGGGAAACAACCATCCAAACAGAGGGTTAGTAAATAATTAATATTAACCGAAGAATTAGTTGAAAGCACTTGATCAAATTATTATCATTTCACTTTGATTCCAGTCGATTTTAGAAGTCACTCCCTCCCGTTTAAAGTTGGACACTGGAAATACCAAACGGAGTCCGAAGTTCCTTTTGTCTATAAAAATATATTTTTAAAAAATAATTGAATTTTTTATTTATATTCTAGTGTTAGATAAGTAAGTGAAAAAATATATTTAAAAAATATTTATATGTAATACTATGGAGGTGGGAGTGGGGTTTGGGGGTGGTGGAGTGTGGGGTGGTCAAGGAATGGGGGTTGAGGGTATTGAATGGGTGCGGAGAAGACTATGAACTTGGAATGTCACTTATGGAAGTTATTTTTCCTACTTTCATTAAGAAAGTTATTTTCTCATGTTTAAGGAACTTGTTTTCTACAATATTTTGACCATCCAAACATAAAAATAATAGAATATATTTTATGAAAAATATTTCCTCTTTACCAAACACACCCTAATTAAGATCACTGATAGTTGCTAAACAAATCGTCACTTCTGACGCAATCCAATCTTCGTTCTTTTTCTTCTTAAAAATAAATAGATTTCTTTACTTGTATGATTTATATGTATCATATTTTTTTCGGAAAAGCGATTCTATTGATAAATTTGGTATGAGATTAATGATCTCGCTGAAATTGATATTTCAATCTTTTTTCTTAGAACATATTTTGACTCCTAATTCAGTTATTGGATGAAGTCATTTTTCCTTTTCATATATTCATTACTCAAAAGATCATTCTACTTATTGGATGAAGTCATTTTTCCTTTTGTAAAAGGAAAGTCGCATATCTTTATCCATATCACTTTGAAAATTACTTTATTGGAATTTATATAAACCCGAGCAACAGAAACTGATATGAAAATTTTATTTAGTTCTCCCCCCCACCCCACGCCCACCCCCACCCCCAATCATATTATTAGAATGAAAATACATGCTATAATGTGCGGTTAATGCCACTGTTAGGGGTGTCAATTGGATGAATTTGATTTGGTTAAAAATGATTTTAAACAAAAATGGGTTGGATTTCAACATGCCAATATTTTACGTAGGAAAATATGAGTTGGATGATAAATGAGTGAGTTGGTTATGGGTTAGCTCAAATTGTATAAATGTAATATTATTTCAAGTGTAATGTTATAATATTTTCTTTAAATTAAATTAATTTTTCATATATTTATAATTATAAATAATTTTTTTCATTTTTTATAAAAATAAAATATATAAAATAGAAAATATGTGTGTGTGGTGGTGGGGTGGGGGGGGGATCAGGGGTAGAGGATGGGTAAGAAAAAAATTCTTATTTTTAAAATTTTTTATAAAAGTAAAATATATGAAATAAAAAATGTGCGGGAGTGTGGGGTAAGAATTTATAATTTTTTATAAAAGTAAGATAAAACATATGAAATAGAAAATGTGTATGTGTGTCTGTGTGGGTGGGGGGGAGGGGGGATCGGGGTGTGGGTAAGAAAACATTTCTCATTTTTTATATTTTTTATAAAAATAAAATATATAAAATAGAAAAGTGTGGGGAGAGGCGGGGGAGTGGCGGGTGGGTAAGAAAGTTTTATTCACTTTTTATAAAAATAAGATAAAATATATGAAATAGAAAATGTTTGGGGGAAGGGGGGCAGGGAGTGGTGGTGGGGTAAGGGTCCTGGTTAGAGGTAAGAAAAGTTTCTCATTTTTTATAATTTTTTTACAAAAGTAAAAAGAAATATATAAAACAAAAAATTCGGAGGGGCCAAAGGGGTGGTTAGTGGGGGAGGTTGGAAAGGGGAGGGGGAGTAAGGGGTGGCATAGAGGTGGTGGAGTGTAGCCTGGAGTGGGTTGGGTTGGGTGTGCGTTGATGTGTTTTTTATCGATTCGAAAAATATTTTCTCTCAAATTTATATTTTCTCCTATTTTGAAAAAAATGAGTTGTTATTGAGTCTAGTGAGTCATTATATATGGGTACCCATATTTTACCCATATTTACTCGTATTTTAATGAGTTAAGAAGAGAATTGAAGCCCATATTTACCCAACATCTCCACTTGGAACCATGTCAATCATTTGAATTGTATTTCCGGTGTATGAAGATTGAATGTGTCGTTCTGATTATATTGAACGCGGACTGTTTCCCCCATCGTGATGGATTTCGATTAAGTCCATGGCTAAATCCTTCAGCGTGATACATAAAGGATACTTACTGAAGAAATCTTTATTTTCCTTTTTCTGATCTTAATATACCCGGACACCCATATCGTTGTGTACGATCATCTATCACTAACAATGTATTTAATCTCCAAGACTTGAAGTGTTGTATCTATTCCTAATACAACAGCAATTACAGAGATCAAGCTACCGAAATTCGAATTGAAGCCATATAAAATTCCTCCGATTCTAAAATCTACGTATCTACCTGTTTAGTAAAATTAATCATAAACACATTATGTATAGAATTAGGATACATATATAATAGATAGGTCATAAACAAAATCAGCACATTACAAAATCAATATATATACCACATTCCTACAACTTTCGTACATATCGTATCAACAACTTTTCATGAACCAGATCATATCCTTTTAAACAGATAAAATACATAATGTATTTTGAGTTCAAATATATTCACCTGATATGTCTCATCTTTCAATGCTTTGTATCAAATGTTGGAAATACTCTAATTCTCAAGTTTTCTAGAAATGTCGTCACAATTTCCTTTGTAAACAGGACTATTCAAACATTCAAGCAGTCCAAACATATATTCAATGCCACACAAGGCAACACAGTATCAAGATAACATCAATCGACCTCACACGATCGCTTAAACTTATAAAGTTTAGAGAAAGTTTAGCCATAACTTACCTTAATATCCTCTTGCTAACATCCGAGTTGCACTTGCTTCAGAAATGTGGTTTACATAAATTGCATGGTCCATCTTCGATAAACTGAATAGCAATATAGGGATCATACCGCACAGATACTAACAGGAAGTTAGGATCTGAATCATTCTAGTAGAGCGATTTTTAGGTTCCGTAACCTTCTTGAAAGAGTTCTTTAGGATTAAGGATTATCTCGTTCTATCGTTCGATCAGATTACACTGACATACATTATTGATATATCCTCAACTTTCACATAGTTGTACTTTTCTTCTACACAATTTCCTGATGGATGTACATTGCCTAAGATGTTGTATTATGACATTCGAGATATTGAATTCTGACATCTTAGCTATGTCCTTCCCTTCTGGGTCATGATTTTTGTCTTATGATGGAATTTAGGTGACAGAGTTTGTAGGCACGAAACATAAGTAAGATGATGATGAAAGATTGTGGCACAGTGATCGCCAAAGTCGAGAACGCGAAAATAGTAGAGTTATTCAAATCAACTTTCCCTCTGCTCTGCTTATTCCCCTCTCGGTAGTGTCCTTATATGGTACATAAGTTTTGGGCAGCCTACTGGTCCAAAAATTTCTTTCATTAATACATTTCTTTTCCACTCTTATTTGGAGTATTTTCTGAATAAATGTCTCTAATTGGAACTATGATATTCTTTCTGGTTACTACCTTAGACAACTGAGTTCGGTATTATGCCCTTGAATACTCTTAAACAAAATCTTCCTCCCTTATCAAGTTGAATTTTACTTCCCACATCAAATCTCCTAATTCATTTCCTTGTTGATCTGAATATTCTCTCATAACTTATTTTCTTAAATCTAATATTGTCCTTTGGGTTCCTTCCCTTTTCGTGACATAGGAAGAGTTCCACTCTTTTACCATGTAGTTCTTTATTTATCAATCTGCTAATATTTCTCTTACTAGTCATCGCTGCTTATTCCAAACTCTATGAATTTGCTCTCGTCCTGGACCCGGTAGTCCCACCTGAGATTTCCTTGGTTATTTTAGGACGGGATAATAAAAATTCTGAATACTCGGAGCTTCTTTTAAACTGGTCCTTTAATTAGCCGGTTGTCTTAATGAGCAATCGTACAATGACTTGAGATAGTTGTCAAAATTGTCCTTCAATCAAACTTTGACTGTATAGCCAGACTTAATTGTTACCGTGTAGACTGACGAGTAACTTTGACATTAATATCCTGATTATGTAATGATCCTCAAAGATCCTCGGTCACTCAATAATTCATATGTAATATCTTAATTTCAAGGGTAACTCTTTTCAAATGCTATTACTGGATATCCTTAATCCTCGGGTCTTGATAAGATTATCGCTATTACCTTTACTTTGTATTACAAAACCTCCCAATGAGCTCTACATGGGGTGCCCGATCTCGGCACTCTTCAAATTCCTAATATAAGGGAGAACTCATTTACTTACCGCCTTCGGGAATATCATTCGGTTTCTATTACAGCTGACCACTTGTTACTTCCTCGGCGATGCTACGAATCTCAAGATAAAACCTCAAATTCTTCAAACCATGTTCTTCTTTAAGCTTTTCTTATACGAAAAGTCTTATGCGATTAAACCTCAAATTCTTCAAACCATGTTCTTCTTAATCCATAACATACACCAACTCTATTCATATTTAGAGTGAAACAACTTCTATTACGAAGATTTCATAAGTTTACGAAGTTTTAATTATGAAAATCCTTTCATAACTTTCTCCAAATCATCAATTAATCATAAATATAATTAGAGGAGGATGAAATATACCTTTACACATCCAAATCACCCTAAAACAGCGAGCTTACTCCGTCTTCAAGGTTTTCCAAAATCGGCTTAATGCGGAGAAGATGAGTCCTATGGTAGTTACGGAATTTATGGCTTTAATCTTGTGTAATTGACCTTTGATTTGATCTTGGGGTGTTAGAATATCATGCGGAGGGTTTGGGGGAGAGTCTAGGGTCGTCTGGAGAGAAAATGAGCCTCAAATTGAAGGAACTCAATTTAAAGCCATAAAAAATTATGCATTGTCGTAGATTGACGGCCCGTTAAATGTTTGACTGTCCATTAACTTGGACAGTCAATCCAGCCCTGAGAACCAAAGATTTCAGATAATTTGACGACGGCTTCTTGCAATTTGACGGTCCGTCAAACAGCTTGACGGTCAGTCAAATTCCCCGTCAAGTTGCACAGTTTCCCGTTTCCGTTGAAACGTACTTTATTCGATCTGTTTAACTTCCAAACACTCCGGTACCTCCATAGACAAGATGTAAACCTTTAGTACCCTTTCGTAAGGTCGTACCTACTTTCGGAACTTCGATATCCCTTGATGACATGGCGGAACACGGAATTACGGGGGTAACACCATAAGTAAATAATTTTTTAGACAAAAGAGTTCAATCAAGATTTAACTTGTCAATTGTCATTTATATAAATGACAACATTATATATACCTTGGAATTCTCCCATTTCCTTCACCTGTTTAAGTGAAGAAGTGGATACACATCCATTGGTTTTGCATAGTTCTTGCGGATAAATATTTATCTTATAAAAGTTCTTTACTGAATGAATATATATGAAAAAAATAATTTGGCAAATTGTTTATATTTTAAATGTTACGTCTTCTAATAATCTAAATGTCGTTGTTATTTTATTAACTAAATATATTTTGTGCAAAAAAGATATAGATAGAGATATTAATAGATAGTGTCCATATAAAAACCTTATCAACGTGAAACCTTTTTGATATGCTACTTCGCTATGCTCGTTCTAAGGGTTACTGGGAATAAAAATTTTGATCGCACTTAGTGTTTATACTGTTATATAGTGAACCAATCAAAAGCTAAAGTTATAATATGTAATTATTAATGTGATTTAGGAATAAAAGTGTAAGTTTTTTATTGGTATGATGACACCGGGTGTCGATAAGTTTGGTGGGTGCTTGTTTATTTGTATATGCACGTGAATAATTTTACCGTTAAATCTCTCTATAATTCTCATTCGTTATAACAATATTTTATTATAACGATCTGATCTTCTCCGGAATCAATTTTTCATATTATATTTTACTTTTTTATAACAGCATTCTGGCTATAAAAGCAGTAACATTCATTATAGCGGTACAATCTTTATAAAATTATCTTTCTATAACAACCATACTCAAATATCATGTAATAATATTTTGTAAGAAGTATATTATGTATAAGAAAATATTAAAATATTTATGGTAATCATCATTAATATCATACACATAGTAAATTTGAAGTACGAAAAGTCAACTATTAAGCTTTGAGACAACCTTCAAGGGAAAGCTATCGAATTCCCTTTTGCTGAAAGTTTTGACAAAATTCTTCGTTAATTCAAGCGTTATATTATCACTAAGAGACTGAAATTTATAAAACAACCTACAATCGCAGAACTCTTACGTCAAACCTGAAATATTTGAATTCTCAATTAATTTTAAATGCATATGTTTTTTTAAATTTTAATTTTTTTATCAGTACAGTACAACTAGTTATGAATTTATTAGTAATTTATTCGTCTTTTCAATTTTTAATTAATGAGATATGAAAATCAATTGAAATTTTAAAATTAACAAATACTATATTATTTTTGTTTATAACATAAAAAGTACACAAAAATTATTGCTTGCGTATTTTTGTTTATAATTGCTAAATGAGATCTAAAAAACATTAAATGTTAGTATACATCTATAATAGCACCTCACTATAGCAACCATGAAGTTTTCGGACAAATGATGCTATTATAGAGAGATTTAACTGTACTTAATAAGTGTAATTGACTTCTTAAAGGGGGTTACTCACCATATATTATAGGTTACAAATCAATACTCATTAAATAGTTTCCTACAATTAGTGATCTAGATTGTATTTAAATATCTTCTATATGTCAGTATATATAACCTAATTGAGTTGAGTTTAATTAATATCCACCGATAGTGTAAAGAATTCTTAAACTATCATATCATTTTTTTGCGTATGAATGTATACATATATATGTCTTGTATATACACTTTTTAACACCTAATTGTGATTAAATGATATGTAGCACTTTAATTTATTGATTTTTAATTATTTAATTAAGTATAAACACCCGATGCAGATAAATATTTACCTTGTTTTCATTAACAATTGTTTCACCTTATTTTCAAGATTAAAGATTTTATTTTTGTACCTTTACCAACGAGGCAACGATAGACAATTAGTGTAATTGATGAATAATAGGCTTTAGTATTGGTCAATTATAGATGAACCACCACTTTGATTGAAGTTTACTCGAAATAGCGGTGCACATATATTCACTTCTTCGCCCAGCAGTGGCTAATACAAAATTGGATTTTCTCCAATAAATAATGGAATAATTACACCCGATGTTAATTAGGGTACTAGTGCTATCAAAATTAACCTACCTTTTTAAATCTTACAAAAAATGGTCCACTCCCTCTTCCTCCTTCCTCTCTCTCTACAATCACTCCCTCCTCCTCCCCCCTCTCTCTCTTCTTTGCCGGCATCCCAACGCCTCCATCGACGATCGGCACCACCGGATCATCCTCATGTAGGAGCTCCGACCACCATCATCAAAACCCACAATCGCTATCCTCACTGCTTCGCATGCCCTTCTCACTCTCGTACTTGTCTCATTCGCTGCCCCGGCGAGGCGATTCTAGCTCTGGTGAACCGGAGCAGCCAACAACCAAACCGCCATGATGCCGCCCCTCTCCCCTCCCCCCATCACCTCCGTCCCTTGTGGGAGCTGCCATCTCCGGCAAACTCCCACCAGAGCTCCAGCGACAACACCTACAACCCCTTGCTCTCTGCCACACTTCCTCTTTCTTTCTCTGACAATGATGATTTTTTCGGCGGCTCAGTTCTGACCGCCCCCTCCGCGCGATGGCCTAGATATAATTAGAAATTACCTAGATCTAGATCTATCGAAAAACTCATGGAGGTAGTGTTGCAGTAGCCGGAGGTGGAGCGCATGTGATGGTGGTGGGGGTCGCCGGAGGTGGTTGAGGTTGGCGATGGAGAAATCGGGAGGGACATGGGTAGTGGGTGTATAATAGTGTATACTATTGTATATGGGTGTATATATGTGTATATGGGCATTTATGTGTACAGGTATATAGATATGTATACACCTTCAAACACCTATATACATAATATAATTGTCATTTGTATATGAGTGTATAATACTATATAAAAGTGTTTTTGCCCAAAAGCGTTGCAATCTAAATTTTGAGCTTTTTTTTGCAATGTAAGTGAGCAAATTGTATTTTTTGGAATTTCCCCATAAATAATACGGCTCAAATAGTATTTCATATAAAGATTAATCTGGTCGACTAGTGTTGTAGTCTAATATACAGTCAGATTTTTTATAACTATATTATTTGTCCGAATTTTTGACTGCTATAATGGGGCGTTATTACCTAGAACATATAACATACAAAATATGAAAGTCGGTTTTAAATATAACGTGACCATTGTAATGAAATGTTATTATAGATGATGACTATTATAGAAAAAAAATTATATTTTATTTTATATTTTAATTTTACTAAATTTTAAAATTTTGATATGGTAAGAAATCTGAAAATATTACATTAAGATAGTTTTTGTAGGATTAGTTATTCTTTTTTTGAAAAAAAAAGTTTTTCTTGCTCTTCTACTAGGGGTGAGCGGGTCTGGGTACCCTAACTTTTTTGAACTACCCGGACCCTACCCAGTAAAAGATCGGTTCCTAAATTTAATACCCGGAACCTACCCGTAGCAATCATTACCCGGAACCTACCCGGACCTTGCGGTTCCGGATAGGTTCCTGGGTACCCGGAATTAGTGTTTCTTTGTGCAAAATAATGCCTTCGAATAACAGCTTTGGTTTAGGAATAAACTGGTTTGCTTATCCTCTGAAAGCCAGTGCCACAAAACCTATAAAGAATCCTTTCGAAGCAAATATCCCAAAAATGTTTCAAACATTTGCTTTGGTTTTCGTTTCAACTTTCTTTTTCAATAACTTAAAGGATTACATAGTTTAAAAAATTTAGTTTTTCAGTTTTCTACCGTTTTTGGCCTTTTCGGTCGTTTAGCTGTGACCAAATATAGACCCTTTTCAGGGTTTGTGACTCGCGCGAATGGGTTACACGGTTCCCGAGATGAGTTGGATAGGTTTAGGAGAGAAAAATCTAAGTTTGAAGTTTTGAAATGGAAAGAAATGTCCCAAAGTTGACTTTTAGTTTACGGGTTCATTTTCGAGTTTCGTCGCTTCTAGTAGGTCCGAAACGTCGTTTATGACTTATTCGAGTCTTTGGTTTGCTTCCCGAGGCGTCCGGTTGTGTTTTTATCCTTCAATGTTTTACTCACTTTAATGGAGTTTGTGATGTGATTTTGGAGGAGAAACCTAGGGTTTGTCCCTAATTTTTAAGAGAGTTGTTTTATGAAATTTTGTGTCAAGAATGGGCTTTATATTGATTAATTCGCCAGTTTTGGACTATGTAATACATAGGAAAACGATGGATAGGCTTAAATTTTGGATTTAATCTATGATTTTTCAAATGAAAATTAGGGTTTTCCTAAATTGGGGGGTTTTTGATTTTCAGGGCAATTGAAGGCCTAAATATGACTAGTTTCTTATATAACTTAGAGATATGGATATTTATACCATGAGTAACATATTTTACTATTAAAGTTCCGATTTTATCCTTGTGGATCTGTGGTCGCTTAGGGGGTGGTGTCATGGATTTTTCGTTAGGTATTATCTTTATGTATGCATTTAGAACTATGTGTTAATGTAGAATCTATGAATTAGACTACAATCATTCGGAGGTACTACAAAAAGGCAAGGCCTTGACGTGAGATTAGTTCGTGGTACCTGATCGGCCGTGAGGTAGGCTACGATTTTCTCTATTAGACTCCGATAGATACATGTAGTATTTATAACTACTGAGGGGTATTTGGTGTGATGGAGTCCCGCATTAGTGATTATGATGAGCACTTGGGTGAGTGCGATGTATTTATGTTTGAGGGATCATACTTAGGTTGATTCCGACTTCTGTTATGTGGGCTTGTCGCCATGATTGATCTTATTTGTGATTGTTGATTAAAATTATTCATCATTCTATGCCTCCTGATATGAAAAGACAGATTATGTGAAATTATGTGTTATTGATAATATTGAGGCATATGTCATTCATCTCTTGAACATGATTTTATCTCATGCTTCATAATTAATTGCTTTATTTACCGTTGCGTTCAAACGCTCATATTGTCTTGAAATTAGAATGAAGTTGGTTATGGAATGTTGTTTGTCCGATGAGACTTGGAAATAAAGGTAAATGATACTGTTATGAGATGATTTGGATACAGAGATGATGTGAAATGATATGGCTCGACAAATGAGTCTGAGATTTGGTACTCGAGCCAATCTGATGGACCATTCTGATTGGTTGTGAATGATATATTTGCATTCACGGGTTCCTCATGGGTTCTGACTACGAGGCAACGTACTGTGGCATGTGTATACCATGTTTGGAAGGTGTCATGGATTCTTTGATAGGTCTAAAGGTCTTATCTTAATGTATGTATTTAGAATTATGTGTTAACGTAGAATCAATGATATTAGACTGCGATCATTCGGAGGCACTATGAAAAGGCAAGGCCTTGGCGTGGGATTGAGTTCGTGGCACCTGCTCGGCCATTAGGTAGGCTATGATTTTCTCTATTAGACTTTGATAAATACATGTAGTATTTATAACTATTGAGGGGTATTGGGTGTGATGGGGGTCCCACCTTAGTGACTGTGATGAGCACTTGGGTGAGTACCGATGTGTCATATTTGGGGGATCATATTTAGGTTGATCCCGACTGTTGTTATGTGGGCTTGTCACCATGATTGATCTTATTTATGATTGTTGATTGAAATTACTCATCATTCTATGCCTGATGATATGAAAAGACAGATTATGTGGAATTATGTGTTATTGATAATATTGAGGCATATGTCATTCATCTGTTGAACATGATTTCATCTCATACTTCGTGATTACTTGCTTTATTTACCGTTGCGTTCATACGCTCATATTATCCTGAAATTGGAATAGAGTTGGTTATAGAATGTTGTTAGTCTGATGTGACTTGGAAATAAAAGTAAATGATACTGTTATGAGATGATTTAGATACTGAGATGATGTGAAATGATATGGCTCGACAAATGAGTCTGAAATTTTGGTGCTCGAGCCAGTCCAATGGATCATTTTGATTGGTTGTGAACGTTATATGGACTTTGCGGATACCCCATGGGTCATGACTACGGGATAATGTATTGTGGCATGTGTACACCAGGTTTGGAAGATGGCTAGTGCATTGCATTACATCATATTTCATACCATTGCATCATTTCATTTGCATCACATTCTTAAATGTTGATGATGTTGTTTACTTGTTATGTGCAATTAGATAATACAAATTGGAAATGGTTGGTGTTCTCAGTGTAAAATGATATTAGCAATAGAGTCTATAACAGTTTCTTATTTAGGGGAATGAAGATTGAATCTTTAAAGGGGTAATTGCCTTGTTTAACAGAAAATCTAGACCATTAAAGAAACACCATCCTTAGTGACGTAAGAATCGGCATGTGTGAGTTTATATATGCTTTAGTTGATCCTAAAAATGTGAGACTCATTAATGTATTCACTTATTCGATGGAAAATGAGTTTATCTAAGGCCAAATATGTATAAGAGTTCATAGGGCACGAAAACTAACGAGATGTGTGGTTAGAGGTAATTTAGGAACAATGGACTTAAGAAGGTATTTATGAATTAGGGTATATTTCAGATGTGCTCTTATATGGATAGAATGTGATGTCGTTGTTTTTCCTTATTGTATGTTTTGTCTATCTTTATGCTCTAAATATGTTATGTGAATAGACTAAGGTTGGGTTCAGACCATTACTTAGGGTGTGGTAGATTTGATTCCTATGGGTGATACGTGTTTCTATGTGCTGATGTGACTTATGTGTTGGTAACAACGGTGTAAAATGTAGGATACTTGTGAGTCAACTCAGTTTTTATATTTGTTACATGGTACCCGTCATTGTTGGTCTATGATGCTTACGGGGTACATTGTGTACTCATACTACACTTGATGCATCGTTTATGTGGATGTAGGTTCAGCCATTGATCCAATTATGACTTCAGACGTTCGTGGAGGCTTAGAGTGGGCCACGTATCCTATCAGCGGCCCTGGTCTTCATCTATGTTTACACTGTCCTTATTATTTCAAGGCAGTTGTTAGCATTATTTTCCTAACTCTATTGTATTCATAGTCGCTCTTGTACAAGTCAGACTAGGTTCTGAGAAATGATGTGATGCAAAGGATATTTAGGTATTTATGAGTTTTTGTAATGAAGCAGTGTAAGCTCTTCTATAATTCTTACTATTCCGCAATGTTCAAAAGAATTGTTTAAATAATTTTGGATGGTTCACTTATCGGGGGATAGTGTAGGTGCTATCATGACTCGTGAATTAGATCGTGACAGACCTATAAGTACTTTCAGTGTTTACCAACCACATAGATAAATTAAAAAATGTTTATAAGCTAGTTTGGCCAGATTATAAGCTTAGTAAACACCTTCATACTTTATCGAAGATAAATTGTAATATAATTCATGCAAAAAAGAAAATATCACGTGTAATGTATGTATGTATAGATAGATAGATATAGTAATCAAGTTTCGTTTCTATGCATTCTACGAACAATAGTATTGGTTTGATGCAAGAAAATTATCGTTTGCAAGGAACAATTTTTCTCATTGATTTTCATATGGTTCAGTAAATTCATAGTTTAAAAATACCTTAAGCATCTCATATTGATAAGAGTTTTACCTTCAGTGGGTAAAGTCAACTATTATTAGTATGTTGGGTTGTCCTCTCTTTTAAAAATTTTGACCTACCTTACAACTAATTAAGAAAATTAAATTAAAGAACCCACTCCAAGGTAAATCAATTTAGATTTTGTTTTTTGGTTGAAACCAATTTGGTTATTGTGCTTGTAATTATTTACTCTACGGAATTCAATATGTTCACAATATTTTTTTAGGTTAACTAGATATAATTAATACTAACATATATATGCACAATTACAAACTAGAGGGAGCATTGCTCCGTGATAGTTCAATGATTGTTTTATTTGTTTCTACCAAATCACTATTACATTTCAATATTTAACATTAAAACATAATTCCTAAAATATTTATCCATACAATTAAAGGAACTATCGAATCAAATTGTGTAAAAAAAAACTTCTTTCTATCTCCTTCATTTGCTAGGAGTTGGTAAGCAACCTTGTTGACCATTGGATTCTCAACTAATACATCAATGACTTACATTTAAGAATTATGATCCAGTATTTTAGAGCTACTCGCCAATGGCTCAAAAAACAATACAAGTGCCATTGATTTATGCAATAAATTTCTTGTGTAGAATCAAATCAATTGAGAAATTACGATCTCCAATATCAACTTTGCGGGAGATTTTTTAGAAACAAAGTTTAAATACCCTTTGAAATTTGTCAAAATTAACCTTTTGACAGAATTATTTACTCTTTCCTCAAGCATGCCCCCTTTTTTTTGTTATGAGTTTTACTTACCATGATAATAAACTTAAACGAAATTAAAGTAACTTTTCATGATTTAAAGGCCCCTGGGAGAAAGCAATGAAAAGCCAGGGTAGAGCCTCGGAGCCGACCCAAGCGAAGACCGGCACTCGAAGCAGCACAAAAAAGGCAAAGTCATGTAGACGACGGACTCTCCAGTCAGGCATAGCATAAGGCTTACTACACTACAGTAGATCAGGAGTCGATTCATATGAAAATGACCAATTAATTCATTACAAAAAAGAAAATGATTTTGAACTTTATTCATTATCAAACCAAGAAGATAATTATATAGATATGATCTTTTAACATATAAATCGAATAATTATAAAAATAAAAGTGACTCATTTATTTCTTGATTACCCTTATGGTCAAGGAACATTACTTTTAGATAAATGCTGCACAAATAAACACATTGTCAAATCCTTGTTTGTGATGCTTGGTGGTTGGTGGGGGGCTTAAATTGTTTCCAAAATTGTGCTAGCACAAATTAAATTTAAACATATACTGATAAAGAAATTTGGTCAATTTTTAATTTTCTGTCAAATATCAATTACAATAATTTCATTTATTTCTTTTATTATAAATATCCAAATATTCTATTAGTCAAGTTTTGTTTTAGCATGTTCACACTAAAACGTCTAAATTTAGCCATAACTAAATAGATAATAATTAAGTTATTATATCTGTTATACATGGCTTTTTTGGTTTGTTATGAATTTTAAATGTTTAGATCAGATCCTCTTGTATATATCTTAAACAAGACATTTAATTAATGACTAGCCTTTTATTGTATTTTTCTCCAGATTAGAAATTAAAATTATAAGTGAATCTAACTACATTTATTTTTGAAAAAAATAAAATTGTTGTAATCTGAGCTTGACACATAGTTTTCACTATAAAACCTGTGAAGATGTAACTCATTTTCACTATTTCCATTTCATAGAGCTTTTTTTTTCTGAAAGGTATGTAGTGTCTTCATTTACATTTCCACCCTTTTTTAAGGCGATTAGAAATTTATTTACTTATATATATGTGTGTGTGTTTATGCTCTTCCTTTTCTCTTAAAGTCGTCTAAGTTTAATAAATATTTGTGACCTTTATCAGGCCAACAAGATTCATTTGAAAATGAGTTTATCTGCCAGTGCTAGCAGTAAGGTTCAAGGTAAATTTATCAACACTAGCCTTTAAATTAATATATATATATACATATGTGTGTGTGATTCTTATGAGTTGGTGGAATGTTGTGATTTCATTCCATAGTATCGTATTGAGGTTTATTTATTTATTTATTTTAATCTGGTGAGCTAGTTACATTTTTCTTTCTAGGGGAAGAGCTAATCTTTTCTTGATGTCTCATTTTCCTTGAATTCTTGCATTAATTACGTTCTTTTGAGTCGAGGGACTATCAGACACAATCTCTCTACCCACAAAGGTAGAGGTAAGATTTGGTGTATCTTATCCTCTTCAGACCCCATTTTGTAGGATTACAGTGGGTATGTTATTGTTGTTGTTGGGGAAGGGCTAAATTTTCCCCTCAACTATCGAAAATGAAATAATTATTGGAAAAGGGTAAAAAAATGCCCTTAAACTCAGGGTGGAGTCAAGTGGTTGGAAGGGTTCATCCAAACCCCCTCGGTGAAAAATTACACTATATACAGAAGGTCAAATTATTTTTTATATATAGTAAATGTTGAATCCTCTTGAATTCTTCGTATGTGCAAGATTTTATATTTTGAACTCCCTTATGAAAATTCTGGCTCCGCCACTGCTTAAACTATGTGAAATTGAATAAAATTACCCTCCGTTAATAGTTTGGTCCAAAAATACCCTTATAGTTACTTAATTGGATCAAAATGCTCTTTTTTAATAAATAATATTGTTCTTTTTCTTTTTAAACACATTCTTTTCCTTAAGAGAATATTATTTTTTTAAAAATACCCCTCCTCTTTTTTTCTTAAAAATCTGATATTAAAAATATATATTTAAAAAGAACTAAATATTTTTATTAAAAAGGCATTTTTACCCAATTAAGTAAGCTATAAGGACATTTTTGGACCAAACTATTAATGGAGGTATTTTTGCTCAATTTCACAATTTAAGAGCATTTTTACTCTTTTCGGGTTAATTATACCCTCCGTTTAAAAACAGAACCAAATATACCCCCGTTGTTAAGAAAATAGACCACTTATACCCTAAAAACTAACAGTTTGTCATGTCATTTTGATACATTTTAAGCTTATGTACCTGCAAACAAGGCGCCGCTATGAAAACAAAAAAGTTAATTTTTAAAATTTCTACTAATTAATTGAATATACCTCTATCATTTTCTTATATAACCTAATGCTACACATGTATCTTCTCATAATTCATCGGATAAAATATTTGGTTTAATTTCACCATTTAATTTACAGACAATTACTCTACGTGTTGATGAGTCTGAGTATAGTGGAGTGCTCGAATTTGTGTCTGATGTACATTTAAAATATGCAGTGCAATACTTTGATTTCTCACATGAAGTATGCAATAATACTTTATATATGAACTGATTCAGCTTATTGTTACAGTGACATACCCCTACAACGCCCTAATAATACATGACGAATCATCGGATGATGAAGTCATCACAAACATGGCCACATCAGTTAGGGCAGTGGAAGAAATTTTGAACTACAAATTCAAAATAATGTTGTAGTCACTAAATAAAATGTATATCTCATAGACAAGACCATGCTTTAAATGGTAAAATAATGCATTAAAGATTATTTCACACAACACAAATATTATAAATTTGTGTTGCAAGAGCAAGAGAAAGTGATCGGTCTTTTGTTGCTAATCATAACGTTTCTTATTTCTTTAATACAAATTTTCACCTTCCTAATTTAATTTATAACTGATAATAATCTAAATAGTTTTGTGTAATTATTAATTTTAATTTCCTTCAGCCTCATTAATTAGATAAAACTTAAATAAGTTTCATTGATAATATATAATTAGATAAAACTTAAATAAGACTGCGCAAAGCTATACAAATTTACTAGTGTTCAAATTAAGATTAACCTTTTAGTTTAGAAATAGTTAAAATAGAAAAAAGTTCAATTTTTGCTTGCTCCTAATTGTTGAAACTCCATGCAAAACTCCCACTTTCATCCAATAAGGAAATTACAATAATGAAACCAAAGTGTCTTCCATGCTAAACAAACATTATAGTAGTTGGATCATGGATGCCTTAGCCTCACATGTTATTCATTCCGATTTTGAAAAATATAACACAATTAAGGTGAAACCCTGGATAGTTGAAATTATATAAAATAAGAAATAACACAATTAAGGTGCATGTAGTGTTGAATATAAGGAAAAACACAACACCATTTAGGTTCGGTACATTTAATAAACTCGTTCTTAAAATAGGTTTTGCTGCCTTTCCGCTTGAGAAGATTGTGTGCTTAATGCAAATAGATTTAGTGGTTACGGGAATCTTACGAGTTTCCGCATCGAACAAATCCTAACAGAAATTTAATTAGAGAAGCAAGAAAAATAATTATATAAATCCCTTTGAATTCCTTGATGTATTCATAACCCCCGTTTTTGTTCGATTTGGTGGTGCTATGCATATTTGTTCCTTCAGTTGAGATTCCTTTTCCTTTGTTTAGTTGTAGTTGTTGGTAATTGTCCTCAAACCGTTATTATACTTTATGGTTCCCGTTAGCCGACTCAGCACATCCTTCTTCACTCACTTAGAATACTTTACTTGAGTTGGAATTTTCTTCTCCTCATCTATTGATGTCTACATCAAGAAAGCATCGCCAGATCAAATATTTTAATTTAAGGTCATGTTACAGCCTCTTTTTTATATATACATATATATCTTCTTAAATTAAAGCCATTCATCCATGTTTTGATCACCTCCCCGCGTGGTAAGGGGTTTAGCATTAATTAACTTCTACCCTGTATATTACTCTCTCGGTCCCAATTTATGGGGCATAGTTCGAATTTCGAGAGCGAACATATTTAGCTTCACCGTGATTTCGAACATGCAATCTTTAAGTTTTTTGAAATAAAATTTACATATGTTCTCGCCCCGAAATCTTCCTCTTGCCGTTTTATCGGCTGATGAAATCGGGAGACAAATTGATTCCTTAACTCAAGCGATTTGGGCTGGAAACAGAACTCCAATTTTCAGCAATGGGTTCCCCAACTACTCCAGAAAGTGTTAGGACGGTGTGATTAGACTAAGAGGTAAGAAAACATGAATACATCCAAGTAAAGTAAAAGAAAAGTAAAGGATAAGGTAAAGATAGATAAAAGATTTGATCTGATTTGTTTGAGTGTGTCGTAATATGTACAAAGAATGAGTTTTTATAGTGCAAAAAGAAGAAAAACTATAAAAAAAAACATGCTCCC
The DNA here is from genome assembly GCA_029783415.1 of Anisodus acutangulus. NCBI lineage: Eukaryota > Viridiplantae > Streptophyta > Magnoliopsida > Solanales > Solanaceae > Anisodus > Anisodus acutangulus. The sequence continues at coordinate 51,860,576 of CM056490.1, forward strand.
CCCATGTCGGCCGTCAAGTAACCCACTAAGTTCAACGGATGACTATGGGGGAGGTGGTGCCGATTTTCTCGCCCTCTACTCCTCTTGCTCGGATAATGGCCCTTCCATTTAGCTGTTGTTGGCCGTTACCGCTTTTGGGGGTTTAAAAACCCTTTTGACTTGGTCGTTGAAGCGCGTGCATCTGAATGGATCCCAGTCGTACCTCTAACCAACAACTTCGTCTAAGATGCCTTAGTAACCGATGAAGTTCTTTATAGTCGAGGGCTAGGAGTAAATTCGACTCCGGAATAATTCGGCTATCAGTGGATTCGACTAAACACTTAAATTATTTTTTAGTGTTAATAATTTCCCCTACATTAACTCGAGTGTCTGTTGAGTTGACGTATCTGAAAGTAGTCGTCGTTTTAGTCTGACAACCACGCATATCACTTCAATCGTCTTGTCTCTGGCGCATGCAATGATGATAACTTCTGAATTTGTTTTCCCCTTCAACCGAGGTGTCCTTGTTACCATGAATCGGTTCTAATATTTTCTAACTGTGCATTCGAAGAGGTGGCCCTAATTTCTGCTGCCCATCAAGATCCGCCTAAGAAGAAACATCTTTCTGAGGAAGAGAAAAAAAAATTCGATCTCTGATTTCTCCCTTTTCGCATAAAAACCCTAATCTTGGCCCTTTTCTTACTCGGCTGCCCTGGCTTCTTCTTAATCTTCTCAAAATATATACGGGACCACTCTAGCCGATAAAGACCTAACTGATGCCTTGGTCCTTGTTGATGAGCGGTTGGTTCTGGCTCCACATGGTAGGCTGGAACAAGGTGACGTTCTTTTATCTCAACATCTTAGCCCGGAGACCTATGACCTTCCCCTCACTTGTGATTGTTTCACTGTCGACCGCTGTCCGGCTACCCTGCACACCTGACCGACCAAAGTCGCCAACTACTCTCCTTGGGTGGATTGGGTTGGGTAGATGACGATTTTGACGACATCTATTCTCCGTTAGGTCCGACAGTGTTAGCCGATATTCTTCGGGAAACCCCTCTTATGCCCCAGGTTGTTTTTATTGTGGTCTCCACCCTACATGGTCTGTCCTGAGACCATTACGTAGATTGGCAACCGATCTTTGAGCAATGGGCCATTCCTGAGTGGGTTTATCAGACAGCCGATGACAACATTTCATTCGCTCAGTGGAGGGTTATGCATCAAGTGTGGGGGCGTATCCTCACAGCTAGGGATCTTTTGGGAGGCTTGAAGCACAACTCCAGGCATAATAAGTTGACCGCGGAGCCCTATCGACCCAATTTTATGGCACGATAATTTGGCCTGACCCAACATATACCATGGCTTCACCGCAATGTTAATCATCCGACCCGCCGTTGCTCTCTAACTGCCCAACAAGCAGAGGAGGTTGCCACCCATAATCTTTATAAACTTGACCTTTTCATTTGGCAGCCATTTTCTCCAAGGGCCTACACCACCGTTGCTTTCGTTGAATGGTAGAAGGTAGCCAAAGAAAAGTTCTTCCAATCGTCTCCAGAATTCTACTGCGATCTACTGATCCAGGCAAAACGAGGTGATCAGATGGTCCAGCTGATGATGAAAAACCTAGCCAACGCTAAGCCAAGGACAAATGAGGTCCCTTTAAAGGTAGCCTTCGTTAATTCGGCTAGACCTATTGCATCTTGGTCCTCCGTCAGGCCGCGACAACCGAAGAGAAAAGGTGAATTGCATATACGTCAGCCAGATTATTTTTGTGAATTTTTGGCTAACATTTCTTATGTGTCTACATCCCCCTCAGGACTTGTTGACTTGGAGGCCACTCCTACCAAGGAATCTCTATTGCCTAGGCGATCCATTTTAAAGCAACCCAGGCTAGGTGAAGGGGTTATTATCTGTGAGCGAAGGGAAGGCAAATCTCACAGGGCCGAAGTCCCTGAAGAGGATAATGACGAGGTATACCCCTTATATGCATCTACTGTCTTTGTATCAGTCATCTTTCATTACTCACATTTCTTGGTTTTGTCTTCCAGGAGCCATTATTAGTAAGGCGCAGACGGTTGCGTGGAGCGTCTGATACTCCTCTTCATATTGGAGGGTCATCTTTCCTGGCTCATGCTCCAGTGCATTCACTAGACTCATCATCGACTGCCCTCAAAGCCATAGATTCTCCTGCCGAAGCAGCCGATCCTTCCTGTGCTAGGGGCAGTCGTAGATATATATCATTTCTCTTATGTTTGATCCTTCACTGCCTCCGGGCTTTGGCCTTTATACTGAACCTTTTCTTTCTGTACATGAGATGTAAATCCCTCGACAGAAAACTACCCAGCTGTCGGCTCAGAGGTTCCAACCGAAGTCATCATGGAAGACATTCTTTTGCACTACTTTGGCTTAGTCGACACTGCACCTCTGCCAGCTTTTCCTGCTGGTGTCCATCGAGAGCGAGTCGAGGAATCTCTTGCCAGGGGAATCCCATCCACCAAAGAGGAGTTACATGCTCTGAGGGCCTCTTTGCTCCGACTGTCGAAAGAAACAACGGATTCCCCGGTCCTGGCAGCCACTTATAATGACATAGCTTTGGCTCTGAATGATTTATTTATTCTATACAGAACAACCAAAGATAGACATGATGAGGTTGTCGCTGCTTTGCAACACTTGGCTAGTATAATGGATACCCAAAAAGAGTCCCCAAAAGTACATACTATCCCTATTGTTTTAATTTTTTGGAAGTTTTCCCTGAAGACCTTCCAGGCCTTCCTCCGGACAGGGAAGTGGAGTTCGCTATAGAATTAATTCTGGGTACAAGACCCATTTCTATTCCTCCATATCGAATGGCCCCAGCTGAATTGAGAGAGTTAAAAGAACAATTGAAAGATCTTCTGGATAAGGGCTTTATAAAGCCTAGTGTTTCCCCCTAGGGTGCACCAGTCCTTTTTGTAAAGAAGAAAGATAGTTCGCTCCGAATGTGCATCGATTATCGACAACTCAATAAGGTCACGATTAAGAACCGGTACCCGTTACCAAGAATCGATGATATTTTTTACCAACTTCAGGGAGCTAGTTTTTTTTTCCAAGATTGACCTTCGTTTGGGATATCATCAGCTGAAAATAAATCCTGATGATATATCTAAAACAGCCTTTAGAACCCGATATAGCCATTATGACTTCTTGGTCATGTCTTTCGGGTTAACCAATGCGCCAACAGCTTTTATGGATTTCATAAACTAAATCTTCAAACCATTCTTTGATTTGTTCGTGATTGTATTCATCGATGATATTCTAATTTATAGCAAGAGTGCTGAAGAATATGAAGAGCATCTAAGGGTAGTGCTTCAAATCTTAAGACAGGAGAAACTTTATGCTAAATTTTCAAAGTGTAAATTTTGGTTGGAAAATGTAACTTTCTTGGGCCACATTGTGTCGAGAAATGTAGTTATGGTAGACCCCCAAAAGATAAAAGCAGTGAAGAGCTGTCCAATGCCTACCACCCCTACAGAAATCAGGAGTTTATTAGGTTTCACTGGGTATTATAGAAGATTTGTACAAGGTTTCTCTAGTCTCGCTGCTCCCTTGACCCGATTGACTCAGAAGTCGGTTAAGTACTAGTGGTCAGAGGTGTGCGAGGCAAGTTTTCAAAAACTAAAGGACATATTGACTACTACGCCAGTCCTAACCTTACCATCGGGACAAGACGGGTTCACAATCTATTGTGATGCCTCTAAAGTTGGACTAGGATGTGTCTTGATGCAATTTGGAAAAGTTATTGCATATGCATCTCGACAACTGAAGATACATGAGAAGAATTATCCAACTCATCACTTGGAACTGGCCGCGGTAGTGTTCGCTTTATGAATATGGAGACACTATTTGTATGGGGTGCATGTAGATATATTTACAGATCATAAGAGTTTACAGTACATAACCACGCAAAAGGATCTGAATCTCCGACAAAGGACATAGTTAGAATTGCTGACCTTAGCATTCTTTACCATCCTGGAAAAGCTAACGTGGTGGACGACGCACTCAGTAGGAGATCAATGGGCAGCTTGACCCACTTGACAATACAAAAGAGAAGTACAAAAATTAGGAAACCTCGGGTTAGTTTAACTGAGGTCGGTGGAGGTACATGATACCTCTCAGTCTGCCTTAGCTTCGGAAATAAAAGAAATTCAATTTGAGGATACGAAGTTTGTTAGATTTCAGGAGAGGATCCAACGGGGAAAACCTTCATAGTTTACGTTAGGAGACAATGACGGTACCCTTCGGTATAAGGGCAGGTTATGTGTTCCTAAGGTAAGAGACCTAAGAAAGAAGATCTTGGATGAGGGTCACAACACTAGGTATTCCATTCATCTAGGATCAATGAAGATGTATCAGGATCTCAAGGCAAATTACTGGTGGGACGGAATGAAGAGGGATGTCACAGAGTTTATCGGAAGGTGTCTTACGTGTCAATAGGTAAAAGCCGAACATCAAAAACCCGGCGGACTACTTCAGGACATTTGTGTCCCCATATGGAAATGGGAGTCAATTCATATGGATTTTGTGACTAGTCTACCAAAAACTCGAGAAGGTTACGATTCTATCTGGGTGATTGTAGATCGACTTAAAAAGTCAGCCCATTTCCTACCGGTCAAGACTACGTATCGGGCGCCGTAGTATGCACATATTTATTTGAAGAAAATAGTAAGGTTACACGGGATTCCACTACAAATTATTTCGGATAGGGGTTCCCAGTTCACTTCACACTTTGGGCAAAGTTTTCAGCCAGGCCTCGGGACAAAAGTTAAGCTGAGCACGGCTTTCCACCGGCAAACAGATGGACATGCTGAACGAACAATTCAAACACTGGAGGACATGTTACGGTCTTGTGTGTTGGACTTTTGGGGCAACTAGTTGGACCACCTATACTTAATTGAGTTCGCATACAACAATAGTTTCCATTCGAGCATACATGTGGCTTCGTTCGAAACATTATATGAGCGAAAATGTAGACCTCCACTTGGATGGTCCGAGGTGGGTGAGATGCAACTGTTCGGATTCGAAGTCATCCAAGAAACAAATGACAAAGTGCAGATAATTCAGGAGCGGATCAAAACAGCTCTTAGCCGCCATAAGTCCTACGCGGACCATCGCAAAAGAGATCTCGAATTCCAAGAAGGGGAGAAAGTGTTTTTAAAAGTCTCTCCAATAAAGGGAGTGATTCATTTTGGTTAGAAAGGGAAGTTTAGCCCAAGGTTTATTGGACCATATGAGATCTTACGAAGAGTGGGGAATGTGGCGTACGAACTACCACTTCCACAAGAATTAGAAGCGGTGCATCCGGTATTCCATGTGTCAATGTTACGAAAATACTTGCACGATCCAAGTCACGTCATCTGAGCCCAAGAGATAGTCCTGAACGAAAAGCTCCAATACGAAGAAATTCTGGTAGAGATACTGGATAGACAGGTTAAGCGCCTTAGGAATAAAGATATTGCTTCCGTGAAGGTTTTATGGAGAAATCACTCCACAAAATAAACAACCTGGGTAGCTGAAGACACGATGAAAGTCGAATATCCATTCCTCTTTGAGTAATGTAATGAAAATAGGTTAAGTTGTATTTCATGTGTGTGAAATTTGCGTATCTATATGTATGTGTTACGACCTTATTCACATTCGAGGACGAATGTTGTTTAAGGAGGGGAGGATGTAATGTCCCGTAGTAAATAAAAAGAAAAAAATATTTAATATAAGGGAAGGTTGCACGTTTAATTCCTTTAAAAATCTCAACCAAATCCCCCCCCCCCCTTCTTTTTTACACCAATCCTAATCACTTCCAAACCCTAAAAGACTCCAAACCAAAGTCTATCAACTCATTTTCCCACTCCCTCACAAACACACACTCATCACAATAAGTTTATAGGCACATGTTATATGCATATTTTCTAGAGAGAAGAGAACGCGGAAAAAAGAAAGCGAAGAAAACCAGAATTTTCAGAGAAACCAAGATTAACTTTAGCAATTAAGGAGTTCCGAAAAGGTTTGGTTGGAGTTTGAAAGTTCATTCACGGTTATGAAGCAATAAAGGTGAGTTCTGTCACTTGAAAAATCTCAGTATAATCCCTTGATTTGAGTTACAATTCATGTTAGAATATAATTTGGATGTTGAAAGAATGATCGTGAATTTATTGCTAATAGATTATCTAGTAACTAGTTCGGGTCATGAAATTACAAACTATTTTTCGCTGAGTTATCCCTATTAGAATTGGATGAAATATTATGGGCTTATACGTCTCTCTTTTTCGGTCAGATTGAGTCCAAGCGAGGCTAAAACCGATATACAATTTGAAAGTTATCGCAGTTTAACGTTTCTGTCTCGGATCAATCAAAATCCAGAAGGCGGAACGTATAACGGAAAAACTGTATAAATGGGTGAAGAATCTGAAAAGCTGTGATGAATACAAGTTATATATTTCTCTGTTCTCGACAGTTTGAGACTTTACGGGGATTAATCCGACTTACGGATAAAGGTTATGACTATTTTAAGATTGGGTCCATTTTTATAAAAAGTCTGGCGAGACAGTTTTCATAGGGTTGTTTCTTTCTTGAATTTGTCAGAGTTTCACTAAGTATCTTCAGAGGAAACTTGGGATAGTGATAGGTCCCCACATTACCTTCGACCCGGCATGAGAAATACCTTATTCAGAGTTACAGTTTGAGAGTTATAACCCTTATAAGTAGGGAGGGCAAAAAGTTGAAAGAGGGGAATATTATCTGAATTTTCTGAAAATATGACAATATATATATATATATATATATAAATAGTTTTTCTATCACCTAGGGGGCTATAGCATTGCACATTTCTTGCCTTCGGGGCTATTCAAACACACTTTCCTTCGGGGCTATTCAAATACACTTGCCTTCGGGCCTATAATTGAAATGCATTGAATCGGGTTGCACGCACCGTAACAAATATATAATATGTTATATGGGATGAAGCAGGTGTACTGGTTAACTAAGTATTCCCTAGGACGATTTGGGAGGAGATTTGGTGTGTGAATATTTATTGGCTTGTACTCTGAAAGTGCTGAATTTTGTTGTCATGACATGCTTATTATGTTCATAATATGATTGTACTTAGAATACTGTGAGGTTACTTTGAATTGTAGTGTGAGGTTCTCACTCAGCCCCGGATGGTAGGGCTGACTCTTTTATCTAACATGTTTCAGGAAAATGTGATAAGGGGAAAGCTCTGCAACAGGGCTAGCGATCGTCCCGCAGCCTCACAGTTCCACCAATCCATTGCTCCGGATTTGGTGATGGTCTTTCTTGATTATGTAGGTTGAAGAATTAGGTTTCGTTATCTCGGGGATGCCCCACATGAGACTGTTTTCTTTTAAGAGTCAGATGTTTTTATCCTGTATTTGAACTTCCATCGAGTCTAGAAAATTGGTGGATGCACGAGTATGGACTCGTGCTTTCATTAAAGAAGTACATGTTTCTACTATTTTCGCACCTAGATACATGTTTAATTTAGGAAGAAAAGAAGTTAATAGTTCGTCTGGGAAGGGATAGTTGCCCATGTGCCATCACGCGTAAGGAAAAACTTGAGAAAAGTCTAGGCGTGACATAAACTGAAGAAATGTAAGATGGATGGATGGATACATATAAATAAACGTGCAATCTAATGCTAATTTACTTGCATAATATAATGTGATTTCATGTTAGGTTGTCAACTAGCAAAGTTATAAGACACATACATGTGGTAAAAATTTAAAGAATATAGAGCCAGTTTGACTTAACTGATTTAAAGTAGTTGATAATCATTAAAGATAAGAGCCCGTTTGGCTCCGCTTATACTTATTTACTCTATGGAATTCAATATGTTCTCAATATTTTTTCAGGTTAACTGGATATGATTAATACTAACATATATATGCACAATTACAAACGTTTTATTTGTTTCTACCAAATTATCATTACCTTCCAGTATTTACCGTTCAAACATAGTTCCCAAAAGTTTGTCCATAGTATTTCACTGACAAATACTAAAGGAACTATCGAACCTAATTCTGTTCAAAAAATTCTTTCTATCTCCTTCTTTTGCTAGGAGGTCAACAACCTTGTTGATTACTGGATTCTCAACTTTTGCATCAATGACCTGCATTAAAGAATCACGACCCAGTATCTAGAGCTACTAGCCAATGGCTAAAAAAATACAACTGCCATTGATTTATGCAATTTTTTGTGTACAATCAAATCTATTGAGAAATTACGACCTACAATATCAACTTCGGGAGATATTTTTTAGAAACAAAGTTTAAATACCCTTTGAAACTTGTCAAAATTAGCCCTTTGACAAAATTCATTCCTTTTTCCTCACGCGTGTCCTTTTTTTTGTTATGAGTTCTACTTACCAAGGTAAAAAATTTAAACGAAATCACGTTAAATTTTCATGATTTAATTTATTGGATATGGTCTATCGTACAAAATAAAATATTCTCCTTTCATTCAAGTTTCTTCAATGATCGAGGAACATTGCTTTTAGGTAAATACAACACAAATTAACACATTGTCAAATCTTTGTTTGTGATGCTTGGGGTGGTGGTGAGGGGGGGGGTGTGAAAATTTTAGCAGTTTATTTTTTCCAAAATTATGCGAGCACAAATTAAATTGAAACATATATTGATAAATAAATTTGGTCAACTTTTAAATTTTCTGCAAAATATCAATTAAAATAATTACATTTATATTAATCAAATTTTGGCTTAGCATGTTCACACCACAACGTCTAAATTTAGCCATAACTAGCTAGATAATAATTAACTTATCATATCTGTTATTTTTTGGTTTGTTATGAATTTCAAATGTTTAGATCATATTCTCTTAAGTATATCTTCAACAAGACATTTAATTAATGACTATTCTTTATTGTAAGTATAAGTGAATCTAACTACATTCATTTTTGAAAAAAATGAAATTGTTATAATTTTAGCTAGACACATTATTTTCACTATAAAACATGTGGAGATGTAACTCATTTGCACCATTCTCTATTCCATAGAGTTCTTTGTGAAAGATATGTAGTGTCTTTATTTACATGTTCTCCCTTTTTTAATGACCATTAGGAATTGATATATATGTGCGTGTGCGTTGTTCTTTTCTTCTTAAAGTTATCAGGTTAAATAAATCTTTGTGACCTTTATCAGGCCAATTAAATTCTTTTGAAAATGAGTTTATCTACCGGTGCTAACAGTAGGTTCAAGGTAATTTATCAACACTAGCCTTTGAATTAATGTAGGCTTCATGTTTATATATAATTCTTATGAGTTAGTAGAATGTTGCGGTTCCAGTCCGTAGTGTTGTATTCAAGTTTATTTATTTATGTTAATCTTGTGAGCTAGTTACGTTTTTATTTATAGGGGAAAGGATCAAATTTTCTCCTCAACTATCAAAAAATAAATTAAGTATACCCTTCGTTTGAATATGGAATCAAATATACTCCACCGTTAAGATAATGAACCACTTATACCCCTAAAAATAAATAATTTGACATGTCATTTTTTACACATTTTGAGTTTATGTACCTCATGGTGCCACTACAAAAATGAAAAAATAATAATTTTTTAAATTTCTATTCATTAATTGAATTACCCCAATTCCTTTTCTTATAAACCTAACGCCCCAAATGTATCTTCTCCAAATTCAATGCATAAAATATTTGGTCTAATTTCACCGTTTAGTTTACAGACAATTGATCTATGTTGATGAGTCTGAATACAACGGAGTATTCGAAATTGTGTCTGATGTACAGCTGATGTGAAAACGTACAATGCAATACTTTGATTTTTCACATGCGATATGCAACGATACTTAATAAATGAACTGATTCATCTTATTGTTACAGTGATATATCCCTACAAGACCCTAATACCTGACGAATCATCAGATGATGAAGTCATCACAGACATGGCCACATCAATTAGGGCAGTGGAAGAAATCTTAAATTACAAATTCAAGAAAATCAAACTCCTAGAAAAAACCCTTACTCACTCTTCCTACACCGATTTTCCTTCATACAAACGGCTCAAGTTCTTAGGTGTTGCTGTTCTAGGTTAAGCCATATCGAATTATGTTTACTTGGCTTACCCGAAATATGACCCTGGTCAACTCTCTCTCCTCCGACCTGCTAATATCAGCACTGAAAAACTTGCTAGAGCCGCCGTCCGCCACTGTCTTTATAAATATATCCGTCACAACACCACCGCCTCCCTTGGTGAAATGGTGAAGGAATTTGTGATAACGGTAGAACAAGAGCAGTAGGCAGAGTTCCATGGAGGAGCAATGAAGGCGCCGAAGGTTCTTGCTGACATTGTGGAGTTAGTGGCGGCCGTTGTCTATGTAGATTATGTTGGTATTCTATGGTACTTTATAGAGCAGTACGGGAAGTAATAACTATTACAAATGTTCGAAAGGATAAACAAATGGTCAATCTTCAAAACTGCCGCATGTGTGTTGTGTCTTGAATCTTGATCACCTTGCAAAGCCAATGTTGAGAACTGCCGCAAGTTTGTTGTGTCTTGAATGTTGATATCCTGAAATTAAGAAATAACTAAATCTGGATGGTTATAACGTTGTGTGTTGAGTCGAGGATAGCCCTCTATCCTTAAGACAAGATTGCCCCGTATATATGATTTTACGTTAGCGGACAATAGTCTCCCAAGATAAAACAACACTTTAATCTCAACACTACAAAGCCAATAGGTTGAGCCTGTCGAAGAAAACAAATATGACTCGACTTGCTGAAGATATGGAATAGGAAGGAAGAGTTTCTCTCTACTCTTCTCTTTTGTCTCTGTGTATATAGTGTGTCTCTGTAGTGTATATCTTGTGTATACGTGAGGGTTTGGTCACTGTTTTTCAGTTAAAAATTGCACTGATTTTCGCTGAATTTCACTTACTGTTTTGTGGCTGTTTTCCTCACTGTTTTGTGCTGAAAAACAGTCAGTTTTTCTGTGTCTTTTTCGTCTGTTTTGTGGCCTGTTTCTTGCCTGTTTTTCGTCTATTTTCTGCCACTGAATTGAGCCAAAGCATGCTCAATATATAGCAAGGAGAAGGGGTTGTACAACTGCCCAAAACATGGTTGTTAATGGCCATTAAAACAACCAAGTAGAGGCAGTAAATGGCCATCAAGGAGGCTGATTTAAGGTTGTTCATGGCCAAGTAATGGGAATGGAGGAGTTAATCAGCCAAGTAATGGCTGATTAATACCTCAAAAAACAGTCTCAACGGTAGGCTTTCTGTCTTCCGTCAACTTCCCAGAAACTCTGGGGACCAAACTGTAAATATTGAAACTTCACGGACCAAACTGTACATATGAAAGAATTCTGGTCCAAACTGTACATCTAAAACTTCAGGGATCAAACTGTACATCTGGCAGAGTTCTCTGGTCCAAAAAGATAATATCAGAAAGGCCTACAGCCCACAACCCACGACCCGTGGACCCGTGAACCCGTGAACCCTTGAACCCGGAACCTGACCGAACCGGACGGGCGGGCGGCGACGGCGCGCGTGTGGACTTAGCGCTTTTACCCAAGCACATCTAGGTCTCCCCTCCTTTAAACACATGGGATACCCCTTGGGGATCCAAACCCTTTACCACATTAGAGACTTATATAGAGAGTAATTCTTCCTATTCCCACCGATGTGGTAGATTTGTCCCACACCACATTTTCATGTCTCAAACACCTTACTTCGTGGACCAATATCTCTTTCATTTCTCAACGAAATTAGACGATTCTTGGCCCTACGGTCATCTACTCACTTCGTAGATCATGCATGTACGAAGAGACAAGGTCTCCAACATGCGGAATACTAGTGTTTAATTCATCAAAGATGGGTGGACGCATCTCCCCGCCAAAGGCTAATTTCCAACAATCCCCTTTATGAAAGAGAGATTGTGGCGCACGCACAAGGTGCCTACATTTCAGCAATCTTTCAGCGAAAAGTTATTGCATCAGGAGTGGTAGCTTTCGCTTTGAACCTTCCCTAGTTGAAACCATCGGACTTACTTACTGTGCAGTGAACGTGATGTCTTGAACCGTCAGTGTTTAGTGTAAGCCAAGACAATGATATCAACACAATAACTCTTCTTATTCATTTTCCTTCTTACGTTTCTGTCCGTTGTGGCCATGGACACACTTGGATTCTTAAGTGCGTTCATTTGAGGCGGCCATCCTCACACTTAAATAGGTGATCTCCTACAAGGTATCCTGCTATACCCCACTTCTCAAGTGTTAGGAATCATTCCCAATCTTAACCTCAACCATTTGAGGATCTTTTAAAAAAGTTTGGAAGCTTAACCTTTACCCACCATGCAGGTAGCACTTTAATGTCTATCGCGGGAACATCTTTGGATTCATGTTTCCGTACAGAAATCATCATCCGAAGTGTTTCTTGCTTCCACCGAAGCGCTCAACTGAACATTTTGCCCCTTAGTTTTCCCATTGAACTAAATTCTTAGGATCTCCAATCAGTATGGTTGGGTTTCCACTGCAAAGGTTCGTATTGTTTGGGTTTTCAGCCTATTCCCCTAGACAGGCAGAACACTTGATCTTCGGGTAATCCCTTAGTTAGTAAATAAGGTAGTGACACCCGTGATGATCAGCTGTCATACAGTCTTATATTTTCGACAGATCCTGACAGATATGTTCAGACGCCGTCATCCGTGTACTTCTTGAAGCCGACCGGCTAGCCACAGTGTATAACTGTTGAAGGCACGGGTTTCTCCCAATAAGGGACGTCCTCTAATGAGTCGTGAAGTTACTCAACTTCTTTCATGCTTTGTATAAAGCGATAAACTCCGATACCATCATGAATCGATCGATGCAAGTTTGCTTAGAGGATTTTCCAAGACCCACCATACACATTTACTTGTGGCTTTGGTGTTCTTCAGATATGATATCCATTTTGCATCACTGTGTTCTCCCAGAACCGCTGGACATCCAGAATACTATAATCTGTAAATAAGCGAATAACTCAGATATCGTCATATCCGACTTAAAGCCTTCTATTGATCATGTATTAAGATCATCAGTGAACCTTAGTTTAACTGATCTGTTCGTAGGACGATACTAGGTGGTTGTAGTGTGTACAATACATTGAACTACACATGACCTGTGCATATCGCTCCTTGTCTATGGGTGCACCATGATTCCAATCAGTTCTATGATTCATATCCATTGGTGGCTTCAACGAGACTGTCAACTATCGACCAGTCCGTTAGATGTCTTAGAAATCCAATTCCTAAGATGTCATATGTGATACCCATATCTTTCATATCGAGACTTTGTTTCAATATGACTTTTACTTTCAGACTGTTGATTCTCCAACTGTTGGCTTTCTAATTTCAGAGTCAATGTTTCTGTGGTCAGATTCATTGTTTCTGTTTTATCTGAAACTTTCAGGACCAAAATGTAAACATTTCAGGGACCAAAATGAAAGTTCAGGAAGAAGCCCAACAGTTCAGCAAACCAACTCTGATCCTCTTCTTCCAACTCTCCGGTTGGGAAGGCTAATTCAACATTCATGCCACGCAAGACTGCAATGGCCCTGGATGTGAAGCTACTCACAGGGGAGCACATCTTACAACCCAAAGGTTCTTTTCCCAGAGGAAGATCAACCATTACGCAAGTATGGTTCTATATGATAGAGTTTATTTCTCTCTTTGTAGCTTCTTTCCAAAGAAGCGCTTTTGGAGATGACATTTATTTGTTAATTGTCCATGGTTCATTCTTAACCATACAAGCTAGAAGGACTGGAACAAGTCTTTGTCCCCTTCTTTGCTCCATCTCGGTTCAACATCTAGAATCCCTGAGTTCTGCAGATCTGGAATATTAAGTTCCGGATAGCCAGTAACTTTTGAGTCCTGTAGATACGGAACGTCTAGTTCCGGACAGTCAAGCCCTCGCGGGTTCTTGTTAACCTTGAGCAATTACTCCTTTTTCCTTTTTCAAGGAAAGTTATCTCCAAAGAATTCAACATTCTTTGACGCCAAGAGGCGATCAACACTACTGTTATTTGCAGGTCCTGACAGATATGCAATCTACAGTCTTAGGTACAACTTAACCTGTTTCAGTATTCCAACTTTTACCAAGCCACCCCATATAATTTGGGCGTACGACTTTGCGCTTGGCTAACACCGTTGGACTGAGGTGAGAAATGAACAGTCGTTTAATAAACGATGCTTCACTTTCTCCCCCTCTATCACTACGAATTTCTCAATCCGTCGGCTTAGTTGATTTTCAACTTCTGCTTTGTAGCGCTTATCCGCTTCAACAACTTCATTTTTGCTTTTCAACAAACAAAGGATTCCATACGTTGTACCATCATCAATGAAGATCACAACGTACTTGTCTCCCCCCTCTATTTTGTATAAACTTCAAATCACCCAAGTAGGTGTGACTAAGTTCTAGAGGAGCGGTGCTTCTTTCGCTATTCCCTTGACGGAATTTGGAAAGGTGATTTTGCCTCTTCGTCTACCTCACATTCATTTTGAGGGTTTATGTCGACAGAAGGCAACAATCTCAACATCGTTAGCTTTTGAATGACTTGTTATTTAACGTGTCTTAATCTATGATGGCATAGATGCACAGATTACAAATATATCATTCATTTGGCTACAGACATATTGTACCATTCTTAGTTATTATAGACCTGTTGGACTAGTTTCAAACCAGCTTGACCAAAAGCGTTCCTTAAACCAAGTTTGGGACATGTATCACCTCATCTTAGAGTGATCCTATTCCCTGAAGTCCTATTGAGGACAACCTCTCCAACCCCTTCTACTTTAGAGGTAGCGTTGCTTCACATGAACAATCTTTTGCCCGTGGTTAGGGCACAACCGGATCATATGTGATCTGGATACTCTGGCCCACTCCAGTTGCTTTGGCAGACTGAGTGTCCAATTTCTTTTTTGCCTTTCTTTAGGCCTTCAAATCATTTAAGACCTGGAAACTCTGGCCCACCCTAATAGGTGTCTATTACTTTTCTTATGAAATGAATTCTGGTCGCTCGGAGGCTTTATATGACTGAGTGTCCAATATCATCATATCAAAAGAATTTTGGCCCACTCCAGTCGCCCGGAGGCTTTATATGACTGAGTGTCCAATATCATCCTATGAAGGATTTTCTGCCAAATAGTATGACAGGCTCAACGTCTTTAACTTTTAGACTTCTTCCGTTATGATTGGTGCCCAGATAATTCTTGGCGCTTACTTAAAAGTGGTAACAGTTTTCGCACAGTCAGTGGATCTTACTCCCTCGTATGTGCGAACATACTTTACACACTTTTAATAATTACTCTTAAAAGAACGGATCTTTTTAAGTTGCTTTACAATCCAATCTTTAAACGGAAAAGAAGATGAGATTAAACTTCTGATTTTTAAAGCGTAAGGAATATAAATTATTTTCATATTCCTCCTTACTTTAATCAATTTTTAATCACACCTCATTTAATCTTTATTCTTGACAAGTAAGAAAAACTACTTATCCCAATTTCGGATTCTGGCTCACTCCAGTCACTTCATCAAACTGAGTGTCCAGTTCCTTCTTACCATTATTCGGATCTTTTGTATGGGACATATACAGGCCTTCTGCTGCAAGATAGAAGCACATCTTCAGTCTTCTCCTTTTGTCCCAGTTGACATCCTCAGGCTCTCGAGAGCGCTTGTTCCCACCAGTCTTGGTAGCGGTGACACCATGAACATGTTCATCATCATCACTCTCTTCTACCAGAAAACCATTGCCATATCCAGATTTGATCACACAACTTTTGACCGACATCTTTCGAACACTAATAGTATCACAATACATTCTTGTCTTAAGTTGTTGGTATTCTATGGTACTTTATAGAGCAGTACGGGAAGTAATAACTATTACAAATGTTCGAAATGATAAACAAATGGTCAATCTTCAAAATTGCCGCATGTGTGTTGTGTCTTGAAAAGCCAATGTTGAGAACTGCCGCAAGTTTGTTGTGTCTTGAATGTTGATATCCTGAAATCAAGAAATAACTAAATCTGGATGGTTATAACGTTGTGTGTTGAGTCGAGGATAGCCCTCTATCCTTAAGACAAGATTGCCCCGTATATATGTTTTTACGTTAGCGGACAATAGTCTCCCAAGATAAAACAACACTTTAATCTCAACACTACAAAACCAATAGGTTGAGCCTGTCGAAGAAAACAAATATGACTCGACTTGCTGAAGATATGGAATAGGAAGGAAGAGTTTCTCTCTACTCTTCTCTTTTGTCTCTGTGTATATAGTGTGTCTCTGTAGTGTATATCTTGTGTATACGTGAGGGTTTGATCACTGTTTTTCAGTCAAAAATTGCACTGATTTTCGCTGAATTTCACTCACTGTTTTGTGGCTGTTTTCCTCACTGTTTTGTGCTGAAAAACAGTCAGTTTTTCTGTGTCTTTTTTGTCTGTTTTGTGGCCTGTTTCTTGCCTATTTTTCATCTATTTTCTGCCACTGAATTGAGCCAAAGAATGCTCAATATATAGCAAGGATAAGGGGTTGTACAACTGCCCAAAACATGGCTGTTAATGGCCATTAGGAGGCCATTAAAACAGCCAAGTAGAGGCAGTAAATGGCCATCAAGGAGGCAGATTTAAGGTTGTTCATGGCCAAGTAATGGAATGTTAATGGAGGAGTTAATCAGTCAAGTAATGGCTGATTAATACCTCAAAAAATAGTCCCAACGGTAGGCTTTCTGCCTTCCGTCAACTTTCCAGAAACTCTGGGGACCAAACTGTAAATATTGAAACTTCAGGGACCAAACTGTACATATAAAAGAATTCTGGTCCAAACTTACATCTGAAACTTCAGGGATCAAACTGTACATCTGACAGAGGAACTCTGGTCCAAAAAGATAATATCAGAAAGGCCCACAGCCCACGACCCGTGAACCCGTGAACCCGTGAACCCGTGAACCCGTGAACCCGTGAACCCGTGAACCCGTGAACCCAGAACCGGACCGGACCGGACGGGCGGGCGGCGGCGGCCCGCGTGTGGGCTTAGCCTTGAACCCAAGCACATCTAGGTCTCCCCTCCTTTAAACACATGGGATACCCTTTGGGGATCCAAACCCTTTACCACATTAGAGACTTATATAGAGAGCAATTCTTCCTATTCCCACCGATGTAGTAGATTTGTCCCACACCACATTTCCATGTCTCAAACACCTTACTTCGTGGACCAATATCTCTTTCATTTCTCAACGAAATTAGACGATTCTTGGCCCTACGGTCATCTACTCACTTCGTAGATCATGCATGTGCGAAGAGACAAGGTCTCCAACATGCGGAATACTAGTGTTTAATTCATCAAAGATGGGTGGATGCATCTCCCCGCCAAAGGCTAATTTCCAACAGATTATGACTTTGATCTGAAGGCTTTTTAGGTGATATTTAAAGGCCTCCTCGAGCCTATTGTCACGCTGGACTTGTTGTCACAACAACCACAACATGAAACCATGTCGTATGAGCTTTGCCGGAAGGACAGAAACCAAGTTGATATGAAGCATTGCAACATAGCTAGTGTTTATGTTGATGGTCAGTTTATCGTCTCCGCTTCTTTTGTGAACAAGAAAAATTCTAAACTTCACGCTACAAAGGTTGCACTCAAAAAATTGGCTTATGAGTCTACAGGTAAGTTGGATATTGAAATTAAATCAAAAATCGAGATTGAAGGAGCCAAGCAGAAGCTAAATGAGATATGTGGAAGAAAGAAATGGCCCCTACCAACTTACAGAATAGAGAAACAAGCAGGTCCTGCTCACGATAAGAGGTTCATATGTTCTGTGCAAGTTGCAGTTTCTGAAGGCGTGCTTTTAGTAAAGGGAGAGGAGAAGTCACAAGTAAAATATGTTGGTATTAAACCGGATTGTAGGAAAAGTAACGGGGTTAAAGTGTAGTCGAAAGGTTAAACAAGAAGAACGCTGAGTCGAGAAATGACTCTCTGTCTTTAAGACAAAATTGCCCTGTATAAATGCTTTTACGGTATTGGGCGATAGTCTCCCAAGATAAAATAACAACTAATCAATTGTACAAAGCAAATACAATTGATCCTAGCGAAGACAATGAATAAGAACAGATTGATGAAGAAAGAGAGCGGAAAATATTTTATGTCTGCTTTATGTGTTTTCTTTTTCTGTGTGTTTGTTCTTGACGAAGATCAGAACAAAAAGATAAACTGGTTTGTTTGAGTTTCTGGACAAACAGAGAGAAGGGAGTGTTGTCTGCTTCTACGTTCTATTGTGTGTTTTGTGTGTCTTATCCAATTGAACAGAGATCTTCAATTTATATGATAGAAAGGGAGGCAACTGACCATAACTTTCGTACAATTGAAAGGCCAACAGTTACGTCTTGTAACTATTATGACTTTATTACCTTTGTAACGTTTTGAGCATTTAAACATTCATCAGTTACGTCGTTGTAACATTTTGAACATTTAAACAATCATCAGTTATGTCAGCCCACAATCATGTCATGTCTATTGGTTTTAGACCTGTTGTAACTTCTAAAAACTTCAGGGACATAAATATAAATAGTTAATACTTCAGGGACCAAAAAGAAAGTTCCGGAGGAAACCAACAGACCAACGACTCGTGACCCGAGACCCGAGCCCGGACCGGACGGGCGGCAGCGGTGCGTGTGTGGGGCTTATCCCCGAACCCAAGCTCACCTAGGTCATCTCCCTTCTAAACACATGGGTTACTCATTGGGGCCCCAAACCCTTACTCAAACTTAGAGCTTATATACTGCTCAATTCTTCCTTCTTTTACCAATGAGGGAGATTTGTCAATTTGGCCAAAAACACTTCATCTTTTCATGTCTCAAACACCTTACTTTGTGTACCAATAACTCTTTAATTTCTCAACGAAATTTGACGATCGTTGGCACTAACATTATCTACTCACTTAGTAGATTAGGCATGTACGAAGAAATAATGTTTCCGACATGCGGGGCCTACGTGTTTAAGTCATCAAAGATGGGATAAACTCAATCTCTCATTAGTAAAATTTCCAACAATCCCCTCTTGAAAGAGAATTGGTGCACACGGGGTGCCAAAGTTTAGCAATCTTTCAGGGGAAAAGATATTGCATCAGGAAAGGTAGCTTTTGCTTTGAACCTTCCTTAGTCGATTATCATCGGATTTATTTACAGTGTGGTGAACGCGATATCTTGAACCGTCAGTGTTTAGTATAAACCAAGACAATGATATCGACACAATAACTCTCCTTATTCATTTCTTCTTACTGTTTTGTCCGTTGTGGCTATGGACAACTCTTGGATTCTTAAGTGCGTTCATTTGAAGCAGTCTGTCTTCGCACTTAAATAGGTGATCTCCTATAAGGGTATATTGCTCTACCACTCGCAAGTGTTAGGAATCATTAAATGTTTCAAAAACTTATCCTTTACCCATCAAGAACGTAGAACTTAATATCTATTGCGGGAACGGCTTTGGAGTTATCTTTCTTTGAAGAATGATAAGCTGAAGTGCTCTTACTTCAAGTGAAGTACTAAACTGAACCTCTATAGCTTAGTTTTCCCATTGAACTAAATTCCTGGGATCTCCAGTCAGTAAGGTTGGGTTACCACCATAAAGATTCTTATTGTATGGGTTTTAAGCCCATTCCCCTAGATAAGAAGAATATTTGATCTTTGGGTAGGCCTTTAGTTAGCGGATCTGCTAAGTTATCATTTGATTTAATGTAATCAATGGAAATAACACCCATAGTGATCAACTGCCTAACAGTCTTATGTCTCAAATGAATGTGTCTATACATGCCGTTGTACACATCACTTCGTGCCCTTCCCAAAGTCGATTGGTTGTCACAGTGAATCATCAATGAAGGCACGAGTTTATCCCAACAAGGGATATCCTCTAAGAAGTCGTGAAGCCATTCAGCTTCTTCTCCTGCTTTGTCCAAAGAGATAAACTCTGATTCCATCATGGATCGAGCGGTGCATATTTTCTTAGAGGACTTCCAAGACACAGCCCCACCACCAATTGTAAATACATACACACTAGTGGATTTGGTGTTCATTATGTCCGATATCCAGTTTGCATCACTGTATCCTTCCAATACGGCTGGATATCTTGAATAGTGTAATCCGCAGGTCAGCGAATATTTCAAATATCGTAATATCCGATTTAACGCCTTCTAGTGATCATTTCTAGGATTACGAGTGAACCTAGCCAACTTATTGATTGGATAAGCGATGTCGGGTTGTGTGCAGTTTGTAATGTACATTAAACTACCAATGACCTGTGTATATCGCTCCTGGGATATGGGTGCACCACAATTTTTATCAATTCTATGATTCATATCCATTGGTTACTTCATAAGGGGACTGTCAAATGTATTAAATTTTCTCAAAACATCTTCAATGTAATGAGATTGAGATAAGACCATCCCGTCAGATGTCTTAGAAATCTTAATTCCTAAGATCACATCTGCAATACCCATATATTTCATGTCGAAGCATTGTTTCAACGTCTTCTTGGTTTCCAGGACCAAGATTAGACTACTTGCGGTGACGAGCATGTCATCTACGTAAAGACATATCATAACAAATGGGTCAGAGTTCCATTTGATACAGATACATTTTTCACATTCATTTATGGAGAAACCTTTTGATAATAAAGTATTATAAAACTTTTTATGCCATTTTTTTGGAGCTTGTTTGAGTCCGTACAGAGACTTAACAAGTCGACATACTTTCTTTTCTTATCCTGGAATCACATACCCCTCGAGTTGTTCCATGTATATTTCCTTTTCCAACTCTCCATTTAGGAAGGTTGTCTTAACATCCATTTGATGTATCTCAAGGTCACACAAAGTTGTTATGTCTATGAATACCCTTATGGACATTAATCTAGACACATGTGAGTATGTGTCGAAGTAATCGAGGCCGTCCTTTTAGTTGTCACCTTTGACTACCAGTCGGGCCTTATACTTGTCAATAGTTCCATCTACTTTGTACTTTCTTTTGAGCATCCACTTACAACCTAAAGGTTTGCTTCCCGGAGAAGGATCAACCATTTCCCATGTATGGTTCTGCATGATGGAATATATTTCGCTTTTTATAGCTTCTTTCCAAAGCGGTACTTCTGGAGTTGACAATGCTTCTTTAATTGTCCTCAGTTCATTTTCAACCATAAAGGTTAGAAAGTCTGGACCAAAAGTTTTATCCTTTTTGGACCTCTTGCTCCGTCTTGGTTCCACCTCTGGAACCCCTACGTTCTGTAGGTTTGGAACGTTAAGTTCCAGAAAGTCAGTAACTTCTAAGTCCTATAGATCTGGAACGTCTAGTTCCGGATAATCAGAAACTCCTGAGTCTTGTTGACTTTGAGCATTTTGTTCATAACTTCGTTTGCGCGAAATTATTTCTTTTTCCTTTCTAGGAAAGATCTCTTCAAAGAATTCAGCATTCCTTGATTCCTTCGTGGATATCAGGTATCTCCGACTTATACACTAAGAATCGATAAGCACTACTGTTATTTGCATATCCGATGAATATGCAATCTACAGTCTTAGGTCCAACTTTGACCTACTTTGGTTTAGGTACTTCTACATTTGCCAGACAACCCCACACTTTCAAATATTTATAAGTGGGTTTCTTTCCCTTCCATAATTCATATGGAGTTTTATCCTTACGCTTATATGGAACTCTATTAAGAATTGTATTAGCGGTAAGAATTGTTTCGCCCCACATGTTTTGGGCTAAATCGGAATTGATGAGTAAGGCATTCACCATTTCCTTTAACGTGCGATTTTTACGCTCGGCGATACCGTTATACTGAGATGAGTAAGCAGCGGGCGTTTGATGAACAATGCCAAATTGAGCACAGTATTCTTCAAACGGTGCTACGTATTCTCCCCTTCTATCACTATGAATTGCCATAATCCATAGGTTTAGTTGATTTTCAACTTCTGTTTTGTAACGTTTAAACGCTTCAAAGGCTTCATCTTTACTTTTCAACAAGTAAATGTAACAATACCTTGTACTATTATCAATGAAAGTCACAAAGTACTTGATCCCCCTTCTAGTTTGTACAAACTTTAAATCACATATGTCCGTGTGAATAAGTTCTAGAGGAGCGGTGTTTCTTTCGACTAAGTGGAAAGATGACTTGGTTAATTTTGCCTCTACGCACACCTCACATTTATGTTGAGGGTTTATGTAGAAGGAAGATAACAATTCCAACTTTACTAACTTTTGAATGGATTTGAAATTGGTGTGTCCTAATCTATGATGCCATAGACTAGAAGACTCAAGCAAGTAAGCAGAGGCTTCGTTACATCAGTTAGCATTCATTTTGAAGGGGTCGTCACACGCGAACCCTCTTCCTACCAATATACCATTCTTAGTTATTACAAACTTGTTGGACTAAAAACTAGTCTAAAACCAGCATGTACCAACAGTGGCCCTGAAACCAAGTTCTTGCGGATGTCAAGGATGTGCATCACTTCCTTCAGAGTAAGCTCTTTGCCTGACGTCAATTTTAGGATGACTTTTCCAACCCCTTGCACTTTAGAGGTTGCGTTGTTGTCCATGAACAACTTTTTGCCCGAGATTGGTGCGTAAGAGGATAATGCACTCATGTCTGAACATATGTGACGGGTTGCACCCATGTCTATTCACTATTGTTTTGGATTTTCTTCTAGATTTGCCTCCAACACTACAGCCGAGAAATCCTCAATCATGTAGTCAAGATTCGAAGGATCATCCTTGTGTTGCACGACATTAACCTTGGCCTTGCCTTTATTCTTGGCTTTCTCTTTCTGCTCCCGCTTTAGTTTACGGCAGTCTTTGATCATATGACCAGGCTTTCCACGGTGATGGCAGTTTCCTTTGAACTTCTCTATTTTTTGGCTTTTGCCGTCTCCCTGGTAGTTGCGCTTTTTGTTGGTGTTTCCCCTTGAATCAACCAGATTCACATTTGCGTTCATTGGCTGTTTTGGCTTAGATATAACCCTTTTATTTGTCCTCTTGTATTCGTAGTTTGACAATAAGATCTTCAAGCCCCATTTCCTTTGTCTTCAGTTTGAGATAACTCATTCCACGTGGGAGGCAGTTTCTCAATCAAAGATGCAACCAAAAATTGTTCGTTAGGCTTCATTCCTTCCAAATCCAGGTGATGAATAATCATTTAAAACTCTTGGTTTTGGGAACTCACTGATTTACTATCCACCATTTGGAATTTCAAAAATTTTCCAACAATAAATTTCTTAGTACCCGCATCCTATGCGCTGTACTTTTTCTCGAGTTTTTCCCATAACGCCTTTGTTGTCTTCATGGTGCAATACACAATATAGAGTGTATCCGATAGACCGTTCAGAATGCAGTTTTTGCACATGAAATCACTATGATTCCAGGCATCCAATGTTATCATCGGGGAATTTGTGACTTAGATATCATCGCCCACATCAGTCGTAGTGTTAGACTGAGTGTCGATTGCATCCCCACCAGAAGGAGAATCTTCTATCAGAAATCGTGACAGGTTTAATGTAGTAAGATAGAACAACATTTTCTGTTTCCATTTCTTGAAGTTGGTACCCAGAAATGTTTTCGGGCGTTCTCCTTGAAACCTGGCAGGAGTAGTGAGAACAGTATTCCCTTGAGCAATAGCAACAGAGCCAGAAGCAATGTTAGGAATAGACATCTTTCGAACACTTAGAACATGAATTTTGTCTTAAAATTATTGGTATTAAGTCAGATTGTAGGAAAAGTAACAGGATTAAAGTGTAGTCGAAAGGTTAAATAAAAAGAACGTTGAGTCGAGAGATGGCTCTCTGTCTTTAAGACAAAATTGCCCCGTATAAATACTTTTAGGATATTGGACAATAGTCTCCTAAGATAAAACAACAACTAATCAATTGTACAAAGCAAATACAATTGATCCTAGCGAAGATAATAAATAAGAACAGATAGCTGAAGAAAGAGATCGGAAAATGTTTTCTGCCTGCTTTCTGTGTTTTCATTTTCTGTGTATTTGTTCTTGACGAAGAGCAGAATAGAAAGATAAACTGGTTTGTTTGGGTTTCTAGACAAACAAAGAGAAGGGAGTGTTGTTTGCTTCTGCGTTCTATTGTGTGTTATGTGTGTCTTATCCAATTGATTAGAGATGTTCAATTTATAGGATAGAAAGGGTGGCAACTGACCATAACGCTCGTACAATTGAAAGGCCAACAATTACGTCTTGTAACTGTTATGACTTTATTACCTTTGTAACGTTTGTAACATTTTGAGCATTTAAACAGTCATCAGTTACGTCGTTGTAATATTTTAAGCATTTAAATAGTAAGCAGTTATGTCAGCCCACAGTCTTATCATGTTGGTTTTAGAACTGTTGTAACTTCCAAAAACTTTAGGGACTGAAATGTAAATAGTTCACTCCAGGGACCAAAAATAAAGTTTCAGAGGAAACCAACAGACCCGATGGGCGCCAGCGGTGCGTGTGTGGGGCTTATCCCTGAACCTAAGCTCACTTAGGTCCTCTCCCTTCTAAACACATAGATTACTCCTTGGGGCCCCAAACCCTTACTCAAACTTAGAGCTTATATACTGTTCAATTCTTCCTTCTTTTACCAATGAGGTAGATTTGTCAATTTGGCAAAAAACACTCCATCTTTTCATGTCTCAAATACCTTATTTTGTGTACCAATATCTCTTTCATTTCTCAATGAAATTTGATGATCGTTGGCACTAACATTATCTACTCACTTAGTAGATTAGGCATGTGCGAATAAATAATATTTCTGACATGCGAGGCCTACGTATTTAAATCATCAACGATGGGATAAACTCAATCCCACATTAGTAAAATTTGTAATAAAATATGCAGAGGCATATAGGAACCGGCTGGGGTTCTAATGCCTGGACCCTCTGCGTGCTCTGTGGGATCGTTTTGCCTGGGGATTCCTTCAAGACCATAGTCTCCTACCGAGGTTCCTCTGTTGGGTCGTCACCCGACTGTATATTCAGCTCGGGTTGGTCCAAAGCTTCTCCTTTAAGCGGCACTGTCTCTGAAGAGGTTGAGCTGAATGCCCGCTCTATAGCCTTAGTCACGGCAGACTTAGGAATCTCCTGCTTATCAGCTACCTCAACACTGGATATCATGTGCAACGTTAGTTTCATTTTGCGCAAGGCTTTGGCGCCCTGCATCCTTCTTTTCTGCATCTTTCTTTTCTGCATCTTGGATATGACACCCAATGGTGCCTCTTTCTTTCTAGAAACTTGATTGACTAACCACTTTCCTTCCTCTATATTGGCGGTTGGCTTAATCATCATCTGGGGTCTCAGCTGACATTCGTCCCTCACTGTGATATGCAAGAAAGAAATGGCTTCCTTCATATTGAACTCATCCACCCTCTATTTTGCCATGGGTAGTGGTTCGTCGCCTATCTGGGGCATGCTCGGCTTCTTATTGAATGGTAGCCATGCTTGCCCCCCAAGCCTGCTCCTGAGGCCAGCTAGGTCCCTTTTGAATATCGGGTATTGTTTGTGAGGTTTCCGAGCAATATGATCTGGTTTATAAGGGTGGCCACAAAAATTATTTCTAGCTGGCTGTCTGTCCGTGTCCTCATAGATGTCACGTAAGCCGCCAAGCCAATCAAACACAGAGGTCCCTGTGGCATCCTCCTTACCAGTAGGATTCTTTGGAACCCATATATTTTTCATCGGTTGTTTCCCCTTGACATCCTTTGATTGATCTGGCTTGGCAAAGGATACCATAGATATTGGTCCTGCGGGGAAAGGATCAATATCAACAGTCATTTCAGCTATGCTTTTATCAGCTAGCTTGAACATCACCTCTTTGATGCCCTTTTGGATTTCCTTCCTTAATGCCACACAATTAGAAGTAGCGTGGTTATATGAGTTGTGCCACTTACAGTACTTCTTATCCTTGAGTTCTTCGGCATGCGGAATCCTATGGCCATCAAACAGCCGAATCTGTTTATCCTTAAGTAGATGATCAAAGATCTGATCTGCCCTTGTAATATCAAACGAGTAACCGACCCTGTCATTAATTGAACTCATCTCCTTGCCTTTTTGTAGCTTTCAAAGCTGGGCAAGAATAAACCTTACCTCTGACAATCTCGGCTATCATTGCGTCTGCCGTGTAATCGACTGACTCTGAGTCAGACTTGTCTACCTCAATAATGGATACCAAATGGGAGCCTCAGTTCCAGTTAGCTCTTTTTTTCTCTTTCTCCTGGATATACTGCTCTATTTGACTAGCCTTCTCTACTAACTGGCTCAAGTCAGAGCAGGATTATCCCACTAATTTTTCCTTTAGCTGAGGATGCATATTGTTAATAATCATGTGGGCGCATTCCGATTCAGGGAAGTGTACAGTGCATTTTCCAACCTTCTTTTTGAATCTCTCAATGTAATCAATAGCCGACTCATCGACCTGTTGCTTGAGATTCATCAAATCAGTTACATTGACCTGAGGTTGGGGCCAATAAAATCTATCATGGAAACAACGCTCCATGTCAGCCCAACTCTGTACGGAGTCGGGAGTCAAGGATGAGTACCAGGCAAATGTTGTTCCGATTAGAGAAACGGGGAACAACTGCAGCTTGTGATACTCATTCTGGCCAACCTCGCCATATTGGGCGGTAAATCTGCCGATGTGTTCAATGGTTGATTTTCCGTTATTACCCGAGAAAGTGGCGAAATTAGGTGTTTTGAAGACTTTTGGCAATGGTGCTATCCGATCTACCCAATCAGAGTAGGGCTTCATGTACATTCACTTGTCCAAGGGTTTCAGTTGGATGCCAAAGTACATCTTCATGGTATTTGTGATAGTTCCAGGGTTCATCAACTATGAAGTCCCCTGCCAATTCTCGATTGGAACCGGCTAGTAGGCGTTCTAAACTGGAGGCCTCCATTTTGTACCTTGTTGAATAGGGTTCTGAAAGTTGTAGGTATTCTGCTGGCTATTACCAATAGATGGGGCATATCCCCATTGCTGATGTTGGGCATAGCCACCAAAGCCTGCAACCTGAGCTCTTGGAACAGCCGACGGAGCCTGAGGATAAGGTGGAACAGTGTTCCATGTTTGCTCTCCCCGGACATCAGTCGTTCTTAGAAAGTTTGCGCTTCCTGGACGGTATGGATTGGGTACCGAATGTGACTGCTGGAATGGTGTTCCGCTGTAGACAGTGTCACCAGATAGCCTAGTAGGGTCATAGCCAAGGACCACAGACTACCAATTCAGCTGGCCAACATTGGTCGCCTGCATCGTAGGGCCGTTTATAGGAGCGTATGACATAACGGGTGGCAAACCAAGCTGTCCATATGCCTGAACTAGTCTCCGAGCCATATTGATTTTCCCATACTACAGACTCGCTTGGTCGAGTGGTACAGTTTGCCCCCTAGCATTTGGTGGAAACCATACAGTAGACTGGTTGCCAAGTGACTAGGCTTGTGCTCCTAGGTGTGCTATCAGCTGCACCTGAGAAGGTACTGACTGATACACATTCGGCTGAGGAACAACACCTGGAGTCACAATTGCATGTTGCACAGTGCTACTTGTCAGAGGTATGGTAGAATAAGTTGAACCTTCTCCTAGATGCAGGCGATTGGCTTCCAGTTACCTTACCTGCTGAACCTCATTATGCACCATTGGCTTGACAATGTCAACCAATTGTTTGGAAACCTGGTACATAATGTCGTGGATGCCTAAGTCAATCTGTTATCTAATGAATGGCGTGGTCATTACAGTTGGACCTTCAGGTTGACTAAGTTTACCCACAGCTTGGGTTGATGGAGGAAGTGGAGGGGTATCAACCGATGTAGGCATTCCCGAAGAAAGTGGTGACTCGTTGTTCCTTCTGGAGGATTCTATTTAGGATGTGGACTAGACTCTGGGTTCATTTTATTACCAGACCTTAGGCGCATACGCCAAGCGTGATCCTGACCTGGAGAATCAAACTTTGGTATGAGATCACCTATTGTCCCACTGGGCGTGCCAAATTTGTTCCTGCCCGAAATGTTTTATCATTTTATCGGCTGACGAAATCGGATGACAAATTGATTCATTAACTAAGCAATTTAGGCCGAAAGCAGAACTCTAACTTCCAGCAATGGGCTCCCCAACAACTCCAGAAAGCGTTAGGATGGTGATTGAGTAGACTAAGTGGTAAGAAACATAAATACAGCTAGAGTGCAATAAAGACGATAAAGATAGAATGAAGATATGTAAAAAAATCCATTTTTTTATTGATTGTGTGTCCCTTTTATGTACAAGTGATCCTACATTTATACTACAAGAAATAAGACGTGATCCCTCTATGTTAGTCATTAGATTACCCACTAAATTCACTAGCCAACTATGAGGAGGTGGTGCCGATTTTTGCTCCTTGTTTTCCTCTTGCACGACCAACGGCACTTCCTTCTAGTTGTTGATGGTTTGTTTCCATTTCTTGGGGTCTAGAAGTTGCTTTGACTTGGTCTTCGAGACGTCCAAATATGTGTGGGTCCCAGTCATTCCTTGGAATTATGATTCGGCCAAGTTACCGAAATAACCGATGGAGCTTTTCTAGCCGAGGGTTAGGACTAATAGATTCGGCTACGAGTCAGTTTGGTTATCGGCTTAGAATTCTGTTTATTTGTTTATTTTGAGATTTCCATTTTCGACTGTGATTTGATTCGGCTAAACACTAAAAGTATTTGAGTGTTAACAGAACTAAAAGAGGCCACTTCCTTTTCCGTCTTTCGTACAAAGGCACTCATTGTATGCCTAGTTTAAGTTTCCGCTTGTTAGGCCTGAAAAGATTCTTCATTATTAAAAGATTAGATAATATGTTATAGATTAAATCTTGTCGGAATCATGTCCTAAAGCCTCTCTCTTTAAGATTTTGTATTTCTGGAGCAAAGGGATTGTGTGTTTGCCTTAGTAGTTAACTGTTTTTGTTTAATTGAGCCATTTATTGAATGCCTACTTTATCTTTATGTACTGGCCAAATATGTAAAGATCATTATGTGTAGTAGATTGGCAAGTGTGTAACATTGGATTATGCCTACTTTCAGAAATTGATGTCGAGTTAGTAGTTGGTAATTTGCTTCAGACCAACAGCGCAGCAGCCCAGAAGAGGCAGACATGGGCCAAACCCAATTAGATAACTTCCTCTTTGCCTTATTTCATTTTCTTTGTGTATTTGTTGACTTGTAAAAACAAATACTAACATTTTATTTTGTTTTGTTTTGTTTTGTTTTGTTTTGTTTTGTTAACTTGGTTGAATCCTCAGGCGGAAACGTGAGAATCATAGTTGTTAAAAATGTTCGAATGTTGTTCTTATGATACTTCTTATCATTTGCAATACTTCAAGAATCAAAATAAGTTAAATCTTTCAAAAAGAGAAATCATATGGGCACCCTAAAAGATTCAATTGGGACTAATCCAATAACGGATTTCAAAAATGGACATTTCGCCCCAAATATTTTAAGTCTTAAAGTTACAAAACATTTTTACAAAAGAAACTCATTTTAATAGAAAGCGCCAAACGTTTCTAATGAAATAAATCTTTTTTAGATCAAGGCACCAAGTATGAAATAATTTGATAGATTATTTATGTCTTCTCAAGTTGTTGAATAAGAAGATCAAATAATCAATGCTAATACGATAGTGAAGTTGGATTACTAAATTTAATTCAAAGTCCAAATTCGTATAGACATTACAAAACCTTTTAAAGAATTAACAAATCACTTTGCAAAGCAATAAAATAAATTATTTCAAAAAAATGGAATTATTCTCAAACACTCTTTTTCAAAACAAGTTTTACTTCTTAGCCACAAAATATTGTTAAAATTCGTAAGTCAACCGCATTGTGCGGATCCCTTCCGAGGTGCCTAATATCCTCATCGGGGATCATCAGAATAGTTACCATACTCTGATATTTTTTCAAATTAACTTTTAAATTGATTTTCTAATTTTCATACAATTAATTAGGTTGTGATTCTGTTTGTTCATGAAAAAATGTCAAGTTATGAAGTAGCTTTTATACGTGAGTGTAAAAGTGAACCGTAACACCTCGCCTTTAAGAATATGGATCACTTATACCTTAAAAAATTAACAGTTTGCCAACCTATTGACATAGTACCGGTATGAAAATGAAAAAAAAATTACAAAATCTAATCATTGAATTACCCCTATCCTTTTCTTATAAACCTAACGTCACACATGTATCTTCTTCTCCAAATTCATTGGATAAAATATTTGGTCTAACTTCACGATTTGATTTACAGACAATTGATCTACATGTTGATGAATATGAGTACAACGGAGTACTCGAACTTGTACGACACGCAGTTTATGTAAAACGTGCAGTGCAATACTTTAATTTTCTCACATGTATGAAATATGTCATGAGACTTGAGATACAAACCGATTCAGCTTATTATTACATCCTCATCATTTTCCATGCGTTCATATTGATCTTCATCTCTTGGACACTGCTTTGGCTATATCAGTTCAATCTTAAGTATCATTGCATACTTTACGTGAGAAATCAAAGTATTGTGTTGCACGTTTTAACATCAGCTTCACATAAACAACCTTTCTATCCCGTAAAGATATAGGTAAAATCTGCGTACATCGTGTCCTCTCCAAATCCTACTTTGTAACTAAATTTATAGTTTAAAAATACCTTAATCATCTCATAATGATAAGAGTTTTACCTTCAGTGGGTAAAGTTAACTATTATTAACATATGTTGGGCTGTCCTCTCTTTAAAAAATTTGACCAACTAATTAAAATAAATTAAATTAAAGAAACTCATTCCAGGGCAAACCAATTTGGGTTTTATTTTTTTGATTGAAACCAATTTGGTTACTCTGCTAATAATTATTTACTATACAGAATTTTATATGTTCTCAATAATTTTCTTAGGTTAACTAGATAATTAAAACTCATATATATGCACAATTACAAACTAGAGGGAGCATTGCTCTGTGGTAGTTCAGTGATTGTTTTATTTGTTTCTGGCAAATTATTATTACATTCTAGTATTTACCGTTCAAACATAGTTCCTAAAATGTCTGTTCATACTATTTCATTGACAAACACTAAATGAACCACAAACCTAATACTATAAAAAAAAAAACTTCTTTCTATCTCCTTCCTTTGCTAGGAGGTCAGCAACCTCGTTGACCACTGGATTCTCAACTTTTACATTAATGACTTGCATTCAAAAATTATGATCCAGTATTTTAGAGCTACTCGATCATAATTGAGTGTTGTACTACTTATTTTTTCATGTTAGGATTCGTAATATTATCCTGGTGGTTCCTTTTCTTTTGATTTTTGCTACTATTTATTATTTTTTGTACGTTGATTATCGTCCTACATGCTTGTTTCTTTCACTTTGTTATCTTATTTCCTTGTTGCTATTACTTTTTATTATCACTGTTGCTTTCGTTTCTACTTGAGCCGAGGGTCTATCAGAAACAATTTTTCTATTCGTCAAAAGATAGGGATTATGTCTGCGTACATTCTACCCTCCTCAGACACCTGGTGGATTATACTGGATATGTTGTTATTTTAGAGCTACTCGCCAGTGGCTCAAAAAAATCATTGATGCAATAATTTTTTTTGTGGCTAATTTTTACAAGTTTCAAAGGATATTTAAACTTCATTTGTGTACAATCAAATCAATTGATATTTACGACCTACAACATCAACTTCGGGGGAAAGTTTTTAAAAACAAAGTTTAAATATCCTTTGAAACTTGTAAAAATTAGCCTTTTAACATAATTAATCCATTTTTCCTCCAGCATGCCCTTTTTTCTTTTTTGTTATGAGTTTTACTTACCATGATAATAAACTTAAACGAAATCAAGTTAACTTTTTTATAGTTAATTTATTAAATATAGTCTGTCATACAAAATAAATATTCTCCTTTCATAATTTCAAAAAAAAAAATCTCCTTTCATTCAAGTTTCTTCAATGGTCAAGGAACATTACTTCTAGATAAATACAACATAAATTAACACATTGTCAAATCTTTGTTTGTGATGCTTGGTGTTTGTGGAGAGGTGGGGGGATGAAAATTTTAGCGGTTTAAATTATGTCCAAAATTGTGCAAGCACAATTTAAATTTAAACTATGATTTATAAAGAAATTTGGTCAGTACTGATAAAAGATTTGGTAAACTTTTGAATATTCTGCCAAATATCAATTGCAATGATTCCATTTATATCTTACATCATAGATATCCAAATGCGGGGATGGAAAATTTAGCAGTTTAAATTTTTTCCATAATTGTGCAAGCACAATTTAAATTTAAATATATATTGATAAAGAAATTTGGTCAATACTGATTTAAAAATTTGGTAAACTTTTAAATATCCTACCAAATATCAATTACAATGATTCCATCTATATGTTACATCATAGATATCCAAATGCAGGGATGAAAAATTTAGCGGTTTAAATTTTTTCCATAATTGTGCAAGCACGATTTAAATTTAAACATATATTGATAAAACAATATTGTGTACAATGTGGAATTCTCATAGAATAGGGATCATATATCTACCATAATTATACAACACTAAATATGATTAAATATATGGGCTATACACATTAATACACCCCCCTCAGTCGGAGCGGGAGGAGGCCAGACGCTAAGACTGGATCTGGAGGAAGAGCTGTCTTGGAAGGCCTTTCGTGAAGATATTTGCATACTGATACGAAGAAGGCACATGCAACACCTTAACATGACCTAGAGCAACCTTCTCACGAACAAAGTGTATATCCATGTGATTAGTTCGCTGATGCTGAACCGGATTATGAGATAAATATATGGCGGATATGTTATCACAGTAAAACAAAGACACCTTACGCAAGGGACACTGAAGCTCCAAAAGAAGATTTTTAAGCCAACAGAACTCAACAACAACGTTTGCAACGCCTCTATACTCTGCTTCTGCACTCGAACGGGATAAGGTGACTTGCTTCTTGGCAGACCAGAAAATGAGGTTATCCCCTAAGAACACACAGTAGCTGGAGGTGGAGTGTCGCATGTTCGGACAGTCTGCCCAATCAGCATATGTATATGATAACAATATGGTCGGTGCTGAGGGATATAAGTGCAATCCATAATCAAGTGTGCCCTTAACATATCGAATGATACGCTTAAGGGCAGTAAAATGAGGCTCTCTGTGGGCATGCATAAATAAGCACACCTGCTGAACAGCATAAGCAATGTCAGGCCTGGTGAAAGTAAGATATTGTAGTGCACCTGCAATACTACTATAACGAGTGGGATCGCACACTTGATCACCATCAACAACACTAAGTTTTGATTTAGAGTCAACCGATGTGGACATGATCTTGTAGTTCGGCATTTTAGCCCTGTACACTATCTCCTCTGCATACTTGCGCTGACACAAAAATGTAGTATCTGCAGAACGAGTCACTGATATCCCCAAAAAGTAGCTCAACTTCCCCAAGTCTGTCATAGCAAATTCGGTCTTAAGTAATGCAATAATCTCATTTTTCAACACATCAGATGAGGCAGTGAGAACAATATCATCCGCATATAGTAGTAAGTAAGCAATCCCACTACCTCGATGAAAAATAAAAAAGAGAATTATCGCACTTGCTGCATACAAACCCAATTTGCATAATGTATCTGGCAAAGCGGTCATACCACGCTCTGGGGGCCTGTTTCAAACCATACAGTGACTTACGAAGACGACATACATATTGAGGGGCTGCTGGATGGACAAAACCAGGCGACTGGTGCATGTAAATAGCTTCTTTTAAATCCCCATGTAGAAATACATTTTCACATCAAGATGATGAATCGGCCAATGCTTAGAATTGTGCGAATGGTAGCCGGTTTAACAACCGGACTGAATGTCTCACCACAATCAATGCCCTTCTGCTGATTAGTACCATTAGCCACAAGTCTCACCTTATATCTTTCTAAGTCACCATTGTCTCTTTATTTGTGACGAAAAAGCCACATGCATCGGATCACATTCACCCCCCTCCAGTCGAGGAACCAAATCTCAAGTGTGTTATTTCGTTAAAGCATTAAACTCCTCACACATCGCTGCATTCCAATTTGGGTCTAGTTTGGCTAATTTTGGATTTTTGGAAATTAGGGATATGGTTTGTGTGGATAGGTTAAATAGGACTTTGGGTTTGAAAATCCCATGTTGGGCATGGTTTCCATACGGGTTGAAATCCCATGTTGGGTCTCGGGCAGGGTTCACTGTGAGGGGTTGAAATTGGGTTTTAGTGAAGTTTGTCGGTCTGTTGACTGGGTACAATGGCGGGTGTAGATAGTGTTACTCATTTGGGTAGGTCGAGACTGGGTACAGTGGTGGGGTTGTGTGGTGTTGCCATTTGGGGTAGATCGAGTTTGGCCGAGGTCGACGATGTGGGGAAAGGTGTCGATGGTGAGGTGGGACCAGTGGGTTGGTTTGGTGGTGTCATTATGGTGGTACAATATGGGTTTTTAGTGGCTGGTGTGGTTGCGGGGTAGTGTTGGGGTTGTGGTGGCGACACAATGGTGGGGATGGTGACCGGTGGTGGTACTTAGATGTTGGGCCAATTTCTGGTGGTGGTGGAAATTGGTGTTGACTGTGACGGAGAACAGGAGGGTGGCAAAGACGTATAGTTGCGTTCTATGGTGGCGGCAGTAGTTGGCAGAGATGGGTTGACGGTGGTGGACTGATATAATTTGTTGAGGATGACGGGTGAGATGTCAGACTCGTCAAGAAAGGAATAATCCGTGTTTCTGAATTTTTGGATATTAAAAAATGGGAAGACTGTCTCGTTAAACGTGACATGATGAGAGACGTGGATTTTGCGAGTAGACAAGTCGTAACACATATAGCCCCTATGATTAGGAGAAAAACCTACGAAGACACACGGGGTGGTACAAAGTGCTAATTTATGGGGGGCAGTGGAGGCCAGATTTTGGTATCACAGGCAACCAAAAATTCTAAGGTGATCGTAGGAAGGGATCCGACGGTAGAAAATTTCGGTGGAGGTTTTGTTCTGAAGAGTATGGTAGGTAAAATATTAAGGATGTATTCTACCATTTTGACTACATAGACCCAAAACGATGGGGGGGGAGGCATGGAAAAGAATGGTACGAACCATATTATTGATAGTACGGATAATTTGTTCAGCTTTTTCGTTTTGAGGTGAGGTGTGGGGACAGAAAAAATGGAAGACCATGTCATTATTGGTACAATAATTATGGAACGTTGAATTATTAAACTCACGATCATTATCACATTGGAATAATTTGATGGATTTTTCAAATTGTGTTTTGATAAATGTGCGAAACTCGAGAAATTTGGTAAAACCTTCAGGCTTGAATTTTAGAGGGTAAATCCAGATAAAGTGTGAAAAGTCATCTAATAACACAAGATAAAATTTATGACTTAGTGAACTAATAACAGGAGATGTCCATAAATCTGCATGAACAATATCAAACGGAGAAAACGTAACAGTTAAAGAAGACTGAAACGGAAGGCGAACATGTTTGCCTAAAGGACAAGAAAAACATTGTTGGACATGTTTCCCATTATTACAACTAATTAAATTATTTTTTCTGAGAAAATCAAAGACAAAAGCTCATGGGTGTCCGAGTCTATTGTGCTAGGTTGACGGAGAGATTGTTGCTAAAGTGGTGGGAGGAGAGACTTGGGCAGTTAGAGATGTGGGAGGGGTGACACTAGCAGCGGACGTGGATAGAAAATGATATAGGTTCCCCTCACTATTGCAGCTTGTAAGTAGTGTCCCGGTATGTAGGTCCGTTATAAAAAAAACCCAAACGAGTCAAAATTAATTGATACGGAATTATCTGTGGCAAATTTTCTAACGGAGATTAGGTTCTTGATAATGTAGGGGGCATATAGGACGTTATTTAGGGAGAAGTGGGGATGTAGTGGTGGGGTTAGTGTGTGGCCAAATCCCTGAATTAGAATGCGATGGTCGTTTTCGACTAGAATAAATTGTGTAGTATTTAAATTTTGCAGTTGACAAAGATTACCAGAATTGTTAGTGAGGTGAGATGTGACACCCGTATCCATATACCATGCATTATCGGGCTTTCGATGAGTCAATGTGCTAAAAATATGGCCCATATTGGATTGGGAAAAACCAAGATCGCACTGCTGGGCCCCAGGAAATTGGGCCTGCTCATTGTGGCCTGTTTGTAATTGGGGCAGACCTGTACTGGCCCAAGACCCCAACTGCTGCGTCGGAGCCATGGGCTGATGGAAGGACTGCTGGTAGGCCGCAATTACTGGGCCACTGGTGGAAGGTGTTGGGCTTATGCTTAAGGCCCAGTGTCTATGCTGCTGCTGGGGTAGTGAACTCGTGTAGGGGACCCGACGCCCTCTTCCACCACTATGCCGCTGGCCACTGCCATGTCCGTGGTTGTGCTCTGTCATGACTGATGCCAGAGCGTGTGGGAGAGAGAGTGAACATATATGGGCAGTATATGAGGCAGAACCAGCCATATACGAGGTATATAACGGCTCACGGAGGCTGTATACGGGTAGTATATAGTGGCAAATAGGGTATATTAACCGTATACATAGTGTATATCGACGTGTATAAGCTATATACAAAGGGTATACGACATGCTGGAGATATAGAGAAGGAAAGAAGGTTGTTTATCAGCAGTATACCATGGGTATACATGAATTTTTACAGAATTGGAGGGTTGGGCCGCTGTATATCAGCATATATCGGATGTATACCGGCGGTATACGATCGGTTTGGCGCCGGAAAAATAGATATGGGCAGCCGAAATTAGGTCTTATGTCGAAAAAAATTATTGGCTCTTGATACCATGTAGAATTGTATTAATATCTCTTGGGGAGTCTTTCTCATTAATACCAATATATATAGTATGTATAATGTGGAATCATCATACAATATGTATCATATATCTACCACAATTATACAACACTAAATATGACTAAATATATGGGCTATACACGTTAATAAATACTAATAAAAAAATTTAGTAAACTTTTAAATTTTCTGCCAAATATCAATTACAATGATTCCATTTATATCTTACATCATAGATATCCAAATGCTCTATTACACAAGTTTGTCTTAGCATGTTCACACCACAACGTCTAAATTTAGTCATAACTAGCTAGATAATAATTAACTTATTGTATTTGTTATCCATGATTGTTTTGGTTTGTTATGAATTTCAAATATTTATATAATAAGATATTTAATTAATGACTTGCCTCTTTTTGTATTTCTCTCCAGATAGGAATTAAAACTATAAGTGAATCTAACTATATTTATTTTTGAAAAAAAAATTGTTGTAATCTTAGCTAGACACATAATTTTCACTATAAAACCTGTGAATGTGTAACTCATTTTCACCATTCTCCATTCCATAAGAGTTTTTGTGAAAGGTATGCAGTGCCTTCATTCCCCCCCCCCCTTCCTTCCCCACTCCCACCCTCACCCCACCCCCCTTCTTTTTAATGGCCATTAGAAATTGATTTACCTATTTATATGTGTATGTGTGTTTATGCTGTTCTTTTTCTTTTAAAGTCATCAAGTTTAATACATCTTTGTAAAATTTATTAGGCCAAAAAAATCATTTGAAAATGAGTTTATCTTTGGGTGCTAACATTTAAGTTCAAGGTAAATTTATCAACAGTAGCCTTTAAATTAAACTACCAAGATAGATGTAAGGTGTACACTCTACCCTCTCAATCACATTGAAAAATTTCACTAGGTATGTTGTTGTTGTTGTAGCCTTTAAATTAATGTAGTCATCATGTTATATATATATAATTCTGATGAGTTGATGGAATGTTGAGATTTCATTCCGTAGTGTTGTATTAAGTTTATTTATTTATTATTTTAATCTTGTGAGCTAATTACGTTTTTATTTAAAGTGAAAAGGACCAAAATTTCCCCTCAACTATCGAAAATGAATTAATTATACCCTCCGTTTGAAAATGAAATCAAATATACACCCGTCGTTAAGAAAATGAACCACTTATAATCCTAAAACCTAACAATTTGCCATGTAATTTTTGACACATTTTGAGTTTATGTACCTGCTGACATGGCGCCACTATGAAAATGAAAAAAATAATTTTTAAAGTTCTAATTTATTAATTGAATTACCCCTTTTTTCTTATAAACCTAATTCCACACATGTATCTTCTCCAAACTCACTAGATAAAATATTTGGTCTAACTTCAATGTTTACTTTACAGATAATTGATCTACGAGTTGATGAGTCTGAGTGCATCGGAGTGCTCGAATTTATGTCTGATGTATAGCTGATGTTACTATGTGTAGTACAATACTTTGATTCTTCACGTGAGATATGCAATGATACTTAATATATGAATTGATCCAGCCTATTGTTACAGTGACATACCCCTACAAGACCCTAATAATAACCGACAAATCATTGGATGATGAAGTCATCACAGACATGACCACATCAATCAGGACAGTGGAAGAAATCTAAAAACTACAAATTCAAGAAAACCAAACTCCTCGAAGAAACCCTTACTCACTCTTCCTGCTCAGATTTTCCTTCATACAAACGGCTCACGTTCGTGGGTATTGTTGCTGTAGGCTTAGCCATATCAAATTATATTTATTTGGCTTGCCCGAAACCAGACCCTGATCAACTCTCTCTCCTCCGCGGTGCTTATAATAGCACTGAAAAATTTGCTATAGCCGTCGTTCGCCACTGTCATTATAAATATGTCTGCCACAACACCACCGTCATCCTTGGTGGAAAGGTGAAGGAATTTGTGATTATGGTAGGATAGGATCAGCAGGCAGAGTTCCATGGAAGAGTGATGAAGGCGCCAAAGGTTGCATTGTGGAGTAAGTGACGGCCGTTGTATATGTGAATTCTGATATTTATCTGAAGGCTTTTGGATGATATTTAGAGGCCTCCTCGAGCCTATTATCATGTTGAATTTATTGTCACAACAACAACAGTCTGTAATCATGTTGTATGAGTTTTACCAGAAGGACGGACACCAAATTGATATAAAGCATTGCGACATAGCAAGTGTTTATATTGATGATTAATTTATTTTCCGCGTCTTCCGAAAAGTTTAGCATTTTCCTTGTTCTCGGAAGAAGTGGATTCAATAAATTGACCATCAACATAAACACTAGCTATGTTGCAGTGCTTTATATCAACTTGGTGTCGGTCCTTCTGGCAAAGCTCATACAACATGGTTACATATTTTGGTTGTTGTGACAACAAGTCTAGCTTGATAATAGGCTCGAGAAGGCCTCTAAATATCACCCAAAAAGCCTTCAGATCAAAATCACAATCCACATATACACCGCCAGCCACTGACTCCACAATGTTAGCAAGAACCTTGGGCGCCTTTATTGCTCCTCCATGGAATTCTGCATGCTGCTCCTATCCTACCGTCATCACAAATTCCTTCACATTTTCATCAAGGCCAGTGGTATTGTGGCAGACATATTTATAAAGATAGTGGCAAACGAAAACTCTAGCAAGTTTTTCAGTGCTGATATTAGCACCGCGGAGGACAGAAAGTTGACCAAGAAAAAGTTCAGGATAAGCCATGATATGGCTAAGCCTAGAGTAGCAACACCCACAATTGTTTGTAAACTAAACGGTGAAAGTAGACCAAATATTTTCTCCAGTGAATTTGGAGAAGATGCATGCGAGCCATTAGGTTTATAAGAAAAGGAATAGGATAATTCAATCAATGAATAGAAATTTTAAAAA
Source organism: Anisodus acutangulus (assembly GCA_029783415.1). NCBI lineage: Eukaryota > Viridiplantae > Streptophyta > Magnoliopsida > Solanales > Solanaceae > Anisodus > Anisodus acutangulus. Next base: position 51,900,387 of record CM056490.1, read on the forward strand.
TTAACTTTTTTATTTTTATAGTGGCGCCATGTCAGCAGGTACATTAAGCTCAAAAATGACATGGCAAACATTTGTTTTAGGGGTATAAGTGGTAAATTTTCTTTAAGGAGAGGGGAGGGGGTTATATTTGATCTCATTTTCAAACCGAGGGTATAATTGATCTATTTTCGATAGTTAATGGGCCAATTTGTCCCTTTTCCTATTATTTAACATACCTCGGGCACTACTCTTAGGCCTCATTTGTTTGCACTTAATGGAGGTCTGAATCTGAATGGTTCAAACCTTAGGCTATTAAGTGTATTTATTTACATTAAGATCTAGTCACTTATTTGATCTGAATATGACTTAATTATTAAGATCTTAAACAAAATGTTAATATTATTAAGAAGTATTTTTGTATGAATCTTTTTTACCATCACTATGTCCACAACCACCAACACCACCCCTCCTACTTCATCCCACCACCACCCCTAGCCTCCCAATACCCACCCAACCCCTACCACCCACCCACTCCCCATCGCCACCCACCACCACCACCACTACCCCTAGCCTCTCACCCTCACCCCACCCCTACTCTCCACCCAACCCACCTACTCTCCACCCACCACCACCCACCCCACCATCATTAACTATTTACTGCGATCATAATCACTACCACTGTCGTGAACCACCAGCCACCACCACCGCCAACCACCCCACCACTCACCCCGCCTACTCTCCACCCACCACCCCTACCTTACCCACCACCATCTACCACATTTGTCATCACAATCACCACCGGCATTGTCGCCGGCACTACTACCATTATTGCAGTCAATTCTTACTACTAACCCATCTATCATCATAATTAGCATCGCCTTCAACTACCACCGACACCATCATCAACCACCACACATTCTTCAGCCACTACCACCAACACCGCCAATTACTGACATCAACCAACTTCACCATAACAACCACCACTACCAACCGCCATCATCGTGTCACTCACTACAACACCAACTACCTCCATAATTACAACTATCACCACAATTATTACTAGCCACTAGCACCAACCATCACCATCACTATAAAACATCTCCACTATCACCATCACTATAAAACATCTCCATCATCACTAACGGACATAGATGTAATATTTTTTATCAAATAATATTTTATTTTATTAATTTATATTTATTTTTTAATATGTAGTTACTTTTTATTTGAATTATATATTTATTATGTTTAAATAAATACATTATGCACATTTAGATATTTCAAAAAAATAGTTTTAATCATTCAGTGTCCAGATCTAGAGACAACATCTTAATCATTCAGGTGTGAATTCAGATTTAAATCTCTTAATCTTAATGAAAACTTAAGGTCAGTGTACATTCTACCCTCCCCAGACCCCACGTTATGGGATTTCATTGGGTATGTTGTTGTTGTAATCTTAATGAAAACAAATGAGGCCTTAGTCATATGTAAGTCAGTTATGTATGTCTGAACATATCAATGTTAACTAAGCGATTTGGTTCGGAAGCGGAACTCTAACTTCCAGTAATGGGTTCCCCAACTACTCCAAAAAGCGTTAGGATGGTGATTGAGTAAACTAAGTGGTAAGAAATATATATACAGCTAGAGTGCAATAAAGACGATAAAGATAAAATAAAGATATGTAAAAATTAGATTTTTGATTGATTGTGTGTGTTGTTATTCTGTACAAGTGATCTTACATTTATACTACAAGAAATAAAATGTGATCCTCCTATGTTAGCCACTAAATCTCCCACTAAATTCACTAGCCAACTACGATGAGGTGGTGCCGGTTTTTACTCCTTGATTTCCTCTCGCATGACCCCGAAGGCACCTCCTTCTATTTATTGACGGTTTGTTTCCATTTCTTGAGGTCTAGAATGTGCTTTGGTCCAGGCTAGTTTTCGCCCCCCTGGCCACGTGGCCCGGCCGATCAGGCCCAGTCTGCACTGGACCATATCTGACCCGATCGTGCAGGCGAGGCGACAGCGGTACTTGGGCCTCGGCCCCGCAGCCTATAACCTTGACACGCTGCGTCTACCGACATCGAAGCCGCAATGCACACTCTTGGTTTAAATCCTCTGGATCCAAATTGTTATATGAACACCGGTGCCACTACCCACATGACATCCGATTGAGGTACGCTCTCGTCTTATTCCAATTTGAGCAACCCTCGCGGCATAATTATTGGTAATGGTAATTCTATTCCAATTCGTGGTTATGGTCATAAAACTTTATCTCCCCCTCATCCTCCTCTTATCTTGAAAAACACCCTACATGCCCTAAAATTGATTAAAAACTTAGTCTATGTCCGTAAATTCACTACTGACAATTCCGTTTCTATTGAATTTGATCCATTTGGTTTCTCTGTGAGGGATTTCAAGACGGGGAGTCCTCTCATGAGGTGTGATAGTAGGGGAGATCTTTATCCTATCACACCCAATTCCGGTCCATCGAGTCAAGTCTTGCCATCCGCATTTGCAGCCCTTTGTCCTTCCTTGTGGCATGCTCGTCTGGGTCATCCAGGATCATCTATTTTGTCGTCATTAGATAAAAATAATTTTATTTCTTGTAAGGGTACGAATAATACTCCAAATTGTCAGTCTTGTTCTTTAGGAAAAGTTGTTAGGTTGCCTTTTGCAGACTCAAATTCTCATATTTTAATGTCATTTAATATTATTCATAGCTACTTATGGACATCTCCTGTTCTTAGTTCTTTGGGTCATCGGTATTATGTTCTCTTTTTGGATGATTATTCTAAGTCTTTATGGAAGTTTCCGATAGCGAAAAAATCTCAAGTTTTTTCAGTCTTCTTAAAATTTAGAGCATTCATTAGAACCCAATTCGAACGAGAAATAAAAAATATTCAGTGTGATAATGGCAAAATATATGACAATGGGGAGTTTCGGGAATTCTGTGCTAATAATGGGATCAATTTTCATTTTTCTTGTCCTCATACGTCTTCACAAAATGGAAAAGCCGACCGCAAAATTCGTTCCATAAATAACATTGTCCGCACTCTATTAATTCACGCTTCCGTACCCCCATATTTTTGGCATCATGCTCTTCAAATGCCTACATATCTCCTTAACATAATTCCTTCCAAAGGTCAGACATATTCTTCCCCTTTTCAAATTTTATATAATAAAACTCTTTCTTATTCTCATCTTCGGGTCTTTGGGTGCTTGTGTTATCCGTTTTTCTCGTCCACCATAATTAACAAACTTCAGGCCCGGTCTACTCCGTGTTTTTTTTGGGTTTTTCGTCTAATCATCGTGGTTACAAATGATTTGATATATCCTCCAATAAAATCATCATCAATCGCCATGTAATTTTTTATGAAACCCAATTTTCATTTGCTAAAGTTAATACTTTTGTGCCTAGTTCTTATAATTTTTTGGATGATAGTATATCCCCGTTTATTATTCACCATTTTTCGGATGTTTCCCGCACCTAAAATTCTCCAACGGGCCCACTGCCCGCTGGAGAATTTTGGGTGCGGGAGACGTCCGAAAATGGTGAATAATATACGGGGATATACTATCATCCAAAAAATTATACGAACTAGGCACGGGAGTATGAACTTTAGCAAATGGAAATTGGGATTCATCAAAAATTACATGGCGATTAATGATGATTTTATTAGAGGATAAATCAAAGCATTTATAGCCACGATGATTAGACGGAAAATCCAAAAACACACACGGAGTAGACCGGGCCTGAAGTTTGTTAATTGTGGTGGACGGGAATAACGGATAACAAAAACACCCAAAAGCCCGAAGATGTGAATATGAAGAAATTTTATTATATAAAATTTGAAGGGGGTAAGAATATGTCAAACCTTTGGAAGGAATTATGTTAAGGAGATAGGTAGTCATTTGTAGAGCATGGTGCCAAAAAAACGGGGGTACGGAAGCATGAATTAATAAAGTTCGGACAATGTTATTTATGGAACGAACTTTGCGTTCGGCTTTCCCATTTTGTGAAGACGTATGAGGACAAGAAAAACAAAAATTGATCCCATTATTAGCACAGAATTCCCGAAACACCCCATTGTCATATTCTTTGTCATTATCACACTGAATGTTTTTGATTTCTCGTTCGAATTGGTTCTAATGAATGCTCTAAATTTTAAGAAGACAGAAAAAACTTGAGATTTTTTCGCTATCGAAAACGTCCATAAGAACTTAGAATAATCATCCAAAAAGAGAACATAATACCGATGACCCACAGAACTAAGAACATGAGACGTCCATAAGTCGCTGTGAATAATATCAAATGGCATTAAAGTATGAGAATTTGAGTTTACAAATGGCAACTTAACATTTTTTCCTAAAGAACAAGACTGACAATTTGGAGTACTACTCGTACCCTTACATGAAATAAAACTATTTTTATCTAATGACGACAAAATAGATGATCCCGGATGACCAAGACGAGCATGCCACAAGGAAGGAGAAATGGCTGCAAAGGCGGATGTCAGAGCTTGACTCTATGGACCGGAACTGGGTGTGATAGGATAAAGATCTCCCCTACTATCACACCTCATGAGAGGACTCCCCGTCTTGAAATCCCTCACAGAGAAACCAGATGGATCAAATTCAATAGAAACGGAATTGTCAGTAGTGAATTTACGGACATAGACTAAGTTTTTAATCAATTTTAGGGCATGTAGGGTGTTTTTCAAGATAAGAGGAGGATGAGGGGGAGATAAAGTTTTATGACCATAACCACGAATTGGAATAGAATTACCATTACCAACAATTATGTCGCGAGGGTTGCTCAAATTGGAATAAAACAAGAGCGTACCTGAATCGGATGTCATGTGGGTAGTGGCACCAGTGTCCATATACCAATTTGGGTCCGAATGATTTAAACCAAGCGTGTTCATTGCGGCTTCGATGTCTGAAGACGTGGGTGCCGCTGAGCGATGGGCCTGCGGGGGCTGAGGCCCAAGTACTCCTACTTGCTGCCTCGGCCCAATCGACTGGTTGTATGTGGTCCAGGCAGAATTGGGCCTGGACTGCTGCTGGGAAGCCCACTGCCAGCGGGGCAAAATTTGATTGGGCCCAAACTGTGGCTGTAGGGGCCACTTCCACTGCATAGGGGCACTGTGGGGCCCAGAACTGCTGCTGCTGACCACCGCGAAGGCCCCCATCGCCACCACCCTTCTGCCGGCTGCCGCCGCGGTTTTTGCCATTATTTTTCTTATTTCCACCTTTTTTTCCGCCACCATTGTTGCGGTTTTGGCCCGAGTTATTGGAACCGGTAGGATAAATCGTGGACTCGATCATTATGACTACGGGACTAGAACCGGTAGCCGCTCGTTTTTGCCATGCCTGCTTCTTCGAGTGTAAGCATAGAACGAGTCTGATAAAATTGCGGAAGCGGATTGCTTTGCCGAAGAAGCGTTCCAACACCATTATAGGCCTCGGAGAGGCCGGAAACTATTTGGAGGACCAAACAATCATTCGAAACTGGCGCGCCAACGTTGCGAAGTTGGTCCGTCAATTCCTTTAATCTTTTGCAATAAGCCGAAACGTTAGGAAAATCTTCCATATTGACGTGGTAGAAATCTTGCTCAAGAGTAACGGCTCTAGAATTTTGATTATCTTAGAATATATCACACAGTCTATCCCAAGTTGTTTGTGCCGTAGCGTCAGGCTCAATAATTATTTGCAAAAGGTCGGTAGAAATTGTGGAATATATCCACTGGAGGACAGTGGCATGAAGAGTCGTCCACAACTTAGGATCATCCTCACATTTTGGCACCTCCATATCCTAGGAGCCGCGGGGATTATGTGATGGATGACTTGATGCGATCGTGCGTGAATTTTAAACAGTTCGGCCCACGTCGCATATTGGATGTTTTCTATTTCAAGAACAAGAGGGATGTTATTCTTGATGTTAGAAACTGTAAGGGCAGGATGAAACGTGTTCCGGGATGTAGACATGTTGATAGAACAATATGTGATTGGGGGATTTGGGAGAAAAAAATGGGAACATGGGGGTTCTCGTCGGCACGAAACCGAGAGCAATGGTATCGGAATTTCAAGGGAGGTCGACGGAAATTGGAGGAGTTTAGATAGAGGATTTTAAGACCTAGACTTCTGATACTATGAAAGAAATAATCCCTTGATTATTTTCATTAATTGAAATACTATATATACAATTTACATATGTCCATAATAGGAGAATCATATTCCTATTCTACTTCTAAAACTCTATTCTATTTGGAGAGTAACTATACAATTATGGTAAGAGTACAAGACTAATTAAGGTACACTACAACTATACAAACTTGTGTACAATTAGGACAAAGTAGCCGAGAAGGACAAAGAAGCCGAGACCAAGTATATATAGGATATACTCGGTATATTTACCAATATCAATATGATGATAAAATTCATCTTAAAGTATTGGTCAAAGTTCATATAGTTTGACTCTCGAGAAGTGTAACGTGACAAGTAAAAGTGAATGGAGATTGTAACTAATTCAAGTAGGTTCACTATAACTGATTGAAGTTATAGCTCATAAATTGAACCGTCAAAATACTTCCTTAAAAAAATTGGTATCCACTTGAAATCACCAATAGTCAAGCTAATACAAATTTTCTGGACTTGGACAATCCTCATCGTACAAGCTAGCTTTTGGGTTGAGTTAGGCACAAGATCCATTTCTTTACATGGTATCAGAGCCAGACACATTCCAGCCCCCAAATTATATTATCCACGCTCCAGTTAAGTTAACAAGGTCTGGGCGTGCGGGAGAGTGTTAAGAGTTCTACATCGGATATGGATGGACTCTTTATATGAACTTGAACAATCCTCACTCTACAAGCTAGTTTTTGAGGTTGAGTTAGGCCCAAAATCCATTTATTTACACCGTTATTAAAAATAATTGGTCATACTCCTAAACAAACTCACATAAAGGACAAAAATGAAACAAGCTTTTTAGCAGTTTGTTTTATAAATTCGCCTAATAATGTCAATATTCCAACATTAGCTTTATATTAAGAGGTGCCAAACATGCCCCATCTCACATGGAAATTATCAACTTTCTATCCAGCAGTTATTTCACTTTTTGACCTTTACTTACATTAATTCTCCTCCACCCCACCAAAAAAACAAGAGAAAAAAAGTGAGGCAAAACAAAAATTCAATTGAAAAAAAATGGGGTTCTTGAAATGTTTTTTTTTTCTTGTTATGGTTTTTTATGTGGCAAATGGGGATCCTCTAGTTCCAGCATTGAACATATTTGGTGACTCTGTAGTTGATGTTGGAAATAATAACAATTTGAGTACTCTCATCAAGGCAAATTTTCTTCCTTATGGAAGAGATTTTGTTACACAGAGACCTACCGGAAGGTTTTGCAATGGGAAGCTAGCTACTGACTTCATTGGTAAAATATGTTTTAGAGTCGAGTTCAGAATTTAAATTTTATGAATTCGAACTTAAATTTAATTTATTGGGTTCGAAATTTATTATTTGTACTAGTTTATTGAATTTTTTAAATATTTATATACATGGTCTAAATCAAAGCAACAACTGGGTTCATATGAATCCAGTATTGAATTCAACTTTAAATTTTTGCAATTCAATCCATTGAGCTTTTGAAATTATGAGTTCAAAATTCGATATTTATTGAAAGTTTAGTTATTTAATTTTTATATATATGTTTATGTTTTGTGTCAAATATTGTATCTGTTGTCTCACAGTTGCATGTTTAATGCACAGCTGAATATCTTGGGTTCAGTACATACCCACCAGCTTACCTTATCCCAGAGCCAAGAGGGAGAAACATACCCATTGGTGTCAACTTTGCCTCTGCTGCTTCCGGCTATTATGACAGCACTCCTCAACTTTATGTTAGTTTCTTTCATCTCTCTTTCAATTTTTAGGTTAATTTCACGCATAATTATTCAACTTTTGTTAGTATATTATAAAAATATTTTTATAATATTAGTGTAATTTAATTTCGCAATAATAAATAAAGTGACAAAACCAATTTTTTGAAGCAACAGTAAAGTTATTTATACGTGACTTATAGGTCACGGGTTCGAGCCATGAAATCAACAAGGGTAGACTTTCTTGAGTACGGCCCCTTTTCGAATCCTGCATGAATGCGGGATATTTCGTGCAAACTGCCTTTTTTATTGCTAAAAATATACCAATGACAAAAAGGTTAATTTTTTTGCACCAGATAATCATTACATTTAAATTTTCTTTAGTTGTCTTTCATTTTATAAAATATTAATAGTCAAAAAAATTATAGGGTAACTTTTTTTAATTTCCTGTCATTCATATTTTCTGAGCCAAAAATCTGACCTGTTTTGTACTTTCTAAGTAAGTCACACATAGTTTAGTTACTTTAATATGATAAACATATAAATTTTTGATCGACATAGTAGATAAAATTCAACTACTTTAAAATGGCGAAAAATAATATTGTGACTTAACAATTATACGAATAAATAAAGTTCAGTAATCATAAATGAATGAATTAATTAAATTCTCTGGTCTCTTCTGGATAACTAACTTGAAATATTACATGGTGTTGTTTGCAGCGTGCACTTACATTGGCACAGCAGCTACAATATTACAGGGATTGGCAAGGAAAAGTAGTGAATTTGGTTGGAATGGCCGAAGCTAATAACATAATCTCAGGAGGAATTCATCTATTAAGTGCAGGGAGCAGTGATTTTATTCAGAACTACTATATTAATCCAATGTTCAACAGGATCGTTTCACCTGATCGATTCTCGGACATGCTTACGCAGTCTTATACTACGTTCGTTCAGGTCTGTATTTTTTCTTCTTCTCTTGTGTACTAATTTGATTTTAACTATATGTTACTTGACGGAAGTTGAGTGATTCTTATGTTACAAAACATAGTTTAGTAACATTGATACAATAAAATAACAGCTTCGTTAGCATTAGTGTCCCCAATAGTAAACCATCATTTCACGGATTGTTGCACTAGGCGTGGAACTTGTAGGCACGTACTTATCTAGAAAAGATGCAAATAGAGATATAGTTTACCTTTGGCCAGATACTCTTTCGATTCCATCTTATATGAAATTATTTCTTTTCTAGTTTATTTGGAAAAGAATGATACATTTCTATATTTGAAAATTCTTTCACTTTTAACCCTATTGACATGCTTGTACAATCATAAAAATGTCGTGACATCTTTAAGGTTCCAAGTTCTAAAAATTAGTTTGTAACAAATTGAAATAATGGATTCATCACATATGGCAAACCATATCGAAATCAAGAAACCTTTTATTAGTTTGAAGTTTGTTGGAATTGACACTTCAGATCAAGATAGATCGTAAAATTAGAAAGTCCTTTCTTTCGTACTCTTAAATGGTGAGACTGGCCATAGCTGAATCTACTAAAAGAGGGATCAACCTCGTCGTGCTGATCAAAGGACACCTCCAATTATTCACCATCAATGTAGCGCATTCCCTCCCAATTAAGTGATCAACTGGATTAATCAACAAGAAATTCGGGCTTTTGTTTTAAGAAGTGTTTCTTTCTTCCTTAAGCTTGGTATATAAAATGAAACAGGGAGAGTAGCAAATTACCGAAACCTGGGATTGTAACACGATGAACAAAAGTCTCATAAACAAAATCAGGTCACTCACTTTCGACCAAAAAACAGACCACATAACAATTTTTATTTGACTGTATGAACAGAACCTCTATAGTATGGGAGCAAGAAAGATTGGAGTGACAACTCTGCCACCAACAGGTTGTTTGCCAGCAGCCATAACTAACTTTGGTAGAGGAAGCAATCAATGTGTTGCAAGATTGAACCAAGATGCTGTTTTCTTCAACAGCAAGCTGAACAGGACTTCAGATAATTTGAGGAGCAGACTTCCCGGCCTCAAACTTGTCGTTTTCGACATCTATCAGCCTCTCCTTGATATGATTACTAAACCTGCTGATAGTGGTAATATGCTCAAACACATTTTCATTTCATCTTGACTATACTCATCAATGATCATCAATCAGTCTGTATTATATGATAAAGTATATTAATTTTAAGTAAAAGATAGGAGAAACCGTAAAATTCATCCATCATTTACATAATTAAGGAGTAGATAAATTGACGGACTATCAGGAACAAGTGCACTTGGTGAAGTAGGTAAATCTATGATCATTGAAATGATTTGTTCATTTTAAATATTAACACCACTTACGAGAAATTCTGCATATGCTACTGATCCTCAAGTGTCTAACATAAAATCCATCAACTTATAAAAGCAGCTAAATCTTTCTTTCTTTCTTTCCCTTCGGGGTGGAGGGAGGATTTACTGTCATAAAAAATGTAGGGATTTTTTCATTTTTGACACGTCGGCTGAAATTAATTACAGACACTAGCCAAATATTCAAAACTTATACACTGATTATATTATATTTCTATATATTTGTATCACATTTTCCTTTGACGATCTGCATTTTTACCCCTGTAGGATTCTTTGAATCAAGGAGAGCTTGTACGATAGAAACATCCTTCCTTTGCAATGTCAGGTCAATAGGGACATGCTTCAATGCCACACAGTACGTCTTTTGGGACGGATTCCATCCCTCTGAAGCAGCTAATGAGAAATTAGCTCAAAGTCTACTGGAGCAGGGTTTTGATCTCATCTCTTAATGCCTGAAAACTGCGGAAATCGTCTACTTTAGTGATGCTGTTCTATAGTTGCTGTTGGAGTTGCAAAAAGGTTTTGTTCATTCAAGTTTAAGCTTTATATGTTATGTCTTGTGGAAAAGTAGTTAAAAACTATTTGAAGGGTTGCAGATAATACCTCTTCTTAGGTTCGTATATGTTTGCCAAGATTTCTATGTATCGTTATAAAGTAAACAAGTAAAAGTGAGTGAAAATAGAGCCCCTAAGCTTTTTCCCGCACAATTTTAACTTATTTTGCGCACCTTGCTTCATCATCTTGCCATTATCTTTATTGTTGTCGGAAAATAAGAAAGAATAAAATATGGACATTACAGTAGGCAAATCGAACAATCGTTAGTACACTTTTTCTTGACTTAGTAACGAGGAAATGATCTCCTAGGACTGTTTACAATCTATATAAAATATAAAGCTAGCCAAAGATAATTATATGTGGCATCTCTCTACGATGAATTCTATTTATTTATTTTTCTCATTTTTTAAAGCTTTTTATATCATTTTAAATTATTTTATTTTAATTTGCAAAGCAACTCACACCCCCTCATCTTCATAACTTCTACTCTTAATTAGTATTAGTAATTAATTTCATAACTCATAATTTAATGTACAATTTATGATCTTTTTCTACTAAAATGGATGTAGGCTTAACTAAAGCCCAATGCAGATTGAACTTTATGGAATCTAAGCCTCACTACTCTTACCCTCTTTACATCTAATTAAAATCACACCAACATGATATTTACATTCCAATAAATAAAGAGTATTGTAGAATGTACGAGGAGATCAAAAGCACAAAATTGTAGAACTGAGGAGGAGATCAAAATCACAAAATGAAGAAAATGTTGATGGAGAAGGAATTGTTCCCATGTCAGTCAGGTACTCAAATATTTATTTTAGCAAGTGAGTGAGTGTCTTGGTACTTTTATCATATGAATATCTTTTATAATATTTAAATTTTTCACCCTTTAAATTATTATGTTAGAGAACTTCTATTGTTGATCTTCTTTTTCAGTTTGTTCGTGACACAAAATGGTTGTGAATGGTCATTATACCTTTTAGTTTAGTCTAGAATTTTTATATTTATACTCCTTAATATATGAGAATTAAAATATATAGACTTTGTTACTTAGATAATTTTGATTGACAAACTAAATAATTCTAGCAAAATCTACTACTATCTATATCCATATATATTATAAAGTTAGGCAAAGAAAAGTGAATGTCACTTTTCTTTAGCCAAATAACACAATTATCTTTTTTTCTCCTTTTTAAATTCCCCCCCCCCCATATTTTCATTATTTTTATTAGAATAAGTAATATTTCTGAGAAGATGATATGACACAATTTATTGATCAGGGTTTTGATTTTTCCTTTTCCTTAGATTTTATACTTTTACCTTCAAAATTCTCAATTTAGGTGTTCCACAAAAAAATTACGTTTATCTCTTGCATCAAGCCTCCGCTTCTTCATTGAAAAAAACATTTGATACAAAGTATATTGCTATTTTTGTTCTCCTTCATGCTCTTTATAATACTCTTTAGTTTATTTAGAAATTAATACAATATTACTGATTTATGAATTTTCTTTTTTCAATATTTGTGAAAAATAACTATGGTAATAGATTTTTTTCTCTCTGGCCAAGAACAATTACTTTTTTGGCATTTTTTCTATTTCCCTCCATTTATGTATGTGCTACTTTAAAAAAAAAACTCAAAAGTCATTTCTTAACTCTCTTAATTATGATTAATCGCGCTATGTTTAAAAAATGTTAAATGAGGAAGACGTTTAGGAAAATGAATGATTAGAATGTCATATTTCCCTATTTAAGGTGTTTACACACAATAACTTTCAAAATCAATGTGAAAAAAGATAAATTAAACGTTAAATATTTTGTAACTCTTTGTCTTCTTACCGTTCGTTCATATTTAATTATATATGAGAAGAAGGTGAACACAGAATTGCATAACAACAACTACGAAGTATTTGAAACTGGATTCTAAATGGCAATTGACAAATATGAACAAAGAAGATCGACCTCCTCATCTTTTAAATGTACATTATTCATCTCTGCAAATTTAGAAGTTCATCTAAAAAGAAAAGTTATTTTTTTACTATAGCTATATTGTATCATATAAAATTTTGTGTGGTAACATAGTCATTTAGGTGCCCAAATGTTCTAATTTTAATTATATATAACTGAGAGTCAATACTAAGCTTAACATCATTTTGTGTGTAATTAAAAAGAATACTACTTAGATTTCAGAAATATAAGAGGGTTACCGCTTTTAACTATTTTACCTCTTCTTTTATGAAGTTGTATTTTCCTTCTTGACTTGACACAACCAACCCAAAAAGATCATTATTTGTATACCTTTCTTTCTGATCGTTTTCAATGGTGTTGAATCTTATAATTATATAATTTGTTTATAAGGAAAAGAAGTTCGGATCTAAGCAAATTAAATTATCTCATTTATCTCAACGTAATTTATAAAAGATAATTTTTTAACTTAATAAGATACCGCGCGAAGCGCAGTCAAATTTACTAGTTTGAATAATAAGAAATGATCTCATGTGGGTTTTTTCTAACAGGAAGTAAAGAAGTTTGATCCACAATTTTGAAAGTTAATACATTTTTTGGGGGCTAAAATCACAAATCATATTGTAATAAAAAGGAGTATTAGTACATCAAATGGATTGAAATTGCATATAGAACTACAAAATTGTAGAATTAAGGTCGCTCCAAATAATGAACTATATGTATAGCCTAATTTTTCCTACTTCCCAGCAATCATGTAACTCATAAAAGCGGAATTATGCCCAGACTTTCACTAAATGAATAGTTATGTTGCTCGAATCATTTAAAAATGCCTCCACACGTTAGATTCTCCAAAAATGTATTATATTTAGAGGATCTTACACTGAATGCGACGATATTTTGTAGGATCCAAGCAATATAGTCAAATAATACCATAGACTTCTCGTGAGGCAGTCAACCATCCTTAGTGTCATGGACTTGAATGTTGAGCCTCCTAAGCCAAATGGAATGAAGAATCACATGAAAAACATCATATCTCCTAGGAGGAAAATTTACCTCAAAATGCCTCCTAACTCGAAGGCCTCTCTTCTGCATTCTGATGTACTCTTTCTGAGGTATTGACATCAAGATTTTCTTCAGATTAGGTATATCACTCGAATTCATTTAGACAGAAAATCTTTTCCAGTTCAAAAGATCGCTAAATGGCGCCACTTCATAACCACTCGGGCAAATACAGTACTTGCTCTTTCTAACCATGCCATAGTACGACACGTTCTTCGGAAGGTACTCGTAATTTGCATGTCATGTCATCGCTCTTTCCCCACTGCTCCATTAGCAATTGCCTTATGTAGCCATGGATTCCTCCCGCGTAGAAAACTAAAACAGAATGATGGGATGGAGACGGCCCTCCAATTAATCCATCCATTGTACCATGAGGGAGATAGATTTCTGGCAAGGATACATCCTTGATAGAATCGAATCTCTCAGAGGTATTTGCATTGCATAGTACTCGTATCGAGTTCTTATACAAGGAACTGCAAAGGAAATCTTAGGAGCCTGCAACATGGCAATTACATAGAACAAGCTAAGAACTGTCTCCTATACACATCAAAGAAAACAACCTCAAAATCATCTGAAGACTAGTGATGAAATTTTGCATAACTAGATATAATGAGTCATGAATGATAATTGAGTTCACAATAAAATATTTATAAATTTTTAATGAAACTTTGAATACATATACAGGGTACGAGGAAAAGCTAATGGGTTCTCGGGAACGTACCTAAAGCTTTGAATCCACCCTGATTCTTAGGCATTGATTGATTATCAAGCCCCATGAATGATTTACCTTTCTCCTTTGTGCTTTTACGCTATTCTTGAACTTTCCTCAGTTTATTTTTGACAGATGCAAACATATATGTGAAAAATTACTAAATTCCAACAAATAATAAATTATTAACAGATCTCAAAAATGCAACGTGCAACGTATTTAACGATAAAAACTTAAAGATTGAACACATCAAGTTTAAATTCTGAATTCGTTTCAGCTCTACAAAAGTAGTTAATGGAAATGTGAGAATCCTTACCCAATCATGGCAAGCAAGCATGAAGTGATCAGATCCAAGGCTTCTATTCCAATAAGGGTATTTTCTTGAGATACCATCAATGTAATCTGCTGCGGTATACCGCATAGGACCCCATGCCCGAGAATCGACAACATAAACGTAGCTTACTATTAATAAGACACTGAATGGAAGGAAGTAAACATGGGCTTCCTCAGGATCATTCGTCCGGAACTTGCTAATCTCAATCTGATGAATAAGAATTCTTTCCATTCCCAGGATTCCTTGGCTAGCAGTATAGTGAAATACAGGGGGTTCACCTTCCTCATAAACATATTTTTTCCATTTCTAAGTAGCTCCTGCAGTTCCCAAGTAAAGAATATTAAATTCCATAGTAAAAACCAAGAAGTTGTACAAATGACAAAAATTGTCCCTTATATTTGGATTAGGTTTAAGGTAGTCCCTTTAATATATTTTTGAACAGTTTTGGTTTTTAAGTTTGCTAAATGGAGTATTCTTTAGTCCATGTCAAATATGTAACAAGCTTTGGC
Source organism: Anisodus acutangulus (assembly GCA_029783415.1). Lineage (NCBI taxonomy): Eukaryota > Viridiplantae > Streptophyta > Magnoliopsida > Solanales > Solanaceae > Anisodus > Anisodus acutangulus. The sequence goes on from CM056490.1 coordinate 51,915,749, forward strand.
TATTAGATTTAATGGAAACATTGAAAAAGGAAAGATTAAGGGGATTTTGAGGTACAATTTTTGTAATTTATGTTATTTTCGATCTATTTTTGGTTCCTAATACAGCTTTTTGAGGTGTAACTTTGTATATTTTTATATATTTTTAGTGTCCGGTGCAATTTTGGTGGTGCATCTTAAATCTTTTTCTTTCACAATTCTTTAATCTAAAAGTCAAAGTTTGTTAAATATTTAACATAAATTAAAAGTGCTCATTTATTTAAAAAATTTAAAGAATCAAAAGTGCTCAGGTATATATTTAAATGACTAATTCGAACCAAGACTAAACATAAGAACCATCTTTCCTCTAGTTCAATTCCATAGTCAAAAGTTCAAGAATCTTAACTCCATTATCAAAAGTTCAAGAACCTTTGCTCCAATTCAATACTACAGGCAAAAGTTCAAGAATCTTTTCTCAACTTCATTCTATAGACAAAAAGTTAATTCAAATCTTTAAACCTTGAAGCTGCTAAAAGCTAGTACTACTAATTAATAGTATCTGTGAAAGGCAGTGGGGTTCCAGTAAATTGAACCAGTAGGTACATACTCAGGATCATCAAACGTTTGATTTTTTCTCTGTGCTTCTTTTACAGCAGCTCTTACTCGTACTAGACCAGCTTCAACCCTCTCTAAACTGCTCATCAACTTCTCTTTTAACTGAGTAATTGGTGGATTATTCTGTTGGCTTTGATTCTTGGAAAAAATCATTTGTTTCTGAAGAAAATTTTCCAAAAGGAAGGACCAAAGTAGAGCTTCTTGAACTTTCTAGGCCAAAATACAGATACACTAAAATCAAGGGAATTGCAATTTTTAACCACACAACTCTAGTGTAGAAGAAGAAGAAGAAGAAGTAGTATCTGAAGTAGAATCCATTTCCATTTTTGGAGTCTCTTCTGTTAGTGTCACTAATTGGACTTTACTAATGATAATTCATCCATGCTTGCACAAAAGGACATGGCTTTTTGTGTGTGTGTGTGTGTGCGCGTGTGAAGAGATCACTGTGTTATGACTTTTGTGGGTAAGGATTGAAGGAAGCGGCCACGTTATGAGGAAACTCAAATGGACCATTTACGTACGTCTCCTGCCATGCGTCTTTGTTTCCATGTTATTCGTAACATGTCACCGTATTGCAAATTCTCCATGCAAAAATAACGTGGTACTTAAAATCCACGCAATACACGATCTATTATATTAAAAGAAGTTGTTCAATTTAAATTAAATTTTGTCGCTGTTTATCTTTTTACTAAACATATTACTGTTTTGTAAATTCTTTGTCTCAATTTGTGTGCCACATCTATTTTTTTGTCCGTCTCAAAATATTTATCATATTTTTCTTTTTAAAAGTTAATTGACTAAATTTCAAAGCTAAATTAGATTAGATTAATTCAATATTTTAAAATTAAAATTTATATATTAGAAAACTATACGAAAAGGATTATAAGTTGCAGTTCTTCTCATATTAATATGATTAAAAATATAGCTTAAATTGTTGGTCAAAGTTTATATAGTTGACTCTTGAAAAGGTAATGCGACAAGTATTTTGGGACATATGGAGTAATAAAATAATTTTTTTCTATATTTAGTAACAAAGTAACTTTAAATTTTTCATTTTACTCCTTATGAAATGATTTCTCGACACAAATGTTCATGACTTGTTTTACATAAGTTTTAAAAAAATTCCTTTTGTTCTTAAATTTCGTATCTCGTCAAACATCATCACATAAATTAATTACTACATTTGGTCCATTCTACTTGTCATGTTTTTTTTTGCACACCTCTTAAGAAAACATTAGCTGAAAAGGTAATTTGACTAAATTAATGTTATTTATTCTTTTATCACATTTTAATACTACTTTTTTTTCATCATATTAATCTCTCTAGTACATTATTGAGTAAGGGTTAAAGGTGGAAACTATTAATATATTATATCTTAGTTTTCTAAAATGACAGCTATTTTGAACCATCTATTTTTAGTAAGCACGATAAGTAAAATGTACCAGAGGGAGTATGTCCCAATTGAGACTACATTTTCCTATATTGCTCCCTCCATACCCTATTAGATGGTAATGTTATTAAAAATATTTATCTCAAAATATTTGTCCTTTTACAAAATTAAAATGAAATTAATTATTTTATTCTATTTTATCTTTAATATTAAGTGTTCATGAAAATAACCAGTATCGATTAGAGTATAATTTTATTGGAGAGAGATAAGAGTTAAGTAGTAAAAATATATTTTTTATTTATTATTTTTTAAAGAGTATGTAAAAGAGTAATGTAACTACTAATCTGGAGCGGGAGAGTACTTAATAACAACTTCCTAGATCCCATAAATCCTCTTTGTTGCCTTAACTACAGATCCTGCACATGTAGACTGATAAATTATGTTACGTTGTATGTTTTGATGATTTGTCAAACTGTTGAGGAACCAGAGAGGGGCCTGATCTACTATCCGTTCTCTCAATACATCGTACAGTCAACAGTAACAGATGTAAAGTTGCACTGTTTATTGTCACAAGTATAGCAGCACTGTTGCGGTATACTCGAGGTCAAACAAAGGGATGAGTAGTCCATGTCTCATCCCTTGAAAACCTAGGATCGCATTAAAGTGTAGCCGCCACAAGATTCTCCAAGTGTTCAAGACCAAAGATGTCCACAAACTGAAGTACCAGATCCCGACAATTGAAAATGTCCATGTCATTTAGTTTGTTTTGAGCTTTTGTCTTTTGTTCTTTATTATAAACCTACACTACTTTGAAGAAATGTTATGGTAGGATAGATTGCAACCTTTGTTGGTTTATCTTCTTGGCTAGAGTTAGTCAAGGTTTGTAGCTTTACAATATAGGTATTTTGAAGAGGATTATAATATAGGTATTGTAAGGGGTGAGAGATTAAGAGTTTAATTCCTAGGTTGTAATCTGAAGTTGCCCGGTTAGTGAATTTGGAAATCCTACTTGATAGGTCATGGTTTCTAATCGCTTGAGCAAGGAGTTTTCCATATAAATATCTTGTGTTATTTACTTACTACTTTGTTTGAGGGGATAGATAGAGAACCTGGTTCTCTATATTGTTTGGTGGATCCTTAGTTTCTATCAATTGATATCAGAGCAGGTTCTTTCTAAAAGGCTAACACCTAGAAAAAAAGATATTTAATGGTTGCTCCACCAAATATAGAGGAAGGACAATCGACTACCAAACCACCAAAGTTTAACGAAAAGTACTATGGGTGGTGGAAGACAAGAATGCACGACTTTATCATGGCTGAAGATTCTGACTTGTGGGACATAATATGTGATGTGCCTCATATTCCCATGAAAACAGATCTAACCAATTTTACAACCACTCCAAAAAAAGGAAGGAATATAACGATGCAGGTAGAAAAGTTGTGGAGAAGAAAAGCCAAAAAGATTTTGTGTGTGGCATTGGACCATATGAGTACGATCGAGTCTCATCTTGTGTTTCTGCTAAGGAAATCTGGAAGCACTCCAAACAACTCATGATGGAACCACTCAAGTAAAGGAGTCTAAGATAGATCTCCTCACAATAGAGTATGAGTTATTCAAAATGAAAGGATAAATCCATACAAGACATGTATACCAGGTTCACCTCGATCATCAATGAACTTAACTCTCTTGGAGAAGTTATTAAGACCAACAAACTGGTTACGAAGCTACTTGGTGTCTTTCCAGATTCATGGGATAACAAGGTAAATGCTATATATGAAGCCAAAAACCTCAAGACCTTGACCATTAACGAGCTAATTCAGAAAAAACTAAAAAGAGTGAGGCAAATAAGGAGAAGAACATGATCCTCAAGGCGTCTAAAAGTAACTCAAGTGGTGATGAATCTGACATGACATATCTCACTCGCAGATTTCAAAATATGGTTAGAAAAAATGGTGGGTCCCAAGAATAGGAAACTCTAGTAGGAATTTCAAAGAAAATGACAATTGTTGTCATAAATATGGGAAATATGGTCACTTCATCAAAGAGTGTCCTCTTCACAAGCAGAAAAATCGAAAAGACAGGACTGGTAAGAGAAACTAGATCCCCGATAAGAAGTTTCGGAGGAAAGATACTGATGATGACCTGGTTAAGCAAGCTCTTGCTACTTGGTGAGATTCCTCCAGCGAATCTGAAGACGACGTTGACCAGGGAGACAACTAAATGATATCCATTGACAATGAATCCACTGAATATGAGTCAATCTTTGCACTCATGGCCAAGTCAGATGCTAATGATGAAGATGAGTAAGAAGAGGTAAATTTTCTTAATATCCAGAAAAACTTAAAAATTTATTCCCAGAAGAAACTCAGATCATTCGCAAATGTTCTAATCGATGCTTATCATATTTTTGTCAAAGAGAAGAATGGATTGAATGAAGAAATTGGAGATTTAGAACAAGAAAGAGATGACTTGATAATGTCCATTGTATATCTAATAGAACATGTTGATGAGGTTACTCAAGAAAATATCATGTTAGAAAATTAATTACAAAAGGGCAAGGAAACTCATTCTAAAGAAAAATGTGTATCTAGTGAGACTCAATTGGAGATTGAGAAGGAAATTAAGAAAATAAAACGGAGTCTCACTAACGAGGTAGAAAAGAAAAGACAACTACAAGAGGATTTAAAAAGTGTGAAAGTTGATCTTGATAAGATACTTCACTGGACCTGGTCCTCTGATGTAACTACCTACATGTACAAGAGTAAAGATGGGGTAGGCAAGGGCTTGAATTTGAAAAAGAAAAAACTCATTATAATCCACATAGCAAATATGTTACTACTACAATTGGTTGTGCACCCACTATGGTGAGAATGGGCACTACAAGAATGCATGCCGCATGCAAAGCTAGAATTTAGTCACTTTAAAGAAATGAGAATTTTGTTAGAAAGATAGTCATGGAAGGACCTGGTCCTCGAAAGAAGAAAAATATCTTACATGCTTGGGCTAGAAGCCTAATTCACCCATTTTACAATTATAAGGGACCCAAAATAGTTTGGGTTCCCAAATCTAATCTATGATTTTTTCTATAGGCTAGGGTGAGAGGAGACAGTCAAATATGATACATGAACATCGGTTACTCAAAGCACATGACTGATAGAATGGATGATTTTCTTTCATTCAAAGTCTTTCAATGTGGGAGTGTATCATTTGGTAATGGCTAGAAAAGGTATATTCTTGGAGTTGGTAAGGTTGAAAGGACACTCTATCATGCAATCGAAAATGTGTATTATGTAAATGGATTGAAGTATAGCTTGCTAAGTGTGTCCCAAATCTGTGACAAAGGGAATGAAGTAAATTTCTTATCCTGCTCTTGCACAGTCACCAATCTTAAAACTGGTGAAGTGGTGCTAATAGAAAAAAGGTTCAAGAATATATATGTTGCATATTTTGGCTCTTTGAATAGAAATGACTTGACATGTCTAAGTGCAATGTATGACGATGTTGAGTTATAACATAGATGACTGGGAAATGTGAGCTTCTCGTTGCTAAACAAACTTTCTTCAAAGGATTTGGTTCGTGGGTTATCAAAAGCTAAGTTCAAAATCACAAGGCGTGTGATGTTTGTATTAAAAGAAAGCAAATCAGCGCATCTTTCAAACACAAAGAAAGAAGTAAGTACCTCAAGGCCACTTGATCTCATTCACATGGATATTTGTGGACCAATAAGAATACCAAGCAGAGGAGGAAAGAAGTATATTTTTGTGATTGTTGATGACTTCTCCAGATTCACTTGGACTCTGTTCTTGAAAGGCAATGATAAGATATTCCCTGTGTTTTATGCTTTTGTGAAACAGATTCAAGTAAAACTTGGCAATCACATTGTGAGTATTAGATCTTATCATGGTACTGAATTTGAAAATGCCAAGTTTGAAGAATTTTATGCTAAAAATGGTATCACTCACAATTTTTCTGCTCTTAGAACACCTCAGCAAAATGGTGTTGTGAAGAAAAAAACAGGACTCTTGAAGATATGGCCAGAACAATGTTGATAGATAGTTGTGTCTCTAATTATTTTTGGGCTGAAGCTGTCAACACTGCTTGTCATATGATAAACAGATACATGATCAAGTCCTTGCTTGAGAAGACTCCTTATGAATTGTTCAATGGAATAAAGCCCAAGCTAACCTATCTAAGAGCATTTTGGCTGCAAATATTTTGTTCTCAACAACGGTAAGAAAACCTTGGGGTAATTTGATGCTAAAAGTGATGAAGGTATTTTCCTTGGTTACTCATCCCACAACAAAGCATTCAAAGTCTACAACAAAAGGACTCAGGGTGTAAAGGAAAGTGGGCATGTGATCTTTGATGAATCCAATGTTCAAATAATGACAGCACAGAACGATGAAGCTGAAGATAGAGTCTTTTCAAAAGTCCCTGATGAAGCCATTGAAATCTCAAATGGAAAGACAGAATTGATGAGCCAAATCAAACAAAGTGATGAAGGGGATGCTGCAGAGCCCCCAAAAAGTACAGAGGAACCTGGTCCTGAAATCACTCCACTTAAAGCTGAACATAGAGTAGCAGATGATGTATATGGTACTCTTGAAGCTGGACAAGAAAGTGGAAGTAATGTCTCTACTAATGCTAATGATGGATCCAACACAAAGGAACATGATCCTTTCGTTCCTGCTGTTCAAGCATCCAATTGGAAGCACAAATGATCGCATCCACTTCAAAATGTGATCACTCCCCTGGACTCATGTATTCAAACTAGATCTAAGGCGAGAAAAATGTTTGCCTTCTCAACCTTCTTATCTCAAATTGAACCCAAGAATATCAAAGAAACACTAAAGGATACTGAATGGATAGTTGTTATGCAAGAAGAGTTTCATCAATTTGAAAGGAATAAGGTTTGACACATGGTCCCTAGGTCATCAGACAGAACATTAATTGGGACTAGGTAGGTGTTTCGCAACAAGCTTGATGAGTTTGAAAACACCATCAGGAATAAGGCAAGGCTGGTGGTCCAAGGCTAAAATCAAGAAGAAGGAATAGACTATGATGAGACCTTTGCTCCAGTTGCTAGAATAGAGGCAATCATGATTCTCATTCCCTTTGCATCCCATATGGAGTTCAAGTTGTTCCAAATGGATGTCAAAAGTTATTTCTGAATGGGTTTCTAAAGGAGAAAGTTTTTGTCAAGCAACCCTCTGGTTTTGAGAGTCATGAACATTCTGAGCATGTGTTCAAGCTTGACAAGGCACTATATAGTCTAAAACAAGCTCTTTGTGCATGGTATGAAAGATTGTCAAAGTTTCTTCTTGAAAATAATTTTATAAGAGGCAAAATTGACAATACTTTATTTCTGAAAAGAAGAGGGAGAAATTTGTTGATTTTGCAAGTATATGTAGATGATATCATTTTTGGTGCTACTAATGATTCCCCGTGTGAAGAATTTGCTAAGCTTATGGGAAGTGAATTTGAGATGAGCATGATGGGTGAGTTAAACTTCTTCCTTAGTCTGCAAGTGAAGCAAACCCCAAAAGGCACTATGATCAGTCAACAAAAGTATATTAATGAGTTGCTCAAGAGATTTGAGATGGAAAATGCTAAACCTATTGATACACCTATAACCACTACTACTCAGCTGGACATGGACGAACCTAGTTCTCATGTCAATGAAACTATATATAGGGGTATCATTGGGTCTCTACTGTATTTAACGGTTAGTAGGCCTAACATTGCCTTTAGTGTTGGGTTGTGTGCAATGTTTCAATCAAGTCTTAAAGAATCTCACTTGAAAGCTGCTAAAAGAATTTTGAGATATCTTAAAGGGACGCGAACTTGGTCCTCTACTATCCCTCAGGAGACAATTTTGACTTGGTTGGATATGTTGACGCTGATTATGCTGGAAATTTGATTGATAGGAAGATCACATCTGGAATGGAACTTTTTCTGGGATCATGTCTGATCTCTTGGGGTATAAAGAAACAAAACTCAGTCTCTCTCTCTACTGTTGAAGCCGAGTATGTTGTTGATGCTTCCTGTTGTGGATCAAGCAACAGCTTGAAGACTTTGGTGTGTTCACTGACTGTGTACCCTTGTTGTGTGATAATACAAATGCACTTAATATGGCAAAAAATCCAGTGCAACACAAAAGGACCAATTACATTGATATCAAACATCATCTCTTAAGGGACAATGTTGAGAAAGGTTTAATCTGCATAAAGTTCTGCAAGATAGAAGACCAGGTTGCTGACATCTTCACTAAGGCATTGAGCATGGAGCACTTTGAAAGAAATTGCTTGGAATTGGGCCTAATCAAGTCAAACTAATTGGTCATTTACATCTCCCACAATGACTGGCTACGTTCAGAGAAAATGTACAATGTTAAAAAAAATTGTGGCATCTAATTCACTTCTATATTGTTACATGTATACACGCATGTCAGTCTCGGAACAACACAAGCATAAGTGACATTGCACGCCTCAGAGTTTTTGCCTAAAATTTTCATGAAAAACGTCAAGGGACATGGTCCTTGTGACTCGGGTTAATAGTCTATTCAGTACTTGTATGAACTTTGAATTGTTAAAGTGTCAAGTCATTAGTACCGTTCTCTTCTAAAATTCAAATTTCTTTCCCAAACGGTACGCCTTCTTTGAACCGACCCAATTGCTTAACCCACAACCCTATAAATACCCTTCACACATTTCTCTCTCCTCACTTAAACCGATAACTCCTACTTTACTCTTTCTCTCTCTCTCTCTCTCTCTCGCACACAAGCCAGTTCTCTCGACCTTCTAAGTTCCATCACCAAATAAAAATTCACCATGTCTAATCACGAATCAAACACTCCTAACATGGCTGAAACAACTTCCACTCCAACACCATCAGAACACATTCTTCCTACTTCTCCCCCCAAACTCCCAAGCTTCACTAACCAAAATCCCACTGTCACTTCCCCAAAATCCCCAATGGCTGGTCTATCTAGAACTCGTAAAAGTCAAACTCCCTAAAAATGTGTACCATCATCGTCAATTTCTGGCCAAATTAAGAAGCTTAACTCCGTTGGTAGTGAGCACACTATGTCAATGTCAAAATTCTTTCAGAATACAGAGGAAGGAACTGGAAGAAAATGATGAGAAAATTGAGGTTACAAGTCAACCAGTCACGGAAACAAGGGTACAAGGTCAGGTGCACGACAACCGGGTCATCAATAACATGCAAGGAAGTGGGGTTGTCAGTACTGCAGTGGACGAAGTTGTCAACGAGGTCCGTGTTGAAAATTCTACGGCATCCCAAGGTAACCCATTTCTATCTGAGAGTAGTAAAGGAGTAGATGAGTCATCCATGGAGTTGGATGGGTGTATTTCTGAGACGGGAAAGGGTAGGTCAAATATCTTGCATAGTGAGGCTGAGATTATGGCAATTTTTGAGATTTTAGCCAAGACGTTGCGAGCCATAAAATAGTAAGGGAGTTGTTAATAGTTTGGAGTCTGGGTCTGTGCAGTTAACAGGGGAAATAAATGAGGGCCCTAGTCCCTCAGCCCAAGAGGAGTCTGAGTCATCAGTGCTCAAGACAACTCCTATCTGGGATGAGACACTAGGTTATTCTAGGGTCAATTTGGATCTAGTTGTTAACCCTGAACCTGTGTCTATGATGTTGTGCCGTTGGGGGAACTATTCCCTGAGAAAGGACCTGATCATTCTGGTCCTACTATTGAGTCTGAGGAAGATGAGAGGCCTCTAAGTTTTAGGCATAGAAGGGCTTCTACGATTGAAAATTCAAAGGATATAATCATGCCCACCATTCCAACAACAGCCCCTAGAACCATGCAACGGAAACAAGCTATAAAGGTTGCTCTAGACTCTGCCTTAAAGGTGAGTAAAACCAAGGGTACTAAGTGTACTAGGAGTCAAGTAGGGTCAACCAGATTGGGTAATGAGGATGTTTTGGTTGATACAGATGTTGACATATCTGATGGTGATGATGTTGTGGAAGGGGAATCTAAAAAGATGAATTCAAAGAAGAAGAAGGTGGATAGAAGAAAGAGCGTGGAGCGGGTCCCTAATGATGAGAGGGGAAAATCCACCAAAGAGGATGTGTCACTCGACCTCGTTCTTCAAAGAAGAGAAAAAGTAGCACCAGTGAGGAACGTGATTCCTCCAAGAAACAAAAGAATTAGCAAAAGTGCTACTCAACTTGAGAAGGAAAAAAAGAAAATTTGAGGAGTCAAAAAGTGTTGTTGGAGAGGGTGTGTGATACTGCAATTGCTGATAAATTCGGCATGAAAGAATTGCTTGAGATGATTGAGTTCCAGAAATAGAGTCACATAGAGTCACATGTTTGTCCCACCGGCACCAGGTGTTTATGAGGCTGAGATGGCTAAATTTTATGTCAACCTCTATTACACAGACAATCGCACACTTGTTGTGTCCGTAAATGAAACTGAGTTTAAGTTGGATGAAAAGATATTTAGGAAAATTTTAGAGGTGCCTACTGATGGGATTAAGACTGTGGCTGGGGAGGCCTCTGATGATTCGAAGATGTGATTGCTAAAAGGGTGGATTCTGCTACAAATGCGAGTCTCCTAAAAAAGGAGCTCAAACCTGAGTGCTAGCTTCTGTTTGAATTGGTTGACAAGGTGCTACTGCCAAGAGCTGAATGTCTCACCATTGCTTCAGTGGCAGACCTAGTCCTTCTTGGGGCCTTGTCAAACTTTCAATTCATCAGTTTACCAACCATTATGATTGAGCACATTATTAATGTGGTGAATGTGTGGGAAGGTCGACATGGGCTTCTATATGGGTTCCTCCTGAATAAGGTAGTGGTCCACTTCCAAGTCAAAATTGGTAAGGCTACCATAGGCACTAAAACCACATGTTCATCATGGTGACTTTGGAGGAATTCGAGTGTGTGCCAAGAAAAGACGGTGTTAGTACCTTCACTATTTTTACTCTGATTGGGGCACAATAGATGGTAATTGTAGAAATTCAGAGGCTTAAAGCTGAGAATGCTCTTCTCCAAGCCAGGTTGTCTGAGATGACACATGAACCTAGTTCTTGTGGTGATTTAGAGGCTGCAAACATTGAGATTGTGAGGTTGTGGGCTGAAAATGAGCAGCTAAAGCAAAAGGTTAATGACCTTCGTGATCAGATGCTTCAAGATTAACGTACTAACAGTGAGCGTGTTAATTGTCTTCTTAAGGCTCTTGCCCCTCATCCTTAGTCTCCCATCTATCACATTCATCCCTGTTTCCCAGACCTAGTCCTTCCTCCTCATTAAGTCAAGCTTTTTTTTTATGATCCATGTTCTGTTTCTCTTATGTTTTAGCACTAATGACATTTTTAACTTTCATGCATAATTGTCCTGACTACTATTTTTGATAACATCTAATATTAATTGGCTATTTACTCTGTTTTGTGCATTATTACTATCTTGTTGGTTCATATTTTTTCTTATGTTGTGTCGCCCCAGTGGCTCCGAGTTAATGTTACTGAACTTATTTTTTGCTTGTACTGCTACCAAAAGGGGGGAAAGTACTTAAGAAGGAATTGAGGTTGTGTTGAGGGGGGGGGGGTTAAAGGGATAAAATCCTATTGCTATTCTAAACATGTTGTTATGCTTTGAAAGATTGGTCTATTTCGCAGGGGGAACAAGTGGGTAACCTGGTCCTCATGGGGAATATCAATTTTGAGTTTGTCATCATCAAAGAGGGGGAAATTGATAAACTACGTTACATTATATGTTTTGATGATTTTTCAAACTGTCGAGGAACTAGAGAGGGACCTGGTCTGCTATCCGTTCTCTCAGTACATCGTACAGTCAACAATAACAGTTGTAAAGTTGCATTGTCCACTGCCACAAGTACAGCAGCACTGTTGTGACATGCTCGAGGTCAAACAAGGGATAAGTAGACCCTATCTCATCCCAAATTCTCCCCAATATATATATATATACAATATGTTCCAATATTTTACTCATCACTTGAAAATCTAGAATCACATTAAAGTGTAGCCACAACAAGATTCTCCAAGTGTTCAAGAACAAAGTTGTCCACAAACTGAAGGACCAGATCCCAACAACTGAAGATGTCCATGTCCTTTAGTTGTTTCGAGCTTTTATCTTTTGTTCTTTATTGTAATCTCACACTACTTTTAAGAAGTGTTATGGTAGGATAGATTTCAACCTTTGCTAGTTTGTCTTCTTGGCTAGAGTTAGTCAAGGTTTGTAGCTTCACAATATAGGCATTGTGAAAAGGCTTATAATATAGGTATTATAAGGGGTGAGAGATTAAGAGTTTAATTCCTAGGTTGTAATTTGAAGTTTCTCGGTTAGTGAAGTTGGAAATCCTACTTGGTAGGTCGTGGTTTTTAATTTCTTGAGCAATGAGTTTTCTACATAAATATTTTGTGTTATTTACTTATTGCTTTGTTTGAGGGAACAGATAGATAACCTAGTTTTCTATACTCTTTGGTGGATCCTAAGTTTCTATCAATAGACCAACTCATGTCATTGACAAAGCAAAACACACACATTCGCACTAGGTAAAATTCATTGTAGAGTTAAAAGTTGTTTTTTATTGTTATCTAAAATCTTGTCATTAGATCTAATGTGTGTATCGGTTGGAGCTGCAGCTTCTCAGTAGCGTACGCCGAATTTTTTATTAGGGATATCACTATTTAAAGGAGTAATCTATATATAAATTAATATAATAATATCATATTATAAAGACAACTCAAATCACATTAATAAAGCTCAATTCAAGTACATTTACAATAAATTCTAGCCTCGAGAAACTTCATGTTTTGAAAGATATCCATAATAGCCTTCTTAGAAATATTACTAAATACTCCCTCCTATAATAAGTGGTGTTTTAGGCTTTTTATTTTATTTTAAAATAAGTGATGCTTTGAGATTTCAAGAAGAGACTGACCTTATTCTTACCCTATTTACATAATGAAAAATCATTAAGTAGTTCTTCTTTTTCTAAGCATTAATTAAGGATAAGTTAATAAAACACTCATAATTTTCTAAGAGTGAACAATTTCTCAAAGGGTGTGCATAAGTTAAAAACACCATTTATTGTTGAACGAAGGGAGTATTATAACGCATCACCAACCACTCAGAAGCTTGTCATCCATTCGATTTCGTAAGTCAGTTTTGTTAAACTCAATCGTTGATAAAGCTCTTTCAGCTACAGCAGTAGCAATTGGCAGAAGTAAAGCAAATTTCACTAGTCGGAACACAAGAGGATAAGTTTCATGTTTCTTTGTCTCTACTAATTTCTTAGAAAAATCATCTGAGTCCCTTAAGATTGAAAAACCTTTTATCATAATCCTGAACATCAACAGTGTCATTCTCAGAAAACGAAGGTCAACCGAGAATGCTTATCAAAATTTTCAGGATAACTCAGTTCATCTCAATATCGAAGCTTGAAAAAGAGTCAATTGGATTCAAACAAGCTATTCCAAAAAGCAATCAGTTGTCAACTCATCAAAGTGATTATTGAGTTCTTGAAGTTGTCAATCAATAGTTTCTACAAATTACTTCAAAACGATAGTGATGTTAAACAGTATACTCTACGACTCGATCTTCCAAGAAAAACATAAATCTCATCAAATTTAGGTTTTAATATGTCATGTTTGATACAAAATCGAGATACCTCATCAATGTATTCTGATCAGTCGTGTTGTTAAACAGTATACTCTACAACGTGATCTTCCAAGGATAACAACATTTCCCATAGTAAAGTGCTTTTGGGGAGCAAGAAAATGCACTGAAATTTAAAAAGCTCAATAATCATATTAGAGAAGTAATGGAATTTACACCAACTTGCCAAGAGTTACAGGTAATATATGGTGCCATAATGCCTCTTCTGTACATGGCTTAATGACTTAAGACGCAGCAATAAGGATATACCAGTACTATACTTACTATACATACCCAATTTCTTAGTGAGATGAACTGGTTAAAGCACCCTGTGGAAATATCACAATTTGACTAAGTAACTTTGACAATTTTATAGTCCTAGTCAATAGCCATATTCCCCATTCCAACCTCCATAGACTCTTTCTTTTCCTTGTCTCTCTTAATTTGCTCGGAGTTTACAGTATCATCAGCTTTAGACTGTGCATCAGGCACGCGAGGTTCCAAACTGTTGGGACCTGCGTTGATCCACGGATGAAGAAGGCACTGAACTGCAGTTGGCCGTTTCTCAGGGACAAAATCAAGTATTGGGATCAGGAAATCAGCCATGCCCTTTGCGTCTTGTTCGCTGAATTCGTATTTCTCTACGAGAACCTTATCTAAGGGCCAAAAGCGTAACCGTCTGATGTGCCTCAAGTCACCGTGTCTATTGAAGAACTCACGTGAATAACGACCGCCTAAGGCAATCTGGAAAGGACATAACATGTTCATGAAATGGCTGATGCATATAAGTGTAAGAACTTTGAAGTGGTTAAAGGTACTTTCTCTTACTTTTCGGGGCATTGTTCCTAGAAGCTCCATCATTAGTGCTAGGTGATCCTGCCAAACCCGAGAAAGCTTTCAGTAAATATATGCTTGATATGCTCAGTGTTATATTAAGTATTAAATCACAACAACAATTTTTGGCAAACGAAAGCAGCCAACAAAGAACCATAAAGTGCATATATCCAGAAAGAAACTAGAAATTCATCATAAAAAAGGAATTGAGTTAACGAGTCTATCCAAATAAAGGTCATTTCCGCAGTTGGTCAAGTTATATTGTGATCTTATGTCTTGCAATGGACTATTTTTCGAGCAAGTCAAGAGATACCTTGGTTACCGCTTAAAACAGATAATTCATGCAGCAACTTAAGAGAACCATAAAGTGCATATATCCAGCAAGAAACTAGAAATTCATCATAAAAAGGAATTGAGTTAATGAGTCTATCCAAATAAAGGTCATTTCCGCAGTTGGTCAAGTTATATTTTGATCCTATGTCTTGCAATAGACTATTTTTCAAGCAAGTTAAGAGATAACTTGGTTACCGCTTAAAACAGATAATTCATGCAGCAACATAGTCTATTTATCGCCTTTCCTCTTTGACAACTTTAGGTATTTTTTAAAATCACAAAATATGGAATACATAAAATGTGCATTTAACCCTTTGAACTGAAAGGCGTTCACCCCAAAACTGAAACATCTATTTCCTCCAGAATCCAGAATGGAAAAAGCTACCTACACTCCCCCTTCAGAATAGTTACTTTATCAAATCTCTTTTTAAAATCTTTTGTTCATCGCCGCCTCTCTTAAGTTCCTATCAGCTAGAGTGCGTACCACTTCACTCTTCTATCCTTTTTCCTCATCTGACTGAAGAAGACACCTATAGCCCTCAATATGTATTGAATTTTCTGAATATTGATGAAAATTTGAATCCAATACCATCAAGCTTCTCTGCATTCATTCTCTACATTCCAAATAAATGTCCACTTAAAGACAATGAAAGAGAGAGATGAAACAAAAGTGATGATTACCCACATCTTAAATAAAAATAGAGCAGAGAAGTCAAAAGAGAAGAGATACTCAAAGCAGTGCAGAAAAAAGTAAAAGCATAATTTTGACATATTGCTCATGATAGAATGTACCTTTTTGTCAACGATATTATATATGAAATCATTCAAACGAATAGCAAAGTCATGATTTCTGCAGAGAAAAAGGAGCTTGATGTGGATTTCTGATGCGCTACCATCAGATTTTCTTAGAGCATATTAATTTTCCCATTCAACTTTTATTACTTGAACTGCTGAGTTGACCTGACTTCGTGCATAAAATTTTGATATATTTGACAATAGAAGAGCAAAAGTCAACAGGACATCACACAAAAAAGGGCAGCCCTGTGCACTAAACTCCCACTATGCGCGGGATCCGGGGAAGGGCCGGACGACAAGAGTTTATTGTACGCAACCTAGCCTTACCTCACATTTCTGCGAGAGGCTTTCCACGGCTTGAACCCATGACCTCATGGTCACACAAAGAAACTAGAAAAACACATCAAGTGTATATTAGACCACCGTTTTCATACATATAACTACTGGCTTGTGCAAATACCTAATACATTCTGCATGCACATAAGCAATGTTACTCAAATACGTAAAGCTCACAGAGTGTCATATTGAGTTTAAGCTTCTTTTGTGGAGTAATCTCGTGAAATTCTTTACATATAAGTTTAGCAAGTCTGTAAAGCTCACGGAACTACTATATACCTTATTCAACTCAAAAACAACACATAAAATTGAATATGTATCACAGTATCAGTCCATAGCAAATTATCTTCAACAAGGATTAAACAAATATGTATGGGAAGTTCCTGTAAGCTAAAGTAGATGAACAGTTTTTTAACCCATTTTTTGCCATAAGATGGTTAATCTCCCATTTCTTTTAGAAATAATCATGCTTCAGAAAGAAACTAGATAGCTACACGCAAACAATATCTATTAGACTAGACTACTAGCGTATTCTTCCTTATAAAAAAAATTACAAGAAATTTTAGACAGGGTTATGTAATTATATAATTCATAGACAAAGAACAAACGGAATTTAGCTCCACCCCTCCTTTGCTCATTTAACTTCAAATCAATGTGCTTATTGTAATTTAAATATAAAATGACCAAGTACTTAAACATGACCAAGTATCAGGTCAATACATAGACCTTTCTTGAACCATAGAAACAGACCATTGGGGAAAAATAAAAAAAATGATACATAGTAGTAACTCTGGGGGAAGTAGTGCATTCATAATATCATACCTCATCTCTATCAAAATTGTCACCACTGTGAGGGTCAAACAACACATCACCAGTCGCAAGCTCAAAACAAATGCAAGCAAAGGACCAGAGATCTGCTGAGGTTGAATATTTAGACCCAAGGATAACTTCAGGGCACCTATATTGCCTCGTCTGAATATTATCTGTGAACTGTTTGTATGTCCAACAAGCATTCCCAAAATCAACCAACTTGCACTTTAGGTCAACGGACTCCAATGTCTTCCTCCTTGTAGAACCGCTCCTTCTAGTAGGACCCACATGTTCTTTCCCACTGGCTGTTGCAGCATCAGAGTTAGAAAATCTATTATCATTAGCAAAAACTTGAGCTTCTTCTTTGGACTTTTTTCTGATTTTCTTCTTTTGGTTATTAGTTAAATTCCCATAGAATGTTATACGACTCTTCACAGTCCCAGATTCCAGTGAAGCGTTGTCCATATTACTAGGAAGAATAAGAGGAGCTTCGGATTTTCTGGGATCCTTAGACGGATCAATCGTGGAACAAAGCAGCATGTTTTCGGGTTTCAGATCAGTGTGTATGATAGAAAGATGTCGGTGCAAATAATCCAAACCCACTAGAACATGGAAACAGAGTTCTTTAACCATGTGAATAGGCAGTCCTCGATAATCAGTATACTTAATAAGTGATAAGAGATTGTCACCCAAATACTCAAAAACCATACACACATGTTGGCCATTTGGACCTGAGTACTTAAAATGATCCAGTAACTTCACTACACTCTTTTCTCCGTCCGGGTCACCTTCCGCAATCTGTTTTAGAATTGTAATTTCGTCCAATGCAGCCTCCGTGTAGTGCTGAGCACTTTTTTGTACTTTTAATGCTACGAATTGCTGCATTATTGACAAAGACATATACACAAAAATGTTAGTACTTGCAACAACAACATTCCATCACGATAGTCTGGGGAGGGTGGAGTGTACACATACCTTACCCCTACCTTTGGTGGGGTAGAGAGATTGTTTCTGATAGACTCTCGGCTCAAGAAAAGCTTTTTTCAAAACAGGTTCGAAAAATACAAGAGTAAAAAAGCTATGATGAAAATATTGAAGAAAAGAAAAGTATTGCCAGCAAAAATAGTAAAAAATAATCAAAGTAAAGTAAAAAAACAACAGTAGTGATAAAATTGAAGAATAAAAAATGATGGAGTAGTAATAATAACACTGGTAAGGAAAAGAGGGAGCACAAAAGGTGTACTAAACTAGAACCATGCTCTAAACTTGCAGTGTCAGAAACAAATACCGAACATCAAAGTTGCTAGTAAGTCAAAATTGCAAACCTTTAGTCCTTCTAATGAGAACTTTGCAGAGGTATAAGCTAGTATTCATACTTATGCACAATTAGGTGAGCTAGGCCAATTCAAACATAACAAAGCACTTGATAGACAGATTTTAATAGATTGAAGAGCTAGAATAAGAAGGCTCAATTGAAATTACTGCCTGTTAGGAAATCACAAGTAATCCAAGATTCAAGGGTTTATTCTTCCTGTAGTACCCATTAACACTAAGGGTGTGTTTGGTAGGGAGGAAAACATTCTCCATAAAATGTTTTCTAATTTTTCCATGTTTGGTTGGTTAAAATATTTCGGAAAACATTTTCTTTAGGAAAACAAGTTCCTTACAAATGAGAAAAATGAATTACCTCCAGTAAGTAGGGAAAATAAGTTCCATAAGTGACATTTTCATGTTCATTGTCCCCTCCCCACCCATCAAATGCCCCCAACCCCACCCCACGCCACCTCATAGTGTTTTGTTAAATTACATATAAAAGCTCTGGGGATAATATTTTTTTCTTACTTACCAAACACTAGAAAATAAGTAAAAACTCACTGGGTTTCCACAGAAAACAATTTTCTTCATACCAAACCCACCCTAAAGCTCATATTCCTCCAGAAAATGAATCAGAATCTTTCACTTAAACAACAACAACAACTATTATGCCTCAATTTAAAAAATGTAGCTGAAAATATTTTCAAAATTTTTATTTAGTGGATGTAGTGATACTCCACACTCACTGACTTAAAATCCCACTTGGGCCTTCATCATTGATCACCCACAAATCCATAATCCCTAAGGGACTGAGCCATAGTGGTAGTTACAGGTTCATCAGAACCCAGTAATTTTAGCTTAAACCCTATATTAATGGAGTATTAAAATAATTCATTTCCAAAACCGAGTAAACAAAAAGAGAACACATCATCCATTGTCTAGAACCCATAAACTAAAAATCCTGACATATTGGCAGCACCTAATAAAAGATGAGCTAAAAAAAAAGAGAAGGGTGTGGTGGAATAATAACATACGGACATGAGAGTATCCCAAGATAGCCATACAGTAGAGAAATGACCCCAACCCAGTTTGCTCTGTACAACATATCGCCCCCCTTCAAAAGTATCGCCTATACGTACGGCATGATAACCCCCACGTCGATAATCATCAGTACCTTCATCTTCTGAAGTACAATCATCATCACTGTTCACTTCAATCATCTCCTCCTCCTTCTTCAATCTTTGATCCTCCATTTATGTCCAATCATCAATCGATTATCTGGGTCAATAAATAAAGTGGATTAACTAAGTGGGTTATCGTAATTTGTGAAGTTGGTGATGAAAGTTCTTTTTTGTTTCCCTCTGTTTGTTTGGAAGCGTTCTTGAAATTGTATGATAGTAGTTAATTATCCTATGTAGGGTCGTTGGAACTTTTGCAATAAAGGGGAAAACGCGTGTGTTGTATTACTGTGTAGCTCTGAAACAGAGGGCTGAGACGAAGACAAGTAGTTAAGGTAAGTCTTGTTTCTCAACTCTCTCAAAGCATTTGCCTATGGAGAAGTGGACTTCCTCCCCCACACACATATGATAAAAAATTGATTTTGGTCTAACTTAACAAAAAATAGTTTTGCCGTGAAACAACACTCTTTCGCACGTCAGACCTCGTTAACGAGAGTGTGAATAATATAATTTGGGGCTCAACATCAACGAACAAAGAATTGGAATGAATCTGGCTCTGATACCATGTAAAGAATGTATTTTGGGTCTAACTCAACCCCAAAAATTAGCTTGTAAGGTGAGTATTTTCCAAGTTCATATTCCCACTCCATTAACGATGTGAGACTCTTAACACATATCATTAAATAAATAAAATAATTTGGTAATTTGGTTTTTTAACACGCTAATTAATCCCTCCGTCCATTTTTACTTTTCACATATTGACTTACACGCCTATTAAGGATCCAAAAAGAAAATTATAATTTTACTATATCACTCATAATAATTATTAAGTAACCTAATGATTAAAATAAATAAAACATACTTTAAATTTTATGCATTAAATAAAATATACTTTAAATTTTATGCAATCACTAAAATTTCCTTGAACTTGTCAATTCAATAATAAATGATAAGAGTAAAATAAAAAAAAGTAATAAACTATCTCTTAATTTTTAAAAATAAATAAATAAATAAAATTGGATAACTATTTTTAATATAGTGGACAAGTAAATTTTTTATGAGGGGGGGGGGGAGTAATTTATTTTCAAGTAGTACTATAAATGGGTAAAAGACAAAATTTTAAAGTGTTAATAATATTTTACAATTTTGATTTTAGTTTTAATAATATTTGACTAAGTATATTTGATCTATTAAATAAAACATATACTTTTGATCTTTTACTTATATTTATTAATAAATTTATTATAATTACGCATGTGTTATGTTAGTCTTGTATTATTACACCATATTGAATAGTAATCTAATTTCAAAATTAATCAAAAATATAATATATTTCTTACAAAAAGAATTTTAAAAAATAGATATTTTATTTAATTATTGATTAAATATAAACAACAATAACATATCCAGTGTAACAATTACTGACTAAATATATTTAATTAAATATCATAAGAATTAAAATTAAATTTACCAAACCATTAAAGGATCAAAATTCTGTAAGATATCATAGAAACTGATTTGAGCTATAGTAGCATTTTTTTTATTTATGAGCTATTACAACTTGTAAGATGATACTCAGGACAGAGTAAGAGTGGCATCGGTGGAGGATAAAATACGAAAAGCGAGGTTGAGATGGTTTGGACATGTGCAGAGGAGAGACACAAATGTCCTAATGCGGAGGTGTGAGAGCTTAGCTATGAACTGGTTCAGGAGGGGTAGAGATAGGCCGAAGAAGTATTGGGGAGAGGTGATTAGACGGGATATGACGCATGTGCAACTTACTGAGGACATGACATTAGATAGGGGATTGTGGAGGTCATAGATTAAGGTAGAAGGGTAGTAGGTAGTTTAGCGTAGTCCTACTTACGCTTACAAACTGGTAGTGGTAGTATATTATTGTAGTCTGCTTAGCATATCATTCTAGTAGGCGCAGTATTGTTTTATAGTCCCCTATCATTTGATTTATGTTGTTATATAATGTACTTTGTTTATCTTATTTACATGCGCTAGTTACTGCTTTTTTGACTTATTCGCTTTTGTTATCATTACTTTCATACTGCTTTAAATTTCTTATCCGGTTCTGACCGTTTCTCTTGCTTTGCTTGTGCTTATGCTTTGTCTTAAGTGAAGGGTCTTTCGAAAACAACCACTCTATCTATCAAGATAGAGTTAAGATCTAGGTACATTCTATTCTTTTCAAATCCCACGTTGTGAGATTTCAATTAATACGATGTTGTTGTAGTACAACTTGTAAGATACATTGATTTGGCAACCGAATGATCTGTCTGTTCCAAATTGAATGAATGGATTTCGAGTATTGACTTTTTTCGTCTTCTTATTTGAACAATGACTATCTCCATCTTTGGGAGAAAAAAACATAAATGTTACAATACGTTTAAGTTACATAAAATAAATATAAGTCGTTAATTTTGAAACTTAAAAATATTTGAGAAAGCTATCGTCACATAAAATATTGTTTGACTCTTTAATTAACAATAAGATATAATAATTAGTCAAAAGAATGCAATGTTAGCAATATTAATTTAGAGGTCACTAAGTTTGATCCGTTCTATTCCTTTTGTTTCAACTTATGTTATTTGCTTAATTGTGCCGAAATTTAAGTAAAAGATTATGCTTTAAGTCATAAATATTTATAGAACTATTACAGGTCGTTTGGTAGTTGATTTGGGGTAAGTTATGCAGGTATTAAATGTTGCATAAGTAATACCACATGTGATAGCTGGTTAGGAGGTAAATTATTCATGTATAAAATTAATATGATTTTTGGTTTGCAATTTAGAAACATGCATAACTAATACATGTATAAGTTATGAGGAATCTATGTATCATTTTATGTAGGATAGAAGGTGTAATTATATATGAACAACTCACATCCCAGCGTAAAATAATACTACATATGTATTCCCTCATATCTAATCATTGTGTTACTAATACATGCATAATTCTAATCAACTACTAAATGACCCCTAAATTATTTTATGAAGGCAAAATGAGATAAATAAATAATTATAAAAAAGGGGTGTGTCCAAGCGAAAAACATTTTAGTTGAAACAACTACACCGAGCTATTTTACTCACAAGATCCACGGTAATAGTCATCAGCGAATAATTTAGACGCGGGATGCATAACGACCGAAGGGGTCGTTACATTTGGTGTTAACTAATAAAAATCAAACCAAACCAATCTGACATTATTATGTATACAATTTTTTAAGAATATTATACTAAAAATATTTATTTGTAATGTAATTTATAAATATTTTTAAATTGTTTTCATTATTTTTGTCTTTTCACATATTATTTCAAGCTAGGACTTTCCTTTAGATTTTGATCACTTTCATTATGTCTTAGGATTTCATTATCTTTTTCGTTGAATATTTTAGTACAATGTAATCACTCATCTCACTTTTGGTGTTATTTTCTTAAAAAATACCTTAATTAGATAGTTGTATCTAACTAGGATTAAAGACATATTTGAAGCACAAGATATATATTTTGTATGAATACTTTACCTACGAAAAAACCGTAAAAATTAAAAAATCTGAGAAAATCCGAAGTTGAAAAATCCGACTTTTATTGGTTTGATTTGATTTATAAATTTAAAAACCCGATACAATTGGTTTGATTTGGTATTTGAAAAACCCGACCCAACCCGGTCCATGTACACCCTAATCAACACCAATTACTGCTGTTGTTGCACAGAAGACGAACACACATCCTCGGCAAGGAAACAACTTTAACATACGTCCAAGTGCAAATTCCCCCAACACCAGCCAACCATGGTGTGCCCAACCATGGCTCACTGAAAAAAACAACCAACATCAGCGCTCCGACAATCCTATGAAGTGCCTTACAACTGTCCTGGTCATTCTGCCAAAGTCTGCAGATCCCAATCACACAATCACCTACAAGCCCGGGAAAACTATGATGCTCGCTCTTCAACTCAACAGGCTCCTTCGATCGTTGATTCTGGAGCCACCCATCATATGACATCCGATGCTCAAAACTTCACTACTATGCATGACTACCATGGTCCAGAGGAAATAGCAATGGGAGATGGTAACACCATCCCAATTTCTCATACCGCTAACACTAACATAAGTGCATCGAATCATCAGTTTAAGCTTCTCAATACTTTATGTTCTCCCGTTATAGAAAATAATCTTACTTTCTGCTTCCCAATTTTGCTCTGATAATCACACATTCATTGATTTTTTTCCTTTTTATTATTTTGTGAAGGATCTGAGTAGGGTGAGCCTCTATTTGGCGGGCAGAGTAAAGATGGGTTGTATGAGTGGTCGTCGGGCAGTGCACACCATTCACCTCAACGCTATGTCGTCGTTCCTCTACACCTATGGCATCAGCGTTTATAACATCCTAATAGTCGTACTTTAAACACGATTTTGCACCAATTTTCCCTTCCAGTTTCTCGCTCTAAAATAGATGTTGGTTGTAATTCATGTTATTCTAATAAAATGCACAGGTTATCTTTTTTTGAAAATTGATTACAAAGTCAACGACCATTGCAAAATTCTTTTTAGTGATTTATGGGGACCCTCTCATGTTTTGTCAATTGATAACAAGCATATTATGTCTTATTTGTTGATCAGTTCTCAAAATACATGTGGTTGTTCACTTTAAAATAAAAAAAAAGAGGTTCCTGATGTATTTCAAGTTTTACATCCCTTACTTGAGCGTCGGTTTCAAACCAAAATTTTGTCTCTCTACATTGACGGTGGTGGTGCGTTTCAAAGTTTATCCTCATATCTCAAAATTCATGGTATTGAAAATTAGTGACATCTCGATACACACCTCAAAGAGTGGCACTTGTTGAATGGTGACACAGACATGTTATTGAGACTGCTAAAATCTTGTTGCACCAGGCTTCCTTACCCTCATATTTCTGGAGTTTTTCCTGTCAACAGGCCGTTTATCTTATAAACCGTCTCACTACTCCAAATTTACAAAATAAATACCCCTATGGACTTTTATTTCAAGAGGCCCCAAAATATGACACCATTAGCGTTTTCGGCTGCTTATGTTACTCGTGACTCAAACCATATGCCAAACATAAATTAGAGCCACGATCTAGTCCTTGTGTATATTTAGGATTTTCTAATAAACATTATTGTCATCAATGTTTTGATCCCGTAAAAAATAAATGTATATATCAAGGGATGTTATATTTTTGGAAGACACCTATCATTTTCAGAGTATTTTTTCCAATGTAAAACTTACAGAGAGTGATAATATAGCTTGGGAAATATGTTCAGATACTCAACCAGTAAATAATAAGTAGTCCAACTCTAATTCTTGTCCTCAACTCCTAGATGCTCTGCCCGTGCTTTCTCCATCGCCCAGCTCAACGTCTGCCACATCAGAGAGCATCTCCGATGCATCAGGTAATTCTCAAATTTATTTTCTACTTTGCTTAACACCTCTTGCCAACAACCTACTGTTCCAGCAACACCTTCTATGGAATTAACCAGCCACTCGAATCTTCAGTCTTCCTCTCCTATATTGCCACCAGCAATTACACCAACACTCAGTAATACCCAACCCCCTCCATCATCCACCCCATTACTAACCTATCAACGCAGGCATCGCCAACAACCAAGCACCTCATCGATCCCATTTCCTTCCGTTGTATAACACCTTAGCTTACCTTCTCCCTCAACGCATTGTACGATACATCTTGGGCACACTTGATTATGGATTGCATTTATATCCATCTTCCGTCTCTACTCTTGTGTCATATACATATGTTGATTGGGGTGGTTGTCCAGATACCAGACGTTCGACATCTGGATATTGTATGTTCCTTGGCGATAACCTGATCTCTTGGTCAGCAAAACGCCAGGCTACTTTATCACGATCCAGTGCGGAGGCCGAATATCGAGGGGTAGCCAATGTGGTGTCTGAGTCATGTTGGCTACGTAATATTCTACTAGAGCTACATTTTCCTATTCAGAAAGCTACTTTGGTCTACTGTGATAATGTTAGTGCAGTCTATCTTTCTGGGAATCCGGTCCAACATCAGCGCATTAAACATATCGAGATGGATATTCACTTTGTTTGTGAAAAGGTAGCTCGTGGACAAGTACGTGTCTTGCATGTCCCTTCCAGGTACCAAATTGTTGATATATTTACTAAGGGTCCCTTGGTTCTATTTGAAGATTTTAGGGACAGTCTCAGCGTACGACAACCACCCGCTATGACTGTGGGGTGTGACAGAAATACCCGTGATATACACGATGTATATCACGAAAACAAAGAAGTTGTAATCAAATTGGTGTACAAACTTACCATAGTTGTAGAATTCTTGTACAAGTAGAATTAGGATATTAGTAGTATAGTAGGAATAGGATTCTCCATATTTGGAGATTGTAAATTGTATATATACCTCTTCATTAATGAAAATAATCAAGGGATTATTTCTTTCAAGTGTCACTGTTCAGCTCTCCCCATCCTTTGCCCCTCGTACATACAAACAAGCATGTCCTCACCCTCACTGGAGAGAAGCCATGAAAGCTGAATTTGATGCACTTGTTAGGAATCGGACATGGGATTTGGTTCGAATTGCTCCTTCGATGAATGTGGTTGAGTGCAAGTGGTTGTTTCGTATAAAACATAAACCTGACGATTTCATTGACAGGTATAAAGCTCAGCTTGTTGCAAAGGGATTTACCCAGCATCCAGGCTTAGACTACCATTCCATCTTCAGTCCGATAGTCAAACCAGTAACTATTCGGTTGGTGCTAACAATTGAGACATAATACAACTAGCCAATCCATCAGATTGATGTTAATAACGCCTTCTTACAAGGACGTCGTAAAGAAGAAGTTTACATAAGGCAGCCACCAGGATTTGGAGATCGCAATCTCTTCACCCATGTCTGCAAGTTGAACAAAGCAATCTATAGCTTGAAACAAGCCCCCGAGCCTGGTACACCGAGCTCAAAAATTATTTGTTGACTGTTGGGTTTGTCAAGTCTCAATCTGATTCTTTGTTATTTATTTTGTACAATTTTGGGTTTACTGTTTATGTTCTTATCTATGTGGATGATATAATAATCACTGAAAATCAGATTCGAGGGGTTCGTCATATAATAGATGGGTTTTCCAATCATTTCTCCTTGAAAGACCTTGGGCAGCTCAGTTATTTTTTGGGTGTTGAGGTTATTTCTTCTACTGATGGTCTTGTTTTATCCCAGCACAAGTATATTATGGATCTTTTAGATGATGTAGGCATGCTCGGCAGTAAAGGAGTTCCTACGCTGATGACTTCGACTACTGTTTTGACAGCTTCCATGAATGATACTCCGACTGATGGTACTCTTTATCGGCGGGTACTTGGTAAGTTGCAATAATTATCCTTTACACATCCTGATATTGCCTTCACAGTGAGCAATCTTTCTCAATTTATGCATAATTCCCGTCAATCTCACTGGAAAGCAGTCAAGTGATTACTTCGTTATCTTCGTCACACCTGTCAGTACGGAATACGGATTGCCAAAGCTTCACGTTTGGTTGTTTATTCTGATTCAGATTGGGCTGGTAATCCAAATGATCGCACTTCCACATCTTGCTATATTATTTTCCTGGGCAGCACACCAATTTCTTGGTCCTCAAAGAAGCAACACTCAATATCTCATTCCTCTACGGAAGCTGAGTATAGAGTTGTGGCTGCTGCTGTTGCAGAAATCAATTGGCTCAAAAATCTTTTCTGTGAACTTCGTCTTTCCCTCAAGGGAGTTCCACAAGTTTTCTATGACAATGTCAGTACCACTTACATTTGTGCCAATCAGGTTTTCCATAGTAGGATGAAGTATGTAGCCATTGATTTCCACTTTGTCCTTGAACAAGTTCAGAACAAAGATGTTGCAGTTCACCACCTTCACTCAACGGACCAAGTGGCAGACATACTCACAAAACCGCTCTCAAAGGCCTCTTTTGTGAAGCAGTTTTCCAAGTTCAGTGTTGTTGATGTTAGGATTTGAGTCACAAATCCTACTTAATCAGAAAACAGTAAATAAGCGAAAAACAAATAACACACACAGATTTATAGTGGTTCACTCTCAATGCGAGAGCTATGTCCACTTTGCCGCTGCAGATTTCACTATAATCAAATATGGAGTTTGAGTTTACAATTCTCTCTTGCTCACTTTTTCTCTTGCTCGACCTCAAAGAAAAAACGACGCCCTAGTTTATATATAGCGAAACTAGGGCGAACATAATACAAGCCCGAAATTCCCAAAATACCCTCCACTAAATAACCTTACATTATAAAAAAAATGTAAGGTTACTTGCTCTGCGTAGGGGCGAACATAATACATGTCGATCAGCGTTCCACGCTCTGCGTAAAGTTTTCATAGTGTCGGCGATGAATTAGGCTCCACAACTCAACAATCTCCCCCACCAACTTGCGGGGGCGTAATAATGGATAATTACTTGCTCTTAATTTTAAATTTCAGATTTGGCAGTTCCTACTCCATAGGACTTTGTTGTAACTGCTCCTTGTAATTAGGTTTTATTTAAATAGGTCTTATCTTTTTCTAAGTTTATCTTGTTACTTTAAAAGTTGTACAAACTCTATATATACTCAGCCTAGAATCAATAAAACACATTGCTCTTCCTATTCTACTGTCTGTTTAATACTTCATATGTAGGAGTTCTTCCTTGAAATAAATTGGGAGAGGGGAGGGTCAGACATTAATACATGCGAAAGTAGGTGGAGTTTAAGTATTGTGAAATGCAATATACATTCCTATCATCTATATAATTATATGGACTAAAAGCTCTGGAAAAAGAAAAATGAAGAATTATATGGAGTGAAGCACCACCCCACTTTGTGAGATTATACTGGGTATGTTGTTGTTGTTGTAAGCACCAAAACTGACAGAAACTAATGTAGTAGTGTAGGCTCTTCCTAACAGTTTACATCCTAAATCTGCTTGCAAATCAACAGCTTACCTTTCAAAACTGATATTTTAACAGTTAATAATATTTCATAGTTAGTTGACACATGTATTGGCAAGGACATTTTGAGAGCCAATGAGGCACTCCTTCCTATAAGATTCAAGACACAACAATCTTTTGTATCTTTCTTTGTCGAAGTCCTTCAATCGCGAAAGTTTAATTGAACAGAGAAATTATCCTGTGAAGCGGAAGTAACGAAAAGTGTGTCATATATTCATGAAGTTCTGCTGTCTAAAACATGAAGAGAAAACTAGCATTGCAGAGACATAAAGATTTAACTTTTATTAGTGTTTTAAGAAACTTCTATGGATTTTTACAACATATGAGACTTGGAATTGTTCCTTGAGAATTTTCAATTTAGAGAGAACAGTAAAAGAGATAAAGGTAAATAGGATGATTTAAAAGCAGTATTTAGGGGGGAAAGAAAAATCATTGCAGAAAAAAAAACTAAAGCCACCATTTGCAATCTCTCTATGGACAAAAACTAACTTACCATGAATTTTCCAGCTTTGAGTACTCAGTCTTCAAAAGTACCATTATACAGCATGTTCCAATCTGTCCCCTGGAAATTAAATTGGTAAATAAATACTGTTAAAGACGGTCAACGAAAATTGGAGATGTCTCTACTATCAATAGAAGTCACATTTCAGTCCAAAATGAAAATATGTCTCGCATCTAAGAGTACCATGTAAGCTGCTTCTGTGAAATTGCTTAGTGTTTTTTTTTACCAACGGTGGTGCCCGGGCCAGCTTGCACACCTTGATTATTCCACTGGATACCTCATACCTGGTACCTCCCACCAGCATAGGTATTGGGTAAATCTGCCACTAAGGGTCAGTTGAGAGCTTGAGACTCTGAAATAGCTTAGTTATCTCTACCGTTTCACCAATCAGTCGACAATATAGGAACCTTTGTACCACAGAATATATTCCATTCACATGCCAAAGGGTCAGTTTTCCCCTCTCTACATTTTTCCAATCGTGACAAGCCAATTTCATGCCAATTAGGGATGGCAATTGGGCGGGGCGGGTGCGGGTACCCCCTCCCCCGCACCCGTACCCGCCAGAAAATTTTATACCCGCCACCCGTGGCGGGTACAATTTCAACATCCATACCCGCCTAGGCGGGTATATTCTTAAATCCACACCCGCTCCACCACCCAAGTGGATATCCGTCACCCGTCAATACCACTTTGTACGCCTCCACAAACATTTCTCTATTATCTTCTTCTACTCTTTTAGCATAGCAGTATTATCTAATAAATTCAAACCGGTAATATTAGAAATAAAAGAAATGACAAATAAATACAACCAACAATAGTCAAATTCAAACAAGTAATATTTTGGTCTGATCCAAATAGTTAACAAATGACAAAAACAAAGTTGATCCAAGTTAGCAAAGGTAACATCAGTTAGCAAAGAAGAACATAAGTAAGCCAAAGACAAAGAACAACAACATCAAGAAGCGAAAGCAACAACAACATCAAGAAGCCACAACAACATCAATAAGCCAAGAAGCAAAGAGCCAAAGAAGAATTAGCGGGCCAAGAAGAATTAGCAAGAAAGCCAAAGAACAATTAGTAGCAAGCCAAAGAAGCAAGATAGCAAGAAGACAAAGAAGAAGACAAAGAACATCGATTAGCAGTAGCAACATCAAGAAGCTAAGAAGAATAAAGGCCAAGAAGAATTAGCAGGCCAAAGAACAATTAGTAGCAAGCCAAAGAAGAAGATAGCAAAGAAGACAAAGAAAGAAGACAAAGAACATCGATTAGCGAGCAACATCGAAGCCGCTTTGATCACATCGATTAGCGACAAGCCAACAACATCGATCGACTTATTCCTCAAGATCACATATTTCCATCTCCTTGACATCACCACCACTGCATAATGTATAAAGTATAAACAAAGTAATTAGAGTCTAACTTCAATTTAATACAACATAAATAATTTAATCAAATTAATGTTACCTTTAAGATCCGCCCAAATCCAGTTTTGAGCACACATTAATGCCTCCACCGTTTAGGAAGAAGTCGACTACGATAAGGATCAAGTACCGTCCACTAGTGCTAAATGCGGATTAGATGGGACGGTAGAAAGCGGAATGCTCAATATATCCCTTGCTATTTGTTGGAGAATGGGATAATTATTTCCATTTGTTTTCCACCAATTAAGAATATCAAAATCATCCATAAGTGGTACAGTTTCAGCTTCCAAGTACTTCTCTAAATCAGATTTTAGTCCAACTTTACTATTGTCTTGTGACACAAATTGTGCAAACTCTTGCATGTACCCCATTCTCATACTACTTGTAACATCAGTTGAAGACATGTGATTACTACTATTTGGATTATTACCATTTTTGTGCCCATACTCATCCACCAATTCCTTTAGAAAATCATAAATCCTTTTACCTCGACATCAACAACAAGCGTATCATAAATTTTAGCAAAGTAAAACCGAATGAGAGCCATCTTGAACCTAGGATCAAGTATAGTTGCCACGCCCATAAGACCGTTAACATCTAACCAATACTTATTGTATTTATCTAGCATTATCTCAACCATTTTTCCTATATAAATGGTAGGTGAGGACAACAAGTTGGTTAATAAGATTCTAATCTCACAAATTCTAGGGAAATAAATATTGGCAGTCGGATGCGTCGAGGCAGAAAATTGATGTGTAATATCATTAAACACTTCCAATAGTTCACATATTTTCACAACCTTATCCCAATCTTCACTAAGTGGTGGATTTTTGTACAAATTATCTCGCGCACTTAAAACAACAAACACCTCCTTAAACTTCATAGCAACTAGAAGCATGTCATACGTCGAATTCCATCGAGTTTTACAATCAAGTATAAGTGATTTTGAACAATCAGGAACAACTTGCTTAGCTACTTGTTCAAATTTTTGAGCTCTCTTATGTGATGAAGTCCAAAAGACAACACTTTCCCTAATTCTTTCAATACCCTCTTTGAAAACGGCACATAAGCCATCTTGAACAATCAAATTAAGTATGTGTGCACAACAACGCATATGGAGAAAGCCCATGCAACATCAATGAACCATAAGGAAACTCCAAACGCAATAAATTCATCATTGCATCATTTGTAGTGCAGTTATCAACCGTTATAGAAGACAATCTATGATCAAGATTCCAAGATTGAATGCATTCTTTTAAAGACTCGGCAAGCACCTCGGTTTGTATGCGGTCTTGGGACATACAAGAACCTATAAGATTGATATGAACATAATACTACTATTAAGAATTTTGAAATAAAAACTTGCATAATCACATAATCATAGAAGACCACGGCTATCAAATAATCACAACCCGGTTACCACATTACAACTTGCATTACAACTTACCTATGCAATTACATATATATAGATTAGGAGATGGAATACATTACAACTTACACGATGATTCGACTTTGGAGTTTCCATGAATTATCAATGAAGTGTGCGGTGTGACCATGTATCCTTTTTTGATAGTTTGCAGTCCACATGTCGGTAGTCAAAGAAAACCTTCCTTTGACTTTCCTTAACAAAGCACTTATACTCTCTTTTTCGACATTGTGTCGTTGGAGAATGTCTTTTTTTGTTGTGTTGCGGCAGGGAACCTTGAAACCTGGTTGAAGAGTATTAGAATACTTTCTAAAGCCATAATGCTCAACCATGCTTAGTGGGTATTCATGGAGAATAATCATTTCTGCTAAGTCTTGTCTCGCATTATCTTGGCGGAACTCATACGGGGACAATGTCAGCGTCTCATTCGTATCACAAGGGCTAGCAAGTGTACCAAACATCCTTGTTTGTCGGAGATCCATGTATTTCTTTTTTGAACATTTACTTGCATGCTCTTTCAAGTGACTTGTTCCAGCTCTTGGTCCTCCCGCAAGTTGCTTCAAACAATGGTTGCACTCCGCTTTTATTTCTTCCCCTACTCGTTTTCTTGTAAAATTATCCCAAACTTTTGATGTATGTCTCTTTGGTTCGGAGTAAAGCAGTATCTGCAGAATTAGTTTGCTCTTGGCTCTCTACAATTTCTTTACATGGTTCCACTGTGTTCGGGGTACATCTTGCCGTAGAAGGATCTGATGGGGAAGACATAGTAGTGGCATTACCCTTGCTCGCCATTCTTACCTATGCAATTACATATATATAGATTAGGAGATGGAATACAAACAACAACAATAATCACAGTAATCAGAACAATAATCAGAAGATGGAACACAAACAACAACAATCATCCTACTAAAAAACAGTAGCAACTCCCCTTAAGGCATAACTAAACAAATTTTTAACAACAACCATAAATGAGCGAAATACAACAATTATTTATACTAAAGCACGATAGATCGTGGCCCATTTAACACAACATGACGACTCAACAAATGCAATATGTGCGACAAAACAACGAGAGTAAATAACAACAATTTATCTCAAATTATGACCTTTCAGGAAAACATAACAAGTATGACCAAAATCAAGTATGACCAAAATGTTAATGCATTTTTACCAACAATAAATAGGAAAATATTATTAGTTTATCAAATGAGACACAACACATATTTCTTGTTAATGGCTTGACTAGTTTATTATGCTTCGACACTTGACAGTGAACAAAATATATGCTTCGACACTCGATAGACTGACCTTTTTTTAGTGTAGCAAAGCTGGCGGAGCGAACTAATAACCGATGGGTTTGGGTGCGATGAACTAATGGCCGAGCGGGTTTGGGGGAAATAAGAGCTGATCGCCGGTCGATGGTCGACGGTCGGCGGTCGATGGCCGGATGGATTTGGGGAAAATAGGTCGATGGTGATGGAGATGGGTGATGGTCGACGACCGATGTGTTTGGGGGAAATAAGGTCGATGTTCGTGGTCGATGGTGATGGACTGTTGGTCGATGGCCGTCGGCAGGTGATGGGTTAAGAGTTAAGGGTATCGATCGTCGGTCGTCGGTCGATGGTAGATGGCTGCTGAAGATGAGAATATCGGTGCTGACTGCTGATGAAGAGAATAACCAATTCGAATGGATGTGTTGGACTGTTGGGAGTATGGGTGCTGAACCCTAGTAATCTAATTAAGAGTATTGGGTTTATGGATGGGCTTATGGAATACAGACTACTATTCTAATATTATTGGGCTTATGGGGCGGGTAGGCGGGCGGGTAGGCGGGTATGACTGCAAATCCACCACCTACCCGCATATCCGTGGCGGGTATATTTTCAATACCCATACCCGCCTACTACCCGCCAAAGTTATACCCATACCCGCCCCAACTGGGGCGGGTGCGGTGCGGAATCCGCAAAATTATACCCACCTGCCATCCCTAATGCCGATCAAATACTTCACTTTCCTATCCCAAGGAAGACTGCTAGAATCGCATCCTGTTAAACAGTACGGCATTTTCATAAGAAAAAGGAGCTGAAAAGTAAAATCAACGAAATTGTTCTTGGGCATACCGCATACTTTGACACAGTTTTAAGTCTTCGTTGGCATGAAAGCAAGGTGCAGCTAGTAGTGGACATACATTTTGTCTTTGTATCACAGCAACCTCCTAGCTTCATCTCATGAATAGCTCATGAACAGAAATCAATGGCACCGTCCGTGGATACCCTTTATTATCTTCCAAAGTACCTGAACAGATATGATAAATACTGAGTTTATTCTTCTTTTGTACAGGTCAGTAGAGAGGAGGAGTCAGTTATTAATACAACCAAAGAAATGGGGAAACTAGGTGAAATTCCAACAGAATCATGAGAGTGCAATAAACAATCCTATAAACAAGGTAAAACAGTTTTCATTATACTGAGTGAAGCTCTGGAGAAAAAAATAAAAATTATATGGAGTGACACCAAACTAACAGTAACCAGTGTAGGCTCTTCCTAACAGCGTACATTCTAAATTTCCTTGCAATTAATTAAACTGGTTCCCTTCCAAAACTGAAATTTTGACAGCAATAGTTGAGTGATAAAATAAGAAGATCAGAATAGGGGAAACTAAAAGATACTTAGAGAATAAGGATGATCATATTATAGGAGTCACTCACATGATAACTTGAGAAAAAGAATTCTTAGCTCCAAATGTGAAACTAAGGTTACCTCATAATCAAAATAAGTTAAATACCCTATATGCTTTTCGTATTTTCATGTTTCCTGTATGTTGGCCTCGAAGCGGATAAAATTTGATTTGCAAAAGAAAATGCCAAACTTTAGAGCAATCTAAAAGGAAAGAAGAAAACCAAGAACAAAAAATAGGTTTCAAGTGAAAAATCCAAAATGAAAACCAAGAACAACAATTCGTTTTAAGTGGACGAGCAAAATGCTGAAAGCATAGCACACACGCATTTCACTTACTCCCTCGGTCTCAAATTATTTATGTTTTAGAAATTCAAAGCTCAATTAATATTGTCATTAATGAACATGACACATAAAATAAATTAAATATTTAATAGAGAAAGATTATAATATAGATAAAAATAACGGTAAAGTATGTCAAATATCTCTCCTAATTAATAAAATCTTAAGGGACGGGTAAAATAAAAAAAAAAACAAATAATTTGAGTGAGAGTATAATTTTGCATTTTTCTATGTCAAAATAATTGCAAGAAAAAGGATTAAATTAATAAAAAGCTTCTTTTCTGGAACTCGTGGAAAATAATAATTAAAAAATAGACTCCGAAACTGAAAGAGAAACAGAGACTTACGTAAGTTCTGAATCATCCTTGTACCTACATAAATTTGTGGAATATGGGAAATGTTTGACCACTGGGAGTTTGGGCCATTCCAATTGGTGCAACTTTCTTCTAACTCTGGGCAGCCGTAATTTGGTGAGGCGTCGCATGACATCTCCAGATGGCAGATGCTCTAGGTTTCGCAATTTACTAAATATAGCCATTCCAAAGAAACAAGGTTGACGAGCCCATCTGACAGAGCTTCTAACAATGGACAACCATATAATTTGGGCATGGCATCCAAGAAGTCCAGATGTTGTAGCCGTTTGCAGCTCCATAGCTCTAATCTTTCAAGAGAAGTAAGGTTGCCAAGTCTATGAGTGTTAAATATACACAATATACACACTGTATATTGTGTATATTAAGTCTCGGATTTGGTCCCACAAATAGCTCTCGGTTTTGATTGTTTATGTAAAGTAATTTATGGTAAATATTTAGTATCCTAGTTTAGGTAATATTGTAATAAAATTAGTAGTGTATTACCATAATTAGTGTATTACCATAAATGTATAGAATAAGGTTTTTAGAATAGAATAGGAATATGATTCTCCAATTTTGTAACTTGTATATATAGCCTTTCAAGTAATGAAAATAATCAAGGGAATTATTTCTTTCATGGTATCAAGAGACTAGGTCTAACAAAATTTTCTCTCCCAAAATTCTGTACCCTTCGGCCGAACCCCCCTCGGGTTTTCTCTTCCAAAATTTGTCTTCCGCTCTCAAAATCTCTCTTACTATTCCCAAATTTCCCCTCCTTCTTTGTTCTTTCAATATGTCTAAGAACAATTATCATCCTGCCCTCATGATTTCTAACGTCAAGAACAGTATCCCTATTGTGCTTGAGATGGAAAACGTCCAATATGCGACGTGAGCAGAATTGTTTAAAATTCACGCTATCTCCCATCAAGTTATTCATCACATCATTCCTCCCGCTACACCTCTTCCCGCGGAGGATCCTCAGTTATGGATTACTCTTGATGCTACCGCTCTCCAGTGGATCTATTCCACTATTTCGGTTGACCTTTTACAGACGATTATTGAGCCGAATATCACGGCTATGGCTACCTGGAATAGATTGCGTGACATATTCCAAGATAAGCAACATTCACGTGTCGTCACACTCGAGCAGGAATTCTCTCTAGTTCGCATGGAAGAATTTCCAAACGTCTCTGCATATTGCAAGAAACTCAAGGAGTTGGCAAATCAACTCTGTAATGTTGGCGCACCTGTAACAAATAATCGTCTGGTTCTACAATTGGTTGCCGGCCTTTCTGAGGCTTATAATGGCGTTGGAACTCTCCTTCGTCAAAGCAACCCTCTTCCCGCATTTTATCAAGCCCACTCCATGCTTACTTTGGAAGAAACCGATTTGGCTAAAAAGGCAGCTACCGGAGCAAGTCCCGTCGTCATGATGGCGTCCTCCCCAAGTTCTTCGGGTTTTGTTGATAACTCGGGCCAAAACCGTAACAACGGTGGCGACAAAAAGGGTGGAAATAAGAAAAATGGCAAAAACCGCGGCGGAAACAACGGCGGCAGCCGACAGAATGGTGGCGGCGGTGGGGGACCTCGCGGTGGTCAGCAGCAACAACAACAGTTCTGGGGCCCACAGTGGGCCCCTATGCAGTGGTAGTGGGCCCCACAACAACAGTTTGGGCCCAACCAATTTCACTCCCAGCGGTGGTGACCCAAAGCAACATTGGCCAGGCCCGAAGAAGAGCCATCCCAAAGAAGAATGGTGCTAGGCCCAGTGCCTGGTGGGTTCGACCGGCTGACCCGGCTGGGCCGAGACCGCAAGCAGGGGTGCTTGGGCCTCGGCCTCCGCAAGCTTACCACACAGCAGGCCCCACTCAGAACGATATCGAAGCCGCGATGCACACACTTGGGTTGACGCAACCGGACCCAAATTGGTACATGGACACCGGCGCAATGACACACATGACCTCCGATCAAGGTACTCTCTCGTCTTATTCAAATTTGAGCAACCCTCGTGGTATAATTGCCGGTAATGGTAACTCGATTCCAATTCAGGGTTATAGTCATAAAACTCTATCTCCCCCCAATCCTCCCCTTATCTTGAAAAATACTTTACATGCCCCCAAATTGATTAAAAACTTAGTGCCTGCCCAAAAATTCACCACTGACAATTCAGTTTTTGTTGAATTTGATCCTTTTGGTTTCTCTGTGAAGGATTTTAAAACTGGGAGTCTTCTCATGAGGTGTGATAGTAGGGGAGATCTTTATCCTATCACACCCGGTTTCAGTCCATCGAGTCAAACCTTGCCATCAGCCTTGCAACAATTTCTCCTTCCTTGTGGCATGCTCGCCCTGGTCATCCGGGATCCTCTATTTTATCAGTTTTAGATAAAAATAGTTTTATTTCTTGTAAGGGTACAAGTCGTACTCCAATTTGTCAATCTTGTTCGTTAGGAAAAATTGTTAAGTTGCCATTTGTAGACTCAAATTCTTATACTTCAATGCCTTTTGATATTATTCATAGTGACCTATAAACGTCTCATGTTCTAAGTTCGTTGGGTCATCGATATTATGTTCTTTTTTTGGATGATTATTCTAAATTTTTGTGGACGTTTCCCATTGCAAATAAATCTCAAGTGTTTTTCGTCTTCCTAAAATTTAGAGTATTCATTAGAACACAATTCGAAAGAGAAATAAAAAATATTCAGTGTGATAACGGAAAAGAGTATGACAATAGGGTGTTTCGGGAGTTCTGTGCTAATAATGAGATCAATTTTTGTTTTTCTTGTCCTCATACATCGTCACAAAATGGGAAAGTCGAACGCAAAATTCATTCCATAAATAACATTATCCGCACTCTCTTACTTCATGCTTCCGTACCCCCATATTTTTGGCATCATGCTCTTCAAATAGCAACATATCTCCTTAACATAATTCTGTCCAAAGGTCTGACATATTCTTCCTTCATCCAAATTTTATATAATAAGAATCCTTCTTATTCTCATCTTTGGGTTTTTGGGTGCTTGTATTATCCGTTATTCCCGTCCACCATAATTAATAAACTTCAGGCCCGGTCCACTCCGTGTGTGTTTTTGGGTTATCCGTCTAATCATTGTGGTTACAAATGC
Source organism: Anisodus acutangulus (assembly GCA_029783415.1). Classification (NCBI taxonomy): domain Eukaryota; kingdom Viridiplantae; phylum Streptophyta; class Magnoliopsida; order Solanales; family Solanaceae; genus Anisodus; species Anisodus acutangulus. The sequence continues at coordinate 51,953,826 of CM056490.1, forward strand.
TTTGATTTATCCTCCAAGAAAATCATCATTAATCGTCATGTAATTTTTGATGAAACTCAATTTCCCTTTACTAAAGTTCATACTCCCGAGCCGAGTTCGTATAATTTTTTGGATGATAGTATATCCTCGTATATTACTCACCATTTTTTGGATATATCCTGCACCCAAAATTCTCCAGCGGGCCCACTGCCCGCTGGCCCTACTATCCCGTCACAGGTTCCAGTTACTGGATTAATCCCAACAATTGGGCGACCCACCACCTCGAATTGGTCGATGGTCGCTCCAGAGTGCCGATTTGGGCGAAGCCCCGCCTTTGCTTTGGCGATCCATCCCGAGCCCAGCAAATTCCCAAAATTCACTCAATTCATCCTCGAGTCATAGACCAGTCACTCGTAGTCAGCGGGGTATTTTTACACCTAAAAGACATTTTAATTTATATTCTAATGTCTCTAAATCCCCCTTGCCCCGTAATCCGGTGTCTGCCTTAAATGACCCGAATTGGAAAATTGCTATGACTGATGAATATAATGCTCTTATTGATAATAAGACATGGGAGTTGGTGCCCCGTCCATCTAGTATTAATGTTATCAGGTCTATGTGGATTTTTGCTTATAAGGAGAATTCTGATGGGTTCTTTGCTCGACATAAGGCGCGGCTTGTGGGTGATGGTAAGACTCAGCAGGTTGGGATAGATTGTGGGGAGACGTTTAGTCCGGTGGTCAAGCCGGCTACCATTCGCATTGTGCTTAACCTGACTCTTTCTAAGGCATGGCTTATTCATCAGTTGGATGTCAAGACTGTTTTTCTACATGGTGATCTCAAGGAAATAGTATATATGCATCAATCGTTGGGGTTCAGGGATCCTAACCGTCCTCATCATGTCTGTTTGTTGAAAAAGTCCTTATATGGGCTTAAGCAGTCTCCACGGTCCTGGTATATGAGGTTTGCTGACTATGTTTCGACAATTGGGTTCACTCACAGCAGGTCAGATAATTCCTTGTTCATCTACCGTCGTGATTCGTCCTTGGCCTACATTCTGTTGTATGTGGATGATATCATTTTGACGGCCTCTTCCGATGCATTACGCCAATCTATCATGACCATGCTCAGCTCTGAGTTTGCTATGAAAGACTTAGGGCCCTTGAGTTACTTTTTATGGATTGTCGTCAAGCGTCATTCAGATGGTTTGTTTTTGTCTCAAAGAAAGTATGCGGTTGAGATCATCGAGAGGGCTGGGATGTCATCTTGTAAGTCCACTTCCACTCCAGTTGATACTAAGCCCAAACTTGGTGCCGCGGCCGGCGTCCCTTACGAGGATCCGACCTGCTATCGCAGTCTTGCAGGGGCTCTTCAGTATCTTACCTTTACCAGATCGGATATTACGTATGTTGTTCAGCAGGTGTGTTTATTCATGCATGATCCCAGAGTTAAGCACATGAATGCAATCAAACGCATCATCTGGTATATTCAGGGTACACTGGACTATGGTTTGCATTTGTATCCTTCATCGACATCCACACTTGTCTCATACACTGATGCAGATTGGGGTGGTTGTCCAGACACCAGACGGTCTACGTCTGACAACTGTATATTCCTTGGCAGCAACTTGGTCTCCTGGTCTGCGAAGCGTCAGGCGACTCTATCCCGCTCAAGTGCCGAGGCTGAATATCGAGGGGTAGTCAATGTGGTCTCAGAATCATGTTGGTTACGTAATTTTCTTTTAGAGCTTCATTGTCCGATTCAAAAGGAAACCTTGATTTATTGCGATAATATTAGTGTCATCTACCTTTCAGGTAATCCGGTTCAGCACCAACGCACTAAACATATCGAAATGGACATTCACTTTGTCTGTGAAAAGGTTGCTCGGGGTCACGTTCGCGTATGTCATGTCCCGTCAAGATATCAGATTGCAGACATCTTTACAAAGGGTCTTCCCTCGGTCCTTTTTGAAGATTTTAGGGACAATCTCAGCGTTCGAAGACCGACCGCTATGACTGCGAGGTGTGTTAAATAAACACAATATACACACAATATACATGTGTATATTGTGTATATTAAGTGTCGGATTTGGTCCCAAAAATAGCTCTCGGTTTTGGTTGTTTATGCAAAATAATTTATGGTAATTATTTAGTATCCTAGTTTAGGTAATATTATAATATAATTAGTAGTGTATTATCATAATTAGTGTATTACCATAAATGTATAGAAAAAGGTTTTTAGAATAGAATAAGAATAAAATTCTCCTATTTTGTAATTTATATATATAGCATTTCAAGTAATGAAAATAATCAAGGGAATTATTTCTTTCACGAGGAAAAGCCTCATATATTCGAATCACTGTTATGGCAGAGAGTTGTTATGGCAGAGAATCCCACTGCGCATGTCCGTACACACATAATTCACCAAGGGATGAGAGCTGCTGAATGCCATTAAATATCAATTGGAATGCCTCAAAATCCACAATCTCTGAGAAAGGACCAATACACAATGTCCATAACCCAGTGAGACGGTACAGTAATCACTTTGGGACATTCTGATATATTTATATATGAAAGTGAAGGCATTTCCCCAAAATGTAAAGGCAAGGAAACTAAGTTGATACAGCTGTAGACCTGCAAAGATTCCAGAGACCGACAACGCTCTAGCAACTGGTCAATCCATCACATTTATATAACTCAAGACTTTGGAGGGAAGTTAAGTGATTCTCTCCACTGGGAACAGGAATGGAACTGAAATTGGTGCAAAGGTAAATCGTTAAGTGCTCAAGAGAATGGAGAGTGTACAAACTCTGTGGCAATTCACGAAACACTCTGCAATTTGAGACCGATAGATGTGTTGGAAATTAGCCTTTGGCGGGAGTTGCGACCGACCAACTTTAACGGCTTAAACACTAGTGTTACGTATGTTGGAGAATCCGGTTCTTCACACATGCATGATGTACTAAGTACGTAGATAACCGTAGGGCCAAGAATCGTCAAATTTCATTGAGAAATGAAAGAGATATTAGTTCACGAAGTGAGGTGTTTGAAGCATGGAAAGTGTGGTGTTGTGTTCAATTCTCCCTCATCAGTAGAGGAAGAAAGAATTGTTGTGTATATAAGACTCGAAATTGGTTTGGGGTTTGGGACCCCAAGGGGTATCCCGTGTGTTTAAAGGAGGGAGGACCTAGATGTGCTTCGGTTCAAGGAAAGACCACACGCGCGCCGCCGCCGCCCGCCCGTCCGGTCCGGTTCCGGTTCCGGTTCCGGGTTGGGTCCACGGGTTCACGGGTTCACGGGTTCGTGGGCTGTGGGCTGTGAGCCTTCTGATATTATCTTTTTGGGCCAGAAAACTTTGTCAGAAGTACAGTTTGATCCCAGAAGTTTCAGATGTGCAGTTTGGACCAGAATTATTTCAGATGTGCAGTTTGATCCCTGAAGTTTCAAGATGTACAGTTTGGTCCCTGAAGTTTCAAGATGTACAGTTTGGTCCCTGAAGTTTTCAGAAAGTCAGAATTTCGACGGTCGAGCGAACGTCCAAAGACTCAATTCACCCATTTATTTTGGTGAATTACACCTCCAATAATGGCCAATCCGTTGGCAATTTTCTCCATTTATTTGGTGGCTTTACTACCTCCATAATGGTCATTATTTGGCCAATAATGGTCATTATGGAGGCGATCAAACGATCCATCTTCCTCCTATATAAACACCCCTTACACCATTGTTGAGGTACACTTGATATACGAAAATACACAAAGCGAGAAAGCGCGCTTTCTTCCTAATCTTCCAAGCATCATTTCGTTATTCAATATTCTTCACGGTAGCTTTTGAGTTTCCTTTGCTCAATAGTTCCATTGCTGTTTTATCTTGGGAGACGAATTGTCCAGGACGTGTAAAGGATACATACGGGGCAATATTGTCTTAAGGACAGAGTGCCACACTCGACTCAGCAAAAACAACTTTCCAGTTTTCTTGATCAACAAAATAAGTAATTTCAGTTTGTTGTTATATTGTAATTTTCAGTTTTAGAGTTGAATTGTAATTTCAATTCTTACATAAGCAGTTACTTGTAATTTCCGTTTCTGCAAATCCTTTGTAATACCCAACAACTTAAGACAATATTTTGCTTACGGTAACTGCAATAACATGGCTGGAAATATGACCGATGTTCTTGCGCTATCGCTGCCGCTCTCGAGGCAACGTTGCTGCCTTCCCCACTACCGCTACTGGCCAAGGCAGTAACCCCGCCGCCTTCACTGCTGTTGCTGCTACTGTTCAAGGCAGTAACACTGCTGCCTTCCCGACTGTTGGAGCTCCCCCCTCTTCTTCACACCACCATGATCGCCCTAAAAAGTTCATGGGATCAGAATTTAAAAGATGGCAGCAAAAGATGCTGTTCTATTTAACAGTTATGGGCATGGCCCAGTTCCTTGCGGAAGATTCTCCACAAGCTGGAGATGAAATGGACTCTTCGCCTGCTGAAACGGGTGAAGGGGGCCTTGGTATCCATGTCGTTAACGGCATGAAGATGGTTCGTGATGCATGGAATCATAGCGATTTCATGTGCAAGAACTATATCTCGAATCGCTTGGCGGACCCTCTCTACACGGTATATTCTACCGCTGGCACCGCCAAAGAGTGTGGGAAAATCGCAAAGAAGTACAACGCACAAGATGCGGGTACTAAGAAGTTCATCGTTGGGAAATTTCTAAAATTCCAAATGGTGGACAGCAAAACAGTGATGTCCCAAGTCCAGGAATTCCAAATGATTTTACATCACCTGGATTTGGAAGGACTAAAGCCAAACGAGCAGTTTTTGGTTGCATCGCTGATTGAAAAGTTACCTCCTTCGTGGAATGAGTTTATGAGTTACTTGAAACTCAAGACAAAGGAAATGACCTTTGAAGAGCTTGTTATCAAACTGCAAATCCAGGAAGATAATAAGAAGACCTTGCCAAAGGGTAGACAACATGCTGAGGCAAAGGCAAATCTGGCTGAGGCAAAAGGGAAAACAAGCAACAAGCGGAAGTTCCACAAAGACGGCAAAGCCCCCGCAACGGAGACGTTCAGAGGTAACTGTCATCACTGTCGGAAACCTGGTCATAGGATCAAGGAATGCCGCAAGCTCAAGACTGAGCAACAACAGAAAGCCAAGTCGAAAGGCAAGGCTCAAGCTAACGTCGTCAAGGACACGCTCCTGGATGACATGATTGAGGATCTCTCGGCCGTGGTGCTAGAAGCCAACTTGGTTGAGAATCCACGCACGATGGTGGGTGGACACATGTGCAACAAGACACATCTGTTCCAACAAAGATGCCTTCTCCACGTACACTCCGGTCTCCGACAAGAAGCTGTTCATGGGCAACAACGCTTTCTCGGACGTGCTAGGGGTTGGAAAGGTGGTCCTGAAGATGACTTCCGACAAGGAACTCACTCTGAAGGAAGTGATGCACGTCCCAGAGATTAGAAGAAATCTAGTTTCTGGACCTTTATTGGTTAATGCTGGTTTTAGGCTAGTGTTTGAATCAAATAAATTTGTACTCACTAAAAATGGCACATTTGTGGGGAGGGGCTTCGTCTGTGAAGGCCTCTTCAAAGTGAATGCCATGTCTGTATTAAGGCCAAGGAAATAAAGTTGAACCTTCTTCTTATTTGCTTGAGTCTTCTAATTTATGGCATCATAGATTAGGACACGTTAACTACAAGTCTATTCAAAGGCTGGTAAAGATGGAGTTGTTGCCGTCTATCAACATAAACCCTCAACATAAGTGTGAGGTGTGCGTAGAGGCAAAACTTACTAAGCTTCCTTTTCGATCCGTCGAAAGGAATACCGCTCCTCTAGAACTTATTCACACAGATATATGTGATTTGAAGTTTGCACAAACTAGAGGGGGGAATAAGTACTTTGTGACATTTATAGATGATAGCACAAGGTATTGTTACCTTTACTTGTTGAAAAGTAAGGATGAAGCCTTTGAAGTGTTTCGACGTTACAAAGCAGAAGTTGAGAATCAACTTAGCCTACGGATTAAATCCATTCGTAGCGATAGAGGGGGAGAATATGTAGCGCCTTTTGAGGAATATTGTGCCCAAGAAGGCATTATTCATCAAACGACGGCTCCATACTCACCTCAATCAAACGGTGTGGCGGAACGTAAGAACCGCACATTAAAGGAAATGATGAATGCCTTGCTTATCAATTAGGTCTTCCCCAAAACATGTGGGAGAAGTCGTCCTACCGCTAATATGATTCTTAACGAGTCCCACATAAGGGTAAGGACAAAACTCCATATGAATCATGGAAGGGAAAGAAACCCACCTACAAATACTTTAAGGTGTGGGGTTGTCTGGCAAAGGTTGAAGTACCCAAGCCAAAGCAGGTCAAGATTGGGCCTAAGACTGTAGATTGCATATTCATCGGATATGCAACTAACAAAGAGTGCTTATCGCTTCTTAGTGCATAAGTCAGATATTCCAGATATCCACCAGGGTACAATAATGGAATCAAGGAATGCTCTATTCTTTGAAAGTACCTTTCCTAGAAAGGAGAAAGACATAACCTCTCTCAAACGAAGTTATGCACAAAGCTCTCAAGAACCGGGAGTCCTTGACTGCCCGGATATGAATGGTTCAGATCTAGCGAATCTCGAGGTGGCTGAACATCCGGAATCTAGTGTTCCAGATTCTCAGAACTTGGAGACTCCAGAGATGGATCTAAGGCGAAGTAAAAGGGCCAGGAAGGATAAATCCTTTGGTCCTGACTTTGTAGCTTATATGGTTAATGATGAACCAAGGACAATTGCTAAGGCGTTGTCAACTCCAGAAGCACCGCTCTGGAAAGAAGCTATTGAGAGTGAAATAAGCTTCATTCTGCACAACCATACCTGGGAGTTGGTTGATCTTCCTCCGGGAAATAAACCGTTGGGGTGTAAGTGGATACTCAAACGGAAATACAAGGCAGATGGGTCTATAGACAAGTACAAGGCCAGGTTGGTAGTCAAGGGCTATCGGCCAGACGAAGGCTTTGACTACTTTGATACCTACTCCCAGATATCCCGAATGACATCCATACGGGTATTTATTGCGATCTCGACTTTGCGTGACCTTGAGATACACGGATGGATGTTAAGACGGCCTTTCCTAAATGGCGATTTGGAAGAAGAAATCTATATGGACCAACCCGAGGGGTACGTGGTTCAAGGGCAAGAGAAGAAAGTCTGTCGACTTATCAAATCTCTGTACGGGCTGAAACAAGCCCCGAAGAAATGGCACGAAAAATTTGATAGTACTCTACTATCGAAGGGGTTCGCCATTAATGAGTGTGATAAATGTGTTTACACGAAAGGTAACTCTGACTCGTTTGTTATGATATGCCTGTATGTAGACGACATGTTAATCACAGGAAGCAGTCCTAGGGTAATCCTAGAGACTAAGAACATGTTGAAACAATGCTTCGACATGAAGGATATGGGTATCGCATATGTCATCTTAGGGATTAAAATCTCTAAGACGTCTGACGGGCTGGTCTTATCTCAGTCTCACTACATCAAGGATGTTTTGAGAAAGTTTGAGATGTTAGACAGTTCACCGATAAAGTCACCAATGGATACAAATCAAAAGCTTGATAAAAATCTTAGTGCACCTGTATACCAGGAGCGATATGCGCAGGTGATCGGTAGTTTGATGTATATAACAAGCGCACCGACCGACGATATTGCTTACGCAAATCAATAAGTTGGCTAGGTTCACCCGTAATCCGAGTGATAACCACTGGAAGGCGTTGAATCGGGTATTACAATACCTGAAATACACGTTAAATTACGGGTTACACTATTCGAGATATCCAGCTGTACTAGAGGGGTACAGTGATGCAAACTGGATATCTGATATAGAGAACACCAAGTCCACGGTGGGTATGTATTTACAATTGGTGGTGAAATTTGTGTCTTGGAAATCCTCTAAGCAAACTTGCATCGCCCGATCCACAATGGAATCGGAGTTTATCGCTTTAGACAAAGCAGGAAAAGAAGCTGAGTGGCTTCATGACTTCTTAGAGGATGTTCCGTGTTGGAACAAACCCGTACCTTCGGTAATGATCCACTGCGACGGTCGATCGGCTCTAGGAAGAACGCACGGAATGCTATGTACAATGGCAAGTCTCGTCATATTCGACGGAGGCATAAGACCGTTAGGCAACTGATCACCACGGGTATAATATCCATTGATTACATCAAGTCTAAGGATAATATAGCAGACCCATTGACAAAGGGCTTACCCAAAGATCAGATGGCTTGCCTGTCTAGGGGAATGGGCTTAAAACCCAAAATATAAGGACCAATACAGTGGTAACCCAACCTTACGAACTGGAGATCCCAGTAATTTGGTTCAATGGGAAAACGAAGTTGTAAAGGTTCAGTTGATCGCTTCGGTGGAAGTATGAGCACTTCAGATAGTGATTTATGAAAAGAAACTCCAAATCCAAAGCCGTTCCCGCGATAGACTTTAAGTGCTATCTGCAGTGTGGGTAAATGTTAAGTCTTCAAAACCTGTAATGCTCGTCAACAGTTGAGGTTAGGTTTTGGGAAACTTTTAATGGTTCCTAACACTTGTGAAGTGGGGTATAGCAGGATACCTTGTAGGAGACCACCTATTTAAGTGCGAGGACGGGCCGCCTCAAGATGAACGCACTTAAGAATCCAAGACGTTGTCCATGGCCAAAACGGACAAAACATTACGAAGAAGAGAGTAAGGGAATTTGTTGTGTTGGTACCATTGACTTGGCTTACACTAAACACTGATGGTTCAAGACATCACGTTCACCGCGCTTGATGAAGTAAGTCCGATGGTATTCAACTATGGAAGGTTCAAAGCTGATGCTACCTCTCCTTATGCAACATCGGTCCACTGAAATATTGCTGGAAATGAAAAAGGCACCATGTGAGTGCGCCAAAATCTCTTTCAAGAGGGGATTGTTGGAAATTAGCCTTTGGCGGGAGTTGCGACCGACCAACTTTAACGGCTTAAACACTAGTGTTACGTATGTTGGAGAATCCGGTTCTTCACACATGCATGATGTACTAAGTACGTAGATAACTGTAGGGCCAAGAATCGTCAAATTTCATTGAGAAATGAAAGAGATATTGGTTCACGAAGTGAGGTGTTTGAAGCATGGAAAGTGTGGTGTTGTGTTCAATTCTCCCTCATCAGTAGAGGAAGAAAGAATTGTTGTGTATATAAGACTCGAAATTGGTTTGGGGTTTGGGACCCCAAGGGGTATCCCATGTGTTTAAAGGAGGAGGACCTAGATGTGCTTCGGTTCAAGGAAAGACCACACGCAGCGCCGCCGCGCCGCCGCCCGTCCGGTCGGTTCAGGTTCGGTTCGGGTTAGTCCACGGGTTCCGCGGGTTCAGGTTCGCGGGTTAGTGTGAAATTTGTGAGCCTTCGATATTATCTTTTGGGCCGTAAAACTTTGTCAAATGCAGTTTGATCCCGAAGTTTCAGATGTGCAGTTTGGACGTAATTCTTTCAGATGTGCAGTTTGATCCCTGAAGTTTCAAGATGTACAGTTTGGTCCCTGAAGTTTCAAGATGTACAGTTTGGTCCCTGAAGTTTTCAGAAAGTCTGAATTTCGACGGTCCAACACTCAATTCAGCCATTTATTTTGGCTGAATTACACCTCCAATAATGGCCAATCCGTTGGCAATTTTCTCCATTTATTTGGTGGCTTTACTACCTCCATAATGGTCATTATTTGGCCAATAATGGCTGTTATGGAGGCAGTCAAACAGTCCCTCTTCCTCCTATATAAACACCCCTTACACCATTGTTGAGGTACACTTGATATACACGAAAATACACAAAGCAGAAAGCAAGCAGTTTCTTCCTAATCTTCCAAGCATCATTTCGTTATTCAATATTCTTCACGGTAGCTTTTGAGTTTCCTTTGCTCAATAGTTCCATTGCTGTTTTATCTTGGGAGACGAATTGTCCAGGACGTATAAAGGATACATACGGGGCAATATTGTCTTAAGGACAGAGTGCCACACTCGACTCAGCAAAAACAACTTTCCAGTTTTCTTGATCAACAAAATAAGTAATTTCAGTTTGTTGTTATATTGTAATTTTCAGTTTTAGAGTTGAATTGTAATTTCAATTCTTACATAAGCAGTTACTTGTAATTTCCGTTTCCTGCAAATCCTTTGTAATATCCAACAAGATGTTCAAGAGAAAAATTGTTGCGTAGCATCTCATCTGGAAGACAAGTGAGTTCTTTCACATCATCAACAATAAGCTTTACCAGCGATGTCAAGTTGCTGCACAAGTTCAACAATGGCATTTCACTGTCAACTGCTTGAATGCTTAATTCACGTAGGATTTCAAATTGATTTGGAGTACTTTTTAACAATGGATACTTAGAAATCCTCAACTTCTCAAGCCGAGGAAATATTGTTACTCTATGTTCGTCTCTACCACCATTTCCTGTTGGTAACAATTGCACTTCCTTCCACTCAGTAAGGCTAGGCATATTCCCCAATACTAGTTCTTTGAGTAACGGGAACACTTGGATGTTTGTGTTGTTGCTGCCTTATCCATTGTCGTTAACCTCAACACCATAAAATGCAGGTCCGATGCTTTCCAACTTATCAAACCCTACCAGCTCAAGATGCCGAAGGAATTTCAGTTGGCCAAGCGATGGAATTTCTTTGCACCTTCTGCAACCTCTTAATTTCAAATTGACCAAATTTGGTAGAAACTCTTCACTGAACCATGAAGGAAATCTAGTCCCCAAATAGTTATCCACTTCCAAGGTTTTCAAGTTAGGATGCGGTTGAAGACCATCCAACACATACTCATCATTGGTCTCACGTCCTTCTGGTTCATGATGAGACCATAAGTATGCCAACTTATAGATATTTGGTTTCTCCTGTAGATATGCTGTTTGAGCTTCTTCTGTATTACATACCAATTGAAGACCATGGATCGTCAATTCACCTCTAAGGTTTTTCAAACGACCTAATTCTTCTATTCGACGACCTTTCTCTAAACCCACCTTGAAAAATTGTAGGGTTTGAAGGCAAGTCAATTGCCCCATGTTAAATGGCATCTGAAAATGCTTATTATCAGTAAGTCTATAACTGTTATATATGTGTCTCAAACTTATCATATTTCCCATCTTATCTGGAAGCTCCCCGAGTAAATAACAATCAGCGACTTTAAATGTTTGCAAATTGTAGAGCTTGCAAATGGAGCTGGGCAAGGCTATGATCCTAGTTCTAGAGAGATCAAGATATCTCAAGTATATTAGCTTGCCGATTGAGGCTGACAACTCATTGATGTCTGACTTGGACAAATTTAAAACTCTCAAGAACTGAAAGCTCAATAGCATATCTTTAGATATATTGCTTCTCAAGAACAATGTGCACAAACGTCCTGGCTCATTTATCTTATCTATTTGATCACTTGGTGAGTCCCATCCAAAGTATCGAACTTGACAAAGATTTTCTCCTCCGACACTCTTCGGATCAAATAGTTTAGATTTTAAGATATCTCCAGCCAAATCATGCACAAGATCATGCATCTTACAATATCTTATATTGTTGTGCTCATCTAGCTCAACATCATGCAGCAAGGACTATTGCAACAAAAGATGAAAAAACTTGTTCCCAATATCTTCCATCATAGGAGTCTCTTGACATGGACGAAGATATCCTTCTGCCATCCAGAGTTGGATTAGTTGGTGCTTTTCAAACCTAAAATCTTTTGGAAACATTGCAAAGTAAGCAAAACATTTTTTCAGATGTGGAGATGGTAGATAAACAAAGCTGAGTTTTAGGAATTTCTTTATGTTATTTTCCCCATTATCATCTTCACATGCAATAAGGGGATTGCCATCAAGAATTGCTTTCCATTCATGTTTTTCCTTGTTGCGTAAGAGGCCTGTCGGGTATTTTTTGGTCTATGGTACTTTATAAAGCAGTACGAGAAGTATAAGACTATTACAAGTATTCGAAAGGATAAACAAAGATTCAATAATTCAACTAGTAATCTGAAAATTACAAGACAACCAGAAAACTGAAATTACAATTTTGTTGAAGACGGAAAATTGGAAACTGTTTTTGCTGAGTCGAGTGTGGCACTCTGTCCTTAAGACAATATTGCCCCGTATGTATCCTTTATACGTCCTGGACAATTTGTCTCCCAAGATAAAACAGTAATGGAACACTTGAGCAAAGGAAACTCAAGAGCTACCTTGAAGAATATTGAGTAACGAAATGATGCCTTGGAAGGTGTAGGAAGAAACTGTTTTGCTTGTGTATTTTCTGTATTTTCGTGTATCATATATGTATCTCAACAATGGTGTAAGGGGGTGTTTATATAGGTGAGGGAGGGAACTGAAAAACTGCCTCCATAATAGCCAAATAATGGTCATTATGGAGGTAGTAAAGTCACCAACATAAATGGTGAAAGACCAACGGATTGGCCATTATAGGAGGAGTAATTCAGCCAAAATAAATGGCTGAATTGAGTGCTTGACGTTTGTTGACACCCAATTTTGTCCCATCTTTTATGATTTTATTCGTAATTTTTAATATTTTGACACTTTTAAAATAATTTTAAAATATAGGCATATATGTGTATATCCTCGTATTATTATCATTCGCATATTTTATATCATTTGCATTCTTATAATAATCATAAGTTATCCGAAAATTCTATGTTATTTTATTCTCGCAAAATTGCATCGCATTTCCTTTTTATTAAGCATTAAACATTTTGCAATTATTATATTTTATTATTATCACGTCGTTATGTTATTTTAAATAATTCACATCTTTTACAAAACAAGAATATATATATATATATATATATATATATAAATATGTTTTAATATTAAACCCCTTTTATTTTTTAAATTCCTAACCCATTTCATTTCCCAACCCAATACAATTTCTACCCAACCTAAATTAAATCCCATTTTTCGTCCAAGCCCAATTCCCAAATTTAATTCCCACAACCTAACTCGGCTGGCCCAACATCCCTTCCCCTTTTATTCAAAACATCCACCAGCCCAAAAACCAATTCGCCCAGCCCAATTAAATTCCCATTTCATCGGCCCACACCCTCACCCGTCGCCCCAGGCCCACTCACCCGACCCGTAACCCGCAAGCCCATAACCCCCATCCCTTTAATTCCCAAAACCCAAAACAAAACAAAAAATTGAAACCCTAACCCCTTCACAAATCGCCTTGCCCCCATACCCCCATCCGACCGGTCACCTCGCCGCCACCACCCACTCCCCGCCACCAACCCCGACACCACCACACCCTCCCGCTACTTCGCCACGCCCATACCCCTAAAATCCGCTCCAAAATTCGTAAATCTTTACCTTTAATTGAATTTCAAACTCGTTCTTGGGAAATCCACCTATAAATACCCCATGTTGTTCTTCATTTTGAGGAGGAGATTTTTCGGGAGAAAAAATAGATTTTGGAAGGATTTTAGGAAGATTATTCCATATATACATAAATATTTTGTTGTGTTCTTGAGTTTAAAACATTTGGCTTCTTTGTTGTTTCAAGAATCAAGTCCGAAAAAGTTTGTTCTCCCATTTTGAATCTCTGATTTTCTTCATCGATTTGAATTGGGTCGACCGACACGGTCGATAGGTTCGGGTAACATTTTGAAATTCTTGCATTTCATATTTATGTATGTTGGTTATCTGAATTTGGTGTTAAAATTTGATTTGGATCAACGATTTCGGTCAGATTCTTGACCGGTCGGTCGACCGATTTGAATTTCCAAATTTCTTGCATTATTCTTTGTTGTTATCATTGGTTATCTGAAATTGATGAAATTATTTGATTAGGGTTGAAACTCAATTGGGTCAGTCACCGACGGTCAGTCGCCTCAATTTGAATTTCCAAATCTCTTGCATTGTTGCTGTTATTATTATTGGTTATCTGAAATTGATGAAATTATTTGATTCCGGGTCGGGTCACTGATCCGGGTCGGGTCGACCGATTTGGATATTTCCAGAATTCTTGCATTTCATATTCTTGTTATTGGTTATCTGAATTTGGTGTTGAAATCTGATTCGAGTTTGGATCGCTGATCCGGGTCGGGTCACTGACCCGGGTCGGGTCGACCCGGTTGGGTAACATTTTCAGAATTCTTGCATTTCATATTCTTGTTATTGGTTATCTGAATTGGGTGTTGAAATCTGATCCGGGTTGAAACACTGATCCGGGTCGGGTCACTGATCCGGGTCGGGTCGACCCGATTTGGATATTTCCAGAATTCTTGCATTTCATATTCTTGTTATTGGTTATCTGAATTTGGTGTTGAAATCTGATTCGAGTTTGGATCGCTGATCCGGTCAGATCCTTGACGGTCGGAGCGACCCGATTTGAATATTTTGGAATTTGAACTTCGGGTCGGATATTTTAAACCGCTCACCGCTCGTTTCTTTGGCAATCGCTTTCTTGTTTTATTAATATCGCATTAAGGCCGATTTAAATTGAATTGAGGCCGCGCTTTTCTTCGCTTTCGCTTCTCTTTTTTTAGTATAATTGTTTTAGATATCCGTGCAGCGGATATATTGTGTTTTATTAAGTTTCTTGTTTTAGATTTCTTGCGACGGATATCATTGTTTCTTGTTTTGAATAAATACCGCGTCTGTTGGCGTTTGTTTTTCTGTTTGCTCCCGCTTCAGACATCGCTTTTTATCATTTTTACTGTTTTAAACTGAACACCGCACCTTTCAAACATTGCTTTCCTGTTCCAGTCCACTGTTTCAGCATTCAAATTACCGTTCTACTGTTTTACTGTTTTAAACTAGACACCGCGTCATTTTCGGAAACTGTTTTTTTTTCCTCTGCCTCTGTTTTTCTGCTACTGCTACTGCTACTGCTGCTGCTTACTGCTTTGATTTAATTTTGCTGATTTGAACACGATACTACACTGGCCGATGAAAAATATCCGTCGATTTTGAGGCCTCCACAGTTGCAAAGACGGAAATATAACTTCTGGGCAATGATGAAGACTTAAACCTTTTTCCAAGATCAACATGTTTAGTAGGCGAGGTGACTAAAATAACCAACAAGTTATATATTCGCAGCCACGACGTGATTATAGTGATCTTTTCTATTTCACCCGAGAGACCAACACGTTTAGTAGGCGAGGCAATCAAAATAACCACATTAGTCATATGTTTGCAGCCACGACGTGATTGGAATGTTCTTTTCAAAATTTAAATCTGAGCCCTCCGCGATCAAAACATTCACTGTTTTGAATACGGATATGGAGTTATTGGTATTTAACTGTTTCTAACCGTTTGTTCTTGACAGCTTGCAGGGATTAAAGTAAATAACGGCGAATTATTCCTCGGAGTTTATTTATTTTATTTATTTCTTTAATTCAGCTTTTATCCCGCTTTGTATTGTAATATTATTTATCGCACTTATGTAACTATTGAAATGCTTAGAATAGGCAAACTTAGGATTAATTCATAGGGTAGTTTAAGATTTGAAACCCGTCGCTAGCTTATTTATTTGTAGGCTCGGTTGAATTCAAACTTAGAAACCCTTCGCTAGTTATTTATTTTAGGCTCGTCACGCGTATTCAAGATTTTCAAAAACAACTTTTGTCATCTTTTATTCGCTTTATTAATTATTCCGAATAAGTTTATCTTTTGTCAATTTACAATTCAATGATTCCCAAAATTTTACTTCTTTGATAGTATAAATAATTTATTGTCACAAATGCATATTTTTTAAAACTTTACATTCTTTTTATGTTATCTGAATACGCACTTGTATAAAATGCATCATTTACTAATTATTTGCAAACATCTTTTAATCTATTATACTTGTAAAACATGCATTTTTCTAGCAATAATTAAACTGAGTTTGACCGGATAACCGCAAGTTAGCGGATCTTAAAGGATGCCTAACCCCTTCCCTTTAGGATAATAAAGAACTCTTACCTAGAATCTCGTTAGTTTCACAGACCATTAAAATCGGAGTTACATTGCAGCATTTAGTTTAATATTTAGGTGTTCTAATTCACCGTAAAAGATAATTAGGTGGCGACTCCTCAATCATTTACCCAGGAATCACCCATACGTCTGTGCTCCGCTTTGACCCGGGCAAGGTCAAAATAGGGCGCTACAGCATGGCGACTCCACTGGGGAAAAATCAGGTTCTTAACCATAGCAAAATCATGTTAATTATTATTGCGTTTTACTTTTGCTCTTTATTTGATTTAATGCTTTGATTTGTTTCCTTTGTGAAATTTTGCGTGCATAAACTGCTTTAATTATTATATTCTTTTATTGCTTTCTTTAAATTGGCATTTCGCTCATATTTCTTCCACTCTGGAAAATTGACACTATCACACACTACACGCGAGGTGTGTTTTGCGCACCCGCAAATTTCTTTCAATCTACCAAATTTTAGGAGAGTTGGCGTATGCGCGGAGTGACCGGACCATCTGGTGGCCGCGTAGCCTTCTCACTCGAGTAGTCCGCTCGGGAACCTTGTGTCTAGTCAGCCAAATCTTAGAAAATTTAGGATAGAGCTATACCACCCTTTATTTTAAGTCATGCATGCATACACCTTAGGTGGGTCGATCTTTGGTATCGACTCCACAATTAAGAAATCCGCCAAAGATGTCTACGGGTCTCACAACCCAACGACCAATCATCATATTATGTGTAGCGTGATAAGGATAGACTAATTCAAGACTAATCATGACATGCTGAAATTGGAAAATGTACATTCATTTTGTTTCATTTCCGACAAAGCATTGCAGTTTAGCAGCTTGGATCAAATCTGTCGTAATCCCGCATATCTGGCGTTTAGGCCCACCTCCGGCATAAGGGAGGCCCCATGCATATTAGGATGCGTATTTAATTGCCTTACAATCATTTTGTTGTTTTCTCCTGCTTTTTCACTATGTGCATATTATTTAAAGCGATAATTACTCGCCTTGTACTAACTTGGTTTTCTTCATTTTTTAGAAGGTTTATTTTTCCTAAATTATTCTTCCCAAAGGTTGATTTGCGTTGACTAAAACTGGCGGATCATCCCTACTTCACGAGGTCAAAGGCACAATCCTTCAAAGAAATGATCGATTCAGATGCATCCGAACAGACTGACCTGGAACTTATCACTCTTTCCAGAGATGAACCAGAGGCTTCGGAAAATAGAAATGCTACCGTCCAAGAAAAATACAGCGCCCAACTGTTACAACAGATGACAGCCATGCAGACTGAGATAGAGCGGCTCCAAAATCTCACCAACCTGTCCATTAGCGCCAATACCCCACTCCCTGAACAAGGGACGAATGCAACTGCACCGCAAACTTTTTCATCTCCTGAAGCGCCATTTCCCCAAAACCTCCCCAAAAATTCGCCACTAAACAAAACCGATCCACAGCACACTAACCCGCAAGCTAGTCCACAACAAAGCCCGCTACAAAATGACCCTACAACTCCACATACCCAAATTAACCCACTCATCCAAAACACCTCTTCCATGCAAAATCACCAAGCAGGCCAACACATATTGATGGCACACGTCGCTGATCCCAACGAACAGCACGTGCCACCAGTATATGCAACGGAAGCTCAACCTTTTACAACCACAGTACCAAACATGACTCTTCAGGAAATTGGCCAGTGTGAAGAAATGGAATGACGGTGAGGATCAGAACGGTGAAAGTGTGGCGAGAGAGATTCATAGCCTGAAAGAAGCATTCAAGAATATCCAAACCAGCAAGGGGCATGAAGGACTCGAGTACGAAGATTTGTGCATGCATCCCGACATTGAATTGCCTGTCGGATATAAAATGCCAAAATTTGACTTGTTTGATGGGAAAGGAAATCCTTACTCTCACTTGAGATCGTACTGCGACAAACTGATTGGGGTAGGTAAAAATCAGGCCATCATAATGAAGTTGTTCGTAAGGAGTTTGACAGGAGAAGCACTAGACTGGTACACAAGCCAGGACCCGCGAAAATGGCATGACTGGGGCACAATAGCACAGGATTTCGTGGATAGGTTCAGATTTAACACCGACACAGTTTTGGATAGATTTTATTTGATGAAGTTGGAGAAAAAGTCCACAGAGACCTTCAGAGAATATGCCATGAAGTGGAGGGCAGAAGCAGCAAAAGTTCAACCCCCGATAACGGGAAGTGAAATGGTCACTCTCTTTGTACAATCTTTGAAAGATGCGACATACTATGAAAGAATGATAAGCGTCATAGGACGAAGTTTCTCTGAAGTCGTAAGGATGGGAGATTTCATAGAAGAAGGTATCAAAACTGGGAGAATTGCAAACTTGGTAGCGTTGCAAGCAACGAGTGAGGCAATCGGTCGGACTCATTTGGGGAATAATAAAGAAGAAGAGGGACTGAGTGTACTTTGTCATGACGGTCCAGAAACATAGGCCAAATCAAATGTCAAATTACCAAAGGTCATCACCCCAGCCTCCCTACTACAATCAAAATGCCCAAAATCCTCAGCTTTCCTATTATAACCCATATGCCCATAGCCTTCAACCTTACTATCAATACCCACCTGGTCCCTACCCTGTCTACCATACCCAACCAATATATAGTCTGCCTCGAGCACCTGTCTATCCAAATCCCCCGCAATATCAGCCCGCATACTTACCTCAGCCACGAGTCCATCTACCTAACGCGCCAAGACCCCACGCAAAACACGAAAGAAAGCCAGCTAAAACCTATACACCTTTAGCCGAACCTCGAGCCCAGTTGTATGAACAACTGAGAACCGCAGGAATACTCAAGCCTATCCAAGGAAATGTCCCCAATCCTATTCCAAAATGGCACGATAAGACTAAGCATTGTGCGTACCACTCGGGAATTCCTGGGCACGACACTGAAAATTGCTATGCCCTTAGAGACAAAATCGAGGCATTAATCAAAGAAGGAGTTATCCAACTGAAAGGACCTTCCTCTAATGTAAATGATAACCCTTTGCCAAATCATGACGATGCCAACGTAAATATGATTACTGTTGATGAAGAACACAACTTGGAAGGAACCATTGTGCCAGTCCAGAGAGAGGAAAAGGTTGAATCATCGGCCTTTATCACCCCTATGATTACAGTCCAAGTGAGGGCACCGTTTGGAGTAGAAGTGTTTCCTCCAAAGTCGCGGGTCATGGCATCATCTTTTCTTGGAAAAGTCTTATCAACCAATCTCCGAAGGAAGGGAGATGCTTCTTTACCAAAGCCTGTTCCGCCTCTGAGTTAGTCATTCGTCAAAACATGCGCCACTCAGGAATCAAAAGAGGACAATGCAGCCAACCTCGTGAAGGGGTTCAAAAGATTTTTCATTGCTGAAAAAGAAGCAAAATGCAATATGATTCTCGGTGATTACGCTAGAGACTCAACCATTTGAGATGCAGAGCAAGGAGATGTTTTGGGAAAATTGGACATGTGCCCTGGCCTTGTTTCTCCCAGAAACTAGTTAACTGCATTAATATTTAATGAAACAATGCGATTCAGATTGAGGCCTGAATCACATATATGCATTTAATGTGTTTTGCCTCTACCTTTTGAAAGTTTAAAATGACAAATCTGCATTGCTTTTGCTATTATAAAATCTGTCTTGTTTAATAATTTTCTTTTCTTTTTCATCATGCAAACTAATTTGTCGGCAATATGTGACATATAATGAAACAAGCAAGGCTTCGAAGAATATAAGAAAGACTCGCAACCGGAAGAATTGAGGCATTTTGGGAATAAGTCAAAGCCAGATTTGGATGAAACATCGAGATGGTTGATAGTTACAAGCATTGGCTCATGTTATTTCCCCTTTGTACTCTTGGGCTACCGCACTACAATCAAGACTTCTACTGGGGCAATGATATATCTTCCGCAGCCAAGTGGATACAAAATCATGTACGGAAAGGCTGATGAACACAGTTTGTCCGGGGCAACTTTATCGGAATAGAATGGCCAAAGATTTTTAACCGGGGCAATTGGTGTCAAAACGCATATCCCTACACCAGGATGAAGCCAAAGAAAAGATTGAATTGGCAAGGGCCTTACACGGTTCACCAAATGCTGACCGGAAGAACACTAATCCTAGCTGAAATGGACGACGAAGTTTGGCCAAAAGCTATCAACGCAGACGCGGTGAAAAGATACTACATTTAGGATTTTTTCACTTGTACCTGAACTACGTTATGACCTGATTCCCTCGGCGGGATACGTAGGCGGCCACATCGGCTTCGGTCCCATCTTTAGAAAAATCCTTACAATCTCCTTTGCTTACCTGAACTACGTTATGACCTGATTCCCTCGGCGGGATACGTAGGCGGCCACATCGGCTTCGGTCCCATCTTTAGAAAAACCTTACAACCCTCTTTACTTGTAATGAACTACGTCATGACCTGATTCCCTCATGGGGATACGTAGGCGGCCTAAATCGGCTTCGGTCCACCATTAGAAATATTTTCTCCTTTATCTCGTACATGATAAAATGCACCCATCTGATCACCCTGATAGGGCAGGCAAGCAATCTACACAAGACTCGGTTGTCCGTTTAAAAGATCATCATCCTCACATATCGGAAACTGGGGCATTTTTAAGGGATCACTGTCGGAGGACGCCGATAAACATGGAAAAACATCGGCAAACTAAGTCTTCAGCCTAAGAGGATTTTGGATAAGACGTTTACTTTGTTTCACCGCATGTCGCTGCTCGACAGACATTTACATATATGCATACTTTCTTATAAGCAATTTATTTTCACCAAATATTTTCATTAAAGTTTGACAAGATTTTTATTACTAATATGCATACTTTCTTATAAGCAAATCATTTTCAACAAATATTTTCATTAGAGTTCGACAAGAACTTTTTAATGATAAGCATACTTTCTTATAAACAACTTATTTTCAACAAATATTTTCATTAACGGTTAGCCAAGACTGGGAACCAGACAGGAGCTACAGGTCCGAATCAGCAGGACATGCAACTATCAAGAGCAGAAGCTACAAAGTCAACGCGAATCAACCACCCCTCCCCAAACTCACAAATTTTCTTTGAGTACAGGTTCTTCAGGTTGAAAAAGCAGGGAAGCCACATCACTTATGATCAATTCCCCAAAGAATTTCGGCACCACAACTCACTACAAGGATTACGTTCTTGTTCTGCATTTATACGAAGACGTCATCTTGACCTACAGGGTCCCGACTATTATGTCTGCACAAAGATGTTATTTCGAATCACAAAGAACGACAACAAGGCAAACCCGACGGCAAAGACGTCGCATCACATTTTCGCCCGTGCCAGGACGACATTTCAATTCACATGAGTTTGGATCGGCAGAAGATTCAGCACAACGTGGAACCCTATTACAGCAAACTGACGGCAAGGACGTCACTTACATCTCTTACAACAGGACAACATTACAATAACGTCATCGACGTTATGGCAGCACGACAATCATCTTCTACAGCATCTCAACGACGTCAACAGCATTACAAAGACGTCTTCAACGCATCAGCTATCTTTTACGGCAACTCATCAACTATCATTTTTACAGCATTACATTCTTGCAACAACGTCATCACAATGACGTCTTCAACACAACACGTCGATACAACGACGACATCAGCGTTACATTCTTACAATAACGACATCAACAACATTATAATGATGTCATCAACAACACGCCCATACAACGGCGTCATGAACAACACGCCTACGCAATGGCATTTTCTGCAAAGCAATTATCTTTTACATCATTACATTCTTGCAACAACGTCATCACAATGACGTCTTCAACACAACACGTCGATACAACGACGACCCCAGCGTTACATGCTTACAACAACGACATCAACAACATTACAATGATGTCATCAGCAACACGCCCATACAACGGCGTCATCAGCAACACGCCCATACAATGGCGTCATCAACAACACGCCCATACAACGGCGTCATGAACAACACGCCTACGCAATGGCGTCTTCTGTAAAATAACTATCTTTTACAGCGTTACAACGACATCAACAACATTACAATGATGTCATCAGCAACACGCCCATACAACGGTGTCATGAACAACGCGCCCATACAACGGCGTCATGAACAACACGCCTACACAATGGCGTCTTCTGCAAGACAACTATCTTTTACATTCTTACAACGACATCAACGGCATTACAATGATGTCATCAGCAACGCGCCCATACAACGGCGTCATCAACAACACGCCTACGCAACGGCGTCTTCCGCACAACATTTATTTTTACAGCTTTACAATGACGTCAACAGCATTACAACGACGTCTTCAGCACAACAAATTATCTTTTACAGCAAAACATCATTACAACAACGTCCTCGACGTTACAGGCAGCATAACAACTGTCTTTTACATTATTACAACGTCTTCAACACAACACGTCAATCCAACGACGTCATTTCAGGCGCCCACCTTATAATGCGGGTATTTTAATTTCAGTCAGGCGCCCACCTTATAATGAGGGTATTTTAATTTCAGTCAGGCGCCCACCTTATAATGAGGGTATTTTAATTTCAGTCAGGCGCCCACCTTATAATGAGGGTATTTTAATTTCAGTCAGGCGCCCACCTCCTAATGCGGGTATTTCCAAGTTATTTTCTCTATAATTTTTCTCAGCAGTTATACACTAATTATATCTTAAGCTTTAGTTTGCAGGAGTTTTTAATTTACAGGAACTTCATCACAGCGTGGAACTATCTCTTACGACGAACCGAGGCAAATTGGTCAACGACCTACTTCGAACGTCGATCCGTTCTTTCCCATTAGTTTCTCACATCTGCGACCAGTGTCATCCTAAGCCGACACTGGGGCATTGTTGCTTGAATGTGCACCATCTTTTGCAACTTCACTTCCCCCCGGGGATTCTATTTCTTACCATGCAGTTCCGATGATCGGGAAAAAATTGGCTACTCAGTCAACTTCTTTGGCCGAAAACTCTTTCATCGTCTCCGTTCAAAGAGGGGCATCTGTTGACACCCAATTTTGTCCCATCTTTTATGATTTTATTCGTAATTTTTAATATTTTGACACTTTTTAAATAATTTTAAAATATAGGCATATATGTGTATATCCTCGTATTATTATCATTCGCATATTTTATATCATTTGCATTCTTATAATAATCATAAGTTATCCGAAAATTCTATGTTATTTTATTCTCGCAAAATTGCATCGCATTTCCTTTTTATTAAGCATTAAACATTTTGCAATTATTATATTTTATTATTATCACGTCGTTATGTTATTTTAAATAATTCACATCTTTTACAAAACAAGAATATATATATATATATATATATATATATATAAATATGTTTTAATATTAAACCCCTTTTATTTTTTAAATTCCTAACCCATTTCATTTCCCAACCCAATACAATTTCTACCCAACCTAAATTAAAACCCATTTTTCGTCCAAGCCCAATTCCCAAATTTAATTCCCACAACCCAACTCGGCTGGCCCAAAATCCCTTCCGCTTTTATTCAAAACATCCACCAGCCCAAAAACCAATTCGCCCAGCCCAATTAAATCCCCATTTCATCGGCCCACACCCTCACCCGTCGCCCCAGGCCCACTCACCCGACCCGTAACCCGCAAGCCCATAACCCTCATCCCTTTTAATTCCCCAAAACCCAAAACAAAACAAAAAAAAATCGAAACCCTAACCCCCTCACAAATCGCCACGCCCCCATACCCCCATCCGACCGGTCACCTCGCCCCTGCCACCACACACTCCCGCCACCACCAACCCTGACACCACCACACCCCTCCCGTCACTTCGCCCACGCCCATACCCCTAAAATCCGCTTCCAAAATTCAGAAATCTTTACCTTTAATTCGAATTTCAAACTCGTTCTTGGGGGGAAATCCACCTATAAATACCCCATGTTGTTCTTCATTTTGAGGAGGAGATTTTTCGGGGGAGAAAAAATAGATTTTTGGAAGGATTTTCGGAAGATTATTCCATATATACATAAATATTTTGTTGTGTTCTTGAGTTTAAAGCATTTGGCTTCTTTGTTGTTTCAAGAATCAAGTCCGAAAAAGTTTGTTCTCCCATTTTGATTCTCTGATTTTCTTCACTGATTTCGGGTCGGGTCGACCCGACACGGGTCGACCCGGTTCGGGTAACATTTTCAGAATTCTTGCATTTCATATTTATGTATGTTGGTTATCTGAATTTGGTGTTAAAATTTGATTTGGATCACTGATTTCGGTCAGATTCTTGACGGTCAGTCGACTCCGATTTGAATTTCCAAATTTCTTGCATTATTCTTTGTTGTTATCATTGGTTATCTGAAATTGATGAAATTATTTGATTAGGGTTGAAACTCCAATTGGGTCAGTCATCGACCGGATCGGTCGCCTCAATTTGAATTTCCAAATTTCTTGCATTATTCTTGTTATTATTATTGGTTATCTGAAATTGATGAAATTATTTGATTAGGGTTGAAACACCGATCGGTCGGTCATCGATCCGGTCGGGTCGACCGATTTGGATATTTCCAGAATTCTTGCATTTCATATTCTTGTTATTGGTTATCCGAATTTGGTGTTGAAATCTGATTCGAGTTTGGATCGATCCGGTCAGATCATCGACGGTCGGGTCGATCGGTTGGGTAACATTTTCGTAATTCTTGCATTTCATATTCTTGTTATTGGTTATCTGAATTGGGTGTTGAAATCGATCCGGGTTGAGCTGATCCTGGTCGGTCATCGATCCGGTCGGTCGACCCGATTTGGGATATTTCGAAATTCTTGCATTTCATATTCTTGTTATTGGTTATCCGAATTTGGTCTTTGAAATCGATTCGAGTTTGGATCATCGATCCGGTCAGATCATCGACCGGTCTGAGCGACCGATTTGAATATTTCAATTTGAGAACTTCGGGTCGGATATTTTAAACCGCCACCGCTCGCTTTCTTTGGCAATCGCTTTATCGCTTTTATTAATATCGCATTAAGGCCGATTTAAATTGAATTCGAGGCCGCGCTTTTCTTTCGCTTCGCTTCGCTTTTTTTAGTATAATTGTTTTAGATATCCGTGCAACGGATATATTATTGTTTTATTAAGTTCTTGTTTTAGATTTCTTGCTGACGGATATCATTGTTTCTTGTTTTGAATAAATACCGCGTCTGTTGGGCGTTTGTTTTTCTCGTTTGCTCCCCGCTTTGATTCTTGTTTTTATCATTTTTGTTTTAAATGAACACCGCACCTTTCAAACATTGCTTTTCTGTTCCGATCCATTGTTTCAAAGATTCAAATTACCGTTCTCTTTGTTTCTTGTTTTAAACTAGACACCGCATCATTTCGAGCGTTTTTTTACGCCTCTGTTTTTACGCATCGCTATCGCTATCTGCCGCTTCGCTTTGATTTAATTTTGCTGATTTGAACACGATACTACACGGCCGATGAAAAATATCCGTCGATTTTGAGGCCTCCACAGCTGCAAAGACGGAAACATAACTTACGGGCAATGATGAAGACTTAAACCTTTTTCCAAGATCAACATGTTTAGTAGGCGAGGTGACTAAAATAACCAACAAGTTATATATTCGCGACCACGACGTGATTATAGTGATCTTTTCTATTTCACCGAGAGACCAACACGTTTAGTAGGCGAGGCAATCAAAATAACCACATTAGTCATATGTTTGCGACCACGACGTGATTGGAATGTTCTTTTCAAAATTTAAGTTCGAGCCTCGCGATCAAAACATTCACCGTTTTGAATACGGATATGGAGTTATTGGTATTTAACTTGTTTCTAACCGTTTGTTCTTGACGACTGCGAGGATTAAAGTAAATAACGGCGAATTATTCCTCGGAGTTTATTTATTTTATTTATTTCTTTAATTCACTTTTATCCCGCTTTGTATTGTAATATTATTTATCGCACTTATGTAACTATTGAAATGCTTAGAATAGGCAAACTTAGGATTAATTCATAGGGTAGTTTAAGATTTGAAACCCGTCGCTAGCTTATTTATTTGTAGGCTCGGTTGAATTCAAACTTAGAAACCCTTCGCTAGTTATTTATTTTAGGCTCGTCACGCGTATTCAAGATTTTCAAAAACAACTTTTGTCATCTTTTATTCGCTTTATTAATCATTCCGAATAAGTTTATCTTTTGTCAATTTACAATTCAATGATTCCCAAAATTTTACTTCTTTGATAGTATAAATAATTTATTGTCACAAATGCATATTTTTCAAAACTTTACATTCTTTTTATGTTATCTGAATACGCACTTGTATAAAATGCATCATTTACTAATTATTTGCAAACATCTTTTAATCTATTATACTTGTAAAACATGCATTTTTCTAGCAATAATTAAACTGAGTTTGACCGGATAACCGCAAGTTAGCGGATCTTAAAGGATGCCTAACCCCTTCCCTTTAGGATAATAAAGAACCCTTACCTAGAATCTCGTTAGTTTCACAGACCATTAAAATCGGAGTTACATTGCAGCATTTAGTTTAATATTTAGGTGTCCTAATTCACCGTAAAAGATAATTAGGTGGCGACTCCTCAATCATTTACCCAGGAATCACCCATACGTCTGTGCTCCGCTTTGACCCGGGCAAGGTCAAAATAGGGCGCTACAGCATTTTTGTTCTCTTCTGCCCAATTCTGACTTTCTGGAAACTTCAGGGACCAAACTGTACATCTTGAAACTTCAGGGATCAAACTGTACATCTGAAAGAATTCTGGTCCAAACTGTACTTCTGGCAAAGTTTTCTGGCCCAAAAAGATAATATCAGAAGGCCCACAGCCCGTGAACCCGGAACCGGACGGGCGGGCGGCGGCGGCGCGCGTGTGGTCTTTCCTCGAACCGAAGCACATCTAGGTCCTCCCTCCTTTAAACACATGGGATACCCCTTGGGGTCCCAAACCCCAAACCAATTTCGAGTCTTATATACACAACAATTCTTTCTTCCTCTACCGATGAGGGAGAATTGAACACAATACCACATTTTCCATGCTTCAAACACCTTACTTCGTGGACCAATATCTCTTTCATTTCTCAATGAAATTTGACGATTCTTGGCCCTACGGTTATCTACGTACTTAGTAGATCATGCATGTGTGAAGAACCGGATTCTCCAACATACGTAACACTAATGTTTAAGCCGTTAAAGTTGGTCGGTCGCAACTCCGCCAAAGGCTAATTTCCAACAATCCCCTCTTGAAAGAGATTTTGGCGCACTCACATGGTGTCTTTTTCATTTTCAGCAATATTTCAGCGGACCGATGTTGCATAAGGAGAGGTAGCCTCAGCTTTGAACCTTCCATAGTTGAATACCATCGGACTTACTTACTGCGCGGTGAACGTGATGTCTTGAACCGTCAGTGTTTAGTGTAAGCCAAGTCAATGATACCAACACAACAAATTCCCTTACTCTCTTCTTCGTAATGTTTTGTCCGTTTTGGCCATGGACAACGTCTTGGATTCTTAAGTGCGTTCATTTTGAGGCGGCCCGTCCTCGCACTTAAATAGGTGGTCTCCTACAAGGTATCCTGCTATACCCCACTTCACAAGTGTTAGGAACTATTAAAAGTTTCCCAAAAACCTAACCTCAACTGTTGAGGAGCATTACAGGTTTTGAAAACTTAACCTTTACCCACACTGCAGATAACACTTAAAGTCTATCGCGGGAACGGCTTTGGATTTGGTGTTTCTTTTCAGAAATCACTATCCGAAGTGCTCATGCTTCCACTGAAGCGATCAACTGAACCTTTACAGCTTAGTTTTCCCATTGAACCAAATTACTGGGATCTCCAGTTAGTAAGGTTGGTTTACCACTGTATTGGTCCGTATATTTTGGGTTTTAAGCCCATTCCCCTAGACAGACAGAACACTTGATCTCCGGGTAATCCCTTAGTTAGTAAACAAGGAAGTGACACCCGTGATGATCAACTGCCATACGGTCTTATGTCTCCTGACAAATCCTGACAGATATGTCCAGACGCCGTCATCCGTGTCCTTCCTAAAGCCGACCGGCTAGCCACAGTGTATAACTGCTGAAGGCACGGGTTTCTCCCAATAAGGGACGTCCTCTAAGGAGTCGTGAAGTTACTCAACTTCTTTCATGCTTTGTATAAAGCGATAAACTCCGATTTCATCATGAATCGGCCGATGCAAGTTTGCTTAGAGGATTTTCCAAGAACCACCATACACATTTACTTGTGGCTTTGGTGTTCTTCAGATCTGATGTCCAGTTTGCATCCTTGTGTTCTCTCGTAATCATTTGGACATCCGTAATACTATAATCCGTAGATAAGCGAATAATTCAGATATCGTCATATCCGACTTAACGCCTTCTATTGATCATGTATTAAGATTATCAGTGAACCTTAGTTCAACTGATCTGATTGTAGGATGATACCAGGTCGGTTGTAGTGTGTACAATACATTGAACTACACGTGATCTGCGTATCGCTTCCTTGTCTATGGGTGCACCATGATTCCAATCAGTTCTATGATTCATATCCATTGATGGCTTCAACGAGACTGTCAACTATCGACCAGTCCGTTAGATGTCTTTAGAAATCCAATTCCTAAGATGTCATCTGTGATATCCATATCTTTCATATCGAGACTTTGTTTCAATATGACTTTTACTTTCAGGCTGTTGATTCTCCAACTGTTGGCTTTCTAACTTCAGAGTCAATGTTTCTGTGGTCAGATTCATTGTTTCTATTTTATCTGAAACTTTCAGGACCAAAATGTAAACATTTCAGGGACCAAGATGAAAGTTCAGGAAGAAGCCCAACAGTCCAGAAAACCAACTCTGATTCTCTTCTTCCAACTCTCCGGTTGGGAAGACTGTTTTAACATTCATGCCACGCAAGACTGCAATGGCCCATTATGTTAAGCTACTCCCAGGGGAGCACATGTACAAGTAGCCGAGGCTTTGAACTCGTCAGTAGATCCATCTACTTTGTACTCACTTTTGAGTATGCTTTTTCACAACCCAAAGGTTCTTTTCCCGGAGGAAGATCAACCATTACGCACGTATGGTTCTATATGATGGAATATATTTCTCTCTTTAGCTTCTTTCCAAAGCAGCGATTTTGGAGATAACAACTATTTGTTAATTGTCCATGGTTCATTCTTAACCATACAAGCTAGAAGGACTGGAACAAGTCTTTGTCCCCTCTTTGCTCCGTCTTGGTTCAACATCTAGAATCCCTGAGTTCTGCAGATCTGGAATATTAAGTTTCGGATAGCCAGCAACTTTCGAGTCCTGTAGATACGGAGCGTCTAGTTCCGGACAGTCAGGCCCTCGCGGGTTCTTGTTAACCTTGAGCAATTACTCCTTTTTCCTTTTCAAGGAAAGTTATCTTATAAGAATTCACCATTCTTTGACGCCAAGAGGCGATAGGTACTACTGTTATTCTGAGATCCGGTGGATATGCAATCTGATCTTAGGTCGAACTTGACCTGTTTCGGTAGTCCAACTTCTACCAAGCCACCCCACATCACAACTTTTGTATGTGAAATCCTTTCCATGTCTCACACGGAGAGTTATCCTTATCCTTATGCGGAGTTCTGTTGAGAATCGCATTAGCGGTAAGGATCGCCTTGCCCCACATAATTTAGGCGTACGGGTTTGCGCTTGGCTAACACCGTTAGACTGAGGTGAGTAATGAACAATCATTTAATGAACGCTGCTTCACATTCTCCCCCTCTATCGCTATAAATTTCGCAATCCATAGGCTTAGTTGATTTTCAACTTCTGCTTTGTAGCGCTTATCCGCTTCAACAACTTCATCTTTGCTTTTTAACAAACCATACATTGTACCATCATCAATGAAGATCACAACGTACTTGTCTCCCCCCTCTATTTTGTATAAACTTCAAATCACCCAAGTAGGTGTGACTAAGTTCTAGAGGAGCGGTGCTTCTTTCGCTATTCCCTTGACGGAATTTGGAAATGTGATTTTGCCTCTTCGCCTACCTCACATTCATTTTGAGGGTTTATGTCGAAAGGAGGCAACAATCTCAACATCGTTAGCTTTTGAATGACTTACTATTTAACGTGTCTTAATCTATGATGGCATAGATGCACGGATTACAAATATATCATTCATTTGGCTATAGACATATTGTACCATTCTTAGTTATTACAGACCTGTTGGACTAGTCTCAAACCAACTTGACCAACAACGTCCCTTAAACCAAGTTAGGAACATGTATCACCTCTTTTTTAGAGTGATCCATTCCTTGAAGTCCTATTGAGGACAACCTCTCCAACCCCTTTGATTTTAGAGGTGGCGTTGCTTCACATGAACAACCTCTTGCCCATGGTTAGGGCGTAACCGGATCATAAGTGATCTCGATACTGCCCACTTCGGTTGTTTTGGCATCGAGTGTCCAATTTCTTTACTGCCTTTCTTTAGGCCTTCAGATCATTAAGACCTGGAAACTCTGGCCCACCACACTAGGTGTCCATTACTTTTCCTATGAAATGAATTCTGGCCCTACTCCAGTCACCCGGAGGCTTTGTATGACTGAGTGTCCAATATCATCATATCAAATGAATTTTGGCCCACTCCAGTCGCCCGGATGCTTTGTATGACCGAGTGTCCAATATCATCCTATGAAGGATCTTCTGCCAAATAGTATGACAGGTTCTACGTCTTTAACTTTTAGACTCCTTCCGTTAAGATTTGTGCCCAGATAATTCTTGGCGCTTACTTAAGAGTGGTAACAGTTTTCGCACAGTTAGTGGATCTTTCTCCATCGTATGTGCGAACATACTTTACATACTTTAACAATTACACTTAAAATAACGGATCTTTTTAAGTCGTTTACAATCCAATCTTTAAACGGGAAAAAAGATAAGATTAAACTTCTGATTTTAAAGCGTAAGGAATATAAATTATTTTCATATTCCTCCTTACTTTAATCCATTTTTAATCAGACATCATTTAATCTTTATTCTTGACAAGTAAGAAAAACTACTTATCCCAATTTCGGATTCTGGCTCACTTCATCAAACTGAGTGTCCAGTTCCTTCTTACCATTATTCGGATCTTTTGTCTGAGACAGATATAGGCCTTCTGCTGCAAGATAGAATAACATCTTCAGTCTTCTCCTCTTGTCCCAGTTGACATCCTCAGGCTCTCGAGAGCGTTTGTTCCCACCAGTCTTGGTAGCGGTGACACCATGAACACGTTAATCATCATCACTCTCTTCTACCAGAAAACCATTGCCATATCCAGATTTGGTCACACAACTTTTGACCGACATCTTTCGAACACTAATAGTAATACTATACAAATATTATCTTAAGTTGTCGGGTATTTTTTGGTCTATGGTACTTTATAAAGCAGTACGGGAAGTATATGACTATTACAAGTATTCGAAAGGATAAACAAAGATTCAATAATTCAACTTATAATCTGAAAATTACAAGACAACCAGAAAACTGAAATTACAATTTTGTTGAAGACGGAAAATTGGAAACTGTTTTTGCTGAGTCGAGTGTGGCACTTGTCCTTAAGACAATATTGCCCCGTATGTATCCTTTATACGTCCTGGACAATTTGTCTCCCAAGATAAAACAGCAATGGAACACTTGAGCAAAAGAAACTCAAGAGCTACTGTGAAGAATATTGAGTAACGAAATGATGCCTTGGAAGGTGTAGGAAGAAACTGTTTTGCTTGTGTATTTTTTGTATTTTCGTGTATCATATATGTATCTCAACAATGGTGTAAGGGGGTGTTTATATAGGTGAGGGAGGGATCGAATCGCCTCCATAATAGCCAAATAATGGCCATTATGGAGGTAGTAAAGTCACCAACATAAATGGTGAAAGACCAACGGATTGGCCATTATAGGAGGAGTAATTCAGCCAAAATAAATGGTGAATTGAGTGCTTAGCGTTCTGTTCTCTTCGCCCAGTCGACTTTACGGAAACTTCAGGGACCAAATTGTACATCTTGAAACTTCAGGATCAAGCTGTACATCTGAAAGAATTCTGGTCCAAAGCGTACTTCGGCAAAGTTTCGGCCCAAAAGATAATATCGAAGGCCCAGCGGCCGTGAACCCTGAATCGACGGCGGGCGGCGGCGCGCAGCGTGTGGTCTTTCCTCGACCAAAGCACATCTAGGTCCTCCCTCCTTTAAACACATGGGATACCCCTTGGGGTCCCAAACCCCAAACCAATTTCGAGTCTTATATACACAACAATTCTTTCTTCCTCTACCGATGAGGGAGAATTGAACACAATACCACACTTTCCATACTTCAAACACCTTACTTCGTGGACCAATATCTCTTTCATTTCTCAATGAAATTTGACGATTCTTGGCCCTACGGTTATCTACGTACTTAGTAGATCATGCATGTGTGAAGAACCGGATTCTCCAACATACATAACACTAGTGTTTAAGCCGTTAAAGTTGGTCGGTCGCAATTCCGCCAAAGGCTAATTTCCAACAAGACCTCCCATCATATTTGCAGCCAACGGTAGACCTTGACACATTTCAGCAATCCTGTTGCCCATGCTCACCATTTCCTCTGGAACTTCCCCATCAACAAACGCTCTTAGCCACAGTTGTTTTCCCTAAACCCCCCATACCCACTATGGGAATGGTGCACAGAACAACATCCTCTCTGGTGTTCAAAATCTTCTCCTTTATTGCAGCAACATCCTCGTCTCTACCAACAACATCCGAAGTAACAACTACGGAATCTGTTTCTCGAATTGGTAGTATTTACCGAGAAGGACCACTTAAAGGTTGGAGACTAAGGGTATTGGCTAATTGATTGATAGCCCTCAACTCTTCATTGATGTTGTTGATGACATGTTGTACTTAAAAGCAGTATGAGAAAAGAAGTTGCAGACCATTACCATTAATTTTTCTCGGATCTTCATCACTTCTGCTTTGAGAGATTCATATCTGAATTCGTCAAACACGTTTTCAGCATCTTCAGCAACTTTCTCAAGCATCTTGAGCCATTGTTCCACAGAGTGATCCTCAACTTGTCGTCTTTCAGCATCATGAATGAGAGCTTGGATCATGGTTACATTCTTTGTCAGCATTCTGAGATTTTTCTTGTAGTTTCTTAAACTCTTGGCCTCCTCAATAGTGATAGAAAGCAGCTTCTCAAGCACAATTTGAAGAGTAGCACCAATTACAGGGTCGGCCATTGTTGCTTTTGCTCCTGCACAAAGTCTTCTTTTGCTAGTTGTTTGCACAAAGTCTTTTTCCTCTGCACCAAATTTCTTGCAGAAGTCTTCTTTTCCTAGTTTGTTTGCGGACCACTAAAAGGAAGACAATTTTTTTAAGAATATTATACTAAAAATAGTTATTTGTAATGTAATTTATAAATATTTTAAAATTGTTTTCATTGTTTTTGTCTTTTCAAATATTATTTCTAAGTTATGACTTATAATTTTGAATGGTCCAATAAAATTTATAGCTCATAGATGTTTGTAAACACTCGTAGGAATGACATATATTGGATTTCATTCACCCCACCGTTGAAATTAATGATTGACTCTATCTATAAAGATTTTGAATTTTTTCGTAAATATCAAATTATATCTGGTCTTGTTTCCACCTTTTCAGTCATTCTCGATACAATTTTTACCCGAAAACCTTTGCTTGCTTGGAGGCATCTGGAGGCTCACGCACCACAACCGGCGAGCAGAGCCAAGCCCAACCATTACAGCCAGGAGACGCGTTGTAACTCAAATAAAGCCTAAATCAAAATTAAATCAATACTACTGCTAACAAAAGGAAATTCCATTCTAACCCTAGGAATTGTATTCTTTTGCTAGTTGTTGCACCAAAGTCTTCTCAAAGTTCTGGTAGAAGTCTTCTTGCTGTGGTAGTTGTTTGTAGACCAGTAAAAGGAAGACAATAATTCAAAGAGTAAAAGAAAATGAATGGTAGTCATGACTCCAATGAAGCAAATATTTCTGAAACAATTTTTACTCCGTAGAAACATGGAGTTAACACTTCTTATTTTTGTTTGGTATTCGTAGAAAAAAATGTTTCTTAGTTTCTCTAATTAAACAATACTGTAACTTTTATAGAACTTTCTTTCAAATTAAGAGTTTGTTTGGA
Source organism: Anisodus acutangulus (assembly GCA_029783415.1). Taxonomy (NCBI): domain Eukaryota; kingdom Viridiplantae; phylum Streptophyta; class Magnoliopsida; order Solanales; family Solanaceae; genus Anisodus; species Anisodus acutangulus. The sequence continues at coordinate 51,987,972 of CM056490.1, forward strand.
TTAGCTGGGTTGACATAAATTCTAAGTGTTAGTCCGGTGCACTAAGCTTCAGCTATGCGCGAAAATTGATAAACCGGACCACAAGAGTCTATTTTATGTAGTCTTACGTTGTATTTCTGTAAGAGGTTGTTTCCACAGCTCGAAACCGTAAACAAAAATTAAGTACTAAAATTGAGATTTATAAAGTACTATAACAATTATTATTGCATAAAAGTGTTGAAATTGATAATACACCATTAACGGTAAGGAAGTGATGATAAGCTAATATTTGTTAGTAAATGATTGAAATGCCACTAATTTTTCTTTTGGTAAACTTACAAATTTAAAAATATCTTTTAAACAAAATCAGAAAGGACGAATACAAGACCAACAAAAAGTTATGGGTTTGGTTTTGGGAAATATTTTTGGAGAATCTTTTAAAAAATATTAATATTAAGGATAGAATAATAAAGGTTTTTATGAAAATAAAAATGCTTACAAACTGAAAAGTTTTAACTTTAAGTGACCAACTTATGATTTTTGCTTATATCAATTTTTTGGGAGACTAGAAGAGTGTATTTTTTCTCTTCCAAAAAGTGCTCATCTTTAACGAAAAATGAATGTATGATCAAACTTTTATGAAAATAGTTTTTCTAAAAGGTGATTTTCAAATTGATTAGTAAAACACAAATTATTTTTTAGCAATATTCTTATTTAAAAACACTTTTCTAAAAAAACTGATTTTAAAAGCTCCAAACAGGCTATTAGTTGGGAAATTTTACTTTGTGCCTGACATGCTATGTCATAGTTATATAAGGCCCTTTATTGTTTGACATTTGGATTAGTGGGTCCCACCTTTTACTAGCCTTTCAAAATACTGTCTCCTCACAGAAAATTGTTTCAAAATGGTAGTAAAAGGTGGGACCCAATAACCAAATGTCAAACAATGAGGGACCTTATATAATTTTGACACGGCATGTTAGAGACAAAGTAAAATTTCTCCATTTAGTCAAACACTAAAAAGAATGTCCAAGTTGCACAAAGCATTTTGGATTTTCATTTTTTTTTTAACTCAGTTCTCGAGGCGATTTGTGCGTTCATATGCTACTATCTGCACAAGTACGAGTACTAGACTTCTGAAAATGATGGACCAGTCCTTCAGCACCCCATCACCCAGATAAATTACAAAATATGCACCCCATAATCGATGTATGTTTGCGTCCAACGGATAAATGCTATAACTATTCTGTAAGAAGTATTAAATGGTTAGATACCGAATGATATACATACAATGCAACACAGTAAAATAAAGTGAAAAAGGTTTAGGTACAGAGGAAAAAAGAGAGCCATTAGATTTTGCAATCACTAAAATCTCATTTGGTAGATTCAAGATCTATAGTACATACACTTAAGCTATACTAGTCAAACCTCCAAGAATCTTGATAATACTTATGTTGACTCATAATCCCAAGAAATTTTTCTTACATAATATTTCATAAAAACTACAGTTTGGGGGTTGGTTATTTTAGCTATCTGATCTGAAAAAAATTGAATCTTTAAAATGGGTATAGGTTCTTGAACCTTTTTGAAGTACTGTTTTTTATTCAAATTGAATTTGGGTTTCTTGGGTCGGGTTTGGATTGAGCTTAGATTATGTAATGGAAGAAAATGGAGCAGCTTTGTATACTGCTATAAATGTGGTGCATGCATTAGGAAGGGGTTTTGATGTGAATTATGATACAAGATTGTTGTATTGTAAGGGGGTGGGTGGGTCTAGGGTTGTAGAGATTGATGAAGAGCATACAAGGGATGTTTGTTTATATGATGATGTTGTACTGCCTAATGTTTCAAGGGATATTAAGAACTTTCAGGAGCCCGGTGGTCGTGATGGCTCTAGTGTTTGCAATTATAATGAGGTATGTGTGCTCTGTGTTTGATTTGTTATATTACTGAATTGTTGGTTATGCTGTTTTATGTCAATTTAGTGATGTTTTCTGCAAGTATCCGGATGTTATTTACAACAAAAAATAACATACCCAGTGTAATCCGGTATGGGGAGGGTGGTGTATACTCAGCCTTTCCCTACCTTGTGGAGGTAGAGAGTCTGTTTTCGATAGACCCTCGGCTCAAGTAAAGCTTATCAAAATCAAGTATGTAAAGGAAATACAACAGTGAAGAAGCCAATGTAAGAATAAAGGAGAAGAGAGCAGTTAAGGTAACCGAAGCAACGAAAATAGCATGTAATAATAAAATCGAAGTATAACATAGTAGGAGAGTAGTAAGTATCCGGATGTAATTTATAACCGTGAAATCCCCGAGGGTTTGAAGCTCGGTGGGTAATAGACCCGCCCCTCTATCCTTCTCTACTAAAATACCAAGCTTTTGTCTTAGATTCTAACTTGTGACATATGTCTAACTCACACATCACACTGGCTCCTATTGCTGAAGTAAAGGCCTGTTAGAATCCGGATGTTGGCTAAGTTTTTGATATTCATAGTAATTAACTAGGTATATATAAGCGCTCAGGAAAATTAAAAGACCGGAAGAAGATAAGATGATTCAAGAGTGCTGAGCTCAGATTGTGCTTGTTGCTGCATAGAATGAGCGTTTAGTTAAAGTTAATCTTTATTCGAATCTAGGAGAAATTACCAAATAAAGATTCAGGTGGTGATTTAATTGCAGGAAAACGTTGAATTGTGTGGAGTGCGTGACGCAATCCTCAACATATTGTTAGTACTCAGGTGCTGGGATTTGGGAGGACTGGGTACCAAAGCACTATTATCAAAGGAAAGGAATACCTACAAGTTTTACAGTTTATATGAGCAAGGGAATATGCTGGAGGTTTTGGGGAAGGGGGTTCCGGCTGTGAGAGGTCTGGGGCTTTTGACGAATGACGTGCCAATTGTGGCTGTGTCTCCAGTTTCTTTTTTGGGTTTGATTTCCTCTAGACAAGTCGACTTTAGTCCAAGCTAGACCGGACCATTTCCTCCAAAAGTCTAAACTCTTGTAGTATGAAGAGACTGCATATCAGGGATTGAGATGTGAAAGGATGGAGGTGAATTGTAATACGCATACCATAGTAAAGAGTTTGGAGATCTATATTTTGTTGGAGGGTAAGATTATGGTTGAGATGAATTGTCTGTGATAACAATATCTGGTGAGTTATAAAATCGTATTGGACTGAATGTATGAAGGAATGTATGTAACATATCTGAAATGTGTATAAAATATAGAAAGATTTGATCACATGAGGAAATAATAGAAAAGCAAAAATGCAAAGTGGAGATGGGGATGAGAAGCAAGAGACGAGATGGAAATTCCAATGTGTTAGTAAAAGCTTAAGGTAGGAGTATTAAAAAGAGTGCTTGGTTCTTCACCTATCAATTTTGGATTCCCAAATCGTTTAGGAATGGTATGTCTGTTCATTTGGGCTGTGGCTTGTAGCAGGAGGGGCAGCCTTAACAGCTGAAATTCTAAGGAAAAGGATGCATAAGTGTTGCTTCATGTACAAATGTGGATCATTAGTTAGTGCATTGCCCGGTCACAAGCTAGTTATGGTGGGAGGTACTGAATCTGTTGTAATACAACGGTCAATATTGACTACAGATAAGGATGTGATGTTTAGCAGGACTTCAATAGAAGAGAAGGAGATGAAACCATAAGATGTAGCTCCTTGTGGGTACTTTGAAGGGAGAGGGTTAGGAGAGTTTTTGAAGGGGAGGAGACCACATTTTTGTAGTTAAGTGGCTGCTTTTCTTTCTGTTATGTTTTGGTGCAAAAGAGAAGAAAAGAAACTCAAATAGCATGCTTGGTTCACAAGGTTCTACTATTCCAGGACGCAATTGCCATTCCCCCATTATGCAAGTCGTCTTATGGGGGGATGTGGTCGGTTTCGATCGAAATAAAGACTGTTGTTGACCTTCTTTTCTCTTGCAACAGGATCAGCCAATGTCCTTGTGTGTAAGATCCTTCTTGTTAGTATAGAGGGTTGGATGTTGTTTGTAGAGAAACATATTTTTGTGTATGTTATCAACTTTTCAGGTATACTAGGTATTTTGCACAACAAAAATAAAGTATTACTACTTCATTAAACTACACATCTTGTATGGCGTTGACAAGCACAATAAAAAGTTTTCTGTCTTTTGCTTCTATTTTGAACATATGCATGTTCTTGCCAAGTCTTCTCCATTTTCAGGTTTTCAAATGTAGCTCCTGTTTTTAGAAATGGTTCTCCCCTCTCTACTCTGCTCTACATAACCATCCCTTGTTTTCCCCCCTTTTGAAACAGCTATTAAATCTTTATGCAGCAAAATGTTGCAAATTTTGTATGAAAAATGTAGTGTTTGGATGCCTTTTTCGCGTTGTACTTGATAGTTTTCAAATGTATAATTAATATTATAACAGTTAATCTATACATCCACAGGTATACTACATCCAAATATGTAGTCCCTTCAAAAAGTTACATCTTACATCTTGTTTCCTTACAGTATTCTCCTATTACAATGAATCCAAAACATCAAAAATATCTTCTGTTTGCTCTAAAACTACTTGTTTACACCAAAAGTAATACAGAGTTAAACAATTCATCTTGAACTTCTGTAAACAGTTTTGTTTGCTCTCAAAGCACCTCTGATTCCTTTCATTCCACACAGTCCACCAAATGCATGATGGGACAATCTTCCATCTATTCTCCTTCTTTGTTGCATTTCCATCTCTGGTCCAGCTGTTTAAAAGTCCTTTAATGCTCCCAGGTTTCACCCACTTGATCTTCCTCAGACTAATGAACATCTTCCAAAGCTGTTCTGTCCATCTGCAATGTAAAAAAAGATGGTTGATTGTCTCATTTTATTCTCCACATAAGAAGCATCTTGAGCATAAGTAGAAACCTCTTTTGCTCAAGTTGTCATGAGTCAGCACGGCTTCCTTTGCCAAAAGTCAATTGAAACAATTTACTTTGTATGGGACTTTTGTCTTCCATATCATTTTCCAAGGCCAACCATCCTCCTGCATGCTTGAGGTGTTCAAATCCTTATATGCTGAGTTAACTGTGAAAATTCTTGTATTGTCCTTCTGCCACTCTACTGTGTTCTATCTCCCGTCAAACTGTTGAAAGTGGCAATTATATTATGGAAAGCTGCTAGCCATTCTATCTCCCAGTCATTCAGGTTTCTTCTCAGATTCAGATTCCATCCCTGCCCAGTCCACATCTCAGCCACAGTTGCTTGTTGCATTTGACAAAGACCAAAGAGGTCAGGGAACATCTGCTTCAGTGTTGTATTCTCAATTAGTATAATTAGTATTTAGTTCACATTGATATCTTCCATGTCTTTGTTCATCTGTGTTTTCTAATGCTTGTTCCAGTTTCTCTACTTTTGGTTAATCTTTAGTTTCCTAATTTAACTTAATAAATTGTTTTCTTTTATAACTAATTCTAGTGCTGCTTTTGACTGCAGATGGTGGAATATTTTAACAGAAAGGCTAATATTTCAGGCCATGCTCCTCTTGGTAGCTTTAATGTAGCATTCAGTTTCACTGGTGCAAAGCATATAGATGCTACCACTACAAAGTCACTTTGTATGGATGGTTATGTCATACCACTTGCTAGGCTTCAACTCATGAACTCACCGCTAGTATTACGGGAAAGTGTTAGAAGAGCTGTCCCAGCATCATGGGACCCACCCACATTAGCAGGGTTAGAATTTCTCATTACTTTTCTTCTGACAAGTGGAATTTGTTTATAACTTTTGGTAGAACCTCTTATCATTCGCTAACAAGGGTTTAACTCTGTCTGTTACAGCTTCATTGAAAATTATGGGACTCACATAATTACATCTGTAACTATCGGTGGTAAAGATGTAATTTATGTTAAACAGCACCTTTCATCACCTCTGTCTACAATGGAAATAAAAAGTTATGTTCATGATATTGGAAATCAAAGATTCTCCAGCACAGAAAGCCTTACAAGTTCAGGTTTATTGAAATACAAGGATAAGGCTAGTTCCGTTATTTTCTTTGTTTTCAAACTTTTAAAACCTTCTTTATGGTTGGTTATTTCTACTAAAATCATTGTTCTAGACTGTTTCCTTTCAAATAAAGTGATTGTCAATTTAATTGTGCAGTCTAGCGATCCGTCGATATTCAATAGCCAAGGGATATATCCCCAACCCACTAATGCTCCATATATTACTGGAAATGGGAAAGAGGTTTGTGACATTCCTTTTCTTGTCTTCTGGTTTTTTATTGCTTTCTGAATAGGTGCAAAAGTTATGTGTGATCTTTTCTACTACTGAGGGTCATCCTCTAGAGAAATGTCATAGAACTAATGCTCATTTGAATGTCAAGAAGGAAGGACCCTTGTTCCTCTCAATAGTAATTGATTTTTCATGTAATAGTATTTTCTCATGTTATAGTACCACAAAGACTATTAGATGTTGCCTCCAACACCAGTTATGTGATGGACGTCATGTTTCCAGAGTTCGTAACTACCAAGATGCCTGAGAGTTATGAAATAATAATGTTCTATACAACTTCCAAAGTTTCAACAGTTCAAAGTTCAAACTCATTTACATGTGTGTTTTTTTCAGTCAAAACCTACTTGTAAGAAACAATTTTAGTTTTTTCATCTTTCTATTACCAAATTAATAAGTCAAATTAGTTCTTAATCTGTGGTCCCATTAAATTGTGTCAAATAAAATTAGACAGAGATTATTATTACTCCATGTAATATGATTTCTTGCCATAGGTGTACTTTTGTCAGTTACCTGTGATACAAAATCATCATTTGCGGTTTATTCCTGAATATTGTTTTTTCAAAACCTACAACATGTATACTGGTATGCTTCCTTGACCAGCCACTTATCTGACGTATCACGATATTCCTCTCTTTCTCTCTCTCACACACACACATCTCTCAGTCATCATCCCACTGCCATTCACACCTAAAACCCATTAAACATCATATTGGCCAGTAATTTTTCAGGACTGTGATGATGGGAACATCTTATTTATATATTTTGCCGTGTTTCCATATTGGAAGTACCACATTTGTTGAATGAGACCTTTTGTGACAAGTTGCATTTGCTCCATTTTTTGCATGATTTGGTCTTCCATTTTTTGTTGCACAAATCTTTTTAACTTGAATTTTCTTCGCTGAGGAAGTGACCCATAAATTTGTCCTAATGGTGTGCATCTTTCTTCCATTATTACCTCAAAAAGTAATTTAAACTTTTCAGCATATGGAGAGAGAAATATATTCAAATTTCAAAGATGAAGTCATTTGAGTGTCAATACTAGGTCTAATTGGTGTTAAATTTCTTCACGTTAGATTTATTGCTAATTTTGGTATCAGTTTTTTTTGTTAAAACAGTATTCATGATTTTATTTTGAAAGACATTTTTTCTTTGACCAGTTTCTTGATTGCTCTTTTTTTTCTTGATAAATGTGGTGTCTGGGTCAACCATGGGGTACTTGCTACCTCCCAGCACCACAGATACCGGGTAACTCTATCCACCAAGGCTTTGATAAATGGGAAGAAACCACCTGGTGTTTTTTGTCTCCGCTGGGAATTGAACCTGAAACCGTTTCTTGATTGCTCTTAATCATCTGGAAATTTTGATTTTCTGATCTTGCCAGTAATGACAGTAGACAGTAGTTTGAATCTGGATCTTTCTTTCCAATGTATCTGATGCAGGATGTCACGGTTATTTTTAGAAGAAGGGGAGGGGATGATCTGGAACAGAGCCACACGCAATGGGCAAAAACTGTCAGATCATCTCCAGATGTCATTGAGATGTCATTCTTCCCTATAACTCTTCTGCTTGAAGGAATCAAAGGGAAGGAGCATTTAGAACGTGCTATAAGTCTTTATCTTGAATGTAAGATATCTTGTTTATCCAGAATCAGTTATATTCTTAATCAAAGTTCTCTGACATTTCTATGATTCCCAAATGTCGACAAATGACACTAGTTGCATGAATGCTTGCAGACAAGCCTCAAATTGAAGAGCTGAGATATTTCCTAGAGTTTCAGGTCCCAAGGGTATGGGCCCCTGTACAGACCAGATTTCCAGGCCAACAAAGAAAGGAACCGGTTTGCCCGCATCTGCAGTTCAGCATGATGGGCCAAAAGCTCTATGTTAGCCAAGAACAAGTATGCTGATTTCTGAATTTGGAAATAGAGTTTTTTGTCAATGCTTATTTGTTTTATACGGATGGAGTAAATGATAACTTTAGTCCTGAAAGTTTGTCAGACTCAATCTTACCTCCAACAAAGCTATCATCATAAATCAATGTTAGTCCTAGTTTTACAACCCAAGGGTCCACTAGGTTTGGTGGGTTCCCCTCCTCTTATGCGCCATTTTCATTAGATTTAATTCAGTGTGATTCCTATTACCAATTTTCTTGTTCCTATTTTCCCATGTTTGGTTGGCTGAAATGTTTTGGAAAATATTTTCTCTGGAAAACAAACTCCTTAAAAATGAGGAAAATAACTTCCGCAACTGAAGTAAGGATAACAAATTCCTTAAGTGACATTCCAAGTTCATTGTTTCCTCCCCACCCACCCAAGGCCCCCAACCCCCACCCCTTGACCATCCCAGCCCACGAACCCCCACTCCCCACCCATCTCACCCTCATAGTGTTTTGCTAGATTATATATAAATGATCTTTGGAATAATATTTTTCTGTTTACATGCCAAACACTAGAAAATAAGTAAAACCCACTTGTTTTCCAAGAAAACATTTTCCTTCATACCAAACACACCCTAAAAGAATTGTAATTTAGGATGTAAGCTTAGAATAATTTTGAAGTCAAGGATCAGGACAAATGGAGCTTTGGACTGATTTTGTTAGTTCAACCTACTTGTATCTTCTGTCTGACAGACTTGTTTTAATCCATCCCCCACAAACTTCCCGTTTTCTAAATTATCAATGTGCTGAGCTGTTTTTGTTTCACTACAGGTGTTAGTGGGGCGTAAGCCTGTGACTGGCATGTGGCTAACTCTTGAAGGCTCCAAGTCAAATCGATTATGCATCTATCTTCAACATCTGACTTCCCTTCCTAAGATCCTTCTTCCATGTTGGGACACTCATGTAGCAATTGGCGCTCCAAAGTGGCAGGGCCCTGAAGAGCAAGATAGTAGGTGGTTTGAGCCAGTGAAATGGAAGAACTTCTCCCATGTGAGTACTGCACCAATTGAGTGCCCCGAAACTTTTATAGGTGACGATCATTCTGGTGTGTACATAGTCACGGGTGCACAGCTTGGAGTCTGGGACTTTGGGTCAAGAAATGTGTTGTATATGAAGCTTCTGTATTCTAGACTACCAGGATGCACTATACGAAGATCACTGTGGGACCACACCCCGAATGATAAGTCGAACAAACAGGTCAATTCTGGGAATAACAATGGCGACACAAGTTCTGTTACAGGGGAGAATATTATAGGCAATAAGTTGGCAAAGTTTGTTGACATGACCGAGATGAGTAAGGGGCCTCAAGATCCTCCTGGCCACTGGTTAGTGACAGGTGGAAAACTTGGTGTTGAAAAGGGGAGAATTGTTTTGAGATTGAAGTATTCCTTGTTAAATTATTAGTTGATACTGGTTAGATCATGCTGCATAACAAGTGATGGTGTTTTGGTGTATATGTTTTTTTTTTTGTGTTTACCGTCTCTGTTTGATGGTAGAATTCTCTTCAGAGAAGGATGTATACCTCGGTAGTTATGATATGTAAATTTCTTCAAATTTTGATACAGTTAACTGTTTTCAATCTCTGAAGTAATATGTAGGAAATTCCACTTCCAGCTAATAAGAGAACAATTCAGAATAACTGCAGTTAAGATAAGATCACCAGCAGTTACAACTGCTAAGGCATCCAAAAACACTTGATAGGCTAGCCGATACACATACCACAAGATTTTGGTTCATTCACTGTTCTTTTCCCTTCTTACAGCAAATAATGGATAATTTGAACAGTTTGTATTATCAAACATATGAAACTTCTGTGTCAGTAGCTACACTAAATCTTATTTACCTGACACTAAAGCATGACTAGTTCTGTGTGAAAGTCCTCATCTCTATGGCCGTATACAAGCTGGAAATCCATATGAATTGTACTTATATTTACATTTTGATCAGTACATAACTCTGATAATAAAGATGTTGAATTCATCTGAATTGACTCTTTAGGTTTGTATCAAAGATTGTTCTCTATGATCTCATCATCTAATGTATTTGCGGTCCCATCAAGGACAATATTTTGCAATCGAGTCACCAGACAGTTCGTTGATAAGCTTAATTCTTGATTTTCTTGTCGCAGATTTTCAATTTCATCCTTTAGTTTCTTGCTCTGCTCTTCAAACTTTAAGCTTGAGAAGAGTTGTTTTTTCAGGATTTTATTCTCTCTCGTCAAGTCACCAATTTTATTCTTTAGTTGAACTATCTGCTCTTCCAGAGTCAGGCTTTTCTTCTTCAGATCATCCTCCCAATCGTCCTGCATGTTAACATCCCATGCGTTTAGTGATATTCAAGCAAAACAAAAATATAAACAAAAAACAAAAAGATTATCAGCTCACATCACTGCTGATGACTATAGCGACATCTGCTTCTGCTCCTGAAGTTTGTGGACACCCTGTAAGTTCTTTTTCTGTCCCCAAATAGTGGCACACAGACGATCTTGATACAGTTTCAGGCAAACTAAATTCATCAGAAGAAAGATTTTGCATTCCATATGCCATTCTGTTACTTTCACTCTCTGATTCAGTTTCCAGGTCAACCGTCAAATGAACCATTGATTGAAATCCATTTTTCACATTATGGTCCTATTAAATGAAAGAAATTAGTCTACAAAAAGTTTTCAAGTGAACTAGCAAAACATGGATCACTATCGTAACTTAATTGGTTAAAAGAGCTCGAAGAACAAAAATATACGGTGAAAGAGGAAGAAAGACTTACAATATGAGACGATGTATCGACTGAAGATCGAGGTTTCATGTCGGGCCATGTTAATCTATTTTCTGTCTCTATCAACTCTTTGATTATGTCGGTATTGGACTCATCAGAAGTCGGTTCAAGGCTCCAAATAATCTGGAGAGAGAGCGAGAGTGGTAGAAGTTAATTTTCCAAAGCATAAAAGTTCTTCACGCTTTTAAAGAATCACTATTTAGCATTAACTAGACCACAAACCCGGTGTGTTTGAGAAGTTTTGAATGGAATATAAGGACAACAACAGAAGGAAAGGGAAAGAAAGAAAAACAATAATTGAAGAAGAAATATCAGAAAGCCTCTCCTTCATATTCCTAACTTTCCTTTCATTTACTTCCCATTCTCAACTCAAGCAACATGAAAAGTACACCAGAGGATCTCTTCATTTTCGCTCTCTTTCTTGCATTTGGAATTATAGGCAAGCAGGCATACCCCAAAAGAATGTTTCTTTTTGCTTATATATCTATTCCAAAATAACCAAGAAAAATTGTATGGTTCATCAATATTCAAGACCTTAGAAAATAACGAAGGCACAATTTCGCACGATCAAAAAGACAGAAAATAAATCTGGATCAGACAAAGTGGAACACAAATGTTGTTAACCTTATTACCTGATTAGTCTCTAGTTCTTTGAAATTGGTAGTGAACCATCCTCTATGATGAGATTTCGCACTTTGCCAATTGCAGACACGGGGGAGGTTAGAGCGGCAATTCATTAAACGTGGACCAGCAATGTCAATGTGTTCAAAGCACCATATCTATTCAAATAACAGTAAAGACTTGAGTTTTCTGTTTGGAGTTAATAGAATGGATACAGTGAATCATTTGTCATAAGTACTTGTCGTCAAATACTCATTAAAAAAAAACAGAGCTGTTACATAGGTAACACTCAAATTAGTTGAGGTTAGTAAAATAAAAATTAGAGATTGTTAAACTTACTTGAAGAAAAATAAGACAACCTCCAACATATTGTACTTTTTCCTTCTTTCTCTTGTACAACCAGTGAAGTACATCTGCAAGAACAGCTGCTCCCCAAGCAAAATTGTTCACTTTATCAATGTCTCGGAGAAGATACACGTAGCGAGAATCTATTTTGCCATTTGTATTTGGAAAAAGAAAAGTTCCAAACATGTATAACAAGAAAGACCTCACAAAATCCTCATTGTTGGTGTCACCAAGGGAAACAAGTCTTTTTTCTAATGATGCAACTGTGATTTTTCTATTCCACAGGCCAACACCATATTCTCTTTCTAAATCAAGGAAAGGCGTATCTTCTCGTAAAATTACAGGATTGCCTGTCACTCGCAATCCCATAATCAACGCGACATCCACGAGAGATATAGTTATTTCACCTGGAGGAAATACAAACGCATGTTTCTGGTAATCCCATCTTTGCATCAATTCATCTAATAGGTTTTTGGAAAGCATTTGAGTTGGAATGAGGAGCAAATTTCCAAATCCAGTCCTACTTATGGCATCCTTTTGACTATCAGTCAACTTCATAACACGCTTTACAAAGGATGGCAAGGAAAATCTAGTACTGAAGTTTCCAACCTGAAAAGGGTACAACATTCTTTGAGAATCTGTAGAAAATGTGCTCATTTGTCCTTCACATGATGTATACAAACTAATTGAACAGCTGAAAGCCGCTGATATGAAGCATAAGAAAAGCTGGACACAGTTAAAGTTGCATTACGAATATTCAGATACCTAGGTATATTATTGTTAAAGCGCATAGCCAGGGGAATAGGTCTAAGATTCATGGACATTCTAAAGAAATGAACAAATGATAAGTTAAAGAAACTCCAATTCAATCTCTTTTGTTTCTATAACTGTGGTGTTCCGGCTATCTCACGCGCACCTTAACTAATTTCACAGGATATCGTAACTTTGTCCATCAAAACTTGGACAATCACCTACGGTTTTTTGCATCCCTTGGGATTTGAACCTGAAATCTTATGGTTCTCAACCCAACTCATTGATCACTAGGCCACATCCTTGAGTGCAACTCACAATTCAATCTCTTGACAATTGGAAAGTCTAGGGAAGCTGGCAATTCCTTAGTAAGATGACTATGTTTAGTATGGAGGACAGGAGGATGTTTTATTTTTTCAGATTGAGGAAAAAAAATCTATCTTTAGCTAATCTTATGTCTAAGTAAAATTGGAAAAAATGACTCCCTTCACTTACGGGTAGAAATATATCCAATCTTTTCCTTCTATACACCTACTTTCAAACAATATTTAGGCATCGATATCAACTTGTTATATTCGAAAAACGTGTCATTGTATCAAATGTGGCTACGGTGGAAGACACATTTGGGGAGTTGGCAAATTACCTTTGGGACCCCGGTAAGATGCCTATATATAGAAGAGGAACATAATTTATTAGCGTCATGCTATGAAGCTGTCTTTTTATTTTCTTAGTCGCTTAGATTAATTCTGGAATCTCCCTCCCTTCTTCATTTTCTATATCTTCTTCCCTTGAGAGATTTGATTACTAGTTTGGAGTATTTGTAATAGTTTGAAGATGAACTCTCTTATTGATGTATGAGATTACAATTCTCCCTATCAATCCAATTTCCCTTCATTACCGTCAAAGTCTATCTCCATGCCTTATTTTATACCGCCTACTATTATGAGATGTCACCAACTTGTATACCTAAGCAGACTCTAGAAAATAATTTCCTAAAAGTAAAGCATTTTCATACATACCAAACACCTACATTATTCAGCTGAATTCTAACTTCAAGTCACCAAATTTAAGTCATATTCATATCTAATTTCAAGTAATGTACGATTATTCACCAAATTGTATACCTATCCAAACTCTAGAGAATGATTTTCAGATGTAAAACATTACTCCCTCCGTCCCAATTTACACTCTACTCTCCCCCCGACCCCACATTGTAGAGTTTTACGGGTACTCTTGTTGTACTTTCTTTCTAGTTTGTCTAAAAAAATGTCACATTTTTTTAGAATTAAAAATAATTTAACTCTAAATTTTCTTTTTTATCTTTAATGAAATAATTTATAGCTAAAAGAATGTCTAAGTTTTGTTTTAGACAAAATTTTCAAGCCTCACATTCTTTCTTAAATTTTATGTCAAGTCAAACAGTGTCACATAAATTGAGACAGAATGGTAGTTCAGGCACTAGAAAATCAAAAAATAAATTAACGGGGAGAATGTAACTTACCGACTTTACCCCTGGGTTTTGAACCATGGAATTTTTTCTCATATTTCTGTTGAGATCATGCCAAAATGAAGAAGAACAGAGCTGAAGTACGAAGCTTGCTGGAGAAGCTGTTAAAGGGCGCCAAAATAAAAATGTACACTATATATATATATATATTTTTAAAGTAGAGGAGGAAATGGGCTATTTTTAATCAATTGAAGCTTTTCGGCTCATTAATGAATGAGCTCAGTGGCCCAAAACCTCACTGCGAGCTGGAGCTGGATAAAATTGGTAAACAAATATCATTTTTTGTGGGGCTTGTGTCTCAAACGCATTGTTCTTTAATTTTTTGCCCTTTATATATGTGATCTTTAATTTTTTTTCCCTTACTATTTATTTTATAAAAATATTCAGGTATACTTTGTAAGACATAGTCTCTATATTTATTTTTCTTCGAAAACTAAATTTTTGCCTTGCGGAGCATAAATTATGTATGAATTAAGTTATGCAGCATAGTTTTATAGTAATATATTAAATTATGTTGAGTGTTGGAAATTATGTCTTATCCGACATAATTTGTGTGGATGTTATGATATATATGTTGAAATTAAACGCTAATTGTGTCCGTCGAAATATGAAATTACAATTTTTGTCATATTATGTTGAGTGTTGACAGTTATGCCTTATCCAGGATAATCTGTGGGTTGTGTATAATACATATGCCTAAGATAAATACTAATTATGCCTAGCGAAATTCTAATTATGGCGCGACAAAAATAATAAAGAACAAAATTAAAGTAGTCAACTTTAAAGGCTAAAAATTAAAGATCACCCCAAAAATAGGAACAATTGTGCGAATATCTCCACTGAGAGCTAGAGCTGGAGCTGGATAAAATTGGTAAACAAATATTAGACATTATTTTAAAAGCTATTAAAATTTAGCCACTCTTTTGATAGAGAAAAAAAGTTTTGAACAAAAATATATATAGCTAGAATACGGAACAACTCCAAAAGACAGTGCTAGAATTCGAAGAATTGACAAGCGGAACCCAAGAAATGATTCACGGGTTTAAAATCTTTTTGGAGTTTCAAACATATAAACGACTAACAGAGTTTAAGTTTTTGTAAATTTAAAGCCAAAAAATGATTCACGAGGTTCAAAATTTTTATTGGAGTTTCAAACTTCATACGAAGTTTAAATCTTTCTAAGTTCAGAATCAAAAAACTTATAAAGGTTCTTGCAGCGAACTGGTGGATTTCTTGCATCTCTTCTTCTTTTTTGTTTGTGATTATGGTGTTGAAATGGAAGTGTAATGGTAGTTGAATAGTGGTTTGTAATGTAAATTGTATACTAATACTTAATTGTATCCACATTGTATAACAGAGTATAACATCTACATGATTATACAAAATAAAAAATATATTATTTATACATTGTTTACATAAGTGTATATATAATGTATCAAAGTATATACAATGAGATATATATATATATATATATATAGATATATCATGTTATATATATCAAATTATTTGCCGTGATTATTAAAAATAATTATCTCAAATTATTTGTCATTTTAAATATTCAAGGCATAATGAATTTATTTTTCTCCATTTTATCATTTATCATTAATGAAAATAACACATAATAACGTAAATATTTAATGAAGAGAGATTATATGCTAGACATAAATAAGGGTAAGACAAGTCAAATACCTTTTCTAATTAATATTGACGGTAAACTAAAGAAGGATTAATAATTTGAGACGGAGGGAATAGATTTGAAAAATTGAAAAGGATTCTGCGTGGTTCAGGGTAGAAGGTGCACGGGTGGTAATTGTGGTGGAGCTCCGGTGTGAGACTGAAAAGGAGGAGGGTTATGATTGTAAAGAGAATTTTTGGTAGCAATTTGTGATAAAAAAAAATTAAAGAGATATCTAGTACTGATTTGGATTAACTGAACATAAATTAAGTATTAGCTTACTAAATTATTATAATTACTAGTGCCATCTAAAGAAGATCAGTTTTACACCGGATGTACATTGTTGGGTGATACCATGTACTAGAAAATTGGGGATGTCTAATTGGTTTTTTTTTTTATATCGGAGGTTAGTGTGATATTTGATGATGGGTGTTGCAATTATTGGTGGTTTGGCAGATTTGCAGGGGTGGTGAAATGGCGGTGGTGAATTTGGTGTTTCCGATGAGATGGTGGTGGTGGGGTGGTTAATTAGAGTTTAAATATAATTAATAAAAGGAAAAATCAAATGAATAAAGAAAAGAAAAGAAAAAGATTATAAAAATTAATTTTTTAAAAAAATCTAACATGGCGCTAATGGCGCGCAAGTGTGTTACACACCCTTGTGCAACTGGTTATATGTGTATGAGGGGTATTAAATTCACTTTTAAGATGGTAAGGGGTAATGATCGCCCTATCTCTTAGACCTCCCCTTGGCCAACCGATCTAATTTTCTCAGATTTGATGTATTTTTATTTTCTTGTATTTCTTAGATCTAGCCAGATTTGAGTTTATTCTCTATTTTTTAAAGTGTAAATACATGTATTTTGTATTTTCATCAAATATTTGATTGAATTTGACGGTATTCTTTATTTTTTTTTAGTGTAAATACAATGTAAGTAGGGTTTGTAGATATGATTTTTTGTTGTTTGTATATAATTTTCTTGAGTAATAACAGTGTATCTGAAAAATTATTGTTTGTATTCAAATTTACCCATGTCATTGTTTGATACAACGGATTTACGTTTTTGAGTACACCAAATACACGCTATGGCAATGAAATACTAGCCGACGACCTTGCTAATCGAAGTTTAAATACATTCAAATACAGTTCATACATTCAACCAGTTTCAGATCTAGTCCCTGCCGAACGTCGCAACGCCGACGACCTTGCTGATCGGAGCTCGAATACATACAAATATAATCAAAACAAAAGGATACATCAATATATCTCTTCTTGTATATAAATACACTAACATTTAACTCATAGCTATGAAATGTAATATCAAACGGATTGAACTAAAATTGAGCAGGTCAAAATGAATCTGCAAATGGGTCATTGCCCAACTCTGACCAAAGTTTACACCGACAAAAATGAGCTAAACAGTTGCTCACAATCCAACCCACCTAATTTGACCCGTCATTTTTACAATTCCAAACGTACAATCCATAACTCTACTAATATAAGAGAGATTTATACCATAAATAAAATGATAATAATTGCGTTATTTGTTAAACATCAAGACCAAATGAGCAATACAACATCAAAAGATACATTTTTATGGGTCAAGATTGAACATTCACGAGTAAAGGATGGCCATTACCACAAATCTATTTGGGCTGCTGATTTTTTATGAGTTAACTTGGACATAACCCAAATCAGCTAATTATCAAAATCACTCTAGCAAACCCATTAAAATTTGAGCGGGTTGGGCGGGTTACATGGGTTTGTGTTGCCACCCGTAGCAACGCCATTGTGTCGTAAAGATTCAAGAAGAAACAATAAATACAGATAGTTACTTTGGTCATACAATTAGCTACATGAAACTCGGAGGAATCCAGTTCCATATACAAGTATCTACATCAACTGTGTTAGACACTATACAGTTTACAAGCTGGATAAACTAAATCTTCAAAATAATATATTTACTCAGCAACTGTAGAAAAATATATTTTAGAGAAAGGACAGAGAATCAGTGTTCTTTTGGTGTGACGTACATTGGGGAGAAATATAGCAGACTCAAAAGAAATCCATAGGGAGGTCCCAATCATCAGCGAGTTCTTTGATTTTCTTTCTTAACTTTTTTCCTAAAGATTTTTTACGGCTTCTGCCATACTCGGGCTTAGCACGCGTGTTTCTTAAGTTGCTGTAATCTTTCATTTCATCTGCAGAGTAAGCCATTTTCTGGGTATCCCAGACTCCCTGGCAAATATCATTACCACACTGTTAGAATAATAAATCATTGCCTGCCATCACATAGAACTTTGAAGAAAGGGAAAAGGGTCAAATTTGCCCACAAACTATGTTTTATATGTTTTATGGAACACATTTGCCCTCCGTTAAATTTTGGGATCAAATATACATTCACCGTTTGCAAACTTGTTAAATTTGCACTAGTTTGGACGGAAAGTTGACGTGGACGCCACGTTGGATTCACGTGGAGGACAGTCAAACACATGCCATGTGGGACCCACACCAAACAACCGCCGCTCCACCGCCATCGTCGATGAGCCGCCGCCCTTCACCCCACTACTCAAAACCACAGTTACCACACCACATCGCCACCCCACTGCTTCAACAACCAAACTATCCTGTACCATCACAACCACCAACAAACACTCCTCCAGCAACCACAACCACACCACCATCGTCTCCGGCGAATCACAACGACACAACCAAATGACCCCTGTACCATCACAGCCACCAACCACAACTCCTCCGGCCACCCCACTGCTTCAACAACCGTCGCGTTTCCAGATCTTATACATATCAGAAGGCGCGATTTTCACGGTTACGGTAGTGGAGTTTCACCGCTGATACACGTCATTCAAACGGACGGCGAGGTGTAGAAAAAGATAATGCAGTTTTTGGTTTCACGGTGAAAATCGGATGGCGGTCACTGTGAAACTACACTTTATGACGAACGACGAGGTGTAGTGGAGTTTGAATGACCGCGATTTTTTGTCCCTCTAATCCCTCCACTACACCTTGCCGCTGTTCGACCTTCCAACCAGCGGTATCGTCTTCTTCACCCCATTTTACTTTTCCAAACCTCTTTCCAATTTGTTTTTCCTGCAACTCTTTTTTTTCTTAGCTATTTTATTTCTTTTCAATCAACTAATTTTGCCAGAGGAGTGTTTGGGGGGGGGGGGGGAGGGAAGCTCGCCGGAGTAGTGGGGGGGGGGGGTGGGTAGGGGGTGGACGAGAGGGTGACGAGGGGAAGAACAAAGAGAGGGGAAAGGGTTAGGTGGGTGGCTGGCTTGTGGAGTTGGTGGTGGTCTGCTGGAGATGGCAGTGGCGGTAGTTTTGGTGGTGGTCTGCCGACGTGGCTCCAACATGGCGTCCACATCAACTTTCCATCCAAATGAGGGCAAATTTAACAAGTTTGCAAACGGTAAGGGTATATTTGATCCCAAAGTTTAACGGAGGGCAAATGTGTTCCATAAAACATAGTTGGAGGGCAAATTTGACCCTTTTCCCTTGAAGAAAAATACCAAAAGGGAAACAGTTACTCCATTAACTTTGATAAATCGACCATGAACACTCCAAAGTACCTTTGTAAGTCTCTGTAGGCGTGAGGCTGCAGTTTCATGGACAACAATGGTATCTGATAAAACGTCGACCACATCCTCAATAAATAGACAGTAGGTGCTCACCTGATATATAAACCAGGTGCAAATGTCAAGCATGCAACACACTACTTTAGCTAAAATGACAAACAGGAGGTCAACAAGTAGCTGCAGTAAAATAAAATTAATTTGTATTAACCTACCAAGCTGGATGGTATTATGGATATTCCTAAGCAATCAAGCTCAAGAGATTCCACAGCCCCTGAGTTAATATTGAAAGTAT
Source organism: Anisodus acutangulus (assembly GCA_029783415.1). Taxonomy (NCBI): domain Eukaryota; kingdom Viridiplantae; phylum Streptophyta; class Magnoliopsida; order Solanales; family Solanaceae; genus Anisodus; species Anisodus acutangulus. The sequence goes on from CM056490.1 coordinate 52,007,696, forward strand.
AGCCACGAACCTACAGAAAAAGTAAACTAATCAAAATTAGAGTAATACAGATACTGGAAAAATGAAGCAGAGAATCACCTTCCCGATATTCCGTTGACGTGGAGTTACAACGTTGTACCCCACCTGTAGAAGAGATATAAGAAAAATGAAGAAAGAAGCAAAGGCTAAGAAAAAGAAAAGATAAATAATGAGAGGTGGCAATTCCATAAGCATTAAAGCACTCACTCAAATACACGCAAAACATGAAGATTTTAAAGAGGCAGAAAAGCCAGGGAAAGATAAATATCTGAGTTGAATACTTCATCATTGGGGGAAGAGCAAGAAGAATGAAATATAATGGATTGATATTCTTTTTGATGTCATGCTCAGCACCTTTTTAAGGTATATGTTTTGTCCTTGATACGTGAGCCCCGAAGGAGGCTCATATCGCTGACCAGGATGTGAGCACATGGACCAGCTTTATTAACAGAGAAAAATTATCAGTGTACTTGGTCAGGAAGTATCTTTTACTTGAGGATCCTTCACGCCATTCCAATTAGTTCGTAGAGGGGCCTGTGAGACTGAGAACAGAGTCTAGGAAGTTTTTAATGGAAAAGGATGAACTCCACTAGTAAATAACCAAATTGATCTCTATCGTTAACGATGTATACTGATTTGGTTCTCAAACTTCATTTTGTTCAGAAAATGTCCTCAATGTTCGAAATTAGTTTTTAAATGGTCCTGGACTTTACCAGCCGTGAAATGTGAATAGTATTGCACTTGATTTCATCGCTGGTAAAACAACTCTTCTTTTTGTCAGTACCACTGGTAAAAGTTTACCAGCAGTGAAATCAAGGATAATACTGAAAACATTTCAGGGTATAGCTGGAAACTAGGGAGAAACTAATAACCATTGAATTTTTCTTGTTATTAATTTAATTTTAAGTTCAAATACTATTCACATTTATCCGGAAATTGCCCTAAACTCACTGCCTTTGAGTTTGCGGGACAACAATCAATGTCAAACATAAACCAAACACTGTTCAAGTTTATATGATGCTAAACGGTTCAATGGAAAGAAGAGTTCTAGTTCAAGGACACAGTCTCTAAGTGGTTAACTGACCAGGAGCCTTAGAAAACATCTCGCAGGCACTCTGGGTATCAGTAATCCCCAAAGAAACCAACAAGATGTGAGAAAGCATACCAATGTCTGCAGTTCAACAAGCTTAAATTCATTTTCCATCACATGCTCATCCTCAACAAGTACAACATCTCCTACCTACAATTAACATTGAAAATACACTGTTAATAGTATCATAATCCGAGAGCAATTACCAGGCAGATTAGTTCACTAACAGTCCAGGATACGGAATATACAAATTTCGGAGTCAGAGAAAGGTTGAAAGCTGAAAACCCTGTAAAGGCACCCCCTAATGCCAACCAGATATAGGTGCATGATTTCTACCTCATTTGGAAAGAATTTCAGGATGTTTTGATGAAGTGGAGATTTTAAGTAGTACTTCTTTTAAGGAAAAGCTCTTAAGCTTCTTAAAGGCAAAGTACTCTTTTAAGTTTAGCTCCTAATAAAACATAAGCAGCATAACCTATCTTCACTCATGCAATATTGCTTGACTTCCGCCCATTGTCCAAGATCCCCCTTCCCCACCCCACCCCCGGCCCAAGTGGGAGTTAACACAGTGTCTCATTCCTAGAGAGCATTTTGGAACTATGTTTTATATTTTATTTTCTTTTCTTTTGAACAGGGCTTTGGTTAGCAGAATTAGGAGGTCTGAAAGACTTGTTCCAATTTGTAAAAGCAACTAAGCAAGGTGGTATCCTGGAACTGCAAACTGCATTCTTTAAACAAGTCTAATATGATGATGAGATTGTATAGGCAGTAGGGAAACCATAAGCAGTCAAAACCTTGATATATTCTACAAATGTCAGATTAATGATCTAATACTATGTTGTACTAGTAAAGAAACAATCTTAAATGGTTGAATAACAAGCTTGAGATAGAAAAGTAGGCATTTGGGAGCTACAAATTTTACGTGCATGCAGTTACCTGTTTGATATCCTTCAGCAGAAACTTTTCCCCTTCACCAGAAAGTAAGTTTGGCCTCACTTCAACTAGGAAGACAACCCACTGTGGAAAAGGAAAATAGTAAATAAATCAGAAGATAGCACCTGTTACTGAAAACAAGCCTCTCAAAGAGCAAACATGTAAAAACTTGAATAAATAGACTTTTAATACTAGGAGGCCAGTCTATTAACAGTGTCCTAATCAGAACAGGCAGAGCCGTCGATGAAAAATTACATTGTATATACAACGTCAAAGTTATGTTTTTATGTATGTATAGTAGATGTTATCCCTTGGCTTCTTCGAATAATTTTTTTTATATATTTTGAATTCCCGAAAATTCTGGCTCCGCCCACTGATAATCAGAATGAGCATAATGTTTTTCTTTAGCTGAAAATTTCCTTAGGAGACAGATTAATTAGCTATTGCTACTATGTTATAACCTTATGAAAGCCGCAAACTTTTCATAGGTTGCTCAATAAACTTTGAATTGCAGAACAGGAAAGTAATAAATTCTCTAATATAAGATAATTTCAAGATAAAAAGGGCTTTCAAAATGTACAGAATTTATGTCCACCCAAAGCTGTGAAACAAAGCCCAAGCTGAGAGCAGATTGAATGCTGATCACTTGCTTCGCAATCAAATTCGACCTTTTCATCATTTGCTTCCTCCTCACAATTCCCTTTTCCAATTCCAATTTAGAATCTACATCAACAGAGTCCGCTCCACTTTTCATTATCTCCTGAAAGGTTTAATTACTTGAATGTATTAACAAAATAATTTTCTTATTTCTACTACTTCCTCCCCTCAAATTATTTGTCATGTTTACTAAAAATAGTTGTCAAATTGTTTATAATTAATTATTTTTTCTCCATTTTACACTAATTAAAATTAGATAATACATAAATAAAATAAATATTTAACGGAGAGATATTTATAGTAGGTCAAATACCCTCTTCAACTGAGCACGAAGTTTCAAAGATAAAGTAAAACTTTTGAATCTCGTCCTCAAAAATAAGACAGAGATATTTATGTTTTTATACGTATCTCGTTAAGCTTAAATTTAAAATTAAATTATTAATAAATAAAAAATTATATCATTCTTGAAGGACTAAAGTGTAATATAAATGGGGATGGAAGGAGTATTTTTTTAACGGCCTGTAACACAAAAAGAGACAAATAATTTGAGACGGAGGGAGTAATGAAAATCCATTTTTGGGGTGCAACAAGAATTTGTATGCTCAAATGATATCATCAAAGGGATTTTACTTCTTTACCCACCTTATTATCGAATTCAAGAAACCCAACGTCTCTATCATCATCAATTCTTGGAATTTCAGTTTCTTCTTTGTCTTTTATCCATAAAAAATCGTCGAAAATATCATACCCATCTGAACTACTCGATTTGGATAGGTCCCTTTTCGCTTTCCCAAACCGTATCCTGTAATTTGCAAGTTCTAAATTGCGATGTGAGTGAGGAATACCATGGATGGGTAGTGTTTTGTGGGTTAATTTGAGACCAAATGAATGAGGAAAGAAGGTAGTTGGAGAAAAGCAATTGCACATAGCGAAATGAAGGAAGCTAAAATCTGATCCTCTCGTCAGTCATGGCAGTTCTTTTCATTGTCGTCGATGTGAACTCATGAAAATTCTGGTTCCCCTACAGTTATCGCATCTCCGGTATCCTCTAATCAAGCTTTATCGGAAAAGGGTAAAAAATAATGCTAACTATGAAAAATGACTTATAAATATTCTCTTCACCTTTTAATCTAAAAATATAATTTGAAGCGTTACCGTTTTTCACAAAAAATATTAAAGAAACAATAATTTTCGAACTGGTTATAGGAATACGAATTTTGTGGAATTAATCCATATTAAATTTGGATAAATTCTTACGCCCAAATCAAGATCAAATTATTTAAGTACAAGATATGGATTTAAAGTAAAGTACAATTTTATTTGGCCTTAGAACATTGAGTTGGTCTTTAAATAATGAGCATGCTCCATTAGGCCAAGGCTCACGCCACGTGTCAAATGACGTAGCGCGCCAAGTCAAGTCAAGGATCAATAGAATCATGTTACGTGTATAAGTGACATAACATGTCAAGTCAATACAAGAACCAATCAAATATCGCCAAGTTTTCAAATGACATAATTCAACCAATCATATACATATCCTAGCACTCCCCCACAACTATAAATAGGAGTTTTCATAAAGCTAAAATGAGAAAAAAAGAAGAATCGAAGAAGGAATGATGAGGTATCCATAGATTCTTGAATGCATTCGCATATCAAGAAGATTCAGAAATCTTCTGCATATCACGAAGATCCATAAATCTTCTACAAATCGAGAAGATTCATAAGTCTTTCGCAAATTAAGAAGATTCACAAGTCTTCCACATATCAAAAGGATTCATAAGTACGCATATGAGGAAGATCCATAAGACTTCCGTGGAAGAAAAAAATATACATAGAGAAGCTCTCATTTCCAAAGGTGATCAACAAGTCTTCCGCATACTAAGAATTCTTCGTCTCCAAGTGGTGAGCCGCAAGTCTCCATACCTTCACATTTATGATTAAAGTTTGGCTCCGCATTCGTGGTGAAATTACAATAAGTAATCCGTCGATTTAAGAACAAGCAAAGCCCTTGATTGACGGTCGTGAGGAGAAGAATCAGATGACATTTTTTATTTAAGATTTTATAAAGATTATAACCCCCGCACAAATCTTTAAAATCAAATATTACTTATTCCTATATTTTCTTGTCTTGATTATTATTTTTCAGCATCGAAAAAATAATTGTTACACTTGTGTTCTTCATAACTACTTTGAATACAAAAGAATCAAGCTAAAATTCATTTTGTTTAGCTTTCTCAGTTTATACTTTCTCCTATTATAGCATCTATAAACTGAAAATAAAAGTAAAACAAACGAAGAACATAATTTTTGATGTCCCGACTTTCAATTTTGTTCTACTAGAATTCAAAGATATAACACTTAATTGTCGGTGGTATTGGGTAGTTAATGAAAAAGGGTAATGCATTTTCTGGTGTGTAGTAAATTTTAGAAGAAGAAATGGAGAGGAAGAAGAGAGCTAAGGTATTTAGACATAAGTTTAGAAAGAAAACGAGGAAAGAAAAAAATGTAACACTAATTAAAGTGAGAAAGAACAAGAAAAACGATGATCAGCAAGAAGATGAAGATCGAGGGGGTGGTTGTGAATTTTCTTGTGTGTTAGTATAACTGTTAACATAGGTTATTCTTTCATGTCAGAAGCAATTGAGAACACGCGCTTTGAAAGTTTTTTTTTTTTTTGATAATTCAGGTTTTCAGGCTTGCGCCTGACTACTTCACTGGTATTACTCAGACGTCCTGGAGGTAAAGTTTTTACTTTTTAAGATGATGAAAAATGTGTTTACGTTGGAAGACTTTTGGCCACTCACGTATTTTTCAGGAAAATATTTTATAGAAAACATTTTTCTTCATACCAAACACATTCTAACTGTTCAATGAATATTCCATCGTCCCAATTTATATAATATAATTTAATTGGACATAAAATTTTAAAAATAAAGAATTTTTTTTAATCTTATGATGTAAAACAAGTCAAAGATATTTGTGTGGTTATAGATCATCTCGTTAAGCGTAAAATATAAAATTTAAAATTAAATTATTATCAAATAAAAAATATATCATTCTTTTTTAAATTGATTAAAAAAAATTGTGTCATATAAATTGGAACAGATGGAGTACAAGGTTAAATTAAGGTCTCTACATGAAAATTATTTTCTAAGTTTAAAAGGCTTTCTATGTATTTGGCCTAAAAAGTACTACTTTTACTATCTTAATCTTATTTTATTCATAAATTATATTTTAATCAATATTAATTATTTTTAAGTTTTTTATAATTAATGAAATAAAAATAATTACTATAATCTTGATTTTTTAAAATAATAAATATCTTGAAAAAATATTTTAGTAATCTTAACGACTTTTACGAGAATGGCAAAAGCAATTCAAACAAATTAAAATGGACGGAGTGATTATATTTCTCAGCTAAACGGGAAACAAGAATAGACAACTAAGAGCCAGTTTGAAAAAGCGATTTTGAGGCCAATTTTTTTTTTTTGAGAAAAAATACTTTATTTTGTTATTTGAGGTATTTGATAAATTAGTAAAACTGCTTTTAAGTAGAAAAATAAACAGTTTTTCTGCGGTTGGGGAGAAGCATAAAATTTTTGCTTCTTGAAAAAGCAGAAGCAGAAATTTATTTTTTTCTAGACAAAAATATATCTATCATAAATACATATTTATCAAGTATATCCCTTATTAATTCATTAACTTATAAATAATAATTCTTTATTTTATTTTACGTTATATTTTTGTGTTAAATTTTAATTTGTGGAATAATTTTAAATTTTATATTGGTTGATGTCTTTTACTATATTTAAATCACCATGTTGATATTTTATTAATATTTAATATTTTTTTGGTTTATCTATGTATTATATTAATTTAAAAAAATTAATATTAACTTTAAAATCTTAATTAAATAAAGATAAAAATGTAATTAACGTCTTTCATATCGATATTTAAAATAGTTTCTCTCTATAAAATAATTTTAATAATAAACGTTCATTAATATTTGTCCTTTTTAGTAATTTGACACTCAAAAATACTTTTTAAAGAAGATTATCCAAACACAATTTGCTTATAAAAAGCACTAATAAGTAATAATCACTTCTCAAATTAATTAGCCAAACACAAACAATTTATCACCAAAAATTTAAAAACACTTTTCAAAATAAACAGTTTTTAGCTGGCCAAACATGCTCTAAATCAAGTCCAATAAAACCATAACTTTTTTTTACATCCCTTACAATCTACTACTACATATTGTGGGTTACAACAATTGTAGGAAACGAGAAGTAAGTAAATATTACAAATTGCTAGAAAGGATAAACTAAATATTACAACAAACTGGAATCAAGAACGATACAAACTCCTTGTGATTTGCTGAGTCGAGTGATGACACTCTATCTTTAAGAAAAGATTGCCCCGTTTATATTCTTTTTACGGTGTCGGACAATAGTCTCCCAAGATACAACAACAACTTAACAAATGAGCAAAGGAAACTCAAGTATTACTCTTGAAGAACTTTGAATATAGAAAACTTGCTTGAGAGGAAGAAGAAGATTTCAGAAAAATATCTTAAGTGTGTTGAACAATTAAGTCAAAGGCCTCAATTTATAGTGTAAGGAGATGACCCCTCAACTAGACAACTAGTGACCTTCAATAGTCATGTAATGACACTTATTGAGGGGTTACATTCAGCCAAATAATGGCTGAATTCACGTGCTAAATAATGGAGATTCAATGCTTCAAAACCAGCCCAAAAGTCAGAACTTTCCATCTTCCCGTCGCAGCATTCTGCCTCCGAAGCGCCGCGGCTCCAGTGGCTGAACTCCCAATTAGCGCCGCAGCGCTACCTAGGAGGCGCTTCGGCGCCTTGGCTCTGACGGGGTTGCGCCGCGGTCCTTCGCGGCTCCGTGGCGATTTTTGACTCGTTTTATCTTACACTTCGTACACTTCCTCCTTCGTTTACCAACGTGGAATACTTGTCATTTGGCCAATAACCGTCCATCATTCTATGTCTCAAACGTTTCACTTACGTACCAATATCTCTTTCACTAATGAAATTTGCGATACTTGGCACTACGTGTGCATGTGTGTGAAAATGATATTTCCGACGTGCGAGACCCCAATTGTTCGAGTCATAAATAATGGGATAAACTTAATTTCACATTAGTAAATTAAACATAGTACTAGTAGAGATTAGATAATGCAAAAAACATTTCGCGCTTAAAAAAGAAAAATCAAATCTTGGGCACTAGAGATAGCATTGTTGTTTTGTCATGCTCCACACATCCATGTCCAAAAAAGATAAACCCACGATCCCCACGTGGACAAAATGCGACCTCTGCTGACACTATAAAACAACAACCCTTTACTACTCTTTTCATCAATGGCATCTCTATTTTCCCCTACTACAACTTTCCATCAAGACCCAAACCTCTTTTGTTTCTCACCCTTAAGACCCATTTCAAATAGCTACTATTTTTGGTCATGCACTAACCATTCCAAGAAAAACAATACCATTACATGCAGTTCTTTTGTTAATGAAATTTCTGTTAGTTTAGACAATTCTTTGTCTCAACTCCCAGTTTTTCAATCTTGGTATGCACAATTTCAAGAATTACCTGAAACACAGAGATCGGGGTTGTTAGTTTTTGCAGGTCTTACTTGGATTTACTTGACTGCTAGACCTGGAGTTTTAGTTGGTGCTATTGATGCATATATTTTGGCACCTATTCAAGTGGGGTTGGATAGTTTGAGTGGGAAAAGGAGTTTTAAGATGAAAGATTTTTTGATTGGTGATAGGTTGGGAGAGGGTTCATTTGGGATTGTTTATTCTGGTGTTATTGTTCCTAAGAATGTTAATTTGGATGAAAATGTGAGGAAAAGAGGATCATCAGTAAAATCCCTTATTGCAGATTCAAGATTCAAGGAAAAGGTCATTCTTAAACAGGTAAAATGCTGTACTCCCTCATCTCAAATTATTTGTCACTTTTTTATTTTACACTCCCTTAAGAAATATTAATTAGGAGGAACCTTATTTATGTCTAAATTATAATCTATTTTCAGTAAATGTTTACTCTATTTATGTGTCATTTACACTAATGACAATTCTACAAAATAGGAAATAAATAATTAATTGTGCCTTTAACTTGTAAAACGACAAGTAATTTGAGACAACTAATTTTAGTAACCACGACAAATAATTTGAGACGGAAGGAGTTTTATTTATCCTTATAACTCACCATTTATGAGCAATATTTGACTGATTTGGCTGCATATGTTGTATCACTTGTATGCTTTTGAATTATCGTCCTTAAGCTGAACTTGCCGTAGGAATTTTGTTGGGTTCAAAACACATAAGTAAGACACAGTGGAAGTTTAAAATATTTTGTTTCTTACTTATCCTAACAATACTTTCTGGTATGGTTATACAACAATGAAACTTGTAACATAAAACATTTACTTACAAGTTAGTATTATCTGGAATCTTTATCTACTATAAGGTGCACATGCGATTGCCCTTCCGATTGCAAGCTCCAAGTTTCAATGTACTTCTCTTTCGGAAAGCTAGGAAATTCGGCAGAGGTTCGAGAATAATGCCTCTATTTATAGTTGAAAAATAGGTTAAAACCAGATTAGGGTTTGAACTTGGGCTTGGCCTAAAAATTGAGGCAGAGGCTCCGCGGCGCTTGACATGCGCCTGCACTGCGCCGCGGCCCTAGGTATGGGCGCCGCGGCGCTCGACTTTATTTTTCATGCATTCTTAATTAAATTCAAAATCCAATTTTGACTTAATTAAAATAATCATTATTCATTTAAATGTCTTGATTCCAAATCGAACATTTTAATTACTCTCTCAATACATCCTTAGATCGAAACGGACAATCGACATAGTGTGACCCTACAAGCCTTGTCATATCGACATTAATCAAATTAAGGTCTACACAGAACTCCTAGACGGCGTCGGAAGACGAACTCAATATGTGAAGTACGTTTCCACGAATTTAGTAAACTTAACCTTTATGTGGTAAGATAAAATCCTTTCATTCACGACACACCCGATCAAGCTTAGGATTTGTGAAGTATCTATCCAAATGGCTTAATCATTGTATCTCATCTATATTAGTTGACAACTAGACCATATTCTAAACATGTCTATTGCGTTGGCCAACGACTTAGTCAACCTAATATCACTGAGAATCCGAGTGTTCTCTCGAATATACATCCGAAGAATGAATCCTAATCTTGGCTCAATTACCACCTTCAATCCACATCGTAATATACCCAATACAAGTTGTATCTCAACCTATAAGGCATTTGAGTTTAGGACGGGATCAAAGTACATTACTTTGTACAAGGCGCGTATTGACCTCAAGTCTAAGGATTTCTATCTCCCACACGCTGATCATGCTTTAGACAAGTATAACAAACAGTATATCAGCAGGGTATACCAATACTTCCAAAGTATCCATGTGTCCATCACGAGTAGCCATTACTCGTAGCAGGTGAGACATACTGTTGGGTATTTTTCGCTCTATGGTACTTTATAAAGCAGTACGGGAAGTATTTAACTATTACAAGTATTCGAAAGGATAAATAAAGATTTCAATAATTCAACATGGAATTTGAAATTACAATCGTTACATAAGTAAAAACTGGAAATTCCAGTTTTGTAGAAGACGGAAAAATGTAAATCGTTTTTGCTGAGTCGAGTGTGGCACTCTGTCCTTAAGACAATATTGCCCCGTATGTATCCTTTATACGTCCTGGACAATTTGTCTCCCAAGATAAAACAGCAATGGAACACTTGAGCAAAGGAAACTCAAGAGCTACCGTGAAGAATATTGAGTAACGAAATGATGCCTTGGAAGGTGTAGGAAGAAACTGTTTTTGTTGTGTATTTTAGGTACCTTTGTTTCTTTGCATCTCTTCTTGTTTTTCGTGCATATGTCTTAGTCCTCAACAATGGTGTAATGGGGTGTTTATATAGGAGAGGGAGTGGCTGTTTATCGCCTGAATCGCCTCCATAATAGCCAAATAATGGCCATTATGGAGGTAGTAAAGTCACCAACATAAATGGGAGAAAGACCAACTGCTTTGGCCATTATAGAGGAGTAATTCAGCCAAAATAAATGGTGAATTGAGAGCTTGACGCTTCGCTCGACCGCCGAAATTCCAACTTTCGAAAACTTCAGGACCAAACTGTACATCTTGAAACTTCAGGGACCAAACTGTACATATTGAAACTTCAGGATCAAATTGCACAACCGAAAGAATTCTCGTCCAAATCGCACATCTGAAACTTCGGGATCAAACTGCATTTCGCAAAGTTTTCGCCCAAAAAGATAATATCGAAGGCCCACAAATTTCACAAACCCACATGGACCCGAGGACCCGTGAACCCGGACCGGACGGGCGGGCGGCGGCGGGGCGCGTGTGGTCTTTCCTTGGACCGAAGCACATCCAGGTCCTCCCTCCTTTAAACACATGGGATACCCTGGGGTCTCAACCCCCAAACACATTTCGAGTCTTATATCCACAACACTTCTTTCTTCCTCTACCGATGAGGGAGAATTGCACACAATACCCCCCTTTCCATCCTTCAAACACCTTACTTCGTGGACCAATATCTCTTTCATTTCTCAATGAAATTTGGCGATTCTTGGCCCTACTGCTATTCACGCATTTAGTACATCATGCATGTAAAGAACCTGATTCTCCAACATACGTAACACTAGTGTTTAAGCCGTTAAAGTTGGTCGGTCGCAACTCCCGCCAAAGGCAAATTTCCAACAATCCCTCTTGAAAGAGATTTTGGCGCACTCACATGGTGTCTTTTTCATTTCGGCAATATTTCAATGACCGATGTTGCATAAGGAGAGGTAGCCTCGACTTTGAACCTTCCATAGTTGAATACCATCGGACTTACTTATCTGCGGTGAACGTGATGTCTTGAACCGTCGGTGTTTAGTGTAAGCCAAGACAATGATACCAACACAACAAATTCCCTTACTCTCTTCTTCGTAATGTTTTGTCCGCTTTGGCCATGGACAACGTCTTGGATTCTTAAGTGCGTTCATATTGAGGCGTCTGCCCTCGCACTTAAATAGGTGGTCTCCTACAAGGTATCTGCTATACCCCACTTCACAAGTGTTAGGAACCATTAAAAGTTTCCCAAAAACCTAACCTCAACTGGCTGAGGAGCATTACAGGTTTTGAAAACTTAACCTTTACCCACACCGCAGATAGCACTTAAAGTCTATCGCGGAACGGCTTTGGATTTGGTGTTTCTTTTCGTAAATCATTATCCGAAGTGCTCATGCTCCTTGAAGCGATCAATGAACCTTTACAACTTAGTTTTCCCATTGAACCAAATTACCGGGATCTCGGTTCGTAAGGTTGGGTTTCCACCGTATTGGTCCGTATATTTTGGGTTTTAAGCCAATTCCCTAGACAGCGTAACACTTGATCTCCGGTAGTCCCTTAGTTAGTACACAAGGATGTGACACCCGTGATGATCAATCGCCATACGATCTTATGTCTCTTGAGATCCTCGACAGATATGTCCAGACGCCGTCATCCGTGTCCTTCCTAAAGCCGACGGCCAGCCACGATGTATAAGCTGTTGAAGGCGCAGGTTTCTCCCAATAAGGGACGTCCTCTAAAGAGCCGTGAAGTTACTCAACTTCTTTCATGCTTTGTATAAAGCGATAAACTCCGATTCCATCATGAATCGGCCGATGCAGGTTTGCTTAGAGGGTTTTCCAAGACCCACCATACACATTTACTTGTGGCTTTGGTGTTCTGATATCCAGGTTGCATCACTGTGTTCTCCCAGAACCGCTGGACATCCAGAATACTATAATCCGTAGATGAGCGAATAATTCAGATATCGTCATATCCGACTTAACGCCTTCTATTGATCATGTATTAAAATCATCAGTGAGCCTTAGTTCAATCGATCCGATTGTAGGACGATACCAGTCGGTTGTAGTGTGTACAATACATTGAACTACACGTGACCTGAGCATATCGCTTCCTTGTCTATGGGTGCACCATGATTCCAATCGATTCTATGATTCATATCCATTGGTGGCTTCAACGAGACTCACAACTATAGGCGGTCAGTTAGATATCTTAGAAATCCAATTCCTAAGATGTCATCTCGTGATACACATATCTTTCATATCGAGACTTTGTTTCAATATGAGTTTCACTCTCGCATCGTTGGTTTTCCAACCGTTGGCTTTCTAACCAGAGTTAATGTTTACGTGGTCGATTCATTGTTTCTGCTTTATCTCGAGACTTTCAGGACCAAAATGTTAACATTTCAGGGACCAAAATGAAAGTTGAAAGAAGCCCAACAGCTCAAAGAAACCAATCTCGATCCTCTTCTTCCAACTCTCCTATTGGGAAGGTTAGTTCAACATCCATGCCACGTAAGACTACAATGGCCCTGGATGTTAGGCTACTCACAGGGGAGCACATTTTACAACCCAAAGGTTCTTTTCAGGAGGAAGATTAACCATTACACATGTATGGTTCTATATATGGAATTTATTTCTCTCTTTAGCTTCTTTCCAAAGTAGCGCTTTTGGAGATAACAATTATTTGTTAATTGTCCATGGTTCGTTCTTAACCATACAAGCTAGAAGGTCCGAACAAGTCCTTGTCCCCTCTTTGCTCTGCCTTGGTTCAACATCTAGAATCCCCGAGTTCTGCAGATCCGGAATATTAAGTTCCTGGATAGCCAAAGAACTTTCGAGTCTGTAGATACGAACGCCCAGCCTCGGACAGCCAAAGCCCTCGCGGGTTCTTGTTAACCTTGAGCAATTACTCCTTTTTCCTCTTCAAGGAAAGTTATCTTATAAGAATTCAGCATTCTTTGACGCCAAGAGGCGATAAGTACTACTGTTATTTACAGATCCAGTGGATATGTAATCTACAGTCTTAGGTTGAACTTGACCTGTTTCGGTAGTCCAACTTTTAACAAGCCACCCCACATCACAACTTTTGTATGTGAGATCCTTTCCATGTCTCACACGGAGAGTTATCCTTATCCTTATGCGGAGTTCTGTTGAGAATCACATTAGCGGTAAGGATCGCCTTGCCCCACATAATTTAGGCGTACGGGTTTGCGCTTGGCTAACACCGTTAGACTGAGGTGAGTAATGAACAGTCGTTTAATGAACGATGCTTCACATTCTCCCCCTCTATCACTATGAATTTCTCAATCCATAGGCTTAGTTGATTTTCAACTTCTGCTTTGTAGCGCTTATCCGCTTCAACAACTTCATCTTTGCTTTTTATCAAACAAAGGATTCCATACGTTGTATCATCATCAATGAAGATCACAACGTACTTGTCTCCCCCCTCCATTTTGTATAAACTTCAAATCACCCAAGTAGGTGTGACTAAGTTCTAGAGGAGCGGTGCTTCTTTCGCTATTCCCTTGACGGAATTTGGAAAGGTGATTTTGCCTCTTCGCCTACCTCACATTTATTTTGAGGGTTTATGTCGAAAGGATGCAACAATCTCAACATCGTTAGTTTTTGAATGACTTGCTATTTAACGTGTCTTAATCTATGATGGCATAGATGCACGGATTACAAATATATCATTCATTCTCTGCACGCATCTTGTACCATTCTCAGTTATTACAGACCTGTTGGAGTAGTATCAAACCAGCTTGACCAACAACGTCCCTTAAACCAAGTTAGGAACATGTAACACCTCTTTTTAGAGTGATATCATTCCTTGAAGTCCTATTGAGGACAAACTCTCCAACCCCTTCTATTTTAGAGGTGGCGTTGCTTCACATGAACAACTTCTTGCCCGTGGTTAGGCGTAACCTGATCATATGTGATCTGGATACTCGCCCACCGCAGCTTGCTTTGCATCGAGTGTCCAATTTCTTTTCGCCTTTCTTTAGGCCTTGAGATCATTTGGACACTGGAAACTCTGGCCCACCTTACTAGGTGTCCATTACTTTTCTTATGAGATGAATTCGGGTCCTACTCCAGTCGCCCGGAGGCTTTATATGACCGAGTGTCCAATATCATCATATCAAAAAGAATTTTGGCCCACTCCAGTCGCCCGGAGGCTTTATATGACTGAGTGTCCAATATCATCCTATGAAGGATCTTCTGCCAAATAATATGACAGGCTCAACGTCTTTAACTTTTAGACTTCTTCCGTTATGATTGGTGCCCAGATAATTCTTGGCGCTTACTTAAGAGTGGTAACAGTTTTCGCACAGTTAGTGGATCTCTTTCCATCGTATGTGCGAACATACTTTACACACTTTTAATAATTACACTTAAAAGAACGGATCTTTTTAAGTTGCTTTACAATCCAATCTTTAAACGGAAAAGAAGATGTGATTAAACTTCTGATTTTTTTTTAAAGCGTAAGGAATATAAATTACTTTTCATATTCCTCCTTACTTTAATCCATTTTTAATCAGACATCATTTAATCTTTATTCTTGACAAGTAAGAAAAATACTCATCATCTAATCTTTATTCTTGACAAGTAAGAAAAATACTTATCCCAATTTCGGATTCTGGCTCACTTCAGTCACTTCATCGATCGAGTGTCCAGCCTTTCTTACCATTATTCGGATCTTTGTCCGGGATAGATACAGCCTTCTGCCGCAAGATAGAAGTACATCTTCGCCTTCTCCTCTTGTCCCAGTTGACATCCTCAGGCTCTCGAGAGCGCTTGTTCCCACCAGTTTTGGTAGCGCTGACACGATGAACACGTTCATCATCATCACTCTCTTCTACCAGAAAACCATTGCCATATTCAGATTTGGTCACACAACTTTTGACCGACATCTTTCGAATACTAATAGTAATACTATACAAATATTGTCTTAAGTTATTGGGTATTTTTCGCTCTATGGTACTTTATAAAGCAGTACGGGAAGTATTTAACTATTACAAGTATTCGAAAGGATAAATAAAGATTTCAATAATTCAACATGGAATTTGAAATTACAATCGTTACATAAGTAAAAACTGGAAATTCCAGTTTTGTAGAAGACGGAAAAATGTAAATCGTTTTTGCTGAGTCGAGTGTGGCACTCTGTCCTTAAGACAATATTGCCCCGTATGTATCCTTTATACGTCCTGGACAATTTTTCTCCCAAGATAAAACAGCAATGGAACACTTGAGCAAAGGAAACTCAAGAGCTACCGTGAAGAATATTGAGTAACGAAATGATGCCTTGGAAGGTGTAGGAAGAAACTGTTTTTGTTGTGTATTTTAGGTACCTTTGTTTCTTTGCATCTCTTCTTGTTTTTAGTGCATATGTCTTAGTCCTCAACAATGGTGTAATGGGGTGTTTATATAGGAGAGGGAGTGGCTGTTTACTGCCTGAAAACTGCCTCCATAATAGCCAAATAATGGCCATTATGGAGGTAGTAAAGTCACCAACATAAATGGGAGAAAGACCAACTGTTTTGGCCATTATAGGAGGAGTAATTCAGCCAAAATAAATGAGTGAATTGAGAGCTTGACGCTTACGCTCGACCGCCGAAATTCCAACTTTCAAAACTTCAGGGGACCAAAGCGTACATCTTGAAACTTCAGGGACCAAACTGTACATATTGAAACTTCAGGGATCAAATTGCACAATCGAAAGAATTACGTCCAAATCGCACATCTGAAACTTCGGGATCAAAGCGCATTTACGCAAAGTTTTACGGCCCAAAAGATAATATCGAAGGCCCACACCCATGGACCCGAGGACCGGAACCCTGACCGGACGGGCGGGCGGCGGCAGCGTGTGGTCTTTCCTTGAACCAAGCACATCTAGGTCCTCCCTCCTTTAAACACATGGGATACCCCTTGGGGTCCCAAACCCCAAACACATTTCGAGTCTTATATACACAACAATTCTTTCTTCCTCTACCGATGAGGGAGAATTGAACACAATACCACACTTTCCATGCTTCAAACACCTTACTTCGTGGACCAATATCTCTTTCATTTCTCAATGAAATTTGACGATTCTTGGCCCTACGGTTATCTACGTACTTAGTACATCATGCATGTGTAAAGAACCGGATTCTCCAACATACGTAACACTAGTGTTTAAGCCGTTAAAGTTGGTCGGTCGCAACTCCCGCCAAAGGCAAATTTCCAACACATACTACATCCTCTAAGGATGTGATGCAGACCACATGTCGACTTATCACATATCATCGATATCCCATTCTCGATGATCATTAGTCGATGCTATTTTAAGAGTTACGCTCTATCATTAATATCTCACTCTATTAATGACAACGTAAGCTCAAGGGATGCACATTAATGAATAATTACAAACAATCAAATAATTATTAAATAATTGCAAATGCCAAAATATTAATCTTATTAATAATACGAATGTGTTCAAGTACATTTGTCCCTAATGATGATTGTCTCTAGGACATATATACTTTCACTTGCGACGCCCGCTAATTTTTTTCTGTAAATTTTCCCTCGGTTTCAGTTTATACATCCGTGTTTGACTGGATATAGAGTTTAAGAAAGAAAGACTCTTGGCAAATACAAGAGTACTTTTACAACTTGATTTTAAACATTTTATGACATTAACATATCTATAAAACCATGTCATTAATTGTAAAATAAGAAGATTAAAGTTAAAAAATTTCAAGTATAAAAGGTGTTATTTTATTGGAACTGATTAAAAAAGGAAAGTGTCATATAAAATGAAATTTTGGGAGTAGCTATTTTCTGCCCTTATACTACCTAACCTTAAGTTTTTCAAGGTTTTAAGTAGTGAGTTCTTTTGTAGTAAATATTTTAGGCTTGATTATGATTATTGTGTCTTCTATATACTTTTATTCGTCCAACAGTCGTCTTGTTTTGTCTCAACGGTATATAGTTATGTTTGACTCCCTTTTCATCATTGTCAGTTCTTGAATATCGGGCTTATTTAATACTCTTCCTTTCCTAGCAACATTTTGGTTTGTTTTTCAATTTATAGGTAAAGATTGGTGTTCAAGGTGCTGCGGAATGTGGTGAGTTTGAAGAATGGTTCAATTACAGGCTATCAAGAGCAGCTCCTGAGACATGTGCAGGGTTTCTTGGTAGCTTTGTTGCTGAAAAAACTAACTCACGATATACTAAGGGTGAGAAATGGCTTGTCTGGAAATTTGAGGTAATTGAGCCATTTAAAGTACTTTTCCCACCAAAATTCCTTTTGTTTAGAACTATTCATGACTTTTTTGTGTCTTGAAAGTCAAATACAGGTCATCTGTCAGTTAGTTATTCACCTATTAGACTAGCTGCATAAACATATATTGTTCAGCATCAGTAGGAATACATTACATTGATTTCCCAGTCAAAGAAGAAACATACTTTTTTTTAATGTAGGACCTTCATGTGACAGGGAGATCGTGACCTAGGTGATTACATGAAGGATCGTGGCTTCCCCTTGAATATAGAATCTGTCATGTTTGGTCGTGTCTTAGAAGGGTTGGAGTCAATTAAACGGAATGCACTAATTATCAAACAAATCATGCGTCAGATTATTACTTCCCTTAAGAAAATCCATGACACGGGTATAGTCCATAGAGATGTAAAGCCATCCAACTTAGTGGTCACGAAAAAGGGACAAATCAAGCTGATAGATTTTGGGGCAGCAACTGATCTTCGGATTGGAAAAAATTATGTGCCTGACAAGGGGCTACTTGATCCTGATTATTGTCCACCTGAACTCTATGTAATGCCAGAAGAAACTCCAAAACCACCACCAGAGCCAGTTGCTGCACTTCTTTCCCCAGTTTTGTGGCAGGTATTTTTCTAATACATGGATTTATATTGCTTGTCACTCTTCCTTCATTTGTAAGCTTGAGACAGAAAATCATTCTCTGTGTAAGTATACCAAAAGAGGAAAATAGAAAGACTAAGGGTGTGTTTGTCATGGAGTTTTCCAATTTTCCCATATTTGGTTTTACAGGAAAATTATTTTCTTACTTATTTTCTTATATTCGAGCCGTAAACAAAAAATATTATTGTAAAAGCATTTGTATATAATCTAGACAAATACTCTGGAAGGTGGAGGTGAGGGTAGGGGGTTTGGGTATGGGAGCTACAAGTGTGGGGTGAAGATGACATGTGTTGGAGGGTGGGGAGGACACACTCAATGTGGAATGCCGCTTGTGGAACTTGTTTTCTCTACTTCCACTTGGGAAGTTTAACCACCCGAGCATGGAAAAATTGGAGAACTCCATACCGAACACACCCAAAATGAGGAAAATGATTTTCCTAGAAGTATCAGGGAAAACAAGTTTCATAAGTGACATTCTACTCCTCCCCATCTTCCAACATACCCCATCCCATAGCCCCGCCTACACCACCCCCACATCCCTACCCGCCATCCACACCCCTCATACTGTTTGCCCAGATTATATATAAATGCTTTTGGGATAATAATTTTTTGCTTACTTACCGAACATCAGAAAATAAATAAGAAAATTACTTATTTTCCAAGAATTGTTTTCCTGGAAAACACTTTCCTTCATACCAAACACACCCTAAAGCATGTGTCAACTCCGTTTACTACACTAGATTTTCAGTCTTTTGGAAGGAAACCTGACGGTGATGTTACTGCAGAGTTCATGTTTAATACTTATAGCAGAAAATCTCTGTTATTGCAGCTAAACAGTCCCGATCTCTTTGACACGTATTCTGCTGGAATAGTGCTTATGCAAATGGCAGTACCGAACTTAAGGTCTACAGCAGGCTTAAAGAACTTTAATTTGGAACTAAATGTAGTTGGATATGACTTGAATAAATGGAGAGAAAAGACTAGGACGAGGCCTGATCTCAGTATTCTTGATCTCGACTCTGGTAGAGGGTGGGATTTGGCTACCAAACTTATTTCAGAGAGAGGTGGGCGTTTATCTGCTGCTGCAGCTCTTAGACATCCTTATTTCCTTCTAGGCGGTGACCAAGCTGCTGCAGTTCTCTCAAAACTTAGCTTCTCAAAATAGGAGCACTCCTTGGTGATGCAAGTACGACATGTTTTTTGTGCTTGATACTCCTTTTCCTCCTTGTCCTGTTGATTCTTTTTGGTCGAGACTTCTTCTCGTTAGTATCTGGAGTTGTTAATGTGCATTAACAGCTGAAGTAGAGTTATGAAGTGATTCCAAAACCGAAAATAAAGAGAAGATGCTAACAGGTTTTTCCCTGCTATGCTTTAGCTCTTTCTGTTTGATGGCATTATGGCAAAAGTATTTAAAAGATCCAGAAGGAAATTTGTAGTTTACTCTTATTGGTAAGGTAAAGAAAAATAGAAAATCATACTCATTTACTTCTAACACTTTGTTGAAGGACAAGAAGAATTTTCAGCTTGTAGCAATCAAGTTATTTTCCCTGCACGGCGAGAGGGATCAGTAAGAAAAGAATAAAATAAAACAGATATAAAGTTCACCATTTGCAGAGCTGCAAGCAATTATACTTGTCTCTGGTTCATTATCTTTTTAAACAAAACATGACCAGTAACTGGACGGCGGAACTGTATATGAATTCTTGCGTGTATTTCTTATACAGTTATTTTGTTCTTAGGCGTTTGCAGTTCTTGTACAGTCACTTTCTAGAATATTCTCCATACTAATACGGACATGTATCCTTTCAGGCTGCTGCCAAAACCTCATTGAATTGGTGGCATATTTCACCATTAATGGTAGATTGAACATTGTACACAACTATTAATCCAATAAGGGTGAGAAGAGGCGTGTCCATCTCTGAGAACCATTTTGGATTCATGCCGGGGCGTTCGACCACATAAGCCATTCATTTATTAGGAGGTTGGTGGAGCAGTATAGGGAGAGGAAGAGAGACTTACATATGGTTTTCATCGACATCAAGAAGGCATACGACAAAATACCTAGGGAGGTTCTATGGAGATGTTTGGAGGCTAGAGGTGTACATGTGGTGTACACTAGGGCGATCAAGAATATGTATGATGGAGCCAAGACCAGGGTACAGACAGTAGGAGGAGACTCGGATCACTTCCTAGTGATGATGGGGCTGCATCAGGGATCAACTTTTAGTTATTCTTATTTGCCTTGGTGATGGATGGACATAAGCGACAAATTCAAAGGGAGGTGCCATGGTGTATGTTATTCGTAGATGACATAGTCCTGATTGATGAGACTCACAACGGAGTGAACGCTAAGCTGGAGGTTTGAAGACAGACTCTGGAGTCTAAAGGGTTTAGGCTGAGTAGGACCAAGACAGAGTACTTGGAGTGCAAGTTCAGCTACGGGAGCGAGCTGGAGACAGGCGAGGAGGTGAGGCTTGGTACTCCGAAGAAAGCACTCAGGTCATTCCGAAGAAAGGATTCAGGTCATTCCGAAGAAAGGAAGCTTCAAGTACCTTGAGTCTATTATCCAAGGGGGTGGAGAGATTGGTGACGATGTCACACATCGTATTGGGGTAGGGTGGATGAAATGTAGGCTCGCATCTGGAGTCTTGTGCGATAAAAAAGTTCCACCAAAATTTAAAGACAAGTTTTATAGGGCGGTGGTTAGACCGACTATGTTGTATGGGGCAGAGTGTTGACTTCGCACATCCAAAAGATGAAAGTTGCGGAGATGAAGATGAAGATGCTGAGATGGATGTGCGAGCATACAAGGAGGGATATGATTAGAAATGATGATATTCGGGATAGAGTGAGAGTGACCTCGGTGGAGGATAAGATGCAGGAAGTGAGGTTGAAATGGTTTGGACATGTGCAGATGAGAGACGCAAATTCCCCAGTGCGGATGTGTGAGAAGTTGGTTATGGACGAGTTCATGAGGGGTAGAGGTAGGTCAGAAAAGTATTGGGGAGAGGTGATTAGACGAGATATGGCGCAGATGCAACTTAGTGAGGATATGACCTTAGATAGAGAGTTGTGGAGGACACGAATTAGGGTAGTAGGTAGTCGAGCGTAGTCCTACTTACTCTTGCAAACTGGTAGTGGTAGTGTTATTGTTGTAGGCCGCTTAGCCTATCTTACTAATAGGTGCAATATTGCTTTATAGTTCCTTGTAATTTGATTTATGATGTTATGTGTTCTTTAGTGTACTTTGTTTAACTTATTTTTTACTGGATCTGACTTCTTTTGCTGTTTCTATGCTCTTGCTTATGCTCTGTCTTGAGCCGAGGGTCTCTCGGAAACAACTGCTCTACCTACCATGATAGAAGTAAGGTCTGCGTACACTCTACCCTCCCTAGACCAATGTTGTGGGATTTCACTGGGTATGTTGTTGTTGTTGAAGCTAATACTGCTAGCTAGGCTTGGGCGTTGAGCCAAGCCGAGATGGACTGAGCCTACTCTTCTTGTACTGAGGTGAGTCGAGCCCACACCAAGCCCAGCCGAGCAAGCACGAGCTGTCTCAACCAAGCTTTGGTTTGATATTAAGGAAAAAAACCCTGACTGGTTTGGTATTAATTAAAAAAATCGAATTGAAATAAAATCAACCCGACATTGTAATATGCAATTTTTAGAAACATGTTATACATAAAAAGTTATTATAACGTAACTTATAAACATTTGTTATGTCTTTTCATAGTTTGTCTTTTACCTAATAATATTGTCTTAATCATAAATGTCCATATCTTATTTTAGATCACAAATTTTAAATGTTTTTTTTTACATTATTAAATTTCGTACTCAATCAAACAACTTCACATATATTGGGCCGAAGGAAGTACCAAGTATACATGGTTTTTTGATGTTATAAGAAAATACTACTGCTAATTATGTAATATCGTTATCGCTTCAAATCACACTGTGTCAGCTTACTTAGAAAAGAGAACACCCCGAATTTCCTTCATTAGTCAAACAAGTCCTCATTCCAACTGACGAAGGTCGTCCCTTATCGGCTTTTGTTGGATGGTTGTTACATGTTTTATAATGTCCTATCGTGTTGTATTATTTTAATGAATGTAATATCTCAATAGATTGTATGACCATCCTTTATAATGTCACACATCAAAAATAATAAGAAGCTTGCAATAGTATAAAGAAAAAGTAGATTAGGAAAAGAAAGGTAGGAAGTGATTAACAGGATTATTAAGTACTCCCTTCTTTCTAATTTATACTTTGATTGAGCAAAAAGTAAGAGAAAAAGAAAGGTTGTGATTCAAAGTAAGCTATAGAAATTTATGTGGCTATAAATCATTTAGTTAACATTAAAAAGGAAAGTTTAAAATCTAATTGTTACTAAATTCAAAAAGACGTTATGTTATTCTTTTTTAGACTGACTAAAAAAGAAAAAATGTCATATAAATTGAGATAGAGGGGTAATAAATAAGTGAAAAAAGGTAATCACACCAAAACGGTCATTATATAAGATAACACTATTTATTGTTATGATAATAAGACACAATAAAATTTAATTAATAATCAAAATATATTTAAAATAACAATAGGATACTATCATTGTAAGGAATTATTTTAGTGTCTCTATTTTCTACGTTGGACCATCATCATAATAGTCTGCCTTAGAATCAAAGAAATCAGTGTCTTTACTTTTCCTATATAATAATTGGTAAAATGTCCAGGCAAACAAATCACTTCAATTCATACGTTATTACTATTATTATTCAGTGATAATTGTCTCATGACAATGCAAAAACGATAATGATTTTGCAGGCAGTAGTAGTGCGATTAGCTGAGTGTTAGATTGGCTTCTAAGATACGTTTAAATCATTAAAAAGTTAAATAGTCCTAATGAGCCTTTTCCCCACCCACTCACGTCCCTCCAACTTTGCTTTGTATATTTATGAAGTGTGGCAATCATATTGCTGATCTGAAGTAATTTTTTAACCATGGCAGTCGCTCGGCTGTTACTCTGCTATCTCATTCTCACTTCTGGCATCCATTTAATATACACTGTCACCGACCCCAGAGATGGTAAGAACTTTGTAACTAAGGGCCGTTTCAAAATAGTATTCGGTTATACATTGTTGGACTGATTTCTTGAATTTTTATTTGAAGATGAGTTTCCAGTAAAATGTTTTTTTGGCCAGTCCGTGTGAATAATTACGCTCTATGTCTTCTGGGAAAGAATATTTACCCGGTTTAGCTCAGTTTTTCCTTGATTACACATTTAACCACATTGTTTACCGTAAGTGTATAATGTTGTATACTGTGTGTATAAGCACTGTTGCGAAAACAGAAGTTGATTATGTGAATGTAAACTGAAAATATGGTTATGTAAGTGTAATATATTATGTTGGCTTGTATATTTTTGTAAAAATCCCCTTCTTTTTTTCCACTCATAAATTTTCTAACATTTTTTCAAGTTAAATGCATGTCCAAACACAATTTCAGCTTCCAAATACCTCTTTTTAAAAACATTTTTCAAATACTAGTACTTTTTTTTTCAAATGTCACATTTTTGGTGTCCAAATGCCTACTAGTTGCATACAGGTTCATGAAGTTAAAAACTATGTTGTAGCTTGCAATATTTTATACTTGTAGTTGTAGTCCAATGTTCTACTGTAAATAGAGATGTAATTATGGTATCATGAATAAGTCCAAACTTGGTTGATTGCAGTTACGATACTTCAATCACTGAAAGACCAGTGGGAAAATACACCACCTAGTTGGCAGAAATCAGATGATCCTTGCGGAACATCCTGGGAAGGTGTAACCTGCAACAACTCAAGGGTAACTGCATTGTGAGTATGCTCTTGTTTTTTATTTGTTATTTTTAGCCTCCAACATCTAAGGGTCGTTTGGTGTACATTCTAGTTAAATGGGAATTATATTGTAGAAATTGTTATACGATGAATAGTAATACATGAATTGTTATGCATGATTGCCTGATTTAAGGGAATTTCTGTCTTAAGATAGGTACTTTTATCCTCGTATTGCTAATACATTTATTCTTGTTCTATTCGTATAAAGTAATATATAGATTCTCGTACAAATTATAATTCAAGATTTAGTTTCCAATATTAAACTCTGCGTAACTTGTGCAAAGTTTAATAGCAAAAAACAAAATATTGTATTACTTGTACATCAGTTTACATTGATAACCAAATGCTGTATAAGTAGCATGAAATTTTATACAGAAAACTAAATTCTTTAGAATTCAAATCAAATGACTCCTTAGTCTTTGAAATTATTGTTTCACCAGCGAAGCGCTTGTTATTCATTGAATGTATTTATTATTTCTTTCAGGGGATTATCAACAATGGGACTAAAAGGAAAATTAAGTGGTGACATTGGGGGTCTCATTGAATTAATTTCCTTGTGAGTTGGTTTCTAAATCCAATAAACTTCTGTTGGATATTAGCAAGAAAGCTTGTATTGGTCACCATACTTTGTTCACTTCAGTAGCTACACTTGCATTGCAGAGACCTGTCGTTCAATCGAGGACTTACAGGTTCCCTCTCTCCGCGCATAGGAGACCTGCAGAAACTAAACATATTGTAAGACTATGAAAACTTGATTGTCTTGATTGTAAAGTGTATACCAGTTAATTCATCGTAGAATGATTATTTGATCTTTTTCTTCTTAGACATGCATTTCCTAAACGTCCCTATTTACGTTTCAGAATCCTCGCTGGCTGTAGCTTCAGTGGCAGTATACCGAGGGAATTGGGAAAACTTGCAGAGTTATCATTCTTGTAAGAATCTCTCAACCATATTAACTTATGATCGTTGTAGGTGTATCGTTAACTCATTCATTTAGCTATATGTCAACTTCTTTGACAGAGCACTAAACTCAAATAATTTCACGGGTGAGATTCCACCAACTCTTGGCAATCTGTCAAAACTCTACTGGCTTGATCTAGCAGATAATCAGTTAACAGGACCAATTCCTGTTTCAACCTCATCGAGTCCGGGGTTGGACCTTTTAAAAAAAGCAAAACACTTGTGAGTAAACTTTATCTATTCGAATTACATGCTGTTCTTAAGATAGAATATGTACCTCTTAAGGTCTGACTTCTACGTTATGTCATATCGCAGCCATTTTAATAAAAATCAACTTTCAGGCTCCATTCCGGGCATTCTTTTTAGTGGTGACATGGTGCTAATACATGTGTAAGTCAAGAAACTAAAGAGCTATTCACGTTAATCTTCCAACCCTCCTTCTAACTCTTTGCACTTGTGAAATGGCAGACTGTTTGATGGAAATCAACTTAGCGGGAGCATCCCGATTACACTAGGACTTGTTCAGACACTTGAGGTTCTGTGAGTAGAATCAACCGAATTTTTTTATCTTACCTTTCATATTACTTCACCTTTTTGTTTTGGATTATATGTTTGTACTCTTATCTTTTGTTGGTATTCATGTGACCTTACACATACAGTCGGCTCGATAGAAATGTCTTAAATGGTAGTGTCCCGTCAAACCTTAACAATCTCACAAGCGTTGTAGAGTTGTAAGTATACTTTTCCCCATCATTGCTCGTTCAATTGTCTTCTTGAAATTGATAGCTGGTAGACTGAAGTAGTTTTTTTCTCTTATGTTCTGTTTTTTTTTAGGAATTTAGCTCACAATGAACTGTCTGGCCCATTACCAAATTTAAGTGGAATGAATTCCCTTAACTATCTGTAAGGCTTGCATGATAATATTCAGAATTCTGATTTACCAAGTTGTTTCTCTATGATGAAGTGATATATCATTTTTTTCCAGGGACTTGAGCAATAATTCCTTCCATAAATCGGAGGTGCCAGTATGGTTCTCGACTTTACAGTCTCTCACCACTCTGTGAGTATTAATCATTTATGAATGCAACTATGAATTTCCAAAAAACATACGACAAAAATCTAAGTAGGAAGAATTGGTGTAATGCTCAGAGTCATTGAGTATGGCTCACTCCACGGATCAGTGCCTCAGAAACTTTTCGCTTTACCCCAATTACAACAAGTGTGAGTATCGTGATCCCAACTGAATAATATTCCACGTCTATTACCCACAACGAAGAGGTTGGAATGATCTTAATAACTTATGCAGGAAGCTGAGGAACAATGCATTTAATGAAACGTTGAACATGGGTGGCATCAGTGGCAGGCAACTCACACTTGTTGATTTACAGAACAACGAGATTTCCTCGATAACGCTTGGTTCTGGATACAAAAATACACTGATGTGAGATGGTTCATTTCTCCTTTTTGTCTATTATATTAGTATGTCATTTTTTCTTTCTCCTTGATTGCTTTGTGGTTATCCTCAGACTGATTGGTAACCCTGTCTGTGACACGGCCCTTGGAAACACGAATTACTGCCAGCTTCAGCAGCAATCAGCAAAACCTTATTCTACCAGCCTGGCTAATTGTGGAAGCAAATCATGTCCTGCCGATCAAAAAGTTAGCCCTCAAAGTTGTGACTGTGCTTATCCGTACCAGGGAACATTCTACTTTAGAGGACCTTCTTTTAGGGAGTTGTCAAATGTTAATACGTTCCATTCACTTGAAATGAGCCTGTGGGTGAAGTTAGATCTCACGCCCGGTTCAGTTTCTCTGCAGAACTCCTTCTTCAACATTGATGATTATCTTCAGGTGCAGTTAGAATTATTTCCACCCGCAGGAAAGTTTTTTAATAGATCAGAGGTTGAGCGGATTGGATTTAAATTGAGTAACCAAACTTATAAGCCGCCTCCAGAGTTTGGACCGTACTATTTCATAGCATCTCCTTACACTTTCCAAGGTATAATCACTGAGGTTTTTACAACTGTTAACTTCTAGTACAATATTAACTTAAAACTATAACTGTTTCAGCCGAACATGGAGAAACTTCTATTAGCTCAAGACAAGTTATTGGAATAGCTACCGGGTGTACCATCCTGGTTCTCTTGCTTTTTGGTCTTGCATTATATGCTATTCGACAAAAGAAAATTGCTGAAAGAGCTATTGGATTGAGTAGACCATTCGGTAATGTCATCTTGTATAGAAAAGAAGAGATGAGTTATAACTATATATACAGTCAGGCCTCTCTATAACATCCTATATGATAACATTTCACTATAACTGCATAGTTTTCTTTGGAACTAATTTTTCATATTGCAGCCAAAAATATATCATAAAAACTGACGCCTTTATAGAGAGGTTTGATTGTATGTCCAGAATGCAAGTAGGATTGAACTAAATGGTCTAATTACTTTGACCTTCTTTGTTCAGCATCTTGGGCTCCAAGTGGCAACGACAGTGAAGGTGCACCACAACTAAAGGGAGCTAGATGGTTTTCTTACGATGAACTCAAGAAATGCACGAGTAACTTTTCCGAGAGAAATGAAATTGGTTCCGGTGGCTATGGAAAGGTTTGCTATTAAAGATTTGCTTTAAAGAGATAAACTGCTCAGCTACTTTTCTTATTTGCTTGTGTTCTGTTTCCTAGGTCTACAGAGGAACGCTCGCAAATGGACAAATAATTGCTATCAAAAGGGCTCAACATGGATCCATGCAAGGTGGATTAGAGTTCAAGACCGAAATTGAGTTGCTTTCACGGGTTCATCACAAGAATCTAGTTGGTCTGGTTGGATTCTGTTTTGAGCAAGGTGAACAAGTACTGGTATATGAGTACATGCCAAATGGTTCGCTCAGGGAGAATTTGTCAGGTAACCTACATACTCCTATTAGGATGGCAACAGATCGGATCTGGACCGGATCCTACTAGATCCAGATCCATTTTTCATAGCTGAATCCAGATCCGGATCCAGATCCGTCGGGTTCATAAAAATCAGATCTAAATCCGGATCCACGGATCGGATCTAGATCCATATGTAAAAAAATTTGTCTTGCTAAGAATTTTTTTTTGAACTGACAAACGATTTTTACTTAGCTAACAGTTTACTGTGTTACAATTTTGAAATGTTCATATGAGATATTTTGTTCGTTGTCTCGTTTTGATTGTGAGCTATTAATTGAAATTGTTGGACAATGACAATAGTTGTGGAAAATGTTGACCACTATTTCCACAATGCAGAACTTGTATGTGATTGGAATCTTCACAAATAAAGTGAATATAATTTTAACTACTTGTCTATGGAGATGTCAGTCATTCACTAATATAACATTGATTTTATTATCGAAGTTACCTCTTTATTTTTTGATTTTTGAGTTAACGCGGGGATAAATTAAACTTGTTTTAAGAATTAAACTTGCAAGGATGTGCTTAACAATTTTAAGAAAATACTTATAAAATTACATTATAGGTTATGAATATATTTAATAAAAAACGAATCCACGAGTCGGATCTGGACCGGATACGGATCTCAAATACAAGATCCAGATTCATATCCGATCCGTCAGAAACGGATCCGGGTCCTCCGTCGGGTCCAAATTTTGAAGATCCATATCCTATAAAACGGATATGTATCCACCGGATCCGGATCGGGTCCAGGATCCATTGTCATCTCTAACTCCTATACATTAAAGATTACTTCCTATCGATTTAGTGAGTAATTTAAATTAACCACATCCAAGTAAAATCTAATTCAAAAGAGTTCTAACATTTCGATTTGGCTGTATATATTAATTTGCACTATGCTCTACAGGGAAAACAAGCATTTATCTAGATTGGAAGAGGAGACTTCGTGTTGCGCTTGGTTCAGCCAGAGGATTAGCTTATTTGCATGAGCTTGCCAATCCTCCTATAATTCACAGAGATGTGAAATCGACTAATATTTTATTGGATCAGAATTTAACAGCAAAGGTTGCGGATTTTGGCTTGTCCAAACTTGTGTCAGATAGCTCAAAGGGTCATGTTTCCACTCAAGTTAAAGGCACATTGGTTAGTACCACAACCTTCTTAATTCTTTCATCCTGCATATATAGTTTTAAAAACACATTCATCAGAGAGTACTAGTTCTAGATCGGAAAATAACTCCATGTGCGTTGCATCCTATAGCTCCTTGATAATGTGTTTTATTAACACTATTTTGGTACAGTAAAAATGTTTGTTGGTTCACTTCTTTAAATGTTGATACTGCTTATACAAGATCCTGTGTACGCCATCATTATCTATATTCATTATGTTCAGAACCAAGATAGCCAGATTGAATTCATATAAACTATAGTGACAATCATTGTTACTAACTATTTTAAGATTATATTTCTCCGGACCAATGTCTTTATTTCTCAGAATATTTCCCTTATTTTACTTGGTTTTGGGTACTACACTCATCATAACTTGTTCTTTTAGATTCTTCACACATATCCAAAATAATTTTGCAAGCAAACTTTTTAGGAGTCTTCTTGTTCCTCAAAATTTCTGTTGTATGTAGGGGTGGGCATAGTTCCTCAAAATTTCTGTTGTATGTAGGGGTGAATTCGAATTTTTTTGATTTTTGGATTATGGATTGGATTTTGGATTTTATTTTTAAATTTTATGGATTTCGGATTTATATTTTCGGATAAACAAAAATCCGAAATTTTTATGCCTTATACTCAGCCCCTCATATAAGTGTCCAATACTAATAACTCCAATTTCCAAAGGTCCAGTAGATTAGTACCCTACGGCTCTTACTCATTATAGTATTAAATCTAGTATGGAATTACACGAAATGGGTGTAAGGGTGGCCTCAATCCTTGGTAAATGTAGAAAATTATATATTCTAATGAGCAAACTAATAAGTGAATTGAGGTTGTTAACTGTTATGACATGTCTTAAAGGCTCAAAAGTCAAAACCGGAAATCCGAAATATCCAAACCAGTTAACCCAAAACCGAACCTAAAATATCCAATCCAATCCAATCCAATCCGAACTTATTTGTATTGAATTTGGATTGTAATTTTTTCAATCCAAAAACCGAATATCTAAACCGAAATTGGCCCGAATGCCCACCCCTAATTGTATGCATATCTGTTGCTTTTGGCCTTTTGGCACATGAATCATGATACACTTGTTTCCCTATAAGTGTTTCTGCGTGATATGTTTATCTTTTGTATTTAGTTGGAATGAAGTTAAGACTCGATTATATTGCAGGGCTATCTTGATCCTGAATACTATATGACTCAACAATTAACCGAGAAGAGCGATGTGTATAGCTTTGGTGTTGTAATGCTGGAACTCATAACTGCAAAGCAACCAATAGAGAAGGGAAAATACGTTGTTCGCGAGATGAGAACAGCAATCAATAAGAACGACGAGGAGCATTATGGCTTGAGCAATATGATCGATCCAGTCATTAGAAGCACGCCGAATCTAATTGGATTTACAAGGTTTCTTGACCTGGCAATGCAATGTGTTGAAGAGGCTGCTGCTGATCGTCCAACGATGAGTGAAGTGGTAAAAATGCTTGAAAATATTCTTCAAAATGATGGTCTGGAAACTAATTCCACCTCTGCATCATCGTCGATAACGGATTTTGGGACAACAATAGCTGCTTCTAGA
Organism: Anisodus acutangulus; assembly: GCA_029783415.1. Taxonomy (NCBI): domain Eukaryota; kingdom Viridiplantae; phylum Streptophyta; class Magnoliopsida; order Solanales; family Solanaceae; genus Anisodus; species Anisodus acutangulus. The sequence continues at coordinate 52,038,750 of CM056490.1, forward strand.
CATCCTTATAACAAGGATGCTCTACAGAGAAAGGAGATAAATGATACTCATGCTTTTGATTACAGTGGTGGATACACTCTTCCAACAAATGTGGAACCAAAATAGGGACAACCGAAAAAAGAACCTGTCTCTGCTATCTCTCATTCTTTAATTTATTGTTCTCTATAGTAAAATTTTGGAAAATCGGTGAAAGGGATAAGAGAATTTAGTTGTTGCATTGTCCTATATTGGCTAGTTTTCGTGAAACAATCAGGTATAATATCAAGATCGACGTTCAGATTGTCTACCAGGCTTATAGTCTAGTGGTATCAGGAAGAGTCTCCCATACACCAAGTGTGAGTTCGATTTTTTACTGTCTCCCTTCTCATTCCCTGATCATCCAATGTAATAGAAAAAGGTTAAAAGGAAAAAGTTTGGATTTTCTAGCTGTAAAAAATAAAAATGCATGACCATGGTATCGGTATTCTATATATAGTGGTCATGAAGAATTAATCAAACGCATAGTTTGCAGGATCATTGAATTCATTTCACTAGTCGAATAGTGTAATAACATGTCTATGAAATACGAACTATAATGAAATAGCCACAGTCTATGATCCTACCTTAGTTACAGAAGTTTGTTCTTGCTTCCGGGGGAGAATCTCCAATAGAATATTCAGGTCATAAAGAGTTCATGTAAGTAGTTTAAAGTCTTCACAAATATGGAAGGGGAATGAATGAACTGGAGGAATTACTAGGAGCGTGATATTTTTTGTAAAATAAATTAATACTATTACAGTTTAAAGAATAACATATTATTCCCTAACTATTTATTTTCAACTTACAAATGGCCTGCACAAATCCGGATTAGTCGGAGCCGTAATTTGGATATCGGACACTAGATGGAAAACAAAAAAACAACTTACAAATCTTTAAGTTTTCCAACTTAATTTTTTCAAGTGAAGTTCATGTTCAAACACAACTGTCAATTTCCGGATATCATTTTTCACCTTCAACTTTAATTTTCTTTTCCAGTTTCGGCTAAATATTGTCCAAGCGCCTATTTTGTTAGTATTAGCACCCATATGGATGATTTACACAAATGCTCCTTCATAGGTCTTTATTTAGATTTTGTCCTTAATTTAAAAAGTTGTACAAATATACCTTTAGAAAATTATCCCTCCAGACAATATTTGACTCATGTTTTCTCATATATTTATCAACTTTACAAACAAAACATTTGACTATTATCAACGTTTGCAATAACTCAAAAAAGTTTAGACCGTGATCGAACGTTTTTTCATGAGATTTTTAGATTGTTCAAAAGAGATCTTTGGACCGTGGTCTAAAAATTCATAAGTTGCAAGTGGGATAAAAAGAGAGCAATTTACTAAACAAATCTCCTAAAAGGAGACGACTGATAAAAAATTTCTGCACACATAGTATACAAGAACACACTTGCATGATATTGAACTCATAAACAACAAACAACAAACAAAAAAACCCAGAAACTAAAGTAAAAGAGTAGTCCTTCAACTTCCTCTAGTAATTATATGTAGTTTTGCATGACCATTGAGGCAAGAGGATTAGTTTTACTATATCCTCCATCAATCACCAAATTAATACCACTCACATACTTAGACTCATCACTTCCCAAATACACAGCAGCCTCAGCAATATCCTCTGGTTCCAATGTTGTCCCTTTTAGATTAGCAGTTTCCATAATCACTTCCTCTGCTTTCTCCTTATCCATTTTCCCCAAAATTTCCCTAACAAGTGGTGTAGCAACTGTATATGGAGAAATGCAATTGACCCTTATTCCATATTGTCCCAATTCCACAGATAAATGATTAGTTAGTCCAACAACAGCATGCTTTGATGAAGCATATGTTATTGGTGAAGCAATGCCACCAATAACAGAAGCAATACTAGAAGTGAATAAAATGCTTCCCTTTTTAGTTGGTATCATAGCTTTGGCTGCAATTTTGGCTCCTAAAAATGCCCCGTAAACGTTTACATCGAACACGTTCTTGAAGTTGTTGTAATCCGTGGCTAAAATACTTGGATCATTCATGTTTCCGAGTATGCCAGCGTTGTTGAACATGATGTCTAGCTTTCCGTACCTCGAAACTGCTCCGTCTATCGCGTTTTGCATGTCGTTTTCGTCTGTGACATTACAATGTGCGAAGGAGATGGTGTCGTTCGAGCCTAGTTCTTTGCAGAGGGCTCGACCTGTTGATCAGACATAATATAATCAAGCAATTACAAAGAAACTTGTCAAAGACATAAAACAATGAAGTAATTAAAAGTGTTTTATGTGTGACAAATTAAGTTGTTAGATGAAACGGTCCCCCAATTTAAACACGACCTAAGTCATCTCGAACATCGGCGACCACAACTTTGGCTCCGTGTTTCGCAAAAAGCCGAGTTGCCGCCTCTCCGATTCCACTAGCTCCACCTGTGATCACTGCTACTTTACCTTCTAACCTGCAAATTTAAATGTTCTTTATTTAAATAAAATGGCTATATTATTCTTACACAAAAATTGCAAAAAAAAACATAAAAAATTGTGTATAGAATTGGGGATAGGACTAATTTGAGTTGTTGACAGCCACTCACCTTCTGACAATTGGAGTTACAGATGAAGGAATTCCCATTTGTTTGGCTAAGGAAATAAAATCAAGAGCTATTTAGCTAAGTACTGTATTTCTGTGCGTCCTCCTGATTTATAGCACATCCATTGCAAAAATAAATACTAATAATAATAGTAAAATATACTCCTATAAAATAAGCAAATAGTACTGATAGTTTGTGGCGGCTAATGAACTCTCCCTTTGACTATTTGAAGTTTTGAACCTATATTTTACTACTCTAGTCATACAATTTAGGTGTCTTAATTTCTTTTAAAATCTGTTTAAAAGTATGTCTTGCTCTATAATTAATAAACTTTTTAGTTTTAGCATTCTACGTGATTTTAATATTAGGGTTAAGGCATTATTACTCTCTAAATTATATCCGAAGTTGTTACGATACACCTTACTTTTGTGGGAGTTCTATTACTCCTAAACTTTTTTTCCTATACTTTTTTGCACCTTATGTGTTGACGCGGATGAGGGCGTGAGAATACCTCCTTCAAGCGAGTGAAAAACTTAAAAAAAGGGGCTTTAACCTATACGAAATGACCACGTGTCAGTTCCAAAGCCGATTTTCAAAAGCTCTCCGTCTTCATTTTATCGCTCATTTTGAAGAGCTCCAAATCTAATTTTTAGTCTCAAAAATCAACAAAACCTCAGCTAAACCTACACCAATCAAGCTCAAATTTCAACTACAACTTCACAACAACATCATCAACAAAACCCAGTAATCAATTTGACCAAAAATCAATAATTTCGACAAACCCATTTTTTTGTTCTTCAAACTTTTTCAAGATTCACAATGGTGGATTCAAAATTCTCTCTTTATTTTCGAATCTCATCAACAACTAAGAAATTAGAATGAGTTTAGCACTTAAATCTCAACTATAAAACTTCAACAACCTTCGAATATGCTCAATACCTCTAATTCTTTTTCAAGTTCATACAAAGACAATAACAATAACAATAACATTAACAATTATTCTTTTCATTTTTCTAAATATAAAATAATATTTTCATTACATTTCGGAATTAAAAAAATAAATGAAATAAATTTTAAAAAAATTGCGAAATTAAATATGGCAACGCGTGTATTTTACTGCCTGCCAAATGTTTGGTTCTCTATGCCACGTCAACACTTAGAGTGACATTTATTACACTTTAAAATAGTTCAAGAAGAATGATATGACCCCGCAAAGGTAAGGTGTGTCGTAGTAACTTCAGGTATAGTTCAGGGGGGGTAATAGTGTCGTATCCCTTAATATTACAAAATTTGAAGAGTATTTCGGTTATAAGATTCAAAATGCTCCCTTATTTTCTTAAATTATGTGTATAGTCAAACCACACCTCATTTGTTTTTGATAGAATTAAAATATTTGAATCTGAATAAAAATCTAAATATTAAGACGTGTAATAAGATTAAGACATATGAATCTAAATATACATTCGAATATTAAAATGTGTATTAAGAATTGAATACTAAATAATTAAGACTTTATTTTTTCAACATCTGAATATATAAAACTTATCTTTATTAGAAAAATTAGTAATAAATATGAAATTTATATAAAATACTAATGAATAATATCATATTAATAAAATACTAATAAAATATTAATAAAAAATATATGACGGTTGATGGTGATGATAAAATGTGGTATAAAATTTTAAAAAATAAACACATTTAATAATTAAGATTTAAAATTTTGAATGATTACAATTCTTAAATGAATATATTTAATAATTAAAATTTGAATGATTAAGAGTAAAATCATCATTAAATACAAAAAATAAGGTCTAAAATACTTAAATTGAAACGGAAGGAGTATTCATCTAGACATAGCACATGTGAGCAAACCAAGAGCAAGCTGTTAAAAATAAAAATCATAATGTAATTATTTATTTTGTGATAATACATTGACTATGACTTTTAAAGACAAAGCTATCTAGAAGATGGAATAAAATATTTACCTCGGCGAATGGTCGAATGCAGATAGAGCAGTATTCAATTAGTGGAGAATCCGAGGACCAATTTGGACTAATTCAACATGTCATAACTTTCAAAGTCAACAAAAAGAAAAAGGTCCTTACTTTTGGATTGCTCTTTGCTATTCTATGCTTAAATTGCCTTGCTATTTTGTCTACTATGCAATCATTTTATTTTGGCAAATCTTGTCAAGTTTTTTTTTTGTTTTTTTTCATAATTACAAGCCGAGTGGAAATTAAATATTTACCGAACTTCGTCTATTAAATTTGACGAAAATATAAAAAGAAAAGGAAACTAGCGGGAACACATATAGAGGTTCAAATTTTTATAGTTTTTTATTTTTTTATTTTTTATTTCTAGAATCCGATGCAGCTTCTTGCGGTATAAATTCTACTATTTCTTATAATTTTTTAGTGTTTAATGTAGTTTTTTGTGTAACATACTTTACAATCTAATGATTTTTTTATATTTATGGTTAAATTTTTTCCCACTGTTATCATCAAATCCGACGAACATAAATTGTTAACTATTTGATAGAGATTAAAAGTGTTAAGTTCTTACAAACTTAAAAGGGCTAAAATTGTTTGTCACATACTTAAAGGACTATTTTAAACCTATCCTAAAACATAAGGGGCCATTTTCGTCATTTTCTCTTCCCTTCTTCCATTTAGCTAGAACTAGAATCTCAATCTACCCGAAGCCCGAATCGAACATCCGACAGAAATAGGGGCGGTTAGCAGAATATATACTTACGTTGTTTTAGTTTATCTGCTACATCATATAGATTATTAATTTTACAATTAGTTTATGAAAAGAAACAGTCTAATTAGTTCATCACCTGCAAGATTAGCAATAAGGAGACGACATCTTATAGAGGAAGTATACTAGTCTTTAATAATTGTTAGTTTAAATATAATATTTGTTCTGATTATTACTTTAATTTTAATTGTATCGTATCTTTAATATAGGTGTATCATTATGTATATTTACCATATTTTGTATTGTGTAGAATTAGGGATCCTTATTCTAGAAGGATTTAACATTATACATCTATATATATTTTGTATTAATGAGAAAGACTCCCTAAGGGAGATTAATACAATCTTACATGGTATCAGAAGCCAAACTCTAAAAACCTAGAATTTCTTTCTCCTTGGCCGCCGACCCCCCCCCCCTCCAGAATTCCGTTCGGCGCCACCCCTCTTCCAAATTCCTTGATTTTTTTCCATTCCCCTCTTATCTAAATGGATTCTCTTGCTTCTCCCACACTTTCTGACGCTTCCGCTTCTACACATGTGGTCCCTCAAACCACCACTTCATCACCATCTTTCCATCCGGCTCTCGCCGTTACAAATATCAAGAATTTCATCCATCTCATTCTTGATAAAGAGGATGGTCAATATTAATCGTGGGTAGAACTATTTAAAATTCATGCATGCATTTACCATGTGCTTGATCACATCGACGATTATGTTCCTCACCCCCAGAGATTGATGACACAACATGACGTCGTCTTGATGCCGTGGTTAAACAGTGGATATATGGCACTATATCCAAGGACCTACTTCTCACGATCATGAAAACGGGGGCTTTCGCCCGTAATTTGTGGACAAGATTGGAAGAAATTTTTCAAGACAACAAGAACACTCGCGCAGTGTACTTGGAAGAGAAATTCAACAACACAAGTCTGGAGAATTATTCCAATATGTCCGAATATCGTAGACAGTTAAAACTAGTGGCAGACCAATTGTCAAACGTCAGATCTCCCGTTTCTGAAACAAAAATGGTTTTACAATTGGTTGCAGGCCTTTCGAAGGGTGAATATGACACTCTTGCTACAATAATACAACAAGCTGACCCTCTTCTCTGTTTTAACAAGGCTCGTTCTTAATTGCTATTGGAGGAAACATGTCGTGCAAAGCAAGACGAGCATAATAAAAAAGCCTTGGCGGTTGACACATCTACACCAAATAACACCACCGCTGGTCAACCGCAACTGCCGAAAAACAGCCAACCGCAGCAGAACCGCGGTGGCAGGGGCGGGAGAGGCCATGACGAAGGTCGTGGTGGTAAGGGCCGCGGCAAGGGAGGCAAGGGGCAACAACCAGGCCCACACCCGCAATAGCCCAGGATGTCGCCCTAGTTCCAGCAAGCGGGAGATAATTTCCAGTCCCACAACAGGCTAATTATCCTCTATTTACTTCGTCCTAGTACCAGTTTCAGCAGCCATGCCTCTTAGGTCCAGGCCTAGCAACGAGGCATCCTTCATACCAGCCCCATCAGGCTTGTGTCGCTCAATCCCACTACTCACAGCAGCCCAGCAGTCTGGCCCCATCTGAGTTGGGCCAGGCTTTTAGCAGTCTCAACCTCCAACAGCCCGATGAAAATTGGTACATGGATACGGGGGCCACTACTCACCTCACCCGCTCTGCAGGTAATCTTTCCAAACTATTTCGTTTAAAGCATCCTCAGCATATAACTGCCGATAATGGCCACCGCATTCCTATTCAAGGGTATGGTACCACTTACACTCAACCGCCCCATCCACCATTTTCTCTTGACAATGTCTTGTATGCCCCAAACATTATTTTTAACCTAATTTATGTCCGTCAATTTACTCGTAATAATTTTATCTTTGTTGACTTTGACCTATATGGTTTTACTGTGAAGGATCTTCGTACGGGGACACCTCTTACGAGATGCAATAGCACGGGGGATCTCTACCCATTCTCATCCACCTCCGTTTCCAGATCCTGCTCTCTCGTCTCTCTTGCCGCCATTTGTCCGTCCACTTGGCATAATAGGCTTGGTCATCCAGGAGCTCCAGTTTTTAATTTTCTTAGAGAAAATAACTTTATTAAATGTAATAATGGGAAACTTGCCCAGTATTATGTTTCTTGTTCTTTAGGCAAACATATTCGTCTTCCCTTTAAATCATCATCCAGTGTTACATTTTCTCCGTTTGATATTATTCATGCTGATTTATAGACGTCTCCGATCTCTAGTTCACTCGGTCATAAATATTATCTGTATTGTTAGATGATTTTTCTCATTATATTTGGGTCTACCCACTCAAATTTAAATCATAAGTGTTTGCCAAATTTCTTGAGTTTCGTACTTTTATAAGAATACAGTTCGAAAAATGCATAAAACCATTTCAGTGTGATAATGATCGTGAATTTAACAATTCCATATTTCACCGATTCTGTCAAAATAATGACATGATTTTCCATTTTTCGTGTCCTTACACGTCTCCTCAAAATGGTAAAGCTGAATGAATCATCTGCACTATTAATAACATGGTTCGTACTCTTCTGCTGCATGCCTCTCTTCCTCCATTATTTTGGGTCTATGCAGTCAAAATGATAGAATATATTCTAAACATTTTACCAACCATCACTCTTCATAACATGACCCCTACTGAAATCTTATACTATCGGATCCATTCCTATGACCATCTCCGTATTTTCGGTTGCCTCTGCTACCCCAACCTTGCAGCTACCTCTCTTCACAAATTGGCACCCCGAACCACTCAGTGTGTCTTCCTAGGTTTTCCATCCAATCATAGTGGCTACCTGTGCTATGATTTATCTACTCGGCAGATTCACGTCCCACGTCACGTCACCTTTGATGAGACAACATTTCCCTTCGCGAATATTCAAAAATATCGTACATCGGATTATACATTTCTAGATGAATCTGACACGTCTCCCGTCATACTCTACGAGCTTGCTCGTTTTACCGATACCACCAATGTACCGCCTCTGTAACCTTCCACTGCTACTGTTCCGGTCGCCCAAACTAATGCCACTACTACTGTTCTGGTATCCCAAACAACCACCATGTTACTGTTCCGGTATCACCCCAGCTGCTTTCCAACAACCCATTCCCGACAGGACCTCCATCACCATCTCCACCGTCAACTGCTAACCCACCCAGCACCTCGAACCTGTCATCGAAAACCTTCGATCGTTATCCCGAGCTTCCACCCAACTGCCCCACCGTTACCATACCCATTTTTGACATTGACCACCATCGCAACAGTAAACCAGTACCCCACCCAACCACCGACCTCATACCCTATTGCTCCTCACCGACACCAAATCGATCTCAACCTCACCTCCCCGATGACCCAACCACTGCCAGGACCCACATCAGTCACCACCGCACCCACCACTGTAGAATAAGGATCCTTAATTCTATCATAATTACACAACACAAAATATGGTAAATATACATAATAATACACTTATACACGTGTGCTAATATTTAAATCTATGGTTATGTAACGACGAAAAGTCTCATTTTATGTAACGACCGATTGGGTGTTATCGCGTCAGTACCTTTTTAGTTTATCCTTGAATCTAGTGCATACCATAGCATACATTAGACTACCTACTACAGAAGCATATGGTATCTTTTGTATCTTCTTCTTGTAAGTCTCATTTGTGGGGCACTGTGCTGAGCTGAGTTTCATGTGACCGGCAAGTGGAGTGTTGACTGGCTTCGAATTGCTCATATTGAACCATTCAAGAACTTTTTCAATGTACTATTCTTGAGATAACTAGAGCTTTTTGCTTTTCCTATTCCTGAAGATCTTTATTTCGAGGATTTGCTTACCTGCGCCTAAGTCTTTCATCACAAAAGATTTGCGTAGCTCTTTCTTAAACTTTTCGATCTTGCTGACATCATGGCCTACAATCAGCATGTCATCGACGTAGAGTAACAGTATGATAAATTCACCTCCTGTGAACTTTTTGAAGAAAACACATTAATCTGAGGTGTTTCTATTATAGCCATGAGTCGACATGGAAGACTCAAACTTTATGTACCACTGTCGAGGAGCTTGTTTCAATCCATACAAGCTCTTCTTCAACCTACATACAAGGTTCTCTTTCATCGCAAAAGATTTTCTTAGCTTTTTCTTCAGCTTTTCAATCTTGCTGACATCATGACCTACAATCAGCATGTCATCGACGTAGAGTAACATTATGAGAAATTCACCTCCTGTGAACTTTTTGAAGCAAATACACTGATCTGAGGTGTTTCTATTGTAGCCATGAAAGACTCAAACTTCATGTACCTCTATTGAGGAGCTTGTTTTAATCTATACAAGCTCTTCTTCAACCTACATGCAAGGTTCTCTTTCCCTTTGACTTCAAAACCTTCAGGTTGTTCAATGTAGATTTCTTTGTCTAAATCTCCATGTAGAAATGTCATCTTCACATCAAGTTGTTCAATCTCCAGATCAAAACTGGCAGCAATCGCGAGAACAACTCTGATGGAGGGCATCTTCACCACTGGTGAGAAAATCTCTTCATAATCGACACCCTTCTTCTGACTGAACCCTTCACAACCAGCCTCGCCTTGTACCTTGGTTGTGAGCTATGTTCCTCATACTTCAGCCTGTAGACTCACTTATTTTTTAGTGGTCTCTTTTTAATTGGCAACTTCACTAAGTCGTAGGTGTAGTTTTCTTATAAGGAGTTCATCTCCTCCTTCATGACTTCTAACCACTTTTCTTGTTGGTCATATGCCGCAACTTCTACAAAAATTTATGGCTCTCCTCCATCAGTGAGCATCACATATTCATGTGGACAATATCTGGTACAAGGTTGTCTTTCTCTGGCTGACCTTCTAACTAGAGGGACATCATCTTGTGTAGGTGGATTCTGATTGTCACTCGCTTCATCATCAACCGCATCATCATGCTCTGGTTGGGCATCTCCCCCGTAATCCTGGACCATTGGTGAAGAAACTGGATATAAGTTGACAGGAATTCTGAATTAGATTCAATTTTTTCTTTGGCTTCATCAGAAATTTGATCTTCAAGGAATACATCCCTACTTCTGATAACCTTCATGTTAACTGGGTCTCATAATCTATAACCGAACTATTCATGGCCATATCCTAAGAAGATACATGGTTTGGTTTTATCATCAAGCTTTGATCTTTCATCTTTTGGAATATGTACGAAAGCCCTGAAGTATTTGTAAGAAACATCTTTCCCTGACCAAACTCTATATGGAATGTTACCAACCAGAGGAGTTGATGGAGAAAGGTCGATCAAATCAAATGCAGTCCTCATAGCTTCACCCTAAAAAGATTTTGTCAATTTGGAGTGGGATAACATGCATAAGATTCTTTTACAAATTGTTCTGTTCATCCTTTCCGCCACACCATTATGTTGAGAGGTCTTTGGGACGCTATTCTCAAGCTTGATATCATGGTTCATGCAGTGTTGCTCAAACATGCCTTGGTATTTACCGCCGTTGTCTGCATAAACACACTTCAGTGTCCTTTCAGTTTCTCTCTCGACTTTTGCTTGAAAATGCTTAAAGACCTCCAATGTTGGTCTTTGGTTTTCAAAGCAAAACACCAGACTTTTCTCAAAAAATCATCAATGAAAGTGACGAAGTACAATGCGCCACCAATAGTTCTGTCTTTCATGTAGCACAGATCTGTGTGCACCAATCAAGAGGCTGAGCTCTTCTTAAGAGAAAGAAGCTTTTGAATGCAACTCTGTGTTATTTTTCGGCCAGACAATCAACATAAGTATTCGAGTGCACGCCTTTTACTTTTGGGAGGAGGTTTCTTCTTGACAAAATTTCTAAAACTTTCTGGCTCAAATGTCCGAGTCTTTTATGCCATAACTCAATGGATGAATTTTTAACGACTGTATTCACATCTCCATCGGACAACTTTGCATGTATCAGGTAGAGAGAATTTTGTTTTTTACCTTTTGCTGCAATAAGGGAGCCTTTGATGAGCTCTCACTTTCCTTCACCGAAGTGGTTGATGTACCCATCATCGTTGAGCTTGCCAACAGAAATAATGTTGAGTCTGATATTAGAAACATGTCGAACATCTTTCAAGATAAGATTACATCCTGTATCAGTGAGCATGACAATTTCTCATATACCATCAACTTCAGTCACACCTTGATTAGCGATTCTAACGTTTCCAAAACTACTACCAGTATAGGATGCAAATATGTCACGATATGGTGTAATGTGATAGGATGCACCTCAATTCACGGTCTAGTCCGTTTGTTGGCATGACATACTCATAAGAGCATCATTACAAATCATGATGAGATCGCCATCAGCTGCAACCGCTGTCATGTCTTTCTCCGTATTTTCATTATTTTCACACTTTTGATCTCTTTTCTTCTTTATACAATCTCTCTGATAGTGGTTTGGATCACCACAATAATGGCATTTTAAGTCTTTTCTAGGCTTAGACTTCCCCCTGGATTTGTCTCTCGTATGTTGTCAATTTTTATTTTTACTTCTCCATCTATCATTATTTTCAGCAACCATTGCCTTTGACCTAGAAGAATTATTTTGCTCTTTTCTTCTGGACTCTTCATTAAGAAGATAATCTTTGACCATTTGCAAGGTCAGTGCTTCGTCTGGAGTCGAGTTGCTGATTGACACCACAAGAGTGTCCCAACTATCTAGCAATGAACTGAGTAGCAATGAAGCTACAACTTCATTATCAATAGAAATCTTCATATTGATGGATTGATTGATAAGACCCTGATATACATTTAGGTGCTCCATCATGTTGGCACCCTCCATATATCACAATCAAACAATTCTTCTGATGATAAAATCTTTGTTTAAGGAATTTTTCCTCTCAAACATAGCTTCCATTTTCTTCCAAAGAACATCAGCCTTTTCCTCATTAGCAAAATGATGGTAGATACCGTGCTCAATGAAACACCGGATGTAACCAACACTTTTTCTGTGCATGATATTCCATTCACCATCACTCGCATCTTTTGGTTTGGCATCATCACCATGTAATGGTAAATAGAGATCCTTACAGTAGAGAAGATCAAATATGCTTGGTTTTCAAATTGTGTAATTTGATCCGTTTAATTTGAACATACCGCCAAGCGACGATGATTCCTCCATTTTCAATCCACCTCCAATCTAGTGGCTCTGTTACCACTTGTTGGGAATAAACGAAGAGATTATTCTAATTCCTCCCTAAGATCAATATTTATGAAAAAATACAATGGAGACCCCGAAATTCTTTTCTGATGTGAAAGATCAGTCATAGCTACAATCACATAGCATATTCAGAATTTTTGGATATCTTCCAATGTAAATAGTACTTTATGAATAATAATTAAAACACTATTCATGCACGCCAGCAAATTATCTCATGGAAAAGAAAAACCACAGTAAATCTTCCACTATAACAATAATAATGAGTACACAATATATTCTCAAGTTTTGACAAATACTTGAGGAATACACTCAAAACTCTCACACTCACTAGTGTAGTAATCTCACCATTTCTCTATAAAATATTTCTACCAATTTTGTAGGAACTCTCTATTCTCTCAGATATATTTTTTTCTCTGAGGTTTTATTATGTGTATGGTGTAAAAAATGAGAATCCTGAAGGCTTCTATATATAGCAAAATTTCTACCAACTTCAACCAATCAAAAAAAGACATTTGAAATCTGAAATTGCAATTGCTCTTTCGGTGCCAACAGAGAATTCACTTTCGGCTCCTTTCAATTACAGCAGAGCAAACATCATGATGATGAAATGGGTATGGGACCCATCATTATTGAGTTTCCACCTATAGAGATATAGTAAAAAGAAGTTAGGATTGAACAAAGTGAACAGGATCCTAATCGGATAAGGAAATGAGTTCTAGTTTATTTCTACTTGATATCCCTCATTTACTTGGACTCTAACAAGATCGTAGGAGCATATACATCTATAAAAAAAGTCCATTCACGTTCTGGAAACTCAAGCATTCACAAATATTTCAGCAGCCAGCTTCTCTCTGAGGTCCAAGCGAAGAAGGCTTGAAATACGAAATAGAGTTGGGTCAGTGTCTGCTTCTGTTCCAGGGTCTGTTACATAGGCGAAACATATTCTCTTTTGTATCAACTCTAGTGAATGTAATAGGTTTAAATTGTAATCTCTTATCAGCTTTCTTAGAAGCATTGTTGAGGTTAGGATACACTTTCAAAGTTTGGTGTGACAGAAATATACCCGTGTGTATATCATGGGAAATCGAAACCAAATTGCACCCAACTTTGTTGTACAAATTTACCATAGTTGTAGGATTGTTGTACAAGTATAATTAAGATTTATTGTTATAGTAGAAATAGGATTTTTCATAATTAGGGATTGTAAATTGTATATAAATACCTCTTCATCAATGAGAATAATCAAGAGATTATTTCTTACATGGTATCAGAAGTCTAGGGCAAACTTTTCCTCTCCTAATTCCCATGATGTCACTCTTGAGCAGGAATTTTCCCATGTCAACATGGAAAATTTCCCGAACGTCTCAGCCTATTGTAAAAAATTGAAGGAATTAGCGGATCAACTTAAAAACGTTGGTGCGCCCATCACCAATGATCGTCTTGCTATCTAGATGGTTGCAGGCCTATTCGAGGCCTATAATGGCGTTGGACGCTTATTCGTCAAAGTAATCCTCTCTCACAATTCTATCAAGACTGTTTTATGCTCACATTAGAAGAGGCCGGCTTGGCTAAAAAGGTAGCTATCGGAGCAAATTCCGTCATGATGATGGCCACGTCAAATGACCCTCAATCTTTTATCGACTATGCTAGCCAAAGCCGCAACACCGATGGAGGCAAAAATGGTCAAAATTAGAAAAATAATGGCAAGAATCGCGGTGGTAGTCACGACAAAAATGGTAATCGTGGCAACATCAACGGTGGATATGACGGTGGTCATCACAGTGGGCTGCATCAACCGGTACCGTCATGGGCTCATCGGGCAATGGCCGGGCCAAGGCCCAACCGCCTGCATCCGCTTTATCGCTTTCGTGAATTTGGCCCAATTTTAGACTACTTCACGACCCAGTTTCCCGATCCAGAATAGTCCCTCTCGGTCTGCTGGGCTGGGCCAATAGGTAGGCCTGCCTGGGCCTCGGCCTCAACAAGCCTTCACTGCTGCGGGCCCAACCCCGGTCCTGACACCTACAGATATTGAAGTCACAATGCACACACTTGGATTGACTTCTCCGGATAGAAATTGGTACATAGACACCGGAGCCACTTCCAATATGACGTCCGCACAAAGTAATCTCTCGTCTTTTTTCAATTTGACCAAAAGTCATGGAATTATTGTCTGTAATGGCAACTCAATTCCAATTTGAGGTTATGATCATACGAATTTGTCTCCCCCACATCCACCTCTAGTATTAAAAAATTGTTATTCATGCCCCTAACGTAATTAAAAATTTGGTGTCTGTCCGAAAATTCACCATTAATAATTGGGTTTATGTTAATTTTGATCATTTTGGATTGTTTGTGAAGGATTTCAAGACGGAGATACCTCTAACGAGATGCAATAGTAGGGGTGAGCTTTATCCAATCACCACCATTTCCACGAGTCAAGCCACTCCTTCTACCTTTGTTGCTCTTGTTGCTTCCTTGTGGCATGCACGTTTGGGTCATTCGGGGTCATATATTATTTCTTCTCTGCATAAAAATAATTTTATTGCTTGTAAGGGTACGCGTAGTACTCCACTTTGTCCTTCTTATCCATTAGGAAAACATGTTAGATTACCTTTTATAGCCTCTACTTCTCATACTTTGATGTCTTTTGACATTATTCATAGTGATTTATGGACATCTTCCGTTATAAGTTCTTTGGGCCATTATTATTATGTCTTATTTTTGGATGATTCTTCTAATTTCTTATGGACCTTTCCATTATCCAACAAGTCTCAAGTATTTTCCATCTTCATCAAATTTAGAGCATTCATCTGTATCCAATTCGAACGGAAAAGTAAAAATATTCAATGTGATAATGATGGTGAGATCCCCACTTAAAATTCTTTACACTAAAGATCCTTTGTATTCTCATCTTAGGGTGTTTGGGTGTTTATGCTATCCACTCTTTCCGTCTACTACAATTAACAAACTTCAAGCCCGCTCTATCGCTTGTGTGTTTTTGGGTTATCCATTTAATCATCGTGGTTACAAATGTTATGATTTATCCTTCAACAAAATCATAATTAGTCGCCATGTTATTTTTGATGAGTCACAATTTCCGTTTGTTAAATTGAGTAGTCCCGTGTCTAGTTCATATAATTTTTTGAATGATGGGATCTCACCGTATATTATCCACCATTTATCCGAAATGTCCCGTGAACCAAATCAGCCAGCAGGCCCACTACATGCTGGCCCACATTGTCCTGGTCCAGCATTGTCTGACCCATATGGTCTCAGTAGTGGATCGATGTCTCGGCCCAGTACCGATATCGGTACTGACCCATCTTCTCGGCCCACTTCCAATTTTGATGCAGTTCCAATTTCTCGTCCCTTTATTGGGTCAGCAGGCCCACTGCCTGCTGGCCAGTCCGCTGCCAACCAGATAATTTCCCAAATCCCGTCACTTCTACCTCGAGTCAAGGGCCCGTTACTCGTAGCCAAAGGGGGATTTTAAAATCGAAATGACATTTTAATCTTAATTCTAATGTCACTAAATCTCTCCTACCCCGTAACCCGATGTTTGTCCTTCATGACCCGAATTGGAAATTGGCCATGGATGACGAATATAATGCTCTTGTTGAAAATAAGACGTGGGAGTTGGTGCCCTGTACACTTGGTGTTAATATTATTCTGTCCATGTGGATTTTTACTCATAAAGAAAATTCTGACGGTTCTTTCGAGAGGCATAAGTCTCATCTTTTAGGTGATGGTAAAACGCAACAGGTAGGTGTGGATTGTGGAGAGACATTTAGTCTGGTGGTCAAACCGGAAATCATTCGAACTGTGCTAAGTCTAGCTCTCTCGAAAGCATGACACATTCACCAGCTGGATGTCAAAAATGCTTTCTTACAAGGTGATCTTAAGGAGACAATTTACATGCATCAACCCTTGATTTTTAGGGACCCTAATTATCCTCATCATGTCTGTTTGCTGAAAAAGTCCTTGTATGGGCTTAAGCAGGCCCCACGGGCTTGGTATAAAAGGTTTGCAGATTATGTGTCTACTATTGGGTTTTCTCACAGCAGGTCTGATCATTCTCTATTCATCTATCATCGTGGTATTTCTCTAGCATACATATTGTTATATGTTGATGATATAATATTGACTGCCTTGTCTGATAATCTACACAAGTCTATCATGTCCCTTCTCAGTTCAGAATTTGCTATGAAGGACTTAGGGCCCTTAAGCTATTTTTTGGGCATTGCAGTCACTCGTCATACAAGTGGTTTATTTTTATCACAGAAAAGTATGCGGAAGAGATTATTGAGAGAGCTGGCATGTCATTGTGTAAGTCTACTTCTACTCCGGTCGATACCAAACCAAAGTTGAGTGCTACGTCTAGCACACCATACGAGGATCCCACCCAGTATCGTAGTCTTGTAGGGGCTCTTCAGTATCTGACTTTCACAAGACCAGATATTACTTATGCAGTACAACAAGTGTGTTTATTTATGCATGATCCGCGTATTGAGAACATGCATACACTTAAACATATTATCCGATACATACAAGGCACACTTGATTTTGGATTGCATTTATATCCGTCCTCGGTCTTTATTCTTGTGTCATATACAGATGCTGATTGGGGTGATTGTATGTTCCTTGGAGATAACTTGGTCTCTTGGTCGGCAAAATGCCAGGCTACTTTATCATGATCTAGTGCGGAGGTCGAGTCGAGGGGTAGCCAATGTGGTATCTTAGTCATGTTGGCTACGTAATTTTCTACTAGAGTTACATTTTCCTATTCATAAGACTACCTTGGTATACTGTGATAATGTGAGTGCAATCTATCTTTCTGAAAATCCGGTCCAACATCAGTGCACTAAATATATCGATATGGACATACACTTTGTTCGAGAAAAGGTAGCTCGTGGACAAGTACGCGTCCTCCATGTCCCTTCGCGGTACCAGATTGCAGACATATTTACTAAGAGTCTTCCCTTAATTTTATTTGAAGACTTTAGGGACAGTTTCAGCGTACGACAGCCACCCGCTATGACTGCGGGGGTGTGACAGAAATATACCCGTGTGTATATCACGGGAAACCGAAACCAAATTGCACCCAACTTTGTTGTACAAATTTACCATAGTTGTAGAATTCTTGTACAAATATAATTAAGATTTATTGTTATAGTAGGAATAGGATTTTCTATAATTAGGGATTGTAAATTGTATATAAATACCTCTTCATCAATGAGAATAATCAAGAGATTATTTCTTACAGTTATTTGTGTTTCAAGCTAACGGTAGCTTGAAAGGGTAGCAACAATCTAGGATTGTTGTAAGGACTTATGGGTAGGCTCTTTGAATTGCGAGGGGTAATCCACTTTGGCTCGGTATTTTAGTGAAGTTTAGTTGAAATCCTACAGGGGTGTGGACCGTGGTTTTTACATTCATTTGAGTCTGGATGGTTTTCTATGTATAAATATCTTGCACAATATTTCCGTTTCTTTGCTGTTTTGTAAGTCTGAAAACTAAGTTGTAACGTACTTATGGAACACAGTCTACGACTGTTCCATAAAATCGGAAAACTTAGTAAAAGTTTAAGTTAGGAGAAAATTGTTGGGGACCCAATTCACCCCCTCTTGTGTCTATTTAGGAGTCAATTCTATCAAAGGTGAATGCTGACAGAGATGAATCTTCAATCTATGCAGCCATGCTTGCAGCTCAAGATGTCTCACAACGATGCAAGGTAGAAGATTGTTTGGTTTTGACCTTTATTCTTTTAATAGTTGAAAGCATCAGTGTTCATGTTGCCTAATACGTCTGTTTGTTGGGCATAACATTCCTTATTTCCGTATTGAGGATTATTTTGTTAGATGATATTAATCTCCCTTGGGGAGTCTTTCATTAATATCAAGGTATATATAGAGTACAATATTCATCCCTTATACAATAGGAATCCTAAGCCTATACAAAAGAGGAATTCTAGTCTTACCATACTTATATTTATACAATATATGGAAATATTCTAATTATGGGTAGGGAATATATTGTTTCCTATATTTACACGTTTACACACCCCCTCAGTCGGAGCGGGAGGAGGCCGGACGCGAGACTGGATCTGAAGTCAAGAAATAACTGTCTGGGAAGTCCTTTGGTAAATATGTCTACATACTGATAGGATGATGGAACATGTAACACTCTGACATGGCCTAACGCAACTTCCTCACGAACGAAGTGTAGGTCTATCTCAATATGCTTGGTTCGCTGATGTTGAACCGGATTATGAGAAAGATAGATGGCAGAGATGTTATCACAATACATAATAGATGCCTGACGCAAAGGACACTGAAGTTCTAACAGTAAATTTCTGAGCCAACAAATCTCAGCTACTACATTTGCAACGCCTCTGTACTCGGCCTAAGACCTTTGAGCGAGATAGGGTAGCCTGTCGCTTGGCAGACTAAGAAATCAGATTATCCCCTAAGAAAACACAAAAGCCGGAGGTGGAGCGTCGTGTGTTCGGACACCCTGCCCAATCTGCATCCGTATATGAAAGCAACATGTCTGGTGCAGAAGGGTATAGGTGCAAACGATAATCAAGAGTGCCCTTAATGTATCGAATGATACGCCAAGAGCGATGAAATGAGACTTCGGGGCATGCATGAATAAGCACACCGCTGAACAACATAAGCTATGTCCGCCTAGTGAATGTGAGATCTTGAAGTGCACCAAAGAAGGCTCCTATCTGAGTAGGATCGAGACTGGAGCACCATCCATAACACCGAGCTTAGATTTGGAATCAATGGAGTAGGCACCTCTTTGCGGTTCGCCATCTTAGCCTCAGACACAATCTCTTCTGCATACTTACGCTGACACAAGAACATATGATTGGCAGACCTGGTCACTGATATCCCCAAAAAGTAACTCAGCTTTCCCAAATCAGTCATTGCAAATTCGGACTTGAGCAAGACAATAATCTCATTTTTCAATCCGTCGGAGGAGGCAGTAAGAACAATATTATCCACGTAATGTAATAAGTAAGCAGTGTTACTACATCGATGAAAAATTAAAAGTGATGTATCACTCTTGTTGTATACAAACCCAATCTGCAAGATATACCTGGCAAAGCAATCATACCACGCACGGGGGGACTGCTTCAGGCCATATAGTGACTTACGGAGACGGCACACATAGTGAGGAACTGCTGGATGGGTGAACCCTGGTGGCTGATGCATGTAGACTGTCTCTCTCAGATCCCCATGTAAGAATGCATTCTTCACATCAAGCTGATGGATCGGCCAGTGTTTGCCCATGGCAATGCTCAAAACTGTGTGGATGGTAGCCGGTTTGACAACCGGGCTGAAGGTCTCACTACAATCAATGCCCTCCTGCTGATTTGTGCCATTAGCCACAAGACGGGCCTTATAACTCTCAAGATCCCCATTGTCTCTAAACTTGTGACGAAATAGCCACATACAACGAATGACATTTACCCCCTCAGGTCTAGGTACTAGATCCCACGTGTGCTATTTAGTTAAAGCATTGAATTCCTCATACATAGCCGCATTCCAATTAGGATCTTGTTTGGCCAATTTTGGGTTCTTTGGAAGTGGAGAGATGGTTTGGGCAGACAAGTTGAAATGGACTTTGGGTTTGAAGATTCCATGCTTTGAACGAGTTTCCATTGGATGGGTAGGGACAGTGGATGGCGGAGTAGTGTCTGAGACGGGGGGTAAAGTCGGATAAGGAGAAGGTGGGGGAGAAGCCGTTGGAGGCGCCGCGGCTCCTGGATCGAGAGTCGCGGCGCTAGAAGGTTGACAGGCTTCTCTGAAGTTTGGGCGCCGCGGCTCTGACGACGGAAAAGAGGATGTGAGTTGTTCGATTATGAGGGGAGAGATGGCAGACTCGTCAAGAAATGAGTAGTCCTGTTTTTGGAATTTTGGAAGATTCGAAAACGGGAATGTGATCTCGTCGAATGTGACGTGATGAGATATGTGGATTTGACGAGTCGACAAGTCATAACATAGATAGCCCCTATGGTTCGGCGGGAATCCTAGAAAGACACATGGAGTGGACCTAGGAGAGAGCTTGTGAGGAGCAGTGGAGCTAAGGTTGGGATAGCACAGACAACCAAAAATCCGTAGATGATCATAAGAGGGGATTCTATGATAGAGGATTTCGGTAGGGGTCATATTGTGAAGAGTGCTAGTAGGGAGAATATTTAGAGTGTATTCTGACATTTTAGCAGCATAGACCCAGAAGGGTGGAGGGAGGGAGGCATGAATCAATATGGTGCGAATCATATTGTTAATGGTGCGGATGATTCTTTCAGCTTTACCATTTTGTGGTGAGGTGTGAGGGCAGGAGAAGCGAAAGACCATGCCATTAGTGGTACAAAAGCGGTGAAACATAGAGTTGTTGAATTCGCGACCATTATCGCACTGAAATAATTTTATGCCTTTCCAAATTGTGTTTGAATGAACTTGCGAAACTCAAGAAATTTGACAAACACTTCCGATTTAAATTTAAGAGGGTATAACCAAACGTAGTGTGAAAATTCATCAAGCAACACAAGATAGTATTTATGACCGAGAGAACTAGAGATAGGAGATGTCCATAAATCGGTATGTATGATATCAAAAGGAGCAAATGTAATACTAGTAAATGATTTAAACGGAAGACGAATATGTTTGCCTAAAGAGCAAGAAACACAATTTTGGGCAAGTTTTCCATTACAAGCAATGAAATTGTTGCCTCTAAGAAAATTAAAAACTGGGACTCCTGGATGACCAAGCCTATTATGCCAAGTTGAAGAAGAAACAACCGCTAGAGTGACGGGAGAGCAAGATCTGGCAGCGGAGGTGGAAGTGAATGGAAAGAGATCCCCCGTGCTATTGCATCTCGTAAGAGGTGTCCCCGTATGAAGATCCTTCACAGTAAAACCAAAATGGTCAAAATCCACAGAGACAGAATTATTACGAGTAAATTGGCGGACAGAAATGAGGTTCTTATTCATGTGTGGTGTTGACACCCAATTTCGTCCCATCTTTTCCAAATTATTTGCAATTTTAAATATTTTTAACACCTCAAAATAATTTTAATCTATATACATACATATATATATATATATACATACATACATACATATATATATATATATACATATATATATATATATATACATATATATATATATATATATACATACATATATATATATATATATACATACATACATACATACATACATACATACATATATATATATACATACATACATACATATATATATATACATACATACATACATACATACATATATATATATATATATGTATGTATATAGATTAAAATTGTATGTATGTATGTATGTATGTATGTATATATATATATATATGTATGTATGTATGTATATATATATATATGTATGCATGTATGTATATATATATATATATATATATATATATATATATATATATATATATATGTATATATATATATATATATATATATGTATATATATATGTGTGTGTGTATATATGTATATATATATATATATATGTGTGTGTATGTATGTATATATATATATATATTATTCTCTTATTATTACTGTTATTCACATTTTTTACTATCATTTGCATTTTTTATCATAATCATAATTTTTATCCGAAAATTCTATATTATTTTATTCTCGCAAAATTGCATCGCATTTCCATTTTCTATTAAGCATTAAATATTTCGCAAATATAATATTTTATTATTATCACATCGTTAGGTTATTTTAAATAATTCACATCTTTTACAAAAATAATATTTTTAATGTTAAACCCCTTTTATATTTTTTAAACCCAAAATAATTTCTAACCCATTTAATCTCCCCTCACCCAAAATAAATCAAAACCCACAAACAAAACAAACCCCCTAATTTTTGGCCCACACCAAAACAAGCCCAAAACCAAACTCCCCAATTTAATACCCATTTCCCTTTATACCCATTCCCTTACCCTTCCAAGCCCAACCGCCACCCCAACCTTTCATCCCCTTAACAATACCCAAACCCATTCCCTTATTTCCCTTACCACCAAAGCCCAACCCAATCAAGACCCGAACCGCCAGCCCAAACCCACCCATTTTAATTCCTCCATACCTAAAAACCCAAAACCTTTCTCTCATCTCTCAACCAAATCGACCGGCCGCACACCCCATGCCCCCGACCCCACACGCCGGCCGCCTCACCCACTGCCACCACCAACTCCCTGCCACCAA
Organism: Anisodus acutangulus; assembly: GCA_029783415.1. NCBI lineage: Eukaryota > Viridiplantae > Streptophyta > Magnoliopsida > Solanales > Solanaceae > Anisodus > Anisodus acutangulus. The sequence goes on from CM056490.1 coordinate 52,061,564, forward strand.
ACCCTGACACCACCACACCCCTCCCATCACTTCACTATACCCATACCCCTAAAATCCGCTTCCAAAGTTCAGATTTTTCTTTTGCCTTTAATTCAAATTTCAAACTCGTTCTTGGGGGGGAAATCCACCTATAAATATCCCCCTTGTTCTTCATTTTTGAGGGGTCCGAAAATCTGTGTTTGAAAGGGGATTCTTAGAATTTTCGGGTCATCTTTAGGTCCGAAATTTAAGAAATCCGAAATCTCCTTAAGGGTTTGGCATTATATTTTGTTTGTGTTGTTCTTCACTAAAAAAAAACAATCCAAAATCTTTGTTTGTTCTTGCATGTGTTTTTCAACTTAAAGATTCTGAAATATAGGTCAAAATTTTTGGTTTTTTTTTGTGTTGAAGAATCTGGATTTTTAGCTATTTTTTTCATTGTTTTTCGGTTCAATTCGGGTCGGGTTACTGCCGGTCGGGTCATTCCGGGTCGGGTCAAACATCCGAAAATCGGAAAACAGAGTCCTATTTCCTGAAAAATCAGAATTCAAAAAAATCTACAACAAAAATCAGAATTCTAATATTTCCGGGCGGATTCGACGATTCAAAACAACGCCTCGGTTCGCTACCCGGAAAATGTTAGATTTGTTCCAATTCTTCTATTGTTCTTTAAGCTTATTTGATTGTATGTTTATGTTTGATTTGTTATGATATTTTGCTAAGTAATGTAGCCTTGATTAATTAATATGGTAATGCGACGTTTTGCTTATAATTGTATATATGTCGTTGGGATATTTCTGATTTGGAGTAGATATGTGATAGATGATATTGCCTCGATGTTTTGGTTAACTAATTATTATCATTAGCTTTAGTAAGGTATCTTGGGTTCATTATTAAATGCAATACGGATAATGTAAGATTAATACGTGTTTGGAAGGGCTATGGCTTGATTAAATACTCTTAGGACACTTAGCGGATTGTTGATATTTAAATTATTGTACGTTGTGTAAGTTGTTAGTTTGGTGGCTGCCTAATTAATCAAAAAAAAAAAAGAGCATACTTTAATTGATTAAAATGACGATATATACATGTTATATTCTAGATTAATATGTGCAATTTTAAAGGGAGTATATTATCCATGTTTAATATAATAGTATGTGCGTTTGGTTTAAGTTTATGAATGTCGTGTTTCTTTAAGATTAAGATGAGTTCAATGGAATTTATCATGTATGTTTACATAATTTATACATTGGTCTTCCTTGCCTCTTTTATTCTTGTTTAAATTTAGAGCCGATTGTGTTAGTGTATATTCTTTCTTCGGCTACTTTAATGTGCCAAAATCTGAAAAAAATAATGTCTTAAGGATATGTAAAATATATGGCCATGAGTATTCATTCCTATGTATATTTAATATTGTATATTTCGTGTATATATATATTAGGAATATTCATGTGTTTATATTTTCGTCCCGTCTACTAATCCTTTTCTTTTCTTTTATTTACATGAAATGCATCGGGAGTAACGAAGAGTTTCGTGATGAGACTCATCATGACTTCGTCCATAATGAAGAACTACATCTATGTTCATTGCATTCCCCGCTCTCGGGACTTCAAAACAAATAGGGTGCCTATGATATTGTCATCCGTCCTAGCCGCTACTTCTATTTATTGTCTAATTTTGTCTTTCATTATTATTTGGGTTGTAATAATTACTTAATTATGTACCGTCATTAGAAGGCTTAGAATAATTAGGCCGCGAATAGATGAATGAATAGGATAGTCTAACTGCCGTTAGTTTATTTCTTAGGCTCGTTTGAATTGGAAACCAACCGCTAGCTTTATTTGTTTAGGGCCGTCTTGTGTGTTCCAAACTTAGCCTCTAGTTACTTTGTTCTATTTTTTGGTTCGTTATGCATGCTTTAATATCTTTCAAAAAAAAAAATTGGCAATCTATTATTCACTTTCTTTAATCCCTAAAAAATAAGGTTTGCATTTTATCCAATTTGCAACATTGAAAGATTTGCATGAAATTTACTTTTATTATTAAATCGCCAAATACATAGTTTTGTAAACGAATGAATCTTATATCTATCTGTTATGAATAATGTCTTATAAAATGCATATCTTTCTCAACTCTACATATATATATATATATTGTAAATAGTGCTTTACAAATTTCTTTCCGGATTGACAGTGAGGGATAACATAGTCATGCAATTTGGTAAAAATGCATCCTTTTAAATCAAATTATTTGCAATATCTTTTCCTTAAACTTCATACCTTTTAAACATGCATTTTTAGCATATTAAATAAATATGAATTTGATCGGATAACCGCAAGTTAGCGGATCTTAAAGGATGCCTAACCCTTTCCTTTTAGGATAATAAAAAACCCTTACCTAGAATCTCACTAGTTTCGTAGACCTTAAAATCGGAGTTACATCGCAACATTTAGTTTAATATTTAGGTGTCCTAATTCACCGTAAAAAATAATTAGGTGGCGACTCCTCAACCCTTTTACCCAGAAATCACCCATACGTCTGTGCTCCGCTTTGACCCGAGCAGGTCGAAATAGGGCGCTGTTGACACCCAATTTTGTCCCATCTTTTATGATTTTATTCGTAATTTTTAATATTTTGGCACTTTCAAAATAATTTTAAAATATAGGCATATATGTGTATATCTTCGTATTATTATTATTATTATTCGCATATTTTATATCGTTTGCATTTTTATAATAATCATAAGTTATCCGAAAATTCTATGTTATTTTATTCTCGCAAAATTGCACCGCATTTCCTTTTATTAAGCATTAAACATTTCGCAAATATTATATTTTATTATTATCACGTCGTTATGTTATTTTAAATAATTCACATCTTTTACAAAATATATATATATATATATAATATATTTTAATATTAAACCCCTCTTCTATATTTTTTTAATCCATAACATTTTTTATTTCCTAACCCAAAACAATCCCTACCCAACCTAAATTAAAATCCATTTTCGTCCAAACCCAAACTCCCCAATTAAATTCCTTTATACCCAGCCCAAAACCGAAGCCCAACAACCATTCCCCATCACCCAAAACAATTAAACCCAAAACCCAATTCCCACAACCCAAAACCCCAAGCCCACCAATTTAATTCCCCAGGCCCAACCCCTCGCCCCACCCCGACTCACCCGACCCGTCGGCCCAAGCCCAAAACCCCTTCCCTTTTAATTCCCCAAACCAACAAACCCTAAAACAAAAAAATCAAAACCCCCACCCAAGCCGACGCCATGCCCGACCGGTCACCTCGCCCGCCTCCACTCCACTCCCCGCCACCAACCCCGACACCCCCACACCCTCCCGCTACTGGCCCAACCCATACCCCTAAAAATCCGCTTCCAAATTCAGATTTTTTTGCCTTTAATTCAAAATTCAAACTCGATTCTTGGGGGGAAATCCACCTATAAATACCCCATGATTGTTCTTCATTTTGAAGAGGATTTTCGGGGAAAAAAAAGAGATTTTGGAAGATTATTCAATATATACATAGATATTTTGTTGTGTTCTTGAGTTTAAAGCATTTGGCTTCGTTGTTGTTCCAAGAATCAAGTCCGAAAAGGTTTGTCATCCCCTTTGATTTCTCTGATTTTTTCACTATTCGAATGGTCGACCGACCGGTCGATCTTAGGTCGTAACATTTTCAGAATTCTTGCATTTCATATTTTATGTATGTTGGTTATCTGAATTTGGTGTTAAGATTTGATTTGGATCACTGATTTTCGGGTCGGGTCACTGACCCGGGTCGGGTCGACCCGATTTAAATTTCCAATTTTCTTACATTGCTGCTGTTGTTATCATGGGTTATCTGAAATTGATGAAATTATTTGACTTCGGGTTGAACACACAATTCGGGTCGGGTCACTGACCCGGTTCAGGTCGACCCGGTTTAGATTTTCCAATTTTCTTACATTGCTGCTGTTGTTATCATTGGTTATCTGAAATTGATGAAATTATTTGATTCCGGGTTGAAAACTCCAATTCGGTCGTCATTGTTTGGTCGCCTGGGTCGACCCGATTTGATCATTATTTTCGTAACTCTTGCATTTCATATTCTTGTTCTTGGTTATCTGAATTTGGTGTTGAAATCGATCCGGGTTGAAACATCGATCCGGTCAGTCATCGACGGTCAGTCGACTGGTCGGGTCACTGACCCGGGTCGGGTCGACCCGGTTTGGGTAATATTTTTCAGAATCCTTGCATTTCATATTCTTGTTATTGGTTATCTGAATTTGGTTTGAAATCTGATTCAAGTTTGGATCGCTGATCCGGGTCGGGTCACTGACCCGGGTCGGGTCGACCCGATTTGATCATTATTTTTCAGAATCCTTGCATTTCATATTCTTGTTATTGGTTATCTGAATTTGGTTTGAAATCTGATTCAAGTTTGGATCGCTGATCCGGTCAGATCATTGACGGTCGTCGACCGATTTGATCATTATTTTCGTAATTCTTGCATTTCATATTCTTGTTCTTGGTTATCTGAAATTGGTCGAAATCGATTTCGGTTTGAATCATCGACTGAGTCGGGCGACCCGATTTGAATATTTCAATTTGAACTCCTGGTCGTATTTTAAATCGCCATCGCCTGCTTTCTTTGGCATTATTATTATGTTATTGATTGAATTAATACCGCATTCTCTTTGTTGTTTTATTGATCCAAACCAATATTGCGCCCATCTTCGGAGACGCTTTCGGTTTCATATTATCGCTTTTCTTGTTTCAATAAATACCGCTGGCCTGTTCGGGCGCCGCTTTGTTTTTCGCTTCGGTTGCTCCCGCTTCAGACATCGCTTTATCGCTTTATCATTTCTATCGCTTTAAACTAAACACCGCATTTTTCCAACATTGCTTTCTATTTCGCCATTGTTTCAAAGATTAAAATTACCGTTCTACTATTTTATCGCTTAAACTAGACACCGCTGGCCATTTTCGGAACCTGCTTTTTCGCCATCGCTTTTTTTTTTCGCCATCGCCATCGCTCTTTGTTTTTCATCATATCGCTATTCTGCTTTCTGTTCGATTTAAAATTTTACCGATTTGAACACGATACTACCTTTGGCCGATGAAAAATATCCGTCGATTTTGAGGCCTACATAGGTTGCAAAGACGGAAATATAACTTCTGGGCAAGGATGAAGACTTAAACCTTTTATCCGAGATCAACATGTTTAGTAGGCGAGGTGACTAAAATAACCAACAAGTTATATATATTCGCAGCCACGACGTGATTATAGTGATCTTTTCTATTTCACCCGAGAGACCAACACGTTTAGTAGGCGAGGCAATCAAAAATAAACTACATTAGTCATATGTTTGCAGCCACGACGTGATTGGAATGTTCTTTTCAAAATTTAAGTCTGAGCCCTCCGTGATCAAAACATTCAACGCTTTTGAATACGGACACGGTTATTTGTATTTAATTGTTTCTAACCGCTTTGTTCTTGACAAATTGCAGGGGACTAAAGTAAAAATAAAGGCAATTATTCCCTGAGTTTATTTATTTTATTTCTTTCTTTAAATTCAGCTTTTATCTCGCTTTGTATTGTAATATTATTTATCGCACTTATGTAATTATTAAAATGCTTAGAATAGGCAAACTTAGGATTTATTCATAGGTTAGTTAAAGATTTGAAACCCGTCGCTAGCTTATTTATTTGTAGGCTCGCAAACTTAGAAATCCTTCGCTAGTTTATTTATTTTAGGCTCGTCACGCTTATTCAAGATTTTTAAAACAACTCTTGTCATCTTTATTTGCTTCAATTAAATTGTACAAAATAAGCTTATCTTTTTATTATTATTTTTTGCAACTTGTTGATTTTCGAAAGATTCGCTTCTTTGGCGTTATAAAGAATTTATTGTCACAAATGCATGTTTTTTCTAAAAACTTTACATGTATCTTTCTTTTATGTCATCCGAATACGTACTTGTATAAAATGCATCATATTTACTTGTATAAAAATGCATCATATTTGCAAACATCTTTTTATTTATTATACTTGTAAAACATGTATTTTTCTAGCAATAATTAATCTGAGTTTTACCGGATAACCGCAAGTTAGCGGATCTTAAAGGATGCCTAACCCCTTCCCTTTAGGATAATAAAGAACCCTTACCTAGAATCTCACTAGTTTCGCAGACCTTAAAATTGGAGTTTACACTGCAGCACTTAGTTTAATATTTAGGTGTCCTAATTCACCGTAAACATAATTAGGTGGCGACTCCTCAATCATTTTACCCAGGAATCACCCATACGTCCGTGCTCCGCTTTGACCCGAGCAGGGTCGAAAATAGGGCGCGACAGGCGCGACATGTGGGGCATATAGGGTATTTTTGAGGGAGAAGGGTGGATGATGAGGTTGTGTGTATGAGGTACTATAACCCTTAACTGGAATGCGTTGTCCACTACCAATTGTAACATATTGAGGATGCTTTAAACAAAACAGTTTAGGAATAGTACCTGCAGACTGGGTGACGTGAGATGTGGCGCCTGAGTCCATGTACCAAGTATTGTCAGGCTGTTGCATAGATAGGGTGCTGAACGCCTGACCCAACTCAGTGGGTGTCATGCCGGAGGAAGGCTGTGGGACCTGACCTTGCATGAAGTGGGCCTGCCGTGGGGCTGGAGCGGGGCCTAATAAACCGGGGTAAGAATACGGATTGTATGACTGCTGGTACTGGAATGGACTTGGCGCCGCGACTCTGAACTGGGCGCCGCGACTCTGTACTGGGGCGCCGCAGAGTCAGAGACGAATCGGCCGAGAGCCGCAAAGACGCTTGTGGCGATCTCTGTTCTTTATTCTTTGTTGTTGGTTCTGTTGACCGCGACCCTTGCCACGACCACGACCTCCTCTACCGCCGCGGCCTTTTCCACCCTTGCTGCCGCGGCCCTGCGGCTGTTAGAAGTTGTCTGGTGTCGTCTGATCTTGGGGTTGCGTGTCGACAACTAACACCTGCTGGGCGTGCTCATCCTGCTTAGCACGACGGGTTTCTTCGAGCAACAATTGTGAGCGAGCTTTGTTAAAACTTCATTAGCGGATCTGCTGTTGAATTATGGTGGCCAAAGTATCATATTCGCCCTTAGTAAGGCCGTAAATCATTTGTAGCACCATTTTATCGCCGCGATGTGCGTGCCGATGTTGGAGAGTTGATCCGCTAGAAGTTTAAGCCGCTTGCGATCAGAGACATTGGAGAAGTTTGCAAGACGTGTTTTGCTGAACTGTTCTTCCAAATACACGCGACGAGTGTGCTTGTTGTCTGAAAAATTTCCTCCAAACGATTCCACAAGTCAAGGGTCGTGGAGTCGATTTCATGATAGTAAGGAGCAAATCCTGAGAGATACTACCATATATCTATTGTTTGACGCCGGCGTCGAGACGATGCCAGATAGAATCATCAACCTCCGTAGGGCGGGGAATAGTGTCATCAATATGGTCAAGCACGTTATAGAGACATGCATGATTGCGAAAAAGTTCAACCCAGGGAGAATACTGGTTGTTTTCTTGATCAAGAATAATGGGAATATGGTTCTTGATGTTGGAAACAGTAAGGGCGGGGTGAAACGGGGGTGATGACTTTGTGGTGGGATTTGTGGAGGTAGAGGCGTCAGAAAGTGTGGAAGAATCAGGGATAGCCATTTAGAGAAGAGAAGAAAGGAAGAACAAAACCCGAAAAACAAGAAGAAAATCCGGGAGGTCACAAGGCGTAGGAGAGGCAAACAATGACTGTGGGAAGAGAAAGGTTTTTAGGGTTTTGTTTATTTGGCTCTTGATACCATGTTAGATGATATTAATCTCCCTTGAGGAGTCTTTCATTAATATCAAGGTATATATAGAGTACAATATCCATCCCTCATACAATAGGAATCCTAAGCCTATACAAAAGAGGAATCCTAGTCTTACCATAATTATATTTACACAATATATGAAAATATTCTAATTATGGGTAGAGAATATATTATTTCCTATATTTACACGTTTACATATTTCGGGAAAAATGGTATTAATACAGAGATGACTCTGAGCTAAAACTTTCAATTTAATAGGAGTGTTCATATTCCCATCATGCTATGAAATTATGTGAAATTACATCAATTATACTTGATGCAGTACTGCTTATGGCTGCAGGTTTAAAGATTTAATGTGGTGAATTAATCATGATTGCCTTCATTAACCAGAGAAATATTTGTTAAATGAATCGGCTTGTGACTCAACTGAAAGATTTTTATGTCTAAATCATCAACTTGAATTAAAATTATCCGGTCTCGATGTCATCAAGTAATCAATTTGTTACCCTATATGTGTACCAGAGGTGCTTTCCTTTTTTCTTGTTTTTGTGGGGAGTGAGGATGGGGGCAAGGTCTCAAAGATTGTTGTTCTAGAAAAGAATGTACCTCTTTTCTAGTGATGTAACAAGTTAGTTTATCCAAAATCGCGAGCTAACTGTTTTTTCCAGATCAATGTGTACTGAGCTCAGTATTAAACAGGAAAATATGATTAGACTTTGTCTTTCAGGAGACTAATCCCTTCAGAACATTTGCTGGATGGGGTGGTTTGGTGTTTAGAAATTTATACCATAAAGTTTTCTAAAGAATATATATATATTCTCATTAAAAAGTGTTTACGAAAGAAGATGGTTTAACAATATCCGTATCTAGCTAATTTTAGTTTTTTTCAGTATTTAATTATGTCATCAAAGTACACGTATCTTGCTTGAATTAATACGTATTCTTTTTACAGACCACACAAGCATGCATGAAATTTCAGTTTTGCTGTGTACTCTGGAGTCTGGACAATTTCAGGATTTTGTTCTTAGATTAATTATATCAATACAATCAACCAAAATACGCCTTAGTTTTATAAGGTTATAATAGGTCAAGTATCCATCCCTTCAATAACGTACGTTCTTTCTCTTATAGAGAAATACCATGAGTATGCTATTCCTGTTTAACAGGCAGTAGCAAATCTGTACAATCTGTTCTCTTCAAGAAGAAAAAAGGCAACATAAAAAGAGATAAAAAGTGAAGACCAAATATGTTTTCTTCTTTCTCCCGACAATTTAGTTCATCTGTTGGATTTATCCATGCTCCAAGCATCAAGAATCTCAATTGAGATTGTCTCAGTGCCATTGTTGAAAGCAAATAAATGTGCTTCATGATAGATGGCTAATGTTGGATAAACTCTTGATGTAATACATGTTTTTCCATCAGCACCAAAACTTTCGACTACTGAGTGATCAATCTAGAAAAACAAAATCAACCAATCACCAATGCCACACAAAAAGTGAGTTTTAAAAGCATTTTCGAGAAAAAGTATCAATTAAAGCTTACCAAACTCCTTAGAGATAACTTTTTGTCAGTTAAATCTACATCAACATATCCACCAAATGATGGTTTGTACATTTTCTTATTATCCCTGAGGGTTGACCTGTCGCCAAAGAGTAAAAGAAACAATAGAATGGCAAGGTTGGCTATATTGCAGAAGTGTAAAGATAACAATAGTATGATAAGTATTGTCCGTGTAAATAATTTTTACACTATCAAGTCTATAATAGCGGGTAACATATGTTATTTTAATATTTCAAATCCCACATTTAATCATTTGGATGACATTATTGTGAAAGAAATTATTTACTAATGGTGTATAAAATTTAATTTAATTAGGTGAGTTGGGGATGAATAGATGTCTAAAGAGTGAGTAAACAAACCTTGAGGCATCAGAGCACATGAGAACTTTGTATTTATCGTGGGCCTTGAATATTCTGAAGAACACGGGTGTGTACTCTTCCAATTTTTCAGAAGACAATGTTAGAAGTCCAAATGGCCCAAGTCCACCTTGAACTTGCGAACCCCTAATGGCACATACATCTTGGGCATAAAGATCAGCCCAACTAGAATCAAATTCTTCTGCATTTTCCAAACTTGAAAAGGAAAATGTAACCTCAATGTCAGCCTGCAATTAGATTAACACTCACAAATTAGCACTAACTTTTTCTTGTCACAATAATTTGATAGAAAAGAGCAATTCGAGAGCATAAAGCATCTTGCATTCATGCAAATTCGGGGAAAGGGCCACATGCCAAGGGGAATGATGTAGGATATTCTAACAAACATAAGTTTGGTTTTAATAGTTGATTCCACGACTCGAACATCTAACCTATACGTCACAATTATTTCATACAAAGAGATACATTTATTTTGTAAACCAAAAAAAAAAAAAGAAAGGCAAACCTGTGCAGGTGTGATTCCTTTAACTTCAATTGTTTCCCCCTTATCCAATTTGTGATTTCTTAGCTCGACCTTTTGCTTTCTCATGGTTTCTAGTTCTTCAACAGGCCATTGAATCAATTGTTTGCCACTAGGATCAAGCCACAATTTGCGAGGAATAGCTTGAATTCCAGCCCATCCTTTCTTGACAGCATCATCTGGAACAACATCCGATTCGTTGGCCCATCCCCACAAAATTCTTCGATTCTTGCTAGGATCGTAGAAAGTCTTCGATGCATAAAAATTACCATAGTCCAGTCTCAATCCCTTCCATCCATCTATTGATGTATCGTCTGGTATGTACCTATCTTTTTTTGTGTCATATGTACCAATTGTATAGTACTCAAACCTGGTAACATCAAGACTAACTTTAAGAACATGTTTAACATTATCACCATCAGCTGATGTGTCCAAGCCATTTGTATGCTTCAATGATACTGGAAAAAAATCAGGACATTCCCAATTTCCAGTGTTGGCAGATGTATGAAGTGGGTGTTGGGCTTTGGTCCATTTCATGAAGTCCCTACTCCTGTACAATATTGCAACTCCTCTATGCCTTATATTGCTCCCAACCACAATTCTCCAATGCCCATCTCGGCCCAACCAAGCTGTTGTTGGGTCACGAAATTGGGTCTTGTTGATACTCTTGTCAGCGACTACTAACGGGTTGTTATCGGGCTTGATCCACTTACGGAGGAATGGATCTGACAAGTCTGCGGGTATGGCATAGTTTTGCACTTGGGTATTATTGGTGTCCACTATTCCGGTGTAGAGGATTACGGGCTTGGGCTTGTTACCCGGAAGAATAGTGACTGACCCGGACCACGTACCGTATTTGTCGAACACCTCGGATGGATAAATTGCGTGATCTAAACGGATCCAATTAATCAAGTCCGTGGATATTGCATGGGCCCAAACAATATTGCCCCATACTGCTCCTTTTGGATTAAACTGGTAGAACAGATGATATACTCCGTTGTAATACATTGGACCTATTTGAAAAAACAACAATGTCCAGATTAATGATAATGAATTAAGATTTTAGCTAAAATTTAGTACAAATTGTTAAATATAAAACTCGATCTTACCGGTAGGATCTTTGGTATTTGGAAGCATCCGAGAAAAGACCACATAAAAGAATTAAATTGAAAATGATTAGATTAGTAAAGATATTTCAATGCAAATGAAGAAATATTCTAAAAATAAGAAAATATAAAAAACCCAAAGACACAAAAATAAAATTATAGAACATAATAATCAGATCAAATTACTAACAATCACAAGCTTAGTAAGTTGCACATATATTTTATTCATGATTATCTAATCGAAAATCATACTAATTTATCATGGTTAAGTGATAAATTAAAATGAAAATGAGTATTAACATAACTTCAGTTTGTGATAACCATATTTATTAAGATATATCTGTCATATATTTATTGGGTTGGTATTTACATTCGGTCCAAATAAATATTTACCAACAAGGATTAGTGACTACATGTGTTAAAAACTCCTGTTGACTTTGTCTTAAGTCCTTCATTTCTTTTTAAGATTCATATACAAATATTAAAGCATATACGATAAAAATTTGAAGAACAATTTAATTTATACTGTAAAAACTACTATTTAGCTTTCAGTAAATTGACACAATCACAACAATATGTAAAGACAAAAATATCTGTCATTATCGGTATCTTATTATGTGGAAAAATCTAAAATGAAAGAAGCAAATTAGGAGAAATGGACAAGCAAATATGCAGTTAAAAGCACATAGTTTGAAATTTTGGGAAGGAGATTTTACTGTCACTGAACAGATACAAATATCGAGGTAATGCAAAACAAAATACTAGTCTTTTTAAGCATTACTAGCTGAGAAATTTACTGTAGTTTCTAACAGAGATATCATGCATGGCCAGTTATGTGACTTCAAATCCTCTGGATACTATTCTACAAACCCACGGGCGCGGATGTATATCTACAACGTTGAATTACAATAACAATAACATATTCGGTATAATCATACAAATGAAGTTTAGAAAGGGTATGGTATACGTCGACCACCTCTGTCTTTAGGGGATAAATAGATTTTTTCCGAAAGACCCTTGATTAAATTGAAAGCAGAACTATCGCGTTCAATTGAACCTAATAATTTTTATAAAGGGATTCCTTTCATTATTCACAATAAATATAGTTGTACAAAGGTTGATTCCCAATATGGTACGAATCCTAACTTACCTTACAAAGGTTGATTCCTAATATAATTAGAATCCTAAGTTACCTTAAATATACATCTATCATAATTACAAAATATACAGAAAATATTCGGAGAATATTCGCTAATACTCCCCCTCAGACGGAGCGGGAGGAGGCCGAATGCTAAGGCTGGATCGGAAGTCGGTGAAGAGCTGTCGCGGTAGTCCCTTTGTGAAGATGTCTGCATACTGATAAGAGGAAGACATGTGTAATATTTTGACCTGACCATGGACAACCTTCTCTCGCATAAAGTGGATATCTATCTCAATATGTTTAGTCCGCTGATGTTGGACCGGATTATGAGACATATAGATGGCATATATGTTGTCACAATAGACTATAGACGCCTTGCGGAGTGGACACTGGAGTTCCAAAAGAAGATTTCGGAGCCAACAGATCTCAGCAACTACGTTAGCAACACCGCGATATTCTGCTTCAAAGACTAACGAAAGTCTTGCCTGCCGCTTGGCGGTCCATGAGATAAGATTATCCCCAAGAAATCCACAGTACCCTGAGGTGGAGCGACGTGTGTCGGGTCATCCTGCCCAATCTGCATCAGTGTAGGCAAGTAGCTTGGTTGGGGCGTAGGGGTATAGATGTAATCCGAAAGTTTAGTGCCCTTAACGTATCCGATAATACGTTTGAGGGCGGCAAAATGGGACTCTCGGGGGTCGTGCATGAACAAACACACCTGCTGAACGGCATATGCAATATCAGGCCTAGTGAATGTAAGATACTGAAGAGCACCTGCTAGACTCCGATATAGAGTGAGATCAGAAACTGGCGCACCGTCATTGGCACTAAGCTTGGATTTTGAGTCCACCGGAGTTGGCATAATTTTACAATTTGCCATTTTGGCCCTGTACACTATCTCTTCTGCATACTTACGCTGACACAGAAACATAGTGGCTGCAGATCTTGTCACCGATATACCCAAAAAATAACTTAGCTTGCCCAAGTCAGTCATAGCAAATTCAGTTTTGAGTAGAGCAATGATTTTATTCTTCAACCCATCAGATGAAGCAGTAAGAACAATGTCATCGACATATAATAGCAAATATGCAGTGCTGCTACCTCGGTGAAAAGTGAAGAGAGATGTATCACACCTGCTACATACAAAACCAATCTGCAGAAGATACCTGGCGAACCGATCATACCAAGCTCGGGGTGCCTGTTTCAATCCATACAATGACTTCCTGAGACGACACACAAACTGCGGAGCTGCCGGATGAACAAAGCCAGGAGGTTGATACATGTACATAGTCTCTTTCAAATCCCCATGAAGAAATGCATTCTTGACATCAAGCTGATGAATCGACCAATGCATGCCCATAGCAATTCTGAGAACAGTCCGAATAGTGGCCGGTTTAACAACCGGACTGAATGTATCACCACAATCAATACCCTCCTGCTGATTAGTGTCATTGGCAATTAGTCTTGCCTTATACCTCTCTAAGTCACCATTGTCTCTAAACTTATGACGAAATAGCCACATATACCGGATAATATTCACACCAGCTGGTCTAGGTACCAAATCCCAAGTGTTCTGCTTGGTTAAAGCGTTAAATTCCTCGCACATGGTCGCATTCCAATTTGGGTCCAGTTTTGCTAGTTTTGGATTTTTTGGAACAGGTGATAAAGTTTGTGTGGAGAGATTAAAGTGAACCTTGGGTTTGAAGATCCCGTGTTGTGCACGAGTCTCCATGCGATGAGAAGGCAGTGGTGGTGGGTCGGGACTGTGAGGTTGCATAGCTGCAGGACAGGTTTCTGGGCTGGGAGGCAGCATGGATGTGGGACTGGTTGCTGGGCTGAGGGGCAACAGTGGTGCTGGAGGTGCAGGAGACTCGATTGGAGGCAGTATGGGTATTAGACCGAGAGCATGGAGCTGGACTGGGTGGCATCATTGCTGTTGGAGGGCCAGACAGTACTGTTGAAGGCAGCAGTGGTGTTGGTGACCGAGAGTAGGTGGCTGTAGGCAGTACTGGTGAGGACGATACTGTCGGGACAGTGGACTGCTGTTGGTACAGATTTTGGATGACCGGGGATAGTTGATCGGTTATGAGTTTCAGTTGCTTACAATATTCGGACATGTTAAAATTCTCGAGGCGGGTATTATTGAATTGCTCTTCCAAATATACGGCCCGAGTATTTTTATTGTCCTGAAAGATTTCTTCTAGCCGGACCCAAAGTTCACGTGCCGTAGCACCTATTTTCATGATAGTGCACAACATGCCTTTGAAGATGGTGCCGTAGATCCATTGTTTGACGATGGCGTCAAGACGCCGCCAGATTGAGTCTGTAACATCGGTGGGACGAGGAACAGATTCATCAATATGATCGAGCACGTTGTATGCACATGCATGAATGTAGAATAGTTCCATCCACATGGAATATTGACAGTCTTCTTGGTCAAGAATTATAGGGATAAAATTCTTGATGTTGTTAACGGCGAATGCCGGATGAAAAGAAGATACTGAACGTTGAGAGGGGTTGTCAAGTGTGCGGTGGATGAACCGCAAAGTGGGGAAGACATGGTTACCGCCTGCCGAGGGAAGGGAATTTTCTGGTTTGGCCGAGAAAGGGAGGAAGAAACCAGAATTTTTTTTTCCTGTGAAATCGGAAAAAAATGCTGATTTCGGCCGAGAATGAGGAAGAGAAGGGATTTAGGTTTTAGGCTCTGATACCATGAAAGATGGAATAATTTTCCTTACGGATTTCTTTCATTATTCACAAATATATATAGTTATACAAATGTTGATTCCTAATATGGTACGAATCCTAACTTACCTTACAAATGTTGATTCCTAATAGATTTTTTCCGAAAGACCCTTGATTAAATTGAAAGCAGAACTATCGTGTTCAATTGAACCTAATAATTTTTATAAAGATGTAAATCTTGGTCTCATTTTATTTGATGCATTTTAACTAGATACGAAATTAAGAAAAGATTTTTTTAAACTTATAGTATAAAATATATTATAATATTTATATAACTGTGAATCATCTTATTAAATATAATTATTTTAGAAATATATCATTTCTTTTTAGACAAACAGAAAAGAGAAAGTGCATCGGATGCATTAATTAGACAGAACTTTTTAATAAATATTAAATTTGAAACTCCTAATTTGTGAGAGCTTTAAATGTTAAATTATTAATGAATTTGTTCATATTAAAATAGTTAATGCTTTCTTGACTTTTAAATAACATTTATTTTCGTATGCACACCATTTGTTTGGCTAAAACGGTATTTAAAATTGATTGAATGCAGTATCAGTTTTGGATAAGATATCATTTAAAAGTACGTGTGCTGATAAGTTAAGAATAGATTTATTATTTTATATTAGGTTGGGTAATTAATAAGCATAAAACGGGATCATGCATTTTTTTTTCTTCTGTTTATTCTACAGGACAGTTGAAAGAAAAGCCTACTATAATAATTTTATATAATCTGTATTCAATGAGAGACTCTCAATTTGTGAGTAGAACAAAATTGTCCTTTGACCATCACAACAATAACGTAACATTAATAACATTGATAAGAACAATAACAGAAGCAATAACTACAATGACATGGTTTTAATCAAATAAATTTGGTCTAAAATACTTGTTAGACAAGAGATAAAGAAGTTGAAAAACAAAAATCATAAGACAACACACAGATAATACATAAATAGATTAGATATATGTACATATCATATACATACAGTGGTGGAAACACCTTTAATAAGGAGAGTCATCGACATAAAATGTTTTAAATAATATTCTTTTAAGAAAAATAGATATGCACAAGTTTGTGAATTTTACGTCAAATAATAGTTAACAATCAAACATTTTATAAATATTTAATACATATATAAGATTTGAGCAAACATATATACAATTATCGAGATATAAAATAATGCAAAATAAGTATCAATTTGAGAAACAAAATAAAGCCTTCAAAACCAGGAAGTCGTTCAAAACCAAATACATTTTTAAGACAAATTATAAAACAATAAATGGATATAAATTCTTCATACCTTATTATAAACATCTTTTATATATAAAATTCCGTGATGACATTGTAAACAAAGAAAGAAAGAGAGTTAGAGAGGGAAGGAATACCATTGATCCAGTGTTTAGGAGGTTGAAAATGATAACCAGTTCTATGAACTTTTCTAACACTAGTGGCACTTGATGATTTCAACTTCATAAAAACTTCATGTGAAGCATTAACCCCATTATTGCCAAGAAATACCACAAAATACATCAACACAACAGGCAAAGCCCAAAGAGAACACTTCCTCAAGAACTGCATTTTCATAGAGAATTCTTCGTTTTTCTCTAATCTAGCGAGAGAAATTGATGAGAAAGTTGAAAGGGTGTGAAGAGTATTTATAGAGAAATAATAAAAGATTAGTCAACCAAAAAAGTAAAAATAAAAGGTTATGATTTTTATAATCTATCTATTTATATTATCATAGCATTATCATACTATATAAGTGAAAGTTTAATGTACCAAAATATCATGTAAAAATTGATATACCATTTTTACTTGACCCCAGAAAAAAAAAACCTTCCCTCCTCACTTTTTTGCATTAAAGATAACGATAACCACATCAGCTAGCTTTTATTGTGCAAATTAGCTCCACCAGAATTTGCTTATATTCAAGCAGATATTGCATTATATTAATTAATAATTAATAAATCAAGTAATTAATGTATAACAAGCATAAGTTCAATCGTGCTATTTGTAATTGTTTTCTTCATGAAAAAATTAAGAGGGTAGGAGAGAATTCTAATTTTTTATTTTATTTGAAGAGTGAAATTACCTGAAACTGAACTGATTGATTTGTTTTGGCGTATTGTTCAACACGTGTTTAAATTATTATTCAACTCACTCGATAAATGCCAAAATAAATTACTTAAAAATAAACCCAGGGGGATAATAGGACCCCCATAAAGGTTACGTGTGTTACAACAAATCCGGACAAAGATTGAGTTGTATTTTAAGCATTTCCCTTATATATATATATATATATAGTAGGTTTATATGTAATAACATTATTATATACATATGACATAATTGTGCTTGATTAGGTAATATTGTACATGTTTAAATTAGTAAAATTCACAAATAATTTAATTAATGAGATTCTTAATTTTAGAATTCTATTATAATCTCTATTGACAATTCACCGCATTAAGAATATGGTATAAGATCTTTTCGTGTAGTTATGTTCATCTATTTTTACTACTAAATGTATAAAAAGAAATCAGTAGTAATAATTGTTAAGCGTAAAATCCTTTTTTGAGCAAAGCTGCAAATTGTATTAGAAAATGTTAGATCATAGTTTAAAATTTTGTAAGTTATTCAAACGTTAGACAATTATCTAATATTTGTTGGGAGATTTTACTATATTGTACTTTATAAAGCAGTACGGGAAGTATATCACTATTACAAGTATTCGAAAGGATAAACAAAGATTTAATAATTCAACTAGAAATCTGAAATTACAATTGTAGAACGGGAAAAAAGTCGAAACTGCTTTTGTTATTGCTGAGTCGAGTGTGGCACTCTGTCCTTAAGACAATATTGCCCCGTATGTATCCTTTATACGTCCTGGACAATTTGTCTCCCAAGATAAAACAGCAATGGAACACTTGAGCAAAGGAAACTCAAGAGCTACCGTGAAGAATATTGAGTAACGAAATGATGTTTGAAAGTTGTAGGAAGAACTGTTTTTGCTTGTGTATATTTCTGTATTTTCGTGTATCATATATGTGTCTCAACAATGGTGTAAGGGGGTGTTTATATAGGTGAGGGAGGGGACTGAAAAACTGCCTCCATAACAGCCAAATAATGGATGGCCATTATGGAGGTAGTAAAGTCACCAACATAAATGGTGAAAGACCAACGGATTGGAGGAGTAATTCAGCCAAAATAAATGGCTGAATTAAGTGCTTACGCTTCGTTCTCTTCGCCCACTCGACTTTCGAAACTTCAGGGACCCGTGACCCGTGACCCGAGAACCCGAGAACCAGAGAACCCTGAATCCGAATCAAAACCTGACGGACGGGCGCAAGTGGCGGCTGGCTGGTCTTTCCTTGAACCGAAGCACATCTAGGTCATCCCTCCTTTAAACACATGGGATACCCCTTGGGGTCCCAAACCCCAAATCAATTTTGAGTCTTATATACACAACAATTCTTTCTTCCTCTACCGATGAGGGAGAATTGAACACAATACCACACTTTCCATGCTTCAAACACCCTACTTCGTGGACCAATATCTCTTTCATTTCTCAATGAAATTTGACGATTCTTGGCCCTACGGTTATCTACGTACTTAGTAGATCATGCATGTGTGAAGAACCGGATTCTCCAACATACGTAACACTAGTGTTTAAGCCGTTAAAGTTGGTCGGTCGCAACTCCCGCCAAAGGCTAATTTCCAACAATCCCCTCTTGAAAGAGATTTTGGCGCACTCACATGGTGTCTTTTCATTTCCAGCAATATTTCAGCGGACCGATGTTACATAAGGAGAGGTAGCTTCAGCTTTGAACCTTCCATAGTTGAATACCATCGGACTTACTTCATCGTATGTGAACGTGATGTCTTGAACCGTTAGTGTTTAGTGTAAGCCAAGTCAATGATACCAACACAACAAATTCCCTTACTCTCTTCTTCGTAATGTTTTGTCCGTTTTGGCCATGGACAAAGTCTTGGATTCTTAAGTGCGTTCATTTTGAGGCGGCCTGTCCTCGCACTTAAATAGGTGGTCTCCTACAAGGTATCCTGCTATACCCCACTTCACAAGTGTTAGGAACCATTAAAAGTTTCCCAAAAAACCTAACCTCAACTGTTGAGGAGCATTATAGGTTTTGAAAACTTAACCTTTACCCACACTGCAGATAACACTTAAAGTCTATCGCGGGAACGGCTTTGGATTTGGTGTTTCTTTTCAGAAATCACTATCCGAAGTGCTCATGCTTCCACTGAAGCGATCAACTGAACCTTTACAACTTAGTTTTTCCATTGAACCAAATTACTGGGATCTCCAGTTAGTAAGGTTGGGTTACCACTGTATTGGTCCGTATATTTTGGGGTTTAAGCCCATTCCCCCAGACAGGCAGAACACTTGATCTTCGGGTAGTCCCTTAGTTAGTAAATAAGAAAGTGACACCCGTGATGATCAACTGCCCTACGGTTTTATGTCTCCGACAGATCCTGACAGATATGTCCAGACGCCGTCATTCGTGTCCTTCCTGAAGCCGACCGGCTAGCCACAGTATATAACTGTTGAAGACACGGGTTTCTCCCAATATGGGACGTCCTCTAATGAGTCGTGAAGTTACTCAACTTCTTTCATGCTTTGTATAAAACGATAAAATCCGATACCATCATGAATCGGTTGATGCAAATTTACTTAGAGGATTTTCCAAGACCCACCATACACATTTACTTGTGGTTTTGATGTTCTCCAGATCTGATGTCCGGTTTGTATCACTGTGTTCTCCCAGAACCGCTGGACATCCATAATACTATAATCCGAAGATAAGCGAATAATTCAGATATCGTCATATCCGACTTAACGCCTTCTATTGATCATGTATTAAGATCATCAGTGAAACTTAGTTCAACTGATTTGTTTGTAGGACGATACCAGGTCGGTTGTAGTGTGTACAATACATTGAACTACACATGACCTGTGCATATCGCTCCTTGTCTATGGGTGCACCATGATTCCAGTCAGTTCTATGATTCATATCCATTGGTGGCTTCAACGAGACTGTCAATTATCTCACAACTGAGTTTGGAGTTAGACCAGTCCATTAGATTTCTTAGAAATTCAATTCCTAAGAGGTCATCTGTGATACCCATATCTTTTATTTCGATATAATTTCCACTCTCAGACTGTTGGTTTTCCAACTGTTGGCTTTCTAACTTCAAAGTCAATGTTTCTGTGGTCAGATTCATTGTTTCTGTTTTATCTGAAACTTTCAAGACCAAAATGTAAACATTTCTGATACCAAAATGAAAGTTCAGGAAGAAGCCCAACAGTCCAATAAACCAACTGTGATTCTCTTCTTCCAACTCTCTGGTTGGGAAGGCTGTTTCAACATCCATGCCACGCAAGACTGCAATGGGCAATGTTAAGCTACTCCCAGGGGAGCACATGTACAAGTAGCCGAGGCTTTGAACTCGTCAGTAGATCCATCTAGTTTGTACTCACTTTTGAGTATCCTTTTTTACAACCCAAAGGTTCTTTTCCCGGAGGAAGATCAACCATTACGCAAGTATGGTTCTATATGAGGAAATCTAATTCTCTCTTTGTAGCTTCTTTCCAAAGCAACGCTTTTGGAGATGACAATTATTTGTTAATTGTCCATGGTTCATTCTCAACCATACAAGCTAGAAGGACTGGAACAAGTGTTTGTCCCCTTCTTTGCTCCGTCTCGGTTCAACATCTAGAATTCCTAAGTTCTGTAGATCTGGAATATTAAGTTCCGGATAGCCAGCAACTTTCGAGTCCTGTAGATACGGAACGTCTAGTTCCGGACAGTCAGGCCCTCGCGGGTTCTTGTTAACCTTGAGCAATTGCTCATTTTTCCTATTTCAAGGAAAGTTATCTTCAATGAATTCAACATTCTTTGACGCCAAGAGGCGATAAGCACTACTGTTATTTGCAGATCTAGTGGATATGCAATCTACAGCTTTAGGTATGAAACTACCTCACATCACAATATTTGTATGTGAGATCATTTCCATGTCTCACACGGAGGGTTATCCTTATCCTTATGCGGAGTTCTGTTGAGAATCACATTAATGGTAAGGATCGCCTTTCTCCACATAACTTGGGTGTACGGGTTTGCGCTTGGCTAACACCGTTGGACTGAGGTGAGTAATGAACAGTCGTTTAATGAACGATGCTTCACATTCTCCCCCTCTATCGCTATGAATTTCGCAATCCATAGGATGCTTTGTAGCGCTTGTCCGCTTCAACAACTTCATCTTTGATGTTCAACAAACAAAGGATTTCATACGTTATACCATCATCAGTGAAGATCACAACGTACTTGTCTCCCCCCTCTATTTTGTATAAACTTCAAATCACCCAAGTAGGTATGACTAAGTTCTAGAGGAGCGGTGCTTCTTTCGCTATTCCCTTGACGGAATTTGGAAAGGTAATTTTGCCTCTTCGCCTACCTTACATTCATTTTGAGGGTTTATATCGAAAGAAGGCAACAATCTCAACTCCGCTAGCTTTTAAATGACTTGCTATTTAACGTGTCTTAATCTATGATGGCATAGATGCACGGATTACAAATATATCATTCATTCGGCTACAAACATACTGTATCATTCTTAGGTATTACAGACTTGTTGGAGTAGTCTCAAATCAGCTTGACCAACAGCGTCCCTTAAACCAAGTTAGGAACATGTATCACCTCATCTTAGAGTGATCCCATTCCCTGAAGTCCTATTGAGGACAACCTCTCCAGTCCCTTTGATTTTAGAGGTGGCGTTGCTTCACATGAACAACCTCTTGCCCGTGGTTAGGGCGTAATCGGATCATATGTGATCTCGATACTCAGGCCCACTCTAGTTGCTTTGGCAGACTGAGTGTCTAATTTCTTTACTGCCTTTCTTTAGGCTTTCAGATCATTTAGGACCTGGAAACTCTGGCCCACCTTACTAGGTGTCCATTACTTTTTCTATGAAATGAATTATGGCCCCCTCCAGTCGCCCGGAGGCTTTATATGATTGAGTGTCCAATATCATCATATCAAAGGAATTTTGGCCCACTCCAGTCGCCCGGAGGCTTTGTATGACTGAGTGTCCAATATCATCATATGAAGGAATTTTGGCCCACTCCAGTCACCCGGAGTCTTTGTATGACTGAGTGTCCAATATCATCCTATGAAGGATCTTCTGTCAAATAATATAACAGGCTCAACATCATTAACTTTTAGACTTCTTCCGTTATGATTGGTGCCCAGATAATTCTTGGCGCTTACTTAAGTGTGGTAAATGATTTATACAGATCGGTGGATCTTTCTCCCTCGTATGTGCGAACATACTTTACACACTTTAAAAATTACACTTAAAAGAATGGATCTTCTTAAGTCATTTACAAAATCCAATCTTTAAACGGAAAAGAAGATGAGATTAAACTTCTGATTTGTTAAAGCGTAAGGAATATAAATTATTTTCATATTCCTCCTTACTTTAATCCATTTTTAATCATACATCATTTAAATCTTAATTCTTGACAAGTAAGAAACATACTTATAATTTAATCTTTATTCTTGATAAGTAAGAAAAATACTTATTCCAATTTCGGATTCTGGCTCACTTCAGTCACTTCATCAGACTGAGTGTCCATTTCCTTCTCACCATTATTCGGATCTTTTGTATGGGACAGATATAGGCCTTCTGCTGCAAGATAGAATAACATCTTCAGTCTTCTCCTCTTGTCCAGTTGACATCCTCAGGCTCTCGAGAGCGCTTGTTCCCACCAGTCTTGGTAGCGGTGACACTATGAACACGTTCATCATTATCACTCTCTTCTACCAGAAAATCATTGCCATATCCAGATTTGGTCACAGAACTTTTGACCGACATCTTTCGAACACTAATAGTAATACTATACGAATATTGTCTTAAGTTGTTGGGAGATTTTACTCTATTGTACTTTATAAAGCAGTACAGAAAGTATATCACTATTACAAGTATTCGAAAGGATAAACAAAGATTCAATAATTCAACTAGAAATCTGAAATTACAATTGTAGAACGAGAAAAAAGTCGAAACTGCTTTTGTTATTGCTGAGTCGAGTGTGACACTCTGTCCTTAAGACAATATTGCCCCGTATGTATCATTTATACGTCCTGGATAATTTGTCTCCCAAGATAAAATAGCAATGGAACACTTGAGCAAAGGAAACTCAAGAGCTACCGTGAAGAATATTGAGTAACGAAATGATGCTTGGAAGTTGTAGGAAGAACTGTTTTTGCTTGTGTATATTTCGCTTTCTTACGCCCACTCGACTTTCAAAACTTCAGGGACCAAATCTGTACATCCAAAGAATTCTCGTCCAAAAGATAATATCGAAGGCCCATGACACCGCGGCCCGTGGCCGAAACTCTGAATCGACGGCGGGCGGGCGGCAAGGCTGCGTGTGGTCTTTCCTTGAACCGAAGCACATCTAGGTCCTCCCTCCTTTAAACACATGGGATACCCCTTGAGGTCCCAAACCCCAAACCAATTTCGAGTCTTTTATACACAACAATTCTTTCTTCCTCTACCGATGAGGGAGAATTGAACACAATACCACACTTTCTATGCTTCAAACACCCTACTTCGTGGACCAATATCTCTTTCATTTCTCAATGAAATTTGACGATTCTTGGCCCTACGGTTATCTACGTACTTAGTAGATCATGCATGTGTGAAGAACCGGATTCTCGAACATACGTAACACTAGTGTTTAAGCCGTTAAAGTTGGTCGGTCGGAACTCCCGCCAAAGGCTAATTTCCAATAATATTTTGTTTAAAATATTGAAAAATATATGAACATTATAAGTTATTCAAACGCTGGTTGTTCTCTACGAATAACTCTATCCGTACTCAAGTACACAAAATGTACCAATATTTAGAATCAGCTATAAGATCATGCACCAAATTTTTGATACAAAAGTGGGACGTGTGAGAATGACATATACCTGAATTTCATCGACAATTCCATACCATAGCCTCATTATGGAGAGAGAAGCCATTTAGCGCTGGCCTCCCCTACATCACTATTTTTTTTCTTTTTTTCCTTTCATATCAGTAATTAAAATAGGCGTACCCTTTCGTTTATCTCCTATATTTTGTATATATTCTTCTAAAATGACAATTAGTCTGGCCATTTGTTTCTATTTTTTCCTTTTCTCCCTCCATGATATTTACCCTTCATTGGTTGAGTTAGTTTAGTATTTTATTTCAATGGTTCAATCGCTAATGCGTCAGACGAGACTTCAATATATAAAACAAGATCCGGTCCTTTTTTCCCTTGAATGACATTGATTTTGTTGTGGATTTCCATCTTATCGATCAGCGATTGTGGTATCCTAATATATGTTTTCTTGCAATTCCTTTTTGTTAAGCTTGCCAGCATCCCCCCCGGGTTCCATCGTCAAACATATTCTCATCAACAGGCATATGTGAGCCAATTGCGGATGTAGCATGACATGTGGGGTTGAATTGTACCCCTAACTTTCGACGCGAATATAAATTTATGTGTAAACATTTTATTAAAATTACAATAAAAAGTAGACATGAATCCATAACTTTCCAAATACAACATATTCAAATCAAGAATCTTAAAAAGTTGAACCCGTATAATTCAAAACCTAGATCCGCCTCTAGTGTGAGCGCACATCTTTCTTATTCAAACCCATACCTAAGCATTGTATTGAGATCCTTTTAATACCAACATAAGTTCCCTCTCCAACGTTATTCCTAATAATACCAACAATTTTCTTCCTTATTGATTCATTTTGACCGTGCATATTTGTTGCATCAACTCTCCTCTTCCAAGTTTAGTAAATTGTTTGTAGTTCCTACAACTCCTGTTGGTACTCTATTGTACTTTATAAAGCAGTACGGGAAGTAAATAACTATTACAAGTATTTAAAAGGATAAATAAATATTCAATATTCAGAAATTGAATCTTGTTGAACAAATAGGCCAATCTTCAAAACTGCCGCAAGCTTGTTGTGTCTTGAAGCTTGATAACCTGAAATCAAGAAACAACTAAATCTGGATGGTTACAACATTGTGTGTTGAGTCGAGGAATTGCCCTCTGTCCTTAAGACAAGATTGCCCCGTATATATACTTTTACGTTAGCGGGTAATAGTCTCCCAAGATAAAACAACACTTTAATCTCAGCGCTACAAAACCAATAGGTTGAGCCTGCCGAATAAAATAAATATGAATCAACTTGCTGAAGATATGGAAAAGGAAGGAAGAGTTTCTATCTTCTCTTCTGTTTTGTCTATGTGTATATAGTGTGTCTTTGTTGTGTATATCTTGTGTATATGAGGGTCTTTGCTCACTGTTTTGCACTGAATTTCGCCACTATTTTGTACTGATTTTGGCCACTGTTTTGTGCCCCTTTGTGGCTGAAATGTGCTGCTATTTTCGTGTGCATTCTCTCACTGTTTCTGTCTGTTATGCAGTCACGAATTGAGCCAAATGAGGCTCAATATATAGCATGGATGAGGGGCTGTTCAACTGCCCAAAATATGACTGTTAATGGCCATTAGGAGGGATATAAATGGCAGTTTTAATGCCATTAGAGTGGTTGATTTAAGGTAATGAATGAGGCTGCTCAACTGTCCAAGTAATGGGCTGTTAATGGAGGAGTTAATCAGCCAAGTAATGGCTGGTTAATGCTCCAAAACGCAGTCCAACGGTATGCAAAAAGTTTTCTGCCTTCCGTCATCCCAAAATCAACTTTTCAGAAACTCTAGTGTAAATATTAAGAAATTTGGGATCCAAAAAGATAATATCAGAAAGTCCCCACAGCCCACAGCCCACGACCAGTGACCCGTGATCGAGATCGGACCTGACGGGACGGGCGGGCTGCGGCGGCGCGCGTGTGGGCTTAGCCTTGAACCCAAGCACATCTAGTTCCTCCCTCCTTTAAACACATGGGATACCCCTTGGGGTCCCAAACCATTTACCACATTAGAGACTTATATAGAGAGCAATTCTTCATATTCCCACCGATGTGGTAGATTTGTCCCACACCATATTTCCATGCCTCAAACACCTTACTTTGTGGACCAATATCTCTTTCATTTCTCAACGAAATTTGACGATTCTTGACCCTACGGTCATCTACTCACTTCGTAGATCATGCATGTGCGAAGAGACAAAGTCTCCAACATGCGAAACACTAGTGTTTAGTTCATCAAAGATGGGTGGACGCATCTCCCCACCAAAGGCAAATTTCCAACAATCCCTTCTATGAAAGAGAGATTGATCGCACACACAAGGTGCCTGCTTTCAGCAATCTTTCAGCAAAAAGATATTGCATCAAGAGAGGTAGCTTCCGCTTTGAACCTTCCGTAGTTGAAACCATCGGACTTACTTACTGCGTGGTGAACGTGATGTCTTGAACCGTCAGTGTTTAGTGTAAGCCAAGACAATGATAACAACACAATAACTTTTCTTATTCGTTTTCATTCTTACGTTTTTGTCTGTTGTGGCCGTGGACACACTTGGATTCTTAAGTGCGTTCATTTGAGGTGGCCACCTCGCACTTAAATAGGTGATCTCCTACAAGGTATCCGGTTATACCTCACTTCACAAGTGTTAGGAATCATTAAAAGTTTGCCCAACCTTAATCTCAACCATTTGAGGATCGTTAAAGGTTTGGAAGCTTAACCTTTACCTACCATGCAGGTAGCACTTTAATGTCTATCGCGGTAACAGCTTTGGATTCATGTTTCCGTACAGAAATCATCATCCGAAGTATTTCTTGCTTCCACCGAAGCATTTAACTGAACCTTTTACCCCTTAGTTTTCCCATTGAACCAAATTCTTGGGATCTCCAATCAGTATGGTTGGGTTTCCACCGCAAAGGTTCGTATTGTTTGGGTTTTAAGACCATTCCCCTAGACAGGCAGAACACTTGATCTCCGGGTAGTCCCTTAGTTAGTAAATAAGAAAGTGACACCCGTGATGATCAACTGCCATACGGTCTTATGTCTCTGACAGATCCTGACAGATATGTCCAGACGCCGTCATCCGTGTCTTTCCTGAATCCCACCGGCTAGCCACAGTGTATAACTGCTGAAGGAACGAGTTTCTCCCAATAAGGGACGTCCTCTAAGGAGTCATGAAGTTACTCAACTTCTTTCATGTTTTGTATAAAGCGATAAACTCCGATCCCATCATGAATCGGTCAATGCAAGTGTGCTTAGAGGATTTTACAAGACCCACCATACACATTTACTTATGGCTTTGGTGTTCTTCAGATCTGATGTCCAGTTTGCATCACTGTGTTCTCCCAGAACCGCTGGACATCCAGAATACTATAATCCGTAGATAAGCGAATAATTCAGATATCATCATATCCGACTTAACGCCTTCTATTGATCATGTATTAAGATCATCAGTGAACCTTAGTTCAATTGATCGGTTTGTAGGACGATACCGGGTCGGTTGTAGTGTGTACAATACATTGAACTACACATGACCTGTGCATATCGCTCCTTGTCTATGGGTGCACCATGATTCCAGTCAGTTCTATGATTCATATCCATTGGTGGCTTCAACGAGACTGTCAATTATCTCACAACTGAGTTTGGAGTTAGACCAGTCCATTAGATGTCTTAGAAATTCAATTCCTAAGAGGTCATCTGTGATACCCATATCTTTTATTTCGATATAATTTCCACTCTCAGACTGTTGGCTTTCCAACTATTGGCTTTCTAACTTCAAAGTCAATGTTTCTGTGGTCAGATTCATTGTTTCTGTTTTATCTGAAACTTTCAAGACCAAAATGTAAACATTTCTGATACCAAAATGAAAGTTCAGGAAGAAGCCCAACAGTCCAATAAACCAACTGTGATTCTCTTCTTCCAACTCTCTGGTTGGGAAGGCTGTTTCAACATCCATGCCACGCAAGACTGCAATGGGCAATGTTAAGCTACTCCCAGGGGAGCACATGTACAAGTAGCCGAGGCTTTGAACTCGTCAGTAGATCCATCTACTTTGTACTCACTTTTGAGTATCCTTTTTTACAACCCAAAGGTTCTTTTCCCGGAGGAAGATCAACCATTACGCAAGTATGGTTCTATATGAGGAAATCTAATTCTCTCTTTGTAGCTTCTTTCCAAAGCAGCGCTTTTGGAGATGACAATTATTTGTTAATTGTCCATGGTTCATTCTCAACCATACAAGCTAGAAGGACTGGAACAAGTCTTTGTCCCCTTCTTTGCTCCGTCTCGGTTCAACATCTAGAATTCCTAAGTTCTGTAGATCTGGAATATTAAGTTCCGGATAGCCAGCAACTTTCGAGTCCTGTAGATACGAAATGTCTAGTTCCGGACAGTCAGGCCCTCGCGGGTTCTTGTTAACCTTGAACAATTACTCATTTTTCCCTTTTTCAAAGAAAGTTATCTTCAAAGAATTCAGCATTCTTTGACACCAAGAGGCGATCAACACTACTGTTATTTGCAGATCCAGTGGATATGCAATCTACAGTCTTAGGTACAACTTGACCTGTTTCGGTATTCCAACTGTTATCAAGCCACCCCACATAATTTGGGCGTACGATTTTGCGCTTGGCTAACACCGTTGGACTAAGGTGAGTAATGAACAGTCGTTTAATGAACGATGCTTTACATTCTCCCCCTCTATCGCTACGAATTCCTCAATCCGTAGGCTTAGTTGATTTTCAACTTTTGCTTTGTAGCGCTTATCCATTTCAACAACTTCATCTTTGCTTTTCAACAAACAAAGGATACAGTATGTAGTACCGTCATCAATGAAGGTCACAACGTACTTGTCTCCCCCCTCTATTTTGTATAAACTTTAAGTCACCCATAAAGGTGTGACTAAGTTCTAGAGGAGCGGTGCTTCTTTCGCTATTCCTTTGACGGAATTTGGAAAGGTGATTTTGCCTTTTCGCCCACCTCACATTCATTTTGAGGGTTTATGTCGAAAGAAGGCAACAATCTCAACTCTGCTATCTTTTGAATGACTTTCTATTGAATGTGTCTTAATCTATGATGGCATAGATGCACGGATTACAAATATATCATTCATTTGGCTACAAACATACTGCACCATTCTTAGTTATTACAGACCTGTTGGACTAGTCTCAAACCAGCTTGACCAACAGCGTCCCTTTAACCAAGTTTGGGATATGTATCACCTCATCTTAGAGTGATCCCAATCCCTGAAGTCCTATTGAGGACAACCTCTCCAACCCCTTCTACTTTAGAGGTGGCGTTGCTTCACATGATGCCCGTGGTTAGGGCGTAACCGGACCATATGTGATCTGGATACTCTGGCCCACTGCAGTTGCTTTGCAGAATGAGTGTCCAATTTCTTTTCTGCTTTTTTAGGCCTTCAGATCATTTAAGACCTGGAAACTCTGGCCCACCACACTAGGTGTCCATTACTTTTCCTATAAAATGAATTTTGGCCCCACTCCAGTCGTCCGGAGGCTTTGTATTACTGAGTGTCCAATATCATCCTATGAAGGATCTTCTGCCAAATAGTGTGACAGGCTCAACGTTTTTAGCTTTTAGTCTTCTTCCGTTATGATTGGTGCATAGATAATTCTTAACGTTTACTTAAGTGTGGTAACAGTTTTCGCACAGGCAGTGGATCTTTCTCCCTCGTATGTGCGAACATACTTTACACACTTTAATAATTACACTTAAAAGAACCGATCTTTTTAAGTCGTTTACAAAATCCAATCTTTAAACGGGAAAGAAGAAGAGATTAAACTTCTGATTTTTAAAGCATAAGGAATATAAATTATTTCGGAAAATATTTTCATATTCCTCCTTACTTTAAGCCATTTTTTAATCAGACATCATTTAATCTTTATTCTTGACAAGTAAGAAAAACTACTTATCCCAATTTCGGATTCTGGCCCACTTCAGTCACTTCATCAGACTGAGTGTCCATTTCCTCCTTATCATTATTCGGATCCTTTGTCTGGGACAGATATAGGCCTTCTGGTGCAAGATAGAACCACATCTTCAGCCTTCTCCTCTTGTCCCAGTTGAGATCCTTAGGCTCTCGTGAGCGCTTGTTCCCACCAGTCTTGGTAGCGGTGACACCATGAACACGTTCATCATCATCACTCTCTTCTATCAGAAAACCATTGCCATATCCAAATTTGGTCACAGAACATTTGACCGACATCTTTCGAACACTAATAGTAATATAATACAATCTTGTCTTAAATTGTTGGTACTCTATTATACTTTATAAAGCAGTACGCGAAGTAAATAACTATTACAAGTGTTCGAAAGGATAAATAAATATTCAATATTCAGAAATTGAATCTTGTTTAACAAATAGGCCAATCTTCAAAACTGCCGCAAGCTTGTTGTATCTTGAATCTTGATAACCTGAAATCAAGAAACAACTAAATCTGAATGGTTACAACATTGTGTGTTGAGTCGAGGAATTGCCCTCTGTCCTTAAGACAAGATTGCCCCGTATATATGCTTTTACGTTAGCGGGCAATAGTCTCCCAAGATAAAACAACACTTTAATCTCAACGCTACAAAGCCAATAGGTTGAGCCTGCTGAATAAAACAAATATGAATCAACTTGCTGAAGATATGAAAAATGAAGGAATAGTTTCTATCTTCTCTTCTATTTTGTCTTTGTGTATATAGTGTGTCTCTGTTGTGTATATCTTGTGTATATGAGGGTCTTTGCTCACTGTTTTGCACTGAATTTTGCCACTGTTTTGCACTGATTTTGGCCACTGTTTTGTACTGATTTTGGCCACTGTTTTGTGCTCTTTTGTGACTGAACTGTGCTGCTATTTTCGTGTGCATTCTCTTACTGTTTCTGTCTGTTATGCAGTCACGAATTGAGCCAAAGGAGGCTCAATATATAGCATGGAGGAGGGGTTGTTCCACTGCCCAAAACATGGCTGTTAATGGCTATTAGGAGGGTTGTAAATGGCAGTTTTAATGCTATTAGAGTGGTTGATTTAAGGTCATGAATGAGGCTGCTCAACTGCCCAAGTAATGGGCTGTTAATGGAGGAGTTAATCAGCCAAGTAATGACTGGTTAATGCTCTAAAACGCAGTCCAATGGTAGGCAGAAATTAACTTTTCAGAAACTCTGGGGACCAAACTGTAAATATTAAGCAATTTGGGGTCCAAAAAAATAATATCAGAAAGTCCCCACAGCCCATGACCGTGACCGAACCAGATGGGACGGGCGGGCGGCGGCGCGCGTGTGGGCTTAGCCTTGAACCCAAGCACATCTAGGTCCTCCCTCCTTTAAACACATGGGATACCCCTTGGGGTCCCAAACCCTTTACCACATTAGAGACTTATATTGAGAGCAATTCTTCCTATTCCCACCGATGTGGTAGATTTGTCCCACACCATATTTTCATGCCTCAAACACCTTACTTTGTGGACCAATATTTCTTTCATTTCTCAACGAAATTTGACGATTCTTGGCCCTACGGTCATCTACTCACTTCGTAGATCATGCATGTGCGAAGAGACAAAGTCTCCAACATACGGAACACTAGTGTTTAGTTCATCAAAGATGGGTGGACGCATCTCCACGCCAAAGACAAATTTCCAACAACTCCTTTCCTCGACCATTTTTAGTTGTAATTTTCCACCAGAGGATGCCCATCAGTAGTGTTTATCCTTGGCGCCTCTAATTTTCTAAGAAAAGATTATGATACTCTACTTTTAACCATGTCCCAAACTGACTATTTATTATAGTGTCTGATCGTATATCCTTGGATCTTGTACACAAGTTTTATAATTATGTCAGGCCGACTAGAAAGTTTTGTTCATTTTGCTTAATACATCAGTTTGTTGGGTGATCTCGCTTAAATTATATTTCAAAATGGCATAACACGGTCATTGTCAAATATAATAACCCAACTAGGTTGGGTCAAATCCCACAAGGAATACGATGAGAAATTGTTCTATTCGCGTTGTATCATGGCTTTACTAAATACTTTACTTCTATAGTAACCAAATTTGTTTGTTTGTTTGTTTTGTTTAAACTACTCAAGTTATCAAGTCAATTAATGATTAATGTATCAAATAAGTTGGAATGTTAGAGTTGTGACTTAATGCATGGAAGTGGTGTTGGATTTTTGCTAAAGTGGGTATAATTGGTGTGGTAAGAGCAATGAGGACTAATATCTAGATGAGAATTTCTCAATTGAACCACCTAATTTCACTTTAAGCTTTCTCAAGCTCTAAAGTGTGACATTCATGAACATGTATTATTATCCTTAGTTGATTCCCTACTAATTAAAGTTGAGAATCATTAAACGTGGTTTATATCCCCACGTCCTAATCAACATACTCATTTCCTAGACTCTAGTCTCCTTTTTCAAGTTTGATTAGAGACAATAGTCATTAAAGAGGTGTTTGCAACCAACTCTTAAACATTAAGAGTGGGAAGTACTTTAATACCACATTAATACACACACTTCATATTTATGAACTACCACAACTACCACATTTCATTATTTAATCACAACCTCAATCTAGGTTCTAGTAACTCATATCAAACAATAAATGCATAACAAAGTAATAAATACAACAAGACATAATGAACATAAAAGAAGACTCACAATGATTTTTGGATAAATAATATGTGTGTCTTCTACACAATGGACCAAGAAGAACACTAAGAATATTTGAAATGACACACTAAAAATGAATAGTATTTTTTGTCTCCTTAAGATAAAACACTCAAAAGAACAATATAAAAGTGGCAAGGTAGGTAGGTTATAAGATGTCAAATCACAAAATTCTAGACAATTATATATATGGACCCAATTTTCGAACAACACGTAGTTACAAAAATGTCACTGCATGCCACTCTGCGACCGCAGAATAGGTCTATGGTCCGTAAAACTGAATTAGAGTTCGCAGAGTGAGTCTTGATTTGGAACATCTGGAACTGTGGCAGGAAGTGCGGTCTACAGAAGTGTCTTGAGACTTCACAATCTGAGTTGAATTTGAACTGGAACAGTGGTTCGCATATCGCATTGCAGTCC
The DNA here is from genome assembly GCA_029783415.1 of Anisodus acutangulus. NCBI lineage: Eukaryota > Viridiplantae > Streptophyta > Magnoliopsida > Solanales > Solanaceae > Anisodus > Anisodus acutangulus. The sequence goes on from CM056490.1 coordinate 52,094,899, forward strand.
GTAGAATGAAAGTGCGGACTGCAGATTGAGTGGCACTTCGAGACTCCGAAATCTTCCTTTCACTACCTATTTTTCTGCAGCTCGCTTACCATTCTGCGATCTGCGGTCTGGTTCTGCGGTGCGCAAATGTGATTTTCTCAACACTTCTTCTTTTTCCAGCATTGTCCATGTTTTAGAATATTTCTTCACTTTGACACTTCTATCACCAACATTTGCATCTTATATATATGTTTCTTCCTCCATTTTATTTTATTTTTCCTTCACATTTCAGCTATGATATCTTGTTTTACATTTGTGAAACACAAGAGCTGGGGTGAATTGTAATTTTCTTTTTTTTAAATTTAGAAGTCAACTTATTCGATTGATTAGTCGATTGTCTTGCAAGTCTTTCAGAACTGGTTAGTGAACAATGTTTTTTGTCAGATGAAAGAGGAAAGAAGAATTTTGCTCAAGTAAAGTTATACAACATCCATGATCTTAAAGGTCTTCAATAAATATTGATGGTTGCTGGTTTATTTCCTTTGACTGGCTGATACGATGAGATTTGTGAAGATCAATCGTTTCTTTGGTTGATCTTCTAGAGACTTGCTCTAAGGTAATTCAAGGGATTTTGTCCCCCATCAAGGATTATGACTTTCCTTGTATGTGTGCTGCTGCGATCTTTGCCTTGTTTGTTTGTTGATTAGTCTTGCCTTGTATGCGTGTACCAAATTTGATACACCTATCTTGTCTTTCCTTTCTTGATCCCTGTCGATATACTTGAGGTACTGGTACATGATCATGTATTGTGTTTCCTTTTTAATCTCCATTTACTTGTTCAATCTTGCGGCAGTAGGCTACACTCGAGTTTGAGTCCTTTTCCTCAACCTTGTTGGGATTCAGTGTTGTTGGGCCCTTTCTTCAACCTTGTTGGGGCTCTATTATTATTGTGTCGAATCTACAAGGAAATTAGAGTTAGTGATATCATTATTAAAACTGTAACACATGGGGCTAACAATCTCCCCCTTTTTGATAATGACAACAATGAGACTAATTTAAGATTCAACTTCCTTGGTTTTGATATTACTCCCCCTGACTTGATGCTTCCTTGTTGATATGATATGCTAGACTTAGGTTGGAGTTGTAGTCAAACTTGAAAAAGAAGACTAGAGTCTAGGAAAGGGGTAGGTTGATTAGGACTTATGGCTTTAAACCCCATTTAATGATTTCCAACTTTAATTAGGAGGGAATCAACTAAGGATATTTATGGGTGTTCATATATATCACACTTTAGATCTTGAGAAAGCCTGAAGTGAAATTAGGTGGGTCAATTAAGAAATCCCATCTAGATAATAGTCCACATTATCCATACCACACTAAATACACCCACTTAGAAATAACCCAAACCACTTCCATGCTTCAAGTCACAACCCTAACATTCCTGATTACTTGATATTTTAACCATTAATTGGCTTGATAACTTGAATAGGTAAAACAAACAAACCAACAAACAAACTTGGTTGCTATAGAAGTAAAGTAATTAGTAAAGTCATGATACAACGCGAATAGCGTAATTTCTCATTGTATTCTTTATGGGATTCGACCCTAACCTAGTTGAATTACTATATTTGACAATGGCCACATTATACCATTTTAAGGTGTAATTTGGGCGAGATCAAATTTTGGTTTCGTTGCTGGTAATACGGTCTTGAATTTTTTTATTTGTAGTATTATTACTTCGCTAAGAACTTTATTTCTAAATTTATATTTACTTGTTGTTTTATGTTGTAGGTGCTATGGCGGATTTATCTGATGATGAGAGAAACGTAGAGATGGCCACATTTGCTAATGTCATCCGACCACCCCAAATTTCGGGGAATGCAAGTTTCCGTATCACCTCCACTATGCTCCACATTCTCAACAACAATGTCTTATTTAGAGGATCGGCATCCGATGACCCGAATAGGTATTTGAGTAATTTCAATTAGGTGTACCTTGCATTTCGTCATCCCAACGTGTCTGAAAAAACCGTGAAGCTAAGGCTCTCCCCCTTCTCTCTAATGGGGGAAACTACTATTTGGTTGGATGACTTTCCTTTTGAGTCTATCACGACATGAACCGAGTTGGTAAAGGCATTCGTTGAGAGGTTCTTCTCGTCGGCTCGCATGCTCCAACTCCGAGATGAGATCTTGACGTTCCGTCAATTGCCGGATAAAGCCTTGCATGAGGCATGGCTAAGGTTCAAAAAAAGCTCAAACAATGCTACAATCATGGGTTGAGTGATGATGTCTTGCTCCAAACATTCTATCGGTGCTAGATTCAGTCAACAAGTCGATGGAAAACACCATAGCGGAGGGTGCCTTGATGAATAATTCATTTACGGTAATGAGTGAGATTCTTGATAAGCTACCAAAGACAAACCATGTTTGGCATACGAAATCGTCGGAGGTAGTTGGGGGTAGTCCCTCTAAGGTGTTGTGTAGAGATGCCTTGAAGAAGGAGAAAGAGAGGGACGAGACCATAGCGCAATTGATGACCCAAATGGCGGTCTTTATAAAATATGTGATGGAAAAAAGGACTCAAGAAAGTGAATGTGGTTACTAGCATGGGTCCTAAGTAAAGTACGACTGAGATGATATCCTATGATCATGAGGGGTACAATAAAAATGAAGAAGATGAGAACTTCATGAACAACGTGCAGGGCGGTTCCGCCCTAATTACCGAGGATCGCGCCAACCTTGGCGATCTAGTAATCAAGGCAGAAATCAAAGTTTGAGAAATGATCAAGACGACTCTAATTGGAGAGAGAGGAATAAAGGGGGATGGAAAGAGAGAGCAACAATAATGAGTACTAAAATTGTAGCTCCAACTCTTATGTTCCACTAAGGGTGCAAGCTTACCAACAACCTACCCAACTCCTCCTTACCACAACAATCCTGCTAGTTCAAAACTTGTAGAGATGATATCTAGGGTGTTGAAAAATCAAGACAAGTCCAATGCCAACATAAAGGATCTCAACAATCTTGTATCCTCACATTCAACATCTATCAAGCAACTAGAGAGATAATTAGGGCAAATTGCTTCTCTACTAAACCCAAGACAAAATAGGAATCTTCCTACTTATATGGTGGCCAATCCAATAAATGAAGGGGGAAGAGTGTCTCAATGTCTAGCTATATCTGCTAGAAGTGGGAAAGTATTGCAGGAGCCGAAGATGCCAATGGATTAGGTAAATGAAATGTTAATTACGATTGAAAAGTCGAAGAAGAGTGATGACAAGATGGTAGATGATTTTGTCTTGATTGAATAAAAGATTGAGGAAAAAGAAAAGGTTCTTGAAAGTGAAGAATGGAACGAAAAATAAGTGGTGGCTCTAAAAGCCTTAAATCCTATTCCAAGGCCTCATTCTCCCTTTCCACAAAGGTTTGCCAAGAGAATTGAAGATGGTAAGTTCAACAAGTTCTTGGAGATGCTAAAGTAATTGTCGGTTAATATTCCACTTGTTGAAGCCTTGGAACAAATGCCGGGGGTATTCCAAGTTTATGAAAGATTTGATTACAAAGAAGAGAAGGGTGAGTTTTGAGATGTTGGATGTTACTCATCAATGTAGCGCTATCCTTTCTAGCTCCATTATGAAGAAGCAAGAGGTCCCGGTGCTTTCACCATTCCATGCACCATTGGAGTGTACTAATTCACAAAGGCTCTTTGTGACTTTGGAGCAAGAATCAATTTGATGCCATTCACAATTTTCAAAATGTTAGGATTGGGCAATCCATGATCTACAAATATGAGATTGCTCATGGCGGATAGGACGCGAATAGGCCAATGGGGATTATATATGATGTGTTTGTGAAGGTTGATAAATTTATCTTCCCCGCCAATTTTGGTGATATTGGATTGTGCGGTTGACTATGATGTTCCCATAATCTTGGGATAGCCATTCTTAGCGACAGGGAGAGCGGTATGTGATGTGAAAAGTGGAGAGTTGAAGTTTTGAATGAATGATGAAGAGGTTACCTTCCATGTGTGCAAAACCATGAAATAATCTATTGATACGGGGGTGATTTTGGTGACTGATGTGATTGATGATGAGGTAGAGTTGAATGTTGGGGTTGATGTCATTGAAGGGTCTTTGATAGCGGTATTGTTGAATCATGATGATGAGGTAGTTGAGGGGATTGTGGAGACCGTGCTTGCTGTTGAGGGCCAGGGCTCCTATTCTTATGCTCCTAGGCGTTTAGCCTTTGACTTGGAAAATCGTGGAGTCCCTCCTCTCAAACCTTCTATTGAAGAACCGTCAACCCTTGAGCTCAAGCCACTTCTAAGCCATTTGGAGTACAAGTTCCTTGGGCCAAATGACTCATTGTCGGTTATTATCTCATCAAAGCTCAATGAAAGCCAAATGGAAGCTCTATTGTCTATCTTGAGAACTTACAAAAGGGCAATTGGGTGGACTATAGTCTGGGTGTGTGTACTCATGAATCCATCTTGAATTATATTATTTAATAAAAATATGACATAGTAATACAATTTCAAAATTGCAACTTTGTGGTGTTGTTCAAAAGTTGCAAATGACATAGTAAAATACTAAAATTGCAATTAAAAAAATTACATATTCAACCATACTCTTTCGAATTTCCTCACAATTTCTTGAAGATCTTCTGTTGGAATTGGAATTTGTTTGTCAAATTCTTCAACGTTGCTTTCTGCTCCATCGGACAAGATTTCGTTGTAGTTGTAGTCTTCTTCTTCGTTGGTCTCTAGTTGGTCGCACCTCCTATGCTCTGCACGAATACAGTCTGTGAATAGAACTGCAATCTCCAATGTGTCTCCCGCCAATGAATGCATGTGCTCTCCAATTTGAAATCTTCCCGCGGAAAAGATGATTTCAGACGATGTTGATGACGATTGAATGTTTAACACATCTCGGGTCATCTTTCTTAGCGTCGGAAATATTTTCTCATTCTGCCTCCAGTATTTCAACAAGTCTTCTTGTCCTTCATCATTGACAATTAATTTGTACGGTACAACACCCTGCAAAACATAAACATCAAATTCGCTAACTTGTGAAGAAGTTGAACCACTACACATTTTATTTCTAAGGCCTTAAATACTAGCAACAGAAACCACATGTTTTTTATAAGGTTGCAGCGAAGTAGTAGAAGATGGTACAGAAGCCGGTTGATTATTTGCGCTTTATTGTTGGTAATACGTATATATTTTTTGCATTCGGTGTGTATGCTAGACGTAACTGCTTCTTTAGTTGGTGTGTCAGAAGTAATAACCACTTTGCCATTAAAATGATACAATGCATAACGTAAATACTGTTGATATTCACTTGCAAATTTAAAAACATCTCTTCTTACAGTTGATCTAGGAAAACCATTAAAAGCAGGATTATATTTTTCCCGAATGTAATGAATAAAACCAGGAGAGGAAGGAAATGAAAAGGGCAAACCCTCCACCGCTATTAATTTTGCCATATTTTCTCTATCTTTGTTTTTATCATATTTAGGACCAAAAATTCCCCCCGTCGTCGGGTTAATTTGACCATGTACTAGGTCGGGGACACTATGGGAACCTTGTCCCTACTCAGATGGCATTGGCACACCCGATTTTTAGCCTGATATTGATTCCACCTAGCTGTGTGCTCTCCTTGTATATGTCTCAATAATCCTCACGTTCCACCTTGATCTTTTTCGATTTTCAATCTATTAACGTTTTTACAAATTTTACATCTAGCTAGTTGATTCTCTTCGTCCCTATAAAAAAAATGTCATGCTGGTGATTTTAATTTTCGTTTTGTGCGGCCTCGATTCATACTAAGGGGAATATGAGGCATTCCAGTTGTAGTTTCAGGCTGAGACTCAGTCTGAGCCTGAGGTTGATGTGCACTAGTGGGTGTGTCATCTATATTATTGTCTAAATTAAATTCTGATTCATCTACTTCATCATCTACTGGTATATCTTTAAAAAGCATTTTCATCAATATTACTGAAATCAATCAAATCAATATTACCCCTATTAGAAGAAGCACCCTTACCCTTACCCTTACCCTTACCCGTAATCATACGTTTAAATCCTTCTATTTAATTATACAAGTAAATAATTAAATAAATGAAATTAAGTGCCATAATTAAAATTAACAATAATAATTTAAAGGAGGAATGAATGTACCAAACGCCGACGTAACGTTGACGTGTAATCGAGGTTGAAAATTAAAACTTTGCTCGATGGATAATCCTCAAGCTAGTTGTCAACTTCACTCTCAATTTTTTAACTTTGATATAATATTTAATAGTAGGAAGATTTGTAGAATTGTAGAGAGATAAATTGAGATATTAGAGAGATGGTAGGAAGATTTGTGAGAAAAATGAAGAGGAGAATGAGTTATTTATAGTTGGAAAATAGAGTTAAAGTGTAAATATATTAACTTAGGGGTTAAAAATAAATATTAAGGGGGTAGGGGGGTTTATGGGGTGGGGGGCAAAAATAACCGTTATAGCCGTTGAACAACGGCCAAAATCAAAATTTGACCGTTGTTGCAACAGTTATTTTTGCAAAGGGGGAGGGGGACGGGTCAGGGTCGGGACGGGACGGGCCGAGCTAGGGATGGGGTGGGTCGGGTCGGGTCGGGACGTGCGGGATGAACCCAAGCCCCGTCCCGAGTTCGAGCCCCGACCCTGACATTTTTTTTTACTTTGGGGGATCGGGACGGGACTGGTCGGGATTGGGACGACCCGGCCCACTCGACACCCTTACTAAAAACTCATTAACATGGTATTAAGGAATAAATCTAGTCATTAAAAATATTTCTTTTTTGAGATATCATAATTAATTTGTTTTAACTGTGTATGGCAGGGATTATATGAGTTAGAGCAAAATACTTGCCCTTTAAATAGGAGTTGAGCAAGGGCCTCTCTATAAATACACAATAAATATAAAACCTAAAAGGTGTGGAAGTGGGAAGGTAGGTTGGTAACAAAGAAAAATTGAAAATAGAAATAGGAACGATCAAAGGTGGAAAAGGATAAAAAAGATTCTAAAGAAGAAGGAAGTTATAAGTTTAAGTCTTTTATATTTATATTATTATTTAAAATATGCGTATTGTGCAAGTTATTATGTACTATTTCAGTACAATACCAATATTTCCGTCTTTTTAAAAACATCAAATACCGTATGGAATACCGAATCTCTTAAAATCCTAATCCAAAATCAAATAATAAATTTTCTTATTTCAGTTCGATAATACACACCCTAATACCAGTATCAATTGTAATTGCTATTATCGTAGTTTTTATTATTGTGATAATGATGACGTTGTGCTAATGATGAAAATGATTGATTATTTTGTTGTTATTGTTTTTACTAAATACTGCTACTACTATCTTTGCAAAATCATATATTTCGTCTTGTATGTATTATGAGAAGCGAACTCTTTTCCAAGGACCAACCATTGAAGGCATATTGCTTTCCCATTATGTTCGTGTTTTTTACAAATAAAGATCTAACTACTTGAATTTACACTAATTTCTTTTTGCTTTCAATTACTTCTGTTGGCAGAGAAAACTGCATATAATGGAGATGGAAACATCAAAATGTCACCGCCGTTGACACCCAATTTTAACCCTTTTTTCTTTCAATTCGTTTCCTCGAACTTCTAAGTTAGTAAAATATCAAATACTTGAATTTTCACCACTATTTTATTACTACTTCTGCAACTATTGTTATTGTTAATATTATTTTTTACTACTATTATTATTATTATTATTATATATTTACTATTATTACATAACTAGATAACGGCAAGCCCGTGCAAGTACGGACCCAGCGTGAAAAATAAGTCTGGTTATGAAAGACGTATCTTCTATATTGCTAGGAAATTTGCGTATCACAAACTAAAAGCAAGCAGGTTATTATAAGTTAAAATGATTAAGTCCAATAAATTCTTTAAAACTAATTTACACAATTTATGAAAAATAGTCACATAATTCAAATATGGTGGTAATTACTATTTCTTAAGTTTCAAAATATTTGTCTTGTTTTACTTTTCGAGAGTTAATTTGACTACTTTTTGAAATTGGATCGAATTAGATTAATTTAATATTTTAAATTAAAATTCAGTTATTTGAAAACTACGCGAAATGAACTATAAGTTGCAAATCTTCTCATACAATTACATCTTAAAATGTTATTTAAAAGATCTTTAAATAATTTGAATTGTCAATTACTTGACTAATAGTATTTTACACAGTTTCTAAATATATAAATTTTATGTCTAAAAACTTAAAGATTCCACCAGGTGATTATATCAGATTGTTGTAACTTATTATACTTACCTATACCAGGTGATTGTATCAATTGTTGTAACTTATTATAGTTAACTAATTTAATAAAATTAATGTTAAATATACACAATATACATGTGTATATTGGGTATATTAGGTCTCGGCTATGCTCACGGATTGGCCCTCGGATGGGCTGATTATTATGTGTAATTTATGGTAAATATTTAGTATCCTAGTTTAGGTAAGGTTGTAATAGAATTAGTATTGTATTATCATAATTAGTGTATTACCATAAATGTATAGAATAAGGTTTTAGGAATAGAATAGGAATATGATTCTCCTATTATGTAACTTGTATATATATAGCCTTTCAATTAATGAAAATAATCAAGGGATTATTTCTTTCATGATATCAAGAGTCTAGGTCTTAAAATCCTCTTTCTACTCTCCTAAATTTTCCGTCGACTTCCGAGACATTTTGCTCTCGGTTTGTGTGCCGACGGGACCTCTTTTCTTCCCAAAATTTTCTCCCTAATCCCTCAATCACATATTATTCTATCAATATATCTACATCCCGGAACATGTTTCATCCGGCCCTTACAGTTTCTAACATCAAGAATAACATCCCTCTCGTTCTTGATATAGAAAACGTCCAATATGCGACGTGGGCCGAACTATTCAAAATTCACGCACAATCGCATCAAGTCATCCATCACATAATCCCCGCGGCTCCTGAGGATACAGAGGTGCCAAAATGCGAGGATGATCCTAAGTTGTGGACGACTATTGATGATATCGTCCTTCATTGGATATATTCCACAATATCTACCGACCTTTTGCAAACAATTATTGAGCTTGACGCTACGTCACAGGCGACTTGGGATAGACTGCGTGATATGTTCCAAGATAATCAAAATTCTAGAGCCGTTACCCTTAATCAGGATTTCTCCCGCGTCAATATGGAAGATTTCCCTAATGTTTCAGCTTATTGCAAAAGATTAAAGGAATTGGTGGACCAACTTTGCAACATTGGCGCCGGTTTCGAACGATCGTTTGGTCCTCCAAATGGTTTTCGGCCTCTCCGAGGCCTATAATGGTGTGGGAACGCTTCTTCGGCAAAGCAATCCGCTTCCGCAATTTTATCAGGTGCGTTCTATGCTTACACTAGAAGAAGCAGGCATAGAGAAACGAGCGGCTACCGGTACTAGTCCCGCAGTCATGATGACCGAGCTCACGGTATATCCTACCGGTTCCAACAACTCGAGCTAAAATCGCAACAACGGTGGCAGCAAAAAGGGTGGAAATAAGAAAAATGGCAAACACCGCGGCGGCAGCCGACAGAATGGTGGTGGCAGTGGGGGTCTTCGCGGTGGTCAGGAGCAGCATCAATAGTTCTGGGCCCATAGTGGCCCCTATGCAGTAGCAGTGGGTCCCACAACAACAGTTTGGGCCCAGCCAGTTTACCTCCCAGCGGCAGTGGCAAGCCCAACAGCAGTCCAGGCCCAATTCGGCCTGGTCCAGTTACGACCAACAGCAGTCTGGGCCGAGACCGCAAGCAGAGGTATTTGGGCCTCGGCCCCCGCAAGCCCATCACGCAGCAGGCCCCACTCGGACAGATATCGAGGCTACAATGCACACACTGGGTTTGACTCAACCGGACCCGAATTGGTATATGGACACCGATGCCACTACCCACATGACATCCGATTCAGGTACTCTCTCATCTTATTCCAATTTGAGCAACCCTCGCGGTATAATTATTGGTAATGGCAATTCTGTTCCAATTCGTGGTTATGGTCATAAAACATTGTCTCCCCCTCATCCCCTTCTTATCTTGAAAAATACCTTACACGCCCCCAAATTGATTAAAAACTTAGTCTCTGTCCGTAAATTCACTACTGATAATTTCATTTCTATTGAATTTTATCTATTTGGTTTCTCTGTAAAGGATTTCAAGACTGGGAGTCCTCTCATGAGGTGTGATAGTAGGGGAGATCTTTATCCTATCACACCTAGTCCCGGTCCATCGAGTCAAACCCTTCCATCAGTTTTTGCAGCCATCTTTCCTTCTTTGTGGCATGCTCGTCTTGGTCATCCGGGGTCCTCTATTTTGTCAGCTTTAGATAAAAATAGTTTAATTTCATGTAAGGGTATGAGTCGTACTCCAATTTGTCAATCTTGTTCTTTAGGAAAAATTGTTAAGTTGCCATTTGTAGACTCAAAATCTCATACTTTAATGTCATTTGATATTATTCATAGCGATTTACGTCTCCTGTTCCTAGTTCTATGGGTCGGTATTATGTTCTTTTTTTGGATGATTATTCTAAATTTTTATGGACATTTCCAATAGCTAAGAAATCTCAAGTTTTTTCCATCTTTCTAAAATTTAGAGCATTCATCAGAACCCAATTCGACCGTGAAATAAAAAATATTCAGTGTGATAATGGAAAAGAGTATGACAATGGGGTGTTTCGGGAATTCTGTGCTACTAATGGGATAAATTTTCATTTTTCTTGTCCCCATACATCTTCACAAAATGGGAAAGCCGAACGTAAAATTAGTTCCATAAATAACATTATCCGCAATCTATTAATTCATGCTTTCGTACCCCAATATTTTTGGCATCACGCTCTTCAAATGGCTACATATCTACTTAACATAACTCCTTCCAAAGGTTTGACATATTCTTCCCCTCTTCAGATTTTATATAATAAATCTCCTTCTTATTCTCATCTTCGGGTTTTTGGGTGTTTATTTATCCGTTATTTCCATCCACCACAACTAACAAACTTCAGGCCCGGTCTACTCCATGTGTGTTTTTTGGATTTTCCTTCTAATCATCGTGGCTACAAATGCTTTGATTTATCCTCCAATAAAATCATCATTAATCGCCATGTAATTTTTTATGAATCCCAATTTCCATTTGCTAAAAGTTATTCTCCCATGCCTAGTTCGTATAATTTTTTGGATGAATAAATATTCCCGTATATTATTCAGCATTTTTCGAACATCTCCCGCACCCAAAATTCTCCAATGGCCCATCGCTCACGATCCCACCGCCCGTCACAGTCCTCTCCGCCGCTTTGTCATCGGGCCGCCAACAATTGGGCATGTCCAGCTCAATACTGGAACTGGTCCAGTTTCTGTTCCCACCACTGGTATTGCTTTTCGAGTTGGGCCAGCAGGTCCACTGCCTGCTGGTCAGTCCGTCCCGAGCCCAGCAAATTCCCGACATTCACTCAATTCTTCCTCGAGTCATAGACCGGTCACTCGTAGTCAGCAGGGTATTTTTACACCTAAAAGACATTTTAATTTACATTATAATGTCTCTAAATCCCACTTGCCCCGTAATCCTGTGTCTGCCTTAAACGACCCAAATTAGAAAATTGCAATGACTGATGAATATAATGCTCTTATTGATAATAAGACGTGGGAGTTGGTGCCCCGTCCATATGGTATTAATGTTATCAGGTCTATGTGGATTTTTGCTCATAAGGAGAATTCAGATGGTTCATTTGCTCGACATAAGGCGCGGCTTATGGGTGATGGTAAGACTCAGCAGGTTGGTATAGATTGTGGGGAGACGTTTAGTCCGGTGGTCAAGCCGTCTACCATTCGCACTGTGCTTAGCTTGGCTCCTTTGAAGACATGGCCAATTCATCAGTTGGATGTCAAAAATGCTTTTCTACATGGTGATCTCAAGGAAACTGTCTATATGCATCAGCCGATGGGATTCAGGGATCCCAACCATCCTCATCATGTCTGTCTGTTGAAGAAGTCCTTATATAGGTTTAAGCAGTCTCCACGGGCCTGATATACAAAGTTTGCTGACTATGTTTCAACTATTGGGTTCACTCACAGCAGGTCGGATAATTCCTTGTTCATCTACCGTTGTGGTTCGTCCGTAGCCAACATTCTGTTATATGTGGACGTTATTATCTTGACTGCCTCTTCCGATGCCTTGCGCCAGTCCATTATGACCATGCTCAGCTCCAAGTTTGCTATGAAAGACTTGGGGCCCATGAGTTATTTTTTGGTGATTGCTGTCACTCGTCATTCCGATGGGTTGTTCTTGTCACAACGGAAGTATGCAGCCGAGATCATCGAGAGGGCTGGGATGTCATCATGTAAGTCTACTCCAGTTGATACCAAGCCCAAGCTTGGTGCCGCGGCCGGAGTCCCTTACGAGGATCCGACCCGCTATCACAGTCTTGCAGGGGCCCTTCAGTATCTTACATTTACCAGACCGGATATTACGTATAATGTCCAACATGTGTGTTTATTCATGCATGATCGCCGAATTGAGCACATGAATGCACTCAAACGCATCATCCGGTATATTCAGGGTAGACTGGACTATGGGTTGCATTTGTATCCTTCATCGACATCCACACTTGTCTCATACACAGATGATGATTGGGGTGGGTGTCCAGACACCAGACGGTCTACGTCTGGCTACTGTATGTTCCTTGGCAACAACTTGGTCTCCTGGTCTGCGAAGCGTCAAGCGACTATATCCCGCTCAAGTGCCGAGGCTGAATATAAAGGGGTAGCCAATGTGGTCTCAGAATCATGTTGGTTATGTAATTTGCTTTTGGAGCTTCATTGTCCCATTCAGAAGGCAACCTTGGTATATTGCGATAATATTAGTGTCATCTACCTTTCTGGTAATCCGGTACATCACCAACACACTAAATATATCGAGATGGACATTCACTTTGTCCGTGAAAAGGTTGTTTGTGGTCAAGTTCGCGTATGCCATGTCCCGTCGAGATATCAAATTACCGACATCTTTACAAAGGGTCTCCCTCGATCCATTTTGAAGATTTTAGGGACAGTCTCAGCGTTCGAAGACCGCCCGCTATGACTGCGGGAGTGTGTTAAATATACACAATAAACACACAATATACATGTGTATATTGTGTATATTAGGTCTCGGCTATGCTCACGGATTGGCCCTCGGATGGGCTGATTATTATGTGTAATTTATGAGAAATATTTAGTATCCTAGTTTAGGTAAGGTTGTAATATAATTAGTATTGTAATACCATAATTAGTGTATTACCATAAATGTATAGAATAAGATTTTAGGAATGGAATTCTCCTATTATGTAACTTGTATATATAGTCTTTCAATTAATGAAAATAATTAAGGGATTATTTCTTTCAATTAATATATACATTAATTAATCCTGATTAAGTTGAAGAGCGTATTGACCTAATAGAATGGAAAGAATTAAAAATTAACTCATTTATTAATGAATGATTTCCAGATCAATTGATGATTGTGTAATAATTTTGTGTGTCATCGGTTATCAAGAACATGTGGAAGAGAATAAATTAGAAAGGATTGCAATTGTTGCTTTTAGTGACACCTAAATTTGCAGAAACAAATTAAAGATAGATAAATTGTCATAATTATCCTTCAAAATTGAATTGAGTTCTAGGAAGCAGACATGTCGATCTGCTCCTAGACTCATGCTTCTAATATAGTAATATGGATATAAGAAGTTTGATAAATTTAGAGGCACAAAGGAAATTAAAGGAAGAAAGAAAAGGTCCAGCAGCCAAAGCACATATTTTGCGGCAACCTGAAGCCCAAAATTAAATAAATTCGGCCAGATACACGTCCAAAACTAGAGCTCAAATATTCAGCCTAAACTAGACCTGTCCAAAGCTCGGGCCGGATCAGGGCCGAGTCAAGTATCTTTTTTTTCTGCTTGCCCGACACTGACCCTGTTTTTTTTTTAATTTTCAGATCCTGACCCACTCTACAATAAAAATAGTAAGAAAACACTACAATCTACCCAATCCATTATCCGATATAATTTGTCACCAATTAAAAATTACAACAAACAGAAGCATGAAATCATTAAAAATTACACCAAAAAGAACTGAAGCAGATTCCACATTTTTAGTTGTAAATTCATAAACAAACAAGAGGCAAGTACAAACCAACATGACGATAATTCATCAACATCATCATAAGCATCATCATCGTCACTAGATTCTTCTTCGTTTGTCCCTTCACCTATATAACTAAAAAATAAATATTCATAAAATAAAAAATAATATAAATTATATTAAAAAGACACGCGGGTCGGGTCGGTGATCGGGCCGGGTCAAGTGGGTAAAATATTCTGACCCTGGCCCGACCCTGACCCTGATCGGGTCCTCGCTTTTTCGGGTCAGGTGCCTCATGGGTCAGATATAAGCTGACCCTGGCCCTATTTTTTTCAGGTAGGGCGGGTCCCCGACCCGATGGACAGGTCTAGCCCAAACAATAACCAAATACCCAAAATACCCCTAACTGTAATCCTAAACTCATCAGCCGTTACATGTCCCCCTCTCATCCATTTCCTCTTTCAAGAATAGATCTAATATCAGTCCACCCAGGCATAGCTGGATGACAAAGGAGGGGAACTAAAAATCCAGCTGGAGGCTTGCAGTGTGGGTTCGAACCCTGGTGGGAGCAATTTGCTCTCTTCTGGGGTAGGACCTTGTAGGTGATATCAGTTGCTCTGTTCTCAAACCCTGGTCATGCAGGCACATCCCGCGATTTACTGGTAGTAGTGCTGAGGAACTGGGACTACTATCTCCAGGAATAGTCTGGCGTAAGCCGGGAGGCTGGATATAAAAAAAAGGAATAGCTCTCATATCGCTCAATCATAAACAACTTTTTGTCCTTCTATTTCGAGCAAAAGGATCAAGGTCCAATGAAGACTTTCTCGTTTCATGCTTCAAAATGCACCAACTCCCTTCAAATCTCATACGAAATCTCACCATTTCGGCTAACGAGTGAAACACGTGGAGATCTAAACAGGAAAGTGAGTCATTCTTTTTTAGACAAAGATAGTATACAAATTCCCTCCCACGAAACACTAGCTCGTCATTATAAATATTAGCTCTTCTACTCATTTTGAAGGAACCTAGAAGCCGTCACTTCTCCCCTTAGAACTATTAATCCTCTTCACCTGGACCCCGCGCATAGCTGGAGCTTAGTGCACCGGGCTGCCCTTTTATACTATTTTCTGGCCAAAAGCACTAAGTAGTAATTTACTACTTGTTATCTCTGCCAAAAACTCGGATCTAAGCATCATTCGTGTTCGAGCATAGATCAGAGATCCAAAGCCCCGTTCACTGCACCCGCATAAGGTCTCGGTTCTCGTCTATGTGATAAAATGATATCCTTACTTTGAAATAATTATGTCATAAGAGCATTTTCGCTTAGCTGAGATAATAATAATAAAAATGATATTTTTTGTAGAATAGTGTAATTCTCCTTGGTTGGAGGCTTCTCATTAATGCAATATTTATTGGTGTTTACAATGTACAAACCTAATTGGAGAAGGATCTCTACTTTACATAATTATACTATAATTATAATTACAGAATATATGAAGAATATTAATATATTCTTTATCACACCCCTTCAGTCGGAGCGGGAGGAGGCCAGATGTTGAGACTGGATCTGAAGTCAAGGAACAACTACCGAGGAAGTCCCTTAGTAAATATATATGCGTAATGATAGGAAGAAGGAACATGTAACACCCGAACTGGCGCATGGCAACCTTCTCACGAACAAAATGAATATCCATCTCAATATGTTTGGTTCGCTGATGCTGAATCGGGTTATGAGACAAGTAGACAACAGATATGTTATCACAATAGACAATAGTGCCTTACATAAGGAACAATAAATCTCTAGAAGGAGGTTTATGAGCCAACAAATCTTGGCAACAACGTTCACAACGCCTCTATATTCTGCTTCTGCACTCGAACGGGAAAGCATGGCTTGCCGTTTGGTAGATCACGAGATAAGATTATCACCCAAAAAGACACAATAGCCAGAAGTAGATCGACGTGTGTCTGGACAGCCGCCCCAATCGGCGTCCGTATATGATATCAACCTGGTCGGTGCAAATGGATAAAGATGTAACCCATAGTCAAAAGTGCCTTTAATGTAATGAATGATACGTTTAAGAGGTGTGAAGTGAGGCTCCCTATGAGCATGTATGAATAGACACACCTGCTGAACAGCGTAGGCATTATCAGGACTAGTGAAAGTAAGATATTGAAGTGTACAAGCGAGACTCCTATAAAGTGAAGGATCAAGCACCGTATTTTCGTCATCCGCACTAAGCTTCGATTTGGAGTCGACTGGAGTGGGCATTGTGCGCACCTGATTTTACCCAACGGTCGTGACGCACGGGCATTTCCCATGTATTTCAGAGAAATGCTTAAGGAGTCGTCACCTAATTATTCTATGGTGAATTAGGGCATCTAGATGTCAATAATAAATGCTGCAAAATGAACTCCGATTACTGGTCTGCGAAACTATGAGATTCTGGGTAAGGGTTCTTTATTATCCTAAATGGAAGGGGTTAGGCATCCTTTAAGATCCGCTAACTTGCGGTTATCCATTCAAACCTAGGTTATTTATTATGTTGAAAATGTATGTTTAAAAGTATGAAGTTTAAGAAAAGGACATTGCAAATAATTAATTTTAAAAGATGCATTTTGACAAATTGCATGGCAAAAAATACATATAAAATGGATTTGTTAGTAAAAGTATGTATTGCATGGCATAGCTTATAAAATGCATGTAGGATTGAAAAAGCGTGCATTTGTGAGACATGGTTTATAAGATGCAATATTAATCTTACATTATCGTATTGCACTTAATATTGAACCCAAGATACCTTACTAGAACAAATAATAGTAATTAGTTAACGAAACATCGAAGCAATATCATCTATCGTATATCAACTCCAAATCAGAAATATATGAACGACATATATACAATTATGAAAACAAAGCATTTTATTATCATATTAATTAATCAAGACTAAATCAAGCACAAAACACACAATCAAATAGGGTTAAAGAAATATAGAAGAATTGAAATGAGTCTAACCTTTTTCGGGTTGCGAACCGAGGCGTTGTTTCGAATCGTCGAATCCGCTCGAAAATGTTCAGAATTCTGATTTT
The DNA here is from genome assembly GCA_029783415.1 of Anisodus acutangulus. Taxonomy (NCBI): domain Eukaryota; kingdom Viridiplantae; phylum Streptophyta; class Magnoliopsida; order Solanales; family Solanaceae; genus Anisodus; species Anisodus acutangulus. Next base: position 52,112,157 of record CM056490.1, read on the forward strand.
TTTGGATTTACCGAATTCCGATTTTTCAACCCGAAAAACAGAATTGAATGATGTTTCTGAAAATCTGACCCGACCCGACAGTGACCCAACCCGACCCAAAATCAAATCAGACCCAAATTGAGCGACAAATGTGAGGAATGAAATGGAATTTTCAGATTGCAAAATTAAAGACTAAAAGTAGTATTTTCGGATTGGAATTAAGAAACAAGAGAGATAATTTATAACCAAAAATTAAGAACAAACAAACTTGAATTTATAGTATTTGAACCCGACCCAGAATATGATTTTTTGACCTGACCTGACCTGACCCGACCCAGAACCCAAAAACAATGAAGAAAGCAAAAAAATCAGATTCTTCAACACTAAAACCCAATAATTTTAACTTATATTTTTGGACTCTTTAAGATGAAGAACACATGCAAAAAAAATACCCTAAAGAAGATTTCGGATTTCAAAACTTAAACCTAGATTTTCGGACCTAAAATTCGACCTCCTAAATGAAGAACAAGAGGGGGATTTTATAGATGGTACCCCCCCCCCCAACGTTCACCCCTACCCCGTACAAAATTTGAGTTCGAATTTTAAAATAAAAGGGGGCAAAATTTGATTTTTTGGGACAGATTTTTGGGGTATGGGTCGCAGGTTTTGGGGGGATGGGTATGGGAATTGATGGGTTAGTGGTGTCAGGGGCAGATGGGTGTGCGTTGTGGCAGTGTAGGTGCGGGAAAAGGGGGCATGGGCAGAGGGGTGTGGCGATTGAAGGTGTAGGTTTTGTTTTTTGTTTTTTTAGGGTTGTGAAATAAAGGGGGGTAAAGGGTTCAGAAAGAAAGACATAATATAATAATGAATTAATTAATAAACATTAAGAATTCAAAAAAGAAAGGGTTGGTTAAGAACTATTGACTGTATGATGCTACGGACGGCTGTCCGAAGTGCAAGGATGGGTTTTGGCAGACCGAATTGGGCCGCGGGTAGGGGGATAAGTGGGGTGGTCGGTTGGGCCTGTTGTGGCCGGTTGGGCTTATGGAAATTGGGCTGATTTTTTATGTGTGATGGGAAAAATAAAAAATGGGGAGTTGGTTAAAAATAAAATGGGTTTATATTTTTACAAAAATGCTTTGAAGAAACAATATAAATTATTTGAAATAAATAACGATGTGATAATAATAAAAATATAATATTTGTGAAATGCTTTAATGCTTAATTAAAATAAAAATGCGATGCCATTTTTTTTAGGAAAATAAAATAACATAGAATACTAGGATAAAAATTGTGATTATGATATTAAAAGGCAAATTATAGTAAAAAATGCGAATAATAATAATAAATAATGATATTGAAAATAGACGATGATATATATATATATATATATATATATATATATATATATATATATATATATATATATATATTAAAATTATATTTGAGGTGTCAAAATATTTAAAATTGCAAATAAATATCGAAAAAGATGGGACAAAATTGAGTGTCAACAGGCATGATCTTGCAGTTAGCCATTTTAGCCCTGTAAACAATCTCTTCGACATACTTACGCTGACACAAGAACATGGAATTCTCGGATCTAGTCACGAAAAGCTTCAAGAAATAACTCAACTTATCCAAGTCTGACATGGCAAATTCGGATTTGACCATGGTAATGATCTCATTTTCAGCACATCTGAGGAGGCAATCAGGACAATGTCATCCACATAGAGCAAAAGGTATGTAATGTCATTACCTCGATGAAAAATAAAAAGTGAGTTATCATTTTTGCTACACATGAACCCAATCTGCAAGATGTAAGTGGAAAAGCGGTCATACCAAACCCTGGGCTTGTTTCAATCCATAAAGTGACTTTCGAAGTCGACAAACATACTGAGGAGCTGAAGGATGCACTTACATCTGTTCGGCAAATATACTCAGTTGATGTTGGGCCACTGAGAAGTGGGCCTAGTTTGGTTGGGCCGTCGAATATGGGTCTGGAGGGGGCCCTAGAATGATGGGTTGCCGCCAATGGCATGTGTTTTGGGCTGAGACGACCGAGTAATGGAATTGGGCCGCAGCCCAATTTTCGGAAACAGGCCAAGGTAGTGGGTCAACCCACTGAGATGGGTAATGGACCTGCTGGACTTGTCCACCGGTATTGCTGCCTCGGCTACAGTCTCTACCTCTTCCGCGGTTTCCGCCGCCGCGGCCACCCCTTGGACTGTCCATGTGTGGCAGTTGTCTGTGGTGGTCACCGGTGCATCAACCACCAATTCCTTCTGATTATGTTCTTCCTGTTTGGCCCGCCTATTTTCCTCCAATAGTAATTGTGATCGGGCCTTGTTGAAACTAGGAATGGGTTCGACTTGTTGGATCATCGTTGCAAGCGTATCGTACTCACCCTTTGGCAAACCATTAATTAGTTGCAAAACCATTTTCGTTTCTGAAATCGGAGTGCCCACATTAGATAGTTGATTTGCAACGAATTTCAATTTTTTACAATAGTCGGACATATTAGCAAAGTTTTTAAGATGGGTGTGATTAAATTATTCCTCCAGATACACGTCACGTGTATGTTTGTTGTCTTGAAAAAATTCTTCTTGTCTTGTCCATAAGTCGTGAGCCAAAGAACATGTCTTCATAATAGTATGAAATAGATCTTTGGATATGGTGTCATATATCCATTGCTTGACGATTGCATCAAGTTGTTTCCACGCTGTGTTGTCGACATCGGGTGGACGGGGTGTGGTGGCATCGATGTGATCAAGAACGTTATAGGCACAAGCATGTATTTGAAATAACTCAACCCATGAAGAGTATTGTCCATCCTCTTGATCAAGAACCAAAGGGATAAAGTTCTTGATATTTGTTACGACGAAGGCCGGAAGAAAGGAGTTAGGAGAGGAGGAGGATGTGTGACGTTGGGGTTGGAGGAGGAACCCTATGTAAATTCGAGAATAGCCATGAGGTGGTTGTTTTCGGTGGTTCAAGAGAAGAGAAAAAAATTAGGGTTAGGTGGGGGAGGGGCGCTGCCGGAAGTAAGGAGAGGGGGGGCAAAAAAAAGAGTATTAGGGAGGGTGTTTAGGGTTTGGCTCTTGATACCATATAGAATAGTGTAATTCTCCTTGGTTGGAGGCTTCTCATTAATGCAATATTTATAGTTGTTGTGGACACCCAATTTTATCTCATTTTTCTGATTATTTGCAAATTTTAAATATTTTTAACACCTCAAAACAATTTTAATCTATATACATACATCCGTATATATATATATATATATATATATATATATATATATATATTATTCTCTTATTATTATTAGTATTCGCATTTTTACTATCATTTGCATTTTTTATCATAATCATAAGTTTTATCCGAAAATTCTATGTTATTTTATTCTCGCAAAATTGCATCGCATTTCCATTTTTTTATTAAGCATTAAACATTTCACAAATATTTTATTAGTATCACATCGTTATGTTATTTTAAATAATTCACATCTTCTACAAAACTAATGTTAAACCCCTTTATATTTTTTAAACCCAAAACAATCTCTAACCCATTTCATTTTCCCAACCCAATACAATTCCTACCCAAAACAATTCCCCAAGCCCAATTCGGCCAGCCCAATCCCACCAACCGGCCGACCCACAAGCCCAAACCCATTCCCCTTACTCCCTTCCCCTTTATTTCCCCCCAATTCCCACAACCCAACTCCTAAGCCCAACAAACCTTTTTCCCTTTAATTTCCCCAAGGCCCAATCGGCCAAACCCAACCCAAAACTCAACACCGAACCCGACCCGACCCATCGCCCCAAACCCCACCCCTTTGCTTATCATCGACCCAAATCCCCCCAACCCTAATATATCTCACACACCCAGACTCCCCAACCCCTCAAATCGCCGCACACCCTACACCCCTACCCCACCCTTCCCCAAAAATCAGAGCAGCAGCAGCAGCAGCTCCATTTCCGTTTCTAGATAAAGCTTGTAGCTTTGTCAACCATGGAACAGAGGGTGTTGCTCCATTTTCATGCTATGAATCACGTGAAGCCTGCAAGGCCATCAACATTCGGATTTTGAAGGATTACGTTTGACAATTTCAAAATCCAAAGCCTAAAAATCCCGCCCAAAGGAGCCCTAGCAACCCCTAAGTTCATCTTATAAATATTAGCATGTGGAGTCCTTTGAGGGGAGGCTTTTTTTTGGACGAAAACTCTTGGTTCTTCAGAAAATCGAACTAAAAATTCACCATTTCTCTTAGGCTTGCTCAGGGGCAAATATAGGCAGAAAAACCCCTCTCTCGAACAGCTTTCGATTCTCAAAAAATCCTTTTTTACTCTCAGTTCTTGCTCAACACAACCGCAAAATATTCATGCCCATTTTCTGTTCAATCGCATAAACATCTTCCCCGAGTATTCGACGATTCGAGACGACGCTTCTGATTATTTGCCTCGAGAAGGTCAAGAAACCCGAATTCCTCACCCTTACTTTATTTTGTTTTGTGCTATGTTTTTTTTTGTTAGTTTAGTTGCTCGTTTACTTTAGTATGATAACTTTGTTCTAATTTAATTCAAAGAATTTAATTAGTTTAAGTTGCATGTTTTATTAAAGTACGCCCTCATGTATAGATTAGATAAGTAATAATGAACTTGTTATGTCTTGATCTGAGTAGAATAGTTGTTGGGTTATCCATATTTAGCATATTGTATTTAGAAGTTTAGTAGACCTTGACCATGATTAGTAGTTCATTATATGGACACCCTTTGATGTCGCATTCAAGTTTTAAAATATCAGATTCTGTTTAAGACCCAACAATATGCATATGGTATAGTGTTCCTATCTAGCTTGGAATTTCAGCAGTTTCTTCCTTTTAGAAGGGTTGTGGTATGCTAAGGGTTAACTCTTGATATTTGGTTTATTATTTGGTAGATTAGTCATGATCAATGATGTGTTAGGGTCCAAACTTAGCTTTGTATGAATATGTGTCTGTGTTTAGCAGAATCTGTAGTATGAAGTTTGCTTTTCTTGAAAGACTACATTATGCAAATGCCATGTCTTGTATACCATTTTTCTGAATTTTACATACCTGAGCTTCTTATTGAGTGATGTTTAGGGTCTAGTTGCTCCATAAATTCTAGATATTCTGCTAGTTTGAACTGTTCACATAATTTAAAGGAATCATGAAGTGTGATAGTTTTGAGGGTTCATTAGCATGCTTGGAATTGTATGAAGAGTAATCTGAGGTAACCTAAGTGATAAATGTGCCAGTTTCTTGGGTCTGCTAAGATAGGCCTTGACATGAACCTCTGTTTGCATACACTCAGTTGGTGATTCTGTCTTATGTAGTAACATTCTAGGCTAACTAAGTCTTATAATTGCCTAAGGATAGTAGCAATGATGCAAATGTGCTCCTTTTATGATAAAAATGACATTTGTTGTCAAAAATCATGCATCTGTTCTTAGAATCTAGACTAGACTTATGTGTGTTCGGTTTAGTTAGGAATAGCTCATCACTGGCCAACTTGTCTTAATTGGTTGCATGCTCACCTTAAAATCTTGGAAACATATCCCCTGGATTGACTATCTACTTATATTGACCTACCTGAATGCACAGATATGTCCCTGATGGTATGTGACTATTTTGTTGAGTTATTTGGTTCACCTAGGAGGAGGAAAAGTTTTGGTGTTTAAGTGTATACTTAAGTTTTGTTGATAATGGATTAGCCAATTCTGTGGTTGTATGCCTACGAGTGTGTTTATGTGTCTATCTTACTTATTTAAGGGTTATCATGCCTAAATGCATGGCATAAATGTAACTGTGAATGCTTAACACAGTTTAGGTGGTTTTGCATCTCTAAAATGTTACTGCTGGTTGGTCACATGTTCATTCCTATGCTTACCTATTAACCCAAATTCATAATTTACTTGCCTTGCCTGTTTAAGTGTTAAAATGTCTTCCCCTTTAGCATGAGTCCTTCCATTTAACTTGTTAACTCCCTTTCACTATAGAAAAAATGCACAATTGTGTTTCATGTTAATGCATTGCCTCATTCTACCAGGGGTCTGTTAGTATCTGCATTGGTTCTTCAGTAGTCTTCATCACGTATTTACAGTACAATATGATTGTATTTGAGGTTCGAACTGGGGTTTAGATATGCCTATAGGATTCTGGATCAGGGGAATGCCCATTTGACTTTTAAGAAATACTTAAATGTTACAGTTTGCAAGTGTCTATGTATTGTTGCCTATTCGACATTGTCATTAGCATGTTGAGAAGCATATGTAGTCTGTTTTTTTTGTATTTTGCGCAGTTCTCCTCCTTTAAGAATTTATAAGAGCTTAGATTTAAACAAGATATTGAAACAGGTGCTAAACTGGTTGAATAAGGTTTCCCTTTTGGACTTGAACATTAGGAATTTTGACTGGAACCTATGTTTGGCATAATCCCTACTAGTTTCCTTATATTTTTGAGTAAATAGACTATGTGTATATCTGAGGATTTGCTTGAGACTATTTGAGCAACTTGCAACCCCATCCTATTTTGCCTCTTTCTAAGTTTGAATGTCCAGGGGTCTACTATGTCATATACTGGTCCAATTTACTCCTTCCTCTTCCTCCTTGTCTGGTTTGAAACCGGCACAACCCATTTTTCCCAATCGCCTTTGATGCTATATATGGTCAATAAAAGGTTGAATGGTTATTGGCTAATGATTATTGTGAAATTTGATCTGTTTCCCTCCTGCAAGTCCAAAAATTATGGTTTGGGTCTGCTTTCTATTTATGTATGTTGTTTGTTCCCTGAGGCCCAACAATACACTACTTTTCATGAATTATTTATTTTACATTTTTATGTATATATTTTCATATTCCGTCACTAATCCTTTTCTTTTCCTTCATTTACATGAAATGCATCGGGAGTAACGAAGAGTCTCTTTACGAAACTCATCATGGCTATTGTCAAACAAAGACCCGTATCCACGTTCCTTGCATTCTCCGGCCTCGGGATTTCCAAACAAATAGGGCGAGATGACATCCTCATCCGCTTTAGTTCCCTTTCATTGTTATTCCTTAATTTCATTGTTTCTGTTTGGGTTTGTAATAATTACTTAATGCTTGTGTGATTGTTAGGATATTTAGAACAATTAGGCCATGAATGGATAATTAGTAGGGTAGTTAAAACCCGTCGCTAGTTTATTTACTTAATAGGCTCGGTTAAATTAAACATAGAAACCCTCCGCTAGTTATTTATTTTTAGGCTCGTCATGCATATTTTAAATTTTCAAAACAAACTTTGATCATCTTTTGTTTACTTTATTAATGGTACAACTCAAAATGATTTCTAAAAAATTTTACTTCTTTGGCATATGAGTAACTCATTTTTCTCCTTGCTATTAATTGTCCCAAATATATACTTTTTTAAAAAAAACTTTACATGTATTTTTCTTTAAATGCATACTTGTACAAAATACATCATTTATTAAATATTTGCAAACTTTTGCTTAACTTTATATACTTTGAACATGCATTTTTCTTAGTACAATAATTAACCTGGGTTTGACTAGATAACCGCAAGTTAGCGGATTTTAAAGGATGCCTAACCCCTTCCCTTTAGGATAATAAAGAACCCTTACCTAGAATCTCAATAGTTTCGCAGACCTTAAAATTGGAGTTATATTGCAGCATTTGGTTTAATATTTAGGTGTCCTAATTCACCGTAAAAAATAATTAGGTGGCGACTCCTTAATCATACCCAGGAATCACCGGATATGTTGTGCTCCGCTTTGACCCGAGCAGGTCAAAATAGGGCGCGACAGTTGTTTACAATGTACAAACTTAATTGGAGAATGATCTCTACTTTACATAACTACATTAGAATAATAATTAGTGAACATATAGAGAATATTAATATATTTTCTATCAGTTTTAAAGGGTATATTTTAGGGTCTGTAATTAACTTTTAGAGTCTAACATGAAATCTAATAGTATGTTAAATCTAAGACATATCGCTGTTAGCTAGTAATAAAATAATGTCATGTATTTGGTTTACTTTATTCCCATGAGGACATTCTGGTTGTGATTTGCATTTAAAAATGGCATCTTTGAAATACATATTGGCTTAAAGAGAATTGTTATGCGAAAAGATGTGTGAATGAGTTTTCATTCACCTTAGAAGTCATGTTTATAGATAAATTAAAAATGAGTATCTGTGTAATCTGAAAGAATGTTATTTAGGACTAATTTATTATTCATCCATCATTCTGTTATGTCTTCCCTGCCAAGTACAAGTGGTATAAACTTGATTTTTCATTGATGGAGTAGTTATTTTTGTTTGACGTAATAAGTGTGCAGATAGACTAATTGATCTTGATTTGTTCATCTCTTCATACATGCTAGGTCCTTTTGAATGCTAAAAATATTTGAAAGCTGCCCATGTCTTCTATTTGTTAGTTGAAAAATTGTCTTCAGCTCTTAAAGTGTTGTTTATATTGATAAGCAAGAAGACTACTACCTTATTAATATTATGTAAACTTATATTACATGTTTTTACCGTTTCTGTTTGTGAAATTTGTTGGCATGATAACATTTTTCATTTTTTCTTTTCTTACAAGAATAGATTACTCTTCTAACTACATTTTATTATGTTTTCTTTGCCTTGCATGAATAATGGCGTTTCAAGAGTCCTACGTGGGACTCCATGTTGTTCCACGACGTCGGCACTTACCATTAATATTTTTTTTCAGATAGCAGTATTACAATACAAATGAATAATCAAAACAAAATCACTTCACTTCGTATCTCCGGCTCCCTCGAAACTCATCCTAACAGAAATTGCGAAGGGAGGCGAGAGGAAATCTAGAACCCATGTATGTTTCTTCATTCAATTCTAGGGTGTCAAAATTAGCCCAAATCCAAATGACCCGTCCAACCCGCCTAAGGTTTCATGGATTTGAGCAAAGAGGAATTTTGATGATGGGTTGGTTTGGGCTAGCCCAAGTTGATCCATCATAAATCAACAGCTCAAATGAACTCATGATAATGTCCAAACTTGACTTATTAAAATGTTCAATCTTAACGATTAGAGCTCCACTCTAGATTAAGATTTTTATTCATAAATAATTATTTAAAAAATTCTTTTACTATTTCGGAACACTAAAAATACACCAATGCACACCAACCACCCACCACACTATCCATCCACCCTACCCCATCCCCTACACCAACCCCATCCCAAGCACTGAACCACCCTCACATCTCTGCCCCCTACCTTGCCTACTTCACCCCACCCCTACCTCCCTACCCACCTCTACCCCACCTACCCCATCTACCCCCACCTCCTGCCTCTACCCCATTCTCAAATTTCTATTTTATATTTTTTTACTTATATAAAAATTATTAAAAATATGAAAAAATTTCTTACCTCCTCCCTCCCTCCACCCTCCACGCATCACCCAACCTCCCCCCATGCATTTTTTTTGCATTGGGCTCTCCACCCCAAATTTTTTATTTTATATATTTATTTTACTTTTATAAACTTTTTATAAAAAATGAGAAATTTTTCTTAGCCCACTACCTACCCCCATTATTTTATATATTTATTTTGCTTTTATAAAAAATAAAAAAAATTCTTAAAAATATTATTCTTATTCTAAAAATAAAGATATAGAAAAATCAAATATCATAAAAAATAAAATAACATCATAGAAGCTAAGTTTGAAATTTGTAAAAGTAATGAGTCAAGTTGGTCAAGTTGGGTTATGACCCATCATTTAGCCCATATTAACTCGCCCATCTTAGCTCATGTAAGCTTTGGGTCGGTTGGGCATTGACACATTTATTGATTCAGTCCATCTTGACTCGCCCAACTTCAGCCCAAACGGCTCATCTCACACCCCTATTCAATTCTCTCCCGTTCTTGAAAACATACGAGCAGACTCAAGAAGAAGAGGGGAGAGGATGAGAGTGGCTGCTGCATATTTGTTTTTAAAAAACTTATCTTTTGCTTATTTAGTTACTTTGCATTCTTATATGTGATTGTTTATTTGACGTGCTTATCGACCTTAGAATATCTAAATTAGAGGGGGTACCTGGGATATTTTTAAGTCATTTTTTCAGATCCAAATATTTTTTTTTTATTAAAATAATATGCTAGATACATTTCTTAAAAACTGAAAGATGTGATTGTTGATGACTTAATTTAACTCGTTGAGTCTTGACATCACTTAATCTTTTTGAAATGTAAAACAAATGATTTTATGATGGCCAGCTTTGAGTAAATCTTGTCTATTGATCTTTCAAGTTCAATTTATAAAGCTTAATCCCAAATGATTTAAAATGCTCTTTTATAAAGGTTCAAAGTTGTCTTCGGAAAATTTGCAAAATTTTGTTTCAAGATGTCAAGTCTTAAATTCAAAAGCTGGGTTTTCCAAATGACATGCATTCTTAACATATGAGTTTTCAACAAAATGCATTATGTTTTAATGAATTTTTAAAGTTAATTCACATAAGTTTGATCGGTTAACCGTATTTAACTGATATTAAAGAGGGTCCTTTAGGATAATTAGAATCTTTCGTAGAATCACAAAGGTTAAGCATACTCTAAAATCAGAGTTAATTTAGCATTGCTTTAGGTGTCCTAATACACTATTTTGACTAGGTTAAAATGGGGTATAACACCAGCCATGGGAAGTTTTGTCCTGGTATCACGCGGCCACTGCGAACGAGCTTAAAAAAATTCGCCAACCATGGGGAGCGTTTGAAAGTAACGGATTACCCCTTCTTTGAAACAGATTTACTTCAAGGGAAAAATGTGAATCTTCCGTTTCTCAAAAACAATAATCCAGCTCCCGTTTTGTCTCGCACAGTTATAGATTCCATCCCTTTCTCATAGGACAAGATTGAGGAAATTCTTATTCACTTCCATTGGTAAGGACTCAGAAAGTGCTAAAATAATCAATAAAACAATCAAAATGTGAGGAGCTTGACGGAGAGGTAAAATACTGTGTCACTTCTTTAGAATCTGTGGTTGATTTCAGCTTATTTCACCTGGAAACAAACAATATTTTAGCAATTTCCACCCAGATAGAGAAGGAAACTCCAAAGGTGATGGGACCTGAACAGAATGAGTGGTCCCGGGTAGAGGAGTGACATTTATTGGTGGAAGGGTTTGGTACGAGGTAGAGATGTGCTGAAGGTCAGTCCTTGGCGGGTAGTTTGGGAAATGCTCCTGGACCGGAGAGGATAGAGATGGAAAGGGCGGTGGAGGACTCCTTTTCTCGGTCTGTTTCTCTCGAGCAGTCTGGGCCTTTTCCAGCTTGGATGTGGTCTCCTGGATATCTTTCAGCATTTTGACCATGTCCTCGGTATTAGTTACCTCTTGTAATATCGGAGACCTAGAGTTACTGACACTTCTTTCGTCATCTGAATTAACAACCATTTCTTCGGGATTTGGTTCTAATAGGGATGTTGTTGTTGCCCTTGATCTGGTGTACTAAGCCAGTGTCACGACACGAGCTAACCTCCTCTGTTAAGAGAAAAATCACTCAAAGGTAGATGACGTTAGTACGTTAGCCGGATACATTAAATGCAAGATCCCACATAGTTGATAAGTAAACACATAAGTTCACGTATTCATACGCGAATATTCAATTAATTCTCCGTTTTGGGTATTTTAGGGTTTATAAGGGTATTTTTGTAATATGATGATCGATTAACTTGTTTCATACGATAACCCCCACGATTGGCCCGCCAGCTGGATCCACATATATTATAAAAAGGGGAAAGAGGGGGGGGGGAGAAAAAAACTATTTATATTAAAGACCGAGTCTTAAATAGATTGCCTATGTATCCCACCAGGGGAAATCAGGCTTGTTCGTAGTTCATTTTACATAAAATAGTCCAATCCCAACCGGTTCCTACCCAAAATCCCAGGACCAGGCCAGATAAGGGTTTCCTGTGTATCCCACCTGGGAGAACATCAGGTCCAGCGTAGTTCTTTTATAAAAAAGGGGAGGGGATTACATTTCATTTGATCCGGGGTGCCTAAGATCTATCAAAAAAATGGCTTTTACCAAATATCAACTAAATCCACCCATTAATCCATGATTAATTGGAAAAAAACTCTATCTTCAACTTAGGGTTCATAAACCCAATTTCCCAACTTTAAATCATGATTTCTATGATAAGAATACTTGCTAATTGATGATATAATATAAAAATGGAGGTCATAATCTTACCCCAATAAAGAACCTTGAAATCCCCTCAAACACCTCTCCAAAACGAGGCCCAAAGCTCTAAAAATGAGAAAGAAATGTTCTGCAACGAAGTGGGTCTTTTAATTCTGCCCAGACACGAAATGCACTTCGCGAACGCGACCTAGTGTCGCGAACGCGACCTAGTGTCGCGAACGCGACCTAGTGTCGCGAACACAGCCCTCGACCCATCCCAATTTTCGTGATCGCAACCAGGACACCGCGAACGCGATGCACATGTTGACCCGACCCAAGCCAATTTCCTTCTTCGCGAACGCGAGCCCTTGCTCCAGATGAAATGTGCCTGCTTATTCTTTCAGTTGTTTTACATACAGTACAATTCAAATATACTTACGTCCCTTTTTTCTCGGGACCTGCACTTCACGGTGCAGGTAATGAGTTTCAGGACAAAGGTCTGCACGTTAGGATTTCATCTGTATCAGCTATTGGTGAGCCTCCATTTCATTCAGGGTGTCAGTTGGTTATTTTTTCATGATTATATTTTACAGTAAAGGTATGCCGGGGCCTTGTTCTGGTAAAACAGTATTGCAGTCAGACTCACATTTCAGAGGTTTTATAGACTAGACTAGTTTAGTATGTCATGTCAGCATTGGTTTCAAACTAATTATGTTTTTTGAGATATTTCCGCAATATATTTTCAGACTATATTTCAGTTTACATGTTTCAATTAATATTGTTGCATGCTTTAATGCTCATGTTGATTCAGCAAGCCATGTGGTTCGCTCGGTCGCTTTCGCCCAGGCCATGGTTCGGGGGTTACACATCAGACTTTAATAACTGGAGATTGTCACTGCCTTACACAAGTATCTTCTCATTTGAGAAAGTATGAGTTCAGCCTTTGGCAGCAGCCAGCTTAGATTGGTTTAAAGTCGGAAGAGATTTACGTGTGAATAAAGGGAATGTAAACTACCTAATCAGTATTATCTGAAAGACACGATCGAGATAATTGAGATAACAGAAGCTGAAATACCTGAACTCTTCCATCCTTAACCACTAATCTTCCAGCAGCTAAAGTTTCCCCGCCAGCAAGAAAGCTGGAATGATGAAACATCCCTTTCTTTTTCTGTAAAACATTCCAAAAACAAACCTAACTAAGAATAACAAGGATAATCATCAAAAAGCATTTAAAGAGTAACTATTTTACCACTCACTTCACCAGCATAGAGTCTTCCTGACGTGCTCATCACAAAAATCCACTTTGCCCCTGGCATCCCTTTAGTTGTATCGAGAAGATTTCCAGTTTTTTCATGCACAATTTTGCGTTTAGCAACAATATATTCATAATGTTCTCTCTCTTGCTGATTAAAGAAAGATTAGGAGGAAACAATCAGGAAATGCACAGTAATATCAGGCAGTGCAACTAAAGGATTATGTAGAAGTTAACATCTTCACTTAAGGGACAAAAATAGGCAACTTGAACATGCAAAAGAACTATATTTATATCCGAACGGGAAAATGGTGCTAATCAGATCTATCATGAAGACTAAAGAGTAACAGCGTCCACATAAGTACTCAAGCCAGTTATCTGTTATAATTAATGGCTGGCATCAAGATTCATGATATGAAGTGCGTAAGTAACAAAAGATTCAACACGTACAGGTCCAACGTACTTGATACTTTGCTTCTGAAGCTTAGATCTTGGACAGTCTTCGTGATCAACCTTTTTGCCATCTCCAAGATCTAACCTGCAGTTATTTTAGAAACTTCTAACCTTGCAGAACATTCCTTTGGACTCACACTTATAAGTAGCTTCACGGAAAAATACATGTTGTCTTATCCATATGGTAAAGAGACTTCCCAGTAAAAAGAGAAGCCAATAATGCAGAATGTTCTTGGACTTCATATTGAGGTAAAATTTCGCCAAGATATAGTAAAAGAATCCCTTTAAACTTCAAAACATTACCAAAAGCACATGTATTTCCTCTTTGGCTAGAAACATTAGATAATCCACAAATGGAAATTAAAAAAAAGAAACAGTTCTGGTTGTGGTGTTTGTTTCAAATGCCAAAACTAAAAATAATTCGAGTTAGAATATCAAGTGAATATGTGTGTCTAGATTCATACATATCTAGGCTAGTTGTACTCGAATAAAGAAAATCATGTGTTTGTGTCTCTTTATATGGTCTTAGACAATTCGCATCCCTTACACTAAGCTTTGGGGTTAAACTAGGCCCAAGGTCCATTTTTTTAACACTTCAGAAACACTTTTTCGGACCAAACACAATTAGAGAGAAGTCTTTTCACTTTCTACAAAAAAAAGGTTGGAAAACTACTCCAAAGGTATAGTTTTTTTTTTTTTGCCAAAAACTGAAAAAGCTTTTCTCTAACCGTGTTTGGTTAAAAAAAGAAAAAAATCTTAAAACAATGAACTTTTTAAAAATTATTTTTGAGAACAAACAATGTCAGAATTCTTACCAAAAGAAGTAGGGGTGGGCATAATACAAGTTGAACTGAAAAAACGCGGTTCGGTTCGTTTTTTATTCGATTTTTTAAAAAAATGGTCACGAAAAAACCGAAACGAATCACGATTAAATGATTCGGTTAAGTTCTTTCGTATTTTTGATGAACCGAACCGAACCGAAAACCGGGGACAAATATGTAATTAATCTTATTTTTTATTTTAGACTACTGTTGTCTCTTGAATCATAGTCTTTGAAACCAATCTATGAAGCTTTATGGAAGTCGAATGCGGCATGAACTTAATTAACATATCACGGAAGCATTGACATAAAATGTAGGGAGAGAAAGTAGTTGTAAATTGGTGCAACTTTAAATGGTCATAACTCTGCGCTCGGACGTCCGTTTTACCAAAAAAAAAACTAATTTTGCGGATTTTTCCGAGACGCGGCCGGTCAAACTGACACGAGGCGGTTTGGCGCCGCCAATTTTTACGAAAACATCCGTTTTCCCAATCAATTTATGTTTCCCCCAAATCGATTTCTAATTTTCCCTTTTCTTTAGTAAACATCTCACGATATACAATACATTTCAACGTCGAAATTTCGTGGTAATGTAGGTGTGAATGTCAATTTCAATGTTGAAAATTCAATTTTTCAAAAAAAAAATCCCCCGACCTGTTTTTGGACTTTAAATTATTTTTTTGGACTTTATATTTGAATTGAAAAAATCGATATAAACCGATATATCCGTTTTTTTTTAAATAAAGTTTGATTCATTTTTTTTTTAAAATGAATTTTATTCGGTTCATATTTTTTTTATACAAAACCGAACCAAACCGATATACGTCCGCCCCTAAAAAGAACGGCTGACCAGTTTTACATCATTCTTCATAATAAGTATGCAAGTTATGCATGGCGCGGGTCAATCTATAATGCAACAATACCAAGGTCAAAAAAACAAAAAAATTACAAAAATCAACAAATAAAATGGGAAATTTTCGAAAAGATCATGAAAATGAAAAGCCAGAGGAGAAAGACACAATGACTTACCGCCTCAATCCAGTGTTGAAATGTTGGTCTGAGCTTTGCCATCTTTGGACAGACCTTTACCGACCTGAATAATACGAAATTAAATTTGAAGTTCCCTTTCCTATTTCTTCATATACTTTCGAAGTTATATTATTGGGAAAAAAAATATACCTTGGAAGCATTTAAGCTTATGCGATTCCACCGGGAAGACACAGTTTCTGGTTTCAAAAAGTTGAAGAAAGAAATTGTACTGTGATTCAATCGAGCATAATCTATGGCTTGCCACCTTCAATTTCATCACAGAATAACACAGTAAACAACACAAATATACATGATTGCATTACAAGTATACTCCCTTTCAGCGTAGACCAGAGTATTAATAATCAGAGGAGGAATCAAAATTTTGCGTTTATGAATTTTGGATTATGTACAAGGCTTATTGAGTTTTAAATAAATTATTTATAAATATTAAGTAAATTTCTTAATAGAAATTTAGAGAGGGCAGACCGATGTGCAAACCATCCCGCGTTAGCAAGAGAACGGCGGCACCCCAAGGGACGACAACAATTGCTAGCGTCATCAAGTTCATCACAGGATATCATTGTAAGATTAGAATAATTTCTCTTAGGGATTCATTTCATTAATCACAATATATATAGTTGTACAGAGGTTGATTCCTAATACAATAAGAATCTTAACTTACATTAAATGGTTGATTCATAATACAATAAGAATCCTAAGTTACCTTAAATATACATCTATCATAATTACAAAATATACTGTGAATATTCGCTAATACTCCCCCTCAGTCAGAGCGGGAGGAGACCGAACGCTAAGGCTGGATCGGAAGTCGGTGAAGAGTTGTCTCGGTAGTCCCTTTGTGAAAATATCTGCATACTGATAGGAGGAAGGCACGTGTAATATTTTGACATGACCAAGGGCAACCTTCTCTCGTACAAAGTGAATATACATCTCAATATGCTTAGTCCACTGATGTTGGACCGGATTGTGAGACATATAGATGGCAGATATGTTGTCACAATAGACTATAGACGCCTTTCGCAGTGGACACTGGAGCTCCCAAAGAAGATTTCGGAGCCACCAGATCTCAGCAACGACATTAGCAACTCCGCGATACTCTGCTTCAGCACTCGAACGGGATAGCGTGGTCTGCCGCTTGGCGGACCATGAAATAAGATTATCCCCAAGAAATACACAGTAGCCTGAGGTGGAGCGACGTGTGTCTGGGCATCCTGCCCAATCTGCATCCGTATAGGAGAGTAACTTGTTAGGGGCAGAGGGGTAAAGATGTAGTCCAAAGTCCAGTGTGCCCTTAACGTATCTGATAATACGTTTGAGGGCCGCAAAATGGGACTCTCGAGGGTCATGCATAAACAAACACACCTGCTGAACGACATATGCAATATCAGGCCTAGTAAATGTAAGATACTGAAGGGCACCTGCAAGACTCCGATATAGAGTGGGATCAGAAACTGGCGCACCGTCATTGGCACTAAGCTTGAATTTGGAGTCTACCGGAATTGGCATAATTTTACAATTTGTCATCTTGGCCCTGTACACTATCTCTTCTGCATACTTACGCTGACACAGGAACATATTGGTTGCAGATCTGGTTACCGATATACCCAAAAAATAACTTAGCTTGCCCAAGTCAGTCATAGCAAATTCAATTTTGAGTAGAGCAATGATTTCATTCTTCAAACCGTCAGATGAGGCAGTAAGAACAATGTCATCGACATATAATAGCAAATATGCAGTGCTGCTATCTCGGTGAAAAGTGAAGAAAGATGTATCACACCTGCTACATACAAAACCAATCTGCAGAAGATACCTGGCAAAACGATCATACCAAGCGCAGGGTGCCTGTTTCAATCTATACAATGATTTCCTGAGACGACACACAAACTGCGGAGCTGCCGGATGAACAAAGCCAAGAGGCTGATGCATGTACATAGTCTCTTTCAAATCCCCATGAAGAAATGCATTCTTGACATCAAGCTGATGAATAGGCCAATGCATGCCCATAGCAATACTGAGAATAGTCCGAATAGTGGCCGGTTTAACAACCGAACTGAATGTCTCACCATAATCAATACCCTTCTGCTGATTAGTGACATTGACAACTAGTCTTGCCTTATACCTCTCTAAGTCAACACTGTCTCTGAACTTGTGCCGAAATAGCCACATACACCTGATAACATTCACACCTTCGGGTCTAGGTACCAAATCCCAAGTGTTCTGCTTGGTTAAAGCATTAAATTCCTCGCACATGGCCGCATTCTAATTTGGGTCCAGTTTTGCTAGTTTTGGATTTTTTGGAATGGGTGATAAGGTTTGTGTGGAGAGATTGAAGTGAACCTTGGGTTTGAAGATCCCGTGTTGTGCACGAGTCTCCATGCGATGAGACGACAGTGGTGGTGGGTCGGGGCTGGGAGGTTGCTGGTCCACTGGTTCTGGACCAGTGGGCAGCAGTTCAGCTGGACTGGTTTCTGGACTGTGTGTTGGACTGGAAAACTGCAGAACTGCGGGACTGGTTGCTGGAGTGATGGGCAGCAGTGTCGTTGGTGGTGCAGGTGACTCGACTAGGGGCTGTAGGGGTGAGTAGAGAGCTGTTGGAGTGGTGCCGGACAGTGGCGAGACTGTCGGAACAGTGGGTTGTTGTTGGTATAGATTTTGAATGACCGGGGACAAACTTGGTTTATCGAGAAATATGTAATCGGTGGTCTGAAATTTCCGGAGATTTGAAAAAGAAAAGGTTGTCTCGTCAAATGTGAGCTTGGATTTCGAGTCAACCGGGGTTGGCATAATTTTACAATTTGCCATCTTAGCCCTGTACACTATCTCTTCTGCATATTTGCGCTGACACGAGAACATAGTAGCTGCAGATCTGGTCACTGATATACCCAAGAAATAACTTAGATTGCCCAAGTCGGTCATAGCAAATTCAGTTTTGAGTAGAGCAATAATTTCATTCTTCAAACCGTCAGATGAGGCAGTAAGAATAATGTCATCCACATATAATAGCAAGTAAGCAGTGCTACTACCTCGATGAAAAGTGAAGAGAGAGTTATCACACCTGCTACATATAAATCCGATATGCATAAGATACCTAGCAAAGCAATCATACCAAACGCGGGGTGCCTATTTCAGGCTATACAATGACTTTCTGAGACGACATACGAACTGCGGAACTGCCGGATGAACAAAGCCATGGGGCTGATGCATGTACACAATTTCTTTCAAATCCCCATGAAGAAATGCATTCTTGACATCAAGCTGATGAATCGGCCAATGCATGCTCATAGCAATACTGAGTACAATCTGAATAGTAGCCGGTTTAACAACCGGACTGAATGTCTCACCACAATCAATACCCTCCTGCTGATTAGTGCTATTAGCAACCGGTATTGCCTTATACCGTTCCAAGTCACCACTGTCTCTGAACTTGTGACGAAATAGCCACATACACCGGATAACATTCACACCATCTGGTATATGTACCAAATCTCAAGTGTTCTTCTTGGTTAAAGCGTTAAACTCCTCGCACATGGCCGCATTCCAATTAGGGTCCAGTTTGGCTAGTTTTGGATTTTTTGGAATGGGTGACAAGGTTTGTGTGGAGAGGTTGAAGTGAACCTTGGGTTTGAAGATCCCGTGTTGGGCATGAGTCTCCATGCGGTGGGTAGGCAGCAGTGGGAGGTCTGGGTTTGGTGGTTGTGAGCTATCGGGTTCGGGAGGCAGTGGTGCTGCTGGAGGGGCAGGAGACGCGACTGGAGGCAGTAAGGTTACTGGTGGGGTGTTCGACCAAGAGCTGGGATGTTTTTGGTCGGAGATGGTGTCGGACAGTGGTGGTGACGGAGCTACAGTCTTTGTATGAACAGTGGACTGCCGGTGGTACAGAGATTGGATAGCCGGGGATAAACTTGGTTCATCGAGAAAGGTGTAATCAGTGGTCTGAAATTTTTGGAGATTGGAAAAAGGAAAGGTCGTCTCGTCAAAGGTGACGTGACGGGAGACGATGATTTTACGAGTGGCAATGTCATAGCACAGGTAGCCCCGATGAGTAGGAGAGAGACCAACGAAGACACATGGCAGGGTGCGAGGGGCAAGTTTGTGAGGTGCAGTGGAGGCTATCTTGGGGTAGCATAAGGAGCCGAAAATATGGAAATGGGAACCTACAGTATAAGATTTCGGTAGGGGTCTTGTTTTAGAGAGTGCTAGTTGGTAAAATATTAAGAAGGGATTCTACCATTTTAATAGCATAGACCCAAAAAGGTGGTGGAAGACATGCATGAAACAGAAGGTTGTGAACCATGTTATTAATGGTACGTATAATTCGTTCAGCCTTTCCGTTTTGGGAGGAAGTATAGGGACAGGAAAATCGGAAAACCATGCTTTGTTAAGAGCAGAAATTGTGAAATGTCGAGTTATTAAATTCACGTTCATTATCACATTGGAATGATTTGATAGATTTTTCAAACTGTGTTTTAATGAATTTTTGAAATTCGAGGAATTTTGTAAAAACTTCAGATTTGAATTTCAGTGGGTAAATTCAGACAAAATGTGAAAAATCATCTAAAAATACTAGATAAAATTTGTGACCCAAAGAGCTAACAACCGGAGATGTCCACAAATCAGCATGAACAATATCACAAGGAGAAAAAGTAACACTGTTGGATGACATAAATGGAAGACGAGTATGTTTGTCGAGCGGGCAAGAAAAACAGTGTTGGTCAAGTTTCCCGTCATTACATTGAATACGCTTAGTAGTCCTAAGAAAAGTAAAAACAGGGTCTCCGGAGTGTCCGAGTCTGTTGTGCCAAGTTGAGGGAGAGATAGCCGCAAGGGATATAGGTGCTTGCGGTCTGACAACGGAAGATTGAGTGAAGGGGTAGAGGTCTCCCACACTATTGCAGCGCGTAAGAATTTTCCCTGTATTGAGATCCTTCACAGAAAAACCAAAAGGGTTAAATTCGACAGACACAGAATTATTGCGAGTGAATTTTCTAACAGAGATTAAGTTTCTAATGATGTTAGGGGTGTAGAGAACGTGATTTAGGGAGAAAGGCGGGTGGGGATGTGTGGTATGTGTGTTACCGTAACCTTCAATTGGAATGCGATGACCATTGCTGATAGTAATAAATTGAGGACACTTTAACCGAAGTAGTTGAGATAAGTTACCTGACGACCGGGTGAGGTGAGATGTGGCTCCGGTGTCCATATACCAATTTTCGTCAGACTGTTGAAGGTTCACGGTGCTGTAGGCCTGGCTCAAATCGGTGGGGGCCAGGCTGCTTCCTTGCGGGTGATGCTGGACCGAGGCCATGTAGGCATGTTGCTGCTGTTGATGGGCTTGTATGTTGGCTGGGGCGGAGCCCAGAAGACCGGGTGACCAAGACTGCTGCTGGAACTGGGCCCCTGCTATTGGGTAAAGGCAGGCAGGCGAGGCCCAGTTCTCGGTATTGGGCCAGGGTTGCGGTCCGGCCCACTGGAAGTAAGGTGCATGGTTTGGGCCTGTTTGTTGGTGCTGTAGGGATTAGGGTTAGGGTCTTGATACCATGTAATAAATATGCAAGTTATGCCCATAGCGATGGCGCGGGTCAATCTATAATGCAACAATAACCAAGGTCAAAAAACAAAAATCAACAAATTAACTGAGAAATTTTTGTAAAGAGAAGGAAAACAGAAAAGACAGTGACTCACCGCCTCAATCCAGTGTTGAAATGCTAATTTCTGAGCTTTGGCATCTTTGGACAGACCTTTACCAACCTGAACAACACGGAATTACATTTGTTAGATATTTTTTGCATCAATGGTGATTGCAGGTGCAGCTGTGGAAATCGTAGAGAGAGAAGAAGAACAAAAAATATCTGAAGTTTGTGGGAAATGAGAACTCAGTGAGTTCATTTTCATTCACTAACAATATATACAAGTATACAGTTGTCAACAGGTAATCAAGCCCACTAACTAACTAATCCTAGTGTATTTAACTAATTAATTTAAACAAATATCTTCAATACCCCTCCTCAAGTTGGTGGTGAAGATTTCACAGCTAATTTGCTTAGCATCATAGAATGTTTGATTCCAATAAGAGTCTTTGTAAGAATGTCTGTTAATTGGTCAGCAGTGGCAATGTGGTGCAAGGAAATGAGCCCCTCCAGTAGCTTATTCCTGACAAAAAGACAATTAACCTCGTTTGGTGCGCTCATGAAACACTGAATTCCTGGTTATGTGAAGGGCTGATTGACTGTCACAATACACTGCAATGGGAGATGGACAATAGACAGTGAGTTCATTGAATAGTCTTTGCAACCACACTAGCCCACCTACAACTTTCCTCAATGATTTGTACTTTGACTCTGCTGAAGATAACTTCTTTGACTTCCAACTTTAGGACTATTTCCAAGTAGAACCAAATTTCTACCGACTGATCTTCTAAAGTCTGGGCAAGATGCCCAGTCAGAATCACAAAATGCCTTCACTGTGCAGTCTGGATCATTTGACATAAAAATACCCAGGGTAGGATCCTTCTTCAAATATCTCAGTAAGTGGAAATGGAGAAACGTAATCTTGTAGATGTTTTTTATTACAATAGTTGCAGGAAACGGTAAATGAGTAACTGCTAAGTATTACAACAGAATGAAATTACAACAACTGAAATTTCAATAAACTGAAAACAAGAAACTGAGATTACAAGCACTTTGGTTTGCTGGGTCGAGTGATGGCACTCTGTCTTTAAGACAAGATTGCCCCGTATATATCTTTTCTACGTTCTGAACAATAGTCTCCCAAGATAAAACAGCAACTCAACAAATGAGCAAAGAAAACTCAATTGTTACTTAGAAGAAGTTTGAGTAATGAAATGATGATGGAATGTAGTAGGAAGAATTTTGATTTTTCGTTTGTGTGTAGTCTCAACAAGTGAGCCAAAGGCTTCATTATTTAGTGCATGGAGGGGACTCATCAACTGCCCACATAATTGTTGTTACTGGCCATGTAATGGCAATTAGTGAGTAATAATTTAGCCAAATGAATGACTGAATTAATG
Organism: Anisodus acutangulus; assembly: GCA_029783415.1. Classification (NCBI taxonomy): domain Eukaryota; kingdom Viridiplantae; phylum Streptophyta; class Magnoliopsida; order Solanales; family Solanaceae; genus Anisodus; species Anisodus acutangulus. The sequence continues at coordinate 52,134,908 of CM056490.1, forward strand.
TGCAACGGATTACACCATTAGTGAGAGTTATTCAGCCAAGTAATGGCTAAATTGATGTGTATATTAATGGAGGTTAACGTTCCAAAACCAACAGCAAAAGCATAAGTCCAGTTTTATCTTACTTGAAACTTCATGACCAAACTGTAAATATGAAGCAATTTGGGTCCAAAAAGATAATATCAAAAGAAGCCCATGACCCTGGCCCAACCCGGACGGGCCGGCGGCGCGCGTGTGGGCTTAGCCTCGAACCAAAACACATCTAGGTCTTCCCTCCTTCAAACACATGGGTTACCCCTTGGGGTCCCAAGCCCTTAGTCAATTTTGAGACTTATAAACTAAACAAATCTTCCTTCCCCACCGATGAGGGAGAATTGGTCTCTACCACATTTTCATGCTTCAAACACCTCACTTCGTGGATCAATATCTCTTTCATTTCTCAACGAAATTTGACGACCCTTGGCCCTACGGTCATCTACTCACTTAGTAGATTATGCATGTGTGAAGAATCAAAGTCTCCAACATGCGGAACCCTAGTGTTTAAGTCATTAAAGATGGTTGGACGCAACTCCCACCAAAGACAAATTTCCAACAGATGTCTAGGTGGTTTGTTAGGCCTTTGTGATGTTCTTTGTGGAACTGTGTGTTGAGGTGGTACAGGTGGATAAGAGGTAGGAGGGGATAATGATGATGGTGGTGAATTAAGATTGTGAGTTGGTGGAGATGGAGGAGGTGAGAGTTGTGGAGAGGAAGGTGTTTGTTGTGGAGAATTGTGAGGTGGATTGAATTCAGGATCAGTGACAGTTACATGTCTAGTATCCTTTATTAAAGCATTATGAGATCTACATTCAGTACTACAAAAGAAATCATCAAAGGGAACAGACTTGAGAACAGTAAGAAAAGAGACACTATCAGAATAAAGAGTAAAAGGAAAAACAGATTCATGAAATACCACATCACTAGAAACATGTATTCTCTTTGTTGAAAGACTCATCACCTTGTAACTCTTTGTGCCATAAGGACATCCTACAAAAATGTGGGGTGTGGTTCTTGATTCAAATTTATCCCTGTGCACCATTGGGACAGTTGGATAACATAAATAGCCAAAGACTCTGAGATGGGAATAGGCTGGTTTTATTTTATACAACAGTTCATAAGGACATCTGTTTTTCAAGTAAGATGAGGGAAGTCTATTTATAAGATGGGTAGAAGTTAATATGCACTCTCCCTAATACTTGAGAGGCAATCTAGATTGAAACAAGAGTTCCCTTACAGTTTCAAGTAAGTATTTGTGTTTTCTTTCCACCACACTGTTTTGTTGTGGTGTATAAGGATAACTTTTCTAATGGAGTATTCCTTTACTTTGGAAAAAATGAGTGGTTTCATTGCTTGTGAATTCAAGGCCACTGTCTGACCTGATAATTTAATTGGAAGTGTTGAAATGGTTTTCTACCATAGTGGTAAAGACTTTTAGGACTTAGAGGGCATTACTCTTGGTGCTCAGCAAATGTGTCCATGTGGATCTGCTATAATCATCTACTAAGGTAAGGAAATATTTATAGTTCTCATGTATATTAACTTGATTAGGTCCCCAAACGTCAATGTGAAGCAGCTCAAAAATGTTATTGGTACAACTGGTACTTTGTTTGAAATGAAGTCTAGCTTGTCTTGTCATAGAACAAATGGTGCATAGAAAAGGTTGTCTGGCTAAGAATTTGGCTGGTAATACAGAAATATCTCTCATTTTAACAAAGAGCACATGGACAAGTCTTTTGTGACCACAACAAGTCTACATTGTTACCAACAGGCAAGCAAGAATTTCTGGCAAACTCATCAGTTTTATTATTGTGACAATTAGAAATACGTACAGAGGGAAATGAAATATGTGGAAAGGGGATGGTGCCATTATTTTTAGTGAGCAGACTAATACCACTATTTATATTGCACAACTCATTACCAACAGAAGAAGAATTGCTACCAGAGACACAACAACAAACAGAAGTCATATTGGCAGTACTACCAATATTACACTTGAGACATCTGGAACAAAGAAAGTAGAGCCCATCCTTGCTACTACCAATCACCTGAGGGCTCTTCATTGAAGGGCCCTGGAACAGACACAATTCATCAGTAAAAAGTAACAAGCATTTCAGTGAGAATGTCAAAGAATGGACAGAAATGAGATTGTACTTGAAGCTAGGCACATATAAATTTTATGTAATATGATCCTAGGAGTAATTGTCACATCACCAAATTCTGTCACTTTAATTCTATATCCATTTGAGAGAGAAACTAACAAAGGATAAGGCAAGGTTGTGATGTTGATTAAGGTGCTTTTGTCAAATGCCATATGATTAGATGCTGCTGAGTCTATGATTCACAAATAACCTTTTGATTCAAAATATTTACATGAAGGCTTGTCAAAATTAATGGAGAAGTACAGACTACAATACCTGCAAAGCTAGCAGAACCAACATTGACATTAGAATCATTGTTTTGTCCTCTCTGATATTTTCAGTTTGGAACTGCCTCAACATATTGTTCCTTTGTAAGGGTGGAATTCTGTCAACCGCCATTCTAAGCATAATTCATAGGATATTCTCCTCCATAAGTGGATGTCATGTCACTGTGCACATTAGCAACAACTCTCTTCCCTTTATCAAATCTAGGCTGCTGGTTATTGGCTTGTGGGTAATTCTGATAGTTGCCATGTGATTGTTGTTAGGGTATCCATGTATCTTATAGCATTTGTCCTTAAGTGTGTCATGTTCTCTTGCAAAACTCACAAGACAAACTATTTCTATTATTGCCTAAGTAATTGTTGTTTCCTAAGTAAGTATTGTTTCTTGGTGGATTACTGACCAAACTTTGAGTTCTATGATGCTTGTCTACTTTTTTCTTAAAAGTAAATCAACTAGGCGGGGTACCACCATACTCAATTTCGTACAAATTATTCGCTATTTATGCTAATTTATGACTATAAGTCTACTGATTCGATATATGAAAATTAGCTAAAGAGGCAAGAAGATTCACCTGATGAGACATTTGACACACTTGACTACCCCAGAATCCATCTACCTAGTAGTTCATTTTATATATATATTCAACCAAAAACGTCATTACATAATAAAAAAGTAAAACTTGCGCAAGATTAAGCTAATGATCAAATTAGGATATATATGTCCTAACTCGACACTACAACGTGAATAAATAAAACATACTAAACACCTAACAAATGGATGCATGCATACATATACATACCACAACAACAACAACATGCCCAGTAAAATCTTACAACGTGGGGTCTGGGGAGGGTAAAGTGTACGCAAAACTTACCTCTACCTTGGTAGGTAGAGCGCTTGTTTCCGAGAGACCATCGGCTCAAGACAGAGCATAAGCACAAGCAAAGCAACAACAAAAGCAAAGCAAGAGAAACGGTTAGAAAAAATTTAAAGCAGTATGAAAATGCTGGTTTCAAAAGCGAATAAGTCATGATAGCGCATTCTGAAAAAGTAAACAGTAACTAACGTAGATAATTAATACATGAAATATCCCAAAAATAAGCCCCTAGGCGTCATTATATCAAAATCATTTCCATCGAGGAAAATGTCACAAACTATCTAAAACATTTATAAACCCACAAGATAGTATGTACAATTTATAATCCGTTTGATCAAATATTTAAAAGTATTTTTTGAATGTGTAATCATAATAATGAACCACGGCGAATCAACAAACGACCTATTTTAAAAAATTGGAGGATAACAGTTTATATGTGACTAATTAATTTTAAAAATACTTTTATTAATTTTGAAGTAATAGTAATTTATGCTTGATCAAACTTTCAAATAATGTTTTTCAGAAAAACTCACTCCATTAAAAGTATTTATTTTTTCTAAAAACTTGATCAAATATCTCAATTTTAAGATAAATAATTTTCTTTAAAAATAGAGTGTGCTCAAATATTTGCTGAGAAAATGTGATCAATATGCATGCAACCACAACTGCACAAGAATTTTTACATATATTACAAGAAAATGAGATGAGATAAAGGGTGTGTTAGGTAGGGAGGAAAATGTTTTTCATGAAAAATAGTTTCTTGGAAAATAAGTGAATTTCTACTTATTTTCTCAAGCCCCACCAACCCCACCACATACCACACCAACCCCGACACCCACCCCAACCACCCACCACCCACACCAACCCCACCCTCACACAAAATTTAATCACGTAAATTTCTCATTTTTATAAATATTTGTAAAGGTAAAATTAATTATGAATTAGAAAATTTGGGAGGGGTAAGGGGTGTGGGGGGTGGGGTGGAGTAGGTGTAGAAAATCATAAAAGAAAACTTTCCAAAACTTTAAAAAAAATTGAGGGGGTGGTAGGGTGTTGGGGCGGGGGTGTAGAAAACCAAAAAATATCAAAAAAAATTTATAAAAATAAACTAATTCCTCCGTCCCAATTTATGTGATATAGTTTGACTCGACACGAATTTTAAGAAATAAATGATAACTTTTGAATATTTTGGTCTAAAATAAGTCAAAAATATTTGTGTGGTTATAGATCATCTCGTTAAGCGTAAAAGTTAAATTGTTGCAAAATAAGAAAATGTATCATTATTTTGGAAACGGATTAAAAAGGAAAGTGTATCACATAAAATGGGACAAGGGAGTAACTCTTTTGGAGGGGTGGGGGGAGTGGGGTAGGGTGTCGTAGAAAACTAAAAAATAACTTTTCAAAATAAAAAAATGTTTATTTTTGGAGGGGGTGGGTGGGGTGTTGGGGCGGGGAGAGAGGGGTTGGATGTCGTAGAAAATAAAAAAAAAACTTTTTAAAACTTTTTTTAGAAGAACAAGTATTTTTGGAGGGGGTGGGTGGTGTGTTGGGGTGTTTGGGGCGGGGAAGGGGTGGGGGTGTCGCAAAAACGCAAAAAAACAAAAAAATAAAGTTTTCAAAAAACAATTTATAAAAAAATATTTTTTGGAGGGGGCCCGGGATGAGGGGGTGGTAGAAAACCAAATAAGAATTTTTTTTCTTAAGAAAAAAATAAATTTGGAGGGGACGAGGAGAGGGGGAAGAAGGGGAGGCTAAGGGGATGGGGTGGTGTAGAAAAAAATTGGGAGTGGGTTGGGTGGTGGTAGGGTAGTCGGTGAAATGTCATTTGTGGACTTATTTTCTCTAATTTGATTAAGAAAGTCATTTTTCCATTCGTAATAAACTTATTTTTCGAAAATATTTTTATACCAAATGCACCCAAAATCTCTTGATATCCACGAGAATTTGATACCTTATAAGTTACCCCTACTTATACAAAGCATATTAAGGAATTTTCCGTTTAGCCTCTTTTATCCCCTTTTCATTCGAATATAATATATCTCGTAGATTTACGATATTATATATTGCTTTTGCTTTGTTCTTCTCGCTGTTGTTATTTTGTGCACGTATTTTGATTCTGTTGGGATGAAAAATGGCCTTAGTATAGCGTTATTTGAAGCAATTTTGCGTTTGAATTTCTGCATTTGCTACTGCTTGTGCTTTTTAGGTGTTCGATTAAATGCCTGAAGTTTGTTAAATGTCAACACAGGCATAACATTGTGAATTTTCCCATGTTCTTGAGAGCAGAGGGTCTACCGGAAACAGCTCTCAACCCCACAAAAATAGGGGTAAGGTCAGTGGAGGATACATGTTTTTCACTCATAGGGTTCGGAAAAAACAGCAAAAGCTAAATATAAAAAATAATGTTGTCCCTCGTAATCGAACCTAGGACACTAAAGACAATTCTGAGCACCCTGAATTGATTGAGCTAACATTTTGCATTTGTTCAAGATATTCAAAAGTTAATATACGTACATAAACACAGAAAATCTACCAAATATATACAATGTAATTTTTTGCCGAGTGTGTTGGGGTGAACACCCTCATCACCCTATAAATTCACCTCGGATAAGGTCTGCGTACATCATACCACTTGTGGGGTTACACTGGGTATGTTGTTGTTGTTGTCTTATCTATTAATGAAAAGAGCGGTCAACTTAGAACCAAGCATAAATTATAAATACTTTTCTTATAGTTTGGATGTTGAGAGAATTAGGTTGAGGTTGAAAGAGAAGTTCACCTTATAAAAATTGGATTTTTAGGGAGATATACCATAAGGAAACTGTAATCAATATTCTTTTCTGAACTTCAATGGATCTTCTTTCACGGGCGAAAATGATTATTGATAACACTTGAAAAGTTCTATATTATTATCTGTTAGGATGACACTTAAGAAAACTGATAGTAGTATTTATGTAAATTTCTTAATGCATTATGTTAAGACATATTTCAAGGACGTTGATTTGATATCTGATATCTGAGACTCTCTATTCAATTGAAGTGGCTTTGGATTCGATTGTAATCTAAGCAGCATACGGCTGTAGGAATGTGATAAGATTTTGCAACATATGGAGTTGCAAAATTCATGATATATTCCTAATAAGAGTTTCACTTATGAACCCGTATGTACTTTATACAACAATAATTTTAGGGTTAAGGAACACTCAACTGCTAAAGGTTATCAAAATATTATTCTGGGTGAAACTTTAGATGAAAGTTAAATATGAGATCAGAAAATAAGATATGAGCAGATCAAATGTTGTTACAATATTGTATGTGATCTAGAATTTTAGTTATTATACATCATTCTTTCCTTCCAAAGCTACCATCGGGCTATGTTTCCCATGTGGACAAAATATTATACGCAAATTATCTGTCCTCTGATCTCATGATTGGCTTTTGTTATATAAGTTTCCTCAGCCCCAACTGAAACCATTTAAGTCAAATTGCTTACAACTTGAAGCAGCATCATTTTCATCATGCATGTTTAGATCCAGTTTAGGTTCAAAGTAAGACAGCTTATACTCTTGCGAAGATTTCTGCCTCTCTGGCCAGTATTCACTTCTGTTGGCTGCCTGGTGAAAAAGCTTGACATCTCCGTCCCTTCCATTGACGTTTCCATATAAATGGTTCCTGCTTCCATTCAGTTTTCCTTCTTGAAGTCCAATGCTCATTGATAAGTTATTGCAGTCCGTCTCTCTGGTGAATGCTTTTTCTCTACCCTCATTCATTGGGGATAATAATCTTCTGTTCTCCTTGAGGTTGTCACACCATCGTAGTTCTGTCTGCTGTAGCCTGGTGTCATTTTCAATATCCTTACACTCTATAGATGGTGTAAAGTCGAAAGGCCTCAATCCAATTTGGTTATCATGCATTGCGTTGTCCCTCAAAGAGCCTTCACGGGAGGTCAAGCAGCTGTCGATTGAACGATCTGCTGGATGTGTAGCTTGTGTCTGTTGGCTGTGATATCCTGATAGTTCTTTTATATCCGGAAATGCAGAGTCCAGGCTTTGATTGGATGCTTTGGATACGAATTCTGATAGTTGAACTTTGACTGCCTCTAATCCTACTGTTTCCATGTTTTGTCTCCCAAGGGTTTCTTGTGCTTTCTCGAGCACAGACTGCAAATATTTCCCTTGAGCTTCTATCCGTAACTGTAAATGTCGCTGTACCTATATCAGTTCAATTAGGCCTCATTTAGAAGCCGTCAAGGAAAAATTTCCTTGATTTTAAAGTTTGACAAGAAAAAAACCCCTATGCACGCCAAATTAGATTCTTCATCCTTGAAACAAAAACATGTGTGCTAGGCTTGTTGACTAAGACTGTTGAAGATATCAAGTTAGTTATCTTATCTCTACAAATATGAGGAGATGTTTTTTGGAGTACTTAATTTCCCTGTGAAGTCTTCTATTTAGAGGATGAAAGTTTCTTTTTTTTTTTTCTTCAAGTTTCAATGCTCTCACGCTTCTAGTTTTATTGCAAGTATTTTTGACATATATAGGCTTTTGCTCTCACTTCTCATACGTAAGAGAATTCTGCAGTAATTTCATACCTCAAGCTGCTCATGAAGCCGTCTTTGCACTTCTATTTGCATTTGTATTGCCTCACTTATTTGAATGTTTCTGAATAGATAATTATTTGTCAGAATAATGTAAATTGATTTTTTTTTTTGCTGAGACGTGAAATATAAGGATGAATAATTTAAATTAAGGACTAGATATTGCTTGTTCTTACTTGTTTGGTTGGAGTCCCATGCTTGGATTACTCACACATGTTGCACTATTCTCAGATATCCTATCTATTCCTGCTGCTGCAACTATTCACAAACTCAGAAAGTTCACAAATTTTCCATCTCTGTGAAAGAGGTTTTCTGAATTCTTATTTTCACGAGAGGTATTTGATTTCTTACCAGCTTTATTTGCTCCACTAGCATTTACTTGTCCATGGAGATTCTTACTTAGTCTGTATTTCTGCCAGCATTTTGTAAAGTGTTAGTTTCTGGCCTAGAAGTATCTTAATGTAAGAAGTATTCTTCAGTGTTTTTGGATGGAAAGAAAATAAAAAGCCTATATTTGTCTGTGATCTTGCCAGCTCAGAATCCCAGATACAAAGTTTTGGTCAGTTTTCTTTCCCAATTCAAAAATGCATATATGGCAGCATTGCACTTAAATGTTTTGAATGAAACAATTAAAAATTTCTTGCAGCTGATTTAAAAGACGTCTTTCCCGCTTACCACCCGTTCTTTCATTTGGAATTATTGCCTTGGTAGCTAAATCTTTTTCAAGGCTATGGCCCTTGTGAAATGTCTTGTTTATTGCGAGGATTTTGTAATGCCATAAAGGGAATAAGAACTAACCTGAAGATGGCTCTTTAAGTGGTACAAGGTTAATCCTTGGATCCCCATAAGCTTTAAAACCAATTTTGGAGTGGCTTCTGCAGTAGAAGAATGTTGCAGTTAATATCTTGATGAAATAACAACCTCCTGTTGCTTATTGAAATTGATATATTTTGTGTGCACTTACTGTCTGCTCCACCAAGTTGATTAACTGCTTCTATAAATCTCTCATGGAGGTCTGGTGTCCATTTCAATCTTGGCTTAGCATCAGTTGACAGGACAAGCCCTGAATCTCCGTTGCCATTTCCACCTTGCAGGAATAGATGCCTTTCAGGGATGGACATTCTTGTTGAATGATGCATGCTCTTCTCCGGGTGGTGATGATGGTACATCTTCTGGTCTTCTGTATGATGATTAGCATATAAATCTCATGATGCGACTTAAACAGGCACGATAGGTAGTTTAACTAATCATAACGCACCTGAAAGTGAACTAGTCTTGCCCTTTGAATGTGAATCTTGATTCTTCTGTATTCTCCAGACTACAATTTTGCTCCTGATACTCAGTTCAAGAGAACTGTTTACTACTGCTTTTATGTATGTCCTTACTTGTACAACTTCACAGACCAGAGATGTTTCCAAAGAGTTCTTATAAGCGAATGAGGTGTAAAAGAGGGAAGCATAGAATCTTGGATAGGGCCAGTTGAACGCTAGAACCAATCGAATCTTCACAGCCGGCTCAAAAAGAGATCTCATCCTTCCAGTTTTACATGTTTGTGGGTCCTAGCATGATATTCCTCTGCACTAGAACTTACTGAAAAACTTAAACACCTTACAATAGGTACAAAGAATTGATCCACCAGCGACTTTTTTGTGCTCATATTCTTCATCTGGCAAAGTTTGGAACCATATTCGCAGAATTAATATTGGAATTTTTTGCTGAGGCTGACTGAAAGTATCCACTATCTAATGATCGATGTATGATTTTAAAGGATTGTGTTCACCTTAATTTTATTCATCAATAATGTACAATATATATAATAGTATAAAAATATCTAAACTAGGTAACTAATCAACCTAATTACAATAGGAAATATAATTATACTTAAAATAGGAGACATAATTACAATGGGAATACAATTCTACCTAAAATAAGAAATATACAATTAATATAAGAATATTCGGTAAATATTCTATTACACCCCCGCAGTCGAAGCGGGAGGCTCACGAACACTAATACTGGCTCGAAAATCATCAAACAGTATGCGCGGAAGTCTTTTGGTGAAGATGTCAGTAATCTGATATCTAGAAGGAACATGAAGGACACGAACTTGACCACGAGCCACTTTTTCGTGAACAAAATAAATGTTCATCTCAATGTGTTTGGTGCACTGATGTTGGACGGGATTGTCAGAAAGATATATCGTACTAATATTATCGCAGTAGATCAGTGTTGCCTTTAGAATCAGGTAGTGAAGCTCTAGTAGAAGGTTACATATCCAACAAGACTTAGAGACGACGTTGGCTACACCTTTGTACTTTGCTTCGGCACTGGATCGAGATAGTGTAGGTTGCCTTTTCGAAGACCAAGACAATAGGTTATCTCCAAGGAAAACGCAGTAACTAGACGTGGAGCGTCGGGTGTCAGGACATCCACCCCAGTCAGCATCAGAATAAGCAGTGAGACCAGTGAGCGCGGACCTATATAGATGTAAGCCCAAGTGAAGTGTGCCCTGGACGTATCGTAAAATACGTTTGAGGGCATGCATGTGTGCTTCCGTCGGATTGTGCATGTGCAAACAGATTTGGTGCACAGAATAGGATATGTCTGGTCTCGTGAATGTGAGGTACTGCATGGCCCCAACCAAGCTATGATAGTGAGTCGGTCTAAATACGGAGGGTCGGAATCAGCGCTGAGCTTGGAATTGGTGTACACTGGCGTGTGGGATGGCTTGCAAGATGTCATGTCTGCACGGTCAAGGATCTCTTCAACGTATTTCTTCTGACATAGAAATAGGCCGCCAGAATGGTGAGTGACAGAGATGCCCAAGAAATAATTCAAGGGGCCCAGATCATTCATAGAAAACTCAGATGAAAGAAGAGACATAATGGACCGACGGAGGGCATCAAATGATATGGTGATGATGATGTCATCAACATATAATAAGAGGTAAGCCATGTATGGACCCTTGTTTTAGATGAACATGGAATGATCGGATTTGCTGTGTGAAAAATCGATAAAGGAGACATAATCGGTGAACCGCTGGTACCATGCTCGAGGAGCATGTTTCAGTCCATACAGCGATTTTCGCAATAGACACACATAATCCGGATGAATAGGATCCCTGAAACACATAGGCTGATTCATAGATATCGTTTCATAAAGATCTCCATGTAAGAAAGCATTTTTGACATCAAGCTGATGAATGGGCCAAGACTTGGATAGGGCAATGTTGAGGACGGTTCGGATGGTTACGGGCTTTACGACCGGGATGAACATTTTATCACAATCCACTCCCACTTGTTGAGACCTGCCATCACCTACAAGACGGGCCTTGTACCTCTCAAAAGAACCATCAGATTTCTTTTTATGTCTAAAAATCCACATAGAACGAATAATGTTAGCATCAGGTGGACGGGGTACTAGGTCTTACGTCTTATATCAATAAGAGCATTATATTCGTCAATCATTGTTGCTTTCCAATTTGGGTCACACAAGGCATCCTTCGAATTACGAGGGACATGGGAAGGGACAACTGAAATGGATAGGTTAAACAACCGTTTAGGTTTGGAAATTCTGTGCATGGCACGGGTTTCCATTATCTGATAGCATGCATCAGGACGCGGGATGAGAGGAGGGGGTGCCGCGGAACTGCCAGGAAGAGGAGGAAGGGCAGGGGTGGCGGGATCGGTTGGCCAAGGTTCGGTTCGTCGAGAGATGGTTGTGGAATAACCTTGAGACGGGCTGTTTCGAGCCACCGTCGGTGGAACTAGATGGGCAGCGTGTCCCGGACTCACTGTGGTGGGTTCGGGTGCCGGGGACTAGGACGTTGAATTATGTAATTGATGAATTAGAAGAGGGTTCAGGCCATCATTTAGAAAGTCATAGAAATACCGAGGTGGCGAGTTTAGTGAGGCAAAAGGGAATTGAGACTCGTCAAATAGGGCATGGCGTGAAATAATTATTTTACTGCTTGATAAGTCATAGCAAGAATAACCACGATGATTGGTGCGGTAACCCAGAAACACACGTGGAGAAGACCGAGGTTGGATTTTGTGAGTGGTCGAATGGAGAGGATAGCAGAGACATCTGGAAATACTCAAGTGTTGGTAGAATGGGGTCCTACGAAACAGGACTTGAGTGGGCGACCGTAGAGCTAGAGACTTGTTTGGAATTATGTTTAGGAGATATGTGGTCATGGAGAGTGCGTAATGCCAAAATTGAGGGGGAATTGAGGCGTGGGCAAGTAGGGCAGGAATTAGGTTGTTTATGGTTCGGATTTTCTGTTCGGCTTTACCATTTTGGAAGGAGGTGTGAGGGCAGGAAAAATAAAAGGTAATACCATTTTTGGAGCAAAATCGTTTGAATTTGTTATTATCGAATTCCTTGTCATTGTCACATTAAAAATATTTAATGCTCTTTTCAAATTGTGTTTTTACGAAAGCACTAAATGAGGAAAAAATGGGGTAGACTGGATTTATTACCAATTGGACTAGTCCATAGAAAGTTGGAATGATGGTCCAAAAATAACACATAATATCGATGGTCAGCCGAACTTAAAACAGGAGAAGTCCACAAATCACTATGTATTATATCGAAAGGCATTAAAGTACAATTTGTGGATACATAAAATGATAATTTAACATGTTTTCCAAAAACACAGGATTCACATATAGGAGTCTTAGAAATACGGTTGCATTGAATAAAATTATTGTTCTTAAGGGAGCGTAAAATAGAATCTCCCGGATGTCCAAATCTAGAATGTCATAAGGAAGACGAAAAAGCATCAAAGGTTTATGGAACTGAGGCTGGTTTATTGACGGCGTTTGAAATAGGGTAGAGATATCATGTGCTGTCACATCTCATTATTCGTCTCCCTATCGTAAAATCCTTCATAGAAAAACCAAAAGGATCAAAGTCAAAGGAAAAATTATTATCAGTTGTGAAATGTCGCACAGAGATTAGATTCTTAATAAGTTTAGGGGCATAGAGGACATTTTTTAAAATTAGTGGTGGATGTGGTGGGGATAAGGATGAATGACCAAAACCACGAATAGGAATGCCTTGTCCACTACCAACAATAATATTCCGATTTAAATTACTCAAATTGGAATAATACGAGAGAGTACCTTGTGATGCCGTCATGTGAGATGTTGCGCATGTGTCCATATACTAATTTTCATCTTGAATGTTGAGTGACATTGTGTTCATAGTTGCCTCAATGTCATTTGGTGCATAAGTCGAGGGCGGGGCCTGTGTTGTGTAGGCCTATTGTAGACATGCGCCGAGTATGTTAGGTTGGGACTGTCGAGTCGGAGGTGGAGTCCACGAGAATGTCGGATACTGGCAAAGAGGAGAGGCACATGACGATAGGGCCCACGCAGCCCACGGCGGGTAGGCAACCCAATGCGGAAGCGGTTGCCACTACCGCGGTCGTTGCTGGTTGTTCCCTACCGGCGGGGACTGTCCCATGCCGCCGCCGTTGTTGTCGGAATTCCGTCCGTCGTGTCCTTTGCTGGACTGCCGCCCTCGGCGGTTGTTGCGGTCGATCCGGCCTGCTGCGGGTCGGCGGTGCTGGCTGTCAGTATTAGAGGCCTTGCCATCGGCGGAGGGCCCGACGGTGGTGGTGATGACAGCATCGGCAATGTTGGCCTGAGTGGTGTTGCATTTGATTTTCTGGGTTTTCCTCAAGAATTAGCTTCGAACGGGCCTCATAAAATGGTGGTAACGGCGTGCATTACTTAAGGATGGTAGTAATGCCGTCATAGGATTCGTTCAAGTCTGCAATAAGTTGCATGACCAATCGCTGATTAGTGACTGGTGCACCAACGTTGGAGAGTTGGTCGGCAAGCAGCTTGAGTTCTTGACAATATACAGATACGTTTGGGAAATCGTCTTAATGAACGTCCTTGGACTTATTTTCAAGGTATAACGCACGTTGAGTTTTGTTGTCGTGAAAAATACTTTCCAAACGTTCCCACATTTGGCGGGCAGTGGCATCGGTCTCAATGATCGTGTGCAACAGATCATTAGAGATCGTGTCGTATATCAACTGGTGGACAGCGGCATCCAAACGAGACCAAAGTGGATCATTAGAAGTCAAAGTGGAGGGTGTGTCTGTGGACTTCGATTTAAGAGGGATGCTATGATCGATAACTTCGTAGACACGACAATGGATTTTGAAAAGTTCTGCCCACGAGGAGTATTGACACTTTTCCATCTCAAGAGTCAGTGGGATGAAATTTTTAATGTTGTTGACTGCAAGTGCAGATGGAATTTGGTTTTGTCAGGCATGGAAGATGAAACTTAGGAGGAGAATGGAGAGGGAGTGGCCGAAAAAAAAATTAGGGTTCCGTCGTGGGGGGTGGCGGTCGAGAGGGGGTCGGCGGCGTGGTGGGTATGTTTGTGTTGGGTTAGGCTATTGATACCATAAAGTAATGTGTTCCCCTTGATTTTATTCATCAATAATGTACAATAGATATAGTTGTACAAGAATATCTAAATTATGTAACTAATCAACTTAATTACAATAGAAAATATAATTCTACCTAAAATAGGAGACCTAATTACAATGGGAATACAATTCTACCTAAAATAAGAGATATACAATTAATGTAAAGAATATTCTGTGAATATTCTATTAGATTTCTTGAAACCTTCAAAACCATTTTTCCTTTCAAATGGAAGATTCTGTTTGACTAGAGCTTCAAGTACTCGGTATTGGATAAAGAACAAAGGAAAGAGATATGAAAATGGTTGAGAGATGCTTCTCTTATTTCATATCAAAATAAAAAAGTGCAATGCATTTCTCCCCCCCCCCCCCCGACTAGTCCCGTTTTTCCAATAGAACACTTAAACTTTGTGGGGTACTATATAAAGAATTAGTTGAGGGATTATTTCCTATATACATGTTTTATTTTATTATGGTGGCTATAGGTTGCCTTGGATAAAAAGAAGTTACTCCATGATTTCGGAGCTTCTTCCTCGTTTGTCCATTTCACTGCTATTGATGTTCTTTCTTCTTATGTGCTGGCAAATCCCTGTTCTTCCATCCAGTTACTTCCTTTCCCATTTTTTAAGACATGTACTAGATTTTCTTTCAGCTTTAGGAAGAAATTTTGTGTTAACTTCTTAAAGTGTGTTCAGGAGAAGCCCCTGGTCCCTGCTGCTTTGGGCAGTGCTTTCAGGATGCTTAGAGACTTGCATGCAATATCTTGGCCTGCATTTAGTGATATTAACTTTTGGAATATGTTGAGCATTCTTTCCAGTAATTTAGTACTACTAAAAAGGAAGAAGATAAAAAGGTAAAGAAATTGTCAAGAGATGCTTCTCCTTGGGAATTCAAACTTAGTTGTTTATGAAATGCTTAGTCTCTTTTGCACTACCTTCTTGTTCACTTTGCAATGATACGTCTCTATCTGCTGTATTTTGTTTGCACCGCCAGGCATATTTCAGAAACTATCAGAATGAGTAAAAAAGAGTGGTTTATTTTGATTGCATGTGAGAGAGAATCCTAATACGTTATTAGCTGTTTACTTTATTTGAAACAGTGCAGCATATGGGTACTAGATTCTAGGACAGTGTTGGTAACAAAGTTAATTTAATGTTGGACATATTAGCAAATTTCTTAACATATGTACACAGGCTTAGGGCCAAAAGGTACTAGATTCTGCCGAACTCATATATTAAATTCTATCACCGCTCCTGATAAGTCTGCTGTATAGGTAAATACTTTGGACAAATATGCAAGAGAAAATTTTTATTTTATTGTTTTATAATTCTTTGCCATCATTGAATTGATCCACGAGGTCACTTTGATCATTATGTTGGATTTCATTTATGGTTATTATAAGTAAATTGTAAACATACCTACTCTTCACCTAACATGTTCTCTATGTTTAATTATTTTGTCTTGATATAAAATAGTAAAAATTCCTAACCTCTGAACAGGTATGCACATCAGTTTTCAGTTGAACTTTCAAGAAAAGGATCAACTGATTCTGATATCTTAGGGAATTTTATGCACTTTGGAGGAATATATTACTACCTTTAGGTAAAGTGGAATAGGCATAAAGCAGAATTCCCTTATATTGTTTTGCTTGGCATGTGGATAGGAATGAAGTGAAGATATGCATTTTAAGCTAAAATGATAAATTCTTTCTTTGAGATTTAATAAATCTTATTGAGTTGCACCGGACTATAATATTATAAACCTTAAGCATAGCAAAAATATATAGCCCCTACAAGTAAGATATTAATGATGTATGAAAAAGGATAATTCGTTGATGATTTCATTAGCTTAATTGGCTTATATACATGAGGTACAATAGTAATTCTAGGCTATAATTACGAAAATTAAATATACACCTAACTAATACAAAAGATCACGAATAATATTTAAAGATCACTAACAATATTTATCAAATTACTAACAATATTTACCAAATATATTTTCATATATTCTAACACACCCCCGCAGTCAAAGCGGGAGGTTGTCGTACGCTGAGACTGTCCCAAAAATGTTCGAACAGAAGCAAGGAAAGACCCTTAGTAAAGATATCTCCAATCTAATAACGTGAAGGGACATGTAAGATACATACTTGTCCACGAGCAACCTTTTCGCGAACAAAGTGAATATCCATCTCGATATGTTTAGTGCGCTGATGTTGAACAGGATTCTCCGAGAGATATATCGCACTAACATTATCGCAGTAGACCAACGTAGCTTTCTGAATAGGACAATGAAACTATAAAAGGAGGTTTTGCAACCAATAGGACTCAGAAACCACATTGGCGACCCCTTGGTATTTGGCCTGCGCACTAGATCGCGACAAAGTAGCTTGTCGTTTAGCGGACCAAGAGACCAAGTTATCACCGAGAAATACACAATAACCAGATGTCGAACGCCTGGTATTTGGACATCCACCCCAATCAGCATCCGTATAAGAGACGAGAGTGGATATCGATGATGAGTATAGATGCAAGTCATGATTAAGAGTACCCTGAATGAATCGCACAACGTGTTTTAGAGAGTGCATGTGTTCTTTCCTCGGATCATGAATGAATAAACACATTTGTTACACAACATAAGTAATATCGGGCCTCATGAAAGTGAGGTATTAAAGAGCCCCTGCAAGACTACGATAGTGGGAGGGATCCTCATATGGTGTGCTAGAAGTAGCACTCATCTTCGGTTTAGTATCAACCATAGTAGGAGATGGCTTACAAGATGACATGTCAGCCCGTTCAATAATCTTTGTTGCATACTTCCTCTGAGATAGGAATAAACCACCTGCATGACGAGTGACAGTTATACCCAAAAAATAACTCAATGGCCCCAAGTATTTCATAGAAAATTCCGAGCTGAGAAGGGATATGATAGACTTGCGAAGAGCATCAGAGGAAGCCATCAAGATAATATCATCCACATACAAAAGAATGTAGGCCATAGAAGTACCTTGATTGTATATGAATAGAGAATGATCAGACTTGAAGTGAGAAAACCCAAGAGTAGAAACATAATCTGCAAATCTCTTGTACTAGGCCCGAGAAGCCTGTTTTAGCCCATACAAAGATTTCTTCAGCAAACACACATGATTAGGATGATCTGGGTCCCTGAAACCCAAGGGCTGATGCATGTATACCGTCTCCTTGAGTTCTCCATGTAAGAAAGCATTTTTCACGTTCAGTTGATGAATGAGTCATGCTTTTGAGAGAGATATACTGAGAACAATGTGAATAGTTGCCAATTTTACCACCATACTAAAAGTATCTCCACAATTCATGCTGTTGAGTTTTGCCATCACCTACTAGACGGGTCTTATGCCTCTCAAAAAGACCATTAGACTTTTCTTTATGAGTAAAAATTGACATAGAACGAATCACATTAACATCAGGTAGACGGGGCACCAACTCCCACATCTTATTTTTAATAAGAGCATTATATTCAACATACATAGCCATTTTCTAATTCTGGTCACGAAGAGCAGACACGGGATTACGTAGCAGAGGGGATTTAGTACTATTAGAGTTGAGCTTAAATTGTCGCTTTGGTCTAAAAAATTCCCGTTGGCTGCGAGTAACCGACCTTGGAGAGGGAATATGAGTGGGCTGGACTGTAGGTGGGAGCAGTGTGTTGGCCCGGATTTGGGCTGGACTAACGCGACCCACAAGCCAATGAAGAGGAAATGGGCTGGTAGGGCACTAGGATGCCACTCGCTGGGACTTGCGATGTGGGTTGTGGTTCTGGGCTGTCCAGATGGGTTTGCTGCTGGGGTGGGCTGGAAGGAGCAGTGGGCTGGCTGGGCTTGGACTAGGCAGCAGGCAATGGCCCAGTAGGCACCTTCTAGGCCAATTGATGTGGTTCGGTCTGTGCCAAATGGTGGACCACATATAGTGAAAGGCCATCATCCAAAAATCCATAAGAATGTGACGTTTGACTATGCAACTTAGCGAACCAAAATTGAGTTTCATAAAAAATAACATGACGACTAATGATAATTTTATTAGAGGATATATTATAGCATTTGCAATCATGATAATTAGATGGGTAACTCAAAAAGACACATGGGGTAGATCGGGCTTGAATTTTGTTTATGGTAGTGGAGGAAACGAGAGGATAACATAAACACCCAAATACATAAAGATGAGAATAAGAGGGGTCTTTTTGATAAAGAATTTTGAGCGGATATTGATAGGCTAATCCTTTGCTCGAGATGATGTTGAGAAGGTAAGTTGTCATTTGTAATGCATGATGCCAAAATGAAGGTGGTAATGATGCATGAGATAGTAATATATGAATAATGTTATTAATTGTTCGGATTTTTCTCTCGGCTTTCCCATTTTGTGAAGAAGTAGTGGACATGAGAGACGGAAAGATAAACCATTAACCTTACAAAATTCCCAAAATGGCCCATTATCAAATTCCGTTCCATTATCACATTGAATGTTCTTAACCTTCCGTTCAAATTGAGTACGGATGAATACTCTAAATGCTAGAAATGTTGAATGAACTTGAGACTTTTTAGATAATGGAAATGTCCACAAAAAATTAGAGTAATCATCCAACAAAAAAACATAATAACGATGTCCCAAATAGCTCAAAACGGGAGATGCCCAAAGATCATTATGGATAATATCAAATGGCAACATAGTACTAGAATTAGAAGAAACAAAAGGCAGTTTAACATGTTTCCAAAGAGGACACGAGGGACAAATATTAGAACTACGAGTTCGATTACACTCAATAAATTTATTTTATCTAAGGGAGGCAAAAACATATGCTCCCGGATGACCCAAACGGTCATGCCATAAAGAATGTGCTAAAGCTGAAAAAGTTGAAGGTGTGGCTTGATTTATGGAGATGGTGGTGGTAATGGGATAAAGCTCGCCCCGACTATCACATATCATTAAATACATCATCGTCTGGAAATCCTTCATAGAAAATCCAAATGGACCAAATTCAACAGAAATCGAGTTATCAGTTGTAAATTTCCTAATGAACACCAAATTTTTAATCAGTTGAGGAGCATGAAGGATATTTTTTTATGGCTAAAGGTGGGTTCGGGTGAGACAAATTTGTGTGACCATAATCATGAATTAGAACTGATTGACCATTACCAACAATTATGCCATGATTTTTGCTCAAATTGAAATAAGACGAGAGATTACTTTACACGGATGTCATATGAGAAGTAGCACAGGTATCCATGCACCAATTTGCATTAGGAGGATTTAGCCCAAGTGTATGCATCGCTGCCTCGATTTCCGTGGGAGTCGGTGGGACTGCTGCCGTGAAGGCTTGTTGCGGTCTAGGCCCAAGAAGGCTAGGTTGCGGCCTCTGCTGGTTACTGGGCCTGGCCCAAGCAGCAGCTGGGTACGGGCACGGAGGAATGGGCCAGGGACAATGCAAATTGAGCCACTATTGCCTGCTGGCCCACGTCTGCTGCCACAGTTTCTGCTGCCCATACCATATTGGTTGCCACTACGGCTACCATCCTTACCACCATCACGACCATCGCCGCGATTTTTCCCACCGTTATTTTGGTTTTAACCCTTTTTTCCACCATCGTTGTTACTGTTTTGAGTATAAGTTTTAGAGAATGAGGGAGAGTTGTCTGTTTCTCGGGATGTGGCAGCCACCATGGCGGAATTTGCTCCTGTTGTGGCCTTTTTAGCCAACCCTACCTCTTCAAGAGTGAGCATGGAATGGACTTGGTAGAAATGAGGGAGAGAATTGCTTTGGCGAAGAAGAGTTCCAACCCCATTATAAGCTCCGGTAAGGCCCGCAACCATTTGAAGAACGAGACGATCATTCGTGACTAGTGCTATGACGTTCTTGAGTTGATCCGGCAATTCCTTGAGCCTTTGACAATGTGCGGAGGCAATCGAGAAATCCTCCATAGTTCTGTGAGATAATTCTTGCTCAAGTGTTACGACACGAGAATTTTTATTTTTTAGAATATATCACGCAACCTATTTCAAGCTTTCATTGTCGTTGCGTCGGGTTCGATAATTGTATACAAGAGGTCCGTAGAGATGGTGGAATAAATCCATTGTAGTACCGTAGCATCAAGGGTTGCCCATAACTCATTTTCATCATCGATTGATGACACCTTCTTCTTGTCTTTTTCCGATGTGATAATGTGATGAAGGACAATATGAGACCTTGCGTGAATTTTAAAAAGCTCCGCCCATGTTTCATAATGGACGTTCTCCATTTCAAGGACGATGAGAATATTGTTCTTGATGTTGGAGACTGCGAGAGCAGGATGGAATATAGTCTTTGTGTCAGACATGGCTGACGGGAAGAGAGGTTGGGCGTATGAGGAGAAAAAATGTTGGAAATTTGCCTTTGGTGGGGGGGGTGCGTTCACCCATATTTAATGACTTAAACACTTGGGTTCCGCATGTTTGAGGCTTTGTCTCTTCACACGTGCATAATCTACTAAGTGAGTATATGACCGTAGGGCCAATGATCATCAAATTTCGTTAAGAAATGAAAGAGATATTGGTCCACGAAGTAAGGTATTTGAGGCATGGAGATATGGTGTAGGACAAATCTACCACATCGGTGGGAAAATGAAGAATTGTTCTTTTTATGAGCCTAAAAATGGATAAGGGTTTGGGACCCCAATGGGTAACCCATGTGTTTGAAAGAGAGAGGACCTAGGTGTGCTTGGGTTCTAGGCTATCCCCACACGCGCGCTGCAGCCGCCCGCCCACCCGTCCGGTCCGGGCTCGGGTCGTGGGCTGCGGTCTTCTGGACTACTTCTGATATTATCTTTTGGACCCCAAACTGTTTCCTGGAGTTTCAGGAATGTTGTCAGCAGCCAGAAAGCCAACAGTTTATGGCATTAACCATCTTAAACGTTTTGCACTTTCTACAAAACGTTTCTGGCCATGACTACACCTCTTAAATGACCTCTTAACACATCTCCTCCTCCTAAACACTATATATTAAGACCTGAAACAGATTTGAGGGGGAGGATTCTAAAAGAAAAATAAGAGAGCAACAGAAACAGTAGAAAAGAACAGAAACTCTTCCTTTTCCTCTAAATTTTCCATTCTTCAGCAAGTCGTTTCATGTTTGTTTTTCTTCGTCAGAATCAACCTATTTGCTTTGTAGTGTTGATTAGTTGCTGTTTTATCTTGGGAGACTATTGCCCTCTAACGTAAAATATATATACGGGGCAATCTTGTCTTAAAGACAGAGAGTCATCTCTCGACTCAGCCACAGTTGTAACAATCCAGATTTAGTGTTTCTTGATTTCAGGTTATCAAGATTCAAGACTCAACAAGCTTGCGGCAATTATAATCTTGTTGTAATATTTATTTACTTCTCGTACGTGCTTTACATAACCAACAAAAAAAAGGTAGGGCACGGCGGAAGAGAGGAGGGAGGAGAAGAGAGGAAGATTTGCCCTAGGCTAACTGATATCATGAAAGAGGATAATTCCTTGATGATTTCATTAGCTTGATTGGCTTATATACATGAGGTACAATAGTGATTCTAGGCTATAATTACGAAAATAAAATATACATCTAACTAATACAAAAGATCATTACTAATATTTAAGGATCACTAACAATATTTACCAAATCACTAACAATATTTACCAAATATATTTTCATATATTCTAACAGTGAAGTTGTTTGTCATTCTCTGTTTTCCTTTGTTTTGGTAAAATGGATTTTCTAATTGATGATATCCAAGATTTAATAGTTGCTTAGTGTTTCTATATCAAACCATAAATAATATTCCATCCGTTTCATTTTATAAGTAGGTGTTAACTTGACTTATACATTATATCAATATTAAAGTTACAGTTGACAAGCTTGTTTGATAAAAAAAATAATATCACATCAAAGTTTAAAAGTAGAATAATTTTTTGTGAAAGTTTTATAGAAATTGAATGATGTGAAACTTATTGAAACATCCAAAAAAAAAAAGTACTAATATATAAATTGAATTAGAAGAAGTATAAACAACCGGTAACATTATATTCATTTCATGTTTCTCTAAAAAAAAAAACAAATCCTCTTTTCTTAGTAATGGTACATTAAATGTACTTAAGTTGCCTTTCTTTTGATGTTGCAATAAAGCAATTAATGACTGCTGCTATTCCTTTGGTTTGTACGATATGCAGAGTTGCCTTTACTATTTCCAATCTATCTTCTTCTTCCTCGTCTCTTTTGTTGCTTTCTTTACGTTATTTTCATGATATATATTCTCCCACTTTAAAGAAGAGAACATGTGATGTTGTTCTTTCTTGTACTTGCATTTCCTTTTTAAACATCTTACATTAATTTAATCTTTCTTTAAAGTACAAGATGAAGCTCGCAATGAAAATTATCAACAAAAAAAGAGCATTTCGAATTATCTTAGGGAGGCGATAGAATTGGTGGCGGAGCTTGTCAATGCATGATCAATAGTTACATAGAATTTTGTGTAAGCAGTGTTTATCTATTATCACAACTCTAACTTAGGTTTTTGAGTTAGCTAGAGTTTGAAATTTGTAGAGGTTCTTATAATTTAGTTATTGTCCCAAGTTAGAGTCTATAATATATATGGGTGCATTTTTTCAATAAACGGTGTTGGATGACACTCTCGTATTGGCTCATGAATCCAACAATTTTTGTTCATTCTCTATATATATACATTAAGAAATTTATTAAATATTTTTAAATATTTGATTGTGAACTTAGTTATTCTTGTAGTATCAAATTGAGGACGTCGTAGAAATTCATACACTTGAAATTTTGAATTCGTCTTTACTTTGTATAATGGTACTTTGTGTTGTGTTATTAGTAGAGGCTGATGCAAAGTACCGGTATCGGGTTCAAACATAATTTTAAGGGTAAATCACAATAAATATGTACCCATAATATTAAGAATATCATGAATTCAATATTAAAGATGTAATTCATAAAGCTTAAATTATGGATCCGTAATTGCTTATTATTAGCAAAAAGACACACGTAGAATTGGAATTGGTGCGTCGCTGTTGACCCCAAGGTGAATGCACTGGCTCAAAATAAAAGGGTTAGCAATGACCACGGAATGATATTCCTTATGTGGGGGGGGGGGGGGGGAAAGACGGGGTTTAAGAAAAAAGGTCAGATTCTTCTTCTTGGGGAATGGAATTTCAGAATCTTAACTCAAAACTAAAGCGTTGGGACGTTATTCTCAAGTCAAGAATTTCTTCCTTATTCTTTTCCTATTTCTAGGCCACTAATAATGGGTTCCTAGCCCCATTCTTTCCTTTATCCTTTTAAGCTTTCTTAACAATTCCTTTAAATAAATACTTCTCAAAGATCAACATGCATATGATTTGTTTTCTTCTCCTTCAAATTAGCAGGTGAATAAAAAGGATAGTTCGATGTATAAAGTATGGGCAAATTTATGTATAATTTTTGGGTATATGAATTCATGATTTTTTCACAAAATTGGATATATTGTATACATATTTTTTAGAATTAATATAATATTAATTGCTGGCATCATGCTACAAAAAGGACTTAATGGTGAACTTGTTAAAAGCTTAGTTATTTACAAAGAGGAACAATGATCAATTCCTATTTAATATAATTTTCCCCCTTTTTTTCACAGTATATCCATGGACCATGCTCTAAAAATCCTAGATTCACCTCTGGCACAAAGCATCCCGCGTTAACAGGGTTCGGAGAAGGGTCGCACCCTAAGGAGTGTGATGTAGACAACTTATGTCATGCCCCGAATCATGGTCTGGACGTAACACGGTACTCGATGTCTGGCTGCATATGACCGAGCAAACCAACTGGCTAGCTAAATCAACATGTGAATTCAAAACATACTGCAAGCAGAATTAAACTAATACATGATGATGCACTAAAAGTTTGATTGAATAATCATTAAGTGCGGAAAATACTGAATAAGTATGAACATAATAAAAGTTCCAACACGACAAACATGAAAAATCTGATAAACTCTGTCTAACCACTATTCTAGTCTATGAAGCCTCTGAAGAGTACTGAGATGCTAACTGTTTGCCGGGACAAGACCCCCGACATACCTGAATGTCTGTAATAAACTATAAAAACTGCAAAATAAATTATAAGGCCCCGAAAGACTGGGGCTCACCAACTCAGTTGATACTAGAGATCCTAGCGCATAGATGCGTTGTCCTGAAAATCGTTACCTGCACCGTGAAGTGCAGGCTCCAGGCAAATGGGACGTTAGTACATTTGAATTGCACTAGTATGTAAAATCAACTTAAGGAAATAAAAAGTTGTGGGATGCTCGGGATAAGGGCAACCTAAATCAATAAACATGAATAAATACAAAATTCAAAACTGTAATTGAAACTATGGCTGGCCAGTGGACCGGGTCGTCCCGGTCCCACCCCGAACCCGACTTTTTTTTAAAAAGAATTGTGGTATCGGGACTCGAATCGGGACGGGACATGGTCTCGTTTCGGCCCGCCCCGCCCCGCCCTAATCCCGCCAGGCCCGACCATGTCCCGCCCCCGATCCCGCCCGAAACCCCCCCCCCCACCTTTGCACAAATAATCGTTGCACCAACGACCATTTTACATTTTGGCCATTGTGCAACGACCATTTTTGGCCTCCCCCCATCCCCCAACTCCCTACACCCTTAATATTTATTTTTAACCCATAAGTTATTATATTTACACTTTAACCAAATTTCTCAACTATAAATACCTCATTTTCTCTTCATCTTTCTCACAAATCTTCCTACAATCTCTCTATTCTCTCAATCTATCTCTCTACAAGTATACATTGTCAATTAAATATTGAATTTTATTTATTCATTTGGGAGTGAAGTTGGTAACTAGCTTGAGGATCTTCCATCGAGCAAAGTTTCAATTTTCAACCTCTCGATTACACGTCGACGTTTGGTACATTTGTTCATTCATTAAATTATTATTGGTTGTTTATTTTATTTAGCGCACTTAATTTCATTTACTTTAATTCTTTATTAGTATAATTATAAATTTATAATGGAAGGATTTAAACGTATGCTTACGGGTAGGGGTCAGGCTTCTTCTAGTAGGGGCAACAAGGGCAAGAGTACTTCTCCTAGTCATCCTATTTCTAGACAGAATCATATTCCTACACAGGATGATTTTGTTGATACTGAACGTTTTCCTACAATACCATTAGATTTAGACGAGGAGCTATTTTCTGGAACTCAAGAAGACTTTAATTTAGACGATGATTTAGATGATACACCCACTAATGTAGACGACAACACACCCACTAGTGCACCTTCAACTGAAATGCCTCCTATTCCCCCTAGTATGAGATGAGGTCCAGCAAAACGACCATTAAAATCAGATGCATGGACATTTTTTGATAGGGACGTAGAGAATCAAGTAGCTAGATGTAAAATTTGTAAAGATGTTTTAAAATTTAAAACTGGAAAAGGTCATGGTGGGACGGGGGGTTTAATGAGACACGTAGCAAGGGCTCATCCAGCTAGGTATGCCCAATACGAGGCTTCAAAATCGAGTTCGCAAACGTCCGCTCCATCGGGACAAGGTTCACATATTGTCCCAGACCAAGTACAAGGTCAAATTAACCCCTGACGGAGGGAATTATAGGCCTTAATTACAATAAACATAGAGATAGGGAAGCAATAGCAAAATTAGTTGTTGTGGAGGATTTGCCTTTTTCATTTCCTTCATCTCCCGATTTTATTCATTACATTAGAGATATGTATAATCCTTCTTTTAACGGTATTCCTAGATCAACTGTTAAGAGAGATGTATTTAAATTTGCACATGAATATCAACAATATTTACGTTATTCATTATATCATTTTAATGGCAAAGTGGATATCACTTCTGATATAGGTCGTAGTACTAACTGCCATGATTATTTAACGGTAACCTGTCATTTGATAGATTATAAATGGTCTATGCAAAAACGTATCTTAGCATATATATATATAGATGATAGACACACTGTACTTTACTGCAGAAAATATTTATCAAGTGTGCGATTATTACGGAATAACTATAAAATTATGACTATTACATTAGATAACGCTTCTTCTAACAATTATGCTATTACAATTTTAAAAAATAGTTTAACTCCATCTTTTCTAGATCATTTTCATATAAAATATGTGTGCCATATATATAACTTAGTTGTACAAGATGGTCTATCACTTTTTGAAGACATTCTTAGTAAAATACAATTTGCTATAAAAGTTTATTTTTAAAAATAATAGAATACAACGAAGAAAAGAATATAAAAAAATTTGTCACGATTGCCAACTACCTTATAGAAAAATTTCAGAAGAAGTACCCACTAGGTGGAATTCTTTATACGAGCAACTACTTGTTGCTTATGATTATAGAAAACCTATAACTTTATTTTTTAACTCTCATAATCAAAATCCAGATGATATAGTTGTAGATAGCGATTGGGGAAAAATTTCCGAACTTATTGTATTTTTAGAGAAATTTTTTCAAGCAACAAAAGAATTTTCCGGTATATATTATCCTACTATTTCAACTATGTTGTTTTATATAGCTCTAATATTTTCACTGCTTAATGAATATATGGATAAACCAGCTTATAAGACAACTATTAAAAAATGTTTATCAAAATAAAAAAATATTTTATTCATATTCCCACTATTTATATTATTGGTGATGTATTAAATCCGACTATTAAAATAGATGGTATTAAATCACTTATTGAAACTATTTACAATTGTATAGCAGTACTACCACCTCCAAATCCCAAAATCTAAATCACCCACTACCTATTGAACAAACTAAAGAAGAAGTGTTGTCTAGCGTAGAAGACGAATGCAAAAAAGTATATAGGTTTTACCAACAAGAAAGTGCTAGCAACCTACCGGCTTCCATACCATCTTCTTCTTCTTCTTCAACACAACCTCACAAAAGACATGTTGTTTCTGCGGCTAGTATTGAAAGCCTCAGAAATAGAATGTGTGGCCGTACCGCTACTAACCAAATTAGCGAGTTTGATATTTCTGTTTTGTAGGGTTATGTACAGTACCAAGCATTTCTCAATGAAAAAGGACGTGAAGACTTGCTGAAATACTGGAGGGGGGATGAGAAGACCTTTCCGTGACACTTTCAATGATGGGCCGAGATGTTTTGAACATTCAAGCGTCATCAACGATATCTGAAAGCATTTTTTCTGCCGGCAGATATCAAATAGGAGAGCACAGACACTCATTAGCCGGAGACAGCTTGGAGATTGTAATATTATTCAGAGATTGGATACGAGCGGAGTGGAGAAGGTGCGGTCAATCGGAGATCAACGAAGAAGATGAAAACTACAACGAAATCTTATATGAATGTGGTGGAAGCGACGTGGAGCAATTTGACCAACAAATATCAATTCCAACCGAAGAACCACAGGAAATTATCAAGAAACTAGAACATGTTTTTTTCAAAATGTAATTTTTTTAATTGCAATTTTACTATGTAATTTGCAACTTTTGAACAACACCACAAAGTTGCAATTTTGACAATTGTATTTGTATTACAAAAAAAATCATATGTCTATTAAATAATATAAGAGGCACAAAAACAGCCTTGAGATGTTTTTATTACACTATCTTATTTAATTATTGAGTTTTTTATAAATATGTTATTTAAAAAAAACCGCCTCGATCCCAATCCTGCCCCGACCCGATTCCGACGGGATCGGAAGCGCGACGGGACGGTGACGAATCCCGCCCCTCCCCCCATCCCGCCCCGACCCGATCCCGACGGACCCTATCCCAGCCCACTGGCCAACATAATTGAAACTGAACATAAATACTCTTTATCCTGAATGAAGAACCATATGTATAACTGAATAAATAAGCTACAGCCTCTGGCCCAATATAAGTGCACAAGCTACAGCCTCGGGCCCAAGTATACATATACATAACTATGGCCTTAGGTCCAAAGATGCATAAAGCATAAACTATGGCCTCGATCCCAAATACACGTGTTCAACATTCACAAATATAAAATAAGAATTGAGAATCATACTGTAATACAAGATACTGAAATGTTGAATCATACTGTAATACAAGATATTGAGATACTGAATCATACTGTAATATAAGATACTGAAATATTGAATCATACTGAAGTACATGATACTGAAAGACTAAATTATACTGAAGTACATGATACTAGAATACTGAATAGAACTAGACTAAGACATGTATTCATAAACTAGTTATGAAGTTTGAAGCATTAATTGTTCATAGTAAACTGAATTGCCATAATTGAGACTCATGGGATATCGAATACGAGTCTATACTGATTACATGTTGAGCTCACAACATTCGAAATGAAAGTCATGAATGAATTACGAAACTAGAGAATAGAAGGTCTGCAACTATTCGAATAACTAAGCTTAACTATATTTCTGAGGCAATTCGTAGTATTGTAAAAGAACGTAGCGTAGGGAGAATTATTAACATTCTCAAATATAGAGAGTTAGCCTCACATACCTATAATCGCTCCTAGCAACAAACTACGTTTTTTTCTAACGAAGAACGCTCCAAACCCTAACTTGAATCACTTACGAAGGATTTCATTGTTAATCCTATGTTTTAGTTAGAGAATCATGTTACTAATCGTAATTTAATGCTAGAATTACTAAGGAATTGTTTGGAGCGAACTTACCTTGTTGTGGGAGGTTGAGAGGAAAGAAAAATGCTATTGAGAGAGTTTTTTACGAGGTTAAATGAATTGGTGAATGATTTTTCGGACTAGTGTTATATTTAAAAGATGGGCATTTGGACCCCCCATCTCGCTGAGCGAGGTCCTACCTTGATTTGAGATAAGCTCGACGAGCTCACCTGTCCAAAATATACTTAGCTAATTTTTCTGAAATTTTCTATTTTGGGATCCTACACCTCACTGGGCGAGGTCCAAAGCAC
Organism: Anisodus acutangulus; assembly: GCA_029783415.1. NCBI lineage: Eukaryota > Viridiplantae > Streptophyta > Magnoliopsida > Solanales > Solanaceae > Anisodus > Anisodus acutangulus. The sequence continues at coordinate 52,164,265 of CM056490.1, forward strand.
AACACTATATCACTTTGAGATGAGTTCAGTGAGCTCCTAAGTCCATTTTACACTTAGTCAAATTTCATATTTTTCGATGGTACTGACACTGTCTCAGTAAAATAGCCATAGCTCCTAGCACAGAGCTCCGTTGGAGTTCCACTATATATAGTTGGAAAGGTATTTCAAAGATATACAACTTGCATATTTTTAGATTCCTCCAATTCTCGAAGGATTTGCATGAAATCAGGCTGAAAGGTAGATTTGCTGTAAACTTAGCTGATTCTATCAAACCTTATGCACCTCACTATTCGTCTTGATTCCAAACCAAATATTTTCACCCAAAATCATCCCGATGGGACTTCATATGGTTAAAATATCACACTAATACTCATTTAACACATTCACACCTAATTCGGATTTACGGAGTGTTACAACCTGTCTCAATGCTAGCATTAGTGACTGCTTCCACGCCTCGAACCCGCAACATATAAGTCACACAGAGACAATTTTATTATTTTTCCAGGCTCCCCTTCTAAGCAGGGTAAATGTAGGCTCTAAGATATATAATTTTGAATCAAATTTTGTATGTGTATTTAAAAAAAATCATCAAATATGTATAGAAATTAAATTGAGAACTCAGTTGTCTAGATTTCAAAATTCATAAAGTTCAAATCTTATAGCATGTTTGGCCAAGCTTCTTGATTCAATTTATTTTGAAAAGTACTTTTCAAAAAAATAATTTTGGCGAAAAACAGTTTGTGTTTGTCCAATTAATTTTAAAAGCACTTTTAAGCAACAATTAGTGTTTGACCAAGCTTTTAAAAAGTGTTTCTACGTATATTTTTCTCAAAAGTATTTTTCCAAAAAGTTCTTTTGGGCAAAAGCTATTTTTTAGCTTCTGAAAATTGTTTTTGTTACTCCCTAGAAGCACTTATTTTCTCCAAATATCTTGGTCAAACACCTAACATTTTTAAAATAAGCACTTTTGGAAAAAAATAAACTTGACCAAACAGGCTATTAGATCCACGTCTGCTTCTAAATACTCTCACTTGTGTAGTACCATGACTCGTGCATCGTCTTAATCGCAACTTGAATCATAATTTGAGCTATGTTCTTCATCGAGAATACGTTGCAGCTATGAACCTTGTACGGTATCAAAAACAAAAACTGAGATAAATCAAGATATTGACAAGGTTTATTTTTGCGGGGTGGGGGTATTGGTATAGTTGTTCTATAAAAAATAGAAAGACGATATTGTTAGGATCAAACGCTTACCAATTACCATCAATGCGAAAAGATATAGCTTATAGCAAGGGCACAAGTTTATTTCTTAACTAAGTCCTTGAAGCAAGCGTCATGTTATCAACGACTCCGATCAAGCCACCTAGGCCTTGCCATAGGCAATATTATGGCGTTATCCAACAATCTCCCTCTTAACACCTGCCTCATTCAACATGTTGCTCTTGGGAATCGAACTCATGACCTTGGCTCTGACACCACTTCGATTATACCAACACTAATGCACCATATTCCATTAGAGAACTCCGAAGTTAAGTCCCCCTCTCAACACCTGCCTCATGACCTTGGCTTCGACAACACTTGTTAGGATCAAACGCTTACCATCATATCAAAAGCTATAGCTTATAGCGAGGGCACAACTTTATCTCTTAATTAAGCCAATCAAGCAAGCGACATGTTCATCATGGCTCTGACCCGGACCACCCCAATCCCCTTGTGGACTTTGTCATAGGCACGATGTTGGTGTTACCCTACAAATTTGAAAATAAACAAAAAAAAAAAAGTAGCAAAAAAAGGGAATAATGAAGCATACCTTCAATCGGACGTAGTAACTTCTAATGAAAAAAGCCGAGGCATAACTGTCGATACATTTAATTGAATTGTCGACGTACGGTTGCGCCTTGCGCGTCGGAAAATGCTTTCGGAAGTGAATAATGAATTTAGACTCCCGTTTATGATTTGCTTTGTACATATATTTAAAATTCAATTCTAAAAATTGTTTATTTCTATTCTTTTTATCAACAACCAAAACCGTGAATATTCTGTTAAGTTGCCGTCAAATATCTTTGATGGATCTTTGTTGAAAATCAAATTTTAATTAAAATAATTATTTTTCTTTCAACAATGGCTTTTCGACGAATTTCCTATGGTCCGCTGGCGCCTGGCAGTGAGTTCCATTTGTATTTTCAAAATTTTAGTAGCTGTAGTAGACTTCTAGTGATAATTTTTGTGTTTCAAGAGGTATGAGTCGTGTATACTGGGAAAGACTTTTCGTACTGCAACTTGAAATTAAATTATTGAGAAGCTTAAGTAAATGTATTGTCGGTAGTAATCCAAATATACAAAACATATATATTGATATTGTTAGATATGTAGAGCAGTACGGGAAATAAATAAATATTATAAGTATTCGAAATGATAAACAAACAAGCCAATGTTCAGAACTGTCGCAAGCTTGTTGGGTCTTGTATCTTGATAACCTGAAATCAAGAAACACTAAATCTGGATTGTTACAACTGTGACTGAGTCGAGAGATGACTCTGTCTTTAAGACAAGATTGCCCCGTATATATGTTTTTACGTTAACGGGCAATAGTCTCTCAAGATAAAACATCAACTAATCAACACTACAAAGCAAATATGTTGATTCTGATGAAGAAAACAAACACGAAACGACTTGCTGAAGAATAGAAATGGAAGGAAGAGTTTTCTGTTTTGTCCCAGCGTTTTGGAGTGAATTTATGTATTTTACTCTTCTGTTCGTCTCTGTGTATATATCTTGTATATTTTTCTTTTCTGCAATTGAGCCAAAAAGCTCTAATATATAGCATAAGGGGAGGGACTCCTCAACTGCCAAGTAATGACCGTCTCTGTGTATATATCTTGTATATTTTTCTTTTCTGCAATTGAGCCAAAAGGCTCTAATATATAGCATAAGGGGATGGACTCCTCAACTGCCAAGTAATGACCATTAGTGAGGGAGTTAATCAGCCAAGTAATGGAACTGTAAATATTAAGCAATTTGGGGTCCAAAGAGATAATATCAGAAGAAGCCCAAGCCCAAGCCATAGACCGGACGGGCGGGCGGCGGCGCGCGTGTGGGCTTAGCCTTGAACCCAAGCACATCTAGGTCCTCCCTCCTTCAAACACATGGGTTACCCCTTGGGGTCCCAAACCCTTAGCGAATTTTGAGACTTATAAAGAGAACAATTCTTCTTTTTCCCACCGATGTGGTAGATTTGTCCTACACCATATTTTCATGCCTCAAACACCTTACTTCGTGGACCAATATCTCTTTCATTTCTCAATAAAATTTGACGATTCTTGGCCATACGGTCATCTACTCACTTAGTAGATTATGCACGTGTGAAGAGACAAAGTCTCTAACATACGGAACCCTAGTGTTTAAGTCATTAAATACGGGTGGACGCACCTCCTCACCAAAGGCAAATTTCCAACAGATATGCATATTATGCGTATTGTATATGCACATTATATGTATATTTAAATATAATTATACAAAAAATATATATTTACTAGCTATTTTGTAAATTAAATCATGTAATTTTTCCATAAAACAATTCAGCCAGAGTCTATGTCCTAGCATGAACATCTTCACCAAGTGCCTTGTTTTTGGTCCAAGTTAAGGGACACAATCATGAGCCTTGTAATTTCTAACCTTTTCTTTTTGCTTGTAGAGAAAATACAAGAATGACTTTTGACATGGAATCCACTTAAGGTCAAAGGCAGAAGCGGACCCAGAATCTGAGCGCAACAGGAGCATTATTGTTTTTAGTACGCCAATTACTAGCTATAAAGTTCGGCCTTCAACTCTTAATAAATAATTTATTATTATTATAATATATTTGTAAAACCTGTATTAGTCATTAAAATGAAAATGAGAAAGCTTTTATATTAGTCATTAAAATGAAAATGGGAAAGCTTTACTATTAGAGAAGAATAATTATTGGCTCGAACGCTATCGCCGAAGAAATTGTCGATGTAGACGATAGACTCGATTGTGGATGACGTTCCTGATTGAGTGATTTGTGAGAATGAAAGAGTTCACTCTTCATCGTTTACACCGGGAAGAATGAAAGATGAGTTCAGAATTACAAAATGATTTCTCTTCCCTGCTAAAGTATGAAAAGAACCGAATTTGAGGCTTTTTAGGGCAAGGATTTAATCCAAAACTAGGGTTAGATAAAAGGAGTGGAAAAAATGAAAAATAATTTAGAAATCAAAAGGTAGGGTGCACATTGACAGAGTCTAATTTGATTGGGCCTGGGCTTATAATTTGTAAAGAAGCAAGCAAATCAAATTCCAAAAAAAAAAAAAAAAATATTAAGTGTTTGTAGCAGCTGAGGATCAAACTCCCACACTCACACTAAGGACCTTAGAGCCCAAACAGCCAGATGCACTAATCGAACAGATATATTATAGGGGTCCTTTTAAGCTATATTATAATTCTTTAAGATATATATATATAATTTTTCTGAGGTTAACGGGACCACGTGCCCCCTTTCTAATAGGGTAGATTCGCCCCTGCTTAAGGTTCCAAATTTTTGACGCTTTGGCTTGGTGAACAGAGTCAAAGTGTTCGATGAAGGCTTAAAAGGAAAAAACTTATAGGGGTCATTTGGTTGTAATATTGATGTAATCAATTCATGCATAAAACTCACATTAGATAATGTTATATTTGTGTGTCACTCCCCCTTTTAATCCTGCCAGGAAGATATGTTAACTTTTTTGAAAAATTGAAATATGGGAAAGGGGTTTTTGAAATTTCAAAGTTACAGGGCGTATGGAGTGACATAAGGTTTTGAGAATTCAACATAAGGGCGCGGCGAGATGAGTCGTTTATCATTACGATATGTGTCAAATGAAAGTGCAGTGATGTATGTAGCTAAAGTATCCTAACCTATCAGTAAACTTAAACTTTATTCCGACCTGATCATTCGATCTAGCACTCACCATCTATTTTCATAGTATACATCTTCGATAGCGCCGAAAAGTGAATTAAAAACAATTTTTAGTAACATTTCCTTTTGTTGTATGATGGTCAACTAGTTTTTTTTCTCGAACATCATTTGTTGATAAATACCATTTTTGAATGAAAAGGCTCTTACCCGTGAGCAACCAACAATTCTGAGTAAGGAGGTTCAATTGACCTAGAGAAAGGTTAAGTGCTTCCAAGATATCATTATAACTATATCCATAACCATCACCGCCACCACTATTAGCCACGTCTACCACTACTATAGTCGATTTTAACTACCAACCACCTCCATCATCATAATTAACTAGCACCACCGGCAACTACCATCAATACCATCGTTAACCGCCACACATTCTTCAGTCACCGCCAATTACTAACATCAACCAATTCCACCATTACAACCACCACCACTACTACCAACCGTCAATATCAGGTAGTCACTACAACGCCAACCACCTCCACTATCAACTGTCACCACCGCCATTACTAGCCACTAACATCAGCCATCACTGCCACCACAACCACTACAAAGTATCTCCACCATCACTGGCGAACATAATCAAATAATAATTTTATTTTGTTAAATTTATACTTCTCTAATATTTAGTTACTTCTTTATTTTATTATATATTATTATGTTAAAAATAAATACAGTATGCACATTCAGATGTTAAAAAACCAACAATTTTAAGTATTCAATGTTCACATTTAGACAACATCTTAATCATTCACATGTGCATTGAAATTCAGACGTCTTAATTTTAATGAAAACAAATGAGGCCTAAAGCAATTGTTTTAGAGTTAAAAAAATTTCATGTCCAAGTGAACCAAATATTTTCCCACTTTAAAATATATTTGAATTATTCAAACGTACGAAATTATTAACATTCTACTTAATAGTAAAAAAATGAGACCATTTCCTGATGAGAATTTAGAAAAAACATGTACGAAGATTTGAATTATTCAAAATGTATGAAATTATTTTTGACATTATACTTAGTGATAAATTGAATTTATTATGTGAGATAATTTTAAAAAATATTACATTAACCTTGAAAATTTCCTTAAATATTGCATAAGTTTTTGTGAGCGGCAGAGATGCATGCAAAATGGGTACACAAGTTCAAATGAAAAATATATGAATCTTATTGTATAAATGCAAATTATTTTTGTTGGGTATTTTTGCTCTATGGTACTTTATAAAGCAGTACGGGAAGTATATAACTATTACAAGTATTCGAAAGGATAAACAAAGATTCAATAGTTCAACTAGTAATCTGAAAATTACAAGATAACCACAAAAAACTGAAATTACAATTTGTTGAAAACGAAAAATTGGAAACTTGTGTTGCTGAGTCGAGTGTGGCACTCTGTCCTTAAGACAATATTGCCCCGTATGTATCCTTTATACGTCCTGGACAATTTGTCTCCCAAGATAAAACAGCAATGGAACACTTGAGCAAAGGAAACTCAAGAGCTACCGTGAAGAATATTGAGTAACGAAATGATGCCTTGGAAGTTGTAGGAAGAAGAAAACTTTCTGCTTGTGTAAGCTTCTGAATTTTGTGTATATTATATGTGTGTTCTTGGTGCTCAACAATGGTGTAAGGGGGTGTTTATATAGGTGATGGAGGGGCTGAAAAACTGCCTCCATAATAGCCATTATGGAGGTAGTAAAGTCACCAACATAAATGGTGAAAGACCAACGGATTTGGCCATTATAGGAGGAGTAATTCAGCCAATTGAGAGCTTGGACGTTTCTGCTTTGACCGTCGAAATTCCAACTTTCTGAAAACTTCAGGGACCAAACTGTACATCTTGAAACTCCAGGGACCAAACTGTACATCTGAAAGAATTCTGGTCCAAACTGTACTTCTGAAACTTATGGGATCAAACTGTACTTCTGGCAAAGTTTTCTGGCCCAAAAAGATAATATCAGAAGGCCCACAGTCCACAGCCCACGCCCCACGACCCGTGGCCCGTGAACCCGTGAACCCGTGAACCCGAGAACCCGAGAACCCGGAACTCGGAACCGGAATCGGACCGGACGGGCGGGCGGGCGGCGGCGCGCGTGTGGTCTTTCCTTGAACCGAAACACATCTAGGTCCTCCCTCCTTTAAACACATGGGATACCCCTTGGGGTCCCAAACCCCAAACCAATTTCGAGTCTTATATACACAATAATTCTTTCTTCCTCTACCGATGAGGGAGAATTGAACACAATACCACACTTTCCATGCTTCAAACACCTTACTTCGTGGACCAATATCTCTTTCATTTCTCAATGAAATTTGACGATTCTTGGCCCTACGGTTATCTACGTACTTAGTAGATCATCCATGTGTGAAGAACCGAATTCTCCAACATACGTAACACTAGTGTTTAAGCCGTTAAAGTTGGTCGGTCGCAACTCCCGCCAAAGGCAAATTTCCAACAATCCCCTCTTGAAAGAGATTTTGGCGCACTCACATGGTGTCTTTTTCATTTTCAGCAATATTTCAGCGGACCAATGTTGCATAAGGAGAGGTAGCCTCAGCTTTGAACCTTCCATAGTTGAATACCATCGGACTTACTTACTGCGCGGTGAACGTGATGTCTTGAACCGTCAGTGTTTAGTGTAAGCCAAGACAATGATACCAACACAACAAATTCCCTTACTCTCTTCTTCGTAATATTTTGTCCGTTTTGGCCATGGACAACATCTTGGATTCTTAAGTGCGTTCATTTTGAGGCGGCCCATCCTCGCACTTAAATAGGTGGTCTCCTACAAGGTATCCTGCTATACCCCACTTCACAAGTGTTAGGAACCATTAAAAGTTTCCCAAAAAACCTAACCTCAACTGTTGAGGAGCATTACAGGTTTTGAAAACTTAACCTTTACCCACACTGCAGATAACACTTAAAGTCTATCGCGGGAACGACTTTGGATTTGGTGTTTCTTTTCAGAAATCACTATCCGAAGTGCTCATGCTTCCAATCGGCGATCAATTGAACCTTCTGACTTAGTTTTCCCATTGAACCAAATTACCGGAATCTCCAGTTAGTAAGGTTGGGTTACCACCGTATTGGTCCGTATATTTTGGGTTTTAAGCCCATTCCCTAGACAGGCGTAACACTTGATCTCGGGTAGTCCCTTAGTTAGTAAACAATGAAGTGACACCCGTGATGATCAATCGTCATACTGCCTTATGTCTCATGACAAATCCTCGACAGATATGTCCAGGCCGTCATCCGTGTCCTTCCTAAAGCCTACCGGCTAGCCACGATGTATAAGCTGCGAAGGCACGGGTTTCTCCTAATAAGAGACGTCCTCTAAGGAGTCGTGAAGTTACTCAACTTCTTTCATGCTTTGTATAAAGCGATAAACTCCGATTCCATCATGAATCGGCCGATGCAAGTTTGCTTAGAGGATTTTCCAAGAACCACCATACACATTTACTTGTGGCTTTGGTGTTCTTCAGATCTGATGTCCAGTTTGCATCACTGTGTTCTCTCAGAACCGCTGGACATCCAGAATACTATAATCCGAAGATAAGCGAATAATTCAGATATCGTCATATCCGACTTAACACTTTCTATTGATCATGTATTAAGATCATCAGTGAAACTTAGTTCAACTGATCTATTTGTAGGACGATACCAGGTCGGTTGTAGTGTGTACAATACATTGAACTACACGTGATCTGTGCGTATCGCTCCTTGTCTATGGGTGCATCATGATTCCAATCAGTTCTATGATTCATATCCATTGATGGCTTCAACGAGACTGTCAACTATCGACCAGTCCATTAGATGTCTTTAGAAATCCAATTCCTAAGATGTCATCTGTGATATCCATATCTTTCATATCGAGACTTGGTTTCAATATGACTTTCATTTTCAGACTGTTGATTCTCCAACTATTGGCTTTCTAACTTCAGAGTCAATGTTTCTGTGGTCAGATTCATCGTTTCTGTTTTATCTGAAACTTTCAAGACCAAAAATGTAAACATTTCAGGGACCAAGATGAAAGTTCAGGAAGAAGCCCAACAGTCCAAAAAACCAACTCTGATTCTCTTCTTCCAACTCTCCGGTTGGAAAGGCTATTTTAACATTCATGTCACGCAAGACTGCAATGGCCCATGATGTTAAGTTACTCCCAGGGGAGCACATGTACAAGTAGCCGAGGCTTTGAACTCGTCAGTAAATCCATCTACTTTGTACTCACTTTTGAGTAGCCTTTTTCACAACCCAAAGGTTCTTTTCCCGGAGGAAGATCAACCATTACGCAAGTATGGTTCTATATGATGGAATATATTTCTCTCTTTAGCTTCTTTCCAAAGCAGCGCTTTTGGAGATAACAATTATTTGTTAATTGTCCATGGTTCGTTCTTAACCATACAAGCTAGAAGGACTGGAACAAGTCTTTATCCCCTCTTTGCTCCGTCTTGGTTCAACATCTAGAATCCCTGAGTTCTGCAGATCTGGAATATTAAGTTCCGGATAGCCAGCAACTTTCGAGTCCTGTAGATACTTTAACGTCTAGTTAGGACAGCCAACCCTCGCGGGTTCTTGTTAACCTTGAGCAATTACTCCTTTTCCTCTTCAAGGAAAGTTATCTTATAAGAATTCAAAGATTCTTTGACGCCAAGAGGCGATAAGTACTCTTATTATTCTGATTCAGTGGATATGTAATCTACAGTCTTAGGTCGAACTTGACCTGTTTCGGTAGTCCAACTTCTACCAAGCCACCCCACATCACAACTTTTGTATGTGAGATCATTTTCATGTGTCACACGGAGAGTTATCCTTATCCTTATGCGGAGTTCTGTTGAGAATCGTATTAGCGGTAAGGATCGTATTGCCCCACATAATTTAGGCGTACGGGTTTGCGCTTGGCTAACACCGTTAGACTGAGGTGAGTAATGAACAGTCGTTTAATGAACGCTGCTTCACATTCTCCCCCTCTATCGTTATGAATTTCGCAATCCATAGGCTTAGTTGATGTTCAACTTCTGCTTTGTAGCGCTTATCCGCTTCAACAACTTCATCTTTGCTTTTTAACAAACAAAGGATTCCATACGTTGTACCATCATCAATGAAGATCACAACGTACTTGTCTCCCCCCTCTATTTTGTATAAACTTCAAATCACCCAAGTAGGTGTGACTAAGTTCTAGAGGAGCGGTGTTTTTTTCGCTATTCCCTTGACGGAATTTGGAAAGGTGATTTTGCCTCTTCGCCTACCTCACATTCATTTTGAGGGTTTATGTTGAAAGGAGGCAACAATCTCAACATCGTTAGCTTTTGAATGACTTACTATTTAACGTGTCTTAATCTATGATGGCATAGATGCACGGATTACAAATATATCATTCATTGGGCTATAGACATATTGTACCATTCTTAGTTATTACAGACCTGTTGGACTAGTCTCAAACCAACTTGACCAACAACGTCCCTTAAACCAAGTTAGGAACATGTATCACCTCTTTTAGAGTGATCTCATTCCCTGAAGTCCTATTGAGGACAACCTCTCCAGCCCCTTTGATTTTAGAGGTGGCGTTGCTTCACATGAACAACCTTTTGCCCGTGGTTAGGGCGTAACCGGATCATATGTGATCTCGATACTCTAGCCCACTTCAGTTGCTTTGGCGGGCATCGAGTGTCCAATTTCTTTATCGCCTTTCTTTATGCCTTGAGATCATTAAGACACGGAAACTACGCCCACCACACTAGGTGTCCATTACTTCTCCTATGAAATGAATCGGCCCCACTCAGCCACCGGAGGCTTTGTATGACCGAGTGTCCAATATCATCATATCAAAGGAATTTTGGCCCACTCGATCGCCTGAGGCTTTGTATGACTGAGTGTCCAATATCATCCTATGAAGGATCTTACGCCAAATAGTATGACAGGTTCTACGCCTTTAACTTTTAGACTCCTTCCGTTAAGATTGGTGCCCAGATAATTCTTGGCGCTTACTTAAGAGTGGTAACGGTTTTTACGCAGTTAGTGAATCTTTCTCCATCGTATGTGCGAACATACTTTACACGCTTTTAATAATTTACACTTAAAAGAACGGATCTTTTAAGTCGTTTACAAACTCCAATCTTTAAACGGAAAAAAGATGAGATTAAACTTACGATTTGTTAAAGCGTAAGGAATATAAATTATTTTCATATTCCTCCTTACTTTAATCCATTTTTAATCGGACATCATTTAATCTTTATTCTTGACAAGTAAGAAAAATACTCATCATCTAATCTTTATTCTTGACAAGTAAGAAAAATACTTATCCCAATTTGGATTACGGCTCACTTCGCCACTTCATCGATCGAGTGTCCAGCCTCCTTCTTACCATTATTCGGATCTTTGTGCGGGATAAATACAGCCTTCACTGCAAGATAGAAGTACATCTTGATCTTCTCCTCTTGTCCCAGTTGACATCCTCAGGCTCTCGAGAGCGCTTGTTCCCACCAATCTTGGTAGTGGTGACACTATGAATACGTTCATCATCATCACTCTCTTCTACCAGAAAACCATTTCCATATCCCGATTTGGTCACACAACTTTTGACCGACATCTTTCGAACACTAATAGTAATACTATACAAATATTGTCTTAAGTTGTTGGGTATTTTTGCTCTATGGTACTTTATAAAGCAGTACGGGAAGTATATAACTATTACAAGTATTCGAAAGGATAAACAAAGATTCAATAGTTCAACTAGTAATCTAAAAATTACAAGATAACCACAAAAAACTGAAATTACAATTTGTTGAAAACGAAAAATTGGAAACTTGTGTTGCTGAGTCGAGTGTGGCACTCTGTCCTTAAGACAATATTGCCCCGTATGTATCCTTTATACGTCCTGGACAATTTGTCTCCCAAGATAAAACAGCAATGGAACACTTGAGCAAAGGAAACTCAAGAGCTACCGTGAAGAATATTGAGTAACGAAATGATGCCTTGGAAGTTGTAGGAAGAAGAAAACTTTCTGCTTGTGTAAGCTTCTGAATTTTGTGTATATTATATGTGTGTTCTTGGTGCTCAACAATGGTGTAAGGGGGTGTTTATATAGGTGATGGAGGGGCTGAAAAACTGCCTCCATAATAGCCATTATGGAGGTAGTAAAGTCACCAACATAAATGGTGAAAGACCAACGGATTTGGCCATTATAGGAGGAGTAATTCAGCCAATTGAGAGCTTGGACGTTTCTGCTTTGACCGTCGAAATTCCAACTTTCTGAAAACTCCAGGGACCAAACTGTACATCTTGAAACTCCAGGGACCAAACTGTACATCTGAAAGAATTCTGGACCAAACTATACTTCTGGCAAAGTTCACGGCCCGAGAACCCGAGAACCCGAGAACCCGAGACCCGGAACCCGGAACCCGGAACCCGGGCGGCGGCGGCGCGCGTGTGGTCTTTCCTTGAACCGAAACACATCTAGGTCCTTCCTCCTTTAAACACATGGGATACCCCTTGGGGTCCCAAACCCCAAACCAATTTCGAGTCTTATATACACAACAATTCTTTCTTCCTCTACCGATGAGGGAGAATTGAACACAATACCACACTTTCCATGCTTCAAACACCTTACTTCGTGGACCAATATCTCTTTCATTTCTCAATGAAATTTGACGATTCTTGGCCCTACGGTTATCTACGTACTTAGTAGATCATGCATGTGTGAAGAACCTGATTCTCCAACATACGTAACACTAGTGTTTAAGCCGTTAAAGTTGGTCGGTCGCAACTCCCGCCAAAGGCAAATTTCCAACAATTTTATCAAGCCACTAGTTTGGATTTTGGCTTGTCATTTTATATTTAGATTGATTACATATAATAATACAACATGCCATTTTGCATATAACTATATATGTACTGGGCTATCATATATATATATATATATATATCGATATATAATTATTTTTCTTAGAAACTCGTATATGTATATATATGTGTGTTGAGTGGGCGGACATAAAGAGGTGACCTTCTCAAGTAAGAATTTCTATTTATCTTTTACCTCATTGTTACTTTTATCCCTTTTATTTTAATTTATACAATATTTTGAAAAAAATCTAAAAACATCTCGTTAAATATATACATGGTAAATCAATTATCCAAACAACTATTTTTGAACCATTTTAACAAGTCAATCAAAAAAATTGAAACAAGTGTAATATGTAAATAGTATTTTAGTATTCTGAACATGTGCAATTACGTAGATAATATTTTAATATTTTGAACAAACACAATTCTTTTCTTGTATTTACACTTTGTAAAATCTTTTTTTTCTCAAATTTTCGATGATATCAAATAATATATGTTACAATATGTGTAGTCAATTTGTTTTCTACTATATAAAACGACCACTTACTATGCACAAATTGAGCAACACATTTTTACATATGACATGTGTGTACAAATCTCTCTCATCTCTTTTATCTTTGTTCTATTACAATTGTTTAATATATAAATTAATTATGAAAAAATTAAATCGAAGAAATTTATATATTTTTAAAATTTTTTTAGCTGGAAAATAGTAGATTATGGGGAAGAACATGTTGAAGAATCATCAAGCTCTAAAAAGGGATAAAAAAGGCCGAGGCGGTGTCACACACACATTATGAAACAAATTCAACAACTTGAAGTTTAAGATTAATTTTGTTTAAAAAAACAACCTTGCACCTTCATATATAGTCAATCTTTTTTTTGAAAAACATTATTTAAGGAAATTTGTTAATTTCCTAAGAGGCATGACATAAAGTTCATTAGCCATATAATAATTTATTTTCTATATATGTTGTTAATACATCAAAGAAAAGACCTTTGCTAATTTCAAAAGTAAAAAAGTCACATCATGTGAAGAATGCTACTAATTCGAATACACTATATCTTAATCCATTTTGGAATAGCCTATATGTTCCATCAATACATGCTTAATCCATATTTGGAATAGCCTATATGTTCCATCAATAAATGCTTGATATCAATCAATGATCGATATAAAATGACTTTTCATTTCTCCTATTTAACTCGTTGGTAAATATCATAGGCGAAGAAAATTAATTTGCTTTTTAATTTGATTATTTATTATGCATTTATCTTGCTTTTTATGAATACTAATGTTAGAAGGCCTTATACATATAATACTTACAAACAACACATTTAATGAGTCAAACAAGCAGATTCAATGAGATTTAAAATTTACTGCAACAAAAAGAAGCAACTAAAGATATGAATCCGATTTTAAATCTTTTTTTTTATAGTAAAATCTCATTTTCTCAATTTACTTCTAATGAAGAACGAAAAATAACAACAACAATAAAATCTAAATAAATGAAGGTGGTGGTATATGGGGGATCTACGCGGCAAAGGTTGTGGTTAGTAGGAAACGAAAGGAGGCTGATAGACGAGTAGGACTCAGTTTTAGATTGAGCAATAAGTTATCGAAGATCTATTTTTTTATTGTGTCTTTTTGTATTATTAGTATTTCATGAATAAAAGACTAAATACTATTCCAAAACTTTTCTTTGTCCATCTATATTGCTTAGGAGGTTTGCCTCAAAACCTTATTTTAAAAGTAGATACATATGCATCACTAACAACATTCTTTTGGTAATGCAACTAACAACATAACATACAGGTTCACGTTGATTTATCTGAACATATTCACTTTTCTAACATTTTTCATTAGTATTTATTGGAAAAGAAAGGTTTTTCCTTTTCATTTGGGGATAGATTACAGTCTTGAGAGAAAAAAATTGAGAGCCATCGATAGATGCAAAGGGAAGGGGGTTTTTATTCACGTGGACTGTCTAGGTGAACAATCATGTCAGCATATTTTATCATGTTGGACTATCTAGTTAGTATTTGTGGCAATTCGTGTGGTCCCTATGTGTTAAGACAAGGGCTCCTTTGATACCAAAAATAAACGGAGGGTATATATAATCTATTTCAAATAGTTCTAGGGTAATTTTGACCCTTTTCCGTTCTATTAGTAAAAACGTTTGAGAGAGAATTTGTCCTCTCCACTATATATATATTAGAAGACAAATCCCCACCTTATCTTCACCCAACTCTCATAGTCTATCTCCATTATTTTCATCTTCTATAGTACTCCAATTGTCTAAATTATATAAATACTTTTAACATAATATTATTTACTTACATACTAGACATAAAAAATAAGTAAAAAACTCGCATATTCTCCTGAAAAACATTTTTGTCCCTACCAAACACACCCTTATTTTAAAATTTAAAAAAATGAAAGAAGGCCATGTAGTGAACTAAAAACTTGGATGGGTGGGTCTGACGGCCATATTTTCTGTTTCAGCCTGGTCAAAAACCCTAAACCCCAGTGCTTCATTTCGCAGCTTGTTTGAGAACTCAACTGCTCCTCAAAATGAGAATCCATAAACTCAAAGTTTTGCTATCACTCACTAAACCCCTAGGCTTTAATCACTATTATAGACATTTCTCTGCTCTGCCTAGCTATGCCCAAGTTGATTATCTTCAAGAACAGGTTCATTCATTTAACATTAATCAAATTGTTAATGCAGAAATATATGCTCTACTGAAACCCTAATGACTAAAGGGCAGCTCGGTATGCATGGATCCGGGGAAGGGACGGACCACAAGTCTATTGTACGCAGCCTTACCGAGGTTGTTTTCACGACTTGAAACCCTAATTACTGTGTTGTTGTTATTGTGACAGGTTCTGGTTGAAGGAAGGGTTAAATCAAGAGCAGCTATTCTCAATAGACCATCTGCTCTTAATGCTCTTACTCCTTCTATGGTACAACATTTCCCCCCCTTTTTTCCTTTTTGAAGAATATGTTTGTTTATGTTTCTGTATCTTGCATTTCGATTATCGAATTACAGGTATTCTACAAGTTATGTTTACACATACACATATAATCAAAGTCGAGGACTTTTAAGAATTCACTACATGAAGGAGTTTCGCCTTGGCTTCTGCTGCAGTTACTGTTACTTTTCTTCATACTCTACAATACTCCCTCCAGATCAAAAAGAATGTTTGCACACCTTTAAAGGAAATCCTAACGTCTAGACAATAATAGGTAATTTGACTAAAATGCCCCTAATTAAATATGTATTGAGATTTGGTCACCTAACACTTAATAAGGAAAAATATGGAAAAGTAAGGTTACTCCTTTCTTGATTTGTTAAGTGCACTCTTTTTTATCCAAAAAATAAATGCTAAGTGGACACTCTTTTTGATCTGGAGGGAGTATTTTGTCATGACTTTTTTACTTTCATCAATCCTTGTCTGACCTTTTTTGTCGCACTTTCTTTTGAGCCGAGGGTCTTTCGGAAATAGCCTCTCTACCTCCTAAGGTAGGGGTAAGGTTTGCGCACAATCTACCCTCTCCAGACCTCATTTGTGGGATTACACCGGGTATGTTGTTGTTGTTATAGTAGTAGTTGATTTGACTCCATTTTGAATGCGAGGCTGGACGCTTAAGTAGATTGTATGAGTCTTGGGAGGAAAGCTCAGATATTGGATTTGTCATGATGAAGGTAATAATACATTCTACTAGAACCTTCTTTTCACCTTTCTGTTTCATTAATTTTGAAGGATCAGATTTCAGTTTATGAAATTTGCACGTATCCACAAATTTTTTTAAGTTTTTGATTGAAATGTATTGCAGGGCAATGGCAGAGCATTCTGCTCTGGAGCAGATGTTGTCACACTTTATGAGTTGATTAATGAAGGTGTCTGCTTTTAGTTTTGTTTCTCTTTTTTTTTGTGTTGTATCATTTTCAAGGTGTAATTCCTAAGTGCGATGATCAAGTACTCCCTGGCTTAAATTTTTGTAATGATATAGTACTCCCATGCTTAAATTTCTGATTAAAACAAAGATTTTGTAATTGAATTTCAAGGAAATCAAGGGTTTCCCACTTTTTTGGGGTTACTATCATTATACTCGATTTGTTTGTGAACATTAGTGTTGCTGCTTCGGAAGTTCTTCACTTGATTATCCACTGTGATAATTTATAGTTTCCTCCTCAATGTCATAATAGAGCTGCAACCTTTATGTTCTCTACTTGCTGGGGTGTAAATATCAGTCAAAGTTAATGAGTAATAATGTGTTAGAAGCACCCAAGGGTGTGACTTGCCTCGATGAAGCTGGAATGGACGATGGAAGATCATGGTTCAAATTCCAACAGTGACAAAGCCACACCTTTTGGTGCGTCTATTGGAATCTGAACCCAAAGGTGCGCCTATGTGTCGGACAGAGTTATTCAATATTTGTGGAGGGAGGTAACAAGTACAACAACATACCCAGTGTACGCTGACCTTACCTCTACCTTGGCAAACAGAGAACCTTGGCAAACAGAGATGTTGTTTCTGATAGGCCCTCGGCTCAGGCAACACAGAAGTAACATCATAATAGCAAGATTACTAAAGTAGAAAGGGCAACAAGTATCAATAAAAAACTAAGAATAAGAGATATGCGAATGCTAAAATAAAATACAAGAAAATGATGAAAATAATACTGGGCCAGCCAGAAAGGAAGGTGCTACTAATCCTACTACTAGCCTTCTTCCCTAATCCTCGACCTCCACAACTTTCTATCTAGGGTCATGTCCTCGGTAAGCTAAAGACTAGTCATATCCTGCCTGATCACCTCTCCCCAATATTTCTTCAGCCTTCCTTTACCTCTCTTCCCGCCCTCCATCGCCAGCCTCTCACTCCTCCTCACAGGCGCATCTGTGCCAAGAGGGAGGTAACAAGTATTTGGTAGATTAGTCGAAGTGCGAGTAAGCTGGTCCGGACACAATATTAATCCTTTTGTCCTGTATTATGTTTCACTATTACTATAATTTTTTGTTTTGATAATCATGATGTCTAGTCCAGCTCGCGCGCACCTCGACTAATTTCACGGGATACCCCCGCCTCTCACCAACAACATATACCAGGTAACCCTATCTATCAAGGCTAGAATAGATATGAAGAAATCACCTAGTGTTTTTGTCTCTGCTGAATTTGAACCTGAGACCTCATGATTTTCAACCCACTTCATTGACCCCTAGGACACACCCTTCGGTGTGACACTACTACTATATTTTAAAGAGGTTTTTTGTTGACCAAACTCTTCTTAATTTTTTTTAAGTACTTAGAATTATCAAATATCAGACTATAGTATTTTATGTATGTTTCAAATATGTACATTTTATCAAAAATAATTGAAGAATTTATGTCCAAGTGCACACACAAAAATTAATTAGCTTGACCTTTGAACTCTGAACCCTGGTACATAAGATGGAACAATGGGAGTGTTGTGTTAGATAAATGCTTATTTGTGTAGTCATTATAGGTGCAGCATTTGCAAATTGTAAAAAATGAGAAGCCCTACAAGAAACAAATTGATTACCTAAGGGAACAATTCTTTCTCACAACCTACTAGTGAGAATGGATCATCGCTAATACCACTGTTCAAATTGTTAATCTATGTAGTTTGTTCGATTTTCCTGCTTCATAAGAGGAAACTAGCAGAATGATCATGACAAGCTGCCATGTTTGTGAACTGCTTGTCTACATCAAGTGAGTAACTCAGAAATATAATCAACATATTTTATCGACTTAGCTTCTTCTTATTGCTGGTATTTTACTTTATATTGCAACTGAAGTCCTAGAGGGACCTTGTAATTCCTAAGTTAGAGGAGAATACATGAGCATTTCCTACGCTTGCTCACAGAATCCTTTGCTTTTAAGGATAATAGTTAAGTTTTTAAATTTATTGCCTAAGAAACTGTTGGCAAACATTTTTATAGATGAACTTATCTGCAGGGAAGGTTGAGGAATGCAAGAAGTTCTTCCAAACATTGTATAAATTTGTTTACCTGTTAGGAACGTATCTCAAGCCAAATGTGAGTATCACTCTTTCTATTTCTTTTTCTGCATATTGCATTGTCAGCGAGGGATATAGTTTTCTCATCAAAATGTTGTATCTCCCTTCTCTTATTGGGAGATGTCGACAGATGTTCCTTTGCCTCACCACTTGTATCAATGCTTTGGATTTGTATTTCTGTTTTAACTGTCACTTCATATCTATCTGCACAATTTAATAGTCTAACTTGACATAAAATCCATAAAATGAAACTCAGCATATAGGTATTAGGTAGAAATATGTCAAAAATTTGCTCAGTGAAACTTATATACATTGTTAACATAAGTACGTACTTGGAAGACATCAAAACTGTATGGGAGGTTTCACTTCATCAAAAAGCCCACTTAGTGTTGATGCGTATACCGTCACAGGGTTAAAACATAACAAAAATCCACCTATAAACTTGCTACTATGTACTGGAAAGCTACCCCGTCGCAATAAATTCATTTTCCGCTACCAGCGCACTCAGTAACTTAAATATTCTCAGCTCTGCACACCTTGAGTAAAATGGTCATAACTTTGTCTAGCAAAGTCTAAGTGATGAACTGTTTGAAACGTTGATAAGGGAACTCGACTTCCTGGACTCTGGAATTTTGCTTCAGAAACCATGACGAAGTTCCTTCTATATTAAGACTTGTGCAGCTTAGAAGTAGTCAATGCATCCTTTTAAATTTTTTGATTTTCACATAACTTACTCTTGTATTCAGTGCACTTCTCCAACCATCCTCTCTTTAAACAACATTATGACAAAGTACTACTCAGAAAATGAAAATGCAATGTCTGGCCCTCTTCTATATTTGGTGTAAACAAGACTACATGGAAGATGTAGAATCTTTTGTTGATGTCTTAGGAACTTTTTAGTAAGGTAAGGGCATGGAATCTTGCTATACCACCCTTGTAAGTATGTAATTATGGATGACTGCACTAATTTGGTGCAGCTGGATTATATATAACAATGTTACCTTCTCAAGAAAAACAACAACATTCTGACACTACCACATGACCAGATATAGTAACTCATCCATTCAGAAGGAGAGATGGAAGATTCTCCCAGCCCACGTTTGGTGGACAGTTTGGAAAGAAAGGAATCAAAGATGCTTTGAAGACAAACACAGTACTATTAAAAGCTTATTAGATGCTTTAAGTAATAGCTAAGACATGTGAGATTGCAGAGTGTGACATAGTAGGCCATTGTATCATCTTAAAATTTGACTTCTGAATTAACTTATTAACAAACTTTAGTAGACATGTTGAAGTTAACAAGTATTATCCATCATTGTGTGCAGGTGGCTATTTTGGACGGCGTCACAATGGGAAGTGGGGCAGGTATTTCGCTTCCAGGAATGTTTCGCGTTGTAACTGATAGAACTGTACGTACCTGCTTCCATGGTGCCGACAATAATACCGATTTCCTTATCTGATTAATTTAAAAAATGCCTTATGCCCTTATTAATGTCCATATTTTTGGTGGCTCAACAGAAAAAAGTTCTTTTGCATGATTATTCTTTTCAGAGTTGTATTGATTTGTTCAGAAACAAAGGGTATAGAGTGCCTTAATGGACTTTACACTTGGAGAAGTGCAGTTGAATGGGCGCCATACTTTTCAAATATCAGTTATATAAGGAAAATTATAATCGTCAACCGAATAAGCTATGTTTGATGCTTGGGTGGTGATGCCCAACTCTTTATTTGGTATAATGCTCCAATGATAATTTAAGGTCAAATGCACTATTTTTTAACTAAGGATTTTACTCCATTAATATTTGAATTCTTTGAGATGTCAGTATTTCTGTTGGCCAAGAAAGCTTTTCAGTATGCCTTTTTTTTTTTTTTTTGGTAATAGTATCATTTTCTTGATTAGTGAGCATATAGAGTGCCTTCTTGGATAAACTTTCATCTTGCCAACCGTTGCATTGGGAGAAGTCCAGTTGAATGGTCCCATCTTTTTTCAACTATCACATATGAGGGAAATTATGATTTTCATACACGAAATAAGTTATGTGGTGGTGCCCAACTCTTTCACTTACTGTGATAGTCGAGTGATTATTTGTTGTGTTGTTCGGACTCTTCAAAAATACTGTCGGGTGTCCTCCATAAGTAGAGGCGGATCCAAGATTTAAACTCTAGGGGTTCAATCTTAAGATTCATAGCACTGAACCTATTATATTTTTAAAGTTATGGTTCATATATGTTAGTTATTACAATTTTAATAATTTTTTACACATAAATTTATGCTCCGCATTGAAAGTTAGGGTTTCAATTGAACCCCATCTCACAAGGCTACATACGTCTCTGTCCATAAGCAATGCATTTTTTAAGGACCCTACACTAGTGCTACAACATTTTGGAGGGTTCGAGCAACACATGTTATTTGGATTAGATGCACGGAAGAGCTCACTCAGCTTATTATCTTTTGGAATAAGTTGATTTTGAGTGTAGATACCTAATATTTGACCCTGCCATTCCTTTCTGCATTCTTTTTCCAAATATTCTCTGGGATGGGTTTGTTTTAGTTTTCAATTCTTAATTTTTTGTTTACATAGATTCTTTTTGTTCTGGAAAAAATATTTTTTCCATATAAACGTTACAAAACTTGTATGCTTCATTATCTAAGTTTTAGAAATATTTGACTTTAGTCTAATATATATAGGTGATATTATATTAAAAAGTTCTCGTTATGTTTTTAGATGTGTCTATAGATGTAAATATGTTTTCATACATGAATTCCTTGATTGATATGTATATAAATATATATGTACTGTAGTTGATTTTCATCACTTAGTTAAATAATTGTAATTCAAACCAATGCTAATGGTCTGCTGAAACTTACCTTTGTGTATTCATCTTTTTTTGGGGAATTATTTTTCATTTCAGATTTCCTTATTCTAAATAGAAGGAAATAAAAACTTATCTAGATGGACGCAAATCTGCTAGATATATAAATTGTATGCATATCAATCAAGGAAATCTGTACTGAATATATTTACATCTATATACACTTCTTAAAAGTTAAAGAGAACAACTTTGTCAATATAATTTCACCTATATATTAGATTAAAATCAAATATTCCTAAAAATTAGACAATGGGAAAAAACTACTACTGTAAAGTTTCTAAAAGTAGAAAATATATTCTTTTTTCAAAACAAACTAATATTTTATAAGAAAATTTAAAATTGACCTGATTAAATTTGAAAACTAAAACAACAACATACTCGGTCAAATCCCACAATGTGGGTCTGGGGAGGGTAGAGTATACACATACCTTACCTCTACCTTGGTAGGTAGAGCGGTTGTTTCTGAGAGACCCTCGGCTCAAGACATAGCACAGGCCCAAGCCAAGTAAGACACAAAGTACGTAAGTCATGACAGCGAATTCTGAAAAAGAAAGAAGCAAAAGGAAACAATAGCTAATGCAGGTAAATAAGACAAACAAAATACACAGCGGCATAAATCAAACGATAAGGGACTATAAGGCAATATTGTGCCTACTAGTATGATAGGCTAAGCGAGTCTGCAATAATAATACTACAACTATCAGTTTGTAAGCGTAGGTAGGACTACGCTGGACTACCTACTATCCTTCTACCCTAATACATGTCCTCCATAACCCGCTATCTAAGGTCATGTCCTCAGTGAGTTGTACATGCGCCATATCCCGTCTAATCACCTCTCCCCAATACTTCCTCGGCCTACCTCTACCCCTCACGTACCCGTCCATAGCCAACCTTTCACACCTCCGCACTGGGGCATTTGTTTCTCTCCTCTGCACGTGCCCGAACCATCTCAACCTAGCTTCTATCATCTTATCCTCCACCGAGGCCACTTCCACTATGTCCCTGATATCATCATTTCTAGTTCTATCCCTCCTTGTATGCCCACACATCCATCTTAGCATCCACAACTCCGCAAAACAATCGATAATATTAAAAAATGACGGAGGAAGGAAGGGAAGAGTAAAAGGTTATGTGTCTACATTGAGCTTCAAATAAACTCTTTGTGGCTAGACATGGAAAGGATAGGTGAGAAGCATATGTTGAGTGGTGTATACTTATGGCCTCATCTTTACAAACTTCTGTATTCATTTGTTGACTTCTATATCTTTTTGATTTATGAGGTTCATAATTCCTACGCCAACTTGTATCCTCTTTAATGGATGGGCTACACTTTTGTATTGTGCGAGTCATGCAATTCTCAATTGGGTCATTTGGTTTTTGTTGCCTTTTACAAATTTGTTTTTAGTTTTATGTCTTTTTTACAAGAGATCTTCCTTTTTACACAAGTGATCTGAAAAAGGTCATTTTCTTCAATTCAAATTTGTAAATGGCCATAAGAGACCATTTCCTCATAAAATCTAGCAGCAGACATGATATTATGGTACATGTGAAAATTGCAATACTCACCATAAGACATCGTTCAAAACTTTGAACCATGACGTGACTCAAGAAAAGCATGTTGTATGATATGTTGGCTTTTAATATTTTTGATGTGATATTCTTTCCCTTGATACTGATCATACCCTAAACTTACAAATGGAAATGGCAAAATCATTGCAGGTTTATTCTAATCCTGAGGCTCAAATTGGTTTCCATCCTGATGCAGGGGCTTCTTATTATCTTTCACGCCTTCCTGGCTACATAGGCAAGTTTAATAAAATATTGCTGATAAGTAGATTCCTATGTGGGGCTACATTGGTTAGTATGTAGACTAGAAAACTTTACCAGAAGTAACTCTGTTAGGCAAAATGATTTGGTGTGCCACGTTGTTTATCATCTTATTTTCTACTTTGATATGTCTATTCATGCAACATATTTGTGCGGGGTGAAACTGGTGATGCGTCTCTTTGGTGTATTCTTTTAAAATTTTCAAGTCTGACTCGTTGAAATTCCTATTTTTCTTTTGTGAATGTAAAATTTTATATAATTAACCAAATGTGTATATCGAAACTAGTAGTAGTGGATGATGTAGCATATTTTTCGATCCCAGCATCTTCGCCGCAAAGTATAGCTATATATGTAAAAAGTTCGTACTGTTTAATTTTTTTTAACTTTGAACGTATAATTTCAAAAGCATAATGGGTTCAATTGTAAGAACCTACAGGTTGAATCTGTCAAATTTATATCCTGGATCTACCTCTTCGTAATAGTTCACCCATCTTCTCATGTTCCTGGATTCGCCTATGCCATCCTAAGTTGCGCGGACTTTCCGTTTTGGGTGCCGTCCCCGTACCGGATACGGGGATACGGGTGCGGGATACGCCCCGGATACGGTCAACCACCTTCGGATACTTTGACCCGAGTACATCGAAAACTTGGGGGAAAAGTGAGATTTAATTTTTCAAAATTAAAGATAAAACGGATTTAAGAGAAGGGAAATGGCATACCTTCAATATTATAGTATTTTTGTCTCATTTTTGCTGCTTTGTGTTTCAAAGAAACCAAGAATTCAAGGTCGTGTTCTGAGTTTGGATGGTAGACAGTAGTAGCGATATATCTTTATAGCTCTATTTTTTTTATAATTTTGAATTTTCTTAGCCGAATCCCCGCACCCGTATCCATACTTGGATACGCACCCCCGAATCATAAAATTTAGATTTTGCCGAATCCGACACTCCGATACGTACCCATATCGGATACCCGCACCCGAGTCCGAGCAACTTAGCTGCCACCAAAGGGCAGTGATTGCTTTGATGAACTCTCTTTATTTCTTTTGTTGGATTAGTACTGCTGAAGACATGCTGGTTGTGAAGTTATTTTTATATCAATGTATTCTCCTACTTTGACAGTTACCGAAAGTTTGATGTTAGGAGTTTAATACTGGCATCTCCTTCTTTACAGGGGAGTATTTGGCTTTAACAGGGGAAAAGCTTAATGGTGTAGAAATGATTGCTTGCGGTCTTGCTACCCACTATTCACTCAAAGAAGTTAGTGATAAGTTAAATCTGTAACTAATATTCTCAATTATTATTCTACTTTTTAGTAGTTCTGATGTTTGCTGTTCCAACAGAGGCTTCCTTGGATGGAAGAACGCCTTGGTAAATTGATCACAGATGATCGTCTTGTCATTGAAAATTCTCTGGCTCAGTATGGTGACCTTGTTTACCCAGATAAGAGGAGTATTCTACACAAGTAACGTTCTATCTAAATTCTCCTTGCTTCCCTTCTTTCATCATTTTATTTTCTATAACTTGCTCATTGTGAATTCTGTGGGCTCTGGACAATTATTTGGATTTGGAGGGGACGAGAGTTAATTACTCTAGGATTCAATTTAGTGATGGTATGGTTTATCAGCATAAAATTATATACATCTATATATGAGTGTAGGTATGCCGTGCTATGTCTTTTGGATGTTCTACCCACCTCCTCTTTACCCTTTTGGTTTTAATAATTCAAACTTAGAAATGGTAGTCTCCCAGCCAACTTCCAACAAGAGGATTGGTTAAGGGACTAAAGGAGAAATTTCAAAGAGCGTAAGACGGTATAATAACAGGAAAAGTAAGAAGTTAACCCCTCTCCCCCTCCACCCTCCCACAAAAAGGGATGGAAGCTGCAGGAAAATGACACGAAGATTAAATAATACATTTAGCTTTACAAAAGCTAAGGGTTTCTTTCTCCTCGAAACTTTATTGGTCCTTCTCAAGCAACATTGTCCATAAAAATACATAGAGGAGTGGTATTCTAGGTCTTTTTCATTATGAAAAGTCAGAATTTTCATTACGAAACACCAAGTGGTGTCAAAAGTATGTAAAATTATTTGTATGGCTTAACGCAGATTGTCCACTGGCATCTATCAAGTTGCTTTTTTTGTTGATAAAGTCAAGTTGCCTTCTATCAATATTGAGATACTCTCTTTACAAAAAATGCAAGTGAAATGTGAAGAATCTTTCGATGCTTTTGACATATTTCTCACTATATCGGAACAATCTTTTATTCCTTTCATTCCGTAAATATTAATTACCAAAAGAGATATCGGTGACATTTCCTAGGCTGACTTTCTTTAATTGCTGAGGTTGCCCCTTTGTATATTGTCGATCCTCTGCAATCTCCAAGCGTAGTTGCCTCCTTTGCTGTCCTTGGTGACACTTAGATAGTGAGAATACAAAGATCACAGCTGTATTACCGACCTGCGATACAACAAGAGATATTTAGTTTCCTGCCAGATTCTTTCGACATGAACACCAACTCATAGATATACTCCTCGTCCTCAAATTATTTGCTGTTAGAATTGCATCATGAGTACACATTGCGAGATGTCCCACATTGATTGAGAGAATGAATCGTTGTCTCCTTATATGATCTTTGCGAATCTTCACCTCTTGAGTTAGCTTTTGAGGTTGAGTTAGGGCCAAAAGTCTATTAAAGTAACATGGTATCAGAGTCAGATTCATCTTCTGCTATTGATTTATCTAATGTTGGATTCCAAGTTGTAGGGGACGAGAGTTAATTACACTAGGATTCAATTTAGTGATTCTTTTAGGAAGCTTTTAAGATAGTGACATGTTTTAGGAATTCATGGTGGTATGGTTTATCAGCATAAAATTATATACATCTATATATGAGTATAGGTATGACGTGCTATGTCTTTTGGATGTTCTACCCCCTCACACCTCCTCTTTACTCTTTTGGTTTTAGTAATGCAAACTTGAAAACTGTAGTCTCCCAGCCAAACTTCCAACAAGAGGAGTGGTTAAGGGACTAAAGGAGAGATCTCAAAGAACGTAAGACGGTAGAACCCCTCCTCCCTCCGAAAAAAAGGGATGGAAGCTGCAGGAAAATGATATGAAGATTAAATAATACATTTAGATTAAATATTATCCACGCTCTAGATGTTTAGACATGGATTAGGAGGTGTTAGAATGTCCCACATTGGTTGAGCAATAAGGTATTGTCTCCTTATATGGTTTAAGCCATTCACATCTTATGAATCAGCTATGGGGGTTGAATTAGGCCCAAGAACCATATTCTAACACTCACAAAGCAAAAAAGCAACTTCCTTGAGAGCCTTGGTGATGCAAACTCTTTCTTACACCTCATTGTTTATCTTCCCTGTCTGACCTATTGGACTACATGACAATTTTTTTTTGAGAAAGTTAAGCTTCCAACCCCGTCCATATCATCTTATCTCCTCCCTCTACTCTTGCGGAGTCACCATATAATTTCAGAAAGAGGTCTTCAACTTATTCCCAGTCTTGGATTGCCATCCTGAAACTTATGTATCAGATGAGCCATGTGCATGTTGCTTCCCAAATAATCAGCCACTTTAGCATCCATTATATCCCATATATCAGTGGATAGTGTTCTCTAAACATTCATACATACATCTAAAGAATCTCCCTTTTCTTGTCATAATCCCCTTTTCTACAAACTTACTCCAGAAACATTGGCCCCTTAACCAGAAAACCACCCATTATATCCCATATTTACTAGATGTTATCTCTCCATGAAGTGTTTGGTCCATTTCACAAGAAGTGCTACATTGGAATGGATATCCCCTGATTCCCAACCTTCCTCCAATCCTGGGACTGTTTACTTCCATGCCACGAAATGCTGTCCCAGATCTGTTTCTGATTCTCCTATACTCATATTCTGCCAGCTCTATACTCTGTAGTGCCATTTTAGGGTTTGAGAGGATACCTACTGTACTCCAGCCAAGTTCAAAAGCATGCACCATTATTGTCATGTCTCTTTGCTTTGTTAAGAACAGGTGTCCCGTGGTTTCAGTTGATTCACACAAAAAAACATCTTCTGCAGATCTCGATTCCCCCCATTTCTGCAGGTTTTCACGAGTTAAGCAGGGAATATGTGATTTAGCCATCCAAAAAAAAGCTACCTTGGGGGTGGGGGTCTTTGGTCTTCCATATCATCTCCCAAGGTCACAGATCAATCCTTTCTGAGCCACGAGTCAAACAAATTCTCTTTAAGCCTTTTTTGTCTTCAGTTCTCTTCTTATTTATAATAAAATTACTTTGTTTTCTGTCATCACATTTCACTCTAGCCTAGCCTCTGTTTCCTTTAGTTTAACCCCCTTTTGTGATTCAGGTTTGAGAAAATCGATAAATGCTTTAGCCAGGATACAGTTGAGGAAATTATAGAAGCTCTGGTAAGTGCGCTCTCTCTATCTCTCTCTCTTGCTCATTCTTGTTGTCCTTTCTTTCTCTAGGTACAAGGGCAGACACATTACTTGCACTGATCTATAATCTCAAACAATAGATTGTGGAAATATGTCTTTCAGCCAATAGTAGTAATTCTGGATTTATCATATGCAAGCACTAAATTCGAAATTTGTTTCACTGACGCTTTGTGTTGATTTAATGTTTTGTCTTACAAGTAAAAGTATGTGTTTTCTGATCTCAGAAATCTAGTTTAGCTGACAGCTGTTGTTGACGTTCTGGTTGATTTCCTTTGACTAGGGGTTGTGGAGGATGGTGTTTGCTTAGACATGCTTTATCATTCTTAAATATTTGCTCGTCTCTCTTTTACTTACACCAAGTTCCTTCATTTGGTTTACTCTTTCGCGAAATGCAGGAAAGAGAGGCAGCAGAATCTCATGATGAATGGTGTAATACAGCTCTGAATAAAATAAAAGAAGCCTCTCCATTGAGCTTGAAAGTGGCTTTGAAATCAGTAAGTTGCGAACTGTTTCCATTGTTTTGTAATCTAGTTTTGCGGGGTTTAAAATTTCTTTCTTGTGCCAAAATGTAGATTAGAGAAGGCAGATTTCAACCCCTTGATCAGTGTCTAGTCCGTGAATATCGCATATCAGTTAATTGGGTGTCCAAACGGATGTCCGATGATTTCTGTGAGGTATGTTTTCCTCTGACAATTGGCTGTACAAAGTTTGTATTTGTATGCACCATATTTCGTTATAGAATGTGGAGGACGGAGAGGGAAGGGAAAAATTCAAGGGCTGGAAGTAAATCATTGTACCTCCCTATCTTATATATATACATATACATACATATGAGCGTGCACACACAACTGTGTTTGTGTATATATATGCTGGTGTTTGGGCCACCTTGCATGCACCTTGACTATTTCACTGTATACTTGCTACCACCCGCCAAGACAAGTACCATGTGCAACTAAGCCTTGGGCAAATTAGAAGAAATCGCCTAGTATTTTTTTGCATTGTACCTTCCTATCTTTTGCCAAAGTAAAAACTGGAATTGAAAAGGATATCTAGTGACATACAAATCATACACCATAAACATTGAGGATTCGTTTAACGGTTTGATTATACTGGGATTGTAATAGTTGTGTGGTGATGATAATATGTATATTGTTATATGGGGATTGCAATACCAAGCTTAAAACTTAACTTTATTAGTTAGTGCACTTGTAGAAGTTTTAGTAATAAGAAGACTTTAAATATTTTTTTTGCAAATTTATTATCATTTACTTAACAAGTCCCTTTACTTTGAAGGGTTTATTGTTATTCGAGGTGCTCTTATCGATCTTATGTCACATCTTATTCCATGTAAATGATTTATAAAATTCCGTAGGTTATGCAGAGTTTTATATCGGAAACCAACGTTTGTATTGGCAATAACAGGGTTGTGTAGGCTTCATACTGAAATCTAAACATTCGATTAATTAGTATAAACAGTGGGCTCTTGAATAACTAAATTTCATATACCTGCAAATGTAGCATTTTCATCGCTATGCTCTCTCTCTCTCTCTCTCTCTCTCTCTCTCTCTCTCTCTCGTATGTGTGTGTGTGTGTATAACATTGGATGTGTTGATAAGTTGATGTTTGAAAGGTTGAGTATCTCCAAATTTAGCTCTTAACTAGACAAAATAGCCTTGTCTGCTACTAAGTTCCTCTTTAATGTTCAACCAAGTACAATCATCTCTTCCATGTTAAGCTATGATAATTTATCCTCAAAAACAATTTCAGGGCATCCGTGCTAGATTGGTTGACAAGGACTTTGCTCCAAAGGTAATGAATCGTCTTCCATGCCTGCTTAACTTCCTCTCCCCCTTCCCCCTCTTCTTTTAGCTAGGGGAAGATGAAAAAACTTACTCGTTCTTGTGCTGAACATACAGTGGGGTCCGACACGGCTGGAGGAAGTTACCACCGACATGATTGATTGCTTCTTTATACCATTAGATGAATTAGAACCCGAACTCAATTTGGCCACTGCAATACGAGAGCCTTCTATGTGATTCATATCCTGCTTGCTCTGCATATGGGACGTTTTATACTGTTGGATCCATCACAGTAATAGGACTGACTGGAAAGTCAGGACCGCGGAAGGCATTACTATCAAGATGTTGGGTAGTTTTCATTCCCTTGGAGCAGATGTACACGGCTGAACTGCACTCTGTTTAGGCACTAGATGGTGGTAAAAGAAGAAAACGATAGGGCAAGCTGCAAATTGCTAATTTCCTTTATCGCTTACTCTTATTAGATATGTTTCTGATGTTAAGAGACCTCTCAGGAATTGATTATCATGCAGAGGCTCTCAGATTTCACTGATTAAGTGGGTCCTTAGATAGCTCTTGAGTTGGAGTCTACATCATGAAAAAGAATGTCTTGTGAAATAAATTACCAACATCATCGTACCTTACTAAAATTTTGCATATGCTGCTAGTGTAAACAAATTTTTTGCAGGAGCAATACTAATAGTTATAGTTGACACTGGTTCACCTTGTGTTTGGTTACAGTATGACATGCTGAACTCTTAAAGATATTCACATTGTCTCCTTAAATTACAGGATAACAGAAACTTTTGTAATGAAACTAAAGGCTAGTCCATTGCTTGCTCAAAATGAATTTGACTAATATTTTCGCATTAGCTAAATAATTTGTTGCTTTTAATGCATTACCATTCAATACGCGCCTTGCCTTAAAGTATGAATTGTTAAGTAAAAACAGTTTTGTTATTAGTGGGAAATAGAAAAACAAAATGGGAACGAGTTTATTTAGAAAAAAAAATAGAAAGTTGCAGCAGTGAATGTATTTTAAATAATCTTGGATGATAATTAACACTTGAGATGTACTTCATTTTATCAAAACTGGTTTTGAGTAAAAGTGTTTTGGAGAGTATCTGTTTGTGTTTGGCTTAAATCTTTTGAGGAATTTTTTTGTTAGTTGGTTGTGTTTGATCGAGATTTTAAAAAATTGCTTTTAAGCATCAAATTATGAAAAAAAAATATGTATATAAGTTTATCACCCCTATTTATGTATTTTTGACATGGGTATTCTTATCCTAAAATAATTAAAAAATACTTTTCTTTCGTAGAAGCTATTTTTCTTAAAAGTTTAACATATAGCTTCTGCTACTATTCAAATACTTCAAATCCTCCAAAGCATTGTGTTTTTTGTTTGACCTTTCATAAGTGTAAAATTATGAAAACGAAAGGTAATAATAATTTTAATTTGATAAATATGGACTTTTGCTATTGGTAAAAGATTGAGACAAGGGGATTCCATGTCCCCTACCTCTTTGTCTTAGCCATGGAATATCTGCACAGTTCATGAAGCAACTCAGATTCAATCCTAATTTTAAGTACACACTTGTTTTGTTGATGATTTAATGGGATGATCCAATATCTATCCAGCTTATGATGAACTGTTTCAATCATTTCTCTTCTTTCTCATGCCTCCAGGCAAAAATCATTTCTGGCAGAGATGCACTTTTCTCTGGGACACATGCCCTTCAAGTTTTCAGGAATCCCACAATTAACCAGGGAACTGACAGTTAGCCAATGTACAATGTATACCCTTGGTGGATAGAATTATTGCTCGAATTAGATGCTGGACATCAAGATATTTCTATCTAGTGGCGGAGGCAGAATTTTCACCAAGGAAGTTCGGAATATGAAGAAGTAAACACGCGAAAATTAAGAATGATAAAGGGGCAGGGCGGGCTAGACAAACCTTAAACCACTAATTTTAATTTGTCTTGTCATGCCTCATTTAACATTTCTTCCTACTTTTGCTGCGTCTTCTTAAAATTTATTGCATTTTTTTTTCATTCACTTGGTAATTTTCTACTTTATTTTATTTGTTTCTTCCGAACTAGTGTCCCTTCAATCATATAATACCGTTGAAAATCGCCAAGGTATTCAAAAGAAATTGACACAGTATGATTTATGAATGAGAGAGAAAGAGGAACGAAATGATGAGAATATAAATATAATCCCTAATTTGGTATTAATAATGATATTAATATAAATATTTTTACTAGATGAGGTCTGCACGGGCCCAACAATTTGAATATTCTCTTTATCTCTCTGTATTTTGTATCAGATCCTACGATACAACGTTATATGATATATTAAAAATAATTATCATTTGATAAATAAAAAACAAAGGACAAATTAATCTAAGAAAATAGCAAAGTAACATTTAAAAATGTACATTAAGAAGAGGCAAGAAACATTTTACTAGCCACCTTACTCTCAGCAAGACCAAATATGTTCCTATTTTCATGAGCCTGAAAGCTCCAATGCAGGAGTTGTTCTGGGCAAAGTATGGGCTTCCTCAAAGAAATTAACGGTGGGCCGGTGCAATCCCATCGAGCCAGAAATTAGTCTTTGCCTTGAGTCCACGGGCCAAAGCTAAAAATAGAGAAAACATTGCAGAGCACCGGAATCGAACACAGGACGTTGACGCGGATTTGAACCCCTTTGACCATGAGTTTTTGAAGAAAAAAAAGAGAATAGATCATTCATTTTCTATCGCATATCTAGTTTGACACCAAACAATGGAACTCTTTTATCTAAAGGATTTTTCATTCAAATAAGAATTTATCATTAATCAATTTCTTTTATAAATACAATTAATATATTGCGAGGAATCGAATAAGGTCTTTTACTAGAAAGGAAAGCGTCAGAAAATAACAAAATAAGTTAAGCGGATTTCTCGTGAACATCCAAAAATATCAGTATTTGAATCGAGGTTTCAAACGGTAAAGTTTATTTATTTTAAGAAATTTATATATCTCTTAAATGAGTAATTAGTTATTATATGCTTTTGTGCAGTTGTAAAAAAAGGTTTAAAGGAAACAATTAGTAATTTCTTAGTTTATTAAAATTATTAGTGAATATTATAATATAGTTACCATATAATTTATAATTAATAGTAGTGTATAATTACAGTAAATATAGGATCCTTATTCTATTAAGACACAACATTACACACACACACACACTATATATTTGTATTAATGAGAAAGACTCCTCATGGGAGATTAATACAATTCTACATGGTATCAAGAGCCAAAAATCCCTCCTTACCCTAAAACATAATTTCGGTCGCCCTTTCTCTTCCATTTTCCGGCACCAAACCGCCTGTATACCGCCGGTATACCTCTGATATACACTGATATACATCTGCCCAGACCTCCACTTCTACAAACAGCCCCGTATACCTCTGGTATACTACTGATATACAACATTCTCACTTTTCCTATCTCTCCAACAGGATGTATACCCCTCGTATACAGCATATACGCATCTGATATACACCATGTATACGACTGATATACCATTCCTGCCAATATATACTACCCGTATACAACCTACCTAAGCCGATATACACCTAGTATACGGCTGATACTGCAAAAATACAGCCTCCCTAAGCCGATATACACCCATATACGACCGATACTGCCCTATATACACCTCGTATACGTCCCAACCCCCCTCCCCCCTTTTATTTTTTTTTCTCTCACCTACTTTTCGCCAGCCATCATGGTAGAGAATAACCACAATTGTGGCAGCGGCGCAGGGGTGACAGAGGGGGTCGAGCCACTTCAGCCTGCCAGCCACAGCAGGCCCAGTACCCAACGAAGTAGGCAGGCCCACTGTCCTAGCAGTTGCATGGGAACTGAGCCTCCAACAGTTGTCCAGCAGCCTCCAGAAATAGTCCAGAAGCTGCGGCCCAACATAAATTATGGCTACAGCAGCGGCCCAACAGCCTGGGAGTACAACTGTTGGGCCACAACCATCAGGCCCAATTTCCAGCAGCCAAATAGTCTGCTCCAGGCCTTACCCAAACCAATTTGGGTCAGGCTTTCGACCCATTGACTCTCCAGCAGCCCGATAATGCATGGTATATGGATACATGCGCCACGTCTCACCTCACCAACAATTCTAGTAATCTTCCTCAACTGCGCAATTTAAATAATCTTCAATCTATTATGATCGGAAATGGTCATCGCATTCCAATACAAGGGTTTGGCCACACACTAACCCTACAACCGCATCCCCAATTCTCCCTTAAAAACATCCTCTATGGCCCTTATATTATCAAGAACCTAATCTCTGTTAGAAAATTTACCACCGATAATTTCGTATCCATCAATTTGACCCATTTAGTTTTTTTATAACGGACATACGTACGGGGAAACTTCTTACCATATGCAATAGTGAGGGGGACCTCTATCCATTCCTATCCACGCCCACTGCCCATGTCACTCCTTCCACCGCTTTAGCTACAACAGCTCCATCAACGTGGCATAGTAGACTTGGTCATCCAGGTGCTCATATTTTTTATTCCCTTAGAAACTGAAATTTAATCCAATGTAATAAAGGAGCACTTTCCCATAGTTGCTCTTCTTGTCATCTAGGAAAACATGTTAGACTTCCATTTACGCCTTCTCTAAGTATTACTTTCTCTCCCTTTGATATTATTCATGCGGATTTATGGACATCTCTTATAACTAGCAACCTAGACCATAAATATTATTTAGTGTTTTTGGATGATTTATCTCACTTCCTTTGGGTCTATCCGCTTAAACTCAAATCTCAAGTGTTCTACAAATTTCTTGAATTTCGTACAATGGTTAAAACACAATTTGAAAAAGACATCAAAATATTTCAATGTGATAATGATCGTGAGTTCAATAATCCCCCATTTTCATAAATTTTGTACGGCTAATGGCATGATATTTCGTTTCTCGTGCCCCCATACATCCCCTCAAAATGGTAAAGCCGAAAGAATTTTCCGCACCATTAATAACATAATTCATACCCTTCTTTTTCATGCGTCTATCCCCCTATCTTTTGGGTACATGCATTAAAAATGGTAGAACACATTCTCAACATCTTACCTACCTGTGCGATTCGAAATTGGACACCCACCGAAATTTTCTACCGTCGGATCCCTAACTATGATCATCTTAGAATTTTGTTTTGTTTTTCTTACCCAAATCTGACATCCACGACCCCCCCATAAATTAGCACCTCGATCCATTCCGTGCGCTTTTCTAGGTTTCCCATCTAACCATAGGGGGTATTTGTGCTATGAGCTATCCACAGACAAAATCATAATCTCACGCCACGTCACGTTTGTTGAGTACTTTTCCCGTTTGACAACATCCAAAAAATTTGAGTCACTGATTATAGATTTCTTGATAATTCAGACACCTCACCTCTAGTCCAAAATGCACTACACAACACACTGTCTGATGCCCCCTCGACACCACCCTCTCTCGCTGCCACTACCATCTCACGCTGCCACTATCGGAAATTTGCCGAACCTTTCCCGGTAGAGATGACTGTCCCGTCATTGTCTCCCCCACCCACCGGCCATCCCCCTCGCCGAACCCATTGTCACCGCCACATGCCGCCCAATCTTCCATCGGTCAAATCTGCCCAACGACCGCCCCACAACCACCCAGTCACAGTACTCCAACCCAGTGACCATCACCATTCCCGACACCGACCCACCCACAACTCATCGATCTCACTCGATGCGCAGTCACATCCAACCACTCCCGATCACTGGACCCAAACCCCACTCACCCCTACCCCATCGACCAGTCCAGACAACCTTCCGCCACTATCACTGCCCCGACATCTCAATCCTGGAATTCCAGCCCTGACCCGACACCCCACAAGACACCACCCCACCCAAATACCCAAACAACCCTGACCCTCATGCATCGAATGGAAACCCGTGCCCAACACCGGATTTTGAAGCCCAACGTCCATTTTAACCTTTCTACACAAACTATATCTCCAATTTTCAAAAACCCAAAATTAGCCAAGCTTTACCCGAATTGGAATGCGGCCATGCGTGAGAAATTTAATGCTTTAACGAAATAACACACTTGGGATTTGGATCCTAGACCGGATGGGGTTAATGTGATTCGATGTATGTGGCTATTTCGTCACAAATTTAGGGATAGTGGTGACCTTGAGCTCTATAAGGCGAGACTTGTGGCTAATGGTACTAATCAACATGAGGGTATTGATTGTGGTGAGACGTTTAGTCCGGTGGTTAAACCAACTACCATTCGCACGGTTCTGAGCATAGCTATGAGTAAGCATTGGTCGATTCATTAGCTTGATGTCAAGAATGCATTCTTACATGGGGGGCTTGAAATAAATTATTTACATGCACCAGCCGCCAGACTTTGTCCATCTGGAGGCCCCTCACTATGTATGCCCTCTTCATAAGTCACTATACGGTTTGAAACAGGCCCTCAAAGCGTGGTATGAACGCTTTGCTAATTACATTATGCAGATTATGTTTTGTATGCAACAAGTGTGATCATTCTCTCTTTATATTTCATCGCGGTAGTAACATTGCATACTTGTTATTATATGTTGACGATATTGTTCTCACTGCCTCTTCTGATGTGTTAAAAACTTAGATCATTGCTCTGCTGAAATCCAAAGTTGCTATGACTGACTTGGAGAAGTCGAGTTATTTCTTAGGGATATCAGTGACTAGATTTGCAGATACTATGTTCCTGTGTCAACATTATTCAGAAGAAATTATGTACAGGGATAAGATGGCGAACTGCAAGATCATGCCTACTCCGGTTGACTCAAAATCGAAGCTCAGTGCTGTTGACGGTGATCCAGTGTCTGATCCCACTCTTTATAGGAGTCTTGCAGGTGCACTTCAGTATCTTACTTTCACCAGGCCTGATATTGCTTATGATGTTCAGCATGTGTGTTTGTTTATGCATGCCCCAGGGAGCCTCATTTTACAGCTTTGTAACGTATCATTCGACACGTTAAGGGCACACTTGATTATGGATTGCATCTCTACCCTCTGCACCGACCATGTTGTTATCATATACGGACGTCGATTGGGCAGGTTGTCCGGACACGCGATGCTCCACCTCCGGCTACTGTGTGTTCTTAGGAGATAATCTCATTTCATGGTCTATCAAGAGGCAGGCCACCCTATCCCGATCGAGAGCAGAAACATAGTATAGAGGCGTTGCAAATGTTGTTGCTGAGATCTGCTGGCTCCGAAACCTTCTTTTGGAGCTTCAGTGTCCCTTGCGTAAGACGTCTATGGTATACTGTGATAACATATCCACGATATACTTATCTCATAACCCGGTTCAGCATCAGCGAACCAAGCACATTGAGATGGATATACATTTCATTCTTGAGAATGTTGCTATAGGTTATGGTGTTGCATGTGACTTCTTCGTATCAGTATGTTGATATCTTCGCCAAATGACTTCCTAGACAGCTATTCCTAGACTTCATATCTAGTTTCAGCGGCCGGCCTCCTCCCGCTCCGACTGAAGGGGTGTATTAGTGAATATTACAATATATTCACCATATAATTTGTAATTAATAGTAGTGTATAATTATGGTAAATATAGGATTCTTATTCTATTAGGACTCAACATTGTACACACTATATATGTTTGTATTAATGAGAAAAACTCTCCAAGGGAGATTAATACAATTCTACAAAAATGATAATTGTTTTAGACCAAAATTATTTTGTGAAATTCACAAATAAGAAGGATCCGAATGAGTTGACTAATACACATTATTATCTTAATTATTCACTTCATCATGGTAAATTAGTACGATATGATATAAATATATGATTTGGGTAGGTTTTTATCGTGTAAGAGATTGAATTTTAAAGATAAAAAAAGAAGAGTAATAATAATTTTTTTTTAAAATGAGAAGTGAAAAAAAACATTGTATATACGCAAATAAACGGATCGTGGGAGAAAAATCTGGCAAAAAATGGACGCCATATTAATGAAAGTTTATCTAAAATTAATTCCTATCCGTTTTATAGATAAATCTGCGATGTAACTTTTCATTACTAAATCTTAGTATAACAATTTCAGCCTTATTTTTTCCTACTTTTCCGATTGACTATAAATACTCTTCATACCCGTTCAACTTCTTCATCAATTTATTTCTCTCTAAATTAGAGAAGAAAAAGGAAGAAAAAATCTCTATCAAATGGAGCTTTTAAGGAAGTGTTCTCTTTGGGCTTTGCCAATTTTGTTAATGTATTTTTGCAATAATCGGTTAATGCTATCACTAAGTGTGGTTAGTGTTGAAAAAGTCCATAGAACTGGTTATCATTTTCAACCCCTAAACACTGGATTAAC
This sequence comes from Anisodus acutangulus, assembly GCA_029783415.1. NCBI lineage: Eukaryota > Viridiplantae > Streptophyta > Magnoliopsida > Solanales > Solanaceae > Anisodus > Anisodus acutangulus. Next base: position 52,202,504 of record CM056490.1, read on the forward strand.
AATACATCTTTCCTCTCAAATCCTCTCATCTATTTGTATACAGTGACGTACGCAAAATTTTATATATGAATATGTATATAGCGACCTACGCAAAAATTTATATCTGTTTATTGTTATAATAATTCGTCTCACAAATGTGTTTGGATTTGGGACTACTTGGTGGTTTTGAATGTTTTATTTTGTGTCTCATTGATATTTAATTTGTATTAATTTATGCCTGGAGAATTGTATATATTCATATCCATATGCCGAATTACAGTGTAACGCATCAGTTCATGTGACTCCAGTTTTTACTAAAATCTTATATTTAGTTCAAATTTTGTTATTATTGTATATTAATCTGAGGTCAGTGTAAATATCATAAACTTGTTCATATCTATTTTTCCTATAAAATATTGTTTGAAATATTTTCTGTCTGATGACACTCCTTACTAAAGGGTGTTTATGCCACTGTATGTAAGATGTGTTCATCTATCTAATGTGTTTATGTATTTCTGTGAAATTGTCTTATGATTTTTGTTTTCTTCTTCTATATACTCTATCTTCTTCCACGTTTTTATTTTTATTTTTTTTATATAACTCCTACATTATAGAGGAGATCATCGATGAGACATCTGAGATATTCATTAAGAAAATATTTAATTGCATTAATTGTAAGGGGTATTTGACTACATTATTCTTATAATTTTATAAATGAGTAATTAATGATATATGCCTTCTTTGAGAAAAAAAGTACTCACTCCGTTGCAAATACTTGTCATATTTTTCTTATCGAGGTTAAATTATATAAATTTTAATTAATATTGTAAGATATATTTTTTCATTACTTTTAATATTATTTTCGAATATAAAAATTTTAATTTTAAAATGTTAAATTAATTTCATTCAATTTGGATTGACTATCAAAAAATGAAACATGATTGATATTTTAGGACGGAGGAAGTAGTTAAAAACCACAAATGATACAAAACGTATAAAACAATGTCATTACAATTATCGCTATTGTTATTGTTCTTATCATTGTTATTAATGTTATCTTTTCGTTGTGGTGGTCAAAGTACTATTTGTCCTCCCTTAAAATAGGCTTCTGTTTTGACTATCCTATAAAATAAACAGAAAAAAACGCTTTTTATGCTACTTAATAACCTAACGTCTTTAAAAAATAATAAATCTATTTGTAATAATGCTTAAAAGAAAAAATATTTTGTTTTGCATTACCTCAATATCTGTATCTGTTCAGTGAAATCTCCTTCCCAAACTTTCAAATACAGGGTCTCATTTATATCATAAATTAATAATTATATAAACTTACACAAATATAACTAAGACAATTTATTGAAATATGATTCAGTGTTATTTGTTTTTTCTTAAAATTGAAGTCTAGTTGGAGCTCATCTCTAACTTTTCTTATTGCATCCAAAATTTCCGGTGTTGTGTTCTCAAACTGTACCAAAAAATTGTGGAGAGTTCTAGATGCGATAAGTGCTTCCTTACGCGTAACTGGTTCCAAAGGTACTGTGTTGTCTCCAACTTCATCATTTGTATCATTTTCAAGGATAGTAGCCACAATTTCTTCTAAGCTCTGGACTTCTGATCGCGTATCATTTTCATCCGGGTAGTCCAATAGGCTATTGACATCCATTTTATTGCGATAGCCGAGATCATTAATCATGACCTCAAGTTCATGAATGTCGTTTTCACAAATGGGTTCATCTAAATTCCTTGAGACTTCATCACATGAACGATCTTACTTGAGTGCATGTCAAATGATCTTTCTTGTACTCACATAATTCTTTGCGTATTTGATCCGTCATTATTGATTTCGTGACACCTTTTAGATAAGGAGTCATTGTTAGGTGTGTTTTCAAGAAATTTTCTATCTTGTTTATATAGTATTTTATGTCACCATCATACATTGAATGTTTTTAGTAAAAATACAATGAATAATAACTAATTATTAAGAAATAATAAACATTATTTATTAGTTTTCATTAATATTATGTACAATGAATCTATATAATTCAATTATGTAATATGATACATGCATTTTTCTAAGATACAATGTTTTTTATGTAATCAAAATTTAACTTCAATAAATTACAAAACTCTCTTTAAATTAATAAATATTAATTTATGGGTTAATTAATATCTCTATAAAATAATAAAATATCATGATCCCAACAATATTTATTTATAGAGGTTTTACTGTACTATGTTCTCTTATCTGCTTATTCTTATCTGATGTACATGTCTTCTTATTTGTTTCTTTCATAGGAGTAGGGATGGCAACATATCGGATCTGGATCGGATTCTACTAGATCCAGATCCAGATCCATTTTTCATACCTGAATCCAGATCCGATCTGTTGCCATCCCTACTCCTATGAAAGAAACAAATAAGAAGACATGTACATCAGATAAGAATAAGCAGATAAGAGAACATAGTACAATAAAACCTCTATAAATAAATATTGTTGGGATCATGATATTTTATTATTTTATAGAGATATTAATTAACCCATAAATTAATATTTCCGAATCTAGATCCATCGGGTTCATAAAAATCAGATCCAAATCCGGATCCATCGGATCCACTGGGTCCACGGATCGGATCTGGATCCACATGAAAAAAATTGCCTTGCTAAGAATTTTTTTTGAACTGACAAACGATTTTTACTTGGCTAACAGTTTATTGTGTTTCAATTTTGAAATGTTCATATGAGATATTTTGTTCGTTGTCTCGTTTTGATTGTGAGCTATTAATTGAAAATGTTGGACATTGACAATAGTTGTGGAAAATGCTGACTACTATTTTCACAATGCAGAACTTGCCTGTGTTTGGAATCTTCACAAATGAAGTGAATATAATTTTAACTACTTGTCTATGGAGATGTTAGTCATTCACTAATATAACATTGATTTTATTATCGAAGTTATCTCTTTATTTTTTTGTTTTTGAGTTAACGCGGGGATAAATTAAACTTGTTTTGAGAATTAAACTTGCAAGGATGTGCTTAGCAATTTTAAGAAAATACTTATAAAATTACATTCTAGGTTATGTATATATTTAATAAAAAACAGATCCACGGTCGGATCTGGACCGGATACTGATTTCAAATACAAGATCCAGATCCAGATCCGATCCGTGAAAAATAGATCCGGGTCCGATTCGGATCCGTCAAATTTTGAAGATCCATATCCTATAAAATGGATCTGGATCTATCGGATCCGGACTGGATTCAGAATCCACTGCCATCTCTACATAGGAGTAATAAGATACAGATAGTGACATACATTTTTATTCTTAACACTATTATGAATTTGTGATTTTGTGTTATTTTACTGATAAGTGTATAAAATATTCACTAGTTTTTTATCATATGTGTTTCTAAAATTTGGATATGATCCTTAAAAAGAAATAAAGGTATAAAAAAGAACAGAGTTTTAAAACATATAATCCATGTAGTTGGGTGGTTATACCAATAAATACATGACATATCAAAGAGATAGTTACACAAACTATAGTTAATTAATTTTTACTTAAATTTATCATTTAATAATAATAAATTAGTATAGTTTGACATAACGATGCGGATAAGTTCTTACCTCCTGTTAAATAATCATGAACAGAATGTATCTGCAACTTATTAAGCTCTGTGATTATGTAATTTGATCTGAATATTCTATTCTATATTTATTTTGTGTCCTTGTGTAATATTCTATTCTGTTTTTTCTTATTTTTTAGAAATTATTTCAATTGCATTGAAATGTCTTTACTAATCGTTTTCAAATTTTAATTCCTTTTTTATGTGGTCTTGACCGGATGCTCCAAACAAAAAACATTAGATCCCACTGGTGAGATCGAGCCCTATATTTAATAATTTTCACTAAATTTCAAAACATTTGCATTAATCTGGTTATTGCCTTTTTTCTATGTTTATTCAATAGGTCCAACGGAGTCTATCATCTATTTTACCAATACAATACAAAAGGATAAGTATGGGGTAATATTATTTGGGCTCATTCAGTATCCACGGATTTAATTAATTGGATAAGTTTAGAGCACACAATTTATCCATCCGAAGAGTTCGACCAATATGGTAGGTGGTCCGGGTCAACCACTATTCTTCCGGGCAACAAGCATGTTATCCTCTACACCGGAATAGTGGACAAAAAAGATAACCAAGTACAAAACTACGCAATACCCGCTAACTTGTCTGACCCATTTCTCCGTAAATGGATCAAGCCCGATAACAACCCATTAGTAGGCCCAGATGAGAGCATCAACGAGACCAACAACAGCATGGTTGAGTGAGATGGGCATTGGAGAATACTGATTAGCAGTCTTAAAAAAGATAGAGGATTAACAATATTGTACAGAAGTAGGGACTTCATGAAATGGACCAAAGCCCAACACCCACTTCATTCATCTGCCAATACTGAAAATTGAGAATGTCTTGATTTTTTTCCAGTATCATTGAATCATACAAATGGTTTGGACACATCATTTGATGGTGAAAACATTAAACATGTTCTTAAAATTAGTCTTGATGTTACTAGATATGTCTACAACACGATTGGTACTTATGATACAAAAGAAGATAAGTACATTCCGGACGATATAATGATTGATGGATGGAAGGGATTGAGACTGGACTATGGTAACTTTTATGCATCAAAGACTTTTTATGATCCTAGCAAGAATCGAATAATTTTGTGGGGATGGGCCAATGAATCAGATGTTTTTCCATATGATGCCATCAAGAAATGATGGTCTGGAATTCAGGCTATTCCTTGCAAATTATGGCTTTATCCTTGTGACAAACATTTGGTTCAATGGCCTGTTGAAGAATTAGAAATTCTGAGAAAGCAAAAGGTTGATCTAAGAAATCACAAATTGGACAAGGGAGAAAAGATCGAAGTTAAAGGAATCACACCTGCACAGGTTTAATTTTTTTTTTTTTAACAAAATAAATGTATCTCTTTGTATGAAATTATTGTGACCTATATGTTACATATTCGAGTTGTGAAATCAGCAGCTGGAAATCATGACAGAAGATCTTATATCATTCCATTCGGCATGTGGCCCTTTCCCCAATTTTCATGAATGCAATATGCTTTATGCTCTGAATTTATCTTTTGTATGAAATTATGGTGACAAGACAAAATTAAGGCTAATTTGTGAGTGTTAATGTGATTGCAGGTTGATGTTGAAGTTACATTTTTTCCTTATCAAGCTTGGAAAATGCAGAAGAATTTGATCCTAGTTGGGCTGATCTTTATGCCCAAGATGTATGTGGCATTAGGGGTTCAACAGTTCACGGTGGACTTGGGCCATTCGGGCTCCTAACATTGTCTTCTGAAAAATTGGAAGAGTATACACCCGTATTCTTCAGAGTGTTTAAGGCCCAAGATAAATATAAGGTTCTGATGTGCTCTGATGCCTTAATGTTTGTTTTCTCACTCTTTTCTTATCATCAAGGATTGTTGTGAGATTTTTTGACCCTTAACTAGAGAGATCTCGAATTCGACTTTAAGAATGAAAAAATACTAGTACGAGCATTTTCTTTCTTTAATCTTCTTCTTCTATGTTTTCTTCATTTTTGCAATAGGTCTACCATTAGGAATGATAAGAAAATGTGCAAACCCTCATTTGCTGGATATGTTGATGTTGATTTAACAAACAAAAAATTGTCACTGAGGAGTTTGGTAAGCTTTCTTTGGTACTTTTTTTCTTCTATAAAATGTACTCAAAATTCATATCATCTTTTTTTTTCATTTTTTCTCTTAATTTGCTTGTGTTTATGCTTTGTCTCGAGCCGAGGGTCTCTCGGAAACAGCCGCTCTACCTACCAAGGTAGAGGTAAGATCTGCGTACACTCTACCTTCCCAGACCCACGTTGTGGGATTTCACTTGGTATGCTGTTGTTGTTGTTATTGTATCGAGTCGGCAACTAGTTGATTTTTTTTTTTGCAGATTGATCACTCTGTAGTATAAAGTTTTGGTGCAGGTGGGAAAACATGCATTACATCAAGAGTTTATCCAACATTAGCCATGTATGACAAAGCACATTTATTTGCTTTCAACAATGGCACTTAGACTGTTCAAATTGAGACTATGGATGCCTGGAGCATGAATAAATCCGAGATATGAACTAAAATGTTGGGAAGTTTGTCTTCATATTTTTTTTTCTCCTTTTATGTTGGCCTTTTCTTCTTGAAGAGAACTTTTACAAATTTGCTACTTCCAGTTAATCAGAAATAGCATATTCATCTTTCCTATTAATAGTGAATTGATGATGTTTGATATAGAATGCCATTGTCTTTCTGATGGATTCTTATCTCGTATAAAAATACATAAATATATACTTATTCCCTGTGTATATATATGAGGCACATACTGTAAACGACTTATTACTTGCAATGAAGGGTCCTTATATTTTCAAGCATACATGAAGTTCAAGAGCTTTCTCGGCAAACTTTATTTGTCCTCTTTGATTCTTAAGACCGGGATGACTAGAAGGAAACGATTGAACTTGAAAGCATTCACAGTTTGATGTCCAAACTAGATTTGAAACAACAATGTTCAGAGTTTGATTATAATGAAATTAACATCCAATAAGAATGATGTAACGTGCATACAAAAATATACAGTAAAAATACAAAATCAAAGCTAGATATATTATAATGTGAAAAATACTTACCCTGTTATCAGTATATTCAACACAAATATATTATAATGGAATACAATAAGAATGATGTAACGTATATACAAAAAATACTATAAAAATACAAAATCAAATCTAGAAATACTTACCCTATTATCAGTATATACAACACAAATACATTACAAGGGAATTAACATACACATGATGTAATTGAAATTAAAAAAAAATTAAAACCTTCACCAAAATGAAAAATTAATTAAAACCCTTGGTATGTATAGCGTAATTAATGGCCATTCACACAAAGTAATATAATATATATATATATATATATATATATATATATATATATATATATATATATATATATATATATATCACATAATTAAGTTTAAAAAGGGGGAGATGGGCGAGGATTTATATTTAATTTTTGGGTACAATCTGTAAATCTAATTACCACTTAGAGGGTGTTTGGATTGACTTATTTTAAGTGTATTTTTTTTTTACTTTTAAGCACTTTTTTACTTTTTAACGTGTTTGTGTGAGAGAAAAAAATGTTTTAAGCACTTATTTTTAGGCTAAAGAAATACAAAAATAAGCCAAAAGCAAAAAATTAGGTAAGACCAACTTATGAAATTTAGTCACTTTTAAAAAGTCAATCCAAACACCCTCTTAATTAGGCTAAAAAGAGGACAAATGGGGAAACTTCAATATTTGGTATAATTGATAAATTATTGATAATATTAGTAAATATTTAATGATGTTAGTAGTAATATTGATCCTATAGTAGTGAGCCCACGCAATTTGCTGGTCTGGGAATTCAAAATGGGGCCGAAATTGAGATTTAAATTGTAGTCTCTTTTTAACAAAAAATGTCAAATTAAGTTGATTTGACTTGAAATTACGATGAACCATATAATTAATTAATCAAGCTTCTGGACTTTAACAAAAAATAAAATATTTATTTGCGAATACATACTAATTATAGTAATTAAGTCGTAAACGACTTTACTTTGATAATTTAATATATGTACTGAATAGGCTGTTTATTTTGAACATAATTAATACTTATATATATATATATATATATATATATATATATATATATATATAAAGTTCTTCGATTGAAATTGAAATTTGTTGATCAAATTGTTCGACGTCGCTTCCTGTTCCCTCGAATAAAATCTCTAGTGTGTCTATCATCAATATATCTATATACTAAAATATGTTTTTGCATAGACCAATTATGATATATCCAATGACATATTACAGTTAAATAATCATTGCCGTTAGTACTACGGCCTATATCAGAAGTGTATATAATACATCACGTAAATACTGTTGATATTCATGTGTAAATTTAAAAATGTCTCTCCTAACCGTTGATCTAGGAAAACCGTTAAAAGCATGATTATACATATCTCTTACGTAATGAATAAAACCAGGAGAGGAAGCAAATGCAAAAGGCAAACCCTCCACCACAACTAATTTTGCTATTGCTTTCCCCCGTCGTCGGGTTAATTTGATCATGTACTTGGTCCGGGACACTATGTGAACCTTGTTCCGACTCAAAGCGCATTGGCACACCCGAATTTATAGCCCTGTGTTCATTCCACCTAGCTTTGTGGAAGTTTTGTACATGTCTTAATAAACCTCCCGTCACACCATGACCTTTTTCGGTTTTAAATTGATAAACATTTTTACAAAATTTATATCTAACTACTTGATTCTCTTTGTCCCTATCAAAAAATACCCATGCATCTGATTTTAATTTTCTTTGTGTAGGGTCTCGACTCATACTAGGGGAAATATGAGGCATTCCAGTTGTAGTTTCAAGTCGAGACTCAGTCTGAGCCTGGGGTTGAGGTGCACTAGTGGGTGTGTCATCTAGATTATCGTCTAAATTAAAGTCTAGTTCATCTACTTCATCATCTAATGGTATATCATAAAAAAAAAAGCAATTTCATCTATATGAGTGAAATCAATCAAATAATCGGGACTAGGAATAAGATTACTAGAAGAAGTACCCTTATTACCCATACTAGAAGAAGCACCCTTACCCTTACCCTTACCCTTAATCATACATCTAAATCCTTCAATTTTAATTATGCAAATAAATAATTAAAGATAATGAAATTAAGTACGGTATTTAAAATTAAGTAATAATAATAATTTAAAGAAGGAACGAAGGTACCAAACACCGACGCAACATCGACGTGTAATCGAGGTTGAAAATTGAAACTTTGCTCGATGGATGATCCTCAAGTTAGTTGCCAACTTCACTCTCAATTTTTGAACTTTGATACAATTATACAAATGAGCAAATAAAATATAATATTTAGTAGGCGATGTAGGCTTGTAGAGATAGATTGAGAGATTAGAAAGATGGTAGGAAGATTTGTGAGAAAAATGAGGTATTTATAGTTGAGAAATAAGGGTTAAAGTGTAAATATACCAACTTAGGGGTTTAAAATAAATATTAAGGGGTAGGGGGGTTTATGGGGTGGGGAGGGGGGCAAAAATGACCGTTGTGCAACGGCTAAAATATAAATTTGGTCATTGTAGCAATAATTAGTTTTGCAAAGGGGAAGGGGGCGGACGGGACGGGGTCAGGGCAGGTCGAAGCGGGACGGCCCAGGCGGGATGAGCTCAGGTCCCGTCCCGAGTTCGAATCCCGACACCATTTTTTAGAGGGATTGGGGCGGGGCGGGTTTCGGTACGGGACGGGTTAGGATCGGGTCGACCCGACCCAGTCCCGCCCCGACCCCATCCCGGTCCTGCCCCTACCCCGCTTAACAAAAATACCGATAACGAGATTCGAACCTGGATGGGACTTGGGCTCGTCCTGCCCGCCCCAGTCCCGATAGCCCTGTCCCACCCCGGTCCAGTCCCCAATCCCACCCGAAACCTCCGCTTTGCACAAAATAGTCGTTGCACAACGACCATTTTATATTTTGGCCGTTGTGCAACGGCCATTTTTGGCCTCCCCTTTCCCCCTACCCCCTTAATATTTATTTATAACCCCTAAGTTATTATATTTATACTTTAGCCCAATTTTCCAACTATAAATACATCATTTTCTCTTCGTCTTTCTCACAAATCTTCCTACAATCTCTCTAATCTCTCAATCTATCTCTCTACAAGTGTACATTGTCTACTAAATATTTAATTTTATTTATTCATTTGAGAGTGAAGTTGGTAACTAGCTTGAGGATCATCCATCGAGCAAAGTTTTAATTTTCAACCTCTCGATTACACGTCGATATTACGTTGGCGTTTGGTATATTCGTTCCTTCATTAAATTATTATTGTTTCATTATTTTAATTAGCACACTTAATTTCTTTATCTTTAATTTTTTATTAGCATATAATTAAAATGGAAGGAATTAGAGGTATGTTTAAGGATAAGGGTAAGGCTTCTTTTAGTAGGGGTAACAATGACATGGGTACTTATTCTAGTCATCCTATTCCTAAACATGATGATTTGGTTGATACTGAATTTATTCCTGAAATACCATTACATTTAGACGAGGAGATATTTTCTGGAAGCAACGTCGAGCAATTTGACCAACAAATACCAAATCCAACCGAAGAACCACAATAAATTATAAAGAAACTAGAAAAGATGTTTTTACATATGTAATTTTTTAATTGTAATTTTACTATGTTATTTACAACTTTCAACACCACAAAGTTGCAATTTTGAAATTGTATTACAAAAAAATCATATTTCTATTAAATAATATAAGAGGCACAAAAACAGCATTGTTATTACACTATCTTGTTCAATTATTGAGTTGTTTATATATATGTTATTTTTTAAAATTAAGTGCAAAAAAAAACCCAGAAAACACCGAACCCGACCCCGTCCTGCCCAGCCCCGATAATACCGGTACCCTTACCCGATGGGACCGGGCTCAGGATGGGACATCGGCGGAACCCGCCAATCCCGGCCCGCCAGTCCCGTAGGGTACCAATCCCGCCCTACCCCCGTTCTGTCTGGTCCCGTCCCACCGGGACCCGCCCCGCCCCGCCCCGTACCCGCCCCGTTGGCCACCCTTAATTTAAACAAGAAGAATTCTATTTAAGCTGAGTTTTGGGGAAGTGTTTTAAAAAAGATATAGTTGACCTTCTAAAATATAAAAGAAATTACGTGGCATGACTAACTATTAGTACCTAATTATATTTAGTAACTATAGTTTGTTTTAATTACATCTCATAGCTAAAAGTTATATGTTAATTACCATTCATATCTATACCAAAATACATTAGGTTTATGGCTTGTATTTATCACTTACTCTTCTCTTCTCCCTCACTTTTCTCTCTCTCTCTCTCCCTTCCTCTCTCCGCTGCTTCCCCATTGCCGGAGCATTGACGACCACCGACGATTCTGTTCTCAGACCGGAGGCTCAAATCTAGCCGGCGTCGGATCTAAATGGTGGCTGAGATATGGTTGATTCCGTTCTCAAATCAGAGGCTTAAATATGGCTGGCGCTAGATCTAAATGGTTGTCATCGCCAGCGACGCCATGCTCTCATCGCCGTCGGAGCTCTACTAAATCTGGCCATGATCGCCGTTATCGCCGACATTTTAAATAGATCTGATCGTCATCGCCTTGCCTCCCTCCATATATGGCCGGCCCCGGATTTCAATGTGGTTTTCTGGCGTGCCGGCTCATATCTGAGCTTCGCCGGAGTTCAATCTTATTTTTGGCATGCCGACTCAGATCCGAGCTTTTTGTGTATTTCAAATCGGAGTGTATTTTATTTTCTTGTATCTCAGATTGAGGGTGTATTTTATTTTTTGTATTCAATTTTTTAGTGTATTCGTAATTATTTAGTGTAAAATCCAGTGTTTGGAGGTGTATTTTATTTCTTGTATTATGTATTTGAGTGTATTCGTTAATTTTTTTGTGTGTAAAATTCAGTGTTTTGGGGTGTATTTTATTTCTTGTATTCAGTATTTGAGTGTATTCGTTAAATTTTTAGTGCAAAATTCAGTGTTTCTTTATGTATTTTTTTGCTTGTATTTTGAAGGAGACTTTTTTGTATACAAATAAATAAACTAAATTTGAATACAACTTTAAATATAATAAATTGAATACATCGTAGAAGTAGTTACAAATGAATATAGCTGAGTTGAATACATTTGACTTGAATACGATAAAAATTGGAATCAACCGAATTTTGAATTTACTTTACTGTAGCTACGAAATATAATTATCAAAAGTATAGCTATGCCTAACAAAAAAACCCTCCAAAGTGTAGTTATTCAGGTAAGTTTCACAATATAAAAAGGAAAAGATTGCAAAAAGACACTTGTATATATCTTGTGGCATATTTTACAAAGGATATATCTTGAAAAATATTTCAAAGATGAGAAGGATGATTAAATAGGACATAATATTTGGACCAAAATGAGTTGGACTCTACTCAAAGGGAAATATTTTAGTGTGTATTGGTCCGAAAAATGAGATGACTATTTTGACCCTATATGGACTTTTCTAGAAAACCTCAACTCTTTTTTTCAAATAAAAAAGATTTTGCCAAAGATTTCAAATGATATTTCATGACTTTTATATACAAGAATCTGAACACTTTTACTAACCAAATAAACACAATAATCATACTATGAAGCTCAAAGATCAATCGTATTATTTAAATTCTTAATATTGGAATGTTTTACGCCTTCCCAGGAGTCATCAGAACCTTAACCTCGAACTCTAGTTTTTAAGCAAAGAAATTAAGCATTTGTCACTAGCAAATTTAAAACACGATATCATAGATGAAATGTGAAGGATACGACACAAATGTTAATGATTCTAAAAAATAGGATCATAGTGATGCTTAGCCTTTACATTAGGGTCCCAAATTTTTTTAATAGTGAACCTAGGATAATTTTTTTTTTGCTTAATTAAAATATACTGTAGTTTATAAGAAAATTTACAAACTCTATAAAAAAAATAAGGAAATAAAAGAGTGTATTCTTTTGAACAATAGAAATATTTTAGAATTTGAATTAAACTACTCAAATCTTTATATTACTAAATAAAGAGTTTCTTACAATAAGGTCTAAGGTAATGTATCACAAATACATGACTAATATTTTATTAACTTGAATTAATCCTTACTAATATAAATAATAGACTTTATGTCTTGTACAAATACTGTCATATAAACAATAATTAATAAAAATAAAGAAATGTAACACTATAGATTATATTAAAAGCCTCAAAAAAAATAAGAAAATAAGTTAAGCCGGATTTTTCGTGACTATGCAAAAGTTTTAATATTTGAAACAAAGTTTCAAACGGTAAAGCTTCTCTGATTTGATTTATTTTAAAAAAAATATTTGTCTCTTAATGAGTAATATTAAATGCCTTCTTAAATGCGAGAAAAATCCGGCATTTTTCCATAACATCACTTTTTAATGAAAGTTTATCCAAAATTAATAGATAAATTCACATGTTCCTAAATCTTATAACAACAATCGCAACCTTATTTTTTGCTACTATTTTGGTTGACTATATCTATGTTTTTATCTATAAATACTCTTCACACTCTTTCTACTTCTTCATCAGTTTCTTTCTCTCTAAATTAGAGTAAAAAGGAAGAAAACTTTCTATCAAAATGACATTTTTAAGAAAGTATTCTCTTTGGGCTTTACCAATTTTGTTGATGTTCTTTTGCAACAATGAGGTTAATACTAATCATGAAGTGAAAGAAATAATCTCCTTCATTATTTTCATTAATTGAAAGGCTATATATACAAGTTACATTTTTCCATAATAGGAGAATCCTATTCCTATTCTATTTCTAAATCCTTATTCTACCATAATTCTAACTATACAATTATGGTAAGTGTATAACACTAATTAAGGTAACCTTTACACTACAATATACTACAAATATATATACCATATATACATTATTGTATTGTCAACAATTCTGTTGGAACTGGCCGAGAGGCCCACTGCCGAGGCCCAACAAGCCCACTGCTGCCTGCTGCTTAGTCCACTGATATACATGTGATATACACTGCTGTATATTCAGTGTATATCACATGTATATTGCTATGTTTAACACACCCCCGCAGTCATAGCGGACGGTTTTCGAACGCTAAGACTGTCCCTAAAATCTTCAAAGAGAACCACTGGTAGACCCTTTGTAAAGATGTCTGCAATTTGATAACGAGACGGGACATGACATACGCGAACGTGACCCTTTGCAACCTTTTCACGGACAAAGTGAATGTTCATTTCGATATGCTTGGTGCGTTGGTGTTAAACTTGGTTACCTGAAAGGTAGATGACACTAATGTTATCGCAATATACCAAGGTTGCCTTCTGAATGGGACAATGAAGCTCCAAAAGCAAATTACGTAGCCAACAAGATTCGGAGACCACATTCGCTACCCCTCGATATTCTGCCTCTGCACTTGAGCGTGATAGAGTTGTCTGACGTTTTGCTGACCAGGAGACCAAGTTGTTGCCAAGGAACATACAGTAGCCAGAATTCGACCGTCTGGTGTCGGGACAACCACCCCAATCAGCATCCGTGTATGAGACAAGTGTGGATGTAGATGAAGGATACAAGTGCAACCCATAGTCTAGTGTCCCCTGAATATACCAAATAATGTGTTTGATTGCATTCATGTGCTCAACTCTGGGATCATGCATGAATAAACACACATGTTGAACTGCATATGTAATATCCGGTCTGGTAAAGGTAAGATACTGGAGGGCCCCTGCCAAACTACGATAGCGGGTCGGGTCCTCGTATGGTGCACCTGCTACAGCACTCAGCTTGGGGTTTGCATCAACTGGCGTGGAAGTGGACTTACAGGATGACATCCCAGCCCTTTCTATGATCTCAGCAGCATACTTCCATTGAGACAAAAACAAGCCACCTGAATGACGTTTGACGGCAATCCCCAAAAAATAACTCAAAGGCCCTAAGTCTTTCATAGCAAACTCAGAACTGAGCATGGTCATGATAGACTGGCGCAAGGCATCGGAAGAGGCAGTCAAGATGATATCATCCACATACAACAGAATGTAGGCCAGGGCGAACCACGGTAGATGAACAAGGAATTATCTCGACTGCTGTGAGTGAACCCAATAGTTGAGACAAAGTCAAGAAACCTCGTGGTACTAGGCCCTTGAGACCGCTAAGCCCATATAAGGACTTCTTCAACAAACATACATGATGAGGACGGTTTGGATCCTGAAACCCAACGGTGATGCATATAGACTGTTTCCTTGAGATCACCATGTAGGAAAGCATTCTTAACATCCAACTGATGAATTGGCCAAGTCTTTGAAAGAGCCAAGCTAAGCACAGTGCGAATGGTAGCCGGTTTGACCACCGGACTAAACGTCTCACCACAATCAATCCCAACCTTCTGAGTCTTACCATCACCCACAAGTCGCGCCTTATGTCGAGCAAATGACCCATCTGAATTCTCCTTATGAGCAAAAATCCACATAGACCTGATAACATTAATACCATATGGACGAGGCACCAACTCCCACGTCTTATTATCAATAAGAGCATTATATTCATCAGTCATAGCAATTTTTCAATTAGGGTCATTTAATGCGGACATAGGATTGCGGGGCAAGGGGGATTTAGAGACATCAGAATGTAAATTAAAATGTCTTTTAGGTGTAAAAATACCCCACTGACTACGAGTGACCGGTCTATGACTCGAGGAAGAATTGAGTGAATTTTGGGAATTTTCTGGGCTCGGGACAAACGGGCGTGAGCGATGGGCTCTTGGCCCAAATCGTAAAGCTGGGGTGTCTTACGGATCAGTTCGAGGTAATTGGAGACAAGCCCAATTGCTGACCGATCCGTAAACCGAACTTCTTGGCGGGCGGAACCAGGGACCAATGGCGATGGGCCATTGGAGGATTTTGGGTGCGGGATATGTCCGAAAAATTCTGAATAATATACGGGGATATTTGGTCATCCAAAAAATTATACGACCTAGGCTCGGGAATATGAACTTTGGTAAAAGGAAATTAGGTTTCATCAAAAATGACATGACGATTAATTATGATTTTCTTGGAGGATAAATCAAAACACTTATAACCACGATGATTGGACGGATAACCCAAAAATACACACGGGGTAGACCGAGCATGAAGTTTGTTAATTGTGGTGAATGGGAATAACGGATAACACAAGCACCCAAAAATCCGAAGATGAGAATAAGAAGGGTTCTTATTATATAGGATTTTGAGGGGGGAAGAATATGTCAGACCTTTAGAAGAAATTATGTTAAGAAGATATGTGGTAATTTGTAGAGCCTGATGCCAAAAATATGGAGGTATGGAGGCTTGAATTAAGAGAGTTCGAACAATGTTATTTATGGAACAAATTTTGCATTCGGATTTCCCATTTTGTGAAGATGTATGAGGACACGAAAAATAAAAATTTATCCCATTATTAGCACAAAATTCCCGAAACTCCCTATTGTCATACTCTTTCCCATTATCACATTGAATATTTTTTTATTTCTCTTTCGAATTGAGTACGAATGAACGCTCTAAATTTGATGAAGACGGAAACCACTTGTGATTTATTCGCAATTGGAAACGTCCACAAAAATCTAGAATAATCATCTAAAAAAAGAACATAATATCGATGACCCAATGAACTAAGAACAGGAGACGTCCATAAGTCGCTATGAATAATATCAAATGGCATTGAAGTATGAGAATTGGAGTCTACAAATGGCAACTTAACAATTTTCCATAATGAACAAGACTGACAAAGTGGAGTACGACTCGTACCCTTACAGGAAATAAAGCTATTTTTATCTAAAACTGATAAAATAGAAGATCCCGGATGACCCAGACGTGCATGCCACATGGAAGGAGAGATGGCTGCAAAGGCTGATGGCAAGGCTTGACTCGATGGACTGAAACCAGGCATGATAGGATACAGATCCCCCTACTGTCACACCTCATGAGATGGCTCCCCGTCTTGAAATCCTTCACAGAGAAACCAAAAGGATCAAATTCAACTGAAACCAAATTGTTAGATGTGAACTTTCGAACAGACACTAAATTTTAATCAATTTAGAAGCGTGTAAAGTATTTTTCAAGAGAAGGGGTGGATTGGGGGGAGACAACATTTTCTGACCATACCCTAGAATTGGAATAGAACTGTCATTACCAATAATTATCCCTCGAGGGGTGCTCAAATTGGAATAAGATGAGAGAGTACCTGATTCGAAAGTCATGTGAGTCGTGGCACCGATGTCCATATACCAATTTGGGTCCGGTTGAGTTAACTCCAACGTGTGCATCGCGGCCTCGATATCGGTTTGAATGGGTCCTGCTGCATGATGGGCTTGCGGATGGCGGGGCCCGAGAATTCCAGACCGTGATGGAGTTGGGCCGTAGCTGCTGCTCCCGCTGCTGCTTTGGGCCATCGCCGATGGGGCCGCCATCGCTAGGTGTTGGGCCTGGGTGTTGGCGCCCACCGTCATTGGAACTTGCCGCTTTGGTTGGTAGGCTGTTGGCCCACGACCCATCGCCCAGCCATCGCCATGGGCCGCACCGGCTGGGCCCAGGTGGTGGCCTTGTTCCCTGGATGGGACCCACCGCCTGCTTGCTGACCACCGGAACCGCCACCAGAACCGCCGCGTTTGCCCCCGCGGTTTTTGTTTTTATTCGTGCGATTATTCTTGCCTCCACCATTATTATGGTTTTGGCCCGAATTATTCAAAAAACCCGACGAACTAGGAGATGATGCCACCATGACGATCGGGCTTGCTCCGGTAGCCGCCTTTTTAGCCAAACCCGCTTCTTCCAAAGTAAGCATGGAACGGGCTTGATAGAAGTTAGGAAGAGGGTTGCTTTGGCGAAGGAAAGTTCCAACCCCATTATAGGCCTCCGAAAGATCGGCAACCAACTGTAGAACTAGACGATTATTCGTTATTGGTGCGCCAACACTACGGAGTTCATCCGCCAACTCCTTTAGTTTCTTGCAATATGCAGAAACGTTCGGAAATTTGTCCATTCGAACGAGAGAGAATTCCTGCTCGAGTGTGACGACACGTGAATGTTGGTTGTCTTGGAATATGTCACGCAATCTATTCCATGCAGCCATAGCCGTGGTATTCGGCTCAATAATCGTCTGTAGAAGGTCCACCGAAATAGTGGCGTAAATCCACCGGAGAACGGTAGCATCAAGTGTAATCCATAACTCAGGATCCTGCGCAGGAAGGGGTCTAGCGGGAGGAATGATGTGATGAAGAACTTGATAAGAGATAGCGTGAATTTTAAACAACTCCGCCCACGTCGCATATTAGACGTTTTCCATCTCAAGGACAATAGGGATACATCTCTTGATATTGGAAACCGTGAGGGCAGGGTGATAATTGTTCTTAGACATATTGAAAGAACAAAGAAGGAAGGGAAATTTAAGAAAGGTGTTTTTGAGAGCAGAAGACGAATTTTGGAAGAGAAACCCGAGGGGGGGTGGGGTGTCTCGGCCAAAGATAGGACAAAAGTTGAGAGAAAAACTTTTGTTTAGACCTAGTCTCTTGATACCATGAAAGAAATAATCCCCTTGATTATTTTCATTAATTGAAAGGTTATATATACAAGTTACATATTTCCATAATAGGAGAATCCTATTCCTATTCTATTTCTAAATCCTTATTCTACCATAATTCTAACTATACAATTATGGTAAGTGTATAACACTAATTAAGGTAACCTTTACACTACAATATACTACAAATATATATACCATATATACAATATTGTATTGTCAACAATTCTGTTGAATCGCCGAGAGGCCCACCGCCGAGGCCCAACAAGCCCATCACCGTCGCCGCTTAGTCCATCAAGCTTGATCCATCGATATACATGTGATATACACTGCTGTATATTCAGTGTATATCACATGTCTATTACTATCATATAAACAATAATTATTAAAAAATAAAGAAATGTAACACTATAGATTATATTAAAAGCCTCAAAAAAATAAGAAAATAAGTTAAGCCGGATTTTTCGTGACTATGCAAAAGTTTTAATATTTGAAACAAAGTTTCAAACGGTAAAGCTTCTCTGATTTGATTTATTTAAAAAAAAATTATTTGTCTCTTAATGAGTAATATTAAATGCCTTCTTAAATGCGAGAAAAATCTGGCATTTTTCCATAACATCACTTTTTAATGAAAGTTTATCCAAAATTAATAGATAAATTCACATGTTCCTAAATCTTATAACAACAATCGCAACCTTATTTTTTGCTACTATTTTGGTTGACTATATCTATGTTTTTATCTATAAATACTCTTCACACTCTTTCAACTTCTTCATCAGTTTCTTTCTCTCTAAATTAGAGTAAAAAGGAAGAAAACTTTCTATCAAAATGACATTTTTAAGAAAGTATTCTCTTTGGGCTTTACCAATTTTGTTGATGTTCTTTTGCAACAATGAGGTTAATGCTAACCATGAAGTTTATAGGAAGTTGCAATCACTAAGTGCTGTTAGTGTTAAAAAGTTCATAGAACCGGTTACCATTTTCAACCCCTAAACATTGGATTAATGGTATGTTTTTCTTCTCAAATACTGACGTACACAAGATTTTGTGTTTGTTTATTGTTATAATAATTTATCTCACAAATGTGTTTGGGACTACTTGGTTGTTTTGGATATTTCATTTTGTGTCTCACATTGATATTTATTTATATTATTTTACGCCAAGATAATTGTATATATTCATATTTGGAGGTGGATCAATAGTGTATGAGTTTACATGAATTTAGTAGTTTTTTTTATTGATTAACAAATACTTATAAATATTTAACTATTAACTCAATTATTACTGTATATTAAATTGAAGTCAATGTAAAAAGCATAAACTTGTTCAAATCTATTTTATCTAAAAAAATATTATTTGAAACATCTTAAATCTTATGACACTCCTTACAAAAGGGTGTTTCCGCCTCTGTATCTAATGTGTTTATGGTTATCTGTGAAATGTCTTATGATTTTTGTTTTCTTCTTCTATATATCTTCTTCCTCGTTTCTTTTTTTTATGGCCACTATATTATAGAGGAGATCATCGATGAGACATTTGAGATATTCATTAAGAATATTATTTAATTGCATTAATTATAAGAGGTATTTAATTAAATTGTTCTTATCTCTTTATAAATGAGCAATTAATGATATATGCCTTCTTTGAGAAAATAAATATTCCTTCCGAAGCAAAATATTTATCACGTTGCGCTTATCAAGAGTCAAATTACAAAAAATTTGACCAAAATCTTAAGATGCATTTTTCATCATGTTGATATGGAAAGAATAACAAATTTATATTTTTCATATAGTTTTCTAATATCAAAAATTTAATTTTAAAATATTAAAGTAATCTAATTCAATTTAACTTCGAAGATTAATCAAACTGACCCTCGAAAAAATGAAATGTGATTGATATTTTGGGACGAAAGAAGTAGTTAAAAACCACAAATGATACAAAACTTAAAAAACAATGTCATTATAATTATCGTTATTGTTATTGTTATTGTTCTTATCATTGTTATTGCTATTAATGTTATCTTTTCGTTATGGTGGTCAAAGTACTATTTGTTCTCCCTTAAAATAGGCTTCTGTTTTAAGTTTTAACTATAGAATAAACAGGAAAAACGCTTTTTGTGCTACTTAATAACCCAGCGTCTTCACAATATAATAAATCTATTTTAAATAATGCTTAAAAGAAAAAATATTTCTGGTCAGTGAAATGTCCTTCCCAAACTTTTAAATAGTATGTTCTTTGAACTGCTTATTCTTATTTTTGTCCATGTCTTTTTATTTGTTTCTTTCATTTAGTTCTTTTCACATAGGAGTAATAAGATACAGATAGTGACATACATTTTCTCTTAACACTATTATTGGTTTATGATTGTGTTATTTTAGTGTATAAAATAAATTGTTCACTAGTTTTTATCACATATGTTTCTAATATTTGGATATGATTCTTAAAAAGAAACAAAGGAATTAAAGACAAAGCCAACAGAGTTTTAAAACATATATGTAGGTGGGTGGTTATACCAATAAATACATGACATATGCTTTGAAACATATGGTTATCACAAACAATAGTTAATTAAATTTATCACTTAACAATAATAAATTAGTATAATTTGACATAATGGTGCGGATAAGTTCTTAACTCCTGTTAGAAAATCATGAACAAAATGTATTTGCAACTTATTAAGCTCTATGATTATGCAATTTGACCTGAATATTCTATACTATATTTATTTTGTGTCCTTTGGTAATATTCTATTATGTTTTCTCTTATTTTAGAAATTATTTCAATTGCATTGAAATGTCTTTACTAATCGTTTTCAATTTAATTCCTTTTTATGTGGTCTTGACCAGATGCTCCAAACAAAAAACATTAGATCCCACTGGTGAGATCGAGCACTATATTTAATAATTTCCACTAAATTTTAGCTATAGTTTCAAAACATTTACATTAATCTGATTATTACCTTTTTTTCTATGTTTATTCAATAGGTCCAATGTATTATCATCTATTTTACCAATACAATACAAAAGGATCAGTATGGGGTAATATTGTTTGGGCTCATTCAGTATCCACTGATTTGATTAATTGGATAAGTTTAGAGCACACAATTTATCCATCCGAAGAGTTCGACCAATATGGTACGTGGTCCGGGTCAACCACTATTCTTCCGGGCAACAAGCCTGTTATCCTCTACACCGGAATAGTGGACAAAAAAGATACCCAAGTACAAAACTACGCAATACCCGCTAACTTGTCCGACCCATTTCTCCGTAAATGGATCAAGCCCGATAACAATCCATTAGTAGTCCCAGTCCCAGACGAGAGCATCAACGAGACCAAATTTCGAGACCCAACAACAGCATGGTATAGTCGAGATGGACATTGGAGAATACTGATTAGCAGTCTTAGAAAACATAGAGGATTAGCAATATTGTATAGAAGTAGGGACTTCATGAAATGAACCAAAGCCCAACACCCATTTCATTCATCTGCCAATACTGGAAATTGGGAATGTCTTGATTTTTTTCCAGTACCATTGAATCATACAGATGGTTTGGACACATCATTTGATGGTGAAAACATTAAACATGTTCTTAAAATTAGTCTTGATGTTACTAGATATGACTACTACACAATTGGTACTTATGATACAAAAGAAGATAAGTACATTCCGGACGATACAATGATTGATGGATGGAGGGCAATATGGATCAACCCACTCCGGTTGGGCCCATGTAGTCCATGGTGGGCAAGTAGCCCATGACGGAGGCTGCTGCCACTGCCACTGCGGGTTGCTGTCGGCCGATAACGGCTGGCCCCTCCCGCCATGGCTGCTACTCCCACCATGACTATCACGGCTTTGCCAGAGTTTTACCCTTTGTGGTGATTTCGGGAAGACGGGTCGTGTGTCGAGTCGTCGGGTTGCCAATTTTGTGAACGTCTCAGTGAAGTTCCTATCATTTCTATGCATGCGAAGAAATTTGGAACTGTGTAAGTATCTCGACTGAAAGTAGAGGAACGAAATCAAGACCAGAGGTCGGACCGGAACTCACAACAAAAAGTATGTCACCGCTAAGCATAGCTAGCAATGCAACCCAGTTTGTCTTATAGGAAAATGGGGCCCTGTTGTTGGCGAAGGAGCCGCCGGTAGTAATGAGGGTGGCGTCGGCGGTGCTCGCATGAGTTGTGACCCGCTTTGTTGTTTGGGTTTCTTAAAGGATGAGTGTCTAACGAGCCTCATAGAATGGAGGCAATGACGTGCATTGTTGGAGGATGATAGCGACGTTGTCATAAGTTTCATTCAAACGTGTAATAAGTTACATCATAAACCGTTGATTAGTGACCGGTGCACTGACGTTGGAGAGTTGATCGACAATCATCTTAAGTTCCTGACAATAAGACAACACATTTGGGAAATCATCTTGTTGAATGTACTTAAATTGACTTTCTAGGTACAAGGCACGTTGTGTCTTATTATCCTGAAAAATACTTTTCAAACGCTCCCGCGTTTGTCGGCTAGTGGCATCGATTTCAATGATTGTATGAAATAGATCGTTCGAGATCGTGCCGTAGATCCATTGTAGGATAACCACATCTAAGCGGGATCAAAGATCATCATTAGAAACATCAGAGTGTTCCAGGGGCTTTGATTTAGGAGGGATGATATGGTCGATGACTTTGTACACACGACAATGAATTTTAAATAATTCCGCCCAAGAGGAATACTGATCCTTTTCCATCTCAAGAGTTATGAGAATGAAGTTGTTGATGTAGTTAACTGCAAGAGAAGGATGTAATTTAGGTTGTTCAACCATTGAAAATTTTGGGGAAGAGGAGAAGGATGAAGCGACCAAGAGTTGGTAGGAGAAAGTTTGGGGAGGGCGGCTGCCGAGGGTTGGGGCGGCCAAGAGGTTAGGAAGAGAATTTTAGGTTTTGGCTGTTGATACCATAAAGGAATATTTTCCCCTATTTTTCATTGATTATTATGTACAATATATATAGTGTTACATAATTTTTATTTACTCATTTACAAACTAGGTAATTAATCTTCCTAATTACAATTGGACTATACTTCCTAATTACAATTGGACTACAATTTTACCTAATATATGAGATGTACATGGAAAATTCTAGAAATATTCTATCAAGGTCATCTAAAAAGGTAGCCTGATGCACTAATCTCCCTCTACCGGTAACGACTAGCCCCACACCACTACAATCGCTGTCGAACACCTATTCGCCACCAGGTTTCCCGCTCTTGTTCTGTCTTTCACTTTTCTATCCTCTTCTCCCCTTTACTCTATCCACTATTTTGGAACCCTAACACCACGACCACCAATACCAGAGGTCACATCTGGCGGCGACGACCAACCAGATAACGACGACTACTACCGAAAAATCAGGTTCTACCATTTCTTGATCTTACTCTTCTGTACCTATCTTCAGTTACAGTCTTATATAGCTACTAATTTTCTTTATATTTCTTTTATATTTATTTATTTTGGTAGGAGCGATTTTCCAAATTGTATGCTCCATGTTTCTTCTACTTCTTTGCTTTCTGTGATCTATGTGCTTGTTATTTTGTCATTCTTTGGCCCCTTTAGTAATTGGTTTTCTTGTTGGATTATCTCTACTATTTTTATATTAATTTGTGTTACTACCTGAGTTCATTATCTTGATTTACTACTAGGTATTCTTAATTCGATTTTCTGTTTGTTTACTTTATTATACTATTCAGATCCTTCTTTAGTTTATTTAGCTTTATTGGCATTGTTCCCTTTCTTTTTTGGTAGTTTTGTGCCATCATACTGGTTGTAGCCTGATTTACCTCTAGATTATTTCTAACTTGTGCTTTAGTATTGGTTTTCGTGTGTGTTATTGTTAACCTTTGACTAGTATTTTTTGCTATAGTGGCTTTGGTGAATGATGGTAGACTAGGGTCATGTTCTCGGTCGGGGATGGATGCGAGGGTTAGGGGGGTAAGTGGGGGTAAGGGTAATGCTAGGCTGATAATATGGTCTTGGAATATTGGAACTCTAACGGGGAAAGCCATAGAGCTAGTTAAGCTTCTTAAGAAGAGGAAGATTAATATAACCTGTGTCCAAGCGACCAAATGGGTAGGACCTAAGCTTAAGGATGTAGACGGGTATAAGCTATTGTTCTCGGGTAGGTCTAAGTATAGGAATGGGGTAGGCATTTTGGTAGACAGCGAGCTAAGGGATCAGGTGGTAGAGGTTAGGAGGATCAATGACAGGATGATTGCTATTAAGTTGGAGGGTGTACTATGAACAATATTAGTGTGTATGCGCTGCAGACGGGCTTGAAAGAGGAGGAGAAGAGGTGTTTTTGGAAAATTTGGATGAAATGGTAGGAGGTATACCAACCACTGAGAAGTTATTTGTATGAGAGGATTTCAATGGACATATCGGGGCACTTCCGGGGGGGTTATGATGACGTACATGAAGGTTTTATCCTCGGGGACAGAAACGGGGGAGGGGTCTCACTTTTGGAGTTTGCTAGAGCTTCTGGGATGGTGATATCCAATTCGAGGTTCCTGAAGAAGGAGGAGCATTTAGTGACTTTCTGTAGTTCGGTGGCTAAGACTCAGATATACTTTTTTTGCTCCTTAGGAAAGTTGACAAATGTCTTTGTAAAGACTGCAAGGTTATTCCGAAGGAGGATCTTACAACCCGACATAAGCTTTTAGTGATGGATTTGGAGATCAAGATGGAGAAGAAGAAGAGGGTTGTGGATGACATGTTAAGAATCAAATATGAGAGTTTGACCATGGCTAGTGCAAAGGAGATGGAGGAGAGGTTGATGGTCAAGGGGGCTTTGGGGAGTAGCGGGGATGTGACCAGAATGTGGGACAAGATGACCAGTTGCATTTGGGAGGTTGCTAGAGAAGTTCTAGGGGTCTCGCGGGGTAACCGTGGTGGGCATCGAAGGGACTGGTGGTGGAGTGGTAAAGTTCAAGAGAAGGTGGAAGCGAAAAAGGGGCGAATGCGAAATTGGTAGAAAGCAAGGATGAGGTAGAGAAGTGGACGAATAGAGAATTATATAAGATGGCGCGGAAAGAGGCAAAACTAGCGGTTACAATGGCGAAAATGGCAGCTTTTGAATGTCTATATGCGGAATTAGAGGAAAAGGGCGGGGATAAGAAGTTGTACAGACTAGCCAAAGCGAGGGAGATGAGGGCCCGGGACTTGGATCACGTGAGGTGCATCAAGAATGAGGAAGACAAAGTACTGGTGGAGGACGCGCATATTAGGCGGAGGTGGCAGTCTTACTTCTATAAACTCTTGAACGAACAAGAAGATAGAGATATTGTGCTAGGAGATCTGGAGCACTCTAGTAGGTACCGGGATTTTAGGTATTTTGGAAACATTAAGGTTGAGGAGGTTCAGGGTGTTGTGCGCAGGATGCGCAAGGGACGAGCGACCGGGCCTAATGAGATCCCAGTTGAATTTGGAAGAGCGCAGGTAAGGCAGGTTTGGAGTGACTGACGTTGTTGTTTAACGTCATTCTTAAGACGGCGAGGATGCCCGAAGAATGGAGGTGGAGTACAATGATTCCTTTGTACAAGAACAAAGGTGATATCCAGAGTTGCAACAACTATATGGGTATCAAGTTACTAAGCCACACTATGAAAGTTTGGGAAAGAGTCGTGGAGATGAGGGTGAGAAGAGACATGTCTATCTCTGAGAATCAGTTTGGATTCATGATGGGATGGTCAACTACAGAAGTCATTCATCTTATTAGGAGGTTGGTGTAGAAGTATATGAAGAGGAAGAGAGACTTACGTATAGTTTTCATCGACCTCGAGAAGGCATACGACAAAGTCCCAAGGGAGGTTCTATGGAGATGTTTGGAGGTTAGAGGTGTACCTATGGCATACACTAGGGCAATAAAGGATATTTATGAAGGAGCCAAGACCAGGGTACGGATAGTAGGAGGAGACTCGGAGCACTTCTCAGTGATGATTGGGCTGCACCAGGGATCAACTATTAGCACATTCTTATTTTCCTTGGTGATGGATGGACTGCCGCGACAAATCCAAGGGGAGGTGCCATAGTGTATGTTATTCGCAGACGACATATTCCTGATTGATGAGACTCGCAGCGGAGTGAACGCTAAGCTGGAGGTTTGGAGACATAATCTGGAGTCTAAAGCGTTCAGGTTGAGTAGGACCATTACAGAATATTTGGAGTGCAAGTTCAGTGACAGGAGTGGCATTGAGACAGATGTGGAGGTAAGGCTTGGTACTCAGGTCATTCCAAATAAAGAGAGCTTCAAGTACCTCGGGTCTGTTATCCAAGGGGATAGAGAGACTGATGACGATGTCACATATCGTATTGGGGTAGGGTGGATGAAATAAAGGCTCGTATCTGGAGCCTTGTGCGATAAAAAGGTGCCACAAAAACTTAAAGGCAAGTTCTATAGGGTGGTGGTTAGACCGACTATGTTGTATGGGGCGGAGTGTTGGCCGGTCAAGACTTCGCATACCCAAAAAGATAAAAGTTGTGGAGATGAGAATGCTAAGATGGATGTGTGGGCATACAAAGAGGGATATAATTAGAAATGATGATATCCGGGACAGAGTGGGAGTGGTCTCGGTAGAGGATAAAATGCAGGAAGCTAGGTTGATATGGTTCGGGCACGTGCAGAGGAGAGACACAAATGCCCCAATGCGAAGGTGTGAGAGGTTGGTTATGGACGGGTACAAGAGGGGTAGATGTTGCACCCGTTTTTTACCACGGTTCGCGACGTAATGGGTCGATTCCCTCTGGATTGATTAATATTGTTGAGGAGTCGCCACCTAATTATTCTAAGGTGAATTAGGGCACCTAAATGTAAAAAATTGCTGCAAAGTGAACTCCTATTACTGGTCTGCGAAAATATGAGATTCTAGGTAAGTGTTCTTTATTATCCTAAAAGGAAGGGGTTATGCACCCTTTAAAATCCGCTAACTCGCGGTTATCCGGTCAAAATCGAGCTTATTTATTGTACTTAGAAAATGCATGTTTAAAAATATAAAGTTAAATGATGTTGCAAGTATTTAATGAAGGATGCATTTTGTACAAGTATGCATTTGTATGGCATTGTTTAAAAATACATGTAAAGTTAATTTTGGATAAAAGTATACATTTGTATGAAAGTTGATAAAATACATGCAAAGTTGATTTTTTTGAAAAAGAAAGAAAAAAGGTATGCATTAGCATAAAATAAATATTTTTGCATTTTTATAATAAATGAGGAAAGTAAATTATTTATTAGTATGATTAAAATGCAAAATAGAAGATGACCAATTTGTTTTGAATATGCATGACGAACCTAAAATAAATAAGATAGCGGTGGGTTTTCAATTTTAAACTACATTTTCTAATTTATTGATTCTAAGCCTACCTATTCTAAACCTTTCAATAATTACACAAATACAATAAATAATATTACAAAACTGAATTAGAGAAAATTAAAAAAAAATCATCTCCGAGGGGTATCTTGCCTTCTTTAATTTTCGTAAGTGTTCCTTGCAAGCTATCAAGAACAAATGGTTAGAAATAATTGAATATAAATAACTTCAGATCCGTACCCAAAACAATAAATGTTTTGATTACGGAGGGCTCAGACTTAAATTTTGAAAATATCATTTCAATCACGTCGTGGTTGCGAACATATGACTCGTTGGTCATTTCCGTCGCTTTGCCTACCGAACATGTTGGTCTCTCGGGTGAATTAAAAAGATTTAAGTTTCACCTTGCCCAGGAGTTTTATTTCCGTCTTTCCAACTGTGGAGGCCTAAAAAATTGACAGATATTTTTTTTTCATCGGCCCAAGTGTAGTATCATGTTCAAATCAGTAGAATATGAAAAAGTACAACAGCTATTCTTAACAGCCTCGAAGCACACAACAGCGGCGAAACAACTAACACTTTTGCCCCAAACAATAGCGAACTAACGTCAAGTGATAGCAAAATAAGCAGCCAAACAGTAGCAGCAAATAGTATCCAACAACAGCTATAAATAACAAGCGTAGTGGCTAAATGCCTAATCAATGGTAAATACCCAGTGACATTCAACGGTAGCCACAAACAACAACAAACATAGCAAAATATGAGAGTCAAAAATTGTCTCAGAGATGTAAATGACAAACCCATATAATAACTATTCAGCACCAAAAAGCAGTCCGTAATTTAAACCCGACCCGAATTCTGACCCAACCCGAAAAACGATGACGAAACAGTAAAGAAAAGTTAGGTATTTCGACCCAGTTCTGAAAAAACAGACCAGGATAGATGACCCGGATTTCGGGTCGACCCGACCTGAGAAATACAACCCGAAGTAGTGACCCGACCCGGGGTGTTCGGGTTAGGTTTGGTTTGGGTTTGGGGATTAAAAGGTGTGGGGTGATGGGCTGGCCGATTGGGCCGATGGGTTTGGGCCTTCGGTGGCCGGTTTTGGGGGGTTAAATTTGGGTTTGGCCGATTGGGCCTTCATTTTTTCAGGGAGGTTGCGGATTTGGTTAGGGGTTTGTGCTAGTTTGTGTAGGTTGGGTGTGTTTTGGGTATTGATTTTTAGAATAATAAAAGGGATAGAATGTATTGGGTTAATGGGAGAATGAGTTGTGGTTAAAAATAGAAAAGGGGTTTATTATTAAAAAAATACTTTATAAAAATATAAATTATAAAGATAAAAATAAAATGTGATAATAATAAAAACATAATATTTGCGAAATGCTTAATGCTTGATTAAAAATAGAAATGTGATGCCATATTGCGGGGGGGGGGGGGATAACGCCTAATATTAAGGTAAAACTATGTTTATGATATTAAAAGGCAAATAGTAGTAACAATGTGAATATATGTATGCATCTCAAAATTATTTTAGGGTGTCGAAATATTCAAAATTACATGTGCAACTCACTGAGGTAGGCCGAGGAAGTATTGGGGAGAGGTGATTAGACGGGATATGGCGTAGGTGCAACTCACTGAGGACATGACCTTAGATAGGGGGTTATGGAGGACACATATTAGGTAGTAGGTAGTCCAGTGTAGTCCTACCAGCGCTTACAAACTAGTAGTTGTAGTATTATTATTGTAGGCTCACTTAGCCTATCATACTAGTAGGCACAGTATTGCCTTATCGTCCCTTGTCGTTCGATTTATACTGCTATGTGTATTTTGTTTGTCTTATTTACTTGCATTAGTTATTATTTTTTTTGTTTCTTTTCTGTTTCAGAATTCGCTATCATGACTTACGCACTTTGTTTGTCTTACTTTGCTTGGGCTTGTGCTTTGTCTTGAGCCGAGAGTCTCTCGGAGACAGCCGCTCTATCTACCAAGGTAGAGGTAAGGTCTGTGTACACTCTACCCTCCCATACCCCACATTGTGGGATTTCACTGGGTATGTTTGTCATTGTTGTTGTTAACGGCTTTGTAACGTCACTTAGAACAACGAGAGGTGCCAATTTTAATACAAAATTCTTGATCTCGTCTATAATTATGTCTTCATAATGTAGTTTTTTCAATATTCCTCAATAAGATTACCATGTTTCATAAATCACTTAGCTTGTAGCCTGTTTGGCCAAATCTTTTGGAGGCCAAAAGATTTTATTTTTTTTGAAATTTGAGGTGTTTGACCGATAAAAAAGTTCTTTAAAGATCAACAAAAGCATTATTTTGTTACTGGAAGAAGCTGCAGTTTTTTTTTTTACGAAAAGTAAAAGGTTATTTTTTTCAAGACAAAAAATATTCTTACCATAAGTTTATATTTATAAAATTATCCCTTATTAATTTGATGCCTCTATTTTTCACTTAAATGCTTTTTCTTTTTGGTTCGTCTGTGACTTTTTTCTTCTTTTCTGAAATAATCTGCCAACTATAAATACAAATTACTACTCCTTTTTATTATATAGTGTCTCTTTGCTCTATCTCTCGGCTTCCTCTCAAGTGTGCCTGCACAATGAGAATAAGTCCAAGACATTTCTAATTATTCAATAAAAATAAAGAAATTGTCTCTTTTGTTGGGCAGTTGAAAGTTGAAACTCGAATATTTAAGCCATATAATATTTGTCTTATTTGGTAACAATTATTTTTCGTTTGTCGATATAATAGATAAATAAAGAATGGATTTTGGGTCTAACTCAATCCTAAAAGCTAGCTTGTAGGGTGATGATTGTCCAAATCCATATAAGGAGTTCATGTTCACATTCGATTTTCGATGTGGGACTCTTAACACTCTCCCGCACACCCAGACCTCATTAACTGGAGCGTGGACAATATAATTTGGGGGTCCAACATCGACAAACAAAGAATTGGAATGAATCTGGCTCTGATACCATGTAAAGAATGAATTTTGGGTCTAACTTAACCCCAAAAGCTAGTTTACATGGTGAAAATTGTTCAAATTCATATAAAGAGTCCATATTTTCATTCTATTTCTTATGTAACCACCAATTCCTCACCATTTTAAACAATTCGGTATTTGCCGTCAACAACTATATTATATATTAAAGTTTACTAGTGTCTGCATTGTTTCTTAAACTAATGGCCACGTTAATTTTAGAAACACAATCGCATAATTGTAACGTTTCCTCCTATTTTTTCTTCATTATTTTCAAATTAAAAACAAATATCAGTAACATATAATAAAATGGAAGGCTGTTGTTTAGCTGGATAATCGAAATAATTAGGATAATAAATGATTCCATTCTCTGTCTGTCATAGTCTTTTAACTGGTGAAAATTTCTAAATGAACAACATATTCAATTCGTTCTTCACAATTTTCTCAAATACACGTTTACTTGGGAGTTTTAATTTATTATTATTCCCCAAACTAGCTCGTATTTATGAAATAAACAACTGATAGTGTAATCTATATAAGATATTGGTTGATTTAAGTTATAGGCACATACAGTGTAAATACTTTTTATAATTGTAACTTCTAGTTACTATTTTCATCATATTACAATTAATGTTTATCAAAACATTTACATTTAATTATTTAATAAAAAAGTAATTGTGTAAAAAGTTACACCATTATTATATAAAACTTAAACTTTTCTTTATACGTCGGCACGACAAACACAAGGTTTGGTGTATAGCTGGCCAGTGGGCCGGGCTCGGGTCTGGCGGGCCGAATTTGGCGGGGTCGGGTCAGGGCGGGACAGGCGAAGGGGGCGGGGTTGGCGGGCTCAGGCGGGACTTGCCGAAGTCCCGTCCCGATCCCGTCGGAGGCGGGGGCGGGATCGGTATCGGGTTCCGGCGGGTTTTTCTTTTTTTTTTTAATAACATATGTATAAAAAAAAAAATCAATAATTAAATATTAAACAAGACAAGATAGTGTAATAAAAACATCCCAAGGTTGTTTTTGTGCCTCTTATATTATTTAATAGACATATAATTTTTTTGTAATACAAATACAATTGTCGAAATTGCAACTTTGTGGTGTTGTCCAAAAGTTGCAAATTACATAATAAAATTGCAATTAAAAAAATTACATTCTAAAAAAATATGTTCTAATTTCTTGATAATTTCCTGTGGTTCTTCGGTTGGAATTGGTATTTGTTGGTCAAATTGATCCACGTCGCTTCCACCACCTTCGGATAAGATTTCGTTGTAGTTTTCGTCTTCTTCTTTGTTGATCTCCGGTTGACCGCACCTTCTCCGCTCCGCTCGTATCCAATCTCTAAATAATACTGCAATTTCCAAGCTGTCTCTGGCTAATGAGTGTCTGTGGTCTCTTATTTGATATCTGCCGGCAGAAAAAGCCCTTTCAGACGCAGTTGATGACGCTTGAATGTTCAAAACTTCTCGGGCCATCATTGAAAGTGTTGGAAAGGTCTTCTCATTCCCCCTCCAGTATTTCAGCAAGTCTTCATGTCCATCTTCACTGATAACTTCTTGGTACGGTACATAACCCTGCAAAACAAAAATATCAAACTCGCTAATTTGGTTAGTAGCGGTACGGCCGCATATTCTATTTATGAGGCTTTCAATACTAGCCGCAGAAACAATATGTCTTTTGTGAGGTTGTGCTGAAGATGAAGAAGATGGTATGGAAGCCGGTAGGTTACTAGCACTTTCTTGTTGGTAAAACCTATATATTTTTTTGCATTGGTCTTCTACGCTAGACAACACTTCTTCTTTAATTTGTTCAATAGGTGGTGGGTGATTTGGATTTTTTGGACTTGGAGGTGGTAGTACTTCTATACAATCGTAAATACTTTCAATAAGTGATTTAGTACCGTTTATTTTAATAGTCGGATTTAATACAACATCAATAATATAAATAGTGGGAATAGAAATAAAATATTATTTTATTTTGATAAACATTTTTTTAATAGCTGCAATATAAGCCGGTTTTTCATATATTCACTAAGTAATAAAAATATTAGAGTTATATAAAAAAACATAGTTGAAATAGTAGGATAATATATACCGAAAAAATCTTTTGTTGCTTGAAAAAATTTCTCTAAAAATACAATAAGTTCGGAAATGTTTACCCAATCACTATCTACAACCATATCAGCTGGATTTTGATTATGAGAGTTAAAAAATAAAGTTATAGGTTTTCTATAGTCATGAGCAACAAGTAGTTGCTCGTATAAAGAATTTCACCTAGTGGATACTTCTTCTGGAATTGTTTTATAAGGTAGTCCACAATCAAGACAAGTTTTTTTATATTCTTTTCTTAGTTGTACTCTATTACTTTTAAAAATAAAGTTTATAGCAAATTGTATTTTACTAAGAATGTCTTCAAAAAGTGATAGACCATCATTTACAATTAAGTTATATATATGACACGCACATTTTATATGAAAATGATCTGAAAAAGATGGAGTTAAACTATTTTTTTAAATTGTAATAGCGTAATTGTTAGAAGAAGCGTTATCTAATGTAATAGTCATAATTATATCAGTTATTCCGTAATAATGGCACACTTGATAAATATTTTCTGCAATAAAAGTATCAGTGTGCCTATCATCTATATATCTATACGCTAAGATACGTTTTTGCATAGACCATTTATAATCTATCCAATGACAAGTTACCGTTAAATAATCATGGCTGTTAGTACTACGACCTATATCAGACGTGATAGATACTTTGCCATTAAAATGATATAATGAATAACATAAATATTGTTGATATTCATGTGCGAATTTAAATACATCTCTCTTAACAGTTGATCTAGGAAAACCGTTAAAAACAGGATTATATATATCTCTAATGTAATGAATAAAACCGGGAGATGAAGGAAATGAAAAAGGCAAACCCTCTACAGCAACTAATTTTGATATTGCTTCCATATCTCTATGTTTATTGTATTTAGGGCCTACAATTCCCCCCGTCATAGGGTTAATTTGACCATGTACTTGGTCCGAGACAGTATCAGCATGTGAATCTTGTCCCGATGGAGCGGGCGTTTGCGCACCCGGTTTTGAAGCCTGGTATTGGGCATACCTAGCTGGATGAGCACTTACTACGTGTCTAATTAAACCCCCCGTCCCACCGTGATCTTTTCCAATTTTAAATTTTAAAACATTTTTACAAATTTTACATCTAGCTACTTGATTATCTACGTCCCTATAAAAAAATATTCATGCATCTGATTTTAATGGTCGTTTTGCTGGACCTCGTCTCATACTAGGGGGAATATGAGACATTTCAGTTGAAGGTGCACTAGTGGGTGTGTTGTCATCAACATTAGTGGGTGTATCATCTAGATCATCGTCTAAATTAAAGTCTTCTTGAGTTTCAGAAAATAGCTCCTCGTCTAAATCTAATGGTATTATAGGAAAATGTTCAGTATCAATAAAATCATCATGTGTAGGAATATGATGACTAGAAGAAGTATCCTTACCCTTGTTGCCCCTACTAGAAGAAGCACCCTTACCCTTAAATATACCTCTTAATCCTTCCATTTTAATTATGATAATAAATAATTAAAGATAATAAAATTAAATGCGCTAAATAAAATAAACATACAATAATAATTTAATGAAGGAACGAATGTACCAAACGCCGACGTAACGTCGACGTGTAATCGAGAGGTTGAAAATTGAAACTTTGCTCGATGGAAGATCCCCAAGCTAGTTGCCAACTTCACTCCCAATTCCCAAATGAATAAATAAAATTGAATATTTATCACATAATGTCGACTTGTAGAGAGATAGATTGAGAGATTAGAGAGATTGTAGGAAGATATGTGAGAATGATGAAGAGAAAATGAGTTATTTATAGTTGAAAAATTGGGTTAAAGTGTAAATATAATAACTTATGGGTTAAAAATAAATATTAAGGGGTAGGGGGGTTGGGGGGGAGGCCAAAAATGGTCGTTGCACAATGGCCAAAATCTAAAATGATCGTTGGTGCAACGGTTATTTTTGCAAATGGGGGGTTACGGGCGGGCTCGGGGCGAGCTTGGGATCGGGATTGGCGGAGCTGGGGTGGGCCGGGACGGGTCGGGACGAGACATTGTCCCGTCCCGGTTCGAGTCCCGCTACCGATTTTTTTTTTAACTAATCGGGTTCGGGGCAAGACCGGACCGACCCGACCCACTGGCCAGCTTTAGTTTGGTGTATACATGGGCACATGGATGTAGTTGCTTGATGTTCTACAAATTATTTTACAATACTCTAATTAACCAAAATGGCATATGTCTTAACGAAAAAACAAATATTTTAAAAATAATTTTACAATTATCTAACAAAAATGGCATATGTCTTAATGAAATAAAATATATATTAACAGAAGTTTAATAATCATAATGAAAGTGAAAAAGCAAATGTAGACAGCACATTGACAGTTACATAATTAAATGGGCCATGCAGATGAATCAACATCCTTTTTCATGGTTCCTGCAGGAAAGACCACGATTGAATAGCCTAACAAAATATAGAAGTGCTCTCATAAGACTTGTCAATATTTTATTGGACATATAGTTTTTGTGTAAATAAGAACCGCACAACAGAAAAATTGATTCAATTATCGCACTTACTGAGCAGGGAGCCTAAAAAAATTAAAATAATAAGAAGCTAGACGAGTATATGCAGACCTTTTATCTCATTAATTGTATCTATCGTTGAACCACTTGAACATCCACTTGAATAACCACCTTATCCATTTATATTTTTTCTTTTTACTACGGTAAGGTGCCCGGAAAAACCTCTTCGTAAAGCTTAACAATAATTATTTTTCGCTCTTTTAAATTACTATGTGTTTAAATTAAATATCTTAATTATCAAATATTGTCAACAACAACAACAACATATCAGTGTAATCCCACTAGTGGGGTCTGGCCGTACCCCTACCTTGGAAGGTAGTGAGATTATTTCTAATAGACAGTCGGCTAAGAACAAAATAATAAAACAATAACAATAACATAATAAAGTGATAACTACAAATCATGTCAAAATAGTATGCTATGCGAAGAACGAGAGACAGTAAATACTATCAGAAATCAAAGGACAAAAAATTACGGAAGAAATTTGTAAGGACAAGAAACTACAAAAGAAATACTACGATCACTAGTATCATATATTGTAACTCTTTTAAAAATATTTTAACTTTTAGATATTTTTTTATAAGAGATTTTTATATTTACATATAAAAGATATGAAAATAATAATTAAGAAGTTTGTAAGAAATTTTTACAAATCTATTTTATTGAGTATTCTATTCAAATGCATGGTAAATGTTCAGCCGACTTATTTCCACCCTTTTTACACCAGCTGCCACATGCAACAACCTTTCGTCCTCATCAATCTAACTACTACTATTAGTAGTTTAAAGCACATTTATGGTCTATAAGATTTCGGGACCTAAACTAATAAGGGTAGGCGAAGAAAGATGAGACCAATTATTAGATCCTTGTCCTGCTGGTTGGGTCATTGGTCACTTTTCGAATTTACTCATAAACTGAAAGGCAATACTCGTTAATTATTTTTATTAATGTAATTGATTTATATACATGATATACAATAACAAACATAGCCTATAATTACGAAAATCAAATATAAATTTTTCTAATACAGAAAATTACTATCATAATTACAGATGTACAAGATCTCTAATAATATCACAGGAATATACGGTGTATATTCTATTAC
Source organism: Anisodus acutangulus (assembly GCA_029783415.1). Taxonomy (NCBI): domain Eukaryota; kingdom Viridiplantae; phylum Streptophyta; class Magnoliopsida; order Solanales; family Solanaceae; genus Anisodus; species Anisodus acutangulus. The sequence continues at coordinate 52,238,846 of CM056490.1, forward strand.
ACCCCGCAGTCGTAGCGGGGGTCTTCGGACGCTGAGACTGTCCCTAACATCTTCAAATAGAACTAAGGGAAGTCCCTTAGTAAATATGTCAACAATTTGATACCGTGAAGGAACATGCAATACACGTACTTGTCAATGAGCTACCTTTTCGCGAACAAAGTGAATATCCATCTCGATATGTTTAGTGCGCTGATGTTGGACAAGATTCCCAGAGAGATATATCGTACTAACATTATCACAGTAGACCAAGGTAATTTTTCGAATCAGAAAATGAAGCTCTAAGAGGAGGTTATGCAACCAACAGGACTCAGACACCACATTGGCTACCCCTAGATATTCGGTCTCTGCGCTGGAATGCGACAAAGTAGCATGGCGTTTAGCCGACCAAGATACCAAGTTATCATCAAGAAACATACAATAACCAGATGTCGAACGCCTGGTATCTAGACATCCGCCCCAATCATCATTTGTATAAGACATGAGAGTAGATATCGATGATGGATATAAGTGTAAACCATAATCAAGAGTGCCTTGAATGTAACACACAATGCGTTTGAGAGCGTGCATGTGTTCTTCCCTCGAATCATGCATAAATAAACACACCTGCTGCACTGCATAAGTAATATCGGGTCTCATAAATGTAAGATACTGAAGAGCCCCCGTAAGGCTACGATAGTGGAAGGGATCCTCGTAAGATGTGCTAGAATTAGCACTCAACTTCGGTTTAGTGTCAACCAGCGTAGGAGATGACTTACAGGATGACATGTCAACCCGTTCAATAATCTTTGTTGCATACTTCCCCTGGGACAAAAATAGACCACCTACGTGACGAGTTACAGTTATACTAAACAAACAACTCAAAGGTCTCAAGTCTTTCATAGCAAATTCAGAGTTGAGAAAAGATATGATAGACTTGTGCAGTTATCAGAAGAAGCAGTCAATATAATATCATCCACATATAACAGAATGTATGCCAGAGAAGAATCGCGACGATAAATGAACAGAGAATGATTAGACATGCTATGAGAAAACCCAAGAGTAGACACATAATCTGCAAATATTTTGTACCAGGCCCGAGGAGCATGTTTGAGCCCATATAAGGACTTCCTCAGCAAGCACACATGGTTTGGATGATCGGGGTCCCTAAAACCCAAGGGCTGATGCATGTATATAGTTTTCTTGAGTTCGGCATGCAAGAACACATTTTTTTACGTCTAGCTGATGAATAGGCCATGCTTTTTAGAGAGCTAGACTGAGAATAGTGCGAATAGTTGCTGATTTGATCACCGGACTGAATGTCTCGCCACAGTCCACGCCAACTTATTGAGTTTTGCCATCACCTACAAGACGGGCCTTTTGCCTCTCAAAACAATCATCAGATTTTTCCTTATGAGTAAAAAACCATATAGAACGAATTACATTGACACCAGGCGGAAAGGGCACCAACTCCCACGTCTTATTTTCAATAAGAGTATTATATTCATCATCCATGGCCATTTTCCAATTTCGGTCACGAAGGAAAGACATGGGGTTACGTGGTAGGGGTGATTTAGTGCCATTAGAGTTGAGATTAAATTGTCATTTTGGTCTAAAAATACCTCATTGGCTACGAGTAATGGGCCTTTGACCCAAAATAGAATTAGGCTGGAGTTGGGTCGTTGTGGTGTTCTCAATACCATTCTGGGTTGGAAGGAGTTGGGCCGGCTGGAGGGTGGACGTGTTTGGGCCAGCAGGCAGTAGGCCTGTTGGCAGAATTGGACACGGGTGTGTGGCATTTGGGAGCAGGAAACGGGCCTGCCGGCTAAGATTCGGGGCGAATAGAAATGGGCCAGCAGATAGTGGGCCTGCTGGCAGAGTGTGAGGACGGGCAGTGTTTGGGCCGACAGGTAGTGGACTTGCCGGTGTCTACCGTTTCAGAAGCCGAGGTGTGGGTTGGACTAAATGTTGGACCACATACGGTGAGAGCTCATCATCTAAAAAATTATAAGAATTAGACACGGGACTATTCAACTTAGCAAACGAAAATTAGGTTTTATCAAAAATGACATGACGACTAATTATGATTTTATTAGAGGATAAATCATAACATTTGTAACCACGATGATTAGACGGGTAATCCAAAAACACACACGCGGTAGAGCGGGCTTGAAATTTATTGATGATAAAGGAAGGGAATAGAGGATAATATAAACACTCAAACACCCTAAGATGAGAATACGAAGGGTCTTTTTGATAAAGAATTTTGAGTGGGGATTGATATGCTCATCCTTGGATATGGAGTATGTTAAGGGGGTACGTTTCCATTTGCAATGCATGATGCCAAAAGGAATGTGGTAATGATGCATGGACTAGTAGTGTACGAACAATATTATTAATGGTGCGGATTTTTCTTTTGGTTTTCCCATTTTGTGATGACGTATGTGGACATGAAAAATGAAAAGATATACCATTAACCTTACAAAATTCTGTAAATGGTCCATTATCAAATTCTCTTCCATTATCACATTGAATATTCTTAATTTTCCGTTCAAATTATGTACGGATGAATTCTCTAAATGATAGGAATGTGGAAAAATCTGAGATTTTTTAGATAACGGAAACGTACACAAAAAATTAGAATAATCATCCAAAAATAACACATAATAGTTGTGACCGGTAGAGCTTAAAATGGGAGATGTCCAAAGATCACTATAAATAATATCAAATGGCAACAAGGTACTAGAATTGGAAGCCCCAAATGACAATTTAACATGTTTTCCAAGCAGACAAGAAGGATAAACATTAGTGCAACGATCACTATTACACTCAATAAATTTATTATTTTAAGGGAGGAAAACACAGATAATCCCGGATGACCCAAATGTGCATGCCATAAGGAAGGTGCTAAAGCGGCAAACATTGACGGTGTGGCTTGTTTAGTGGTGGTAGTAGTGGTGATGGGTTAGAGCTCTCCCCGACTATCACATCTCATTAGAGATATCCCCGTCCAGAAATCCTTCACAGAAAAATCCAAAAGGGTCAAAGTCAACAGAAACTGAGTTATCAGTTGTAAATTTTCAAACAAACACCAAATTTTTAATTAAGTGAGGAGCATGAAGGACATTTTTCAGGGCTAAAGGCAGGTTCGGGGGAGACAATTTAGTATGACTATAACCACGAATTGGAATTGAATTACCATTACCAAAAGTTATGCCACAATTTTTGCTCAAATTGAAATAAGACAAGAGATTACCTAGTGCAGACGTCATGTGAGAAGTAGCACCGGTGTCCATGTACCAATTTACATCCGGAGAATTTAGTCCAAGTATATGCATCGCTACCTTAATATCCGTATGGGTCGGGGCTGCTGTTGGGCCCACAACAGTGAAAGCCTACTGAAGCCGAGGCCTAAGCAGGCTCGGCCTCAGCAGGCTAGGCTGCTATCATGCCGAATTATTTCGAGGCTCAGGCTGGCCTTGCTGCTGCCTCTACTATCCACTAGGCCTAGCCTAGTTTGATCTTTGAAACGGGCAGAGCGACATGGGCCACTGCCCATTGGCCCAAGGCAGGCCCCAAGGCCACTGCCCAGCGGCCCAAGCCTGCTGGCAGGGGTTCAGTGGCCCGGTCCCCTTGCTAACCGCCACTGCCAGCTCCTCGTCCGCCACTGCCAACGTCGTTGCCACCGTGGCCACCACCCTTGCCACCGCCACGCCCGCTACAACGATTTTTTCCACAGGTTTGACCATTTTTCCCACCCCCATTGTTATAGTTTTGACCATAAGTTTTGAAGAATGATTGAGAGTCATCAGTTTCGCGGGATGTGACCACCATCATGGTGGAATTGGCTCTGATAGCTATCTTTTTAGCCAATTCTGCTTCTTCTAAGGTGAGCATGGAACGTGTTTGGTAGAATGGTGGGAGAAGATTGCTTTGGCGAAGAAGTGTTCAACCCCATTATTTGATTCGGAGAGGCCGCAACCATTTGAAGAACGAGACGATCATTCGTGACGGGAGCGCCAACGTTCTTAAGTTGATCCGACAACTCCTTCAGCCTTTGACAATAGGCTGAGGCATTTGGAAAATCCTCTATATTTATGTGGGAGAATTCTTGCTCAAGGGTCACGACACATAAATTTTTATTATCTTGGAATATATCACGCAACCTATTCCAAGATTCCATTGTCATGTCATCGGGTTCGATGATTGTCTGTAAAAGGTCCGTAGAGATGGTAGAATAAATCAATTGGAGCACCATAGCATCCAGAGTTGCCCACAACTGTATTTCATCATCGGTGGAAGGCACCTTCTCCTTGCCTTTTTCCGGTTTGACGATGTGATGGAGGACTCTATGAGACCTTGCGTGAATTTTAAAAAGTTCTGCCCACGTAACGTACTGGACGTTCTCCATTTCAAGAATAATAGGGATGTTATTTTTTATGTTGGAGACTGCAAGGGCAGGATGAAAGGTATTCTTTGTGTTAGACATGATTAAGGAACAAGAGGAGAATTAGGGTTTCGGGAAAAAAATGAAGGGAGGTGGCGACCGAAGTGTGGTTGCCGAAGGAGTAGGGCGGTGGAAGGGTTTGTGGAGAAGGAAAAATTTGCCCTAGACTGTTGATACCATGAAAGAGAATAACCCCTTGATTATTTTCATTAATGTAATTGGTTTATATACATGATATACAATAGTAAACCTAGCCTATAATTACGGAAATCAAATATACATTTTTCTAATATAAAAGATTACTACCATAATTATAGATATACAAGATCTCTAATAATATCACAGGAATATACAGTGTATATTCTATTATAAACCTTGAATTCAATGACCTCATTGTCTCAACCGTTTATTTAAGTTTTCTTCTCTTTCTTCAACGACGATACAAAGGGCAGGATTAAAAACTTATATGTTCGATATTCTAATTTAAGTGATTTAGTTTTAAATTAATAATTATATATATTCAATGAATTTTAAGATAAATATTAATTTTTGTTAATATTATGGATAACTTACATAAATATCTATAATCTCTAGGATTGTTTTCCTAATTACAATTCGTAGCTATGTTATAACTATTTTGCATGAATTCAATACACAATTCCAAAAATACAATCAGCCAAATACAACTATATTTTTTTACCTGTTTTGTATGTATTCGGGTGTATTTAAATACACAGATCTAAAATTATATTCATCCAAATACATATGTATATAGATCAGAACGGAGAATACAATCAAATCCGGTTGAATCTCCGGCGAAAATATAATATACACTGTATTTAAAAATAAAAAATACAATCAAATCCGATCGGATCTCCGATGAAATATTAAATACACCGTATTTACACTAAAATGGAGAATACGCTCAAATTCATTTAAAATACACTGTATTTACTTGAAAATATTGTATACAAACAATAAAATTCCAGATACACTATATTTACTCAAAAAAAAAAAAATACAACAGTGGAATTTTGGCGTGAAAAACAGTGGAGGAGGAAGAGGCGGCTCCATTTTTTGGCGAGGAAGAGGCGGAGGTTTGATGAAGATGACAGACTCCCGATGGTGAAAGCGGAAAAGGAGTAGGAGAATAAATCTGACCATGAAGGCAACCACATCTGAAACTAAATGAGGCAGAAAGCATCGGCGGTATTGAGGAGGAAGAGGCGGAGGTGTTGGCGCCAATGGCACTGACGAGGCTTTCGAGTTTCATATCGGCTTCTATTAAATGTCATCGACGGGAGAAGAAGATGACAACGAACACTCTTTTAATTTCCTTTGTCGTGGCTTGTTGCATCACTGCTCGTCGGCAAATACACCAACTTTGGCAGGCCATTAATGGTGAAAACGGAGAGAGACACGTGGGTAGAAGAAAGTAGTGAGGGAGAAGAGAGAATGCACTGAATCTGGAAAAAGGGTGAATACAATATAGTTATGAGCAATAAATTGAATGCACAATATGGCTACAGACTATAATTAAAGTATATTTATTATACTTAATTTTCCCTTATATGTTAGCTACACCATGTGAATGTTTCTAATATTATTGGGTCCGGAGTAACGCATAATACATATTATAGCATTGAGTTTCTCACATTCGTGGGTGATTGCAAATTTATCTTCTTATATGGTCTTGCATGGTCCTCACCACTTCAGTTAATTCTTTTATTAGATCAAAACTCATTTCTTTATCATTTATCATTTCACTAAATTTAGTACTCCCTCTGTCTCAATTTATATGATGTAGTTTTATTGGGTACAAATTTTAAGAAATAAATAAAGATTTTTTAATCTTGCGGTCTAACACAAGCAAAAGATAATTGTGTGGTTATAAATTATTTCGTTAAGCGTAAAGAATAAAGTTTAAAGTTAAATTATTGTCAAATAAGAAAATGTGTCATTTTTTTTACTGACTAAAAATGAAAGTATGTAATATAAATTAGGATAGAGAATTACTTCATTTGTCCATATTTAACTTGGCATACCCCTTAAGTAATATATAAAATAATTAATTTATAATATTACTCGTAATTATTATATGTTATAATAGTAATAACAAGAATAAAAAAGAGATAAATATTAATTATCTCTTAATTTTTCGAATTGAACAAACTAAGTAAAAGTGGACGTAGTAGTACTATATCTAATGCTGAAAATGAAATACTAGCACACCAGCAGAGCATGGAGTTGACTAAATACTGTTTCCCCCCAAAGGCATGACAACACTGACAGGTGGAACCGAAAGGGTGATCACGTTGGTGTAGTAGTAGAGCGCGAGATCGCAAGGTCACGAGTTCAATCCCCTGCATAAACCTTCTTAGTTGAGCCTGTCACACATGGCTTGCCAAGTGTGATTAATCGGCTGACGTGATTTGCAGGTTATTGCGTCAGTCCGAAATTTACCCTGTGCGCACTCGAGAGAATAGCGACAACGAGTTCCTTCGTAAAAAAAAAACACTGACAGGTGGACAGACCAGCAAAAGCATATAGATAACCACGTATAGTCTGCATTAATGTGAACCCCCTCCACTTATCTACAGCTCTCCATAGTGAATAAATTTCTATAATTACGTAATAATATACATATTAACATAAAAATTTAAAAATATATTATAATTATGTAACATTATATATATATTATACCGAGTAATCAATAAAAGTAACTTATTAATACTGAAGTCCTATAATTCCCCTCTCCGAAACTCCGAATACTCTCTCTACATCTCTAGAAACTTGTCTTATCTTACTACTATACTTGTTCCTGAGTTCGCTAGGTCTCTGTTTTGAAGGCTTTGTTGTTTATCGTTGTTGTGTTTTAATGGAGGTGAAAACTCATGCTCTATCTAATTTTGATTTCAGCTCTCAGCCTCCGTACTCGTATACGGAACAATCGGAGTTCCGTGTTTCAGATATTTGGAGCTCCGATATGTCCGCTTCTTCTAACAGCCGCGAATGCGAGCACTCTGTTTCAAATGCTGCCATGAAAGTGCAGAAGGTTTACAGGAGTTATCGCACCCGGCGCATGTTAGCGGACTCTGCCGTGGTAGCTGAAGTGCTCTGGTATTTGCTCCATAACTATGAATCTGTACACAAACTTTTAGAAATTTTAGTCTATTATTTTAAATTAGAGATACTGATAAAAACACAACTACTTATCACTTTTTTGAGAGTTTCGTATTCCAACTATCAGTTATTTTCTTTTCCTATTCAAATTATCATCATCTATCTATTATAACTAATAGAATTAGATTGCATTTATAATAACACACCTCAACTATCCATTGATCCCTTTTCCTAGCTGATAAGGTTTAGGGTTCGGGTAGTAAAGGGGAATAAATAACAGTTGAGGTGTGTTTTAATATGTGGATGGTGATACAACTGATAGTTGAGGTGTGAAACTCGCGAAAAAGTGATAGTTATGTGTGCGAAAAAGTGATTGTTCATGTGTGCGAAAAACATAGTTCAGGTATGTTTTTGACCATCATCTCTTAAAATTTTGTATATAATAGACTGGTTCGAGATGAGCTTAAAAAGAACACATACTGACGAATCATATAATCCATCTCAGTTTGCTTAGCATTGAGGCATAATAATTGTTGTCGTGCATATTATTATACTCTGTCTACACTGAAAGGGAGGATAATAATTAATTGCTTCAATAGCACTTAAAAGGAGTAATCATTTATATTTATGTTGTTTACTGTGTTATATTCTGTGATGAACTTGATGAGGCTAGCTAGCAATTGTTGTCGTTGTCTATTATTATACTCTGTCTATATTTGAAAGCGAGGGATAGTAATTATTTCAATAGCACCCTTAAAAAGGAGAAATCATGTATATATGTGTTGTTCACTGTGTTATTCTGTGATGAAATTGAAGGTGGCAAGCGATAGATTATGCTCGATTGAATCACAGTACAGTTTCTTTTTTCAACTTTGTGAAACCAGAAACGGTGTCTTCCCGCTGGAATCGTATAAGCTTAAATGCTTCCAAGGTATTCTTACATTTTTATTTCCCAGCATAACAGTTTCTGAAGAAATAGAAAAGGGAACTTCAAATGAAATTCCGTATTGTTCAGGTCGGTAAAGGTCTGTCCAAAAATGCCAAAGCTCAGAAATTGGCATTTCAACACTGGATTGAGGCGGTGAGTCACTGTGCCTTTCTCTCTTGTTTCCGTTTTCCTGCTCTTTTCGAATTTTCCCCATTTAATTTATTGATTTTTGTTTTTTGACCTTGGTATTGTTGCATTATAGATTGACCCACGCCATCGTTATGGACATAACTTGCATATATATTCTGAAGCATGGTGTAAAACTGACTCTGGTCAGCCCTTCTTCTTTTGGTAAGAATTTCGACATTGTTTGTTCTCAAAAATTATTTTAAAGAAGTTCATTGTTAGAGAAAAGTTTTTCAGTTTTTGCAAAATAAAAAAAACTACACCTTTGGAGTAGTTTGAAAAGACTTCTCTCTAATTGTGTTTGGTCTAAAAAAGTTTTTCTGAAATGTTAAGAAAATTGGCCTTGCCGTAACTTAAACGTTAGCTCAAGAGATTCATTTAAGGAGGCAGCAACCCGTGATTTTCCTTAGTTCAAGTATAATTAATCTAGACGTGCACAAATCTAGACACATATTCACTTGATATTCTAACTCGGATTTTTTTTAGTTTTTTTCAGTTGAAACAAACTCCGCCACCAGAACTGTTACTTTGATTTCCATTAAGTGCAAATCTATTATCTAATGTTTCTAACACAAGAGGAAATACATGTGTTTCTCATAAAGTTTTGAAGTCTAAAGGATTCTCTTTATTATATCTCGGTGAAATATTCTAATTTTACCTTAATCTGAAGTCCAAGAAAATTCTGCATTATTGGCTTCTCATTTTTCGGTGCAGTTTCTTTACCATTTGGATAAGACAACATATATTTATCTGTGAATCTACTTATAAGATGTATGAATCCTAACGGATGAAGTTTATAAAAAAACTGCAGGTTGGATCTTGGAGATGGCAAAAAGTTTGATCTCAAAGAATGTCCAAGATCTAAACTTCAGAAGCAAAGTATCAAATACCTTGGACCTGTATGTGTTGAATCTTTTGTTACTTACGCGCTGCACTCATGAATCTTAACATCAATCATTAATTATAACAGACAACTGGCTTAAGTACTTGTGTGGACCCTGTTACTCTTTAGTCTTTATGATAGATCTGATGAGCACCATTTTACGCTATCTGGGATCAGAGCCGTCCCTGGGGCGGTCGAGGAGGAGCCGCTGCACAGGCCCCCCGGCCGGCGGGGCCTCCGCCCAGAATTTTCATTTTTCTTTTATTGGTTTCAAATATTAAGATATGTACAAAAAATTCCTCTAATCTTATCGGTGAGAGCTACAACCTAGCGGTTGATGACTCCCTTCAAAGTCCTTTCCTAGTGAGAGGTCCCCCAAGTCCCAACCAGTCAGCCCAAGTCCCAAACAGTCCCCCCTCTTTAAACAAAAAACAAACTTTTTTTTTCTTTTTTTAATTTAAACACAAAATAAATTTGGCCCTAAGTCCCAATTGAGAGTGAATTTCTAGACATTCTTGATTATGAAAGATTGCTTGATGACTTTGCAGATAAAAATGAAAGGAGATCAATTTTCTATGCCTAATGTAATGATAGTTTTTCTTTTAAATCTTTCGTGTAATGACATTAAGGTATCTCTTTCGTAGCATTATTGTACTGAAATTGAAAACATTGAATCGAATATAGTGTTTACTATACATTTATTTGATGTTTTGATCAATAATTTTTTTTAATATTGATTAATTAGTTAATTTTAATTTTTCATGTGAATAAAAAATGGTTTCTTTTTGTTTCTCGTACCGGGCCTTTAAAAGTATAGAAACGGCCATGTCTGGGATAAATATAGTTCTTCCGCATGTTCAAGTTCCTTTTTTGGTTCCTCAAGTGAAGCTGTTAACTTCTGCATAATCCTTTAGTCACATTGCCCGATATTAGAGTGCAGTTCCTGATGTTTCCTCGTAATCTTTATTTAATCAGCACGAGAGAGAACATTATGAATACATTGTTGCTGAAGGGAAAATTGTGCATGAGAAAACTGGAACTCTTCTAGATACAACTAAAGTGTTGCCAGGGGCAAAGTGGATTTTTGTGATGAGCACATCAAGACGACTCTATGCTGGTGAAGTGAGTGGTAAAATAGTTACTGTATAAATGCTTTTTGATGATTATCCTTGTTATTCTTAGTTAAGGTTTGGTTCTGTAATGTTTTTTTCAGAAAAAGAAAGGAATGTTTCATCATTCCAGCTTTCTCTCTGGTGGGGCTACTTTAGTTGCTGGAAGACTAGTCGTAAAGGATGGAAGAGTTATGGTATATCAGTTTCTGTTATCTCAATTATCTCAATCGTGTCTGTCATCTAAAATTCTACTATCTCAATGATTTGTGGCAGTAGTTAAGGGCGTATTTTCAGATCATACTGAGTTAGGTTTTCATTCCCTTTGGTCACATTTGATATCTTCTGACATTAAACCAATCTGAGCTGGCTGCTTGCTAATGCTGGACTCATACTTTCTTGAATGAGAAAACACTTGTGTATGGAAGTGGCAATCTCCAGTTATTAAGGTCTGATGTTTGTAACATCATCCTAATTGAACAATTTTTTTCATCACTCATAAAACCACACTATCCAAATTGATACCACCTTCTATGTCATTTTTTTTTCATCATACACCCTGACTCATATAGATGAAACTCTAGAAGAAGAAATTGTTCTTTAACTTTTTGTCTTCCTCGTTACATAAACATATGCGACTGCTTTATTTGCAAAAAAAAGGTGTGAAAGAAGCATGCACTCGAAAGCTGAATCTAAGTTGCTGTTTACAATCATTTGCTTGGAACATTGCTGTACTCTTGACATTTTATTCTTTTCAGTCTATTTCAGCATATAGTGGACATTATCGTCCAACAGAAGATAGACTTGACAGCTTTTTATCATTTCTTAACGAAAATGGGGTCAACCTTGATGAAGTTGAGGTTAGTGATCCTTTTGTGCCTAGTGTTACTCTTTTAAGTGCCTAATGTTCTAGAACTCTGAACAATCGGATTTTTTGGTATATTAAGAAACTAATATTAGGAAAGGCACCAGGGCACTGTCAAAGATATAGAAAAGTATAATTCAGGAGAGGTGAAATCCCTCCAGTCCATCAAAGTCAGGCTTTCAATCACTGGAACTATTCTCCTTTCGCCCAAAAACAGATAAAAAGGAAAAAAATGAACTATTGATTTTAAGGATAGGATTCAACTCCCTCTTGCTCTAAGTATTATATTACTCTATTTATTTAAGTTCTGTGCTATTTTACTTGCCTTTTCTCATGATGACTTGTCCATTTTTAAACTGATATATTCTTCGTCTTTTCTGATCTATCATCAGATAAGAAAAGCAAATGAAGACTGTGAAAGCTATGAAGATGGAAAGTCTATTGAAAGTGGCTCTGCATCTGAATTTTCAGCTCTATCAAATTCTCCTTCTCAAACTGATCTTCCAAATGAAGCGGAAAACAGCCTTCCATTGGAATCAACCTGATATCTTGTAGCTCAAACGAGTAGCTATAACCATCGCTCTCAGGCGGTCTTCAGATCCCAATAGCAGAGATTCCAAGGACTCCAATACTGCAAAGGATTCATTCCGAGAAGTCCACAAAGTCATATCAACTAGGTCATCCACTTTCGCTGGTGTGGTCAACATGTGCTGGACCAAGAATTGGCTGTGTTGCTGACTTCCCTGCTGAGCTAAGATGGCAGACGTTGGAACTGACTAACCTCTCACCTAGACCTTGTTCTGTATGATCAACTCCCATGCCTGTTCGTACTACTCTTGTTAACTTGCAGCTTATTGCTCTCCACTTCTTGGTGATGGCACCATAACACTTCTGTAGCGAGTGTAAATGCCCTGTTCAGCTGTTTTTAGTTTTTTACTAGTGTGCCTTCTTCATGTTCATCCTCAATCCAACTTTCAGTTTGCTGTTAAAGTATCTCTCGGATCGATGTTTCCTCAGAAGTCAAGTAGTTAGTTGAATGATATGATAGCTGTATGCCTATATATAGAATCTGCACTTTTAGCTCTTTAAATCAGCTGATGGATCGGACACAGACTTCATCCTGTCAAACAGAACTGATTCTTCAAATTTCACTTCAAACCAATGGCATTTCTTTCTTCCCATCGGTGCCATTTAGGATGGATGTGAAAGTAACACAAATCATCATGCAACAAAGGATGCACCCTCAGGATAATCACCTGTAGGAAAGGAAACCATGATTTCAGTGTCACTCCGGAGTTTTTTTTCGTTTGAATGAATGAAAAAAAATCTCCAACTTTATAATGGGACCTAACAGAACTTGCAATTCTAATTGTAGAGTCCGATCAATTATCTTTTCCTTCTCTTTGCCTAGCCCCTATTTTCATCAAATATTAATGGAAAGTTGTTATGATCATGTGTACGATTTTGAAAAACTTTTTTAATTGCCTCAGCTCTAATTTTTTGAGAGCCTCTAATAGGAACACTTACCACTTGTTCAGATACTTAATTAAAACATGTCATAATTTAAATGTCTAGATGAAATTTATTTACGAGTTTAAGTTTAAGGAGTTGTCAATATTTAACCAATTTTTAACTACTAAAAGTAATTTTTTGTATTTGATATGACATCGGACGCAGATAATATCTAACTTATAATGAGACCTTACAAAACTTGCAATTCTAATTGTAGAGTCCGATCAAATATCTTCTCCTTCTCTTTGCCTAGCCACTATTTTCATCGAATATTAATGGAAAGTTGTTGTTATGACCATGTGTACTATTTTGAAAAAAACTTTTCTAATTGCCTCAACTAAGTTTTCGAGAGCGTCTAATAGGAATGCTTACTACATGTTCAGATGCTTAATTAAAATATGTTATAATTTAAGTGTCTATATAAAATTTATTGACAAGTTTAAGTTTAAGGAGTTGTCAATATTCAGCCAATTTTTAACTACTAAAAGTAATTTTTTATATTTGATATAACAATGGACGCAGATAAGATTTACAGGGAAAATACTCCACTCCGGAGTTTCTTTTGTTTGAATGAAGGAAGAAAAATCTCCAACTTTATAATGGGACCTAACAAAACTTGCAATTCTAATTGTAGAGTCCGATCATATATTTTTTCCTTCTCTTTGCCTAGCCACTATTTTCATCAAATAATAATGGAAAGTTGTTGTTATGACCATGTGTACAATTTTGAAAAACTTTTCTAATTGCCTCAGTTCTAATTTTTCGAGAGCCTCTAATAGGAACACTTACCACGTGTTCAGATGTTTAATTAAAATATGTCATAATTTAAAAGCCTAGATAAAATTTATTAACAAGTTTATATTTAAGGAGTTATCGATATTCAGTCAATTTGTAACTACTAAAAGTAATTTTTTGTATTTGATATAACATCGCTTCAGAGTTTCTTTTGTTTGAATGAAGGAAGAAAAATCTCCAACTTTATAATGGGACCAAACAAAACTTGCAATTCTAATCGTAGAGTCCATCAAATATCTTTTCCTTCTCTTTGCCTAGCCACTATTTTCATCAAATATTAATGGAAAGTTGTTGTTATGACCATGTGCACAATTTGAAAAACCTTTTCTAATTGCCTCAGCTCTAATTTTTCGAGAGCCTCTAAATGTACTATTTATTACTTAATTATAATTTAATATTATATATATTTCCATTAAATTAGTTAATTTAATATAACATCAAATGCTGGTAAGATCTACCGCGAGAATATTTCAATAATTCTTTTGTCCTAGCTATGAAAGAAAAATCTCCAACTTTATAGTGGGACCTAATAAAATTTACAATTTTAATTGTAGAGTTAGACCAAACATCTTTTTCCTTCTCTTTCCCTAGTCACTATCTTCATCAAATATTAATGAAAAGTTGTTGTTATGAAAACTAAAACTCTATTTTGGTTAAGTATACAATGACTTTTATATATATATATATATATCCATTTTGGGTTCTAATTATTAAAATTAAATCAGTTAATTTAATATAACATCGAATGCAGGTAAGATCTACGATGATTTGTGATGTAATAAGAATGATGTTGTTGTTCTAGGATGTGGCGTTCCAGAAAGGCTGACTTAAGACTTTATCATTCACACCGACCTGCTTTCATAAGCACTTGTTGGCAAGTTCGGAAGGAGGCTTTGAGGGGAACTAACTCGATGTGGCTCCGGTTCAGTACTACTCCTCGCTTAGAATATTTCAGTGTTTCTTTTGTCCGAGCTATGAAAGGAAAATCTCCAACTTTATTGTGGGACCTAATAAAATTGACAATTTTAATTGTAGAGTTAGACCAAACATCTTTTTCCTTCTCTTTCCCTAGTCACAATTTTCATCAAATATTAATGGAAAGTTGTTGTTGTTTTGAAAACTAAAAATCTACTTTGATTAAGTATACGATGATATCCGTCAAATCATCGTGGTTACAAATGTTACGACTTATCCCTTAATAAAATCATCGTGAGTCGTCACGTAGTTTTTGATGAAACAAATTTTCCTTTTGCCAAAATGCATTGTTCTGTGCCTCCTACCTACGAATTTCTTGATGATAGCATACCCCTGTATTTGGTCCACTTATTCGCTTCTCAAATGGGCCCAACCATTTCGGCCCGCCCAATTGATTCGTGCAACTCAACCCAATAATTTTCTCTTCCAACCCAGCCAAATGGGCCTGCCTGCCCGAGCCCAGTGGCTACCCAGCCCAGCTGGGCCTCACACTGGCAGCCCACTGTCGAGCGGCCCACTACCTGGCAGTCCACTAGGTGTTGGTCCAGCCTCAGGCAGTGGCGGCCCAGCAGGCACAAGTCCATTCTATGGCAGTCTGTTACCCACTCAGCCCAATATCCCGTCTTCTATCCAACCAACTCTAATTCCTGCCCAACGGTCAGTCACTCGTAGTCAACATAGGATTTTCAAAACAAACAAAAAATACTGTCTTCACACCCATGTTGCCAAATCACTCTTGCCTCGTAATCCTGTGTCTGCCCTTTATGATCCGAATTGGAAAATGGCTATGGATGATGAATATAATGCTCTTATTAAAAATAGGACGTGGGATTTGGTGCCTTGTCCTTCTGATGTTAATGTGATTCCATCTATGTGGATTATTAGTCATAAAGAAAAATCCATATAGATTGAATCACATTAACATCAGAAGGACGAGGCACCAAATCTGATGGTACATTTGAGAGGCATAAAGTCCGTCTTGTAGGTGATAGAAAGACTCAAGAGGTTGGTGTGGACTGCGGTGTGACTTTCAGTCCAGTGATAAAACCAACAACTATTCGCACGGTACTAAGTCTGGCCCTTTCAAAGGCATGACTGCTTCATTAACTTGATGTACAAAATGCACTCCTGCATGGAGAACTCAATGAAATTTTGTACATGTATCAGCCTATGGGGTACAGAGACCCCACTTATCCTAATCATGTGTGCCTACTGAAAAAATCTTTGTATAGGCTCAAACAAGCTCATCGGGCCTAGTACAAGCGGTTTGCAGATTATGTTTCTAATATTGGGTTTTCTAATAGTAGGTCTGATCATTCTCTATTCATTTACCGACATGGTAATGATATAGCTTATATTCTTCTGTATGTGGATGATATTATATTAACTGCCTCATCTGATGCTCTTCGCAAGTCTATCATGTCTCTTCTTGGCTCAAAATTTGCAATGAAAGATCTAGGGCCAGTAAGTTACTTCTTGTGGATAGTTGTAACGTCATGTAGGTGGTTTATTTTTGTCTCAAAAGAAGTATGCAGAAGAGATCGTTGAACGAGTTAGCATGTCCTCGTGTAAGCCGTCTTCCAGTCCGGTTGATACTAAACCAAAGTTGAGTGCCTCTTCCAGCACGTCATATGCTCATCCATCACATTACCGCAGTCTTGCAGGAGCCCTGCAATATCTTACTTTCACGAGGCTAGACATATCTTATGTTGTGCAACATGTTTGTTTATTCATGCATAACCTGATAGAGGATCACATGCATGCTCTCAAACGCATTGTGCGCTACATTTAGGGCACTCTCGATCATGGCTTGCATCTAAATCCGTCTTCAACAACCGTTATTATTTCTTACACAAATGTAGATTTGGGTGGATGTCCGGATACCAGACACTCCACATCTGGTTATTGTGTATCTCTCGGTGACAATTTGATATCTTGGTCCTCCAAACGGCAAGCTACCTTATCCAGGTCCAGTCCCGAAGCAGAATAACGAGGAGTTGTCAATGTGGTGTTTGAATCTTGTTAGCTACGTAACCTTCTTTTAGAGCTCCACTGTCTGGTTCCGAAGGCAACATTGGTTTATTGTGATAATGTTAATGTAATTTATCTCTTAGGAAATTCGGTTCAACATCAACGCACTAAACATACGGAGTTGGATATTCACTTTGTTCGCGAAAAGGTTGCTCGTGGACAAGTATGTGTCTTACATGTCCCGTCACGCTATCAGATCGCCGATATTTTTACAAGAGGTCTTCCGCTGGTTCTATTTGAAGATTTTTGGGACAGTCTCAGCATACGTCGACATCCCGCTTCGACTGCGGGAGTGTTATAGAATAGGAAAGAATAATCAGTCATAATTATGTATATTTTGTATATTGTAGGTGTATATTTAGTCATTCATTACCTTGACTCTAGCCTAGGATTATGATTGTATTATGGGTATATTTACTACCCCTTTGGAATGAAATAATCAAAGAAGAATATTTCTTACAATAACATCGAATGCCGGTAAGATCTACGGTGAGAATATTTAAGTGTTTCTTTTGTCCGAACTATGAAAGAAAAATCTCCAACTTTATTGTAGGACATAATAAAATTGACAATTTTAATTGTAGAGTTAGACCAAACATCTTTTTTCCTTCTCTTTCCCACTATCTTCATCAAATATTAATGGAAAGTTGTTGTTATGAAAACTAAAACTCCACTTTGGTTAAGTATAGGATGACTTATATATATATATATATATATATATATATATATATATATATATATATATATATATATATATCCATTTTGGATTCTAATTATTAAAATTAAATCAGTTAATTTAATATAACATCGAATGCAGGTAAGATCTATGATGGTTTGTGATGTAATAAGAAGGATGTTGCTATTCTAGGATGTGGCGTTCCAGAAAGACCGACTTAAGACTTTATCATTTACACCGACCTGCTTTCATAAGCACTTGTTGGCAAGTTCGGAAAAAGGCTTTCAGGTAACTAACTCGATGTGGCTCCGATTCGGTACTGCTTCTCGCTTAGAATATTTCAATGTTTCTTTTGTCAGAATTATGAAAGGAAAATCCCCAACTTTATTGTGGGTCCCGATAAATTTAATTGTAGAGTTAGACCAAACATCTTTTTCTTTCTCTTTCCCTAGTCACTATTTTCATCAAATATTAATGAAAAGTTGTTATGAAAACTAAAACTCTACTTTGGTTAAGTATACGATGACTTAATTAGGGTTTAAACATTATTAGAAATAAAAAGTATCAAGTGATCATTTCTTCATATTTGTTTAAGCGTTTTAACAAAGTTATCCGATACCTATGTTTATTGAAGGTAGCAATACATCACAAAGATAGCTTAGATGTGCACAAACTGACCGAGATATCATTATTATAAAAAAAAAAGTATGAGGTTGGATAACTATAATATTTTTATATTCATTATGTATTTCCAGAGAGGCTGCTTAACTCCTATAAATGGGCCAGCATTTTGCTCCCACTCATATCCCTTAGCTATACACTATTCGTGTCTATATACATCTACAATGGAGATTCATCACAAATACTTCTTCACACTTCTTTCTGTGAGTATTTGGTTTGATGTGGGCATGGAAGTATTTGGTAGTTTGATCTTCCGATACACTTCAGGAGATAAATTTGAAGATCAAACTATCAAATACTCCCATGCCCACACCTATCAAGGTGGCTCTACACATTTTTAGTTATTAGTCTTCATGAACTCAGTTTTTATTTTATCATCATAATTTAACACTACCAGTTAGGGGGGTGAGGGGGGGGGGGGTCATCAAGAGTAGGCTTGCTCGCTTGATCATAAAATATTACTTCCAGTGTCGAAGTGAAGAAAACCCTTTTTTCAGTTTTCCTCTTTTACTGGAAATGTAGTTGTGAATACTTAACAACCATTTTCATTGCTTCATTTCTTCTTTTTTGAATCTCCTCTGTATATATTGGACCTTTCCGGCTGCCCACAGATTAATCTGCCTCTTCTTCTCCTGTCCATGCTTCCCTCTTCCGATAATTTGGACAAAATGCTGACGAAGAAGCTTAATCAGCTTTCACTAAAACTTGAGCGACCTAATATAGATATATCTCGGATTCCATGGGAATTTTTTCCTGTTTTGACTTTTGAAGCAGTGCAAGTAGTGGATGTTTCAAATTGTCCTATGCTGCATCTTGAGGCTGCCATTGAGTGTTTTTCCAAGTCATCTCCATCCCTAACGACATTGAAATCAGCTTATATTTTGAACTTCAGAACAATGAAGTTGCACCAATTGTTACAGAGATGCCCACTACTCTCAGACATCGATCTAACAGTGGACAGTACTCCTTTATTACCAGCAAAGGTGTCAGTTATATCTTCATTCCCTGCTGTAGTGCTGCAGACATCAACATCTTTCAATGAAGAGACATGTCCTGCTGTACCAGCGTTTCATTTTTCTAGGCGGCTCTCCAATATTACAAAACTCATATTGGAAGGTCGAACAGAGATCTATGGTATGATATTTTCCAGCTGTCCTAGTTCAAACCTCATCCCACAATCAAAGAAAAGGAAAAGTCTCTTTCCGAGAAATCATTTTTCATTTCCTGGCCCTTAAAAATGAATTATTTTTTAAAGAACCAAGTATTCTTCCCGCTGTACTTGATTCTTGGTGAAAGGGTATGAGCCTTAAAGCATTTTTTGGTTTTGAAAAGAATGCTTAGGGACGAAGCCCCAAAAATAATACTTGATATCTTAGAAAGCTTATATCCTGAAGGGGAAGGGAGGAAAACCACTGTAAAAAGTATTATCCTCTTATCTTTGCTAAGTTCCCTACCATCAAAATTATGCACAACCAGACTCAAAAGACTTAAAGAAAAGAGCAGTATGAAACAGAAGTACTGCTGCTGGTACCCAAAGGATTGTTTTATGTTGTGTGGTTCCTTTCCTTTTCCAAAACTCTAGCTATGTAAATGTAGAATACTGCTTTTAGCTTTTATATTGTGTTTTGTAAGTGACCACTTCCATTTTCTCATGCATATAGTTTTGGAATCGCATCTATATGTAGTCTTGGCATCTCGTCTGTACTTTTCTCGATTTGTTAGAAGATCTTTTTGGAAATACAGCTTGCTTGTATGCTCTTAATGATATGATGCCCTCTGCATTGAGCTTACTTTGCTTCTCTTTGATATTCTCCAGATTCTGATCTCCAAAATATTGCAGAGTGCTGCCCTTCCTTGTGTTGTATTAACCTCAATGCCTGTACTTCAATAACAGATTTTGGCATATCTGTTTTAATATTGAAATGTGTTGAGCTACACTCCATCTTTGCTTGTGATACTTCATTTGGGCACAATTGTGTTCTTTCACTTTGCCGCGATATCTCTAGATTTGACGCTGTAGCAATGAAAATGGCAAATCACACCAACTCATTAGCTTTCAAACTTCAAATTCTGCATATTGGAGGCTGCAAAGGTGAGCAATGTTCTGGATTTTGTTATCTGCCTCGCCTCCTCCATGCTAATGTTTGTTAACAGAACAGAAGTTTGTACATAGAATCTTTTATTTGAAACTATGGTTAGCAGTTTACTGCTTTGCATCTTCCAATGTGACTGTTGATAAAATTTAGTTCAATGTGGACACAAGAACTCCTTTTTTCCGAAATAAAACTGCAAGCTTGAATGCTGGAGTCTTTCTGAAATAACAAAAGTAAGGATTTAGCGGAGGATGCCGCATGTTTTGGTCTCCACCTGAATCTCAGTCGAAGCAATTTACAACTCAATTGTATTGATAGTTTAAAGAGTTTTTTTTCTTTTGAACGACGACATCTGAAACTTAAATTTTAATCATTGCACCTATAACAAACAAAATTTTTGCTTTAGTGCATTCAAGGGAGGGTTTTTAGACTGTTGGAATTTCATGTAAGGCTCTATATTACAAGATAAGGAAGCTGGCAAATTATATTTGTGTGACATAATTTTTTGTTTCTGATGAAGTATATTTGTGAGACATGACTATATCCTCTTTTCCAATTTCAATCTGGTTTCATCTCTGACTTCAATTTTCAAAAACACTCCTCATTTGCAGTTATCAATGAGACTTCTCTTTTGGAGCTTATCTCTCAAACACATAGAATAAGAAGTCTTTGTTTGAGGAAAACGCAGCTTGTCGACAATTCTCTCTATAAATTTTCAGGATCATCACTGGAGATGCTTGATGTATCTGATACTAAGGTTTGTAAGTAGTCCTGGATGAACTTAAAGTCTTCTAGCTCCAAGTTTTTCTGGAAAAATATGTAGATTTTTATGTTATCAGTGTGCTCTAGGGAATAAGCTTTTCCAAGTCCATGGCAAATACTTACTGAATTTTGTGCTTCAAGCTTTTAGGATGAGGTATTGAAAGAGTGG
Source organism: Anisodus acutangulus (assembly GCA_029783415.1). Classification (NCBI taxonomy): domain Eukaryota; kingdom Viridiplantae; phylum Streptophyta; class Magnoliopsida; order Solanales; family Solanaceae; genus Anisodus; species Anisodus acutangulus. The sequence goes on from CM056490.1 coordinate 52,260,057, forward strand.
AGGTTTTAGGTTGAACCTCACCACCGTCCATAGTAAAAATAATATTTCTGTGTATTTGGCCTGTATTAAAGACTCTGATAGGCGACAACACATGACAGAGCTACCAAAGACATTATCAAATGAAAAGACGACCCCGTTTTAACAGTCTAAGCTCCTAAAAGGGTTGTTTCCACACAATTATATATTTCAGGACATTTACATAGATACCTTCTGTAAGCCCAAGTGAATTTGTTGACAAATAGAAGGTAGAGTCAATCAGTGGGTTTATTCTGACTTCACCAATCTTTTAAAGGTTTCTGGAAATTCAGATCCATGCATTTTGAAGAAAATGTTAAAAATCAGCAGGCACCTACGTGCTTTCTTTTGCTAAACTCTCCATATCTCCATTTTAGCTCCCTCTCCACTACATGGACTACTGCCAAAGACGCCAAGGCATTTCATTTTGTTTTACTGACTTGTAGTATCTCAGAATAATTAGAAGGGACCAATTTTTGGGGGCTTCGGACTCTATAGGTGGAGCATTGAGGTAGAATAATGCCTAAAGACAGATGATTTGTGTCTCGCATGAAATTTCAAAAGCTCCGTCTTAAATCCAGAGCTAAGATCAGCACAGTACTGCATGTCTGTATAACCAATATATTATGCACTTTGGAATTTCAGGTTTCTTGCCATGCGGTGAGTCATGTTGTCCGCAGAAATCCTCATCTAAAATGCTTGATTGCCAGAGGCTGCAGGCATCTATTACAAGAGGAAAATGATAATCTAGAGAACTCTCCTGTTTTGTCATATAACTGTCCAGTATTGTATTATGAGCTTGAGGAGTACTGCAATTTGGAGGAAATTTCACTTGGTTGGGGATTCTCATTATTTTCATTGGAGGCCCTGCGGCCAACAATTAAAATGCTAAGGACATTTGTTGTTGGTTTAGGTGGATCTTTAGGTGAAGATGGGCTCAAGCTGGTACCCATTTTTTGTCCTTGGCTAGAGACGTTGATTCTTTATTTCCAGGTAATGTGTTTACATCAAAGTTCTTGGTAGTTTTTTTCCCTAGTTTCTATCCAATTAGTTGTGTGCATATTGAATAATGTTCAATGAGCTGATGGGTTGAGGGCCTGAACTGGTTTTCAATCAGCTAAATTGTAAGGAAATATGATGACAGAACTGGTGTTGACAGAACTGGTGTTGTCACAAACAGAACTGGTTTGCGCCTTTTTGTTCTGTTTATTCCAAGCATGGTTCCTCAAGTCGAACCACTTTCATGAAGCATTTCTCATTGTCTTGAGTGATCTTTTTGTGGTGTACCGCCTTCTAGTCTCTTTACTATAATGCCAATGGATGATGAAGTGTGATGGTTTCTTCAAGTGTTACTTCATGTTTCTTCAAGTAACATGAAGTGTGATGAAAGTTATATTTACCTTGAAACAGGCTATCAAAAAAATAAGGTCTAAAACTTATTTACGTGGGCTTGGAAACTAAAGTTTCTTCTTTGTCTCGAAAGTTGTTCATCTTTACCTGAGATTATAAAAGCTTGGAAAGACACCTTTTAATATCATTCAATAAAATGAAGGAATGGAATTTGGTGATTTGTCTGTATTTTTTGTTCTTTGGAAGTTCTATTCTGAATTTAACAATTTCTTGGATGATTCGAGACTGTAAATCTGGTCCTTAAGTTGGATTTTGATTTAGCCACCACTCTTTCATTTTCTATCTACATAAATGATAATATATTTTCACAAAATCTTTAATATATAAGTTTAAGAACTTGTGGTAAATTTTATAAAGTTTTGACATCAAAAAGCAAACCAACAAAGAAATCGGGCAGAGGGCGTATAATGTAAGTGTTTTTATGACATATACTTGTAATAATGGGACTTGTCAGGATACAGCAGTGCCCTGTGATTCTTTCCTCCAAACGTATTACTTAAAGGGTCTGACATACACATCTACATTTAGATCTGAATGTAAGTAGGCTTGTATGGATAGAGAATGTCAATTCTTCATTTCATTGAGGATAGAAAAATAGGGGCATCCAGTTGTATAACACAATCTACTATACCTTGTTGCACCTGGAAATCTAACATTTCATTGAGGATAGAAAAATAGGGGCGTCCAGTTGTATAACACAATCTACCATACCTTGTTGCACCTGGAAATCTAACTTCGGTTGCTAATGTAGTTTATCTTGTCCGAGTCCTAGTGGTGTGCATTTAAGAATAGTGCTTGAGATCTGTGTTGCTTACTTAGTATTACTGATCTTAACAGGTAGTATCTGATTCTGTTGTATGAAATATCTTGGAGACCTTGAAAAACTTGCAAGTCTTAGCTCTTTGCTATTGCTTTGGTGAGATTTCCTGGTTAAGCTTCCAGTCCAGTGCACCACGTTTGAGGAAATTGAAACTTGAAAGAGTATCAGCACAGATGACCAATGATGATTTGCTTACCCTTACTCAGAATTGCATGAACTTAACTGAGCTCTCACTGGTGGGATGCAGATTTCTTAATTCAGGTCTGCACTACTCTCAAGAACATCTTGTTTGAATTTGTATGATGTCTGGAAAATTCTCCTGTCTGGGGTTCATCCAGTTGTAACTGGCAAATCCAATTTGCTATACCTTTTTCTAACAGGTAGTATACTTGCTGTCATGTTTCTTTTTGAAATTTCTAATTCTTCAACATGCAACAACAACAACCCAGTGTAATCCCACAAGTGAGGTCTGTGTAATTTTCCAACATGAAGAAAGAATAATCTTTTATTTAAATTTGCTCATGTGATAGGATTCCTAAATGCTATAGCTGCCAAAATCCCTGGGGAGTAATTGGGAGGAGAAAATATACTAGCATGTTAGGTGTATTTTTTAGGCCATTAAATATTTCTTTTTTTTAAACTGGTAAATTTGTATTCCTTAGCATTAAGGATATGCTGGCTACCTCCAAAAAGTTACAGAGCTCCTAGCAAGTCTACAATCTGATCTGCATCTTCTATAATATGTTGTTTACACCAAGAAAATAAAGATACAATACAATTCCATTTAACTTTTCGGATGGAATTGGATCTATCTCCAACGCATCTATCATTTCTCTCCTTCCACACTGTCCACCAGATGCATGATGGTATAATCCTCCACCATCTCTTTTGGGCTTTTGCTTCCTCCCCTTCTGATCCAGAAGCAGCTTAGCAAATCTGCTGTGTGTTCAGGTATTATCCATGTAGTATTAAGGCTGTTGAAGAAGAGTGCCCAGAGTTGTAGTATTAGTGATATTTCTTCACGTGCTGTTGTTGCAACTTAAGTTTTGCGACCTGCTACCTACATTTCTAACTAAAGAAAAGGTTATTTTCACAAGAGATGCATATACGGTAGAACCTCTGGGTGAAAAAACAGGAAAAAAAAAAAGCATAAGCAATTTAATCAATGGATGCATACCTCCTGTTAAGCCATGTATCCAGTATATCTACTAGAATTCAGAATCAGCTGTTATACTACAAACAGGATGTAGCAGAGATCAGAATATCTGTGAAGTTGGATGCTTAAAAATGAAGTGTCTCATACAACCCTACGTCTAAGCAATGCGCCGAAGAATTATGATGCTCCTAAACATGCCACAAAATCAAGAAAAAAGATAAAAATAGAAAGCTCAAGTACTTTGATAATGTGTGCACATTGCACAGAGGTTTAACAGAAGGCTGGTCATCCACCGAGAAATAGTATCAAACTCCGACGAGAAGTGTAATTTGCCTGAGTTCACGATCTGTTAAAACAGTTGACACACAGAGACCTAAAGCATGTTCTGTCCTAAATTGAAACCTGACAAGTACAGATCCTACTGTTATTTCGGAACTACGCTTCTAAAGCCGAAAAATACTTTCCTGTATCAGTTACATAGGTCTGACCACAATAGACCCTTGTGGTCCGGCCCTTCCCCGACCCTGCCATAGCAGGAGCTTAGTGCACCGGGCTACCCTTTTTATCAGTTACAGAGGTCTGACGCATAAGAAGTATTTAATTAATGAGTTCGATTTGATGTCACTTTTTTTCAGAAGCATTTAATTGATGAGTTCGATTTCATATCACTTTTTGTTTTCTCCTGTTAGTTATTTTAAAACTCCATATGACAGGAGATATAGGTAGTTCCAATTTCAGACGCTGCACATATAGATGAGATGCCCAATCAAAAACAAGTTTCAATCTTTAGTCCTTTCAAACGTTCTTTATGGCTTGTCCATCACTAGTATCTTTGGGTTTGAAACTTATTTTGTTCATTTCCTCTAGAAATGTAATTTAGTTTCACCTGTTCTCTCACTATTTTCATGTGGTCTAATCTTGTTTAGGACTGTGGCGAAGTAACTGCCAAGGGTGTCACTTCGCTTATGATTTGTCAAGCACTTGAAGATATTTTACTATGTCATAATGTAAGTCTTCTACTACTGAATCTCCTGCACTTCTGTAGATCAAATAAAAATCAAATGGAGGAGCAAGCATATTGGACAACAAATTCCGAAGGGCACATTAAATATAATACAAACTTAATTTGATTCTTCTTTTCCTTTTTGAATCCAATCACACTATTTGTGACCATACAAACATAGGGAAGTTTTTAGTCTGGGTGAATTGACAGTGTTCCCGTGATTATATTATTATGTGAAGTACCTATAGATTCTCTCTTTGAAGCAGTTTTGACGATGTTGTTATCATGAATTAAATGTTGATACTGAAAAAGTTCAACTTTTGAATGATAGGGCCTGGGAATTGAGAAATTTTATTATCCGTGCCGCTTCAAGGGTAAGGATAGATAATTTGTGTTTTTTTCTTTTTAAGACATGAACCCTGACGTTTCTTAATAGCATTTTTTAATGCAATTAGATGACACTGCTCCGGAAGGTAGCAGTTGATGTTTGCGATGCAAAGGATGGTGACTTTGATCTTCCAGATGTAAGGCCTCTAGCTCACTCTTCTGTTGTTCTAGTTATGTGCAGATTCAGACCCCTTTCTTTCTCAATTTTCTTTTTTAATGTTAATCTCATTGCAGCTGCAATAGTTGTATTACTCTTTAGCTTCTTGCATAACTAAAGAGTGAAGTGAAGTGAATCTTCTTTCCGTGTCAAGAGTAGTCCTTGGGTGTCATTTTATTTATTCTATCAGCTCATACTCTGGCATTGCCTCAATATATATAATTGCCAAGAAGTTCTTAATAATCTTTGTCGTCCTGATATTTGTATATCTGGTTCAGTTTCCTGACAGGAACTTCTTACGCATAGTGAAGATAGCAAGATGCAATTTAAAAAGGCGAACTTTAGATTCCACGAAATTTGGACCTTGCACAACTCCGGTGCACGCGGAGACTTTGATACTGACATGGGACAGTAAGAAACTCTCGAGAACTGTTGTCAAGGAAAGACTATAGCATTTGATAGCGAAAACTATTAATGTGACTTAAAAGTATGCACATTTACTGGCACAATAATGCAATGTCTTGCAAATTAAAGTGGTCAAGTCGTATTGCTGGGCTTGGGCAGATCAATGCATGAAGATATAATGAGCTCATGGCAGGAACAAAGGTCTCTAATGCAATCCTTGGTATTTTTGGTCTGTTGTAACCTTTTTATTATGTTCAACTCGATTTGGTTTAACACCGACAAGGGCAGGGCTAAGTATAGGTGAGGGAGGTTCAATTGAATCACCTCTGTCGTAGAATTATATTGTGGAGATAGAACAAAAATGAACCTTTTTCAGTTATCTATAAACTCTTAAATCCCCTTGACATAAGAGAAGATTCTATTGTAGGTATAACTGATAAGAAGGTTTAAAGTTGCATAACACAATCTGGTATTTTATTTGAATTTGCTTGTATAAACTTCTAACTCCGCCATTGCAGGGAAATACTTCAACCTCACTTAATTTCTATGGTTCCTTTTTTCTTTTTTGGTAGGGGCTTACTTTAACCCGCCATTTCCCGTACTTCGTTCATATTCACTTGATCAATACTTTTTTTTAGCTAATTGAAAAAGTACATTTAACTTATATTATCTGTTCAATAAGAAAAAATCGGTGGAATTTGAAAGGAAAATACTACTTTCACCGTTGACTAAAAGCGTTATTTCTATCCCCTAGTGTGTTTGCCTTCCCATCACACTTTGAATGGATCATTTCTTTGTGCAAAGCTTTTCCCCTTGTCTCTGTGCTCACTTTCGTCCTTTTGCTTAGTTAACCGGCTTATCTTCTCGGAATTTATTTTTAGAAGAATTGGAACTTGTAAATATAATTCAAGAGCATACTTGTACAACATGCTTTAGGGTGCATAAACGCTTACACATGCATGTATGGAGGTGTGTGTAGGAATATGTCTTATTAAGTGGATTAACAAACTTAAACGGTCCTTCCTGCTGGCTGGCTGTTGCTATTTTTTTGGAATTTTTGCTATTGTTTGAACATTTTTTTTGGGCGGATTTGCACTTCATATGTGTGTTCTTTAATTTTTGCCTCTGGTATTTTTTTATGAAAATATCCAGGTTTACTTCACAAGGTATAGTCTCTAATATTATTTTTTCTAAAATTAAATTTTTGCCTCGCGCAGCATTAATTATGTAAGAATTAAGTTATGTGACATAGTTTTATAGTATTTTTTTAAATAATGTTGAGTGTTGAAAATTATGTCTTATCCGGCATATTTTGTGTAGATGTTATGATATATATGTTGAAATTAAACGCTAACTATGTCTACCGAAATCTGAAATTATATATTTTTTCATATTATGTTGAGTGTTGACAGTTATGCCTTATTCGGCATAATTTGTGGGTTGTGTATGATACATATGCCGAAGATATAACACTAATTATGCCAAGCGAAATTTTAATTATGCCGCACCAAAAATTAAAAAACTCAAATTTGAAGGGAAAAATTAAAGACCACCCCAAAATAGGTACATTTGTGCGAATGACCTTGTTTGAATGGCCCTGTATAAACTGCTAGAAATGATACTATCGTGCAGAAGAAACACAAGAGCAAGAAAATATATAAAAAGGCACAAGTTGTACCATCCATTCCAAATGATCAGCAGCATAGTAGATTACCATCTGAGAATATTGTTACTAGTATATGATAACATGAGCACCGTCTCCATATCAATCAACACAGTATGAACAGGGGCAATGACTCATATATTTCATATAAATGGTAGGGTATGTTATTCCATGCTACAATATACTAAAAACAAGAACCTGAGTCACCAATACTCCGCCAGTCCCCTTCTCTCTCTCTCTCTCTCTGACATAACTCTCTTGTATTCCTAAACTTATACTACCCTGTTTTGAATTTGGGACATTTTAAGTGTTTTGACATAACTCAATTTCTAAAACGGCTATTAAGAATTCAAATTTACTAGACCGATAAAAGGTATATGAGATGTGTATTACACTAACCTTTTAACTTAGTATTAATAAATAAATAAATAAATCAATTATCACTAATATTACAAGTCAAATAAAATATCTAATACTCCCTGCCCAATCAAATATATATGAGATGGATGGATTAACTCTCTCAATTTCATACATAACGCAGAGTGCATGAGAAACTCCTAAGCTGAACATGCCCCCACTACTAGGGAATATATGTACCCAAAAATATCTGAACAGAATATTATGACTATATATCGATACCTTCTCAAAAGGTCCACAGCTAAAGTTCTGTCTCTGCCATTTAATACTGATTCCTAGTATAAACATCCAACCTAAGAAGCATATAAGTGCAGAGACTAAGGCAGAAGAAGAAAGCGTTGGAACCCCTTACAACTCGTTCTTGAGAGTAATGAAAAGAATTGGTGCGACATGACAAACATATTTAAAGTTATTATAATCATACATGTAGCATATCTATACGAAAATCATATATGTAACACTGGCATAAACAGGTTGTCATTGAGCAACAACAGAAGCAAATATGTTGTCACAAGTATATGTTTCACCTAGATAATGACTTTTTTTAGTATGACAGCATGAGAGGAAGTCATCATCCAATCAATAAGCAAAACAAGAGCCATATGCCTCTCATAATTTTTCTACTTAGTTTACGACTAGTGTCAAAAATACACTATTCTTCTACTCAGTTCGCAACTAGTGTCAACATTAAAGCATCCCAGGCTTCTATCATTTTTGTGGGAGGCACAAAGCTTGACCGAATGATTGCGGTGAGCATGACTTAATCTCAAGTCTTCTAGATCGAAGTGCCTGGAGATATGCCAATAAAAGTTAAAAACCCTGCCATTCTTTAGATTCCATTTTCCACATGAAATGGTCAGAAATTGAATACTAGGCTCTTGATCTTTTCAAAAGAATCCTCCACTCCATGGGCCCTCAAGTTGAAGCCAAATTCATCACCCGCACTAAGGATAATCTACCACCATAAGTCATTCTAATCATTAGCAATTGCAGGCCCTCGTTAGGCACCATGAAAACATTGAATGTATAAAGTATAAACCAAAAACTTCATCTCATCAAGGAAAAAAATTGCATTAATGCTCCCCCCTCCCCAAAAAAAAAAGTAACTACAAACTATGGAAGTTGAACAATCATTTAGCAAAATAATAACTGCGTATAAGGAAAAAATACGAAACAAACAGCAGAAGTCAAGTTCTTATTTAGAAGAGAAGTTTAGAACCACTCTTATCCTTTTGAATGCTAAACTATTGTAATTGCGGCAATGCCAAGATGTGACTGAAAAGCATTTGATGGAGGAGGACCAAGTAAACATGAAAAGTTTTAGGTAATGAGACTCCCAGCCAAAAAATTAGAAAACGAGCAAGAGCTAGTGGTCCGTGAAAACCTAAAATGCTTTCTTCTCTTGAAAAACTATAAATAAACTACTTCAAATACGTTTTAATGTTTACGTGTAACAGAGTCGATATTAAATTTAGTAATTTTCTCTAAACTAAGTACCTTTTTCGTAAAAGTCTAAACTAACTACTTCATGATAATATATATTTCGTAATGTGGTCTAAATACCACAAGTATACGGCATTGCACAGCAGTTTCCCCAACCAAAGTTCCTGGCCATGAGTGTAATTACATGGCACAACAAATCGATGTAGACATTTCATATGAATGCCAGGGAAAACGCATAAGTACCCCAAAGTTATCCCAGGTTTACTGTTAAGACACCTGCATTTTGCAGGGGTTAACTTACACGAAATGAACCCATTAAACAAAAAAATAAAAAATTCTGGCACGCAGTGAACTACACGCGCTGACACGTGCATATTTCACTTCTCCACCACATCATCACTCAGGGTGGTGTTTATTTCACTTCGGAATAGTCCAAGGTTAATAGAACCGTACAAAGTACATGTGTCACAAATGCTCACTCTATTACAATTCATATGGTATTTTTCATATTTTGCAACGTTTCAAAACTTTGATATCATTCTATTTCTCTACAAATTTCAATAAACCGAATCCAGTAAGCTATTTCAAATATCAAATTTTATATTAAACTAAACTTTTCAACTACTACTGTAGCGTTTTCTTCCGCTGTCACTATCTTATATAAGTCACCCATCTTTAAACCCCATGTTTAGACAAATAGCATAAGATGGAGTAACTTTATGATTTCATATACAACGCAATGTGCTTGAGAAACACCTATGTTGAACATGCTACATTGTCAGAAAGACAAGTCCACAAAAATATGCATGTGTATTTGAACAGAATGTTGATCACTGTACTCATGCCTTCTTAAAGCATTCATTGTTTAAGTTCTATAACTGCGATTTAGACTGATTCCTCAGTATAGACATCCATCCTAAGAACCATCCAACTGCGGAGACTAAAGCAGAAAATGAAAGAGTTGCTCACTACTAATTTCTGAGAGTGACAAAACTATTCATTGGTCTCAATGCCATAGAAACTTGAGATGATTTGATAGAGAAATGAATGCCGTGGATATCAACTATAAGGCAAAATCCCTTAAATATTGGTAACAAAATGATACAACCAATAAATACCAATTAAACACCCACACGAAAATGTAGTGTAAAAATCTATTGGTAGGACATATAGCACATTGGCAGATTATTCACAAGTAACCAACCTTGAAAATATATTGACCTTCAGTCTGTCGTGAACACGACTGCAAATGATTCACACATCTATCACAATGCATATGGTGATGTTCTAGAAGCCATATTAGCAACTTGAGCCTGCATCTGAGCAGCCCTAACCTTCGATGCTGTAGCGCGTTGAAAGAATTGCTCGCGCGACAATAACCTTACGTTCCTCAAGTACTGATCAAACGGTATTGCCCCGCCTTGTATAGCTTTATCCAAGGAATAAATCACATCATCTAACGCCAAATCTGATGCCGTGCAATCTAACATCTGCTTGGAAAGATTATCACAGGGCTCAAACACCATATCAACAACCACATTCCCTAAATTAGTCAATTTCCCTTCGTTGTCCCTCAACCATCCCTCTAACACATCACTATTCATTAAAACCATCTGCAATTGCTGCTCTAATCCTTCTTTCTCATCCTGCATTTCCTTTAACCCTTGTTTCAATTGCTCTTCCCGTTGCTTCAACACTCCTTGAGCATTAAACAACCCTTCCATATCTGTTTCCCGTGCTTCCCTCAACCCTATTATATCCCTATGCAAGCTACCAACTAGCTTATCTATCGCGTTCCTCTTATAAACCTCTGACGGATCCTCCATTATCACCGTACCACCACCACCACTCCCATAAGGAGACTGCAGAAATGCCCGTGGAGGTATCGCGGGTCGGATCATCCCCGATGACCCGATCGCCAAATTCGGATTCGAAAAACTCGTACTGGGCGGAGGATGAGGGCTAGGGTTAGGTTTAGGGTTTGACGGGCGTTTCGCGTAAAGTGGTGGGTCCCTACCAAAGAAATGACTCAAATTTCTCCCCAATTCAACGAGATTCGAACTCGGATATATCCAATTTTGAAGATAAGGAATAGCAACAATACCAGATGGATTAACAAAGGAGTGTGGACGTTTAATAACCATATCATGGGTCGGGTTAACAAATACTAAAGGGGGATGACGTGGATAAGTTTCCATTAACCAAATAATAACAGGAATATTATAAGTAACATCTTGATATACCATAGGGACAGTACCTTCAGCTTGTAATAGATTTACAGTTGTGCCATCGTTATGAGTAAACGTTGCCGTTTTAGGTTGAAGTGAAGGGTAATTACCGATTAATGAAAGGAGGTGTTGACGGATTAACCATTTGACATCTTCGGTGTAAGGAAGTGCTGATGGGCCGCGTTGGGAGAGAAGGCTGCTGAAGAATTGTGAAGTGTATTGGGTGGAATTTGGAGGCATCATTGGGGGATCTGTTGGGTTGGGGGGACTCAAGAGACAAGATGAGCAAAGGAACCGCCTACAGAGGTGGCATATATTTGACTTGATTTTCTTTTTTTACAAACATATTTGACTTGATTCAAATTTCTTTCGTAAATAACTTCTCTATCTCACGAGGAAGAGTAATAAATATGAGCTAATGTCTCTAGGCCGACCCAACTCAACTCGTAATTTAATAAGGTTGAGCTTGAATTTTTAAATTCTATTTAAAAACAAGACTTTTTAACCCCGCTCGAATAAGTTCGTTAGTCCATGGGCTTAAGTGCGTTCATTGGGCCAGCCCATGGGCCAAATAAAAAAATTGATTAAAATTTAAAAAAATAGAAAGAAAGCGAAGATGTTAATAGAATCTTGTCATAAGCAGATTCATATGTGCTTGAAGAAAATAATGTGTTGGAGTTGGATACGTCATAAGTGTCATGAAAGTTTTTTTTGAAGAGTTTTTTTACTTTAATGGATGAAATATTGTTATTTATTTTTGTGTTTTATTGAGATCTATCAAAACAAAGCTAGATTAATATCCTTATTTAACTAGTTGTATTACTATTCATTAACTGTTTAGTTTGCTTATTAATATCTTTATTGGTTCAAGTGATATAAACTTTTGTCCTACAAAATCATTTTCTTGTGCAATGTACCCAAAATATTTACATAGAATGATAGAGATTTTATATCAAAGTCATACAATCAAATCTTTACTTGAAGTAAAACTTAATAAGCGTTATTAGAATCATTTTATTTGTAGATTTGAGACTTGGTTAGCAAGTAGTAACACGATGTAATATTATTTTGTAAATATTTATATTAATATTTTTAAATTTAAATTAAAAAATTATAAAAATATTTTTTTTAAAAGATGCGCTGGCTAGGCCCGCAGCCCACGTAGTAATGGATTGGGCTTGTTATTTTAAGGTCCATCAAAATGGTGGGCCAGTCCGACCTGACCCATCAAATTTCAAAGCCCGTGTGGCCTAGCCCGGATGGGTTGGACCAGTCCGTTTTGACAGTTTATCATGAGGTAAGGATAAGATCTACATACACTATTCTTCTCCGACTCTACTTTATAAAATTATACAGGGTAAGTTATTGTTGTTGTTGATCTATGTTATGCTCCTATTAAACACATAAAACATGATAAATTATTTATATTCGACACTTTTGACTTGATTTTTTTTTTAAAACCTTTTTACGCTATTCTCAAGTGCTCATTACGAAGATAATTTAACTACTTAAAATATGTCACTTTTCTTAATTAGACGCATTAACCTCAAATCTCAAATATGTTTTAATTGAGTCTGATGAGTATAATTAGGAGGTGACATATATATGTAGTTAACTTATCTAGGCGCTTGAGGACTTGCACAAAGCTTTTCTAAAATTTGAGCCAAAAATGTTTGATAAGAACAATTTATCATGTGCCCTCAGGTGCTAAATTGAAACATATTGAAGTTCGAGTTTTTAAATAAATTTTTCTGATAATTTTAAGTGTTTGTTGATGTATTTAATCTAAAAATGGTTACTTCTTTCCGATATTATTTTAGCACTCATGGTGTTCGAATCAGTTTGCGTTCACTTCAACTAATAAACTACGATATTATTAGATAGTTATATCAAATTAAATTTATGTAAAGTATATATCTTTTCTTTTATAATTGTAGTTTCCGAGGTAGACATCAGCATAAGTATTAAATAACTCTATCTCGGGAAAAACAAAATTATCTAGTGGATAATTTTATTAAGAGAAAAATCACCTAGCAAAAAATTTCTATCATAAAAAGAATAATTTAATAGTTTTAATATATTAAAATTTGAATATTTTAAGAACTCATGATTCTCGACTCACTTTATTAATTCCTGAATTATGAGAATAAGTCTTCCCCGCTCAACGAAAGGAAAAGAAAAGGAATAAAGCATGATGTCTTCTCAAGAGTTCCTCAATAAATCTTCAATCTTGAAAGAGTTCCTCAATAAACTTTATCAACTCATAAACTAAACTTTTTATGAAGCTAATTTTTTATTCTCCCATGCATTTTACAAAGTTCAGTTTTTAGCCCGTTTTTATTTATTTTGGTGATGAATATTTTGGCACGGCAAATTCAAGATGAGATATCATGATGTATATTATTTTCGGATGACATAGTTTTGATTGAGGAGACTAACGGCGGAATTAACGTTAAGCTGGAGGTTTGGAGACAAATCCTGAAATCTAAAAGGTTCACGTTGAGCAGAACCAAGACGGAATACTTGGAGTACAAGTTCAGGGAAGTAGAACATGAGGTTGGCGTGGAAATGAGACTTGATACCAGATCATTCAAAAGAGAGAGGGTTTCAAATACTTTGTCTATTATCCAAGAAAATTGAGAGATTAACGAAGATGTCACACATCACATTAGGTGCAGAGTGGATGAAATGGAGGCTTGCATCTGAAGTCTTGTGTGATAAGAAAGTGTCACCAAAATTTAAAGGTCTATAAAGTGGTGGTTAAACCAACTATGTTGTATGGGGTGGAGTGTTGGCCAGTCAAGTACTCTCCCGTTCAGAAGATGAAGGTGGTGGAAATGAGGACAAAATGAGTTAAGTGAGGCTGCAATGGTTCGGACATGTGAAGAGGAGATACACGCATGCCCAGTGCGGAGGTGTCAGAGGTTGGCTATGGATGACTTCAGAAGAGGTAGAGGTAGGCCGAAGAAGTATTGGGAGAGGTGATTAGACAGGACATGGTGCAGTTTCAGCTCACCGTGGACATAACCTTAGATAGGGGGTTATGGAGGTCACGAACCAGGGTAGAAGGCTAGTAGGTAGTTGCGCGTTTTCACGCCTAGTAGTACTCTTGTAGTTTCTTGTCCTTTGATTTCTATTAGTATATGTTATTTTTTGTATTTCGATTGTAGTATGATTGTGTGGTAGTTACACTATTGTTCTTTTTTTAGATTGTTGTATAATGTTTTATCTAGTATTTTTTCCGAATTGTTTTGATTTACTTTTCTTCAAACTGATAGTCTATCGGAGACAACCTCTCTACCTTCTCAGATAGGGATAACATCTGCATACACTTTATCCTTCTGAGATCTCACTTTGTGAAATTACACTGAATATATTCTTGTTGTCGTTGCATTTTACAAAGTTAAATCCAATTTTTAAAATAAAATAAATAGAAAATAGTTGATTAAACAATGAAAAAAAAAATGAACTATATTCCTTAATGGAGGATAGAACGATTTAGTTACAAAAGTTCAATTCGAAAGCTCAAGTAACTAGGGGTTACTGGCACTCCCGATCCACCCATTATTGATAAATTCTAAGTTTAGTCTTTTTAATATTTAACAGAGCACATTTATGATTTAACTTTGAATTCTTAAATTATGCACTTTTAATTTCTTTTGCTAGTGAGTATTCACAAATTCTCATAATTTTATGTTGGACATCACTAATAATGGTCTTTTGAATTTCATCTCTTACAAAATTTCCACCATTTAATTCCTCGTGGTATATTAAACTTGTATTATTCCTCCATATATTTAAGGTACCGTGCCATACAAATAAAGATAATCCAAATATAATATACTTCCTACCTAAAAGGGGCCAAAAGCACACATCTCAACTGATTAAAGATTATATGTATAAGGGCATACATCAACAAGAAAACATCAGGATTTACCAATAACTAATAGACCAAAAATGTTATTATCCCAATAACTAAACGTTTTCTAGATCTAATCAAGGATCTATAAAATAACTAGATTGGGGTGATAAATTGTGTCCAGAAAACGAAAGAAATCATACACTCATTCTCTTTTTTTTTTTTTTTGTCAAATATACATTAGATTCAACAAGATCTTGTTCAATTTAAGTGATTGTTGTAGCAAAACAGAAAGGTCCAAGAATTTTAATCAATCAAGAGATCATTTAGATTCCGCAATAAAGAGGATGAGGATACAGATAACAGAATACTAATGAAATAGATATTCAGTCACCAAACGAATACAAAAAGAGGACAGAGGCCCTGGAGCAGTGCACAAATAAGCAAAAGTATTAGTAAATTTCCTACAGGATATTCTGTCTCACATCTATAAACAAAATTTTGATGCAAACATCATAATCAAAGCATATAGATCCGCGATACAGTGTCTTGTATCAGCCAGTCAAATCCTCAAATAGACCTTGTCCGATGTATGCACTACATCCCATGATTCTCCTGTGTCTTGTATCAGCCAGTCAAATCCTCAAATAGACCTCGTCGGATGTATGCACTACATCCCATGATTCTCTTGTGTGAACTTTTGTCGACCGCCTCCAGATTAAGCACCTAAATCAGAAGAATTTGAAGAGGATGACTATCTCACAAAAATCTAGAGCTAAATTTTAGATGGTTGATATTAAATTGGGTTTTAAAAGCCTGTCCATATTATAAAAGAAAATGTTCTATGTCAGAAGAACATTCATATAGTGCTTTATGCTCTGAACTCGTGTCTCTCATAGTCAAAGGCCATGATTTATGATTGTCATTCTTCAGTTGCATTACAGATGTGTTGCCACAAACAAGATATAGCAAACTGTTAATCAGTTCAGAATTTCTACTATTAAGAATTTTACTTCAGTTAGTGAAATATAGTTTAACTTCAGCGAAAAGAATTTCACCTCACTGTTCATCACCATAATTAAAGGTAGAACAGGCAGCTTCCTTACTTTTGCTACTATATCTTCTGAAGAAAGAGCACTTTGGATGTATCGTGATTTGCAACAATAATAATGATGCTCCTGATAGCCTCTGACAAGTAGACAAGAAAAGAGTCAAGGACACTGAACATATGCAGACTGTAAAATCATTTTCAACAGTAAATCTCAACTTTGCACACTTCTTATTTGAACAATATTAGTATGGATACAAAATCTCATCAAGAAATGAAATCTCATCTTTATGAAAATAATTGTAATCAATATGTTCAGCACTAATCAAGTGACAGGTTAAAGGAGGTGTTTGAAACATTGAATAACTTCTCAAGAGAAAATAAAAGGGAAACAAAGTACTAGCAGACCAACTAAAAATGTCAGCTTTAAAGCACATGATCTGCAAATCCAATAAAGGACCAACATCAAGCAAGAAACATTTCAACAGTACTTGTTAACATGAAGATCTAAGGATGGATATTTAGGCATTATATTTTGAAGGTATTGATTGCTTAATGCTAAGGGCAACGACATGATGAATCATGTTAAGTGAATTAGCACTAGTAAATGTGTACAGGTTGTACCGAAAAATGCAAGAATAACTGCAATAGGTTGCAATCAGTTCATTTTCATGGCCAAAAATTAAAGTTCACAGAAAACATCTATTACTAGTGCGATTATTTGGCTGTGGCAAAATAAGCCACAACTCAGTTATATGTCAAAGAGAGGAGGTACCATTTATATCAACCAAGGGATAGTCCCATCACATATGTTACTTTGGGCTTTCCCTAGGGAAATGCTACATAAAGTTGCAAGCACTAGGCAACAAAATGGATCTTGAAGAAAATATGAGTCAAAAAAAACAAGGGAATGAGTTTTCAGATAATCAACTCTCAACCAGTCCTTGTTAATTATTATTTACTTTTAAAAAAAACAAGTAAATGCCTGCAAAAGACTATCTGAAAACTCATCCCTTTCTTGACTCATATTTGCACTAATGTATGAAATGGCGTAGATTTGCCGCATGGAACATAATGTGTTGTGTGTACCCTCTCCTCTGCCCATTCTGTATCATTACTTATAAAAGTACGCCATCAAACAAGTTTAAGGAATAATAGTTAGCATCCTTACTTTGACACAAAAGTTGTTTGTTAATACTGCATGAGTCGTCTCCCTCTTCCTCTGCCTCTTCCTCTCCCTCTCCCTCTCCCCCGGCCTCGGGAACCCGATCCCTGAAAACCTGATCTCTCAGGCTTCAGTTTCAAGGACTGGATCCCTCTTCTCCTTTCAGTTCGTGTTTCCTTCTCTCCTTCATCTTCTACATACTTCGCTGAGCTTCTGGAAATAAAGGAAACTTCTCTTGAACCTCCGGGCCCCACCTTGATATTGTTCATATCACGAGAAGCTCGGTCATTTGACAAAGCTGCAGCCCTTTCACCCAGTGGAAGAGCATCTTCCTTTGTAAGTGAAACATGGTTCCTGAATGCTTCTGCATGCCTCTCATCCTTGACTTCATACATTCTGAAATTTTTAAAGGATAGTGAGACATATAGCTATATTACTTCTTTACAGTGGTAATAAAAGGTTCCAGGATACAGTCTGGTCTCATAAGAAAATCCATTTCATATTACTATTGGAATCCTCGGAAGAAAAAAAAAGATACGTGAAATCCACTTGATATGCACAATTTGTATAAACCCATGCAAAAACTTTTCTATGTGAGAAACACCAGAGGTTAAATATGCTGATTATCATGAGTCAACTGCTATTTCTTGAACTTCACTTGTAGCATGATGCATAACTTGTAGTCTAAACATGGCATGAATTAGGAGGGCATTCTTTGACTTCTTACCTCGGAACTTTGGACTTCTTTCTAGAACTTTTTTCATTTACTTGTTCATCTTCTGATGATTGTGTTGCTACAGACGCATCAGAATCACTAGGCTCCTCACCGCCCATCACAGGCTCAAAATGTTCCTCCACTAAAGATGGTTGCTTTAAGGAAGGCATAGGGTGCAATGCCCGATACTCGTGAGAATTTTCATCAATTTCAAAGTCCTGTAGAAAAACCAAAATACATCAAAAAGTTGAAGGGTGTTGGAATCTGGCAGAAACTCTTTTTAAAAGAATGTAATTGTTTTATTAGAAGAGAAGTATGTAAATATAAAAGCAATTGCTTAAAAATATATTTATCTGGGACTCCTAAAAAGTACTGCAGATAAATTAAAGAAACACATTCTTCTTGTTGAGAATGATTGATCATCATTCCAAGAAATTATTCTGATGATATGATTAAGTTTTAGCCAAATTATTCTGATGATATTCTGGACTGGTTCTTAAACATCAGGAAATGAATATGATTCTTAGTAAAGAATTTGTATACCCCAATTTCAAACATCCTCTTGAAACGGTCATCTTTCATAATGTCACTGGTCAGTCCTTTCTTTTTCTTTGATGTCTTCTTCGCATCAACGCCATCAACATCCTCCTTTATATTCTCAGCTTCTTCATTCTCAAGAATTTGCGTAACCAGGGAACGATTAACTTTAGGTAACTTCCTCTTAATCTGCAAAAGGATACAGAATGTAAGATAGATATTCTGAAAAAAAGTAGAAATTTTCTTTTAAAAGAGACATACATGTAGAGTTCTAGTTAAGTAAGAAACCTGTCTACACCTTTTCATTCAGTTCAATAAGCACACAACTTTGATTGCAGCGAAACAGTAAAAGTAAATGTCACAACAAGAGCCATGAGCAGAAACTACTACTGATATACTTGCCTTATTGACAGACATGTAACAGCCGTCTGATTTTGAATCTTTAATAATATGAAGCACAAAGGATAATCTTTCTAATCTTCTGCTAACACAATATTCAAGAGTAAAGCTCAAAATTCTAACATGAAACTGTATTCTTACAAATTTGTTGTAATCTGTAGTTACCCAAAGGCCAAATAATAAATTGAAATGACGGGACAAGAAACATGTTTCGGTTGATGCTAGTGCAAAAAGATATGGGACAAGTGTACACTTGCAAAAAAGTCAATCCCAGACATTATGAAACTAACCGTGATGCGACCATCACGCTCTTTTTCAAATTTTTCCTTCTTCCGCTGCTCTATATACTCATCATAAGCAAATGGATTTGACAACGCTTGTGCCTGGAAGAGCAAAGCATCAGCATGCATGTAAGTTCAATCACAAGGCAATCATTTAAAGTTAGTAGACAAAATTATTCTGATTATCACCTTTTTATACAGCCGATAATCAATGAAGTAACCATGCATATAAGCTCTTAGAAGGTTGGTTCCAATCAAATTGGTCAAATTCAACTTTTCCAGATCTTCCTTTGTCAAAAATTTATAATCATCATAAATAGTTGTTTGGGGTTGCTCCTCAAGCTCTTCCTGCAAATACATATCAAATTAGAATCACCATCTTCTCTGCCATGAGAAGGTAACAAAACAAGGAGCACAATCACACCGTCAGGTTTTCAAGGTAAGAGCACCACTTGGGCGCAGGTCCCAGAGAAGGTATGAAATATGAAGGTATTTGACTGGAGTCAAGAGCCAACAATATCAATCCACTGCCAGTGAATGCACACAAATCGTTGATTCTCCCACCCGTCGGTTCAATGCTTGTCATGCCTTCTCCCTGTAAGAGTTTTCAGGACCAAAAGTGAAACTTAGACTAAACTAAGTTGAGAAACATAAGCAATTATTCTGGGTGATGTATATTCAGTGTTCCACCGCCTCATACGTGAACATTATTGTCAGACTATTGCAGATAATTACAAATATTTATTGTATGATATCCTGACGCAAGTCAAAAGGGGCACAAAAACAGATAACCCAGATTTCATGGTGCAAAAGGTTGCTATTCAACATACTTTGTGTCGTTGTCATGATGTAAACCTGTTGTTTCTCGAAATAATAACCACCATAATATATATTAAATGTAGCTTCTTTTAATTGTGATGATACACCTAAGAGATCTAACTTATATCTTCACTATTTTCCCAGCATAAATGTTCTATTATCAGCGACTTCTCAAGTTACATAGCACTTAAACATCCCTAGGTCATTAATCTGTCAAAAGATCATATCAACCCAATTCATAGCTTAGATCTAAAAAAATATGAGCTCTAAAGACCGCTTCAAACTTCTAGTGCATCAAAGGAGGGCCATTTGGCCCCAAGAAGAACAAAATCACGTCAAGAGAACAATGTCCTCTCAGTATAAGTAGGACCACTTAAGGGAAACTTGGAAGTTTGACAGATTTTGCAGATTAGAACAACTGAAAATAATCAATCTGCTAAATAATATAACAACAAACATTTTTCATAAAAAGAATTTCAGCCTTTGTCATATCATTCCCGTTTTCTTTCTTTCCCTTTACACTTTCCTCCCTTTCCTTTTTCCCTATATCTGCAAGACACCCTTGTACCTGAATATTAACCTTATACACAGACCAGCAAAAGTACCTCTTCATTCCTTTGCTGAATCAATTCATTAATAACTTCACACAGCAAAAAATAGCAGAAAAACAGAGGCCAAAATATCAACCACCGAGCACTGTACTCTATTGTTCAAACATATAAATATAATAAACTGAAATGATCTTCTCCCAATAACAAATTACTAATTTAAATGACAAATATCATTAAAGCGGATCAAAGACTTGCATACCGTCTCAGGGTCCCAAATCCTAACAATGTGACTGTCAGCAGTTATTAACTTTGTTCGTTCAGTGTTTAGCGTTTTATGCCACTTGATGTTCAGTATCGGGCTCCCATACCTATATATTGTCACAATGCATAAGCAATAGAGAACAAGAATCACTTTAAATGGTAAAGTTGGCCAAACTAACTTACATATGATCCTTTATCCGCATAGGTTGAGAAGATCGCAAATCATAAATCAGAACCTGCACATTACAAGATATTTTTAAACATCTTGATCACAGAAGACACAACTACAAGTACGCCTCAGTTCCAAACAAGTTGGGGCGGTTATATAAATCCTCAATTACCACGGTTCTCCATTTAAAATCATTTCAAGACCAATAAAAATAAA
Organism: Anisodus acutangulus; assembly: GCA_029783415.1. NCBI lineage: Eukaryota > Viridiplantae > Streptophyta > Magnoliopsida > Solanales > Solanaceae > Anisodus > Anisodus acutangulus. The sequence goes on from CM056490.1 coordinate 52,281,181, forward strand.
ACCTTTGCAGAAACCTCCGCAATGCAAATATATGCTTGCTAACAAAGATAACTGTTTTTCACTCAAAGATAATACTTCTGTTCTTCAATAACTACTGTTTGATGCCTTCAAATGACAAGATATTTGTCACCAAAAAGTCCAGTTTCCTTTTAGCCAACTTGATTGATGATGACCAAGCAAGACTCTTGTTGGATGGGCTTAAGTAAAACCATAACTTACTTTTTGTTTTCTATTCTCTGTTTCTACGTGAATCAAAAGATAGAACAGAAATTTTAGAAACCACTCTCTAAATTTCCCTTCCCGCGGTGTAACAACTCTTCAAGGTAATAGTGTCTTATACTTCAAAAAACACCAATAAGCCAACTATTGGGCATCCCATAGCTAATATTGTGACACCTCTTTTTGGTAAGTTGTCGAGGACAATCCCTTAAATTTACTATCACGAGAAAGAACATCTGCAAAAAATTTCACATTGAAGATGCAATCCTTTTAAGTATGATACATTTTTTATTCACACGTGGTAATTTTAAGGTAGTCATATATCAAGATTGTCTAAAGTACTCTTTCCTACTTAGCTTCATGTCAATTTTCGTACTACATGGGTTAAAATATACTCTTCATACTACAAAAGTTGCATGTTGTACAAGTCATCTTAATTTCCAACTTGGTGATGCTAATACGTTAGGACAAATAAAGAATTTTCATAATCAAAATGTGGGTAAATTTTCCACCTCCTAATATTTATTAATAACTAAAAAGTTTACTTTATATAGTTTAAAGTAAAATAACAAAAAGACAACTCCCAAAATGATAATCAAAAATGATTTTTCCAACCAAAACATGAAACACAACATTCACCATAATCATCACAAAGTTCGTCAAATCCTCTTTAAACTGCATTTCCTTCTATTATACCTTTCCATCACTACTTCCAACAGCCATGAGGTAACCTCCATCTCCCTCGAACTCTATCGCAGTAATCTCCTGTAATATATGCATATCATTAGCAATCACTGAAAAAGCTGTTTTTTCAACTACGAAAGCAGAAAACTACCTGGTCTCCATCCCCAGCAGGTGCAACAGCATTTATTCTGCCAACTGAAGATCTTGCTCTCATGTCAAAGCATTCAAGAGCACCATCCTCCCCTCCACAAGCAACTAATCCATGGACCTTGCTAAAGAGCAGAAGAAAAGACACCAAAAGATTACAGAAGAAACAGCTAGACTGAAGGCATAGCAAAGCTAAAAAGGCCAAAAAGAAAGGAAAAATGGATTTAAAAACACCAGTAAGGTAAGCCAAGTAAAATCAGCTTCTAACCTCCGCGAAACCACATTAAGTGCTGGGGATCGTGTGCTCAGTGAGGAAAGGAAGCGTCCCTGTTAATCGAATACGATAACCTCAGAAAACCATACAAGCAAAACATCAAAGCTACACATTGAAGAAAGCAAGAGGCAAGAGAAAAACCTGCTCCAAATTTATTCTGTAGAGATCCGGTGATGAGGCCGCACAAAGCAAATCACAAGACCAGCAATCATATACGATATCCCTTCCCATCCTAAATAAACAGGAGAACATATAAGTGATCTTAAGCTTGCATTTACAGATGATAAAGTTCATACAGAAAGCAAGTAACAGTAAATTTCAGAACAGAGAGGAAAGGGCCATGAAATGCCTACTGCAATGCACTAGAGGAGTTAGGACTCTGATATATCACCAACAGGAGTAAACTTTTTGCTTTTTTTATCAGTAAAAAGATTTCTACTGATAGTAACACCAGGAATAAGCTTTCTTCCAAAACCCGGCAGTATAAATGAGGAGTTTCAGGATTAACTGAATTTCTCTGAAGGGATGCAATATTTTATGGCTTTAAATCACTGGAGACCTTTCTTTCTTCGGTAGAATTATTACAGATACATTGATAGATTATATTTATTCTCTGATTCAGTCCAGTGGTATCTAAGATTGCAAGTGGGACAAGTTTAGCTGTTGAATAGCATATCTAGAACACTAGAGGGTTCAGCAAGCTTGATAATAGCTATGCATCGACTCCTAATTCAACCTGTTTCCATCGTGCAAGTGTAAGTATGCCAGAGGAAACAAATAGTCCTTCTGGAAGCTCAATCTTTTGTTGATATTCTTGATAGTTACCATACATTGTTTTCTAAATCTTGCATTTTGTCAGCATAGTAAAACGCAGACAGCATATGGATCAGCACATAAGGAGAAAGCAAATGTAAGTGTGACCTTGGAATCCGCAAATTGTAGTGACTTCCATATTTCGCATGGAGGCAAACAGAACGATCAGCACAAAGAAATGCTATTTTTGAGTAGTCATCACCCAAGACCTACAAAAGATATCAAACATGAAAATATATATCAGTATAGATTTCCCACACTAATTAGAGAAGAAATATACAACAGAATGTCTTTCTGGCCTCTAAAAAGAAAAAACAAAACAAGGAACAAGCAGAAACATGTACTATCGGAGTACAAAAAAAATAGAGCATAAGCACTGCTCAAAAAAAGATGTAATACTAATAAAAATCAATTTTGTTATTTTGAGTGGTGTAGGAAGTGTGCAGCCTCAAAGAGAAAGAGCAGGAAAGCAGTCAGTACTTCAAAGTTAACAATCTCTGACACCAAATGCCTTTCAAACTTCAATGACAGCTCCCGCAGCTCATACACTTTAACTTGTGGTGGGTAAATACCTGAAAAATTAATGTTATCGTCAACTGATGCAAAATAGAGGAAATACCAGGCAGATAAAAGAATCTACTCATCTAATACATGTTCACAAGGAGTCTTTTAGTTTATTAGAGAATTGTATGCCAGTAGAAAACGTAGAGAAAATCTGGCATCAAAGAACCCATATTATTAAATGAGACAGGCCTAAATGGAGCTATAATTGACCCTATCTTGGGATCAAGGCATAATTGTTGTTGTTGTACTCATCTAATACATGTCTCAGAATAATAGAGGCGCAGAACAATGGAACAACAGTAACTGTTTACTTCCCCTGTAGGATTTTTTATATAAGAAAGTTATTTGTTCAGGTTAAACATGAATTAAGTCTTGACCAACACAGGAAATAAGATGACTCTCAATGCTTCGTTCAACAACCAATTAAATGAACCAATATATTTATACTCCAACCTGCTCTAAATCTAAAAACAATAGTCACATATTGAACTTACATTGAAATAACTGCATTTATACAATACAGAAGGATAAACATGCATGAATATCACGTTCAATAGTAACACTGTATAGTGGCGCTTTTATTTTGTAACTCAGAAGTAGTTACTTCTGAATAACCTAGGAAAAGAACATTTAACAAAAGAATAATATTTTAAGGAAACAAAGGTCAATTGATGATATAAAAGAAAGGAATGACGTCTCAATATGCAGAAAATCACCTGAGGCGATGAGATACTCCCCGTCAGGAGTCACTTTAATTCTTGTTGTTGCAGTTTCAAATCTCAAATCTTGAATCAGATCCACTCTTGTCATATAACCTGCCAAAAGAGAGAAAAATATCTTTTATAACATAGCCATAATATCCTACAATACCAAATATGTATAAATGGAGCCACATGGATCTAGGATTCATATAGCCGGCCCGAATCACACGAGCTATGCAATTGGATTTTACCCATCCCATTCATTAATATAGAGGAACTCCTTAAAAATGTTCATCAACAAAATAATATTGGTCTAATTTCAGAAATTCTTTTTTACCACAGAAACTAGAACCTTGACATTTTTTAACATGTTGATACAACGTGATTTTACCAAATATTAACATCAAATTAAATCTACATTTGCATACCCGTTCGAAAGAAAAACAAGGAAGTAAAAGGTAAATGTTGAATGTGTGACCATCTAATCTAATCTAAAAACTTAAGTTGTCAGAGAGAGCACACTTTATTATATTATCAACACGCCCCCATGTTCAGGCCTGAATCTTTTTCATGGGTGAAGCACGTTCGAAATTCGTTTTATATTGGTGGCTATGAGACTCGAACCCATAACATGTGCCTGCTCTGATATCATATTGAAGTGTGTACCCTCTCACCTACAATCTTAAGTTGTTACAGAGAGCACATTTTCATTAGTTTAAGTATATTCTCAAAAGAAAAAAGTCAATCATCACATACGACCATATGATATAACACCAAGTATCAAAAAACCATTCATATAGTTACTAACCAATTGAAAACACAATCTTGGTTCACTATCAGAGTTTCTTCTTTTTACTTCAAAGATTGAAACTTTCCTTTTCCGGACATAATGATGCTGCTATATTTTACCAAATTTTATCCCAAAAGAAAACAGATAAGTGAAAACAGGAGGGTAATGCATACCTGGATCTTTACGAAGGGCTCTTTGCTTCTTAGGAGGAAGCCATGTAGCCACAGAACGGTGTTGTCCAGCGACAGTATACATCTTCACTCCATTTATGGCAGTGGACTTCAAGTTCCCCCCTTGGTACGCCATTGTAATTCAATTGACAGACGAAGTAATGCCCTTTTTCTAGAAGTGATAAATCCGTGTCAGAGACAGTGATGGGGCACCCACAGTGGCAGAGCCAGGAATTCAAACAAGGGGATTCAAAAATAAAATTCTTATGCTAAGGGGATTCAAAAATAAAATTCTTATGCTAAGGGGATTCAACAACATATATATATGTTGACCCCCTTGCTCCCCTCTGCCTCCGCCCTTGGGTACCCATAACTCAAGAGGTAGATCTTAGTCATTTAGATTATCAAAAAAAATGATTTTTACTTATTAAAAAATAGGATTGTTATCGAAACTTTCAGCAATTACAATAGGAATCAAATAAGAACATACATTAGCTCGTAAAACAGCCAGTAAGAATATGTCAGAGACAATTGCTAAGCTTGGATTTTAAACAAGTGAGTTAATATATAAAAAGGTGCTAATTCAACTATATATTCTTGTATATTTGCCAAAAGAACAACGTTTTGATTTCCACCTAATACTCCCTTTGTCCCCATTTATATGACACGTTTCGCTTTCCGAGAGTCAAACAAGAAAAAAAATTACTGTGATTAATATGTTCTTTAAATATTTTAAATTGTGAATTAGCTGTCAAAATAGAGAAGTTTGACCTCTTGAAACCCGAACTGTATCATATAAACTGGGACGGAGGGAGTAGAAATTAATTTAGGTTCAAACAACCTCCTTTATATCTTTTTATGAAAAAAAAGGTTAAACTGACGCCGTTTGGCAAACTTCACCTTAAGTGAATTACTTAAGTTCAAGTGGCATCATTTTTTTGGTCTTTTCTTACTAATATTGCATTAAGTGGAGCTCATTAAAATAAGAATTGAAAAAGTTAAGGAGAATACTCATGTTGCAGTAGAAACCTATGCTACCGGAAACTTACGGAGGGTTACCGGACGCCGGTAGGTGGTGGCAGCCAGCAGAGGCGGTGGCTGTCTGGCGGAGGTGGCAAGAGTATTACCGCCAGAAATTTCCAAAGCTTTCGGCTGAGTTGGGAAAGGGTTTTGGGAGAGGAATAAATTAGTAGATAAAATGACAAAAATGCTCCTTATGTTAGGGGTAAGTCTAAAATAGTCCTAATATATTTTTGGACAGTTTTGATAGTTTTTAAATTGAGCACTTTAATTTTCGTCAAATACTAGTGAATATATCCGCGCGAAATAAATGATAATAGTATATCTACGAAATGAACAACAAACCAATAGTGAATATAAATCTATACTTTCCTTATAAACGAAACACATTTTGAGTTAATTCAAAAGTTAAAAGTTATTTAGAACATATATTTATATAATATATAGTAGTAATAATAATAATTAATGAATGTGAACATATGTGATTGTCCAAAGGAATAAGTCTCATGTATATATATACTTGGTCAAGGTCAGTATGTACACTTTGCCAAGGCCATTGACGCACTTACTTGTTCAAAGCCATAGTTTGTCCATTAATCGCTGGGCCAAGGCCCCACACGTACAAAGATATAAACATATGTTTCAGATGCAGAACATGGGGTACTTATAACTTTACTTCTCTTGTTCATTTCAGTTATCAGTTTCAGTATTAGTTACCTGTTTATTTATTTGGGATGCCTTTTCCCGAGCACCCCACTTACAGTTCTTTCTTTCAGTTGCTTTACATACCATTATAATTCAAATGTGATGACGTTCCTTTTACTTGGGGCGTGCATCTCGCGATGCAGGTAACGATTTACAGGATGACACATCTTCTCGCTAGAATCTCTGATATCAACTGAGTTGACGAGCCCTAGTCTTTCGGAGCCTTATCATTTATTTTGCAGTCTTCATAGTTTATTACAGACAATCAGATATGTCGGGGGCTTTGTCCCGACAAACATCTAGCATCTCATTACTCTTCAGAGGCTTTAGAGACTAGAGTAGTAGTTAGATAGAGTTCATTAGATTTTCATGTTTGTCGTGTTGACATTTTTACTATGTTCAGACTTATTCAGTATTTTTCTCACTCAATGATTATTCAGTCCGACTTTTTGTACATTATCATGTGCTAATTTAATTCCTCTTTCAGTATGTTTTGATATCACATGTTAATTTAACCAGCCAGCTGGTTCGCTCAATCATATGCAGTCAGGCACTGAGTGTCGTATTAAGTCCAGACCATGATTCGGGACGTGACATTTAATTTATCTCCAAACACAAGGAATATTTTTTGTCATTTGTTTAAATTAGTATTATACTAAATGAAAAAAGTAAAGAAAAAGATATAATATTTAGAGGAATAGGAAAAATGTAATTAGAGCAAATGGTGGGATGAATGGACTTCTCTACCCTCAAATATATACTAGAGTTATAACATTTTTTTTGTGGGGAGCATAGCTCTTTTAAATGGACCTACACACTAAAAAAATGGAATGGTTCTATTAGTATATTTCTGAATAACGAATGGTTAAAACGGCTATATATATTCCCTTGTTTTGATTTGAGTATCATATTTATCCCTTTTAATCATTTTTTATAAAGAATTTCTACATTTAGTCGATCTTTAATTCCAACATTCTTATTTTACCACTACTGACATTCTCATTGAGTGATATGACACTTTTAAAATCTTGACATTCAAAAGGTATTTTTTATCATGCCATGCACATTTATATTTAAGACCGGAAGCTTTAAATATCTTATTTGCATTCTTACATTGTGTGTTAAATCAATCTTAAACACATAAAATTAAACGAACAAAAATAATACAGTATACTATTTCTTTATCCACACAAAAATTACATAGTTTCAATCGAGATCTCTTGATGCTTGTGCATTCCCTCATTCCTCAGTAGATCTACCCCTGTTTAATAAAAATGGTACAACACAAGAAAATATCCTCCTTAATATGATTCCTTTCAACTCCCTTATGTTCTTCTTTTCATTCTAAGATTTGCTAGTTCTATTTACATTTCAAGAACTTCCTTTACATTCCTAGGAACACCAACAGTATGGTTAGAGCATTTTCTCCGTCTCCATTTGAGCATTCACATTTCAATTTTGTTTTGGACAATTGAATTGAGAAGACAAAGTTACTCTCATGCAAGTTTTATAAAGTGTTAGAAAAGTTATAGTTTCAAGAAAGTAATCATTAATTTGAAACGAACTAATAATAAAGGAGGAGGATATACAGTGGGGAACATTTGTTTATATCAAACCGCAAATGCAGGACTTTCTATTTGTCTTTTTTTTGTTCCTACCCGGTGTCCGGTACCCATTTATTGGAGTCCGATTACATTCAGATTCACGCTGTGTAGGGCCCATTTGGGAAAAACGCTCCCTATCAGTAATTTTTCCATACTCAGGACTCGAACCCGAGACCTCTAATTAAAGTGTAACAGCCCCATCCACCACACCATATCCTTTGGAGGTGACTTTGTATTTGTATGCAATATGAGTAATTTTTCTTTTATCGTTCATTTGAGATTAAACATATTGGCCCCGTTTGGTTTTGGCAAATATCTCCTTTCCAATTTGGAATTTCTCTATTTTCCCTTCATCTCACAATAAGCGGGTGTTATACTCGTAAAAATTTACTCAACCTGATGTTTACACCAACCCATGAATTCATGATAGTGCTACATACACTCTTATTACTAAATCATGATTAATTAATACCTTATAGTCCACCCTCACCGTCAGGACACCCAAACAGACTAATGCGAACAAGCAAAAGAAAAAAATTTACAAGCACATTTGTGATCACCACAGGGGAAAAGAATGCTAGTAACTTATTTACCTTTGCGTTCGAAAAGTATTATTTATTTACTTATATATTTACAACGCGCTATTATCCCTGTATATACAAAATCAATCCTGGACAGAAAATGCAGAACTCATGATTGCAGGCATCAACCGCATCACTTAACCAAATACCAAGTGCAAATGTTTCTTCTGTAAGGCAATGACAGTTGCTTGAATTGTGAAAATAATTAGGTATATATATGTACACAATATAAGTCTGCAAAACAAGCATATTGGTATATATCAGAACTTAGCATGCCATTAACAGCAGGAAATTGTACAAAGTCTACATGCCATGCCTAGAAGCATGTAACAAATCCATCTACCGCAAAATAAAGTGCAAAGAAGCTAAATTGCAGCTGGATACAGTGGAAAGTTAGGCTGGAACTCTCAATAAATTTTTCCTGCTATTTATGCCATGGCTAGTCTAAGGAAATGCCTAACTTAACACAGGGAAACAACACTCAGATGCTTAATCAGTGGTCCGAGCATATCACAACTCGAACAAAATGTCAAGGCGAGAATTTTATACCAAAAATTATAGTCAAACTTCAACTACTCCGAACTAGTTTTTTTTTACCCCACTCTAGGAGCTCCCACCTTTTCGCTCCCTTGGTGACTCGAAAGCACAACCTTAAGGTTGGAGGTGGAAGCTGCTTACCACATGAGCAACCCTCTTGTCTACTTCGAACTAACTCAAGTGTGACAGTCTGTTAAAATTGGACTAAATGTTGACATGACAAGGTGCTATAGTTCTTAAAATTCATTAGATTCAGGAGACGGATATCAAGATACACAAACCAGACATAGTTTAAGCTCTTCCTCCCAGAAACATTATTTAATAAAGAATGCAAAAAATGTGCAGAAATCATACATTTACTACAAGCATGTACGTGAGGAACTGCATGTCTGTACAATCTGGTTGTGTTGCAAGAGTTATATGAGCGGTCTCAACATATCCATAATAGCGGAAAAAGAGGGGCGTTTCCATGGCTCACTGCAATATTAGAAGTAATTTTAATAAAACACACCAATACAATCTCAAACTAGCTTAGAAAAGAATAGGAGCAACATACTTCACCCAGCAAGCTTCAATAATAGTTGTCACCTGATGATTCAAGTCACGTGGAATTTCAAGCCTCATACCCTTAAAGCCAACAGCTGCCACTACCTACAGTATCAGATGCATTACACCATGTAACACATCATGTGCAATATCAAAGAGATTGTTCAACAATCACAAGGCTAGACAGACTGTTACATTTTGATCTTTCAGATATTTGTTCTCGGCCCCAATTCCGCTATCTGCCGTTGTATCGGCTGATGAAATCGGGAGACAAATTGATTCCTTAACTTAAGCGATTTGGGCTGAAAACGGAACTCTAATATCCAACAATGGGTTCCCAACTACTCCAGAAAGTGTTAGGACGGTGGTGTGAGTAAACTAAGAGGTAAGAAACATGAATACAACCGAGTAACGTAAAAGTAAAAGATAAAGTAAGGGATAAAAGATAGATAAAATTTGAGTTGTTTGATTGATTGTGTGTGTTTCGTATATACAAAGAATGAATATTTATAGTGCAAAAAGGGGGGGGGGGGGGAAAGTACAAACGTGCCCCCCATGTCAGCCATCAAGTAACCCACTAAGTTCAATGGCCGATTATGGGGGAGGTGGTGCCGATTTTCTCCACCTCTACTCCTCTTGCTCAGATAATGGCCCTTTCTTTCAACTGTTGTTGGTCGTTATAGCTTCTAGGGGTCTGAAAACCATTTTGACTTGGTCGTTGAGGCGTCTGCATCTGAGGCTAGCTGACAAACTCGGCTAAGATGCTTAGTAGCCGATGAAGTTCTTGTAGTCGAGGGCTATGAGTAAATTCGACTCCGAAATAGTTCGGCTGTCACTGAATTCGGCTAAACACTTAAATTATTTTTGAGTGTTAACAATTGCCCCTACATTAACTCGAGTGTGACTATTGAGTTGATGTATCCGAAAATAGCCGTCGTTTCAGTCTGACAGCCGCGCATATCACTTCAATCGTCTTGTCTCCAGTGCATGCAATGATGGTCTTTAAAGAAGCTCTTCTTTCCTTCCATAGAAATGCATCGGCTTTCACAAACATTTTCTGACGGATTCTTAGCCACACGTTTTGGGAAAAAAGACCCCAACAGAGTGTGAATCATATCCCTGAGAAAGAGGAAGTATTTTAGGAGAGCTGTTCTACACGAGGTTTCCCATTCAATCTTCTCGGCCATTCCCAAATTCCTCGCCTTTTTTCAGAAAAACGTTGTTTCTTTATAAAAAAGAACCATGTCTTCATCCTTTTCTCTATCTCCAGGGTCGGATAGTACCGGTTTGGTTGTTGATGACCTAATCTCCCCTTTTGCCTTCATAGATGAGCAACTGGTTTTTACCCCTTTTGGCACACCTGAACAAGGTGACCTCTTTCTTTCTCAGTATCTAAGCCCGACAAACTAAGATCTTTCGATTACATGTGACTGGTTCACCGGTGACCATTGTCCGGCTAGTTTGCGCACCTGGCTAACTAGGATTTCCAACTATTCTGTTTGGTTGGACCGAGTGAAGTCGGCCAAGAAAGCTGAATGGATGCGTAGGGGTCTTTATAACGCCATTGTGTTGTCGGAATTTGACCCCTCCTGCAACATAGGTCTTATATATGCCTTTCTTGGTCACTGGTCGATCGTTGCCAATGCCTTTGTTTCCCTTGGGGGATGATAACCCCCACACTGCTTGATGTGACGGCGATACACGGCCTTCCGATTCCGGGAGTCGAGGCGTCTGTCCTAAGCGATATAGATATTGTCGATTTAGGCATCCTAATCTCAAAAACTTCTTCAGGTTACGGCCAGTTTATAGCCAACAACCGCCGGATATCGCCCCTTCCAGTCGATGATACCGAGCATCATGCTTTTTTTGGTTTAGTCGACACTGCATCTCCGCCAGCTTCGCATGTTGGCATCCATCGAGAGCGAGTCGAGGAATCTTTCGCCAGGGGAATTTCAACTACCAAAGAGGAGTTATATGCTATGAGGGCTTCTTTTCTCCGATTATCGAAAGAAACAATGGATTCCCCGGCTCTGGCAGCCACTTACAACGACATGGATTTGTCTCTGAATGATTTGTTTGCTTTATATAGAACATCCAAAGATAGTCATGATAAGGTTGTCGCTGCTCTGCAACACTTGGGGTGTCTTCAGCAAGAGAAGAACCGCATTCAGACTTCTTTCAATGAGGTGAATGCAGCAAGGCAACAAAATGTCAGCCGAAAGAATGATTTGCAGGAGCGGTTGTCTAAACTGCGAGTTGAGTTGGAGCGGATCCAGGCGAAGATATGGGCTATCACTCTGGCCATAAGTATCTTAGACTCGGCTATTAGCGCCCACGACTCTTCCCATTCTTCTTTGTTCCGGCAGAGCCTTCAGTTGGATAGAAAAATCCAGGAACTCGGTAGCCAGCAGATAGTTTGGGAGCTGGATCAGAAAAGAGGTAGCGAATGGCTGGCCAACCTGGAGAATGAATGGACTGCGTGGAAAAACTGTCTAGTCCAAGCAACGCCGACAATCACTGCTCCCTCGCTAGTTGATCATGTTGTTGAGTTGTCAGTTGATACCCTGATGGACTTGCCAGTCGAAGGAGTCATTGCTTCTGTTGTTCAAGAGGTATCGGCCGACACTCGAGCTTTTACCGAGGCCCCATCGACTGTAGTGGTTGAACCTTCGCTGGGTGCTGAAAGGGAGGTCTATGTAGGAGCGGAAACGGCTGAGGTAGTGGTCGTTGTTATGGCTGGTAGTGAAGAACAGACTGCAGTAATTAGGGAAGACCAAGCAGTCGTTGATTTGGCTGATCCTGAGACTTCAGTAGCTGATGAAGTAGTGCAGCCTTTGATTGGTTCAAAGCCGACCAATTCGACGTCTTAGTTGTATCGACCCCAAATCGAAGGGTCTTGTTATTGTGACCAGGCAGTCGGTCTGTAGCTGTCTTTTGCCCGTACATTCCCCAAATCGAAGAGAAGTTAGCCTCTTTTGTGACCAGGCAGCCTGTCTATGGCTGTCGATTACTGATGCATGCCCCAACATCGATGGGTAATATTTCTTCAAAATGTATATTTCTTTTCCATTCATGTTCATCGTTTGATCTGTATTGCTGGCAACACGTGGGTTCACTACGAAGGGTTCTTTCTTGGTTTGGCGATCATTTGCCGATTTTATGACTTTTCATTTCAATCAGCGGGATGATTTTTTCAAACCAAGTTTCCTTCGGCAAACCTCTTTAGGCTCTATATGTTTGTCGTATGCTTTGGTCATTTTATGTTTACCGGCTTTGACTCTCTCTATTATTGTCAGTCGATTTTTATCCAACTGACCCAACTCCATAGGCATGGCCTGCTGATATTCTTCCAAACTTAGAAAGTTTGGTTTGGCCATCCGTAATGATATTAACTTCTGAAGACAACATTGCATTTCGGCTATAGATTTAGCCGATAGGATGTCGTCCTCGCAACTGTGGATTTGGAGTTTCTGATTGCCTATATCATTTAAGACATGTCTTTGTAAAATGAATTTATTCAAACTTTGCATAAAACATACATAACACGGGGTATTGAATAATACTCGAGTTTTGTACAAGCGTAAAACAAAGACAAACAAAGCTAGGCATAAAATTCCTATCGGCGGCTCAAATATTATTGGTTACCAGATCTGGTTTTCTATCGTGGTTCCCCATCTGCGATGCCTCGGCTATCCTTGCCTCAGAACATAGGGCAGCCAACCGATTCCACATGTCACATACGGTTTGGGTTTCCTCAACCATTTAAATCCTCCAAGGTAAGCCTTGGTTCGGCTAATTATTTATTTCAAACCCTCGCGAGGTAAGATTGCAGGATTTCTAAGATCCTTCTTCATACTGCTTCGTGACGGCTATGGGAGCCACATAGGGTGAACAGAGGATAGCCTCTACGTTCTGAACCCCTGGTTGGAACATGTTATCATCCGCTGAGATGATTTCTATCTTGTCTCCTTCCCAAAAGATGAGCTTTTGATGCATGGTAGAATGAAGGCATCGGCTAGTGTGAATCCAATCTCGGCCTAGCAGAATGGTATAAGACGGCTTGCCATCTATTACAAAGAAGGCAGACCTGACCATCTTAGGACCTATAGTGATTTCTGCTACTAGAATCCCCAATGCTTCGGAAGCCTCTCACATAAAGCTAGCCATTTTCATGTTAGTTGTGATGAGATCTTCTCTGGTTTTGTTGAGGCTTTTCAAAGTAAGCAGCGACATCACATTCAGCACAACCCCATTGTCGACGAATACTCGGCTAATAGTCTTGTCGTTGATGTATGCCTTCACATAGAGGGGCTTGAGGTGTTTAACTATCTCTTCCGTAGATGCACCAAATTGCAGTGATCAAAGCTTCCCTAGCCGTGGTATCGGCTATTGTTGCCCATTCTGCTACTTCTACGCAAACATCACATTCTAGGCTATCCAGCACGGGGCGGCTGGCCCAGAATTCACATGGGATTAGGCTGACCATTTCAATGTCTGCCAACATCTCGTCAACCATGTCTTGGCTAAATAAATCGAGGACGGAGTCTCCTCTTTCATTCAATTCGGTTGACCAGGAGCTCATATCTTCCATTTCGTAGAGACAAATGAGGATTGGCTGAAGATCCTCTACCTGAATCCTCTAACTTAATCATTCTCCGGGGTCTCGTCTGGTCCTCATTTCTCGCCATGATATGCAAGGATGAAACACCCTCGTTGATGTTAAACTCGACCACCCTCTGTTTGGTTTTAGAGAGTGGTTCCTCATCCATTCGAGGTATGCTCGGCTGCCGATTGGTTGGCATCCGTACTTGCCCCCAAGGCCTATGCCTAGCGTTGATAGGGACCCTTCTGAACCTCATGGTTTATTTTTGAAGTTCTCATTCGATGTCCCTCGAGTATTTAGGGAGGCCATAAAACTGCTCCTAGTTGGCTGCTTGTCATCACGAATGTCATGTAGGCTGCCTAACCGGTTGAACATAGAGGTCCTTGTGGCCTTCTCCCATTCGGTAGGTTTTTTTGGGACCCACACCCTTTTCATCGGTTGTTTTCCTTTGGTGTCCCTTGACTCATCGGGCTTAGCAAAAAATATCATAGATATCGGTATCGCGGGAAAGGGGTCGGTATCAATAGACATTTCATCCATACTCTTGTCGGCTAGCTTGAACCTCCCCTCCTTGATGCCCTTTTGTATCGCCTTTCTGAAGATCACACAATTAGAAGTAGAGTGACTGTATGAACTATGCCACTTACAGTACTTCTTATTTTTTTGTTCCTCGGAAGGCGGAATCCTATGACCATCAAGCAGTCAAATCTGCTTATCTTTGAGTAGATGATCAAAGATTTGATCTGCCTTCGTGATATCAAATGAGTAACCAATCTTGTCATCGGATAAACTCGTCTCCTTGCCTTTTACTGCTTTCAAGGATGGGCAAGAGTAATCCTTAGCCCTAATAATCTCGGCCACCATTGCGTCTACCGTGCAATTGGCTGACTCTGAGTCGGACTCATCCGCTTCAATGATGGATACCAAGTGAAAGCCTCGATTTCGGCTGGCTCTTCTCCGCTCTTTTTCCTAGACGTACTGCTCTATTTAGCTAGCCTTTTTGGCTAACTGGCTCAGGTCAAAGCAAGATTGTCCTACCAAAGCTTTTGTAAATATGTCAGCTAGTTGATGAATAGTGTCAACATGTTCAATTTTGACTAGCTATTTTTCGACTAAATCTCTTAAAAAGTGATGTCTAATATCAATATATTTTGTACGTGAGTGCTGAACTGGATTTTTGGAAATATTTATAGCACTCAAATTATCACATTACAAAACTAAGATGTTTCTAGTAAAACCATAGTCGTCTAACATGTGTCGTAGCCATATTAATTGAGAGCAACAACTTTCAGCTACTACATATTCAAATTCAGCAGTTGAAAGTGAAACACAATTTTGTTTACGACTATACCATGAAACAAGATTATTGCCAAGATAAAAATATCATCCACTTGTACTCTTCCTATCATCCACATCACCAGCCCAATCCGAGTCACTATACCCTATTAAATTAGGATTAGTGTATTTTGGAATACCAAATTCCCAACTCACATGAGCTAGCAACATATCTAATGATACGTTTTACGGCATTTAAGTGGGAGATTTTGAGATAAGATTGGAATCGAGCACAAACACAAACACTAAATATAATATATACGCGACTAGCAGTGAGATAAATAAGGCTACCTATCATAGATCGATACAAAGTTAGGTTGATATTTTCACCAACATTATCCTTACATATCTTCGGCGAATATCCCATTGGAGTTTTCATCTGTTTAACATTTTCCAACCCAGACCTCTTAATTAGATTCTTAACACATTTACTTTGTGAGATAAAAATTTCATCTTCACTCTGCTTAATCTGCAAGCCTAAGAAAAAAATTAGTTCACCAATCATGCTCATCTTAAATGTCGATGACATAGATTCAACAAATGACTTTAGATAAGATTGTGAGGTCGAACCAAAGACTATGTCATCTACATAGATTTGAGAAATAATAATATCTACATCGTGACATTTAATGAATAAGTGTTGTTACTCTATTGTACTTTATAAAGCAGTACGAGAAGTAAATAACTATTACAAGTGTTCGAAATGATAAACAAATATTCAATATTGAGAAATTGAATCTTGTTGAACAAATAGGCCAATCTTCAAAACTGCCGCAAGCTTGTTGTGTCTTGAATCTTGATAACCTGAAATCAAGAAACAACTAAATCTGGATGGTTACAAAGTTGTGTGTTGAGTCGAGTGATTACACTCTGTCCTTAAGACAAGATTGCCCCGTATATATGCTTTTACGTTAGCGGGCAATAGTCTCCCAAGATAAAACAACACTTTAATCTCAACGCTACAAAGCCAATAGGTTGAGTCTGACGAAGAAAACAAATACGAGTCGACTTGCTGAAGATATGGAAAAGGAAGGAAGAGTTTCTGTTTTCTCTTCTATTTTGTCTCTGTGTATATAGTGTGTCTCTGTTGTGTATATCTTGTGTATATGTGTGTCTTTCCTCACTGTTTTTCGTCACTGTTTGGCAGTGTTTTTTGTGATTGTTTTGCAGTTTTTGTTCACTATTTTATGCTGCATTTTGTGCTATTTTCTGTCACATTTTTAGCCAAATGAGGCATCAATATATAGCATGGAGGAGGGACTCCTCAACTGCTACAAACATGGCTGTTAATGGCATTAGTGATGCTGATTTATGGTCATGAAGGAGGTTGATGATGGTCATTGAAGGAGAGCTGTTTATGAAGTAGTTAACAGCCAAGTAATGGCTGGTTAATGCTCCAAAAATAGTCCAAACGGTAGGCAGAAAGTTTTTGCCATCCGTCACTTCCAAACTGTAAATATTAAGCAATTTGGGGACCAAAAAGATAATATCAGAAAGTCCACACAGCTCACAGCCCACAGCCCGAGACCGGAAGGGCGGGCCAGCGGCGGCGCGCGTGTGGGCTTAGCCTTGAACCCAAGCACATCTAGGTCCTCCCTCCTTTAAACACATGGAATACCCCTTGGGGTCCCAAACCCTTTACCACATTAGAGACTTATAAAGAGAGCAATTCTTCCTTTTCCCACCGATGTGGTAGATTTGTCCCACACCATATTTCCATGCCTTAAACACCCTACTTCGTGGACCAATATCTCTTTCATTTCTCAATGAAATTTGACGATTCTTGGCCCTACGGTCATCTACTCACTTAGTAGATTATGCATGTGAGAAGAGACAAAGCCTCCAACATGCGGAACACTAGTGTTTAATTCATTAAATATGGGTGGACGCACCTCCCCGCCAAATGCAAATTTCCAACATAAAGTACGATCAACTTCACCACGGTTAAAACCAAATTCAAGAAGGAAGTTAGTTAAACGACAATACTATGCACGAGGAGCTTGTTTCAACCCATACAAAGCCTTTTTGAGCTTGTATACATAGTGTGGTTGGTAAGGAACTTCAAATCCTTTTGGTTGTTTAACATAGACTTCCTTATCTAGATAACCATTTTAGAATGCACCTTTTACATCCATTTGGTGTAAAATAATTTTTAGAAAGCAGGCAATGGCAAGAAGAAGTCTAATTGATTCAATTCTAGCCACAGGTGCAAAGGTTTCGTCATAACTGATTCCTTCAACCTGAGTATAGCCTTGTGCAACTAGACGAACTTTGTTTCTAACAAAAGTTCTTGATTCATTTGATTTATTTTTAAAAATCCACTTAGTTCCAATTACATTTGTATTATTTGGACGAGGAACTAAGTCCCAAACTTCATTTCGAGAAAATTGTTCAAGCTCTTCTAGAATTGCTTGAGTCCAAAAATCATCTTTAAGTGCTTACAAAACATTTTTTGGAGAAGATCATGGAGCTTGAGTGAAAGGTGGGCAGCTAGTAAGGTTTGTTGGAGAAGATCATGGAGAAAAATCCTCTAACTTAGCAACGACTTTGACTTGTTCTTCCCACATTTTTCATCAGCTCCTAATTACATTGCCAAGTCACTTCTCAGTCCGTGAAGTAAGGCAAAACTGTTTGTCATAAAAATGTTGGTCCGAATGTTGTGACATTTGTTCCAACATTTCTTAACTTCAACTTAGTACAAAAAAAAATAATATGTTGGGCAAAATGTCACAACACCAAATCCAATATTAACCGTTATCATTAAAGGTTCTTAGATGTCTGGGTGAGCACAAGAATCAGTTCGTACTTGTTTGAGCTTGTTCAAGAATTTCCAGTCAAATTTTTTGAATATGTTTTTCAACCTGTTGTACTTGAGTGATCTTCAAGATGTAAACATTTTTAAATTCGTCAATTCACTAAAGTTGTGTATGGATTTATTTTTTGAAGAATATGCAGAACACAGTGTGTTGGGATTTGGTTTTAAAAGAAGTGGTCCTAGTAAATAATTTCTTTTGTGGAAAACAATTTGTTTGACAACGATATCACTAGACTCTTCAGTATTTTAGGGATTTTCATCCCGGTAAAAATGAATGGATGAAACTGATTTAATATCTTTGTTTGCTACTAAAATTATTTTTGAGTAGCCAAAAACAGAAGCTATTTGGTTTTAGAAACATAGGCCGCCATGGAATTGTCAGATTTGAGCCATTGTTTTTGCCAAGATAACAGCAATCAAACTTATTATCATATTGTTTATGTCTTGAATGTTATGTTGCATGTTGAAAACGAGGAATCCTGCATCTGAGTTGATCTAGTTCATCCTCTGGTTCATGCAACTAATCTAACTTGTTCCTTTAGGGGTCTGAAGCATTAATCACAATGCAAAAGAAGTGTTCTTCTGTGTAATATAGCTTCCATTGTTGTGTATTACTGAGTATTCTCTGTCCAGGATGAAGATGATAGTGATGAAGATCAGTCTGATGAGAGACACCAAAGAAGGTAACTCATAGTTATTGGTCTTCTCTTTTCTCTTGAATTTCTTGAGCAGGAAGGTGGGTTAACACTACCTGATTCAATCTTCCATTTTAGGCTGAACCTAGCAAAAAGAGACCTGCAGATTCAGCTACAAAATCACCTGCTCTCAATAAAAAGGCAAAATTTGTAACTCCCCAAAAGACTGGTTAGTTTTTGTCCTTGGTTAACGCTTTCATTTAATGCTAATGTTGGATATGGATTGCCTAATTCTGGACTATCTGATGTTTTCCTTTTTATTTGCATGAGAAAATTAGAAAGTGTTGATTCCTTGGAAATGAGAATCTGGGAAATCTGGCTCCAACCTTCAAAAACAAGTGGATTTTTTTGCATCTTTATTCAAGTTAAAATGTGATTAAGTTATCATGTTCCTGAATATTTTCTTTTGGGCTGTTTATATGGTAAGAAAGGTGCTGTTCACGTGGCAACCCCTCACCCCTCGAAACAGACTGTTAAGACTCCCGGAAACAAGCTAAACCAGACTCCAAAATCTGATGGATCTCTTGCATGCAAGACATGCAACATGTAACTTGAATGCATCTTCAATTATTTTAGCAGCATTAAGGTCTGCCTGGAGATGCGGTTTCGTTTTGTCAAACGTTGGAGGGAATGATAGTCTCCATAAGAGAGTGTTAGCTTTTAGAATATCTTTTGTTGGTTGACCATAATGTAAAGCAAGAGTTAGGTCCAATTTTGCTACTTTTGATATTTTGTATGGAGGTGAAGGTTTATTTTGATTTTGACTGTTATGTTGGTTGATGTTCAATTTAAATATGTCATAAAATAAAGTAGGAGAAGCTAAAAGATGAAAATGAACAACTCATTTGTATTTTCTTTTGTTTGTTAGTTTCCATTTTTTTCTTAATAGAATACAAAAGTCACTATTGACATTTTCTATCTATGAGATAAGTTCATACTGAAGAAGCCTCAACTCTGAATTGCATGCAAGTAGTAATATTTATTTTCTTTTGATGTTTTCAGGTGGTAGATAAAATAGTCTAAGCTTCAGACCATATCATAATTCAAATACCCCTTGGATAATACATGAAACAAATTAAACTCAGAAATTTATGTAATTTGGCACCAAATCAAAAAGTCTGATGAAATAAGATACTTAAAACGACAATAAACCAACCCAAATAATAATAAAATACAAAATAACAAAGTCGTTATTGAAATATATAACCTTTTAAAGTTGTTATGTGATAAATTTTCGTCTGTTGGTGTTAAGTAATAATCCACACACAGCAAACAATTAGCTGGTTTGCCCGAGAGGTTAAGGGGGAAGACTTAAGATCTTCTGCACATAAGTGCGCATGGGTTCGAACCCCATAGCCAGCAATTTTTCTTTTGTCAAGACTTTCCGTAGTTATTACTGTAAAATATTTTCTTTTTTACTTTCCCTAATATTTAATAATTCCAATTAATAACCTTCCTAGAAATTAGTATTTCATTCCGATTAATAAAATTCAGCTGGAGGCATGCAGCGTGAGTTCAAACCCTGATGAGATTAATTTGCTTTCTTCTGGATAAGACCTTATAGATGATATCAGTTGTCATGTTCTCAAACTCTGGTCATTTAGGCACATCCCGCGATTTACTGGTAGTAGTGCTGAAGGATCGGGACTACTATCTTCAGAAATAATCTGGCGTAAACTGTGAAGCTGGATATAAAAAAAATAAAGGAGAATAGAGGAGCTTCTGGTCAAAGTGATTTGACGGAAAAGCCCTCATATTCCCCACTACGATTTGGGTTAACAAGTATTTATGTATTGTTTATTGTTGCCCCTGGCGCGTAGTATTGCTGCATTTGGTGATAACGAATTGATTAGTATCTAGCTCAGAAATGTGTAATTAGATTTTCACTCTACTTTCTTTTGAATTTCAACGTCCCATTTTGCTTTTATGAAACTTTATTAGAAATCTTATAGCTATGATGGTATAAGGTATTAGTATTATTTTCTTTTTCTCATAAATTCTTTATGTCATATATTGGTCATTCACTTAATTAGTGAAATTGTATACTTTCTACGTATTAATTTATGTGAGCCTATTTAATTGGGTACATAATCTAAGAATGGGAGATACTTTTTATAATTGATCAATTTTCAGGGGAAAATGTTTTTCTCACAAATATATAAATTTTAAACCTAAATATATGAACACAAATTTATCTTTTAACCTACTTAAAATCTGAGCAAATATAAAAAAAATGTTTGAATGATGTTTTTGTAAATTTTAATTAGGATACGCAAGGCAAAATCTGTCTTGCGATTTATTTTTAAATTTTTAATTGGGCGGAGATTCGAACCCGAAACTTCGAGATATTTTTAGGGGAAGGAAAAAAAATTAAAGATTTTAAATTTGAGGGACAAAAATTAAAGATAAGTGCCTTTGAAGGGTAATCCGCACCAAAAAAAGGTTGGATACACCTCTATTTCTAACTGAGCTACAATTGGAATTTGATCGACTCCATTCCATGTAATACAAGGTATATGAGGTTAGTTAAATTGACAAAAATTTATGTGACCCAATATTTTTTTTTTGTTGACGAAGGAACCCGCAACTGCTACTCTCTCGAGTGCGCACAGGATAAACCCCGGACTGACGTAATATTGACCCTACAACCCATGAAAGTCAATCTTCAATTTCTCTACAGTGCATTGATTTTTTTTTTGTTTCCAGGATGACCAACAAAAGAAAATGGATTGCTTTAGATAAAATTTATATTCTTTCATGAAGCTTTTTGCCTATAATTAGTATTCTCTCCTCTCAATTTATGTGACATCTTTAAATATTTTTTTATCATAATTTTTTCATGTCTTTTAAATATTTTAAAATATCAATTATTTTGACTTATAATACTTTTTACCTAATTTTCAAATATGTAAATTTTATGTAAAAAAAATTAGAGATTCTTTGTTTGAATACACGATCAAACTTAATATATTTAACTTTCGAAATTTAAACTATGACATATAAATTGAGACATATGGAATAGTATACTAACATAAATGTAATTGACATTCTTTCCTTTCACTTGACAATAACCAAAAACGAAGACAACATAGAGGTAGATGTAAAATGCTATTTCACATGCTAATGTTGATGTTTTTTTAACTTAACTCATACACCTACATTTACATTTCAATCCTATATTTTATGTTTTGGATTGGGCCGTGCTCAGCATGGCTTCGCTGCCCCTAGTTTATATTAGAAGACAAAATGATGTTTCATATGAATCACAAATGTTCTTGCAATTTTCAGTTATTATTGACATTTCCGTACTTTGGAAACAGCTAAAATTGAAATTAACAGTAGCTTCATCTAAATAAGTCACACGCAAGAGATTTCTTTATCCAATTTCAAACATATATGCCTTATGGAGTGCTCGTGTATTGACTTGTGAGCTTGGCTTGGATTCAGCCTTGCAAGCAAGGATCTGTTGGCCTAGACATGCGGTCGCCGGGCGACGCTGCACTATAAAGCAGGATGAAAGTATGTTGTGAGGGTTATATTTGCAAATGCCATGAGACAACCATAGACATATTACGGAAGCCGCACATGACAAAGATAATGGATTGAAGGTTGCCCTTACTCGGGCAAAGCACAAGGCAAGTGTCAAGCTTGAAGACTGGATTGCGCGCGCGAGAGCGAGTCTCAATGCCAGCAAGCATGTCCGTAGCCAACCCAAAGTGTGCGCTTATTTACAACAACAACATACTCAGTGTAATCTCACAAGTGGAGTCTGGGGAAGGTAAGATGTACGCAGACCTTACCTCTGCCTTTGCGGGGTAAAGAGGTTGTTTCCGATAGACCCTCGGCTCAAAAGGAACGTAAGTCATTGCAGTATTGCAGGAAAAATAGGACAACAAAAAATACGATACAAAACAAATGACGCAACATGGTAATACACACATAGACAACGCGATAAAACTCAAAGTGTGTGCTTATATATTCCTATTAAATTAATTAAGAAGTTGAACTCAATCGAGTCAGATAAGAAGCAACCAATCAACCATGTAAGGAAATAAAACACACTTTCGCATTTTCATCAATACAGAACTATGTGATTCTCGGATCAGAGCCACTCAACGTCATCTTATAATATATCTCTTCCCCCATCTAAAAGATGCTACAACCGATAACAGGATCAAGCTGATCAGAAACACTACATTGTCATGCAATATCCTTCTAGATACGAGTGGTTTAAATTTCAATAGAGTTCGAGGCAAACGCCGATACTAAAGAAATTTGTGTACAAAAGAGACGAAAGGTTGGTCACTTTTCTCATCAAAACAGCCAAACAGAAACTCGTGACAAGTAAAGGGTGAAATCAACGAAGCCATACTTGGAAAAGCTACGGCACTTTGCTAAAAACTTAAAAGAGTTTACTATTCTTCAATTTTTTGAACCAATAGCCAACATATATCATTTTCTAGAAAGTAAAAAATCAACAAGTTACCTTTCTAATTCTATAAGTGTGGTCTAGGGAGGTAGAATGTAAGCAAACCTTACCGTTTACCCCCAAAAAAGGTACAGTTGAATTTGTAAGTGATTTTAAGGATACGTGGATTGATTCATAAACAAACATAATAAATAATTAAAGATAAATAAGCAAATGCAAATAATAAGCAATAGAAATAGCCCGAATCGATAGAATCATGATTGAGACTTATCCCTGAGATTGGTTCGGTCCTTAGCTGAATTGCTTTGAACCAGTGCCAATATTGAGAGCTTGAGTATCTTAAGTTTACAATGAAATCGTGCAAGTGAATGTAATGAGAATCAGACGCCCTTCCAACATGAAGGTTGGGCTTCTATTATAGTTAGCAATACAAGATATTGACGTTAAAGAAACAATATCAAATTCAATGCACTTAAATGAGAATAATGCCCATTTAATGAGAAACGAGTAATTGTCGGTGTCATGCCCGGAGCGGTTACGTGTTGGGTCTCTTCGACCTTCTGCCAGTGTCACCTGGTTCAGACACTATTCGGTCCTGCTCGAACACCTGACTTATACTGACGCCTCACCCCGAGTCAAGTCATATCGGGTGCACATTATCGTTACTCCCTTCGACCTTACAATTAAATCACACCACATGTCGTGCTGGTTTACACCGTATACATATAGTCCCCACACTTTCCGGATCAAAGTTTACCGTAGTGATGGAAAGTGGAAATGATCCCTACATTGTCTTCTCTTGTAAACTTTCTTTCAAATTACTTCGAAATAAGCAGGAAAACAAATCGTTCAACCTTCCACATGATTTGACCCACATCTTATCATTCTACCACTTCGAACACATGTTAACTTCCGATTGAACCGCCCTTTCGGTTCTCTAACCAAAATGTTTTGTAATGATGAACTCGCCCTTATAAAACCCATTCCTTTTTACTTCTTCATTTTTACCTTTTGGTAAATTTTCTTTCATCATTCGAAAACTCAAATATTTATCTCTTTTATCTTCAAACATTCCAATCTTCATATCTTCAAACTCCCAGACCTTCAAATCTCCATAATTTCATACCCTCATACCTTCACATCTTCATATCTTCATATCAATGGCACAGAACCCGATCTCCCTCAAGAAACTCCTCTCCGACTGCCTCTCCTCCTCCGACCACCGACGTTGCCACCAGTGCTGGGGGTTCCTCCAATGCTCAGGCCGCTGTCGAACCCTGAGCCTATGATATGATGCCTTCAACCTTCCACTTTGACACTAAGTTTGCCGATTTCTGGACTGGATGTCCTGCGGATCTTTTCATCATCTATATACCCCTAGAGGCTAGAACATAGACGGTAATCAATTTAATCAAACTTTTTTCAGAGTTAATCAAATAATAAACATGTAATAATCTGAGTTGTAATCTTAGGTTCAGTTTCATTTTTTAATAAAGCGTCTATAATCTTCTATCTATCCGGCAGATAACCATACTATAACCTATATCGATCGTCTAAACATTCATAATCAATCTTCTATCATCGTCTAAACATTCATAATCATAATCTAATATCAACTTCTAAACAACATAACAACAGAGTAGTATACTTATCAAAATTATAATTAGAAACATATAGTTTAAGCACATACCTTTAAGTAGACTTTCAGATCACCGAAGTAGTCTCAACCCTCCTATGGCTTGTGTTTCCCCTTTGCCTTCCGCCGCGGGTACTCTGTCGCCTGGGAGCCTGGGAGCCAGTTACGGGTATCCTCTGATCGCCTTCCTTCCAGTGGTGTGTTTTAACCAGTATAGTTCTAATCATAATAAATCAAAGTACTATACTTCGTGTTCTTATGATATTCTTGGTTGATATAAGATTAATCTTATGTTTGTTCTTGGATGATAGTCGATTAATCTTAAGATGTTCTTGGATGGTATTTGGTTATCTTATGATAATCTTTGGATGATTTTGGATTATAGACTGGAGGGTGTTTTAGTTAAACATTGAGAGAGAATTGTATAAAGGTTTTGTATTTCCGAATTTTGAATGACGAATTTTTCGAATGATCCTTCGTTTTTACAAGAGGCTCCTTATATAGATAACCTCGGCTATTCACTATTCCTAACTTTTTTAAAGTAAACAGTATTACTTTTCAAAAAATCTTAAAGTAAACAGTAATCTGACAAAATACTTTTACAAAAGTCATAAAGGCTACAGTGTCTACAGTAGCTTGTCGGCTCCTTTCCTTAAAGTTGTTTTGTCGTTATTCGGCTAATCTGTCAGCTGTCTATTCTGCTTTTGGCGCTTTGTTCAGCTGTCATAATCTGTCATGACTGTCATTTTCTTGTCGGGCTGCTGTCCTGTTTTACACTTTCCAGCTGTCCGGTTGATAATCTTCTTATGGAAATATCTATTGGGGATATTTCAATTTTAATCATTTTTGGGCCGCAAGGCCATAATCATGTTGGGCACTAAGGCCTCTTTTGTTTGGGCTTTTACATAGTTTAAACTATGTTAAACCATATTCTTTTGGGTCGAATGACCTCTTTTCTGGGTTACCAATAATTAATCTGTTGGATCCGTGGGATCTTTTTTAGGTAATCTTTTGGGCCGTGAGGCTCCTAATCAGTTTTGGGCCATAAGGCCATAATCGTTTTGGGTCCGTAGGACCTCTTTTATGGGTTATGCAGTAAACTACATTCCCTGACTGATATTCTTGTGGGCTTTCTGTAGTATAAAACATTACATTGGGCCATAATCTGTTTGGGCCATAAGCCTCTTTTAGGTTTTAGGTAGATAAATCTACATAATACCTTTAATAATCTTTTGGGCTGTTAAGCCTCTTTTGGACTGTTAAGTCATAGTCTTTTTAGGCCATAAGGCCTTTGTCGCAAATGTTCATATTGTATCTGCAAAAATAATCTGTTTTCCCTCCTTATTCAAAAGGATCAGGACTCTGTTCTTTTTTAATATTCACAGTAGAAGTTGATGCCACCTCTGTTCTAATCACCGGGCGTTTTCTTTGTTCAGTCATAGTCTTGTACTGTCGGATAGTCTCTTCAGCATCAGTAGTCTCCTTTACTTCGATATCATTGTCATAATAAAGGGTCATGATTTCTTCGACATCTCCACCTTTGGAAGTTCCTATCACGGATGCTTTCCGATTTCTAATAATGTCCTCTATTCTGGTCTTCAGGGTTATTAATCCAAATGCTCTTTTGGTACTCATCCAGTCTTGAAATTTTTCCAATGTACAGGGAATTTTTTGGTTCAAATTTTTGTCTTCCCCATTGATGGTGCTATTCCTTCATGTTTTAAAAATTTGACATATAATAATCGGCTTACCTTTTAAATATATTGAAGCGTCCAATATCTGTATTCCGTAAATCCCTTTGCCAAAGGATTCCATCATCAGTTCTGTTGAACGGGTAATAATCTGTGGTAATTTAGTCAGGTTATTCATTTTATCATCTGTGATAATTTTGTCAATAAATCCATATGTAAATAATCTCTCAACAATACTTGGGTTTGCTCGTTCGCTACAGATAAACCTGGGATATTTACTCAGTTTTGCGCTTCGTAGAATATCAGGATTAGTCTTGTAATCATAGAATTTATTGATCTTTTCATAAGCTGTAATCACTTCAGGTTTAAACTTCAAAGTGTCTGCCATGGATACTGCCGATGAGACTGAAGGTATCGCTGGTGACATTGTTGCAAGCTTAGATGAGAATGGTACAAAGGTTTTTTGTTGTACCGGTGGTATTGTAATCTTTGTTTTCTGTGGGGTTTCTTTTTGTAAGGCTTTGAATTTTGTAAAGTCTTGTATAGCTTCTGCTAATTTGTTGATGGTTTGGGTATTCTCTTGTAGTGCAGTGTCGAGTATTTCATTTGTCCTGATAATTTCTTGCATAGCTTTTGCTATGTATTCTTCAAAGTCTTCGCTGTTAATTGACATTATATCTGCTAGGAAAATCAGCTAAAACATTTTTAGTTCCAGATATATTCTTAACAATAAAATCATAACAACAGAAGAACGATTGCCATTTTCTTCTTTTATTCAATTCTGGTAAAGGATCTATTCTGTTTGTAATAAACGCCTTCACCTGAGTATTATCAGTTCTAACAATAAATTTTACTGGTAGTAAATGGTAATGAAATCTTTTAATTCCAAATTTTACTGCCAATAATTCTTTTTCGTTGATATGGTAGTTCTTCTCGTTAGGCTTCCACGTTCCGCCTCCATATCCACAAATTAACATTTTTTCTTTATCTATGTCTTCTTTATCATATGCTATTAGGACTTCTCCCCATCCTATGTCACTAGCATCTGTAAAGAGTTCCAATTGATCTTGGTCTGTAGGTACTATGTGTTTTGGTAATGATTTTACCTTTTCTTTAATCTTGTTAATCGCCTTGCTATGTTCTTCCTTCCAATCGAAGGTTACATCCTTTTTAATTAAATCCTGCAATGGCTTTCTCAAATATGGTAAATCTTTTGTGTGATCTGCTGCATAATTTATTACTCCAAGAAATTGCTGCACTTCTCTTTTATTCTCTAATTTTTCTTTAAATTTTTAATCTTTGTTACCACATGTTCCTGCAATTGTATCCCCTCACTATCCACAATATAGCCTAGGAATTCAATAGTATTCTTGAAGATTTCTGATTTCTTTTCTGATAGAAGTATTCCGTGTTGGTTTACCGTTTCAATGAATTGTTCTACATGTTTAATATGATCTTCTAAGCTGCTGCTGTAAACTAATATATCATCCACATATATGATACAGAAGTCTGCAAGCTTTCTAAATACTTGATCCATTCTTCTCTGAAAGATTTGTGGTCCATTTTTTAATCCCATTGGTAATACATTCCATTAAGTAGTGTTCTTATGGGCCTTGAATCTTTAATGCTCTAGATTCATTAGTCAGTTTAATGCCAAAATCCGCTTACTGGTCGAATTTGCTAAACCATTTTTTGTTTCCTAATCTGTTAATAAGGTTTCTTTTATAAGGTAAAAAGTATCCATCAAAAATAGTCTTTTTATTTAGATCTCTATAGTCAATGACTAATCTAGCTTTTCCTCGCTTCTGTTCATTGTGTTTTCTTACTAAGAAGGCTGGACTGCTATGTGGCCTTTTACTTTCTCTTATTACTTTCATTTCTAGTAATTCCTTAATTTGAATTTCAAACTCTTTTTGATCTGTTGGGCTATATCTAATTGGCTTTGTTCTGACTAAATCACTTGGATCTAGTAGTTTTATCTCTCCATATATTCTTTCCTTTTCCCATAGTTGCATCGGGTTTTCTCCGAAGTTTCATTTTAACATACCTAAGTATTTTTCTTTTAATAACTCTAGGTTGTTATTTCTTTCTATCTTGATTGTACATAATCTTATGGTATTTACTGGTAATATTCTTTTTAATATAATCCATTTATTACAGGGGGATTGTAAGCAAAATGTATTCTTATTAATCACTTGGGTTTTGAAGTAATCTAAGAAGTTATTTCCTAATAAAACTTGATGTTTCATGTTATCTAATTGGTATACTATTGGTAGTCTGAAAATAGTTTTTCCTAGTACAATTCTCATATTTTCTGCTATCATATCTAGTTATTTAGATTGCTCATTAAATCCTGATACCTTAGCTCTATGTATTCTTGATCTTTTCCATCTGTGTGATTCTAATACATCTTTTCTAGCTAAACATATATCTGCTCCACTATCTATGAATATTTTTTGCTTTATCATTTTATTCGGCTTATATTCTATATGGGCTTCTATGTGAATTGCTACCATTTAGTCAGGTTCATTCAATCTTCTATTGAGTTCTTCGTCCTGTTCGTATTCTTGGATTTCTAATCTTTCCGTATCATTGCTTATAGCTTCTTCTACAAGTCTTTCTATCTCTCTTTGCTTCCAGTTTATTCTGTTTATT
Organism: Anisodus acutangulus; assembly: GCA_029783415.1. Taxonomy (NCBI): domain Eukaryota; kingdom Viridiplantae; phylum Streptophyta; class Magnoliopsida; order Solanales; family Solanaceae; genus Anisodus; species Anisodus acutangulus. Next base: position 52,310,395 of record CM056490.1, read on the forward strand.
TCTTCTCTTATTTTTCCAAGTCTCTTGGTAATCTTATTGTATCTATCATTGTAATATAGACTTCCTGTTTCATTAACTGCTGAAGTCATAATCAGCTTATGTCAAGTATATTCTTCGTATTGTATCCAATAGTCTATTTCTTTAATCAATACTATTTTCTGTCTTTCTAGTGTATTCATTTTATTCAGAACTGTCTTCACTATATGAATGTTGGTTGATATAGCTTACTCTTTCTGCTTCGGATTCTTCATCTATAGCTTACTCTTTCTGCTTCGGATTCTTCATCTGTTTCACTAACATAAAAATCTTCGTAATCATACCACTTATTATTGTCTTCTTTAATTTGTTGTAAGCTCATTATAAATTATTCTGTATTTATATATTTTACTCCTGCTTTCTTTAGCTTCGGGCACTTATTTGCATAATGTCATTTTTCATTGCAATTCCAGCATTTACATTCCTTAAATTTTTCTTCTTTAGTTTTAGACTTGTCTGCTTCTATAGGGTTTACATTTCTTCTTTTTCTAAATTTTCTTTTGTATCTGAATTTATTCCTTGTTTCTGGATTATTCCTATATCTCCTAAATCTCTTTTTCTTATAGGATTTATAATAAGGTCTCTTTTTATATTTCTTATAACTCTTATCTCTGTAGTCTTTTTTATACTTATCCTTGTATTTTCTATGTCTTTTATGCTTTCTATATTTCTTTTCCTTTCTATTATCATCGCATCCAAATATTAATCTTCGTTCAGTATATCCACATATCTCTCTTAATCCTATTTTCTTATCTTTTTTAATCTTCTGCTGTAATCTGTATTCTTCGCATTTTCTCATTAGGTAGGCTCTAAGTACTCTTATTCTTTCTCCTAAAGTATTTTCCTTTGGTTCTAGTTGAATATATTCTTTTGATATTTCAATATTGTATGGTACTGGTAAATGGTCATAATATAATTGTTGATAAATTACTCCTTCTTCTGGTAGGAATCTAGCTTCGTAAAAGAACTTACTAAAGCTAATCGTATACTCTGGTAACTTATTGATCTTACAACATTTCATATTATTCAAGTTCATTATTATCTCAGTTTTTCTTTCAGCTAGCACATTCTCTCTAGCTACTAACCATTTTTCACCTAGGAATTCTCTTTTTAATAGTAAATCAAATATCATTAACATTGATTTCCAGTCAGTTGCATGACTTAGTACTTCTCCTCTTAGCCGATATGCGATTGATTCTATCCAGTATGCTGCTTTTCCGATTAGAGTTTTTGCTATTAGATCATACATATAATCTAGGTTTTCTGTTTGAGTACTATTCATTAATGCAATATACATGCCTAAGTTCCAATCTGCTATTCTTCTTCCTACTTCTTGTTCATCATAAACATTATCTAAATCTAGAAAATATCCGTTATAATTTACTCCTTGGGTCATTGATCCTACGAATTCTTTAAATTCAGCTTGTTGTCCTACAGGTATATGATCAGGTAATCTTGTATTTCTTCTGGTTATTACTTCCAAATTAGGGTCTATTAAATCTTCCTCCGGATAATCATCTGCATCTTCATTGATTATATTTTCTGATTCTATTTCGGTTTCTATCTGTCCGTTGTAATCATCTTCTATATCACTATCTGGTTCATCTTCTATTATAGCATTTACTCTTTTCATCTTTTGTAACGCTTCTATTATTTGGCTATTTTCTTTTACTATTTCTGTGTCTTCAGGGTTTTCTTCTTCTATGAATTCTACTACTTGTAATTCCTGGTCAGTCTGTTCATTTCTGTCTTCCTCAGTACCATTACTTCTTGAAGTATTTTCATCACTTAATTTTATCTTTCGTACATTCTTTTTTCCTTTTAATTTCTTTAATTGTTCTTTTAGGAACTGTACTTCTTCTCTGAGTTCTAATAGTTCTTGTTTTACTTCTCTTAGTTCTTCCTTTGTTTCTTTTAGTTCTTTCTTGGTTTCTTTCAGCTCTACTTTAGTTTCTTTTAAAAGGGTTTGCGTATTCTTCTATTTTCCTTTATATTTTCTATATTTGTCATACCATTCTGCATTCTCACTTGATTTTAAATTTAGATTTTCTAACTTTAATGCACTAATCTGTTGTTCTTGTTTATCTAATCTTAGATTCAGGTATTCATAAGTAGTTTTTTCTATTTCTCTTTCAGGTGTCTTTTCCTCTTTTGGTTTTTCTTCTTTTACATGTTTTGATCTAATAGGCTCGTATTTATATCTTTCTTTTTCTATAATATCTTTACCATGAGTCTTTAAGAATGTAATCGCACTAGGTTCCATTAGAATTTTCCTTCTTTATTCAGTTTTGTTAATCCGTCTAAGGTTTCTGTTACTTCTTTTGATAATCTGGGTTTCATTTTACTAATATCTACCATGATTGGTACCTTACTTCTTCTCCATGCATCTATTGACACTAATTCTGGTTTATGGGTAGTTGTTTTAGTAATTGTACTTTCTTTGCTCGTGCTTGCTTCATTATCAGTTTCTATTTGTTTTCCTTTACCTTTTTCTTCTAACAACATATTCAGTTTTTCTAGTATTAATTTAAACGTTGGTATTTCGGATACATTCCATAAGTTAGTCAATTCTTCTCTAATCATTTGTTGTGTCTTATTCTGGTTTTCTCTTATCTCATCCATTAGTAGTAAAACGCTTTTCATTTTTTCTTTTAATATAATCTCTTCCCATAATGCTTCTATTTTATCACTTGGGCTAGTCAGGATTGTTTATTCGTTTCTTCCATCCGTTACCCATGTCTATCCATATTTTACTAAACGTTTCGCATTGTTTTTCTAATCGTTCTATATCTTTTTCTAGTTTCATTTCTTTTCTTATTTGTCTTGTAGGTATTTTAATTGGCTGTATATTTCTCCTGATAAGACCGTCTTTATAGTCTTTAATTTTTGTTTTTTCTTTATTATTTTTAGTTGTATATTCATAGTTTATTTATGAATCTGGTTTTTCCTTGGTCATTTATCTCTATTCCGTTATTATTTATCTTATAGGTAATCATAGTTAAAAAATCACTTCCTAATAATAATTCATTCAAGCTATCATATTCTATTACTCCTATATTGATCTTATACTCTAGGTCTTGAATCTTGAATCTTAAGTTTATACTTTTAGTAATTATTATTTTTCTTTCATTTTCTGGATAATTATAAGTCTGTGGCTCTATTATGCTACACTCATTTTCATTTATCTTACTTATATGTATAAAACTTTTAATTGCTCCAGTATTTATTTCTGCTATTCCGTCCATGGTTATCATGTTTTTAAATATAACAACTTTGATTTTTAATCTATTACAGTCTATGTTTATTAGGTCAATGGTTCTGAGTAAACTATTTGATATTTCTCTCGTTATACTCAATATTGATCCTTCTATCCTTGGAATTAATCTTCGTGAAGGTGTTAATGTTCTAGTTTTAAAATCCATGAATATTTCTTCTGGTATTGTTATCTTAGAGTTTTCCTTATGCTCAATTTGCTCAAGAATTTCCTTATACATTTTTGGTACTATGATATTCATCTCATGTTGTTTTCTTATATGGTGATTTCCTGTTAAGGCGTATATCATTTTAGTCTCTATACTTATTACTTTACTTCCTGGTGGCATGTTTATTCCATCTAACTTATAGTATAATGTCAAAGCTAAATCCTTATGTTCATCTTTTAATGATATACTAAAGTCTGGTTGTATAGTAAATTTTAATTTCTGATATATTAAATTTCCTTTAATCACCGATATTAAGGCATCTTGCAAATTTCCTAGTATTCTGTCGTCTAATACGTAGATCTGTATTGGTGTGTCAATATTCTTTTGAAAGTATGCTTTTATCGTGAACTCTACTCCTCCAAAGTAAATATTCCTATATTTCTTTGCTTCTTTATTTGATAATTTAGCTAATTCTCTTTTTATTACTTCATCACTGATTAAGTTAATCTTGGTTCTTCCATTCGTACTGGTAGTGTCTATTATGTTCTCATGTTTATGGGCAATATATCTTATTTCTTTATTTCTTTCAAACCATTTTGTTTTAAATATCTTTTTTACTGATACTTCATCTCTTTCTTCTTGAATCTTTTGATATGTATCTGGTCTAAAACTTAATGTTTGACTAGTTCCTCCTTCATACGTATTCATTTGATAATAAAGATCTTTAGGTTCTAATTTATTTTCTTTATCCATATTTCAGCAAATCGATGTATCGATATTGTTCTTGTATAATATCTTTTAAATATCTAATTTCATTTTCACTACTTATCTCTTTTGCTAAGTTCTGCTCTCTGATTTTTTCAATTTCTTCTTCTTTCTGCCTAATACTTTCTTCTCTTAAGGCTGATAAATTTCTTTAAAATATTATCTTTTCTTCCTGTTTATTCATCGTTATATGTTGTTCTAATAACTGTTTTTCCTGTTCTTCAATAAGTCCGATCGGGGTCAAGAGGCTAGAAACTAGCCGTCCTCCATCAAGACCTCCGACCTCAAAAGCGTCCGAGATGAGTGTGGTTGGACAAATCTATCTAGGATTATTGCCCCTGGCCCATAAGACAACGTCACAACCTTCAGGTCTGGGTACTCTAACGTGTATACCTACCCCTTCACTTTCAAACTCGATCCATCAATCGACTCGACAAGATTCTTTCGTGGTGGGGTAGTTTAGCTTTCCAAGCGAGGGAAATTCTCCATCTCTCTAATGTCGATGAGAATCAAGACCGAGGATGGATGGAACATTTTTATGTGGTTCGATTGCTAAAATTATTTCGGCGAGGTACATGCCCTTCTTGGAGGAGTGGAACATGCATCGTAAGAATCGAAACCCTTTTCTCCTTTTTGACTCAAATATCCTGCTCTTAAAAAAATCTTTTCACTTTTTCAGCCATCCAATGGATTTTGGCCCACGTGGATAAACTCCACGAATGGATCGAGAAAATAATTAGCACTTATTCGCACAAGCTGCGGACATGGAAGGAACTCTCTAATGAACGTTGGATAGCCTGAAACAACGGTTAGACCACATTTTAACCTTTTTTATTTTTTTAACTTCGACCTTACATTCTTTCTTACTTTCTCTTTCTTTTTCCTTCCTAGGCTTACCGAAAGACTCTTCAACACCGAGGTCTAACCCCTCGGCTGCTTCAAATATTCCAAACTCGGTGCCTGACCCAATGGACTTAGTTCACCGTATCTTCGAGGCACTAAAGAAGAAGAAAATCACCAAATCCTCAAAGCCTCCGAAGTCACTTTCGGCTGCTAAAAAGAGTAAAAGAAGCTCGGGGGCAGGAGGCTCCTCCCAAGCTCAAGACTCTGGCATTTTCCCAGATAATGTCTGGATTAGTAAAGTCTCCACCACCATTACTAGCACTCCCACCACTCCTGCGGAAAATACTCCAACCGAAGTGAGAAGAAAATGTTGCTACTGAAGCAACTGAACCAATTTTGCCCCCTACTGAGGTACTTACTCCTGCACCTCTGGTCATTGAATCTGTCATCATTGAGGATGACGACGAAGTCATGGATGAGGTGCCGTCAGCTAAAAAACCAAAGACTTTTACTTCAACTCCTCCTCCACCATCACAACCGACCCAAACCTTTGGGCAGGAATATTTCGACTGCCTTTTCGAAGAGGCTGGTACCTCCGTAGGTCGGGCTGAGCGAGCTCATACCGTCAGGTTCTCTCACTCGGTCATACCACATAAATTAACCAACTCTTCCAAGACCCCGAGAAACCATGCTATCTCTCGGTCCAGGCTTGTAAACATTTTCCCGGCCCCAAGTTCGAACCCGATGAAGATAAGATCTGCTACCATTTCCTTCCCCGAGGACATAAATTTTCTGTCCCATCCGGTCGGGGTTGCCAACTACATGAGGTCTCTCATATCGGAGTCCGATAGGGAGAAAATCAAGAATGTGTCTTGTCCAGGCCTTTTCAATGAGGGTATGCACGCCGCCAATCGGGTACGTATTATTCTTGACTGCCTAAGTTGAAAATTATATTATCTCTAATGTCTAACTTTCCTTGGATTCTTAATCTTGTAGTCCTCCGTTCTTGTTGGTGAGGGCCTCATCTGGTGTTTGGATAAAAATGAGCACCTTAAAGGGAAACTGGATGCTCAAGGAAAATAAATCCAACACCTCAAAGGGCTCCTTCAACAAAAGGATGGCCAACTGCATTAAGTCGATGACTTGCTCATTGTCCGGGCTGAGCTGGACAAGGTTAGGGGCAGCTACCTCTGAGCAATAAATGACCTCGAGCTTGTCATCAAGGAAAATAAGATTTTTAGGAAGAAAAAGTAAAACTCTTCCAAAATGTCGAAGTCCTCACTCAATAACTCGGGGAGTAGGAAGAAGTTCGGCACTATCAGGCTCAACAAATAGAATTTTTTAATGCCAAACTCGATCGCCTCAGTGCTGAACTTGCTGCAATAGATGCCGATAGGGCCACTGACCTTGTTGCGCTGAAGATGGCTCAAGATCAGGCAGACCAACAAGCCCAAACCAATGATGGGTTAAGAAACAAACTTGAAGCCTCGAACCAAAGGTATGCTGAAATTTCAGCCCAACTTGCTCAAGTATCGACTGAACAAAACCAAGCTCTGGTTGATGTGGAGGCTGAAGTGGCCCGAACAGTGCTGAAGACTGAGCATACTAAGTGGAATATTTAAAGGTTCACTTTAGAATAAGCTCGTGATGAGATCCTGAATATTGAGGCCAAAATAGATGAGGCTAGAGAAGTCGAGCTCAGAGCCTACCGCCAACTAACCGGAGATAACTCCAAGGAAGACCTAGAGGACTCCGGGTCCGAGTCCGACTAAGAACTAGGCTTTAATGCTTTTGCCTTTTTTTTTCTGCATTTCCTTTATGTACGTTTTGCTCTGGCCGTTTACCGGCCTTATACATAAAAGGAACATTTTTCTTTGTTATGATTTTCCTACCATTATTTGGCATGTGTCATTATTTTTTTTATTTTCAACACTTAGCCAAATAAGCTCTTAACCCAATTTGAGAAAATTGCCTCCGGCGTTGGAGTTTTAATAAAACAAATCATCACTTAGTTTGTATCGGGCCGAATGAAAGCTATATTTGGTCTTAAAAATGACTTAAGTAAATTTCTTAGAAATGACTTACGTAATTTGAACAAACATTTCCTTTAGCTTGCTCTACACCTGGTAATTTCATCCGATTTGAGTCTTCCAATGACTTAAATATAAGGACCTTACTTTTATGCTTGTGAATAGGATGTCTCCCATTCACTCCGAGCATGAATATTGGATCTTTAATTTATTTTCAATTTTTTAGATAACTTCAAGTGTCTTTAGAACTAGGCCGGGTTCATTTTGAACTAATGCCTTCGATTCAAGTGTCTTTAGAACTAGGTTGGGTTCATTCAAAACTAATGCCTTCGGAATTTTACCTATTTTTATTTTGGGTATCTTTACGACAATAGTTCCCAATTAAGGACTTTAAGAAACTCGTTAGCTCGTAAGCCTAAAGATTTCAACAATTACCCGAGGATAACGGTGTGCAAAGAAATATAGTCGAAGCAAGTTTTGGTCAAAGTATTCTTTCATTCAAAGTACTTACTTCAAACAAACAACGGGGCAAAATTCATTCGATTTTTCTGCCTTTACATGCTTTGCCATAACAAAGAAACTACTTGGGCAAAATTCATTTGATCTTTTAACCCTTACAAAGATAATCCTAAAAATCTAAAAAAATCTCCAAACATATCACTCTTGCCTCGAACTTCCTTGTCGAGGGTATGGCAGTCCCCTAGTGTTTGTGTTTGAAGTATGAGAACTTAAACACTATTTGCTTCTTCAATACCTGACAGTCCCCAGTCCTCAGCACTTGGTCGGTCTTCAATTACAAAATAAGTAACACGCTTTACATTATTGCATTATTAAAAACCTTACCAGAAAAACTCTTTTCGGTATAAGAACCGTGCTAAGGGAAAAAGAGTGCAACACGTGTTTTCAGACCTAATTCTAACTCGGCTCGGCCTTGTAATGATTACTCCGAGCTGGACCTGCATAGGTTAATCATAACATAGTAATATCTACGAAATAGAAACGGTTTATAAAGACATACCTTAGCAATAATATCTCTTCAAGTGAGCGATGTTCCAGTTATTCGACAGTTTTTTTACCATCTTTGGCTTCCAACTGGTACGAGCCTTTACTAGTGATTCCTGACACTTTGTATGGATCTTCCCAGTTCGGACCAAATTTTCCTACATTGGGATTTTTTGTGTTAAGGGTCACTTTTCGCAGAACTATGTCTCCTACTTGAAAATGTTGAAGATTAGTCTTACGGTTGTAATATCTTCCCATCCTTTGTTTTGAGCAACTAGCCGAAGTAAAGCCAATTCACAATGTTCATCTATCAAGTCGAGCTTTACGACCATCGCTTTATTAGTTGAATCTCCGGTTGCATGGCTAAACCTTAAGCTCGGCTCGCCCACTTCCATCAGAATTAAAGCATCCTCACCATAAACCAAATAAAATGGAGTCTCTCCAGTGTTAGATTTTAGCATTGTCCTGTATGCCTACAACACCTCTGGTAAAATTTCTTTCCATTTGCCTTTTGACGCATTCAATTTTTTCCTCAAATTCATAATAATTGATTTATTTGTTGACTCCGCTTGCCCGTTGCACTTGGGTGGTATGGAGTCGACACAATCTGCTTAATTTTTAACCCTTCGAGAAAGTCATTCACCTTCTTCCCAACGAATTGTTGCCTATTATTGGAAGTTATCTCCGTTGGTATACCAAACCGGCAAATGATATGATCCCATATAAAATCAATGACTTATTTTTCTTTGAATTTCTTGAAGGCCTTCACTTTAACCCACTTAGAAAAATAATCAGTCATAAACAAGACAAAACGTACCTTTTTGGGTATCCATGAGAGTGGCCCGAAGATGTCCATCCCCTATTTTATGAATGTCCATGGAGACAAAACCGGATGTATTAATTATGTCGATTGGTGAATCATAAGATCATGTATTTGAAACTCATTTCATTTTCGGATGAAGTTCTTCACGTCTTCTTCCATATGAACTCAATAATATCCAGCCCTAATCAATTTTCAGACCAAAAGTTCTGCTCCTGAATGATTACCGCAGGCCTTCTCGTGAACCTCGTACATCACATAATCAGTTTCTCTAGGCCCTAAGCACCTTTATAAAGGACCGTAAAAAACTTTCGGTACAATTGACCATCAACTAGAAGAAACCTGGCCGCCTTAGTCCAAAGTGCTCTTCATTCCTTCGGGTCTGTAGGCAACTTCCCATCTCGAAGGTAGTCTATAAACTTGCTACGTCGATCCTTATTTAAGCTTGTTGTGTTTACTTTGATATGACCACCATCAATTGCGGAGTTTAAAAGTTGCACAATTATTCCCAAATTAAATTCTTTCGCATCTACGGACGACCCCAAATTAGCCAAGGCATCCACTTCATTGTTTTGCTCCTGAGATACATGTTCCATGGTTCATTCTTTGAACCAATGCAATATCACTTGAACCTTCTCTAAGTATTTGTGTATCTTTTCCTCCTTTACTTCGAACACACCATTGACTTGATTAACCACCAGAAGTGAGTTATAGTTTGCTAAGATGACCTCATCTCCCAAGCTCCTTGCTAATTCTAAACCTTCAATCATAGCCTCATACTCGACTTCATTATTAGTCAATTTCACAATTCTTATCGACTGCAGAATAATATCTCTTGCAGGTGCCTTCAGCACTAGCAAAAGCATGGACCTTTTTACGTTCGAAGCTCCATCCGTGTACAAGGTCCAGACCCCTGAGGTGTCTCCCGAGGTTAACAAAAGTTCTTTTTCTACCTCAGGAATCATTCCGGGTGTAAAATCCACTATGAAGTCTGCTAAAACTTGAGACTTTATAGCAATTCTCATTTTATACTCTGTCATATCCACTAATCTCTACCGCCCATTTGGCTAGCCTACTAGACAGTTCTGATTTATGCATCACATTTTTAGTGGATAAGTTATTATTACACATATGTGATAATACTGAAAATACGGTCTCAATTTTTTAGAAGTCGTTACTAATGCTAAAACCAATTTTTATATGTGAGGATACCTAGTCTCTACACTAGCCAAATTTCTACTCACATAATAAATTGGAAATTGTGTACCTTTTTCTTCTCGAACCAACATTGCGCTTACCACTTTTTTGGATACTGCCAGGTACATGAATAGTTGCTTGTCTGCCTTTGGTTTATGCAGTAACGATGGACTGGACAAGTATTTCTTCGACTCCCTTAAATTCTGCTGACACTTCGGTGTCCACTCGAAGTCATTCTTCTTTTTCAACAAAGAGAAGAACCAGTGACTTTTCTCTGATGATTGAGAGATGAACCTGCTTAAAACGGCTATCCTCTCGGTGAGCCTCTAAACTGCTTTCACATTGTCAAGCACCTCTATTATCTCCTCGATGGATTTGATATTTCCGTATTGATCTCTATTCTCGATTTTAAACCATGAAGCCTAAGAACTTTCCTATCCTACTCTAAAAGCACACTTTATGGGTTTAGCTTCATGTTGTACTTTCAAAGTATGTCGAATGTTTCCTGCAAATGCTTCAAATGGTCCTCTACTTCCAGGGATTTAACTAACATATTATCAATATAAACCTCCATTGTGTTTTCCTATTTGATCCTCGAACATGCGATTAACTAGGTGTTGATATTTGCTCCAGCCTTTTTTAATCCAAATGGCATTACATTATAATAATAAGTCTCATACCTAGTTATAAATGAAGTTTTCTCTTGATCCTCTAGGTTCATTCGAATCTGGTTATACCCAGAGTAAGCGTCAAGAAAACTTAGCATCTCATGCTCGGCCGTAGCATCGATCATCCGATCGATGTGCGGCAAAGGAAAAGAGTCCTTTGGGCATGCCTTATTTAAATCTTTAAAATCTATGCACATTCTCAGTGTATTACCTTTTTTTAGGCACTACCACTACATTAGCTACCCAATCCGGGTATTCAACTTTCCGAATGGAACCTATATTTAAAATCTTTATTACCTCCTCCTTAACAACCGTATGCTTGAATTTGGCCATTGGCCTCCTTTTTGCTCTACCGGGGGAAAGCTCAAATCCAAAGTCAACTTGTGAGTCGTGATCTCCGGTGGAATACTTGTCATGTCTAAATGGGACCAGACAAAACAATCGGAGTTAGCATTAAGAAATTCAATTAATTTAAGTTTGAGCTATTAGGTTAACCCGGTGCCTAGGTATGTGGATGATATTATATTAACTGCCTCATCTAATGCTCTTCGCAAGTCTATCATGTCTCTTCTTGGCTCAAAATTTGCAATGAAAGATCTAGGGCCACTAAGTTACTTCTTAGGGATAGTTGTAACACATCATACAAATGGTTTATTTTTATCCCAAAAGAAGTATGCAGAATTAGATCATTGAACGAGCTGGCATGTCATCGTGTAGGCCGCCATCCACTCCAGTTGATACTAAACCAAAGTTGAGTACTTCTTCCAGTAAGCCATATGTCGATCCATCACATTACCGCAGCCTTGCAGGGGCCTTGCAATATCTCACTTTCACGAGGCCTGACATCTCTTATGTTGTGCAACATGTTTGTCTATTCATGCATAACCCGATGGAGGATCACATGCATACTCTCAAACGCATTGTGCGGTATATTCAGGGCACTCTCGATCATGGCTTGCATTTATATCCATCTTCGACGACCACTCTTATTTCATACACAAATGCTGATTGGGGTGGATGTCCGGATACCAGACGCTCCACGTCTGGTTATTGTGTCTTTCTTGGTGATAGTTTGGTGTCTTGATCCTCAAAACGGCAAGCGACCTTGTCGAGATCTAGTGCCGAAGCATAATACCGAGGAGTTGCCAATGTGGTGTCTGAATCTTATTGGCTACGAAACCTTATTTTGGAGCTTCACTGTTTGGTTCCGAAGGCGACATTGTTTTATTGTGATAATGTTAGTGCAATTTACCTCTCAGGGAATCCGTTTCACCATCAACACACTAAACATATTGAGCTAGATATTCACTTTGTTTGCGAAAAGATTGCTCGTGGATAAGTACGCGTCTTACATGTTCCGTCACGTTATCAGATTGCCGATATTTTTACAAAAGATCTTCCGCTGATTTTATTTGAAGACTTTCGGGACAGTCTCAGCATACGCCGACCTCCCGCTTCGACTGCGGTGGTGTGATAGAATAGGAAAATATATTTAGTCATAATTATGTATATTCTGTATATGGTAGATGTATATTTTAGATATTACTTATCATAATTGTAGCCTAGGATTATGCTTGTATTTTAATATATGTACTATGATTTTGGAATAAAATAATGAAGGAAGATGTATGTTTGAAATTTCTATTACTTTAGTCAAAAATGCTGAAGTAGTTAAGTACTACGCCTAGAATCTTTTTTTTTCTTAAAGAAAAGAAAAGAGAATCTGAACTTGCTCTTTCCTTTAGGAAGTTTGTTCTCGTTTATCTAGATTCTCAAACTGTTAAGAACATGTTCTTTGCAAAGAGTCCGTTGTGTTCTTTATCTTAAAAGCAAGTCAACTAAGTAGTTGTTTTACTCTCTTTATTTGGATAAAGGTTAATATCAGTGAAGTAGTTATGTTTGCAAATTTTAACAAGAAATCTGTTATCTTGCCTTATGGAGAGTTTGTTTCAGCAAATATTCTAATTATGTTATGTGTTAGTTTCAAAAAATGATGTTATATGTGTTCATCCATACTACGGTTTGAATCAGGATGATTTCTATTCCTTTAGGACGAGTTGAAATGTTTTAGTTGTAATTCTGGGGGGTTACTTGTTTTATTTCAGTCAGAATATTACTCTAGTTGCGTTGCTATTATTAACGAAGGAAAGAAATAATCCCTTGATTATTTTGATTAATTGAAAGACAATATATACAATTTACATATTTTCATAATTGAAAAATCTTATTCTTATTCTACTCCTAAAACTTTATTCTATTTGGAGACTAACTATACAATTATGGTAAGTGTACAAGTCTAATTAAGGTACAAGACTAATATACACATTGTATACAAAATCAGCCCATATGTGGGCTGCTACAGTAACCCGAGATATCACTGTTCATCCGATATACACATGTATATTGTGTATATCATATGTATATTTAACACTCCCTCGCAGTCATAGTGGGCGGTCTTCGAATGCTGAGACTGTCCCTAAAATCTTCAAAAAGGACCGAGGGAAGACCCTTTGTAAAGATGTCTGCAATCTGATATTTGGAAGGGACATGGCAGACGCGTACTTGTCAACAAGCTACATTTTCGCGAACAAAATGAATGTCCATCTCGATATGTTTAGTGCGCTGGTGTTGAACCGGATTCCCAGAAAGATAGATGTCACTAACATTATCACAGTAAACCAAAGTAGCTTTATGAATAGGACAATGAAGATCTAAAAGAAGATTGCGCAACCAACATGATTCAGAGACCACATTAGCTACCCCTCGATACTCGGCCTCTGCACTAGAGCGGGACAATCTCGATTGACGCTTTGCAGACCATGAGACCAAGTTATTACCAAGAAATATATAATAGCCAGACGTAGACCGTCTAGTGTCCGGACAGCTACTCCAATCAGCATCTGTGTACGAGACAAGAGTAGATGTCGACGACGGAAATAAATGTAAGTCATAGTCAAGTGTCCCCTGGATGTACCTAATAATGCATTTGAGTGCATTCATGTGATCAACTCCAGGATCATGCATAAACAAACACACCTGATGTACGGCATACGTAATATCTAGTCTCGTGAATGTAAGATACTGAAGGGCCCCTGCAAGACTGCGATAACGGGTCGGATCCTCATAAGGTGAGCCAGCTGCAGCACCCAACTTGGGTTTAGTATCAACTGGAGTGGAAATGGACTTACAGGATGACATCCCAGCCCTCTCAATGATCTCAGCTGCATACTTCCTCTGTGATAAGAACAACTCACATGCATGATGAGTTACATCAATCCCCAGAAAGTAACTCAAGGGCCTCAAGTCTTTCATAGCAAACTTAGAATTGAGCATTGTCATGATAGACTGGCGTAATGCATCAGAAGAGGCAGTCAAGATAATATCATCCACATATAATAGTATATAAGCCAATGAAGAACCACGACGATATATGAACAATGAATTATCAGACCTGCTGTGAGAGAACTCAATAGTCGAAACATAGTCTGCAAACATCTTATACTAAGCTCGTGGAGACTGCTTAAGCCCAAACAAGGACTTCTTCAGCAAACAGACATGATGAAGATATTTGGGATCCCTAATCCCCAAGGGCTGATGCATATAAGTTGTTTCCTTGATATCACCATGCAAGAAAGCATTCTTCACATCTAACTGATGAATGGGTCACGCTTTCGAAAGAGCCAAGCTGAGCACAGTGTGAATGGTAGCCGGCTTGACCAGCAGACTAAATGTCTCACCACAATCCACACCAACCTGTTATGTCTTACCATAACCTACAAGACGAGCCTTATGCCTCACAAAAGAATCGTCAGACTTATCTTTATGAGCAAAAATACACATGAACCGAATAATATTAACACCAGACAGACGGGGCACCAACTCCCACGTCTTATTATCAATAAGAGCATCATATTCGTCGGTCATAGCAATTTTCCAATTCGAGTCATTTTAAAGCAGACATTGGGTTACGAGGTAGATGGGATTTAAGAACATTAGAATTTAAATTAAAATGTCTTTTTGGTTTAAAAATACCCCCATTGACTACGAGTGACTGGTCTTTGACTCGTGGGAGAATTGGGAGGATTTTGGGAAATATAGGGACTTGTGACGGACTGGCCAGCAGGCAGTGGGCTTGCTGGCCTCGATAACTGGAGCCGGAACTGGACACATGAACTGGGCCAAGATTGGATCCGAAATCAGTAACCTGAATTGGGTAGGATAGATGGCCCAGTTTCTGGACCCAGAACTGTAGACGACGTTACAGGAGGACCAGCGGGCATTGGGCCCGCTGGAGGATTTGGGGTGCGGGACACGTCTGAAAACTGGTGAATAATATACCGGGATATATCATCATCCAAAAAATTATACGAACTAGGCACGGGAGTACTAACCTTAGAAAACGGAAATTGGGATTCATAAAAAATTACATGGCGACTAATGATGATTTTATTAGAAGATCAATCAAAATATTTGTAACCACGATGATTTGACGGATAACCCAAGAACACACACGGGGTATAACGGACATGAAGTTTGTTAATTGTGGTGGATGGAAAGAGTGGATAACACAAGCACCCATTTTGGCTTTCCCATTTTGTGAAGACGTGTGAGGGCAAGAAAAATGAAAATTGATCCCATTATTTGCACAAAATTTCAGAAACACCCCATTGTCATATTCTTTGCCATTATCACATTGGATATTTTTTATTTCACGTTCGAGTTGGGTTATAATGAATGCTCTAAATTTTAAGAAGATGAAAAAAACTTGATAATTTTTCGCTATTGGAAAAGTCCATAAAAATTTAGAATAATCATCCAAAAAAAGAACATAATACCGATGACCCAAAGAACTAAGAACATGAGACGTCCATAGATCACTATGAATAATATCAAATGGCATTAAAGTATGAGAATTAGAGTCTACAAATGACAACTTAACAATTTTCCTAAAGAACAAGATTGAAAATTCGGAGTACTACGCGTACCCTTACAAGAAATAAAATTGTTTTTATCTAAGGAAGACAAATAGATGACCCTGGATGACCTAGAGGAGCATGCCACAAGGAAGGAGCCAGAGCTGCAAAAGTTGATGGAAATGTGTGACTCGAGAAACCGGAACTTGGCGTGATAGGATAAAGATCTCTCCTACTATCACACCTCATGAGATGACTCCCCGTTTGAAATCATTCACAGAAAATCCAAATTGATCAAATTCAATAGACACGGAATTATCAATGGTGAATTTTCGGACAGACACTAAATTTTTAATCAATTTAGGGGCATGAATGTTATTTTTCAAGATAAGTGGTGGATAGGGGGGGGGGGGCGACAATGTTTTTTGACCATAACTACGAATTGGAATTGAATTACAATTACAACAATTATGCCACGAGGGCAGCTCAAATTTGAATAAGACGATAGAGTACCTTGGTTGGACGTCATATGGGTCGTGGCTCCGGTGTCCATATACCAGTTCGGGTCTTGTGGATTTAATCCAAGTGTGTGCATGGCGGCTTCAATGTCGGTTGGTGTGGGGCTCGCTGCATGATGGGCCTGCGGGGGCCGAGGCCCAAGCACGTTGGCCTGCTGCCCCGGCCCATAAGATGGCCTGAAACCTGAGACTGGACCTTGAAAACTGGGCCTGGGCAGTTGAAAATTTGGGCCCCCGTTTCCCGGGTAGTAAGCTGGAAACCCGCCACTGTTAAGCCCAAAATGGCTGGCCCACTGCCACTGTGGGGCCCAAAACTGCTACTGCTGACTGACCCGAGGGGCACCACCGCCACTGGCGCTGTTCCGGCTACCACCTGTGTTGCCGCTGTGATTTCTTTCCATTATTTTTCCGATTCTGACCATTTTTGCCGCCACCGTTGTTGCGGTTTTGGCCCGAGTTGTTGGAATCGGACGGAGGAAAATTGGACTCGGTCATCATGACTACGGGACTAGCACCGGTATCCGCCTTTTTGGCCAGGCCGACTTCTTCGAGTGTAAGCATAGAACGAGTCTGATAAAATTGCGGAAGAGGACTGCTTTGACGAAGAAGCATGTCAACACCATTATATGCCTCAGAAAGGCCTGCAACCATCTGAAGGACAAGACAATCGTTGGTGAAAGAAATAATCCCTTGATTAGTTGAAAGACAATATATACAATTTACATATTTTCATAATAGGAAAATCATATTCCTATTCTACTTCTAAAACCTTATTCTATTTGGAGACTAACTATACAATTATGGTAAATGTGCAAGACTAATTAAGGTACAAGACTAATATACACATTGTATACAAAATCAACCCATATGTGGGCTGCTACAGTAACCCGAGATATAAATGTTCATCCGATATACACATGTATATTGTGTATATTTAACCAGAACCATCGAGGATGTGTTCTAATTCTTATCTTTTTCTTCTTTTTTTTACATGAGCACCATGGGAGAACATTGGAGTTGTGGTTCAACTCCAAAGCTGCCCATATCTGATCGAAGCAACAATAGCAGCATACGTATCGTTCGTTAATGTGTAGCAGTCCCCTACATCGTATAAAGAGTCCACGTCCCTCCTCCTCTCTTCAAATTTCATATCTTTCTATTAATGTGTATATATGTGTTGTTTATACCTTTAGCTAACATTTTTGTGAGTTTGTATTTGCAGTACTTATTTCCTAGTTTGTGCGTGAACTCTCAAATAGTGATTAAGTAGAATGACGTTTTACTTGAGTATACTTCCAGGTTGTCAAAAGGGATTCTTACAAAAAATGGTAAAAGACTATTTTTCTTCATAAATGGTTGTTACTATCTCATTTCCATTAATTCATAAAATCATTTCTTATCATATGCATATGTTTATACTTATAGCATAAATGACTATTTTTAAAGCATATATATACTATTTTTATACATGACACACATGATATGCGTACATTATTTTCTTATAAATATAATACATATACTATTTTCACATATAATGTACACTACATACATTTTCTCATGCGTACATCATTAACTGCTCATTTCTATAAATAAACATGTGCATACACCAATTTTATAATTATATATAAATGCATATTTACAACCACTAATCATTTATTTTAAATATACATATTACCTCTATTTGCTTAACTTCCTTCAAAACCGTTTTGTACAAATTACCTTAAGAATTTAAATATACATATTACCTCTATTCGCAATTCCTTTAAATAGGTAATAATAAATAAGAATCAGATAAATAATCCCCCTCTAGTGTTAGTTAAACTAAGTTTAATGACTATTTTCATATAGGCTCTGAGGGGTGTTATACCTTCCCCTCGGGGGTAAATAAAACCCTTATCTAGAATTTCATAGGTTTCAAAGACTAAAAATGGAATTTACATTTTTACAAATGGTTTCCTGATATTTCCTAAAATTAGATGGGGCTATGAATATTTTTAAAATCAGAGGAAACATAGCCATAAGTTGTGAACTAGTTTTAACCTATTAAAATAGGGTGCAACAACTGTCATGAATCGAAATTAAAGGTGCCACGTAAATTGGAAAGGGGGTAATATAAAACATGTTGGCTTTTAGTTAGGAGAAGAAACAAGCAGATAAAAAGGTTCAATTTTGTGATTTTCAGGATTTGCTGATATTTCAAACATGTTAAAATGATAGGGAAATGAGAAGAATATGAAAGATTATTTACTTTTTTCCATATTGGTTTTGGATTGGGTCGAGTTAAACCTTTTAAATTAAAATTTTACTTATTAGATTTTAATTAAAAAAAGAGTAAAAAATAAGTTATTCACGGAAAAGTGGTTTAGTGACACCTGAAAGTGGTTTTAACGACTTTTGTGTTAGTTGCTCAAAGTTAAGTGACTTTTATGTTAGAAATGATAGTTAAGTGATTTTTATGAAAAAAAATGATAGTTAAATTACCATTTGTGAAATTTATCCCACGAATTTGTAAGAGAAAGCTAGGTTAATTACAACCGGTGGATGGGTTCTGATTCATCTCTTATTTTTTCCTCTCAATATTCTTTTAACGAAAAATGTCAAAAATGTAGTACTCCTATAACACATTAAAAATGATAAGAAGAGGGCACATGCAACACCTTAACATGTCCTATAGCAACTTCTCAGGAACAAAGTGTATATCCATCTCAATGTGCTTGATTCGCTGATGCTGGACCGTATTATGTGGGTCGACTGGTGACTGGCAGGGTGGATCAATGTGGTGCAGTGGGGCTGGGTTCGGTGAGTGGTTGGCGGTTGCTGTCGGGTTGGTCGATTGAATGGTCTGGGTCGACGGGTTGATGGTTTTGAAGGGTTGTTGGGTGTGTGGTGACTGGTACCGGTAGGTAGGTAGCTATCAAGGCTGGGTGGCTTCTGGTGATTGGTGGGTTATTGGTGTCAGTGGTGAAGGGGTGGTCGACGGGACGGTGGAGACTGTAGACTGACCGAGATGAGACTGGGCAGAGGCAGAGGCAGTGGGTACAGTGGTTGCTGCCAGAATAGTGACAGCTCGACCGAGAGCGAGGCGGAGAAGCGGTGATGTGTCAGACTCGTCTAAAAATATGTAATCTAAATTCTGGAATTTTTAGATATTTGCAAATGGGAAGATTGTTTCATCAAACGTGACGTGACGTGAGACGATGATTTTGCAGGAAGATAAGTCGTAGCACATATATCCCCTATGATTTGGCGGAAAACCTAAGAACATACAAGGAGTGGTGCGGGGTGTCAGTTTATGTGGGGCCATGGAGGCAAGATTCGGGTAGCACAGGCAGCCAAAAATTCATAAGTACTCATAAGTTGGGATCCTACATAATAGAATTTCGGTGGGTGTTATATTTTAGAGAGTTTGGGTGGGAAAAATATTTAGAATATATTCTGCCATTTTAACAGCATAGACCCAAAAGGGAGGGAGGAGGCATCAAATAGGATCGTACGAACCATTTTATTGATAGTGTGAATGAGTCGTTCGGCCTTGCCATTTTGGGAGGAGGTGTGGGGACACGAGAATCGGAAAATCATGCCATTAACAGAGCAAATATTGTGAAACACAAAATTATTGAACTCACGATCGTTATCACATTGAAACGGTTTTATGTTTTTTTCAAATTGCGTTTTGACATAAACACGGAAGGCAAGAAACTTGGCAAATACTTCAGACTTGAATTTAAGCGGATAAACCCAGATAAAGTGAGAATAGTCATTTAATAAGACGAGATAAAATTTATGACCCAGTGAGCTAGTAATGGGAGATGTACATAAATCTTCATGAACAATGTCAACGGGAGAAAACGTAACACTTAAAGAAGATTGAAATCGAAGGCGAACATGTTTGCCTAAAGGTCAAGAAAAACATGTTGTGCAAGTTTCCCATTATTACAACGAATTAAATTACTGCTTCTAAGAAAATTAAAGACATGAGCTCTTGGGTGTCCAAGTCTATTGTGCCAGGTTGACGGAGAGATTGTTGCTAAAGTGGTGGGAAGAGCGACATGGGCAGTTAAAGATGTAGGTGGATAGGAAATGATAAAGGTCCCCTTCACTATTACATCTCGTAAGGAGTTTTCCAGTACGTAGGTCCATTACAGAAAATCCAAACAAGTCAAAATTAATTGATACAGAATTATCGGTGGCAAATTTGCTAACGGAGATTAGGTTCTTGATAATATTTGGGGCATATATGACGTTATTTAGTGAGAAGTAGGGATGTGGTGGTGGAGTTAGTGTGTGGCCAAACCCTTAAATTGGAATGCGATGACAGTTTCTGACCAAAATAGATTATGGAGTATTTAAATTTCACAGTTGAGGAAGAGTACCAGAATTGTTGGTGAGGTGAGACATGACGCCCGTATCCGTATATCACGCATTATCGAGCTGCCGATGAGTCAATGTGACGAAAGTCTGGCCCAAATTGGATTGGGGAAGGCCTGGAGCGGACTGCTGGGCTGCAGGAAATTGGGCCTGATTATTGTGGCCCGTCGGTTGTGCTCCCAGGCTGCAGGAAATTGGGCCGGATAGCTATGGCCCATCGACTGATCTGGGGTGGACTGCTTGACTGCCTGAAAATGGACCTGTTGGCTGTGGCCCATCGTCTGTGCTCCCAGGCTGTTGGGCTGCTACTGTAGCCACAATGTTTGGTGGGCCGCAGCCGATGGACTCTTGCTGAAAGCCCAGTTCCCAGCCCGACCCCCTCTGCCACCACTGCGCCGCTGGCCACTGCCACTGTATATGGGTAGTATATAATGGCATGGAGGGTATATCATTAGTATACCAGAGGTATACGGGGTTGTTTGTAGAATTGGAGGGCTGGATAACTGTATATCAATGTATATCAGAGGTATACATGCGGTTTTGGCGCCGGAAAAAGAGGTAATGGCGGCCGAATTTAGGTTTTAGGTCGGGAAGGATTATTGGCTCTTGATACCATGTAGAATTGTATTAATCTCCCTTGGAGAGTCTTTCTCATTAATACAAATATATATAGTGTGTACAATGTGGAGTCTTAATACAATAAGGATCCTATAACTACCATAATTATACCTCACTAATAATTACACAATATATGGTGAATATTCTACTAATATTCACTAATAGATTTAAAGTTAATTTTCATGTTAAAAATAATCATCCTCCCATTTATTAAATCCTAATTTCCTTTATGAAAAATGTCATTCTTTTAATGGGATTATGAGACCCAATCCATAAATAACGTGATCGTCCGAATTTATTTGGTTATTATTAGGGCTGAATTATTGAGAATCCACCATTGTTAAGGATAAAAATTTGAGTTGAACCTAGATCTATTAATTGGAGCTTGTTTATTATTAATTTTAAATCAAAAATTATTTGAAACTTAATAATAATATTTTCATAATTCTAATCAACAACCAAGACCACTGAGCGTACACTTTCAAATTCATTTGAGTTAAGGCCACTTAATATCGATTCGCCTTAAAAGAATCTAATAGGAGTAGTAAACTAACAATGTGTTAATGCGAGATTCTTTTATCCTTCACAAAAAAATTATACCGATTCGCCTCCCCTCCCCACCCCCTTCTTTTTTTTTTTTTTAACTTTATTCGTTCTTCTTTCATATTTTTTTTCTTTTCGTTCTTCTCTCAAATTCAACTCCTTCACTAATTATTTTTTGATTTTTAATTCAGTATATAATTTGAATTTACGTCGTGTAAGGTTCATTAAAGAGGAAGCGATAAATTTTTTTCCATACCTAAAGTTCGAACTCAAAATTTCTAATTAAGAGTGTAGGGACCTATCCATCTCACCACAACCCTGGTTAATGTAAATTATTTCTTTTCCTCAAAGGAATGTCTTACTTTTCAGATGCAATTCCTTTTCTAGCCCCTCCTCTCACTACCCACATACTAAAGTCAAGGGTTCTATGGCTGCATTGTGAGAAACATTGTAGAATTATAATTTTTGATTGATTTTAGCTTATAAGTATGTAGCTTATAAACACTTTGACGTTTATCAAACTTTTTAGATAAGCTAAAAGGTGATTTTAAGTTTGTTTGATCAGCTTATAAATTTAGCTAAACACTTTTTTATGTTGTTTAACCAAATTTCTAGAAAGTCAAAAAATGTACATTTTCTTTTAGTGCTTATTAACTCTCCATTTATCATTAGCTTCCTTCATTCGTTGTTGTGACTTGCTCAATTTATGTTTCAGTATCTGCCAAGATTTCTCTTCTTAGCATATATTTCCTTCAGCAACTCATGTGATGATTGAGCTGCGAATAAAGATGGATAAAATTTTTGATAGTTTATTCGTTCTTACAGTAATCTTAAATCAATGCTATAATAATAACAATGAAATATTTAATAGATATTTAGTATATATAGGTAAGGATTAAAATTACTGATTTACGTGAACCGATAAACGAGCCCTAGATACCCTCAATCTATATCGCACCATTTTACGAGGTTCCACGTTTTCTTATTCCTACTATTTTGTTTTTCTCTTATTTCAAGTATTTTGATTGCTTTCCAATTTTCTTTACTTTTTCATATGAATGATTTAGAAGGTTATATATGATAGATACACATCATTTAACAAGTTGTTGAGATGGCCGAGTTGGTCTAAGGCGCCAGATTAAGGTTCTGGTCCGAAAGGGCGTGGGTTCAAATCCCACTCTCAACATTTAATTTTTCTATTAAATTAGTTACTCTATAATGACACCTCATATATCATTTCAGTTTTAATGGTAAATTTGAAAATGCCTCTTTTATGATCTCAAACACGACAAACGTTAATAAGGAACTAATATCTTCCAATCCTTGCTATACTTTACTTGGGAGTTCTTGCATACCATTATAGTCATAATACTAAAATGAATAAATATTTGCATTTTATAAATGAGAATGACCTTTAAGAAGTATTAACAAAAAATATAAATTGATACTTGTCGTGCGAGAATAGAGATGATGAAATTCCTCCACGCACTTTTAATCAGAGGTTTCAGATTCGAGTCCCGTGCATATAATAATTTTTTTTGTTAAAGAGCACATCTCCTTTAATGAGCCTTACGAGACGCTAATCCAAATTAGTTCTGGGCCTCGAAGGGTACAAGAGGCGGGCGGGAAATAAAAAAATAAAGAACAATAATGATGATATATATTATTGTAAATATAAAATGAGAGCAGGAAGACATATTTTCCCTTTGAGCTTCATCTTTTCTTCTAAATTATCATCCACAATCACTAATATTCTTTAGATGAATAATTAACGAGTAGCTAAAGAGAAAAAAATGATGGTTCTTTAATTACTTGGAACTTCTCCATTATTTCTTTTCCATTTTTAATGACAATTTTTTTCACATTCAACCCCCCCCCCCCCTTCCAAATTAATCATATAAGAACACATAGTAATTTGTCTAAATAATAATGGAGAAGTCATCTCTTATAACAAATCCAATCAATTAAGTCACACTGATATGCGAAAATACATCTATTGGACTTCTAACAGCATGCCTATCAGAAAACCAAATTATGTATCCTTGGGAATGTCCTGTAGGATCTGATGACTTAACTGTAACATTATACGACACCTTCTGATTCAACGTTGTAAATTTTAAGATTTTAGGATTAACAGTCACCTCGACACCTTCGAGCCCAAACACTTTAACTCTGTAAGTTGAAATTGCTTCTCCGACGTTAGTCACAATCCTCGTATAAGTTTGAGCACTTGATTCCTTAGGTATAGAAAACGAAGGGTAATTTAGCTCTGATTGAGGTATGGTTGACGTACAATGTACCTTCTTTTTCACAATGGCACTGACTTGATTATCTGTATAGTTCAAGCCACATAAGTACGGGATGTAATATTTGGGCTGAATGTCATAAATGAGTCCTGGATCATTTGCTCTTGATGGAATCACGTGCACTGACCCGATTGTAAGTAGATCAGCAGGTTTGAGTGTCTCGTCCTGAATTGGATCGTTTCCAAGGTTGACAAAGTCAGCCATGGTCAAGATTGCTGATTTAATTGCAGCTTGAGACCAATCTGGATGTGCGCTTCTTAACAATGCTGCAACTCCTGCAAGGTGAGGGCAAGACATCGACCTACCAGAAATGATGTTAAACGTCGATGAAGATGAAGATGAAGATGTAGATGTTATAATGGACCCTACGGAGGTTGGCCACGCTGCTAGAATATTGACTCCGGGCCCAATAATGTCGGGCTTTAGTATGCCCTGACTTGGCATAAATGGTCCTCTAGAAGAAAAGTAAGCAACCGTTGGCGCGTGCTTGTCTCCAATTCTCGTCCCCTTGAACAATATCGTTGCAACTGGTGTTGACATTGATTTCATGTAGCTTATGTTCTTTTCTCCGTCGTTGTAACTAACATGTGTCATGGGAAGGACATGGTGGTCTGAAAATGTTGTATACCCACGATACTTTTCGTTCATGAGAATCATGGCAGCACCACCCGCATTTTTCACTGCTTCTCCTTTGTCAGTTCTAGATGAGTAACCGCTTGTATCACACAACACAATTTTACCCTTAACATCACTTGTATTCAACAACTCACAAGAGTTACCATTTACGACTGGTAACAATTTTCGTGAAAAATTCTTTGGTTGAAAGGCTGATTCGCTCTCATACTCTGCTCCGTTACCCAAAACTGCTACCGCGCTTATCTTTCTATCTGTGGTACTAGCACCAACCGTGAGAATCCAGGGGGCTCCGTTTACTACACTACCATTATTGGGTCCACTATTTTCTGCAGAGCAACTTACAAAAATCCCCTTCTTCATCGCGCTATACACGCCAATTGCTCTATTATCATCATATAAAGGCAAAGAGGTTGCTGATCCAATTGAAATGGAAATCACATCCACGCTGTCTTCAATTGCAGCCTCAAGACCAGCCAAATTGTATTCTAGACAATCTACAGAACAGACTTTGTACATGGCCATGTGGAACGAGGCGCAACGCCAACAGCAGTGCCATTAGCATTACCCAAAAAACTGGCACCATTCACAAAGTTCCTCGCGGCCGTGCTTGAAGTATGGGTCCCGTGTCCATCATCGTCCGAAGGGGATATATCCGGCCGCGCAAAATTTCTTGCTCCAATAAGCTTATTGTTACAATTAGTTGTAACATTGAACTCACATTTGCCTTTCCATTTAGCAGGTGGAGAAGGCATTCCATTATCATTAAATGAAGGGTGTTGAGGAGCAATTCCAGAATCTAATAAACCAATAATCACACCTTTACCTGTACTCAAGGTGTAGTCTAGTGGTCAGTGAAGTGGGTTGAAAACTATGAGGTCTCAGGTTCAAATCCTAGCAACAATAGGTGATTTCTTCTTATCTGTCCTAGCCTTGGAAGACAGAGTTACCTGGTACCAACATGTAAAAGGTGGCAGCTATCCGTGGAAATAGTCGAGGTGCGCGCAAGCGGGCCCAGACACCACAGTTATCAAAATAAATAAATAATAATAATCACATCTTTACCTGAATTTGAGGAATTCCACAAGCCAACATTCTGGTGCAACCCAAGGAAACTTGGACTGTGTGTGGTGTGCATTTGAAATACCCGTTGGGGACGCGCAGACACAAAACCCAACATCTTTTCCATTTCTTTCACTTCTTTAATTACATTACCATATAAACTTACTATAATATGTGTAAGATGATATTAATCTCCCTTGAGGAGTCTTTCATTAATATCAAGGTATATATAGAGTACAATATTCATCCCTTATACAATAGGAATCTTAAGCATCTACAAAAGAGGAATCCTAGTCTTACCATAATTATATTTACACAATATATGGAAATATTCTAATTATGGGTAGGGAATGTATTGTTTCATATATTTACATGTTTACACACCCCCTCAGTCGGAGCGGGAGGAGGCCGGACCCTGAGACTGGCTCTGAAGTCAAGAAATAACTATCTGGGAAGTCATTTGGTAAATATGTCTGCATACTGATAGGATGATGGAACATGTAACACTTTGACATGGCCTAACGCAACTTTCTCATGAACGAAGTGTATGTCTATCTCAATATGCTTGGTTCGCTGATGTTGAACCGGATTATGAGAAAGATAGATGACAGAGATGTTATCACAATACACAATAGATGCCTGACGCAAAGGACACTGAAGTTCTAACAGTAAATTTTTGAGCTAACAAATCTCAGCTACTACATTTGCAACGCCTCTGTACTCAGCCTCGGCACTGGAGCGAGATAGGGTAGCCTGTCGCTTGGCAGACCAAGAAATCAGATTATCCCCTAAGAAAACACAAAAGCCGGAAGTGGAGCGTCGCGTGTCCGGACACCCTGCCCAATCTGCATCCGTATATGAAAGCAACCTGTCTGGTGCAGAGGGGTATAGGTGCAAACCATAATCAAGAGTGCCCTTAATGTATCGAATGATACGCTTAAGAGTAGTGAAATGTGACTCCCTGGGGCATGCATGAATAAGCACACCTGCTGAACAACATAAGCTATGTCTGGCCTGGTGAATGTGAGATACTGAAGTGCACCTGCAAGGCTCCTATACAAAGTAGGATCAGAGACTGGATTACCATCCATAGCACTGAGCTTAGATTTGAAATCAACTGGAGTAGGCACCTCTTTGCAATTCGCCATCTTAGCCCTGTACACAATCTCTTCTACATACTTACGCTGACACAAGAACATATGATTGGCCGACCTGGTCACCGATATCCCCAAAAAGTAACTCAGCTTCCCCAAATCAGTCATTGCAAATTCGAACTTGAGCAAGGCAATAATCTCATTTTTCAATCCGTCGGAGGAGGCAGTAAGAACAATATCATCCACGTAAAGTAATAAGTAAGCAGTGCTACTACCTCGATGAAAAGTGATGTATCACTCTTGCTGCATACAAACCCAATCTGTAAGATATACCTGGCAAAGTGATCATACCACGCACGGGGGGCCTGCTTCACGCCATATAATGACTTACGGAGACGACACACATAGTAAGGAACTGCTGGATGGGTGAACCCTGGTGGCTGATGCATGTAGACTGTCTCTCTCAGATCCCCATGTAAGAATGCATTATTCACATCAAGCTGATGGATCGGCCAGTGTTTGCCCATGGCTATGCTCAAAACTGTGCGGATGGTAGCCGGTTTGACAACCAGGCTGAAGGTCTCACCACAATCAATACCCTCCTACTGATTTGTGCCATTAGCCACAAGACGGGCCTTATACCTCTCAAGATCCCCATTGTCTCTGAACTTGTGACGAAATAGCCACATACAACGAATGTCATTCACCCCCTCAGGTCTAGGTACTAGATCCCACGTGTGCTGTTTAGTTAAAGCATTGAATTCCTCATACATAGCCGCATTCCAAATAGGGTCTTGTTTGGCCAATTTTGGGTTCTTTGGAAGTGGAGAGATGGTTTGGGCAGACAAATTGAAATGGACTTTGGGTTTGAAGATTCCATGCTTTGAACGAGTTTCCATTGGATGGGTAGGGACAGTGGGCGGCGGAGTAATGTCTGAGATGGGGGGTAAAGTCGGATAAGGAGAGGGTGGGGGCGAAGCAGTCGGAGGTGCCGCGGCTCCTGGATCGAGAGTCACGGCGCTAGAAGGCTGACAGGCTTCTCTGAAGTTTGGGTGCCGCGACTCTGACGACGGAACATAGGATGTGAGTTGTTCGATTATGAGGGGAGAGATGG
This sequence comes from Anisodus acutangulus, assembly GCA_029783415.1. NCBI lineage: Eukaryota > Viridiplantae > Streptophyta > Magnoliopsida > Solanales > Solanaceae > Anisodus > Anisodus acutangulus. Next base: position 52,338,347 of record CM056490.1, read on the forward strand.
CATACTCGTCAAGAAATTAGTAGTCCTGTTTTTGAAATTTTGGAATATTCGAAAATGGAAATGTGGGCTCGTCGAATGTGACGTGACGAGATATGTGGATCTGACGAGTCGACAAGTAATAGCATAGATAGCCCCTATGGTTCGGCGGGAATCCTAGAAAGACACATGAAGTGGACCTAGGAGCGAGCTTGTGAGGGGCGGTGGAGCTAAGGTTGGGATAGCACAGACAACCAAAAATCTGTAGATGATCATAAGAGGGGATTCTATGGTAGAGGATTTCGGTAGGGGTCATATTGTGAAGAGTGCTAGTAGGGAGAATATTTAGAGTGTATTTTGACATTTTAGCAGCATAGACCCAGAAGGGTGGAGGGAGGGAGGCATGAATCAATAGGGTGCGAATCATATTGTTAATGGTGCGGATGATTCTTTCAGCTTTACTGTTTTGTGGTGAGGTGTGAGGGCAGGAGAAGCGAAAGACCATGCCATTATTGGTACAAAAGCGGTGAAACATAAAGTTATTGAATTCACGACCATTATCGCACTGAAATGATTTTATGCCTTTTCCAAATTGTGTTTGAATGAAATTGCGAAACTCAAGAAATTTGACAAACATTTCTGATTTAAATTTAAGAGGGTATAACCAAACATAGTGTGAAAAATCATCAAGCAACACAAGATAGTATTTATGACCGAGAGAACTAGGGATAGGAGATGTCCATAAATCGGCATGTATGATATCGAAAGGAGCAAATGTAACACTAGTAGATGATTTAAACGGAAGACGAATATGTTTGCCTAAAGAGCAAGCAACATAATTTTGGGCAAGTTTTCCATTACATGCAATGAAATTGTTGCCTCTAAGAAAATTAAAAACTGAGACTCCTGGATGACCAAGCCTATTATGCCAAGTTGAAGAAGAAACAGCCGCTAGAGTGACGGGAGAGCAAGATCTGGCAGCGGAGGTGGAAGTGAATGGATAGAGATCCCCCGTGCTATTGCATCTCGTAAGAGGTGTCTCCGTATGAAGATCCTTTACAGTAAAACCAAAAGGGTCAAAATCCACAGAGACAGAGTTATTACGAGTAAATTGGCGGACATATATGAGGTTATTAATCATGTGTGGGGCATATAAGGTGTTTTTAGGGAGAAGGGTGGATGAGGAGGTTGTGTGTATGAGGTACCATAAACCTTAACTGGAATGCGTTGTCCACTACCAACTGTAACATATTGAAGATGCTTTAAACAAAACAGTTTAGGAATAGTACCTGCACACTGGATGACGTGAGATGTGGCGCCTAAGTCCATGTACCAAGTATTGTCAGGCTGTTGCATAGATAGGGTGTTGAACGCCTGACCCAACTCAGTGGGTGTCATGTCGGAGGAGGGCTGCGGGACCTGACCTTGCATGAAGTGGGCCTGCTGTGGGGCTGGAGCGGGGCCTAACAAACCGGGGTAAGAATACGGATTGTATGGCTGCTGGTACTGGAATGGACTTGGCGCCACGGCTCTGGCCCAGGCGCTTGGCTGTAAACAGCTGGCCGAGGAGCCGCGGCCCAGTTATTTTGCGATCTCTGTTGTTGTTGCTACTGTTGACCGCGACCCTTGCCACGACCACAACCTCCTCTACCGCCGCGGCCTTTTCCACCCTTGCCGCGGCCCTGCCGCTATTGGGAGTTGTCCGGTGGCGTCTGATCTTGGGGTTGCATGTCGACAGCTAACACCTACTGGGCGTGCTCATCCTGCTTAGCACGACGGGTTTCTTCGAGCAACAATTGTGAGCGAGCTTTGTTAAAACTCGGTAGCGGATCTGCCTGTTGAATAATGGTGGCCAAAGTATCATATTCGCCCTTAGTAAGGCCAGAAATCATTTGTAGCACCATTTTATCGTCGCGATGACAGCGTGCCGATGTTGGAGAGTTGATCCGCTAGAAGTTTAAAGGCGCTTGCGATTTCGGGAGACATTGGAGAAGTTTTCAAGACGTGTTTTGTTGAACTGTTCTTCCAAATACACGGCACGAGTGTGCTTGTTGTCTTGAAAAATTTCCTCCAAACGATTCCACAAGTCAAGGGCTGTGGAGTTAGATTTCATGATAGTAAGGAGCAAATCCTGAGAGATACTACCATATATCCATTGTTTGACGCCGGCGTCGAGACGATGCCAGATAGAATCATCAACCTCCGTAGGGCGCGGAATAGTGTCATCAATATGGTCAAGCACGTTATAGAGACATGTATGATTGCGAAAAAGTTCAACCCAGGGAGAATACTGGTTGTTTTCTTGATCAAGAATAATGGGAATATGGTTCTTGATGTTGGAAATAGTAAGGGCGGGATGAAACTGTGGTGATGACTTTGTGGTGGGATTTGTGGAGGTAGAGGCGTCAGAAAGTGTGGAAGAATCAGGGATAGACATTTAGAGAAGAGAAGAAAGGAAGAACAAAACCCGAAAAACAAGAAGAAAATCCGGGAGGGCCGCGGCGTAGGAGAGGCAGCCGGCGGCTGTGGAAGAGAAAGGTTTTTAGGATTTTGTTTATTTGGCTCTTGATACCATGTAAGATAATATTAATCTCCCTTGAGGAGTCTTTTATTAATATCAAGGTATATATATAGTACAATATTCATCCCTTATACAATAGGAATCCTAAGCCTATACAAAAGAGGAATCCTAGTCTTACCATAATTATATTTACACAATATATGAAAATATTCTAATTATGGATAGGGAATATATTGTTTCCTATATTTACATGTTTACAATATGAACACTCTAATTTATATGTAATGTATATAATCTTGACTGGATCATATTTAGTTTGTTGTGGTCAGTAATTCAATTTTCTGCAAATATCCATATTAATAAGTTGACTGAACAGACGTATAAATTAGAATAATATACAGTAAGTATTAGTACAAGGAAGGAAGGAAGGAAGGAAGGAAGGAAGGAAGGAACTGTAGCAGTTCCTTGATCTTTGTTATGGATATCCTAACAAATGTCAATAATCTCAATTTGTTTAATATTCTCTAGCCGAGTAGCCAAATAGACACTCGTATTTGTGCTGATTTGACATTTCAACCCCCTACTCCATGAGGTTTCATTCAGACACCTCAACTCTATAAAAACAATTGTGTGAAGTCGGTAAATGAAATAGCAATAGTGAAGGATTTGACATTCCAATGGCAAATGTAAATGAAATGGCAAATTCTAAAAGGACAAAAGTCTGAATTAGTGTTGTAATCGATTAAAATCCATAGTGGGTTAGTATATATATTAATTAAAAACTAATTAGAAAAGATTGCTATAAAGTTTTGGGAACGAAGATTGAGGATCGCATAATAAATATGGATGTAAATCTAAAGATATTTGTTATGTAGAACAACAACAAACAAATTACAATAACTATGTCTCAATTTCAAGTAATTCGCTTCATTTAAGGCCATTTGAAGCAAGTTGAAGTCAACTAGAATATATGAATCATCACTGTCCATATTATTTCATTTTAAGGCCGTCTCCTATATTAGTTATCTTGAACCTTGATTGAGAAACTTTAGATACAAAGAAAGGAAATAAAACTTGAAGAATGGGTAGGTATTATCTAAGCCTTTCTTTACTCATTACTAAAAACTAAGATCATAGAGTTTTGTTTTTTCTCTTTGGAATTGCTTTCAATGGCTTTAATTTTCTTACAGTCACACCCATTCTGTCTTGTGTATCCAAAGCCTCATCAAGAACAGAAGAATCAATCTCCCAATCAAATTCATGCAATAACGATCCGAGTACCAGATGTAACATTCGATGAGCCAATGGAATTCCAGCACAAATCCTTCTTCCAGCACCAAACGGAATAAACTCAAAATTCTGACCTTTGTACTCAATTTTCGAATCCAAGAACCTTTCCGGCTTGAAATCAAAAGGGTCTTTCCAACACTCGGGATCTCTTCCAATTGCCCAAGCGTTCACGAAAACTTGTGTGCCTTTAGGGATGTGATACCCCATGAATTCAGTTTCTTGAATTGCCTTTCTTGGGACTAAAAATGGAATTGGAGGGTGCAATCTTAACGTTTCTTTTACAACAGCTTGCAAGTACTTGAGATTATCGATGTCAGCTTCTTCGAATTTCTTGGTATCTCCAAGAACCTCGGACAGCTCAGTTTTAACCTTGTCCATTGCTTCTGGATTGCATAACAGCTCTGTCATTGCCCATTCTATACTGCTGCTGGTTGTCTCTGAACCAGCTAAAAATATTTCCTGCATTCAACCAATTAATATAAGAGTTTAAGTCACGTACAATGACGTTGTATAGAGTTTTTAATATAATTAAGTTGACTTACAATAAAAAATAACTCTTCATAAACAAGTTTAATAGTGTAATAAAATAATAGAGTAATAATTTGTTATAGCAAACTAAATTGCAAGTAAAAATTATTTAGCCCTAAGGATATATAGCTTAAATTCTAGTTATAAAGGTTGAAGTATGTTTTACTCCTCCCTCACAAAATAAAGTGGAAATCAAGAACCTAACGGTGGATTTGACGGGTAAAAAAAACCAATCAGAATTTATTGATAGAGATGAAGTCACGATTTAAAGTTTATGCGTTCTGAGCTATCATCGAATCAATAACTCATCTTAGTTACTCAGTTGACAATTAAATAAATATACATATTTAATAGATTTTCTAATAGAATAATACAAATACAAGATCTCCCCCTCCCGGTCTAATCTTGTTCAAACTTTACTAGTGTCCGGTAATGTTCAATGCACCCATTGATCAAAACCACGTGTCTTAACGGTTTAGATTACAACTCCTTCGCCATTTTCTGTCACCTTAGTTTTCCACCGTCACCACATTCCTAACTCTCATTTTCTTTTACTAAACAATCATAATCTCTCTCTTATAAGTATGATGTAAAACAAATACTGTAACCAGTGGAGAAATAGATCCAGCAGCTACAACTAACTTGAAAAATGTGCAATTTCACTAGTGTAATAATTATGTTTTAACATCGGTTAGCCTTCAATTGCTAAGTTTTCATTGAGCTGGGCTTGTGAGGTAAAGAGCATGGGAAGAAGGAGGATTGCAATTAATAACTTGTGTAATAATTGAGAAGAGGGAAACCCAAGCTATTTATAAAGTTACAGTAAGAAAATTATACGGAGTGAAATTCTTTGGAGAAGAAGAGTACAAAGCTTACGGTCTCATCAACAATAGTTGCAAAATTGCAACCATGCTTTTTTAAAACCGTGTTGTCTTCCCCAAGATATCTTCACCCCTATTAAGCTTTTCGAAGACCGAGTTCTCATACCCAATTTTTTTACTTTGAAAGGGATGGAGTAAGGGTGTATTACGAAGTGGGTGAATGGGTAGAGGAGAAAGGTAATAGAGAATGTAGTGTTGAAAGTTAAATTACACCAACAACAACATAGCCAATTAAGTCCTATAACGTGGGTCTGAGAAGGGTGAAGGGTTGAGAAACCAACAACATAGCGATTGTTTTTAAGAAACCCTCGGCTCAAGGCAAAGCACAAGCAAAGCAAGAGAAACGATCAGACCCGGACAAAAAATTTAAAGCAGTATGAAAATGTTGGTATAAAAAGCGAATAAGTCATGATAGCGCATTATAAAAAAAGAAGTAGTAACTAATACAAGTAAATAAGATAAATAAAGTATACTAGAGAATACATAGCAGCAGAAATCAAATGATAGGGGATTATAAAGCAATAATGTGTCTACTAGTATGATAGGCTAAGCGGCCTACAATAATAACGCTACAACTAACAGTTTGTAAGCGTAAGTACTACTACGCTGGACTACCTACTACCCTTCTACCTTAATTTGTGTCTTCCATAACCCCCTATCTAAGGTCATGTCATCGGTAAGTTGTACATGCGTCATATCATATCTAATTACCTCTCTCCAATACTTCTTTGACCTAACTCTACCCCTCCTTAAAGTTAAATTGACGGTGGAAAATCAAAATGACAGAATAAAATAGGAGTTCTAATCTAAGCCACTAATTATCTAGATTGACACATGACTTTGATCAGTGAGTGCATTGAACACTACTGGAGACATTTTCATTGGAGGGGATCCTGTTAAATATACACGATATAATTATGTATATCGTGTGAATATAGTGTATATATGGTCACTGTTATGCCCACGGTTTGGACTACTAATTTGGTATTGTTTGTTGTAATATTTTGGTGTAAATATTACATTATTAGAATTGTACACTTATCATAATTATATAGTTAGTGTCAAAATAGAATAAGATTTTATGAGTAGAATATGAATAAGATTTTTCTATTATGAAAATTGTAAATTGTATATATACTCTTCATTAATGAGAATAATCAAGAGATTATTTCTTTCATGATATCAAAAGTCTAGGTTTATTTTCTCTCCCAAATATTTCCGTCCAAACAGCCCGGAATCCGACCTCCATTCCTCGGGTTCCGCGCCTGAAAATTATTTTTCTTCTCAAATTTCTTCTTCCGAATCCCTACATCACGTCTTGCGTTGCTATTATGGCTAAGAACACATTTCACCCTGCCCTTGTTGTTTCTAATATCAAGAATCACATTCCTATCGTTCTTGAGATAGAAAACGTTCATTATGCAACGTGGATCGAATTGTTCAAAGTTCATGCACGCACGCATCAAGTTCTCCATCATATTATCCCCGCGGCTCCTACGGATACGGAGGTGCCCAGACCCGAGGATGATCCTAAGTTATGGACGATACTTGATGCTACTGTTCTTCAGTGGATTTACTCCACTATTTCTACCGACCTCATGCAGATGATTATCGAATCAGACGTCACGGCGATGGCGACTTGGAATAGAGTACATGATATATTCCAAGATAATCAAAATTCTCGTGCTGTTACCTTGGAGTAGGAGTTCTCCCACGTCAACATGAAAGATTTTCCCAACGTTTAAGCATATTGCAAAAGGTTGAAGGAGTTGGCAGACCAACTCCGCAACGTTGGTGCGCCAGTCGCCAACGACCGTCTTGTCCTTTAGATGGTTGCAGGCCTTTCAGAGGCATATAATGGTGTTGGCATGCTTCTTCGTCAGAGCAACCCTCTTCCGCAATTTTATCATTGCTCGTTCTATGCTTACACTCGAAGAAGCCGGCTTGGCCAAAAAGGCGGCTATCGGTGCTAGTCCCGTAGTCATGATGACCGAGTCCAATTTTCCTCCGTCCGATTCCAACAACTCGGGCCAAAACCGCAATAACGGTGCGGCAAAAAGGGTCAGAATCAGAAAAATAATGGAAAAAATCGCGGCGGCAACACAGGTAGAAGCCGGAATAGTGGCAGTGGCAATGGTGCCCCTCGGGTCAGTCAGCAGCAACAGTTTTGGGCCCCGCAGTGGCAGTGGGCTAGCCATTTTGGGCCTAACAGTGGCGGGTTTCCACCTTACTACACGGGATACTAGGGCCCAAATTTTCAACAGCCCAGGCCCGATTTGGTCGAGCCTCGGTTTCGAGCCACCTTATGGGCGGCGGCAAGAAAGCCAACAGATTGGGCCTCGACCACAGGCCATCATGCAGCGACCTCCACACCAACCGACATTGAAGCCGCCTTGCACACACTTGGATTAAATCCACAAGACCCGAATTGGTATATGGACACCGGAACCACGACCCACATGATGTCCGACCAAGGTACTCTCTCGTCTTATTCCAATTTGAGCTGCCCTCGTGGCATAATTGTTGGTAATGGTAATTCAATTCCAATTCGTGGTTATGGTCATAAAACATTGTCGCCCCCATCCACCACTTTTCTTGAAAAATACCATTCATGCCTCCAAATTGATTAAAATTTTAGTGTTTGTCAGAAAATTCACCATTGATAATTCCGTGTCTATTGAATTTGATCCATTTGGGTTTTCTGTGAAGGATTTCAAGACGGGAAGTCATCTCATGATGTGTGATAGTATGGGAGATTTTTATCCTCGCTAAGTTCCAGTTTCTCGAGTCACGCATTGCCATCAACTTTTGCAGCTCTGGCTCCTTCCTTATGGCATGCTCGTCTAGGTCATCCAGGGTCATCTATTTTGTCTTCCTTAGATAAAAATAATTTTATTTCTTGTAAGGGTACGCGTAGTACTCTGAATTATCAATCTTGTTCTTTTGGAAAAATTGTTAAGTTGTCATTTGTAGACTATAATTCTCATACTTTAATGTCATTTGATATTATTCATAGTGATCTATGGGCGTCTCCTGTTCTTAGTTCTTTTGGTCATCGGTATTATGTTCTCTTTTGGATGATTATTCTAAATTTTTGTGGACTTTTTCAATAGCGAAAAAATCTCAAATTTTTTTCATCTTCTTAAAATTTAGAGCATTCATTAGAACCCAATTCGAACGTGAAATAAAAAATATTGATAATGGCAAAGAATATGACAATGGGGTGTTTTGAGAATTTTGTGCAAATAATGAGATCAATTTTCATTTTTCTTGCCCTCATATGTCTTCACAAAATGGGAAAGTATATCGTGTGTATTTAACCGATCCCAACCCGTTTTAGAGACGATCGTGGGATCACTGAATGCCCTCAATCAGTTTGACTATATCCTAATTAATACAAAAAAGAAAGAAGTATAACAATGTTTGTTATGTAAAATGTAAAATTACCAGAATAATCAAGATGAGCTCTTGATCTGATAGCTTCTCTGGTTCATCCTTCCCCTTGCCTTCATATTCCAGCAAAACTTCCAAAAAATCCTTCTTCTTCTCTCCAGTCCTTCCCCTTTCTTCAAACCGCTCCTTCAAAAAACCCGATACAATTTCAATAGTCTTTCCAAGTCCGCGATCCATCTTCCTCCTCAAACCTTGAGGATCCATCCATCTCAGCCATGGAAAAACATCCACAATGTTCTGGTGTCCAGAACATTCCATTAACCCTACCATCGCCGCGAAAAATTCAGATCCCTTCTCGGATTTTGGATCCACCAATTCGCGCGATAACAACAATTTCCCTAACATGTTGAATGAGGAGAGAAACACAAATTTCGCCACGTGAATTCCTCCAGATGAGTTAGCTTCTCTGTTTCTTATCCATTCAATTAAATCATCCATACATTTACGTCGAAGGTCCACTGTTTCATTGATCCGTTTGTTTACTAACATTTGGACGGTCATGATTCGTTTCATGATCCTCCAGTAAGTACCATAAGGAGCTAAAGCTACAGAGCCTTTATAATAACCGTGTGATTTCATCACCTCGGTTACTGACCTCTCCGCGAAAGCCCCGTCGTGGTTCTTGAAGAACTCTGCAGCGGCTTCCGCGGAGAGCATCACCATAGTGTTAATAGAACCGAGCTTTAACCAAACCACTGGACCATACTTTTGTTTTAGACCCATTAGGGTCTTGTGTGGCTCGTTGCCAAGTTCGAACATGTTGCCAAACAAGGGCCACCCTCGTGGCCCGGGTGGCAACAACCGGCGATTTTTGCTTGATCTTCGCCGGTGGAAGTGCTGGAGAAAAAAAAATGGCAACAGGATAGTAGTAATAGACCAAAAGATATTGACATATTCCCAAGCCCACTCCATGAATTCAATTCAATAATTTGCTGAATATTGTTGACAAAGTTTGCTTGCTTTCTCTTTTTTATACAATGTGACTCTTTAAATGGAGTAAGTAGTAGGTGACAACAACAAACCTATTTATAGCATCAATTAAAGCGCGTGACAATATCATATGAAAGTTTGTGTTATGAAGTTTATATTGTAACATACGGCCCCTCGTTTTTTTTACACAGTAGCTCCCTCCTTTTCGAACTTGTAATCTGCGACGTTTATCATCTGAGCAATGTGTGTGACTATTAGAAAAAAATATATTTTTATTTATTTAATTATATTATCAACGTATTTTTTAAATGTGTAAGCCTTATTCTGATATCATGTTGAACTGATGATTCTATTAGTTAGAAGTTTAACTATTAGAAAAATACACATTTTATTTGATACGTAATATCTTTAACTCTACTTAACTATCTCCTTGTTAAATCAGACTGACAAAGAAATGTCGATATTGGACAACGAACCGTAAGGTCCCCTTGACCTTTATTGGCTAATTCTTTTGGGGGAAATTTGTTCTTTTATTACTTTAAATATCTAGAAAAAATATTGTGGTTCGTCTGATATCTGCCTAAGTAGAATTTGGGTTAAGATCCCCTCCAGTAAAATTTTGTCCAGTTTTGTTCAATGTGGTATTAGATTGTGGACACGTGTTCCATTTAAATTTAATGGACAAATTTGTTCAATTAAAAATATTATTTTATCCGTGATTATCTTCCTCCACCTACTTATCTTTTTTGACCAAGGGTCCAACTAGGGATGACAACGGATCGGATCTGCACCGAATCCTATTAGATTCAGATTCAGATCTGTTTTTCATACCTGAATTCAGATCCGGATTCAGATCCATCGGATCCGCCGGGTCTACGGATCGGATTTGGATCCACATGTAAAAAAATTTGCCTTGCTAAAAATGTAACCTTGCTAAGAATTTTTTTTTGAACTGACAAACGATTTTTACTTAGCTAACAGTTTACTGTGTTTCAATTTTGAAATGTTCATATGAGATATTTTGTTCGTTGTCTCGTTTTGATTGTGAGCTATTAATTGAAAATGTTGGACAACGACAATAGTTGTGGAAAACGCTGACTAGTATTTCCATAATGTAGAACTTGCATGTGCTTGGAATCTTGACAAATGAAGTGACTATAATTATAACTACTTGTCTATAGAGATGTTAGTCATTCACTAATATAACATTGATTTTATTATCGAAGTTACCTCTTTATTTTTTGGTTTTTGAGTTAACACGGGGATAAATTAAACTTGTTTTGAGAATTAAACTTGCAAGGATGTGCTTAGCAATTTTAAGAAAATACTTATAAAATTACATTCTAGGTTATGAATATATTTAATAAAAAATAGATATACGGGTTGGATCTGGACCGGATACGGATCTCAAATGCAAGATCCAGATCCAGATCCGATCCGTCATAAATGGATCCGGGTCCGATCCGGATCCGCCGGGTCCAAATTTTGAAGATCATATCCTATAAAACGGATCTGGATCCATCGGATCCGGACCGGGTCCAGGATCCACTGCCATCTGTAGGTCCAACTCATCTAAGATTGCCAAACATATTTTATTACTAGAACTGTTTGAAACTTTTTTTGCATTAGTAAGGAGGGAGTGAAAATGTGCAATCATCTTAGGTCGTCTTCTTCTCTGGATTCTGGTGTGTAAGAGATTCTTGGACTCTTTAGTTTGTCTATCTTGTTAAGAGTCCCACATCGAAAATGTAATAAGAATATGAACTCTTTATATGGACTTGAACAATCACCACCCTATGAGCTACCTTTTGAGGTTGAGTTAGACTCAAAATCCATTCTTTACATGGTATCAGAGCCAGACTCATACCAACTCTGTGTTCGTCGATGTTGGGCTCTCAAATTATATTGACCACACTCCAGTTAACGAGGTCTGTGAACATGGACTCCTTATATGGACTTGGACAATCTTCACCCTACGAGCTAACTTTTGGGATTGAGTTAGACTCAAGATCTATTATTTATACATCTCATACATAGCTGCAAAAATGAATGCTTTGAGAAGATTACCCAGTTGTCCTATAAGGCATTGTCTTTTATCAACAATAATAGGATCTCCTAGCTATTTATTTTTTTGTTTTGAAAAATATACTCTAATAAAATTTTAATTTAATTCGTATTTATATTCTGAAACAAAGTAAATTTTCTTCTTGTTTATATTCTTAAAATGAGAAAAAACTAATTAAGGTATCAATAAAAAAGATCATTAAACATCAAACTTATAATGTTAATGGATTATTCATCACGTTTGGAGAAGTCAAATATGCAGTGCTCCATTGGCACTGTTAAGAGTCTCACATCGGAGATGGAATGAGAACATGGACTTCTTATATGGACTTGAACAATTCTCACCCTACAAGCTAGTTTTTGGGGTTGAGTTAAGCCCAAGATTCATTCTTTACATGATATCTAAGTCAGACCCATTCTAATTCTTTGTTCGTCGATGTTACGCCCCCAAATTATATTGTACACGCTCTAGTTAACAAGGTCTGGGTGTGCGGGGAGTGTTAAGAGTCCCACATTGGAGATGGAATGAAAACATGGATTCCTTATATGGACTTGGACAATTTTCACCCTACAAGCTAGCTTTGAGAGTTGAGTTAGGCCCAAAATTCATTATTTACCGACACAATTAATGAAACGCAATTGAAGGAGATGAAAGAGGGAAATTTAACCATGGTTAAAGCAATATTTTTAATTGAACAAATCTTGTCCATCAAATTTAAATGGAACACGTGTCCAAAATCTAATACCCTACAAAACTGGACCAAACATTACCGGAGGGATAACCTAGTAGATTTAGCCATCAACTAATTGAAATGTGTATTTTTGAGTTCTTTACTTGTGATTTCACAAATTTAACAAATTTTTAATTATAACATCATTTAATTATCTGTATATTATGTTAAGTTTGTATGTTATTCTGTCTTTGAGGATAACACACTTCTAAAAATAATTTAAATGTAACATATTTTCTATATAAATGGACAAAAGAACATGAATTATACTAATTTAAAGTTATAAGTATGTTTATGCATATATCATAAAAATCAAAATTAAAATTTATCAATAATTTAGTGAGGGGCTAGGAAGATGGTAGCATGCCAACTCCACGGAAATTCTGCCGGCATCGATAGTTGATGACTTGGCAACTAATCAACTAATTTAATAAAATACAGATACAGCAAAGTGGAAATATTGAAAACAAATAAGCTTTTTTCTCTACAGTAATTAAATACCTTTTCATAATTGTTAAAAATGTATTTTAACTAGTGATTATGAAAAGGTAGTGATTTAAAGAGTATATACCTATATCAGCACATTGGAATAACAGTGCCTCGAGTGGGCATTATTGTGAAAAGCCAAAAAATAAAAAGGAACACTTACAAATTGCATAAGTGGAAGGTACAAGAGACAAATATTTGATTTAAGGAATATTTTCATAATTGGTAGGAATATATATCGTTTGTCTGCAATAGCACCTAAGTGTTGCAAATATAAATAGAATCTAATTGGTATCAAAATTCAACAAAATATAAAATAGTAAAGGAGAATGACAATTGACAAGGACAAAATAAACATTTCATAGGAATAGCCGAATAGGGATGATAAAACTAGTCAATGAAAACATGATTCGCACATTTATTAGCTCAGATTATTTTAGCCCAATCTATTTCAACTCTAGAAATTTGGTTGATATGTAGCCCAAATAGATTAATGTGAAACCTTGTTAAAATCTTTTCAAAAAGATATTTTTTAAATTTAATATGTTATATATATGTCCATAATAGAGAGAAATTTTTTTATTAGGTCCTTAAAAATTATAAAAGAACAAACAAACATATTAAAATTTAGTAAGAATTGGGCGAGTTGTGTTAGGTACTACTTTTTAGCTCATTTTAGCCCAACTCATTTCAGTCCCGGACGAATTATTGACCCGCCCAATTATTAACTATTTTCAGTGTAATCCGTCCAAATTCAATTCAACCTGTTTATTTGACACCCCTACGTAATATTAAATGTTTAAGTTGAGATAGGTATTTAACTTTTAAAGCAAAAGTTTGAGGGGGAAATAGACCGAATAATATTAACACCAGACGGACGGGGCACAAACTCCCACATTTTATTTTCAATAAAAGCATTATATTCGTCATTCATAGCCAATTTTCAATTCGGGTCTTGTAGGGCAGACACATGGTTACGTGGTAGTGGGGATTTACAGACATTAGAATTGAGAATGTCGTTTTGGTTTAACAATACCCCTTTGGCTACGAGTAACGGGCCCTTGACTCGAGATAGAATCAAGTGAATTTTGGGTAATAGGCGGGTTAGTGACGGACTGGCCAGCAGGCCCAAGGCCTGCTGTCCTAAAAACTAGACCTGCAACTAGTACCGACGTAGAAACAGAAGTGGTATGGGACTGGGAAACAATACCGAAATCAGTACTGGGCCATGAAATAGGCCCCCTGTGCAGGTTGTTTGTGCATTGACAGACTGGACCAGTGGGGACAAGAATCTGTGGGTCAGCAGGCAGTGGGCCTGCTGGCGGATTTTGGTCACGGGACAATTCGGATAAATGGTGGATAATGTATGATGAGACCCCGTCATCAAAAAATTATACGAACTAGGCACAGAACTACACACTTTAGCAAACGGAAATTGAGTTTCATAAAAAATAACATGGCGACTAATTATGATTTTATTAGAGGTTAAATTAAAACACTTGTAACCACGATGATTAGATGGATAACTCAAAAACACACAATTGGTAGAATGGGCTTGAAGTTTGTTAATTGTAGTGGATGGAAAAAAACAATAGCATAAACACCCAAACACCCTAAGATGAAAATACGAAGGATCTTTATTGTAAAGAAGTTTAAGTGGGAATGATATGCTAGGTTTTTGTTAGGGAGGATGTTAAGGAGATATGTAATCATTTGTAATGCATGATACCAAAAGGAAGGGGGTAAGGAAGCATGGGCTAACAGGATTCAGACAATGTTATTAATGGTATAAATTTTTCTTTCGGCTTTTCCATTTTGTGAGGACGTATGAGGACAAGAAAAGCGAAATGCTATGCCATTAATGTCACAAAACTCTCGAAACGGCCCATTATCATATTCCTTACCATTATCACATTGAATATTTTTAATTTTCCATTCGAATTGGGTACGGATGAATGCTCTAAATTTAAGAAGGTGGAAAAAACTTGAGACTTCTTGGATAAAGGAAAGGTCCACAAAAAGTTAGAATAATCATCCAAAAATAAGACATAATAACGATGGCCCAAAGAACTTAAAATGTGAGATGTCCATAAATCACTATGAATAATGTCAAAAGTCATCAAAGTACGAGAGGTAGAGGCTACAAACGGTAATTTAACATGTTTCCCTAACGGACAAGAAAGACAAAGTGGAGTACTCCGCGTACCCTTACAAAAAATAAAATTATTTTTATGCAAAGAAGAAATAATATACGACCCCGGATGACCCAAATGTGCATGCCACAGAGAAGGAGCAAGAGCAACAAAAGTAGACGGCATGACTTGACTCGTGGAAGTGGTGGTGGTTGTGATAGGATAAAGCTTTTCCCTACTATTGCATCTCATTAGAGGTATCTTCGTCTGGAAATCCTTCACAGAAAACCCAAAAGGATCAAAATTAACTGAAACTCAATTATCAGTGTTGAATTTTTGGACATACACTAAATTTTTAATTAAGTTAGGGGCATGAAGAGTATTTTTCAAAACTAGAGGTGGATGTGGGGGAGATAAAGTGGTAATTCCATAACCGCGAATTGGAATTGAGTTTCCATTACCAACAATAATGGCACATTTTTTGCTCAAATTAAAATAAGACGAGAGAGTACCTTGGTCGGACGTCATGTGAGAAGTGGCGTCGGTGTCCATGTACCAATTCGCGTTCGGAGGATTTAATCCAAGTGTATGCATGGCGGCCTTAATATCTGTAGGTGTCGGGATTTGATTTGGGCCCGCAGCATGGAAGGCTTAGGGAGGCCGAGGCCCACGCAGGCCTACCTGCTGCCCCAACCCAGAATTGTATGTGCCGCCACTGTGTTGGACCGAGAAACTGGGCCTGGGATTTTATTGGAACTGAGCCCAGTTTCCCGGATTCGGGCAAGGTGGAAAATAGGGGTTGTTGGCCAATGGCCACTGGACCAGCCCAACTGCTAGGAGGCCCACGGCTGGGCCCAGTTGGTCAGTGGCCCACTGCTGTTGCCGCCACTGTTCCGTCCTCCCCCATCGCCGCCGTTACCACTGCGATTGCCACCGCAGTTTTTGCCATTATTTTTATGACTTTGACCCTTTTTACCGCCACCGTTGTTACGGTTTTGGCTCGAATTTTCGGAGAATGAGTGAGGGTCGTCGGACGTGGTCATCATCACGACAGAATTTGCTTTGGTAGCTGCCTTTTTAGCCAAATCGGCCTCTTCCAACGTGAGCATGGAACGAGCCTGATAAAATAGCGGTAAATGATTACTCTGACGAAGTAGTGTTCCAACGCCATTATAGGCCTCAGATAGGCAACCATTTGAAGAACAAGACGATCATTGATAACGAGCGAACCAACGTTGCGGAGTTGGTCTGCCAATTCTTTCAGCCTTTTACAATAGGCCGAGACGTTAGGAAAATCTTCCATGTTAACATGGGAAAATTCATGCTCAAGAGTGATAGCACGAGAATTCTTATTATCTTGGAATATATCACGCACCCTATTCCAAGTGTCCATCGCGTAGCGTCGGGTTCAATAGTCGTCTGTAAGAGGTCTGTAGATATAGTGGAATAAATTCACTTGAGAACGGTAGCATCAAGGATTGTCCATAACGTAAGATTATCCTCGGGGGTAGGCACCTTCTCCACGCCAGATACCGAGGGGATTATGTGATGGAGGACTTGATGCGAGATTGCGTGAACTTTGAATAATTTCGCCCACGTCGCGTACTGGACGTTTTTCCATTTCAAGAACAATAGGGATGTGATTCTTGATGTTGGAAACTGTAAGGGCAGGATGAAACATGTTCTTTGACGTAGATATAACGAAAGAACAATAGGTGAATTAGGGATTTGGAAGAAAATTTGGAAATAGAGGAGGACAAAAAAAATCACTGAATCTGATAGTAGGTCACGGAAATCGAGAAAAGAAGGGGGCAACAGAAGTGTTGAAGAGAAGGTATTTTAGCCCTAGACTTCTGATACCATGAAAGAAATAATCACTTGATTATTTTCATTAATGAAGAGGTATATATACAATTTACAATCTCCAAATATGAAAAATTCTATTCCTACTATACTTCTAAAATCTTAATTATACTTGTACAAGAATTCTACAACTATGGTAAGTTTGAGTACAACTTTGATTACAATTTTGATAACTTATTTGTTTCGGATTCCATGTATATAATTTGTGTATACACGGTATATTTGTCATGCTTTAATCGCCTCATTTATACGAGTCGTATTAGATACTAAAGTTCCAATCTTTTTTATGTAGTACTATTCTCCTTAGCCAGCAAGCTAAGGCCTAAGGGAGACATTTATCTTAGTAATTCAAGATTATTAATTACTAGATATTTTGGATTCGAACGTTAAAAAAAAAAAGCTTATAAAGAGTATATTTTTAACCATAAAGAACTCATTTGGCCATGAAAATTATGAGTAATTGAAAAAGTAGTTTTTGTTTTTTAAAGTAAAAAATGATATTTAAAAATTGAAGTTGTGTTTCGATATGGATATAAATTGGAATTGTGTTTTTTATTTTTATGAGTTATTTGGAGTGAAAAAAAGTGAAAACAATTTTTTCGTGTTTTTCAAATTCCGGAAAATTTTGGATCAACTTCAAGTTGAATTCTAGAATTTTATAGTCAAATATGACCTCCAGAATTCAATTCTAAAAAAAGTAAAAAAAAAATTCATGGTCAAACAGTGACAAAAGTTGTGGTGGAGTGACAAATACTACTTCATCCTTAACAAGATGTGTTGGATTTGAGTTCTACCGAATATGAAATCGTCTTTCTTAGGAAGCGTTTTGCCTATAAATGTGGGTCTTCTTTGCGCGAATTCAAATTTAACCGTGCCCCAATACGGATATACTCAATAGTTACACTTACATGTGGTTTGGTTTGAAGACAAGTTGTATATGAATTATTACGGAAAGTAGTAATACATGGATTATTTCTTATATGCTCTATTCATTACAGTAAAATTAAATATACAATTCATATGTACTAAAGAGCAATGACCTTATAATTATAGTACCCTGGATGCTTGACCTCGGTAAATTTCTTGAAAAAAATATTAGGATTATTTTGTTCTTTTGATGCTTTATTCTTATATAAATTTTACATGAAAAAATTATCTCATGTTGTTAGTGATATAAAATAATACATTAATTGGTATATTAAATTCTACAAGGAATATTTGTATATGTATGATTCAAAATACAAATCAGATATTAAATAAAGCAAATACATTATCATAATTATTTCATCTAATCTCTCAAACCAAACGAATGAGGAAATATACCGGCAAAAGAAATAAAACGAGAATATCATTTTCCACAAAGCATACTGTTTCATTTGCGTCGCCTAATAAACTTTATTGGTTGGGTAGCTAAGCATAAGCTTATGTGAAAGCAATGATTAATTTGACAAATTATCTGCCATTGTTTAGTTCATCCCACGAAGTTAAGTTAGAAATACAATGAAAGACTCAGGGTGGCACTTTAAGATTTTCAATAAATAGACAAACACATTTATCACAAATCACAATCATAATTAACAAACCTTTCCCCTTTTCTCAATACCCTAATCCACAAACAAATTTCAGTAAAGTGTTACACACATTATTATTAAATGTCGATATAAAAAATTTATCGAAAACAATCTCTCTATACCACAAAATAGGGGTAAAGTCTGCGTACATCCTATCCAGGGGTGACAACGGATCGGATCTGGATCGAATCCTACTAAAAATCATATCCAAATTCGGATCCATCGAATCTACCGGGTCCACGAATCGAATCTGGATCCAAACTTTTATGAAAAAAATTAGTGTTTTTGAGTAGCAAAAACTGTTTTTCAGAAACTAATAAAACTAGTTTTGTCCAAAAGCACTTTTGGAACATTGCTCAAGCACAAATCACTGGTCTAATTTGACAAAAGTGTTTTTCAAATTGATTAGCCAAACAAAATTACTACTTTCCAAGAAATAATTTTTGAAAAACACTTCTTCAAATAAGTATAATTTGGAAGCTTGGCCAAACATGTCATAAAGAATGGGCTTTTGATTAAAAAATCTTGATTTCCTATTTCAGGGAATTCAACAAAGGCTTGTTCAATAACTCTTCTAGATGTTCCAACATCTGTGGCTAAATTCATCAAGTTTTAGAGAATTGCATTTGCTCAAAATGAAACTAATAGTAAATTCCTATGTATCAGAAAGCTATTGCCGAATCATCCTCTATGAATTATCCCAAAAGTTAAAAGGAAAAGCACTATTTATCTACATCCATTAAATCAAGTTACAGAAATTAAAATACTTATAAAATTACAGAAATTTTGAAATTACATTCTAGGTTATGAATATATTTAATAAAAAACGAATTCATGGGTCAGATCTGGACCGGATACGGATCTCAAATACAAGATTCAGATCTGATCCGTCAGAAACGGATCCGGATCCGTCGGATCGAAATTTTGAAGATCTATATCCTATAAAACGGGTCTAGATCCACCGGATCCGGACCGGGTCCGGGATCCACTGCCATCTCTAATCCTATCATTTTCAAATCCACTTGTGGAGTTGCACTGAGTATGTTTTTGTTGTTATTGTTGATATGAAAGGTCGTGTTAAAAAATACTTTTTTGAATACCTTAAGAACTCAGAACAGAGACAAGATTTGAAAGTTTATGGTTCGGGATTCTTGTTCTTTTAAATTACTGCATTCTAAATTAATAATTTGTACATAATTTAATAGATTTATTAAAAAAATTACAAAAAACCTAAACTCTAGCTCCGTCTCTACTTGTGATGAAGTTGCCAAAAAATATTCAAGGTTGATGTTAAAAAGATTAGTTAACAAGTTGTGATTTTCATTCTGATTTTTTATTATAAAATTTTCTTGATTTTCTTGTTTGTGTTGTGGGAGGGCGGGGGTATTCTAAAAAGATGCTTCTTAAGCACAATTTCAAATTTCTTAGATTATTCAGTAACGTTGAAACCTAAACACATAAAATATGATTTTTTTACGTAATCATGCTACTAAAGTTAGAAAAAAAATATAATTAAAGTTCAGCACTTCAATTTTTCTTTTGGACTCTAGCTATAGACTTCCATTATTGTGAGACAATAATTACTGATTTACTGTTAAGGAATGAGGACCACAATGCCATAATCGATTAACATAAAAATGTGAAAAAACGACTGAATAATATATTTACTATGGAACAGATGGAGTATATTAGTATGAACTAAAAGTGGGCCCCTCATAATTATGGTATAGATACCCCAGCTTGTGACCTAAATAGCGAAGAAAATGAGACGCGTGTAGTTCAGATGCGGCTGACTTGGCAAAGAAGCCAATAAATAAAAAAATAATCCAAACAAAGAGCTTCGTAGCCTAAAAAGGAAAGTTAAATGTTTTCTTATTTTCAACTTGGTCACAGTTGGTCTTCTTCCCTGAGAAACAACTCCTTATCCATTTCCACCATTGAAACAAATCAAAACTTAGAAGGCTGATTTAAGACATACCAATATTCACCGGATCGGAAGTCTGAGGCCCATTCATTACCATTACTCGCATGATAATATTGTTGGACACTGTAACTCAACCTCCATCTCCAATACACCTTAACGAGGTCATTGCCTTCGGACGGAGACAATTATTTAGGCTAATCTGTGGGCTTATACAATGCATTGGGCCTCAGTTGAAAGTTAATGGAAATGGACAAAATATATGGCCCACTCTTTTAATTCCAAACAGCCCATATGTGAGGAGGAAGCTAAATTCAATTTCAGATTTTTTTACCTAGCTAATTTTGTACTATGAATCCTTATTTGTCCTTTATTTTTTTTAGAAGAATTTTTCTTGTTATTGACATCAAATGATGCATGAACATGGCAAATGCTTGTCAAAAAGCGTTTGTAACTAATCGTGCAGGGGATTTTGGTTTATTATTAGGGTGTATAATTAGTTATAGGAATAGATGCTTCTTTTACATTCCACACTTTTATAAATAGATGAGTACATACAGGAGATAAATAAACAAGATTATTTTTTCAGCTTTTGTTTCTTTAAGTTTCCCTACATAGTATCAGAGTAATAAGAATAATTTTTCTTTGTTTTTCAAGGATAATTTTTATTTGTTTTTCATTTCTGGTTTATTGTTTTCTTGTTTCCGTTTTGTCTCTTGTACATCTCAGCCTTTATCATGATTGAGGTTGCAAATCAAAACTCTGATGAAAATTTCTCAGAGCAACAGAATGTGAATAACACATATGTTGATCTATCTAACTCATACTACCTTCACCCATCTAATTTACCAGGTATGCAATAGGTAAATTCAGTATTTCATGGTAAAAGGTATGTTGCGTGGAGTAGAGCTATCATTATAGCTTTGTCAGCCCAGAATAAATTTAGTTTGATAGATGGATCACTATCTAAACCTAATCAAGCATCTGCACATCATAAATTTTGGTGTAGATGCAATGACATGGTCAATGTTTGGATCCTCAATTCCCTTTTAAAAGACATAGCATAGTCTGTTTTGTATCCAAAAACTACAAGAGAAATATGAAAAGATTTAGCATCTAGATTTGAGCAATGTTATGGTGCCCAGCTATATCAATTGCAGAAAGAACTCAATGATGCTACACAAGGAACAAGTGACATTGCAGAATACTTTACAAAAGTGAAAAGAATATGGGATGAATTGGATGCCCTGAACATTTTTATCACTGTTCTTGAGTGTGCATTTGTCAAGGAAAAGTTAAAACTATAAAGGCTTATCAGGATAATAGACTAATCCAATTTCTAATGGGTCTTAATGACACTTACTCAGGAGTTAAAAGCAGTATTTTGATGCTTGATCCTCTCCCTACTGTTGTACATGCATATTATTTGCTCATACAAGATGAAAAACAAAGAGAAGTACATGTTCAAGCTCATACTTCTGAGGATGCTTTCTATGATTCAAACCAAAGGTTTAACAACAACATACAAAAATCCTCTTCACCCTCTCAAAAGTTTTATGGTTCACAAGGAAAGTTCAAATTAAATTTTGAAAAATACCAAGATAAATTAAAAGGAGGATTGTTTTGCTCAAACTGTAAAATGACTAATCATGTTGAGGGCAACTGTTACAGGCTCATAGATTTCCCTCCAAATTTCAAGTTTAATAAGTCTAACAAGAATCAATATTCTACACATAACAACAGTCTTGACCATGCTAACAATAATGGAGCAACTGGAGAAAAGTATAGCCATAGTCCTAATATGCAGGTTTCAGGTTTCAGTGTTATGGAAGGAACCAGTTCTGGCAATATGATATCTCAAAAGTAGTATTCTCAACTTCTTCAACTTCTCCAAGAGATGAAGATTGGACAACAAAGTGATCAAAACTCTGAAGCAAGCATTTCTGCCAACTGTGTTGGTATAATCACACCCCATTTTAACCCCAAATTCCCCCTATTCTTATCACAAATTAATTCATCTTCTTAGATATTAGATTTTGATACTTCTGAGCACATGACCTATGATATTAGTTAACTAACCAATATTTCAGCTTTATCAGTAGTAGTACATGTTAATCTTCCTAATTCTCAAAGGTTAAAGGTTATTCACAGAGGAAGTGTTGCATTATTCCTTGATTTAATCCTTCACAATGTTCTTTTTGTCCCCAATTTTAAATTCAATCTACTTTCAGTTCACAAGTTTACTATTCAACTCAACTGTTAATTTTTTTTCCGCAATATTTTAGGCCCCTTCAATGAAGAGGCCAAAGATTCTTGGGGAGGTTAAAGAAAGTCCTTATCTACTCAAATCCAACCCTCTCAAGTTTAGCAAGCTCATTTCTCAATCCAATCAAGTGCTTACAAGCACATGAAATGATCAATTCCTTCTCTAACTTCTACAAAGTCAGTCTATTTTTCAGCAAAATCAAGTGCTAGCAAGCACATTAACATCCAAGTATTTAGTTTCAAAGTCTGATTGTAATCAGTTATCTAGTAATGTTGTTAATTCTGTTTTGCCTAATAATGATAGTGATCAGTCTATTTACATTTTCAGTAATTTAGCTTCCATTGTAAGTTTATGACATCAAAGATTAGGGCATTTGCCCATATCAAGAATGAAAAGCTTGTCCAAATTTCCCTCAAATTCTCTCAGTTCTTGTGAAATATGTGCTAATGCTAGACATGCTAAATTACCTTTTCCACTTAGCATTATTTCCATCAAATAAATTTTTGAGATCATACATGTTGACACTTGGGGACCCAACAAAGTATCTACTCGTGATGGATTCAAGTATTTCCTAACTATTGTAGATGACTTTAGTAGGGGGGCATGGACCTACCTCCTCAAAATCAAAAATAATATTTTTCCTGTTTTACAGATTTTTTTGACATAAGTTGAAAGACAATTTGACACTAAAGTCAAGATCATTAGATCAGACAATGCAAAAGACTTAGGATCCAGCTTAGCAAATTCAGAATTTTTATCCTCTAGAGGAATCATACATCAAACTACTTTTGTAGCAATTCCTCGACAAAATGGAATAGTTGAGAGGAAGCACAAACACTTATTGGAAACTTGTAGAGCTCTCCTATTTCAATTCAATTTACCTCTAAAGTATTGGGGAGAATGTTTCTTAACTTCCACTCATTTGATCAATATGTTACCTTCTAGGGTTCTTGATTTCAAATCACCTCGTAAATTTTATTTTCTAAACCTCATAATTATTATTCATTAAGAATTTTTGGATGTCTTTGTTATACCAATACCCTCTCTCACTCCAGGTCTAAGTTGAATCCTAGGACTATCAAATGTATTTTCCTTGATTATCCTTTTAATCAAAAAGGGTATAAACTGTTAGACTTGTCTACTCATAAAATTTTTGTTTCAAAGGATGTTAAGAAAAATGAACACATTTTTTCTTTTGTTGATACACCATCTACCGTTCCTCCTATTTTTCCTACTTTCAATGTCTTTGATCACACAAAGTCTCACCCTCATGACACTAATGATCCTGTACTTGAACCAACAGAAGAAACTTCACCCAATCCTACTCAACCTCAACAAGATTCATCCTCCTCTTCTGACTCATCTTCACATATTAATCCTCATCCAGTAGCATAATCATCTCAACAACCACCATTACCACCTTCTACTACCCAAATATTTGTCCCAGAAATTCCTAATCCTCATTTTGCAGAACAAATACTTAACGCAAATCCTACTCCACCAATTCCTGCTGAAACTCATCCAAATCCTGCCCAACCACTTCCTAATGCACCTAATCCAAATCTTGCTCAAATAGTGCCTGCTGCAACCAGGACTTCCTCTAGAGTAACTAAAGAACCAAAGTATTTGACTGATTATATATGTAATGTTGTTTATTTAGCTGATCTAACTTCTTCTTGTTTTACAACTCGTATTTCTTCTGTTCTTTTGCCTTTCTCTGCTCTTTCACAACCCCAAAATCTAGCGAGGATTGTCCATATAAGGAGTCCATGTTTCCATTTAATATTCGATGTGAGACTCTTAACAGAAAATTTTCTCAGCTTTTGTTTCTTTAATTTTTCCTACAGATATATAGGTTGTCGGAGAGTTTAGAGAAAGAAAGATCTATGGGGTTGTGAAGTGTTGTGTCTGTCACTACAGTTCTCACGGCCATTGTTAACCTAATTTTGAAGTCTATTATAATTTTTTTTCCTGATGTAATACTCTGCCATGTATAAATCTTTATTTTTTGTTTAGTTTCATGTAAGCTGATTTGATTTTCATGGCTTCCATAGTGTTGCTATGTACAGAAAGAAATAACACCTTGATTATTTTCATTGATTGAAAGGCTATATATACAAATTACATATTTCCATAATAGGAGAATCCTATTCCTATTCTACTCCTAAAACCTTATTCTACTTGGATATTAAATATACATTTATGGTAATACAAATATTATGGTAAGTGTACAATACTAATTACACCATAACATTACCTAAACTAGGAGACTACAACATTACCTAAATATCTACACCATATACGGTTTACATGGAGAATCCGAGAGCAACAATATACATAATATACATATGTATATCGTGTGTATATTATGTATATTTAACACACACCCGCAGTTATAGCGGGTGCTCTTCGAACGCTGAGACTGTCTCTAAAATATTCAAAAAGGACCGAGGGAAGACCCTTTGTAAAGATGTCGACAATTTGATATCTTGACGGGACATGGCAGACGCGTACCTGACCTCGAGCAACCTTTTCGCGGACAAAGTGAATGTCCATCTCGATATATTTAGTGCGCTGGTGCTGAACCGGATTACCAGAAAGGTAGATGGCACTAATATTATCTCAATACACCAAGGTTGCTTTCTGAATAGGTGAATGAAGCTCCAATAGCAAATTACATAACCAACATGATTCTGAGACCACATTAGCTACCCCTCGATATTCAGCCTCGACACTGGATCGGGATAATGTCGACTGACATTTTGCAGACCATGAGATCAGGTTATTACCAAGAAACATACAATAGCCAGACGTAGACCGTCTGGTGTCTGGACAGCCACCCCAATCAGCATCCGTATACGAGATAAGTGTGGATGTCGAGGAAGGATATAAATGCAAACCATAGTCAAGTGTACCCTGAATATACCGAATGATGCGTTTGAGTGCATTCATGTGCTCAATCCTGGGATCATAAATGAACAAACACACCTGCTGGACAGCATACGTAATATCTGGTCTCGTAAAAGTAAGATACTGAAGGGCCCCTAAAAGACTGCGATAGCGGGTCGGATTCTCGTATGGTACGCCGGTCGCGACACTAAGCTTGGGCTTAATATCAACTGAAGTGGAAGTGGACTTACAGGATGACATCCCAGCCTTCTCAATGATCTCAGCTGCATACTTCATTTGAGATAAGAACAACCCATCTGCATAACGAGTGACAACAATCCCCAAAAAGTAACTCAAGGGCCCCAAGTCTTTCATAACAAACTCAGAGCTGAACATTGTCATGATAGACTAGCGTAAGGCATCGGAAGAGGCAGTCAAAATAATATCATCCACATATAACAAAATATAGGCCAAAGACGAACCACGACGGTAGATGAACAAGGAATTATCCGACCTATTGTGAGTGAACCCAATAGTCGAAACATAGTCGGCAAATCGCGTATACCAGGCCCGTGGAAACTGCTTAAGCCCATATAAGGACTTCTTCAACAAACATACATGATGAGGATGTATGGGATCCCTGAATCCCAAAGGCTGATGCATAGAGACGGTTTCCTTGAGATCCCCATGTAGGAAAGCATTCTTGACATCTAACTGATGAATAAGCCATGCTTTCGAAAGATCCAAGCTAAGCACAGTGTGAATAGTAGCTGGCTTGACCACCGGACTAAACGTCTCACCACAATCTACACCAACCTGCGGAGTCTTACCATCACCTACAAACCGCGCCTTATGTCAGGCAAATGAACCATCTGAATTTTCCTTATGAGCAAAAATCCACATAGACCTGATAATATTAATATCAGATGGACGGGGCACCAACCCCCACGTCTTGTTATCAATAAGAGCATTATATTCATCGGTCATAACAATTTTTCAATTCGGGTCATTTAAGGCAGACACATGATTACGGGATAAGGGGGATTTAGGGACATTAGACTGTAAATTAAAATGTCTTTTCGATTTAAAAATACACCATTGACTATGAGTGACCGGTCTATGACTCGAGGAAAATTGGGCGAATTTTGGGAATTTGATGGGCTCGAACGGATGGCGGAGTGACGGTGGGCTCTTGGCCCAACTAGATAAGCAGAAGCGAGGCTGGACCAGTTCGAGTGGGATGGATCGCCCAATCGCCGAATCGCCAAGTGGCGATCTTGGGGCTGGCGGTGGGTGACAGACTAGTGGGATCGTGAGCGATGGGTCATTTGGAGAATTTTGGGTGCGGGATATGTCCGAAAAATTGTGAATAATAAACGGGGATATACCATCATCCAAAAAATTATACGAACTAGGCACGGGAGTACTAACCTTAGCAAACGGAAATTAGGATTCATAAAAAATAACATGGCGATTAATGATGATTTTATTAGAGGATAAATCAAAGCATTTGTAACCACGATGATTAGACAGAAAACCCAAAAACACACAAGGAGTAGACCAGGCCTGAAGTTTGTTAATTGTGGTGGATGGGAATAACGGATAACACAAACACCAAAAAACTCAAAGATATGAATACGAATGAGTTTTATTATATAAAATTTGAAGGGGGAAGAATATGTCAAACCTTTGGAAGGAATTATGTTAAGGAGATATGTAGCCATTTGTAGAGCATGATGCCAAAAAGATGGGGGGTACGGAAGTATGAATCAATAAAGTGCAGACAATGTTATTAATGGTACGGATTGTGCGTTCGGCTTTTCCATTTTGTGAAGAAGTATGAGGACAAGAAAAACAAAAATTGATCTCATTATTAGAACAGAATTCCCGAAACACCCCATTGTCATACTCTTTGCCATTATCACATTGAATATTTTTAACTTTCCGTTCGAATTGGGTTCTAATGAATGCTCTAAATTTTAAGAAGATGGAAAAGAATTGGGATTTTTTCGCTATCGGAAAAGTCCATAAAAACTTAGAATAATCATCCAAAAAGAGAACATCATACCGATGACCCAAAGAACTAAGAACATGAGACGTCCATAAATCACTATAAATAATATCAAATGGAATTAAAGTATGAGAATTGGAGTCTACAAAGGGCAACTTAACTATTTTTTCTAAAGAACAAGATTGACAATTCGGAGTACTACGCACACTCTTACAAGAAATAAGATTGTTTTTATCTAAGAAAGACAAAATAGATGATCCCGGATGACCTAGATGAGCATGCCACAAGGAAAGGAGGCAGAGTGGCAAAAATGGATGACATTGCGTGACTCGAGAAATCGGAACGTGGCGTGATAGGATAAAGATCACCCCTACTATCACACCTCATGAGAGGACTCCCCGTTTTGAAATCCTTCACAGAAAACCCAAATGGATCAAATTCTATGGACACGAAATTCTCAGTGGTGAATTTTCGGACCGACACTAAGTTTTTAATCAATTTTGGAGCATGAATGGTATTTTCAAAATAAGGGGTGGATGGGGGGGGGGGAGACAATGTTTTCTGACTATACCCACGAATTGGAATTGAATTATTATTACCAACAATTATACCACGTTTGTTGCTCAAATTGGAATAAGACGAGAGAGTACCCGAGTCGGACGTTATGTGAGTAGTGGCGCCGGTGTCCATGTACCAATTTGGGTCCGAAGGATTTATTCCAAGCGTGTGCATCGTGACTTCAATATCGGTAGGAGAGGGGCCCGTTGCATGATGGGCTTCGTGGGGCCCAAAGGTGCCTCCCTGCTGACTGGAACTGCCACTGTAGCGTTGGGTTGGGGATGGAAAAAAAAGAAGTGGACCGTTGCGGAAACTGGGCAGTGGGCCGAAACTGTGGTGGCATCTGGGCCCAATATGATGGCTGACCGTTGGGACTATTGGGCCAAGGGTTACCGGCCCAGCGTCATGGCGAGGGGGTCCACTGCTGGGACCAGGCTGACTAGGGCCCACTGCCCGAATGATGTCTATCGCCACTATTACAGAAACCACGGCGTTTGCCCCCGCGATTTTTGCCATTATTTTTCCGACTATTCTTGCCGCCACCATGACCACGGTTTTGGCCAGAATTATCAATAAGACCTGGAGAATTTGGAAAGGACGTCATCATGACTACGGGACTAGAACCGGTAGCCGCCTTTTTGGCCAAGCCGGCTTCTTCGAGCGTAAGCATAGAACGAGCCTGATAAAATTATGGAAGAGGACTGCTCTGACGAAGAAGTGTATCAACACCACTATAGGCCTCAGATAGGCCTGCAACTATTTAGAGGACCAAACGATCATTTGTAACGGGCGCGCCAACGTTGCGGAGTTGGTCCGCCAATTCTTTTAACCTTTTGCAATATGCTGAAATGTTGGGGAAATTTTCCATGTTGACGTGGGAGAATTCCTATTCCAGGGTAACATCACGTGAATTTTGATTATCTTGGAATATATCATGTATTCTATTCCATGCCGCCATCGCCGTAACGTCCGGTTCGATAATCGTTTGCAAGAGGTCAGCAGACAGAGTGGAGTAAATCCACTGAAGAACGGTAGCATCAATGGTCGTCCATAACTTAGGATCATCCTCGGGTTTGGGCACCTCCGTATCCGTAGGAGCCGCGGGGATAATATGATGGAGGACTTTATGCGAGCGTGCGTGAAATTTGAACAGTTCGGCCCACGTCGCGTATTGGACGTTTTCTATTTCAAGAATGATAGGGATGTGATTCTTGATGTTAGAAATATTAAGGGCAGGGTGAAACATGTTCTTAGCCATAATCGCAATGCAAGACGTGATGTAGGGATTGAGAAGAGAAATTTGGGAAGATAGGAGGTATCGCCGGGCATGAAATCTGAGAAAGAAGGCTCGGAAATCGAGGCAAAGTGAGGGAAATAGGGAGAGGTCGACAGAATTATGGAGAGAGGAATAAACGACCAAGGCTTCTGATACCATGAAAAAAATAATCCCTTGATTATTTTCATTGATTGAAAGGCTATATATACAAGTTATATATTTCCATAATATGAGAATCTTGTTCATATTCTACTCCTAAAACCTTATTCTACTTGGATACTAAATATACATTTATGTAATACAAATATTATGGTAAGTGTACAATACTAATTACACCATAATATTACCTAAATTAGGAGACTACAACATTACTAAATATCTACACCATATACGGTTTACATGGAGAATCCGAGAGCAACAATATACATAATATACACATGTATATTGTGTGTATATTATGTATTGTGTGTATATTATGTATATTTAACATGTACAACTAATGAGTTTAGGGGAGATGGGTCTTGTTTTGATGAGTGAGAAGAAAAATGAGAAAAATATTACTTCCTCTCACCAAAAAAAAAATGATTCACTTTTTTAGTTCTTTCCAAAGAGAATAACATATCTTTTTGTTTGACAATAATTTAATTTTATATTTTATTTTTTACACAAAATGATATAATCTATAATCACATAAATATTTTTATTTAATCTTTTTTTATTTTTTAAAATATATGCCAAATGATTCATGCCACCTCAGCTTTATGTGTTTAATAGGCACAATTCGAACATAGATCAGATAGGTCACATGTTTAATTTAGGTGTCCAAATGAAAAATCGAGACAAATTTAGCGTTTTAGGTGTCCCTTTATGCGTTCAGCCCTAACAATATATAGAGAGAGAATGAAAGGAGCACGTGTCAAATTTGTATAAGTTAGCAAACATTTTGTCTATAGCTTCCTGAGTATGTGGAAAAAGAACTTTGTGGTGATTGGAGAATAGTTTCTTTTTACTATGTTAATTTCCCATCATTTCATTGTCACTTTCTAAGTATCGAATGACTTGCTCTTTATTTGATCAAAATTAGTGGTTATTTCCTTAATTTACGTTGACCTCGTTAAAAGACAAGTTGAAATTTTAGCAGCCATAACCTATACTAGACCTACTTAATTTTTAAGTTTCATGTGATACATGACTCAAAAGTTCTTTTCAATTAGGTTAGGAAATGAACTATTCTCTACAGGGTTATATTATTCAATTACTCTTTCTGTTTCAATTTATGTGATATTATTTTTTTTAATCTGTCTCAAAAATGTTATACTTATATATTTAAAAATAATTTACTCCCTTCATCCAGTTTTACTTGTCCACTATATTAAAAATAGTTGTCTAATTTTACTTTAGAAAATCAAGAGATAATTTACCACTTTATACCTATTTTACCCTTATAATTTATTATTGAGTTGACAAGTTTAAGGAAATTTTAGTGGTTGCGCAACTTATAAAGTATACTTTATTTATTTCAATCATTAGGTTACTTAGCAATAATTAGGGTGATATAGTAAAATTATTATTCTATTTTTGGCTCTTTAATAAGCGTGTCAAATCAAAATGTGACAAGTAAAAATGGACGGAGATAGTAACTTTATGAGATGATTTACAGCCACACATTTATATAAGATTTGTTTTTTACCACACATTTCAAAAATCTTCTTATCTTTCTTATAAAAGATACAAACCATTTCTCCTTACTATTCCTAGGTCGCTGGGTAGTTTAAATAGAAATACTCTCTTTGTCTCAATTTATATGACACATTTTTCTTTGTAGTCAGTTCCAAAAATTATGATACATTTTTTATTTTACAATAACTTAACTTTAAACTTTACATTTTACGCTTAACGAGATGATTTAAAACCACAAAAATATATTTAGCTTCTTTTAGACCATTAAATTCAAAAATATTTCTTTATTTTTTAAACGTTGTGTCAAGTCAAACTACATCATATAAATTGAAAGGAATTGAATAACTAAAAATGGTTGTTGGATATGGATACAACTGGTACTAGCTATAACTAAAGTGTCCCTTTTTAATGTAATTTAATAGTATTTTCTCTGCTTTAAAAAAATTGTCTTACATTTTTTATAAATTTATTTAAAAATTATTAATATATTTTTATATTTAAAAATAATTTAATTTTATAAAATAATTTACGGTTAAATAATATTTAAGGTTTATTGACCACATATTTTTAAAAAGTACATGAAAGATACTTAGGTAGAATTCTCTATCGTGTACAACATTTTTCAAAGAGCAATATAAAATGGAGAAAGGAAATGTTAAAAGCGCAAATCTTAACAAAATATGTGGTACAACGGATCAGGCTACTCATCTCATAATTAAAAGGCTCGAGTTTGAATCCGAATATGACAAATTCGACCACTTTTTTTGAATGGTTCTATGCGATAATCTGAATATAGTCGGACTCTAATTCGGTGAGTACTACGGTTGAAAAAAAAAAAAAGCAAATCTTCAACATTACACTATATAGAGAGAAGAAGAATAGAAGCTGAAATGGAATTTCATTAGTATTAAACTATTAATCACCTCCGTACTCTCCCATTCTCCGCCTTCACTCCACCCATGATTTGACACAATTGCCCCTCCTCTCCCTTTAAATAAATCGCATGGGCGCATCATTATCAAACCTGACGGACGGCGGACCACCAGGGCTGGGTGACATACCGGAAAATTGCGTGGCGTGTGTGTTTATGTACCTAACACCACCTGAAATTTGTAATCTAGCTCGGCTTAATCGCGCTTTCCGTGGCGCCGCTTCTAGTGATGCTGTTTGGGAATCTAAACTTCCTTGTAACTACCACCACCTGCTCGATCTTTTGCCTCAGCAAAATTACGACGGGTTGTCTAAGAAAGATATCTTTGCTCTCCTCGCTCGTTCCGTGCCGTTTGACGATGGCAATAAGGCACATACACTTTTACTTGTCCACTGTTTACTTTGCACGGCCTTATTGAAGTACTTTGTATTTTACCGTAATAGCCTTATTAATTGTTGTATAGTTTCAACACACCTGAAAAGTTATTTGAAAAAGAGTAATTAATGATAAAGTAAAATATGAAAAAAGAATTTGTCTTTCTCTTGATATGCTAAAGTAGACATATTGATATGCTAAAGTAGACAAGTACTATCACCATGTATGTATTAAAACACAAGTCGAAGCTGATTAGGTCATTGAGCATTTATCAATTGTTATGTTTTCCTAGTTGAACCATCACTTAGGTGTGTTTTCAATGGTGATAGTTCAAGTATGAAAATGGAACAATTGATAGTTTGAGTGTGAAACTCGCAAAAAAATAATAGTACAAGTGTGTTTTTAATCACTATTTCTATTTTTTTAGTTTGCGCTAACATTTTTTTCATTTTGAAAGTGTGAAGGATTTTCCTTTTTGGTGGTAAATACATACTCCCTCCGTCCCATTTATATGAACCTGTTACTATCTGAGGAGTGGAACAATTTTTTGTTACTACAATTTTCTCAAAATTTTAAAATATATTGAATCATTAGCTATGCTGACTTGCAGGAGTAGTGTAAATTTATTTTCAAAATATTGAAGAATTTATATTTGAATTTATAGTCAAAATTAAGTATTTTGACCCTCTACTTCAAACCCCTTCACATAAATTTGGGGCAGAGGGAGTACTTGTTTGGTTTTGGGTCAAAATAGATGTTGGGGCTTTTCTCTAGTTGTCCTAGGTTGAGACTGTTTATGATGTTATAACTCATATGTATGTAGTATTTAAGTTTAGTTTTCAAGTTCAACTGGAGTAAAAATCTTTGTTCAGTGGTTAATTGTTCATATTTTATGCTACTCCCTCTACCTTGCTGCCATTTAATTGTGAAACAGTGTTATCCTCAATGCGTTATTTACCCATAACTTAATTCTTATGTTAGTTCTTTCCCATGCCTTCTCTGACCAAATGGGTGAGTGGTGTTGGCTAACTATAATTTTGTTTTTTTCCTAAATTGATAGCGATGGTGTCTAGGCCAGCTTGCTATGATCATAGGTTTTTGGGGGATGGTATTTTTCAATTATTTTCATTTGCTTGTATTTGGAGGGATTATGAAATTTGAGGTTCCTACTGCTTAATTCTGTGCATAGTGCTTTTCATCTCACGATTGCTCTTGAGGTCTGGGAACGAAAGTTTGAGGAATAAGTTGATCTTCTTTATGTAGTTGAATTTGCTATGTTTTATGAGTTTAACTTGTAGGCTCAATATTTTCAAGTGATGTTTGATCTCACTAAGCAGTATGTTTTTATGGGGGAGAAAATGCAGGAGGTATGGTTGGACAGAATAAGTGGAAGGATTTGCATGTCAATCTCCTCGAAAGCGATGTTGATAACTAATATGGAAGACAGGAGACACTGGAACTGGTTTCCTACAGAAGAATCAAGGTTAGATTAATTGGTTGAAACTATGTGTAACAATGTCATTATTAAGCTTATAGTTGCAGTGATAAAATGATTTTGGAGTTTTAAACTGGCTGGATATCCTCTTATGAGATGATATTAATAGCTAGTTTCTTTCCCCAGTGAGTTGGACTACATATCATTGGGATTTACCCATGCATCACAGGATAGATTTATTATGAGGAATACATGTGAAAATGAGGTTATTTTTTAATGTTCTTTATTTGATTTTAAAAAATATTGGTGGTATCAGCCTAGTTTATGCACACCTTGACTAGTCCACACGGACCTGTTCATCCTACAAGGTAACTATGCCTACTAAGGTTGGAGCAAATTGGCTCACACCAGGTGTTGTAGAAGGAATTCGGACCTAAACTTCCAAGTTGTTTCTTCCTTGCCTCAATCTCTAGGCCATTCCCTTGGGGACGTGAAAAGGAGGTTTATGTATTCACCATAAGGCAAAAATGCATAAAAGCAAACTCAATAACTTCAAGTTCAGCCTTCTCCCTAAACTTGACAGTGCAGGAGTGGATTCTTAAGTGGAATTATTTTCTGATTTTCTAGCCAGTATATGGTATTGACACTGCTTGACTTACACAATACCCTCCAAGTTGTATTCCTAATTATAGTTATTAGTCGGTTGCTTTCTATCTTTTTCTACCCGATGAGATTTACTTGGTGATGAGTTCTAAGGAATTTGACTGTTTTAGCATCCCTTTGTGGACAACTCGTTCTTGAGTTGTTGCACATGCGCTAATATATTTTCCATTACAAGTACTGATATGATACCTCTTTCCATTTCTGAGTAGAACGAGGTATATGTGATGTGTATTAAATGCATTTATAGGAAAACTGGTTGTTACATTATCATTTTTAGATTAATGTTCTTGAATAAGTCATTGTGTAGAATACAATTAAAAATCTGTAACTGAAAATCGGATATAACATACCCAGTGAAATCCCACAAAGTGATAACTGAAAATCGGATAAATTAAGAAAATTCAGATTTTAATGGGAGTGCCTTAATTAAAATTCAAGGCTGCAAGGTGCCTGGAGGTTTGGCAACTCATTTCACCTCTGGCAATTAAAGCTTTCAACTTGACAGGCCTGCTCCGTGGTAGTAAGCACTAAATCAATGTGTTGATCTATCTTTTGTAGCAAATATACACTCATCCTTAACTCATTATCTTATTTGCTTACTGGGTGTCGCTAGAAGAAGTGTGTGAACCTATGCTCTATTGTATTAGTTAGATGCAAATGTGGTGATGGATTGGAATGCTCAATGCATGACACTTCCCTCTCGTCTCCTCTTTGCATCCAATAGCCATGGTATATTGCTAAATGAACTGGAACTTGAAATGAAGTTATAAGACCGCTAGTTTCTCATCAATTCCATAAATTGTTGAAGCAATGTTGTAAAAGGATCTGAAAACATTTTTTCCCTGAAGGAGACGAGAAGACTGCAAACCCATGCAGCAATGAACTGGTCTTGTGAAATATTCTTCTTTTTCCCTCTTTAAAGAATTCATGCAGCCTTGATGCTGAGTGCTGCATTTACATAGATTTTCTTCATCAGTTGTTATGTTGGTGTAGCTAACTGAGATAGAAATGAATATAATAGGGTAGAGAAAGAAAAAATGAGGTAGAATTGTGGACCTAGATGTTCGAGTTTTAGTTCTTGGCTGTAAAGGAGATGATGTATATACTATATAGTAGAGTTCATCAGCCACAGTGAGGACATTTTTCGTTTTTTAACTTACTTTTTTCTGCTAGTTTTGATTCCTAGCTGATCGAATAGTGGTAACCGTTGGCTTCTATTGCTCAACCTTTTGTCAATGAGCTTACTTTCTTGAGAGTATAAAACTGAACCACTAGTACCAGATTATGGTACTACTTGCTGTTGCATGTTATTTTCTAGGGTGAAATATATGATAATCTCATGGATAGTTGAAACGTTTATCCTTTTTATTCTCTTCGTTACAATATGTTATAGTTCATGAACTCTGAGATTTCTTCTCTGGGTTAACCATCCATGCTACTCTGTGTGTGAGCTTTTTCTCTCTGCCCGGCTATTGTTTCCATTGAATCATACATGAAAGTACTAGTTTTTCCTCCTCGTTACAAACGTTGTTGATGATGAGGGATGTCACAAACTTTGACCTTTTCTCTTGCAGGTTCCATGTCGTGGCGTATTGCCAGCAGGTATGGTGGTTTGAATTAAGCGGGACAGTGACGTTTCCTTTTCCTCCAGATGTATACACACTAACATTCAGAGTTCACCTTGGGAAAATTTCCAAAAGACTCGGCCGACGTGCTTGCAACTTTGAGCATACTCATGGATGGGATTTGGGGCCAGTACGGTATGAACTGTCTACTTCTGATGGGCAACATGCAGTTAGTGAGTGCTTTTTAGATGACATTGGGCAAGACGATGCAAATGGGAATATCAAGCGTGGGAGCTGGATTGAGTACAAGGTGGGTGAATTTATTGTCAATACGTCAGAACCTGTGACTGAAGTTAGATTTTCAATGAAACAGATTGACTGCACACATTCCAAAGGTGGGCTCTGTGTCGATTCTGTCACAATTATCCCCAGTGATCTGAAAGTCCATACGTGAATAGGGGTTTAACTTTAAAGTATATACGTGAATAGTGTAATTCAACCAAAATAAATAAATAAAAGAAGTGATGTTTTTAATATAAACATAGGCACAATTTATTATCAAGTCTAGAAATTGTTACTAGCTTATTCACCCCCCACCCCACCCCAAAAAAAACTCCCCGACCTTATCTCGACTGTGTGAAGTATTGATTGTATAATGTATTAATATGGAACTTTTAAGGGGATTGTGTCAAATATTAGGGAGAACTTATGAAGAAAAGTTGTGATCTCTTTTTTTTTTTCTTGGGGTTGGAGGGGGAGGGTTTATGTCCCAACAACATTCAAATTCTAACCACAAGAGGTTGAGAGTTGAGACTTCAAGTCATCAAGGGAGCAAAGTGAAAAAGAGCCATTATTGACTTGTGTACAATTGTGGGTTTTGGGGTTAAGAGAAAATTGGTATTATGTTCCGTTACAAATGCTCTTTTGTAAAAGCAACACTTATGTCTTTTTCGGTCCTGTAATTGAAAAATAGTTATTGTCATGGAATTTCAAATTTTAGATGATACTCCATGATATAAGTTTCTTCTTCAGAATTTGAAACTCTACGATATAACTATTTTCAAGCGCAGGTGTTAAAAATGATAATATCTAGTGGGGAAGGAATGAGTAGTGGATCGGGAATCGGGCATCGGTAGGAGCAGGAGTAGGCTTTGTGAATTTTACCATGTTCTTCTAGTATATGATCATTTTTACTTTTAAGTTCTTGTAAGATCATTTTTTTCTTATTACCGTATTGTTAAAAAAACAAAAGGAGTTTGACTTGTACCTTCTTAGTAAGGTTGATTATTTAAGGAGCTGTTTTGTTTGTGTTGTTTTCAAGTTAGGTGAGGCTTCCACATCATTGAGTAAGCTCATATCGTGAAGGGATTTGTTGTGTCATTACATTGTCGGGAAACCTTTTCCCAAGCTTATCTATTCATGCAATCTTATCCCAAAAAAAAAAGAACTCTATTCCAAATCAATTCCAAAAATCCTGCGCCGTTTTAAAAAATCGAATATTGTATTTCCTTTGTTTTTTTCCCGAAAGAAGTGTACTGGCTGAGATGTAGTTGATTGGCATTATGGAGTAAAATTTGGAAATAGCTATTTTAGACCTTGTAATTAAAAATAGTTATGGTTATACAGTTTCAGATATTAAGGGTGAAAATTGAAGATATTATTGTAAAGTTTTATTAAAATTTAAAATTACAGGACCCTAAGGGTGAATAAAGGGAATACGACATATTTTGAGTTCACCATACATATACTGATATATGTAACCATCTAAAGCTTTCTCTAAAGCTATTTTCAAAACAATTGAGTAATAATATAAATAGTTCAAGTAAGATGATATAACTCAAAAGAACTAAAATACTACTGCAATTATTTACAAGTGTTTTGGTTCTTAAGTGCTAAGCAATTTCTCACACACAAAAAAAGACAATTTTTTGCGCTGAGTGTTCTTTAAAAGGAGTGGTCTTTAATTTTTATCTTAAAATGTTTTAACTTCTACTCTTCCCTTTATTTAATAAAATTTCTGTGACTAAAGGATACTTTTCAGTCCTAATTTATACGATATAATTTAATTTGGCATGAAATTTAAGAAATAAAAGAAAAATTTTAAATCTTGTGATCTAAACTAAGTTAAATATTTGTATTGTTATATATTATCTCATTAAGTATAAAAAATAAAATTTAAATTAAATTATTATTAAATAGAAAAATGTGTCGTTTTTTACGGAGTAAAAAAAAGTGTCAATTTAGAGAGGAAATAGCAGATAGCATATAGCTTTCTTTCTTGGACGATCCTTTTCTTTTCTTCCCCTGCAACTTCATCCTCCTTTATATTTTAGGGTTGAAAAATAGTACCAAAACAACAATGCCCAACTGTATCTAAATTTAAGGAAGATCAGTTTATGTCTCTCATTTACATTTTCTTATTCTTATGAGTGAATTGGAGTAAGTAAGCTCTCTGTTTGCTTTCTTCTTCAATTTTACAGTACGTTAGTTTGATCTTTTACATCGCCATTTCTTTGTGCTCATTTTTAATAATAGGAAATTGAGTTTAATTACAAATTATTTATTTTCTCTCTATTGCTTGTGATTTGGTATTATTTTTATTCATTTGGTGTTTCCTCAAGAGGAAAATTTAAGATGCCAATTTGGTGTTTGATAAAATGCCACAACAGAGATAATGTCACTTAAAAAAAATATGATTGTATAATGGTATATTGTTTTGCAAGTAGTTCCTTAAATCATTGAAAGATGAGTTGTCATTTTCAGACATTTGTAGGCTGAGTAGTTCTAAATTCTTTTAGTTAGATTAGCAAAGTAAAATAGAAGTATCTTTGAGTTAAGTTGATTAATCATCAAGCTAAATTTGTTTTATTGGGTAAAATACTAGGTAAAATTAAGGTTTTTTTATTGGGCAAAATTTGTAGGTAAATTATGTCTCGACGCAAAACTAGTTAAATTTTTATATTTGATTAATCATCAAGTTTTTTTTTGGTAATAAGGCTTTTATTCAAAACAGTAAACTAATTAGAGTCATAACATAGGGGGACGTAGTACCCAAACCGTCTCTTTCAAAAGCTGAAATTACAAAAATAGAAGGTACATAATAAAACATTAAACTT
The DNA here is from genome assembly GCA_029783415.1 of Anisodus acutangulus. Taxonomy (NCBI): domain Eukaryota; kingdom Viridiplantae; phylum Streptophyta; class Magnoliopsida; order Solanales; family Solanaceae; genus Anisodus; species Anisodus acutangulus. Next base: position 52,377,459 of record CM056490.1, read on the forward strand.
CCAAAAACTCCAAGATCATTTCCATTCTTTGCTAGTCGGTCCGCTACTTCATTTGCTTCTCTAAACACATGCTTTATTGATGGATTTCCGGCTTCAAGCAATAGGAACCTGCAATCATCAATCAGGTTTTGGTAGATACAATTACTGTTAGTGATCATGTTTTAAAAATTTCTCTTGGGATAATATTTTTCTGCTTACCTACCGATCACTAGAATACAACTAAGAACCCCACTTCTTTTCCAAGAAACATTTTGTTAGATAACACAACACGTGAAAAACATAATTACTTTATTATTGTAAAAGTAATTTGACAAAGACTTGAACATTATAACTTGACCACAATATACACAATGTTCTTACTCTTTTATTTTTACCAACACTTGACACTCACACTTTAGCTTACACACACTTTATACTTACTTGGACACTTTTTGGATGCACACTTGGGACTTGAGTTCACCTTACTTGCTCTCACTTTTTGAGAACTTCTTACTCACTTGATTACAACTCAAATAGACCACTTCTATTTATAGGTGGTGATGGAAGAATCTAGTTAGAAAATTAATTACTACTCTATTCTAGAATATTTCTCACTGCATTTTTCTAGAATCACTCTTCTATTTATTTCTAGAGTTATTATTTCTAGACTCCACTCTAGAACTTTCATCCTAAAGTTCTTCTTTCAACTCTCTAGAACTACTTGAACATTCTAGATTGATTATCCATTGTCTTGGATATTAAGTTGATGATGACTTTTAACACTCTCTCTCAACACTAACTTAATTTGTTTTTGCACCCCTAACTCTTCTTCAGCTACAGCAGCATTGGCGTACTTGGGATTTGGCTTTCAAACTCTTGTCGATCCCCGAGGTTGTGGGCTTACTCCTTCTGGTTGACGGTCTTCTACTCTTTGATGCATGCCTGTTTTCCACGGATTCTATGTTGCCTCGTCCTCGGTATTTTCTTCCTCACTTTGATCTTCATGTTTCTTTTCTGGACTTGGATGTACTTCAACAATTTGCTCCCCCATCTCTTTTGCAAATTGTCTTCTATTTCTTTGGAATATGGTAACTCTTCCTTTTGAGGTGACCACCATGGTGCTGCCTCATCGAATATCACATTTCTTGATGTATAACACTTTCCAGTTGTTGGGTCGCAACATTTCCACCCTTTCATTTGGCTGTCGTATCCCTCAAAGATACACAATATCACTTTTTATCAAATTTGCTACGTAGATGACTTGCCACAATCACGTAGCACACACGACCAAATACTCGAAAGTGACTTACTGCAGGTTTACTACCCCCACCGTTTTTCAAAGGGTGAAACGAACCCTAACTTCACTTGAGGAAGTCTATTGATGACATGAGCTGTTGTTTTCATACCTTCTGCCCAAAATCTTCCTGGAACATTATTTGAATGTAACATGCTTCAACATATCTCTGCAAGATGTCGATTCTTCCTTTCAGCTACTCCATTCTATTATTGCATTTTTGTACATGTGAATTGATGGCGTATGCGGCATTCTCGTAGGTATTGAGAGAACTCATCTGATGTATATTCACCACCGTTGTCTGTTCAGAGGCATTGGACTTTCTTGCCGAGTTCTCCTTCCGCTATTTCCTTGAACTCTTTAAATTTTGAAAAAGTTTCAGATTTTTCTTTTAGAAAGAAAACTCATACGTATCGTGAGAAGCCATCAATGAATGTAACCATGTATTGCATGCCACTGATTGATGATTGCTTGACTCACCCGAATACGTCAGAATGAACCAGTTCCAATAGTGCTTTGACTTTGAACTTTGAGTCTTCATATGGTAACTGATGCGCCTTACCGTATTGGCAGCCTGCACAAACGGTCTCTGTTCTGACCTCGAGTTGAGGAAGACCCATCAACATAGATTTATTCATCATTACGTTGAGTTTGTGATAGCTTACATGTCTAAGTTTTGCATGCCACAAATTAGTTGTGTCGTTCTTTCGAGTTGTTTACATAAGCTGACTCTGTTGACATTACATAGACATGCTCTAAGCGTCGTCCTCTCATCATCGGTGCTCCGGAGATTTCAAGATCTTGACATCTTGAGGTCCGAATATGACATGGTGGCCTGATGCCGTAAGTTGCGCTACTGATAGTAAGTTTTTCTTCATCCCAAGTACATGACAGACATCCTGGAGTGAAACCTCTTTCGAATTGAATCTCGGCATGATTGTTGTTTTTCCTACGTGAGCGATTGGTAGTCTTGAGTTGTTAGCTGTCACCACCACACGACCACCTTTGTACTCGGTCATGTTTTGTAGCTTCTCTTTATCTCATGTCGTATGATTTGAGAAGCCAGAGTTGACTATCCAATCATTATTGTAGTCACTCATTCCAGGAACGGTAACTACCAGAGTTAATTTTTCTTCCTCCACGGCGAAAGGTGTTTCAGTTTCCCACTCTTCATCGCTTGTCTTTCCTGCATTTGACGTGGCTGCATTGCTTTATGCAGTGTTCTTCTTGAACCAACAACTTTTAGCCATGTGGCCCTTTTCCCCACAGTTATAGCATTTTCCATCAAACTTATTGTAATTCTTTGACTGGCCGCCCTAGTTGTCTTTCTTTTGAGCTCCCCCTGTTTGGGAGCTTCCATGATGATTATCCTTGTCATCATGTTTTATAGAATTTCTACTAGCATTTGGTCGGGATCGACCTTTCTTATCACCGCTATAGAGTGCTTCTTCGCCACTCTTTAATGAGACTCTAGATATTTGCTTAGCCAACGCTTCTTGGTCAGTTAGCAGGTTTTCTAATTCAACAAGAGAAGGTTGGCTTGGCCAACCTTGTATTGCAACAATATAATTTATATATTCTGGCCTTAATCCATGAATAATAATTCTTCTAATTTTAGCGTCTGACATGCTAGCAACATAGTCTAATGCAGAAATTTCGCGACAAAGAGATTTTACCTTGGTAAAGTATTGGTTGATCGTCATATTGCGTTGTCTGATAGAGAGAAGCTCGTTCTCCAGAAGTTGCAGTCTTGTATCATTTTTCTTGGTGAACAATGTTGCAAAAGTATCCCACGCTTCCTTCAGTGTTTTAGCCGGCCTGATGTGCTCCAACATTGCATTTTCAACTGTGGTCTGAATCGCAAACATGGCTTTGCCAGCTTTAAACTTCCATTTCTTCAGAGCGGCTGCATCTTCTGGTTGTGTGACCTCATTGCCACCAACGATCTCCCACAAGTCTTGGCCTTGGAGGTATGCCTCCATATGCATCGACCACGTGTTGTAATTCTGATTGTTAAGTTTCTTGCTTCCACGGCTACTTGAAGGTCACCCATCGTGTCTTGGCTAAAATTCTATTTTTATCAAGAAAATTTGATTTCGAAAACAAGCTTTGTAGTACTAAACCACACACGAACACTTTAAGAAACTCAAGAAACGACTATTTGGTATGAACCGACCTGGCTCTGATACCACTTGTTAGACAACACAACACGTGAAAAACGTAATTACTTTATTATTGTAAAAGTAATTACACCAAGACTTGAACACTATAACTTGACCACAATATACACCAAGTTCTTACTCTTTTATTTTTACCAACACTTGACACTCACAATTTAGCTTGCACACACTTTAGACTCACTTGGACACTTTTTGGATGCATACTTAGGACTTGAGTACACCTTACTTGCCCTTACTTCTTGAGAACTTCTTACTCACTTAATTACAACTCAAATAGACCACCTCTATTTATAGGTGGTGATTGAAGAATCTAGTTAGGATACTTAATTACTACTCTATTCTAGAATATTCTTCACTATTTTTTTCTAGAATCACTCTTCTATTTATTTCTAGAGTTATTCTTTCTATACTCCACTCTAGAACTTTCATCCTAAAGTTCTTCTTTCAACTCTCTAGAACTACTTGAACATTCTAGATTGATTATCCATTATCTTGGATATTAAGTTGATGATGACTTTTAACACATTTTTCATGGAAAACATTTTCATTCGTACCAAACACACCATTGGTGAAGCAACATTTTATCTCTAAGGCAGCTCCGCCAATAGCATCGTTGGAATTATAGATTCTCATCTACATTACAATAACAACAACATATCCGGTATAATCTCACAAAGTGGAGTCTGAGGAGGACAGGATGTACGTAGACCTTACCTCTAACTTTGTGGGGGTAGAGAGACTGTTTCCGATAGACCCTCAGATTCTCATCTACATTATGAATATAAATATGGATTTTGAACCGTGTAGCTAAATCTAGGAATTGTATATATAATTTATGTATAATTACCAAGTTTTCACAACGACTACTACAAGGAAAAAATCATAGCATATATAAAGGCATTCGAAAATAGAGAATATATAAATGAATAAGAAAGAAAAAGGGTGAGAAAATTTACTTGAGAACCATGGTTGATGATGTTGCAAGCCCTCCCTTCTCAGTCGATTATTGAAACCCTAATGACCTACCGTTTTATAAGAAACAGATATTAAAGGACCCATAATTTTACTTGAAAATCAAGGGCATCATGGGCTTGTCTGTTGGGTTTAGGGATGACAACGGATCGGATCTGGACCGGATCCTACTAGATCCAGATCTAGATTCAGATCCAGATCCAGATCCATTTTCATACCTGGATCCAGATCCATCGGGTCCATAAAAATCAGATCCAAATCCGGATCCATCGAATCCACCGGGTCCACGGATCGGATATGGATCCACATGTAAAAAAAATTATATTTTTAGGTTATCACTCTTTACTATATTTATCAACGACCAACCAAGTACCTGGCTTTCCCTGGTCTATACTAGGCAAAGTAATTCAGAAATGTGATTTTCACGTTCAAGACCTTAACTACCCGTCCACTGCATGTCCATGCATGTTTATTGATGGACATTCCATCCGATTCCATTAGGTCAGTAATAAGACATTCAAAGAAACAAGCTTATCAGGTACAAGACATTCAAAACATCAAGTTGTGTTTTTTTCATTATTACTCATCCTATTTCATTTTACTTGGCATATTACAATTGTGCAATATCTGGCTAGACACGTCTTGGTTTCAACATGACATGAAGAGTTTAGGTGGGATCAACTATCATGCATGATATATCAAAGTTAACCAATGAGAGAGAGCATATTTCTTCCAGGTGATTCAGCTGCCTCATAAGTTGCACTTGCAATGAGTGCAACTGTGAATTGCAAACTCCTAGTTGGCTGTGTAAGCCACGTCTAATGACAATCCTAAGAAAGAAATGATAACATCGAGCAGAACCTCCTAAACGTCTTAAATTGCTCTCTTTCCCTAACCATCTTATTGCGGAACACAACTATTTTGAAGTCACCATTATTCCTATACTGAATAAATACCTCTTTACCCTTAAAATTAACAAGTGATGTCTAGATAGTTTCAATGTGAAGCTTTCCATCAAGTTAATCAAAGAAATACTTCAAAGATGTCCATCCATGTATACCACAATTTGATGTCATATCTCAAGTTCATGTAGTGTAGATAATTGCAGATCTTCTGTATATTTTCTTTGATAATGTAAATAGTTTATTAACAATTTGGACAAAACCCCATATACAAGCCGTATACCAAAAGAAAAGAAGCTACAACAAAACATGGTCCGCAAATCTTCTTTATATAGGACGAATATCAACAGGTATTCTAATACAGCCTTATTAGTTACACTAGTAGTAGTTAGTAATGCATGAAGAAACCAAAGGAAGACCCAAATTCATTCTAGGATAGGTTATGTATATATTTAAAAAAAATTGATCCACAGGTCGGATCTGGACCGGATACGGATCTCAAATACAAGATCCATATCCAGATCCGATCTATCAGAAATGGATCCGGGTCCGATCCGGATCCGTTGGGTCCAAAATTTGAAGATTCATATCCTATAAAACGGATCTGGGTCCACCGGGTCCAAGATCCACTGCCATCTCTAGTTGGGTTAAGTTCACAAAACGTCTTAGATTTTTTACCCGCTTTTAAAAAAAGGGTAACTTACATAAATAGATACGACTTATAGGATCCTAACATGATATAGCTATAGTTTGTGTTATTACATTTAGTAACTAGTATTTACCAGTCATGCTGTGTATTTCATTGTATTTAAATACATGAGTGTATAATTGATGTATCCTTTTGTTTTGATTGTATTCGAGCTCCGATCAGCAACGTCGCTGGCGTTGCGACGTTCGGCGGCGATCAAATATGAAATTATTTGAATGTATTCGATTGTATTTGAATGTATTCGAGCTCCAAAATAAAGTGACCATTGGCGTATTCACAACGACCAGATCTCAGATCCAAAGTGCAGTGACCATCGACGTATCCAACTATGTTTTTACTGTATTTGAATGTAATATAACTCAAATTGAGAAGATAAAGGTGAGGGAGAAAAGAGTATCCAATTAAGTAGTATTTAAATAACAAAAATTCAAAAAAAACATGAATATTTTGTTGTATTCATTCGTAACTATTTTACATTGTATTCAATTCACTATATTTTACATTGTCTATCGAAAACAGCCTATCTACCTCACAAAGGTAGAGGTAAGGTCTGCGTACAACTTACCCTCCCTAAACCCCACTGTGTGGGATTACACTGGGTAAGTTATTGTTTGGTTAAATTCAAACAACAAAAAATTAAAAATATACAGAGATTTGCCAAAAACATTAGTGAAAATACAAAAAAATATATTGTATTTACATTCTAAAATGTAAAAATACACTTAGATCCGGTGTGACAGGAAACAAACACACTTTTTCCTGGGCAGATCTGAAACACCACGGTGACACCACCATGTAAAACACCATGACAACACCGCCAGATCTGATACACTAACGGGCGACAATGCTAGATCTGAGACACAACAACAACACCACCAGATCTGAGAAACACAACACCGCCACACTACACTAGAAACAACTTCAGTTGCCTCGGCAAAAATAAACAAATCCGTTACCGACAAAAAATAGGAGAAAAACATTGTATTTCGCCGGAAATTCAACCGATTTGACTGTATTTTTCATGGAAGTCATGAATTTCGGCATCCGTCCAGGTCTGAGAAGTGTACGACGACGTCGAAGCCAAGGAAAAAGATAGAGGGAGGAAAGAGAGAGAACGGAAAGGGTGAGAGGTGAATGAGAGAAAGGGAATGGAGAGAGAGGGGGAGAAGAGATAGTGAACAAAGAGTGGGAGAGGGGAAACTGATAGAGAGATAGGGAGAAGAATGGGGGAACGAAGAGAGAGAGAGAGAGAGCTGGGTTAGGGAGAAGAGAGAGAGGTGAGGCAGAAATACAAGCCATTAACTTTATGTATTTGGTATAGATATGATATGTAAATTAAAAATTTATTATAGCTATTAAAATTAATTAAATTAAATAGTAATTACTAACCATAAATACCTCTTAGACTTGGTTAAAGAATTTGTTAGGCAAGCTTTTGTTTACCCATCAACGCACATAAATTATGGACATAAATTAATTTTGCCTATAAGACAAGAGTTTGTAGCATTTCAAGATAGTAAACCTGATCAATTAATCACAAGTCATGTCTTATATGCAAAAGCTAAAACTTAAGCCTAATCAACAACAAAAGTTCTTCCAATTTTTTTTCAAGTTCAGGTCATATTTTAAAAAGCTCATTAACATATTACTTAAGTAATAACAATAAAAAAATGGTAGGATTTTGAAAGAATAAAATTAAGTTTTAGAACTTTAAATAATTAGCTAAAACAATAATATAATTACTATTAATTACAGTATTTGAGTTAATGCTGAAATACTGAAAAACATGTTTATTCGGTATTTTACACCAAATAAATGAGATTTCTACTTATAAATTTTAGCCTTTCTTTTCAATTTAAATTCATACCCAAGTATAATTGTATGCGCATCATTTTTAATTATTCTATATAACATTTTTTTCCATAAATATATGATCCATATGAAAAGATATGAGTAAGGAGTGTTTTCTATGTTCGGCTAATTCAAGTTATCAACAACGTTAGAGATTCTTTTTAGTTATTATTTCAGAAAATTAAATCTTAATCTTATACAATAACAAAATATTGTTATTCAGCTGCAAATAATAAGCGATTATACGCATCGCTCATGTATTTTGGATAAAATAAATAAAATATTGACCTACTGCATACTAATTCCCTCTTATAATATATTATTATTACTAATATGAATAAAGGGAGAATGGAGGAGATTCCGGTCAATGCGAATTGACGGAAAAGCCCTCCAATTCCCCATTATACAATTGGTGTTAAACAATTATTTGTCTTTGGGTCCCACTCACATTTGAGATGTATCTTTAATTTTTTCTGAATTTGTCTGGTTCCTTTTAAATGCATGAGCCCCAATACAATTTTTAAAATACACGTTTCAAACTTTTAGTGATGTTTCAATATTTGGATGATTTTAAAGATTATTGACTCACAATTTTTTTGTTATGAAGACACTCCAATTTTAAGTTAAGTAGAGTACATAGATTTAAGTTGCATGCTTTTTGTGAATTGATAAACCATGCCTAGGAAGTAAAAAAAACTAAGTCGCTTTCAGGTTATTTGTACAATTTTTTTTAATATAACTTAAATCTCCGCATTTTCATATAACTTAAATCTTAAAAATTTAAAATTATTACATTTTAAAATATTAAATTATATAATAAATTTTAACATTAGGATACATTTCTTTAAAAGATAAATGCTTGAGAAGACCAAAAAGTAAAAGAAACACAAATTTCATTTTGAAATATAAAATGCTATTATGAAAATACATGTGGTTAGATAGATGATTACCATTTTTAGGCTTAATACATTAACGGTTCCTGAATATGTTAATAAATTTTATTTAGACACTTTAATTTATTTCAATTGAACACATGATAATTTTTAAATAAAATTTAATATTTATAGGGCATATGGTGTTCTCTACAAAAATGATATTCTATTACTTGGTGATATTTCACCAAATCTTCTATGTTGTGCAGATTAAACGAGACACGCTTGGTACAATTAATACTTTCTCCATTTCATTGATGAGCAGAACATATAGTAGCAATAATATTTTCCTAGGTTTAAACTTTATTCGATAAATATGCCAAAACAAATCAATCCTGCTTTTAATGATTTTCCTAGGTCAACTGTTAGAAGATATGTTTTTAAATTTGCAAGTGAATATCAATAATATTTACGTTATACATTGTATCATTTTAATGACAAAGTGGCTATCAGACATAGGCCGTAGTACTAACAGTAATGATTATTTAACGGTAACATGTCAGTGGATAGATCAAGATTGGTCTATGTAAAAACGTATTTTAGCATATAGATATATTGATGATAGACACACTGAAAGTTTTATTGCATATAATATTAATGAAATTTGTGATTATTATAGAATAAATGATAAAATTACGACTATAACATTAGATAATGCTACTTCTAATGATTATGCTATAAGACTTTTAAAAGTTTAATTAACTCCATATTTTCCTGATCATTGTCATATAACACGTGTGTTCCAATTTATAACTTAGTTGTAAACGATGTCTTAAACTTTTTGAAAGCATTATTGATAAAATATAATTTGCTATAAATATGTTATTTTATATAGCTATAATATTTTTGTTACTTAATGAATATATGCAAAAACCAACTTATAATGCATCTATTGAAAAAATATTTAAAAAGTTTAAAAATACCTTTTTCCTATTTCCACTATTTATATTGTTGGTGCGGTATTAAATACGACTATTAAAGTAGACGGTTGTAAAACACTAATAGAAACGATTTATGATTGTATAAAAGTACTTCCAACAGACCCAACTGAAGAATCAACTCACAAACCAACTAAAAAAGAAGTTACGTCTAGCATACATACTGAATACAAACAAGTATATATGTATTACCAACAACAAAGTGCAAATAATCAACCAACTTCTGTACCATCTTCTATTACTTCGCTGCAACCTTATAAAAAATATGCAATTTCTGCTGTTAGTATTCAAGGCCTTAGAAATAAAATGTTTAGTGGTTCAACTTCTTCACATGTTAGCGAATTTGATGTTTATGTTTTGTAGGGTGTTGTATCGTACAAATTCATTGTCAATGATGAAGGACATGAAGACTTGCTGAAATACTAGAGGCAGAATGAGAAGACATTTCCGATACTAGCAAAGATGACCCTAGATGTGTTGAACATTCAAGCGTCATCAACAGCGTCTCAAAGCATTTTTTCTGCTGGAAGATTTCAAATAGGAGAGCACATACATTCATTGACGGGAGACACATTGGAGATTGCAGTTCTTTTCAGAGATTGGATTCGAGCGGAGCGTAGAAGGTGCAGTCAACCGGAGATCAACGAAGAAGAAGACTACAACTACACGAAAATCTTGTCTGAGGGAACATGAAGCGACGTCGAACAATTTGATCAACTTTCAATTCCAATCGAAGATTCTCAAGACATTGTGAGGAAATTCGAAAAAGTATGGTTAACTATGTAATTTTTTTAATTGCAATTTTACTATGCGATTTGTAATTTTTGAAATTGAATTACAAAAGATTATATTTCTATTAAATAATATAAGAGGCACAAAAATAGCCTTGTGATGTTTTTATTACACTTTCTTGTTCAATTATTGAAGTGTTTATATATATTATTTTTTTTAATCAAGTGCCAATAATTTAAAAAATCCCGAACCAGACACAATCCCACCCAGGCCCGACCCAACTCGAGCTCGTTTCCAGCGGGATGTGGAATGGGACGGGACATTCGCCTGTCCCCCTAAGCTCGGCTCACCAGTCTCACCGGAGACCCGGTCCTGACCCTTCCCCCATCCCGCCAGGTACCGTACCACTAGGACCCTCCCCGCCCCGCCCCGTTGGACGACCCTAGTTATTAATAAGTGAGAATGAGGAGGAGCTTTCGACCGATACTATGGCTGGCTAACTGGACGGGTTGGTCCGGTCCCGCCCCAGTCCTGCCCCAGTCCTGCCCCGATCCCGCTATAAAAAACCCGAAATGGGACTCGAACCGGGACGGGACCTGGGCTCGTCCCGCCCCAGGCCCGATCCCGCAGTCCCGCTCGATCCCCTCCCATTTGCAAAAAATGGCCGTTGCACAATGACCATTTTATATTTTGGCCGTTGTGCAACGACCATTTTTGGCCTCCCCCCACAACCCCCATACCCCCTTAATATCTATTTTTAATCACTAAGTTAATATATTTACACTTTAACCCAAATTTTCCAACTATAAATATCTCATTTTCTCTTCATCTTTCTCACCAATCTTCCTACAATCTCTTTAATCTCTCAATCTATCTCTCTACAAGTTTACATTGTCTACTAAATGTTAAATTTTATTTATTCATTTGTACAACTACATCAAAGTTAAAAAATTGGGAGTGAAGTTGGCAACTAGCTTGAGGGTCATCCATCGAGCAAAATTTTAATTTTCAACCTCGATTACACGTCGACGTTACGTCAGCGTTTGGTACATCCGTTCCTTCTTTAAATTATTATTGTTACTTTATTTTAATTAGCGCACTTAATTTCATTATTTTTAATTATTTATTAGCATAATTAAAATGGAAGGAATAAGAGGTATGTTTAAGGGTAAGGGTGCTTTTTCTAGTAGGGGGGTAACAAGGGCAGGGATCTTCTAGTCATCCTATTCCTAGACAGGATGATTTGGTTGATTACACACAAATAGATGAAACTGAATTTTTTTAATGATTTATCATTAGAGGAAGACGACGAGATATTTTCTGCAACTCAACCAGACTTTAATTTAGAAGATAATCTAGATGACACACCCACTAATCTAGATGACACATCCACTAATCTAGATGACACACGCACTAGTGCACCTCAAACTGAAACGCCTCATATTCCCCCTAGTATGAGATGAGGCCCAACAAAACAAAAATTAAAATCAGATGCATGTATGTTTTTTGATAGGGACCAAGAGAATCAAGTAGTTAGATGTCAAATTTGTAAAAATGTTTATAAATTTAAAATGGGAAAAGGTCAGGGTGGGACGAGAGATTTATTGAGACATGTACAAAACTTTCACAAAGCTAGGTGGGATCAATACCTGGCTGAAAAATCGGGTGCGCCAATGCGCTCTCAGTCGGGACAAGGTTCACATACTGTCCCGGACCAAGTACATGGTCAAATTAATCCTATGACAGGGGGAATTGTAGGCCCTAAATACGATAAACATAGAGATAGGGAAGCAATAACAAAATTAGTTGTGGTGGATGATTTCCCCTTTTTATCTCCTTCCTCTCCTAGTTTTATTCATTACATTAGACATATGTATAATCATGCTTTTAACAATTTTCCTAGATCAACTGTTAGGAGAGATGATTTTAAATTTGCACATGAATATCAACAGTATTTACGTTATTCATCTATCACGTCTGATATAGGCCGTAGTACTAACGACCATGATTATTTAACGGTAACATGTCATTGGATAGATTATAAATGGTCTATGAAAAAACTTATTTTAGCGTATAGATATATTGATGATAGGTACACTGGTAGTTTTATTGCAGAAAATATTCATTCAGTTTGCGATTATTATGGCATAACTGATAAAATTATGACTATACATTAGATAATGTTTTTTCTAATAATTATGCTATTCGAATGTTAAAAGATCTTTTAACTTCATCTTTTCCAAATCATTTTGATATAAAATGTGCATGCCATATTTGTAACTTAGTTGTAAAGTATGGTCTATCTCTTTTTGAAGACCTTCTTAATAAAATATAATTTGCTATAAACTTTATTTTTAGAAGTAATAGAATACAACGAAAAAAAGAATATAAACAACTTGTCACGATTGTGGACTACCTTATAGAAAAATTCCCGAAGAAGTAGCGACTAGGTGAGATTCTTTATACGAACAACTACTTGTTGCTTATGATTATAGAAGACCTATAACTTTATTTTTTAACGCCCATAATCGAAATCCAACTGATATGGTTGTAGATAACGATTGCGAAAAAAATTAAGAACTTATTGTATTTTTAGAGAAATTTTTTCATGCAACAAAATAATTTTTCGGTATATATTATCCTACTATTTCAACTATGTTATTTTATATAGCTCTAATATTTTTTATTACTTTGTGAATATATGGAAAAACCATCTTATAAGACACATATTAAAAAATATTTTATTTATATTCCTACTAGTTATATTATTGGTGCTGTATTAAATTCGACTATTAAAATAGATAGTTGTAAATCACTTATTGAAACTATTTATGATTGTGTAGCAGTACTTCCACCTCCAACTCCAAAAATTCCAAATGACCCACCACCTAAGGAACAAACTAAAGAAGAAATGTTGTCTAGCATACAAGATGAATGCAAAAAAGTATATAAGCATTACCAACAAGAAAGTGCTAGCAACCAACCGGCTTCCATACCATCTTCTTCTTCTTCTTCTTCTTCTTCTTCAACACAACCTCAAAAAAGACATGTTGTTTCTGCGGCTAGTAATGAAAGTCTTAGAAATAGAATGTATAGTGGTACCACTACTAATCAAGTTAGCGAGTTTGATGTTTTTGTTTTGCAGGGTGTTGTACCGTACCAAACAGTTCTCAATTAAGAAGGACGTGAAGACTTGCTGAAATACTGGAGGGAGAATGAGAAGATATTTCCGACACTATCAAAGATTGCCCGAGATATGTTGAACATTCAAGCGTTATCAACAACGTATGAAAGCATTTTTTCTTCCGGAAGATTTCAAATAGGAGAGCACAAATACTCATTAGCGGGAGACAACTTGGAGATTGCAGTATTATTTAGAGATTGGATACGAGCGGAGCGTCAACTGGAGATCAACGAAGAAGACGACGAAAACTACAACGAAATCTTATCCGATGGAGGTGGAAGCGACATCGAGCAATTTGACCAACAAATTCCAATTTCAACCGAAGAACCACAAGACATTATAAAGAAACTAGAAAATGTGTTTTTAAATATGTAATTTTTTTTAATTGTACTTTTACTATGTTATTTGCAACTTTCAAGACCACAAAGTTGCAATTTTGAAAATGTATTACGAAAAAATTATATTTCTATTAAATAATATAAGAGGCACAAAAACAACCTTGTGATATTTTTATTACACTATCTTGTTCAATTATTGAGGTGTTTATATATGTTATTTTTTAAAATTAAGTGCAAAACAAAAAAAAAATCAAAAAACCCGATCTCGACCCCACCCGACAAAGACCGGTCCCCTTTTCCGACGGGACCAGGAACGGAACGGGACATCGGCGGATCCCACCAATCCCACCAGAGGACCGGGCCCTCCCTACCCCCGTCCTGTCGGGTCCTGTCCTGCCGTGACCTGCCCCGCCCTGCCTCGTACCCGCCCCGTTGGCCACCCATAGTCGATACTCGATAGTAATTGATTAATTTGTCCTTATGATTTATGCTTTTATAGATAGAGCATGTAGAGTAGATCGCCCACTTAAAGCTACATATAGAGTTGCATTTGAAATCATTTTCAGATATGCATATAATTGTGTAGGTTTTGTTCCCGGGCTCACTGTATTGCTTTCGTTTGATGAGTAATCAAAATATGTGACAAGGCAAAAATTTGTTAAAGAAAAGCTAAATTCAAGTTAGGCATAAAATTATGTAATTTATTTATCCAATCACTATTTAGAAAAGTAGGATTTATGGCCATTCAATTTTTTTAGGGTGAGATGAATCTAAATATTCTATTTTACTATTTGAAAATAAAGTACGTTATAATGTTCAATAAAATTTTGAATAATAATAATGTTTTTACTTTATATAAGACAAATTTGTACTTTGTGCATTTAAAATTTTTGAACTTAAATTTAAATATATGAAAAATGCATCTAACTTACTTTTAATATTTATCGAATAAAGGAAATACACATATTTTGGGTTCACCATACATATACTGATATATGTAACCATCTAAAGCTTTCTCTAAAGCTGTTTTCAAAACAATTGAGTAATCATACAAATAGTTCAAGTAAGATGACATAACTCAAAAGAACTAAAATACTACTCCAATTAATTATAAGTGTTTTGGTTCTTAATTGCTAAGCAATTACACACACAAAAAAGACAATTTTTTGGGCGGTCTTTAATTTTTACCTCTGGTTCTTAAAATGTTTTAACTTCTACTCTTCCCTTCATTTAACTAAAATTTCTGTGACTAAAGGATACTCTTCCGTCTTAATTTATACGATTTAGTTTGATTCGGCATGAAAATTTTAAAATAAAAAAAGAATTTTAAATCTTATAGTCTAAAATAAGTCAAAGATATTTATATGATTATACATCATCTCGTTAAGCGTAAAAAATAAAATTTAAAATTAAATTATTGTCAAATAAAGATTAGTGGAAACAAACTTTTACTAATAGCGATTTTGAGGCCGGGTAGGAGAGCTAAGGCTTCCATGTTGATGTTGGTGGCCTGTACAATACTCATGTTGAAACCTAGTATCCAACTCTTATTATTATCCCGAAATACTCCTCCTATACACCCTTTCCCGGGGTTACCCATGCAAGATCCATCCATGTTTAAGTTTGTAGAAGTTTTGATATACAAGGTAGTCTTTGTGGGTGAGCACTTGCTCTTTTCATTCATGAACTTATATTGTATAGCCTTGTTAATGGCTTGACTGGCATGCATGTTGGTATTATTGTCTCGAAAGATTTTCCCATTTCTAACGTTCTGGATGTGCCATAAGATAAAGGCAGGAGATCTGCCCAGTTGAGGCAATTGTTGAAAGCTCTTTGTGAGCTGATTTGATTTTTAACCAGTTGTGCATATTATCCTTGTTGTCTTGATACTGTGGATAGCCATGGTTAACATTGATCTGATCCCAAAGGATTTTTTGAATGGGTGCACCTAAAGAACATGTGCTCCATGTCTTCTTTTACATTCCACAGATGCTACAGATATTGTTGTTACAAATTTTCCTTCTATAAAGCATATCAGTCGTAGGTAACCTGTTAATAGTATGTTCTCTCCCCGAAATCTTCCTTCATCCGTTGTATCGGTTGATAAAATCGGGGGACAAATTGATTCCTTAACTCAAGCGATTTGGGCTGAAAACAGAACTCTAATTTCCAGCAATGGATTCCCAACTACTCCAGAAAGCGTTAGGACAGTGTGATTAGACTAAGAGGTAAGAAAGCACGAATACAGCCGAGTAAAGTAAATGAAAGGTAAATGATAAAAGATAAAGATAGCTAAATATTTGATGTGTTTGATTGATTGTGTGTAATATGTACAAAGAATGAGTATTTATAATACAAAAAGAAGAAAAACTGTACAAAACGTGCCCCCCTCCATGTCGGCCGTCAAGTAACCCACTAAGTAAAACAACTAACTATGGGGGAGGTGGTGCCGAGTTTCTCGCCCTCTTCTCTTTTTGCTCGGATAATGGCCCTTCCATTTAGCTGTTGTTCACCGTTAATGCTTTTGAGGGTATCTTTTGACTTGGTCGTTAAGGCGCCTGCATCGGAGTGGGTCCCAGTCGTACCTTTGATCAATAACTTCGGCTAAAATGCCTTAGTAGCCGATGAAGCTCTTTGTAGTTGAGGGCTAGGAGTAAATTCGACTCCGGGATAATTCGGTTGTCAGTGGATTCGACTAAACACTTAAATTATTTTTTGAGTGTTAACAATTGCCCTCTATATTAACTCGAGTGTGACTGTTGAGTTGATGTATTCGAAAGTTGCCATCGTCTCAGTTTGACAGTTGCGCATGTCACTTCAATCGTCTTGTCTACAGTGCATGCAATGATGATTTTTAAAGAAGCTTTTCCTTTCACAGAAACGCCTCGGCTTTCACCAACATTTTATGAAGGATTCTTAACCGTATGTGTTTGGGTGAAAAATACTCTTAGCACTGTGCCAATCATATTTTTTTGAGAAAAAAGGAAGTACTTCAGGAGAGGCTTCTACACAAGGCTTTTATTCGATTTTCTCGATCATTCCTAAATTCCTTGCCTTTTTCTCCAAAACAGAACCATGTTTCTCCCCTCAGAAAAATCATTTCTTCATCTTCTTCTCTATCTCTGGGGTCGGATAGTTCTGATTCGGCTGATGATGACCTAGTCCCCGCTTTCGCGTTCATAGATGATCAACTGATTCTTGCCTCTTTTGGTACATCTGAACAAGGTGACCTCCTTCTTTCTCAGCATCTGAGCCCGGCGAACTACGACCTTTCGATTACCTGTGACTGGTTTACCGGCGACCGTTGTCCGGCTAGTCCGCACACCTGGCCGACCAAGATTGCCAACTATTCTGTTTGGTTAGATCGAGTGAAGTCGGCCAAATGAGCCGAATGAAGGCGCACGGGTCTTTGCAGGGTGCTGAAAAGGAGGCCCGAATAGGTGCGGGAGCGGCTGAGGTAGTAGCCGTTGTTGAAGCTGAGGGAGGGAGGAAGGAAGATTGCAGATTTCCAAGATATTCAAGCAGCCGTGGATTCGGCTAATCCTGAGACTTCCATTACTGTCAATGTATTGCAACCTCTATCTGGGGAAATGCCGAGTGATTCGGCTTCCTAATTTTGTTAATCCCAAATCGAAGGGTCTGTTATTGTGACCTGGCGGCCGGTCTGTGGTCGTCGTTTGTTCTTGCGTTACCCAAGTTGAAAAGAACTTAATCCTTTTTGCGACCAGGCAGCCGGTCTGTGGCTATCGATTACTTATGCATGCCCCAAAATCGGTGGGTAGTGTTTCTTCAAAATGTCTACCGTTGATATTTTAGTTTCATGCATAGTTAACGCTTAATCCATCTCGCTGGCCACCTGTGGGTTTGCTACGAAGGGTCACTTCCTAGTTTGGCGACCATCTGTCGGTATTGTGACCTCTCATCCTAATTGACAAAATGGTTTTCCAAACTATGTCTCCTTCGGCAAACCTCTTAGGTTCAACATATTTGTTGTATGCTTTAGCCATTTTACGTTTACCGATTTTGACATCTTCTGTGATTGTCAGTCGATTTTTATTCAACTGACCCAATTCCATTAGCATGGCCCGCCAAACTGAGGAAATTTGGGTTGGCCATCCGTGATGTCATTGACTTCTGAGGACAACACTACCTCTTGGCCATGGATTTAGCCGATAGGATGTCGCCCCCGTAATTATAAATTTGGAGCTTCTGATTGTCCATTTCACTTAAGACTTGTCTTTGTAAAATGAATTTATTCAAACTTTGCACAAAACATACATAATACGGGGTATTCAAATAACATTTGACTTTTGTACAAGTGTAGAACAAAGACAAACAAATCTAGGCATAAAACTCCTATCGGCAGCTCAAATGTTGTTGGCCGCCAAATTTGAACCTCTGTCGTAGTTTCCCATCTGTGATTCTTCGGCCATCCTTGCCTCAGAACTTAGGACGGGCAACCGATGCCACAGGTCACGTGTGAGTTGGGTTTCTTCAACCGTTTAGATCCTCTAAGGTAAGCCATGGTTCGGCTAATTGCTTTACTTCAAACCCTCATGGATAAGATTACAAGATTCCCAAGATCCTTCTTCATACTGTTCCGTGACGGCTATGGCAGCCACGTAGGGTGAGTAGAGGATAGCCTCTACATTCTGAACCCGTGGTCGAAATGAGTTATCATCTGCTAGGACGATTTCAATCTTGTTTCCTTCCCAAAAGATGAGCTTCTGATGCATGGTAGAAGGAAGGCATCGGCTGGTGTGAATCCAGTCCCTGCCCAGCAGAATGGTGTAGGACAGCTTGCCATCTATTATGAAAAAAACAAATTTGACCGTCTTGGGACCCACAATGATTTCTGCTACTAGAATCTCCAATGCTTCAGAGACCTCTCCCATAAAGCAAGCCATTTTCATGTTAGTTGGGATGAGATCTTCATTTGTCTTGTTGAGATCCTTCAAAGTAAGAAGTGACATCACATTCAGCACAACCCCATTATCGACGAACACTCGGCTAATGGCTTTGTCGTTGATGTAAGCCTTCACATATAGGGGCTTGAGGTGTTTAGCCATATCTTCTGTGGGTGCACCAAATGCGGTGCTTAAAGTGTCCTTAGCCGGGGTGTCGGCTATTGTTGCCCATTCCGTGTCTTCTACGCAAACATCACCTTCTAGGCTATCCAACGTGGAGCGATTGGCCCAGAACTCGCATGGGATTAGGCTGACCATTTCAATGTTTGCCTACATCTCATCAACCATGTCTTGGCTAAATAAATCAAGGATGGATTCCCCCACCTCGTTGAATTCGGTTGATGAGAAATCGATACCTTCCATCTCTTGGAGACAAATAGAGATCGGTTGGGGGTCATCTAACTGAGTCCTCTGCACGATCTGTGGGATTGCCTACGTTAGGAGTCCACCTGAGGTCACGTCCTCTTATCGGGGTTCCTCTATCGGGTTGTTGGTAGGCTGTTCACTTAGATCTGGTTGACCTGACGTCTCTCCATCAAGCGACATTTCCCCTGAAGTAAATGAGTTGAATGCCCGCTCGATAGCCTCGGCCACTGAAGACTCAGGAATCTCTTGATTTTTTGTTGCCTTGGTGTTGGAAATTAGATGCAATGTCTGTTGCATCTTCTGCAAGGCCTTGGCACGCTGCATCCTTCTTTTCTGGGTTCTGGATGCGACTCTTGGTGGCGCCTCTTTATTTCCGAGAGCCTGATTGATAGACCACTTTCCCTCTTCTATATTGACGGCTGGTTTAATCATTCTTTGGGGTCTCGTCTGATCCTTATTTCTTGCTATGATACGTAAGGACGAAACACCCTCGCTTACGTTAAACTCAACCACCATTTGTTTGGTTTTAGGGAGTGGTTCTTTATCAATCCGAGGCATGCTCGGCTGCCGATTGGTTGGCATCCGTACTTGGCCCCCAGGCCTGTGCCTGGAGTCGATAGGGACCTTTCTAAACCTCATGGTTTTCTCCTGAAGTTCTCGTTCGAAGTCCCTCGCGTATTTAGAGCGGCCATAAAAATTGCTCCTAGCCGGCTGCCTGTCATCACGAATGTCATGTAGGCTGCCTAACCGGTTGAACACAAAGGTCCTTGTGGACTTCTCCCCTTCAGTAGATTTCTTAGGGACTCATACCCTTTTCATCGGCTGTTTCTTTTTGATGTCCTCGAATTCATCGGGTTTAGCAAAAGACACCATAGTTATTGGTACCGCGGGAAAGGGATCGGTATCAATAAACATTTCAGCCATGCCCTTGTCGGCTAGCTTGAACCTCCCATCCCTGATGCCATTTTGGATCGCCTTCCTGAAGACCACACAGCTAGAAGTAGAGTGACTGTATGAATTATGCCACTTGCAGTACTTCTTATCTTTGAGTTCCTCGGCAGGCGGGATCATGTGGCCATTAAGCAGCCGAATCTGCTTATCTTTGAGTAGATGATCAAAGATCCGGTCTGTCTTTGTGATATCAAACAAGTAACCGACCTTGTCCTATGCTCTACTTGTTTATTTGCCTTTAACGACTTTCAAGGCTGGGCAAGAATAGACATTACCCCTGACAATCTCGGCCACCATTGCATCTGCCGTGTAGTCGACTGACTCAGAGTCGGACTCATCTGTTTCAATGATGGATACCAAGTGGGAGCCTCGATTTCGACTAACTCTCCTCTGCTCATTCTCTTGGACATACCACTCTATTTGGCTAGCCTTTTCGACTAACTGACTCAGGTCAGAGCAAAATTGTCATACCAGCTTCTCCTTTAACTGAATGTGCATGTTGTTGATTATCATATGGGCACACTCAGACTCAGGAAAGTGTACTGTGCATTTCCCAACCTTCTTTCTGAACCTCTTGATAAAATCGACAGCCGATTCATCGATCTGCTGCTTGAGATTTGTTAGATTAGTCACGGTAACCTGAGGTTGGGGCCAGTAGAACCTATCATAGAAGCAACACTCCATGTCGGCCCAGTTTTGCACGGAATCAGGAGCCAAAAAGGAGTACCATGCGGAGGTTGTTCCCGTTAAAGAGAGAGGGAATAGCTGCAACTTGTGATACTCATTCTGGCCAGCTTCGCCGCATTGGGCAGTAAATCTACCAATGTGCTCAATAGTTGATTTGCCGTCATCTAGTGTTTTGAAGCCCCTCGGCAAAGGTACTATCCGATCTACCCAGTCGGGTGTAGGGCTTCTTATAGGCAGGCATGTCCAAGGGTTTTAGTTTGATACCGAAGTACCTCTACATGGTATTAGCAATAATCTCTGGGTTCATCAGTTGCGACGTCCCCTGCCGATTCTCAACTGGATTCGGATGGTAGGCGTTCTGCACTGGCGGCCTCCATTCTGTACCTTGTTGGACAGTGTTCTGAAGGTTATAGGTGGTCTGATGTCCATCACTAATAGGTGGGGTGATGCCCCATTGCTGTTGTTGGAAATGGCCACCAAAGCCCGTAAACTGAGCTCCTGGAACGGCTGACTATGAGGGAGGTGGTGCCGAGTTTCTCGCCCTTTTCTCCTTTTGTTCGGATAATGACCCTTCCATTTAGCTGTTATTGGCCGTTACCGCTTTTGGGGGTCTGAAAACCCTTTTGACTTAGTCGTTGAGGCGTCTGCATCTAAGTGGGTCCCATTCGTACATTTGACCAAGAACTTCGGCTAAAATGACTTAGTAGCCGATGAAGCTCTTTGTAGTCGAGGACTAGGAGTAAATTCGGCTCCGGAATAATTCGGCTGTCAGTGGATTCGGCTCCGGAATAATTTGGATGTCAGGCTAAACACTTAAATTATTTTTTGAGTGTTAACAGAGTATCTATCCATAGAAGGAATTTTAGCTTGTGGAGAGTATTAATTTTCCAAATCCAAGTGAAGTCTTTGTTATTTGGCTGCGGATTATCCAGAGAGGAGATGAGGTCATATGCCGCTTTAGAGTAAAAGGATTTATGATCCTTGGTGTTCCAAGTGTAAGTGTCTTTTGCCGGTTGGATCTGTTTAATATAGGTACTATTGATTTTCTGCCTAATGTTAGTAGGAATATCAAAAGAAAGGTTTTCGATGTTGACAATCCCGTTGTCGATGATAGTCGACAGAGTAAGATCTGGTTCATGTTTCATTAAGGGTCCTTGGATAGCTTGTCTAAGGGTATTATTATACATTTGCGTAACATGGTTAGGGATAGCCGCTAGTGTAGCCTTAATTAAGGTAGTTTTTCCAGCAATATTTAAGAAATTGGTCTTCCATCCATTGAGTCTGCTATGAAGTCTATCTATGATAAATTGAAAATCCTTTTTAGAGGGTCTAGAACCTAACCCGAGGAACCCCAGGTACTTTCCAAAGATGTTGGTTTGTTTCATGGCAAGGCATTGGCTAAAATGGTTCTTGTCATTTTCTGAGGTGTTATTGGAGAATAAAATTCTATATTTGCTAACGTTGATAGATTGCCCAGAGAACTTGCAAAACTTATTAAGGGTATCGATCAAAGAATTAAAGCTCTTTTGATTTGCGTCCGTGAGGAGAATAAGGTCGTCGGCGAAGAAGAGATGGGATAGAAGTGGACCTTTTCTAGAAATTTTTATGCCTCGAGGAGAGGAGGAGAATAAGGTCGTCCACAAAATTTGTAAGTAAGTTATGCCTCGGGGCAAAACTGTTAGAATTTGAGTCTCAAATCTAACCTAATCAGAAAATAATAAATAAGCGAAGAACAAATAACACACAAATTTATAGTGGTTCACTCTCAATGCGAGAGCTACGTCCATTTTGCCGCTGCAGATTTCACTATTATCAAAATAGGGAGTTTGTATTTACAATTTTCTCTTTTTCTTCTCCACTAAGAAAAACGCCGCCCCGTAATATATATATATATAACGAAAACTAGGACGAACATAATACAAGCCCGAAATTCAATCAGCGTTTCACACTATGCGTAAAGTCTTCATAGTGTCGGCGATGAATTAGGCTCCATAACTCAACAATCTCCCACTTGGAGACTAATTTCAATCATCTATCTCCATCTGCAGCGGCGACTCCGATCCTCATCCAAGAAGTCCAATTGAAGTTGCACACAACTTTAGTTTATCATTCGGCACGACCTTCGTCAGCATGTCTGATGGATTCTGAATCCTTGGGATCTTCTTGTTGGATACAATGTTGCAGGAAAAGGAAATAAATAATTGCTAAGTATTACAAGCAACTGAAATTACAATTAACTTGAACAATAAACTGGAATTACAATAAACTTGAACAATAAAGTGGATCAGTTTTTGGTATGCTGAGTCGAGTGTTTGCACTCTATTGTTAAGACAATATTGCCCCGTATGTATCCTTTCTACGTCCTGGACAATTGTCTCCCAAGATAAAACAACAAATGAACAAATGAGCAAAGGAAACTCAAGTGCTACCGTGAACAATTTTGAGTAATTAAATGATGCTGGAAGGCAGTAGGAAGAACTGATTTCTGTTTGTATGTTTCTATTTTTGTGTAGCTCAACAATGGTGCAAAGGGTCCTTTATGTAATTGAAGAAAAGACTTACCAAGTGCCCACATAATTGCATGTTACTGGCCAAGTAATGACAATTATGGAGGTAGTAATTCATCAAAATAAATGGTGAATTGATGTGCAACGGATTGGAATTTAGGAAGATTATTTCAGCCAAAATAAATGGCTGAATTGAGTGCTGGTTGACGTTCCAGAAACCACAAAGTTCTCTGCTTAATTTGACTTTCTTGAAACTTCAGGGACCAAACTGTGCATATGAAATAAGTCTGGTCCAAAAAGATAATATCAGAAGAAGCACAGCTCGAGACCCGAGACCGGACGCGCGCGCGCGTGGTCTTTCCTTGAACCGAAGCACATCTAGGTCCTCCCTCCTTTAAACACATGGGATACCCATTGGGGTCCCAAACCCCAAGCCAACCTTGAGACTTGTAAACAAAATAATTTTTTCTTCCCCCACCGATGAGGGAGAATTGATATCAATACCACACTTTTCCATGCTTCAAACACCTCACTTCGTGGACCAATATCTCTTTCATTTCTCAACGAAATTTGACGATCCTTGGCCCTACAGTTATCTACTTATTTAGTAGATTATGCACGTGTGAAGAACCGGATTCTCCAACATGCGAAACACTAGTATTTAAGCCGATAAAGTTGGTCGGACGCAACTCCCGCCATAGGCAAATTTCCAACACTTTTCAAGCACTAATACTCCATCTTCCGAAGATGATCTGATGAAATGGTACTGGAGTTGTATGTGCTTCGTTCGAGCATGGTAGACCGGGTTCTTTGCCAAATGAATGGCACTCTGGCTATCACAGTATAGCACACTCCCCTCGTGGTCCTGATTCAATTCCCGCAGGAAAGATTGTAGCCACATCATCTCCTTCGTGGCCTCCGTCACGCCAACGTACTCAGCCTCATAGTTAAAGAGAGCTATTATCTTCTGCAACTTTGAAACTCAGCAAATTCCAGTACCTCCGAAGACGTAAACATACCCGGATGTGCTCTTTCTGCTATCAACATCACCACCATTGTCAGCATCAACATATCCTTGTGACTTTCGAAAACACAACGCTGAAAAACACGCTTGTTTTGGTGGATGACATCTTAGTATTGCTTGAGAGTGCTGCACTGGAGCCATTGCCTCCAAAGGATGAGTAAGGCTCTCAAAACCGAACGAAGTATGACATTTTTGGAGATGAGTTTAGCAAAGATTCAATTGAGCGTGATGAGAGGCGTTAAACTATATTAGGTCATCGAGACAGTGAAATATTTATCCTAGAACAAATTTTCAGTAAAATAGAGGTTGCATATCAGGAGGCTGTTGCTTTATAGAGGCAAGTAGAGCTTTTCCGTGAAGAAGAGGCGCTTGGCTGGCATTGACCCTGAAGGCTGTTGCATTCGAGATCTGATGATTGCCTAGCAACTTCACCTGAGGTCTGTTTTGTGAAAACCACAAATTTAAAACCATTGAAATATCTCTCTTGTTAAAGAAAACTCTAGATTCTTGCTCCAATCTACAACACAGAAACAGAAAATTGAATAAGAAAATTAACAAACAACAGAGAAAACCACCATCTATTCTTTTAATTTAACGGATCAAAATGGTATATAATGACCAAAAAAGCAAAACCAATATATAAACTGGTTGAATTGTAGCAAAATGGATATCTCATTCTTGATACAAACATGTCCATGTTTTTTTTACCCCAGGGCATTTTCGTCCAGGATTTTTGGCTTAAAAGGTTGAAGGTAAAAATTAAAGACAAGCAAATTGCAGTACAAAAATTAAAGACCACCTCAAATTAGGATCATTTCTGCCAATAAATACATCAATTGGGCCCGGCTCAGGCCAGACTTACACCAACTAGTAGTAGAATAGAATAGAATAGAATAGCTGCCAATAAAAAGTCATTTCTAGAACTTCTATTTAAGATACATCCAGAATTTACAATGTGTTTAAATTTTGGCCAATCGCTGTTGTACTTCTTATAGTATTCTCCTTCTCTTCCATCTCCTCTTCATGGAACTGAAGGGGACACACGTAGCGAGCAGATTTTTAGTTTTCCATACGAACAGCCCCCGATAATTAGGTTGCCTCCTTTAAGCTATTACTATTATCGTGAGTAAGGATTATAGTCCATGAAACTTCTTTGATCCGGAATTTCCAGCAAATCCTTGACTCCTCGAATACAATGAAATTTCATACCTGGCGAATCTTTCACTCTACCTCCTCTTATTAAGACCATAGAATGTTCCTGCAAATTATGACCTTCGCCTGGAATGTGAGCAAATATATAATGTCGATTGCTCAACCGTACTTCCCGGGCCATTGCACCAAAAAATCGAGTTCCTTTTGAATTTCCTTCTTAATCAATAACAACTGCAACATTGTCATCATATCTTATTATCATCCCTTTGTCACATTTGAGTTCTTTACAGGTATGCACAATTACAACTTCTTGTTGAACGTTTAATTCGATAAATTGCATTGGATAGTCAGGTAAAATGTCTTTTATGTATACATGTTATACATTGATTCCTCTAGGCTTCTTTTTAGGTATACTCCATTATATTTTAACACTCCTTAATAAAAATTATGGCTCCGCCGCGGATTGATGATATGATTTCCTTCCTTAGCCTTCGTATTTTTAATCGCCGATTCGACTCCAGATCAGACGGAAGGTGCTTTAATAGAGGAAAAGAAGGTAGTTTCCTTCATTTGCCTTCACCTTCCTTGAGAGTGGGGATGACCCATTTATTACGTATTTTATCGGGTATAAAATAATAGACAATGTTTTTCTAAAATTTATGTATATATTATTTATGAAATAAACAAAAAATAACAAAAACTTATACTGCTAATATCTCATATATATTTTTAACTAATTAGTTTGTATGTATAACCTTTTTGTTAAGATTATACAAGGCACAAAAATAAATATATTAAAAGAGTTTATTCGAACTAGACTCCAGCTTAGTTATCGTAGTTCTGCTATTAGTCTATAACTAAGCTCAATTACGTTGAGGTGGCTTATTATTGTTCAAACTTAGTTGAAGTCGCCTTCATCAGCTCAATGCCTAGGCTTAGTGAGAGATTATTTATAAATTGTAGCACTAAAAAGTTTACTAAACATTATCTAATTGACTATTATCTATTCTTAATAAACACTAAAAATTTGAATTTTGCAACCAAAAAGGTCCAAAACTCGGTCGAAACTATAAAACACAAGCCAAAGTAAAAGAAGAAAAATTACTCGAAACAAAAAAAATGAGTACTATTATTCATGACAGAAAAAGAACGTTTTAGATAGATATTGTACCTCAGTACACTTCACACCCATCCAATCGTGAGAAAATAACGATTCACTAAAAAAACTATGTTGAAAAGGTTGTCCTTTATAAAACCCTCGGAGAAGGCAAATGCAGTGACTCCTCTTAAACAACAACTTACATTTAAAAGCATACAAATTTATATTGATAAATTTTACATTATTTGTTGAGATAATTATGGACCTATCATATCAAATCATCCATTATGTAATTAAATTAAATGTTATGCAATTAGTATTGTAAGATAATTAGCATATTCTTAGGATAGTGTTCCTAAATAGTAGCCATAGATTGATCTTATGTGGCTGTATATATATTGTATTATTGGGATGAAATAAAGGCATGGAATTAATTTTATTATGGTATCAAGAGCCACAATTTTTTTGCCCTAACCCCACCCCCCAACACTGTCGGCCTCATCACTAGCCGAAAACCACCACTTTTTCGGCGTCCTCAAAACCAAACCCTAACTAGGGTTTTCTACAAACCCTAACCCTGGCCGAAATACTACCCCTCTCCCATATCTTTTTTTTTCGGTTTCTCCCAAACAAACCCTAATTAGGGTTCTTCATCTCCCTTCCTCTAATCACTTTCTCCTCCCATTTTCTTGTATTTTCTTGGGTAACAATGACCGATAAATAAAAATTTCATCCCGCTCTTGCCGTAAACAACGTCAAAAACTTTATTCAAATTATTCTGGAGATGGAAAAAGGGCAATACTCTTCTTGGACGGAATTATTCAAAATTCATTGCCGAGCATACGAAGTAATAGACCATATTATTCATCCCAAGTCTTCATCGGAGACCACCTTGGGCCTAACTCAACCTCAAAAGCTATATTGTAAGGTGAGGATTGTCCAAATCCATATAAGGACTCCATGTTCCCATTCCATATCCGATGTGGGGCTTTTAACACTACTCCGCACGCCCAGACCTTGTTAACTGGAGCGTGAAAAATATAATTTGGGGGCCCAACATTGGTGAACAAATAATTGGAATGGACCTGGCTCTGATAGCATGTAAAGAATGGATCTTGGGCATAACTCAACCCCAAAAGATAGCTTGTAGGGTGAGGATTGTCCAAATCCATATAAAGAGTCCATGTTCCCATTCCATATCCGATGTGAGCCTCTTAGTAGTCCATGGACCATCTTCCACAAGTTATGTCCAACAGATAATGAACAGGCCATAAACAACATGAATCTAAGTGTTCCCGATGATTCATGGTACATGGACACGGGGGAAACATCACACATGATGGCATCTCAATGTACTCTCCCGTCTTTATTTAATATGAGCAGTAATAAAAATATTGTTGTTTGCAGTGGGTAGGAAATTCCAATTTGTGGTTTGGTTAATTAAATCTCCCCCTCCCTCACCCACCTTTACATTTGAAAAACGTCATACATGCACCCAAACTGATTAAAAACTTGATGTATGTATGTCGTTTCACAACTGACAACAATGTTTCTATTAATTTTGACCCGTTTGGGTTTTCTATGAAGAATTTTCAGACGGGGATGCCACTATGAGATGTAATAGCACTGGTGATTTGTATCCCATCACCGCCACCACCAACAGCCAAGTCACAAATCCATCAACCTTTGCAGTTATTTCTCATATTTTATGGCATAACCGGTTGGGGCTGGGAGCACCGGTGTTCAATTTTCTTAGAAATAATAAATTTGTTGATTGTAACAAACTTATGGACTCTCATGTTTGCCAGGCTTGCATTTTTGGGAAGCATGTTAAATTTTCCTTTTCTTTATCTACTTCCAATACTTTTATGCCATTTGATCTCATGCATAGTGATTTGTGGACATCCCCGATTTTAAGTTCGACAGGTTATAAGTATTATATGCTTATTTTGGATGAGTATTCGAATTTTCTGTGGACATTTCCCATAGGAAAGAAATCGCAGGTCTTCACCATTTTAAATAATTTAATGTTTTCATCAAAACCCAATTTGAGAGATCCATTAAATGTTTTCAATGTCACAATGAGAGGGATTTCATAAATGACCAATTTAAGGAATGTTGTCACCAAAATGGAATGTCCTTGCGTCTTTCATATCCACATACTTCTCCTCAAAATGGAAAAACCGAAAGAAAAATTCGAACAATCAACAATCTAATTCACACACTTCTTGCGCATTCGTCCACACCACCGTCTTTGTGGCATCATGCTTTTCAAATGGCCACATATATTTTGTGCACATTGTTCTTGAGAAACAATATATCTAAAGATATGTGTAATAATTTGAAAATATTTTCCTCAATTGTATTCTTCTATAAAGGGCAAGATATATACACCATATACATTTAATGAGAAGAGAAAATCAAGCCTCTAATCTTCCTAATCAATATCAATCCCTAATATTCTTCCTAATCAATAATCCTAATTATCATTTTACTACTTACCATACATAAAATGATAATGCATTAATATACATAATAATATTCTAATACTTCCCCGCAGTCGAAGCTGGAGGGCGGCGAATGCTGAGACTGTCCCGAAAATCTTCAAATAATACCAGTGGAAGTCCTTTTGTGAAAATATCTATGATTTGATGACGTGTCGGGACATGTAACACTCGCACTTGTCCGCGAGCCACCTTCTCACAAACAAAATGGATATCTAACTCAATATGTTTAGTGCGTTGATGATTGATTGGGTTCCTTGAGAATCCAACATTTCCAACAACACGGTATTCGACTTCAATACTTGAGCGTAATACTGTGGCTTGTCTTTTTGAAGACCAGGATATTAAGTTGTCACCGAGGAAGACACAATAACCTGAGGTGGAGCGTCTGGTATTCGGACAACCTGCCTAATCAGCATTCGTGTAAGTGACGAGTTTGGAACCAGAGGACGAATATAGATGTAATCCATACTCCAGAGTGCCTTGAATATATCTCACAATGCGTTTGAGAGCATGCATATGTTCCTCCATCGGATTATGCATAAATAAGCACACATGTTGCACTGCATAAGTAATATCCGGCCTGATGAACGTGAGATACTGCAAAGCTCCTGCTTCGGTATAATGTAGGATCAGCAAATGGTTTGCTTGAGGTGGCACTCAATTTAGACTTAGTGTCTACCGGAGTTGTAGACGGTTTGCAAGATGACATTCCAGCTCATTCAACAATCTCATATGCATACTTCTTCTGGGAGAGAAATAATCCTCCTACATGGCGTGTCACAACAATTCCTAGAAAGTAGTGGAGTGGACCAAGATCTTTCATAGCAAATTCAGAACCAAGCTGTGATATGATAGTCTTGCGAAGAGAGTTTGATGATGTTGTTAGGATAATATCATCCACATATAAAATAAGATATGAAATATTATCCCCCTGACGATAAATAAATAGAGAATTATCAGAACGTCGGTGAGAAAAACCAATTTGTGACACGAAATCTGCAAACCACTTATACTATGCCCTGGGAGCTTGCTTCAGTCCATATAATGATTTTTTGAGCAAACACACATGATTGGTATATTTGGGATCTTTGTATCCCAATGGTTGATGCATATAAACAGTTTCATTGAGGTGCCCATGGAGAAAGACATTTTTGACATCCAATTGATGAAGGGGCCATCCTTTTGAGAGAGGTAGACTTAGAACTGTCTTGATCGTTGCTGGTTTGACCATTGGACTGAACGTCTCCCCGCAATCTACACTAATCTGCTGCATTTTTCCATCACCTACAAGACGGGTCTTATGCTACTCAAAAGTGCCATCAGATTTTTTTATGACTGAAAATCCACATAGATCGGATTATATTAGCATTAGATGGATGAGGTACTAAATCCCATGTCCTATTTTTAATTAGAGCGTGATATTCATCATCCATGACCATTTTCCAATTCGGGTCTTTTAGAGTAGACACTGGTTACGAGGCAAAGGTGATTTCAAGGCCTGGGTGTGTAGGCTATATTTGGTATTGGGTTTGATAATTCCATGTTGACTACGAGTGACCGGAAGATTGGCATGGCCAGTGGACTCGACCCCACTGGCCGAGAGAGAGGAGACCTGACTGTTTGGCGTTCCAGTGGTAGTGGGATGAATGTCCATTGGGTTTGGAATTGGGCCTGGAGCCATGAGCTGGTCCAAGCTACCAGTGGACTGTGGCTATGTGGAACGGGAGCTGGAGGGAGGGGGACTGGGCCTCAGAGCCGAAGGCCCAAGCTGCTGGACTGAATGGTCAAGCGGCTGGGCCATCGTTCTTTGGTCCAGTGGGCCCAACCTCGTATTTCCAACGCCAACAGTGGGTATCGAGCTGTGGAAAAAATGTGTTAGATACGGAAGCTTATCATCATCCAAAAAATCATAGGTGTGTCTCGGTTTCATGTATCTTAGCAAAAGAAAAAATTGTTTCATCAAAAATTACGTGACGATTTATAATTATTCTTTTGGAATAAATGTCGTCACATTTGTAATCGCGATGATTAGTAGGATATCCAAGAAGACACATGGAGTAGACCGGGGTTGAAGTTTTGTGATTGTGGTGGATGGAAAGAGAGGGTAGCAAAGACAACCAAACATTTTTAAATGTAGATAAGATGGCTCCCGTAAATATAGCATTTTTAATGGAGCTTGGTAAGACATGTTTTTATGTGGAAGGATATTTAACAGGCAAGTGGCCATTTGGAGTGCATGGTGCCAAAATACGGGGGGAGGGGGGGTGAGGGGGGTGAAGCATCAGCAAGAGATGTTCTAACAATTATGGTTCTAATTTTGCGTTCTGCCTTTTGTGATGAGGTGTGAGGACAAGACAGACGAAAATTTAGACCATTTGTTTTGAAAAAAATCCCAAAAATTGTTTACTGTCAAACTCCCTCCCATTATCACATTTAATATTTTTGAAATCACGTTCAAATTAAGTTCGGATGAATGCTCTAAATGTGAGAAAAGTGGAAAACACTTTTGATTTTTTCGACAAAGGAAATGTCCACAAAAAATTAGAGTAGTCATCTAGTATGAGCAAATAATATATATGACCAGATGAACTCAAGACGGGTGATATCCAAATATCACAATGTAAAATATCAAATGGCAAAAGGGTACATGAAGTAGAAGAAATAAATGACAATTTAACATGTTTACCAAGTGCACAAGAATGACACTTATTTAGAGTCCGTGTTTACCAGAAATAAATTTATTTTGTTTAAGAGAGGCCAAAACAGCTTCTCCCGGATGTCCCAAACGTTGGTGCCATAAAGATGGTGCCAAGGCTGCAAAAGTAGATTGAAACTTGGACTGTTGATTTGGTGGATTTATTGGATAGAGCTCCCATTGCTATCACATCTCATGAGAAGCTTTCCCGTCTGAAAATCATGCACGAAAAATTCAAAGGGGTCAAAACGAACAGATACCCAATTATCAGTTGTAAACTTTCTACAGAGATCAAGTTTTTGATTAATTTAGGAACATGAAGGACATTCTTTAAAATTAGTGGTGGGTTTGGTGGTGATAATCTGCTAGAACCATAACCGTTTATTGGAATTGAATGGCCATTTCCGACAATTATACCATTATCATTGCTCAAATTAAAGTAGGGTGAGAGATTACCTTGGGAGGACGTCATATGTGACGTCGCTCCGGAGTCCATATACCAATTTGAATCCGGTGGGTTGAGTCCAAAGTTGTACATGACGGACTCAATATCCGTGGATTGGCTACTGCTGAATGGGCCTCTTGCCACTAGGTCGGCTGAGGCCCAATACTACTGCCTGCTGAAACAGACCAGCAAAATGGGCTTGCTGGGCATGTCAGAAATTATTTCCAGAAGGCTGAAAAAAATTAGTGGGCTGGGGTGACTGACCAGTGGGCCGTTGGGGCTGGGCGATAAAGCCCAAGGCCACTGCCAGGCCCAGTTGCCTGTACCACCGTCCTGCTGCCACTGCTCGCCACTTCTGCCGCCGTGTTGCTGTCACTGTCCGCCGTCGGAGTTGGTGTTGCCGTCATTTTCGCGATCTCCACCCTTATTTTTATTATTATTACGTCCTTTTGTGGCTTATTTTGTTGAGAAGGGTCAATAAAATTACCATCATTTGAGGAAGTGGCAATCATGTCGGAATTTGAAGTAGTTGAACCCTTTTTCACCAAACCCGACTCTTCAAGCACAAGCATGGACCTTGCTTGATAAAATTTTGGTAGAGGATTACTTTGACGGATTAGAGTTCCCACGCCGCTATACGCATCGGTGAGACCGACGACCAATTGCAAGACTAACCGGTTATTAGTAACCGGTGAACCAACGTTTCTTAATTGATCTGCCAACACTTTGAGGCGTTGACAATATGCAGAAACATTAGGAAAATCCGTCATGTCAATGGTTGAGAACTCCTGCTCCAATGTAACAGCGCGATAGTTTTGGTTATCTTGAAAGATATCTCGCAAGTGATCCCAAGCCTCCATGGCTGTTGAATCCGGTTCCATTATTGTATGCAACAAGTTAGTAGAGATTATTGCATAAATCCAACCAAGGACTGTGACATCAAGTGTATCCCACAATTTCTTGTCTGCATCGGTTGTTAATTCCTTCCCTTTTCCATCTTTTGGAGGAATTATATGATGAAGAATTTTGTAAACATGACAACATATTTTGAATAATTCCGCCCAAGTTGCATAATGAACGGTTTCCATTTCTAGTTTGACGGAAACATGTGTTTTGATATTTGAGACAGTAAGTGCAGGATGAAAACATGATTTTGACTCGGACATAGTTGGTTGGGACGGATGATGTCCACTAATGGAGAAATGAAAAAAAAATCAAAGAAAAAAATGGAAGAAAATTTTCGGCCAAGGGAGGAAGATGACTGAATTGAGTAGGGAAAATATTTTAGATCTTTTCCTTAAACTCTTGATACCATGTAATAATTTGAAAATGTTTTCCTCAATTGTATTCTTTCATAAAGGGCAAGATATATACACCATATACATTTAATAAGAAGAAGAAATTAAGCCTCTAATCTTCCTAATCAATATCAATCCCTAATATTCTTCCTAATCAATAATCCTAATTATCATTTTATTATTTACCATACATAAAATGATACTACATTAATATACATAATAATATTCTAATAATATGCTATTGAGCTTTCAGTTCTTGAGAGTTTTAAATTTGTCATGGTCAAGCATCAATGAGTTATCAGCCTCAATCGGCAAGCTAATATACTTGAGATATCTTGATCTCTCCAATACTAATATCAATGCCTTGCCCAACTCCATTTGCAAGCTCGACAATTTGCAAACGTTTAGAGTCGATAATTGTTATTTACTCAAGGAGCTTCCAGATAAGATGGGAAATATGATAAGTTTGAGACACATATATTACAAATCTGATCATCCTACGAGTTTGGGATCCTGGTGTATTAATAATGAGAACTTTCAGATGCCACTTAACATGGGACAATTGACTTGTCTTCAAACCCTGCAGTTTTTCAAGGTGGGTTCAGAGGAAGGTCGTCGAATAGAAGAATTAGGTCGTTTGACGAACCTTAGAGGTGAATTGACGATCAACAGTCTGCAATTGGTCTGTGATAGAGAAGAAGCTGGAAGATCATATCTCAAGGTGAAACCAAATATCTACAAGCTGGCATATTTATGGTCCCATGATGAATCTGAAGACTGTGAGATCAATTATGAGAATGATTTGGATGGTCTTCAACCATATCCTAACTTGGAAACCTTAGCGGTGGTGGGCTATTTGGGGACTGTATTTCCTTCATGGTTCAGTGAAGAATTGCTACCAAATTTGGTCAGGTTGAAATTAAGTGGTTGCAAAAAGTGCAAGGAAATTCCATCACTTGGCCAACTGAAATTCCTACGACATCTTGAGCTAATAGGATTCCATGAGGTAGAATGCATTGGACCTACATTTATGGTGTTCAGGTTAACAATAACATCAACATCCAAGTGTTCCCGTTACTCAAAGAACTAATATTGGAGGATATTCCTAGCCTTACTGAGTGGAAGGAAGTGCAATTGTTACCAACAGGAAATGGTGGTAGAGACGAACCTAGAGTTCTTATATTTCCTCAGCTTGAGAAGTTGAGGATTTTTAATTGTCCGTTGTTAAAAAGTACTCCAAATCAATTTGAAATCCTATGTGAATTAAGCATTCAAGGAGTTGACAGTGAAATGCCATTGTTGAACTAGTGCAGCAACTTGACATCGCTGGTAAATCTTATTGTTTATGATGTGAAAGAACTCACTTGTCTTCCAGATGAGATGCTAAGCAATAATTTTTCTCTTGAACGTCTATAGGTCTCAAATTGCAGAGTGTTTCGTGAATTGCCAGAGTTTGTACACACTCCATTCTCTTGAGCACTTAACGATTTACCTTTGCACCAATTTCAGTTCCATTCCTGCTCCCAGTGGAGAGAATCACTTAACTTCTCTCCAAAGTCTTGAGTTATATAAATGTGATGGATTGACCAGTTGCTAGAGCGTTGTCGGTCTCTGAAATATTTGCAGGTCTGCAACTGTAGCAACTTAGTTTCCTTGCCTTTACATTTTGGGGAAATGCCTTCACTTTCATATATAAATATATCAGAATGTCCCAAAGTGATTACTGTACCGTCTCACTGGGTTATGGACATTGTGTATTGGTCCTTTCTCAGAGATTGTGGATTTTGAGGCATTCCAATTGATATTTAATGGCATTCAGCAGCTCTCGTCCCTTGGTGAATTATGTGTGTACGGACATACGCACTGGGATTCTCTGCCGCATCAGCTTATGCAACTCTCTGCCATAACAGTGATCCGAATATATGAGGCTCTTCCTCATAGACTTGGCAACCTTACTTCTCTTGAAAGATTAGAGCTATGGAGCTGCAAACGGCTACAACATCTGGACTTCTTGGATGCCATGACCAAATTATCTGGTTCCTCGGATAAGTTTGTTAGATCATCAAAACACAAAATAGCATAACTTATCAATTTCCCCCTTTTTGATGATGACAAACCCATAATAGATATTCCCTCGAGAACCAGATCCCCATTTGTTCCCCCTGAGAATCAGATTCCCATTTAAGCACATAACAACATTATCATAGCATGATCAACAAGATTATTTCACTTAATTATCTTCCCCCTTTTGGCATCATTGAAAAGAGTAAAAGCAGTGACATGAGAGAAATGAATTAAAGCAATATTAACTCATGACCGCTGGGGCAACACCATCATGAGCAAAATCAGAATAAGCATGGTTAAGAAATATTGCACAAAAAGAAAGATAATGCCTAATTTTTTTATTAACAAAACATAGTAGATCCAACAAGCACAAAATATGATAAAAACAAACAAGATTACCAAACGTCATTACAACCCAAAAAAACAAAAATTGCATAAAGGCATTAGAGACAAAAGATAGGGGGATCAAAGGGTTCTGGGAATAGGGCATTAGGAGATAGGAAATACAGAAGGACAGTCTAAGATAAAGAATATCTTTTATCTATTCTTACTTTATCCTTTACTTTTTCTTTACTTTATTCGGCTGTATACATGATTTCTTACCTCTTAGTCTAATCACACCGTCCTAACGCTTTCTGGAGTAGTTGGGAACTCATTGCTGAAAATTAGAGATCTGTTTTTAGCCCAAATCGGTTGAGTTAAGGAATCAATTTGTCTCCCCATTTCATCAGCCGATAAAACGGCAGAAGGAAGAATTCAGGGCGAGAACAAACGCTCATAACTTGTGTCAAGCATTTAAAGTTCCTCCTTTTTATCTTATTTTAGCAAAGTTTCTTACTAGAAAATATCTTGTAAGATTCAGTCACAACAACTCATTTTAAATCACTTTCAGTTGATACAGAAAGGTTTACCATTTTAATAATAAGCACAAATTCTTAAAAATTTCATGTTACCTTGTTCCAACAATTTTTTATATTGATGTATAAATTTTATTTGCATTTCATATAGTTCAAATTTTATATTTATAGAAAACAAAAAAAGAGATAGTTTAAATTTTTAATCAAATATAAATATTCAAAATTCTATTTTCTATAACAAAAATAATTTATTTTGCTTAAATGAGATTTTTATAATATTTTATAGATATTGTGGTTAATTCCATATGTACATTCAGATATTGAAAATAAATAGTCTTCATCATTCAGTATTTAGATCTAGACACAACATCTTAATGTTCAGATATATATTCAGATTCAAACATATAAATCTTTATGCACATCTTAATATTCAGATTCAACCATAATTCAAGAAAATGAGGATATTGATGAGGATGGCGTACATCGTATTGGAGCAGAAAGGATGAAATGGAGGCTTGCTTCTGGGGTTTTGTGTGATAAGAATGTGTCGCCAAGGCTTAAGTTTTACAGAGTGATGTTAGGCCAGATTTGTTGTATGGAATAGAGTGCTGGCTAGTCAAGAACGTCTACGTCCAAAAGATGAATGTAGCAGAGATGATGATGCTTGAATGGATGTGTAGGCATACTAGGAAAGATATGATTAGGAACGAAACTATTCGTCCCAAGGTGGGAGTAGCCTCTATTGCAGACAAAATGAGGGAAGCGAGACTGAGATGGTTTGGGCATGTGAAGAGGAGGTGCGAGGATGCGCCAGTAAGAAGGTGTGAGAGGTTGGCTATCGTAGGAGTTAGGAGAGGTAGAGGTAGGCTGAAGAAGAACTGGGAGAGGTGATTAGACAAGACATGACATAACTTCAGCTTATTGAGGACATGATCGTAGATAGGAAAGTGTGGAGATCGATGATTAGGGTAGAAGGGTAGTATGTAGTCGAGTGATGTCATATTTTAGTAGGGCTGAATGGCCGGGATCGGTTCTTCGGCGAGACTAGCGGGTGGGGATCGGTTCTCCAATGGGACTGGCTGGTCGGGACTGGCGGGATATCCCGTCCCCAGTCCCATCGGAAAATGGGACCGGTGTTAGCGGGGCGGAGCGGGTCGGGTTGGTAGCGGGTTTCAGTTTTTTTAGACACAATTTTTAAAAAGCTGTGAATATAAACACTTAAATAATTGAACAAAATAGTGAAATAAAAATATCCCAAGGCTATTTTTGTGTCTCTTATATTATTTAATGAAATATAATTTTTTAATACAATTTCAAAATTGCAACTTTGTGGTATTGTTCAAAAGTTGCAAATCACATAGTAAAATTGCAATTAAAAAAATTACATCAGCATACTTACGTTGGCACATCAACACGCATTCTCGGATCTGGTCACGAAAAACTCCAAGAAATAACTCAATTTACCTAAGTCCGTAATGACAAATTCAATTTTGAGTAATGTAATGATCTCATTTTTAACCCATCAGAAAAGGCAGTCAATATAATGTCATCCACATATAGCAAAAAGTATGCAGTGTCGTTACCTCGATGAAAAATAAAAAGTGAATTATCACTTTGCTGCACACGAAATTGATCTGCATAATGTAAGTGGCAAATCGTTCATACCAAGCCCGAGGGCTTGTTTCAAGCCATAAAGTGACTTTCGAAGATGACAGACATACTAAGGATCCGAGGGATGCATAAAGCCAGGTGGTTGATACATATAGATGGTTTCTTTGAAATCATCATGTAAGAATGCATTTTTCACATCAAATTGATGAATTTGTCAGTTCTTCCCCATAGCAATGCTCAAAATAGTACGAATGGTGGATGGTTTAACCACTGGACTGAAGTTCTCACCACAATCAACGCCATCTTGTTTCCCTATGCCATTTTCCACAAGTCTCGCCTTATGACATTCAAGTTTACCAATATCCCTGAATTTATAATGATATAGCCACATACAACGAATCACATTGACCCTCTCTGGTTTCGGGACAAGATCCCAAGTGTGTTGTGTAGTGAGTGCATCAAATTCTTCATCAATAGGCGTATTCCAATTTGGGTCAAGCTTGGCTAATTTTGGGTTTTTAGGTAGGGGTGAGATAGCTTGAGTAGATAGGTTAAAGTAGACTTTCGGCTTGAAAATCCCATGTTGGGCATGAGTTTCCATGCGGTGTGTAGGAATATGGACAGGACGGGTGGTATTTTATGGGATGGGGCCGGGCTGCGTTTGATCTGGGCTTAGGGGATGGAGGGTAGACGGGGGTAGGAGTGTGGTCGACGGGGGCAGTGGGGTTATCGACAGGGGCAGGGGGTTGGTCGACGAGGGTATGGGTGTAGTCGAAAGGGCATTATGGTGGTCGATGTGGGCATAAGGTCGTAGGCAGACAGTGACGGGTTAGGGGACAACACGGGTTAGGTCGGACTTCTATACATTTCTAAGGAGAGGTGACATGTCCGAATCGTCAAGAAAGTCATAGTCAGTGACTTGGAATTTTCGAACGGGAAAATGTGCTCCTCAAATGTGACATGGCGAGAGACTAGAAGTTTATTTGTGGACAAATCATAGCATAAGTACCCCCTATGATTCGATGGAAAACCCAAGAAAATGCAAGGAATAGTCATAGGTGCTAATTTGTGAGGAGTCGTGGAGGCAAGATTCGGGTAGCATAGATAACCAAAAATCCGAAGGTGACCATAGGAAGGGGTTCGATGGAAGAGAATTTCAGTTGAAGTTTTATTTTGAAGAGTACGCGTTGGTAATATATCAAGAATGTATGCTAGCATGTGCAATATGTAAACCCAAAAGGAATGGGGGATAGAAGCGTGAAAGAGGAATGTACGGATCATATTGTTGATGGTGTGCAGGATTTTTTCGGCTTTACCATTTTGAGGTGAGGTATGGGGGCAAAATAATTGAAACACCATGCCGTTGTCCATACAAAATTTATGAAAGGGAGAATTATCAAACTCACAACCATTGTCACATTGAAACTTTTTTATGTTCTTCTCAAATTGAGTTTTAACATATGCTTGAAATTCAAGAAATATAGAGTAAACTTGGGACTTATATTTTAGAGGATAAACCTAAAGAAAATGTGAGAAATCATCTAATAATACCAAATAATACTTATGACTCAGTTTGCTAGTAATGAGAGATATCCATAAATCTGCATTGATGATATCAAATGGAGAGAGAGTAACACTTAAAGATGACGTAAAAGGAAGTCGAACATGCTTCCCTAAAGGACAAGAGTAGCAGTTGTGGGTAAATTTCCCTTTATTACATTGAATCAAATTTTAACTTTTAAGAAAATTAAAAACTAGTGCTCCTTGGTGCCCAAGTCTACTTTGCCAAGTTGATAGAGAGATTGCAGCTAGAGAGGTATGTAGATTGATACTGGCAGCGGAATTGGATGAGAACGAATATAGGTCCCCCACACTATTGCCTCTCATAAGAGTTGTCCCCATACGTAGGTCCTTCACAGAAAAAATCAAAAGGGTCAAACTCAATAGATACAGAATTGTCACTAGCGAATTTCCTAATATAAATTAAGTTTTTAATGATGTTAGGAGTATATAGGACATTTTTAGGGAAAATGGAGGGGTGAGGTGGTGGTGTTTGAGTGGTGCCATAGCCTTGAATTGGAATGCGATTGCCGTTTTCGACTAAAAGAAATTGAGAATTGCTCAAATTAAGTAGTTGAGGAAGATTACCGGAGTTACGAGTGAGATGGGATGTGGCACCCGTATCCATGTATCAGGCATCATCGGGCTGCTGGAGATTCATAGTGTTGTAGGCCTGACCCAGTTTGGTGGGGGGTCAGAAGGCCGTAAGGTTGTTGTTTCGATTGGACCATCGAGAAGTGGGCCTGAGGCTGGTGTCCCGTCTGGCGTGGGCCTGGAGGAGGGCCAGTAGGCGTGGCT
Organism: Anisodus acutangulus; assembly: GCA_029783415.1. NCBI lineage: Eukaryota > Viridiplantae > Streptophyta > Magnoliopsida > Solanales > Solanaceae > Anisodus > Anisodus acutangulus. The sequence continues at coordinate 52,418,058 of CM056490.1, forward strand.
GCGGGTGCGGACCAGTGTACTGGGTCGAGGCTGTTGAGTAAGGACATGGTGGAGAGGCCTAGTTGCGGGGAACATGCCACGGTATTGGGCTGGCCCACTGAGAGGGGTATTGGGCCTACTTAGCCTGTCCACCGGAATTGGACCGACCACCACGTCTTCGGCCTTTGCCTCCTTTCCCATTGCCACGGCCTCAGCCCCTGCCGCCACCTCGGCCATCACACTGATTTTGATGGTCTGTGGGTTGTGGTGGTCCGGTGGGGGCAGTGGTGGTTGTCGGTGCATCAACCACCAACGCCTTTTGATTATGTTCGTCTTGCTTGGCACGTCTAGTTTCCTCGAATAGCAATTGTGACCGGGCATTGTTGAAACTAGGGAGGGGATCAACTTGTTGGATCATCGTCGCAAGTGTATTGTACTCGCCCTTTGGCAAGTCATTAATGAGTTGCAAAACCATCTTTGTTTCGGAATTGGATTTTCAACATTAGACAATTGATCGGCAACTAATTTCAGTTATTTTAGTTTCTTTCAACATAAGATTTTATATTACTTTAATTAATATATTTCCTTTCGTTATTTTATTTTTTAGTTATCAAATTAGTATTTTTTTTGTTAAAAATTAAAATGATAAATAAAAGAAAACCTAATAAACTAAAGGAAACACTTCCCAGTAGACTCAAATCACGGCCAACCTTATAGTAAGAAGTCTATTTCTTCAAGAAGTAGTAATTTGTTATAACTCTATTTTATATTTTTTACCAATATAACCTAAAATTTTATATTAAGATTAATGTAAAAAGGATATAAACGTCGTTTAATATTTAAAGGATATTTTAGTTAATCAATATTTATATTCATACTTTTAAAATAACTAGTCTCTGCGAACATGCATTGCATGTTATTCCCTATCAGACATCACAAAAATAAATGTTAGGTAATATTATTCGTAGTTACATTATATTTATTTTATGAGGTACAAAAATGTTATTAAACGCTAATTCTAATAGAGAGGTAAAGAATTTTGTTATCCTTCTTTTGTTCTGCTTTTTCTCTGTAAATTAATTAATTATATTGCTACATACCTTATAGTGTTGTTTGTCAAAATGGGATGATATCTCGTTATCATATCAATAAATAAATAATATTATAATTTAGCACTTGAATTTGAAAAAGGAACGTTACTATTAGACTAATGTCTGTACGGATATTTTCTTATTTAAAATATGACAGCAAATATATTTTTTTATTAATTAGATTGAAAATCAAATTTCAGAAGCAGTATTTGTTTAAAACTCTACTTTAAAATGGGACAAGTATTTTATTTACCAAAATAGATAATAGAAGAATGATATCATTAGACTAAAAGGGTATAAATGTATATATGCAAAGTAATTGTTATATAGAAGTAAACTATAACGTAAAAATAAATTTAAAAAAGAATTTAACTTCTATAATGAAATATTGTTATATAGGGTGCTTGCTATAGAGGGATTTAATTGCATATATTTATAGTTTAGAAATAGATAATCTAATCATATCTCACTTAAAGATTTCTTTATAAATTATATGTTTTGTCAATGTTGTGATCTGTAACGAAATTCTCAAATTTCATGATATTGAAGTTGCAAATTCAGTTTAGCACTTTCAAAGGATTTGGAATTGAAAGTCCATGCAAATTAAATGATTCGAACTTGCGAGGGAAAATTTCAATCCTACCGCAATTATTTGAAGTTGTTAGAAAGCTCCTTTAGTCAAATTAGACTTGGAAACATCAACCGTACTAAATATTGGGTAAAATACAATTTATTCCTAATATTGAATTGTTGCTTTAATATATTATTTAACTTCTAAAGTAGCACGATGATTCTTAATGAACTCCAATATATTAGGATTTATCTGAAATCAATCAACTTGAGCTACATATTTACTCCAAATCAATCCAATTTTTATAGAAGCTAAACAAGACCGTCCAAATCAATTCAATTTTTATACGAGCTGAATAAGACTGGACAAAGTGAATAGTAAATGGAAGGATCATTAATCCACTTAAATTTGAACTAATTGTGATTTTACCACTCCTAATCTCCTACCATTAGAACTTTCGAGTTCAATGATTTTTTGTTGCCCTCATGATCCACGTGATTAGCAATTAATTTGTCTGTTTTAGATCTGCAGTTGGCGGAACATCCTTTTGTAATGTTTTTCAACTAAAACGAGTAACGTGGTTAATTTGAACACGTCAGTCCATTTCCCCTAACTCTCCTACCCTCTCTCTACCTCTAACTTTTTTCCTAATCCTTTTAACAAAAAAAATATATATCAAGCTTTGCCCGTTGACCCCAAAATTCACACTATACATACCTCGCTCACCAATCTCCATTCGAATCTTTGATGTAGTTTTACTTTTATGCTGCCAGATAATATTTATCATCTAGCAATTTGATATCTAATAGCTCATTTGATTGACTATTTAAACTTTTAATTTATCGGTAAAGTTTCGAATTACACGTTATAATCCCCTCATGTAATATTTCCGGAAGGATTTGGTAATGCCAGAGATCTTACATGAGGAGAGCAGTTCATCGTCATCCGCCATCGCAACCACCACCACCGCCGGAGGAGATTTCAAGCATAACCTATTTGGAAAATATGAGGTCGGAAAACTCCTCGGTTGTGGTGCTTTTGCAAAGGTATATCATGCAAGGGACATTAGAACAAGGCAAAGCGTAGCGATTAAAACCGTAAGCAAAGCAAAGATATTAAAAGGTGGTTTCACGGAGCACGTTAAGCGTGAGATTGCTATCATGCGCAGGTTGCGTCATCCACATATCGTGCGCCTCCATGAAGTCCTCGCTACGAAAACCAAGATCTATTACGTAATAGAATTCGCTAAAGGTGGAGAGCTTTTTACTAAGGTAACCAAAGGTCGATTTAGCGAAGATCTCAGCCGTCGATATTTTCAACAATTAATCTCCGCCGTTGATTATTGTCACTCTCGTGGTGTGTATCACCGAGATCTGAAACTCGAAAACCTATTGCTTGACGAAAATTGGGATTTAAAGGTCACGGATTTCGGTTAAGTGCGGTTTCGGATCAGATCCGACCCGATGGATTGCTCCACACGCTTTGTGGCACTCCTGCTTACGTGGCACCTGAAATACTCGAGAAAAAAGGATATAATGGAGCTAAGGTTGATATATGGTCATGTGGAATCATCCTTTTTGTGCTTAATGCTGGTTATTTACCATTCACTGATTCAAATCTAATGGTTATGTATCGTAAAATCTATAAAGGCGAGTTTCGTTGCCCTAAATGGACCTCACACGGGTTAAAAATGTTGCTGACTCGACTCCTTGACACCAATCCTGAGACGCGAATCTCAATTGAACAGATCAGGAACGATCCGTGGTTTAGGAAGGGTTATAAAGAGGTGAAATCGTATCTCGATGACGAATTTCAGTTAAAAACACCAGCAAGTTCCTCCTCTGACGACGCTGGCAAATTGCTAAATGCGTTTCATATAATCTCGTTATCATCAGGTGTTAATTTATCTGGATTATTGAAGTGTTTAGGAGGTAAAGATACAGTGGATGTTGAGCGGTTTGTTTCAGCGGAGTCAGCTGAGAGAATAATGCAGAGGATTGAAGAGGTTGCCAAGGCGGAAGGGATGAGAGTTACCGGGAAAAATGGCGCCGCCGTGAGGGTTGAGGGGCAAAACGGGAAATTTGTTTTGGTAATGGAGATTAACCGATTAACGGAGAAAGTGGTAATTGTAGAAGTTAAAAGGAAGGAGATAGGTGCTGGACCTGATCGAGAAATATGGAAACTGAAATTTAAACCGCAGTTAAGTGAATTTATCTTATGAACGAGATAGACAGGCCCAACAGGCCCAACAGGCCCAAGGTAAGGATAAGATATGCATAAATTCTATCATTTCCAGACCCCCAGTTGTGGGACTAACAGATGGACAGGTTTACAGTAGCTGAAGAGGTCAAATTGGCTTTTTAACACTCAACTGATCTGGTACATTTCACCTCCCTTATGGTCTAATTGTTATTACAGTGTTCTCTATTATAAAATTCAAATTTCCTGCTATTCGTTTTTCTTAATAGCACAGGAAAGAGAAATTTTGAAATCTCTTTGGCTTCACCCCTATGCGCCTTTCAAACAGTTTTTTCCACTCATTGAACTTTCTAGATTGAGTTGGTCCAAAATGATTTGGACAAAGCTAGGAGTATGTCTATCATAAATAACCTTTCTTCCCCCACAAAAGTAGGGGTAAGCAGCGGGTCTGTTGTTGTTAGGAGCAAAAGCTTATTGGTGATTTGTTTAGGGACGGAAGCTACTCCTTCTTTTCCGAGTTTGCCGACATTCTTTTGGTAGATAGGGCATTCCCCTTTCTTGCCACAGGATTGACCTTTTGTGGGGCAAGATACACTAGTATTGCAAAGGCGGGAATGAGTCGACAACGTTCGATAAGCTACTCGACCAATTAAAGCTAAAGGAGAAAGGGAGATGACTCTAGTTGTAGAGTATCTCGAGGATTGGTGTGGAGACGGTGATGTTCGGACTAGTTTTTGCACACGTAATCGGATAAGTTTCTAAAGGGGCAAGAAGAGAAGAACTTACTACATTTTTGCAAATAGGAATTCAACTACCATGTCAGGTTTGGAAAAACCTGTTGTACACCTATTATTATCTGAAGAGTTTGTAGAATGTATCATAGTATTGTATTTTGTTCTCTCTGTATACATAAGATAGAGGGGCAAAAATACTGGGTTAGGTATATATTTTTTCTTACCCGGTACTCCTATTTCCCAATAATCTCATTTTTCATTCCTTTTCTGGATAGTTGGAAATGACATAGAGAAGGATTTGTTTTTCCCTATTTAACTCTCCAATTGGTAAGCGAAGGCGTTATCAAATTGTCTGGTTTATATGAGAGGAGATAGAGGAATAAGGAAATTTCATCAATGGTCCTATTTTGTCCTTGTATTATAAAATAAGTACCAGATTTTGGTCACTAAATTATTGGTAAATTCTAAATTTGGTCATTGTGATAGTTAAGCATTTTGAACTTTGAATTAATTGAAAATGATGCACTTTCAATCTTTTTGTTGGTGACTTTTCACAAATTTATCGCATTATCACTCGTGGCACTATTTACTTTTTCATATGTAATGTTAAATTTATATTGTTACTCCATATTAGAGGGTAAATAGTTCTAAAATATCATATTTCCTATATAAAAGGATTTAAATTAAAATTCTGCAACAATTGAAGGACGGAAAATGCTATTGTCCCTTAAAATTTTGAAGAAATAATTTCTTATGACCAATTACAAGCTGATAAAAAAAATAACTCTACAATTCTTTTATATTGTATTTATCACTCTATATTATATTTATCGATCGCATATGTTTATATATCACTAATATCTTGCATAAAGTACCATATAAGTAAGTAAATTTTGAAATAAGCCATTTACCTGATATCCCTATTAAATTTTGGAATTGGTTCTTAAAGTCAAATCACCATGACAAGCACATGTGCGTTGCGTGATAAAAATTGAAGAACTGGGAAGAACGAGCTCAGTCCGACATGAATTGGAAACCAGCAGGCAGCACCTCCGCCGACTGGTGCAGCAGTCCGTATCAAGTACTTTAAATTTTAAAATCAAATAAAAGGATCTTTATTTTATAGACTCTCTCTCTCTCTATCTTTTCTAGTATTTTTTTCCCCTCATAGTTTGTCTGTGTTTGCTGCATTAGTTAGTGATTGAGAGTTGAGATATAACCATCAAAGGATGTGATGCGGTGAATGGAGTTGTTCATCCCTTAATCAAAGGTCTCGGATTCGAGTTCTGGATATAAAAAATCTTTGGTAAAGAGCGCTTCCTCCGAATGGGATCCTACGCGGTGGTCCAATGCGGGTACCAAATAGAAAATCAAAAAAAAAAAAAGAGTTGAGATATAGATTCCCACTTAGAGTAGTTTTACCATCCGTCAATCTCTTGTTGGTCCATTATTTTAATTTTTTTTGAGGAACTAAGATACTTATATTAATATTAGAGCAGCAAAATATTACATGATAGAGTTGTGTCACTTAGGACACACAGGATTTCCATAGTAGCTAGTTTCTTACAAACCAAAATGTCAACATCTTTAGTAGCTAAGATAGAACTAGACAAGTCTTTCCCTAAAACATTACAAACATAAGCTGGAGGGTTAAAAAAATGATAAACATGGTAACTTGTACTGCTACATAAATTCTTGAATGCTTTCTTAGACAAAACATATGCCACCCTATTTCCCTGCCTGAAGTTATGACGTATGAATTCCATTTTCATCTTTAACAAAAACCATCTGCATTGAAGAATAAGTGAGTTATAAGCATGATGACCTTTATAAACTGCGTTGATAAGGTCAGTACAATCAATTTCTATCTCTACAGGTGTTAGGTTCCTTTCACAGAAATAGTTAGATCCACATGCAAAGCTTGGAGTTCTGCATGTGGAGCAGAGTTTGCGTGAATTTCACCATTGAAGCCAATCACCCAATCTCCTAAGTTATCACGAAATACTCCACCTATGCCTCCTGGTTGGTTTTGAGCATAAAAGGAACCATCAATGTTGAGTTTGTACCATTTAGGAGGAGGCTTCCAATAGATAGAGATGGACTTTTTATGATTGAAGGGGTCACCGTGGGTGAGAAGTTTGAATTCTCTGGCTTGGGCAATGGTGGTAGAGTACTGAGGTGGGAAAGTAGTTTTGTTGTGATTGTTATTATTCCTTGTAATCCAGATGTTTCAGATCGCAAAAGGATACAACTCCTCCCATTTTGAGAAATATTATGGAAGGGGAGAGGAGCAAGATTTTATGTTATCTAACCAGTGAGGAGCAGAAGTAGAATTTAGACTAACACTCAGTTTATTCCAATAATTAGAAGTTCCTGGACAGTTGAGAAAAATATGGGTAGGGGTTTCTCTAGCATTCCTAGATACTGGGCATTGGAGATCAATGTTTATGCCTATATGCTGAAGATAATCTCTACTTCATATTCTATTATGGTAGCATAACCAAAGTAAAAGTTTAATCTTATTTGGGCATCGGGGATCCCATATCCGTTTAAAAGAAATAATGATTTGAGGTTGTTTGTCGGAAAGAAATAATCTCCTTGATTATTTTCATTAATTGAATAGGTATATATACAAGATACAAAATAGGAGAATCATATTCCTATTCTAGTCCTAAAATCTTATTTACCATAATTCTAACTCTACAATTATGGTAGTGTATATTCCTACTTAAGGTAACAAATACATTACAATATACTACACATATATTTTCCTAATATACAATATTCTTACCTTGTCTAATATTAACAATTACCAAAACCGAGAGCCACAATTATGGGCAGAATCCGAGAGCTCAATAAAGCAATATACACATGTATATTATGTGTATATTGCCTTATTTAACACACACCCGCAGTCATAGCGGGCGGTCTTCGAACGCTGAGACTGTCCCTAAAATCTTCAAAGAGTACCGAGGGAAGACCCTTTGTAAAGATGTCTGCAACTTGATATCTTGACGGGACATGACACACGCATACCTGCCCCCGAGCAACCTTTTCACGGACAAAGTGAATGTCCATTTCGATATGCTTAGTGCGTTGGTGCTGAACCGGATTACTTGAGAGGTAGATGGAACTAACATTATCACAATATACTAAGGTTGCCTTCTGAATGGGGCAATGAAGCTCTAACAGCAAATTACGTAACCAACATGATTCTGAGACCACATTAGCTACCCCTCGATATTCTGCCTCTGCACTTGAGCGGGATAGGGTGGCCTGACGCTTTGCAGACCAGGAGACCAAGTTGTTATCAAGGAACATACAATATCCTGACGTATACCGTCTGGTGTCCGGACAACCACCCCAATCCGCATCTGTGTACGAGACAAGTGTGGATGTAGATGAAGGATACAAGTGCAAACCATAGTCCAGCGTCCCCTGAATATAACGAATGATGCGTTTGATTGCATTCATGTGCTCAACTCTGGGATCATGCATAAATAAACACATCTGGCCGAACAAAGATAATGTAATATCCGGTCTGGTAAAGGTAAGATACTGGAGGGCCCCTGCAAGACTGCGATAGCGGGTCGGGTCCTCGTATGGTGCACCTGCCGCGGCACAAAGCTTGGGTTTTGCATCAACTGGAGTGGAAGTGGACTTACATGATGACATCCCAGCCCTCTCGATGATCTCAGCCGCATACTTTCGTTGGGACAAAAACAAACCACCTGAATGACGCTTGACGACAATCCCCAAAAAGTAACTCAAGAGCCCTAAGTCTTTCATAGCAAACTCAGAGTTGAGCATGGCCATGATAGACTGGCGTAATGCATCGGAAGAGGCAGTCAAAATGATATCATCTACATACAACAGAATGTAGGCCAAGGACGAACCACTGCGGTAGATGAACAAGGAATTATCTGACCTGCTGTGAGTGAACCCAATAGTCGAAACAAAGTCAGCAAACCTCGTATACCAGGCCCGTGGAGACTGCTTAAGCCCATATAAAGACTTCTTCAACAAACAGACATGATGAGGACGGTTGGGATCCCTGAAACCCAACGGCTGATGCATATAGACTGTTTCCTTGAGATCACCATGTATGAAAGCATTCTTGACATCCAATTGATGAATAGGCCAAGTCTTTGAAAGAGCCAAGCTAAGCACCGTGCGAATAGCAGCCGGCTTGACTACCGGGCTAAACGTCTCCCCACAATCTATCCCAACCTGCTGAGTCTTACCATCACCCACAAGCCACGCCTTATGTCGAGCAAATGAACCATCTGAATTTTCTTTATGAGCAAAAATTCACATAGACCTGATAACATTAATACCATATGGACGGGGCACCAACTCCCACGTCTTATTATCAATAAGAGCATTATATTCATCAGTCATAGCAATTTTCCAATTAGGGTCATTTAATGCGGACACAGGATTTCGGGGCAAGGGGGATTTAGGGACATCGGAATGTAAATTAAAATGTCTTTTACGTGTAAAAATACCCCGCTGACTACGAGTGACCGGTCTATGACCCGAGGAAGAATTGAGTGAATTTTGGGAATTTTCTGAGCTCGGGACAGATCGGCGAGGCGATGGGCCCGCTGCCCAAATCAAGAACCTGGGCGTCATCCGGACCGGCCCCGAGTTGGGTGGCCGATCGCCCAATCTTGGGGATCGATCCGAATCGGAACCTGGGGCGATATGGGTCCAAAGAGTGCGATGGGCCGGAGGATTTTGGGTGCGGGAGATGTCCGAAAAATGCCGAATAATATACGGGGATATTTGTTCATCCAAAAAATTATACGACCGAGGCTCGGGAGTATGAACTTTCGCAAAAGGAAATTGGGTTTCATTAAAAATGACGTGGCGATTAATTATGATTTTCTTGGAGGATAAATCAAAGCATTTATAACCACGATGATTAGACGGATATCCCAAAAATATACACGGGGTAGACCGAGCCTGAAGTTTGTTAATTGTGGTGGATGAGAATAACGGAAAACACAGGCACCCAAAAATTCGAAGATGAGAATAAGAAGGGTTCTTATTATATAAGATTTGGAGGGGGGAGGAATATGTCAGATCTTTGGACGAAATTATGTTTAGGAGATATGTAGCCATTTGCAGAGCATGATGCCAAAAATACGGGGGTACGGACGCATGAAGTAAGATAGTGCGGACAATGTTATTTATTGAATGAATTTTGTGTTCGGCTTTTCCATTTTGAGAAGATGTATGAGGGCACGAAAATCGAAAATTTATCCCATTATTATCACAAAACTCCCGAAACACCCTATTGTTATACTCTTTCCCATTATCACACTGAATATTTTTTATTTCTCTTTAGAATTGTGTTCCAATGAATGCTCTAAATTTTATGAAGACAGAAACACTTGAGATTTATTGGCAATTGGAAACATCCACAAAAATTTAGAATAATCATCCAGAAACAGAACATAATATCGATGACCTAACGAACTTAGAACAGGAGACGCCCATAGATCGCTATGAATAATATCAAAAGGTTGTGAAGTATGAGAATTTGAGTCGACAAATGGCAACTTAACAATTTTTTCTAACGAACAAGATTGACAAATTTGGGTACTACTCGTACCCTTACAAGAAATAAAGCTATTTTTATCTAAAACGGATAAAATCGACGATCCCGGATGTCCAAGGCGAGCATGCCACATGGAAGGAGAAATGACTGCAAAAACTGACGGCAAGGCTTGACTCGATGGACTGAAACCAGGCATGATAGGATAAAGGTCCCCCCTACTATCACACCTCATGAGATGACTCCCCGTCTTGAAATCCTTCACAGAGAAACCAAAAGGATCAAATTCAACAGAAACTGAATTGTCAGTGGTGAACTTTCGGACAGACACTAAATTCTTAATCAATTTGGGGGCATGTAAAGTATTTTTCAAGATAAGGGGTGGATTGGGGGGAGACAACGTTTTCTGACCATAACCTTGAATTGGAATCGAATTGCCATTACCAACAATTATACCCCGAGGGGTGCTCAAATTGGAATAAGATAAGAGAGTACTTGAATCGGACGTAATGTGAGTCGTGGCACCGGTGTCCATATACCAATTTGGGTCCGGTTGAGTCAAACCCAATGTGTGCATTGCGGCCTCGATATCGGTCTGAGTGGGGCCTGCTGCATGATGGGCTTGCGGAGGTCGGGCCCGAGGATTCCTGGACTTGACTGAGATGGATCGTAGCCTCTGGAACTGGCGCTACTCGGCCACTGGCTAGTGGGCCGCCGCCGTCAGCTGGGCTCAATTATCGCCAGGCCACCGTTCTTTGGAATTATTTGGAATGTAGGGTTGCCGCCCACGCCCATCGCCTCAACCCCATCGCTGCCATGGGACCCATTCTTTGGGACCAGAGGTGGTGGGCCTTGCCGCTGGTCGACCACGAACCACCACCGAAACCACCACGTTTGCCCCCGCAGTTTTTGTTATTATTCTTACGATTATTCTTGCCGCCACCGTGATTATGGTTTTGGACGAATTATTAACAAAACCCGATGAACTTGGGGAGGACGCCACCATGACGACGGGGCTTGCTCTGGTAGCCACCTTTTTAGCCAAACCGGCTTCTTCCAAAGTAAGCATGGAGCGGGCTTGATAAAAGGCGGGAAGAGGGTTGCTTTGACGAAGGAGATTTCCAACGCCATTATATGCCTCCAAAAGGCCGGCAACCAATTGTAGAACTAGACGATTATTGATGACAGGTGCGCCCACATTACGGAGTTGATCTGTCAACTCCTTAATTTTCTTGCAATAGGCAGATACGTTAGAAAATTCTTCCATGCGAACGAGGGAGAATTCCTGCTCAAGTGTGACGGCACGTGAATGTTGGTTATCTTGGAATATGTCACGGAATCTATTCCAAGTAGCCTTAGCCGTGGTATCCGGCTCAATAATCGTTTGTAGAAGGTCAACTGAAATAGTGGAATAGATCCACTGGAGAACGGTAGCATCAAGCGTAATCCATAATTGAGGATCCTTCTCGGGAAGAGGTGTAGCGGGAGGAATGATATGATGGATAACTTGATGGGAGATAGCGTGTATTTTAAACAACTCTGCCCACGTCGCATATTGGACGTTTTCCATTTCAAGCACAATAGGGATACTGTTCTTGACGTTGGAAACCATGAGGGCAGGATGATAATTGTTCTTAGACATAATGAAATAACAAAGAAGGAGAGGAAATTTAAGAGAGGTTTTTGAGAGCGGAAGACGAAATTTGGAAGAGAAACCCGAGGGGGGGGGGGGGTCTCGGCCGAAAAGAGGCAAAAGTTGGGAGAGAAAACTTTTGTTTAGACCTAGTCTCTTGATACCATGAAAGAAATAATCCCGTTGATTATTTTCATTAATTGAATAGGTATATATACAAGATACAAAATAGGAGAATCCTATTCCTATTCTAGTTCTAAAATCTTATTTACCATAATTCTAACTCTACAATTATGGTAGTGTATATTCCTACTTAAGGTAACAAATACATTACAATATACTACACATATATTTTCCTAATATACAATATTCTTACCTTGTCTAATATTAACAATTACCAAAACCGAGAGCCACAATTATGGGCAGAATTCGAGAGCTCAATAAGGCAATATACACATGTATATTGTGTGTGTATTGCCTTATTTAACATTGTCTATGAAGTAATAACATGAGGCAGTGAAAAAGGTTGTCACAGTTTGTTTAGGAGCCCAAAGTGGGATGTCAGGAAGATGACGCGGTAGAGGAAGAGTGATAGTATTAATATGTTGCATAATTTCTTGGGGAACTTCAAAAGAAAGGTCGGATAAATCCCATTTAGAATTCTTATCGAGGGAGCTGATATGTTACCAATGTCAGGAAGATTAATAGGACCATGAAGGCAGTGTCGAAGAGAATCCAAGTTAGGAATCCATTTATTTTACCAAATGTCGATCTTAGAATCTTTATACTAGGGTTCCAACGAATTCTTTGGGAGTAGATTTCCCAACCTTTAAAAACAAAGGAGGGGAATTTATTTACTCTTTTAAAAGCATTTCTCTGAGCAATTAACTTGAACCATGGTAAGGTAGGATTATTCAAAAGTCTCCAGGCTAAACTACTTAGAAGGGCAAAATTCTTGGACTTGGCTTACGGATCCCAGACTTATCCGAAGTAATGGTGTCCTAATTTAACAAGTGAACTTTCTTCTTACTATCAGTAGTACCCCAAATGAAATTACGCATGATTTTGTCTATAAAATTGTGAATTTTGAAGGAAATCATGGTGTATTGCATGTAGTAACCAGGAATGGCAAAGAGAGTGGAATGAGTTAGGATCACTCTTCCAGCAAAGTTGAGGAAGTGAGTTTTTCAGTTGGCAAGTCTACTACGCATCTTATCAATTATGAACTGATAATAGAGGGCTTGGGGTGATTGTTAAGAATGGGGAAGCCCAAATATTTACCAAAACACTCGCACGTTTCAATGCCAAAATAATTTGAAGTGTTTTTTATAATAGCTTTAGGGCAATTGGAGGATAACATAATTTTTGACTTAGTATAGTTGGCCAGATAATTCACAACAGAATTTTAGACAATGAATGATAGTGTTACAACTTTTGGTGTTGACTTGAGAGGTCAGAATTAGATCATTCGCAAAGAAAATATGAAAAATTTCAAGATCCTTAGGATTTACCTTTATGGGATTCCACTTTCTAATATCATTTTGGTGGTTGATATAAAAAGAAAGAAGTTCCAAACAAAGGATAAAAATGTAGGATAAGAGAGGGTCACCTTGACTTGTACCCCTAATAGGAGAAAAATAACTAGTGAGATTGCCATTAACATTAATAGCTATGCTACTAGTAGTGAGACAATTCATGATAAGCTTTGTTATACCCTTAGGAAAATAGAAAAATCTCAAGGTACGATAGATGAAAGACCACTCAAGCCTATCAAAAACTTTTTCCAAATCCAATTTCACGATCATGTCATATTTTCTACCTTTCTTTTTTCTGAGATATGACACAAGTTCTTGAACAAGAATAGCATTATCACTAGCCTTCCTATTGGGGATGAAACTGGCTTGGTAAAGGCTAATGAGGGAGGGAAAGAAGGAAGGAAGGGAGGGTTTAATACGATTAGCAATAATTTTTCTAAGGAAGGAAGGGTTTAATACGATTAGCAACAATTTTTCTAATAGTCTTATAGATGGTATTACAAAGACCTATGGGTCTAAAGTTTTTCAGACTATTAGCATTAGGAACTTTAGGAATAAGACAAAGGATAGATTTATTGATATTTGGAGAAATGTAATCATTGTTGAACACATTTTTACAAAATTGGATAACTGAGGTACCTACAATATGTCAGTATTTTTGGTAAAAGAATGGGTGAATTCCATCTGGACCCGAAGATTTAAAAGGTTTAAAAGAAAAAATAGCCTTAGTAATCTCCCCGGGATGAAGAGGGTTGTCCAAACTTGAGAGATCCACTTTATGAAAGGAAGGGCAGTCAGATTGAAAATCTTTCAAGACAGTTTGAGAATGGGAAGAAGACAACAACAACAACATACCCAGTAAAACTCCACAACGTGGAATCTGGGGAGGGTAGAGTGTACACATACCTTACCTCTATCTTGGTAGGTAGAGCGACTGTTTACGGGAGACCCTCATCTCAAGACAAAGCATAACCACAATCAAAGCAAGCATTGCAAAGCAAGAGAAACGGTCAAAGACAAGAAATTAAAGTTGTATGAACATGCTGATAACAAAATCGAATACGCCATGGTAGCACATTCTGACAAAAGGAAGCAGTAGCTAACGCAGATTAAGTACACTAGGGAACACATAGCAACATAAATCAAACTACAGGGACTATAAAGCAATACTGCGCCTATAAGTGTGATGGGCTAATCGGGCCTACAGTAATAGCACTACAACTATCATTTTGTTACGCTCTACTACCTACTACCCTTCAACCCTAATCCGTGTCCTCCACAACCTCCTATCTAAGGTCATGTCCTCAGTAAGTTGCACCTGCGTCATATCCCATCTAATCACCTCTCCTCAATACTTCTTCGGCCTACCTCTACCCATTTTGAACTCGTCTATAGCCAACCTCACACCTCCGCACTGGAGTATTTGTGTCTCTCCTCTGCACATGCCCGAACCATCTCAACCTCGAATCCCGCATCTTATCCTCCACCAAGGTCACTCCCACTCTGTCCCGGATATCATCATTTCTAATCATATTTCTCCTTGTATGCCCACATATCTATCTCATCATCCTCATCTCCGCAACTTTCATCTTTTGGATGTGCGAAGTCTTGACTGGCCAACACTTCGCCCCATACAACATAGTCGGTCTGACGACCGCCCTATAAAACTTGCCTTTAAGTTATGGTGGCACGTTTTTGTCGCACAAGACTCCAGATGCGAGCCTCCATTTCAACCACCCTGCCCCAATGCTATGTGTGACATCGTCATCAATATCTCAATTCCCTTGAATAATAGACCTGAGGTACTTGAAGATTCCTTTCTTTGGGATGACCTGAGTCTCAAGCCTCGCCTCCACGCCTGTCTCAGGGTCGCTCCCGTTGTTGAACTTGCACTCCAAATATTTTGTCTTAGTCCTACTCAACATGAACCCTTTAGACTCTAGAGTATGTCTCCAAACCCCCAGCTTGGCGTTCACTCCGCTATGAGTCTCATCAATCATGACTATGTCATCTGCGAATAACATACATCATGGCACCTCCCCTTGGATTTATCGCGTCAGCCCATCCATCACCAAGGCAAATAGGAATGGACTAAGAACTGATCTCTGGTGCAGCCCCATCATCACTGGAAAGTGCTCTGAGTCTCTTCCTACTGTCTGTACCCTAGTGTTGGCTTCATCATACATATTATCTCAAGTACAAGTTGAGGATCATCAATCCAGTCACTATTATCGTTTTTAAAGAAAATTATCTTGTTTTTTCTTCTCCTAAAAGGCTAAAACTAGCTCAGAGGTGAAAAAAATCTTATATTTGCATCTCCTTCATTAAGCCACATAATTCTAGATCTCAATTTTCAATAATATTTCTCTAATAAAAAAATGGTTATATTGAGTAATTAATTCTTTTTTCAGATTTTGAAGAAAACTGCTATAACCATAATTTGGAGAGGTTTGAATGCCTTTGGATCTAGCTAGAAGATGTTTTTTTCTTTTCGAAGATATCGCCAAAGGTTTTATCTTTCCAAATAATAACATCTTCTTTGAAAGAGTGCATAGCAGTTTCAAGATTATTCATAGTCCAATATGTTTTAATCACATTAATGAAATCTGGGTGTCTACAATATGTTTCCAATCTAAAAGGTTTGGTACATGAAAAATACGGTTTAGGAATAAGCTTGACCAAAATGGGATTATAATCACTATGAGTTTTTGAAAGATGTACAACAGAGGCATTAGGAAAAATATCTATCCACTGATTGTTGCAAAAAACTCAATCCAATATTTTCATGATTAATCCTTTACTCCTTTTCCTATGATTTGACCACGTAAATATACACCCTTTAAAATCTAGGTCTAATAAATTGCATGCATTAATCTGGGACCAGAGGAAATTTGATCTATTTCTATTAATGGAGTTGCCACCAAATTTATCATTAGAAGCTAACACATCATTAAAATCACCTCCCACTAACCAAGGACCAGTGTAATGTCTAGATAGTTTGATCAAGTTTTCCCACAAAGTATTTCTATTGGAGATGTTATTACTAGCATATATAGAAGTAAAAAGTCATGTAATTTTTCTAAATGTCAGAGTGTATTAATCTCCCTTGGTAAGTCTTTCTCATTAATACAAATATATGTTGGGTATTTTTGCTCTATGGTAAGCAGTACGGGAAGTATATAACTATTACAAGTATTCGAAAGGATAAACAAAGATTCAATAATTCAACTAGTAATCTGAAAATTACAATATAACCACAAAACTGAAATTACAATTTTGTTGAAGACGGAAAAATGGAAACTGGTTTTGCTGAGTTGAGTGTGGCACTCTGTCTTTAAGACAATATTGCCCCGTATGTATCCTTTATACGTCCTGGACAATTTGTCTCCAAAGATAAAACAACAATGGAACACTTGAGCAAAGGAAACTCAAGAGCTACCGTGAAGAATATTGAGTAACGAAATGATGCCTTGGAAGGTGTAGGAAGAAACTGTTTTGCTTGAGTATTTTTCTGTATTTTCGTGTATCATATATGTATGTTCTTGGTGCTCAACAATGGTGTAAGGGGGAGTTTATATAGGTGATGGAGGGGCTGAAAACTGCCTCCATAATAGCCAAATAATGGCCATTATGGAGGTAGTAAAGTCACCAACATAAATGGTGAAAGACCAACGGATTTGGCCATTATAGGAGGAGTAATTCAGCCAAAATAAATGGCTGAATTGAGTGCTTGGCGTTCTGCTTTGATCGCCCAAATTCGGCGTTACGCTCGAAACCAGGGACCCACGACCCACGGCCGCGGCCATGACGCGCTGACCCGCGACCGCGCCCGTGAAACCGTGAACCCGAGAACCCGAGAACCCGAGAACCCGGGAACCCGGAACCCGGAACTCCGAACTCGGAACTCGGAACTCGGAACCGGAACCGGACGGGCGGCGGCGCGCGTGTGGTCTTTCCTTGAACCGAAGCACATCTAGGTCCTCCCTCCTTTAAACACATGGGATACCCCTTGGGGTCCCAAACCCCAAACCAATTTCGAGTCTTATATACACAACAATTCTTTCTTCCTCTACCGATGAGGGAGAATTGAACACAATACCACACTTTCCATGCTTTAAACACCTTACTTCGTGGACCAATATCTCTTTCATTTCTCAATGAAATTTGGCGATTCTTGGCCCTACGGTTATCTACGATTTAGTAGATCATGCATGTGTGAAGAACCGGATTCTCCAACATACGTAACACTAGTGTTTAAGCCGTTAAAGTTGGTCGGTCGCAACTCCCGCCAAAGGCTAATTTCCAACAATCCCCTCTTGAAAGAGATTTTGGCGCACTCACATGGTGTCTTTTCATTTCAAAGAATATTTCAATGACCGATGTTGCATAAGGAGAGGTTGCCTCAGCTTTGAACCTTCCATAGTTGAATACCATCGGACTTACTTACTGCGCGGTGAACGTGATGTCTTGAACCGTCAGTGTTTAGTGTAAGCCAAGACAATGATACCAACACAACAAATTCCCTTACTCTCTTCTTCATAATGTTTTGTCCGTTTTGGCCATGGACAACGTCTTGGATTCTTAAGTGCGTTCATTTTGAGGCGGCCCGTCCTCGCACTTAGATAGGTGGTCTCCTACAAGGTATCCTGCTATACCCCACTTCACAAGTGTTATGAACCATTAAAAGTTTCCCAAAAACCTAACCTCAACTGTTGAGGAGCATTACAGGTTTTGAAAACTTAACCTTTACCCACACTGCAGATAGCCCTTAAAGTCTATCGCGGGAACGGCTTTGGATTTGGTGTTTCTTTTCAGAAATCACTATCCGAAATGCTCATGCTTTCACTGAAGCGATCAACTGAACCTTTATAGCTTAGTTTTTCCATTGAACCAAATTACTGGGATCTCCAGTTAGTAAGGTTGGGTTACCACTGTATTGGTCCGTATATTTTGGATTTTAAGCCCATTCCCCTAGACAGGCAGAACACTTGATCTCCGGGTAGTCCCTTAGTTAGTAAACAAGGAAGTGACACCCGTGATGATCAATCGTCATCTGATCTTATGTCTCCTGACAAATCCTGACAGATATGTCCAGACGCCGTCATCCGTGTCCTTCCTAAAGCCGATCGGCTAGCCACAGTGTATAACTACTGAAGGCACGGGTTTCTCCCAATAAGGGACGTCCTCTAAGGAGTCGTGAAGTTACTCAACTTCTTTCATGCTTTGTATAAAGCGATAAACTCCGATTCCATCATGAATCGGCCGATGCAAGTTTGCTTAGAGGATTTTCCATGAACCACCATACACATTTACTTGTGGTTTTGGTGTTCTTGAATCGATGTCGGTTTGCATCATTTGTGTTCTCTCGTAACATTTGGACATCCAGAATACTATAATTCGTAGATAAGCGAATAATTCAGATATCGTCATATCTGACTTAACGCCTTCTATTGATCATGTATTAAGATTATCAGTGAACCTTAGTTCAACTGATCTGATTGTAGGATGATACCAGGTCGGTTGTAGTGTGTACAATACATTGAACTACACGTGATTTGTGCATATCGCTCCTTGTCTATGGGTGCACCATGATTCCAATCAGTTCTATGATTCATATCCATTGATGGCTTCAACGAGACTGTCAACTATCGACCAGTCCGTTAGATGTCTTTAGAAATCCAATTCCTAAGATGTCATCTGTGATATCCATATCTTTCATATCGAGACTTTGTTTCAATATGACTTTTACTTTCAGACTGTTGATTCTCCAACTGTTGGCTTTCTAACCAGTCAATGTTTCGTGGGTCGATTCATTGTTTCGCTTTTATCTGAAAACTTTCAGGACTAAAATGTAAACATTTGGGGACCAAGATGAAAGTTCAGGAAGAAGCCCAACAGTCGAAAAACCAACTCGATTCTCTTCTTCCAACTCTCCTATTGGGAAGGTCGCTTTTAACATTCATGTCACGCAAGACCGCAATGGCCCATGATGTTAAGCTACTCCCGAGAGCACATGTACAAGTAGCCGAGGCTTTGAACTCGTCAGTAGATCCATCTACTTTGTACTCACTTTTGAGTATCCTTTTTCACAACCCAAAGGTTCTTTTTCCGGAGGAAGATCAACCATTACGCAAGTATGGTTCTATATGATCGAATATATTTCTCTCTTTAGCTTCTTTCCAAAGCAGCGCTTTTGGAGATAACAATTATTTGTTAATTGTCCATGGTTCGTTCTTAACCATACAAGCTAGAAGGACTGGAACAAGTCGTTGTCCCCTCTTTGCTCCGTCTTGGTTCAACATCTAGAATCCCTGAGTTCTGCAGATCTGGAATATTAAGTTCCGGATAGCCAGCAACTTTCGAGTCCTGTAGATACGGAGCGTCTAGTTCCGGACAGTCAGGCCCTCGCGGGTTCTTGTTAACCTTGAGCAATTACTCCTTTTTCCTTTTCAAGGAAAGTTATCTTATAAGAATTCAGCATTCTTTGACGCCAAGAGGCGATAAGTACTACTGTTATTTACAGATTTAGGGGATATGCAATCTACAGTCTTAGGTCGAACTTGACCTGTTTCGGTAGTCCAACTTCTACCAAGCCACCCCACATCACAACTTTTGTATGTGAGATCATTTCCATGTCTCACACGGAGAGTTATCCTTATCCTTATGCGGAGTTCTGTTGAGAATCGCATTAGCGGTAAGGATCGCCTTGCCCCACATAATTTAGGCTTACGGGTTTGCGCTTGGCTAACACCGTTAGACTGAGGTGAGTAATGAACAGTCGTTTAATGAACGATGCTTCACATTCTTCCCCTCTATCGCTATGAATTTCGCAATCCATAGGCTTAGTTGATTTCCAACTTCTGCTTTGTAGCGCTTGTCCGCTTCAACAACTTCATCTTTGTTGTTCAACAAACAAAGGATTTCATACGTTGTACCATCATCAATGAAGATCACAACGTATTTATCTCCCCCCCTCTATTTTGTTTAAACTTCAAATCACCCAAGTAGGTGTGACTAAGTTCTAGAAGAGCGGTGCTTCTTTCGCTATTCCCTTGACGGAATTTGGAAAGGTGATTTTGCCTCTTCGCCTACCTCACATTCATTTTGAGGGTTTATGTCGAAAGAAGACAACAATCTCAACTTCGCTAGCTTTTAAATGACTTGCTAATTAACGTGTCTTAATCTATGATGGCATAGATGCACGGATTACAAATATATCACTCATTTGGCTACAGACGTACTGTACCATTCTTAGTTATTACAGACCTGTTGGACTAATCTCAAACCAGCTTGACCAACAGCGTCCCTTAAACCAAGTTAGGAACATGTATCACCTCATCTTAGAGTGATCCCATTCCCTGAAGTCCTATTGAGGACAACCTCTCCAACTCCTTCTACTTTAGAGGTGGCGTTGCTTCACATAAACAACCTCTTGCCTGTGGTTAGGGCGTAACCGGATCATATGTGATCTGGATACTCTGGCCCACTCCAGTTGCTTTGGCAGACTGAGTGTCCAATTTCTTTTCTGCCTTTCTTTAGGCCTTCAGATCGTTTAAGACCTGGAAACTGTGGCCCACCTTACTAGGTGTCCATTACTTTTCTTATGAAATGAATTCTGGCCCCACTCCAGTCACCCGGAGGCTTTATATGACCGAGTGTCCAATATCATCATATCACAGGAATTTTGGCCCACTCCAGTCGCCCGGAGGCTTTGTATTACTGAGTGTCCAATATCATCATATCAAAGGAATTTTGGCCCACTCCAGTCGCCCGGAGGCTTTGTATGACTGAGTGTCCAATATCATCCTATGAAGGATCTTCTGCCAAATAGTATGACAGGTTCTACGTTTTTTTTTAACTTTTAGACTCCTTCCGTTAAGATTGGTGCCCAGATAATTCTTGGCGCTTACTTAAGAGTGGTAACAGTTTTCGCACAGTTAGTGGATCTTTCTCCATCGTATGTGTGAACATACTTTACATACTTTAACAATTACACTTAAAAGAACGGATCTTTTTAAGTCGTTTACAATCCAATCTTTAAACGGGAAAGAAGATAAGATTAAACTTCTGATTTTAAAGCGTAAGAAATATAAATTATTTTCATAATCCTCCTTACTTTAATCCATTTTTAATCAGATATCATTTAATCTTTATTCTTGACAAGTAAGAAAAACTACTTATCCCAATTTCGGATTCTGACTCACTTCAGTCACTTCATCAAACTGAGTGTCCAGTTCCTTCTTACCATTATTCGGATCTTTTGTCTGGGACAGATATAGGCCTTCTGCTGCAAGATAGAATAATATATTCAGTCTTCTCCTCTTGTCCCAGTTGACATCCTCAGGCTCTCGTGAGCGCTTGTTCCCACCAGTCTTGGTAGCGGTGACACCATGAACACGTTCATCATCATCACTCCCTTCTACCAGAAAACCATTGCCATATCCAGATTTGGTCACACAACTTTTGACCGACATCTTTCGAACACTAATAGTAATACTATACATATATTGTCTTAAGTTGTTGGGTATTTTTGCTCTATGTTACTTTATAAAGCAGTACGGGAAGTATATAACTATTACAAGTATTCGAAAGGATAAACAAAGATTCAATAATTCAACTAGTAATCTGAAAATTACAATATAACCACAAAACTGAAATTACAATTTTGTTGAAGACGGAAAAATGGAAACTGGTTTTGCTGAGTCGAGTGTGGCACTCTGTCTTTAAGACAATATTGCCCCGTATGTATCCTTTATACGTCCTGGACAATTTGTCTCCAAAGATAAAACAGCAATGGAACACTTGAGCAAAGGAAACTCAAGAGCTACCGTGAAGAATATTGAGTAACGAAATGATGCCTTGGAAGGTGTAGGAAGAAACTGTTTTGCTTGTGTATTTTTCTGAATTTTCGTGTATCATATATGTATGTTCTTAGTGCTCAACAATGGTGTAAGGGGGTGTTTATATAGCTGATGGAGGGGCTGAAAACTACCTCCATAATAGCCAAATAATGGCCATTATGGAGGTAGTAAAGTCACCAACATAAATGGTGAAAGACCAACGGATTTGGCCATTATAGGAGGAGTAATTCAGCCAAAATAAATGGCTGAATTGAGTGCTTGGCGTTTCTGCTTTGACTGTCCAAATTCTGTCCAAATTCTGACGTTCTGGAAACTTCAGGGACCAAACTGTACATCTTGAAACTTCAGGGACCAAACTGTACATCTGAAAGAATTCTGGTCCGAACTGTACATCTGAAACTTCTGGGATCAAACTGTACTTCTGGCAAAGTTCTCGGGCCCAAAAAGAACATCCCACAGCCCGTGACCCGTGACCCGTGACCCGTGACCCGTGACCCGTGAACCCGTGAACCCGTGAACCCGTGAACCCGTGAACACGTGAACCCGAGAACCCGGGAACCCGGAACCCAGAACTCGGAACTCGGAACCGGAACCGGACCGGACGGGCGGGCGGCGGTGCGCGTGTGGTCTTTCCTTGAACCGAAGCACATCTAGGTCCTCCCTCCTTTAAACACATGGGATACCCCTTGGGGTCCCAAACCCCAAACCAATTTCGAGTCTTATATACACAACAATTCTTTCTTCCTCTACCGATGAGGGAGAATTGAACACAATACCACACTTTCCATGTTTTAAACACCTTACTTCGTGGACCAATATCTCTTTCATTTCTCAATGAAATTTGACGATTCTTGGCCCTACGGTTATCTACGTACTTAGTAGACCATGCATGTGTGAAGAACCGGATTCTCCAACATACGTAACACTAGTGTTTAAGCCGTTAAAGTTGGTCGGTCACAACTCCCGCCAAAGGCTAATTTCCAACAATATATATAGTGTACAATGTGGAATCCTAATACAATAAGGATCATATATCTACCATAATTATACATCACTAAATATTACACAATATATGAGATATATTCTAATTATGATACAATGTGGACTGTACACGTTAATACACCCCCGCAGTCGCAGCGGGAGGAGGCCAGACGCTGAGACTGAATCTAAAGTCGAGGAATAGCTGTCTAGGAAGACCTTTCGTGAAGATATCCGTGTATTGATAGGAAGAAGGCATATGAAAGACCTTAACATGACCGAGAGCAACCTTCTCACGAACCAAGCATATCGATGTTGAACCGGATTATGAGATAAGTATATGACAAATATGTTATCACATTACACCAGAGACGCTTTACGCAAGGGACACTGAAGCTCCAAAATGAGGTTTCTGAGCCAACAGATCTCAGCAACAACATTTGCAACTCCTCTATACTCTGATTCTGCACTCAACCTGGATAATGTGGTTTGCCTCTTGGCAGACCAAGAGATGAGATTATCCCCTAAAAACACATAGTAGCCTGATGTGGAGCGTCGCGTGTCAGGACAGCCTGCCCAATCAGTATCTGTATAGGATAATAATCTGGTCGGTGCTGAGGGATATAAGTGCAAGACATAGTCAAGTGTACCTTTAACGTATCGAATGATACGCGTAAGGGCAGTAAAATGAGGCTCCCTGAGGGCATGCATGAATAAGCACCCTCTTGAACGGCATAAGCAATGTCAGGCCTAGTGAAGGTAAGATATTGTAGTGCACCTGCAAGAATCGTGTAAAGAGTGGGGCCGGCCACTAGATTACCATCAACGGCACTAAGCTTTGATTTAGAGTCAATCGGTGTGGATATGATCTTGCAGTTTGTCATTTTATCCTTGTACACTATCTCTTCTGCATACTTGCGCTGACACAAAAACATATTATCTGCAGAGCGAGTCACTGAAATCCCTAAAAATAGCTCAACTTCCCAAGTCAGTCATAGCAAATTCGATCTTAAGCAATACAATAATCTCATTTTTCAACACATCTGATGAGGCAGTGAGAACAACATCATCCACATATAGTAGTAAGTAAGCGGTGCTACTACCCCGATAGAAAAATAAAGAGAGAATTATCGCACTTACTGCAGACAAACCCAATTTGCATAATGTACCTGGCAAAGCACTCATACCACGCTCTGGGAGGCATGTTTCAAACCATACAATGACTTACAAAGACGGCATACATACTGTGGGGCTACTGGATAGACAAAATCAGGCGGTTGATGCATGTAAACAGTTTCTTTTAAATCCTCATGTAGAAATGCATTTTTCATATCGAGCTGATGAATCGGCCAATGCTTACCCATAGAAATGCTCAGAACTGTGCGAATGGTAGCCGGTTTAACAACCGGACTGAATATCTCACCACAATCTATGCCCTCCTGTTGATTAGTGTCATTAGCCATAAGCCTCGCCTTATATCTCTCTAAGTCACAATTGTCTCTTTATTTGTGACGAAAAATCCATATGCATCGAATCACATTCACACCCTCTAGTCGAGGAACCAATTCCCAAGAGTGTTGTTTCGTTAAAGCATTAAACTTCTCACACATGATCGCATTCCAATTTGGGTCTAGTTTGGCTAATTTTGGACTTTTGGGAATTGGGGATATGATTTGTGTAGATAGGTTAAATTGGACTTTGAGTTTGAAAATCTCATGTTGGGCATGGGTTTCCATAAGGTGCGAGGGTGCTGGTTGGACATGTTTGTTGGGTGTCGGGTTTGGTTCTATGTTTGGGTTTAGAATCGGGTGTCGGGTTTGATTCTCTGTTTGCTGGGTGTCGATTTGTGAATTGGGTACAGTGGCGGGTGTGGATGGTACTAATCTGGGTAGGTCGAGATTGGAAATAGTGGTGGGGTTGTGGGGTGTTGCCAATTTGGGTAGATCGTGATCGGGAGGAGGCCGATGATGTGGGGGACAATGTCGGTGGTGGGGAGGGATCGTTGTTCTGGTTTGGTGGTGGTACAATTTAGGTTTTTGATGGCTGGTGTGGTTGCAGGGTGGCATTGGGGTTGCGGTAGCGACACAGAAGTGGGGACGGTGATCGGAGATGGTGCTGAGATGGGCCGATTGCCGGTGGTAGTGGCAATCGACGGTGACAGTGACGGAGAGCAAACGGGTGGCAGAGACACAGAGTTAGGTTTTGTGGTGGCGAAGATGGGTTGACAGTGGTGGACTGACACAGTTCGCAGAGGATGACTAGAGAGAAGTCAGACTTGTCAAGGTAAGTGTAGTTTGTTTTTCAAAAATTTTGGATGTTCGAAAACGTGAATTTGGTCTCGTCAAACGTGATGTGATGAGAGACTTGAAATTGACGAGTGTACACGTCATAACACAAATAGTCCCTATGATTAGGCGGGAAACCTACGAAGACACATGGAGAGGTCTAGGGAGCTAATTTGTGAGGGCAGTGGACGCAAGATTTGGATAACAAAGACAACCGAAAATTCGAAGGTGATCATAGGAGGGATCCGACGATATAATATTTTGGTTGGAGTCATGTTATGAAGAGTACTAGTAGATAAAATATTAAGGACGTATTCTACCAGTTTGATTGCATAGACCCAAAAGGAGGAAGGGAGAGACATGAAACAGAAAAGTTCGAACCATGTTATTTATGGTGTGAATGATACGTTCTGCTTTGCCATTTTGAGGAGAGGTGTGAGGACACGAAAATCGAAAAACCATACCATTATTTTTGCAAAATTTTTGAAACGCAAAATTATTAAGTTCACGACCATTATCACATTAAAAATATTTTATGGCTCTTTTAAATTGCGTTTTGATAAAAGTGCAAAATTCAAGAAATTTGGCAAAAACTACCGACTTGAATTTTAGTGGTAAATCCAGATAAAGTGAGAGTAATCATCT
Source organism: Anisodus acutangulus (assembly GCA_029783415.1). Taxonomy (NCBI): domain Eukaryota; kingdom Viridiplantae; phylum Streptophyta; class Magnoliopsida; order Solanales; family Solanaceae; genus Anisodus; species Anisodus acutangulus. Next base: position 52,444,132 of record CM056490.1, read on the forward strand.
AATAAAACCAGATAATATTTATGACCCAGAGAGCTAGTAATGGGAGATGTCCACAAATCAGCATGAACAATATAAAAAGGAGCAAATGTAACACTAACATGTGAATTAAACGGAAGGCGGATATGTTAGCCTAATTGACAAGAAACGCGGTTTTGGGGAAGTTTCCCATTACAACGAATAAAATTATTACTTCTAAGAAAATTAAAAACAGAAGCTCCTGGGTGTCCAAGCCTATTATGCCAAGTTGACGGAGAGAGAGCAGCGAGAGAGGTGTGTGAGCGGAACTGGCAGCGGAGGAGGGTGTGAAGGGATATAGGTCCCTTGTGCTATTGCATCTCGTAAGAGGTGTCCCCGTACGTATATCCTCACCGTAAAACCAAATGGATCAAAATCAACAGACACAGAATTGGTAGAGTAAATTTCCTAATAGAGATTAAGTTTTTGATGATGTTTGGAGCATAAAGAACGTTATTTATGGAGAAGGGTGGGTGTGGTGGTTGGGTGTAAGCATTACCATAGCCCTGAATTGGAATGTGGTGACCATTGTCAATTGTAATAAATTGAAGACTTTAAATGAAATAATTATGAGAGATTACATGCAGACCGGGTGAGATGAGATGTGGCTCCCGAATCCATTTACCAATTTTCATCGGGCTGCTGCATAGTCAAAGTGTTGAAGGCCTGGCCCAGATCAGAAAGAGGCATGTCGTGGAACTGTTGCTGTGGGGCCTGGACTAAGTGGGCCTGAGACTGCGTCGTTGGACCGTGACCCGGGGCTGGGCCCAATAAACTGGGTTGCTGGAAATTCGGTTGGGCCGTCTAAAAATTATAGGGGGCCCAGTATTGCTGCGAAAAATAAACTGGAGGGCCTGCGGAGTTTCCTTGGGCTGCGGACCAGTCCTGCCTCCGCGCCCTCGGCCACGTCTACCTCGACCGTTCCCGCGTTCCTTTCCACATTTTCCACCACTGCAGCCTCCCCGCTAGTGATTGTTGTCCGGCGGTGGTTGGCCAACAGTAGAGGCTGTGGGAGTGGCGATTGTGTCAACCGGTAATGCCTTCTGGTTGTGTTCGTCCTGCTTAGCACGGCGTGTTTCTTTCAACAATAAATGTGGCCAAGCGTTGTTGAAACTGGGTAGGGGATCGGCATGTTGTATTATCGTGGCTAGGGTATCATACTCACCATTTGGAAGACCTGCGACTAGTTGGAGAACCATCTTTGTTTCGGAAACAGGTGTTTCCACGTTTGATAATTAGTCCGCCAATAGTTTCAATTGCTTGCAGTATTCAGACATGTTAGAGAAATTTTCAAGACGTGTGTTGTTAAACTGTTCTTCCAAATAGTTAGCACGAGTGTGCTTATTATCTTGAAAAATTTCTTCTAACAGAATCCATAACTCGCCAGCAGAGGCACCGATTTTCATAATAGTGAGGAGCAAGTCTTGAGAAATAGTGTCATAGATCAACTGTTTGAAAACGGCGTCTAGACGGCGCCATGTGATGTCGTCAACCTCAATGGGGCGAGGGAAAGAGTCGTCCATGTGATCCAGCACATTATAGACACATGTGTGGATATGGAATAGTTCAACCCATGGAGAATACTGACCGTTTTCTTGATCAAGAATTATAGGAATGAAGTTCTTGATGTTGGTGAAGGTGAGTGATGGATGAACGGAGGGTGAGAATGGTGGTTTGGGTATGTCAGGGGTGACGACGGATGAGGTTGAGGTTGCTGTGGGAATTGTGGGAGAAGTCATTATATGGGATTATTTTTGGGTAAGGAGAAAAGCAGGAAAAGATGTTTCTCGGACAGTGAAATAAAATCAGAGGAACAGTGAAGTTGTTTCTTGGGCAGCCCACTAAAACAGAGGAACAATGGAGAAAGTTTCAATACTTGTCTTGTTTCTCGGGCAAAGAAACACAGAGTAGAGCACGGGTGAGAACAGAATTGTTTTCTCGGGAAGAAAGAAAAAAAATCGCAGAACCCGAAGGGCTGCAACGGCCGAGGGAAGAAAGTAGGGTTTAGGTTTTGGCTCTGAATACCATGTCAGAGTGTATTAATCTCCCTTGAAGAGACTTTCTCATTAATACAAATATATACAGTGTACAATGTGGAATCATAATACAATAAGGATCATATATCTACCATAATTATACATCACTAAATATTACACAATATATGAGATATATTCTAATTATGATACAATGTAGATTGTACACGTTAATAGTAGGTAATACCTCTATGATGGCACTGATCTCTTGCTCATGACGAACAAAACAATGTACATTAACCCTACTTTGATCCCACAGGATTGCCATTCCACCAGACTGGCCTATAGTTGGAACCTCTATCATTTTTGAAAACTAAAAATCATTGAGAAGAGGGAGATGATTGTGCATTCTGGTTTCTAGGAAAGTAACCATGCAAAGTCTAAGGGTGTGAAGAAGCTCTCTAAAGTTCACCCTAAAATTCTCATTGTTTCCTCCCCTAGTATTCCAAATAAGGAACTGGTATCAGTATTCATGTTGGATGGTGGGGGATGGAGAAACCCATTCTCCAGTGTCAGATTGGTATTGACATTACTCCAGAGGTGCAGGGACAGGATCATTGCTTTGTTCCCCCACCGTAGAGTTCTGTGGAGGACGAATATTCATCGTGCATTTGATAAGATTTGGAGAAAGAATGAGCACTTCTCTTTGATCTTGCATTTTGTGAACAGAAATACATTTACCCCGTCTAGTTTTGAAATTTCCATGATTAATTCTTGGATAAGATTGACTGGGGGTTTTTCCTGATCTTCCATTATGTCCTTCTGAGCATTTAGGTTGTCCTCTTCTTGTGATGGTGGTGGTGGAGGAGGGCTTGGGTGAACTGGAGGGACGATGTGGGGTTGTAGGGTACGGTTGATTTAGGGATCCCATTGAAAAAAAATGGTTGTGGATATGGCTGTTGGTGGGAAGAAGGGTAGAGTTAGTGGTGGATTGTTCGTCAACAGAGGAACATAGTAGGGGGGAAGACTCCAGTGACCCCTCGTTGTTTCCACAAGGTTGTGGTTCATGATAGGAGCAACGGGATGGAGAATGTTGTTCAATCATATGTGGTTCAAGTAGTTTCTTATCCCCATATTCAAACCTTCCGCTATTAGATGAGCAAGGAATTGGGGGTTTTGTAGTACTATCATCGTTTCCCTTCCCTCTATGGTCATAGTGAGTGAAACTGCAAAACCCATCAACCCTATTTTCAACCATGAGGTTGGTTGATGACCCGAGGGGGGAGGTGGTTGAATATAGTTCACTAGGAAAAGTGGAAGTTGGTTTGGGGGTGGTGGGAGATTGTCCATTGTTAAACGAGGAGCTCTTACAATTTGGATTAGGCGATGTCTCCTCCGGATTGTGATAGGAATTCTTGGCATTATGGGGAGATGGTGTGGGAGAAACCAAGGGAAGATTGCTTGCAAACCTAAATAAACAGATATAGGATGAAGAAGTTGTTGGGGTTTACAAAGATTGCAAGAAACGGAAATTACAAGTAACTGCTTATGTAAGAATTGAAATTACAATTCAACTAGAAAACTGAAAATTACAATATAACAACAAAACTGAAATTACAATATTTGTTGAACAAAAGACAGGAATCGCTTTGATTTTCTTTGAGTCGAGTGTGGCACTCTGTCCTTAAGACAATATTGCCCCGTATGTATCATTTATACGTCCCTGACAATTCGTCTCCCAAGATAAAACAGCAATGGAACAATTGAGCAAAGGAAACTCAAGAGCTACCGTGAAGAATATTGAATAAGAAATGATGCTTGGAAGTTATAGGAAGAACTGATTTTCTGGTTGTATATTTTCGTGTATATCAAGTGTGTCTCAACAATGGTGTAAGGGGTGTTTATATAGGTGATGAAGGATTGTTTGATCGCTCCATAATGACCATTATTGGCCAAATAATGACCATTATGGAGGTAGTAAAGCCACCAAATTAAAGGGTGAAAGACCAACGGATTTGGCCATTATAGGAGGAGTAATTCAGCCAAAATAAATGGTTGAATTGAGTGCTGGACGTTTCTGTTCCTGTCTGCCGAAATTTTGAATTTCTGAAAACTTCAGGGACCAAAGTGTACATCTTGAAACTTCATGGACTGAACTGTACATCTGAAAGAATTCTGGTCCAAACTGTACATCTGAAGCTTCTGGGATCAAACTGTACTTCTGGAAAAGTTCTCTGGCCCAAAAAGATAATATCAGAAGGCCCGTGAACCTGAGCCGGGCCAAGGCAAGGCGGGCGGCGGCGGCGCGCGTGTGGTCTTTCCTCGAACCGAAGCACATCTAGGTCCTCCCTCCTTTAAACACATGGGATACCCCTTGGGGTCCCAAACCCCAAACCAATTTCGAGTCTTATATACACAATAATTCTTTCTTCCTCTACCGATGAGGGAGAATTGAACACAACACCACACTTTCCATGCTTCAAACACCTAACTTCGTGAACCAATATCTCTTTCATTTCTCAATGAAATTTGACGATTCTTGGCCCTACGGTTATCTACGTACTTAGTACATCATGCATGTGTGAAGAACCGGATTCTCCAACATACGTAACACTAGTGTTTAAGCCGTTAAAGTTGGTCGGTCGCAACTCCCGCCAAAGGCTAATTTCCAACAGAAGTTGTAATGATGGAGGGCTCATTTTGCATGTCTTTGGAATGGTTTAGCGTGATACTTATAGAATCGGCTAATGATTTTGCTTGAATAACGTGTCCAATATCATCTGCCATCTGTCCATGCAAAGAAATCGGAGAAGAAGAGTGAAAAAGATTTTGTTTTTTAGTAGTCAAATTTTTAGGGAGTGTCAAGGTCCATGTCATTTATTTTATTAGATAATTTAGTATTTTGACCACAAATAGTGCATAGAATTTTGTCACCCTCGTAGTGAATTTGTTGACGGTGGGATCCAATATATATGAACAATGTTACAGGGGTGTGTAATGGGTGTTCCAACACAGAGTCGTGCATATCTTCCTCTCAAGGGGAGGATGTGCACGCATCAATTTTTTAATAATCTCCCAATGGTATTTCCAACATTTCCAAGGATGACTCCATCATAAAACTCTGTTGGAAGTTGTGGAAATCTGACCCATACCGCTGTATATTGTTGTTTTGCTTCATCTACTACAAAATTTGGGATCCATCTCTGTACCGACAAGAAATGTCCAAAGATGAACCATTGCAAAGCTTTTAGCATATTTTCCTCTCTACTGAATTTAACAATATAGTAGTCTGAACCCAAATCGATGAGAGGAAACATCTCAGATGGCTTTCATAGTTCCAAAAAGAAATTCTTAAGCAGATGATGTAATAGTCGTTTTCCTTGAAGTTTTATGATGAGAGAATATTTCCATGGACTGTACATTCTTTCCCTATCCTCCATGGTTAATGGAATTTGTACTTCTCTAGGGATTTGTTGATTGACAGGAATATCAACAGACATATCTGATTGCACGATTAAAGGTATAGGGGAGATAATTAATTGGTTTAAATCAAAAGGAGAATTGAGTATTTTTTCTTTGAAATTAAGTGGGGAGGGCATCTTGCATATCAAGAGTAGTTGATGAATTGAATGCGATGTCCAGTGGTTTCGGTGGGATCTGGGTCATCGAGGTCGGTTGGGACATAGGTAGTTTAGATGGAAGTTAGTAAAAACTTAGTAGAGAGAATTTTCCGAAAGGGGAAGTTTTTTACTTTTTATTAAAGATACTTCTCTCTTGTTGGTCCATTGACATTATGGAACTCCAAACTTATAGTTGATGGATTCCTATTTTTATTTTCTTATACGGTAGAGTAGTTCAAAAGGTAAAGGTTAAGGTAAAGTATTTATATATTTTATCCTCTCCAGAGTTCACTTTTGAGATTACATTGGATATTGTAAGATGATATTAATCTCCCTTGAAAAGTCTTTCTCATTAATATCAATATATATAGTGTACAATATACAATCCAAATACAAGAAGAATCTCATTCCCAATATAAGAGGAATTCTAGTTTAGAATCATATTCTAATTATGGGTAGGGATTGTACTGTTATACTTGTATACGTTTACACACCCCCTCAGTCGGAGCGGGAGGAGGCCTAACGCGAAGACTGGATCTGAAGTCAAGAAACAGCTGTCTTTGGAGGCCCTTCGTAAAAATATTCGCGTATTGATATGAGGAAGGCACGTGCAATATCTTAATATGCCGGAGAGCAACCTTCTCACGAACAAAGTGAATGTCCATCTCAACATGCTTGGTTCGCTGATGCTGAACCGGATTGTGAGACATGTATATGGCGGATATGTTATCACAGTAGACCAGAGACGCTTTTCTTAAAGGACAACGAAGCTCCAGGAGAAGGTTTCGGAGCCAAGATCTCAGCAACAACATTAGCAACTCCTATATACTCAACTTCTGCACTCGAACGAGATAATGTGGCTTGCCGTTTGGCAAACCAAGAGATGAGATTATCACCCAAAAACACACAGTAGCTGAAAGTAGAGCGGCGGTGTCTAGACAGTCTGCCCAATCTGCATCTGTGTAGGATAATAGCGAGTTCGGTGCGGAGGGGTATAAGTGTAGTCCATAGTCCATAGTCCAGTGTGCCTTTAACATATCGAATGATACGTTTGAGGGCAGTAAAATGAGGTTCCTTGGGGGCATGCATAAACAAGCATACATGTTGGACAGCATAGGCAATGTCAGGCCTGGTGAAGGTGAGATACTGAAGTGCGCCTGCAAGACTCCTATACATAGTAGGATCAGTCACCAGAGTACCGACCAATGCACTAAATCCACTGTTTGACCACGGCATCGAGGCGACGCCATGTGATGTCGTCCATATCGGGAGGACGAGGGAAAAAGTCATCTATATGATCAAGCACATGATATACACATGCATGGATGCGAAATAGTTACACCCATGACCAATATTAGCCATCTTCTTGATCAAGAATTATAGGGATAAAATTCTTGATGTTGGTAATGGCGAGAGCCGGACGAAAAGACAATGAGGAGATGGGTTGGATCACGAGTGAGTGAGAAGCGGAAGCATCGAAAGAGGTGGGAGTAGCCAAATTCTCCTTTGGGATGGAAATTGGGAAGAGAAAAAATTATTGTTGCCGTCGGCCGAGAGGTGGGGGGGGGCAAGGAGGAATTTTTCTATAGTAGGGTTTTGGCTCTTGATACCATGTATACGTTTACAGATATGTTGTTGGTTTATATTAAGAGTAATTTTTTTGAATATTAATACATATATTTATGTTTAAAATGACTATGTTGTATGGACGGAGTGTTGGCCAGTCAAGACTAAGGTTGGCCGGTGGGTCGGGTCGACCCGGTTCCGCCCTGACACCGCCCCGATCACGTCCCGAACCGGACTTTTTTAAAAAAAATTGCGGTATCGGGACTTGAAACCGGGACGGGACATGGTATCGTCCCGGCCCGGCCCGCCCGAAGCATCTCTTTGCAAAAATAAATATTGCACCAACGGCCATTTTACATTTTAGCAGTTGTACAACGACCATTTTTGGCCTCCCTCGTCCCCTACCCCCTTAATATTTATCTTTAACCCATAAGTTATTATATTTACACTTTAACCCAATTTTCCAACTATAAATACCTCATTTTCTCTTCATTTTTTTCACAAATCTTCCTCCAATCTCTCTAATCTATCAATCTATCTCTCTACGAGTCTACATTGTCTACTAAATATTCAATTTTATTTATTCATTTGGGAGTAAAGTTGGCAACTAGCTTGAGGATCTTCCATCGAGCAAAGTTTCAATTTTCAACCTCTCGATTACACGTCGATGTTTGGTACATTCGTTCCTTCATTAAATTATTATTGTCTGTTTATTTTATTTAGCGTACTTAATTTCGTTTACTTTAATTATTTATTAGTATAAATTTATAGTTGAAGGATTTAAACGTATGCTTACGGGTAGGGGTCATTCTTCTTCTAGTAGGGGCTACAAGGGCAAAGGTCCTATTTGTAGACAGAATCATACTCCTACACGGGATGATTTTGTTGATACTGAACATTCTCCTACAATACCATTAGATTTAGACAAGGAGCTATTTTCTGAAACTCAAGAAGACTTTAATTTAGACGATGATCTAGATGATACACCCACTAATGTAGATGACAACACGAACACTAGTGCACCTTCAACTGAAATGCCTCTTATCCCCCCTAGTATGAGACGAGGTCCAGCAAAACGAACATTAAAATCAGATGCATGAACATATTTTGATAGGGACGTAGAGAATCAAGTAGCTAGATGTAAAATTTGTAAAGATGTTTTAAAATTTAAAACTGGAAAAGGTCACGTTGGGACAGGGGTTTAATGAGACACGTAGCAAAGGCTCATCCAGCTAGAAATGCCCAATACGAGGCTTCAAAATCGGATGCGCAAACGTCCGCTCCATCGAGACAAGGTTCACCTACTGTCCCGGACTAAGTACAGGGTCAAATTAACCCTATGACGGGGGGAATTGTAGGCCCTAAATATGATAAACATAGAGATAGGGAAGCAATAGCAGAATTAGTTGCTGTGGAGGGTTTGCCTTTTTCATTTCCTTCATCTCCCGATTTTATTCATTACATTAGAGATATGTATAATCCTACTTTTAACGGTTTTTCTAGATCAACTGTTAAGAGAGATGTATTTAAATTCGCACATGAATATCAACAATATTTATGTTATTCATTATATCATTTTAATGGAAAAATGGCTATCACTTCTGATATAGGTTGTAGTACTAACGACCATGATTATTTAACGGTAACCTGTCATTGAATAGATTATAAATGGTCTATGCAAAAACGTATCTTAGCGTATGGATATATAGATGATAGGCACACTGGTACTTTTATTGCAGAAAATATTTATCAAGTATGCGATTATTATGGAATAACTGATAAAATTATGACTATTACATTAGATAACGCTTCTTCTAACAATTACGCTATTACAATTTTAAAAAATAGTTTAACTCCATATTTTCCTGATCATTTTCATATAAAATGTGTGTGACATATATATAACTTTATTGTAAAGGATGGTCTATCACTTTTTGAAGACATTCTTAGTAAAATACAATTTGCTATAAACTTTATTTTAAAAAATAATAGAATACAACGAATAAAAGAATGTAAAAAAACTTGTCACGATTGCCAACTACCTTATAGAAAAATTTCGAAAGAAGTACCCACTAGGTGGAATTCTTTATACGAGCAACTACTTGTTGCTTATGACTATAGAAAACCTATAACTTTATTTTTTTTAACTCTCATCGTCAAAATCCAGCTGATATGGTTGTAGATAGCGATTGGAGAAAAATTTCCGAACTTATTGTATTTTTAGAGAAAAATTTTCAAGCAACAAAAGAATTTTTCGGTATATATTATCCTACTATTTCAACTATGTTGTTTTATATAGCTCTAATATTTTTACTGCTTAATGAATATATGGATAAACCAGCTTATAAGGAAGTTATTAAAAAAATGTCTATCAAAAAAAAATTATTCCTATTCTCACTATTTATATTATTGGTATATTAAATCCGACTATTAAAATAGACGGTACTAAATCACTTATTGAAACTATTTAGATTGTATAGCAGTACTACCACCTCCAAGTTCCAAAAATCCAAATCACCCACCACATATTGAACAAACTAAAGAAGAAGTGTTGTCTAGCGTAGAAGACGAATGCAAAAAAAATATAGGTTTTACCAACAAGAAAGTGCTAGCAACCTACCGGCTTCCATACCATCTTCTTCTTCTTCAACACAACCTCACAAAAGACATGATGTTTCTGCGGCTAGTATTGAAAGCCTTAGAAATAGAATGTGCGGCGGTCGTACCGCTACTAACCAAATTACCGAGTTTGATATTTTTGTTTTGCAGAGTTCTGTACCGTACCAAGCAGTTCTCAATGAAGAAGGATGTTAAGACTTGCTGAAATACTGGAGGGGAATGAGAAGACCTTTCCGACACTTTCAATGATGGACCGAGATGTTTTGAACATTCAAGCGTCATCAACGGCGTCTGAAAGCGCTTTTTCTGCCGGCAGATATCAAATAGGAGAGCACAAACACTCATTAGCCGGAGACAGCTTGGAGATTGTAGTATTATTCAGAGATTGGGTACGAGCGGAGAAGGTGTGGTCAACCGGATATCAACGAAGAAGAAGACGAAAACTACAACGAAATCTTATCTGAAGGTGGTGGAAGCGACGTGGAGCAATTTGACCAACAAATATCAATTTCAACGGAAGAACCATATGAAATTATCAAGAAACTAGAACGGGTTTTTTTAAAATGTAATTTTTTTAATTGCAATTTTATTATGTAATTTAAAACTTTTGAACAACACCACGAAGTTACAATTTTGACAATTGGATTTGTATTACAAAAAGAATCATGTCTATTAAATAATATAAGAGGCACAAAAACAGCCTTGAAATATTTTTATTACACTATCATATTTAATTATTGAGTTTTTTATATATATGTTATTTTTTAAATTAAGTGCAAAAAAAAAAACCGATCCCGATCCCGACCCATTCTGATCCCGCCCGACCCGACTCCGACGGGACGCCCGCCGGTCCCGATCCCGCCCCTCCCCCTTCCCGCCCCCGACGGACCCGATCCCGGCCCACTGGCCACGCCTAGTCAAGACTTCGCACATACAAAAGATGAAAGTGACGGAGATGAGGATGCTGAGATGGATGTGTGGGCATACAAAGAGAGATAAGATTAGAAATGATAATATCCGAGAGTAAGTAAGAGTGGCCTCGGTGGATGATAAGACGCGGGAAGCGAGGTTGAGATGGTTCTGGCATGTGCAGAGGAGAGACACAGATGATCCAGTGCGGAGGTGTGAGAGATTGGCTATGGACGGGTTCAGGAGGGGTTGAGTTAGGCCGAAAAAGTATTGGGGAGAGGTGATTAGACAGGATATGGCGCAGGTGCAACTTACTAAGGACATGACCTTAAATAAGGGGTTGTGGAGGACACAGATTAGGGTAGAAGAGTAGCATGTACTCTAGCGTAATCCTACTTATGCTTACAAAATGATAGTTGTAGTGTTATTATTGTAGGCCCTATTAGCCTATCACACTTATAGACACATTATTGTTTTATATTCCACTGTAGTTTGATTTCTGCTACTATATGTTATTTAGTATATTTTGTTTAGCGTATTTAGTTGTGTTAGCTACTGCTCCTTTTTGGTCGAATGCGTTTTATACTGCTTTAATCCTTATCTGGGTCTGACCGTTTCTCTTGTTTTACTCTTTACTCTTGTTTTACTCTTGCTTTGTTTTGATTGTCTTGCTTGTGATTATGTTTTGTCTTGAGTCGAGGGTCTCCCGGAAACAGCCGCTCTACCTACCAAGGTGGAGGTAAGGTCTGTGTACACTCTACTCTCCCCAGACCCCACGGTGTGGGATTTCACTGGGTATGTTGTTGTATATTTATGTTTAAAATAAATTATTTTCTATATTTTGCTACAAGCATAAAATCATTTTGTATAGGTGTTGTCGAGTACGTGTTCCAGCAAAAATAGATTCAAGACTTAAGTTAACAGATGAATAATAAAAGAACATTGATGCTTAATTCCAGCATTTTCATCAGATAATAATTCCAACAGCTTTTTGACAACGATGGTAGTACGGCAAATGAAAAAACAATTTCTGCAAAATCAAGTGCAAAAGGTAAATCAAAGTTGCTTTTTTGGTTTTCTTGAGATAAAAATTTGGATTGAATCAGAAAATGGAAGGTGACTACTCTGGGTTCTTACGTAACAAATTCTTCACTCTCCTCTCAAAAAATTACGTTTTTCTAGTAGATTTTGACAAAGGATTTAGATATTGTCACGTTTTATCCCCTCTTCTCTAAAAAGAGAGTAGCAACATAACCAATCAATTTGCAGCCAAGAAATGACCTTTCATCGATCAACTTCACTAACCAAACAGTAGCAAACGTCTCATAACCTATTCTAATCGGATTCTTCAACCAAATACTATCCAATCAAAGCGCTCATATCAATCAAGAACAACAATGTAACTTTTATTAAATTGAGCTTCTTCCATAAACATCATCATTGTATATAAACAAGAGATTAAGTTTGCACTTCAATTTACACATTATACACAAACAAGGCACAAACTGAAAGATGGTATCCAATTGTTTGTTTACATACAACGTATCCAAAGATAGGCTCAATAACCCGTCTTCCTTAAGAGGCGGAATGCATTGAAGTTTGCGTCTCTGGTAATGCTTCCTCTTTACCAACAGCAGGCTCACAGGCATGCAGAATAGTGCATACATCATTTTTCTCCAGAAAATGTTCCGCATTAATGAGGATCACTGGTGCATATTCGAAGACCATTTTCTTGCACTGCAGAACATCACGAGGCACAAAAAAAAGCCAGCGAGACAGAGGAAGAAAGAAACATCAGTACAGCTACCAAACAGCCTTGTATCGTTCCACATATATATTAATCATCATGTACTTAATGGTTCTCTAGAATACAGAAGTATTGCAAGTAATATAATATGACCCTGGCACTTAAAAATCAATATAATCATTTTCATACAGCAATTAACACTTGTGATCAAGTATTACAACTTGGTCTAAAAGTAAAATAAAATAGATCACTAGAAATCATTTGCAAACTAGCTCCTTAGTGAGGAAGAAACATTAATAACCATTTCATTTCTTCTGTTCAGCGTTAGGACAATGGGATTGCAGAAGTTTTAAGGACGACAAAAGGTCCAAAACAAGTACAATAGTTGTTTAGGACTATAACAAAAGAGTTATCAGAGATGGAATTTGGGAAGTATGAGCAGGCATTAAGGTACAGCCATGACAGTAAGATTAGTTTCAGAGGGTATTTACCTTATTAGCATATTTTTCAACAGATCCACATGCCTTCAGGAGAAACTCAAGTATGTCTAACTGAAAGAATACGCGAAGCAAATGAGTTTAGTGAAGATATTCTGTCGCATAACAACTGCATACTGTCACTTACCAAATTTAAAAAGGTAAAGAACAAACAACCACTTACTGTCCCCATATACATTTATAATGGCATCTTTTTATAAGGACCGTAAATGAAATAAAATATCCGACCGAGCCAGATTCGAACCAGTAACTTTTAATGACATTGAGGTGTGACAAGTTATATAGTCATTTTAATTACTAACAGTGCTCAACAATATATCTCAAGGGTATCACGCCCAAGGGCAACCCAAGGGCGTAGTCTAGTGATCAAAGAGGTGGAAGGAAAACCATGAGAATTAGGATTCAAATTCTAGTAGAGGCAAAATCCATTAGGAGATGTCATTCTATCTGCCTAAGTTTCTTTGGGCAAAGTTACTATGTACCTGTGCTAGTAAGAGGAAGCAGATACCCGGTGGAATAATCGAGGTGCGTGCAAGTGGACCTAGAGTCCAAGATACCACCACTAAATAGATACACACACAAGTATGCATATACTCCCTCCAGATCAAAAAGAGTGTCCATTTAGCCTTTATTTTTTAGTCAAAAAGAGCGTCCACTTACCAAATCAAGAAAGAATAAACCTTACTTTTCCAAATTTGCCCCTATTAATTGTTAGGTGACCAAATCTCAATACCTATTTAATTAGGGCCATTTTAGTCAAATAACCTATTTTTGCCTAGAAGTTAGTATCTTCTTAAGGGGTGTGCAAATGGCTAAGTGGACACTCTTTTTGATCCGGAGGGAGTATTATATATACGCTTACATATATCCAATATGAATAGTTTGCCACTAAAAAGAAATGCTAAACATTTTTTACGCATCCACAAAGTTGAGAAAATAGGAATCTTTTAAATGTTGTTAAATACAAGTATATTATGACATTTGTACCTTATCAAAAGACATGTGCATAATTAGTAACTTCCTACGCATTATGAAGGATTCTAAACGAAGTATCATTATCTGTAACACATTTGCAATTTTTTATCAAGTTCATGCTAACACACCCTTGTTGGTTGTCTTTTCAAGATATCACATTAGTGGTACACATTTGCAATTAGAATTGACATTTTTATGTAGCATTTAGAGAATCAGATTAACCACCTCTGGCCTTTGCAATAGCAGAGACTTCTTAAGTAATTGTAAGTGGACCCTAACCCTGAAAATCATGGTTCCTTTTTTCTTTTTCTCTATAGTGCGGCATAGAATGTATATATTGAAAGACAGGTGTACCTGAGTGTCGGGATCTTTCAATTTCGATAGTGTCTCTCTAACCACTTGATGACATAAGTCACAGTTATTCTGGGAGAACTGTTGAGAGATGGAAACCACTTTCTGACAAAGGTCAACCTTTTGGCAAAGGTCATCAGGTTTGACAGTGGAGATCTCTAAGAAGAAGAGAGGAACATAGTGATCCACCAGGTCAGTGCACTACAAGCAAAAAAATTTAAGAGAAAGTCACTTGCAAATTAATAGCAAGAAATAGAAAATAGCATATCAATGTTGTTGCATGTAGATCCTAAAGATATCAAGCTATTGCTAAACCCTTGCTCGAGGGACACTTAAACATCAAAACTAAATGCAATTCAGGCTGAGCACTTCGCCTCATCTTATAAGGCGCTTTCGTGCAGGTGCCAAAGCGTCAGGCATCACCTAATTGCTAATGGACTCCGACACTAAACAACAAATATAGACAGCAAAGTTATACATTTATCGCCATGTGTGTGTAATTAGGAATTATTAACAATTTAATAGCACTTGCTCTAAGCTATTTGTGCATAAATCCCTGCGGAAACTGGGAAATGTTTTATGCTTTTCCCCTTTAATATTGCAAGCTATTTACCAATCTTTTCATACACAGTCGCATAAAGCCCCACTGAAAACAATCTAGCTAAGGCTCTCTAGATAAGATCAAAAGACAAACTCCACTAATTTTATCAATTTGCTTCACATGATAATAGGGCTAATCTGAGTCATTCTGGATTTCAGAAGAAGCCAAACTGTATCCAAAGAAATGGGGAAACCTTAAGGAATGCTCAATTAAAATCTGCATGATGAACTATACTCGTAATAAAAACGAAAAGGAACTTGGTAAGAAGGTTTGGTCTGTGCTGTCTGGGAATTGCGTTTAATCCATAATCTGAGTGGTCTCCAGTTTCTTTCTTTATTGCGAATAAGATAATTGATATTACCAAAAATTGGGTCTTTTATTTAAAACTGGTAGCTGTAAAACATTTAAGGATGTCTCAAAGTAGAATAACACTATCGGATGAAATGGGATAAACACATTAAAAGAAGACTTCTGCTATCTTCATGACCGTGCATAGAGCATTACATCCGAAAATATAGTGCCTAAATGGAATGTGTTTTCTAATTGGCAGTGAATTAATCATTTAGACAAAATAATTTAATGGTCAATAGATGGACATTTAAGTCAAATCATGTGTACCTCGTGCTTGTATATCGGTATCTTTGAACAGGTCTGGAGAAGTAGGCCAAGTATATTTGCCTTGGTCTTGTTATTAGCAAGGTAACCAAGTGCAGTAGCAGTATATTCTTCACACATTGTGCATAATCCTTTACTAACACTGGCATCTTTCAGAGGCTGAAGTTGTCTCTGTTCCTGTAGGTTACTTATCCACAGTCCTATTGCAAGAAAACCAAGATTAATGTTTGTCTTATTATAGTTTTGATTCAAGTGCTCCGAGATCAATCCAGTAAATATAAATGACTTCACATAATAAATATAACAAGATGATAGCATCTGCTACAGGAGAATACATAGGCTAGTAAGCATACAACAACATACCCAGTGAAACCCCACAACGTGGAGTATAGGAAGGGTAGAGTGTACGCAGACCTTACCTCTACCTTGGCAGGTAGAGCGGCTGTTTCCGGGAGATCCTCGGCTCAAGACAGAGCATAAGCACACGCAAAACAAATGCAAAAGCACAGCCAGATCAAAGAAAGAGAAACGGAAAAGTAAGCAGTAACTAGGCTAGTAAGCATGAATATAAGAAATCTACCAGAAAGAGTAATTGGCTGGAGAAATCACCTAAATGCCCATCTAACGAAATCTTAATAATGGAGGATAAATAGACAGTAAATCCATGTAAGTAGCTACTTGAAGAACTTGCAACCGAGCATCCTATTAAAGATTCAACAAGATAACTTTTCACTAAAGTTTCTCAAATTATCAAGGACCCTTTATTTTAAAGTGGACATACCTTGTGCCCAATTTTTTTTGGAATAAACTGCTATTACGACCGGGACTACCAAGCAAATAAAATGGAACACTTGCCTTCCAATTTTGTATTTCCAGTCTGTTCTTCTATTTAATAAAACAGGTCATATCTGACTTTATGTACACACAAAAAAAAACGGAAACTTGACAAGTCATATGAGGTATCACGTTTTTCCAGTGAATTTTCGCTAACCATCCTAAATAAAAGGACAAATAAACCAAATTGAGTTGAGAACAGAGAAGAACCTCGTGGTAAATATATTGATGGTACTTCCTCATGAGACTGGTCGGTTGGTAATAGGTGCGGAAGAAAGGAGAAGAAAGATTTTCAGTTTAGAGCAAAGTTGATGTTGCAGCTTAAATTTAGAGGTTTGGGGAAGAAAAACTGGAAGAGAAAGGTCGTTGCCATAAGAGTTTTTAAGAACGGAAAATTTAGTAAATGAATAAACTGCAAGCAAATTCAAAGCTTAGCTTAGGAAATGCTTTCACTAACAAAAAATCACACACGTCGAAAAGACATCAATCCCGGAAGATCAAAGAGGTTCTCGTTGATTATAGATAGGGCACTGACCATAGAAGGACATCAATGCTGTTCATAGAATTTGTAAATTTTATGGCTGCACAATTACTATTTAGCATGTGCCAAAAAAAATTAACACCCTCTATCCCAATTTACGTGGCACCATTTGACTAGGCACGAAGTTTAAAAAAGAAAGGAAGACTTTTGATATTTGTGTGGTTGTAAATCATCTCATTAAGGGTAAAAGGAAAATTTTAAAGCTAAATTGTTTCTAAATATAGAAAGGTGACATTCTTTTTGGGACAGGATAAAAAGGAAAGTGTGCCACATAAACTGGGACAGAGGGAATACTATTTAGCACGGTCATCCTTTTCCTATGTGTGTGATATAAAGATATCCCGTTACTTCACAATCCATATTACAAAAATCAAACACAATACTAAAGCCACTGGCCATTGGTAACACAAGAATAAGAGGAGTACCTGAAACGTCCTCAGTTTTTTCTTTAATAATGAGGTTAGGAGCTGCTAATTCTCTAGCTGTAGAACCCACAGCACCGAGTATGACAAGAAACAGGCAGACCTTGACATCCATGCTACCAAGTGAAACAATCAGTCTAGATTCAAGAAAAAGCAGAATAAAGACAAAAATATAAATCAACATGCTAATAGCACTTGAAGATGACAGTTGCAAGAACAGGAAGCTGTTCATTTTCTTTTTTGTTTCATTAATTATGTGTTTTGAACCCACATAAATATATGTGTCAAGTACATTCTCTGGAATCCCATATAACCATACAGAAAAAAATTGGGATTTGTCCCACAGAAAAAATGAAGTTTAAGTGAGGTTAGATGGAAATGTGATGTCTAAGCCCTGATGCAAACAATTCTCATATGTAATTCAGTCTTTAATAAAAATAGCATGAGACCAAGATGTACCACATAAAATGATAGAAATAACATAGGGTGTTGAAATAGAAATGTTATTGGGAGTGCTATGCGATAAAAAACCCTACCAAGATGGAAGACAAATTCTACCAAAAAAGTTGTATTACCAGCAATGTTGTATGGGAGTGCATGTTGCTCTCTAAGTCCCAGCATATCACAACATGAGTGTCTTAAAAATGCAAATGTTTAGATGAATGTGCGGATATACAAGATTATATAAGATCACAATGATCACATCCGACATAAGGTGAACGTAACATCCTTCGAGGATGGAATAATAAAAATTCTTCTGAGATGATTTGACTCTGTAAACTCAAATGCACAATTCGGTATTATGATGATTGAAGGTGTTAAAAAGGAACGAGACAGCCCTAAACTCACATTGCCTCAAAAGTTCTACAATCCCAAGGAATATTAGCAAACTGAACTAAGAACAAAACAGGAAAAGAAAACAAAGAATCTTTATAAGCAATACCAATTTATTGGATCACCATTTAGTTGTTGGACAGTTACAACAGGTCTAGTAGAAATAGAGAATTAGAGAAACCCTAACTTAATATTTCGAGAAGAAGGTAGAATCCTTGATTTGTTTTAAAAGGCAAATGGAGTATTTTTTTGATAAGGAAGGCAAATGATGGAGTATTAGAAATAAAATAGTCCTAAACAGAACGGAATGGATATAGATGACTCATATAGTTGACCTAAACTAGTTTGGTTGACGCATAGTTATTTTTATTTTATTTGGTATTTTGCTTACAAATTCATTTTGTCAACAAGGTTCCTTTACTGGACATTATTTGGTTATACAGCAAGAAAATGAATTGTCAATGAAGTAGCCATACTTTCGAAAGAGGATTTGACAGAAATATGCAAAATTGGCTCACCTGAAAAGATTATTTTGTGTACAACTTTTTGCTTACATTTCATTAAAGATGAAATCTCTGGTCGCTCAACAAGTTCAATAATAAATAAATCATCAACAAGATCTACCAAGGATTTGCAGCATCGAAAACTGAGTTTCTAATACACTTCAGGCACATGCTTGTTAGAACCAGATAGTACTTTTAACTTCAATCGTCACACACGCACATATTAAATACATATATGGCTGACCAAATTGTACCATTTCTTCTGGCATGCAAATATATCTATGCATTGCAAGCAATCTGCTAAAGCATTGGAAGTTGACGGTTTTACCATGGACAAATTTCTTCAAAAAACTGGGTCTTGAATCCTTTTAATTCAATAGAACTAATCCGACCTCACAGTCATTCATTATGAATTATTCAATCAAATGAAACAACAATAGGAATGGAAAAAAAGAGTGAAAAATATATAACACAAGATTCATTATTTCTTTTGCAATAATTACAGCAAATTTTTAATTAAATCTATTTGCTTCACTACCAATATAATGACTTTGAACTTCAATCAAATAAAATGAGCAAAAGTAATCAGTTCTAATTTGGTTTGCGCTAACTTTGTTTCAGGCTCATCAAATAAGCAAATACCACTTAACTGAGTCCAACAGTTATATATGCAGGTTGCCAAGGTGACTAAGACTAGACATATTGCTTGTACACTTCATAGCACTAAAATTATTAACACCAGCCTTTCTGAAAGTATTTGTTTATTTTTACTAATTAATCAGTCTCACAACTAATGTCAACATTATTCCTCTAACAAAAGCCAAAATACTACACAGATTAAATGATGGTCAAAGTCAAATCCATCCTCTTACTTTAATACCAGAAGTTGATCCCTACGTTAAGGGGTCGTTTGGTAGGATGTATTAGAGAAAATAATACATGTAAGATTTCATATTATTAGTCCTTTGTTTGGTAGTGATTTTCAACCTATGTATAACTAATACCTATTAGATATACTATTCAGTACTATTCTTATACATAGCAAACCTATATATAACTCTCCTATTTTAATACACCATATTCAGTGCTACTCATATTCTAATACACCATATTCATTTAATTAAAAAAAGAACATTCAATACAAAATAATGGTAGCATAACTAATCTCAACATCACTAATACACCCTATACAGTACTACTCTTATACACCTTACCAACAACAACATACCCAGTGTAATCCCACAAGTGGGGTCTGGGGAGGGCAAGATGAACGCAAACCTTATCTCTATCTTTGTGGGTAGAGAGGTTGTTTCCGATAGACCCTACCAAACATGCAAAATCAGCTCTCCTGAAAAGATTATTTTGTGTATAACTTTTTGCTTATATTTCATTAAAGATGAAATATTTGGCCGTTCATCAATAAATAAATCATCAACAGGGTCTACCAAGGATTTGCAGCATCAAAAACTGAGTTTCTAATGTTATTTGCTGCAACGTACTGCTATACATTTCAGGCACATGCTTGTTAGAATCAGATAGTACTTTTAACTTCAGTCGTCACACACACACATTATATACATATATGGCTGACCAAATTGTACCATTTCTTCTGGCATTCCAATATATCTATGCATTGCAAGCAATCTGCTAAAGCATTGGAAGTTGACGCTTTTACCATGGACAAATTTCTTCAATAAAAACTGGGTCGTGAATCCTTTTAATTCAATAGAACTAATCTGACTTCACAGTCATTCATTATGAATTAGTCAATCAAATGAAACAACAATAGGAATGCAAAAAAATATATATTGAAATACGTAACACAAGATTCATTATTTCCTTTGCACTAGTTACACTAAATTTTTAACTAAATTCTATTTGCTTTGCTACCAGTGTCATTACTTTGAACTTCAATCAAATAAAATGATCAAAATAATCAGTTCTAATTTTGGCTCACGCTGTCTTTGTCTCAGGCTCATCAAATAAAGCAATAAATTACGCCCTCTGTCCCAATGTATATGACACACTTTCCTTTTTAGTCAGTCCCAAAAAGAATGACACATTTCCTTATTTGGCAACAATTTACCTTTAAACTTTACTTTTTACGCTTAACGATATGATCTATAACCACATAAACATCTTTGGCTTGTTTTAGACCACAAGATTCAAAAATCTTTCTTTATTTCTTAAACTCTGTGCCCAGTCAAACTATATCATATAAATTGGGACGGAGGAGTAACACTTAATTCAGTCCAACAGTTACATATGCAGGTTGTCGAGGTGACTAAGACTAGACATATTGCTTCTACATTTCATAGTACTAAAATTATCAACACCAGACTTTCTGAAAGTATTTGTTTATTTTTTATTATTTTTCAGTCTCACAACTAATGTCAACATTATTCATCTGACAAAAGCCAAAATACTACGCGGATTAAATGATGGTCAAAGTCAAATCCATCCTCTTACTTTAATGCCAGAAGTTGATCCCTACGCTAAGGGGTCGTTTAGTAGGATGTTTTAATGCACTTTTTAAATACAACAAACCAAACAGTCAATACAAAATAATGGTAGCATAACGTTTATCCTGTGCGCAACCAAAAGGGTAGCGGCTGCGGGTTCTCATGTCATCAAAAAAATTAATGGTAGCATAACTAATCTCAGCATTACCAATACACCATACAGTATTATTCTTATACACCCTACCAACAACAACAACATACCCAATGTAATCGCACAAAGTGGGTCTTGAGAGGGTAGGATGTACGCAGAACTTATCTCTACATTTGTGGGGTAGAGAGGTTGTTTTTTTTATCAAGCACATGTTTATAAAAAGTGATGGAAACTCCGTTAAGGCCCAAAGGCTACCATTGCTCTGGCAAGGCAATGTGGGGTAGAGAGTTTGTTTACTATAGACCCTCCCAACAATCCAACTTTCGCTTGAATATTTAACAGTCATATCAATCAATTACGCCTCAATCCCAAAGTAATAACAAAGCAAATTTCTAACTTTGCTCAAGTATTTGACGGTCATGTACAAAATAAATGATAAGAACTACAAACCCACATACTTTTAATCTAAGCAAAAATAACTAAATTAAACTAGTACGATTCTCAACTCCAGTTAGCTTTAGATTCGTCCAGTAAAAAGTCAAATTACTTGATTGAATCAAACAAAACCTAACATATTATTAAATTTAAACGAAATACAGACGATTTAAAAAAAAGGAATTTAAAAAATATATTTCGCAATCACTATTTGTTAAGATCAGAATCAGTTGTGTTTATACATATAGGAATATAAATAAATAGACAGAGATCATCAAAGAAATAAAATTAAATTTAAAAATCACTCTCTGGGAAATGAAGAATGTTTTACCTGGGAAAAAGGGGGACAAATAGAGAAGTACCAGGCTTTTGTCCTTCGGAGGCAAGTTCTTTTTGGCTTTATTGGGGATTTCTATTGGGAGTTAATCTCCTGTTGCTGCTACATTTGGGATCACGATCCAACCGCATTCTTTTTTTTCTTTTTCTTTTTTTGTTCGGTGAAAAATAGTTTTCAATTTTACCATGTTTATATAGTTAAATTTTTAAAAAAATAAGTAGAAAAACAAGTTTCTATATGTCATTCAACCAACTACCTATCACCATCCAACTCACCCGACCATCCTATGCACCCCAACACCCCAAAAAAAATAATTTCTTTAAAAAATAATTTGGTTTCTCTACACCACTTTCCCAGCCCCACTGTGAATCCCCCTACTCCGATCACCCCCCACCCCACCACCCAACACACAAAAAAAAAATTAAAAAGTTTAATTTTATTTTTGATTTTCTACACCATCCCACCCAGTGCCTCCCCACCCCACCCCAAAAAACATTTAAATTGTTTTTTGGTTTTCTACGCCCTCCCCCTCCCCCCCAACCCTCCCCTCCAAAAAAATATTTTTTTAAAAATAATTTTAATTTTGGTTGGGTGGGCAGGGTTGGATGGTGGGGTAGGGTGGGTGAAGAAAATAAGTGTGTTTGAATGTGGTGGGGTGAGATTTGTGGGGTGGGGTGTGGGTGATGAGCGAGGTTGTCGGTGGAGGATGTGTGGTGGGTGGTGGGGGTGTGGGGTGGTGGGTTGGATGGGGCTTGGCTGTGCATTTTCCTAAAAATATATTCTACTAATCAACCACATGAGAAAATAAGTAAGAAATTTACTTATTTTTCACTAATCAAACAAACATGAGAAAATAATTAGAAATTCAATTGTTTCCAAGAAGTCATTTTTCAAAAAAATATTTTCTGTCAAAAACATTTTCTCACTACCGAGCACACCCTTAATCTTTTTTATTATATTGAGCTAATGAGGGAAAGAGAAAGATCAATTGTGACATTTTGGCTACTAGACTTTTTTTTATTAGAAAGGATATCTGCATTGAAATAAATAAAGTTAACTAAAAAAGATTACGCCAAAGTATCAGTATTACAAATTGTTTTAGAATGGATAATTCCTTCAATGTTTGTTCAAAAAACAACATTTGCATACATGGGAAAAACTATCAATAGTTGTGTGCCATCACAAAAAAAAAAATGATAGGACATCAACTACTTGATTTTGCTCCCGATACACGTCTCACCTAAATTGGCTATTAGACTGATAGCTGGGACAATGGAACTTATGGTATATATATATATAATAGTACGAATATGCGATCCTAGAAAATTACTAATATAATTTTTTGTTATTTACCGATTGATCTGTTGTTGCAATTACTAAGGGATTCATATCCGTTTGAGTAAATATTACTCCAACAAATCTTTTAGCAAGAGACTCAGATCCGTTGGTAACCCCGATTTGCCAATAAATTTGATCAATTTACCATTCGATTTTTTTTATTGGTAATTCAAGTTTTTTGTAGTGTACACCCTATTCTCTAGATAGTGAAATGCTACAAGTTTGACACAAGAAATCTATAATAATCATCAATACCAAACGTTGCAGCATGCTTGACTAAATTATATTTTGCAATTGAGCTATGACAAACAAAATACATGTAAATTTCTATTAATATTTTCCAAAAATTATTCTCCTTTCGTCATGTTTTAAAAAGTAGATATATAGAATGTGCGTTGTACCTACCATAGGGCAGAACATAAGCCCCACAACATTATTACTCAACAACCACGAGTTTCATGACTAATTTCCTTTAGCGCCACTGACCCACACTCGTCTTCCAATTGAACTAAAAAAGAAAAAAGATCCGACCTTCAAGTATTTATTAGTACTACTATACTATATATCTTGAGTACAAGAGTGAAAAACACTCTTTTCTTTTTGGTCCAAAAGGAAATATACTAACTTAATATGCATTAATACAAAATGAAATACAAACCCAAGACATAATAATCCGTAATCTTTCTGATTAAAGTAGTTCCTAGTTTGTCTGCCGGAAAAGCTTTCGGAGCAAGCAAACAAAGCAGCAGCATAACCTTATCTACACAGTCAAATATGACAATCAAATCATAGTTACGTTATAAACTATTTCACATAAATTGAGACATAAAAGTACATAACAAAATCCTGCTACGAGCACCTTGCAAACCCAAAATATTACAATCTGTAGTCTTCCTGGCAAAAATCAGGAAAAAATAAGTAGTATTATACATATTAGTTCGTAATTTTATCTGCCTAAAAAGCTTCGGCTCACACAAAATATACACCAGAAACTGCCAATGCTCGTGATTATAATCTCAATCTTCACCCGATCGATCCTCGTTTATCTCCTCAAGAATCACAACAAGAGCAACAACGAACGCATAATCCACGTTCGGATACACAGTTACACCAAAATTGTCTTTCCCTAGCAGTATACTTTGAGCAGTGTGTTTCCTATGCATTTGGGCAATTATGGTATTAGTATTTCCAGCATAAATTGCACATGATCTTTCAAACCAACTGCCTTCAATTCTGAAGTCACAAACATCTTCTTTTGTGTTGTGTGCCAAGAATACATCCAACTTGGTCTTGAACTGAAGAAGTGAAGATTTCTTTACATTAAAAAGGAAATCTTTTGAGTCTGTGCTCTCTCCTCTATATACTTGCCATCTCCTATGGGCACTCAACATCTGAAAAGCAAAATAGGATGAAAATATAATAAATGTCATGCTGAATTCCATAGCATAGTTACAGATTTCTTGCAATTTATAAAACAAATCAATACAGGATCCTGTACAATTGAATGTGCCTCTATGCTAAGCTTTCAAAGTTTTTTTCGACACTATAAAACAGAGGAACTAGAGGACTTTGATGGCACAGGAATGAGCCTGTATAAAACTTTAACACACTTTTATATGGTATTACGAGTTTTTTGGTTTGGTGACAAGTTATACAGAGATTAGTTATGGACGGATTATATAATGCTGAAATTATTTTTTATGGAATATTTAGTTTGATATATTACATATTACTTAGTATACAATATTTTTCTTTACTCTTTGAACCAACACAATTTTATCTACAAATGTATGTAATAAAAAGTATAAAGCTTAAATATTTCTAATAAGAAAGTATGACATTATTTTCAAAATAAAGTATGATACATAACTTGAAATAGAGAGAGATGTAGGGAGTAAGTATACCCATCTTTCAACAAAACGAATTCCAATATTTTCTCTCTATTTTAAAATCATGAATATTAATGTTGGTTGACCAAAATAGCCTTCAAATATTGAACGACTTTTATACCCTTCAAACTAAGTTATTATTTGAATTGATAATTCCTTCTAGGATGAAATTGTAATATTAAGAACTTAGACTTCAATTAAAATTTCACCTGAACTGTAATTAAGAGTTCTTGTCCTTAACGGAAACTTTTTGTTAAATGAGTCTCAATTTAAATAGGATAGATTCTAGCTACTTTTGATTAAAAAAAATTTCGCAACGTGTGTATGTAGAAGAAGCAAAACAGAGAATCTGAGTTAGCATTCATCTGTTATTCGATCTGTGTATCATGCCATTCAGTTGGGTTTTTGCAATAATATATTCTAAGAGAACAAAAATAGAGTTCTTTTTATTTGATTGATTTAATACAAATCTTTTTTGCGGTAGCTATATAGCTTGATGCTCTACAAATACTGTAGATGATTGGTTGGTGGATTGAATTATCTGCCATTGTGGTTATTTGATTTGCAAATTGTTGGAAATTTACCTTTGGTGGGAAGGTGCGTCCACCCATATTTAATGAATTAAACACTAGTGTTCCGCATGTTGGATGTTTTGTCTCTTTACACGTGCATAATCTACTAAGTGAGTAGATGGCCGTAGAGCCAAGAATCGTCAAATTTCGTTGAAAAATGAAAGAGATATTGGTCCACGAAGTAAGGTGTTTGAGGCATGAAAATATGGTGTGGGACAAATCTACCACATCGGTGAGAAAAGGAAGAATTGCTCTCTTTATAAGTCTCATAATTAGCTAAGGGTTTGGGACCCCAAGGGTTAACCCATGTGTTTAAAGGAGGGAGAACCTAGATGTGCTTGGGTTCAAGGTTAAGCCCACACGCGCGCCGCCACCACCCGTCCCGTCCGGTCATGGGACTTTCTGATATTATCTCTTTGGACACCCAAATTACTTAATATTTACAGTTTGGTCCCTAGAGTTTCTGAAAAGTTGAATTTGGGAACGACGGAAGGCAGAAAGTTTCTGCCTACCATTGGAGTTGATTTTTGGGGCGTTAGTGTGTGGCTGATTAACTCCTCCATAAACAGCCTCACTAATGGCCATGTTTTGGCAGTTGAGGAGTCCCTTCCTCATGCTATTTATTTATGTCTTTTGGCTCAATTGTAAAACACGAAAAATACACAAAAAGACAGCAAAAACGAGACTACAATATAATACATAGACAAACAGAAGAGAACAACTGAAATTCTGTCCGCAAAAGTGAACAGAAAACTCAATATTCTTCCTTCATTTTCCGTTCTTCAGCAAGTCGTTTCGTATTTGTTTTCTTCGTCAAAATCAACCAATTTGTTTTGTAGTGTTGATATTAGGTGTTGTTTTATCTTGGGAGACTATTGACGTAAAAGAATATATACTGGGCAATCTTGTCTTAAAGACAGAGTGACATCACTCGACTCAGCACACAGTTGTAACCATCCATATTTAGTGTTTCTTGATTTCAGGTTATCAAGATTCAAGACTCAACAACTTTGCGGCAGTTCTGAATATCGGCTATTTGTTTATCCTTTCGATTCGAACACTTGTAATATTTATTTACTTCCCGTACTGCTTTAAATATCCCACACAAATTACATCAATCGATTTTTTTATTACAATTATCAAGTATCTTTAATTTGTTATGTCTTTGCAATTTAATATTTTATTTGAAAACTATATCTTGTATCCAATGTAATTGTTTTCTCAAGCGTAAGTCCACAAACTGCCGATAGGAATAGCTTGACATAAAGAGTGAACTCGTGGTCATGTAAGGACATGCATTCAAGTCTAACGTCTAAAATATATCACTTAAAAGCTAAAATTATTTTTCTTCAATAAAATAATTTCATGTGAAATATTTAAGACTTTGAATAATAATTACTCTCTCCGTCCCAATTTGTGTCATTTTTCATTTTTCGAGAATTAATGTAACTAATATTTAAAATTAAATTGGATTATATCAACTCAATATTTAAAATTAAAATTTAGATAATATTAAAAACAATACGAAAAACATTATAAGTTACAGTTCTTCTCATGTCAATATGAAGAAAAATATATCTTAAAAGATTGATCAATATTTACCTAGTTTGAATTTTTAAAACGAAAAATATCACACAAATCGAGACAAAAAAGTAAGTCGACTAATAATATAATTTTGTAATGGAGGTGTGTAATAGTTTCAATGTCATAACCAACTCCACTGAAATTATGTCATCTATATATAAAGAATTCAACTTAGACCGTAAACTAAGGCTTACGCTGATATAATATGTATCAAGCTCAGCAACTTAATTTATTTGGTCGAACTTTTAAAATCAGCTTTTTTGCATTATTTTCAACTGGGAATAACAACCATGGCAAGTGAGGAAGCTGTCAAAATTCAATGAAAAGCCGCAAACATATTTGCATAATTCACTCCGGAAAATAGTGGGAATCAATATGAATATGCTTAAATAAAATAGGAGGATGAGAAAAAGTAAGAATAGCTACCGTAAAATTGATTAATTATATTTTGTCACTTGATAAATATAAAATTTTATGTTAAAAAAATAAAATAACTGAAACTGTTCTTCAAATAAACATTTCATTATGACAACTACCATGAAATTCGAAAAAGTTACGACAGTGGGAGGACTTGATTTTTTTAAAAACAAATATTATATCTTACTTCTGTAATTATATATTTTTAAAACTAAAATATATTTGTATCATTTAATATTGTTTAGTAACAATATAAACATATTTGTAAATGACAATAAATACATATATGGTCACTCAATCTCCAATATTGAGTTCTTTTAACATTTATATTCATGCTTTAATATAGGTGTTCTGCACATTATGTTATTCATGTGGGAAAAAAGGAAGAAAATGCACATATTAAGAACAACATTTTCAAAGAAATATTAAGTGGATATAATCTTATATCTTGGTAACACTTTTCTACCTTATTAAATAAATGTAATTTAATTATAAATAATATGATCTAATATTTTTGCGATGATTGAGATTGATACGGAATAACATAACGTGCAGAACACCTATATTAAAGCATGAATATAAATGTTGATTGACCAAAATATCGTTCAAATAGTGAACAACTAATTACCCTTAATATGCTTTAATCCTATTTCTTTTTTGAAATACTTCTTAAACCTAAAAGAACTAAATTAATTCCTTCTTAAGCCAAGTCACCTTATAAGTCCAATACTTTTTGGAATTATAAGGAGGCGTGGAAAACCAATTTTGACGTTCGACTTACAATTTCTTAATATTTCGCAGTAACCACTCTGCTTCTTAGAGCTAGCATAATTCTTGCTTATTTGGACTTGCAATGACATCGCAACTCTTCCATAGTAGTTCTTTTGGTTGTGAAGAAGTATTTAAAATTTTGTTAATAATTACGTACATTATTCAAGTCAATAGAAAAACACTGGTTCACACAATTACCTTATTTTTTATGTTAGATTTTAGATCATGGATAGTCTGGATCACATAGGTTTAGGGACATGAGGAACCACTTCTCAAAAATAATATTTTAATGAAAAGTATTAAGTGGACACCATCAAACAATATTTTTATACCTTATAAAATAAATAATATATAATTTTAAATAATATCACTTTAGCATTTGATAGATTGACGGAGGATAACGTGCGAGGCACGTCATATATATATATATATATATATATATGTGGGGGGGTATAGCAGTGTCGGTGAAAAAAAGATCAACTATAATTACAAAACCGAACACGAATTTAAGGAATATGTAATGTAAGTAAGTTATATGCATTGGCAATCTAATTAAAGATTTTAGTTTAACACATTCTAACAAGTTAATTATTACTGTAACTTTTTAAATTATCTCTTGTCATATAGATTTATCTATAATCTATCTATCCATATCTATATTTATATCTATATATAATATAAAACTAGGAATAGACAATCTTGTGGCACCTCTTTATGGCCAAGGATTCTATTTATCTTTTTCCTCCTTTTTTCGGACTTTTTATATTATTTTTAATTATTTTATTTCAATTTAAAAAGTCATCTCCATAACTTCTACTCTTAATTACTATTAGTAATTAATTTCATAATTCCTAATTTAATGTACAAGTTATGACACCTAACTAAAATTACACCAACATGGTAATCTCATTCCAATAAATAGAGAGTATTGTAACATAGATGAGGAGATCAAAAGCACAAAATTAATATTGTAGAACTAAGGAGGAGATCAAAATCACAAAAATTTGATGGAGAAGGAACTATTCACATGTCAGGTACTCAAATATTTATTTTATCAAGTGAGTGAGTGTCTTGGTACTTTTATTATTTGAATTTCTTTTAGAATATTTATTTTTTTCACCCTTTAAATTATTATGTTATAGAACTTCTATTGTTGATCTTTTTTGTCAGTTTGTTCATTGTAGAATGGATGAGGAGATTAAAAGCACAATATATATAAGAGCTGGGAATGAGCAAGATGATGTGTCACCTCTCTCAGACCATCATTGTTATTTATCTTTTTGTCAATTTTTTGACCTTTTCTCTTATATTTCTCTCAAAATATTTGGTGAAAATTAAATTCATTCTATCAATAAGTTTATAAATATCCACATTCATTGCTCAATTAAAAGAGAAAAATATTTGAGAGTATTAACTCTTCAACCAATGATTCTTTTTCCAATAATTTCTTTGAGAAAACTAAAAATGATGAAATTTGAGGAGACTAAAATCTATTCCTATTCTCTAATTAAACATGATCATTAATGCATATAAATGCATATCATTATTATATAATATATGGCTTATAGGTTGTTCGCAGTTTTGTGCCTATGTTTGTTCTCTCTGATTTAATTTTCCGTTTTTATGTTTCAGGTCTTATGTGTTGCAGACTTGCAGTTCCTTTGCTGCAATAGTGCCTTTAGGTGAATAATTTCTTCCACATTATTCTGATTCGCAAGTGTGTGTATGTGCATGATTCATTTGACTTTTATTTTTCATTGTGGTATCCTTTAACAGTTTAATGTTATATATTATTTTTCGTCCGCAATAAAGAATAGGAGTAGTATCTAGGTAATATACAGCTATATGAGGCAGACAAGAAAATTAAAAAGAAATTGTCTTTTCATGCGAAAATGGACTACTATGTGATAATTATATTTGAATTTTAATGATTTTTGGTGTGAAGCAAGAAAAATCCTGATCCTTTCATGAATGTTTTTGGTCTTTATTCCAAATATCCCCTTGAAATCAATTGAGCTGTCCAAGCGGACTAGATGAATGCCTTTCTAACACCCCTGATTTTCATTTTTAAAGTATATGTATCTTAGACAATTGAACAAAAGAGAAGTTAATAGTTGATATGGGTATTCAATTACTAATTATAACTTCAAATTATTTTCTCAAGATATTGTGATATATTCACCAGTTTTCAAACTTTACATTTATGTATAGTTGTTGACCGATAATTGGAGAGTCATCAAAGGCTTCTTTTTGGATAAATTTCTAATGCTTGTGGTTATGATGATTGTCGATATATGATATTTCTGGGAGGGGGATAAAATTGTAATTGTTGCATTAATACGTTTCTTTAGATCATATAAATTCCTTTGTTTATAAGTTATAATAACACGATTCATTCAAAAAGAATTTTCAATGAATCTATTTCTTTACCTAACTTTATTATGCCTTAGAATTTCTTTAGTTATACTGACGTAAATTATGTGTAAGTTAGAAAGTGAGAAATAAAAGGAAATTTGATGTTTTAAAAAAGGGAAAAGGGTAAAAAAAAATATCTTCTACTTCAGGAAAAGGGCTAAAAATATTTCAATTACGAATTTGGATAAAAAATATCCATCTACTTTGAGAAAGGGCTAAAAATACTTCTCAGCTAAAAATACCTCTCTTAACAGAAATTTTCAAATCACCCGAAATAACATGATTTCATTTTTTAAACCCGCTCTAAAATATGGAAGAATGTTTTTTTAATCTATTTTTTTAAAATTAAATCTGGAAAAGTATTTTTATTCAAAAATCTGGAAACTTTTTTTTGTACACATTTTTAAAATAAAAAAAATAGTTTTTCTTGATTTAAGAAAATTTTCCAGATTTTTGAATGAAAATATTTTTTTAGATATAATTTTTTAAAAAGTTTTAAAAAAAGTTTTTTTTCATATTTTGAAGCCGGTTTAAAAAATAAAATCGAGTTATTTTGAGTGATTCGGAAAATTCTATTAAGAGATATGTATTTTTATCCCTTTTCTAAAGTAGAAGAATATTTTTTAATCAAATTCATAACAGAGAAATTTTTAGTATAAGTAGAGTGATATAGGGAAGCAAGGTAGGAACAACATTAAAACCGGAAGAAAAAATGGAAAAGGGTATTAGTTTCACTGCATAATGGGTCAATCACATGTAGAAAACAAAAATCTTGAAATGATAAAAAAATAGAGAGAAATATAAAATTATGTGACAATAATTAATGGATTAGCCTTGAGAAATAATATATCTAGATTTGAAGATCAAAATAATTTCAATTTAGATATTAATAAGAAAATTACTTAGGCTTTTTAATTACTGCGCGAAGCACGATCTAATTCACTAATTTTTTTTACAGCATCATTAAACTTAACAAGATTTAGTACTAGTAGTAAAGAAGAAGGATATATGACCTTTTGTTGGAAAGTAACGAGTGGGTTGCCAGCAGCATCAAGCAAAACACGGCGATCACGAAGGCTAAAGAGCTTCCCTTTAACTCTAAAGACTATGTTGCCGTTGACATCAGTAACTCCGAAAGCACCTTCAGACAAAGTCATGAGTTTCCTCACGATGTTCAAATCAACTGGATACGGTGTACTGTTAAACAACGCAATATACATGTGATATACACTGAATATACATCAGTGTATATCACATATATATCACTAGGCAAAACAGCAAAGAAGGGCCTCAAAGGTGGGCCATCGGCAATGGGCACTGGAAGGCCATTGCACCGAGCAGAAGCCCATCACGGAGCAGGCCCTCTATCACGGAAAAGCAGTGTATATTAGGAGTATATATTTATGAAATATTGTAGTATAATGATTACCATAATTAGAGTTATACACCTACCATAATTGTAGAGTTAGAGTTATGGTAGAACAAGGTTTTAGGAATAGATTAGGAATAGGATTCTCCTATTTTAACTTGTATATATATCTATTCAATCAATGAAAATAATCAAGGGGATTATTTCTTTCATGGTATCAAGAGACTAGGTCTAAACAAAAGTTCCCTTCTCTCAAACTTTTGTATCCTTGGCCGAGAACCCCCTTCCCTCGGGTTTTTCTCTCCAAATATCTCGTCTTCCGCTCTCAAAAACCTCTCTTAAATTTAACCTCCTTCTTTGTTCTTTGAAATATGTCTAAGAACAATTTTCACCATGCCCTCACGGTTTCCAATATCAAGCTCAGTGTCCCTATTGTCCTTGAGATGGAAAACGTTCAATATGCAACGTGGGCGTAGTTGTTTAAAATTCACGCTATCTCTTATCAAGTTCTTCATCACATAATTCCTCCCGCTAGACCCCTTCCTGCGGAGGATCCTGAGGTGTGGATTACACTTAATGCTACCGTTCTTCGGTGGATATACGCCACTATTTCAGTGGACCTTCTACAAACGATTATGGAGCCCGACATTTACGGCTATGGTGCATGGAATAGATTGCGTGACATATTCCAAGACAACCAACATTCCCGTATCGTCACACTCGAGCAGAATTCTCTCGCTCGAATGGGCGTATTTCAACGTTTACGCATATTGCAAGAAACTAAAGGAATTGGCGGATCAACTCCGTAATGTTGGCGCACGGTGACAAATAATCGCCTAGTTCTGATTGGTTGCCGGGCTTTGGAGGCCTATAATGGTCTTTGGAACTCTCCTTCGCCAAAGCAATCCTCTTCCGACTTTCATCAAGCCCGTTCCATGCGGCGTTGGAAGAAGCGGTTTGGCTAAAAAGGCGACTACGGAGCAAGCCCGGTTGTCATGGTGGCATCCTCTCCTAGTCCTTCGGGTTTTGTTAATAATTCGGGCCAAAACCATAATAATGGTGGCGGCAAGAATAATCGCAAAAATAACAAAACCGCTGGGAAAACGAGGTGGTTCTCGTGGCGGTTCCGGTGAGCAACAAGCGGCGGGTCCCATTCGAGTCTGATGGGCCACCACCACCGTGGGCTCAGCGGTGGGGCCACCGCGCGGCACCTTCTGCCAGCCGCCGATGGTCGGCGATCCAGCGAGCCCAATACCCAGGGCGGCCCATCGGCGATGGCCCAAAGAATGCGAGTAAGCGATTCTGAGCGTGCCCGGCTCGGCAAGGAGTTCTTGGACCCCGACCTCCGCAAGCCCATCATGCAGCAGGCCCCACTCAGACCGATATCGAGGCCGCAATGCACACGTTGGGATTGACTCAACCGGACACAAATTGGTACATGGACACCGGGGCCACTACTCACATGACTTCCGATTCAGGTACTCTCTCACCTTATTACAATTTGAGCACCCCTCGGGGAATAATTATTGGTAATGGCAGTTCTATTCCAATTCTAGGGTATGGTCAGAAAACGTTGTCTCCTCCCAATCCACCACTCCTCTTGAAAAATACTTTACATGCTCCTAAATTGATTAAAAATTTAGTGTCTGTCCGAAAGTTCACAAATGACAATTCTGTTTCTGTTGAATTTGATCCTTTCGGTTTCTCTGTGAAGGATTTCAAGGCGGGAGTCATCTCATGAGGTGTGATAGTAGGGAGATCTGTATCCTATCATGCCCGGTTTGATCCATCGAGTCGGCCTTGCCATCGACTTTGCGACCATCTCTCCTTCCATGTGGCATGCTCGTTTGGGTCATCCGGGATCTTCTATTTTATCAGTTTTAGATAAAAATAGCTTTATTTCTTGTAAGGGTACGAGTCGTACTCCAATTTGTCAGTCTTGTTCATTAGGAAAAATTGTTAAATTGCCATTTGTAGACTCCAATTCTCATACTTCTATGCCATTTGACATTATTCATAGCGACTTATGGACATCTCCTGTTCTTAGTTCAATGGGTCATCGATATTATGTTCTCTTCTTAGATGATTATTCTAGATTTTTGTGGACGTTTCCAATTGCGAATAAATCACAAGTGTTTTCCGTCTTCATAAAATTTAGAGCATTCGTTCGTACTCAATTCGAAAGAGAAATAAAAAATATTCAATGTGATAATGGGAAGGAGTATGACAATAGGGAGTTTCGAGAATTTTGTGCTACTCATGGGATAAATTTCCGGTTTTCATGTCCTCATACATCTTCACAGAATGGAAAAGCCGAACGCAAAATTCGTTCCATAAATAACATTGTCCGAACTCTCCTAATCCATGCCTCCATACCTCCGTATTTTTGGCATCATGCTCTACAAATGGCCACTTACCTTCTTAACATAATTCCGTCTAAAGGTCTGACATATTCTTCCCCTCTCAAAATCTTATATAATAAGAACCCGTCTTATTCTCATCTTCGGATTTTTGGGTGCTTGTGTTATCCGTTATTCCCATCCACCACAATTAACAAACTTCAGGCTCGGTCTACTCCGTGTGTATTTTTGGGTTATCCGTCAAATCATCGGGGTTATAAGTGTTTTGATTTATCCTCCAAGAAAATCATTATAAATCGTCATGTCATTTTTGATGAAACCCAATTCCCTTTTACGAAAGTTCATACTCCCGAGCCTAAGTCGTATAATTTTTTGGATGACCAAATATCCCCGTATATTATTCGGAATTTTTCGAACAACTCACGTGCCCAAAATCCTCCAATGGCCCATCGCCTACCTGGTCCCACAAGATCGCCACCCATCGAGCAGTTCCAAAGAATCGGCTCGCCACCACCTCGAACCGCCCGTAATCCGAGTCCACTGTTTACCCTTTTGGGCCAAGAGCCCATCGCCGGCCGCCACCCGTCCCCGAGCCCGTAAAATTCCCAAAATTCCATCACTTCTTCCTCGAGTCATAGACCGGTCACTCGTAGTCACGGGTATTTTTACACCTAAAAGACATTTTAATTTACATTCGATGTCTCTAGATCCCCTTGCCCCGCAATCCCGTGGTCCGCATTAAATGACTCTAATTGGAAAATTGCTATGGTGATGAATATAATGCTCTTATTGATAATAAGACGTGGGAGTTGGTGCCCCGTCCATATGGTATTAATATTATCAGGTCTATGTGGATTTTTGCTCATAAGGAGAATTCAGATGGGTCATTTGCTCGACATAAGGCACGACTTGTTGGTGATGGTAAGACTCAGCAGGTTGGAATTGATTGTGGTGAGACGTTTAGTCCGGTGGTCAAACCGCTACCATTCGCACTGTGCTTAGCTTGGCTCTTTCAAAGACTTGGCCAATCCATCAGTTGGATGTCAAGAATGCCTTTTTACATGGGGATCTCAAGGAAACAGTCTATATGCATCAACCGTTTGGTTTCAGGTATCCCAACCGCCTCATCATGTCTGCATTTGTTAAAGAAGTCATTATATGGGCTTAAGCGATCTCCACGTGCCTGGTATACACGATTTGCTGATTTTGTTTCGACTATTGGGTTCACACACGCAGTCGGACAATTCTTTGTTCATCTACCGCCGTGGTTCGTCATTGGCCTATATTACATTATATGTGGATGATATCATTTTGACCGCCTCCTCCGATGTTTTGCGTCGATCTATCATGGCCATGCTCGATTACGAATTTGCTATGAAGGACTTAGGGCCGTTGAGTTATTTTTGGGGATTGCCGTCAAGCGTCATTCAGGTGGCTTGTTTGTCTCAACGGAAGTATGCGGTGAGATCATCGAGAGGTCGGGATGTCATCCTGTAAGTCCACTTCCACGCCCGATTGATGCAAACCCAAAGCTAAGCGCGGCGGCGGGTGCACCATACGAGGACCCGACCCGCTATCGCGATCTTGCAGGGCCCTCCAAGATCTTACCTTTACCAGGCCGGATATTACATATGCGGTTCGGCCAGTGTGTTTATTCATGCATGATCCCAGACTTGAGCACATGAATGCAATCAAACGCATCATTCGGTATATTCAGGGGACACTAGACTATGGGTTGCACTTGTATCCTTCCTCTACATCCACACTTGTCTCTTACGGATCTTGATTGGGGTGGTTGTCCCGACACCAGACGGTCGACTTACGGCTATTGTATGTTCCTCGGCAACAACTTGGTCTCATGGTCGGCAAAGCGTCAGGCAACTCTATCACGCTCAAGTCTTTGAGGCGAATATCGAGGGGTAGCGAATGTGGTCTCGGAATCATGTTGGCTACGTAATTTGCTTTTGGAGCTTCATTGTCCCATTCAGAAGGCAACCTTGGTATATTGCGATAACATTAGTGCCATCTACCTTTCAGGTAACCCAGTTCAACACCAGCGCACCAAGCATATCGAAATGGACATTCATTTTGTCCGTGAAAAGGTTGCAAAGGGTCAAGTTCGAGTATGCCATGTCCCGTCTCGTTATCAAATTGCAGACATCTTTACAAAGGGTCTACCAGCG
Organism: Anisodus acutangulus; assembly: GCA_029783415.1. Taxonomy (NCBI): domain Eukaryota; kingdom Viridiplantae; phylum Streptophyta; class Magnoliopsida; order Solanales; family Solanaceae; genus Anisodus; species Anisodus acutangulus. The sequence continues at coordinate 52,481,037 of CM056490.1, forward strand.
GTTCTCTTTGAAGATTTTAGGAACAGTCTCAGCGTTCGAAAACCGCCCGCTATGACTGCGGGGGTGTGTTAAACAACGCAATATACATGTGATATACACTGAATATACATCAGTGTATATCACATATATATCACTAGGCAAAACAGTGACAAGGGCCTCGGCGGTGGGCCCGCGGCAATGGGCATTGGAAGGCCATTGCACTGGAGCAGAAGCCCATCACGGGAGCAGGCCCTCTATCACGGAAAAGCAGTGTATATTAGGAGTATATATTTATGAAATATTGTAGTATAATGATTACCATAATTAGAGTTATACACCTACCATAATTGTAGAGTTAGAGTTATGGTAGAACAAGGTTTTAGGAATAGATTAGGAATAGGATTCTCCTATTTTAACTTGTATATATATCTATTCAATCAATGAAAATAATCAAGGGGATTATTTCTTTCATGTACAGAACTGTGGGCTTATTATTGCAACCTCATTTCCTGCCGGCATAGCCAACTGAGGAGGAGAATGGCTACTTGTTCCTGCCATAGTAACGTAATTACACAAAAGAATATAATTTGGACGGATTTAGAGATAGATGTATCAGTTTTGTGAATAATCTTGTGTGGGAGTTGAAGTATTCTTATAGTGGAAATTAATAAAGAAAATAAATTGAAGGAAAGTGGGAAGAAATGGAAATTGTTCTTCGTCGGCAACGCGTATACACGTGGCAGTATACGCCGAATAATATTCATTGTTATCTAAATGGATGATGTTGTCATAAAGATCGAAAGAAATAATCGAAATATTATATATACAATTTATATATTTTGATAATAGAAAAAATTATTTTTATATTATACTTTTAAAATCATATTCTAGTAGTACAAGACTTCTATAATTATGGTAAGTGTACAATACTAAGTAATACAAATATTCTACACTACTTACAATCCTAAAACGAACCTAAGTCCCGTGATATACACTACGTATATCACGGGAATATACACTATCTAACACACCCCCGCAGTCATAGCGGGCGGTATTCGAAAGCTGAGACTGTCCCTAAAATCTTCAAAAAGGACCGAGGGAAGATCCTTTGTAAAGATGTCTGTAATTTGATACCTGGAAGGGACATGACAGACGCGTACTTGTCCACGAGCTACCTTTTCGTGAACAAAATGAATGTCCATCTCGATATGTTTAGTGCGCTGGTGCTGAACCGGATTCCCAGACAAATAGATGGCTTTCTGAATAGGACAATGAAGCTCTAAAAGAATATTACGTAACCAACATGATTCAGACACCACATTGGCTACCCCTCGATACTCGGCCTCTACACTAGAGCGTGATAAAGTGGACTGACACTTGGCAGACCATGAGATCAAGTTATTACCAAGAAACATACAATATCCAGACATAGACCGTCTGGTGTCTGGACAGTCACCCCAATCAGCATCTGTATTCGAGACAAGTGTTGACGTCGAAGAAGGATATAAATGCAAGACATAGTCAAGTGTACCCTGAATATACTGAATGATGCGTTTGAACGCATTCATGTGCTCAACTCTGGGATCATGCATAAACAAACACATTTGTTGTACAACATACGTAATATCTGGTCTCGTGAATGTAAGATACCGAAGGGCCCCTGCAAGACTGCGATATCGGGTCGGATCCTCGTATGGTGCGCCGGTCGCAGCACTAAGCTTGGGCTTAGTATCAACGGGAGTGGAAGTGGACTTACATGATGCCATCCCAGCCCTCCTATTAATCTCAGTTGCATACTTCCGTTGAGATAAGAATAACCCACCTGCATAACGAGTGACAGCAATCCCCCAAAAATAACTCAAGGGTCCCAAGTCTTTCATAGCAAACTCAAAGTTGAGCATTGTCATGCTAGACTGGCGTAAGGTCGCGACGGGCACCCGAACCCTACCCGCCGGGCACCACATTTACACTCCCCCTTTAATCATATTCAACACGAACAACACCGTGATAAATTAAATAAAGTTCCAACCCAGAAGCCCCAAATTACACATTTATATATCAAGGCCGACAAGGCCATACACAACCACTAACCACAGGACACTTGTCTACAAGCCTCTAAAGAGTAGAACATACTACGGCCAAATTACGATTCCGAAGCAAATAGAGTACTCTGGACACCAGCTGAACTAGCAACCTACTAGTGTGAACCGTCACTCTCTCAATATAAACCTGCGGGCATAAAATGCAGAGTCCCCCGACAAAAGGGACGTCAGTACGACTAATGTACTGAGTATGTCAGGCATCAGAAATAACATAGCAAAGATATATCATAGTCTGAAACAGAAACAACTGGACATCGGTAAATGCCTCTAAGGGCTCTAACACACATGCTTAAATGTTATGCACCATGTAGTATACATATACATCAGCCTTTTCGGGCATCTCCCTTACCATAACAGCCTCTATGGGGATCATACCATATACTGGTAAATAAAAGTATGCATAATGCAAATGCGGTATATATATATATATATATATATCATATATATGTTAGTGTTGCGGATCGTGAAACCCGTCCCAATATATGTTAGTGTTGCGGATCGTGCAACCTGTCCCAATAAGCCATATAGGCATCACATCATCACATCATATTAGCCTCTTAGGGCTCTTTTGTGATAGTCTGTACCAGCTGCAGGTGGTGTGCGTATATAACGTTTTTCCCTTTTCCCAATTCCCATACATATATATGTAATATTTATCATATAATAATATGCATATCACAAGTGGTCCAGAGTAATATATGAATGCAATGCAAATGAGAATGCATGAATGACAACAACACCTCCTGGCCCAATATCCTTGAATCTTTGGCTAACATTGTGAATATCAATCTCTTTCCCGTATGCCTCAATAAGGACTTAGAAACATTTTTAAACAGGCTTTTAACACAAGAGTCAATAACATGCTCATTCTCAACTACTAAGAGTAGAGTAATTTATGTAGCAACATGATGGTTATGTTTCGCACATAGAATTATGCCAAAAGAATGAAAGAGTCTTGCATACCTTGTTGTCGAAATTATCTAAGCTCTGCGGGTCCTTGTAAGCTCTATGAATGATTGTCTACATCATACGGACGATTTAAATCATAATCGACTCAAAATATTAGAAACAGATTCTTAGGGACATTCTAACGAATATCTTGAACGCGTAGAACCTATATTCCCTCTATATCGAAACCTATGTAAGTAGCGAAACACCCAACCCTCTTAATCCTTCTTTTCTTACTGCTACAATCCCCAAAGCAGTACAACAATTTCACATGCAATCCCAGTAACTTACAATTACGGCAGTCCCGACAACACCCAACCCAAGTTTAGCATTTTTGATAATCATCTTAGAACTAGTGGCAAAAATAAAATTATGAAATTGTACAAACTTTAGGAACAAGAAAGATTACCTCTTTTAAGCGTAGTGACGAGCGTCGTCGGAAAATCTTTCACCCCAAACAGCTTGCGATAAACAGAAACAGAAACAAAACCCAAAATCGATTCGCGCCAGAATCCTTTCGCATCTATAGTTCTTGTTTAGCTTCTGAGTTTCTAGGCTTGTTTAAGACTTCGATTCTACTGGAATTAAAGCCTAGAACTACTTGAATTTCTCCCCTTTTTGTCTATGTGAAAGCTTACGAAAATTCTCAAATTCGACTGAGAATTTTCAGAGAGTTATTGTTGAGAAATTTCTACCCCTTCTGATTCAAGTGTAGAGGCCTCTTCTTTAAGAAAAGATTTCACAAGATAAATTGAAAGAGATGAAGTTTTTATTTGAATAGAGAATAGAATGAAGGTATGGAGCTTTACATAGCTTCCGTCGGTTGACTGCCTTGGCTTAGTCATCCCACAGTGACTTATAAGCGTACACGTGATGTTTCACTAGGTGTTGTCCCTTTTTTAATTAATTAATCCCACAATTAATTAATTATACACACAATTAAATTCTCGATCCCAATTCACTTAAATTCCGGTGATTAATAAAATCCTCTTATGCCAATGTCATAATTCCTGTAATAAAATACCAGTCTATAATCTCTTCGGGGATACACAATATTATTATTAAACTCCGTCGTCACACTTATTAAATCCCAAAATTATTTCGGGATCACGTCCTTTTATATACTAATTTTCTTATTAGCATATGCAAGTACAACATAAACTTTCCCGAGTCCGGGTCTACTTGCCTACGTTTATGTGTTCAACCGTTACCCGAAAATACGGGATGTTACAAATCGTCTGCAACAAGTCAGTAGAGATAGTGGAATAAATCCACTGAAGGACGGTGGCATCAAGCGTTGTCCATAACTTAGGATCATCCTCACGTTGAGGCACCTCCGTATTCTCAGGAGCTGCGGGGATTATGTGATGGATGACTTGATGCGAGCGAACGTGAATTTTAAACAACTCGGCCCACATCGCGTATTGGACGTTTTCTATTTCAAGAATTAGATGTATGTGATTCTTGATGTTAGAAACAACACGGACAGGATAAAACGTGCTCTTTGTCGTCGACATAACGAAAGAACAATAGATGATTTTATAAAAAAATTGGGAAGAGATGAGATAAAATTTAACACGAAATCCGAGTTTTGAAATGAGTTTTGTTCGAAGACAAGTTATACAAAAACTATAACGTAGGAATTAATAATATCTATATTACTTTTTGTTGGATGTTCGATCGGTTGCATTAAATTGAATATATAAGATATTATTTTAAAGGCAATAAGTTTATAATTGTTCTTTTGGATACTTAGTGTTCATAAGTTTCTAGGGGGAAATCAGGTTAGTTTTATTCTTTTGCCACTTTAGAGTTTAGTCATGATATAAGTTAAGTATATGGATACGTTATCTTATGTTCTTACTGGTATAAAATGATATACTAATTTATGAATTAAATTATATCGAGATTAATTATATATAATTAGAAATACAAATCAAATATTAAATAAATTTTATATTATATATCATAATTATTTGATCCAATCCCCCGAATCAAACAAGTATGGATTAAAATGACTAGTAGATTACCTTGAAATGCGAAAGTTACCTTTGCTGAACTTAGCTTTGCTTCTTAATTTCTAGGGGTGAGCGGGTCCGGGTACCCTAACTTTTTTAAACTACCCGGACCCTACCCAGTAAACGATCGGTTCCTAAATCTGTTACCCGGAACCTACCCATAGCAATCATTACCCGGAACCTACCCGAACCCTGCGGTTCCGGGTAGGTTCCCGGGTACCCTGTAAAACATTTGTCATAAATACTACTGCATAATCAGTGACTGAATTTGAAATGGAGGAAGTAGTGACGGACGAAAAATCTGAAACCGTGAAATGGGTTCCCGGGTACCCTGTAAACATTGCAAAACTGAAATGACTACAACACAATGACTAAATCTAAAATGGAGGAAATCAGTGACGCAAAATCTGAAATGACTACAACACACTCACTAAATGAAGAAAACATTCCAAAACTACACCGCATAATCCAGTGACATTTAACAGAAATATCAGTCACTGATTTTAAATCTGCATAATCCAGTATTCCAGTGAATAAATGAAGAAAACATTGTAAAACTACTGAAATTGCAGATCTGCTTTTGAGCCTAAAATTGAGGAAATCAGTGACGGAAAATCTGAAATGACTACAACACAATCACAATGACTAAATGAAGAAAACATTGCAAAATTACACTGCATAATCCAGTGACATTTAACAGAAATATCAGTCACTGATTTCAGATCTGCATAATCCAGTATTCCAGTGAATAAATGAAAACATTGCAAAACTACTGAAATTGCAGATCTGCTTTTGAGCCTAAAATTGAGGAAATCAGTGACTGAAAATCTGAAATGGGTCTCCCGTGACTGAAATCAGTGACTGAAATGGAGGAACGGGATACAACACAATCACTAAATGAAGAATACATTACAAAACTCCAAATAAACATAAAACAAAAATACATCTTCTAAAGAAACGCCCATAAATGTCACGTCCACTTGCATACTAATCCACCATTATGTCTTCCGTGACACAAGTAAGCTCTACAAAAATAAAATGAAACTATTGTGAGATTCCAAGACAAAAATGGATGACATGAAACATGAAACATCAATGGATGACATGAAACATGATTGCGTTGGATGTGCACATCAATGGATGACATGAAACATGATTGCGTTGGATGTGTCTGAAAAAGAATGCAAAGTAAAGAGTCATTACTTGACTTTGATTGTATCACAGAGTAAAAACTTTTCAAGGTTTTTTTGAGATAAAATACCATATTAAAGTTACTGGAACGGATGCTGTAAAATAACACGTAGAAGGTACCACAGACAACATTTCAACATACATTTCGTGTTACGACTCAATAAATTACAATCAGTATTCTAGGTGTTCTAATAGCTACTTGATAGTTCTTCCTACATATTTTTACAGAAGCATAGTGAACTTCACGGATCACGTAAACCGAACTCAGTAACTTGGTACAATAGTTTATACTTAACATGGCGTCATTTGAGAAGGTAACAGTTAACATGACGTCATAATCCAGGAATAATTTATCAATGACTTGGATCCTCGCAAAATAGACTTACATGAATCCACCTGAGAGGAAACAATGACTGCTTATCTTGAACTTCAAATACTATCCAGGAAACACATCCAAAGAACAATACAGGGGTTTTTTTTTTAATAATGAGCATAAAGGATTCTTACTTACCGAATCTGATGTCGATTCCTGCTTGGGAATGATCAAAGTTGTGACATAAAATCTTCGGTTTTTCTGAAACAAGCAATAGTGTCGATGATGATACAGCTACAAAGTGATTGTAACTGAAAACACAATGATAAGAGTTAATGGGACATACAAGTGATCCAGCAAGAACACCACAAGTTTCAAGATTTTTGTTAGTATTGGACTTGGCTAACTTCATGAAAGTATCCATCACTGATGCCGACTACAAAAAGAGAACAAGTGAAAGCATTTTATAATGTAAGACCAGAAAAAGCAATAAGAAAAGGACAACCAAAATATTGGATAGGAAAATGTAGAAAAATCTTACAATGTGCAATTGCAGGGGATCTTCAGAACAGATTAGACCATCATGTGATGATTTAACCAATCCACATTCCAACTCATCGACTGGACATGCTGCGGCGGTTGGCATCAAATCTTGTACCTCAGCAAGAACGGGTGGAGGAGAAGGTTGTCTAATGATTTATTGTAGAGGGCTTTCTTACGTATCAAAGGAAATCAATGAAGCGGGTTCCTCAAGATGTAGCAATCGGCTTGTCATCGTTGGATCGTAACGTTGATTCCAGACATGGTTTTCCACATTCTGAACTGATATCATCCTTTTTATCAGAAGAATCATTTTCCAGAGGCTGCAGGAGGCTGTTTTACGTTCAAGGATTAGGAAATATACTCAAAACTCAAATGCAAGCACATCGGCAGAAATCAACCCAATATTATGTAATGAGAAAACAAAACAGCAACTCCAATAAATTGAGCATAACAACAAACAATAAAAGGGAAATATCAACCCAAATACTAGCTTTTTTCTAACAAAAATCAACTCAAATACTAGCTTTTTCAATTTTCTAAATATCAAAATATTATGAGAGGAGAGAACAAAACAGCAACTCCAATAAATTGAGCATAACAAGTTAACAACAAACAATAAAAGGGAAATATCAACCCAAATACTAGCTTTTCTAACAGAAATCAACCCAAATACTAACAACAAACAATAAAAAACAGTAACATTATAATACAGAAATCAACCCAAACTAATTCAATCTAAACTAACAAAAATCAACCCAAACTAATTCAGAATATTCTCTATTGAATCATCAGAAATCTGAACTATTTAATGTTCTATCTCATTCAGTTTTGATTAAGCCAATACATGCAAAAATCTAATGTTCTTCACTATGCAACAATTTTAAGGGTTATTCATTACCTTTAACAAAACCGAGAGGAATTCGAGCACAATACCGCAACCTTTGTCAAGCTTCTGGAGTGAGAAACAGTGACAACAAGAGAGAGGCGAGTCTGCGAGTGCGAGTGCGAGGCGCGAGCTATGTAATGGTGACTGGCGATGGCGATGGCGATGGCGATGGCGAGCGAACCTGTGAGCTGCGCCTCTGGAAAATGAAAAATTTGGAAAGTAAGAGAAAGTAAATTAGGGCGACCTTGCGTACTGCGTAGTGTATACTATATCCGTATATGACCTTTTAATCGGACTGGGCCAAATAACCGGACTGGGCCAAAAATTTAAACGCCCCAAAGCCCAAAACTAAATAATTTAAATGGGGGTAGGTTCATAGGGTCCGGGTATCGGTTCCGGGTCCGGGTACCCGGTTTCTATTTACCGGAATCGGAACCGGACCCGATATTGATCGGTTCCTAATTTTAATACCCGGAACCTACCCGTTATTATAATATACCTACCCGGAACCTACCCGATAGTATCGGTTTCGATCGGGTATCTGGGTACCCTGTACCCGTGCTCACCCCTATTAATTTCCCAATTTATTTATTTACAGCAAGAAGAAGAGAGTGAAGTGGTCGGAACTTTCAATGTGGTACTGTCCTTTGATTTAACTTATTTTAATTACTCCCTAATTAAGTTAGATAGGACAACAAACCGACCTATCTATTAAATTTTCATTATTTCACTAAGTCAACCACTAGTCAGGCCGTATTACGGGGTTTTTTCTTCTAGTCTCCGGAGAAAAGAACAACAATATAGTCATCGGACAGTAGCTTATTACTCACTCCGTTTATATTTACTTGTTCACTATTAATTTTGCAATCATTTAAAAACTTAATAAATAAAATGTATAATTTATCATAATACTTATATTAATTGGTGCATAGTTTTAATGAATTTAAAAATTGATTTGAAATAAATAATTAATATTATGAGTAAAAGAGAAAAAAATTATATTATCTTAAAATATTAAAGTGATAATTAAAAGTGAAAATTTATTTTTAATATAGTGTACAGGTAAAGTAAAGATAAACGAAGGGAGTATAAATAGTTAAATACTGATAAATTTTAAGTATTAAAATTAATTTTATAAGAAATAGTAGTTATATTCTATTTTTTCTACTTTCTACTAAAAGGGAATAAGCAGGCAGCAGGTCAATATGCCTTCTTGTTCTTTTTCGGGGCATTTTGGTCATTTCGTCCGAATTGGAGCAACACGGTTGGGCGAAAAAAAATCCTGCTACAGATACTGTAATATCTTTGAGTACTTGGACTAAAGTGTTGGGTATTTTTGCTCTATGGTACTTTATAAAGCAGTACGGGAAGTATATAACTATTACAAGTATTCGAAAGTATAAAGAAATATTCAATAGTTCAACTAGTAATATGAAATTACAATTGTTACACAAGTAAAAACTGGAAATTCCAGTTTTGTGGAAGACGGAAAAATGTAAATTGTTTTTGCTGAGTCGAGTGTAGCACTCTGTCCTTAAGACAATATTGCCCCGTATGTATCCTTTATACGTCCTGGACAATTTGTCTCCCAAGATAAAACAGCAATGGAACCCTTGAGCAAAGGAAACTCAAGAGCTACCGTGAAGAATATTGAGTAACGAAATGATGCTTGGAAGTTGTAGGAAGAAAACTATTTTGGTTGTGTATTTTCGTGCACTGTTTTACTGTTAACTCTTGGTCATTCTTTGTGCTCAACAATGGTGTAAGGGGGTGTTTAAATAGGTGAGAGAGGGGGCTGATTACTGCCCTCCATAACAGCCAAATAATGGCCATTATGCAGGTAGTAAAGCCACCAACATCAATGGGAGAAAGACCAACGGATTTGGCCATTATAGGAGGAGTAATTCAGCCAAAATAAATGGCTGAATTGAGAGCTTGGACGTTTCTGTTCTGACCGTCGAAATTCCAACTTTCTGAAAACCGGGACCAAATCGTACATCTTGAAACTTCAGGGACCAAAGCTGTACATCTTAAAACTTCAGGGATCAAGCGCACATCTGAAAGAATTCTGGTCCAAGCGTACTTACGAAACTTCGGGATCAAACTGCATTTGGCAAAGTTTTCTCGCCCAAAAGATGATAATGAAGGCCCACCATGACCCACAAGTGACCGTGACCGTGACCCGTGACCGTGACGTGACCGACCGGACGGCAAGGCGGCGGCGGCGCGCGTGTGGTCTTTCCTCAAACCGAAGCACATCTAGGTCCTCCCTCCTTTAAACACATGGAATACCCCTTGGGGTCCCAAACCCCAAACACATTTCGAGTCTTATATACACAACAATTCTTTCTTCCTCTACCGATGAGGGAGAATTGAACACAACACCACACTTTCCATGCTTCAAACACCTCACTTCGTGAACCAATATCTCTTTCATTTCTCAATGAAATTTGACGATTCTTGGCCCTACGGTTATCTACGTACTTAGTACATTATGCATGTGTGAAGAACCGGATTCTCCAACATACGTAACACTAGTGTTTAAGCCGTTAAAGTTGGTCGGTCGCAACTCCCGCCAAAGGCAAATTTCCAACAATCCCCTCTTGAAAGAGATTTTGGCGCACTCACATGGTGTCTTTTTCATTTCCAGCAATATTTCAATGGACCGATGTTGCATAAGGAGAGGTAGCCTCGACTTTGAACCTTCCATAGTTGAATACCATCGGACTTACTTATCAAGCGGTGAACGTGATGTCTTGAACCGTCAATGTTTAGTGTAAGCCAAGACAATGATACCAACACAACAAATTCCCTTACTCTCTTCTTCGTAATGTTTTGTCCGTTTTGGCCATGGACAACGTCTTGGATTCTTAAGTGCGTTCATTTTGAGGCGGCCCGTCCTCGCACTTAAATAGGTGGTCTCCTACAAGGTATCCTGCTATACCCCACTTCACAAGTGTTAGGAACCATTAAAAGTTTCTCAACAAACCTAACCTCAACTGTTGAGGAGCATTACAGGTTTTGAAAACTTAACCTTTACCCACACTGCAGATAGCACTTAAAGTCTATCGCGGGAACGGCTTTGGATTTGGTATTTCTTTTCAGAAATCACTATCCGAAGTGCTCATGCTTCCATCGAAGCGATCATTGAACCTTTACTGACTTAGTTTTCCCATTGAACCAAATTCTGGGATCTCGGTTAGTAAGGTTGGGTTACCACTGTATTGGTCCGTATATTTTGGGTTTTCAGCCCATTCCCCTAGACAGGCAGAACACTTGATCTCCGGGTAGTCCCTTAGCTAGTAACCAAGAAAGTGACACCCGTGATGATCAACTGCCATACGGTCTTATGTCTCCTGACAAATCCTGACAAATATGTCCAGACGCCGTCATCCGTGTCCTTCCTAAAGCCGAACGGCTAGCCACAGTGTATAACTGCTGAAGGCACGAGTTTCTCCCAATAAGGGACGTCCTCTAATGAGTCGTGAAGCTACTCAACTTCTTTCATGCTTTGTATAAAGCGATAAACTCCGATACCATCATGAATCGGACGATGCAAGTTTGCTTAGAGGATTTTTCAAGATCCACCATACACATTTACTTGTGGCTTTGGTGTTCTTCAGATCGATGTCGGTTGCATCACTGTGTTCTCCCAGAACCGCTGGACATCCAGAATACTATAATCCGAAGATAAGCGAATAATTCAGATATCGTCATATCCGACTTAACGCCTTCTATTGATCATGTATTAAGATTATCAGTGAACCTTAGTTCAACTGATCTGTTCGTAGGACGATACCAGGTTGGTTGTAGTGTGTACAATACATTGAACTACACAAGACCTGTGCATATCGCTCCTTGTCTATGGGTGCACCATGATTCCAATCAGTTCTATGATTCATATCCATTGATGGCTTCAACGAGACTGTCAACTATCGACCAGTCCGTTAGATGTCTTTAGAAATCCAATTCTTAAGATGTCATCTGTGATATCCATATCGAGACTTAGTTTCAATATGACTTTTACTTTCAGACTGTTGATTCTCCAACTGTTGACTTTCTAACTTCAGAGTCAATATTTCTGTGGTCAGATTCATTATCTCTGTTTTATCTGAAACTTTCAGGACCAAAATGTAAACATTTCAGGGACCAAGATAAAAGTTCAGGAAGAAGCCCAACAGTCCAGAAAACCAACTCTGATTCTCTTCTTCCAACTCTCCGGTTGGGAAGGCTGTTTTAACATTCATGCCACGCAGGACTGCAATGGCCCATGATGTTAAGCTGCTCCCAGGGGAGCACATGTACAAGTAGCCGAGGCTTTGAACTCGTCAGTAGATTCATCTACTTTGTACTCACTTTTGAGTATCATTTTTCACAACCCAAAGGTTCTTTTCCCGGAGGAAGATCAACCATTACGCAAGTATGGTTCTATATGATGGAATATATTTCTCTCTTTAGCTTCTTTCCAAAGCAGCGCTTTTGGAGATAACAATTATTTGTTAATAGTCCATGGTTCGTTCTTAACCATACAAGCTAGAAGGACTGGAACAAGTCTTTGTCCCCTCTTTGCTCCGTCTTGGTTCAACATCTAGAATCCCTGAGTTCTGCAGATCTGGAATATTGAGTTCCGGATAGCCAGCAACTTTCGAGTCCTGTAGATACGGAACGTCTAGTTCCGGACAGTCAGGCCCTCGCGGGTTCTTGTTAACCTTGAGTAATTACTCATTTTTCCTTTTCAAGGAAAGTTATCTTATAAGAATTCAACATTCTTTGACTCCAAGAGGAGATAAGTACTACTGTTATTTACAGATCCAGTGGATATGCAATCTACAGTCTTAGGTCGAACTTGACCTGTTTCGGTAGTCCAACTTCTACCAAGCGCCACCCCACATCACAACTTTTGTATGTGAGATCATTTTCATGTCTCACACGGAGATCGCATTAGCGGTAAGGATCGCCTTGCCCCACATAATTTAGGCGTACGGGTTTGCGCTTGGCTAACACCGTTAGACTGAGGTGAGTAATGAACAGTCGTTCAATGAACGCTGCTTCACATTCTCCCCCTCTATCGCTATGAATTTAACAATCCATAGGCTTAGTTGATTTTCAACTTCTGCTTTGTAGCGCTTATCCGCTTCAACAACTTCATCTTTGCTTTTTAACAAACAAAGGATTCCATACGTTGTACCATCATCAATGAAGATCACAACGTACTTGTCTCCCCCCCTCTATTTTGTATAAACTTCAAATCACCCAAGTAGGTGTGACTAAGTTCTAGAGGAGCGGTGCTTCTTTCGCTATTCCCTTGACGGAATTTGGAAAGGTGATTTTGCCTCTTCGCCTACCTCACATTCATTTTGAGGGTTTATGTCGAAAGGAGGCAACAATCTCAACATCGTTAGCTTTTGAATGACTTATTATTTAACGTGTCTTAATCTATGATGGCATAGATGCACAGATTACAAATATATCATTCATTGGGCTATAGACATATTGTATCATTCTTAGTTATTACAGACCTGTTGGACTAGTCTCAAACCAACTTGACCAACAACGTCCCTTAAACCAAGTTAGGAACATGTATCACCTCTTTTAGAGTGATCTCATTCCCTGAAGTCCTATTGAGGACAACCTCTCCAGCCCCTTTGATTTTAGAGGTGGCGTTGCTTCACATGAACAACCTCTTGCCCGTGGTTAGGGCGTAGCCGGATCATATGTGATCTCGATACTCTGGCCCACTTGATTTGCTTTGGCGGTGAGTGTCCAATTTCTTTACTGCCTTTCTTTAGGCCTTCAGATCATTAAGACCTGGAAACTCTGGCCCACCACACTAGGTGTCCATTACTTTTCCTATAAAATGAATTCTGACCCCACTCCAGTCACCCGGAGGCTTTGTATGACTGAGTGTCCAATATCATCATATCAAAGGAATTTTGGCCCACTCCAGTCGCCCGGAGGCTTTGTATGACTGAGTGTCCAATATCATCCTATGAAGGATCTTCTGCCAAATAGTATGGTAGGTTCTACGTCTTTAACTTTTAGACTTCTTCCGTTATGATTGGTGCCCAGATAATTCTTGGCGCTTACTTAAGAGTTGTAACAGTTTTCGCACAGTCAGTGGATCTTACTCCCTCGTATGTGCGAACATACTTTACACACTTTTAATAATTACTCTTAAAAGAACGGATCTTTTTAAGCTGCTTTACAATCCAATCTTTAAACGGAAAAGAAGATGAGATTAAACTTCTGATTTTTAAAGCGTAAGGAATATAAATTATTTTCATATTCCTCCTTACTTTAATCCATTTTAATCAGACATCATTTAATCTTTATTCTTGACAAGTAAGAAAAATACTCATCATCTAATCTTTATTCTTGACAAGTAAGAAAAATACTTATCCCAATTTCGGATTCTGGCTTACTTCAGTCACTTCATCGATCGAGTGTCCAGTTCCTTCTTACCATTATTCGGATCTTTATGCAGGATAGATACAGACCTTCTGCTGCAAGATAGAAGTACATCTTCAGTCTTCTCCTCTTGTCCCAGTTGACATCCTCAGGCTCTCGAGAGCGCTTGTTCCCACCAGTCTTGGTAGCGGTGACACTATGAATACGTTCATCATCATCACTCTCTTCTACCAGAAAACCATTTCCATATCCCGATTTGGTCACATAACTTTTGACCGACATCTTTCGAACACTAATAGTAATACTATACAAATATTGTCTTAAGTTGTTGGGTATTTTTGCTCTATGGTACTTTATAAAGCAGTACGGGAAGTATATAACTATTACAAGTATTCGAAAGTATAAAGAAATATTCAATAGTTCAACTAGTAATATGAAATTACAATTGTTACACAAGTAAAAACTGGAAATTCCAGTTTTGTGGAAGACGGAAAAATGTAAATTGTTTTTGCTGAGTCGAGTGTAGCACTCTGTCCTTAAGACAATATTGCCCCGTATGTATCCTTTATACGTCCTGGACAATTTGTCTCCCAAGATAAAACAGCAATGGAACCCTTGAGCAAAGGAAACTCAAGAGCTACCGTGAAGAATATTGAGTAACGAAATGATGCTTGGAAGTTGTAGGAAGAAAACTATTTTGGTTGTGTATTTTCGTGCACTGTTTTACTGTTAACTCTTGGTCATTCTTTGTGCTCAACAATGGTGTAAGGGGGTGTTTAAATAGGTGAGAGAGGCTGATTCGCCTCCATATGACCAAATAATGGCCATTATGGAGGTAGTAAAGCCACCAACATTAATGGAGAAAGACCAACGGATTTGGCCATTATAGAGGAGTAATTCACCAAAATAAATGGTGAATTGAGAGCTTGACGTTGCTCGACCGTCGAAATTCCAACTTTCAAAACTGGGACCAAAGCGTACATCTTGAAACTTCAGGGACCAAATGTACATCTTAAAACTTCAGGATCAAATCGCACATCTGAAAGAATTACGGTCCAAAGCGTATACGAAACTTCGGGATCAAACTGCATTTACGGCAAAGTTTTACGGCCCAAAAGATAATATCGAAGGCCCATGACCCACACCGTGACCGGAACCCTGACGGGCAAGCGGCGGCATGGCACAAGCGGCGTGTGGTCTTTCCTCAAACCGAAGCACATCTAGGTCCTCCCTCCTTTAAACACATGGGATACCCCTTGGGGTCCCAAACCCCAAACACATTTCGAGTCTTATATACACAACAATTCTTTCTTCCTCTACCGATGAGGGAGAATTGAACACAACACCACACTTTTCATGCTTCAAACACCTCACTTCGTGAACCAATATCTCTTTCATTTCTCAATGAAATTTGACGATTCTTGGCCCTACGGTTATCTACGTACTTAGTACATTATGCATGTGTGAAGAACCAGATTCTCCAACATACGTAACACTAGTGTTTAAGCCGTTAAAGTTGGTCGGTCGCAACTCCCGCCAAAGGCAAATTTCCAACATAAAGTACCCCTTTGCTTATCTCATTTTTCGTCAGCACGCTTCCCCACACAATTTTGTACCAGTCCAGCAAATTTTGCAGCCATTTTGAATCTTTCATTTCGCACTTATTTATCAGGATAACTCAATTATTTTCTTGTGTAAATATTGAAAGCAAATTGTTTAAGTATTGACAAAAAGAAAAAGAGAATGTGGTTGATCGGCAATTTGTAAACTTTAGCCTGACAAACATGAAGAGATTGCATTTACATCTCGTGGGAAAATCTTCAAAAGCACAGTTTAAATGAATATAATATTTATATAAATGTGGTGAAATTAGTCATGAACCGAGAGTCTCTCGGAAACGGCCGCTCTACCTACCAAGGTAGAGTAAGGTTTGCGTACATTATATCTTTCTCAGACTCACGTTGTGAGATTTTACTGAGTATGTTGTTGTTGTTGTATAAATGTGGTGAAATTAATAATAAGTAATTGATATGTTTAGAAAAAATCTGATGAGTTGTTATTTTGTTAAATTGATCAAAACATTCTTCGATTGTTCACCAAAAAAAATTGAAAGAATCTTCATCAAGAAAAGGAGGAATTGTATATATGGAGTAGAGAGGACGTTAGAGATTTTATTTTAAAAACGTATTTTAAAATTTTAAAAAAAATAATAAAAGAATTGGTCAAATCAAAGATGTTTATAAGTGGAAAAGTCTAAGTTAGGGAATGCTAAGTTTTGACTTTTAGCTCACTTTAACTTTAGCACTTTAGGTGTTTATCAAACGCGTATATAAGTTGTGGATGACACATATTAAGATAAAAGGGTAGTAGGTAGTCGGGCGTAGTCCTACCTACGCTTACAAACTTATAATTTTAGTGTTCTTACTGTAGGCCCACTAGCATATCATACGAATATGTGTAGTATTGCTTTACAGTTCTCTGTAGTATTTTCTTCTGCTATGCGTTCTTTAATGTACTTGATTTATCTCTTTTATCTGCGATAGTCACTGCTCCATTTTTTTTTCATACTGCTTTAACCTTCTAACCGGGTCAGACTGTTTTTCTTCTGCTTTATTTGTCCTGAGCCGAGGTCTCACGAAAATAACCGTTCTACCTACCAAGGTAGATGTAAGGTATGTGTACACTATACCCTCCCCAGACCCACGTTATGAGACTGCACTGGGTATGTTGTTGTTGTTGTATACAAGCTAAAAGTTGTTTATAAGCCAATTTGACCATTTTATATGACCAAACTTCTAAAAAAGTGTTTATTTTAAGAAGCGCTTTTGTTAAAATAGTTTTTTCAGAGTAACAATTTATGTTTAGCCTATTCATTTGAGAAATTAGTATTATTTAATTAGAGAAATAATTTTAATTTTTTTTATTAAAGATTGTAATTCCATACTTAGCTCCTCTAGTTTGCAATATCGATTCCATTTCTAATGCTTTTAGTCTGGTTTTCTCAAGGGAGCAAGATGTACAAATTAGGCCCCACCTCTAATTGCGGACATCTTTGAGCATGAGACGCTAAATTAAGACCGCCTTTTGGTGTTTTCTGCAATATTTGTGTTATTATAAATGACTTTGTTAAGAAATTTTGTTAATTAGTTGAGTGACCATTTGAAGAATTAACTCCTATGCCTAGTATATCAGCTTTCTATTACTTTAGTGCGTTAATCATAGTTATTAATTTAAAATAGTTGGTTAAAAAGGTTCTACTTCTTTTTCCTAAAGTTCTTGGAAGTTTTTTTCAATTTGGAGAAAGGAGAAGAATTTATTGGGTATAAATAGAAAAATACTTATGTTCTAGCTTAAAGAGTTGGGAAGAAGCCATAAGGCAAGCCCTTGTGTTGTTGTGCTCGGTTTTGTGATTGCCCCGGTTGATTAGAGCTAGAAGCTCGTCGCCGAGAAAAGACACGGGAGGAAGAATGGCGGAGGAGAAGAAGAAAGGGGGGATGGGGGAGAATGTTTTGCGGAAGAAAGAGAAACAATATTTTTTTTTGTAATTTTTTTAAAATTAAATTAAATCTACGTATCTCTATTTTATTCGTTATTTTTTAACGTGTAAATTGCACATACTTTTTGTGTTTGGCTGCATATTAATTTTATTTTCAAGTGGTTTGTATGGTAAACGCTTTCTTTGAGGATTCGGATAATAAAGGCCTCAGTTTGAGGATCTAAATGAAATACACAAAACAAATTAAAGGGTCCATCGATGACTTTAAACCTTTATAAAACAAAAAAAGAAGTTAAAAAATAGATTTGAGAGAAATGCAGTCGGGTGAAAAATAAAGATGGGAAGAAATAATTGAATAGAGCTGGGATGGGTCCACATGAAGTAGTAAAAATTTGAATGTGTATCTCTTACATCACTTTTGTGTTTTTTATAATGGAAATTATCCTTTTAACTTTCTAATATTTAACAAAACACATAAAGGCAATAACGTAATAAATAAACACTCAGGGGCGAAAATGAAACATGAAAAAGTCTGATGATACATGATGATATACGCAAAGGGATCTGGTAGCTAAGTTGGTTGGCTAGCTGAGCTTTTACTTTGTTGGTGAAGGTTCGAATTCTCACGTTATAATTATCTCTCCATTGCCCCTTTCCCTACCCCTATGTAATATATTTTTTAAAAAAGGTACTTAAATCTAGGGGTGGGCGTATATCGATTTATATCGATATTGTATCCGAATAAAAATTATTTAAAAAAAAAAACTAATCCAACATTTTTTTAAAAAAAAAATATGTTCGGTTTATATCGCCGAACGTATCAGTTTTTTCTAGTGGGTCGGGGCAGGTCAGGTCATGAATTTTTTTATTTTAAAAAAAAAATTGAATTTTCAAAACTGAAATTGACAATTCACACCTACACTATCATGAAATTTCGATGTTGAAATTTATTGTGTATCGTGAGATGTTTATTAAAGAAAAAGGAAAATTAGAAATCGATTTAGGGGAAAACACAAATTGATTGAAAAAACGGACGTTTTTTCTAAAAATTGGCTGTGCCAAACCGCCTTGCCGCAGTTTGGGCCGCCTCGTCTCGAAAAAATACCCAAAATAAAAAAGAATCGGGTAAAACGGACATCCGAGCGCAGAGTTATGACCATTTAAAGTTTTACTAATTTACAACTACTTTCTCTCCCTACATTTTATGTCAATGCTTCCGTGATATGTTAATCAAGTACATGCCGCATTCAACTTTCATAAAAGTTTCATAGATTGATTTCAATGGCTATGATTCAAGAAATAGTAGTAGCCTAAAATAAAAAATAAGATTAATTACATATTTAATTCGGTTTTTCGGTTCGGTTCGGTTCGTATCCAAAATTAATAAATCGAACCGAATCACTAAATCCTTATTCGGTTCGTTTTTAAAAAAAATCGGTTTTTGTTATAAAAAAAACGAAAAAAAATCGAACCGAATTTATTTTTTGCCCACCCCTACTTAAATCAAAGACTCTCAAAATTAACACAACAACCACAGTGATTGTTTTTTGGACCAATCAACTTATTTCGTTTTACCTGAAATGATCAAAGTGCCCTCCAAACCCTAAACATACATGTTGACCTGCTATCTGCTAATTCCCTCTTATTAGATAGTAGAATAACATGCTCTTATAGTTAAAAAAAAATAGCATGTTTGAGATCATATATTATAAGATTACCCTTGGTATGTTATTTAAATATCGTGTTCAGTAAAATATTATCATATAAAACCATGAAACGGAGAAGACATTTCTTATTTTAAACCGGTGAGAAGGTTGTGTTCAATTATTTTCTTGACACCAAAGATTTAAACCAGCTACCGTTTGACCTAAGTGAATTTCTCAATATTTTTGGTTTAAGCAGATGAAAAACTTGCGTTTTATTTACTATATCTTGAATTTTTAGTTATTTTTAATATATGTATCTAGAAGAATGGCAGAGCTAGGGGTAAAGGGGTCCATAGGAACCTTCTTCACTAAAAAATTATATACAACATAAGGTTAATTAAAAAAAAAAATTGTATACATAATAGCTATTAAATCTCCTTTAACTTTTTTGTTTGTTTACTTCTTCAAAAATAACTCCAAACTGAAACTCATGAATCTGCCACTATCTAAAAGTATGTTGTATGTTGATTGAATTTGAACCTATTTATTACGTATATGATACAATAGCTACTGTTACATATGCTCATGAATACAATAGCCATCATAGTTTTAAGCCCAATAAGAGCTGCTATTAACCACCATACTTTATTTCTTAAATAAATAAGTTAAAATTTATAGAAAAGGGATTTGGAAAACTATGGACTTTTGAGACAACTTGATTATAGAAATATTGGTGGGAGGCTGGGAGCTACACAATCTGCACAACTCACGACAAATTTCCGAGCCACATGAAATATAATTTCACAACTTGCAAAAACAAAGTCTTCTTTTGTTGAGTGGATTGGATTACAACACTATATATAACAAAAACCTCAACCAATTGGTGAAAGCCTATGTGCTTTCCACAGAATCGGCAAAACATCTTTCCTGCATATATAGTGAAAAGTACAATATTGCTCGAAATTGGTTATCAGATTCACATGAATTGGAGTTGCATGACGAGCAATTTTCCTTGTTTCCCCTATTTTAAGTTTAATAAAATGTGGACTTCAAGAGATTTTACATTTGTGTAGCTGGTCAGTTCAGAATTAATTTGAAAGTTTGGACTTTATATTATTTCTTACAATTTGATGCCTCCACGTGTATCTTTAATTGAGTAGTTTTAATCCTGGCCTTTGGCGCTTTGTTGATGTGTCCGATAATTGCACTTCATCTTTAGCCTCTGTTTTTCAACTGTTAGGGACATGCTATTCAGAGCAACCTTTGCTCCCAGATATGATAGTGTATTCAACTGTATAATGGGCACACCGAGACTCTGCCCTTTGCTATCTTCATTACTTCTCCAGGTACACGATTCCAACTTGTTTGGTCTGTAAACAAGAACTATCCAGTCAAGATCAATGCTACTTTGCAGCTAACATCAGAAGAAGATTTGGTACTGAGGGATGCCGACAACGTACCTTCGCTTTCATCGATAAATACTTCAAAAAAGTCTGTCTTCACTTAAACTTGACCGAAGTTAGCACCTGGACAGAATCTAACAGCAAGCAACAAACTGGACTACATGGAGGTTTTGATTTCTTTGACTGGCCACTGATGATTGTTTTGTTGTATCCTTCTGAGTCAAATCCTCCATAAACATACTCTAAGCTTACTGTATAATGATTGATTTGGGGTAAACAGACCAGTAAATTTATGTATGTTACTGGAGCTTTTCACATATTCTAGAGACTCCAGTAACCCAGACAATACTGTTTCCTTTTCTGCCACATCCTTAGTTCAGTATAGGGGTGGCCAGTGGGCCGGGCTCGGGTCTGGCGGGCCGGGTCAGGCGGGTCGGGGTCCAGTCCCGTCCCGGTCCCGATCCCGATCCCGTCGGTATCGGGGCGGGGCGGGGTCGGGGTCCGGCGGATTTTCCTTCTTTTTTTTTAAATAACATATATATAAAAAAAACTCAATAAACAAGATAAGATAGTGTAATAAAAACATCCCAAGACTGTTTTTGTGCCTCTTATATTATTTAATAGACATGATTTTTTTGTAATACAAATACAATTGTCTAATATCTAAATTGCAACTTTGTGGTGTTGTCCAAAAGTTGCAAATTACATAATAAAATTGCAATTAAAAAAATTACATTCTCAAAAAAACCTGTTCTAATTGCTTGATGATTTCCTGTGGTTCTTCGGTTGGAATTGGTATTTGTTGGTCAAATTGATCCACGTCGCTTCCACTACCTTCGGTTAAGATTTCGTTGTAGTTTTCATCTTCTTCTTCGTTGATCTCCGGTTGACCGCACCTTTTCTCCGCTCCGCTCATATCCAATCTCTGAATAATACTGCAATTTCCAAGTTGTCTCCGGCTAATGAGTGTCCGTGGTCTCCTATTTGATATCTGCCGACAGAAAAACGTTTTGACGCAGATTAATGACGCTTGAATGTTCAAAACATCTCGGGCCATCAATGAAAGTGTCGGAAAGGTCTTCTCATTCCCTCCAAAGATTTCAAAGAAGTCTTTATGTCCATCTTCATTGATAACTTCTTGATACTGATGTAACCACGCAAAACAAAAATATTCAACTCGCTAATTTGGTTAGTAGTAGAGGTACGGCCGCACATTCTATTTCTGAGGCTTTCAATACTAGCCGCAGAAACAGCATGTCTTTTGTGAGGTTGTGTTGAAGATGAAGAAGAAGGTATGTAAGTCGGTAAGTTACTAGCATTTTCTTGTTGATAAAATCTATATATTTTTTTGCATTGGTGTTCTACGCTAGACAACACTTCTTCTTTAGTTTGTTCAATAGGTGGTGGGTGATTTAGATTTTTGGGACTTGGAGGTGGTAGTACTTCTATACAATCGTAAATAGTTTCAATTAGTGATTTAGTACCGTCTATTTTAATAGTAGGATTTAATACAGAACCAATAATATAAATAGTGGGAATAGGAATAAAATATTTTTTTATTTTGACAAACATTTTTTAATAGCTGCCTTATAAGCTGGTTTTTCCATATATTCACTAAGTAATAAAAATATTAGAATTATATAAAACAACATAGTTGAAATAGTAGGATAATATATACCGAAAAATTCTTTTGTTGCTTGAAAAAATTTCTCTAAAAATGCAATAAGTTCAAAAAATTTTACCCAATCACTATCTAAAATCATATCAGCTGGATTTTTATTATGAGAGTTAAAAAATAAAGTTATAGGTATTCTATAGTCATAAGCAACAAGTAGTTGCTCGTATAAAGAATTTCACCTAGTGGATACTTCTTGTGAAATTTTTCTATAAGATAGTCCACAATCGTGACAAATTTTTTTATATTCTTTTCTACGTTGTACTTTATTACTTTTAAAAATAAAGTTTATAACAAATTGTATTTTACTAAGAATGTCTTCAAAAAGTGATAGACCATCCTTTACAATTAAGTTATATATATGACATGAGCATTTTATATGAAAATGATCTGAAAAAGATGGAGTTAAACTATTTTTTAAAATTGTAATTGCGTAATTGTTAGAAGAAGCGTTATCTAATGTAATAGTCATAATTTTATCGGTTATTCCGTAATAATGGTACACTTGATAAATATTATCTGCAATAAAAGTACCAGTGTGCCTATCATCTATATATCTATACGCTAAAATACGTTTTTGCATAGACCATTTATAATCTATCCAATGACAAGTTACAGTTAAATAATCATGGTTGTTAGTACTACGACCTATATCAGACGTGATAGATACTTTGACATTAAAATGATATAATGAAAAACGTAAATATTGTTGATATTCATGCGCGAATTTAAATACATCTCTCTTAACAGTTGATCTAGGAAAACCGTTAAAAGCAGGATTATATATATCTCTAATGTAATGAATAAAACCGGGAGATGAAGGAAATGAAAAAGGCAAACCCTCCAAAGCAACTAATTTTGATATTGCTTCTCTATCTCTATGTTTATTGTATTTAGAGCCTACAATTCCCCCCGTCATAGGGTTAATTTGACCATGTACTTGATCCGGGACAGTATCAGTATGTGAACCTTGTCCCGATGGAGCGGGCGTTTGCGCACCCGGTTTTGAAGCCTGGTATTGGGCATATCTAGCTGGATGAACACTTACTATGTGTCTAATTAAACCCCCCGTCCCACCGTTACCTTTTCCAGTTTTAAATTTTAAAACATTTTTACAAATTTTACGTATAGCTACTTGATTCTCTACGTCCCTATCAAAAAATGTCCATGCATCTGATTTTAATGGTCGTTTTGCTGGACCTCGTCTCATACTAGGGGGAATAGGAGGTATTTCAGTTGAAGGTGCACTAGTGGGTGTGTTGTCATCAACATTAGTGGGTGTATCATCTAAATCATCGTCTAAATTAAAGTCTTCGTGAGTTCCAGAAAATAGTTCCTCGTCTAAATCTAATGGTATTGTAGGAAAATGTTGAGTATCAACAAAATCACCCTGTGTAGGAATAAGATGACTAGAAGAAGTACCCTTGCCCTGGTTGTCGCCCCTACTAGAAGAAGCACCCTTACCCTTAAACATACCTCTTAATCCTTTCATTTTAATTATGATAATAAATAATTAAAGACAATAAAATTAAGTGCTAAATAAAATAAACAGACAATAATAATTTAATGAAGGAACGAATGTACCAAACGCCGACGTAACGTCGACGTGTAATCGAGAGGTTGAAAATTGAAACTTTGCTCGATGGAAGATCCCCAAGCTAATTGCCAACTTCACTCCCAATTCCCAAATGAATAAATAAAATTGAATATTTAGTAAACAATGTAGACTTGTAGAGAGATATATTGAGAGATTAGAGAGATTGTAGGAAGATTTGTGAGAAAGATGAAGAGAAAATGAGTTATTTATAGTTGGAAAATTGGGTTAAAGTGTAAATATAATAACTTATGGGTTAAAAATAAATATTAAGGGGTAAGGGGGTTGGGGGAGGGGGGGGGGGAGGCCTAAAATGGCCGTTGGCCAACGGCCAAAATCTAAAATGGTCGTTGGTGCAACGGTCATATTTGCAAAGGGGGTACAAAGGGCGGGGTCGGGCGGGACAAGACATTGTCCCGTCCCGAGTTCGAGTCCCGCCACCGTTTTTTTTTTAGCGGAGTCGGGGCGGGACGGGGTCGGGTCGGGCCGTCCCGGCCCACTGGCCACCCCTAGTTCAGTATATGAAATCAGAGTCTACAGGAATTTAAGTGAGTGTATGAATGGAAAAACAAGTGCAGAGAGTCAGATGATGTTCTGGCAGGTTCTTATGGTGGAGTTATTAGCCTAAATTATGTGGAACTTATGGAATTTGTTCAAATGGACAGCTTATTTCTCCCAAATCAAGTCCTAACCTAACAAACTATGTTACACACATAAAATGATAGGAAGCCCTATCTTGGTTGTTCTGAGCTCACACATGACACAGCTGACTTGTAATGCTTCAAAGAATCATAGATCTTGGAGCTTCAAGATATGGACCTAATTCACAATTCATGTGGTGGTTGTGGTTGTGGTTGTGGGGTGGGGGGGTACCCACCCTCCCTCTGAGATCTTTTCATAGAAGGGCAATGACAAGGGCCAGATTCTGTATAATTCCTCTGCGTTTGTAGAAGTACAGGTTAAAGCTGAACTAGCTGCTGTGAAAGGGAAAAAACACCTAAATGGTGCTATGATAGGATTAATTATAGGAATTTCCCTAAAAGCTGCAACACGGAACTGCCGCAAGAAGTTTGGTGAAAGAGGATTTGGATCAATTTTTGAAGGGTCCTTGAAAAAAACACAAAAGGTGGCAGTGAAATGCCTTAATGGCCTAGGCCAATTCAAAAACCATTCCTGATGTCGAACCTATTGGCAGCATACATCATGTCAACTTGGTACAGTTAATTGGATTCTCAGCTGAGAAATCTAACAGCCTTCAAGGATATGAGTTAATGAGCAATTATCACTTGATAAATGGATCTACCTTGGTAGTAAAGAGCTCACACTTGATTGAAATGCAGGAAGAAGACTATTTAAGACAAAGCCAAAGGATTACCCCAACTTCATGAGACTGCAGACAAAATATTCTGCATTTGGATATCAAACCCCAAAACACTCCCCTACATGACAGTGTTAGAATCGGAGCCACACTGTGACCACAATTAGAGGCACTCCTGATTATCTGGCTCCCTATGGTGTAGCGCAACTATTACAGAAAAGGTGGATATATATAGTTGGTCATGGTGATCTTCGAATAGAAATCTTGTGCAAGAACATTTTAGGCTATTTGAGCCGGACAATCATAGGTGGTCTTTGAGTCTTTTCAAGAAAAAGGTTGAGGAAGGACAACTGCTGGATCCGATTAAGAAACACAATGAAGATATGCACTTTTACCTAGAAGAAGTCGTACTGGTTGATGTATGGTAGTTAAGGTCATGGAGAGCACAGTGAAGATATGCACCTATACAGAGAAGTTGTACGGACGCTGCAGGTGGTTGTATCGTTGTTAAGGTGATGGAGGGAGTTCTGGATGTTGAGAGGAATCAAAATCAAGCTTTCTTAAGCCACAAATAGAAAAAGGAACAACAAAATCAACTTTACAGATTCAGCTTCATTGGTTCCTTCAATCCTATAAGGGCCAATGTGAGTATAAAGCTATTTGAAAGCATTCTAGTTCCCTATGAATTTGCAGCTTTCTTTCTACTTGTGGTTTACATTGTTAAAAAAGTTTCTTGTTTGTATCATTACTGCATATCTGCAATATTATCAAAAGGTGGAAGGAAGAAAATGAATTTGTACTGCACTATTTCTCGCTCAAACTCGCCACTGCAGTCTATAAACCAATCCACCAACTTTTCCTCTCTCCTCACTTCCTTATCTATCTTCTTTAAGAGGGTAGGAAAAGGAAAGGTTGGTGTAAGCTTTTACTCTTTGCTCTTTGGCTGTTGATTGGCTAGAAGAAATTCGACGGAATAAGACTGAGAGGGGAAGTTAAATATACTAGTTTTTTTTTTCTTTTTTTACTGTTGACAATTAAATAAGTGAAGTTAGATGCTGCTAGTTATTTTCACTAGTTCATTCTCTCTTCCCTGCTAGCCAAGTGACCTCTAAATTTGCAATTCCATAGGTAATCTCATTTTCTAGAATAGCTCTGCAGAGTACTTTAAATATGAAAAAGGCAACTTATAAGACTCCTAGTAGAGCAGACCAACTTATGTGCATATTCATGGTTTTATCATCTTGACTGTAGCTTAGTATCATTCTGTTGGAATCATATAGTCAAGTAGTGTTTCTTTTGTCAGCCTTATCCATCTCTTTCAAGCCTCTAGAATTGTAAAGAACCAACCTCAGGTCAAAACCAGAGATCCCACGAAATATCAGTACTGCTACACTTGCTTAATTTGCACCCATCTAATTTTTCCTTTTCCCCTGAGATACACAGTATAAATTTGCTGTTATCGTATGAATGTTCAGATGCACAACCAAATAATGAAAAGTGAAGGCATAAGACTTTGCTGATTTTCATATTTAATGAACATCGATCTTCAATGAAACAATCAAGTAGGAATAATCAATCCCGAAAGGGGCACCTAGACATATTCAAAGCGCATTGAAATCTGTGGAATTATTAAAAAAAAAAATTACCTGTAGCAGAATCTCCATAAGCTGCTTATTTTGCGGAAACCACATCAAGGTTCTCTATAAGACTTATGCACATCTTAATGCAATTTGTGCAAATATATTAACTCAAGCAGGCCTAAGAAATACATAAACAAGAAATGGATAACAAAACGCTAAACTTTGCAACAAACCTTGTGCTTGTCGAGGCTCTTCAACGACGGTATCGGTGACGTTTGAAGTTAAAGTACAAATGCAAAATTCCTCGGTCGAATATGCACTTGAACCCCTTTTTGTGGGAGTACTCCCATTCTCTATTAACAATTCGGAAAGCTATATCCTCATAAGGAGGGCCAGCATGGAATTTTATGATGCAAGTATCAGCACTATCTCCATCCTTCTCTAGGACATAAGTTGGAGCTCTTGCTTTGTCAACAAGATCAGGATAGAAGATATTGAATTTGTATCCCTGCACAATCTTTGGAGGTGGGTTATCATGATCATAATGAGTTTGATTATACTTGTTCCATTCATAACCAGTATGAACACGACTGAAATACTTCGGCTTCCTTGGCCTATACTTGTCATGCCACCAGTACACCTGTGAATCAAGATTAATTTCGTCGTTTGAGCCAAATACTGCATCCCCTTCCTCCATTGCTCCCATAGTTTTAAAAACCTTCTTCTCAAAGTTGTCTTCCGCAGAAGTTGGTGGCAAAACCTTATCTTGGACACGTCTCTCTTCCAAAACAGCCATTCGTTTCCTCTCGAGTATTGCTCTGTCCTCTTCAGGATCAACAGCTTCGTCTTTATCATCCCCGTGCATTAACACAGGCGAATAAGAACCCTCCTCTTCATCGTCTTCCTCCTCCTCCTCTTTCTCCTTAGCCTCCTCATTCAAGAAGGGTTCCGGAGACATGGATCGAGTATCATTTTGCTCATGATCCATGTCTTCCTCATTAGTCCTCAATATCTCTTCTTCCACCTCTACATCACGGCTCTCCAATGATTTCTCAAGATGTTCAAGATGTTTACGCAGCATTTTCGCATGAATTTCCTTCAAACAAGCCTTAGCCTTGTAAATCTGAAGCCTTTTAAGAACATCTTCCCAATACTCTACTACTTTAGCAGCACCAGATCGCATTTGTGACTCAATTTGTGACTGCAACGCCTCCAATTCATCATACCCTTTACCTTGTAACAAAGACTTCACATCCGTTTCAATACTCGAATGCAAACCCCTCTCTTCAACAACCAACTCAGGTGGCAACTCCTCACCCCTTACTCGCGCTTTATCCATCGCTTCCCTTTTCCTAGCTTCCCCTAATTCCCAATTACAAACCACCAAAAGCGCTTCCCAATACTGTATATGCAACGGCGTTTCCCTATCCAAATCAATATGTACCTTAATATCCTCGTGAAGTTCTTCCATTTCTTTAATACCTAAACCTTTAAACACCACATAAGGCTCATCTATTCCCACATCAAACTCCCCATTTGGTTCTAATTGCTTTATAAGTACATCAATGGGCTTAACCCGACCCTGTTTAAGTCGAATCTCGATCCTAACTTTACTCTGATCAAAATGAAACTCTTCTTCTTTCTTCTCCCAATCATGAAACTCGGCCCGGGCCCGTTCCCGGGCTAATAACATTAATTCTTCTTCTCTTTGGGCTTTTTCCATTGCTCTTTCTTCTCTTCTCTTTTTAACCTTTTCAATTTCAGCCATTCGTTCTCTCTGCCTTTGCTTTTCGGCTTTCACCGAGAAGGTAGTTAAAGGTACGCCACGAGTGACGTCACGTTCGATTTTCTTACGCCATACCAAATTTTCGTTGAGATTTGAATCACCAAATGGATTTGAATCGTTTGAGTAACCGGAAACTTATTTCTGCGTTGTTTTCAACTTCTGGGCTACTTTCATTGCTTTCTTCTGTGCTTTCTTCGCCATGTATATAGCTATTTCTTCATCAGTGATTTTCTTCATTCGCTCTCGCTCGTCGTCGTCATTTATAGATCTGCAGCGGCGGCGACCGGTAGTCGACACGTCGGAATCGAATGAAGATGCGTCGTCGGAACAATGTCGGCGTCGTTTGCCGGACTTATTCCTAGAGGAACCCATTCCGTATATATGAGATACAATAATTTAGGTTAGCAATACCTATGGACACTTATTTTTATAGTAATTATTGACATATTTTTAGCTGGATTAGGTTTAGCAAATAGAAGCCTTTTTAGGATTGACATTCTATATAAGAATAAAACTATCGTGTATTTTTAGTTAGGTACTCCCTCGGTATCAGGAGTTTATGTGACGTAATTTGATTGAGTACAAATTTTTAAAATTAAAAAAAAAATTTAAATTTTATAATTTAAAAATAAGTTAAAAATATTCATACGGCTATAAATAATCTGATTAAATATAAAAAATTAAATTATTATTAAATAAAAATATATCATATAAATTAAGTGAATATATATTTATTATCATTCAATATTTACATCAAATCATGAAAATTTATTATAATTACTTAATTTAATGAGTTGAAAATACATATTAACTTACCATAGTTAATTGTTAAAAGAATAAAAGCTGATCCACATCTACACATCATGCATTTAAACATCATTACAAGTAAGACATTTTTTTAAACAAGACACTTAAATTTTACTACTATAAAGTAACTGATATTATTTCATCCTTTTTAGACCAACTCCAAGAAAAAATTAAAATATGTTAACCACACACCAATCTTTACTTGACAATTCAACTAAAAATACATAATTTAAAAAAAACATTTTTATTTATATATTTTTTCTTTTTTCTTTTTTCTTTCTCTCTTTCTTACTTTTTTACTTCACTTCTCCATTCCACCCCACTCCCTTGTACTTCTTCTTCTCGAGCTAAACCCTCCCCCATTTGTTTCTTTCTTCTTCATCTTCTTATTCTGACCTCACTCACCGTGATTTTTGAAATCAACGAGTTTTTCATGATTTTTAAGGAGCTAAAAATTGGAATAGAAAAGTCAAATTTTCCTTCATTGATCTTAAAATTTGATGGATTTTGCAAAATTCTTTAAATGGTAAAAAGATATTTTGAATATGATTTTGGAGTAAAAGTAAAAAGTTGATGGCAATGGAAGTAGTAAGGAAAATGATTAAAGATTTACGACTTCCTTCCAATTGATGGCAATGGAAGTGGTAAGGCAATTGAATTTTGAATATGATTGTGAGTTATGGCACAAATGGCGGCTTTGGAAGTGGCGGACGTCTGGAGATGGTAACGAAGAAGAAAGAAAATAAAAAAATTAAAATAACAAGAAAAATAGGATAATACATTTTATAAAAAACTTGTAAAATAAAAATTAATCATTTTTTTTAGTTTCTCACGCTCTTTAAGAGAGTGTGCACTCTTTACGCAAGGTGGCCAAAAAAGAAAGTAATAATATCAGTTCTTGGAAAAAAGGTCTTACTTTTTATTAGACATGTCCATCTGGTCAGGCGGGTCTCAACCCGATCCGAAAAAACCAAGGTCAGGTCAGCTTATATCGGACCCGTGAGCCATCTGATTCGAAAAAGCGAGGATCTGTTCATATGTAGGGTCGGCCCAAGGCCAGTATTTTTAACCTGTCTGATCCGATCTGGCCCGATCACCGACCCGCATCCAAGGGATGATGATTTCGATATTTTGGACTTTTGGTATAAGTCTTCAGCTCGATATCCAATTCTCACAGTAATGGCTCGTGATCTCTTAACCATTCATGTCTCAACTGTAGCATCTGAATCTACTTTTAGCATTGGTGGGAAAACAATATCAACTACTAGAAGTTCTTTAAAACAAAATGTGTAAACTTTGGTTTGCCTTCGTGATTGGATTCTTGCGGAAGGTATATTGTATACATATATATATATATATATATATATATATATTTGTATTTTAATATAATTTATATTATTTTTCCTTTATTAATATTTATTTTTCCTTCTATTTGTTGTAATTTTTAATTAGTGACAAATTATATCGGATACCGAATTTGGTAGAATTGTAGTGTTTGCTTACTGTTTTATTTTATTTTGTAGAGCGAGTCGGGGCCGACCCGTGACCCGTAGGGTCCCCGAAGGGTCAGGGCCAGGGTCTGACAATTAAAAATAAAACAGGGTCAGGGTCGGGCAAGCAGAAAAAAAAACCACCTGACCTGACCCGACCCGAGTCATGGACATGTCTACTTTTTATAGATGATATTCATTAATAACACTCGTAAAAATAAGGCTGCTTATTGAGTGGATCGGGCGGATAATTACGCTTAACAATTTGATTTATCAATTATCGGCTTTTAAATATACTAATCTGCTAGCCAACCGATAAGATATCAGTTGGTTTGGTATATGTTAGCAATTATCGGATGGTTATTAAATGGTGTATCAATTAAATATAAAAGACAATAAAAATTAAAATCTGCATATTGCTACTATTTCTTCAATTACTTTTGATTAAGTACATTTGCCTACCATTTCTTTGAAAGTATATTTATGTCCTAGAGACAATCTTTATTAGGGCAAATGCACTTTATACACATTTATATTATTATTAATAGAGATTAATATTTTGACATTTGCAATCATTGAATTGTTATTTGATTGTTTGTAATTATTCATTAATGTGCATCCCTTGAGCTTACGTTGTCATTAATAGAGTGAGATATTCATGATAGAGCTTAACTCTTAAAATAACATCGACTAATGATCATCGAGAATAGGATATCGATGATATGTGATAAGTCGACACGTGATTTGCATCACATCCTTAGAGGATGTAGCATGTCTCACCTGCTACGAGTAATGACTACTCGTGATGGACACATGAATACTTTGAAAGTATTGGTATACCTTGCTGATATACAGTTTGTTATACTTGTCTAAAGTATGATCCGTGTGGGAGATAGAAGTCCTTAGACTTGAGGTCAATACGCTCCTTGTCTACAAAGTAATGTACTTTGATCCCGTCCCAAGCTCAAATGCCTTATAGGTTGAGATACGACTTGTATTTGGTACATTACGATGTGGATTGAAGGTAGTAGTTGAGCCAAGATTAGAATTCATTCCTCGAATGTATATTCGAGAGAACACTCGGATTCTCAGTGATATTAGGTTGACTAAGTCGTTGGCCAACGCAATAGACATATTTAGAATATGGTCTAGTCGTCAACTAATATAGATGAGATACAATGATTAAGTCATTTGAATAGACACTTGACAAATCCTAAGCTTGATCGGGTGTGTCGTGAATGAAAGAATTTTATCTTACCACATAAAGGTTAAGTTTACTGGATTCACGTAAACGTACTTCACATATTGAGTTCGTCTTCCGGCCCCGTCTAGGAGTTCCGTGTAGACCTTAATTTGATTAATGTCGATATGAAAAGGCATGTAGGGTCACATTATGTCGATTGACCGTTTCGATCTAAGGATGTATTGAGAGAGTAATTAAATGTTCGATTTGGATCGAGATATTTAAATGAATGATGATTGTTTTAATTAAGTCAAAATTGGATTTTGGATTTAATTAAGAATGCACGAAAAATAAATTGAGACAATGCATGAGCACGTCGAGCGCCGCGGCGCCCATACCCTAGGGTCGCGGCGCAGTGCAGGCGCATGTCGAGCGCTGCGGCGCCCATACTCTAGGGCCGTGGCGCCTCTGCTTCAAATTTTGGGTCAGGCCCAAGGTCAAACCCTAATCCGGTTTTGACCTATTTTTCAATTATAAATAGAGGCATTCACCTCATCATCTAGACACTAAAATTTTTGAAAATCATTCTATGCCTTAGAGACTTAGAATCAAATACTCTCTCGAACCTCTACCGAATTTCTTAGCTTTCCGAAGGAGAAATACATTGAAGTTTGAAGCTTGCAATTGGAAGGGTAACCGCGTGTGCAGCTTATAGTAGACAAAGATTCCAGATAATTCTAACTTGTAAGTGTATGCCTTATGTTTACAAGTTTAATTGTTGTATAACCATACCAGAAATGTTGTTGGGGTAAGTAAGAAATAAAACTTTTAAACTTTCGATGTGTCTTACCTATATGCTTTGTACCCAACAAAAACCCTACATTCTTAACATTTTTGTCCCGCTTTCTAATATCTAGTGTCAAGTTTTGGCATTTCTTTGCAGCAAATTAATTGAATGTGCTCCTAAAAATTCAAAAAAAAAATAATAATCAAGAACTCCTTTGCTAGAGAATAGAATATTGAATGGGGCTTTAGCTTTAGGGTTTAAGATAGATATTTTATATATATAGGGGTAAAAATATAAATATGATAATTTCTAACGGGTTAACAAATTACCCGATAAAGTAATTAAGTAATCCATCCCGCACCGATAAACCGTTAACAATAAAATTTTAATCCGTTCACCAACCGTTAATCTGACTTTGGGTTATGGTTACGATTTGATTTAGAATATCCCTACCTAAAATAACTAGGATACGTTTCTTTCCTTTCTCAATAATAAAACGTACATCATCTTTCTTCTTCCCTACTTCTCCTTCATCATTCTCTCTTCTTAAAAATAACAAATAACAAAATACATTTAAGTCTCTCTCTCTCTCTCCTATATATTTTAGCTAAATTGAGTATTAAAAAGATTCATATTTCTACTTCCTTTTTCTGATTCCCCCACCCACGCGCACACTATATTAATGTATATCAGGTTTAGAGCGAGGTTTAAAATATAAAATTATAAATATAATTGTTTATAATTTTTTTGTATATCCACATGTATAATACAAAAATAATTAGTATGAAGTTGCTGGCCGGCGGCCGCTCAACTGTTCGAGCGCAATGCAGTGGTGTTGGTTCCGATTCGACAAAGGTAGAATGCCTGGTCGAAGGTCGATCTGATGAGTAGCAGGCGTGTTCGTTTTGGCTCCCGAGTGAGAACGATAAATAGGCGATGCACCATCCTTGCTGCTACGTACGTTTTCCTTGACTTGACAGATTCATTCAATTGAGTATTATATGTATATTACCGTGTATACACAATAATAATATGTATATGATGACTATATTTTCCTTCTTTGTGTATATTAGAATTTTATTTTCCTTCTTTGTATAGCTAAAATATGATATTATAAATATAGTTGTACACGTATAATTTGTTGTTGTCTCTATATCCAAATGTATATCACAAAAGTAATTGTATTGTTTGTATCTTGCAGTGTATAACACATCAATAATATGTATATCAAAATAAATATCATAATTTTAGTTTCCTTCTTCGAGTATATCAAAATGTATAATTCTACTGTAATATAGATAGCTATGGAGTATATTTAGTGAAGGTGATGAGTAGAGAACAAGAGTAATAGGGAATTGGGTGTTCAGAAGCGAGACAGAGGTGATGTTGGAGTAAACCAAGGTGACAGAGAATGCTTGCTTGTTTTGTGGTTATACCTTAACCAAACTATTAGAAAAATAAACTAACATTAGGCAATGTAATTGTAAACGTGTAAATATATGAAATAATATATTCCCTATCCATAATTAGAATATTTTCATATATTGTGTAAATATAATTATGATAAGACTAGGATTCCTCTTTTGTATAGGCTTAGGATTCCTATTGTATAAGGGATGAATATTGTACTCTTTATATACCTTGATATTAATGAAAGACCCCCCAAGGGAGATTAATATCATCTCACATGGTATCAAGAGCCGAATAAACAAAACCCTAAAAACCTTTCTCTTCCACAGCCGCCGGCTGCCTCTCCTACGCCGCGGCCCTCCCGGATTTTCTTCTTGTTTTTCGGGTTTTGTTCTTCCTTTCTTCTCTTCTCTAAATGGCTATCCCTGATTCTTCCACACTTTCTGACGCGTCTACCTCCACAAATTCCACCACAAAGTCATCACCCCCGTTTCATCCCGCCCTTACTGTTTCCAACATCAAGAACCATATTTCCATTATTCTTGATCAAGAAAACAACCAGTATTCTCCCTGGGTTGAACTTTTTCGCAATCATGCATGTCTCTATAACGTGCTTGACCATATTGATGACACTATTTCGCGCCCTACGGAGGTTGATGATTCTATCTGGCATCGTATCGACGCCGGTGTCAAACAATGGATATATGGTAGTATCTCTCAGGATTTGCTCCTTACTATCATGAAATCTGACTCCACAGTCCTTGACTTGTGGAATCGTTTGGAGGAAATTTTTCAGGACAACAAGCACACTCGTGCCGTGTATTTGGAAGAACAGTTCAACAAAACACGTCTTGAAAACTTCTCCAATGTCTCTGAGTACTGCACAACTTAAACTTCTAGCGGATCAACTCTCCAACATCGGCACGCTGTCATCGCGGCGATAAAATGGTGCTACAAATGATTTCTGGCCTTACTAAGGGCGAATATGATACTTTGGCCACCATTATTCAACAGGCAGATCCGCTATCGAGTTTTAACAAAGCTCTCTCACAATTGTTGCTCGAAGAAACCCGTCGTGCTAAGCAGGATGAGCACGCCCAGCAGGTGTTAGCTGTCGACACGCAACCCCAAGATCAGACGCCACCAGACAACTCCCAACAACGGCAGGGCCAAGGCGGCAAGAGTGGAAAAGGCCACGGCGGTAGAGGAGGTCGTGGTCGTGGCAAGGGTCGCGATCAATGTAACCAACAGCAAGAATAACGACAGAGATCGCAGAACAACCGGGCGCGGCTCGCCGGCTGATTCGTCTGGCAAGGCTTGGCTCGATTAGTCGTGGCGCCAAGTCTATTCAAGTACCAGTAGCCATACAATCCGTATTCTTACCCCGATTTGTTAGGCCCCGCTCCAGCCCCACAACAGGCCCACTTCATGCAAGGTCAGGTCCCGCAGCCCTCCTCCAGCATGACACCCACTGAGTTGGGTCATGCATTCAACACCCTCTCTATGCAACAACCTGACAATACTTGGTACATGGACTCAGGCGCCACATCTCACGTCACCCAGTCAGCATGTACTATTCCTAAACTATTTCGGTTAAAGCATCCTCAATATGTTACAGTTGGCAGTGGACAACACATTCCAGTTAAGGGTTATGGTACCTCATACACACAACCTCCTCATCCACCCTTCTCCCTAAAAAACACCCTATATGCCTCACACATGATTAAGAACCTCATATATGTCCGCCAATTTACTCGTAATAATTCTGTCTCCGTGGATTTTGACCCTTTTGGTTTTATTGTGAAGGATCTTCATACGGGGACACCTCTTACGAGATGCAATAGCACGGGGGATCTCTATCCATTCACTTCCACCTCCGCTGCCAGATCTTACTCTCCCGTCACTCTAGCGACTGTTTCTTCTTCAACTTGGCATAACAGGCTTGGTCATCCAGGAGCCCCAGTTTTTAATTTTCTTAGAGGCAACAATTTCATTGCTCGTAATGGGAAACTTGCCCAAAATTGTGTTTCTTGCTCTTTAGGCAAACTTATTCGTCTTTCATTTAAATCATCTATTAGTGTTAC
The DNA here is from genome assembly GCA_029783415.1 of Anisodus acutangulus. Lineage (NCBI taxonomy): Eukaryota > Viridiplantae > Streptophyta > Magnoliopsida > Solanales > Solanaceae > Anisodus > Anisodus acutangulus. The sequence continues at coordinate 52,517,684 of CM056490.1, forward strand.
ATTTGCTCCTTTTGATATCATACATGCCGATTTATGGACATCTCCTATCTCTAGTTCTCTCGGTCATAAATATTATCTTGTGTTGCTTGATGATTTTTCACACTACGTTTGGTTATACCCTCTTAAATTTAAATCGGAAGTGTTTGTCAAATTTCTTGAGTTTCGCAAGTTCATTCAAACACAATTTGGAAAAGGCATAAAATCATTTCAGTGCGATAATGGTCGTGAATTCAATAACTCTATGTTTCACCGCTTTTGTACCAATAATGGCATGTTCTTTCGCTTCTCCTGCCCTCACACCTCACCACAAAATGGTAAAGCTGAAAGAATCATCCGCACCATTAACAATATGATTCATACCCTATTGATTCATGCCTCCCTCCTTCCACCCTTCTGGGTCTATGCTGCTAAAATGTCAGAATACACTCTAAATATTCTCCCTACTAGCACTCTTCACAATATGACCCCTACCGAAATCATCTACCTTAGAATCCCCTCTTATGATCATCTACGGATTTTTGGTTGTCTGTGCTATCTCAACCTTAGCTCCACCGCCCCTCACAAGCTCGTTCATAGGTCCACTCCATGTGTCTTTCTAGGATTCCCGCCGAACCATAGGGGCTATCTATGCTATGACTTGTTGACTCGTCAGATCCACATATCTCGTCACGTCACATTTGACGAGACCACATTCCCGTTTCGAATCTTCCAAAATTCCAAAAATAGGACTACTCATTTCTTGACGAGTCTGCCATCTCTCTCCTCATAATCGAACAACTCACATCCTCTGTTCCGTCGTCAGAGCCGCGGCCTCGAGGGGAGGCGCCGCGACGCCTAATTTCCAGAGAGTAATCTTTTGAAACACCGTCGACAGCTCCGCGACCCTGTGCTGAGGCGCCGCGGCACCCAAACTTTAGAGAAGCTTGTCAACCTTCTAGCACCGCGACTCTCGATCCAGGAGCTGCGGCGCCTCCGACGACTTCGCCCCCACCTTCTCCTTATCCGACTTTACCCCCCGTCTCAGACACCACTCTGCCATCCACTGTCTCTACCCATCCAATGAAAACTCGTTCAAAGCATGGAATCTTCAAACCCAAAATCCATTTCAACTTGTCTGCCCAAACCATTTCTCCACTTCCAAAGAACCCAAAATTGGCCAAACAATACCCTAATTGGAATGTGGCTATGTATGAGGAATTCAATGCTTTAACTAAACAACATACGTGGGATCTAGTACCTAGACCTGAGGGGGTGAATGTCATTCGTTGTATGTGGTTATTTCGTCACAAGTTCAGAGACAATGGGGATCTTGAGAGGTATAAGACCCGTCTTGTGGCTAATGGCACAAATCAGCAGGAGGGTATTGATTGTGGTAAGACCTTCAGCCCGGTTGTCAAACCGGCTACCATCCACACAGTTTTGAGCATAACCATGGGCAAACACTGGCCGATCCATCAGTTTGATGTGAAGAATGCATTCTTACATGGGGATCTACGAGAGACAGTCTACATGCATCAGCCACCAGGGTTCACCCATCCAGCAGTTCCTCACTATGTGTGTCGTCTCCGTAAGTCACTATATAGCCTGAAGCAGGCCCCCCGTGCGTTGCATGATCGCTTTGCCAGGTATATCTTGCAGATTGGGTTTGTATGCAGCAAGAGTGATACATCACTTTTCATTTTTCATTGAGGTAGTAGCACTGCTTACTTATTACTTTACATGGATGATATTGTTCTTACTGCCTCCTCCGACGGATTGAAAAATGAGATTATTGTCTTGCTCAAGTCCGAATTTGCAATAACTGATTTGGGGAAACTGAGTTACTTTTTGGGGATATCAGTGACCAGGTCTGCCAATCATATATTCTTGTGTCAGCGTAAGTATGTAGAAGAGATTGTGTACAGGGCTAAGATGGCGAACTGCAAAGAGGTGCCTACTCCAGTTGATTCCAAATCTAAGCTCAGTGCTATGGATGGTGCTCCAGTCTCTGATCCTACTCTGTATAGGAGCCTTGCAGGTGCACTTCAGTATCTCACATTCACCAGGCTAGACATAGCTTATGCTGTTCAGCAGGTGTGCTTATTCATGCATGCCCCCAGAGAGTCTCATTTCAATGCTCTTAAGCGTATCATTCGATACATTAAGGGCACTCTTGATTATGGTTTGCACCTATACCCCTCTGCACCAGACATGTTGCTTTCATATACGGATGCAGATTGGGCAGGGTGTCCGGACACGCGACGCTCCACCTCCGGCTTTTGTGTTTTCTTAGGGGATAATCTGATCTCTTGGTCTGCCAAGCGACATGCTACCCTATCTCGCTCCAGTGCCGAGGCTGACTACAGAGGCGTTGCAAATGTAGTAGCTGAGATTTATTGGCTCAGAAATTTACTGTTAGAACTTCAGTGTCCTTTGCGTCAGGCATCTATTGTGTATTATGATAACATCTCTGCCATCTATCTTTCTCATAATCCGTTTCAATATCAGCGAACCAAGCATATTGAGATAGACCTACACTTCGTTCGTGAGAAAGTTGCGTTAGGCCATGTCAGAGTGTTACATGTTCCATCATCCTATCAGTATGCAGACATATTTACCAAAGGACTTTCCAGACAGTTATTTCTTGACTTCAGATCCAGTCTCAGCGTCCGGCCTCCTCCCGCTCCTACTGAGGGGGTGTGTAAACGTGTAAATATAGAAAATAATAAATTCCCTATCCATAATTAGAATATTTCCATATATTGTGTAAATATAATTATGGTAAGACTATGATTCCTCTTTTGTATAGGCTTAGGATTCCTATTGTATAAGGGATGATTATTGTACTCTATATATACCTTGATATTAATGAAAGACTCCCCAAGGGAGATTAGTATCATCTCACAGTAATCATACCTTTCTTAGTCAAATGAATCTTCAATCATTGAATATAGACGAGCTCTAGATTCTTAGGTAAAACATAGTTTTTTCTCTTAGATACCAAAAACAACAACATACCCAGTGTAGTCTCATAAGTGGAGTCTGAGAAGGATATGATGTACGTAGACCTTACCTCTACCTTGAAAGTCAATCATTCCCAGCTTTGATATGGCGAAGAGTGTACAATGCAATAGGGTAAGGTATAAGACTTTGTAGGATAGAGAGGTTGTTTCCGATAGACATTGGCTCAAGAGGAACGTAGTCAATGCAGGATTGCAGAAAAAATAAGGCAACAAAAAATTAAGAGACAAAACAAATGTCACCCAATTCTACATTTAACATGCATATATGAAAGAGTCTAAGTCCTCGTAGACTTTGAGCAAATGATGTGGCATAAATACTCATCTCGTCAAAAAAGATTTTGCACTACAATCAATTATAACGGACGACACGTTCATTTTAAATGAGACTTGTATTAAATTTTGGGGAACGTTTTAATTTGGGATTTTAACCAAGATCAACTCTAGCATGCTATATCAAATAAAGCATCTTAACTATCATGCAAAGTCATTTAAGCATATATTGGAAACCGCCTTCCCAAGCATGACATTTAAGCGAGTTAAACATATATTGGGTGTCGCCTACCCAGACAATTATTTGCGGATGCTACACTAATAAAATGACAAACATATTGATATTTAGCACATAAATAGTACACTTATCAAATAATGCACTGTATAATAAGAAGCAGGCGAAGCAGCTAGAAGTACTCGTATTTGAGTAAGGAATGAATATCGGACTATAATCGTGGGTTAAACATTCTGAATTCTGATTTTTTTTTGTTTTCTAGACAAGTGGGGCCGCGACGCTAATCATTAGAGCCGCGACGCCAGTGAGGCAGAAGCCTTTCGGCTTTTGCAATGCTTTAGCGTCGCGACGCTCCACCATGAAGTTGCGGCACTGGAAAGGCAAAAGCCGTTCGGCTTCTGTAATGTATTAGGGTCGTGGCGCCTGCTGTCCAGTAAGTCCAGAATTTAAAATGAAACTTTTAATCGCGGATCTTCGGATAGGAGCCGCGTCGCCGCCTTGAAACCCTAGCAAGCGCCGCGGCTCCCTACCATAGGGACGCGACGCCGTCGTCTTGACAAAACGTTTATGTGTCAATTTTCTAAAATCGTCCAAACCCTAAATCCAATTTAGGGATCAGATCACATATCGTTTATCATCACCCACCCTTATCAATAATGCACATATCGACCATCATCCATTCCTACCCGTTCTTCATCGTGCATCATGTTCGCAATGAACCGATTATCTACACTTGGCTTAGACCGAGTTAGAACAGAATGACTTCCTCAATTTAGCATAGTTGATAATTTAGGGTGACGTAAAAAGGTTAACTGTTCAGTCAAGATATGTAGGATTTCAAGAAGCCTTGTTTTAATTCATTTTGAAAACCAATTTTATGTTTAGCCCATATTATTATTCTATTCAATTATTATATAACCATTGAACCAGCCTGAGCTTTGATACCACTGTAGGGTTTTGTTGGGTTCAAAACACATAAGTAAAGCGCAATGAAAGTTTAAAATTTTGTTTACTTACCCCAACAATTCCTCATTTCTGGTATGGTTATATGACAATCAAAACCTGTAAAGTAAAATTTAAACAAGAAACTTACAGGTTATAAAATCTGGAATTTTTTACTCAGGGTGAACACTCGATTGTTCCCTTCAATTGCAAGCACGTTGCTACAATGTATTCCTATGTCAAGAAGGCCAGGAAATATTGGCAGAAGTTTGAGAGAGTTTTATTCTAGACTCTAAGTCTAGAATTGTTATGAGAATTCGTGTATAATTAACAATGGTTGGTGCTGTATATATAGCAGAGATTAGGGCAAATTTCATATTAGGGTTGGGCTCTAAGCCTGGTCCAAAATTGAGGTGCAGTGGGCCAGTCTAACTGGGCCCACTGCCAGGTTGGCGCCACGGCGCCTTTCGTCAAATAACATTTCCCATTTTCGTTTAATATATATATTCAGCACATTAAATCCAAAATCCAATTTTGATTTAATTAAATAATTTCCATCTAATAGAAATTATCCCATAGTTTTTACTAATTTAAATATCTCGATTTCAAATCAAATATTTAATACTTTCTCAATACACCCTTAGATCGAAGAGACAATCGACATAGTGTGACCCTATATGCCTTCACATATTGACACTAATCCAATTAAGGTTTTATACGGAACTCCTAGACTGCGGCGTACGACGAACTCAATATGTAAAGTACGTTTACATGAATTCAACAAACATAACCTTTATGTGAGATGATAAATTCCTTTCATTCGCAACACACTCGATCAAGCTTAGGATTTGCCATGTGTCTATCCAAATGGCTTGATCACTTTATCTCATCTATATTAGTCGACAACTAGACCATATTCTAAATATGTCTCTTGCATTGGCCAATGACTTGGTCGACCTAATATCACTGAGAAGTTGAGTGCTCTCTCGAATATCCAATCGAGGAATGAATCCTATTCTTGGCTCAACTACCACCTTAGTTTACATTATAATGCACCCAACACAAGTCGCGTCTTATCCTATAAGGAGTTTAAGCTTAGGACAGGATCAAAGTACATTACTCTGTAAACAAAGTGCGTATTGACCTCAAGTCAAAAGATCTTTATCTCCCACACGCTGATAACACTCCAGACATGTATAACAAATGATTTATCAGCAGGGTATACCAACACTTTCCAAAAGTATTCATGTGTCCATCACGAGTAACAATTACTCATAGCATGTTAGACATGCTACATTCTCCAAGAATGTGATGCATACCACACATCGACTTATAACATACCATCGATATCACATTCTCGATGATCATTAGTCGAGGCTATTTTGAGAGTTACGCTCTATCATCAATATTTCACTCTATTAATGACAACGTAAGCTCAAGGGATGCACATTAATGAATAATTACAAACAATCAAATAATAATTCAATAATTGCAAATGCCATAAATATTAGTCTTATTAATAATATGAATGTGTTCAAGTACATTTGTCCCTAATAATGATTGTCTCTAGAACCTACACACTTTCATAGAACATAAATTGGTTCTAACATACCAGCGTCAATTTCCTTGAGCCTGACAAACAACAAATTTTGTTTTTGTTCTTAGTTTGGCAATTGTTATAATGATATAAATTTATATGACTTGAAGTCCTTATCGTACGCGTACATTTATCAACTTTGCACTTCATTTTTGTGATTTTAAGCACAATTATTGTTCTTTATCGCATTGTATCAGACTTTGTATACCGATGTTTGTGCTGATATAGCAGTTGCTGAGCTAACATTTAAGTTAAGCAAAATTGATGACCTTTTCAATTCCGTGCGTAATCAATATTGATGCCCTTTTTTTGGTTGAGAGATTCTGCAGTAGTTAGTAATGTAACTTTGTCATAAAGGTGGGATTTTAATATGTTGGATATGTAAAGCAGTACGGAAAGTAAATAAATATTATAAGTGTTCGAAAGGATAAACAAACAAGCCAATATTCAGAACTGTCGCAAGCTTGTTGAGTCTTGAATCTTGATAACCTGAAATCAATAAACACTAAATCTGGATTGTTACAACTGTGGCTGAGTCGAGAGATGACTCTCTGTCTTTAAGATAACATTTCTCCGTATATATATTTTTACGTTAACGGAAAATAGTCTCTCAAGATAAAACAGCAACTAATCAACACTACAAAGCAAATAGGTTGATTCTGACGAAGAAAACAAAACACGAAATGACTTGCTGAAGAACAGAAAAGGAAGGAAGAGTTTTGAGTTTTCTGTTTGTGGACAGAATTTCAGTTGTTCGCTTCTTCTGTTTCTGTGTTGTATATTGTTGTCTTATTTTCTGTCCCCACAATTGAGCCAAAAGACTCCAATATATAGCATAAGGGGAGGGACTCCTCAACTGCCAAGTAATGACTGTTTATGGCCTTTGAAGGATGGAGTTAATCAGCCAAGTAATGGCTGATTATGGCTATTGAAGGATGGAGTTAATCAGCCAAGTAATGGTTGTTTATGGAGGGAGTTAATCAACTAAGTAATGGCTGGTTAATATGCAATAACGCTCCAAAAATCAACCCTTTGGGTCCCAAACCCTTAGCCAATTTTGAGACTTATAAAGAGAACAATTATTCCTTTTCCCACCGATGTGGTAGATTTGTCCCACACTATATTTCTATGCCTCAAACACCTTACTTCATGTACCAATATCTCTTTCATTTCTTTTCAAAATTTGATGATCTTTGGCCCTACGGTCATCTACTCACTTAGTAGATTATGCATGTGTGAAGAGACAAAGCCTCCAATATGTGGAACCCTATTGTTTAAGTCATTAAATACGGGTGGACGCACCTCCTCACCAAAGGCAAATTTCCAACAATCCCCTCTTGATAGAGATTTTGGCGCGCACACACATGGTGTCTACTTTCAGCAATCTTTCAGCGAAAGAATATTGCATTAATAGAGGTAGCTTCTGCTTTGAACCTTCCCTAGTTGAATATCACCGGACTTACTTACTGCGCGGTGAACGTGATGTCTTGAACCGTAAGTGTTTAGTGTAAGCCAAGACAATGATACCACCACAATAACTCTCCTTATTCATTTTTTTCTTATTGTTTTATCCGTTGTGGCCATGGACATACTTAGATTCTTAAGTGCGTTCATTTGAGGCGGCCTGTCCTCGCATTTAAATAGGTGATCTCCTACAAGATATCCTGCTATACCCCACTTCACAAGTGTTAGGAATCATTAAAAGTTTTCACAACCTTAACCTCAACCGTTTGAGGATCGTTAAAAGTTTGGAAGCTTAACCTTTACCCACCATGCAAGTAGCACTTTAATGTCTATCGCGGGAACAACTTTGGATTCATGTTTCCTTACAGAAATCATCATCCGAAGTGCTCTTAGTTCCACCGAAGCGCTCAACTGAACATTTTGCAGCTTAGTTTTCCCATTGAACCAAATTCTTGGGATTTCTAGTCAGTATGATTGGGTTACCACCGTAAAGGTTCGTACTGTTTGGGTTTTAAGCCCATTCCCCTAGACAGGCAGAACACTTGATCTCCGGGTAGTCTCTTAGTTAAAAGGGTCCGCTATATCATTTGATTAGTAATCAAGGAAATGACACCCGTGATGATCAACTGCCATACGGTCTTATGTCTCCGACAGATCCTGACAGATATGTCTAGACGCCGTCATTTGTGTCCATCCTAAAGCCGATCGACTAGCGACAGTGTATAACTGCTGAAGGCACATGTTTCTCCCAATAAGGGACGTCCTCTAAGTAGTCGTGAAGTTACTCAACTTCTTTCATACTTTGTATAAAGCGATAAACTCTGATTCCATCATGAATCGGCCGATGCAAGTTTGCTTAAAGGTTTTTCCAAGACCCACCATACACATTTCCTTGTCGCTTTGGTGTTCTTCACATCTAATGTCCAGTTTGCATCACTGTATTCTCCCAGAACCACTGGACATCCAGAATACCATAATCCGTAGATAAACGACTATTTCAGATATCGTCATATCCGACACAACGCCTTCTATTGATCATTTATTAAAATCATCAGTGAACCTTAGTTCAACTGGTCTGCTTTGTAGGCCGATACCAGGTTGATTGTAGTGTGTAACATACATTGAACTACATGTGACCTGCGCATAACGCTCCTTGTCTATGGGTGCACCATAATTTCAATCAGTTATATGATTCATATCCATTGGTGGCTTCAACGAGACTGTCAATTATCTCATAACTGAGTTTGGAGTTAGACCAGTCCGTTAGATGTCTTAGAAATCCAATTCCTAAGATGTCATCTGTGATACCCATATCTTTTTATTTCAATATAACTTTCACTCTCATACTGTTAGTTTTTCAACTGTTGCCTTTCTAACTTCAGAGTCAATGTTTCTGTGGTCAGATTCATTATTTCTGTTTTATCTTAAACTTCCAAGACCAAAATGTAAACATTTCAGGGACCAAAATGAAAGTTCAGGAAGAAGCCCAATAGTCCAGCAAATCAACTCTGATCCTCTCATTCCAACTCTCCGGTTAGGAAGGTTGTTTCAATATCCATGCAACGCAAGACTGCAATGGCCCTGGATGTTAAGCTATTCACATGAAAGAACATGTACAAATAGCCGAGGCTTTATACTAGTCAGTAGATCAATCTACTTTGTACTCACTTTTGAGTATCCACTGTTACAACCCAAAGGTTCTTTCCTCGGAGGAAGATCAACCATTACAAAAGTATGGTTCTATATGATAGAATATATTTCTCTCTTTAGCTTCTTTCTAAAGCAGCGCTTTTGGAGATGACAATTCTTTGTTAATTGTCCATGGTTCGTTCTCAACCATACAAGCTAGAAGGCCTGAAACAAGTCTTTGTCCCCTATTTGCTCTGTCTCGGTTCAATATCTAGAATCTCTGAGTTCTGTAGATCTGGAATATTAAGTTTCGGATAGACAACAACTTTCGAGTCCTATAGATACAGAATGTCTAGTTCCGGACAGTCAGGCCCTCGCGGGTTCTTGTTAACCTCGAATAATTACTTCTTTTTCCTTCTTAAGGAAAGTTATCCTCAAAGAATTCATCATTTTTGACACCAAGAGGCGATAAGCACTATTGTTATTTGCAGGTCCAGTGGAAATGCAATTTAAAGTCTTAGGTCCAACTTTACCTATTTCGGTAGTCCAAGTTCTACCAAGCCACCCCACATCACAACATTTGTATGTGAGATCCTTTCCATGTCTCACACGGATTGTTATCATTATCTTTATGCGGAGTTCTATTGAGAATCGCATTAGCGGTAAGGATCGCCTTGCCCCACATATTTTGGGCTTACGGCTTTGCGTTTGGCTAACATCGTTAGACTGAGGTGAGTAATGAGCAGTCGTTTGATGAACGATGCTTCACATTCTCCCCCTTCTTCACTACGAATTCCTCAATCCGTAGGCTTAGTTGATTTTCAACTTCTGCTTTGTTGCGCTTATCCGCTTCAACAACTTCATCTTTAATTTTCAACAATCAAAGGATACAATATGTTGTACCATCATCAATGAAGGTCACAAAGTACTTGTCTCCCCCCTCTATTTTGTACAAACTTCAAATCACCCATGTAGGTATGACTAATGCGACGGGAAGTTGGAAAAATCTGACGTTTGGGCTGATTTTGGAGCATTGATTCTCCATTACTTGCCACATGAATTCAGCCATTATTTGGCTGAATGTAACCCCTCATTCAAGTGCAATTACATGGCTATTGAAGGCCATTAGTTGGCTAGGTGAGGGGTCTTCTACTTACATTATAAATTGAGGCATTTGACTCAATTGAACAAAACACTCAACACTTAGAAAATATTTCTACAGATTTTCAGAGTTCATATTCTTCCTCTCTAGCAAAGTTACTATACTCAAAGTTCTTCAAGAGTAACACTTGAGTTTTCTTTGCTCACTTGTTAAAGTTGTTGTTGTATCTTGAGAGACTATTGCTCAACACCGTAAAAGGAGATATACGGGGCAATCTTGTCTTAAAGAAAGAGTGACATCACTCGACTCAGCGAATCAAACAAACAATCGGTTAAGTTCTTGATTTCCAGTTTATTGTAATAGTTAATTTATCCTTTCTATTATTGTAATAGTTACTTACTTCCCGTTCCCTGCAACAATTGTATCCCAACACATAGTACTCCATGATTTGAGGAATTTTCACTGTATGCAGGATTATAATGAAACTATAGAGCTTCCGGTGACTGGGTTTTTGTGATTTGGTTGCTCACAAAGTGGCAGTGACCAGGCCCGAGAGACTGTTTACCAAATAAATGAGTACTCTTTTGATAAAAGTCGGATCAATTATCTCTCAAATTTATTTTCTTTAATCAAAGCCACGTCCTAGGGAACTTTTGGTTGTATCTAACAATGGAAATGCTGCCAGTATGTCCCTTCCTGGTCATTTTAGTGATTTCTGGCATTACTTGACAATTAATCAAATGAATAGAGGATTCCTTCTAGGTTCAGGTAACGTGTCCATGATAATGGAAATCCTTATGGCCTAAATGATTGGTTTTCACTGGTAGAAGCCAGTATGCGACGAGATATGATACTGGGCTCTGAATTCTTCTTGCTTTTCAAGTGAGAAAATTGATATGGTTTGCATTTTTAGTTGATTTCTTGAATTGAAATTTTGTTTAATTCAGGTTATGTTTTGTGTTACCATATTGGATGAGCCTAAGCAGAGGAGAAATGTAGAAATAATCATCATATTATTGTCTTTTCTTTCAGAGCTTCATCTTGCCCTATGAACTTGTGCAGTGAGTTCCTTGTACTCTTTGGATGTTCTTGTGGACAACTTATTATATACAAAGCCATAGGTAGTAGAAACGTTTTTGGAGCATCTCTTTCATTTATTTGGAATTTGGAGACAAAATGTAATATTATTTTGACGTTTACTTGAAGTTGGCAACTACTTAATTTGATCCATATGATTTGGTAGTTAGACACAGGGAAACACAAATTCCTCCATCGAATAGAATCCCCTTTTTGTATTTTACCATAACCTGATCCTTCTCTATCCTCTCTAAGCTAAGTTTTTCATAAAGTAAAGGTAGTTGCCACTGAATTTTATTCTTACTAAGTAAGTTTGTCCAGATAACCGAATCCACCTTCTTAAAATGCCTTGATGGAGGTATTGAAAGCTATTCAGGGAATTAAGGTTTGCTCTTCTTCTCTCTCTAAGACAAAACACAATAAGAAAAGATTAAGAGCATCCAGAGGGTCAGCTTGCTGGCAGGGAGTCAATTTTGCGGCCTTAGGGTCGCAAGTTCGATTCTCCCCTCCGGATATCGTCCTCCGGGGCACATACTGTTGGGATTAAATGATAGATTGAATGGGAAATGGAGGGAGTTCCCTCTTGCTCTATAAAATAATCATTTGTCCCACATCGGTAGTGGAAATAAAAGTGGGAGTTGTCCCACATCGGTAGTGGAAAGAAAAGTGGGAGTTGTCCCACATCGGTAGTGGAAAGGAAAGTTCTTCTACTTATAAGTAGAATTACTCCTTCTTGTCAGTAAAAGGGTTGAGGGGGCAAGGACCCCTCGCGCCGTCGTCGTCGCTCGCTCGCTCGGCTTCGGCTCGGCTCGGCCGGCCGGCCGGTTTGGCGCGACCGGCCGGATCCGCTCAATTCGCGACCCGGTTTCTTTCCCGCATTTAAATTTCCCACCAGTTTTAGTGATTGTTCAGAAGGGTTGCAAACCTTCAGAAACAGTACTTCCATAGCTATAAATTCATTTGATTCTTCAGAATTTTACTTACTAATTTTCAAAACTACAAAAATCATCTTCTTCTTCTGCACGAATAAATTCTGTGTGATATACTACTGTTGAGTGGTTCGCCGCTACCAGAGTTTGGAGTACTACTATTCTGGTAAGATAATCGTTCTATCCTGGGAGGGGATATTCCATCAACCTCGAAATCTTGTGAGGGGAATAATTTCCTTAAGGACACACTTTGAACTAAGTGGGCTCGATTATATTCTGAAAATTATTCTTATTTTTGCAACTTGATTCTCATTTATTTTCAGTGTTTATTGTTTATCGATTTTTGGAATACAGATTAATAACAATCTTAAGGAAATTATATTTTTTGATTAATCTGTATTTTGTTTTGGAGACTAAAACCTGTGTGGTTTTCTACTCTGTGTGAAATTTCATATTCTGACTTGAAGACATACAAACTTCGTTGGAATATTAAAGTTCATACTTGTACAATGATTTGAAGAACATAAAAACTTCATCGTTCTTGTATTCTAGTTTGGAGATTAAAACTTGTGCAGTTTTCTACTCCATATGAATATTAGTATTCTGACTCGAAGATATAAAAACTTCGTTGGAATACTAAAGTTTCATAATTATACTGCAATTTGAAGAAATAAAATCTTCATCGTTTAAGTCTGTGATTGAATTGCTATTCTGGTTTTATTAACTAAAACAGTTTGTCGATTTGACTGTGACAAACGAATAATGGCAATTGAGAGTGGGACTACCTGCGCAATTACTACACCGTGATTTACTCCTACGACGTACCATTGTGCCACCGGTGAGAAACCTGCGAAGTTCACCGGTGCCAACTTTAAAGGATGGCAAAGAAAGAATGTTCTTTGGCTTACCACCCTTGGTATGCAAAAGTTCACCAATGAGGACCTCCCGTACTGCTTTGCCGACATGCCCGACAACCAAAAGTTCATGGTTACCGAGGCTTGGAAACAGGCTGATTTTTGTGCAAAGGCTACATTTTGAGTGCCTTAGAAGATGACTTGTACAACGTCTACGGTCACGATAGAGACTTCCAAAGAACTATGGAGTGCACTTGAAAAGAAGTACAAAACCGAAGATGCTTGCTTGAAGAAGTTTGTGGTTGCCAAATTCCTAGACTACAAAATGGTGGATGAAAAAACCGTTGGAACCCAAGTTCAAGAGCTTCAACTTATCTTCCATGACCTTATTGCTGAAGGTATGGTAGTAAATGAAGCGTTCCAAGTGGCTGCAATGATTGAGAAGTTGCCGCCCTCATGGAAAGATTTCAAGAATTATCTTAAGCACAAAAGAAAGGAAATGAAGTTGGAAGATCTTGTGATTCGTCTCAAGATCGAGGAAGATAACAAAACCGCTGAGAAGAGGTACCGTAAGACTTCACCAATTGAAGGGGCAAACATCGTTGAAGATGCTGCTCTGAAAAAGAACAAGAAAAGGAAGAGGCCTTCTGGAAAGGAGAAGGATTCCAACAAGAAAAAGTTCAAGGGCAACTGCTTTAATTGTGGGAAAGCTGGCCACAAAGCCCCAGATTGTCGTCTCCCGAAAAAGAACAAGGGAAAAGGACAAGCCAATATGGTGGAAAAGAATGATGATATGGATGATCTGTGTGCAATGCTATCGGAGTGCAATTTGGTTGGAAACTCAAAGGAGTGGTGGCTTGATTCTGGTGCCACTCGACATGTTTGCGCTACAAAAGAAGCATTTGCAAACTATGCTCCCGCTGGACCCGAAGAGGTACTATTTATGGGAAATACTGCAACAGCCAAGGTTGAAGGATATGGGAAGATACTTCTGAAGATGACTTCCGGCAAGGTCCTGCCTCTCAACAATGTTATGCACATTCCAACAATTCAGAAAAATTTAGTTTCAGCCGGACTACTCGTCAAAAACGGGTTTAAATGTGTGTTGGTTAGTGAGAAAATTGTAATAAGTAAGAATGATTTGTTCATAGGAAAAGGCTACCTCACCGAGGGCCTTTTCAAACTCAATGTAATGGTTGTTGACAGTATTAATAAGAATTCAGCTTCGTCTTACTTATTGGAGTCAAATAATTTATGGCATGTTCGTTTAGGACATGTCAACTACAAAATCTTGCGAAAATTGATTAATTTAGAAGTATTGCCTAAATTCGAGTGTAATAACTCTAAATGTGAAATCTGTGTCGAATCTAAGTTTGTTAAACATCCATATAAGTCTATTGATAGGAATTCAAATCCTTTAGACTTAATTCACACAGATATATGTGATATGAAGTCAATACCATCTCGCGGTGGGAAAAAGTATTTTATAACTTTTATTGACGATTGCACTCGATATTGTTATGTGTATTTGCTTAATAGTAAGGATGAAGCAATTGATGCATTTAAGCAATACAAAAACGAAGTGGAAAATCAATTGAATAAAAAGATAAAAATGATTAGAAGTGATAGGGGAGGAGAGTACGAATCTCCTTTTGCAGAGATATGTTTAGAATATGGAATTATTCATCAAACTACTGCCCCTTACACACCACAATCAAATGGAATTGCGGAAAGGAAAAACCAAACATTAAAGGAAATGATGAATGCCTTACTAATAAGTTTCGATTTACCGCAAAACTTGTGGGGGGAAGCTATCCTTACAGCTAACCGAATACTCAACAGGGTGCCCCACAGCAAAACACAATCTATTCCAAATGAATTATGGAAAGGAAGAAAACCCAACTTGAAATATTTCAAAGTGTGGGGGTGTTTAGCAAAGGTCCAAGTTCCTTTGCCCAAAAGGGTAAAAATCGGACCAAAAACTGTGGATTGTGTTTTTATTGGTTATGCTACAAGCGACAAAGCTTGTCGGTTTTGGTTCACAAATCGGACAATCCCGAAATTCATGTAAATACGGTAATTGAATCAGATAATGCTGAATTCTTTGAAAATATTTATCCGTATAAAACTGAACGTGAGTCGTCAAGTGAAAGAGCTACACGACCGCGGGAAGAACCAAAGGAAAATACACCAAGTAAAGCGGATGCAAGGCGTAGCAAACGTCAAAGGACATCTACTTCCTTTGGACCAGATTTTGTGACATTCTTGCTTGAAAATGAGCCTCAAACATTTAAAGCGGCGATGTCTTCTTACGATTGACATTTTGGAAAGAGGCGGACAATAGTGAGATTGGATCAATTTTGAACAACCATACATGAGAATTGGTTGATCTTCCTCCTGGAAATAAACCTTTAGGATCAAAATGGATTTTTTAAAAGGAAAATGAAAGTTGATGGCACTATTGACAAATATAAGGCAAGACTTGTGGTCAAAGGTTATAGACAAAAGAAGGCCTTGATTACTTTGACACATACTCGCCGGTAACAAGAATAACATCTATTCGGGTGTTAGTGGCACTGGCGGCTGTATATGGTCTTGAAATCCATCAAATGAATGTCAAGACTGACTTTCTTAAATGGAGAATTGGAGGAAGAAATTTACATGGAACAACCTGAGGGCTTTGTGGTTCCTGGTAAAGAAAGGAAAGTGTGCAAACTTGTTAAGTCACTTTATGAACTTAAACAAGCACCCAAACAATGGCATGCGAAATTTGACCAAACAATGTTGGCAAATGGATTTAAGATTAATGAGTGTGACAAATGTATTTACATTAAAAATACTCCAAATCATGAAGTCATTGTTTGTTTATATGTTGATGACATGTTGATAATGAGTAGAGATATTACCAATATAAATGCTACGAAGCGTATGCTGGCTAGCAAATTTGATATGAAAGACTTAGGAGTTCTTGATTTGATCTTAGGCATCGAATTCATAAAACTCCACAAGGTCTAGCATTATCGCATCTCATTATATTGAAAGAGTACTTGATAAGTTTAAGTATTTAAATTTCAATGTTGTAAAAACTCCAATTGATGTAAGTTTTGCACTTCAAAAGAATAAAGGTGAAAGTGACTCACAATTGGACTATGCGAGTTTTGGGAAGTTTGATGTATATTATGAATTGTACACGACCAGATATAGCATGTGCTATAAGCAAGGTGAGTCGATTCACGAGTAATCCCAATCAAACTCATTGGATGGCAATGAAACGAGTCTTGGGGTATTTAAAACACACCCAAGACTATGCTTTGCATTATAACAAATATCCGTAGTGATCGAAGGATATAGTGATGCAAATTGGATCACCGGTCATTTGAAGTTAAATCCACGAGTGGTTATGTTTTCACAATTGGGGGTGGATCAGTGTGTTGGAAATCATCAAAGCAGGACATGCATCGCCCGCTACAATGGAATCTGAATTTATAGCTTTAGACAAGGCGGTGAAGAAGGTGAGTGGCTCAGGCATTTCTTAGAAGATATTCCATTAAGCCCAAACCTTTGGCTCCTATATGTATACATTGTGACAGTCAAGCAGCAATAGGTAGGGCAGGGAGCGTAATGTATAACGGAAAATCTCGTCACATACGACGAAGACACAATACCGTTAGACAACTCCTCTCTAGTGGCGTTATCACGATTGACTATGTAAAGTCAAGAGATAACGTGGCGGATCCGCTTACAAAAGGCTTATCTAGAGAGGGAGTTAGTAGATCATCAATGGGAATGGGGTTAAGGCCGATGACAAGTCATCATGGCGGTAACTCCACCTAGCAGACTGGAGATCCCAAGAGCTAGGTTCAAGGAGATCAAACAAAGTTGTGATTGACGGTTCAACATTGTCAAATAACTCAACCCATTTTTGGATGAAGACAATGTTCAGAAATAAGGATAAAACCTTATGGCTTGTTAATGAGTTAATAAAGCATTAAGGTTCTTTAATGATTATCTAAATCTGGCAGTGTATGACCAGATAATGTGGATATAGGACCACATGTTTAGAAATCACCTATGTGAGTGTTAAGTGTAAGCCGCTTTAAAGGGGAATGACAGTAAAGGCCCATTCTCTACACACTCATGAAACCAGGAGGTGTTCATGGCTGAAACGAACACAATCGTGAGAACCATAAACGGTTGAGGGTTTATTGTGTGACTTATGTTGTCTAGGTATACAACAAAGTTCGACGGTTCAAAGATATCAAATCTACCGATTGATCGAGTATATCCGATATAAGTTCACTACGGAAAGTTCAAAGGGAAACCTACTTATCCAGATGCAGTCAATTCTCGCTTGTATATCACACTTGTCAGTGCATTCCTTTATCTTATAGCCATTCCCCATTCATGTGGGGGATTGTTGGGATTAAGTGATAGGTTGAATGGGAAATGGAGGAGTTCCTCTTGCTCTATAAAATAATCATTTGTCCCACATCGGTAGTGGAAATAAAAGTGGGAGTTGTCCCACATCGGTAGTGGAAATAAAAGTGGGAGTTGTCCCACATCGGTAGTGGAAAGAAAAGTGGGAGTTGTCCCACATCGGTAGTGGAAAGGAAAGTTCTTCTACTTATAAGTAGAATTACTCCTTCTTGTCAGTAAAAGGGTTGAGGGGGCAAGGACCCCTCGCGCCGTCGTCGTCGCTCGCTCGCTCGGCTCGGCTTCGGCTTCGGCTTCGGCTTCGGCTCGGCTCGGCTCGGCTCGGCTTCGGCTTTGGATTTGGATTTGGATTTGGATTTGGTCAAATGATCTGATTGATTGATAATCTTTTTGGACCAAATTTTCTTTAATTTTTAATTATTTAATTAATTATTATTTAATTAAATTAATTAACTTATCCAATCCTACCTGTTAGTGACCCTGACCCGCGACCCGGCCGGATCCGCTTCTGACCCGCGACCCGGTTTCTTTCCCGCATTTAAATTTCCCACCAGTTTTAGTGATTGTTCAGAAGGGTTGCAAACCTTCAGAAACAGTACTTCCATAGCTATAAATTCATTTGATTCTTCAGAATTTTACTTACTAATTTTCAAAACTACAAAAATCATCTTCTTCTTCTGCACGAATAAATTCTGTGTGATATACTACTGTTGAGTGGTTCGCCGCTACCAGAGTTTGAGTACTACTATTACGGTAAGATAATCGTTCTATCCTGGGAGGGATATTCCATCAACCTCGAGTATCGTGAGGGAATAATTTCCTTAAGGACACACTTTGAACTAAGTGGGCTCGATTATATTCTGAAAATTATTCTTATTTTTGCAACACTGATTCTGTTTATTTTCAGTGTTTATTGTTTACTGATTTTTTGGAATACAGATTAATAACACATACATGTGGTAAAGCCTGGGCGCTAAAAGCCGCGCGAGCATATTGCAGTGTGGGTTTGGTCTCCGCCAAGCCTTGTGGATGGGGCCTGTGGGGGGGGGGGGGTCAACCTTGTAGCATTGATCCGTTGGGCCTTAGCGGAACAGCGACCATGTGTGCACATCCCGCGATTTACCTGGTGGTGGGGTGCTGAAGGATCGGTCCCATCATCTCCAGGACGTCTGGATAATACCAGTGAAGTAGTAAGGCGCAAGCCTGGAAACCTGGATTATCAAAAAAAAAAAAAAAATTAAGAGCGAAGAAAGACTTCACACATGTCAACATTTTACTAGGATAAAGTTATGTGTTCGCAACACTTATCAGGGGAATAAAGTCCAGATTTTGTTTGATAGATGAGATGACCAACAGAGTAGTGAGCTTTTGGAATGTTGTTTTAAAGCACTAGAACAAATCTATTCTTATTACTTTTTGACTCGAACTTTTCATTTTGATTTCGTACCTATCATGTTTATGTGGATTGTATGTAGATTTATTATCGTAACTAGAAACCGGGTGTATATTAGCAATGATAAAGATTGCTCAGCTCAATGATTGCGGTGGAATGTCTTTACTTGGAGTGCTCGGTTGATCCATTCAAAACACTTATCTCAATATTACCTCATATTTTGACATGATTTATGGAAACTTTTTTTTGGACCGCTTACAGCTTTAATTTTCAGCTTCGTAGCACGCTCATGGATATGTTTGATGGCTCACCCGAAGGAATTATTTTGGGCAAAGGTTTTGCATTTGAATCTTAATTCAGGGTAATTGCGTGATTTTAAATTTCTAACCATGTTGAGATGCAGAATGATGGAAGAAATGTAAAATGCGTCGAATCTACTATCTGGATGAATCCAACGTTGAGATGTTTGTAATTCACTGCTTGTGCATTAAAGATCTTATATTAACAGTGTCTTGTTCTGCTTTGCATAGAGACACGAGTTGTCTACTTGTGAATGAACTCTTGAATTATCAGAATGTAAAATTATAAATACTTGTAATATTTTTGCATTGAGTCACTAGTAATTAATTATCATTGTTATTTTCAAAGTTCACTCAAGTGCTTTGCACCTTCTTATTAGATGTTAAATTTTTTTGTCTTAATTACAAAGTTATCAAATCGAAGGTTGTTTAAAGTTATTTGGTTTAATTGTGAAAGAAATAATGACATCGGGCATCCGTGCGGAGCACGGACACTCATATATATATATATATATATATATATATATATATATATATATATATATATATAAATATACTCCGTTTTAATTTATTTGAATCTTTTCGAAGTATTAGAGTCAAACTT
This sequence comes from Anisodus acutangulus, assembly GCA_029783415.1. Classification (NCBI taxonomy): domain Eukaryota; kingdom Viridiplantae; phylum Streptophyta; class Magnoliopsida; order Solanales; family Solanaceae; genus Anisodus; species Anisodus acutangulus. Next base: position 52,537,515 of record CM056490.1, read on the forward strand.
TATAATTTTGACATAAATTTTTTAAGTTTGTAAAAATATAATTTATATATTTAGAAACTACATTAAAAGTATTATAAGTCATGATAATTTATAATTCAAATAATTTAAAAAATATAAAGAAAACGTGATTAAAGAATCACTTTCTAAATTTTTCCAAATAGTAAAGGGTTCACATTAATTTAAACGGAGGGAGTATATGAGTTCTACCACAAAAAAAAAAGGAAAAAAATCATAAGTAGTCGGTCGACTTATCTCATTTACTGCTGAATGGCCGTAAACTTTTATCAATAAAAAATATAATCTTACAATTTTTCAACTACCAAATCTGATTTCCAAATCCAAACAACTTCAGTTTTAAAAATTTCAGTAGAAACAAAAATTCCAGCAATTGACTTTTTAAATATTGCCGGCGCCGTCTGCCATACTTTTCTTTATGGCTGCATAGAGATTCGAATAATCAGATTGGCGATAAAAATGCATGCGGACTTTTGTAAAATGCATTCATGTCATAGGCCCATGTCGGCTATGTTGTGATATGCGGGAGAAATTGACCAAATAGCCATTTTTTGCACCACTAATCAAGTTTTAAACTAACATTTCAGACAATATGGAGACATTATTTTTAATGCCAAAATAATTTGATAAAATAATTGGAGTTCGGGCATTTATAAAAAAAATTAAACTCATGAATCGTTCTCAGAATTTAAATTAAATATTTGAACTCCTAAATTGTTAATTGTATTTAAAACTCCAACTGATTTTCACCTTTATTAGATTATGTAAAGCTTGAATTTTATGAATTTTTTTTTATGTTTGAACTGATAAAGATTTAAACTTTATGAATCATTTTTAGAATTTAAATTAATAAAGATTTGAAATTCATAAATCGTTCATGAAATTTAAAATTCCATCATTTTTATTATTAGATAGTAAAATTTTGAATTTCATGAATCGTCCGTGTAGTTTAAACTAATAAATATATGAATTCATGGAGTTTCATTTGACGAGTTTCAAACTCCAACGCTATGTGCTGAAATTATTTTATATTTTAGCTTGAAGTATCTTTTTTTTTTTAAATCAGATTAAAAAATGATAACTTTTTAGTTACATCTGAACTGGTGGTTAATGTTGATTGTCGGCTAACAAATTAGTTATGCCACATAAATTTACATGATTGGCTTATTTTTAAGAAAAAATTATGACGAAATTAACTACTGTAATTTAGTTCATTAAAAGCATTATAAAGGATTAATACATGTACTCGCGGATGACGTAGAAATTAATATTTTCTTCGTCCCAATTTGTATGATATAATTTAACTGGGCATAGAGTTTAAGAAATAAATAAAGACTTTTGAATTTTGTGGTCTAAAACAAGCCAAAGATATTTGTGGGGTTATAGATCATATCGGTAAACGTAAAAGTAAGTTTAAAGTTAAATTATAATCAAATAAGAAAATGTGTCATTTTTTTTAATTGATTAAAAAGTAAAGTGTGTCATATAAATTGAGATAGAGGAAGTATTAAATAGGTGAAAAAACTTACTCATTTTAATGCTTTCATTATGACGTCTAATAATTGTTTTTTTCTTTTTTGTTGATACTTGCTTGTTTTGTTGTTAGCCTTACCAAACTATTAGAAAAATAAATTAACATTTAGGCAATGTAATCATACCTTTCTTAGTCAAATGAATCTTCAATCGTTGAATATAGATGAGCTCTAGATTCTTAGGTGAAAATATTTTTTCCTTTTAGAAAACAAAAACAAAGTAATTTCAGACTAGAATGAATAATAACTTCTAAATACTTTCCCCCCCCCCCCCCACCCACTTTACCTTCAAATATTTTTTCAATTTTCAATGAAATACTATCCTTTTTTCTAAATCATAGCAAAGACGAAACAATCACCCTCCAATAAAAAAACATACAGGGTAAAGAAATATGTTCCTTGATTATATTCATCAATAATGCACAATATATATAGTAGTACAAGAATATTTAAACTATGTAACTAATCAACCTAATTACAATAGGAAATATAATTCTACCTAAAATAGGAGACATAATTACAATAGGAATACAATTCTACCTAAAACAAGAGATATATAATTAATGAAAGAATATTCGAGAAATATTCTATTACAACCCCGCAGTCGAAGCGGGAGGTTCATGAACACTGAGACTGACTCAAAAATCATCAAATAGTATGCGCGGAAGTCCTTTTGTGAAGATGTCGGCAATCTGACACCTAGAAGGAACATGAAAGACACGAACTTGACCAAGAGCCATTTTTTTCGCGAACGAAATGAATGTCCATCTCAATGTGTTTAGTGCGCTGATGTTGGACGGGATTGCTGGAAAGATATATCGCATTAATATTATCGCAGTAGACCAGTGTCGCCTGTTGAATCGGGCAGTGAAGCTCAAGTAGAAGGTTACGGATCCAACAAGACTCAGAGACGACGTTGGCGACACCTCTGTACTCTGTTTCGGCACTGGATCGGGATAGTGCAGGTTGCCTTTTGAAAGACCAAGATAATATGTTATCTCCGAGGAAAATGCAGTAACTAGGCGTGAAGCGTCGGGTGTCAGGACATCCACCCCAGTCAACATCAGAATAAGCAGTGAGACCAGTGAGCGAGGACCTATATAGATGTAATCCGAAGTGAAGTGTACCTTGGACGTATAGTAAAATACGTTTGAGGGTATGGTATGCATGTGTGCTTCCGTCGGATTGTGCATGTGTAGGTAGATTTGTTGCACGTCATAGGATATATCAGATCTCGTGAATGTGAGGTACTGCAGGGCCCAGTTAGGCTACGATAGTGAGTCGGGTCTGAATATGGGGGGCCGGAATCAGCGCTGAGCTTAAAATTGGTGTCTACTGTCGTGTGGGATGGTTTGCAAGATGTCATGCCTGCACGGTCAAGGATCTCTTTGGCGTACTTATTCTGACATAGAAATAGGCTGCCAGAACGTTGAGTGACAGAGATTCCCAAGAAATAACTCATGGCCCCCAGATCCTTCATAGAAAACTCAGAGAAAATAAGAGACATAATGGACCGACGGAGAGCATCAGATGATGTGGTGAGGATGATGTCATCAACATATAATAATAGGTAAGCCATGTTTGTACCCTTGTTGTAGATGAACAAGGAATGATCGGATCTGCTGTGTGAAAAAAATGATAGAAGAGACATAATTGGTGAACTGCTGGTACTATGCTTGAGGAGCTTGTTTCAGTCCATAGAGCGATTTTCGCAACAAACACACACAATCCGAGTGAATAGGATCATTGAAACTCATAGGTTGATGCATAAATACCGTTTAATTAAGATCCCCATTTAAGAAGGCATTCTTGACATCAAGTTGATGAATAGGCCAAGACTTGGATAGAGCAATGCTGAGGACGGTCTGGATGGTTGCGGGCTTTACGACCGGACTGAACGTTTCATCACAGTCCACTCCAACCTGTTGAGACCTGCCATCACTTATAAGACGAACATTGTACCTCTCAAAAGAACCATCAGATTTCTTTTTATGTCTAAAAATCCACATAAAATGAATAATGTTAGCATCATGTGGATGGGGTACTAGGTCCCACGTCTTATTATCAATAAGAGCATTATATTCATTAATCATTGCGGCTTTCCAATTAGGGTCGAACAGGGCATCCTTCAAATTTTGAGGGGCGTGGGAAGGGACAACTGAAACGGATAGGTTAAACAGTCGTTTAAGTTTATGAATTCTGTGCATGGCATGAGTTTCCATGGTCCGAGAGCGTGTCTCGGGACGCAGGATGGGAGGGGGGTGTGACGCAGGACTGCCGGAAAGAGGAGGAAGGGCATAGGTGGCGGGACCGGCTGGCAGATGCTTGATTTGCATAGAGGTGGCTACAGAATCACCCTAAGGCGGGATGTTCCGGGCCACCGTCAGCAGAATCGGGTGGGCAGTGTGTCTCGGACTGTTCGAGGTGGGGCGGGTGCCAGGGTCTGGGACGGCGGACTATGTAAATTATGAAGTAGAAAAGGGTTCAGGCCATCATCTAGGAAGTCGTAGAAATGCCGATGTGGCGAGTTTAGGGAGGCAAAGGGGAGTTGAGACTCATCAAATAGGACATGGCATGAAATAATAATTTTACGGCTTTACAAGTCATAGCACGAGTAACCACGATGACTGGCTCAGTAACCCAAAAACACACACGGGGAAGACCGGGGTAGGAGATTGTGAGTGGTTGGATTGATAGGATAACAGAGATATCCAAAGATACGCAAGTGTTGGTAGGAGGGGTTCCTACGAAACAAAACTTGAGTGGGCGACCGTTGAGCTAGAGACTTGTTTGGGATTATGATTATGAGATAGGTGGCCATGGAGAGTGTGTAGTGCCAGAATTAAGGGGGAATTGAGGCGTGAGCAAGTAGGGCACGAATTAGGTTGTTTATGGTTCGGATTTTCCGTTCGGCCTTACCATTTTAGGAGGAGGTGTGAGGGCATGAAAAATGAAAGGTAAGACCGTTATTGAAGCAAAACTATTTGAATTGATTATTATTGAATTCTCTGTCATTGTCACATTGAAAATATTTAATGGTCTTTTCAAATTGTGTTTTTACGAGAGAAATAAATGAGGAAAAAATGGGGTAGACCTGGAATTTATTGCCAATTGGAAAAGTCCATAGAAAGTTGGAATAATTGTCCACAAACAACACATAATATCAATGGCCAGCCGTACTTAAAATAGGAGACGTCCACAAATCACTATGCATAATATCGAAAGGTAGTAAAGTACAATTTGTGGATGCAGAAAATGGTAATTTAACATGTTACCCAAAAACACAGGATTCACATATAGGAGTCCTAGAAATACGGTTGCAATTAATAAAATTATTTTTTCTAAGGGAGCGGGAGCGTAAAAGAAAATCTCTCGTATGTCCTAATCTAGAGTGCCATAAGGAAGATGAAAGAGTAGCGAAGGTTGATGGAACTGAGGCTGGATTGTTGACGACGTTTGAAATAGGGTAGAGATCTCCGGTGCTGTCACATCTCATTATTCGTCTCCCTGTCGTAAAATCCTTCACAGAAAAACCAAAAGGATCAAAGTCAAGTGAAACATTATTATCAGTTGTGAAACGTCGCAGATAGATTAGATTCTTAATGAGTTTAGGGGCATGGAGGACATTTTTAAGATTAGCGGTGGATGTGGTGGGGATAAGGACGAATGACCAAAACCGCGAATGAGAATGCCTTGAAGTTGTAGTTCCATGGACCATTATCAGGTATTATGTAAAAGCCAAGGAATTGGTCACTCAAGAGCATCAGGAACTTCTCGTAATGAGTTGGCTAGTAACCGTGAGGGTTGCTTCCTGTATCTATGTTAGCACGTCCCAGTCATACCAGTTGGCGTCAACTTATATGCAGTTAACAAACAAGACCCCGGTGTGAAACTGTATGTCAATATAATGCACTTGTCTCCATCCCAGTGTTTGTTGTTCTCCAGGATCCGAGCATGTGAAGTAACATCATGTGGCGTTAACTGAGGAAGCTCATTTGGTCGTGTGTGCATCCATCCCAAAGGCTCCAAGTCAGTGAGAAAATCATGCTCAGGAAGACCTGAAGATAGATGCACCCGCTGATGGTCCCCCACTGTGGAGGCATTGCAATACACCGGATTTCTTTAACCTGTGGATTATCTGGTGGACTTACACCATACAAGTAACCAGCAATCTGTGTTCGCGAATCAGCAATGCAGATGTACTTCTTCAGAATATTTTTTGGCATGATGTAAGTATATCCAGTCTCATTTATGTCATTCAAATTTACATATATGTGGTTCACACGGAGATAGAGATTTGTGGAAGAAATTTCTCTGACACGCCAATCTATTTTAGAGCCAAATGCAGCTTGCTCATAGGGACTTGTTGTAGTAACAATCAATTCATCACCATGGACATTAGTGGTCTTTGTGGTAACAACGGTCAGTTGACTTGCTTCCTTGGCCTGTTTCTCAATCTCAGCTATATGTTGGCGCTGCTGCAATGGAGGAGTTATCTCAGCTCCAAGTATAATATCACCGATCTCAAACTGTGTCAATGCCGATGTGTTGACATTGTTCTGTTTTGCATAGTCTGAGAGAATGAGATCTGTAAGCGCTACCTCAACCTTCATCCACTAGTCATCTGTAAGTGAAGGCCAGATGTGGTGAGACTCAGTGACGACCAACTTGTCAGGCTTGAGTAACATCTTAGCCTTATTATTGTTCACGTGGAGTGTACACAGGATGAGGATGAGGAATTCTGTATAGGACGAGATGCTCTTCATCCAATCATCATATATGTTGAACAGAAACATTTGTGGCTTCGTAACCTTCAGTATCTGATCACCAAATTTCTCAATCTTCAAACAGGCCTGAAATGGTAATTGCAGCTCACTTCCTTTGATAACAACATTCGGAAAATCAAGCAAGTGGACCTCCAATGGATCAAACATTCCCTTCCGAGTCACAATAATTTACTTTGGTTGTTCTTCAACAGGCAAAGACCTCACAACCGCAACCACTTCTTCATCTGTTTTCCACTTGGCCAACTGGCCAAGACATTTTTGCCCTACCCACACACTTGTGTGAATGACCTTCAAAAACAGTTGACCTGTCTTAGGATTGAAAATGAAAATTGCACCATTTATGGGCTTTGTTGTCAGATTTCCCTCGAAGGTCTTGTGGATGGTCACACGGTACACATTTGTGTCATCGACAAACCATTTAATTTGACTGCTGAAAATCTCTCCATAGTTTTGAGATGATAAATATGGTTTTGTGGGCTATGAAGAATACAGTTGCAACCCTTTCCTTATGCGTTCCCTCAGCACATAGAGCGCAGGATTTGACTTCATAATCTTGTTCATGGCTTGGGCAATCAATGGTTTTGCACCAGGGAACCCGTTTCCAAAGGCGGAATGCAAGTTGTAAGCAAGGTCAATTCCAATCACTACACCAGTAGGAGATGGATAAATAGACATGTTGTCTGCTGTGTAATCCGTGAACTTTGCTCGTGTATAGCGCAATATCATGAGAATCATAATCACCCCATCGAAGCTGCACATTTATCCAGTATTTGTCAGTACCCTTCTGGTAAAACACATCCTTTGATTCATCCACAAGACTATGTTTTGACATTGGCCATCTATGTGCAGCAAAGAGGAGAATGTCAGCGCACGAGCTATTCATTTTGTAACTCTTTCTTGGATGAATTGTTTCCTTTTGTACAGTTTCAATTTCCAATGCATCCGTAGTGATCGAAGAAATTATCTTATCCGTATTGAATTGGGGTTGAAAACCCTTGAAATTTGGCAAACTTGCTATTTTTGGGAAATTTTGATTGCGTTGAGGCTTATTCATCCTCAATTATCTATATATGCGATTAATTTATGATTTGAGATAAGTGGTGAAAGGATTTTCGTAACCGAAACTCGTAAACCTATGTGTGCTGATTTTGTTGGAATTGTGAGTTGATATTGATTAACATATTGATTGTTGACATTGTAAACCTAAGCGGGTATGTTCTGGAGAATCGTGGGGCCAAATTACATGAATACCCCTTTTGTTAAACAAGATTAAGAACCTTCTATGTTAAGATGATCGCTAAGATAACTAAGGGTTCTTATTGAATATGGATTAGATGTTGATATCGACCCTTTATTTGTTATATATAATCGGCCGTGAAGAGTACGAGAGGTTATAGCGTGACGTATCGCTTCGTGAATAAGGTATGTAAGGCTTACCCTTCTTTGGCATGATCGGCATATCTACTATACATGCTAGTTGCTTCCAATATAGATTCCTCTCATACGCGTCAAAAATGTATTGTGACTCATTCTCTCAATTGATTATTGATCATGGCTGCTCCTTGTCAAATCTACTATTCATAGCGTACCGAGTCGTGCTTAATGTAATATAATGAGGTTCCATGTTGACATTCTTGGAAGTTAAATCGATTGTTCGTCATAATATCCTTACTGGTTCCTGAGAGCTAAGCTAATAATGTGATTTATAATTCTTATAAAGTCATTGAAAGAGTAACAAGTAATATGTAGCCCTCATAAAGGAGTCGGAGGTGTAATGACCTTACGTCACTCCGGCGAGTTCAAAAAGAGTATCCTATATTCCTTGAGAGGTCATTATATGCATGTACTATATATCTCTATTTCCCTATGAGGTTTATGATGTTTTATACACAGCTATACATATATGATATTGATGATATTGCCCACAGCGGCCTATGGCGCTACTTGCGCAAGCTTATATAGACATGATATTGATAATACTGCCCACAGAGGTCTATGTCATTATATACACGATTATATTTTATTTATGCATATCCTGGCCTACAGAGGCACTCAGAGTACAGGTTGTTTCTCTACTACTATATCTTACAGTTATGTATTCATTTACAGTTTCAGCTTATGCTTCATATACCATGTTATACTTTATTACAATTATGCCTTACATATTCAGTACATCTTTCGTACTGATGTCCCTGTTGGGGCACTCGTTTCATGCCCGCAGATACAGATAGATAGAGTGGCGCTCATCCTCAATAGGTGATCTGCTCAACGGTGATATTGTCGCACTCCCTTCTCTTGGAGCTGCAGTACAAAAGTTTATATGTACTGTTTTATATATGCTATTAGAGTTTCGGGGTATGGCGGGGCCTTGTCCCGGCATGTTAGTATATTTTTATGACTCTTAGAGGCTTGCAGACCTATGTACAATAGATGTTGGTATGTCGTGGCCTTGTCGGGCCTTTTTATTGGTAGTATACTCGTATTGTGTTCTTGTCGGCCTTGGCTAGCTGTTCATATGTATATATATCCTACTGGGACTCTTATGTGTGCAAGTTACCTTTCAGTCTTGTCATATATGGATAATTAGAGGCCTTGTCGGCCCAAATTTCATATTTCAAGGTTCGGATACTATAGTGGTATGCTCAGGCCTTCGGGCACTGGGTGCCACCCACACCTCCAAGGTTGAGGTGTGACAACCACCACCATTATTAGCCATTAGTGCCAAACCACTACTACAAACCATCTCCACCATCACTAGCAAACATAAAATATTACATTTTTATGAAATAATAATTTTATTTTATTGAATTTATATTTTTCTAATTTTAATGATTTTTTATATTAATTGTATATTTAAAAATAAACGAAATACGCACATTCAGTTATTAAAAAATAAACAATCTTACTGATTTAATATTTAGATCTAGAGATAATATCTTAATCACACATTCAAATGTTCTTCATATTAATGTAAACAAATTAATCTTATTTATGAAGAGAGATAAATATAAATTAGTAAAAAAAAATAATGTAAAATGGAAACATGACCCCATAAATTGAATTGGTAATGTAAATAAGTTAATGGCATCCCCATTAGCAAATGTCCAACAGAACAAGGAACAACCAAAATAAAGAAATGAAGCAATTGAGGTCTCTCTGTCACTGCCGTCCTAGCACCAATTCTTTTATATACTCAATCAATCACACTATTCTTATTACTCTTAACAATGGCTTCATCTTTCTCAATCAATTCCATAACTCCTAGGACTACTTCCAAATTAAGAAATTACTCTTTCCCGGCCTTCAAAGCAACTATAAATTTCAGGGGAAAAAAGAGTAGTAGTAATTTGATATGTGAAAGGAGTTGTAGATTAGGGATAGTGAGGGCTTCTTCTACTGAGGTAGTGGATGATCATCATGGGGTTGCTGACGTGGATGAGGGGACTAAGAAGGTTCTGAGAGTGGGCCTCATTTGTGGTGGCCCATCTGCTGAGCGTGGAATTTCGTTGAACTCTGCTCGATCAGTTCTCGATCATATTCAGGTATATATTCCCGCCCAAATTCAATATAAACAGACACTCAAACTTGGCCTTAGTTGGCAAGTAAGAACTCCAACTTTAGAAGTGCACATATAGACGCCTCAACTTGTCTCCACTGTGTCTCGTGGACACTCGATGCTGACGTGACACATAAATTTTGGAGGTGTCTAGATGATTATTTTGTAAATTGGAGTGTTCAATTGACATAGTGAAGACGAGTTAAAGGTGTCTAGATGTGCATTCTTAAAATCAGAGTGTTTAGTTGCTAGCTAAGGTCAAGTTTGAGTGCATGTTTATGTATTATGCCTTAATAGTACTTCCTGTCTCAATTTATAGGACCCATTTTCCTTTTTAGTCAATCCCAAAAGAATGACATATTTCCTTATTTGTCAACAATTTATATTTAAACTTTACCTTTTATGCTTAACGAGATGATCTATAACTATACAAATATCTTTAGGTTGTTTTATACCAAAAGATTCAAAAGTCTTTCTTTATTTCTTAAACTCTGTGCCCAGTCAAACTACATCATATAAATTGGGACGGAGGGAGTAATACTCACTAGAGAGAGTAACAAACATTAGCTTTAGTTACCTAATCAATTTGACATAATACATAGATAGACACCTTCACTTGGCCTCAACTGGCAATTAAAACACTCAAACTCTGAGAATGCACATCTAGACACCTCAACTGGTCTCCACTGTGTCAGTTGAACACTCCAACTTGAAAAACGATCATCTGGATACCTCTAAAATTTATGTGCCACGTCAGTGTCGGGTGTTCACGAGACACAATGGGAACGAGTTAAGGTGTCTAGATGTCTAGAAATATTCATTTTCTTATAAGTTAAATGAAAGTATGTAAGAATTACATTAATTACCATTTTAAAATATTGCATTAATCACCAATTTTCACGTTAATTTTAGTGGTCCACTTAAATACTAGCCCCTCAGTTTCATTTTGTGTGTCTTAATTTGAATCGCCACGGTGATTAAAACAATAAGAAAACCCTTGAATCTTGTGGTCTTAAACATGCCATATTAGCGGTTGGAATTAAAAAGTAACTACATATAAAAAGTGACATTTTTTTTGAAACAGACTAAAAAGGAAGGTAAGACACATAAACGAAATAGAGGGAAAATATTTTTGATAAGTAAGCAAACATTTTATTGATAAAGCTTTGAATTGTATCATGTCATCTAAAAGGTTAATCTGCCAGGAGGACACACTTTTATTTACTAAATTATATCTTCAACATGTTCTCTTACATGTGGGCTTTATTCTTTTTCATGGTTACATATATTAAAATTCCTCTTGATGAAGGGTGGCGGCCAGAGTTAAAACCCCACATTTTTGATGCTCTGATATTACGTTGTAGTGTGTGACCACCTTATAAAAACTTAAGTTGTTAAAGAGGAGAAACCTTTATTTATTTATTTTGGTTTGTAGGACGTCTCTTAACTTGTTGGCTTGACTCTTTTTCTTGATCAAACATGTTAAAATTCTTTTTGATAAATGAATGGGTGTGAGACTTCAACCTTGGACATCTACTTGCTTTGATACCCCGTGTTGACTTCTGTGACTACCTGATCTAAAAGATTAAGTTGTTTGATAGGGAACACACGTTTATTAGGTTAATTATGTTTTCACCATGCCCCTCATGTGCGAGCATGACTCTCTTTCTTGACGAAGTACGTGAAAATTCTTTTTGATAAATGGTGGTGGTGAGACCGACGACCTATGCCTGCTCTCATTCCATGTTGAATTGTGTGTCCGCATCATCTAATAGTTTAACTTCTTAGACGAAGTGATCATACTATTCAACATATAGTTGCCGAGCACTGGTAGTTCTTGGTCTGTACTAGAAGAACCTAAATTTACAATGGCTCTCTATTCTGTAGAGAGCTAATGTATTCTATCATTGTGGCCTCTTCTTACATCTTTTAAATGAGTTCTGCGCTTCGTTTCAGATGGATGATTTAGTTGACTAGTTGAGTGTTATTGGCTGCCATAAGTTAGACATTAGAAGATGTAATCTAATAATCCGGTCCCTGCTGCTGGTTGTTCTAAGAAATAGGAGAGTATTATTTTTAATTAATGTAATAGTTGATTACTCTGTATGTAATATCTGTATTATGGAAGAATATTTGTTCTTTCAATTTGTGATTTACGCTTTCCAGTGCTTGGGCAGGGGGACGATTTGCATGTCAGCTGCTATTACATTGATAACAACCTCAATGCTTTTGCCATATCCACTGCCCAGGTATGCAGACTAAACCTTGTCTAAACATGTACCATTTAACCCTTTTTGGTAATTTCTGTTCCTTTTGCTATAAGTTACTGTAATAATTAATCACCTATATTAAGGGGAAATAGCTAGCAGGGTAAGAAAACTCTTTATCAATATCTTCTTAAGCCAATCATTCCTTTTTCTCCTTTTCCATTCAATTTAATCCGAGAATTGGCTCATAAAAGGTAAGCTTAAGTTGGGCTTAAACCTCAGAGGATATTCAATTTCTGCTTTCTCGTTCTGCATCGTGAATCTTGGTCATTGGCTAGGCCCAATATGCATTTGGGAAGAACCAGTTCTCAAACTAAAAATTTTACTCACTTGCTGATGGTCTTTCACTTGTGCTTCTTCTAGGCACTAGGCATCTTCTGTGTCTTTTGTGGTTTTGGCTCTTGATAATTTGGTTTTCTTGTAAAATTTCACTTATAGGTATACTCAAATACTCCTGCAGACTTTGATTTCAAACTTGAGAGGTCAGTTGTCACAGCTAAACATCCGTGCTTGTTATACTGTAAAATTTTCCCTGCTTGTTATAGTTGAAGATTTTCTCCTATTGAACTTGCAGCCTTGCCCAAGGCTTCCGGTCATTAACTGACTTCACAGAACACCTTGCTTCTTCTGTGGACATAGTTTTTCCTGTTATACACGGCCGTTTTGGTGAAGACGGTGGCATTCAGGTTTTTTGTACTGAAACGCTTGAGAATTTCACACATACTAATTGCCTTCTGAGTTTGATGAATTAGAATGATCTCCTTTTCTTCTGTTTTTACATGTGTGTTGATGCATTTTTCAGGAGCTATTGGAACGGTCAAATATTCCATTTGTTGGAACAGGGTCCACCCAATGTGAAAAAGCATTTGATAAAGTAAAATAGCTGCTGCATCTACTTTATTTTGTTTTTCTGATCTGGCATGGACTTCTTGAGCCGAGGGTCTCTCGGAAACAGCCGCTCTACCTACCAAGGTAGAGGTAAGGTCTGCGTACACTCTACCCTCCCCAGACCCCACGTTGTGGGATTTCACTGGGTATGTTGTTGTTGTTGATCTGGCATGGACTGCTTCTTGATGTTGAGATCAACTAGAATATATGTGTTGGTTAAACCAGACATGCTATTTGTTTGAAGAATGAAACCTTTAATCTCAAAAATAGCTTTTTATTTCATTTAAATTGTTTGGTTGTAGTATTTCAACTCTATTAATCTTAATTTGAACAGTAATCCTTTTCCGAAACCATTGATGTTCTTATTGATATTTTACTTGATTTATGAGTGTGTTAAGATATATTAATTTATATTAAAATACATGCAACAACTTGTTAACATACTAGATTGATCATGTCAGCAATAAGTTTCCTCCGCATGATGCAACAGGCTGCTGTCCGAATTGCATTATGCATTCAAACTGCTCTATGATAAATAGATGATAATGATGTTTCTTCCAAATTTTCAACAGTATGATGCATCCCTGGAGCTTGACAGACAAGGTTTCGTGACTGTACCTAATTTTCTCATACAGGTCTGATCTGTATATATTTGTGTTCCATAAAGTTCTTTATTTCTGCTTTTGATTTTCTCTATTCATGTGCTTTTTTCTGTTTGAAGTTTCCTTATGCAGGCATATGTTACTACTGTTAGAACTGGTCTTCCAATATATTTGTTTTTTTCCTTTCTTAGTTCCCTCTTCAAACTGTGTCTGCTTAGTTTGACTTCCACATCATGTTTCTTAAAAACAGGCTTGAGCTTTCTTATCTGATCTAGCTGAGCTTGAATATTCACAGCTCAGCTTGATTCATTTGTTCTTGGTTGGTTCACTTCCTACTCAACTGTTCCTGTTTGTTACATCTAATTTCTGTGTTATAGTTTTTCCTTTCCTGGATTTTCCCTTGTTGATTTTCTAGCCAATGTAACCTACCAAGAAAGCTGTTTTCTTAAAATATCATACTGGAGATTCTGTTTTTCTTATACACCCAAGAAGCAGAGTTGTATGACTTCACAAAATTAACTGTGGTCTGGTCCTGCTCTTAGGGAAGTGAAATGGATGAATCTGGACTGTCAAAGTGGTTTGACCAAAATCTACTAGACACCAAGTTGGGAAAAGTTGTGGTAAGCATTAAATGAAGCATTCATCTTGGTTTTCTGCAGCACTCCTGATCCATTATTTATATTTAGGATCCATACAAATTTGCAGGTAAAACCAACAAGAGCAGGATCAAGCATTGGAGTTAGTGTTGCCTATGGTGTCACTGATTCTCTGATAAAAGCTAACAGAATTATTTCTGAGGTAATCATTTTCTTTCCCCTGCCATTCTTCTTTAGTTTTACTTTGTTATACTATACCTCTTGAAAAGCATTGGTTTTAATAGTGTATCTGATGAAATTGGAAATTTAAGTCCTTCATATGCTAGGTTGCAGTTTGTATCAAGGTATATATTCAATCAATGAACCATTTTTCATTACTTGGCAGGGGATTGATGACAAAGTCCTTATTGAGATTTTCCTTGAAGGAGGTAGTGAATTTACAGCAATTGTCCTTGATGTAGGTTCTGGTTTTGATTGCCAGCCTGTTGTATTATTGCCAACAGAGGTATATAGATATTTTACTCTCTTTTGATATTAAGTTTATTAAGAGGTTTATAAATTCTCAAAAGTAACACTGAAAGCAAATTGTGCCTCGGTTTAAAGTTGCATGAATACAGTGACCACAGATTTTCATTGTGCTGGGGTGTTAAAAATTGCAGAGATATCAGATAAATAAATCCAAGATTACTAACTTCTAAGTTCTAACATTGCTGCCAGTTTAAAGTGCTATTGTCTGTTGACGTTGATATTTGAAATGCTAGAAATGATGGGTGCCAGTTTAATCTATTAAATAAGCGTTGCATAGGAAGATATTTTTAGCTGCTTTCTATAGATGTAAGTTTATTATCCCTTTCATGTAGATGTAGTTCCTTAGTACAGGCAAAAGTTGACACAAATTTTCCATTGGTATGATGGAAAGCCAAATGTCCGTCCAACAATTTTTGATATGGGTGACAGTTGCCATTAAGAAATATTGTTTGGTTTCTCAAAGAATGACAAAAGGAAGAAAAGTGGTACTTTTTGGTGGTCCATTATTGAGCTTATAGAGTTGAATTTTGATACCGATCTTTTTGAGCTCTACAAGTGTTCAAGACTAATACTTACCTATAATGGCATCGTGTATTTAGTAGTCATATTTAGGCAATGTTAGTGCAGAAGTTGCTGACGTTCGGCGCAGCTTGCTTTTGTGGGGCTATGCTAGTACGTGGAGAACTTGAACTTCATTAAGTTTTCTTGGAGCCTAGAGGATGTAACTTTTTTTGGCAGTTTCCTAATAACTTGTTAAAGTTTCTCATGTACAAAGGACACAGTGCTGAAAAGCTTATTCATACAAAATGTGATTATTGGGAATAAATTTGCTGAAACTGCTGTTTTGCTATTAAATCAGCAAGGAATGAAAATGCTATTTACTGTCATCATGGCTGATTATTTTACTTCATGTCACACCAATTATAGAGTAAATGAGGATTCTGTAGGTCAATGAGAAGATCGCTATGTTTAATTATCATTAATGAAAGAGTTGAAGAGAGTGTTTTCTGTCTGCCTTTTTGCTTACAAGATTTGATCGATTTCCGCTCAAATGGACTCAATAATTAGAGCAATAAATTTCTCAACTTTCTTTATGCTCTATGTGTTTAATGTCTACCATATTCAGGTGGAGCTTCAATCACATGGCACTGTTGATGTTAGAGAGAAAGACGCAATATTCAACTATCGACGGAAGTATCTCCCTACGCGACAGGTAGTGCAAATTTTCTGGTTGGTGAATGTGCACTTAAAACTCTAGGGTCATGTTGTTTGTTTTGGTTTCTTTTTTTTTTTTTTTTTCTTTTACATTTTTATCCTAATGATAATGTGATCGATAATAGCATAGCGTTGAAGACATAGTTAAGTAATTACATTTCATATCTCGTGTTCAGTCGTTTAACATTCCATCGTTAAGGTTGTCTCTACCCTATATAAATACAACTTTTACTAGGTTTTGGCAAATATGAAATGATTGATGATACAGAGGTGCTATGCTTTTGTTTAATTTGCTGGAATGCTTTTCTGATTTACACCTCTGTCATGTCTTAATCTCTAAGTTTAAAGAGTACTTACAGATTTCTTCTTGCTTATATTAAAGTAAACAGCCAGTCAAATATTGCAGGTTGCTTATCACACTCCACCTAGATTCTCTATGGATGTGATTTCAAAGATTCGTGAAGGAGCATCATTACTATTTCAGCGTCTTGGCTTGCGTGATTTTGCGAGAATTGATGGTTGGTTTTTGCCGCCTTCCTCAAAAGCTTCCTCGTCTGCAGGAAACAAATTTGGAAGGACTGATTCCGGCTCAGTAATTTTCACTGATATAAATTTGGTGAGATAGCTTACTGACCCGTCCTGTATTTTCTCATCAGTATTTTTGCTTGAACTATATTGTACTTTCTTACTCCCCAGATCAGCGGAATGGAGCAAACGAGTTTCTTATTTCAGCAAGCATCAAAGGTACTCCTAAACTCAAGAAGAAAGTCAATTTGGCAGAAATTGTGTGGTCAATATCATAGCTTGAACAATATCTTGTCCCTCCCCCGCCTGCCCCTCCCCCGAAATCAAACATGCAAACACTTAAAGAACCCTTAAAAAGAAAAGCAGAGGATTATAGCATTCCCTGTATAAGAGAATAGATGCAGTCGTCAATTTGAGTAACATAATATCTACCAGTACCACAACTTCTAGTGAAGATATTTTACATGTTGTATTCTATAAATTAGCTAGTTCCAGTCTTGTTGAAGTTGATGAGTTTGTGTACCTTTCCATGTCAGGTTGGATTTTCACACTCAAATATTCTCCGGACCATCATCCAACATGCTTGCTTGCGGTTTCCAGCTCTTTTGTCACATAATATTATATCAAGTCCATCGACGAGATCAAAATCTTCATCAGTAACAGAAGCATTTATTAAACAACGTAAGAAAGTGTACGTCATCTTTGGTGGTGACACCTCTGAACGCCAAGTATCTCTTATGAGCGGAACCAATGTTTGGCTGAATCTAAGAGCATCTGATGATGTAAGTTTTCATGTCTACCAGACTAATGGATCTTCTATTCTGAACTACATACTTTGACTCAGGGACTAATTCCTTTTCCGTTTTGATTTTTTTGGTAATCTATGAAAGACAACTATCGACTATTGGAATGAAATGAGTTTGAATAGTGTGGGATGGATGTAGATGGTTTGGTATTGAGGCACAGTTAATATATACTTTAATCTGATATCTTTTCTACTACCCCACTCTCCCCTCTGTTGAAGGGAAATGCGGGGTGTCCCAGTTTTCTCTCTTGGTGACTAAAGTCTCCAACCATTGTGGAGGGTTTACAACTAGAGCAACCCTCGCATGTTGCCTTAGGGATTGATTGTTCAGTTTGTCTTATTGATTGCTGAATGGCTAATCTTATGGAGGCAAATGACACTACCAGAAGCTTTGGAAATTATCTTATTTCAACGTTCATTTCAATTAGTCCTCATTCATGGCTTCCTTTACTAAATTTAGGTCAGTCCTCTTGCTCCGGTGTTGCTGAATTTCCAAGCGCTCCCATCTTGATTTAATTTGTATACTTGGAGGAAACTAAGTGCTAGAAATTTCCATTCAAAATCATGCCCGAATGTCTTACAGCACTCAAAACCGTCTTTACATTGGATGGTCTGGTGTTATGATGATCCCTGCCGTTTTCCAGCAGTGTTCAATCGATTATGTATTAAAAATTATTCGATTTTGATATGAGGTTATCGACAAAAAAGATATGTCTAAGGCATTTCATTTCTTTTTGTCCAAGTCTTGATTTTCTTGGTCAACAGCTGGTGATTTATGCAGGCACGGGAAAGAACATGCTCTAAGTTATTAATTTAGGTAAATGTGTCAGCAGATAGTGACATAACAAGCAGTTTGATTATAAAATTATGTTGCTCTGTCTGTGGTTTCGGTCTATGCTGGGACTTCAATCTGTTCCTTCCAGAGGAAACCAAATGTTAAATTGGTTGCCATCATTTTATACATGGTATAATATCATTGATCAGATGTGTCAAGTTAGAAGGAGATGATGGAAAAGATCTCTTGCCTTCGGTAATAGTTAGTACAAGAGTACAACTTCCTTGGTTTCTTGTTTGTCAAATGTTGCTTTCTCTCATTTCTTTAGCAATTTAATTTGTAATCTTTTTTCAGACGTTCACAAATTTATCCTGGCAATATTATGATGCTGCAATTTTGCTATCTGCAGCTTGAAGTGACACCATGCTTGCTTGCTCCTGCAACGAGTTATTCCGATGTTTCAAACTTTGCTAAACATGAAGTAGATAAGAAGTCTAAGACAGTATGGACATTGCCGTAAGTGTGTTGCTACTGCAGTAGACTACAAGTAGATTGTGTATCTTATGGCCTACTTGACTCATCCTTTTACTTTTCTGGTCGCAATTTGTGTATCTTATGGCCTACTTTACTCATCCTGTTTACTTTTCTGGTCGCAACTGCCAGCTAAACTACTTTGAACTAGAATCCGACTTAGTTCGTGCTATGGCAACGTAATAGTCCTTTTGTACAAATTTCAATGGACATATCTAAGCACTTCTATAATTCTTAACCATTCTGCTTCTTGTACATTTTTTTCTAAAATAGAGCCTTGTCGTTTTTCTTTGTAAGAGTTTTTAATAGGTAAATGTGATTTTCGTCGTACAAGGAAAGAACACCCTGGCATATGGCAAGCATACAATTAAAAAGAAGCTCTACAGAAGTATTACTTTCTGCAGAAAAATCCAGTCTTCTATTTAAGTTTGGTTACTTTAAGTGCTCTATAAATTCTAAGAAAGAGCTTGATATTATCAATTTGAAAGAAGGAAACTTGTATCCATCTAAAACCTGTTCTATCACCTCCTTCCAAATTGTCCACATCACTGCATGAGGAATGATTCTTGAAGACCTGTTGCTGTTTTTCCTTCTAGCTTGACGCCATTTCATCAGTTGCTTGTAGCAACAGGTCATCCACATATTCTGCTGCGTATTTACACATGAAACACTACCTGTATGCTAATGCTTCCTCATTGTTACATTTCTGCCATAATAATTCATGCTGCAGCCAAACCAAAAAGAGTAAATTATGGTACTACTTTGGGTTTTTATGGCACCCATATACTCACCTGAAATTCCTTTCTCCTTTGAGAAATAAATCATAATGAACTTGACGGAGAATTTCCATTATGCTTCTTCCCCAGTACACTGTTGAAGCTTGTCAGATTTAGTCCATGAGCTAAAAACGAGGGTATACACATATTAGACATGAAAGTATTGCTTCATGTACAGATTGCTGAGTCTTGTTGTAGCATAACCTGGAGGAAATTTTTTGATATGGTTTGGATGTAAGGTTGTCATCCTCCTAGTCTTGAATATTATCTTAGTGCATGTCAAACCCATTTTCTTGGTGTACAGTTATTCCCTTTTGCTGCGACATACTACAGAAGAAGTCCTTGATGCATGTCTAGAGGCAATCGAACCCAATCGGGCAGCTCTGACATCTCACTTGCGGAACCAGGTTATGGATGATCTGACTAGAGGTCTGAGAAAGCACAGTTGGTTCAACGGATTTGATATATCCGATGAATTACCTAAGAAATTTTCCCTGGACCAGTGGGTCAAGCTAGCTAAGGAATCTCAGGTGACTGTTTTCATTGCAGGTCAGTAGATGTATACATGATTATACCTTTTCGGCAACTGTTAAAACTGCCTTAGTTTGTGCTACTTCTTTTACATATTTATTTTTGCTTCAGTAATCTGCTGCAAAGTAAGTAGATAAAATAAAGTGGTCTATAACTCAACTATATGTTCATCCTCGTGAAAAAAGAATAGCTTAGTTTCCATTCTATAAAGATGTTATCATTTATTTTCTGGAAGTAATGATGACATTGTGTTCCTATATCCATTGACAGTGCATGGAGGCATTGGAGAAGATGGCACACTTCAATCTTTATTAGAGGATGAAGCGGTTCCCTATACAGGTCTGTATTGAATGATACATTTGAAAGAAAGGGGTGCAAGCCAACTAATAATCACTAAACTGTAGCTGCTTTCTTTCCCTTATAATGGAAGGTCCTGGTGTCATGGCTTCAAAAACATGTATGGACAAAGTTGCAACCTCTCTTGCTCTACAACATGTGAGTTCACTAATCAATGTTCACATTTTTAACCGAGAAAGTATCCATTCTTTCTTGACCCCTCACATTATTCCCAGTGTGAATGGAATGAAATATCAGTCAGTCTATTGTGATTAGAAGAGTTCAGTTAATGTTGCAAAACAAGCATGTCTTGTCCACATTCAAGATAAATTAAGCACAGCACATCTTATGCATAGGCACATTGATAGTACTTTGTCCCTTTTTATTACCCTGCACAGGTATTCCAATTAAGATATTATTTCTAAAGATCAACATTGCTGTTCATATAAAAGTTTGTTTTGATTATGACATACTTAAAGCAATTGAACTTATATAGGAGCATTTTTACCTCAACCATGTTTTGATTAGTTTAGAAAGATTCCAAGACAGATGCTTAGATAGTGGCCATAAAAGTTGGACTACATTGATTTTTGGTTAATTCATGGAACAGTTGACTTGATTTTCCACTCATGCTCAATATGTCCTGTATTTTTGTGAAAGAATGAGCTTCTATAATTGAGATATGCACAATTGAACTATTGCAAAGTAGTAAATAAGTGTCAGTTTACCGCTATTAGATCCCAAATGCAACATACATAAAAAGGTTACCCGTACTTTGTGAAGGAATATATACGCAGGTTGTAACCAAGACTTAAAAACCAAGAGCCTTGCCACTTTGGCTAGGGTTCATGTTTGAGTTATTTTTAATTAATTTGTCTAGTGTTCATGTTTGAGTTATTTTTAATTAATTTGAAGTCTCTAATTTGAAACTTCTTTCTCATGGGCTTCATCTGCAAGTTACCAACGTAGTCAACAAACTGATTTTGCATGAACACCTATAAATGTCTATCCCTTGACAAGCATAAAAATTCTTTCTCTGGACAGCTGACAGATTCTGGAGTCCTTACAATAAATAAAGATGTGAAGAAGAAAGAGGATCTGCTGAAAATGTCCATATCTGATTTCTGGCATGACTTGAGGTCAAAACTTCACTGTGACACTGTATGTGTTAAACCAGCCAGAGATGGTTGCTCAACTGGTGTGGCCAGATTGTGGTAAGCTTTTGTTCCTCTTCAATTCTATTCTACTTAAATAATATTGGATGCAAATCTAAGAAAATGCTTCTTGCTAACTTGACACTGCCTTATGCAGCTGTGAGGGGGACCTCACCTTTTACGTAAACGCACTGCAGGACTGCCTACCTCGTATTCCTCCTAACAGCCTGTCAAAGGTATATTGCTCCTCATCTGCAAAGCTTTTTCTCCCAAGTCATGACAGTATTTTATTTTAAACAAAACATTGTAATCACAATACTTTGTTCATCAGTGTGTTCGATAGGACTGTGCTTGCTTTCATTATATTGTAGCTGTTAACCCACAGGTTTGGGACGTGCTTTCCCTTTATTCCACATCATTTGTGGAATTAGTCCTTTCATGATATAATTAATATTCAGCTGCTGTAAGTACCATAAAAAGAGAGCATGCTTAAGAGATTAGTATCAAGGTAGGTAAACAAAAAGCACAGTCAATATAAGCCTATAGTTGCAAAGTTAAAAAAGATATATACGTGCATGGCTCCACAATAAGTTCTACATGTATTGTTAAGCATGTAGACATACAACTAGAAAATATCATATTTGTAGTTGAACCATCTTTTAAACAAGCACACACATCAGGTAAAGTAATTTGAGCAATCTGCTACCATGATTATAAATTCTATGTCCTTGATGAAAATAGCCATCTTGATCTTGAGGATTCAGATAAGGAATTAGGTGTATTTGCTGGATGACAATTATAAGTCTTTTGTTTATTAAAGTGGATGACAATTACAACTTTAGTCCAAAAGTATGAGAAAGTCAAAAAGTAGAATATAGATAACTTTGAGCTGATACATCCTCGTTGCTCTATGTATAATGAGATTTTAAACTTGACACACATATTTGTGGTTCTAAATTTTCCATAAACACTCTCATCAAGGAGACACAAAACAGTATAAAAGGTTCTTAACCAGGTTACTGGAAATACAAAACTTAACCTTTTTATCAATGGTCAAGAAATTATTCCTGCCTGGCTGTAGCTGTCAATTCTGTCACTATATTTCTGCTTTTCAACGTTATACTTTTTTAGTTTTCAATGGAGTGATTGATGACGATGTCACACACCGTGGTGGATGAAATGGAGTCTTGTCTCTGGAGTCTTGTGTGATAAGAAGGTGCCACCAAAACTTAAAGGCAAGTTCTATAGAGTGGTAGTTAGACCTACTATGTTGTATTGGGCTGAGTGTTGGCCAGTCAAGAAGTCCCACGTCTAGGAGATGAAGGTGGCGGAGATGAGGATGTTGCAATGGATGTGTGGGCATACTAGGAAGGATAAAATTAGAAATGAAGTTATCCGGGATAAGGTGGGAGTGGCCTCGGTGGAGGTCAAGATGCGGGAAGCGAGGCTGAGATGGTTAGGGCATGTTCAGAGGAGAGACATGGATGCCCCGGTGCGAATGTGTGAGAGGTTAGCTTTATATGGGTTCAGAAGAGGTCGAGGTAGGCAGAAAAAGTATTGGGGAGAAGTGATTAGGCAGGACTTGGCGCAAGGACATGACCTTAGATAGGAGGTTGTGGAGGACGCGAATTAGGGTAGAGGGTTAGGTAGTAGTATGGGTCTCGTGTATCTTTCCATACTAGCAGGCGTAGTGTTACCTTGTAGGTTCTTGTCTTTCGATTTCCTGTTACTATCTGCTATTTCTTGTTCTCCGATTATCGTACTAGTTGATGCATTTACTGTTAAAATTTCTCCACAAGTATTTTGCCATGATCTCTTTATTTTACTTTACTCTACTTTCTTCAAACCTTATCTAATCTTTTTTGTCATGTTGTCATATTTTCTCTTGAGCCGAGGGTCTTTCGGAAATAACCTCTCTACCTCCCAAGGTGGAGGTAAGGTCTGCGTACACTCTACCCTCCTCAGACCCCACTACGTGGGATTGCACTGGGTATGTTGTTGTTGTTGAAGTGTTTTGGGATCTTCTCCTACTGCCAGTTATTCTTCTCGTGTGACAGACTTTTATTGTTTGATTGGCTCTATTTTTGACATTTCATTTTAGCTTTGAACACCAAATCATATGATTCTCAGGATCCCCTAAGACTATAATGTATCATATATTTTTCTTGGTATCTTATGCAGGCACATGGAATGATTGAGATGCCAAACCCTCCTCCAGATCTTTTAATATTTGAACCTTTTGTAGAGACTGATGAGATAGTTGTTGCATCCAAATCCAGAAATGAGAATGCACACAATTTGCTCTGGAAAGGGGATAATAGATGGGTAGAGGTCACCGTTGGCGTTGTAGGAAAACGTGGATCAATGCGTTCATTGACTCCCAGTGTAACTGTGAAAGAATCTGGAGACATATTATCTCTGGAGGAGAAATTCCAAGGTAACTCTTCATTGATATGACATTTCGTAGTGTTTGGACATTCTATTGCTTCTGGTGATCTGTACTTCCTCGTTGTCCCATTTATGCCTGTTGCAATATGTAACCACAGTTCTATGCTTGTATAAACAACAACAACAACATACCCAGTGAAATCCCACAACGAGGAGTCTGTGGAGGGTAGAGTGTACGCAGACCTTACCCCTACCTTGGGGGTAGAGAGACTGTTTCCGAAAGACCCTCGGCTCAAGAGAAAGCATATGCATAAGAAAAGGTCAGATAAGGACAAGAAATTCAAAGCAGTATGAAAATGAAAATTACGAAAGCGAATAAGCCATGATAAAAGCATTCTGAAAAAAGGAGCAGTAACTACCATAGATAAATAACTATAGAGCAATATTGTGATTATTAGTATGAAAGGATATGCTTGTATAAAGATAAAAGAAAAGACAAGCAGGTAAATTGTCTTGTCCCTATCATCTAGTTTCATTGGATAGAGCTTATTGTTGGGTTTAAATGATAGATTGAATGGGAAATGGAGGGAGTTCCCTCTTGCTTTATGAAATAAGCATTTGTCCCACATCGGTAGTGGAAAGAAAAGTGGGAGTTCCCTCTTGCTTTATAAAATAAGCATTTGTCCCACATCGGTAGTGGAAAGAAACGTTCTTCTACTTATAAGTAGAAGTACTCCTTCTTGTTGCTAAAGGGTTAAGAAGAGGGTCTCCCCTCGCGCCGCCGTCGTCGCTCGGCTCGGCTTCGGCTTCGGATTCATGATCTGATTGATTGATAATCTTTTTGGACCAAATTTTCTTTAATTTTTAATTATTATTTAATTAAATTAATTAACTTATCCAATCCTACCCGTTAGTGACCCGGATCCGCGTGTCTGACCCGCGACCCGGTTTCTTTCCCATATTTAAATTTCCCACCAGTTTTAGTGGCTGTTCAGAAGGGTTGCAAACCTTGAGAAACAGTACTTCCATGGCTATAAATTCGTTTGATTCCTCAGAATTTTACTTACGAATTTTCTGAACAACAAAACAACTTCTTCTTCTGCACAAATAAATTCTGTGTGATATACTGCCGTTGAGTGGTTCGCCGCTACCTGAATTTGGAGTACTACTATTCTGGTAAGATAATCGTTCTATCCTGGAAGGGGATATTCCATCAACCTCGAGTACTGTGAGGGGAATAATTTCCTTAAGGACACACTTTGAACTAAGTGATCTCGATTATATTCTGAAAAATTATTCTTATTTTTCAACACTGATTACATTTATTTTAGTTATTATTATTTCTGCTTTTTTTGGAATACTGATTGCTAACAATCTTAAGGAAATTATATTTTTAGATTAATCAGTATTCTGCTTTTGGAGACTAAAACCTGTGTGGTTTTCTACTCGTATGAAATTTCATATTCGACTTGAAGACATAAAAACTTCGTTGGAATATTAAAGTTCATACTGCATAACGATTTGAAGAACATAAAAACTCCATCGTTGTTGTATTACGGTTTGGAGATTAAAACTTGTGTAGTTTTCTACTCCATATGAATATTAGTATTCGACTCGAAGATATAAAAACTTCGTTGGAATACTAAAGTTTCATAATTATCTCGCCATTTGAAGAAATAAAATCTTCATCGTTTAAGTGCAGTGATTGAATTGCTATTACGGTTTTATTAACTAAAGCGGTTTGTCGATTTGTGATGACAAGCGAATAATGGCAATTGAGACTGGAACTACCTCTGCGAATCTTGCACTGGTGTTACTCCTACAACCCGCATCATTGTGCACCAATGAGAAACTGCGAAGTTCATCGGTGCCAACTTTAAAGGATGGCGACAAAGAATGTTCTTTAGCTTACCACCCTTGGTATGCAAAAGTTCACCATGAGGACCTCCCGTGCTCGCCGACATGCACGACAACCAACAGTTCATAGTTACCGAGGCTTGAAACAGGCTGATTTTTGTGCAAAGGTTACATTCGAGTGCCTTAGAAGATGACTTGTACAACGCGTCTACGATCTGATAGAGACTTCCAAAGAACTATGGAGTGCACTTGAAAAGAAGTACAAAACCGAAGATGCTTGCTTGAAGAAGTTTGTGGTTGCCAAATTCCTAGACTACAAAATGGTGGATGGAAAAACCGTTGGAACCCAAGTTCAAGAGCTTCAACTTATCTTCCATGACCTTATTGCTGAAGGTATGGTAGTAAATGAAGCGTTCCAAGTGGCTGCAATGATTGAGAAGTTGCCGCCCTCATGGAAAGATTTCAAGAATTATCTTAAGCACAAAAGAAAGAAAATGAAGTTGGAAGATCTTGTGATTCATCTCAAGATCGAGGAAGATAACAAAATCGCTGAGAAAAGGTACCGTAAGACTTCACCAATTGAAGGGGCAAACATCGTTGAAGATGCTGCTCTGAAAAAGAACAAGAAAAGGAAGAGGCCTTCTGGAAAGGAGAAGGATTCCAACAAGAAAAAATTCAAGGGCAACTGCTTTAATTGTGGGAAAGCTGGCCACAAAGCCCCAGATTGTCGTCTCCCGAAAAAGAACAAGGGAAAAGGACAAGCCAATATGGTGGAAAAGAATGATGATATGGATGATCTGTGTGCAATGCTATCGGGGTGCAATTTGGTTGGAAACCCAAAGGAGTGGTGGCTTGATTCTGGTGCCACTCGACATGTTTGCGCTACAAAAGAAGCATTTGCAACCTATGCTTCCGCTGGACCCGAAGAGGTACTGTTTATGGGAAATACTGCAACAGCCAAGGTTGAAGGATATGGGAAGATACTTCTGAAGATGACTTCCGACAAGGTCCTGACTCTCAACAATGTTATGCACGTTCCAACAATTCGGAAGAATTTAGTTTCAGCCGGACTACTCGTCAAAAACGGGTTTAAGTGCGTGTTGGTTAGTGAGAAAATTGTAATAAGTAAGAATGATTTGTTCATAGGAAAGGGCTACCTCATCGAGGGCATTTTCAAACTCAATGTAATGGTTGTTGACAGTATTAATGAAAATTCAGCTTCGTCTTACTTATTGGAGGAGTCAAATGATTTATGACATGTTCATTTAGGACATGTCAACTACAAAATCTTGCGCAAATTGATTAATTTAGAAGTATTGCCTAAATTCGAGTGTAATAAATCTAAATGTGAAATCTGTATTGAATCTAAGCTTGTTAAACATCCATATAAGTCTATTGATAGGAATTCAAATCCTTTAGACTTAATTCACACAAATATATGTGATATGAAGTCAATACCATCTCGCGGGGGAAAAAAGTATTTTATAACTTTTATTGACGATTGCACTCGATATTGTTATGTGTATTTGCTTAATAGTAAGGATGAAGCAATTGATGCATTTAAGCAATACAAGAACGAAGTGGAAAATCAATTGAATAAAAAGATAAAAATGATTAGAAGTGATAGGGGTGGAGAGTACGAATCTCCTTTTGCAGAGATATGTTTAGAATATGGAATTATTCATCAAACTATCGCCTTACACACCACAATCAAATGGAATTGCGGAAAGGAAAACCGAACATTAAAGGAAATGATGAATGCCTTACTAATAAGTTTAGGTTTACCGCAAAGCTTGTGGGGAAGCTATCCTTCTGACTAGCCGAATACTCAACAGGGTGCCCCACAAAGAAAACACAATCTATTCCATATGAACTATGGAAAGGAAGAAAACCCAACTTGAAATATTTCAAAGTGTGGGGGTGTTTAGCAAAGGTCCAAGTTCCTTTGCCCAAAAGGGTAAAAATCGGACCAAAAACTGTGGATTGTGTTTTTATTGGCTATGCTACAAACTTCAAAGCTTGTCGGTTTTTGGTTCACAAATCGGACAATCCCGAAATTCATGTTAATACGGTAATTGAATCAGATAATGCTGAATTCTTTGAAAACATTTATCCGTATAAAACTGAATGTGAGTCGTCAAGTGAAAGATCTAAACGACCGCGGGAAGAACCAAAGGAAAATACACCAAGTAAAGAGGATGCAAGGCGTAGCAAACGTCAAAGGACATCTACTTCCTTTGGACAAAATTTTGTGACATTCTTGCTTGAAAATGAGCCTCAAACATTTAAAGCAGCGATGTCTTCTTCTGATTCAGCATTTTGGAAAGAGGCAGTCAATAATGAGATTGAATCAATTTTGAACAACCATACATGAGAATTGGTTGATCTTCCTCCTGGAAATAAACCTTTAGGATCAAAATGGATTTTTAAAAGGAAAATGAAAGCTGATGGCACTATTGACAAATATAAGGCAAGATTTGTGGTCAAAGGTTATAGTAAAAAAGAAGGCCTTGATTACTTTGACACATACTCGCCGGTAACAAGAATAACATCTATTCGGGTGTTATTGGCACTGACGGCGTATATGGTCTTGAAATCCATCAAATGGATGTCAAGACAGCTTTCTTAAATGGAGAATTGGAGGAAGAAATTTACATGGAACAACCTGAGGGTTTTGTGGTTCCTGGTAAAGAAAGGAAAGTGTGCAAACTTGTTAAGTCACTTTATGGACTTAAACAAGCACCCAAACAATGGCATGCGAAATTTGACCAAACAATGTTGGCAAATGGATTTAAGATTAATGAGTGTGACAAATGTGTTTACATTAAAAATACTCCAAATCATGAAGTCATTGTTTGTTTATATGTTGATGACATGTTGATAACGAGTAGAGATATTACCGATGTAAATGCTACGAAGCGTATGCTGGCTAGCAAATTTGATATGAAAGACTTAGGAGTTGCTGATTTGATCTTAGGCATCAGAATTCATAAAACTCCACAAGGTCTAGCATTATCGCAGTCTCATTATATTGAAAGAGTACTTGACAAGTTTAAGTATTTAAATTTCAATGTTGTAAAGACTCCAATTGATGTAAGTTTTGCACTTCAAAAGAATGAAGGTTAAAGTGACTCACAATTGGACTATGCACGAGTTTTGGAAAGTTTGATGTATATTATGAATTGTACACGACCAGATATATCATGTGCTATAAGCAAGCTGAGTCGATTCACGAGTAATCCCAATCAAACTCATTGGATGGCAATGAAACGAGTCTTGGGGTATTTAAAACACACCCAAACCTATGCTTTGCATTATAATAAATATCCCGCAGTAATTGAGGGATAGAGTGATGCAAACTGGATCATCTGAAGTTAAATCCACGAGTGGATATATTTTCACCGTTGGTGGAGGAGCAGTGTCTTGGAAATCATTAAAACAGACATGCATCGCCCGCTCTACAATGGAATCTGAATTTATAGCTTTAGACAAGGTCGGTGAAGAAGCTGAATGGCTCCGGAATTTCTTAGAAGACATTCCATTCTGGCCCAAACCTTTGGCTCCTATATGTATACATTGTGACAGTCAAGCAACATTAGGTAGGGCAGCGAGCGTAATGTATAACGGAAAATCTCGTCACATACAACGGAGACACAATACCGTTAGACAACTCCTCTCTAGTGGCGTTATCACGATTGACTATGTGAAGTCAAGAGATAACGTGGCGGATCCGCTTACAAAAGGCTTATCTAGAGAGGGAGTTAGTAGATCATCAATGGGAATGGGGTTAAGGCCGAGGACAAGTCATCATGGCGGTAACTCTACCTAGCAGACTGGAGATCCCAAGAGCTAGGTTCAAGGAGATCAAACAAAGTTGTGACTGACGGTTCAACATTGTCAAATAACTCAACTCATTCTCGGATGAAGATAATGTTCAGAAATAAGGATAAAACCTTATGGCTTGTTAATGAGTTAATAAAACATTAAGGTTCTTTAATGATTATCTAAATCTGGCAGTGTATGACCAGATAATGTGGCTATAGGACCACATGTTTAGAAATCACCTATGTGAGTGTTAAGTGTAAGCCGCTTTAAAGGGGAATGACAGTGAAGGCCCATTCTCTACGCACTCATGAAACCAGGAGGTGTTCATGGCTGAAACGAACACAACCGTGAGAACCATAAACGGTTGAGGGTTGATTGTGTGACTTATGTTGTCTAGATATACAACAAAGTTCGACGGTTCAAAGATATCAAATCTACCGATTGATCGAGTATATCCGATATAAGCTCACTACGGAAAGTTCAAAGGGAAACCTACTTATCCAGATGCAGTCAATTCTCGCTTGTATATCACACTTGTCCGCGCATTCCTTTATCTTATAGCCATTCCCCATTCATGTGGGGGATTGTTGGGTTTAAATGATAGATTGAATGGGAAATGGAGGGAGTTCCCTCTTGCTTTATGAAATAAGCATTTGTCCCACATCGGTAGTGGAAAGAAAAGTGGGAGTTCCCTTTTGCTTTATAAAATAAGCATTTGTCCCACATCGGTAGTGGAAGTAGAAGTACTCCTTGTTGCTAAAGGGTTAAGAAGAGGGTCTCCCCTCGCGCCGCCGTCGTCACTCGGCTCGGCTTCGGCTTCGGCTTCGGCTTCGGATTCGGATTCGGATTAGGATTAATGATCTGATTGATTGATAATCTTTTTGGACCAAATTTTCTTTAATTTTTAATTATTATTTAATTAAATTAATTAACTTATCCAATCCTACCCGTTAGTGACCTGGATCCGCGTGTCTGACCCGTGACGCGATTTCTTTCCCATATTTAAATTTTCCACCAGTTTTAGTGGCTGTTCAGAAGGGTTGCAAACCTTCAGAAACAGTACTTCCATGGCTATAAATTCGTTTGATTCCTCAAAATTTTATCTGTGTGATATGCTGCCGTTGAGTGGTTCACCGCTACCTGAATTTGGAGTACTACTATTTTGGTAAGATAATCGTTCTATCCTGGGAGGGGATATTCCATCAACCTCGAGTACTGTGAGGGGAATAATTTCCTTAAGGACACACTTTGAACTAAGTGGGCTGGATTATATTCTGAAAAATTATTCTTATTTTTCAACACTGATTCTGTTTATTTTCAGTTATTAGTATTTACTGGTTTTTTTTGGAATACAGATTGCTAACACTTATTTTAGTTGAAACCATTAAATAATAAGTTTTTTGTGGGGATGCTCTGGATTCTTTCCTGTCAAATGATGACTTAAGACATTACATGGTTCTGTCTATTTAAGTTTTAGAACACACCTTGTACCTTATAAAATGGACATGTCTGCAGGTGGAACTGGCATCAATCTGACTCCCCCACCATCATCTATTATGAGGTTTGTCATAAAGATTCATCTTGTGGAAACTGTATATTAGATATGACTACTAGATTTATTTAAATAAATTTTCTACTTAAAAGTAGTTCTTTACCAAGCCAGAAATTGTTCTTTACAAGATGTACTTTTCTGTGTCTCAAAATTACCTACATATTCTCACAGTTAACTTTTTTTCTTTTCCTTCTCAATCAGTAGTGCCGCCTTGGGAAGGTGTAAAAAGCATATTGAACTTATTGCAAACACTCTACAGTTAGAAGGATTTTCACGTATTGATGCATTTGTTCATGCTGACACTGGTGAGGTATGTTATTGACGAGAGTTCTTCAATTAATTGAGCAGTAATGTAAGTGAATTTAATACTTCATGATGCCATTAAGGAAATGTGTCTTTTCCAGCAAGTTGCAGTTCATTATGTGCCTCTCGAGATAATTGTTGTTACTTCTATGTGTGCACTAAAAAACCATGGTGAATAGTACTTTACTATGTGGTTTAGAAGGCTAGCACACTAATAAACATTCCAAAGTATTCATCGTGTTTGTAGGTCTCTTTTCTGTATACCTGTAGAAACAATTTGTTTTGCTCCCGATAATTTAATACAAGATTAATATTAGTGGTGAATACCCTGTCCAATTTGCTCGTTTGAGGTTGAATTGGGGCCAAACTAACCATTTTAGAGGCAATAATTATTTTTGAATTAATTCAGTTTGGAGTAGAACATGAGGAATCAGAACTTAATAAAAGGATTTCTGCAAACTGCAACACTTAACACGCCCTACAAATGGTAGAATCATTTTTTACTGCAAATCAAACTAAAAGTGAAATCAGCAAAGGGGCATGCAGATACAATTTGCAGATGTATTATAAGATCTAATAGAAGGCGTCGTTACTTTGCGGTTACAGGTGCTGATTATAGAAGTGAATACAGTTCCTGGAATGACTCCTTCAACTGTCTTGATTCATCAGGTGATATATCTGCTGCTTCTTCAATGATCACATATTTTTGCAAATCTGAACCAAGTTTATTCTATTTGTAACTATCAACAAAAGGACTATATATAGTATATCTTTTGAAAAAAATAAAAGGTTCAGTAAGCAATTCAAATATTGTATGCAAGTTCACTAATGAAGAGATGGTAGAACCCCTAAAATCTGCTGAGAAATAGATATGTTAAAACTTTAACGATTGTTATTATCGTGTTTGTTGTATTTAGGCACTTTCAGAGCAACCTCCTCTGTATCCACAACAGTTCTTCCGCAAATTGCTTGATCTGGCATCAGAGAGATCCATGTGAATATTATTTTGTCACAAAAGTTCAGGTGTGCATTGCTTCATTTCCATCTTTCTATCTGTTTTGCATCAATCCACTTTTTTCCCATGGTCCGGAAGTATGTCAATTCAAGGCTGTTTGCAAACTATAGTGGAGGGGAACCTTTCGAGGATTTTTGTTGTCTTCCAAGTGTACATGTTGAACACTACACCAAATGCAGATTGCCCCTCTTCTGCTTCTGATTATCTGATGGTTGTTTTCTCTTTCCACTGTGTAATCTTTTTTTCCCGTGTAATTTTGTTCATCTCAATGTGGCTTTATCTTTTTTTTCCCCCTTTCATTTCCTCTGACCATACTACATGTAACGCAATGCATCTCCCCAGGAAAATGGGACATAATAAGCAAAAATGGAACTGAAAAAAAGATCAGTTTGATTCAGGAAGCTTTCTAGCACCTAGCAACGATTCTTGTGCCTAGAACTAGCCTTCTACAATGTGCACCTACCGTAGCATTGTCATTAACATTGTGTATTCAAATGAAGAATTGTTTGAAGCGTTAAAAACTAGGCTTCAAGGGCTACACTTTTCCTTCTGAAACCATAGTCGAATTCTTTATATAGTATGAGTTGTGCATCTTTGAATTTAGATTATGTTTCACTTTGGAGTTTGGACATCTTTCCGTTATTATCTCCATAACTTCAACTATCCCTTTACATTCCCAAGCTATCTCTTCACTCTCCTCTTCTTGAAAGCTTGCAGTTTACTTTCAATATTGTATTTAGCTATTATCAGATTCAGATACAAGAGGCTCTGTAACATCGTTGAACAACGGACTAACAACACCACTTTTTATCCCCCTAATTTCCTCGAGTTCTTCCATTTATCATCATTTCATTGCAGTGATTTATATCATCCTATTCCCGATCCCCATGGATTTTAGCATCTAGAATTTGGCTCCCCAACCCTGATCACGACGATTTTTGATGAATCTGACTTGATAGCATAGCAAGTCAGTAAGTAATAAGACTTGAGTTCGTGCAATAAATTAATTTTAATACCATTATTCAATCTTTTGAAGTTTGCTTTTGATATGTTTAGTTGTTATTAGCACCTTTTCAGTCAGCAGTACTCATGGTTTCTGACTTTCTCCACTATAAAAAAAGTTCGACCCGTGTAATGTTAGCTGAAGCCAGCTGAGCTCATAAGACAGTCTTAAAATAATAGTTTCACCAAATATTGACCTCTCCACCATATGAAATATTATCTAACATTTTTTTGTTGAAAAAATGGACAAGCAGAAACATATCTGACTTCAAACACAGATCAATAAGGAAACATTCACAGATTAACATCATTATCAAATTCCAATTTTGTTTTATTGAAGGAAATTCCTATGCTAATTTGGACTAACGCAATTCATCATCAAATAAAAGCCACTCTAGCTTAAAGTAGTTGAGTGAGAGTCGTGAGTCGTAATATTTGAATTGTTCAAAGAGTCGAAGACAAACAAAAATCTCTTTTGGTCAAAAGACTCAACACACAAAATGTTGATTTAACTGCTCGTCCTTCGTACCAATGAACAAGGAAAGGTCAAAAGTCAAAACAACCATCAGATAAATAACAATTTTGAATGGTTTACTAAATCTTGGAGGACACGCTTATTTGGACATGAGGAAATTAAAATAGCAGTCAATGAAATCGCAAAGCTTCAGTTCCAAGACTGTGACTTTGTCCCATAGATTGAACTAAGGTATTTTTTTTATATTTTTCACTAGATGTTCAATACCCGTGTGGAGTCAAATTAAATTCAAATGCATGTCGGAAAGTCCTATATTAGAAGGTAAATGTTCTTTAGTAAATGCAACACCATACCCAAGGCTCGAACAAGACACATATGGTTACTAAAGTTATTCCTCCATCAAAATCTCCCTTTTTTTGTTTTCAAGTACATCACTCAATTTTACGAAAGGGTAGTGCAAAAGATCAAATTTTAGCGTTTAAGAATTAGTGAAACGACATAAAATGTTTATTTGTGCTTTCATCGTAAAAATGGCTCCAAAAGTCGGTCTTTCTGCTCCCGTTTAGTTTTCATTCAAAGGCAATAATTAATTGTATAAGCAATAATTATATTACCTTTCCACCAATAATAGCAATATTGCATTTACCGCAATTTATCGAATATAACCACGAAATTCGGATGAGCGAATTAGCCAGACCTTAAACGATTTTCTTGAAATTTCATGTGATGATAACTTACATGTATATATCCAGAAAATTCACATCTTACAATTTCTTCAAGCAAGTTGGAGGAGGAAAAAAAAGAAGAAATTACATCATCTAATGTGCTAAGCTCTTGTTAAGTTAGGAATCCAATTTTAATAAACACCCAAAAAAAAAAACTTACATTACAAACCAACACAATTTCTTGAAGTAGTAACTCCACCATCCACAACAAGATTATGACCACTTACATATCTAGATTCATCACTTGCTAAATATAGAGCTGCCTCAGCAATATCTTTAGCCTTTAAAGTTGCCCCTTTTAAATCTCCCAAACTCCTCACAAATTCTTCAATTTTCTCCACTTCATTTTCACTAGGCACCCCAAAATTCATTTCCCCTTCTTCATCCTCATCACAATGGTTCCATGCATTAATCAACATGGACGTTGCCACCCCGAATGGCGATATACAATTAACCCGAATCCCATAACGCCCCAACTCGCATGCTGCATTCTTTGTCAACCCTACGATCGCGTGCTTGGAAGCCGTGTATGCGTGGGGCCCGAGACCGCCCATGACCCCGGCCACGCTAGACGTCGAAACGATGCACCCATGACCTTGTGGGATCATCACGCGAGCCGCGTGCTTCATTCCCAAGG
Organism: Anisodus acutangulus; assembly: GCA_029783415.1. NCBI lineage: Eukaryota > Viridiplantae > Streptophyta > Magnoliopsida > Solanales > Solanaceae > Anisodus > Anisodus acutangulus. The sequence continues at coordinate 52,572,713 of CM056490.1, forward strand.
CGGCTCCTCGTACGTTAACGGACATGACACGGTCAAATTCGTCCGGGTCAAAATTAACTATGCTCTTTTTTTGGCTCGATTGACTCCCTAGGACTCCGGCATTGTTGAACAAGATGTCGAGGTGTCCGTATTTGGAAATTGTTGAGTCGATTAAGTTCTTGATATCTTCTTCGGATGTAACATCACAATGAATGTAAGTGACTGATGAAGGAGATAACATATTTGCTAATGTGTTGCCTAGGATGTCTTCTACATCTGCTATTACAACTTTAGCTCCATGTCTTGCGAAGAGTCGCACTGTTGCCTCTCCAATTCCTCTAGCTCCACCTGTTACAATCGCGACCTTTCCTTCTAACCTGTACAAATTATACAAAAAAGTTCATTGTCAGAGGCGGCTCAATGAAATTAGAGGCGTGAAGCCAAATTTTATAAAAGGCTTTAAACTTATTTTAAAATTCATATAGTAATGAGGCAAAGAACTTACTTTCTAATCTATAGATCAATCAAACTAGACAAAGAAAACACATGGGAATAAAGAATGCATATACACATGGAAGTATCAAAATTGAAAGTAGAAGTAAATGTACTCACTAATATTGGGAGAAAATTTAAGCACTCGAGGGTATGGTCTAGTGGTCAATGAAGTGAGTTAAGAAACATGAGATTTTGGTACTTGTACTGGTGGGAAGTAGCAGGTGCGCGTGGATTTAGTTGAGGTGGGTGCAAACTGATCCAGACACCACAATTATATAAGAAAATATGAGGGGTAGAAAATTTAACATACAAACATGTATGATTACTCACTAATATATGAATAACCTCAACTGATTAATCCCAAAAAGGAGCATAAAATTTGCAACCTTATATAAATTATAGTTATTAGAGTATTATATTACAATAATTTTGGGGCCTTAATTTTTTTTCATTCTTAAATTTAGAAGAATAAGCAAAATGAAACTTTTGGAGAAGTCTTGAATAGAGGTAGAGAAATTTGTCATAGAATATGTCGTGTTAATAGAGTTAGAGAAATTTGTCGTAGTAATTGATTTTCTAATATTCACATATTTTTACTGCTGTTTGTACGTGACTTTTAATTTTTGACACTTCAATTAATAAATTTGTCGGCAACCTTAGCTGGTTCTTGATTGCTGAGAATGTGGACTTTAATAGCTAAAGCCTGGAGAAAGGTTGAAAATATATTCTTTACTGCTTTCTTCTCCTTTGAAACAGAAGGTTCTTTTTTAAATATTTCCTTTTTTTTTAATATCCCGCTTCCCGACTTACGCCAGACTATTCCTGTAGATAGTAGTCTCGGTCCCTCAGCACTACTATCAATAAATCGGGGGATGTGCTTGAATAACCACGGCTTGAGATCAGGGCAATTGATGTCACCTACAAGCTTCCACCCCAGAAGAGAGCAAATTGCTCCCACCAGGGTTCGACCCATGCTTCAGGCCTCCAGCTATGCTCCGGAGGTCTAACATCGGTGAACAAAAAATTGGAATGAGTCTGGCTCTGATACCATGCAAAGAATGGATAATGAGCCTAACTCAACCCAAAAACTAGCTTGTAGGGTGAGAATTGTCCAAGTTCATATAAGGAGTCCATGTTCCCATTTCATAGCCTATGTGAGACTCTTAACAAAAAGTTTCCCTCCCTCTTATGCTTTATTTCAACTTCGCTAATATTATTTGGGAACTAATACCAAAGATCAGTTCTGGTATATAATGAACCGACTTAATTTTAGTCTTTAATATATTTGGATCGTTTAGAGAAAAAAAACGGAACTACAAAAGTTGAATATATATGGTGTTTACAGCTTGTCATGCAAAAGCATGCATTAGCTAAGTACACATTTAGGATGAGAATATATTGAAAGCAACCAAAAAAAGAAATAAGCAACTAATCTAGCTTTTAATTAGTATTACCTTCTAGTAAAAGTTGGAGAATTAATTTCCTTGCATATGGAATGAACTCTTGCAAATGTTTTCTCAGGCATCACTTGAGCAGGCATGATTATAGAATTAAGGACAAGGAGGAAAGAGGGAGGTATAAAGAGAGTACTAATAATAGAAATAGAGAACTACTATATGAGGATAGGTGGATTATACTCAAGGGAATGGGGAATTTATAGGGGATTTATCATTTATCTACCACCCCCAACCCCTCTTTTGCTCTTTGGGGGTGGGGTGGGGGGATTCTATATGTGTGGGGAACTTAATTTCTTGGCCCTTCACTGCTAAAATTAACACAGCTGTACGCTTCACTTTCCATCTTGTCCATGTGGTCATATTTTCATGAGTATTTGTTTTCTTTGTTGTTGTTGTTGTTATTCTCACCGTCTCAAATTATTCGTCGTGATTTTTAAAAATAATTGTCTCAAATTATATATCGTTTTAAAAATTTAATATAAAATTAATTATTTTTCCCATTTTACCCATAGTAGTAATTATTCTTAAAGAAGACAAACACTTCAATTGATTGAGATGACATATAAATAGCATATATATGCCATGAATAAACTATATCTTAAGACATAAATGAGGGTAAAATCATCCAAAAATCTTAATTAATATTTTATTGAAGGCACGTAAAAAAATAATTAGGACAGATAATTTGGAAGGGAGGGAGTATTTTAAAAACTGAGCACCAATTTCCCGGGGACCATTTAATTTTGCGTAGAAATTTGTACTCTAAATACTTTTTTAAGTTTAACTAAGTTGATCTATGTAGGACAAATATTAAGGTAGAAGGGTAGTAGATAACTCAGCGTAGTCCTACCTATGCTTACAAACTGGTAGTTGTAATATTATTATTATCTAGGCTCGCTTAATCTATCATACTAGTAGACACAATATTATCTTATAGCCACTTGTCGTTTGATTTATGATGCTATGTGTATTTTATTTGTCTTATTTACTTGCATTATTTATTGCTTCTTTTTTATTCTTTTTCTCTTTCAGAATTCGCTATCACGACTTACTCACTTTGTTTGTCTTACTTTGCTGAGGTTTGTGCTTTGTCTTTAGCTGAGAGTCTCTCGAAAGCCGCTCTACCTACCAAGATAGATGTAAGGTTTGCGTATATTCTACCTTCCCCATACCCCACATTGTGGGATTTTACTGGATATGTTGTTGTTGTAAGTTGATCTATGCACGACGTTATTCGGATAAATCAATATATAACAATAGTCAATAGGTAACCCTTGATACGGTAAACCGAAAAATAAAGTTTTAACCTGTTCAATTTTTAATTGATTATAATGTAAGAATTCTGGGGAAATTTAAATATTGTACAATTCATCACACAAAATTACATTCACGTAACCATATTTTAAATTTACATCCGCATAGCCACTTTTTCATGGTATATAATATTATACAATAATATACAACTTTATTCACGTGTAGACAATGTATCAATCTTGTATAAAAGTGTAAGAGGTGTTTATATATGTTTGTATATTGTTATACAACAATATACAAACATATACAAAAGGTGTTTATACATGAGAAGTGGTATACACCGGCGTCAGTGACCTCTCCGGTAAATCTGGATAGCAAGATATAGCGTCGGCGACCTCTCCGGCGGATCTGGATAGCAAATCTGGCGCCAGCGTAGCAAGATCGGCGACCTAGGATAAAGGAGACGATTTGCTAATGCAGGTAAAAATAGCAAGAATCGGTGGATATGGATAGCAAGATCTAGCGTCGGCACCTCTCTGGCGGATCTGGATAGCGATATCCGGCGGCGGTGATGATATGACGGGGACCCTCGCGGTACCCAATTACCTCGTCGCTTCGTTCTTCTCCAACGTTGCCGCCGACCCAACTTTGTCTCCATCGCTGCCGCCGATGGCTAGCTTGTAAAAAAATAAACAGGGGCAAATCCGGATAAATATTTTCTTTAAATTGTCAATACATTGTTATTTTTCCGTTTTTTTTTTATACTCCAAAATTGTACTCCTACATGGTTACCTATCAATAGGCACAGTGGTTCATTGATTTTTCAAGGAAACATCACCAATTGAAGTACGTTCAATTAAATAAATACTTTAACTGTCTTGGAGATCCTAAACTATGTGACTTCATCTATATAGCTAGGTTGTTGGTACTCTCTCCGGATTTAAAATGACTGTTACTTAGCCATTTGAACACCCTTTAAGAAAATATATTAATTTCTAGACAAAATAGATAATTTGACTAAAATGTTCTTAATTAAATATGTATTGAAATTTGGTCATCTAACACTTAATAAGGGTAAATCTGGAAAAGTAATGTTAATTCTTTCTTGATTTAGTAAGTGAATATTTTTTTTGACAAAACAAATAAGGCTAAGTGGACGCTCTTTTTGATCCGGAGGGAATATAAGATAATATGCTTTGGTTATACAACAATAATATATATATATATATATATATATATATATATATATATATATAGCAAGTATTTTTAAATTAAATAACCTACTAAATCTTCAACTATTTTAAATACATCTACTAAATCTGGTAATAAGTGTAGGTAGATAAATTTTGTTTCATCGTATATGCGCATACATCGGAAAAATTATTTAGTTTTTTGCAAAAACGGAAAGCAACCCTTGGATCAGTTTTTGCTTTCAATTTTTCCGTGCAATTTCTTTTCTTTTCTTGATGTTGAAAAATAGATCAGTCTTTTCTTCAAGTTTTTTTCTATTTTTGGGTCCTAACCATCATTTGAGTTTCAAAGGGTAAGTATTACTCTTCCGTTTCAATTAACAGTTACTTTAGCTTAAAAAATTTTCCAAATTAATAATTGTCACTTTAAAATTTTAGTATTAAGATTGACAATTTTTTCTTAATTATACCCTTAAATGACACAATATTTAAGAAGAAAAATTAATCTTCTTTTATTAAATAGAAATAATTTAGTAAACTATATATTATATTTTATTTTTTAATGGACATGAAAAAAGCTAAAATGATCGTTAAAATGGAACGGGAAGTACCTAATACTACTCTGCAATATTCTGTCAGATTTTATATGAATCAGATGGAAGTTGGCTTTGAATTAGTTCATGGTTCACGTACTCGTTAGCTACGACTTATTAATGACAACAAGTTGATAAATAAAGTATTTTTTCTTAACTTTTGTGTAAGCATGGAATATTCCAAATTACTTAAAATGTGCTGGCCTGATCTAAGTGCGTAAAATAACAAGTAATAACAACCACTAGTTAGCTCTATTAAGTCTTTTGGTGTCTAGTTGAGAAACAATTTTTATGGTCAATCATTCCGGATACCGCTTGTATCTTCTGTATTACTACACTATGTTATAGAGTTAGTTGATGCTTATTCCCTAAATATAGTTCATTGCTTCTTCTTCCTAAAAAAAGGCTCAAGAGGAGGGACACACTTTTGTCTTTTCAAGTTTCTTATTACCACACACATATAAGATCAATAATGGCTCAAGAGATTTGGTTAACTTAAAATCAGAATACCTTTATATATTTTTAATTATATTTGCATAGCCACTTTTTCACAGTACATAATATTATACAATAATATATAATTTTATTCACCTGATGTAGATAATGTATCAACCTTGTATAAAAACGTATAATAATGTATAAGAGGTGTTTATACACATTTTTACATTGTTATACAATCGTAAACGAACATATACAAAAAATGTTTATACATGAGAGGTGGTATACACTGGTATACACCGGCGTCAGTGACCTTTCCGATGGATCTGGATAGCAAGGTCTAGCGTCGGTGACCTCTGTGGCGGATCTGGATAGCAAATCCGGCGGCGTGATGATATGACGGGGACCCTTGCGGTACCCAATTACCTCGTCGCTTCGTTCTTCTCCATCGTTGCCGCTGATCTAACTTTGTATCCATCACTGTCGCCGATGGTTAGCTCAGGTAAAAAAATAAACAGGGGCTAATTCGGATAAATATTTTCTTCAAATTGTCAATACAATGTTATTTTTCCGATTCTTTATACTAAAAAATTGTACTCCTACATGTTTACCTATCAATAGGCACAGTGGTTCATTGATTTTTCAAGGAAACATCACCAATTGAAGTATGCTCAATTAAATAAATACTTTAACTGTCTTGGAGATCCTAAACTACATGACTTCATCTATATAGCTAGGTTGTTGGTATTTTCTCCAGATTAAAAAAGAGTATTTACTTAGCCATTTGCACCCTCATTAAGAAAATATATTAATTTTTAGACAAAAATAGGTAATTTGACTAATATGCCCCTAATTAAATAGCTATTGGAATTTAGTCACCTAACACTTAATAAGGGTAAATCTGAAAAAGTAAGGTTAATTCTTTCTTGATTTAGTAAGTGGACACTCTTTTTGACTAAAAAATAAGGTTAAGTGGACACTATTTTTAATTCGGAGGGAGTATAAGATAATATGCTTTGGTTATACAACAATAATATATATATATTGTTGGAAATTTTCCAATGTGGAATTAAGTTTATCCCATTATTTATGACTCGAACAATTGGGGCCCCGCACGTCGGAAACGTCGTTTCCACACACGTACACTCGTAGTGCCAAATATCGTAAATTTCGTTAGTGAAAGAGATATTGGTACATAAGTAAATGTTTGAGACATAGAATAATGGACGGTTATTGGCTAAATAACAAGTGTTCCACGTCGGTAAACGGAGGAAGGATTGTGCAAAGTGTAAGATGGTGCAGGTCGGGAAGGGTCGCGGCACCGGAAAGGGCCGCGACACCACCCAGACGGAATTCCAAAAGTTTGGCTGATTATGGAGAGGTTTTGGAGCATTAAAATGGTAGTTTTTCCTCCATAAATCAGCAATTATTTGGCTGCATTAATTGGTGAATTAAAGGGCCATTACATGGCATTTAAATGTCCATTACATGAGCACTTGAAGAGGCCATTCTTACACTACTATAAATTGAGGCCTTTGACTCAATTCTACACACACTTTTCAAGAACAACAATTCTGAAATTCTTGTTGCAAATTCTCTCCTCTTAGCAATCTTTTGTTATTTGTTTTCTTCGCTAGAATCACTTGTGTTTGCTTTGCACAAATGATAGTTTGCTGTTTTATCTTGGAAGACTATTTTCCGCTAACGTAAAAGCATCTATACGGGACAATCTTGTCTTAAGTACAAAGTGTCATCACTCAACTCATCACAGTTGTAACACTTCTAGATTTAGTATGTCTTGATTTCAGGTTATCAATATTCAAAGAGCTTTCTGCAAATTGGTATAAAGATTCAAGACTGATTCAAGAACTCAAAAAGCTTGATTCAAGAACTCAAAAAGCTTGTTGTTGTCACAATTCTTATTTACTACAAGTGTGTTGCTATTGTAATCTGTATGGTTTATCCTTTCGAAGCACTTGTAATAATTATTTACTATTCCAGTACTGCTTTATTTCCAATAATTTTAAGACAAGATTGTATTAGTGTTCGAAAGATGTCGGTCAACAGTTGTGTGACCAAATCTGGCTATGATTGTGGTTTTCGGGTTGAAGACTGTTCCATTAACAATTTTGTTGACAGTAACATTGTTTCTGCCAACAAACTAGACAATGGTTCTGATGCTGAGGTTCAGAGCGCTTATGCTGATCATGTTGTTGACGGTTAAGGTGTTGATGGTGTCACCGCTCCCGAGAGTGGTGGAAACAAGCGCCTATGAGAGGCTGAGGATGTCAATTGGACAAGAGGAGAAGGCTGAAGATATTGTTCTATCTTGTAGCAGAAGGCCTATATCTTTCCAGACAAAAGATCGGAATTATGGTAAGGAGGAAATGAACACTCAGTCTGACTGAAGTGGGCCAGAATACAAAAGGTCTAAGTTAATTATCTTTCCTTGTTAATAATGATATTAAATAATGTCTGATTAAAGTGTGTAAATAAAGGCTAGGAATATGAAAGTGTTTTCATTAAAAACTTATATTCCCTACACTCTAAAATCAGAAATTGAATCTCCCTCCTTCCTGGTTAAAGAGTGGTGCTGGATAACAAAACTTAAAATATCTATTCTTTTGGGTGTAATTATTAAAAGTGTGTAAAGTATGTTCGCACATACCAAGGAGAGATATCCACTGATTGTGCGAAAACTGTTACCATTCTTAAGAAAGCGCCATGAATTGTCTGGCACCAATCTCAAGGGAAGAAGACTAAAATATAATCGCTTATCTTAAGACGTTGAACCTCTCACACTATTTGACAGAAGATCCTTCATTTGACAGGATGGTATTGGACACTCAGTCTTACAAAGCCTACGAGCGACTGGAGTGGGCCACAGTTTCCATGTCTTAAATGATCTGAAGGCCAAAAGAAAGGCAGAAAAGAAATTGGACACTCAGTCTGCAAAAGCAACTGAGTAGGCCAGAGTATCCAGATCACATATGATCCGGTTACGCCCTAACCACGGGTAAAAGGTTGTTCATGTGAAGCAACACCACCTATGCAGTAGATGGGGTTGGAGAGGTTGTCCTAAAAAAGACTTCAGGAATGGGATCACTCTAAAGTTGGTGATACATGTCCCAAACTCGATTTCAGGGACGTTGTTGGTCAAACTGGTTTGAGACTAGTCCAATAGGTCTGTAATAACTACGAACGATACAGTATATCTGTAGCCAAATGAATGATATATTTATAATTCGTGCATCTATGCCATCATAGATTAAGACACGTTAAATAGAAAGTCATTCAAAAGCTAACTAAGTTGAGATTGTTGCCTTCTGTCGACATAAACCATCAAAATGAATGCGAGGTGGGTGAAAATGCAAAATCACCTTTCCATTCCGTCAAAGGAATAGCGATAGAAGCACCGTTCATCTAGAACTTAGTCACACCTACATGTGTGAATTGAAGTTTGTACAAAATAGAGGGGGGCGACAAGTGCTTTATGACCTTCATAGACGATTGTACAACGTATTACATCCTTTGTCTGTTGAAAATCAAAGATGAAGCTGTTGAAGCGGATAAGCGCTACAAAGCAGAAGTTGAAAATCAACTAAGCCTACAGATTGAGGAATTCGTAGTGATAGAGGAGGAGAATGTGAAGCATTGTTCATCAAACGACTGCTCCTTACTCACCTCAGTCTAACGGTGTTAGCCAAGCGCAAAGTCGTACGCCCAAAATATGTGGGGCAAGGCGATCCTTACCGCTAATGCGATTCTCAACAGAACCCCGCATAAGGATAAAGATAACCCTCCATGTGAAACATGGAAAAGATCCCACCTACAAATTTTGTGATGTAGGGTGGCTTGGTAGAGGTTGGAATACCGAAACAGGTCAAGATTGTAGATTGCATATCCACTGGATATGCAAATAACAGTAGTGTTTATCGCCTCTTGGTGTCAAAGAATGTTGAGTTCTTTGAAGATAACTTTCCTTGAGAAGAAAAAAATAATTGCTCGAGGTTAACAAGAACCCATGAGTGCCTGATTGTCGGGAACTAGACGTTACAGGTCTACAGGACTCGGAAGTTTCTGACTATCCGAAACTTAATGTTTCAGATCTACAGAACTAAGAGATTCTAGATGTTGAACCGAGACGGAGCAAAGAGGGGACAAAGACTTGTTCCAGGCCTACTAGCTTGCATGGTTGAGAATGAACCATGGACAATTAACAAATAATTGTCATCTCCAGAAGCACTGCTTTGGAAAGAAGCCACAGAGAGAGAAATAGATTCCATTAGATAGAGCCATACTTGTGTAATGGTTGACCTTCCTCCGGAAAAAGAACCTTTGGGTTGTAAAAGTGGATACTCAAATTGAGCACAAAGTAGATGGATCTACTGACGAGTATAAGGTCTCGGCTACTTGGACATGTGCTCCCCTGGGAATAACTTAACATCAAGGGCTATTGAAGTCTTGCGTGACATGGATGTTGAGACATCCTTCTTAATCGGAGAGTTGGAAGGGGAGTATCATCGTTGGTTTGTTAGACTATTGGGCTTCTTCCTGAACTTTTCTTTTGGTCCTTGAAATGTTTAAATTTTGGTCTTGGAAGGTTCAGACGAAATAAAAACAATGAATCTGACAACAGAAACATTGACTCTGAAGTTAGAAAGCCAACAGTTGGAAAACCAACAGTCTGAAATTGGAAGTCATATTGAAACAAAGTCTCGATATGAAAGGATAAGACCTTTGGTCCTGACTTTGTAGCTTATATGGTCGATAACGAACCGAGGACAGTTGCTGAAGCATTGTCTACTCCAGAAGCATTGCTTTGGAAATAAGCTATTGAGAGTGAAATAGACTCCATCCTGCAAAACCACACGTAGGAGTTGGTTGATCTTCCTCCGGGAAAACAAATCGTTGGGATGTAAATAGATACTCAAACGGAAGTATAAAGCAGATGAGTCTATAGATAAGTACAAAGCCAGGTTGGTAGTCAAGGGTTATTGATAGAAGGAATGCCTTGACTATTTTGACACGTACTCCCCGATGTCTAGAATGACGTCCATATGAGTATTCATTGCGATCGCAGCGTTGCGTGACCTTGAGATACATCAAATGGATGTCAAGACAACCTTTCTAAATGGTGATTTAGAAGAAGAAATATATATGGAACAACCCGAGGGGTATGTGGTTCCAGGGCAAGAGAAGAAAGTCTGTCGATTTGTCAAATCTTTGTACGGGCTGAAACAAGCTCCGAAGCAATGACACGAAAAATTTGATAGTACCCTACTATCGAAGGGTTTCTCCATTCATGAGTGTGACAAATGTGTCTACATGAAAGGTAACTCTGATTCGTTCGTCATGATATGCCTGTACGTAGATGACATGTTGATCACGAAAAACAGTCCTAGCTTGATCCTAGAGACTAAGAACTAATGTTTCAACATGAAGGATATGAGTGTCACAGATGACATCGTAGAAATTGGGATTTCTAAGACATCTAACAAACTGGTCTAATTCCAAACTCATTTGTGAGATAGTTGACAGTTTCGTTGAAGCCACCAATGGATATGAATCATAGAATTGATTGGAATCATGGTGCACCCATATACCAGGAGCGATATGCGCAGGTCACGTGTAGTTTAATGTATTTTACACACTAAAACTGACCTGGTATCGGCTTACAAAGTAGATCAGTTGAACTAAGGTTCACTCGTGATTCTGGAAATGATCGATAGAAGGCGTTAAATCGGATATGACGATATTTGAAATATTCATTTATCTACGGATTATGGTATTCTGGATGTCCAGCGGTTCCGGGAGAACACAGTGATACAAACTGGACATCGGACATGAAGAACACCAAAGCCACAAGTGAATGTGTATGGTGTGTCTTGGAAAATCCTCTAAGCAAACTTGCATCGGCCGATTCATGATGGAATCATAGTTTATCGCTTTAAACAAAGCATAAGAAGAAGTTGAGTAAACTTCACGACTCCTTAGAGGACGTCATTTTTTGGGAGAAACCCATGCCTTCGGTAGTTATACACTGTAACTAGCCGATCGGCTTCAGAAAAGGGTACGGATGACGACGTCTGGACATATCTGTCGGAGACATAAGACCGTATGGCAGTTGATCACCACTGGTGTCATTTTCGTTGATTACATCAAATGATAATATAGCGGACCCTTTAACTAAGGGACTACCCGAAGATAAAAAATTCTGCATGTCTAGGGGAATGGGTTTATAACCCAAACAATATGAACCTTTGCGGTGGTAACCCAACCATATTGACTGGAGATCTCAAGAATTTGGTTCAATGGAAAAACTAAATTGTAAAAGGTTCAGTTGATCGCTTCGATGGAAGCAAGAGCACCTCAGATTATGATTTATGTAAAGAAATGTAAATCCAAAGCCGTTCCCGCGATAGACGTTAAGTGCTACCTGCATGGTGGGTAAATATTAAGTTTCAAAACCTTTGATGATCCTCAACAGTTGAGGTTAAGGTTTGGTAAACTTTTAATGATTTCTAGCGCTTGTGAAGCGGAGTATAACAGGATATCTTGTAGGAGATCACCTATTTAAGTGTGAGGACAGGCCGCCTCAAATGAGAACACTTAAGAATCAAAGTGTGTTCACGGCCACAACGGACAGAACAATAAGAAGAAACGAATAAAGGGGAGGTATTGTGTTGGTACCGTTGTCTTGGCTTACATTAAACACTGACGGTTCAAGACATCATGTTCACTGCGCAGTAAGTAAGTCCGATCGTATTCAATTAGGGAAGGTTCAAAAATGAAGCTACCTCTCCTGATGCAATATCTTTTCGCTGAAAGATTGCTGAAAGTAGGCACCTTGTGTGTGCGCCAAAATCTATTTCAAGAGGGGATGTTGGAAATTTACCAATGTGGAATTAAGTTTATCCCATTATTTATGACTCGAACAATTGGGGCCCCGCACGTCGAAAATGGCATTTCCTCAAACGTGCACTCGTAGTGCCAAGTATTGTAAATTTCGTTAGTAAAAGAGATATTGATACGTAAGTAAATGTTTGAGGCATAGAATAATAGACGGTTATTGACTAAATAACAAGTGTTCCACGTCGGTAAATGAAGGAAGAATTTTGCAAAGTGTAAGATGGTGCGGGTTGGAAAGGGTCGCGACACCGGAAAGGGCCGCGGCACCACCCGAACAGAATTCCAAAAGTTTGGCTGATTATGGAGAGATTTTGGAGCATTAAAATGACATTTTTTCCTCTATAAATCAGTCATTATTTGGCTGCATTAATTGGTGAATTAAAGGGTCATTACATGACATTTAAATGGCCATTACATGGAATTTAAATGGCCATTACATGGGCACTTGAAGATGTCATTCTTACACTACTATAAATTGAGACATTTGACTCAATTTTACACACTTTTCAAGAACAACAATTCTGAAATTCTTGTTGCAAATCCTTTCCTCTTAGCAATCTTTTGATATTTATTTTCATCGCTAGAATCACTTGTGTTTGCTTTGCACAAATGATAGTTTGTTGTTTTATCTTGGGAGACTATTGCCCGCTAACGTAAAATCATATATACATGACAATCTTGTCTTAAAGACAGAGTGTCATCACTCGACTCAACACTGTTGTAACACTTTCAGATTTAGTATGTCATGATTTCAGGTTATCAAGATTCAAAGAGCTTTCCGCAAATTGGTATCAAGATTCAAGACTGATTCAAGAACTCAAAAAGCTTGTTGTTGTCACAATTCTTATTTACTACAAGCTTGTTGCTATTGTAATCTTTATGATTTATCCTTTCGAAACACTTGTAATAGTTATTTACTATTCCCGTACTGCTTTATTTCCAACATATATATATATATATAGAGCAAGTATTTTTAAATTAAATAACATACTAAATCTTCAACTATTTTAAATACATCTACTAAATCTGGTAATAGGTGTAGGTAGATAAATTTTGTTTCATCGTATATGCGCATACATCGGAAAAATTATTTAGTTTTTTGCAAAAACGGAAAGCTACCCTTGCATCAGTTTTTGCTTTCAATGGGTAGCTTTCCGGTTTTGCTTTCAATTTTTCCGTGCAAATTCTTTTCTTTTCTTGATATTGAAAAATAGATCAGTATTTCTTCAAGTTTTTTTTCTATTTTTGGGTCTTAACCATCATTTGAGTTTCAAAGGGTAAAATATTACTCCTCCGTCTCATATTAACAGTTATTTTAGCTTAAAAAAATTCCAAATTAATAATTGTCACTTTAGAAATTTAATATTAAAGTTGACATTTTTTTCTCAATTATACCCTTAATGACACAATATTTAAAAAGAAAAAATTAATCTACTTTTATTAAATAAAAATAATTTAGTAAACTATACATTGTATTTTATTTTTTAATGAGCGTGAAAAAGTTAAAACGGTCATTAAAATGGGACGGGAAGTACCTAATACTACTCTTCAATATTCTGTCAGATTTTATATGAATCAGATGGAAGTTGGCTTTGAATTAGTTCATGGTTCAGGTACTCGTTAGCTACGACTTATCAGCTACTATTTATTTATTAATGACAACAAGTTGATAGATAAAGTATTTTTCTTAACTTTTGTGTAAGCATGGAATATTCCAAATTACTTAAAATGTGCTGGCCTGATCTAAGTGCGTAAAATAACAAGTACTAACAACCACTAGTTAGCTCTATTAAGTCTTTTGGTGTCTAGTTGAGAAACAATTTTTACGGTTAATCATTTCGGATACCGCTTGTATCTTTTGTATTACCACACTATGTTATAGAGTTAGCCGATGCTTATTCCTTAAATATCGATCATTGCTTTTTCTTCCTAAAAAAAGGCACAAGAGGAGGGACGCACTTTTATCTTTTCAAGTTTCTTATCACCACCCACACACACAAACATATATATATATATATATATATAATCAATAATGACTTAAGAGATTTGGTGAACTTAAAATCAGAATACCTTTATATATTTTCCAAAACAAGTGTTCCCCCCCCCCCCCCCCCATATTTTTGAAGAAAAGGCCACCTTATAAATTTGCTGATTTTAGAAAGATAGTCATCCTAGATTGGCAAAAATATTAGTCAAACTTTACAAGATTCAGCCAGCTAGACCAATAAGAAAACCTAGAGGAAAGTGAATCCATGAAGTTAAGAATTGAATTAAAATATTTAATTGGTTATGTGCTGTTATTCAGATCCTTGAATAGGCATACAACTATTTTTCTTTCGTTTTCCAGCCGGTGTTTTCTACCCGCATTGAGGGCCAACTAAATTTGGATTCACGCCGGGAAATCCACATTGAGAGGCAAAGCGTTCCTAACAAAGGCGATTCCGTACCCAGAAAAACTCAAATCCGAGACTTCTGATTAAGAATGAGAAAGTTTTTATCACTCCACCACTAACCCTTATCGGTAATAAGCATGCAACTATATATGCACATAAAGTAAAATAACGAAACCATATCTATATGCATTTCTTGCGATTTTGGGAAGATCCTGTCCTATTAGAAACAACGTTAATTATATACTCAATCTTCATCTACGTATTATTTATCCAAGAAATTTCCCATTAAGATTAAGAAAGAAAAATAATATTGCAGAATATAGCTAGCTTGTCAGAATTAGTTCGTGCAATCACGTGCCTCTGAAATTTCAACTAAGAACATGATGTCCATTTATTTCTTTCTTAATTTGAAACTACAACTTGGCTCCTATATCGTATAACTAATATGGTTTCAAAATCCAAACTTGATGGTTCAATTTGTGACAGTGTATTAAAGGAGGTTCAATTGAATTTCTTTTATCTGAAATTTTATTGTGTGAATAGAATTATATATATATATATATATATATATATATATATATATATATATATATATATATAAGGAAGATCTCAATTTATTGTAGTGGTTCAAATTAAATTGTATGTGTTAAGTTTGGGGTCAAATCTTAAATATGGCATTCTTACATTATTTTTTGAATTCCTTATTGTATAATTTCTAATTGTCTACATGTACATTTAGTTTTCTGTAACAAATATTGCGTTTAGTTGAATAAATTCATCTGCCTCTAAGTAATAATCTATAATACAAACGGCCACGAAACCGAAGATGAAAGAAGCAGAAAAAAATCACAATTTTACAAACTTTCCTCATATAGTTGAAAATTGAGACCTTATCCTTTCGAGTTTCAACAAAATCCTAATTACACATTTACACCTTGGTGGAGGAACTAGAAAATTTTCGCAGGTTCATGATTTATTTTACTATGTAATTATTGCTGTAGTTTTAATATTATTGTTTGAATGTAGATATGAAGGTCCATCGATAGAGTTGTATATCAACTTTAAGTGAATGTATACATATAATTTTCTTTTATGAAAATAAACACTTATATCAAACCGTACATCATATTATACTAAAAAGTGAAACTCCCATCTTCAAAGTTATATCACAATTTTACCCTTGCACTAAATCAAAATGTAATAAATAAAACATCTAACTATATATTAAATAGAAATATTTATAATAATATACAATACATAAAAACATTTATGCTAAATATTGTTCGGTCATGATAGTAATGACTAAGGGTGTGTTTGGTATGAAGGAAAATATTTTCCCAAAAAATATTTTTTTGAAAAATAAGTGGGTTTCTTACTTATTTTCTAGTGTTTGGTATGTAAGCAAAAAAATATTATCCTATGAGCATTTATATGTAATCTACCAAAATATTATGGGGGCGGGATGGGTGGCGAGTGGGTGTTCGGGGTTGGCGGGGGTGAGATGGTGAAGGGGGTGGGTAGGTGGGTAGGTGGGAGAGAGACAATAAACTTGGAATATCACTTATGGACTTGTTTCCCTACTTCAATTAGGGAAGTCATTTTCCTCATTTTGAAGGAACTTGTTTTTCTAAGGAAAATATTTTTCAAGACATTTTGAGCAACCAACATGGAAAAATTGGAAAGCATTTTCTGAAAAATGTTTTCCTTCATACCAAACACACTCTAAGAGCTGTTTCCTTTTCCAAATACTTCATCCATGTAGATTGTGTACCATGTTGGGCAAGAAAACTGATTCTTAATGTCCATTAAGAATGTGTGACTTTGGAGTTTTATAACTGAACAAATAAATATGAATAACAATAAAAAGGAAGATAGAAAATGTGGAAGACATTATGACCATAAATGTCAAACGGTTTTGGACTTTTTGTTTGCTTTCTTAACCAGATTTGATGATTGAATTATGAGAAACTTAATTAACCAGACATTATGATTTTTTCCCCTTGGTATTCTCCCTTTTACAATTGTCGTATTATATTTCGAAATACGATTACATTTACACAATTTAACTAATGTTCTTCTATTAAATTCACATATATGAAGTTATGAACGAAGTCATAATTTTGAATCTAACAGAAGGCACTCATATATACTTGCAATTGTGATTTATATACATCAATCAAATTTACTGATTCCGATCATTATGAAGTATCTCTATCTTTACTAAAGGGCGTGCAAAATCTATTATAGACAAGTAAAAGTGAATGGAGGTAGTACTCGGCAGACGCACATCAGAAAATTGATGATTATCTACAAGCAATCCTAAGGAGCACATATTTAACCAAATTTTGATACGACAATTCTACAAAATATTATTTTCATTACTTCTTGATATGTATATGGTTGTAAAAAGAGGAGACTACAACTTCCTAAACACAAGGCATAACTTTAAGACTTGAGGCATTTGCAATCATAACCTATGTTCCTTATATACATATAAACTATAACTTGTTGTAATATATGTTGATTACAAAGGTTGCAGGAAACGATAAATGAGTAACTGCTAAGTATTACAACAAAATAAAATTACAACAACTGAAATTTCAATAAACTGAAAACAAGAAACTGAGATTACAAGCACTTTGATTTGCTGGGTCGAGTGATGGCACTCTGTCGTTAAGACAAGATTGCCCCATATATATCCTTTCTATGTTCTGGACAATAGTCTTCCAAGATAAAACAACAATTCAACAAATGAGCAAAGGAAACTCAAGTGTTGCTTTGAAGAACTTTGAGTAATGAAATGATGCTGAATGTAGGAAGAAGAATTCTATTTTTTCATTTGTGTGTAGTCTCAACAAGTGAGCCAAAGGCTTCTTTATATAGTGCATGGAGGGAACTCATCAACTGCCCACATAATTGTTGTTACTGGCCATGTAATGACAATTAGTGAGTAGTAATTTAGCCAAATGAATGCATGAATTAATGTGCAACGGATTAGACCATTACTGAGAGTTAATCAGCCAAGTAATGTCTGAATTGATGTGTATATTAATGGAGGTTAACGTTCCAAAACCAACAACAAAAGCACAAGTCCAATTTTATCTTTATCTTACCTGAAACTTCAGGGACCAAACTGTAAATATGAAGTAATTTGGGTTCAAAAAGATAATATAAGAAGAAGCCCACGCCCGGACGGGATGGGACGGGCGGGCGGCAGCGGCGCGCGTGTGGGCTTAGCCTCGAACCAAAGCACATCTAGGTCCTCCCTCCTTCAAACACATGGGTTACCCCTTGGGGTCCCAAGCCCTTAGCCAATTTTGAGACTTATAAACTAAACAAATCTTTCTTCCCCCACCGATGAGGGAGAATTGGTCTCTACCACATTTTCATGCTTCAAACACCTCACTTCGTAGACCAATATCTCTTTCATTTCTCAACAAAATTTGACGATCATTGGCCCTACGGTCATCTACTCACTTAGTAGATTATGCACGTGTGAAGAATTAAAGTTATTAGCGAATATTCTCTGAATATTCACCGTATGTTTTGTATATATAATAGATGTATATTTAAGGTAAGTTAGGACTCTTATTGTATTAGAAATCAACCAATTAAGGTAAGTTAGGATTCTTACTGTATTAGGAACCTTCTATGTACAACTATATATATTGTGATTAATGAAATAAATTCCGAAGGGAAATTATTCAATCTTACATGGTATCAAAAGCCTAACCCTAATCCTTTTTCTCTCCAAAGCCGTCGACCCCCCTCAATTTCTCCCTTCTTGGCGACGGCACACATGGTTGCCACCATGTCTTCCCCCACAAATTCCGGTTCCTCCACTAGCACTTTTGACAACCCTTCTCAACGATCATCATCTTCTTTTCACCCGGCTTTCGCCGTTACCAACATCAAGAATTCTATTCCTATAATTCTTGACCAAGAAGACTGTTAATATTCCATGTGGACAGAACTGTTCTATATTCATGCATGTGCGTACAACGTGCTCGACCATATTGATGACTTTGTTCCTCGTCCCACCGATATTGTTGGTTCGACATGGCGTCGCCTTGACGCCATCATCAAACAATGGATATACGGCACCATCTCAAAAGACTTGTTGTGTACTATAATGAAAATATGTGCTACGACACGTGAACTTTGGGTACGGTTGGAAGAAATCTTTCAGGATAATAAAAATACTCTAGCCGTGTATTTGGAAGTGCAATTCAACAGTACGCGTCTCGAGAATTTTAACAACATGTCCGAATACTGCAAACAACTGAAACTCATAACCGACCAACTTTCCAACGTCGGGACACCTATTTTTGAAACCAAGATGGTACTTCAATTAGTTGCTGATTTACCAAAAGGTGAATACGATACACTTGCAACAATGATTCAACAGGCCGACCCACTTCCAAGTTTCACCAAGACACGGTCACAACTATTGTTGGAAGAAACCCGACATGCCAAACAAGAGGAGCATAATCAAAAGGCGTTGACCGTTGACGGGATGGCACCACCGGCGGCCAACACCACCCCGCCACCACCGCAAGACCACCACCACCAGCAGTCCCACGATGGAGGGCGAGGCGGCAGAGGCCACGACAATAATAACAAAGGCAAGGGCCGCAACAAAGGCCACAAAAACCAACAAATAGGCCCAATCCCTCCGCCCTACGTCCAGTGGACTGGACCACAAGCCTGGCCCAATATCGGGACCTGGGCCTCGCCTGCCTGCCCTTACCCAACAACAGGGGCCCAGTTCCAGCAGCAGCCTTGGTCACCCGGCCTTCTGGGCTCCGCCCCAGCCAACAAGACGACCCATCAGCAGCATCACCAGACCCATATGGCCTCGGTCCAGTATCACCCGCAAGGCAGCAGCCTGTCCCCTACCGATTTGGACCAGGCCTACAGCACCGTGAACCTTCAACAGCCCGATGAAAATTAGTACATAGACATCGGAGCCACCTCTCACCTCACCCGATCGTCAGGTAACTTATCTCAACTGCTTCGGTGAAAGTGTTCTCAATTTATTACTGTCGACAATGGTCATCGCATTCCAATTGAAGGTTACGGTAACACACATACCAAACACCCCCACTCGCCTTTCTCCCTAAATCACGTCCTCTACACCCCTAACATCATTAAAAACTTAATCTCTGTTAGAAAATTCACTCGCAATAATTCTGTGTCTGTCGAATTTGACCCTTTTGATTTTTCTGTGAAGGAACTCAATACAGGGACAATTCTTACACGTTGCAATAGTGTGGAAGACCTCTACCCCTTCACTCAATCTTCCGCTGTCAGATCGCAAGCACTTCTCTCCCTTGAGGCTATATCTCCCTCAACTTGGCACAACAAACTCGGACACCTCGGAGAACTTGATTTTAATTTTCTTAGAACTACTAAGCGTATTCAATGTAATAATGAGAAACTTGCCCAACACTGTTTTTCTTGCCCGCTCGGCAAACATACTGGTCTTCCATTTATGTCATCCAACGATGTTACTTTTTCTCCTTTTGATATTGTTCATGCTGATTTGTGGACATCTCTGGTTGTTAGCTTTTTGGGTCACAAATTTTATCTAATATTTTTAGATGATTTTTCACATTTTGTCTGGATTTACCCACTAAAATTCAAATCTGAAGTATTTGCCAAATTTCTTGAATTTCAAAAATTCATTAAAACACAGTTTGAAAAATCTATCAAATCTTTCCAATGTGATAATGGACGTGAATTCAATAACTCAGCATTTCACACTTTCTGCTCTAAACAAGGCACGATTTTCCATTTTTCATGTCCCTATATTTCCTCCCAAAATGGAAAGGCTGAACGAATTATACGAACCATCAATAACATGGTTCGCACTCTTTTATTTCATGCCTGTCTTCCACCGCCTTTTTGGGTCTATGATGTTAAAATGGTAGAATCCATCCTTAATATTTTACCCACTAACACTCTTCAAAACAAGACCCCCACTGAAGTTCTATACCGTAGGATCCCGTCCTATGACCAACTCAGAATTTTCGGTTGCCTATGCTTCCTCAATCTAGCCTCCACTGCCCATCACAAATTAGCACCGCGAACTACGCCCTGTGTCTTCGTTGGTCTCGCGTCTAACCATAAGGGTCACCTATGCTATGACCTGTCCACTTGTAAAATCATTATCTTCCGCCACATCACATTTGACGAAACATATTTTTCATTTTCCAATCTTCGGAAATTTCAAAACACGGACTACACATTTCTTGATGACACAGATCTGTCCCCACCAGTCCACTCACTATTTCGGTTTCCGACCACTGTTCACGCGTCAACGTCGCCGGAGCAGGTAGTTTTGCCTCCACCGGTGATCGTCACCGACGCCGCTCGTACATCCAATCAGCCCATGTCTCATCTTCGCATGGCCGAACAGTCACCACCACCACCACCAAACCACCAATCTCCCGATAGGCTATCCAGAAATCCTATCGCCGACACCTCTCCGATCCACCCACCCATCGAAAATCTGCCGCTACTGCCTAGCTCCACCAACTCACCACCTAACCCACTGACACCAATAACAACCCAGTCACCACCATCACCCGTCACCGATAACTCTCCGACACCGATATCGGGTTCTGCACCTGAAGCTCGGTAGTCACTGCCTACCCACCATATGGAAACTCGTCATCAACACGAGATTTTCAAACCCAAGGTTCACTATAACCTCTCCACACAAACCATATCACCCATTCTAAAAAATCCAAAACTAGCAAAACTGGACCCTAATTAGAATGCGGCCATGTGCGAGGAATTTAATGCTTTAACCAAGAAGAACACTTGGGATTTGGTACCTAGACCAGACGGTGTGAATGTTATCCGGTGTATGTAGTTATTTTGTCACAAGTTCAGAGACAGTGGTGACTTGGAACGGTATAAGACAAGACTAGTTGCCAATGACACTAATCAGTATGAGGGTATTGATTGTGGTGAGACATTTAGTCCGGTTGTTAAACCGGCTACTATTTGGACTGTTCTCAGTATTTCTATGGGCATGCATTGGCCGATTCATCAACTTGATGTCAATAATGCATTTCTATATGGGGATTTGAAAGAAACTGTATACATGCATCAGCCTCCTGACTTTGTTCATCCGGCAGTCCCGCAGTTTCTATGTCATCTCAGGAAGTCACTGTATGGCTTGAAATAGGCACCCCGCGCTTGGTATGATTGCTTTGTCAGGTATCTCCTGCAAATTTGTTTTATATGTAGCAGGTGTGATAACTCTCTCTTCACTTTTCATCGAGGTAGCAACACTGCTTATTTGCTATTATATGTGGATGACATTGTTCTTACTGCCTCATCCGACGGTTTGAAGAATGAAATCATTGCTCTACTCAAAACTGAATTTGCCATGACTGACTTGGACAAGCTGAGTTATTTTTTGGGTATATCAATGACCAGATCCGCAGCTACTATGTTTTTGTGTCAGCGTAAGTATGCAGAAGAGATAGTATATCGAGCTAAGATGGCAAATTGTAAAATTATGCCAACTCCAGTTGACTCAAAATCCAAGCTCAGTGCCAATGACGGTGCGCCAGTTTCTGATCCCACTCTAAATTGGAGTCTTGCAGGTGCCCTTCAGTATCTTACATTCACTAGGCATGATATTGCATATGTCGTTCAACAGGTGTGTCTATTTATGCACGACCCCCGAGAGTCCCATTTTGCCGCTCTCAAACGTATTATCAGATACGTTAAGGGCACACTGGACTTTGGACTACATCTCTACCCCTCTGCCCCAAACAAGTTGCTCTCTTACACGGATGCAGATTGGGTAGGATGCCCAGACACACGTCGCTCCACCTCAGGCTACTGTGTATTTCTTGGGGATAATCTTATTTCATGGTCCGCCAAGCGACAGGATACACTATCCCGTTCGAGTGCTGAAGCAGAGTATCGCAGAGTTGCTAATGTCGTTGCTGAGATCTGTTGGCTCCGAAATCTTCTTTTGAAGCTCCAGTGTCCACTGCGAAAGGCGTCTATAGTCTATTGTGACAACATATCTGCCATCTACATGTCTCACAATCCGGTCCAACATCAGCGGACTAAGCATATTGAGATGGATATCCACTTTGTACGAGAGAAGGTCGCCCTTGGTCAGGTCAAAATATTACACGTGCCTTCCTCCTATCAGTATGCAGATATTTTCACAAAGGGACTACCGATACATCTCTTCATCGACTTTCGATCCAGCCTTAGCGTTTGGCCTCCTCCCGCTCCGTTCGAGGGGGAGTATTATTGAATATTCTCTGAATATTCACCGTATATTTTGTATATATGATAGATGTATATTTAAGATAAGTTAGGATTCTTATTGTATTAGGAATCAACCAATTAAGGTAAGTTAGGATTCTTACTGTATTAGGAACCTTCTATGTACAACTATATATATTGTGATTAATGAAATAAATTCCTAAGGGAAATTATTTAATCTTAAAAGTCTCCAACATGCGGAACCCTAGTGTTTAAGTCATTAAAGATGGTTGGACACAACTCCCACCAATGACAAATTTCCAACTATATATAGACGAACTACATAAGAAAAGTTATATCATTCAGTTAATTACATACAATTACAAACTTCTAATTGTGACTGAAGTAGAAAATAATACTAAGGAGAGGTTTCTTTCTTCCCTAAATATGGAGGATATCCTTACATATTCATCCCATATCAATTTCCATAAGATTATTCTTTGTAATAGTAATAAATATCAATTTAATAGATTCACTTTTTCATTAGCTTGGCTTACATTTTCCTTTCCAATTTCGTGCAAGTCATCGCTTATTTACATCGTCATAGGAGATTCATACCACACGTGCAACACACGTCCAAGACTAGTAAGATATTATATATGTCCTCAATCTACTGATCAAATGATCTCATTGAGATGGACCGATATTTCTTCTCAGTTCAATTATTATTGGTATAATAATTTCTTAGTAAAATGTGAAGTTGTATTAGTCAAAGCCATTAGCTGTAATACATTTGTCGTTCACCTAGTTGTCCGTTTTCCTATGTTACGGTTATATTTATTACTAGTCCTCCATTTGCATTATTCTAGCTGTAAATTCAAATTTCTTCAGATTTATCTGTCTAATGTCTCCCAACATAAAAGTATCCGTATGGATCGAATCTAGCAAAGCTCAAACTCTGTATATATAAAGAAAATTATGACATAGGCACACATTTATAGATTTCGAATTTAGTAAATTAAATGCATCGTATTAAAGTTTCTAACTAAAACACATAATTGATATTCAAATTCATGATCTTCCTCTGCTTTGTCATAGTCTTGGTAATGCCATCTTGCAACGTGCGGTTGTTCATGGTCACGCGACATCACAAGCAAAGGCAAAGCCGAAATTTAAAATTTATGATTTAAGAATTTCAATCCCTTAAAATTGTTGTGTTCTAAAGTAATAATGTGTTATACTCAATGAATTTTTAAATATAAATACATGATTTAGACTATAGTTATTAAGCTCTACTGATCACATAGCCAAAACGCTAGCTCAGCCACCAATTACAAGTGCAAATGTGTTGTCAAAAGCAGTATCTGACATTTTTTCTTAACAGAATGTGGGAAATCAAATTCTCACAAGCTATCTAAAAGCTAGACCAAATAGTAAAATGACTGAACTATTAAGATTTCTCGTCTATGACACTACTTATGCATCAAACAACTTTTAATTACTTGAAGGGTGTGTTTGGTACGGAGGAAAATATATTCTGAAAAAATATTTTTTAATTATTTCAGTTTGGTTGGTCAAAATGTTTTGAAAATCATAACTCTCTAAAAAAAAATAAGTTCTTTAAGAATGAGAAAAATGATTTCCCTAATAAAAATAGAAAAAATAATTTATAAGTGATTCCAAATTTATTGTCTCGTCTCATCCAACACCCCAACCCTCACCCCTTAACAATGTTATTCCCCACTTCCCATAACTACCCTCTGTTCCCTATTTATTTTGCTAGATTACCTATAAATGTTTTTGAAATAATTTTTTTTGCTTACTTGCCAAACACTAAAAAATAAGTAAAATATTCACTTATTTTTCAAGAAAACGCTTTTTAGAAAAAAATATTTTCCTTCGTATCACATACACCCGAAGTGTTTTCATTTGTGCGTAAACAAAGTGGCTCAACACCACGTACGTATACATTAGATAAAAATGCACCAATTCAGTCAATTGATTGGTTATACAAAAAGAATAAATCAATATGGAAAAAATAAAAGTGAAAGGTACGTATTCTTTGACTGATGTATAAAATTATAAAAGAGATGTACGGCATGATACATGTGATATTATACTATACAAAGTTGTCGTGCTTGCTGGCTATCACTGTAGATTTTTCTACCTCTTTATTTTGTTTAATATTAATGTGAAATAATGTGAAATAATGTGGGAATTAGTTAATTAGGAAAGAACAGAATCTTACCTTTTTCGTTTTTAGATAGAGACGTTTTTAGGTAGAGAAGTGAAATTAATTTAATATTAATGTGAAATTAATTTAATATTAATGTGATTAATTTCACTAGAGCAGAATCTTACCTTTTTCGTTTTTAGATAGAGAAGTGAAATTAATTTTAGTAAAAATCGGATCTTATAGCTTTAAATTTAAGTTGGCGAAATAGTTCGTTTCACGAAAACTAATAATCTAGGTGGTATTAGTGAAAAGAATTCATACAATTATGAGAAATCATTCGATCTTGCTTTCAAAGATATTAAAGGAACATGTTCCTTGATTTTATTTATCAATAATGTATAATATATACAGTAGTTCAAGAATCAATCTAATTACAATAGGAATCTAATTCTACCTAAAATAGGATATATAAAATAATACAAGAATGTTTGGTAAATATTTTATCACACCCCCACAGTCGAAGCGGGAGGCTCACATACAATGAGATTGGCTCGAAAATCATCAAAGAGTATGCGCGGAAGTCTTTTACTAAATATGTCAGCAATCTGACATCTAGAAGGAACATGAAGGACACGAACTTGACCACGAGCCGCTTTTTCGCGCACAAAGTGAATATCCATTTCAATGTGCTTGGTGCGCTGATGTTGGACGTGATTGCATTAAAGGTATATGGAACTAACATTGTCACAGTAGACTAATGTATCGGGCAGTGAAGCTCCGGTAGAAGGTCACGAATCCAACATGACTCAGAGACGACGTTTGCTACACCTCTGTATTCTGTTTCGGTACTGAATCGAGATAGTGTAGGTTGTCTCTTAGAAGACCAAGACAGTAAGTTATCTCCGAGAAAAATGCAGTAACCAGAGATGGAACGACGGGTGTCAGGACATCCACCCCAGTCAGCATCAGAATATGCAGCGAGACCAATGAGCGAGGACTTGTATAAGTGTAAGCCGAAGTGAAGAGTATCCTGGACTTACCATAAAATACGTTTGAGAGCATGCATGTGTGCATCCGTCGGACTATGCATGTGCAAACAGATTTGTTGCACGACATAAGATATGTCTGATCTCGTGAATGTGAGATACTACAGGGCCCTAGCGAAGCTGCGATAATGTGATTGGTCCGAATATAGGGGGCCGGAATCTGTGCTTAACTTGGAATTGGTGTCCGCTAGTGTGTGGGTCGGCTTGCAAGACGTCATGCCGGCACAGTCAAGGATCTCTTCGGCTTATTTCTTCTGACAGAAAAATAGGCCGCCAGAATGACGAATGATAGATATGCCTAAGAAGTAGCTCATGCCCCCAGATCATTCATAGCAAACTCGGAGGCAAGTAGTGACATTATAGACTGACGGAGAGCATCATATGATGTGGTGAAGATGATGTCATCAATATACAATAAGAGGCAAGCCATGTCTGGACCCTTGCTGTAAATGAACAGTGAATGGTCGGATTTGATATGAGAAAATCCGATAGAGGAGACATAATCGGCGAACCGCTGGTACCATGCTCAAGGAGCCTGTTTCAGTCCATAGAGCAATTTTCGCAATAGACAGACATAATCTGGATGGACAGGATCCCTAAAACTTATAGGCTGATGCATGTATACTATTTTATGAAGATCCCCATGTAAGAAGACATTTTTGACATCAAGCTGATAAATGGCCCAAGACTTCGATAGTGCAATGCTAAGAACAGTCCGAATGGTTGCTGGTTTGATGACCGGGTTGAATGTTTCATCACAGTCCACTCTCACCTGCTGAGATCTGCCATCACTACAAGACGATCCTTGTGCCTCTCAAAAGAACCATCATATTTCTTTTTATGTCTAAAAATCCATATAGAATGAATAATGTTAACATCAGGTGGATAGAGTACTAGGTCCCACATCTTATTATAAATAAGAGCATTATATTCGTCAATCATTGCAACTTTGCAGTTAGGACTGGACAAGGCATCCTTAGGATTACGAGGCACGGGTGAAGGGACAACCAAAACGGATAAGTTAAATAGTTGTTTCGGTTTGAAAATGCAGTGCATAACATGGGTTTGCATCGTCCGTGGGTGTGCCTCGGGACATTGGACTGGAGGGGAGGGGAGGGGAGGGGAGGTGGCTGAGAAGCGGGAGGTGGCAGACTATTGAGAATATGCGGGACAAACCGAGAGGGGCAGTGGTTGCGGGAAGGGGCTCGGCTGGCCGAGTTTGACAACCGTGACGGTTTGGTCGAGAGGCTGTCGAGGGTTGGGCAAGGAACAACCTTGAGACGGGCTGTTCCGAGCCTCCCTCTACGGAGCTGCGGGAACTGGCTGATGAGAGAGTACCTTGTGATGCCGTCATGTGAGAGGTGGCGCCTGTGTCCATGTACCAATTTTCGTCTGGAGCATTGAGAGACATTGTGTGCATAGTTTCCTTAACATCGATCAGGGCATATGTGGAGGACGGGGAGACTTATGTCGTGTAAGCCTGTTGTGGACGTGCGCCAAGTATGCCAGGTTGGACCTGTCGGATCAGTGGTGAAGTCCACGATGATGTAGGATACATGCAAGGAGGAGAGGCCCAAGATCATGGGGCCTACGCGGCCCATGGCGGGTAGGCAGCCCACGGCGGAGGCTGCTACCACTGTCGCAGTCATTGCTGACTGTTTCCTGCTGGCGGGGACTGCACTTTGCTGCCGCCGTTGCTACTGGAATTACGTCCACCACGACCCTTGCCGGACTACCGCCCTCGGCGGTTGTTGCGGGTCGATGTGGCATGTTGCGGGTCCTCGGGCCAGCGGTGCTGGCTACCGAAATTGAAGGCCCTTCCGTTGGTGGAGGGCTCGACGGTGGTGGTGAGGGCAACATCAGCAATGCTGGCCTGAGTGGTGATGCGCTTGATTTTCCAGGTTACCTCAAGAATTAGCTTCGAACGGGCCTCATAAAACGGTGGTAACGACGTGCATTGGTGAAGGATGGTAGCAACGCCGTCATAGGATTCGTTCAAGCCTGTAAAAAATTGCATAACCAATTGCTGATTAGTGACTGGTGCGCCAACGATGGAGAGTTGGTCGGCAAGCATCTTGAGTTCTTGACAATATGCAGACACGTTGCATAAATCATCCTAATGAACGTCCTTAAACTGATTTTCAAGGTATAACGCACGTTGAGTTTTATTGTCGTAAAAAATACTTTCTAAACGTTCCCACATTTGGCGGGTAGTGGCACCAGTCTCAATGATTGTGTGCAACATATTATTAGGGATCGTGTCGTATATCCACTAGAGGACAGCTTCATTCAGACGAGACCCAAGTACATCATCAGAAGTCGAAGTCGAGGCTAGGTATGTAGACTTTGATTTATGAGGGATGATGTGGTCAATAACTTCGTAGACACGATAATGGATTTTGAACAGTTCCGCCCACAAGGAGTATTAACCCTTTTCCATCTCAAGAGTCACTGGGATGAACTTTTAAAAGTTGTTGACTGCAAGTGCATGATGAAATTTGGTTTTGTCAGCCATGCAAGATGAAATTTAGGATGAGAAGGGAGAGAGAATGGCCGAAAAAACTAGGGTTTCCGTCGGTGGGGGTGGGGCGGCCGAGAGATGAAGTCGACGGCTAGGGTAGGAGATTTAGGTTGTGGCTTCTGATACCATAAAAGAATATGTTTCTTGATTTTATTAATCAATAATGTACAATATATATAGTAGTACCAGAATCAACCTAATTACAATAGAAATATAATTTTACCTAAAATAGAATATATACCATAATAAAAGAATATTTGATAAATATTCTATCAGATATGATTTCATATTTTTAACAAAAAACGAGAAAAGGGAGAAGAAAAGTTATTAGAAGTCGGTTAAAGCTTTAGATTTTAAATTAGCATAATTTTATCAATATATATTGTGTAGGGTGGACTTTGACCAAATATTTTTTTTGGTAACTAATATTTTCTATTAATCACCAATGAACCATTACAAAGCACCATAGCACAGCTTATAACTCAGCTTGCTATCCTGTACAGACACCACTACTCCTACCTAGTTAAAATTATACAAAAGAAAATACTGAATCATGATTCTAATACTAGGCTTAGCTCTAACAGCACAAACATACACAATTTTCCTAGCTATGCTATCACTAGTCCTACTCTTGTTCTCAAACACTCTTTGGTTCCTTTGAAAATATGTATGTCTTAGAGAAAATCATTATTATTGATAAATGTACTTGAACACATTCGTATTATTAATAAGATTAATATTTATGACATTTGCAATTATTGAATTATTATTTGATAGTTTATAATTATTCATTAATGTGCATCACTTGAGCTTACGTTGTCATTAATAGAGTGAGATGTTGATGATAGAGCGTAACTCTAAAATAGCCTCGACTAATGATCATCGAGAATGGGATATCGATGATATGTTATAAGTCGACATGTGGTCTGCGTCACATTCTTAGAGAATGTAGTATGTCTCACCTGCAACTAGTAATGGTTACTAGTGATGGACGCATGAATACTTTTGGAAAATATTGGTATACCCTGCTGATAAACTATTTGTTATACTTGTCTAAAATGTTATCAGTGTGTGGGAGATGAAGGTCATTTGACTTGAGGTCAATACACACCTTGTTTACAGAGTAATGTACTTTGACCATGTCCTAAGCTTAAACTCCTTATAGGATAAGATACGACT
The DNA here is from genome assembly GCA_029783415.1 of Anisodus acutangulus. Classification (NCBI taxonomy): domain Eukaryota; kingdom Viridiplantae; phylum Streptophyta; class Magnoliopsida; order Solanales; family Solanaceae; genus Anisodus; species Anisodus acutangulus. The sequence continues at coordinate 52,602,590 of CM056490.1, forward strand.
TGTGTTGGGTGCATTATGATGTAAATTAAGGTGGTAGTTGAACCAAGAATAGGATTCATTCCTCGATTGGATATTCGAGAGAGCACTCAACTTCTCAGTGATATTAGATCGACCAAGTCATTGGCCAATGCAAGAGACATATTTAGAATATGATCTAGTTGTCGACTAATATAGATGAGATAAAGTGATCAAGCCATTTGGATAGACACATGGAAAATCCTAAGCTTGATCGAGTGTGTCGCGAATGAAAAGAATTTATCATCTCACATAAAGGTTATGTTTGATGGATTCATGTAAACGTACTTCATATATTGAGTTCGTCGTACGACGCTGTCTAGGAGTTCCGTATGGACCTTAATTGGATTAGTGTCGATATATGAAGGCGTATAGGGTCACACTATGTCGATTGTCTCTTCGATCTACGGTTGTATTGAGAAAGTATTAAATATTCGATTTGAAATCGAGATATTTAAATTGATAATAATTATGGGATAATTTCTATTAGATAAAAATTATTTAATTAAATCAAAATTGGATTTTAGATTTAACGTGCTGAATATATATATTAAATGAAAGCGGGAAATAAAATTTTACGTAAGGCGCCGCGACGCCGACCCGGCAGTGGGCCCAGTCAGACTGGCCACTGCACCTCGGTTTTTGGGCCAGGCTTATAGCCCAACCCTAATTCATGTCTGACCTAATTGTAACTATAAATACAACACCAAACCATTGTTATTATACATCAATTCTCATAAACAAATTCTAGACTTAGAGTCTAAGATAAAACTCTCTCAAACCTCTACCAAGATTTTCTGGCTTTTTTGACAGAGAAATACACCGTAGCATTGTGCTTGCAGTCAAAAAGGGAATAAAGTGTTCACCCTAAAGTAAAGACTCCATATTTTATAACCTGTAAGTTCTTGTTCATGTTTTATATTACAGGTTTTGATTGTCATATAACCATACCAGAAGAAATTGTTGGGATAAGTAGAACAAAATTTTAAATTTCCGCTGTACTTTGAACCCAACAAAAAAGACCTACATCCTTTTCAGTCAAACTGCATGCATACATTCAGCCAACATCATTCTTAATAATCTTGCAGTCTGTGACTTTCCCTTGCCATTCATAACAGCCCATTGCAAGTACTGGTCCCATGTAGCAGTAGTAGCTGATTTTCTCTGAGCCCAAATTCACTTCATGAACAAATGATCTCTGGTTTCAAGACAGGCAGTGCACAAGAAGCATATAGGATCAACAGCCAGTCTCCATTTATTAAGTCTATCAGCAGTTAACATCCTCCCATGAAAATATAGCCACATGGTGAATCTAGCCTTTGGTCTTGCATCATTAGCATACCTAAGACTTTTCCATGGAATCACAGAAGCTTGAGGCAACATGGACTGATATATATTTCTGACTAAGCTATGCTTGCTAGGAGAGGAGATTTGAAGTTGAGAAAGCAGCTCCTTAGCAATCAATATTTGCCTCACCATCCAAGTAGCTTGTTGAGGAATGGGGCAATAAAAAAATGCTACATCTTTAATATAGTATTTGTGCACCCACCTAATTCATAGCTTGTCCTTTTTGTGTGCAAGATCCCAGCAACTTCTGGCAATAGCAGTTTGATTCCATAGCTTAAAGTTTATCAGATTGAGCCCTCCAACTGCAAATGGCATACAAACTCTCTCCCAAGCCACAAGTGCTTTTTTGGTGATCACATTTGTTCCAGACCACACGTAGCTTCTACAGTAAGCATCAATGAGTTTCAACATCACTATTGGTATAGGAAACAATTATGCTCAATATGCTTGCATTTTAAATAGCACAGACTGCATCAATTGTGATCTACCAGCATAGGAAAGCTTCTTTGCAGTCCAAGAAGTTATCCTAGCTATTATCTTCTCGATAATATGTTGCCATTGCAAGATGGACAACTTCTTTGTTGATAATGGAGTTCCCAGATATTTGAAAGACAGTTCACCAAAATCATATTTCAAGTGGCTGAGTATTTGATCTTTGACTGATTGTGAGACCACCCCCCCCCCCTCCCCAAAATACACTGAATTCTTGCCCAGATTTGGTTGCAGTCCAGAAGCTTCAGAGAATAGCTTGAAAGCTTTGTGGATTGCTGTGATAGATTGAAGATCACCCCTGGCAAATAGTAACAAGTCATCAGCAAAACTCAAGGGAGTAATGTCAAGTTTGGCACATCTTGGGTTATATTTGAACTCTTAGACATTTTTTAGCTAATTAAGAGACCTGCTGAGATATTCCATATTAATAGCAAAGAGAAAAGGTGATATTGGATCACCTTGTCTAAGCCCTTAGCAGCATTAAATAGCTTGGAAGATTCACAACCATTAAACATAATAGTGTAGTTGACTGTTTGGACACACTCCATTATCCAAGAAGTGAATTGAGCAGGAAATCCTAGTTTATTATTCATGACTTGTTCAAGAAATGACAATTCCACTGAGTGATATGCTTTTTGTAGATCAATTTTGATCATACATCTAGGCTAGACCTGTCCAAATGTCGGGTCGGGCCGGGTCCCGACCCTGACCCTATTTTTTTAAAAAAATTCCGACTTTGGCCCTGACCCTTCGGGGACCCTACGGGTCACGGGTAGGCCCTGACCCGTAGAAATTTTTTGGCGGGTCAGGGTCGGGCGGAGGAATTTTTTATTTTTTTTAAAAAAATTGAATTTTCAAAACTGAAATTGTCATTCACCTCTACATTACCACGAAATTTCGACGTTGAAATGTATTGTTTATCGTGAGATCTTGACTAAAGAAAAAGAAAATTAGAAATCGATTTGGGGAAAAACACAAATTGATTGAAAAACTGACGTTTTTCTAAAAACTGACTGCGCCAAACCGCCTTGTGGCTGTTTGACCGGCCCTGTCTTGAAAAAATATGCAAAATAAAAAAAATCGGGTAAAACGGACATCCGAGCGCAGAGTTATGACCATTTAATATTTCACCAATTTACAACTACTTTCTCTCTCTACATTATGCTTCCGTGATATTAACAGAACGACTAATAATATCAATATATAATTAATAATAAGCTACCATTTTTATCTTATTTTATGTCGAGTTCAATGTAGATTAGAGCAATACATATATTATAAAAACATGCATTATATCACTTATTAATGACAAAAATATATATAAGTACAAAATAAATATTAATGAAGACAGGTAAAATATTCTGACCCTGGCCTGACCCTGACCCTGACCCTGACCCTGACCCTGATCGGGTCCTCGCTTTTTCGGGTCGAGTGGCTCACGGGTCAGCTATAAGCTGACCATGACCCTGGTTTTTTCGGGTCGGGTCGGGTCGGGTCGGGCCGGGCGGGTCCCCGACTCAGTGGACAGGTCTACATCTAGCAGATATGTGCTTCCTTGTATAAGACTTTGACTAAACATTATTCCATCTGTTCACTTTTATTTGTCCACTATGAACTTTGCATACCCTTTAAGAAATAATAAATGGAGTGCATAATTTATCATGATATTCATATTAATTGTTGTATAGTTTTAATAGATTTGAAAAATAATTTGAAATGAGCAACTAATACTATTAGTAAAACAGAAAAAAGATATTGTCTTGTTTTGATACGCTAAAAGTGACAAGTAAAAATAAAAATCTATTTTTAAAATACTGGACAAATAAAAATGAACGGGGAGTATATATTACTCTGATCACTATGACTATAAAGTTACTAAATAGGGAATGGAGGAATATATTCTTTTTATTTTTCCCTCTCTTTCTTCTGCTTCTTTTTTATTTTATTTTATTTCTCAGGTAGATTTATTGATGGCTGTTTATCAAGTATTCCCCTTATAGCCAATTAATTAAGTAAAAATATTTACCTTTTTAGTTTGTCATAAAAAGAATGATATATTTTTATATTTAGAAATAATTTGATATTAAAATACTTATTTTTATTACCTTTAATGATATAATTTATTGTCCTCCCCCACACACACACACACACACACACACACACACACACACACACACACACACACACACACACACACACACACACACACACATATATATATATATATATATATATATATATATATGACTTATTTTAAATTACAAGTTTCAAAAGTCTTTCTTTCCTTTTCAATAAACTTTGTGTTCAGTCAAAGTGCATCACATAAATTGGGACGGATTGAGTACTAAAATAGAAGAATCAAATTAAGTAAGTGGTTTATATTTCAAAGAGAATTAAATCAAAAATAGAAAGGGCTCAATATATCGACCGTCCAATATTGAAGTGGTTGATTATGGAAAGGTCTTTTGTATAAAGATAAAGAGCTAATACATGTATTATGTATCAAGAATTATGAGTTCCATATAGCTTTTGCATTATCAAGCATCCACGGAAATGAATGTTTTTATCATCTTTTTATTTTATATTTTATAGATATTCCCCTTATGTCAAGGAATACAATATTAACATTTTGCCATTTTATTGGAGAGACATTAAGTTCTCTCCACGAAGCATTTCAACAGATGAGAGAATATATATTACCATAAAGCAATCATAAATGATAAACCACATGAAAAAGTCCATGTTCCTTCAATATTCCTGGCATAATGATTGACATTTTAAGTAAACGATGCACCGGAGAAAATGTCAAGAGGGAGTAACAAAAAAATGGGAAAGCTACACATTTGGTCGCTCACAAAAAATAATTACAATCGTTAACTATAAGCAAAAAATATGTGTTAATTATTATATATAAAATATGTATATTATATGTATATCGGAAACAACCTCTCTATCATGTAAAAATAGAGGTAAGGTGTGCATACATTCTACCATTTTCAGACCCCACTTGTGGTATTATATTGGGTATATTATTGTTGTATATATATTATATGTGTTTGTGTCCCACTAAAATAATAGTCATTATTGTTTTTTGTACATTAATGTAAAAAAAATAGACTATTATTTTAGTGGGCAGTGTAAATGCCCCCAAAAGAAAAGCTATATTTTTCATCGAGACTGTGTGATAACCGTTGCTATGCACACTAATGGGCTAATACCCATCAATAATTTTTATTGGGCTTGCATGTTGCATCTCTACGGACTTGGGCTCATTACATGAAGAATGTAAGGGACGTTTACATGACTAGCCACATGGAGTATAAACAATTATGCGTTTGTACTCCCTTATAAAATTCGTCCATTTAAAAAATTACATATCATAATTTTGTACGTTGTATACCTTTGGGACATACAATTCATATAAATTATAGTTGGTAGAAAGATTATTTGAGTCTCTGAATAATACTATTCAAACAAATTGTATCAAAAGTAGCAGTAATAGAATAAAGAAAAATAATAGTCGTAAAAATTAAGAGAGGGCAATTGCAATTGAGGGCTGTGAGAGTATAACTGAATGGTCAAACTGTTTTATCTAAAAGAAGGAATTTTTTTTTTTAAAAAAAGGAAAAAAGTAGAAAAAGAAAAGAAAAAAAAAAGGAAAAAGTAGAAAAAGAAAAGGACTACATTGATGATTATATTCTCCTCTACTTGTTTCTTTTCCCCCACAAATCTTGAATGTTATCTGAGAATAACATTCTTGATTTGTCGTCCTCCTCCTAATTGTCTTGTCTTCTATCTATGACTCTTTGTCAAGATATTCATATAATTTGTATTCTAATTTCCATTGCCAATATTCAAGAAGCCTCCATTTTCAAAAGATAACGAGTGATTCATAAAAAAGAAATTGTACCTTTTGGTTGAATATGACTATTGGATATATGGAATGACTCTAATTTCACGAGGCAAGATTTATTTTTGAGGAGATTATCATCGCAAGAGCGCATAATATTAAAGATATGGGTGCATGTTGTACATGTCATAGGGTGCGCCAATTTGATCATCAAGGAAATTATCGTCAGCATAATATTGTGCACAATATTAATGGGGACGATAAAGATAATATTCATGGTGAAGATGATCATGGTGTTGTAGGAAAGGGAGATTTTGGTGCTAATATTAGGTTACATGGATATTCCAAGTTTGTATCGATGTATAGTCAACAAGGGAAAAAGGGGATCAATCAAGATGCCATGACTGTTTGGGAGGTATTAATAATCCTTTTCCTTCTTAATTCGTTGCTCCTTGTAATTTCTTTTTGGCATATTGTCATTGTGTTTGTTGGTAACCGGTTGCGTTTAGAATTTACCTAGGCGAATGCAACATCGGAACGATCAGAAGGTAAAAGTTATGGCTCATATAAGGGCAATTGAGTCTATGATCTGTCATTGAACAAACAATACATTGCCAGTTGGACATAAACGACTTTAGAGAATCCCTTTGAATTAGTATTTTCGTATTCTTTTGTGTTTCTTGGATTGAAATTTCAACCATGGCACGGTATCATATTTAATTTTCATTTCCATTCAAATTATATTGACATACAATTACCATTAAGATACAACTTTTGTTTATGTTTGTCCTTATGATATTCAAATCATTCCTTCAAATGGATCATGAATAGGACTAATATTTTTATTTCTTACACAATCTAATGTGTGCAGAATTTTGGTGGAGATAAAGGTGCGTTTTTTTGTGGAGTCTTCGATGGACACGGTCCATCGGGCCACAAGGTAGCGCACTACGTGCGCGACCTATTACCGTCGAAAATTTCATCATCGTTGAAAGAGTCTTATGAAATTAGAAGCACTGAAAATGATGAAGAATCTGATCAGCACCCACTCTTTGATGCATGGAAAGCTGCATATCTCAAGTCCTACAAAGAAATGGATGAACAACTTGAAAGGGAACCTTCAATTGAGAGTTATTCCAGTGGTACAACAGCTGTTACTTTATTTAAGCAGGTACTTAAATTGGGAGGAAAACAAGTACTCCCTTTCATTTTATGGGTTGTCTAGTGGTCATTTCAACTTTTACTTTATTTAATTTTATCAAAGTTATTAAAATACTTTTGGTATAAAAAAAGTAAATCAGTTTATCTAAATGTCATAAAAGGTCATTAAACAATTTGTTGCCGCCAAAAGGTCGCTTAACTTTGTCTAAATATCACAGAAAGACACTTGACAGTTCTCTTTTTATCCAAAAAATTACTGGACTTTGATGAAGTATTCTAGAAATTAAAATGCCTCCTTTGTTTCATCATAATGACACTGTGATACGTAGGGACAATTGAGTGACTTTTTCATACTCCATAACAGTTTAGTGACTTCGTGATACATAGGTAAACTCAAGTTTCGTTACAAAGAAATAATTTAGTGACATGGTGTAATAAAATGAAAGTTGAATGATTATCCATGAGATTAACCCTTTATTTCATATAGCAGTGTTTGATTGGACACTGAGACATTGTATTTAAGAAATAAGTAAAGAAAAAAGAACTTTAACACATACTAAAAATACATTTTAAACTTATGATTTAAAACAATTTGATCATAACATTCTTAAAGTTATAAGAACATGACATTAAGGATAAAACGAGAACAACCTGATCTTGTTTAGATAGATGATTGACTTGTGATTCTTTGTTTGTTCTAATTAATAATTGTGGAATTTCCAGGAAGAACATTTGTTCATTGGAAATTTAGGCGATTCTCGAGCTATTATTTGCACTAGGGATGAGAAAAATCAGCTTATATCCCAACAACTTACAGTGGACTTGAAGCCTCATCTTCCAAGTAGGTGCTCTCTAAGAAAAATGTTTTTTCTTTTCAATATTCAGTATTCGGAACTTATTAATTAGTCCAATCAATTTGAATTCATACCGGTGGGCCATTAAAAGGAAAACACACTTTATACCAATAATGATCTCCACTGATTAAGTATAGAGGAATCTTATTTATTCCATCATAGCTTTTGATGGTCTTTCAAGAAAATATTTATTGAACTCAATTACGAAAATTAAACTTCATATATAATGTATTATTTTGTTTCATCAGGTGAGTATGAACGAATTAAAAGTTGCCAAGGAAGAGTAATGGCAATGGAACAAGAACCAAATGTGTATAGAGTGTGGATGCCAGATGAAGATTGTCCTGGTTTGGCCATGGCTAGGGCTTTTGGAGATTTTTGCTTGAAAGATTATGGCCTCATCTCTGTTCCTGAAGTTTATTATAGAAAGCTTACTGAAAGTGACGAATTTGTTGTTTTGGCAACTGATGGGGTAAGCTAGCTAACTTAAATTCAACAATTTTCTTGCATGTATTTTGTTTTTTTCTAACACTTTTGCACAAAAGCTTAATCCTATGACATGCAAAATGTCTCTACATGTTTAGATCATAGGAATTAATCAAATTGATTACTTATACATAATTCCCGAAAATGGCTTACATTTAGGACAAGAAATAACAAAATTAACATACCTCAAGCACTATGTCATCCACGTGCATACATGAACATTACATAGAATACATGTAGCATTATTTGATTGGATATAAAGTATAAGAAAAAATAGATGATTTTTGAAATTTATGATCTAAAATAAGATTTTGATGTTTGTTTGATTATAAATCATCTCAATAAGGATAAACAAGAATTTTATAGCTCTTACATTATTTTTACATATAAATGACAATATTCTCTTTGGGATATGGTAAAAAGAAATGTATGTCTACATTAGGACATGGAGATTTTTGGCCTATCATGAAGGACCCCTACTTGATATGTTGCTTTTTTGTGTATCTTACACTGACAATTTTTTTTTTAAAAAATTCTACACTATCAAATTAAGTTGACTTGAAACAAAAGATAAATCTCCATTTCAAACCTGATATAATAACTTGGAAGATAGAGCAATATACATGTTATAATCGTATAGTTATATGAATGTAATTTTTTTTTCATTTTATCAATGTATATAATTTAAACTCTTTCTATATTTAGTTGTGGGATGTTTTAAGCAACGATGAAGTGATTCGGATAGTCGCCACAACAAGAAAGCGATCGTTGGCAGCAAGAACACTAGTAGAATCTGCAGTTCGGGCCTGGAAATACAAATACCCACGTGCAAAAGTAGATGATTGTGGCGTAGTATGCTTGTTCTTCAAACGCCAAAAGCCTCTGTTAACCAAATCAATGTCCGAGGTTACTCAATTGAGCTTCAACCATGCAGAGCTAGCAAACGATCAAAATTACCCTGACATTACCAAAACGGACGATGGCCTCGACACGTTGCTTAATTATCAAGTCAAAGAAGGAGATGATCAAGAAATCGCTAGTGGAGTTCAGAATGGTTCGGATAATGGTAACAAGAATTCATCAACTGAGCATCTACATTATCGGGGCCAACGTAGAAGATCCGCGATGAAATTTGTGTATCCTGAAGATCAGAAAATATTGTGAGAGACTATAGGTTACTGGAAATTGAAACCAACTGCTTTGTATACACATATAAGTAGTAGACAGAAAAGAAGAGGGTCCAAATGCAAAAGATAATAGTGTATAACAAAATCAGGGTGGATATAATATTTGGGGACTTAAATGAATTACAATCTGATCATGACAAGGACCTGATGGTATAAGTTTTCTTACACTGAATTGTATATAACTTAAATTTTTTAATGAAAAGCAAAGTTGGGAGTTGCGGCCTCCTGTGACATTTTATTATGAGACAGCCTAAGCATCGTTTGTATTATGGAGGGTTAAAAATCTCATGAAGCTAACGTCTCTAATAATCAAAATATCCGTCCTATGTCCGCTTTTTAACAATTTGAGGCTATATATCTGCCCTGAACGCCTCAGAAAAGCGCTACATGCATGCTTAAAGTCCTGGATTGTCATCAAAGCTATATGCCCCAAGTATTTTTCTCTATAAACTTTCTTTGAAGTGTTTACTGAAATATTATTTACAAAATATGTTGTTCTATTAGTAAGAATGTAATAACCTAGAATATTGCTATGTACATATTATCATTTCAGTTTGTTAAATCAAGTTTTGTAATGCTTTTGATCAATTTCATACAAGTTTAATGTATCTTCTATGCGTGTCATTTTATTTAAATGAGTGGTGGTGAGAGTCTCAACAAGTCATGTTATTAAGAATAAAATGGAGAGAAGAGTATCATTCTTTACGCAACAGACTAAAAAAAAACTGTTCTACATAAAATCGAAATACGAAGTACAACTTATTTAGCTCTTGTTGATATAAATTCAAAGGATTCAAAATTAGAATTAAGAGGTGAAGAATTGATATAGTGATCGAATGGAAACTCCATAATCCTTTAGTGAATGTATTCGAAGGAAATATGTTAGGCAGAGGTGACAAATTGACAACTTTGATTAAATTTGAACGAATTAAAATGAAAAAAACTCGATAAGCGAGTCACAGTCAACATATTCAAAGATTTTTTGGGTCAAAATAAGTTGGATCAAAATGTATTCATGCAACGGTTTATAATCCAACTCATTCAGTATGTGTACCAACCTTTCCCTTTCTCATTTTACTTTTAGAAAAAAAGAAGAAGTAAAAGTTAGTAATATATTTTTGTTAAATTATAGTACTAGTAGATTAAGTGATGAATATACTCCAATTATCACACAAACCATCAATCAATTTCAATTCAATCCAATTATTTTTTATCATTCCGTCTTTTAATAACTCTCTGCGGGCTTACCGTTTGATTACATTTGGGAATTGAGGAAGTGAAAAGTCAGGAGCCTTTTGGACCTGATTTAAAATCATGAGATAAAATAATAATGATTTGAAGTTAAAGTTTTGTTTGGACATGTAATTTGGATATCTTAAGTTGGGGCAATTGACTTCCTCCCTTCATTCTTCTATTCAAGTGGGAGGAAAAAGACGTACTTTTTCTTATATATACAAAAAACTTCACAGGTTGTGAAAACCATCAAAACTTTCTCAATTCTTATACAATCTTACCAAATGAGCAAGTCATAGTTCATAACAAAATTAATACGCTACTAGAAGACATTTCTAAAAAGTACAACATCAATATATTAGACTTTAGTTCAATAAAAAGTAAATTTTTACATGAATAGTAATGTAACTACTCTTTAATATAATACTCGCACATGGTACGAACAATCTCTTCACGTCAAATATGTATTTCCCGATCAGATGAACGAGAAGGCGAACCAACATTGTTACTTTGAGCCGGTTGTTGGTCAATATCATTAGCAACTATAAATTTATGGGTCAAGTTTTACATTTATAAATGTAATGACCCGTTCGATCGTTATGAACCTTTCGCCTAATTTCCTGTCATATCATTCATCCGGGCATTCGCTGCTAACTATTACACGAGGAAAATTGTGAGTTAATTAACTCTTACGATTCGGAAAGAAGATTTATTGATTTGAAGAATTACTGAAAGTCTAGTTTTCGCTCCAGCGGGGTAGTGTCGTCCCAGCGGAACCGCGCCAGCGCTGGAGGAAGTTTTAGGTCCGCGTCTACGGAGTTATTTCTCGCTTCTGCGCTGAGGTGAGGTGGCAAGTGTCTGCACCTCAGCGGTCTTAGTTTCCACGGAAGCGTGTTCGCTCCTGCGGGGCCAGGTCCGCAGGAGCGGAATCGCTGTCTGTCCAGTTCAATTTAATTCCCTAAAATCACCCACTTTCCAAAAACATTATCTCGAAATGGGGGCTGGTCTAGAGAATATTTTCTGAAGTTGGGGCCTAGATTCTTCATGGGAGGTAACCCCTTCACTTCTACTTGAGTTTATTTCATGCTTCTAGTCTTGGGACATATTATTAATTGGGGAAAATAAGTTGAAAACTTCATGGTAGATTGGAAATAATTGAATCACGAGTAAAGGATGTAAAACGAATTGGTTAAATCTTGATTTTCTAAATAAGTATATGTATTGATGAAATGACCATGTCGAAGAGTTTAATTTGATTAAGAAAACCACCTTCATATTGGGGAAATCCTAGGGTTTGCAAATTGGACCTTTTGTTGAATTATGAATTTGAGGGTTCAATTAAGGTTGTTTTTCAAATTATCTTAGGGTTATAACTAGTAAGAATGTTTTGAAGCCTTTTGAATAATAAAGTTTGGTTTTTGACACCGTAGGCTCAAGATGAATTTTAGGTATCCTTTTTGTATGGTTAAGGACAGTCCTTGTATGTGCTTGGTTTGAAATTAACATATAGAACATGTGTGTTAGACTACGATTACCTACGATATGTCTCGAAGAGTCAATACGTGCGTAGATGGTCGATCGTTCGTGGCTCCTGCTCGGCTTTGAGGTAGGCTACGATTTACTTTCACTAAACTCCAATAGAAGTACGTAATCAGTTATAAATATTGAGGGGTATTGGGCGTGTTTGGGGTCCTACTCAGACGGTTGTGATGAACGTTTAAATGGGTACCAGTGTTGGACTGTGATGATGGATGATTTGGGGAATCAACCTTATGTTGGTTGTGACTGCTATTGATTGGGCTTGTCACCATAGTTGCTTTTGATGTATTTATTCATCACACATGTTTGCTATGATATCCTGATTTGAATTTGGATTGTATATATGCTATTGAACTCTTGAAAACATGTAGTATTTCATCTCTATACGTGGTTGCATCTCATTACATCATGACTCTTGCCTTGAATTGTCATTTACATTTATACACTTATGGTTCTGATGATATTGATTTTGGAGTGGTATGATATATGTTATGGGTCTAAAAGACCGTGAAGGTAAGAACACTTATGCGATTATGATAACACTGAGATGATGATGATACGCAAGGAAACGGGTTGCACGCCTGCAACAGTTACAGTTCAGTCAAGAGTTGGGCTCCTATGAGAAATTTTGGAGGAGTGTATTGACTTCGCGGGTTCCCCATAGGTGTGCGTTTCATAATAAAAATTTGAACGCATGTATACTGGAGGATAAAGGTACCGGGCATATGCATTGCATTCATATCATAAATATATATATCATTGCATTGCTTATCTGTTGGTGATTTAAGTGTAGTGTTGGTATTTGATGAATTGGTTGAGTTATGTGATGAAATGATTCGTTGGAGTGTTCTCATTAAGTTGGGACTAGTTGCCATGATTGATTTGTTAGGTCGTATGTTGGTCATATGTTTACAACTTGTGAGTCTAAGGAATTGCTGTCAAAATTGTTGCTTGAGACTTGTGATGTTGATCATACATTGAGCTACTAAGTATGTGGATGTGTCCTACTGTTTGAGTAATTCACTGAGTAATGGGTCTGGTTAGGAATTATTGGTATGGTTGTTCAGTCGTTGTCGTATGGTCTTCCTCGTATGCCTTATGTGTATGGAACTTATGTACTGATAGATAAAGGTAAGAAAATGCTACTTGCTTAGGACAAATGAAGAAAGTTAATGGAACATGGTATTTGCATGTATTCGTATGCGATTATGTTTAAGGAAATGGACTAGGAATAATAAGGGATTAACGAAGTGAATTTTATACTTAGGGTGAAATGTGGTATGTCTAATGATGTCAGACATATTTATACGCCTAATCGCCATATTTTACCTATATTTCTACCTTGTTTAGAGGACTAATCGCACTAAATACACCTAACTTATGTTAATTTTTGCATTATGAACTGATATGTGTGTTCTTGTCACATCTAGGTACTTAACATGAAAAATACGATGATTTGGAGATAAAATGAGATGAAGCATTCGTCCGAGTGTGAGTGGTCCATGAACCTCGCCAAACAAAGGCTAGAGCGAGCCACAAACTCGCCATACACCTCGCCAAGCGAGCTACGAGGACCAAAAGAAGTTGTAGAAACAAAGTGGCAATAGTGCAAAATGGATAACCAATCGTGCTGAGCGAAGTCTCAGGCGAGGAGATACCTCGCCATGCACCTCACCCCGGAGGAAGGTACGCTCCAAAATGCCAAGTTGAGGATTTTTTGTCTAAGTGTAAACTGGACACCCTAGCTCGCTAAGCGAACCCAGGGCAAAGTCCTACCTCGCTCCAGAGCTCGCCCAACGAGCTCCAGTGTCCAAATGGTAGTGGGTTTTAAAGTAACTCCATTTTGCATTAGTTTTCGAGGGTTATTTTCCAACACTATAAAAAGACCCTTTGGACGATTTTTACATAGCTCTGTACCTAGAGAGATCCAGGAGCCGACATGGAGGCCAGAGTTGATTGAGTTTTATCTCTTTTTCTATATATACTAGTTTTTATATTTTTTTTGGATGATTTGTTATTTTTCTTCCATGTCTATATGGAGATAAACTTCTCGTTCTAGGGTTATGGTTCTTTTATGAACATTGTTATTCAAATATTTATTTCAATTAATTAATTTATCATATTAATTTATTTATTTAATCATGATCTTAATTATTTGGTTGCTTGATCACCAATAGAATACTATATTTGATTCTTAGATTGAACTCGAGAGAGGAATACTAGGATAGAAATAGGGTTAATTAGAGCAGGATCTCAACCCTGGACATCAGGGAGCGAATTTGCGTCTAGGATAGAGATATACCCAGTTCGCCCTGCTTGGTTGATATACAGGAAATATAAATGCATTTGTGTTAAGGTTCATGACCATAGAGATATAGACATGAAAGTGATACGAATAGGCAGCCAGATGACTCGAGAGATTCGTAGTCGTAATATCAACCATGTCAATCAGTAAACTAGATAAATTAAGAAATTGAGTCAATTGAAGAATACAACGTAATTGTTAGATATCCCATAACTCCAGACCGGTTTCATATCATTGATAATATAAAATTCGCTCTTTCTTGGTTGAAGTTTATTATTTGTTTTTTTTTCTTTTAATTATTTTAGAATTAAAATCTATGTATCTCATCTCTTGTTTAGATAATTAGGATCTTTTAATTTAGTAAATAGTTAATTACAAGGTCATGTGGGTTCGACATCCGATTTCTAAAATTAATATATTACTTGTACGATAACATATACTTGCATGTGCGTTGCATGTACGTTTGGAGCAACATCTACAAGTTCGGTTAAATGAACTAAGTGTTAACTTAACACATGTTGTCTTCTGGGTGTGTGAGGTCATACATGCTTTCTGGTTTGATAGATTAATTGAGGAACTACGTGTCTATGTGATTTTGGAACTTCTATGTTAATTGAGTGGGATCCATGAACTTGTATGAGTGGGGTGTTATATGATTGGTCGAGTCTTATGTGATTGTGAATTTTACATGATTAAATGAATTTTCGTATAGACAATTTACTGAGTGAATTTGTGAGCTATATGTGAACAATTCTATTTGGCTTATTGAAGTGTTTGAGTTAGGGTTATGTGGTGTCAACTTGATATTTATCTCTTTTTGCGTATCTTCCGTCGTTGTCGGGCTATGATGTCTACGGGGTACGTTGTGTACTCATGCTACATTTTTTGCATCTTTTACATGGATGAATGTACTCGGTCTATTCAGGTTGCAGTTTGGAGCACGTGAAGTTGAGGCAGGCCACTTATTCTGGTAGCCTCAGTTTCCATCTTGTACAGACTGTCTTCTTCAATCAGAGCAGTATTGTTATATTTCTCATTCAGTCATGGTATCTTAGAGTTCTTGTATAAGTCAGATCAGGTTTTGGGAAAGAAGATTGTTGTAAGGATTGATATTTAAATATGTTTTAATGAAAGTTGATATGTTATATTGTATTCGTTCTCTTCCGCATTTTCTTAACCTTCTTAAAGTTGTTTTGGGATTGGTTCGCCTACCGGGGATTGTGTAGGTGCAATCACGATGCCCGTGATTTGGGTCATGACAATAAAATTTGAAATCCCAAATCGTGCATTTTTTGGACAATTTGAGATTTGAAATCATGATATGAAGTTAAAATTTTGTGTAAAATACATAAATAAACGCTGATTTAAAATCATGAGATGAAATCACATGTCCAAACGCTACTTAGACTATTTCTAAACCACAACACACATAAAATAAATCTAGCGGTCAATCTTTTCCTTTTTTATTCTATATTCGTATTATCTTATGCTACATGATTAAAAACAAAATGCTACATGATTCATGCTAATAGTCAATTTGAATTTTGGGTGACGTTAATCATTTTCTTAGATGAAATTTAAGAAGTTCTAAGTGAAACCAAATGTACAAAGATATCAATTTACATATTACAAAATTATTAACTTGTGGGTCAACAAAGCCAAAACTATCTTTTTATAGCTTGTTTGATCAAACCTTTAAAATCTGCTTATTTTATAAAGTATTTGTTTTATTAGAAATGCTTATTAGAGAAGTATTTTTAGAATATCAATTTATGTTTGACTAATCAATTGAAAAATACTTTTATCACTATTTGAACAAGAAATTTGTTTCGTTAAGATTCATACTTAAACAGAGCAATATACATGTGATATACACTGAATATATATCACATGTATATTGCTGAATAAAGCAGCAAGCAGAAGTGCAGTCCAGCAGCAGGCAGCAGTTGGGCCTCTCGGCAGTGGCCCAACTCGTGAATAAAGCAGCAGTGCAGTCCAGCAGTTGGGCCTCTCGGCAGTGGCCCAACACGTCCAACCCATGGACGAATTTAGGACAGAAAATCAGTGGCCAAATCTTGTATATTAAGGAAAGTATATTGTGTGTATATTGTAGTATATTTGTTACCTAGAATAGGATATACACTTACCATATTGTATAGTTAGAATTATGGTAGAAGAAGGATTTAGAAGTAGAATAGGAAAATGATTTTCCTATTATGGAAATATGTAACTTGTATATATAGCCTTTCAATTAATGAAAATAATCAAGGGAATTATTTCTTTCATGGTATCAAGAGACTAGGTCTAAACAAAAGTTTTTTCTCTCAAACTTTTGCCTCCCTTTGGCCGAGACCCCCCCCCCCTCCTCGGGTTTTTCTCTTCCAAAATTTCATCTTCCGCTCTAAAAAACCTCTCTTAAAATTCACCTCCTTCTTTGTTCTTTCAATATGTCTAAGAACAATTTTCACCCTGCCCTCACGGTTTCCAATATCAAGCTCAGTGTCCCTATTGTCCTTGAGATGGAAAACGTCCAATATGCAACGTGGGCGGAGTTGTTTAAAATTCACGCTATATCTTATCAAGTTCTTCATCACATCATTCCTCCCGCTAGACCTCTTCCTGCGGAGGATCCTGAGTTATGGATTACACTTGATGCTACCGTTCTTCGGTGGATATACGCCACTATTTCGGTGGACCTTCTACAGACGATTATTGAGCCAGATACCACGGCTATGGCTGCATGGAATAGATTGCGTGACATATTCCAAGACAACCAACATTCACGTGTCGTCACACTCGAACAGGAATTCTCTCTCGTTCGAATGGACGAATTTCCGAACGTTTCGGCATATTGCAAGAAACTAAAGGAGTTGGCGGATCAACTCCGTAATGTTGGCGCACCAGTAACAAATAATCGTCTCGTTCTACAGTTGGTTGCCGGTCTTTCAGAGGCCTATAATGGTGTGGGAACTCTCCTTCGCCAAAGCAACCCTCTTCCCGACTTCCATCAAGCCCACTCAATGCTAACGTTGGAAGAAGCCGGTTTGGCTAAAAAGGCGGCTACAGGAGCAAGCCCAGTTATCATGGTGGCATCCTCTCCTAGTCCTTCGGGTTTTGTTAATATTTCGGGCCACAACCATAATAATGGTGGCGGCAAGAATAATCGCAAAAATAACAAAAATCGCGGGGGCAAACGCGGCGGCTCTGGTGGCGGTTCCGGTGATCAACAAGCAGGCGGTGGGTCCCATCCAGGGTACAGTGGCCCACCACCACCGTGTGCCCAGCAGTGGGGCCATTGGCAGTGGAACCCGCACCCTCCAACAACAGTTTCCAGCGGCCAGTGGGCTTGCCAAAAGTCCAGGCCCAATACCCAGCATTGGCGGCCCACTGGCAAGTGGCCCAGCAACGACAACCGCAGCAGTTACGGCCCAGTTCCAGCACGGCCAGGAGTCCTTGGGCCCAGACCTCCGCAAGCCCATCATGCAGCAGGCCCTACTCAGACCGATATCGAGGCCGCGATGCACACGTTGGGATTGACTCAACCGGACCCAAATTGGTACATGGACACCGGGGCCACTACTCACATGACTTCCGAATCAGGTACTCTCTCATCTTATTCCAATTTGAGCACCCCTCAGGGGATAATTGTTGGTAATGGCAGTTATATTCCAATTCTAGGGTATGGTCAGAAAACGTTGTCTCCCCCCAATCCACCACTCCTCTTGAAAAATACTTTACATGCTCCTAAATTGATTAAAAATTTAGTGTCTGTCCGAAAGTTCACAAATGACAATTCTATTTCTGTTGAATTTGATCCTTTCGGTTTCTCTGTGAAGGATTTCAAGACGGGGAGTCATCTCATGAGGTGTGATAGTAGGGGGATCTGTATCCTATCATGCCCGATTTCAGTCCATCGAGTCCAGCCTTGTCATCAGCTTTTGCAGCCATCTCTCCTTCCATGTGGCATGCTCGTCCGGGTCATCCGGGATCTTCTATTTTATCAACGTTAGATAAAAATAGCTTTATTTCTTGTAAGAGTACGAGTCGTACTCCAATTTGTCAGTCTTGTTCATTAGAAAAAATAGTTAAGTTGCCATTTGTAGACTCCAATTCTCATACTTCTATGCCATTTGACATTATTCATAGCGACTTACGGACATCTCCTATTCTTAGTTCAATGAGTCATCGATATTATGTTCTCTTTTTAGATGATTATTCTAGATTTTTGTGGACGTTTCCAATTGCGAATAAATCACAAGTGTTTTCCGTCTTCATCAAATTTAGAACGTTCATTCGTACTCAATTCGAAAGAGAAATACAAAATATTCAATGTGATAATGGGAAAGAGTATGACAATAGGGAGTTTCGCGAATTTTGTGCTACTCATGGGATAAATTTTCGTTTTTCATGTCCTCATACATCTTCACAAAATGGGAAAGCCGAACACAAAATTTGTTCCATAAATAACATTGTCCGAACTCTCCTAATACATGCCTCCATACCTCCATATTTTTGGCATCATGCTCTACAAATGGCCACATATCTTATTAACATAATTCCTTCTAAAGGTCTGACATATTCTTTCCCCCTCAAAATCCTATATAATAAGAACCCTTCTTATTCTCATCTTCGAATTTTTGGATGCTTGTGTTATCCGTTATTCCCATCCACCACAATTAACAAACTTCAGGCTCGGTCTACCCCGTGTGTGTTTTTGGGTTATCCGTCAAATCATCGTGGTTATAAGTGTTTTGATTTATCCTCCAAGAAAATCATAATCAATCGCCATGTCATATTTGATGAAACTCAATTCCCATTTACAAAAGTTCATACTCCCGAACCTAAGTCATATAATTTTTTGGATGACCAAATATCCCCGTATATTATTCAGAATTTTTCGGACATCTCCCGTACCCAAAATCCTCCGGCCCAGACGCCCTGGCCCCTTTACACGCCCAACTATTCCAGCCATTGGAACAGTTCTAGCTATTGGGCGATCCGGCCCAGTGCAGGCTGGTCCGAAGCAGTCGATTTTACCGTCTTGGGCGGCCATCGCTGTCTGTGGCGATCCGTCTCGAGCCCAGAAAATTCCCAAAATTCCCTCAATTCTTCCTCGAGTCATAGACCGGTCACTCGTAGTCAGCGGGGTATTTTTACACCTAAAAGATATTTTAATTTACATTCGGATGTCTCTAAATTCCCATTGCCCCGCAATCCTGTGTCCGCATTAAATGACCCTAATTGGAAAATTGCTATGACTGAATAATATAATGCTCTTATTGATAATAATACGTGGGAGTTGGTGCCCCGTCCATATGGTATTAATGTTATCAGGTCTATGTGGATTTTTGCTCATAAGGAGAATTCAGATGGGTCCTTTGCTCGACATAAGGCGCGACTTGTTGGTGATGATAAGACTCAGCAGGTTGGAATTGATTGTGGTGAGACGTTTAGTCCGGTGGTCAAACCGGCTACCATTCGCACCGTGCTTAGCTTGGCTCTTTCAAAGACTTGGCCAATCCATCAGTTGGATGTCAAGAATGCTTTTCTACATGGTGATCTCAAGGAAACAGTCTCTATGCATCAGCCGTTGGGTTTCAGGGATCCCAACCGCCCTAATCATGTCTGTTTGTTGAAGAAATCATTATATGGGCTTAAGCAGTCCCCACGGGCCTGGTATACACGATTTGATGACTTTGTTTCGACTATTGGGTTCACATACAGCAGGTCAGATAATTCCTTGTTCATCTACCACCGTGGTTCGTCATTGGCCTACATTCTGCTGTATGTGGATGATATCATCTTGACTGCCTCTTCCGATGCCTTGCGTCAGTCTATCATGACCATGCTCAGCTCTGAGTTTGCTATGAAAGACTTAGGGCCTTTGAGTTATTTTTGGGGATTGCCGTCAAGCGTCATTCAGGTGGGTTGTTTCTGTCTCCAGCGGAGTATCTTCTTTGAGATCATCGAGAGGCCGAGATGTCATCCTGTAAGTCCACTTCCACGCCCGATTGATGCAAACCCAAAGCTAAGTGCGCGGCGGGTGCACCATACGAGGACTCGACCCGCTATCGCGATCTTGCGAGGGCCCTCGATATCTTACCTTTACCAGACCGGATATTACATATGCGGTTCAGCATGTGTGTTTATTCATGCATGATCCCAGAGTTGAGCACATGAATGCAATCAAACGCATCATTCGGTATATTCAGGGGACACTAGAATATGGGTTGCACTTGTATCCGTCATCTACATCCACACTTGTCTCTTACACGGATGCTGATTGGGGTGGGTGTCCCGACACCAGACGATCGACTTCGGGCTACTGTATGTTCCTTGACAACAACTTGGTCTCCTGGTCAGCCAAACGTCAGGCAACTCTATCACGCTCAAGTGCCGAGGTGGAATATCGAGGGGTAGCGAATGTGGTCTCCGAATCATGTTGGCTACGTAATTTGCTTTTGGAGCTTCATTGTCCCATTCAGAAGGCAACCTTGATATATTGCGATAACATTAGTGCCATCTACCTGTCAGGTAACCCAGTTCAACACCAACGCACCAAGCATATCGAAATGGATATTCACTTTGTCCGTGAAAAGGTTGCAAAGGGTCAAGTTCGCGTCTGCCATGTCCCGTCCCGTTATCAAATTGCAGACATCTTTACAAAGGGTCTACCAGCGGTTCTCTTTGAAGATTTTAGGGACAGTTTCAGCGTTCGAAAACCGCCCGCTATGACTGCGGGGGTGTGTTAAACAGAGAAATATACATGTGATATACACTGAATATATATCACATGTATATTGCTGAATAAAGCAGCAAGCAGAAGTGCAGGCAGCAGTTGGGCGTCTCGGCAGTGGCCCAACTCGTGAATAAAGCAGCAGTGCAGTCCAGCAGTTGGGCCTCTCGGCAGTGGCCCAACACGTCCAGCCCATGGACGAATTTAGGACAGAAAATCAGTGGCCAAATCTTGTATATTAAGGAAAGTATATTGTGTGTATATTGTAGTATATTTGTTACCTAGAATAGGATATACACTTACCATATTGTATAGTTAGAATTATGGTAGAAGAAGGATTTAGAAGTAGAATAGGAAAATGATTTTCCTAGTATGGAAATATGTAACTTGTATATATAACCTTTCAATTAATGAAAATAATCAAGGGGATTATTTCTTTCACATACTTATGGAGAAAAATTACGTTTTTAAGCTTCTGAAAAAAATTACATAGAATGATGGGATTCAAAGCATGATAATCAAACTGTAAGATCAAATATTAATTCCTTAATCTTCTTTTCTAGAATTAAAATTAACATATTTTAAAAATGTAATTTCCAATTTTGTACTTTAAAGAGGTTTATAAAATATTTTGAAACAATATACTTATAAAAATATCTACAGTAGTTAAACAATAGAATAGAAAAGAGTATAAGACTTAAGTAGCGGTTTCTTCTGCCATGCTTATAAAGTTGGCCTTTGTGTGTTTCTCGTCTCTACTGACACTTCCTTTTTCACTCTATCGGCATTTTCCATTGCTGCCAGGTTCTGTTGCTTTCTTTTTTCTGCTTCATTTACATTTTTTACACGTTTCCCATACTTTTACTATGTATTTCTCACTGGAAATGATCAATCATAGAGTTTGAGCTTATAAAGTGGGTTTCTAAGTTCTTAATTTTTGGTGAAATTGTTTGCTGGGAAGGGACAGGAAAATGGCTACATTGGTGAAGAGTTTTCCATATGGTCGAGTGTTAAGTTGCTGAAATTTCTGTTAGTTATACCTTTGATTTTTCAAAAATGATCATGCTTACTCTTGTACTTTTAATAATGGTAACTTGTACACACCTCTACTATTATTTCTAGCACCTGTCAGGCTGTCACCTTCCATTAGCACATAGGTATGGGTAACTCTGCTCACAAGACTTAGTGGTCGTTTGGTAGAATGTATTAGAGAAAATAATAATACATGTATTAGCTTTGGTATTATTAGTCCCTTGTTTGGTAGTGGCTTTCAACTTATGTATAACTAGTACACCCTATTTAGTAGTACTACTATTCTAAACATAGCAAACCATGGTATTAATAATTAATACATGAATAAGTATGGTTAAAGATAAAAATGCCCTTAATACACCAAACTAAACAATGGATAAGAAATAATTCCAGCATAACTAATCCCGACATTACTAATTCAAGCATTACTAATAGAAAAAATCACTTACTCCCTTCTTCCCATTTTTTGGAAGGTGTTACTATTTGGAGAGTTAAACAACTTTTCTCTGACTGTAATTTTCTCAAACTTGTTTTAAATATTTTGAATCATTATGTTGACTTTAGTACTTCTCGTGCAATTTCCAAATATGTGAATTTTATTTAAAGATATTTGAAGAATCTATGCCCAAATTAAGTGTTTTGGCCCCTGTTTTGATGTGTTACTTGAGCTGAGAGTCTTCCGGGAACAACCTCTTTTGGGGTAAAGTCTGTGTACACTCTATCCCCTAGATCCTACCTGTGGGATTACGCTGAGTATATTATTGTTGTTGTTGTTGCCCCTGTTTCGAACCCCTAATAGAGGAGGTAAGATTTTTTGACCTTGTTGGGTCTCCCATAGTTCACTTTTAACACAGGTATCGGGTAACTCTTTCCACCAAGTCTTAGTAAGATGACAAAATCACCTAGAGGCTTTGTCTATGCTGGGATTTAAACCCTGGTCTTTAATAGACTGTTAGGCCACAGCTTGGGTGGCAAACATGATCATGCTCTCTTGGGTGGTAAATGTGGCAACACACAGGGGTGTGGTATAGGTTGTAGTCATTCTCAGCATACCAATGAAATTTACCTTAGACTTATGAACATCGAAATAAGCTAAATGACTAGACAAGTGGAGAAACATGTTTATATTTTGTGATTGATTTTGTTTTTTCGTTTGTCAAATGGTTTTGCTAGACTAATTGTTTTACTGTTTATGGAATTTTATGTGTCACTTTATTGAACTATTTTATTTACTAGTTTTAAGCAATTTGAATTCCTCTTGTCATCTCTCTTTTTGTTTTTAAATACAAAGTATAATACAAAATTTCCTGTAAAAACATTCTGTGGAATTAGCACCAATTAATTATCTATGTCTGCTAGGATTTGCTTCAGTTCATAAGCTAACTTTATGCATCTTCAACGGAATATGGCAAACCGAGTATTTGACTCAAAAAAGGAAGGGATAGTTGTGCCTTGACTCGAGTATTTGACTTGAGTCTTAGCTATCCATTCACTTTGTTCACAAATAGTAAAATGTTTGTTCATATCCAATGTTTTGATCTGTTAATGTGTTGTAATTTGTTGGTTAAAATTGAATTTCGTTTGTCTCTTATAATCATGATAATTAAGTTTCTCTACCTCCAAAACGTAGAGGTAAGGTCTGCGTCGCACTACCCTCCCCAGACCTCACTTTATGAGATTACACTGGATATGTTGTTGTCACGATGATTAAGTTTTATCCATATGATTTTTCAGGATGGGAGCAGAGAGAAGAACACAAACATTTGTTTTTGATTCTGCATCATCATTACCCAACCAGACAAAACACACCGGAGGATTTAGATATTTGACGAAGAAACAACTTGGTGGTGTTATATTTGGTTGCAAGGATAATACCATGAAGGAGTGTATACTTAAACAGCTATTTGGTTAGTATTTGGGCGCTAATGTCTTTCCGTTCGGAAAGGAGAATTTTTAGGACTGTTGGGAGTAAAGGCATATATATGGTTTAATAATTAGTTTTAGATGTCCTTTTGGCTGTCACATGCTAGCTGAATTTTACTATATTTACTTTTTTTCCTTCCTTTGTCCTTGTGCTTTTGTGGAATTGCTTATTTCTTCAAGCTCTTTTTCTTTTTCTTTTTTTAGGTTTGCCTGCTCCACATTTTTCATATTTGAAGAATATAGATCCAGGTCTGCCACTGTTTTTGTTCAACTACAGCAATAGGGAGCTTCATGGCATCTTTGAAGCTGAAAGCTCTGGAGAAATGAATATCAACCCGTATGCTTGGACGTCAGACGGTTCTGGAAGAACACAATTTCCTGCACAGGTTTTATGTCAAGCTTTCTTCGTGGGGTTTATTTGCTTTTGTTGGTGCTTTCCTTTTTATGCTTTCTTGTTTATAAATGAAGGTTCAGATTCGTGTCCGTCTGCAGTGCCAACCACTGCCGGAAAGTCTGTTTAAACCTATAATTCTGGATAATTATTACACCGAGAACCATTTCTTGTTTGAGCTAGATCATGTACAAGCTGGTAACTTGATCTCCAAGCTCTCATCTCTCGTATTTTCTCCAATTAGCTGCATGCCGCAGAACACAGCAAAATGGAGAAGTATAATACAAGGTTTACCAGGACCTGGCAATAGAGAAGAAAATGGCCATCTCGAGCCACAAGACAAAGAAAATTTTGCCAACTCACTTGATATGGATGAGAATTTTGGTGGGGGAGACATTTTTCTTTGTTCTAATGGCGGTAACCAGCAGCTGGTGGCACCATTAGATAATCAAGCAGAATTAGATGATACGGATCTCTCAGGGGACTCTATAAATGGGCATGCAGAGGATAGCACTATTGCAGTGATGACCGCCACTATAAATGATGTAAAGATTGGGCAAGAAGCTTTTCAGAAAGCACAGATAATGAGAGAGGAAAAGAATGAAGATAGCTCATCTGACTTGGCTGTGTATCCTGCTATTATAACTCAGGTTCTTCATCTTTTTTGTATTATCTGCTGATTTTTGTAACCTTTGATGGAATTTTTGTTCACTTCACAACTATGTATTTTGATTACAGCTGCTTCAAGGAATAGAAGAACTGAAAGCTTCTAGGGAAGAGCAAACTCATAAGATGTGTAGTTTGAGGCAGAAGCTGGTATGCAGTCTCAGACCTATAGCTCCATATCTATTCTGTCCTGAAATTGGTCTTTGTTAGTGAGCGGTGACACAGAAGACATGCACTATGTTAAACATCTTTGAACAATGGGTCAATACAGTGATATAATCTTTTTTCCTCTGCCTGGGGGGGGGGGGGGGGGACGGAGGAGGTGTTGCCATAAGTCAGAAAACACATTTTCATATAACGCAGGAATCTGTAGGCAACCCAAGGTCTTGTGTTACCACTTTTGAATGTGAAAAGTCTTAAAGTCTGTCATCTTACAAACAAATTTAAAAAGTTTCAAAAGGAGCTTGACATTTGTTTCCTCTTTCGTCGTATATGAAACAATGAGAATAATAAATAACTTCCATTGGTCTTCAGGATTCATGTGATGTATCTAATAAATGCTAACCTGATTTCTGAAAGAGGATGGTGGGAAGATTGTTATCACTTATCGGGAAAAAAATTTTCACTAGTAAACTAGTATGAGAAAGGTAGTTGACCATTAGCTGAAGACTGAGGTATTGTGCAAGACTTGGGAAAAGGAGAACGTGCGAAACAGGGAAGAGAATTTACTTGCTCTGTTTTCAACTGATATTATGTTAATCGGCTAAATTGGTGAGGAAGTCAACCAGAAGCTACAACTATGAAAAATCCTTCTAGAGAATAAGGGGTTGTTTGGTTGGTGAACTAGTTATATCAAGATTATAATATGGAAATTAAATAGTGATGGGATTATTTAATAGATATACTTTTATCGGTAGCTGTTTGGTTTATCGGACTAAATGGGATGTACAGGGTATAACATAAAACATGTGTTTGGTTTTACACTAGATAAGTTGGGATAAACTTTATTTCCAATTTTAACCTCGGATATTTTAAAGGATTTTGGGAGATGAGTCTTTGATAAGGACATCTTTTTATATTGGTAATTTATCTCGGGATTAGTAATCCTGTGATTGTTATCCCACATTGAGGGTCGTATAAAAACAAGACCAAAATTCATTCTCAGAAAAAATAAAATACCACAATTGTGTTATAACTAATCCCAAGATTGCTAGTCCCAGAATAAAAAATTCAGCCAAACGTGAGATGACATAATCCTGCATTTTATTGCAATATTGCTATCTCTTCTCCCACAAACCAAATGACCCCTAAGGGTTTAAGGAGAAGTAGAAGTGAAACAGAATATATGCACTTCAAGTTTAGTCAGTAGGAAAAACGCAAAACTTGATCAATCATTAATTTTGAATTGGATGTCGTCCTGTGATTAAGGGCAGATAGTGAACCAAAAGAAGTGAAATCAGGTTCTTGGTGTGCCGTATCCAAAGGGAAAATGATATTTGTATTCATGAAAACTGGGGGATTGGTTCCAGTGTTATTCGCTAGAGTCAACTATGAAACAAACCTTGTGTTTCCTTTATCAGAACAGAAAAAAAAAATGGTGTTTCCAAAACTTTGTGGCTGTGTCAGGTGTTTTAGTATTTTTGTGCTCTCAGGTTCTGCTCTCATGTTGCTTATTGTGCATTCTGTACTGTATCTAGATGTTCGAAGGGTGAAGAAACCCTTTTGGTTGCTTCTGGAATTCTAGTATTTTTCCAATTTGATACTGTTATTTGCATGATGTACTGTATCTACGCGGTCTAATGATAAAAAAAATCATTCTTGTCCTCTTTGGTACATAAGCACTTAAAACTTGCATACATGATGTGTAGTTTAGAATGCAGTCATGAATCCTGATGACTGTTATCTGCCTTGCATTTCAGGCTGATGCAGAAGAAGAGATTAAGCAGTTAAAATATAGATTTGTGATGCCTGAGTCCTCATATCCATCATGTCAGTTGGCTGATGAAACAGTGTTTGAGGCAGTTGATAAAGTACAGCTGGCTCCTGAGTCAATCTTCCTAGTCGGAGGATATGATGGGGTGTCATGGTTATCTACCTTGGAGTCATACTCACCTTCAAA
Source organism: Anisodus acutangulus (assembly GCA_029783415.1). Taxonomy (NCBI): domain Eukaryota; kingdom Viridiplantae; phylum Streptophyta; class Magnoliopsida; order Solanales; family Solanaceae; genus Anisodus; species Anisodus acutangulus. The sequence continues at coordinate 52,629,926 of CM056490.1, forward strand.
TGATGTGCTAAAGTCTCTTAAGCCAATGAATTCAGTTCGATCATATGCCTCAGTTGCAAAACTGTGCGGAGAGCTTTATGTATTTGGTGGCAGAACTGGAAGATTGTGGTTCGACACAGGTACATCTTATAGTTTTTACCCCTAGCACTCATTGCTCCTTTCTGCCACTCTCTCTAGTGTCTTAAGTTGCTAATGCTGATGCTCTGCAACTTTTGTAAAGTTGAATCATATAGTCCAGCAGATAACGAGTGGACCCTACGTTCTTCTTTGAATACGAAAAAGGGTACTCTAGCCGGTGCTACTTTAAAGGATAAAATTTTTGCAATTGGCGGTGGAAATGGGATTGACTGCTTTTCAGAGGTGGAGATGTATGATCCTGAAGTAGGGCGTTGGATTCCTACAAGGTCCATGTGGCAGAAGGTTAACTTCAATGCTCCTTGTATTTGCATGTACTGTACCAGTAATTATTTGTTTCAGCAATAACATCCTGATACTAAAATATGAAAAGTTGTAACTTGTGTGCTTAGATGGCTGAATTTTGAGTAATTTGCGATGAGAAAGCTTATTTCAGGTCAAAGTCAAATTTCCAACTAGTATGCTGATGTGTATTGCTCTGGAATTTATTGTCACTCTTAAAGATTGTGTCAAGTCAATAAGGGATCATCTTGTCCTTGAGCTTCTTTGTTTCTTGTAGAAATCGTTATGTGTTGCCTCCTTGGTCAAGCCTTGTTAGCCTCTTATTATAGTTAATAGTGAGAGAACCTAAATCAGTGGAGAGGAAGCACAGGTTAAATATTGCAAACTGAAGTTATATATGTTGGTTGATTGTGACCAGGAGGTCATGGGTTCAAGCCGTGGAAACAACCTCTTGCAGAAATGTGAGGTAAGGCTGCGTACAATAGACCCTTGTGGTCCGGACCTTCCCCGGACCCCGCGCATAGCGGGAGCTTAGTGCATCGGGCTGCCGTTTTTAGCCAAGTGAATTCTTGTCAGTGCTCGGTAGCTCAGACAGTTCCCTTTCCTTGTCCTTGTCTGAACATCAGGACTTTCATTTGTCTTGTTTTTGCATTATTGTTTTCAAGTAGTATGCCATGTGTGTTTCGGTTTACTTGCTTTTACTGTTATTTCTGTCTTGCAAAAACATGACTTGTCTTCCATGTGTATGTATTTGCAGCGATTTTCTCTTGCTGCAGCAGAACTCAATGGTGCGTTATATGCTGTTGGTGGGTATGATGGAAGCAATTACATGGCGTAAGTTATGAAATTGCCTTTTATTTGGCGCCTTCTTTGAACTGTATGTTTGAATGATACTTGACATTGTGCCTCATATCTCCAATCACATTTATAATTGTTAAACCCAAGGAGGAGACTTGCTTTGTTTTCCAATCTGTTTCTCTTGTACTATGCAAATTTTAGCCAAAGGAATTCTGCAACAGTGCATGTGTAAAGGCATTCTTTTATTGTTAAAGTTTTCTGCACTGTTCTCTTATCTTGTTTCTGATTTAATTTTACCACAGAACCGCTGAAAGATTTGATCCAAGAGAACATTCCTGGACAAAAATTAAAAGTATGAGTACGAGCAGAGGATGCCATGCATTGGCTGTGTTGGACGGGAAGTTGTATGTTATCATTTTCGTGCTTTGATTGTGCATCTAATATTATAATGCCTTCAAAAGGAGTAGGAGACTATGAGGGACTGGGTGCTATGCATTATTTGTAGCCTCTCCCGTTTGGGATGAAAATTCTCTTGTTATTTACTTTTAGCTTCACAACGGCTATGCAGATATGCAATTGGTGGATACGATGGGTCTACAATGGTTCCTAGCACTGAGATATATGACCCCCGTGTTGGAGCATGGATGGTTGGGGAGCCAATGGAGCACTCGAGAGGGTATTCAGCAGCTGTTGTTCTAAAGGGGTCCATTTATGTGATCGGAGGGGTTCAATCTGATGAGGAAGTTGTAGACGTGGTGTGTAACATTATTTTTAATTTCTTTTCGATATGCTAAGTTTCCATTATGTTCACATGTTGCTCCTGCTCAATTTCCAATCATGAATATTGCAGATCGAATATTATAAGGAGGGTCAAGGTTGGCAAACATCCAACTTGAAGGGAATAGGGAAAAGGTGTTTCTGCTCAGCTATAGTTTTAACGGATGACTGAGTTCTGCTTTCGGAGTACAGAAGCTGCATCTTCTTAGGCATCCTTTGTTCAATGAATAAGTTCAATATTTGCGATTTGCAAACCCTGTAGAACAATGATAGTACAGTTAACTATTAGTGTTGCTAAGCCAGCTTTTGCATATAACTTCACTCTTTGGGAAACCTTTGTAAATCTCTACAACATTATGCTCTTTCCAAGGTAAACCATTTAGTTTTCGGAGGGTTCATGATATACAATATCTTGTCTTTTCTTACACAATTTTGCTAACATCACCAGCAAGAAGCCTCAAGATTTTTGGAGAAATTTAATCTAAAAGCAATGAGGGGTGGATTGCTATTAATTAATAACAGTATAGCATGCTTTGCAAACAAAAAGAGATCAGTGAGCATGACAGTGATATTGTTTTGAGGAAATTAGAGTTTGGAGAATTTGGTAGCCATTGTGGTATCATAGACCTTGAGAAAGAATCGCGTTCTGGGAATGGAGAACTGGTTCTGGCAAATGGTGCCGAGAGTAGCAATAAGTTTTCTCTTGACATCCGAGTCAATGCCCCCCATGGATACAATCTCAGCAAATGCAGCTGGTTCTTTGTTCCCTCCAAATGATATGTCCACTGATCCTTTCAGTACAACCATGACGAACTGTGAAAGCACATAGATAAAAGTTAAAACACAAAATATATTAAGTTTCTTCTTTTCTTTTTTGATTTTGTTGGTTAAAAGTCTAATATTTGCGAACGCATTCAAAGCATAGAAAATAGAATGTCAATTGGATGTTGCTTCAAAATAACACTCCATAAGACCCATATCGTCCTATATATCCTGGAAAAAAAAAATGCACTTCTGCCCTTCAAACGGGTATGTCTTTAATATTTACCCTTAGCAATGGAACTTATGTCAGCAATCAAACTTATGCCTAGAGTGACGTAAATTCTTTAAGGGCGCGGGCCACGACTTGTGGAATATTATGATGAGAATATAAACTTATGCTCCGTGAAAAATTTATTTTTTGAGGGGCAAAAATAAGACCAGCACAAAATAGCAGCAAAAGTGTCAATGACCCATATATCCTTCGTTGGATGTAAAGTATAACTATTAGGTTCGGCCCAAACCTTGAGTGGGTGTTAAATTATACTAAAAAAGTATAAATAATTGATTACAAATAGTTAATCAAATGAGTTGAGGTAGAATACCGAACTTGAATCTATAAAATGCAAATCTTGGATATGTTTCTGCCCATGGGTCAATTTTTTTTTTTGACGTGCACTGGCCCGTTTGCATGACAATGTTGTCTAAAGTCAATACAAAGTATTGTGTACATTCTCTCGGAGAGTTTAGCTTTTCTCAAATTTTCTCAATTCTTATATATATATATATATATATATATATATAAAGAAGTTAAGAGGGTATTTATGCTCGTCGTGTTATTTGTATGAACATCCTGACCAGGTCCATTCCCTAGACTCGTATTGATGGAAATTTGACTCTACGAGAAATTCAATAAATAGCTACTAAACTATTCTATTTCTTGTGTGTATCAATTGAAGTATTTTGAGAAATTGAGTATCAGAACGTTCGTTCAATTAAAGAAAATGTATAAGAAAACCATAAATATGAAGGAACCATAAAATGAGACTCTTTTATGGTCTTTATGCGTATGCCAATCCACACAATTCAATAACAAATAATAAATCGAAATAATAGATTCATCTCAGATGACAAACCATTCCGAAATCAAGATTCTTTTTAATTCAATATTTGTTGAAATTAACACTTTAGATCCAGATAGATCGCATCCTATAAATTCGAAATTCTTTCTTTTATATAGTGTGTATTGTATGTGTATGCACTGCACATTAGAGCGTTCTTTCTTAAGGCCTTTATGCTAGTCAATGGAAGGTTAACATGCATGTGGATAGTCAATTAAACAAGAATTGTCGGAATATGATACACTTAATATCAATCCTTTATCTTATTTATGAAAGATATGAAGCAGCCTAACTCCAAGAAGTAGACTTTTAAGGTTGCGATAAGAAAGAGAACCCATGCCTCCATGGATAGTCCTTTCCTTTGTTTAGTAATTGTAATTCTATGTCTAAAATTATGGTGCACATCCAATGTCTCTTCTCTCTCTATTTATTTATAAAATTTTCTCACTCTCTATATGTAATGATTAATCATAAGATCTACTCATATCGCGCACTTGATTTTATATATCATTACATATCAGTGGACTGACGAGGTAAATAAGAGGACCAAAATATTATTTTTGTGGTTAAGTACTATTAATACAGCTACACACCATTTAGTAGCTGGGATCCCAGACAACCCACGCCCTGTGTGGGCATTCATTGTGGTCAATAGGTCAAAGATTCGATCCAAAAGTTGTGTTTGACTTTTCCAGCACAAACACAAACTCCACACTCCACAAGGCTTCACAAACTCAGGTATGATTTGGATGAGAAAAGTGTGAACCATTTTCAACAAACTACTCCTATCATCTTTACAACTTCATAGTACAAAAAGCAGTTGTCTAGAAGTAACAAAATTAGATATTTATATATTGAAAAAGATTATTAAAATTTTAATAAATATTAGATTCTGACCAGAAAGACTATCTTCACTAGGACTTCTTTCAATATAAAACAAGATGTAAGCACACTTCTTTCCGGCCTGACAATTATCTTCCTATAGATAGCTCCTTGCTTATAAAAAGATTTATAATGAGAATCAGCTAAAGCTTATTCAGTATTGATCTTTCTTATCCGAGAGTCTTATCAAACTCTTTGCCACTGTAGGTGCGACACAATAGTGACTGAAAGAGCTGATGCAACATGATCACGATTATAATTAGCGTCCTATTTAGTTTAGACTTTTGGGGACTAGGCCGAACTCGTAATTTCAAACATACAATATGCTACTTTGGGCATAAAGTTTGAACGGTTAAATCCATCAAGTTTAAATTCTGAATTCTGACAGACAACTCTGATCCTACGCAACTATAATAATAATAATATGAATAAGAGAAAATATGAAGGTCTATACGTACGTTTTCGGGTTTTCCGATGATAGAAGCAACAGCTTTTGTGGCTTCAGAGAAGAAATCAGAAGTGTCTACTCCATCAAGATTCACGTTTGTTGAAAGATTAAAGCAAGGCATGATTTAATTTCTTATCTCTTAGCTAATTTTCTGTATGAAGAATACGTAGAGAGTGTTTCCTTTAAAAACAGGCTGTGAAGCTTTTCTATTTATATAGAATAGACAGAATCCGAAATTGGAATAATCTTGTGGCTGCAACTTGCTAATTTTCTCATCACCCTTTGTACTCTGAGTGGTACCTATAATGGGCCAGGGACTGTCTTTGGGAAACAATACAAAATACCCTTAAAAAGAAAAATATATTTTACCCGTTCGTGCCTCCTACTAAATTAATTTCGTTTCTCACCTAATCGGCTTACCCGAGTACCCCTTGACAAAAACTATTTCTTCATGATATAATCGCAGTATATTTATATATCATGATGGTATTATGGAGGATTAAGAAAAGAATAGAAGCAGTCCTTCATGATATAATATCAGTATATTTATATACAATGATGGTATCATAGAGAACTGACAAGTGTTTCATTGAACGACTGAAGTTGTTTACCATGATACCATCACAATATATGTACATAAGATGATCGTATCATAGCGATTTTTTTGAAAAAAGTGTTATCTTTTTGAATAAATGAATTTGATCCTACTCCCCTTCCCTCTTTCAAGTGGGTTGATACAGATAAATAATCTGTCTTCAATAGGCGTGATCTTTCCCCTTGCCTTTTTTCCTTCTTTTTGGATCTTCAATCTCTTTTTAGTATAGTAATTTCCTCTCTTTGTTTTAGAAGCGACATTTAAATGGGGTCAGGTACATGTGTCGAATTCTAATAACGAACCGGGTTTCTCTGGACTACGTTTTTTCTTCATTTGTTTATAGCAATTTAGATTAATGACACTTGTTTTCTTTTTAAAATTTTACGTTTTATATTGAACTGATGTAACAAGTATTCTGAAAACCGACCATGGTTAAGGGGATACGTTTTGCAAAAACTTCTAATGAGTCATCCGCACAAATGCCCTCGGGGTGGTTTTTAATTTTTGCTCCTCAAATTTATGATCTTTAGTTTTTATCGTTAAATATTTTTGGTGCAACATAAGTTTAAATTCTGCTCAGCAAAATTTACCTTTAGCTCGGTATATGTATCATAACATCTCACAAGTTATGTCGAACACGACAAAACTCTCAACACTCGACATAATCTGAAAAATGACATAAATTTAGATTTCACTTGACAAAGTTTATATTTCGCTCGGCATAGGTATCAAAACATCCCATAAGTTATGCTGGACACGGCAAAATTTTCAACACTCAATATAATCTAAAAATTACTATACAATGTATGCCGCATAATTTATAAATTCCTACAAAACTTGTGCCAACCGAGCTAAAAGTGCAATTTCAAAAATAAAAGTGTTGCAGAACTTATGCGAAGCGAAGCATGTCTGAATATTTTCATTAAATGACCGCAGAGACAAAAATAAAAACCACTGCGTTTGAAATGACAATCCGTGCAAAAACTAAGTTCTAATCTCTAACTTTCATAATTATTGAAGTATTTATTGAAGATTACTTTGCCAAAAACTATACCCTTAAACAAGGTGAAATATTTTCGCCAATTTCGTTTTCAAGTTATGTTACTCAAAAGAGTACTGGCTAGTATTAGATGGAGTATTTGTTAAATATACATCCGAGATACACAATATACATGTGTATATCGGATGTATATTTAGTCTAGGAGTCTCGGTTGTGTACAGTTGGAAGCCCACGGTTTGGGAACTGTTTTAGTAAATATTGTTGTAGTATTTTAGGGTAAATATTATATTAATTAGTGTTGTACACTTACCATAATTATAGGAGTCTTGTACTACTAGAATATGGTTTTAGTATTAGAATAGGAATAGGTTTCCTATTATGGAAAATTGTATATTGTATATATTCTCTTTCATTAATGAAAATAATGAAGGGATTATTTATTTCATGGTATCAAGAGACTAGGTCTAAATTGCTTCCGCCTTTGTTCTCCAAATATTGCTCTCGAGTTTTGTGCACTTTCTCGGTCAGAACCTGCCTCGATTTCTGTACCCCTTCACCGGATTTCATGTTAAATTTTACCTTCACTCTTCCCAAATTTTCCCTCCAATCCCTTTGTTCTTTCGTTATGTCTAAAACACGTTTCATCCTGCCCTCACTGTTTCTAACATCAAGAACAACATTCCTATTGTTCTTGAGATGGAAAATGTCCAATATATGCGACGTGGGCAGAATTGTTTAAGATTCACGCTATCTCCCATCAAGTCCTCCATCATATAATTCCTCCCATTGCCCCTATTCCCGCCGAGGATCCTCAGTTATGTATTACTCTTTATGCTACCGTTCTCCAGTGGATTTATTCCACTATTTCGGTCGACCTCTTACAGACGATCATTGAGCCAGACACTACGACTATGGCTACTTGGAATAGATTGCGTGATATATTCCAAGATAACCAACATTCACGTGTTGTCACCCTCGAGCAAGAATTCTCCCAAGTCAGCATGGAAGAATTTCCGAACATTTCTGCATATTGCAAGAGACTCAAGGAGTTGGCGGACCAACTCCGTAACGTTGGCGCACCTGTGACAAATAATCATTTGGTTCTACAATTGATTGCTGACCTTTCTGAATCCTATAATGGCGTTGGGACTCTCCTTCGTCAAAGTAATCAACTTCCCTCTTTTTATCAAGCCCGCTCCATGCTTACTTTAGAAGAAGTCGGTTTGGCTAAGAAGGCGGCTACTGGTGCTAGCCTCATAGTCATGATGACGTCCTCCATAAATTCTTCGGGTTTTGTTGATAATTCGAGCCAAAATCATGCTCACGGTGGCGGCAAAAATAATCGTAAAAACAACGGGAAGAATCGTGGCGGCAAACGCGGTGGTTTCGACGACGTTAACGGCGATAGTGGGTCCAACTCCAGTAGCAGTGGGCCACGACCCAACTGGTCCCAGCTTTGGGCCAACTGGTCGTGGGCCTGGACTAGTGGGCAATGGCCAAACAGCCACTGGTCCCCAGTTCCGCCGTGTCCAATTAATGGTCAGTGGGCTGGTCAGCCTATCTTTGGGCCCAACATGCAGTGGCCATATTTTGGTAACCCCTCTAGGCCGAGGCAGCAAGAAGGGGTGCTTGGGTCTTGGCCTCCGCAGGCCCATCATGCAGCAGGCCCTACTCCTACCGATATTAAAGCCGCGATGCACACACTTGGATTGAATCCTCCGGACCCGAACTGGTACATGGACACCGGCTCCACTACACACATGACATCCGACCAAGGCACTCTCTCGTCTTTTTCCAATTTGAGCAGTACTCGTGGTATAATTGTTGGTAATGGTAATTCAATTCCAATTAGTGGTTATGGTCATACAACTTTGTCTCCCCCCCATCCACCCCTTGTCTTGAAAAATACCCTTCATGCCCCTAAATTGATTAAAAATTTGGTGTCTGTCCGTAAATTCACGACTGATAATTCTGTTTCTATTGAATTTGATCCGTTTGTTTTTTTTGTGAAGGATTTCAAGACGGGGAACCCTCTCATGAGGTGTGATAGTAGTGGAGATCTTTATCCTATCACACCACGTTTCGGTTTCTCAAGTCAAGCCGTGCCATCAACTTTTGCAGCCCTTGCTCCTTCCTTGTGGCATGCTCGTCTAGGTCATCCGGGGTCGTCTATTTTATCTTCATTGGATACAAATAAGTGTATTTCATGTAAGGTTACGAGTAGTACTCCAAATTATTAATCTTGTTCGTTAGGAAAAATTATTAAGTTGCAATTTGTAGACTCTAATTCTCATACTTTAATGTCATTTGATATTATTCATAGTGATCTATGGACGTCTCATGTTCTTAGTTCTTTGAGTCATCGATATTATGTTCTCTTTTTTGATGATTATTCTAAAATTTTATGGACTTTTTCAATAGCGAAAAAATCTCAAGTTTTGTCCATCTTCTTAAAGTTTAGAGCATTCATTGGAACCCAATTCGAACGAGAAATAAAAAATATCCAATGTGATAATGACAAAGAAAATGACAATGGGGTGTTTCGGGAATTTTGTGCAAATAATGAGATCAATTTTCATTTTTCTTGCCCTCATACGTCTTCACAAAATGGAAAAGCCGAATGCAAAATTCGTACCATTAATAACATTGTCCGCACTTTATTGATTCATGCTTCCATACCCCCGCTTTTTGGCATCATGCTATACAAATGTCTACATATCTCATTAACATTCTTCCTTCCAAAGGTTTGACATATTCGTCCTCCCTACAAATTTTATATAATAAGACTTCTTCGTATTCACATCTTAGGGTCTTTGGGTGCTTGTGTTATCCACTCTTTCCGTCCACCACCATTAACAAACTTCAGGCCCGTTCTACCCCGTGTGTGTTCTTGGGTTATCCCTCAAATCATCGCGGTTACAAATGTTTTGATTTATCTTATAATAAAATCATCATTAGTCGCCATGTAATTTTTGATGAATCCCAATTTCCGTTTTCTAAGGTTAGTACTCTCGTGCCTAGTTTGTATAATTTTTTGGATGATGATATATCCCCGTATATTATTCACCAGTTTTCGGATGTGTCACGCACCCCAAATCCGCCAGCAGGCTCATTACCCGCTGGTCCTCCCGTAATGTCCTCGTTTACGCTTCGATCCGTAAATCGGGCCATCTATCTGCCCGATTACGGCCCGATTCCCGCTTATCGCTGGGTCCAATCTTGGCCCAGTTCATGTGTCCAGTTCCGACTCCAGTTATCGATGTGGGCCAGCAGGCCCACTGCCTGCTGGCCAGTCCGTCCCGTGTACTGAAATGTCCCAAAATCCACCCAATTTCCCCCCGAGTCAAAGACGAGTCACTCGTAGTCAACATGGTATTTTAAAATCAAAAAGACATTTTAATTTAAATTCTAATGTTCTTAAATCCCCTCTACCCCGTAACCAAGTGTCTGCTTTAAATGACCCGAATTGGAAAATTGCTATGACCGACGAATATAATGCTCTTATTGATAATAAGACGTGGGAGTTGGTGCCCCGTCCATCTAGTGTTAATATTATTCGGTCCATGTGGATTTTTTGCTCATAAGGATAATTCTGACGGTTCTTTTACGAGGCATAAGGCTCGTCTTGTAGGTGATGTCGCGCCCGTTTTTAACCAATGGTCAAAGCGGAGCACAACGTATTTGGTGATTCCTGGATTGGATTAAGAAGTCACCACCTAATTATTTTACGGTGAATTAGTACACCTAAATATTAAATAAATGCTGCAAATTAACTCCAATTTTGGTGGTCTGCAAAACTAATGAGATTCTAGGTAAGGATTCTTCATTATCCTAAAGGGAAGGGATTAGGCATCCTTTAGGATCCGCTAACTTGCGGTTATCCGGTAAAACTCAGGTTAATTATCATGCTAAAGAAATGCATGTCTACAAAAATATTATTTAAAGAGAATGCATTTTTTTGATAAAGTAATAATTTTCCTTCTTGAGGACGTTTAGCAAAATAGTCGCTAAAATAATTCCCGGTAGGAAATCCGGAAAAGCATGCATGACATTGTAAAGTATGATTTATAAAATACATATAAAGTTGATTTTGGATAAAAGTGCATTTGTATGAAAATTGATAAAGTACTTATTTTACAATTGATAGTAAAGGGGAAAAGTAAATTATTTGTAATATAAAGAAATAATTTTTTAGGAAGTCATTTTAAATCATAATATTGGATAGAAACAAGGCTTTATAGGTATGTGAAAAATGCAAAGTAGAAGATGATCAATTGTTTTGAAAGTTTAAACGTGCATGACGCGCCTAAAATAAATAAACTAACGGCGGACTTCCAATTTTAAAACTAACCAAGCCTAAAGTAACTAACTAGAGACAGTTTCTAATTTTAAAACTACCTTACTACTTATCCATTCATAGCCTAATTATTCTAAATGGCCTAACAATCACACAACATTAAATAATTATTACAGACCCCAAAAATAGAAATAACGGAATTAAAGAGTAGTAATAAAAGGGAACTAAGGCGGATGACGATGTCTTCTCGCCCTATTTGTTTTGAAATCCCGAGGTTGGAGAATGCAAAGAATGTGGATGCGGGTCTTCGTTTGGCAATGATCATGATGAGTCTCATAACGAGACTCTTTGTTGCTCCCGCTGAATTTCATGTAAATAAAGAAAGGAAAAGGATTAGTATATGGAATGTGGAAATATATATAAGAAAATGTAAACAAATAATTCGTGAAGAATAATACACCATATGACCTAAAGGACTTCTCATGTTAACATGGAGGCACTTTGCACTTTAGACAAGCGAGGATGAGTGTAACAGCTGCTAGTAAGTAAGACTAGCACGCAAGACTGTGCCAAATAACATTCTTAGGGGGGGAACCCTTTCAGACACATAGAACAATGGAGGATAAATTAAGCATAGGTGATCATTTACATACCACATGTTGGTCTTAGAACATCTCATAATAGGGCATAGTTACCAGGTACATCTATAAGCTTAAATTTCATGACAAAATAGATGTTGCTTCTTAATCAAACATAATCAAGGACCAACTTCATAAAGGAATAAATGGAAAACCAGTACCCAACCAATCACAATCAAGTCAAAATGCAAAATTCATTCAAATTAAGCTAAGTATGCTAGGTTTCAGTCATACTTCACACTAAGCTCAAAGATGCTTGCATAGATAGGGAGGGGCATAACATGCTTGACAAGATAAACAAACTGGCATAGTGATATGAGGGCCTTTTATCCCACATGATGACACTTTTATTTTAAAGCAAATGATGAGCAAATAATCCAGGGGAAAATAATAAGATGCCAGCACACAAAGGAGGATACCCAACATTTCAATACAAACAATAAAGCTAAGTAGGTGACCAAGTTCATGTTTCAGATCTCAGATATAAGTATAATAGGCAAACAGGTCATATACAGAGGCAGAAAAAAGGGGAGGAATGTTTATGGTACATTGTATGATTTTGAAAGAGTGAACCTAAACCAAACACTTTGGCAAAAGAGTCTGTTTCATAAAATAAAAGAGTCATAGTCACACATTATTCTAGGATATAGACTTCTAATCAATGCAAGGATCATGCTATAAAGAATATACAGTTTTGACCAATTGCAAACAAGACACTCACAGGTAACTTAACTCATTAATCTTAAGAAGATACACATACTCTCAACAGAACAACTGGACTGACAGACTCCTATATAGATTGATATTGTAATAAAAATCACATAAACAAAATAGACTTAATAGGTGCAGTGAATTGGTCCCAACATCATGTAGACCATGAGGACAGACAGGTAATCAGCAGCAACACTGCACAGATACATAACCCCTCAAATCCAACTAAATACACACACATCAAGGCCATACATTTGGCATAAGGTCATTCAAGTAAATAAAATAGGGAACCAAACTGATAGACATACAGATATAGGACTGCCTATCCAAAGGTGCCATGTTGTAATTACAAAGCTAGCTAGGTTGGACCAGGCATACCTATCTCATCTGGGGTAACATATGTTAATGTCATGGTACAAAGACTTTTATGCTAGCACAAAAACCTACTTTCCAGACAAGCAAAGACAAATGCATAATTTACTCAAAATGAACATGGAAGACAAAAAAAAAACTTAAATGATACTGTAAGGTTACAATTTCAAATATGCAAGGTCACAGGCACCTTGAGTTGTCTTGGGTATGAGGACACTCTAAAACAGACATGGTATGACACATAAGAGCTTAGAGGAGTTTGGATATTGTCATGGGGTATTTGACAACCCAAATAGATAGGGTAAACATGATATGAACTTGGTTTGATACTACACACTTAGAGACAATCAGGAAAAAGGTCAGATATAGTATTTCATGGACACAAAACCAGCAGACTAAGCTAACCTCTCTCAAAACATGATAAACCTCAAGTGGATAGGCACATAACAGGTTGATGATCATACTAGCCTAAACATGACACACATTCTTTTAACATACATAAAATGATCCAGGGGGTTACTGTAACGCTATCATGGGAGGGCATTTCACATTTAGAGGGGAAAGACAAACAAGGACAAGTGTACTACCAGCTCAAACATGCAGGAAAAGAATCAGACAGGGTTAGTTAACCTTACTTGCAAAAGCTTATTTTAATATACAAGTCCACAAACATCAGAAGCATACACAATCACAGCTCAGGTTTCATTATGCATAATGACACTTTAAGTTAGGCATGATACAGTTAACATGATGAAGAGTGATTCAGAGTGGCTTAAGACCTTAATAGAATACTGAACTTACAAACTAGACAAGGAAACATTATGACAGGTGGAGAACTATTCTGCTACATGACATAAACATGATTCTACAACAAACACACACTAGTCAAACACCTCAAACAAACATGCTACAATATCACATTTTTAGCTAAATCTACTACTGGATGACATAATAAGTATGATATGACTTAATTAGACTAATTCATACTTCTAATTCTGCATAGATCCTAAATCAGTTCACAGTAATATTAATACTGTAAAATAGCATGTAATGCATTACAATATCATATATTAACATAAACTTACTGGATTTAAGCAAAGTAAACGCAAAGGATTTGAATTACAGAAATCTACCACTTGATCAAATAAACAACAGTAATCATCCATCAAATATTTCTACAGCATGAACGAACTAACAAACTAAACATGATTAAACACTTAAGCGTAACAACATAAATAGACTACATTATCACTAAATCAGTAATAAACACGCAAACATAGAAAATAAGAAAAATGAGAAGAGTTTGAGTTTACGGACCTTCTCCGGGCAGCGAACTGAGGCGTCGTCTCGAATCGTCGAGTCCGCTCGGAGAAGTGTGTTTATGCGATTGAACAGAAAATGGGCATGAGTGTTTTGTGGTTGTGTCGAGCCAGAACTGAGAGTAAAAGAAAAAAAATTCGGAATCAAAACTTGTTCAAAATGACTTGTGAGAATAAAAAAAAGTCTATTTTTATGTCTGAAAAATCCCCCTCCCAAAAGAAGCTTCCCCCAAAACACGACCCAAAGAGCTTTATTTATAGCCGGATTTTGAGAGCTTAACAGCTAGAATTCAAAATTCGAATTCAAAGAAAAGAGGGAAAAAGTGACCAATTTTCTTTTTATCGAAAACCGAGATGATAATGAAGGGGTACGGGTTTGTGTTCTTACCCACCGAATCCTTGAAGGTATTCTAGGGATCGACCGTGGCATGCATGCTTCGCAGGTCGATTCGACTTTGGACGAGCTATTTAAGGCTCTGGGGTTTGCAGAAAAAGGAAAAGGGGGACTGGCGATGTGAGGGCTCGATGGTGGAGGGGACATGGTCGCAGTGGCGTGGTGAGGATGTTTGTCCGGCGCTTAAAGGGAGGCGATGGTGGAAAGGTTGCTGGACTTTTGGGTTTTCGTTCAGTTTTTGGGGGACGATTTGAGGGAATATGGGTCGGTGAGGTGATGTGATAGGTTGGTGGTGTCAAGCGACGGTGTCGGTGACTGCTGGTGACAGGCGTAGGGTGAGGCGACGTAGGTGTAGGGGTGTAGGGGTGTGCGACAAGTTGGGGAATAGGTTTAGGGTTTTTGGTTTTATGGGGTAAGGGATGGGTAGATCGAAAATAAGAAAAATGGGGTTTTAGGTCATTGCGGGTGTGAGCTTGTTTGTTTGGGACTTTTATGGGTTGTAGAAGGGATAAAGGGGTTGGTAGAATGGGATGGCTGGTTGAGGGATTTGGAATCAGGTCAGTGAAGGTCGATTGGGCTGGACGAATTAGTTTTTGGGCCACGGTTTGGGGTGAAATGGGTTTGATTTAGGCCTGGTAAGTTGGGCCGAAAATAGGGGTTAATTTGTAGATGGATTTTTGGGGTTGATAGAATGTTTTGGGTAGAAATAATTTTGGGTTGGAAAATAAAATGGGTTATGGATTTAAAAATATAAAAGGGGTTTAATATTAAAAATGATTTGAATAAAAAATGTGAATTATTTAGAATATAGTATAAGATGTGATAATAATAAAACATAATATATGTGAAATGCTTAATGCTTAATTAAAAATGAAAATACGATGTCGTTTTGCTAAAATAAAATAATATAGAATATTACAATAGAAACTACGATCATGATTTAAAAAGGCAAATGGTTATAGAAATACGAATAATAATAATAATAATAATAATAATAATAATAATAATATTGAGAATAATAATATATATGCATATATATGCCTATATGTATACATAAAAAATATTTTTTTAGGTGTCAAAAATATTTAAAATTGCAAATAAATCGAAAAAAATGGGGACAAAATTGGGTGTCAACAGGTGATGGTAAGACTCAGCAGGTTGGTGTGGATTGTGGTGAGACATTTAGTCCAGTGGTCAAGTCGGCTACCATTCGCAATGTGCTCAGCTTGACTCTTTCGAAAGCATGGCTCATTCATCCGTTAGATGTGAAGAATGTTTTCTTACATGGTGATCTCAAGGAAACAGTTTATATGCATTAGCCATTGGGGTTTAGGGATCCCAAATATCCTCATCATGTCTGTTTGTTGAAAAAGTCCTTGTATGGGCTTAAGAGGTTTGCAGACTATGTTTTGACTATTGAGTTCTCTCACAGCAGGTCTGATAATTCATTGTTCATATATTATCGTGGTTCTTCATTAGCTTATATACTATTATATGTGGATGATATTTTGTTGACTGCCTCTTATGATGCATTACGCCAGTCTATCATGACACTGCTCAGTTCTGAGTTTGCTATGAAAGACTTGGGGCCCTTGAGATACTTTTTGGGGATTGTTGTTACTCGTCATGCAGATGTATTGTTCTTATCACAGAGGAAGTATGCAACTAAGATCATTGAGAGGGCTAAGATGTCATCCTGTAAGTCTACTTCCATTCTTGTTAATACTAAACCCAAGTTGGGTGCTGCGACTGGCTCACCTTATGAGGATCCGACCCGCTATCGCAGTTTTGCAAGGGGCCTTCAGTATCTTACATTCATGAGACCAGATATTACGTATGTCTTACAACAGGTGTCTTTATTTATACATGATCCCAGAGTTGAGCACATGAATGCACTCAAACGCATTATTAGGTACATCCATGGGACACTTGACTATGGCTTACATTTATATCCGTCGTCGACATATACTCTTGTCTCGTACACAGATGCTGATTGGGGCAGCTGCCCGGACACCAGATGGTCTACGTCTGGCTATTGTATGTTTCTTGATAATAACTTGATCTCATAGTCTGCAAAGCGTCAATCGACATTGTCCCGCTCTAGTGCAAATGTCGAGTATCGAGGGGTAGCCAATGTGGTCTCTAAATCATGTTGGTTGTGCAATCTTTTTTTAGAGTTTCATTCTCCTATTCAGAAAGCTACCTTGGTTTACTGTGATAATGTTAGTGCCATCTATCTTTTTGGAAATCCGGTTCAGCACCAACGCACTAAACATATCGAGATGGACATTCATTTTGTTCGCGAAAAGGTAGCTCGTGGACAAGTACGCGTTTGTCATGTCCCATCCAGTTATCAGATTGCAGACATCTTTACAAAGGGTCTTCCCTCGGTCCTTTTTGAAGATTTTAGAGACAGTCTCAGCGTTCGAAGACCGCCCGCTATGACTGCGGGTGTGTGTTAAATATACATCCGATATACACAATATACATGTGTATATCGGATGTATATTTGGTCTAGGAGTCTCGGTTGTGTACAGTTGGAAGCCCACGGTTTGGGCACTATTTTAGTAAATATTGTTGTAGTATTTTAGGGTAAATATTATATTAATTAGTGTTGTACACTTACCATAATTATGGGAGTCTTGTACTACTAGAATAGGGTTTTGGTATTAGAATAGGAATAAGTTTCCTATTATGGAAAATTGTATATTGTATATATTCTCTTTCATTAATGAAAATAATGAAGGGATTATTTCTTTCAGTATTAAACAAGTTAACCTCGAGTAAGTACCAACCAAAAAAGGATTTGATTTATTTATTTATGAAATACTTGTAACTATGACTAAGCTTGGCCAAAAAGCTGAGCTAACTCGGGGCCAGTATTTTCAGAGGCGTTTTTGGGGCGAGCCTCCGGGCGGGACGTACCAAAAATGCTCCCGGGCGCAAATGAAAGGCGTAGATCCATAGGGCATACGTCCTAGAATTTGGGGCGTAAGTCTCGGGCGCAAAAGCGTAAACCCTGATCGTAAACACGTATGCCCCAGGCGTTAAAGTCGATTTTTTAAAAATTAAAAGTATTTTTGGCTATAGATTATAATTTTTATTATTAGTGTAATGATATTTATACTTTATGTTATCTAGTTTTCATGTTGTAGTGATTTTTTCCTAAAAATATAAATTACACTGCCATAAATAATTTTTAAAAAATATTTATGTCTGAAATTGGGAGGATAGAGATTTCATAGCACTATGTTGTTGAAGCAACTTTTTCATTTTTTTATCGTTATTATTACACTTCTCATCCTTCTTCTTCTTTGAAATATATAAATAAAAATCAGTGCAAAGAACTAATAGATGTGGAGATTAATGAAGAAGCGGATGAAGATTTTATTTTAAAGATTATCTAGGCTATTATGGAGAAATTATTTTTTGTGTTGTTATTTTTCTCATATAATAATTATAATAATTTATTTATATTATTGGTGATTTATTTGAATTTATTTGCATAATTTTAATGAAAAAATTACTTTTGATTATTTTTTTAGTATTATAATTATAAAATTGAAGATTCATGAGACTTACACCCCGTGTCTCGGGGCTTAGGCCTCGCCCCGTGCTGCGTAAAACGCTTCGCCTCGCACCCCCGCCTCTTAAAACACTGCTCGGGGCTGGATTCGCTTGGAACTCGACTCGATTTGGTTCGATCAAAATTTTATTTGATTCAATTCGGTTTGATTGGCTTGTTTGAATATGTAATTTTTAGTTTGAATATAATATTCAATCATTGGGCTCACCTATAAGTAAAAGTAAACTAAAAATCAACTTGAGATAATATTAATCTACTAATTAATTTGCTTATACTTTTCTCTTTTTTGGTTTCTCTTCCGGTATTCAATATCCGCATTGGAGCTCGACTATATCCTAATTCACGTATTCTTTCATATCCAGACCTGAATTTGAGACCTCTAGTTAACGGAGCAACAACCCCATTCATTATACCACATCCTTTGGTGGTGCTTATAATTCTCTATTCAATGTAATTAAATGTTTTTTATCATATTGTAAATTAAGCATACTTTCTGCACTATTTTGATTTAGCTTTCAAATTAATGAGTTTAAGTAAGAATTCTTTTTATTCTATTAGTTAATTTAGGTCTAAATGACGTATTTAATTTAATATAAGCACACTCAAATTTTAGTTTTATACTAGACTAATAATTCTTGTAATTCAATCACATTTAAATTCAATTCTCAACTTAAGCGATAAGCTTATTATGAATTTAATTTTGTAAAAGAAGAAGTTAAAGCTAAATTATCGTTTTAACTAACTTAATGTCCAATAACACCTTTGCTATAGTTTGTTTGATCACTATCACATAGCCAATTCCAATTTATTCTATTTTAATTTTAATTTAATTACTCCCAAGTTTTATACTTTCATATATTTATTATTATATTTTTCTTTATTAATAAGTTTATTGTGAATTTAATTTTGTAAAAAAAGAAGTTAAAATTACTATCTTTAACTAAATATCTAATAACACCTTTATGTTTCCATTTACTAATATATAAAACTCGATTTAAAAGAAAATTGATTTTGAATTGAGCCTATTCAAAATCAATTTTCTTTTAAATCGAGTTTTATATATTAGTAAATGGAAAAATCCTTGCAGCATTGCCCAATATGATCCCCCACCCCAACCCCCCGACTCGAATTTGGCTATAGTGTGACAGTTTAGTTGTGCTCGGCTTGACTCAAAACGGTAAAAACATAGGTCATGCTCGCCTCAATGCCTAGGTTTAATTATAACTATAATAACATGATAACAATTCGTAAATTGTGTTAATGTTGGGTTTGGTGTTGTGACATTTGACCCAACATATCTTCCGAAGTACTGATTTGAATGCATAAAAATATTGGGACAAATGTCACAACATTCGGACCAACATTTTTTAGAACAGTTTTGTCTTACTTCACGGTAAGCAGTAATATTTTACTGTGAGGTAAAAATGACTTAGGCGTGGTGAATTGGAGCTGTGTAAAACGTGGGAGAAAGAGTCAAAGCTTGGGGAAGAAGTCGAGTAAGGAACAAGTCAAAGTTGTTGAGATTTTCACTCCTCAATCATCTACCACAAGCTGCCCACCTTTCCCTCAACCTCCACAACCGATCGATGAGATTTTCAAGGGAACTCTCTACTATAAATAGAGAGGCTACAATAGTGTATCGATATCCAGAATCAAAATGTAAAAATACCAAGAGAGCTCTCAGGATTTCATCTCAGAAATCTGGATCACAAATGTTGCATGAGTATGTTGACAACATTCTGTCCAACATTATAATTGTTGTTTAGATTCTACATTAGTTTGGTATGGAGCAATTATAATGAGATGTTATCTATGTCTATTTAGGTAGATTTTTCAAGCAGAAGTCATCTCCGACTTCAACATTTTAATTCCTTTTATTTTATTTTGTAAAATTGTAAAAGAAGGAATTTATTCAATTGTATATAAATATATACAATACTTTCGGTCGTTTACCGTCATATGTTATATAATATATATAACATATGTAAATATTAAACCTTTGTGTTCTTTAATATTTCCACTGCAATTTACTTTTCAAAGGGTTTTCTGTTTTATCGAAGTATTGTCACTTGTGTCAGACGACATTGTCGCTGACATTAGGAACTGAATTGGCATTAGATTTTATTTTCAGTTTGTTTTTATTGTTCTATAGGATACCCTGACCTAACAAGTGGTATCAGAGCCAACACTTAACACAATAAGTGCTTGGCCATGTTATTTAAAGCTATGGATCCGACAAATCCGTCTATTGGTAGACTTCCCATTTTAGATGGTTCAAACTATGCCTACTGAAAGATTTGTCTACGTTCTCATATCAAATCAATTGATGTTAGGGCATGGAGATCTATAACCAATGTGTATGTTGTTCCAATGTTGCCGCCGGATGAGGAATGTGACATTCTTGTTAAACCTGGGTAATGCTAACTTTAACGAAAAGGCCTTAAATGCAATTTTGGGATGGGTTGATCTATACATGTTCAAACTCATTCAAAACTGCCCTACGGCTAAGGACGCATGTGATACTTTACAAATTCATTGTGAATGTAACTCAAGTGTTCTTCGAACAAAGCTATGCATGCTCATGAGCAAATATGAACGTTTAAGAATGGAAGAAGCGAATGATATTAAATCTTATTTTAAAAAGTTGATAGACATCTCTAATGAATGTCAAGTTCTTGGTGAACCATTAACCAACACTCAACTTATTGAAAAGGCTCTCCGTTCTCTTCTTGAAAAGTTCAATTTAAAGATTTGTGCAATTGAAGAAGCTCACAATCTTGCCACAATGGACCTTCATACCTTGATGAGCATTCTCACAACATATGAGATGAACATTGAGAATCAAAGGGAACTATATAAAAGCAAGATGTGGCACTTCAAGTTCAATCCTCGGAGAATCAAATCGAAGAAGATGATGAAGATCTTAAAGAAATTGGTGAAGGTGCTAGTGTTGCCTTACTCACTCGAAAATACAATTCGATGGTGAGGAAGTTCAACAATGAAAGAAATCAGTCTAAACCTAAACAGCATCAAAACCAAGGCTTCAATCAAAGGCCCACCAAGTTCCTTCCAAGTACTCAAAAACGAAGTCCACTAAGAAGAACCAACTCATATCGTACCAAATTTGATCTCAAACAACTCGATTCTATGCAATGTCATGCATGCTCGGGTTGGGGTCATTATGCTAATGAATGTGCAAACACTCTTAGAAATTTTGGTAAGAATCTATGAGTTTCTCTTAGTGACGACGAAGGAGAAGAGGAAGTAGATCTAGAAGTCGAATCACAAGCAATGCTGACCACTATTTACGAACAGTGTCTGTCTGATAATGAAGATGTCGTCTGTAATGTTGCCTCAGATGTCACGACATTTCAGACAACATCAACATCCCCAGCAACATCTGAGAGGTACATATTCTTTAACTATCCTGATGTTAATTACTTTAGTGGTTTTATTTCTAGTGGTGAGGCTGATCAAGTTGAATCCAAAGATGACATGATTAATGAATTACAAAGCATTTGTAAAGCCTTAATCATAGAATCCAAACAACTTGACAAAAAGATAAAATCTTTAACTCATGAGAATCTGGAATTAACTGGCACGAATACCCGACTTGAGGTTGCTCTTACCAAAAATGATACTGAACTTGGTAAGATTCGTGTTAAACTGGATTTAGCCGAAGCAACCTTCCACAAGCTCAACACAGGAACTTCGAAGTTGAATGAGATACTCAACTTTAGTAAACCTTCACATGAAGGTATTGGATACGAAAACTCTCTTAAAACCATATGCTCTAGTTTGTTTGAAAAAAATAAGAAAATATGCTTTATAAAAGAAAAAAGGAATGAATAATAGGTTCTCATATATGTCAAAGAATATGAAGTTTGTATGTCATCACTGTAACTCCCCTGGACACTTAAAACCATAATGTTTCAAACTTCAAGATTATGTGAGCAAAATGTTGCCTAAAAGGTTGTCCAACATTTCGGATAACATTCGAAGCAACATTTCGGAGCCGAAAGGTAAAAAATATTTTAAAAGAGTTTGGGTTCCCAAAAATGATGTAACTTGTAATGTTGCGATAACTGCATTAAGAACTAACATTTCAAGTTCTTGGTACTTTGATATTGGTTGTTCTCGTCACATGACAGGTACAAAAGATTTTCTAAAGAACTATGAGTCATTCAACGGAGGAAACGTGACTTATGTAGGAGGTAGCAAAAGAAAAATAATTGGAAAATGGATCTTGGATGTTCCTGGATTTCCAGCTTTAAGAAATGTCTTACATGTTGAGGGTTTAATGTCTAATTTGATTAATATAAGTCAACTATGTGATGACAATCTTGAGGTAAAATTTAATAAGAATGCCTGTAAAGTTACGAATGAAGCTAATGAATGTGTCATGACATGTACTAGAATAGGTGATAATTGCTATCTTGTTGCAAGAAAAGAAACATGCAATAATGTCAAGATCGAAGACACAACACTATGACATCAAAAGTTGGGGCATGTCAACTACCACAATCTAGAAAAAATGATCTCATATGAAGCGGTTAGAGGCTTACCCAATCTTAGTCATAAAGGTAAAATTGTCTGTGAGGATTGTCTAAAAAGTAAGCAAACCCGTATTTCCCATAATGTTGTTCAAAATGACATACAACATTCAGGTACGTCTCACTGTTTTCAGTTACTACATATGGATCTTATGAGTCCAATTGAGGTGGACAGTTTAAGGGGCATGAGGTATTCATATGTGATAGTAGATGGTTTTTCTAGATATTCATGGATATATTTGTTGAAAGAAAAATCACAAACTTTTGACATATTTAAAATTTTGCACTCTAGAATTAGGAATTTGTTATATTCTCATATTTTTCCAATTAGATCCTACCATGGAAAAGAATTTAAAAATAGATCCTTTACAAAATTTTGTGAGAAAAAGTGAATTTTCCATGAGTTTTCTGCTCCCAAAACTCCTCAACATAATGGAGTAGAAGAAATGAAGAATAGAACATTGCAAGAAATGGCTAGAGTTATGTTTAGTTCTAAAAAATTGTCAAAATGTTTTTGGGCTGAAGCTTTAAATACTGCTTGTCACATCACTAATAGAGTCTATTTAAAGCCTGGAACAAAGATGACACCCTATGAGATTATAAATGGAAAGAAATCTATCTTGCGTTACTTTCATGTTTTTGGGTGTATTTATTACATTTTAAATGATAGAGATCATTTGGCAAAGTTTGACTCTAAGAGTGACAAAGAAATTTTTGTTGGCTATTCACAAAATAGGCATGCTTATAGAGTATACAATCTAAGGATGAGAACTGTACAAGAGTATGTAAATGTTATTTTTGATCCTACAGGAAATACAACTGAAAATAACACTATAGTTTAAGTGGAAAATGTGCAGACTGCTGAAGAATCAGATGTTGCCCCAAATGTTGCCACATCTGAAGCAACATCTGAATCTGAACCAGAGACCATAAAGGGTGTGGATGAGGAGTCAAATGGGAGTTTTTGAGGGAATTAGAATAAGAGGGAAAGAACTACTCAGTTACATAGATATGGTAAGCTATGTGTGTATGTCTACCATATACCAAAAGGTTGGTCTTTCTTGTTTTATATCTACTTTAGAACGAAAAAATATTTTAGAAGCACTTAAAGATGATTTTTGGATTCAAGCAATGCAAGAAGAGCTTGAACAATTCTCTCGAAATGAAGTCTGGGACTTAGTTCCACGTCCAAGTAATACAAATGTAAGTGAAACTAAGTGGATTTTTAAAAATAAATCATATGAATCGGGAATTGTTGTTAGAAACAAAGCTCTTCTAGTTGCACAAGGCTATACTCAGGTTGATGGAATCGATTATGATGAAACCTTTGCACATATGACTAGAATTGAATCAATTAGACTTCTTCTTGCCATTGCCTGCTTTCTGAAAATTACTTTAGAGCAAATGGATGTAAAAGGTGCATTCTTAAATTGTTATCTAGATAAGGAAGTCTATGTTGAACAACCAAAAGGATTTGAAGATCCTTACCATCCACACTATGTATACAAGCTCAAAAAGGATTTGTATGGGTTGAAACAAGGCCATCGTGCATGGTATGGTCGTCTAACTAACTTCCTCCTTGAATTTGGTTTTAATTATGGTGAAGCTGATCGTACTTTATTCATTAAACGTCACGGTGTAGATATTATTATTGCTCAAATCTATGTAGATGACATAGCCTTTGGTTCGACCTCACAGTCTTATCTAAAGTCATTTGTTGAATCTATGTCATCAACTTTTGAAATGAGCATGATTGGGGAACTGACTTTTTTCTTAGGCTTGCAGATTAAGCAAAGTGAAGATGGAATTTTCATCTCCCAGAGTAAATATGCCAAGAATCTAGTCAAGAGGTTTGGGTTGGAAAAAAGCTAAACAAATGAAAACTCTAATGGGATCATCGCAGAAGGTATGTAAGGATAATGTTGGTGAAAATGTCGACCCAACATTATATCGATCTATGATAGGTAGCCTTATTTATTTTACTGCTAGTCGCCTAGATATTATGTTTAGTGTTTGTATTTGTGCCCGTTTTCAAGCCTGTCCCAAAATATCCCACTTAAATGCCGTGAAACGTATTATGCGATATGTTGCTGGAACATGTGAGCTGAGAATTTGGTATTCTAAAGACACTAATCCTAATTTAATAGGGTATAGTGACTCAGATTGGGCTGGTGATGTAGATGATAGAAATAGTATAAGTGGATGATGTTTTTATCTTGGCAATAATCTTGTTTCATGGTATAGTCGTAAAAAAAATTGTGTCTCACTTTCTACTGTTGAATCTGAATATGTAGTAACTGGAAGTTGTTGCTCTCAATTAATATGGCTAAGACACATGTTAGACGACTATGAATTTTCTAGCAACATTTTGATTTTGTACTGTTATAATTTGAGTGCTATAAATATTTCCAAAAATCCAGTTCAACACTCATGTACAAAACATATTGATATTAGACATCACTTTTTAAGAGATTTAGTCGAAATACAGCTAGTTCAAATTGAACATGTTGACGCTCTTCATCAACTAGCTGACATTTTTACAAAAGCTTTAGACCATGAGAGATTTTCTAGTTTGAACAAATCTCTTGGTCTTTGTAATCTCTAAAAAGACATTTTTGGTGAATGTCAACTGAAACATTGTCCAACATTTCAGGTGACATTTACCTATGGAATATCATAAACTGATTATTGTTGTTGTAAAGTGTATAACATTTAGTCACACAAGCATGATCCTTCAATAAGAATAAGTTATCAATGTGATATCGTTCTCTGCGATGATATATATATCATAAAAAAGGAGTATCAAAATAAGGCAAAGCCTTAACAAATGATTGGCTACTGTGTAAAATGGGCAAAACCCTTTGAAAAGATACAGTTCCTATTCTACAGGAGAATCGAGTGCTTCAAAAGAAATTTGAAAATACCAAAGTAAGTATTCTCACTTTTGACACGAGAAACCTTTTTGTATGTGTTTTATGATTAGACCAAGGACACGATGAGAAAAATGTTACATTGGTCCAGTGATCAAACTCATAAAATACGTATAAAACGTGTCTTGATTTGTTGCCAATACGAAAAATTCTTGAGGGATCAAACTACTTGTGTCGTCCAAAATGTTGCTAATATTGATGTTTACATTTTCATATTATGATACATGTTGGGATGTTATTCTTAACTGATTCTAGAAAAATCAGATTTTCTCCCTATGTTTATGCCTTGTGAATTTCAAACTTTAAAATGATAAGATTAAATTCCTACCATGATGCTTATCTTTTTATCCCAAAATTTTAGGTGTAAGTTATTAGATAAATCTAAAACTCCTAAAACTAAGGAAATTTTTTGTTGCTTAGAAAGATTTGTCATGTATATAAATATTTCTCTCATTTGCAATTTTTTTATCATATCCGATTTTCTCTAAATAATAATAAATAAATAAAATAAAAAAGGGGGAAATCACACCTCGGGTGTAACCTTACATACCCGATGGAATCATCACCATTCTAAACCCCATCCTCAATCTCAAACCCAAAAACTCCAAAACTCTCTCCACAATATTCACCAATGGAAAACTCTCCAATGTCAACACCAATGTCAGCCAACACTGGAACCAACACCCCAATGAGTAAAAACCCTCATATGAACACTGAATCATTTGTGCAAAATGAACCTCAGCAACTCGGCCAGTTATCTTCTTCAGCATCCACAGAGGACTTGTGCAAAGCTATAATATTTAAAGGTTTATATGAATATTTAGACATATCTACCCAGGTGATGATAACAATTCAATAGATGTTGATGAAACATCTAATATTTCAACATTGGGTAAAAGACCAAGATCATCCACCTTCCCTACTCGTCGATCGAGTATAATATTTGAGAGAACAATTCGTGAAGAGCCGAGCATCAAAAGACCCATATTTGTCACATCTATACCTGCTTGCTCGAGAAGTGACGGTGACGACATGGACTTTTTGCTCTCAACTGAAGAGAGTGAAGAAGAACCAATTGCTTCTGTACCGCAAAATGTGTCTCAAGAATCGAGGAAGTTGCTGATGAAATTCCACTGAAGCAATTCTTTCCAAAGGGAATTCCTAGATTCGCCAAATCGAGTGCTGCTCTGAATGTTGCCACTGATGCCACAACATCTCAGGCAACATTTCAGCCAACATTAGAAGAGACACAAACACGAACATCCTCCAGCAAAACTGAATCTAATTCAAACCTTGAGGTATCTATCTACTCAGATAAATTATATTCTAAAACTAATTCTAATATTTGGGACTGGTACAGGAATAAAGTTATTAGGTCTGAAAAAGTATTAGACATTGCCTCATGTTCAGAATATGGTTTGGTAGAGTTCTTAAAAGAAAAATAGCTCTTAGGATCTGTTATTGAGAAATGATCGTATGTTGATAAAATAGTCAGGTTGTTTTATGCTAATTTGTGTTCTAATATAGAGAATACCTCATCGAAGAAATTTGGGAAGGTATATCTCTATAACAGAGTATATTTTTTCACACTTGCTGTTATAAACCAATGCATGAGATTAAATGTTGAGGAGAATGTTAGAGAAGCAGACCCTGCAGTGGACAATAGAGATGAAGTAATTGAGTACCTCACAGGAGGTATAATGCACAAGTGGATCTCTAGATGTCCAGCCTCTAAATTAATAGCTCTGTTTGCCACCCTTCACAAAATTGCTATAGACAATTGGCTTCCTTCAATGAATGAGTCAATTGTAACTACATAACAAGCCACCATGATGTATAAAATTGGGAAAGGTTTGAGATTTGATCTGGACAAGATGATCTTCCATCAAGTTTCCAACTTGGCACAAAAAGAATCAACCTCAATCCTCCATTATCCATCTCTGATATACAAAGTTGTAACTACCTAAGGTCTTAAGCCTAAGAGAGAGGACACATTAGGGAAGGCTCCTGAACTGTACACAGTAAATAAAGTGATTCTAAAGAGTAGAGACAGAGTTATCAATCTACCCTGGAAAATGGAAGGAAATAATGCAGATGTTGATAGGAATGTCACAAACATTCTTGACAACACTAGTCTTAGACAATCTCCAATGTCTATTTAATAGTTTGTGAATCAAATTGCAAAGATCAACCAACAAATCTCTGAGGTTGATAATGTGAGGAATGCTATGATTCAAGACAGAGACCATTACATGTTGTTGCTTTCTTCACAAAAAGGGGGAGAAAATAATGATGCTACCGAGGGAAGCAGAGGAAGTGCTGATGTAGGGGGAGCTGAAGAAGAAGGCTAGAAGTTGATGTTCTGTGCAGAGATGTAGTTATGCAGGAGTAGAAAGCTGCTGGAAGTTCTTGCTGTTGTATGATGAGTTAGGAGGAGATGTTGCTACTGGTTGATATTGTATGAAG
Source organism: Anisodus acutangulus (assembly GCA_029783415.1). Lineage (NCBI taxonomy): Eukaryota > Viridiplantae > Streptophyta > Magnoliopsida > Solanales > Solanaceae > Anisodus > Anisodus acutangulus. Next base: position 52,657,989 of record CM056490.1, read on the forward strand.
GTCGTGAATGTTGCTCAATCTGAGTAGTTAACTGTTCGATAGGATGGACATTGATTTATGTGGACAATGAAATATTTCTTTTTATGGTCTGTATATAAATCTATATAAGTGGATGATATGTATATATGCGCTAACATCTTTCTTCTTTTCTAATCTTATGAATCGGTACACGTATCGAGGGAAGCAGAGGAAGTGCTGATGCAGGGGGAGCTGAAGAAGAAGGCTAGAAGTTGTTGTTCTGTGCAGAGAAGCAGTTATGCAGGAGTAGAAAGTTGATGGAAGTTATTGTTGCTGTATGATGAGTTAGGAGGAGCTGTTTCTACTGGTTGATACTGTATGAGGGTCGTGAATGTTGCGCAATCTGAGTAGTTAACTGTTCGACAGGATGAACATTGATTTCTGTGGACAATGGAATATTTATTTTTATAGTCTGTATATAAATCTATATAAATGGATGATATGTATATATGCGCTAACATCTTTCTTCTTTTCTAATCCTATGAATCGGTACACGCATGATTACTTGAAATCCATCGCAGGTTAAATGGGAGCATAACATTGATATTATTGATCACAAATGTCAGACAAACATTTGTCTCATTATCGTAAGCCGGTTTAGGTTTGTAATGAGTATTGTGAAGAAAGGCAAAAAAGGGGAGATTGTTAATGTTGGGTTTGGTGTTGTGACATTTGACCCAACATATCTTCTAAAGTACTGATTTGAATGCATAAAAATGTTGGGACAAATGTCACAACATGCGGACCAACATTTTTTAGAACAATTTTGCCTTACTTCACGGTAAGCAGTAATATTTTACTGTGAGGTAAAAATGACATAGGCGTGGTGAATTGGAGCTGTGTAAAACGTGGGAGAAAGAGTCAAAGCTTGGGGAAGAAGTCGATTAAGGAACAAGTCAAAGTTGTTGAGATTTTCACTCCTCAATCATCTACCACAAGCTGCCCACCTTTCCCTCAACCTCCACAACCGATCGATGAGACTTTCAAGGGAACTCTCTACTATAAATAGAGAGGCTACAACAGTGTATCAATATCCAGAATCAAAATATAAAAATACCAAGAGAGCTCTCGGGATTTCATCTCAGAAATCTGGATCACAAATGTTGCATGTGTGTGTTGACAACATTCTGTCCAACATTACAATTACTGTTTAGATTCTAGATTAGTTTTGTATGGAACAATTATAATGAGATGTTGTCTATGTCTATTTAGGTAAATTTTCAGGAGAAGTCATCTGCGACTTCAACATTTTAATTCCTTTTGTTTTATTTTATAAAATTATAAAAGAAGGAGTTTATTCAATTGTATATAAATATATACAATACTTTCGGTCATTGACCTTCATAGGTTATATTATGTAAATATTAAATCTTTGTGTTCTTTAATATTTCTTATGCAATTTACTCTTCAAAGATTTTTTCTGTTTTATCGAAGTGGTGTCACTTGTGTCAGATGACATTGTCGCTGACGTTCGGAATTGAATTGACATTCGATTTTATTTTTAGTTTATTTTTATTGTTTTATAGCATATTCGGATCTAACAAATTGGACGCAATTGATAAATTAAGTTCTCTTAAAATGAAATCTTGCAACATTTAAGGGTGGGTTTGGTGTGAAGGAAAATATTTCAATTTCTCGTGTTTTCCTCTAATAAGTGGAAAATGATTTGCCTTGGTTTGCGGGAAGTCTTTTTCTGGATTATAATGTGACGATGATGTGAATGTGTTGCTTTTATTTGACTTTGCTTTGTTGCTACACATTAATGTGTGTACATTTATCCAACTGCATCATTTATTGTTGTAATGGTGAGGGGTCCAATTTTCATTTATTGTTGTAATGGTGATGGTCCAAATCAAAATTGGATGATTTTTTTTTTTTTGTGGATTATCATATTTCTAGAACTTAATAAGTTTTGAAACATAATCATTACTTTTTCAGTTATCTCCCCACTTTGTTGGGAAATCTGATGATATAAAATATGATGATATAGCTCTTTAAAAGGGTAGTCAAAAGCTTCACGATTCGAGATTACTTTGTATCCGTAGATGTTCGGGTCACTCATTTTCTAGAACAAATTTTTTATTCATCAATCAAACATTTAAAAATAGTTTTAAAAAAATAGGGTTCACTCACCAATTTAATATTAAAAAGTAGATAAGAAAATTACTTGTTTTCTAAAGAATATTTTGTGAATTTTTTTTCCACATACTAAATGCACTTTTTTTTTTGTTTTTAACCCGGCGTTCAATACCTGCATTAGAGTCTGACTATATTCGGATTCGCGTCGCGTAGAGCCCTATTCGGAAAAGTCACCCTACAAAGGATTTTTTCATAATAAGAGCTTGAATCCGAGACCTCTGGGTAAGGGAGAAACAACTCCCGCTTCACCACATCCTTTTGTGGTACTAAATGCACTCTTAAGTCTTAGGGATTCAATATTATCTTTGTCCAGAAAAAGAATGATTATAATATAGGGCACCAATAGTGGATTTGTAAATGATGACAATGCTGAAGTATAGCACTAGTTCTTCTCGAGTGGCTGCTCCAGTTTTTTTTATTTTATTTTTAAAAAAGCATTAAGGTAATGGAAGAAGATACTGCTGTTTAAATTACTGCTATGCATATCAAGTGAAAATATTGTTAATCTTATTAGTTGAAATAGGGTGGAATAAATAAATAAATAAATAAGGGGCTTTTTTGTTTTTGGTTTCTCACTCATTGTTGGTATCCATTTTTGGTTATGATTAATTAAAATTTGTGGACCGTAAAGTTCATTTAAGGGGAAAGCGCTCCCTATTAGAATTATTTTATATCCATAACTAGAATAAAAAATTATTAATTAAAAGTAGAGGGCTTTGTTGTTCGAACTTTTTAAAAATATTTCGACACCTATATCGAATTCTCCAAAAATATATTATTCTTAGAGTATCAAACATGCACCCGTCGACATTTATAAAATATTCTAATAATATTTGTGAAGAGATCTTCATCTATTCCACCATATGGCGGGGTGAGGGGCCTTTCTCTTAAGCTAATTATATTCTGAAACTTCCAATGTGAAAAAGGAGGATTGAAGTGATCACAAACTCAATAATGTTATACCACTTGTTATGATGCCTTTCGTGGTCCACTTTTTTTCCCATAAAGTCTATTTATGGTTCCATTATTTACATATTATTATTCGTCACGTTTTTCATGCTAGACTTTTGCCCGGTCTTCTTTATATCCTTTTTTTTTTACTAACTCACTTGTTTTGCTGGTATATGAAAGTATATATGTCGTATAGACAATTTATATTAGGGACATAATATACTTAAACACATTCGTATTATTAATAAGATTAATATTTATGATATTTGCAATTATTGAATTATTATTTGATTATTTATAATTATTCATATATGTGTATCCCTTGAGCTTACGTTGTCATTAATAGAGTGAAATATTAATGATAGAATGTAACTCTCAAAATAGCCTCGACTAATGATCATCGAGAATGGGATATCGATGATATGTTATAAGTCGACGTGTGATCTACATCACATTCTTGGAGAATGTAGCATGTCTCATCTGCTACGAGTAATTGTTACTCTTGATGGACACATGAATACTTTTGGAAAGTATTGGTATACCCTGCTGATAAACTATTTGTTATACATGTCTAGAGTATTATCAGCGTGTGGGAGATAAGGACCATTTGACTTGAGGTCAATACACACCTTGTTTACAGAGTAATGTACTTTGACCTTGTCCTAAGCTTAAACTACTTATAGGATAAGATACAGCTTGTGTTGGGTGCATTATAATGTAAACTAAGGTGGTAGTTGAGCCAAGAATAGGATTCATTCCTCGATTGGATATTCGAGAGAGCACTTAACTTCTCAGTGATATTAGGTCGACCAAGTCATTGGCCAATGTAAGAGACATATTTAGAATATGGTCTAGTTGTCGACTAATATAGATGAGATAAAGTGATCAAGCCATTTGAATAGACACATGACAAATCCTAAGCTTGATCGAGTGTGTCGCGAATGAAAGGAATTTATCATCTCACATAAAGGTTATGTTTGCTTGATTCATGTAAACGTACTTCATATATTGAGTTCGTCGTACGACGAAGTCTAGGAGTTCTGTATGGACCTTAATTGGATTAGTGTCAATATATGAAGGCCTATAGGGTCACACTAATGTCGATTGTCTCTTCGATCTAAGGGTGTATTGAGAAAAAATATCAGATATTCGATTTGAAATCGAGATAATTAAATTGATAATAACTATGGGATAATTTCTATTAGATGGAAATTATTTAATTAAGTCAAAATTGGATTTAAATTAAATGTGTTGAATATATATTAACGACACGAGGGACATTTTATTAGACATAAGGCGCCGACCCGGCAATGGGCCCAGTCAGACTGGCCCACTGCAGCTCGGTTTTTAGGCCAGGCTTAGAGTCCAACCCTAATCTATTTTCTGACGAAAAAAATACTATATATACAACACCAATCTCATTCATATTATGATTAATTCTAATATACAATTCTAGACTTAGAGTTTAGGAAAACTCTTTCAAACCTCTGCCAAAATTTTCTGGCTTTCTTAACAGAGGAATACACCGTAGCAAGGCGCTTGCAATCTAAGAGAGAATCGCGTGTTCACCTTAAAGTAAAGACTCCAGATTTTATAACCTGTAAGTTCTTGTTCAAGTTTTCTTTACAGGTTTTGATTGTCATATAACCATGCCAGAAGGATTTGTTGGGTAAGTAGAAGAAAATTTTAAACTTCCTTTGTGCCTACTTACATGTTTTGTACCCAACAAAACCTTACAATGGTATCAGAGCACAGGCTGATTCAATGGTTATATAACAATTGAAAGAAATAATAATATGAGTTAAACATAAAATTGGATTAAAACAAGGCTTCTTGAAATCCTATACATCTTGACCGAACAATTAACCTTTTTGATATCACCCTAAATTATCACCTACGCTAAATTGAGGAAGTTATTTCGTTCTAACTCGGACTAAGCCAAGTGCAGATAATCGGTTCATTGCGAACATAGTGCACGGCGAAGAACGGGTAGGAATGGATGATGGTCGATATGTGCGTTATTGATAATGGTTGGGTGATGATAAATGATCTGTGATCTGATTCTTAAATTGGATTTAGGGTTTGGACGATTTTTAGAAAATCAACAAGGGAACGTTCTGTCAGGACGTAGGCATCGCGACCCTATGGTTGGGCGCCGCGACGCCTTCTAGGGTTTCGATGACGCATTAGTCACGGTGACAAGCAGGGGTCACGGTGACAGGCAGGGGTCGCGGCTCCTATCCAAAATCCGTGATTAAAAACTTCATTTTAAAATTTTGGACTTACTGGACAATAGGTGATGCGGCTCCATAGTGGAGCGTCATGTCACTAATGCATTGCAGAAGTAGAATTTTGGCTTATGCCTCACTGGCGCTTCGACTCTAATGATTAGCGTCGCGGCCCCATCGGTCGAATTTTTTTTTTAAGTTCAAAATGTTTAACCCGCGATTATTATTAAACAATGTATTATTTGATAAGTATACTATTTATGTGCTAAATGATTGTCATTTAAATTACTATAATAGCATCCGCAAATAATTGTTTGGGTAGGCAGCGCCCAGTATGTGTTTAAACTGCTTAATATCATGCTTGGGAAGGCGGTACCCAATGTGCGCTTAGTTTTGCATGATAGTTAAGATGCTTTATTAGATAAAACATGCTAGAGTTGATCTTGGTTAAAACTCTAAATTAAAATGTTCCCCAAAATTTAATACAAGTCTCATTTAAAATGAACGACGTCTGTTATAATTGATTGTAGTGCAAAATCCTTTTTGGCGAGCTGAGTATTTATGCCACAATATTTGCTCTAAGTCTACGAGGACTCAGACTCTTTCATAGATGCATGTTAATGTAGAAGTGGGTGATAAACCTTCATGAGTATTTACACCACATTGTTTTCTCTATAAGGCAAAGCTCACTTAAATATATAATTGCAGTCTCATAACGGGGTTGACTTGCTAGGCTGTCTTGGCGCCACAGTGTCAGACAAGTCGAGGGAGGCAGATCGATTGTTTAGAACATTCAGTCAAATAAAAGTTACAAATTATTTGTAATTGATTTGGAGACCTACTGGGTTATGCTATAGAAGTTATCAGCCACAACAAATACGGATATAGCATGAACCTGGATCTTGGCCTATTATGACCATATTTGATATGACTCAGTATTATTTTATGGGGTCGAAGAGTATGTTAAAATAGTGGGAGCTAATTAAACAAAAGGGCAATGTAATTAGTTAATGAATGTGTTCAATAGAAATTATATTAGAGTTTAAATTTTAAGTCTAACTATTTTTTTAGACTATATAAAATGTCGAATCTATCACTGAAAATATTGGTCGAGACAAACAAGTTGACTGGAGCAAGTTACCCTGACTGGTTAAGAAATCTGTGATTGGTATTAAGACAAGAAAGAATTGAGTATGTGTTAGACACAATGTTCCCCACAGTCCCTGCTGAAAATTTTGTTGAGTATGCCCAGTTTGACAAGGTGGCTTATCAGAAACATCTAGACGATGCTACATCGACACAATGTGTAATGTTGTCCTCCATGATTGTGGAGTTACAGAGGCAACATGAAAACATGGGCCACAATGAAATGCTAGAACACTTGAAGAGTCTCTATGACTCACAGTCTCAGACAATCGAGTATAAACTGTTGAGGAACTTTTTCAAGTGTAAGCTGAATGATGGGGGGTCAAGTGTCAGCACATGTTCAGAAGATGATTGTGTTGATAGAAAGGTTGGCTTCGATTGGAACGAAGTTGCCTATAAATGTCTCTGTCAACCTGATCCTGAATTCACTTCCTAGTTTATTTGAGAATTTCATTGTGAACTTCAATATGAATGGGACCAAGGCAAGTCTTCCAGAGCTTCACAACATGTTGAAGAACTTTGAATCATCTACCTCTAAAGGTAAAGTTGTGTTCATGGTGGGCTCTTCTAGCAAGTTCAAACCCAAGGGTAAGAACATGCATAAGAAGAAGGGTAAGGCAGTTGTTGCACCCACAGTTTTGAAACCTAGATGAGGTGTTCATAAGAAGGAAAAGGTAGCCATGGATGTGTGCCTCAACTGCAAGAAGAATGAGCACTGGAAGAAGGACTGCACAGCTCTAGGAGGAGGCAAAGCACTAGATGCTTCTAGCTCTACTGGACAAGGTATATTTTTCATTGAAATAAATATGTGTATAAGTAGCTCTTACTGATGGGTATTGGATACCTCTTATGGCTCACACATTTGTAATAATGTGCAGGTCTGATTGACAGCAGAAAGGTTGGACCTTGGGAGGTAGACCTGTGCGTTGGAAATGGAGCACGAGTAGATGTTGAACGCGTGGGAACTTATAGACTAGATTTACCTTCAGGATTTTGTTTAGAACTAAATAATTGTCATTTTGTTCTCTCATTAACGAGGAATATTATTTATATCCCAGTGTTAGACATTCAGGGGTTTTCCTCTTTTATTGCCAGTGGCAGTTATGTACTGTCTTTTAATAGTTTTATTTGTGGAAATGTTTCGCTTGTGGATGGTTTGTATTTTCTAAACTGTAGTTGTGAAATTTTCAATGTGCAAAATAAATGAGCTAAGATAAGTAATCCAAGAAACCCCACTTACTTATGGCACTGTAGACTTGGTCACATCAATGAATCAAGAATAGCAAGATTAAGGAAGTTAGACTACCTGTAACCATTTGACTTGGAGTCCTATGGTAACTGTGAATCTTGCTTGAGAGGAAAGATGACCATCAAGCCACTTTCTGGGAAAGGTGTACGATCCAAAGAGGTGCTTGAATTGGTCCATACTGATGTATGTGGGCCATTTTCAACTCAAGCTAAGGGAGGCTTCCCTTACTTCATCACTTTTACAGACGATTTCACAAGGTTTGGGCATGTGTATCTTATGAAACACAAGTCTGAAGCCTTTGAGAAATTCAAGGAGTACAAGTCAGAAGTAAAGAAGCAACTTGAAACAAATATCAAGACCCTTCGATCAGACCGAGGAGGTGAATACTTAAGTAAAGAATTTCTGGATTACTTGACGCTTCATGGAGTCCAGTCACAATATCACCTCCTAGAACTCCACAAATGAATGGTGTTGCTGAAAGGAGAAATCGAACCCTATTAGATATGGTTAGATCCATGATGAATTTCTCAGCTCTACCAACATACCTTTGGGGCTATGCATTGCAAAGCTCAATTTATATTATGAACAAGGTTCCTTCAAAGTTAGTAGAGCAAACTCCATATGAGATATGGAATGGCAAGAAGCCAACACTTAAACATATGCGACCCTAGGGTGCCCTGCATATGTAAAGAAGATGCTTACTGACAAGTTGAAACCTAAAAGTGTGAAATATTATTTTGTGAGATATCCAAAGGAAACTAAAGGATATTATTTCTATCTTCCTGGAGAACATAAGGTCATTGTTTCCAAAAATGCAACTTTTCTTGAAGAAGAATATGTCTACAAGGAATAGAGCTGCAATGAGATAGAACTTGAAGAAATTCAAGAACCACAAGATAAAACAGAAGTTAAACCCTTGTCGAATGACCTAGACAAGGATTCAGTGGGAGTATCTAGTGAAGATTGGGTACTTAGAGTACGCCCTTCAGCCAGTGGGAGTGCTGTGAGAGATAGTGCAGAAATGTAATGCTCTCATACACAACCAATGAAAGATGATACAATAGTTGTACATCATTCCATTCAGGAAATACATGAAAATGACATTCTCAAAAGCTCTCAAGGTGATAGATTGACCAGCACACAAAGACCTTCTCACAATCAGAATGCAACAAATACTAAAACACAGAATAATCAACTCTGTAGGTCCACTAGGACTTATCGTCCACCTGAAAGACTTAATCTCCTTGTTGAAACACACAATGAGATAGATATTCCAGATGACGATGAACCTATAACCTACAGTGAAGCTATGTTAGACATTGATTCGCAAATATGGCAAGAAGCCATGAAATCTAGGATGGACTCGATGTACATCAATCAAGTTTGGAACTTGGTTGATTTGCCAATAGAGGTTAGACCTATAGGATGCAAATGGGTCTTCAAGAAGAAGATTGATGCATATGGCAATGTACAGACTTACAAGACAAGATTGGTGGCTAAATGTTATAATCAACGGCCTGAGGTCGATTATGATGAAATCTTTTCACTTGTTGCAAAAATTAAGTCCATTCGGATTTTGCTTGCAATAGCCACATACTATGATTATGACATTTGAAAAATGGATGTTAAAACTATTTTCTTCAATGGTAACCTAATTGAGGAGGTATATATGATACAACCTGAGGGTTTTACATCCAAGACTGAGCTCAAAGCAATATGCAAGCTACAGAAGTCCATTTATGGACTTAAGCAAGCCTCAAGGGGTTGGAATATTTGTTTTGACAAAGAAGTCAAATCGTTTGACTTTGTTAGAAGCAAAGAAGATCCATGCGTTTATAGTAAGTGCAAGGAAGGGAGTATTGTCTTCATTGTTATATATGTAGATGGCATATTAATAATGGGAGATAATAAGACTCTTATACAATCCGTCAAGGAAAGGTTATCCAACACCTTCATGATGAAGGACTTGGGTGAAGCTTGCTACATTCTTAGAATTAAGATCTACAAAGATAAACCTAATAGATTGTTAGGGCCGTCACAATCTGGATATGCCTTCATTTTCAATGGTGGAGCAGTGAGTTGTAAAAGTTCCACGCAAGAAACCATTGCTGATTTGATGACTGAATTCGAGTACATTGCTAGATCGAAAGCTTGTAAAGAATTTTTCTCGATATCTTAGTTCTTAAAAGAACTAGGAGTTGTTCCAAGTGTCAGTCATCCAATAACGATATATTGTGATAACACTGGTGCGATTGCGAAAGCTAAGGAACCGAGATCAACAAACAGAAATAGACATGCACTAAGGAAATACCACATACTCAGGGGGATGGTGGAGACTGAAGAAATAAGATTAGACTATGTTCCCACAGATGATAATCTAGCTGACTCATTTACTAAACCATTAAGCTTAGTTAAGCATAATGGTCATTTTAAAAACATGGGCAATAGATACATTGGAGATTGGCTCTAGGCCAAGTAGGAGATTGAAAGTATATATGTCCTAGAGAGAATCTATATTAGGGACATTAAACACATTCGTATTATTAATAAGATTAATATTTATGGCATTTGCAATTATTGAATTATTGTTTGATTATTTGTAATTATTTATATATGTTCATCCTTTGATCTTACATTGTCATTAATAGAGTAGGATATTAATGATATAATGTAACTCTCAAAATAGCCTCGACTAATGATCGTCGAGAATGGGATATCGATGAAATATTATAAGTCGACGTGTGGTCTGCATCACATTCTTGGAGAATGTAGCATGTCTCACCTGCTACGAGTAATGGTTACTCGTGATGGACACATGGATATTTTTGGAAAGTATTGGTATACCCTGCTAATAAATTATTTGTTATACATGTCTAGAGTGTTATCAGCGTGTGGGAGATAAAAGTCCTTTGACTTGAGGTTAATACGCACCTTGTTTACAGAGTAATGTACTTTGACCCTATCCTAAGCTTAAACTCCTTATATGATAAGATATGGCTTGTGTTGGGTGCATTATGATGTAAACTAAGGTGGTAGTTGAGCCAAGAATATGATTCATTCCTCGATTCGATATTCGAGAGATCACTTAACTTCTCAGTGATATTAGGTCGACCAAGTCATTGGCCAATGCAATAGACATATTTAGAATATGGTCTAGTTGTCGACTAATATAGATGAGATAAAGTGATCAAGCCATTTGGATAGACACATGACAAATCCTAAGCTTGATCGAGTGTGTCGCGGCTGAAAGGAATTTATCATCTCACATAAAGGTTATGTTTGTTGGATTCATGTAAACGTACTTCATATATTGAGTTCGTCGTACGGCGCAGTCTAGGAGTTCCGTGTGGACCTTAATTGGATTAGTGTCAATATATGAAGGCCTATAAGGTCACACTATGTTGATTGTCTTTTTCGATCTAAGGGTGTATTGAGAAAGTATTAAATATTCGATTTGGAATCGAGATATTTAAATTGATAATAACTATGGGATAATTTCTATTATATGGAAATTATTTAATTAAGTCAAAATTGGATTTAAATTAAATGTGTTGAATATATATTAACGAAACGAGGGACGTTTTATTAGACGTAAGGCGCGCTGCTAGATCGAGCCAAGGCCGACCAGCGATGGTCCCGGTGATCGCCCACTGCACCTCGGTTTTTGGGCCAAGCTTAGAGCCCAACTCTAATCTGTTTTCTGACCTAAAATACACTATATATATAGCACCTGTCTCATTTATAATATGATTAATTCTAATATACAATTCTAGACTTAGAGTCTAGGATAAAACTCTGTCAAACCTCTGCCAAGATTTCCTGACTTTCTTGACATAGGAATATACTGTAGCAAGGCGCTTGCAATCGAAGGGAGAATCGTGTGTTCACCCTAAAGTAAAGACTCCAAATTTTATATCCTGTAAGTTCTTGTTCAAGTTTTCTTTACATGGTTTGATTGTCATATAACCATGCCAAAAGGAATTGTTGGGTAAGTATAACAAAATTTTAAACTTTCGATGTGCCTACTTACATGTTTTGAACCCAACAAAACCCTACAGTATACCCTTCTATTTTTGTGGGAATACAAGGTTAATTGACATTTAAAAAGCAAACAATTCACATCGTGGTGAAATTAAAATTTCCATTAAGAGAATTTAAATATAAAAAATAAGCACACAAAAAAATAAAGAAAATTTAACATCTACTAGTTCACCGTTGGATTTCGCCAATACAGCCCCCTATAATTTTTATTACCGAGATATCTTTTTTTTTTCATTGTTCCCAGGAATTAATATATTAAAAAATTTAATTATATATATATATATATATATATATATATATATAATATAACTTTCCATCAAAAGAAATTCAGCTCAACCCTTGCACCCAACTAACTCCGCCCATAATCCTATTATAGATGTGAGGCGGACAAGATTAAATAAAATAGAAATAATTATAATTGACAGTCCGACAAATGGTTCAAGCAAGCACAAATAGATGATAAGATGAGAAAATGTCAGTGATTTAGACACATCCTATCTACAATTCAAATGGCTTTCTATAGGTGCAATATTATAACAAGGTTAAAGTTTTGCTTTATTGTTAATTATTACTGCTCTCTGTCTCAATTTATATGATATATTTTTTTTTGATTAATTTAAAAAAGAATAATTTTTTTATTTGATAATAATTTAACTTTAAATTTTATCTTTTACATTTAACGATATGATCTATAACCACACAAATATCTTTTATTTATTTTAGACTATAAAATTCAAAAATCTTCTTTTATTTCTTAAATTTTGTGTTCAGTCAAACTATATCATATAAATTGGGATGGAGAGAGTATTATTATATCAAGGGAGGGGGAGGGATAAAAGGGGCCGGGGAAGGTTGATACTACACCATTAATGAGGTTTGAATCCTCTACCTCAATTGCGAAAATAATGGAGCTCATATGAGCTAGCCCTTAACCACAACATTAAAGTTTTAAGAATAAATTGGGAAGATAAAAATATTCCCTTTTTGATATAACCATGTGATATTTGTTATTCACTAGTTCAATTAATAGATTCATGCAGCCTAGGACTTAATTGAGGGTGAACGTTCTTTAAAAATTTCTCCATTTTAAGGATCGAACTTGAGAACTCTGATTAAATGTGGAGGGATCGATCCCACCACATTCCTTGACTATTGGAAAAACTCTTTAGGATTAGAAAAAGGGAGAAAGAGGAATCTAAATCTTGCATTTTTTTCTCTTCCGTCTTTCTCAGTATAAAGCACAACATTTGCATCTGTTATTTTCATTTGACCTTGTGTAACTGGCCGGTTTGAATATTTCAAAAGAAGATGCACAAGGGAGAAAGAACAACAAGATATTTTGTATTTTGAAATCCTTTTTGTTTTAGAGTTATGTACTAGACCTAATTAAAGGTACAATTTGAATTTCACTACACATAATATGTAGGAAAAAAAGAAGAAGAGAAAATCGCATACGTTTGAATGCAGAGAGAGTTAGATGGCTTATGGTTTTTAATGTGTTTTATCACGTGTCAAATAATTAATCACATGTAGGTTTCATTTTGATTCTAGAATATTAGCTCAAAAGCTGAGATAATTCAACATGTGCTACCTTTAACCTCTTAAACGTTAATATCAAAAAATTAATTAAATGGTCTTCATGATGAGATATACATGCAATTCAATCACCCCAAGGATTTCATAGTCAGGCGACCATGCTGCAAACTGGTTAAATTTTTATATAGGCTTAAGCAAGTCCCTAGGCAATGGAATATCAAATTAAGAGAATCTACTTTAATTACTACAATTCCAATTCAAGCAGGGTTAGTATGATCACTCTTTATTTTTTTAAAAAGGTACAAAAGGCATAACCATTATTTTAGTCTAGGTTGATGATATGTTACTGATATCAGCCGATTTCTAATTGAAGAAATCAAAAGATCTCTTCAGCAAGCCTTCAAGACGAAGGATCTGGGAGAACTTAAGTATTTTCTTAACATTGAATTTGCCAGATCAAGACAGGAAATATTATGCATCAAAAGAAATATTCCTTAAAGCTCATATCAGAAGTAGGATTAGCTGCAGCAAATCCACCAGTCACACCTATTGATACTAATATCAAATTGTACATAGTATGACATTTGTGTAAATGAAGCAGAAGAAACAGAAAACTCAGAAGTTGATTTACTTGTTGATCACGCTAGCTACATATCATACTAACAGGCAAGTTGTTGTATTTAATAATGATTAAGCCTAACATAGTTTATGGAGTTCAAGATTTTAGCCAGTTCTTTAAGCCACCTAAAAGAATGCACATGGATATTGTATCCATCAGAATTGCTAGAATTGTCAAGTACATAAAGAATCAATCAGGATAAGAAATTATTTTTTGTAGCAATGACTCAAACTCAGTTATTGTCTATATTAGCATATATTAAAAAATATTCCCCATATATTTTATAATATTTAGTGTTGTATAATTATGACAGGTATATTATCCTTATTGTATTAGAATTTCATATTGTACACACTATATATATTTGTATTAATGAGAAAGACTCCCCAAGGGAGATTACTACAATTCTACATGGTATCAGAAGCCAAAACTTCCTCCCAACCCTAAACCCTTAATACGGCCTTAATTCGGAAACCCTTCCTTCCTCTTTTTTTCCGGCGCCAAAACCGTCTGTATACCATCGGTATACGCTGATAAACCTCTAATATACAACCTTCCCAACTTCCCTATTTCTCCAACAGGTCGTATACTACTCGTATACAGTCTCCCTAAGCCGATATACACCTCGTATACACCCGACACTGCCTCACATACACCTCAGCTACGCCCCGAACTCCCAAAGTTTTTTTTCCGGCAAGCCCTCATGGTGGAGAATAACCACAGTGGCTTTTCTGGTAGCGGCATGAGCAACAAGGGGGACTGGGCTTTCAACAAATACCCAGAACCTGCGGTCCAACAGCAACATCAGCTGTCCAGCAACCTGAAAGCACTACCGACGAGCCACAGTCATCAGGCCCAATTGCCTACAGCCCAGAAGCGGCCCAGCAGTCTGGGATTAACACCACCGGGCCACAACCATCAGGCCCAACATCCTGGAGCCCAACAGTCCACTCCAGGCCCTGCATAAACCAATTTGGGACAGGTTTTCGGCACATTGACTCGTCAGCAGCCTGATAATGTGTGGTATATGGATACAGGCGCCACATCTCACCTCACCAATAATTCTAGTAATCTTCCTCAATTGCGAAAGTTAAATACTCCCCAATCTATTATGGTCGGAAATGATCATCGCATTCCAGTTCAAGGATTTGGCCACACTCTAACCCCACCACTGCATCCACACTTCTCCCTTAAAAACGTCTTTTATGCCCCGAACAATATCAAGAACCTAATATTTGTTAGAAAATTTGCCACCGATAGTTCCGTCTCAATTAATTTTGACCCGTTTGGGTTTTCTATGATGAACCTTCGTACCGGGAAACTCCTTACGAGGTGCAATAGTGAGGGGGACCTCTATCCTTTCCTATCCACATCCGCTGTCAGTATCAACCCTCCCATATCTCTAGCTGCCCTCGTCACTCCTCTCACTGCTCTCGCAATAATATCTCCATCAACGTGGCATAGTAGACTTGGTCATCCGGGTGCTCATGTTTTTTATTCCCTCTTAAACTGAAATTTAATCCACTGATATAAAAAGAACTTTTCCCATAGTTGCTCTTCTTGTCATCTAGAGAAACATGTTCGAATACCATTTACGCATTCTCTAAGTATTACTTTCTCTCCCTTCAATATTATTCATGCCGATTTATAGACTTCTCCTATAACTAGCAACCTAGGCCACAAATATTATTTGGTGTTTTTGGATGATTTCTCTCACTTCCTTTGGGTCTATCTGCTTAAACTCAAATATCAGATGTTCTCCAAATTTGTTGAATTTCGTACACTGGTTAAAATGCAATTTGAAAAAGATATCAAAACATTTCAATGTGATAATGGTCGTGAGTTCAATAATTCCCTTTTTCATAAATTTTGTGCTGCTAATGGAATGATCTTTCATTTCTCGTGTCCCCATACCTCCCCTAAAAATGGTAAAGCATAAAGAATTCTCCACACCACTAATAATATGATTTGTACCATTTTTTCATACGTCTCTCCCCCATACGTTTTGGGTATATGCATTAAAAATGGTAGAACATATTCTTAACATCTTACCTACCCATGCAATTCAAAATAGAATACCCACTGAAATTCTCTACCGTCAAATCCCTACCTATGATCACCTTAGAATTTTTGGTTATTTGTGTTACCCAAACCTGACATCCACGGCCCCCCATAAATTAGCACCTCGATCCACTCCGTATGCATTCCTAGATTTCCGTAAAACCATAGGGGGTACTTGTGCTATGAGATATCCACCGACAAAATTATAATCTCGCGGCACGTCACCTTTGTTGAGTATGTTTTTCCGTTTGACAACATTTAAAAATTCAGAGTCACTGATTACCAATTCCTCGATGATTCGTACACATCACCGCTTGTCCACCATACACTCCGTCGTGCTGCCACTACTCCGGCAGCAGCCGACGTAGCCACTGTCATCACAGCTCAGTCACCTCTCGGTCAGGTCACTGCTACCACCGGTAGTCCCTTCGTCAACTCCCAAGTCGTCATGTCGTTTTTGCCACTGTTACGTCGCCACCTAACCATGCTGCCACCAACAGCGAATTATCTGGTCCTTCACCGGTAGTGGCGACCCGACCCAGGTCACCGTCGGTTGCATCTCCCATTATCAGAAATTAGTTCAATACATCTCGATCACAAACCGTCGCTGCAACCCCTAGCCTCCGGCACCCGCAACCCAAAACCATTATGCTGCCACTGCCCAACACCGACAATCCAGTAACCCAACCCCTTCCCGTAATAGTACCAGACTGTATATGAAATTAGACCCTTACCAACCCATCACCGTCACTGGCCCAGACATCGATGACCCCACAACCACCCGCTCTGCCCAGATCGTCGCCCTTACCAAACCCGATATCATCCCCAGTAACAATCGACCCGGCCATACCATCACCCATGATAATATCCACCCAACAGATCCCTGGTCCGACACAGTACCCAGTCCAAATCACCGATACCCACACTGCACCAACTATTCCTAACCCGACACCCCACACAATTACCAAACCTACCCCTGCCCCCACTCACCGTATGGAAACCCATGCCCAACACGGGATTTTCAAACCCAAAGTCCAATTTAACCTATCTACACAAACCACATACCCTATTCCCAAAAACCCAAAATTAGCCAAACTAGACCTAAATTGGAATGCGGCCATGCGTGAGGAATTTAACGCTTTAATGACATAACACACTTGGGATTTATTTCCTCGACCAGAGTGGGTGAATGTGATCCGATTCATGTGGTGTTTTCATCATAAATAAAGAGACATTGGTGACCTAGAGCGATATAAGGCGAGACTAGTGACTAATGGTAATAATCAGTATGAGGGTATTGATTGTGGTGAGACATTTAGTATGTTTGTTAAACTGGCTACCATTCGCACAGTTTTGAGCATCGTTATGGGTAAGCATTGGCCGATTCATCAGCTTGATGTGAAGAATGCATTTCTACATGGGGACTTGAAAGATACTGTTTACATGCACCAACCGGCAGGTTTTGTCCATCCGCATGCCCCTAATTATGTATGACGTCTCTGTAAGTCACTTTATGGTTTGAAATAGGCCCCTAGAGCGTGGTATGAATGCTTTGCTCACTATATTATGCAGATTGAGTTTGTATGCAGCAAGTGTGATAATTCTCTCTTTATTTTTCATCGATGTAGTAACATTGCTTATTTGTTGTTATATGTGAATGATATTTTTCTTACTGCATCCTCTGATATGTTGAAAAATTAGATCATTGTACTGCTTAAGACCAAATTTGCTATGACTGACTTGGGGAAGCTGAGTTATAGATATCAGTGACTAGATCTGTAGATACTATGTTTCTGTGTCAGCGTAAGTATGCATAGGAGATTGTGTACAGGGCTAAAATGGTGAACTGCAAGATCATGTCCACTCCGGTTGACTCTAAATCAAAGCTTGGTGTTGTTGATGGTGATCCAATGTCTGATCCTACTCTTTATAGAATTCTTGCAGGTGCACTTCAGTATCTTACTTTCACCAGGCCTGATATTGCTAATGTTGTTCAGCAGGTGTGCTTATTCATGCATGCCCAAAGAGAGCCTCATTTTACTGCTCTTAAGCGTATCATTCGATACGTTAAGGGCACACTTGATTATGGATTGCATTTATACCCCTCTGCCCCGACCAGATTGTTATCATATACAGATGCAGATTGGACAGGTTGTCCGGACATGCGACGCTCCACCTTTGGCTATGGTGTGTTCTTATGGGATAATCTCATTTCATGGTCTGCCAAGAGGCAAGCCACACTATTCCGCTCGAGTGCAGAAGAAGAATATAGAGGTGTTGCAAATGTTGTTGCTAAGATCTGTTGGCTCCGAAACCTTCTTTTGGAGCTCCAATGTCCCTTGCATAAGGCGTATTTGGTATACTGTGATAACATATCCGCAATATATTTATCTCATAATCCGGTTCAGCATCAGCGAACCAAGCGCATTGAGATGGATATACACTTTGTTCGTGAAAAGGTTGCTATCGGTCATGTTAAGGTGTTGCATGTGCCTTCGTCGTATCAGTATGTAGATATCCTCACTAAAGGTCTTCCTAGACAAATATTCCTCGACTTCAGATCTAGTCTCAGCGTCCAGCCTCCTCCCGCTCCGACTGAGGGGGTGTATTAGCATATATTATAAAATATTCCCCATATATTTTGTAATATCTAGTGTTGTATAATTATGGCAAGTATATGATCCTTATTGTATTAGAATTCCATATTCTACACACTATATATATTTGTATTAATGAGAAAGACTCCCAAGAGAGATTAATATAATTCTATAGTCTATTGTGATACAGACTGGGCAGTATGTCCCGTAACCAGAAAAATTGTTGCACGGTTCTTCACCAAAATTGGTGTTCTGAAAATTCAAGAAACAAACAACTATTTTTAGAAATTCCGCAAAACCAGAATGCATAAGTCTTATACTACTATTGTTGCTGAACTAATATGGTTATTGGGGTTGCTCAAAGAAGTTGATATAGACATACAACTACCTGTTGACATCATACTAATAGTAAAACAATAATTTAGATAGTTGTTAATCCTATGTAACAACAACAAATTAAGTATGAACTCATAAGTGAGGTTTAAGAAAGATAGAATGTATGCAGACCTTATCCCTACCTTAAAAGAACTAATAGAACTTTAATTTTACCTTAAAATTATGATTTCGTATCCCAAATTCACTTCAACGGTAGAATTTCAACTCCAAATTTGTGATTTAAATTTTTTTAAAATTTAAAAGTTGATCTATAATATTAGATTTTACAAAAAAAAAAAGAATCATCTTATCACAAAAGTATAATAATCCAACTCTTACTTTACCAAGCCACTTTCCCTCTTCCATAAAACACACCCAAAAATCAGTTGGTGCTATTGCGAGAAATTCTTTATTAAATTTGCTCGTTAATAAAATTGTATAAGAGTCGGAGAAAGTTTTGATAGTTTTACAAATTGTAACTTTTCATGATTTCGAGGAAAAGTATAATTTAATTTCAAATCTTTGTTTGCAAAACTTATGACCAACACAATTTCAACTTTAAATCAACCTTCACTCAAATTAATAATTTCAAATTATGATTTCAAGGTCATGTACAAACACCTACTTAGAACCTTCAGACCGTCTCACTAAGGGGCTTTAGAGTTCAACATCACTATTTGATGTTCCAAGTTAGGTGTAAAGAAAAATATGTTTATTGATTTTATTTATTAATAATGTATAATATATATAGTAGTACAAGAATATCTAAACTAGGTAACTAATCAATCTAATTACAATAGGAAATATAATTCTACCTAAAATAGGAGACCTAATTACAATAAGAATACAATTCTATCTAAAATGAGAGATATACAATTAATAGAAAAATATTTGGGAAATATTCTATTACACCCCCGCAGTCGAAGCGAGAGGTTCACGAACACTGAGACTGGCTCGAAAATCATCAAATAGTATGCACGAAATTCCTTTGGTGAAGATGTCGGCAATATGATATTTTGAAGGAACATGAAGGACACGAACTTGACCACGAGCTACTTTTTCATGAACGAAATGAATGTCCATCTCAATGTGTTTAGTGCGCTGATGTTGGACGAGATTGTCAGAAAGATATATCGCACTAATATTGTCGCAGTAGACCAGTATTGCCTTTTGAATCGGGTAGTGAAGCTCAAGTAGAACGTTACGGATCCAACAAGACTCAGAGACGACATTGGCGACATCTCTGTACTCTTCTTTGACACTGGATCGGGATAGTGTAGGTTGCCTTTTGGAAGACTAAGACAATAGGTTATCTCTGAGGAAAATACAGTAACCAGACGTGGAGAGCCAGGTGTCATGACATCTACCCCAGTCAACATCAGAATAAGCAGTGAGACTAGTGAGAGAGGACCTGTATAGATGTAATTCGAAGTGAAGTGTGCCTTAGACATATCGTAAAATACGTTTGAGGACATGCATGTGTGATTCCGTCGGATTGTGCATGTGCAAGCAGATTTGTTGCATGGAATAGGATATGTCTGATTTCGTGAATGTGAGGTACTGCAAGGTCCCAGCTAGGCTATGATAGTGAGTTGGGTCTAAATACAGAGGGCCAAAATCTGCGCTGAGCTTGGAATTGGTGTCTACTGGCGTGTGATATGGTTTGCAAGATATCATTCCTACACGATCAATGATCTCTTCGACATATTTCTTCTGACACAGGAATAGGCTGCCAGAATGTCGAGTGACAGAGATGCTCAAGAAATAACTCAGGAGACCCAGATCTTTCATAGTAAACTCAGAGGAAATGAGAGACATAATGGACCAGCGGAGAGCATCATATAATGTGATGATGATGATGTCATCAACATATAATAAGTGGTAAGCCATGGTTGTACCCTTGTTATAAATCAACAGAGAATGATCGGATCTGCTATGTGAAAAACTAAGAGAGGAGACATAATCGGCGAACCGCTGGTACCATGCTCAATGAGCGTATTTCAGTCCATAGAGCGATTTCTGCAACAAAACACATATAATCTGGATGAATAGGATCCCTGAAGCCCATAGGTTGATGTATATATACCATTTCATGAAAATCCTCATGTAAGAAGGCATTCTTGACATCAAGCTGATGTATGGGCAAAGACTTGGATAGG
Organism: Anisodus acutangulus; assembly: GCA_029783415.1. Taxonomy (NCBI): domain Eukaryota; kingdom Viridiplantae; phylum Streptophyta; class Magnoliopsida; order Solanales; family Solanaceae; genus Anisodus; species Anisodus acutangulus. The sequence goes on from CM056490.1 coordinate 52,679,108, forward strand.
GCAATGCTGAGGATGGTCTGGATTGTTACGGGCTTTACGACCGAGCTGAACGTTTCATCACAATCCACTCCCACCAATTGAGACATGCCATTACCTATAAGACGAGTCTTGTACCTCTCAAAAGAACCATCAGATTTCTTTTTATGTCTAAAAATCCACATAGAACTTATAATGTTAGTATCAGGTGGACGGGGTACTAGGTCCCATGTCTTATTATCAATAAGAGTATTATATTCGTCAATCATTGCGGCTTTCCAATTTGGGTCGGAAAGGGACAACTGAAATATATATGTTGAACAAACATTTAGGTTTATAAATTCCGTGCATGGCACGAGTTTTCATTATCCGATAGCGTGTCTCAGGATGTGGGATGGGATGAGGGTATGGTGTCACGGGACTGCCGGGAAGAGGTGGAAGGGCAGGGGTAGAGGGATCGGCTGGATGAGGCTTGGTTTACCGAGAGGTGGCTACGGAATCAACCCGAGATGGGTAATTTTGGGCCATCATCGGCAAATCTGAGTGGGCAGCGTGTCCCTGACTGACTGTGGTGGGTGCGGGTGTCGGGGTCTGGTAAGACGGACTATGTAAATGATGAATTATAAGGGGGTTCAAACCATCATTTAGAAAGTCGTAGGAATGCCGATGTGGCGAGTTTAGTGAGGTAAAAGGGAATTGAGACTCATAAAATAGGACATGGCGTGAAATAATTATTTTACGGCTTGATAGGTCATAGCAATAGTAACCATGATGATTGTTGAGATAACCCAGAAACACACACGGAGAAGATCGGGGTTGGAGTTTGTGAATGGTTGGATGGAGAGGATAACAGAGACATCCGAAGATGTCTCAGTCCCAGTGTGGTTGATCATCCTTTCGGACCAGCTACTGATCATCGCCTTGGTAAGCTATTGCGATACGAAAGTGGTAGTAAGAGGGGTTCCTATGAAACAGAACTTGAGTGGGCGACCGTAGAGCTTGAAACTTGTTTGAGATTATGTTGAGGAGATAGGTGGCTATGGAGAGTGTGTAATGCCATAATTGAGGGGAAATTGAGGCGCGAGCAAGTAGGGCACGAATTAGGTTGTATATGGTTCGAATTTTCCGTTCGGATTTACCATTTTTAGAGGAGGTGTGAGGGAAGGAAAAATGAATGGTAAGACCATTTTGGAGTAAAACTGTTTGAATTGGTTATTATCGAATTCCCTGTCATTGTGACATTGAAAACATTTAATACTATTTTCAAATTATGTTTTTACGAAAGAACTAAATGAGGTAGACCTGGGATTTACTGCCAAATGCAAAAGTTCATAGAAAGTTGGAATAATCATAAAAAATAACACATAATATCGATGGTCAGCCGTACTTAAAATAGGGAAAGTCCACAAATCACTATGTATGATACCGAAAGGCATTAAAGTACAATTTGTGGATGCATAAAATGGTAATTTAACATGTTTCTCAAAAACACATGATTCACATATAAGAGTCTTAGAAATACGGTTGAAATTGATAAAATTATTGTTCCTAAGGGAGCGTTGAGTGACATTGTGTTCATAGCTGCCTCAATGTCAGTCGGTGCATAAGTTGAGGGCGGGGGCCTGTGTTCTGTAGGTATGTTATGGACGTGCGTCGAGTATGCCAGGTTGGGCATGTTGGTTCGGAGGTGGAGTCCACAAGAATGTCGGATACATGCAAGGAGGAGAAGCCTATGACGGTGGGGCTTACGTGGCCAAAGGTGGAGGCTGCTGCCATTACCGCGGCCATTGCTAGATGTTTCCTGCCGGCGGGGACTGCTCCTTCCCGCCGCTGTTATTACCAGAATTTCATCCGTTGTAGCCCTTGCCGGACTGCCGGCTCTGACGGTTGTTGCGGGTGGAAGCGGGTTGCTGCGGGTCCTCGGGTCGGTGGTTCTGGTTGCCGAAATAGGAGGCCCTGACATCGGCGGAGGGCCCAACGATGGTGGTGAGGGCAGCATTGACAATGCTGACATGAGTGCTGTTGCGCTTGATTTTCTGGGTTTCCTTAAGAATTAGCTTCGAACGGGCCTCATAAAATGGATGTAACGGCGTTCATTGCTGAAGGATGGTGGCAACACCGTCATAGGATTCGTTCAAACCTGCAATAAGTTGCATGACCAATCGCTGATTAGTGACTGGTGCGCCGACGTTAGAGAGTTAGTCGACAAGCATCTTGAGTTCTTGACAATATGCAGACACGTTTGGAAAATCATTTTGATGAACGTCCTTGAACTGATTTTCAAGGTATAACACTCGTTGAGTTTTGTTGTCATGTAAAATACTTTCCAAACGTTCCCACATTTGGCAGGCAGTGGCATCGGTAGCAATGATGGTGTGCAACAGATCATTAGAGATCATGTTGTATATCCACTGGAGGATGACTGCGTCCAAAAGAGACCAGAGTGCATCATCAGAAGTCGAAGCCGAGGGTAGGTCTGTGGACTTCGGTGTAGGAGGGATGATGTGGTCGATAACTTCATAAACACGACAATTGATCTTAAAAAGCTCCGCCCACGATTAGTATTGACCCTTTTCCATCTCAAGGGTATAGGGATGAAGTTTTTGATGTTTTTTATTACAAGTTCAAGATGAAATTTGGTTTTGTCAGCCATGGAAGATGAATTTTAGGAGAAGGGAGAGAGAATGACTGGAAAAAAAACACTAGGATTCCGTGGGGGTGGCGGTCAAAATCTATGGTCGGCGGCGGTGAAGGTATTTTTAGGGTTAGGCTACTAATACCATAAAGAAATATGTTTCCTTGATTTTATTCATCAATAATGTACAATATATGTAGTAGTACAAAAATATCTAAACTAGATAACTAATCAACCTAATTACAATAGAAAATATAATTCTACCTAAAATAGGAGACCTAATTCCAATAGGAATATAATTCTACCTAAAATGAGAGATATATAATTAATGGAAGAATATCCGGAAAATATTCTATTAAGGCGTTCTTAACATCTTTCAACACCTAACTTGAGGGGAGTGTTGGAGTGAAAAAATATAAGTGAAAAATAGTTTAGTACAAATTTATAATTACCTACACAGTAGTTAGTAACTAATTAAACCGGTTAGTTGTTAGATTAATTAGTTATAACTCTTTTTTACTGTTACATTGATTACAGTGTATGTAAACACATTAGTCTACTTCTTCCATCTTTTTTTTCATTTTTAGGGTTCTGATCAAGCCTGCATGTGAAGATTACATTGGATACAAATATATGTATAAGATATGATCAGCAATATAATTCACACCATCCTTAGCATAAGCCTAATAAAGTTTGCCAACCATTATAGAGAATCAATTCACTTTCTCATTGTAAGTTGGACACCATTCTTTTCCATATCCGATCGAACAAAATTTACATGGTCCATCTTTTGTTTGTAACCTGATATTCGCAAGTACTTGTCAATAAGTCGTACTGGAGGTAACAAAATAGAAAAGAATAATGATTTAGTCCATTTTTCATTTCTTGGTGACATTTCAAAAAGTGTAACATTACTTGTCAATAAGTCGTACTGGAGGTAACAAAATAGCAATAAGTGTAACATTTCAATACTACAACAACATACCCAGTGAAATCCTACAACGTGGGGTCTGGGGAGGGTAGAGTATACGCAGACCTTACCTCTATCTTGGTAGCTAGAGCGGTTGTTTCCGAGAGACCCTCGGCTCAAGACAAAATATAAGCATAAGCAAAAGCGAAAGCAAAGGAAAAGCAAAGAAAGAGCAAAGCAAGAGAAACGGTCAGATCCGGTCAAAAAAAATTAATGCAGTATGAAAATGCGGATATCAAAAGCGAATAAGCTATGATAACGCATTCTGAAAGTCTAATATTTCAATGAAGAAGAAAAAAGTTTTAAGATGAAACCATAAAATTAGGAGTAAATTTCTCAAACAGTCACTCTACTATTTGCAATTATTGTCAAATCACTTAACTTAATTTTATATCAATAAAGTCACTCAACTTTTAAACTTTCTCTTACAAAATCAATCTAATCGGTATCACTTCCAATCATTAAAAAAGGTCTAACTTGACAAAATAAGCGGCTTTTTATGTCATATGACCTGAACGTCACGCTAAATTATACAATATCAAAAGACTCATAACAATAGGGGAAATAACCTATATATATAGCGCACACATAATGTATACGTTATGTATAGTTATATATAAGCATTACATATGTTATGTATATATAATGTATATGCTTTGTATAATCATGTATAAATACACGAAATCAACTCAAATTGAAGTGTATAAATAATGTTAATGTTCTATGATAACGTCCAAATCCACTCTATCAAATAGAATGCATACAATCGTATATAATATAATTCACTCAATTATGAGTCGGGGTCGATCCACAAAGAACAATACAAAGGTGATCAAGAAAGTAAAACAAGTGTTACCTACTAATTATAGTCAAACAATTAAAGAGGTTGATTTGATTTAGAACTACAACTAGAGAAAATGTGAAAATATTAAATCAATATAATACTAGTGGGGAGCATAAACTATGAAAACTCGGAACTTCGAAACATAAAAATTTAAGATAAACTCAATAATGATCCAATGAAATATTAACACCACTAATTATCGTGAAATCAATTGATCTTAGCCTCGGATAATAATTCCTATTAGCTTCTTCCGAAGACTAACAAGACTACCTAATAGAATATCCCTAAAACAACTAGGAGCATTAAGTACACCCGAACGCGGCTACAAGTAGTTTGTTCCTATCCCTAGGTCGAATCTATAAGATGAGGGTTAACACCTCAAATTTTTGTTAATTAATCTTTTCCAATCCCGAGTTTGCCTCTTCCAAATTTAAATCGAAGTAAATGGGCGAGTCCTAGGGTTAGCAAATCCCTTTGGAAACATTTAGAGTCTGTTTGGAAAGCCACATGGTAATTGAAATTGGTGTAATTACTAGTGTAGGAATTACACATCCTAGTAATTACATAGCATAGTAATTACGAGGACCTGTTTGTTTGACATAATGTAATTACAGTGTAATTACAAGCATATTGTTTGGTTGTACATCTGTAACTACACAGTTAGATTAGTTTAAAAATAAAAATTAATGCTTGACAAATGATATATTAAATTAGATATTTAAGATGAATATTATTTCTTGAAAATATATTAATTAATAATCACATATTTGTAAATAATATAGTAAAAGCAATAGTATATTTTCAAATTAACAATGTTTTAATTTATTTAATTATAAAAATTAAAAGCACATTTTTTGTAAGAAAATCATGTGTTGTATATATGTTTGACAAAATGATTAATATTAATACATATAATGTCATAACACTATTCAAATTTTTGATAAAAAAATAATTTATCAATTGTAAATGGAAAATGAATATTATGTAATGTAAAAGAACAAGTGAATAGTACTAAAGCAAATAAATTAAAATCGTAAATATGACATAAATTTAAAATTTAGAAAATAATATATTTTATGTCAAATTCCAACATAACATAAAATAAGTTCCAACATAACATAAGTAAATATAATTCAAAAGAAAGTGAAAATATTTTTAAGTCTATAATCTCATTCAACAATAAAATTCTAATTTAATAAAATCGTTCGTTATATGTCAAGGTTGTTAATGACTCATTCTTTTTAATATTAGAAAGTAAATAAGAAAAAAATAAAAAAGTAAGAGCAATTACATGGAATCACAAGTAGTAAAGGTTGAGAAATGAGAAGAAAGAAAATGAAAGATAATAATATAAAAAATATTTTAAAAAATAAATTTAATTTAAAATATAAAAAATAAAAAATAAAATATAGAAATATTTTTGAAAAATAAAAATAAACTTAACATGTAAATATTAAAATGAAATTAAAATAATAAAAAGAAAAATAAATTGAAAAGAAAATAATTTTAAATAAAAAGAAAAACAAAAAAAATAAAAGTAAACTTGTAATTACATGTGTAATCACACCCAATTCTCAGTCCCTTGAAAATTGAGAGTGTAATTATCCCATCTCAATTACACTCAATTACATGTTGACCATGTAATAATGTGGTCTTGTGTCTGACACTTGTAAGCCTTGCGAGCAAAAATTGGCAACTCATGTGCAACGTGCTGCGTGAGATTGACATATTTTTCCTAGTGAGCTGCGTGCAATTTGCAACTTCTTGTGTGGAGTGAAAATTGAATGCTTCTTGTGTGGGAATGGACTTTGTCCTTACGTGAGATAGATTTGATTGAGCTTTTTGGAATGTTGAAGTGTTGCTGCGTGAGAATGGCTTCAGACTTGTGTGACATTTTCATTTTCTTTGATGTCTCCACAAATATGCTTCCTTTTCATGCTCCTTTTTCACCTTTTGTTCCACTTTGCACTATTTCGCCATTTTCAAGTTCAACCACCTCAAAATATAGCAACACGCGCAATAAACCTCATATCTTCAATTAAACTTACAAAAACTAAATTAAAGAGACTATAATAAGTGGTAAATCACCACTTATCATTTTGTATAACTATATATAAGTTGCTCAACTTCTTTTGTAACTTTACATATATATCTTTATACACTATACATTACATTTTATGTTACATATACATTCTTGTACCCTATATATAATGCATAAATAATGGATAAACTTTGTATAACAATGTATAAACATTGCTCCATGAACCTAGTATCAGTTCTAAGAAAGTCGACACCCAAATTACAGCTCAATGCAACTATGTCTTGTGGTGACAAGATCCAAAGTAAAGATGTAAAATGAAAAAATAAACATATTTGAAATCTGATATCGCAAGCCATTGCACCAAATTATCATTTACGATCTAATAAGACAACAACATCGGTCGGAAATTTACTAATGTGGAATTAAGTTTATCTCATTATTTATGACTCGAACAATTGAGGCTCCGCACGTCGGAAATGTCATTTCCACACACATGCAATTAGTGCCAAGTATCGTAAATTTCGTTAATGAAAGATATATTGGTGCGTAAGTGATGTTTGAGACATAGAATGATGAACGGTTATTCGATAAATAACAAGTGTTCCACGTTGGTAAACGAAGGAAGGATTGTGCGAAGTGTAATATGGTACGGGTCGAACCGCGGAGCCGAGAAGGGCCGCGGCGCCGATAGGACTTGGTCGCGGCGTAGGAGCGCCGCGGCGCCTGGTCGGCAGTGAGCTTTCTATCTAATTAGAGCCGTGGCGCTAATGCTGTAGCGCCATGGCGCTTCCCAGGAAGTGATTGTTCGTCAGAATCCCAAAAGTTTGGCAGTTGAGGTGGTTTTAATGGCATTGAATCCACCCAATAATGGTCATTACTTGGACCATTATGTTGCTGCATTACTTGGGGATTAAAGGTCATCCATTACATGGCAATTGAATGCCATTATGGGGCATTTGAAAGGCCATCTTGCACACCTATAAATTGAGGCCGTTGGCTCGATTCTATAGATGAACAGAAAACACAAGTTAACAACACCACAAAGAGATCAGATTTTCTTGATAGCAATCCTTCTCTTAGCAATCTTTATTATTCGTGTTCTTCGCTAGGATCATTTGTGTAGGCTTTGCACATTTGATAGTTTGTTGTTTCATCTTGGGAGACTATTGTCCACACTTCCGTAAAGCCTATATATACGGGGGCAATCTTGTCTTAAAGACAGAGAGTCATCTCTCGACTCAGCCGGTGGTGTTGTGATTATCTAATTGGTTGCTAAGTGTTTCAGGTGTGAACTAGAATTTCAAAGGACTCTAACAGTTCGGATTCTCAGTGGATTTACAAGCCACAAGTGTAGCAGTTCATGTTCTTGTATTTTCGAATACAAGATCCATATTTGAAATTCCAATTCAAGATCAAGATATTGACAACTTGTTGTTGTAATCTTTGTTGTTTATCCTTTCGATCACTGTAATAGTTATTTACTATTTCCGTACGTGCTTTACATATCCAATAATTTTAAGACAAGATTCTATTAGTGTTCGAAAGATGTTGGTCGACAAGTGTGTGACCAAATTTGAGTGTGGTTTCCTTCTTGAAAACAGTTTGGTTGACAGTTCTGCAAATAGTTCAAACACTGTCTCTGTCAACAACCGTTCTTTCAAATCTGGTCCTAGTTTTGGTTCTCTCTTTGATGACAGTTACAAATCTGTTTCCGTCAAAGGTGGGATCTCTGAATCTGAGGCTGAGCTTCAAGATACTGTTGATAGTCATGCTAGTACGACTAAAGATCAAGGACAAGTTGGTGTCACCGCTCCCGAGGGTGGTGGAAACAAGCGCCCACGAGAGGCTGAGGATGTCAATTGGGACAAGAGGAGAAGGCTGAAGATGATGTTCTATCATGTAGAAAAAGGCCTATATTTGTCCCAGACAAAGGATTCGAATTATGGTAAGGAGGATGTGGACACTCAGTCTAACTGAAGTGGGCCAGAATCCAAAAGGTCTAAGTTAATAATCCTTCCTTATCTATAATGTGTTTAGTTAATATCTTAATAAAAGTGTGTAAAGCAAGGCTTGGAATATGAAAGTGTTTTCATTTAAAACTTATATTCCCTACACTCTAAAATCAGATATTGAATCTCCTTCCTTCTCGGTTAAAGATTGGACTATTGTAAAACTTAAAAGATCTGTTCTTTTGGGTGTAATTATTAAAAGTGTGTAAAGTATGCTTGCACATACGAAGGAGAGAGATCCAACTGACTGTGCGAAAACTGTTACCACTCTTAAGTAAGCGCCACGGATTTCCCTGGGCACCAATCACAAGGGAAGAAGACTAAGAGATAATGGGTTATCTTAAGACGTTGAACCTGTCAACTATTTGACAGAAGATCCTTCATTTGATGGGATGATATTGGACACTCAGTCGTACAAAGCCTACGGGTAACTGGAGTGGGCCATAATTCAATTGATAGGATGATATTGCACACTCAATCGTACAAAGCCTACGGGCGACTGGAGTGGACCAGAATTCATTTGATAGGAAAATTAATGGACACCATGTGAGGTAGGCCAGAATTTCCAAGTCTTAAATGATCTGAAGGCCAAAAGAAAGGCAGAAAAGTAATGGGCACCTAATGAGGTGGACCAGAGTTTTCAGGTCTTAAATTATCTGAAGGCCAAAAGAAATGCAGAAATGTAATGGACACCTAGTAAGGTGAGCCAGAGTTTCCAGGTCTTAAATTATCTGAAGGCCAAAAGAAAGATAGAAAAAAAATTGGACAATTAGTCTGCTAAAGCAACTAGAGTGGGCCAGAGTATCCAGATCATATATGATCTGGTTACGCCCTAACCAAGGGAAATAGGTTGTTCATGTGAAGCAACGCCACCTCTAAAGTAGAAGGGGTTGTAGAGGTTGTCCTCAAAAGGACTTCAGGGAATGGGATCACTCTAAAAGGAGGTGATACATGTCCCAAACTTGGTCTAAGGGACGTTGTTGGTCAAGCTGGATTGAGACTAGTCCAACAGGTCTGTAATAACTAAGAATGGTACAGTATGTCTGTAGCTAAATGAATGATATATTTGTAATCCATGTATCTATGCCATCATAGATTAAGACACATAAAATAGAAAGTCATTCAAAAGCTAACGAAGTTGAGATTGTTGCCTTCTATCGACATAAACCCTCAAAATGAATGTGAGGCAGGCGAAGAGGAAAAATCACTTTTCCAAGTTCAATAGTGAAAGAAGTACCGCTCCTCTAGAATTTAGTCACATCTACATGGGTGATTTGAAGTTTATACAAAATAGAGGGGGAAGACAAGTACTTTGTGACATTCATTAATGATGGTACAACGTATTGCATCCTTTGTTTGTTGAAAAGCAAAGATGAAGCTGTTGAAGCGGATAAGCGCTACAAAGCAGAAGCTGAAAATTAACAAAGCCTAAGGATTGAGGAATTTGTAGTGATAGAGGGGGAAAATGCGAAGCATCATTGATCAAACGACTGCTCATTACTCACCTCAGTCTAACGGTGTTAGCCAAGCGCAAAGTTGTACGCCCAAAACATGTGGGGCAAGGCGATCCTTACCGCTAATGTGATTCTCAACAGAACTACGCATAAGGGTAAGGATAACCCTCCGTGTGAAACATGGAAAGGATCTCACCTACAAATGTTGTGGTGTGGTGTGGCTTGGTAGAGGTTGGAATACCGAAACATGTCAAGTTGGACCTAAGACTGTAAATTGCATATCCACTGGATCTGCAAATAACAATAGTGCTTATCGCCTCTTGGTGTCAAAGAATGTTGAATTCTTTGAGGATAACTTTCCTTAAGAAGGAAAAATAAGTAATTGCTTGAGGTTAACAAGAACTCGCAAGGGCCTGACTATCCGAAACTAGACGTTCCATATCTACAGGACTCGAAAGTTGCTGACTATTCGGAACTTAATATTCCAGACCTACAGAACTCATGGATTCTAGATGTTGAACCGAGAAGGAGCAAAGAGGGGACAACGACTGGTTCCAGGCCTTCTAGCTTTTATGGTTGAGAATGAACCATGGACAATTAACAAAGAATTGTCATCTCCAGAAGCGCTGCTTTGGAAAGAAGCTACAGAGAGAGAAATAAATTACATCATATAGAACCATACTTGTGTAATGGTTGACCTTCCTCCGGGAAAAGAACCTTTTGGTCCCTGAAATGTTTACATTTTGGTCCTGGAAGTTTCAGTTAAAACAGAAACAATGAATCTGACAACAGAAACATTGACTCTGAAGTTAGAAAGCCAACAGTTTGAAAACCAACAGTCTGAAAGTGAAAGTCATATTGAAACAAAAGTCTCGATATGAAAGATATGGGTATCACAGATGACATCTTAGGAATTGAGATTTCTAAGACATCTAACGGACTAGTCTAACTCCAAACTCAGTTGTGAGATAGTTGACAGTCTCGTTGAAGTCACCAATGAATATGAATCATAGAACTGATTGGAATCATGGTGCTCAAATATACAAGGAGTTATATGCGCATGTCATATGTAGTTCAATGTATTGTACACACTACAACCAACCTAGTATCTGCCTACAAAGCAGATCAGTTGAACTAAGGTTCACTCGTGATTCTGGAAATGATCGATAGAAGGCGTTAAGTCGGATATGACGATGTTTGAAATGTTCGCTTATCTACAAATTACGGTATTCTTGATGTCCAGCGGTTCTGGGATACCACTGTGATGCTAACTGGACATCAGACTTGAAGAACACCAATGTCATAAGTAAATGTGTATGGTGGGTCTTGGAAAATCCTCTAAGCAAACCCGTGCCTTCGACAGTTATACATTGTGGCTAGCCAGTCGGCTTTAGGAAGGGCACGGATGACAGCGTCTGGACATATCTGTCGGAGACATAAGACCGTATGGCAGTTGATCACCACGAGTGTCACCTCATTGATTACTAATCAAAGGATATAGCGGATCCTTTAACTAAGGGACTACCCGAAGATCAAGAGTTTTGTCTGTCTAGGAAAATGGGCTTAAAACCCAAACAATACAAACCTTTGCGGTGGTAACCCAACCATACTGACTGGAGATCCTAAGAATTTGGTTCAATGGGAAAACTAAGCTGCAAAAGGTTCAATTGAGCGCTTCGGTGGAAGCAAGAGCACTTCGATTTATGATTTCTGTAAAGAAACGTAAATCCAAAGTCGTTCCCGCGATAGAAATTAAAGTGTTACTTGCATGATGGGTAAAGGTTAAACTTTCAAACCTTTAACGATCCTCAAACGGTTGAGGTAAATGTTGGGAAAACTTTTAATGATTCCTAACACTTGTGAAGTGGGGTATAGCAGGATACCTTGTAAAAGTTCACCTATTTAAGTGTGAGGACAAGCCGCCTCAAATACACGCACTTAAGAATCCAAATGTGTCCACGGCCACAACGGACAGAACAATAAGAAAAAACAAATAAAGAGGGTATTGTGTTGGTACCATTGTCTAGGCTTACATTAAACACTGACGGTTCAATACATCATGTTCACCACGCAGTGAGTAAGTCCGATGGTATTCAACTAGGGAAGGTTCAAAGCGGAAGCTACCTCTCCTGATGCAATATCTTTTCGCTGAAAGATTGCTGAAAGTAGGCACGTTGTGTGTGCGCCAAAATCTCTTTCAAGAGGGGATTGTTGGAAATTTAATAAGAATTAAGTTTATTCCATTATTTATGACTCGAACAATTGAGGCTCCGCACGTCGGAAATGTCATTTCCACACACATGCAATCTTAGTGCCAAGTATCGTAAATTTCGTTAATGAAAGATATATTGGTGCGTAAGTGAAATGTTTGAGACATAGAATGATGAATGGTTATTCGATAAATAACAAGTGTTCTACGTTGGTAAACGAAGGAAGGATTGTGCGAAGTGTAAGATGGTACGGGTCGAACCGTAGAGCCGAGAAGGGCCGCGGCGCCGATCGAACTTGGTCGCAGCGTAGGAGCGCCGCGGCGCCTGGTCGGCAGTGAGCTTTCAGGCAAATTAGAGTCGCGGCGCTAATGCTGCAGCGCCGGCGCTAATGTTGGTAGTGATTGTTCGTCAGAATCCCAAAAGTTTGGCAGTTGAGGTGGTTTAAATGGCATTGAATCCACTCAATAATGGCCATTACTTGGACCATTATGTTGTTGCATTACTTGGGGATTAAAGGTCATCCATTACATGGCAATTGAATGCCATTATGGGGCATTTGAAAGGACATCTTGCACACCTATAAATTGAGGCAATTGACTCAATTCTATAGATGAACAGAAAACACAAGTTACCAACACCACGAAGAGAACAGATTTTCTTGATAGCAATCCTTCTCTTAGCAATCTTCATTATTCGTGTTCTTCGCTGGGATCATTTGTGTAGGCTTTGCACATTTGATAGTTTGTTGTTTCATCTTGGGAGACTATTGTCCACACTTCCGTAAAGCCTATATATACGGGGAAAATTTTGTCTTAAAGACAGAGAGTCATCTCTCGACTCAGCCGGTGGTGTTGTGATTATCTAATTGGTTGCTAAGTGTTTCAGGTGTGAACTAGAATTTCAAAGGAACAAGTGTAGCAGTTCATGTTCTTGTATTTTCGAATACAAGATCCATATTTGAAGTTCCAATTCAAGATCAAGATATTGACAACTTGTTGTTGTAATCTTTGTTGTTTATCCTTTCGATCACTGTAATAGTTATTTACTATTCTCGTACGTGCTTTGTATATCCAACAACATCTGTACAGGAGTTCGCCTAAATCGAGTCCATAATAGGGGACTAGAACCTCAATTTCGAAATAAAATATCGCAACGTGATGAATACACATCTAAATTCAACAAGAATTCGCCCTTCCACCCACCACAATTCCAAGTCCAATAGAGAATCAAATACGAGTCGGACTTTCGGACTGGAGAGAATCGGATTTGAAAATAGTAACGAAATAGGGGGAAATAGAGGAAGATGTGTGTATGTAAGAGAAAGCAAAATAAGAAAGAAGGAGCGACGGTCTTGTTTAGTAAAAATTGAAGTCGGCTAAAGTTTTGATAATTTAAATTGCCGAAATGTATATACAGGTAAAAAAAATAGGTAGTTGGTTAAAAATGATAAACTAGATATCTGAATGAACACTCAATTTAATTTTTCCATCAAAAAATTCATATCAAAAGACTCGTATAAAAGAATTCATATCAAAAGACCCAACCTAATTATCAAAATCGGTCTTGAATATGCGATTTGATTTTTTTTATTTTATATTTATTCATTTCTCTCTGTCTTACGTGGAGAAAAACACGTGATTCGAGAACATTTTTAAAAACAAATCTACGTTTTTTGAAGATGAAGTTTGAAAACAGAACAATTCCTTCTGTTGTGTATACGTTATGGAGCCTCCACTCCATGTTGAAAGCTCTTTCAAATAACATGAGCGTTGAAAGTCGTTCTTTCGCTCCTTGCTGACGGAGCGGCATACCAAAAAAAGAAGCAAGAAATAGGACAAAAAACCTTGTTTCCCCTTTGTTTAGCGGACATCAAATCCATGGACCAGTTCTTTTGAATTTCTTAGGTAGAAAAAAAGACAATTTTCGTTGGGTCATTTGCACATTTGCTGGTCTTTAATTTATGCCCTTCATAATAAAAAAATAATTTTACTGGGCAGAAATTTATATTTGTGTATATATCCCACATATTATACTTTGGCATGACTTTAGTTTCTAAAAAACGTATATTCCACTAGACATAAGTTTGATTGCTAAAGGAGAAAAAATAAATATCAGCTCGTTTTAAGGGCAAAAATTAAAGACCAACCCATTACAATAACAACATTTCCAGTGAAATCCCACACCATGGGGTTTGGGAAGGGTAGAGTGTGCACAGACCTTACTTCCACCTTGGTAGGTAGAGCGGCTGTTTTCGGGAGACCATCGGCTCAAGACAAAGCATAATCACAAGCAAGGCAATCAAAACAAAGCAAGAGTAAAGCAAAAAAAAAACGATCAGACTCAGATAAGGAATTAAAGCAGTATAAAGTGCATTCGAACAAAAGGGAGCAGTAGTTGTCTTAAAAATGATGTATCTCCATTTTTGCTATCTTAAAAATGACATTAAACAACTCAGTCAGCCACTCCAAACCAGCCCTGCCTGCGCTCTTCAAAAATTCTACTCGGATCTCATCAGGCCCGGTCGTTCGTCCCCTACGCATCCTGCGAATAACACCCGTAACCTCCTCAACCTTAATGTTTCTACAATACCCAAAATCTATGTGCCTACCAGAATGCTCCAGATCTCCCAGCACAATGTCTCCATCTCCTTTTTCGTTCAAGAGTTTCTGGAAGTAAGACTGCCACCTCCGCCTAATATGCGCTTCCTCCACCAGTACTTTGTCGCCCTCATCCTTGATGCACCTCACTTGATCCAAGTCACAGGACCTCCTCTCCCTTGTCTTGGATAGTCTGTACAACTTCTTATCCCCGTCTTTCTCCTCTAATTCCACATACATGTGTTCGAAAGCCACCGTTTTTTGCTGTCGTAACCGCTAGCTTTGCCTCCTTCCTCTCCATCTTATACAGTTCCCTATTCATACACTTCTCCACCTCATCTCTGCTTTCTAACAATTTCACATATGTCGTTTTCTTTGCTTCCACCTTCTCTTGAACTTCACCATTCCACCACCAGTCCCCCCGATGTCCACCATGATAATACCGTGAGACTCCTAGCACTTCTCTGGCTACCTCACGAATGCAACTGGCCATCCTGTCCCACATACCGGTCGCATCCCCACTACTCTCCCAAGCCCCTTTGGCAGCCATGGTCAAACTCTCCCATTTGATTCTTAACCTGTCATCCATAACCCTCTTCTTATTCTCCAACTTGATCTCCAAATCCATCACCAAAAGCTTATGTCGAGTTGTAAGATCCTCTTTCGGAATAACCTTACAGTTTTTACAAAGACCTTTGTCAACCTTCCTAAGGAGCAAAAACTCTATCTGAATCTTAGCCACCGAACTACGGAAAGTCACCAAGTCTTCCTCCTTCTTCAGAAATCTAGAATTGGCTATCACCATCCCACAAGCTCTAGTGAACTCCAAAAGTGAGACGCCTCCCCCATTTCTGACCCCGAGTCTAAATCCTTCATGCACGTCGTCATAACCCCCTAGAAGTGACCCGATATGTCCATTGAAATCCCGTCCTACAAATAACTTCTCAGTGGGTGGTATACCTCCCACCATTTCATCTAAATCCTCCCAAAAGCGTCACTTCTCCTCCTCGTCCAAGCCCGTTTGTGGCGCATAAGCACTAATAATGTTCATAGTGAACTCTATAACTACCAACTTAATCACCATCATCCTGTCATTAACCCTCCTCGCCTCTACCACCTGATCCCTAAGTTCACTGTCTACCAAAATGCCTATCCCATTTCTATACTTCGACCTACCGGAGAACCATAACTAATACCCGTCTAAAGACCAACCCATTACTACAATTATTTCGCGCAATTTTATGTTTTCTTTTTCAAATTTAATAAAATACAAAAGTCTGTATCTCCATGGAACCACACTCGATTACAAGATTAGACATGTCTACAGCCTACATGACTTCCTCTAATTGGTGCAGGCTCACTGCCACGTTTAATACTTTTTGTAGTCATTGAAAAAGGAAAGGACTTCAAAGTAAAAGACTAAGATGATAAAACTTAATAAAATAAATCCTACCCAGCTCCCTCAGGCACAATCATAATCCTACCTATCATATTTAGATCTCCCGGCTGTAGATTATGATCAGAAGCATGTGTAGGTGCAGGTGCTGGAGCATATGTAGGTGTCGGTTCCAGTGTCTAGCTCATAGCTAGTGTCTGTGGCTGTGAGTCTGGATCAGATCCTCTATCTCTAAGGCGCAAATTAGATAGGCCTTGAGATGAACCTAGTGGAGAAGGTGAAGGAGACATATTCGCCGGGGTGGAAGGAGAGCAACCTCGTGGTGCAACAAACATGGGTGTAGGTATAAACGTATGATGGGTAAATAGGGGCACATGAGTTGGTGGAGCAAGGTAGACATATTGGCCAGAAGGGGGATGCATAATCGATCCAAGCTTAAAATAAGGAGGCGAGCTATATGTGGATCAAAAGGAATGGATTGGCTAGTAGTATAATTAGGATCTATCGGTCTCTTATTTCTCCCCTTAGTAGGACCTCTACCTCTCTTACTAGGACTTCAATTTCTACCTCTATCTCGATCACTATCACCTGATGACATATGGATACAAACTTACGTTAGTATAAAAACAATTAACATGTATAGAGTAAAATTGCTTTATATGTGTGAATTAAACTAACATGTTACGTACTAGTCATCCTCCCCGTCATCTTCACATTCATCCTCCTCACTTGATTCATTCTCATCACCTGATTCATCCTCCTCACTTGTTTCATTTCCATCAGTCGATTCATCATCAACACTTGTTACGACAACTACCTTATCATCTCCAACTTCTTCTAATGTGTGTTGAGGATGTTCTAGACTATTTCTCAACTTTGTGTCCATCATATGATGAACGACTAGTAGGTCATTTTGATACTTCACAGCTACCTCATTATTGACCTCAATCCTACCCATATGCTTAGTCTTTATAACCACCCACCAATCAGCCTTATCCCTACGCAAAGGATATGAAGCATAATATACTTGTCAAGCATTTTGTGTAATTATAAAGGGATCGTAATTATATCATGTGTTTGACTTCAATTATGTTATGTTGACGATTCACCCTTGTACCTCTTTGGCTTAGATCAAACCACTTGCACCGAAATAATACTATCTTATTATTAGGATAACTAGGATATTTAAGTTGCATGATCGCATGTAGCACACCATAATAATCAACAATTACACCTCTACCATCAACATCGCCTTTGATGCACCCTACACTATTATTGATTTTCTTATATTAAGAAATGTCTTCCATTTAAAACTTGTAACCACTTACAATGTACTTATTCATTGTCTTAACTTGAGTGCCAGACCCAAGGGCTATATCTTTTACAAATTGGGGATGTTCTCCAGTATTCGGCTGATAAACCTATATAAGATTATTAGATAATTATAAATCATCAACTATTGTATATGTTGTCATTTAATAGAAATTATACAATGAAATTCAACACTTATAAAATCGTGCAACCATTATGAAAACTTTGTATACATTGCATCATTGTCCTCCAGATTTATGAAGTGACTGTTTGAGCTTTTGACAATTTTCATTAGTTTCATCCTTATCAATAATTCACGTAACTCAATAACATAATTATACACTTATCGAAGATATGCTTGAATTTCAGGAAAGTTGAGCAAAACATGTGTCATGGCTGATTGCATCTCCATACTACTCAAGGTCCATTTTGGAAGCTTTTAGAACCTCGGCCAGGTTGATTAAAGATGGACATTGGTGGGTAGTCAGGATCAACCTCACCCTCATCACTGCAGTTAGGCCTATTTCTCATACACGACATTTGGTCACCAAAGTAATAAGAATAAAAATGAGCAGTTTTCTTAGCAATATAAGCTTTGTGAATACATCCTTCAATGTTAGACCTCTGCTTAGCTAATATTTTGCATTTGTCAATAGTCCTGCACATATTTAATATATTATAATATAATAATTAGATAAAAATATGAATTAAGCCATTAAGTTTGGTATGAAAATGTGACAGTCATGACTTTTCATATCAACCAATTTTCCTTCATTCATATCTGAGCTCTTGTAAAAATTGGACGCATAGCCCTATGGCATCCGCAAATTCTTAACCCACTAACAAATCACTTGTTTCTCGTCCAAGGTGAATGAAAAATTAGCCTTGGGTTTGAACACTTTCTTATTCGTTGATTCCTGCAAAGACAATCCATAGCACTACAATATTCATTTAAGTCCATTCTAGCCTTTGGGTTATCATTTGTCTTTCCCTTAACATCCATCATGGTGTTGAATAAATTATCAAAGTAATTCTTTTCAATATGCATCACATCAAGATTATGCCATAGAAGATTATCCTTCCAATACGGTAACTCCCATAATATTCTCTATTTAGTCCAATTATGTTCAATCTCATAACCATGTAATCTATAAGGTGTAACTTCTGTAACCTTAGGCAAGTGACAAGCCCTTTTCCAAATTTCCTCTCATGTCAACGTTTGAGGTGGCGGATCATTTTCAATTTTACTTTTTCTAAATGCTTGTTTCATTTTTCTAAATTCATTGATCCATAGGCAAGAAGTGACGATGACAATCAAACCATGAATCTTTACGGTCATGTTTTAAAGTGAAGGCTTTACTATTTTCCATGCAATGCGGATAAGCTAGCTTTCCAGCAGTAATCCAACCAGACAACATCACATAGGCAGAAAAATCATTAATAGTCCATATTAAATAAGCACGCAATATGAAATTAATCTTAGTTGAAACATCATATGTCACTACACCTTCACACCACAATTGTTTTAACTCATCAATCAAAGGTTGTAGATAAACATCAACTAGAACTTTTGGATTACGAGGACCAGGGATAATACAATTCCGAAATATATAGGGACTTGTGATACACATCTCAGGAGGAAGATTATACAGAGTAAGAAATACATGCCAACAAGAATAAAGTGCAACAAAAATTGAGAATGGTGTGAAACCATCCGCACACAAACCCAAACGAGTGTTCCTTGGTTCACTATAAAAATCATGATAAGTTCTATCAAAATGTTTCCACGCTTCTCCATCCGATGGATGACACATAACACTACGTACCCTTCTACATTCACTATGCAATCTCATATGAGGAGCGGAACCCGCAATGCGTACAACCTCTTTAATCTAGGTATTAGAGGTAAATAATGAATCTCCTTTATTGGAACCATCTTCCTACTAGGAGCCCGCCTAAAACGAGCATGTCCACATAATTTATAATATTTTAAATCAGTATCTTGCTTATAGAACAACATACAACCGTTTGGAGAACAATGAATTCTATCATACGTCAATCATAACTTGGAAACCATTCTCTTTGTCTGATAGTAATTTTTAGGTATGTTGAATTCAGGACTAATTAGTTCTCCCACAAGCTCAATCATAGAGTCCATAACACCTTCAGCAACACTCCAATCTGATTTGATATTAATAATTCTAACTGCAACAGACAACTTAGAATGAGAACTCTCGACCCAAAGTAGACGACTAGCCTCTTCTAATTCTTGATAGAAGCATATTGTTTCTTCATTGGGAGGTTGCTCAATAATTTGTTCAGGTTAAAACCCAGAATGTATCCCAAAAGTATCATTAACCACATCGTTAACTCTATCATATTGGACATGAATATTTTCCTGTGACCTACTACTTTCACCAACAATAAAATTATAATATATACCATTAACCCATCAACCTCTCCATGATCAGTCAAAACAAACAAGGACACCTAATTACCCCCTTAAAATACTTCATATACTTGCAATTCAAACAAGGACATCTAATTACCCCTTCATTTTAGTAAGAATCAGGTGACATTGCATGTATGATAAACCCTTTAACACCTTCAACGAATTAATCATTAAAATTCACACGATCACTATTATTCCTATTATACATTCAAATACGATGATTCATCTATAAAAATACCAACAAAATAGAAATATTAAATTATAAGTTAGGTTGCATTATTAAACTTAAACTAAGTTAGGTTGAATTCTAATTTTAATTACTTAAGAAATAACAATCTCAACATCAATCAACCATCAAAATCCAAAACTAGTAAAATAACTTCTACAAAAATATTCACAATATCCAAAACTAGAAAACTAGAAAACTAGTCAAATAAAGTCGACAATTTTTCACAAATTCAACATTAATAACATTACAAGCGATGTTTAACTAAGCTAACATAAATACGTTGATAATAAACATCAAATATAGTCATTTCAATTTTTAAAAAAAAAACAGAAAAATCATTACCACAATCTTTTTCACAAATAAAGTCTCTATTTTTTCACAAAATTTAAGTTTATACCTAAAATAAAGCCTTAAATTAATGAAAAACTAACCTTAATACACTAATATTGAACCTAAAATCCAAAAATAACAATGACATTTAAAGAAATTAAAAAATCCTAATTTGAGTTCTAACCTCACTTTTTGGGGTTAGATAGGAGATGGGGAGGTGCGCCGACCGGTTGGGGCATGGTGGGGTGCTCCGGTGGGGTCTTTGATGGTGAGGGATGCCGGTGGGTTGGGGTTCTGGTGGTGAGGAAACGGGTGGGAGTTGGTTTTTTAAAAGTTTTGGTATGTTGGGATATGGTGAGACCCGATCTGGGTCTATTAAATCAGAAAAAATCGACGGATAAAACCCAACACGGTCCATCAGTTTTTTTCTATCCTTTGACCGGTTTGACCAATTAAAAATATTAAATAAATAAAATCGACGAATTCCATCAGTTTTATTAAAAATAAATTTAAAATATTTTATTTTACTAATAACTAAAAATGAATTAAAATAAAAATTCATTTTAATATATTTTAATAATAATCCGACGGAGTCCGTCAGTTTTTATATATTAATTTTTATTCAATTTTAATACAACCGACGTAGTCCATCGATTTTTAAAAAATTAGTCAAATCGACGGACTGCGTCGATTTTTTTCTGACGCAATCCATCGATTGTTTCTCCGTCAGTTTTTAGTAGTTTTTTAGTAGTGTAAGAATGCATCGTTGATTCAATGAATGTTGGAGGAAGGCGATGTAAGGGGAGGTTAATGAGGAGGACGATGATTGAGGGGTTGCTGAGGCCGGGGATAGGATGGTCCCCTCTACTGAGGCTGTTGTGGGTCTTGGAGGTAGTGAGGACCAGCCCGGGAGCGTGGGTGGTGGTGAAGTTCCACTTGATAATGTGGGCGCTGATCCTTCAGTTTCACCACCACCTATCGTTAACCCTGACCCTGGCCTGGAGGCTTCCCTGTCCCATCTGACATATATGTTTTTTCAACTAAGTCGGATTCTTTTTCTTTTTTTCACTTTTGTTTTTTCAGAGTGAGCATATGTACTAAGATTGCTCGTTTGATTTTGTCTTAGGGTCTTGTTGTCGCTTCCTCCATCACTAAGTTGTTTAGAAGCATGCCTTCTTCTTCCTCCCGTTATGTGGAAAGGCTGACGGATGAGAACCAACGCCTTCGGGATGATCTTTCCCTGCTCTGATCGGAGAAGGTTGCCGTCATGGCACCTCTAAATCGCCATGATCGCCAGAGAGAATGAGAGAGGAGAGAGGCGGGTGGGTTTTAGGATAATGATTTAAACCAGGCTTTTTGATCAAATTCTTTGCCGAAAGAGGTCTTCAGGTCAAGAGGACCACCTTAGGGATTCAATGGGAGGAGGCTAAGCAAGCTTTGGCAGCCAGGGAAGATACCTTTCGGCATATGACCACGGCTCGCTAACTACTGCAGGAGAGGTTGGACCGGGTGGAGGATGATCGTGAAACTGCTCGGGGATGGTGCAAGCGATGGAGGCTTCCCGTGCCAGACTCACGGCCCGCAATCATTGTCTAAGGTTCCACCGAGTGACTGATCAGCGTAGGGCCACACTACTCCGGGACTATGTTTCTCCAAACCCGCCAGGAGGTTCTACAAGGAGTAGTGAGGGACGAATCAACGTCTCCTCAGCTTTGATTGATGCAGAGGTGAACTTAGGTGCCGCCGAGGTGGACTTGGATGATCTGTGTGACGAGACACCTCCCTCATCTGATGCCTCTGTCGGCTCATTGGGAGATGAAGATGTTTCCCCCCTACTTTGCTATGTGAATTTGTTGTGGGTCTGTGGGCCCTTTCTGGATATTTATTGTTTTGGCCTATGTGCATTTCTTTTGTGTTAGATGTATATTCAGGGCATGTGTGCCTTTTTTACTTTTTCTTGTTTTGAGCTTTTGTGCTATGTTTGTTGGATCTCTAGGGCATGCATGCCCTTAAATGTCTTTACGTAAGCCTTTGTGCTCTCTTTGTCCCTAGTTTAATGATATGTACTAGTTTGCTTCCAACCTTGACTTATTATTTCCACGCTTTGACATGCGCTTTGTTTTTGCAACAATTGTGGTCATAAACGGCCTGTTGGATTTTTATTTAACACTTAACCGTCGAGGCGTGACCGTTATGCCCATCTACCGAAACTATGTTCATATTCGAGTGTTCAATGTTTATGTTGAGGTATGATGACCGGTGCACGTTTGTTTTATTTTTGCATTTTCTGTTTGAGGTCAGCATTCCTAACCCAATCCGGGAATGTCACTTCTGGAAACATTTTTACGATATTGGGAATTAAACATCCAATTTGTAATAAAAGAGGGCCCAATAATTTCGGTGCTGATGAGGAGGACGTCTTGACCCGATTTAATGACACAAAGGTTCATGGAACTTGCACACTCAGAGGCTATATGGTTGTGTCGTGTGTTAGAAGCGATTTGCGGAGCCGTATAGCTTTCGAGTCTGGTTTTGCCCCAGATATTTTTTAAGAGTTAACCAAAGGATGACTTGATAACAATAGTTGAAATTCTGAGAGACGACTCGTCCTATTGATACACAATTCCTTTTGGGGATTTTACAAAACTTTCATTAGATGACGACAAAAGGAAACCGAGCGAGTGTTGTGACTGCCAGCAGTCCCAGTCTGTATGAGTACGTCCTTAGGGAGATCCCATGTTTGACAATCTTATTATTTTATGTGGATCCACTCTCCCCCACCCCCACCCCCACCCCCACCCCTCCCCCAACACTCGAATGCGAGGTCCCGAAGAGACTGTGTCGGGCTACAACCTTCTGGTACGACATGTGCGGTATGCTTTTGAATTGTACCTCATTAAAAGCCTCGCCACAAAAACTCATTTGGGACAAAACCTTGGCCAAGGAAAAGAGTGCAACGCATATTTTTAGGTTTTCCCATGGCGATAAGTAGATCGTGTTTCCAGGGGCAGTCCCTGTCAGGGAGAGAAAGCAAGTTAACCGAAGGTAAATGGTGTAAAATCTTAAGACCATACTTGTCACCCCCTTAGAGGTAAAATCTTTTCAAGTGGTTGATGTTCCGGCTATTCTGCAACTCCTTTTCGTGCTTATCTTTGACCCGGTAGGACCCTTTTCCTACCATCCGGACTAGCTGGTACAGTCTCTCCCAATTAGCTCCCAACTTTCCTGTGCATGCGTCCCAGGTTGCCTCAAATTTATTTTTCCATTGAAATAGCTTTTGACTTTCTGTTTTTGTGCTACTAGCCATATGAGGGCCAGCTCTTTGCGTTTATCCAGCAGTTCCAATCCTACTACCATAGCTTCATTATTAGATTCTTCTGTTATCTGGGTGTATCGGAGGCTGGGTTCTCCGATTTCAAAGAGTATTAGGGATTCAGCATTGTATCCTAGGGAAAATAGAGTTCCTCGGTTCTCATCTTGGTCGTAGTTCTATAGGCCCACAGGACTTCTGGTAGTTCTTCCAACCAACTGCCTTTAGTGTTCTCTAACATTTTCTTAATGTTTTGGATCAATGTTTTGTTGGTTGATTCAGCTTGCCCATTTGCGCACAGATGATATGGTGAAGAGGTGATTCTCTTGATATTCAATACCTCCAGAAATTTGGTAACCTTTGCTCCCACAAACTGTCGACCATTATCACAGGCTATCTCTTTTGGCACCCCAAAACGGCAGATGATATGATCCTATATGAAATATATCACTTATTTCTCTGTGATCTTCTTCTATGCTTTAGCCTCCACTCATTTTAAGAAATAGTATGTTAATACCAACAGGAATCTCATATTTCTCGCAAATGGACACAGGGCCACCACCGAGTGGAGTGGTTCGGCGAGTTGATGCACCATGGGAGAGTGTCGTTGGCACTTGTAGCATTTTTAAACGTAGGCTTTGGCATCTTCCTCAATCTGGGACCATTAGTCCATCCCTTAATATATTTCTAACCAATGAGTCATACCCCGAATGGTTTCCATAACTACCTTCATGTAGGATCTTCGATACAGATATTCTTTATGCATGTAGTATCGTGTGGCTTTAATCTTTAAGGCTCATGCGTCCTTGTTGTATTCGGGAAGAGTCTTCTTCTGTAAATAATTAATGATATCATTATGTTTGTCCTATGTAAAACTGGTGGAATTCACTGCATGCAAGTTGGGGTCCAGGACGGAATGCAGAATGTGGACTATGGATTATGATTCCCTCCCAACCGTTCCGGATAAAGAACTTATGTTAGCTAGAGCATCCGTTTTGATATTCATTTCTTCAGGAATCTTCACAACCTTCCACTGTCTGAAGCAAGCCAACAAAGTCCTGACTTTGTTTAAGTACTCCTGCATCCGACTATATTTGGCCTCGTACTTGCCGAGGATTTGATTGATGACTAGTTGGGAGTCGTTTTTTCTCTCTACATTTTTTGCTCCGAGCCCTTGAGCTAGTTCCAAACCTGCATGCGGCCTCATACTTGACCTCATTTTTAGTCAAAGACACGCATTTAACAGCTTGCCTAATTTTTGTCCATGATGGGTAACCAGGACATACCCAACCCAATGACCTTCGTGCTCGTGGCTCCATCTGTGTACAAGACCCATTCCCCAAAGGCAATCTTAGTTTCCCGGACCGCTTCCTTTTGGGCACAAGGCCTCATACCCGTACTATAGTCAGCCATGAAGTCTGCTAATGTTTGTGACTTGATGACAGGTCGAGGTCGATAAGTAATATTGTACCCATATATCTCAATTACCCATTTTTCCAACCTGCCCGAGAGTTCAGGCTTGTGCTAGATGTTCCTCAAGGGAAGGTTGTAATCACACATATGGGATGACATTGAAAGTATGGCCTCATCTTTCGGGTCGCGGCTACTAGAGCCAAAGCTAATTTTTCAAGGTAGGGATAAAGGTTTTTGGCCTCAGATAAGTCCTTGATAGTATAATAGACGGGTGATTGCGCACCTTTTGCTTCTCAAACAAGCACAACACTTACCGCAGCCTCGGAGATAGCCAAGTAAATCAACAAGGGCTCCTCTGGTCTTACGAGTAGTAGTGGATCTGTCAAGTACCTCTTCAGGTCTCTCAGCACCTATTGACATTCTGGGTCTACTCGAAGTCTTTCTTCTTTTTCAACACACTGAAGAATTCCTAGCATCGCTCGGATGACCTTGATATAAACCTCTCTAGTGCAGTTATTCTCTCAGTCAATCGTTGTACCTTCTGGGCATTGTTAAGCACGTCAAGTATTTGTTCAATTACCTGGATATGATTCGAATTGACCTCGATTCTTCTGTTTGATATTATGAACCTTAAGAACTTCCCCGAGCCTACCCCGAAGACACACTTCTCTGGGTTTAGCTTAAGGTTGTACTCGCAGAGAATGTCGAATATTTCCTGCAAATTTCTTATGTGTTCCTCTGTTTAAAGGGACGGAATGATTATATCATCTAAATAAACCTCAACACTCTGACCCAACTTATGTTGGAACATCTGGTTGGTCAATTGGTGGAAGGTGGCCCCTGCATTCTTTAAGCCAAAGGGCGTGACATTATAGCAATAGGTTCCGTTCTCCGTGATGAATGAAATATTTTCCTGATTCGCTGGGTCCAACCGTATTTGGTCGAACCTTGAGAAGACGTCTAGAAAACTTAGCAACTCATGTCTTATTTTGTTCTTTTAAATCTAAGCACATTTTGAAAGTATTAGGATTTTTAGGAAGTACTACCACATTGGCTAGCTAGTAAGGGTACTTTACCTCTTGAACAACTCCCACATTAACGAGCCGAGCCATTTCTTCTGTGAAGAACTGGCTTCGGTCGGCTGATACCGGATGCCTTTCCTACATAATGGGTTGATAGTCCATGTTTAGCTTAGCTTATAAATAGCTAACCCTGGGGGAACACCTATACTATCCAGCCTCAACTAAGTGAACCTACTTATGTTATTTGAAAGAAATTTAAGAAATTTCCTCAAAACTCGAGATCCAAACCCGAGCATAGGTATACCTATTCCTTCGAATGGTTAGGGCGACAAGAGGTCAACTTGATATCCTCTAACATGGCCGTCCTTGCATTTGATTCTTCTGGCGTGACGAATCCCCTGGGTATCCGATCTGACGATTGCCCCTGTCGCACACGCTTTTGACCGCCCCATCCACGAGGAAGGGGGATCCGACGCGCTCGCAACTTACTGGGCGTTTCTAAATTAATTAAGAGTTAAGGAATCACCACCTAATTATTCTACGGTGAATTAAGGCACCTAAATGTTAATACAAATGTTGCAAAATGAACTCTGATTAATGGTCTGCTAAACTATAAAATTGTAGGTAAGGGTTCTCTATTATCCTAAAGGGAAGGGTTAGACATCCTTTAAGATCCGCTAACTTGCAATTGTCCGATCAAAATCAAGTTAATTATTATGCTAAGAAAAAATATGCATGTTTAAAATACAAGGTTAAAATGAAGTTGCAAGTAGTTAATTAAGAGATGCATTTTGACAATGTAAATATTTTTACCACTTATTCTTGTGAGGAGTCTCGCTAAGGTGATTGCTATTTTTGAGAAATAAATTTCCAACATAAAATCCAAAAATATATACATGACGTTGTTTATAATAAATATATGTAAAAATTCATTTTTTAGATAAAAGCATGCATTTGTAAGGCATTATTTATAAAATACATGTAAAGATAAAAAAATCGATAAAAGCATGCATTTATAAGGCATAGTTTATAAAATACTTATATTTGCCAATTGATAACAAGGAAGAAAAGTAAATTATTTATAATTCAAAGAAATAATTTGTATGAAAGTCATTTTGAATGGCAAATCGGATAAGAAACAATTTTATTTGTATGATTAATAATGTGGATAAAGGATGGCAAAATTATTTTGAAAGTTTGAAACATGCATAACAAGCCTGAAATAAATAAGCTAGCGACGGGTTTCCAATTTTAAACTACCCAAGCGTAAAATGAATAAACTAGCAGCGGGTTCCTAATTTTAAATTACCCTATTAATTTATCTATTCAGAGCCTAATTATTCCAAGTGTTCCTATGATAGCACAAAATTAAATAATTAAATTAGAACCGGAAAAGAGAATAAAAATGGACAGGATTTGAGGAATTGAAGCAGCGACTAGGGCGGATGACAATGTCATCCCGCAATATTTGTTTAGAAATTCCAAGGCTGGAGAATGTAATGAACGTGGATGCGAGTCTTCGTTTGACAATAATCATGATGAGTCTCATAACGAGACTCTTCGTTGCTACCGATGTGTTTCATGTAAATGAAAAGAAAATAAAAGGATTAGTAGACGAGACATGAAAATATATTAAGAAAGAATGTAAATGAATAATTCATGAAAGATAATGTTGTTGGGCCTCAGGTTTGATACACGACATAGATAATAACAAAGGGAAAGACTAAAGATGGTGCAACATTTCAGCTAAATCTATGGACAAAGGCATTTTTCATACGAACCTATTCTGATCATTTCTCATTCTAACTTAGGTAGCTACACCATTTCATTAATCTATGCATATCACGTACGAACAACTTGGTGCAAACAGAAATGGATTGCATTAAAGGGGGAGTCATAACTTAATATGCTTTAAACCAGACTTGTCAAAAGATGTACAACATCATGACAACTGTCCTTTAATTTAGCAGGCACAACAAAGCACTAGTACCATTCAACAACCCAAATATAGGCATGGCAGGACACAGAATGACCCAGAAAGACTACTCATGTTAGCATGTTACATTTTAACACCCAAACAAGCAAACAAAAAACACCTCATGGGTCTGGGTTAACCAGTAAGGGTAGGAATAGACAGATAATTTCTTAAATCATAGCATTTCCTAGATGCAAAAAACTAATTTAAGTTGAGTTGAGCACACATAGTCATATTTATACTAGATATTTAGACATGCTGGCCATCAATCAAGCAAGGTAGGCACATGATCAGATTAATAGCCATGCGGGCACAGTTTTGACCATCAAAATGATACCCCTATATACCCCGAAATGTCTAAGTTGGACCAAACATGTATATATCTGGATATCCAAACAAGTTAACACAAATAGACAACTAACTCAGGAGGCATGTTTCAAGATGTGGACACAGATACATGGTCATTTGAGGCAACATGAGCAGGGGCAAAGCCATTCTTGGCCAAAAGGCAACATATAGAGACCCTAGTCATGCTACTACCAAGCAGTTAAACACACCACAGATATCCAAAACTGACCTCAGGAGATGAGACTAATCAATACTTAAGAATTGGGCCAATGTTATACCAAAGGCTTGCAAATGCAGATATATGTGAGGATGAGTGTTGCTATATCAAAACAGTAAAACTGGAGATGGCATCACAGGTGTCCTAGCCTAAAACATTTAAGGAAGTCTATTCACTTGTGATTCAAGCCTATTTGGGCATACTATTCCTTTAGAATGAATATTGCACAACTAACATGATATCAACACAGGAAAGCATTTCACAACTAGGCTAACACAACAAACATATGGTCAATTTAAAGGGACATGGAAGCTAATGGGACCTGGGAGGGTACAGATAACAATCTTGCAAGGTCAACTAAACTAATTCTGAATAAGCAAAATTTCATTTATGCTATATTGTAGACACGAAAACACTTAAGCAAGCAAAGCCATTATACAAGGAAGATGCTAGATATACAAATGAAGGATTGACTAATCCGAAGCATACTTTGCAAAATAGGACTATTTAAGCTAAATTAAACATGCATACTTACTGGCAAGGGGATAGAAAACAGTCAAACTTACATTGTCTAATCTAAGAGACAAAGCAGGATAAGCATATGTTTTTTACATGAACTAAATAGCTAAGTTAGATAACACATGTCCTAACAGAAATCTATATGCAGGCATACATTCAGTTTATTTAGTTAGATACTCTCAGACCAATACAGTATTTCAGACATATCTATGCATATTTGCAGAAAAAATGAACTTGTAAACCATGTATAGTCAAGCAAGGACTTAAGACTTATCATGACATGATCAGTTAGCCCGATGTGCAAGACTACAGATACCAGTTCGACTATCCCAAATTAGACATGGCAAAGATAAAATATGCTTCAAACAACCTAAAACAACCTCAGTCAGTCTTATTCAGAGACCGGGGACAAACACAAGGTATATGTTGGTTGTCTCATGGTTCACTAAAACAGAAAAGAGGCACATCAAAAATCCAATAGGATTTTCACTAAACAAGAACTTATTATGGGCATATTATGAACGCAACATGATATCGAACATCGGATTCAGCCTTAAACTACAACAAAACAGTAATAGGCATACAAATACCTCTGTTATGTGCAATGTGAGCTTAATACAAATAAGACCTAATCACCAATATTAAGCTCACATTGCACATAACAGACTATATTAAACTAATTAAGACTAATCTAACATTCTAACTATCAAATATTGAATGCACAGTAACTAAAAAGAGAGAATAAGAGGAAATCACACATACCGTTTAAGCATACAATAGAGAATCTAACTTAGCAATCCAAACTAACAGAAATCAACCTAAACTAAGCTAAATCAAATAATACTAATAAAGCATATTTAATTAACAGAAATATGAAAAGGAAACTAGACTGAGAGGAATTTGAATTTACTGACCTTCTCCGGGCAGCGAACCGAGGCGCCGTCTCAAATCCTCGACACCGCTCGGTGAAGTTATTGTTGTTTCGACCAGTAAAGAACGAAGTGGGAATATTTTTTGATAGTGAAAAGCAAGGTTACAAATATTGATAGCTAACAAGATAGAATGAAGAGGGAAATTTTCTGACAATGTTTAAAAAGGGGGGTTTTCAGATTTTTGAACCTTTGTGAAGACAGCAAGAAAAGATGATTTTTTTTTGTTGATAGTCTTTGAAAAATCGGAAGTTTTTTGTTTGTCCCCCCCAAAAAAAAACCTCCTTCAAACACAACCCAAAGGCTATATTTATAGCCAAAAATTGAGACCCTAATAGCTAAGATTCAAAATTCGAATTCAAAGAAAAAAAAAAGTAATTCATCATCATTCGGTTAGGATCAATCTAAAACAGGAGATTGACCGGTCGGGGTCGAGTGATCTCAGGACTGGAAGCAGGAATTTAGAGGCTCGAGCTCTTATCCGTCGAGTCAAAGGGGAAACCACTTCGAATCCGAAAGATCTCCATGGTCCTTCCTTTTCAGAGGTTGAAATGACCTCTTGGTTCAGAAAAGTGGATGTGACGACGTGGTGGGTGATGGGAAAAAGGTGTGGTGGCAGTGGCGTCGAGGTTGCGTTTTATCCGGTGGGTAAGGTGGAACGTCGGTGAAGGGCTGCGGTTTTTGGGTCGTTTGGTTTGCTCTGGTTAGGTTTTTTTTTTTGTGTTTGGTTGGAACTTGGAAGAAAGTGGAAGAGGGATTTGGGCTTCTGTTTTGGACGATGGGGATTTGAGGTTTTGGGCTGGGAGTTTGGGCCGATAGGTTGGGTATTGGGCTGGAATGGTGCGGAGAAAATGAGCTATGTTTGAAAATATGAAAAGGGGTTTGTTATTAAGAAAATGCTTTGAAGAGAAATGTAAATTATTAAAATAAAAATAACGATGTGATATTAATAAAACATAAAATTTATTAAATGCTTGTTGCTTAAAATAAAGAATGTGATGCCGTTTTGCAAAAATAAAATAACATAGAATATTTAGGGTAAAACTACGATTAGGATATTAAAAGACAAATGATAGTAGAAAATGCGAATAATAATAGTAATGATAATAAACAATGATATTGAGGATAAACGGCGAAATTAAAAGTCTTATTTATATTTATATATATATATATATATATATATATATATATATAAATTATTTTTGAGGTGTCAAAATATTTAAAATCGCAAACAAATAATCGGAAGAGAAGGGACAAAATTGGGTGTCAACACCCCCGGGTATGAGTTTTTTGTTTTCTCCTCTTTACGCCCGACTTCCAATTTGGTATCGGGGTCAGACACTTGTAATTACTAACTGCCGCTTTCAGCATGTCCATCATTTGCAGCAACCAAAGTCACATCTGCCTGATCAGGTTCTGAGTCTCCCCGGATTTCAGTTATCCCCACGGCGTTGGGAATTTCATAACCTGGTGGAAGATAGACATAACCGCCTTCATGGCATGCAGCCAAGGCCTCCCTATCACTAGATTGTAGGGCATTTCTCCCTCGAGGACATCGAACAAAGCCTTCAAAGAGACCCCCTCCACATTAGTGGTTAGCTCGATTTGTCCCCGGGTTATTTCACTGGACAAGTTGAATCCAATCAAGATCTTGATTACCTGGATCACCCATTCGGTCAGCTGCATATCATTGAGCATGCAGAGTTGCACTACATTTACATCGCTAACTAGATCGACAAGCGCACACTTAACGTTAAAATTAAATATTTGGATAGATATTACTAGTGCATCGGTGTACGGGCCCTCGATACTTCTCCTCTCTATTTCACTGAATGTAATGTGGTCTTCACTCTTGTCTCTTTCTCTCTTTCTATAGAGGGAAGGTTCTTCGTCTCGCGGCCTCTAAGATACTACTCCGATTATTTTCCCTTAGGTGATCATGTTGATCACGCTCGGTTGTGTCGGATGCTCCCGTGAAGTCCTAGTTCCCTTTTCTCAAGCATATTTGGACCAACTATTGAAGAATTCCTTCAGGTGTCCTCTCCTTAATAGGTCTGTCATCTCATAACGTAGATGTTTACAGTCCTCAGTTGAATGCCCCAGAATCCCATGAAACTCACATCAAAACTCCACATCCGTGCCTCGCTTATTTGGGTTAGATCGCATTTCCACCGGAAATCGAGCTTCCTTCATTTTTTAATTTTCATTACCAACTCCACAACCTCCACATTGAAGTTATAATATGCTACACTTGTGGACCCGAGTCATTCGTCGACTTCCTCTGCAACATCTCCATGTCCCTTCTGGGTTGACCTTGATCATATCAAGACATGTTTGTCCTTTCCTCGTTCCTTGGATGTAGGTGAGCTGAATACGGCTTGTACCAACCCTTCGGGTCTCGCTGTCTGAACGGGGGAGTGTTTCGGGGTTTACCTTACAGTCCTCCTCTAACCCTCGCTCGGGTGTCAGCCCTAAGGTCATCTTTTATCCACATTTTGGTTGTGTATCTATTGTTTACTTCGCTCTAGGACTTGGCCGGGAACTCCCTCAAGCTTTCTTTCAACTTTCTTGAGACATCTGAACTGTTGACATTTAGACCGTCTACAAACGCAGCGGCGGCCCAATCCTCAGGGATAGCAGGCAGGATCATCCTCTCCAACTGGAACTGTTCCACGTAGTTGTGGAGCTGCTCATATTTCCTTTGTTTTATGGTAAAGATGTCTTCTTTATAGGTCTCGACCCTTCATACCCCGCATGGGCCTTCACGAACATATCTGCAAGAGCAGCAAAAGAGTCAATAGAATTTTTAGATAAAAGAGTATACCAAGAAAGTTCTCCCTTTGTAAGCCTTTAGCTGAATTTCTTCAGCATGACTGAATCGATTTTATGTTGCTTTAGGTCGTGCCCGGTGACTGCTTCTTCAAAGGTTACAATGTGCTCCTCCGGATCTGTGGTTCCATCGTATTTGGGTATGTCTGGCATTTTGAACTTCTTCGGGTATGTCTAGGGAGCCGCATCCAATTTGTGATATTTTTTCCATACTTCCTTGCTCCTGCTCCATTCAAGACAGGAGGGTTCCTGGTATCTAGTATGAAAATACTGCCTGTTTATGATGGTATTTGTTGATAGTAAAAGTGGATAATTATGGTGCTAACTCGAAACTTTAGGGGCCAATTAGAACACCAGGGCGTTCGTTTTTAAAGAAGGTGAAATTTTTTGCCAAAATGCTTTTCATGCTTTGAAGTTGTGTTTGTTGGATAGTTTTTGTCTCTCCCTATACATATACATCTTTTTCGGGAACAATTTTTCTTGTAAATTCTGCACTAAGATGTTAGTTCTCTTTTTGTTTCTTTATTTTTATTTATTTATTGCTTAAGCATAAAGATGTTAATATTGCACCATATTAGCAAATAAAAACCAATACAAATTGGACGATATGGAAATTACCAAATTTGTACATTTAATTTCTCGTTGAAAATAAAAGAAAATGAGAATCCATTCGTTTTCCATTTGTTCCATACTACCAAATTTAATCTTTGTGCACAGGAGTTATAGTCTCCCTATAATATTTCCAAAAACTCACATATGTATGAATCTACCCATGTAAGAGGACAGGCAGAATTAAATGGCTTGCCCAAACTGTGGTTCGTGCTATACTCTATTTAGATTTTAAAAAAAATCTCATTGGACATAGTATCGAAGAACTTTCCTTATTTCTACAACGTTGATATCCCAGCCAATTTGAGCAAACCTCAGCTAGTTCAGCGGGTACTTATTACCTCCCACCAGCATGTATCGAGAATCACCAAACTAACAAAGCAAACTCAAAAAAAAACATTCTCTTTTAAACCTTGAGGTTCAAGATTTTGCTTCCATACTAACAGACGAAATAGGCCATGCTCATTTGAGATGGAAATACGCTCAACGTGTGAACTTTTCCTTTTTCTTTTCTCCAAGGACAGTGGAAAGATTACTTACAAAGTGTACCTGTTTTTTCACAAAAACTGAAATAGCAGTTCATTCCATATATCAGGCACGCCAGGCAAGCACCAATGAATGCAATCCGAGTAACTTGCTGGGCCTGCTAATCTCTCAGGAGTCAACGCCTCCCAAAACTTACGGTAGATGGAAGGGTGGCCATCTTTCCTGTATTCTGAGAGCTGAGTAATGTTGAGAACATTAACCTTCGAGCCCAACCTAGTGAGTGTCCTCTCCACCATCTGCATTGTGGACAAGTCAGAATCTATGCCCCAGTATGTTCCGTTTATGGGAAGTTTCTCGTCGTAGCAGTTTCCTTCACTTCCTGGTTCCCATTCTCCTTTCCTGAATGTTGAAAGAAGGAAACAAGAAAAGATAAGATCTCTTACAGTAGGGAACAGATAACATGAATCTTAACCAAGAAAAGAATCTTTCATGTTAGATTTTCTAGCAACTGGTTGTATTAAAACATACAATTAAATGCTATGGCCTAAAACATAAAATTAAATGCTATGGCCTTTTGTTTGACCCTTACGAGTACTAGAAATGGACATTAGAATTAGGGGTGTCACATTGGCAGATTGGGCTGGATTTGGGCGGATCAAAATGGGCTGAGTTAATAAATGGGCAGGTCATTGACACACCCAAAAGTTACTTGGGCTAAAAAGCGGGTCATAATCCAGCCCGTCCAATTGTTACTAAGTTTTAATTTCTTTGTTTGTTTTTTTGTAACTTTTTAAGTATCTAATAGACCTATTTTTTCTTTATTATGGCTATATATAACATATCAAACAAAAAAATAAAGACTTTTTCAAAATATTTTGACAAGGTTTACCAGCCCAATTTTTAGATGGGATGAAACAGGTTGGGCTAAAATGGGCAAGTCATTTTGAGCCGGTTGGGCGGGTCATGGTTTCATGGGCTAATTTTGCCACCCCTAATTAAAATTCTCACTTGCCCTTGATCCTTGCTGTTTCATATCTTGTAATCAGAAACAAATTCATGCACAAGACAAGTGATTATGGTTCTCTAGGAACCTATTGCCTACAGAATGGACTCAATAGTCCGCGCATTTTGGAATTGATATTTGGGAACTCATACCAACAAATGCACATAGGCAAATGAGATTGAGAGCTTTATGTTCTGTGCAAACTTTTGATCTGTTTAGTTCACCATCAATGTTTGATCTGGATTGACAATCTAAGTAAAAAGTTTACATCAGCTACTTAACATTAGATGCCAAAATCAACATACACAAAACATGCTGCCTCTAATCTCCTAATTAGTTCATATATAGCAATCAAAGTTGATTTTAAACTTTGGAATGCAGTCAAATCCATGCACTGAGCCTCGGAGTTGCTAAATAGTCAACAAAGCACACTAAATAACCAACAAAAACTCATGTAATGTTTGACAAATATAATTAACACCTTTGTAGTTAAGTACTTAGAAGCTTTT
This sequence comes from Anisodus acutangulus, assembly GCA_029783415.1. Lineage (NCBI taxonomy): Eukaryota > Viridiplantae > Streptophyta > Magnoliopsida > Solanales > Solanaceae > Anisodus > Anisodus acutangulus. The sequence goes on from CM056490.1 coordinate 52,714,731, forward strand.
AGCAATAAAGTAAGAGCTCCTCACTTACGTGAAATGTGTAGGGGACATAGTGACAAAAAAGACCTTCTTCGTGGGATCAACATTGGTATCCACCCAATTTGCCCAGGCTTCCATAGCTAAGTCCATGCCTCCCACTCCATCTATTTCCTCGCAAACTCTATTTTCTTCATTACTCCATCTAAAAAAGTAATGGAACTGATAAGAAAGCAATCCTTCTTTCTTTTGTGAAATTTCTGTTTATTCTAAATTAGAAATATGAAATAGCTTTAGTAGTTCCTTGTAAGCTGAAGCAGTTTGAAGAAGTATGAAATATGTCAATCCAGCTGAAATAAAATGGACAAAAAGAATGCAAGCCCTCCTCTTTTCTACCTTTTTATCTTTTAAAGTTTCATTTATCAGCTTTCTGAGATGTGAAATATTATGGCATATTTACTGAAGTCATGGCCTAATTAGAGTTCATACTTACAATAACTTAACAGGGCCCTGTCTCCACCAAAGATATGAATTGAAGACCAATATATCAGCATGCATCCATTCTGATGAATGCCTAAGAAGTGAATCTGGACGCAGTATTCGCTCAGATAGTCTGTGATCAACTGGATCATCAGAATTTGATTCAACAAGAAGTGGCGCCCAAAGGAACTCTATGCTGGCATTGTATTCCTGTCATCAACAGGAAACTCTCGAATTTAGTAACAGATGTTAAATTATCTTTACATAATCATCACCATCTACAGATACCAAAGTATGTTTATTTCATATACTGAGTATAAGCTCGCTTGACCTCTGCTCTAAATATTGAAAGGTGGGCCTGTGGTGTCATGAACTTCTTATCAGATGGAATAACAGATTGCATTAGACACACCATCGATATCCACTGTCCTCTATTAAGTGAATCTCCAACAAACATTAGTCTCTTCCCTCTTAATTTCTCCCACATTTCGGTCACATTCCACCTGTGTATCAACATTAAACAAGTCAATAAACATGACAAGCAAGGCATAACAATTTCTAGAACATAATACAACAATTCAAACATTATAGAGTGAGATTAACTAATCTGAGATTTTATAATTTGGTTAGCATTAAGAAATTACCTACATATTCTTTCATCTAACGTTACAATTGGTTCGTGAATGTACTTAGATATGGTTTCTGCGAACCATATTGATGGTCCCTTATCTTTGGTATCAACTGTGCAGTTTTGGTCCTTTAAATTTGCCAAAAGTGCCTGTGAAATATTTACTAAACTCTAATGGTTAAATTTAACCGGAACTGTAAAAAAAAAACAGAAACACCAGAAACTTTCATTAAAATTCCGGAAACCAAAACATAAAAAACTACACCATACACAAAAAAACAATAACAGAAATTGCACGTCCAACAGTCACCGAACTATTGAACTAGACCAAAAATAACATAAATTACAAATTCTGTACTTCCAAATGCGAGTTCCCTTTAAATACCTTCTATTTTCATAGTTCCGATTAAGTTTAACAATCAGAGTTTGGTAAATATCATGCGGAGATCAAAAGTTCTCACTTTTGGCAAACTTAAAGGACCAAAATTGCTCAAGTGATACTCAAGGGACTACTTTAAACCTACAATCAAAGACAAGGGACCATTTTTTTCATTTTCTCAAATAGGTACAATAACAAATGAGCTATTACACAAAAGCAGAAAAATCAAAATTTTACCTCTTCAAATTGCAATAATGAGGTTGCCATCTCCAGTATTGGTACTTCAGATCTTGCCTACCATGCTTGTGGCACGCCAATTGATCAGACATATAAGGACAATCAGACTCTTTATACAATGGATGTGAACTATTATCAAACACCCATTCGCCCGAAAAATAATCACACGCTTCCGGCATTTCCCTCCGGTCACCAGCCTCCGGTTTAAAGCTATCCCATTCAGCTCTCTTTCCACTATACTTCACAGTAGAGTGGCAAGAACTAGACTTATCCAATGGCACTACAAAACCAGGAAAAAGATCCCATCAGTTGGGCTCAAAAATAAACAAACGTCAAAGCATCTTTCGCAAAATAATTGAAATTCATCAAAAGGGCCCTTTTTCTGTACTCCAATTTCATGAAAATACTGAAAAACACCATATTCAAATGGGATAATTACAATTTTGGACCACTCAAAAAAATAATAGCTAACAAATATATAGATTTTGTAAATTAAGTATAAATATACAGGTAATATACATATTCAGTATATATGCTTTGCATATTTTGGCTAGTACCAAAAGGGCAGCCCGGTGCACTAAGCTCCCGCTATGCGCGGGATCCGGGGAAGTGCTGGACCATACGGGTCTATTGTACACAGTCTTACCCTGCATAATAGGTTGTTTCCACGGCACGAACCTCGACCTCCTGGTCACATGGAGGCTGCTTTACCAGTTACGCCAAAGCCCCCTTCATTTTGGCTAGTACTCGTAATAATTTATATATTAAAGTATCAATATACATGTAATATATACATAATCAGTGTATATCTCTGGTATATTTTGGCTAGCTCCCGTAATAATTTCGGCCAACTGGCCAAAAATGGGAAAAAATCCCTATTCAAAAACCCACAAACAAGCCCTAGACAATGTCAAAAACGAAAGGGTTCTGATGATCCAAGAAATAAGAAAACATATTTTAAATTAATCAAATGGGTCCTTGTATTTGAACTCCAATTTCAAGAAAATGCAGTAAAAACACCAAATTCAAAAACCCACAACAACAACATAGTATATTCCATCAGGTGGGGTCTGGGAAGGGTTAGAGTGTACGCAGACTTTAGCCTTGCTTTTGCTTTTGATAGAAATAATAAGCCGTAATAGCAGCAAGAAAATAAGATAACAAAGTGAAATAAGACAACTAACCTGGAGGAATTCTTGGGAGTGTGAAGTTTTTTACAGTGTGGGTAGATTGGGAAATAGGGTCATCTTCTTTATTAGCTAAAGAAGATGAATCATCATCAACATGGTGTGTGGTGTGTTTTGAGTGAATTTCTTGAATGTTAATTTCATTATAGAGAATAGAGAAAACAATGAAGATGAAGAAGACTAGTGCTATGAGAGGGTATTGTGTTCTTTTCTTTGGCCATTTTTGCATTGTGTGTGTGAGAGAGAGAAAATGATTTTAGGGAGAGAGAAGAGACTGGAAGAATGTTGATTGACTTTATCTAATTATGCTAGGATTAAAGTATAATTTTGATGATTCTGTTTGCTTGTCTGGCAATATGATAGATTAAAAGGATAGTAATCCGTACCACAAAAAGTGTCCACTTAATTTTTATTTTTTAAGTCAAAAAAAGTGTTTAATTACCAAATCAAAAAATAATTAACTTTATTTTTTCAGATTTTCCTTTATTAATGGTTAGGTGATCAAATCTCAATCCCAATACCAATTTAATTAAGAATATTTTAGTTAAATTACCTAATTTTTTTAGCAAATAAATTTTTTTAAGGGGCGTAAAAATGACAAAGTGGACACTTTTTTTACCTAGAGGGAGTAGCACTTTTAGTCCCCTTGATTTTAATCTTTTTTTTTGTTTCGAAAAAAAATATTATATTAAGTTAAAGATATGATATCAATATAGAGTTGAGATAGGTAGTGTAAGTAGAAATATATTAGCTCAGTTGGTTGGCTATATGAACTTTCACTTTGTTGATGATGATTTGAATTTTCAACTTGTAATTTTCTCCCCGTTTTTCCTTCTCTACCCCTTATGTAATAAAAAAAAAATAGGTAGTCTAAAGTCAGATACTAACTATCTAATATTTCTTCGGATAAAAAAGATTGTTCATTAGCCATTTGCACACCTTTTAAGAAAAATACTAACTCCTAGGCAAAATAAGTAATTTGACTAAAATATCTCTAATTAAATATGTATTAGAATTTGGTCATCTAACATTTAATAAGAGCAAATCTGAAAAAGTAAAATCAATTTTTTTATTTGAAAAATGGACACTTTTTTTTAACCAAAAACTAAAAGATAAAAGGACACTCTTTTTAATCGGGATGAAGTACACCATTATTCGAAAGTCTCCTTGTTAGGAGAACGTTACACTACATAGATGACTCAGGGACCTATTACTACTAGAGGGCAAGTGAACCTCTAAAGAGTTTATGCAAAATGTGGAAGGCGAAAGCTTATTTGATGCGGCATTATATCGAAGCAGAGGTTGTTGCAATTGATCGTAGTGGGGATTTTCGCGTACAAAAACTGAAGGGCTATCAAAAAGTATATTATGATCCATCTACCTATTGCATTTAAAAATTATTAAAATATTTAATTACTCATGCATTATATTTTATTGTTGTCATATTTGAAAGACAATTGATTTTTAAAATAATCTGAATGTAAATATTATTTAATTAAATATCATAAAAATTAAAATCAGAATTCATCACTAACTAGAGGGGCGAAACTGTTATTATCCCTATAACACGACGATCATTATAAATTCACGAATTATCATATCCAAATTGTTCTTTGTCTAAGATTGAACTAAAGGTACCAAAGCATGCATCCTTTTTTGTTCTTTTTATTTTGGTTAAAAAGCTCATAGGTTATATGTATGTCAGTCATACGTATCTTGAACTGTGATGCCACAATGTTTAGCTATTGATCAAAAACATTTAAATTGTGGGTAAATTAACACAGTGGAGAGGGTCCACCTTATTGATTCCTTGATAACGTGCATCTAACTAAGGGAGTTGTTTGGGTTTTACACATTCTAACGTAGTTCCCATTACAATTAGTATTTCTTTTTTATGTTTTACGATTTATCCAAAATCTCTTCCCTATTTTTGCAAATGATTAACTCTTAGTATAATTTTTTGTGTTTTACGATTTATCCATAATAATCTCTTCACTATTTTTGCAAATTATTAACTCTTTGCTTAACACCTTAACATTCTTATAATGTATGTTCCTTTTCTTTTTTTTCTTTGTATTTTCAACCTTTTTTTAAAATTATGATCTATATTTGAGATTAGGTTGAAATTTCTTGTGAGATTGCGTTAAAAAAAAAAAAAAAAGATATCGTGCAAAATGGGAAAAGAGCATAAGTTAAAAGCAAACTCAAAGAGTTCAGTATTTTCAAAGAAAATGAAAACAAGGAGATTATAACATAAATCATAAAAAGATAAAAGGATGAGGTACAAAATAGGAATTGATACTAACATATTTTGGAATTTCACTTTTGCTTATTCTAAGACGTCTACTTTAGAAATTGTTTCTTCAGCATGGAGATTTAATTTAATATTTGATGCATGATTGGAGTGGAATTTGTTAGCAGTAAATAACTTCTATTTTTGTTCTTTAAAATTGTTGCAGTGTTTTGCAAGTAAAATGATTAAAAATGTTTCTCCGCACGAATAATAGTTCACAACATTAAATCCCTTTCAAAACTTGTATATTTTTCACATATGGGGTGGTAAAGAAATATTTAGACTATCATGATGGGAAATTCGCACAAATGCTCCTCTTTCGGGGTGGCTTTTAATTTTTTTCTCCTTAAATTGGAAATTTTTTATTTTTGTTCTTGCCTAAAAAAACTCTGGGTTCTAGGTTCGAACCTCAGCTTAGTCAAAAATTAAAATAAATTAAAAATCGAAAGGCAGAGTTTGGATTTCGCAAGGCAGAGTTTGCCTTCAGGCATAAGGCAAACTCTGTCTTGTGAAATTCAAACTCTGCCTTGCGAATTCTTTTTTAAATTTTGACTGTGCGGGGGTTTGAACTAGGGACCTCGGGGTATTTTCACCCACTTTTTAAAGCGAAGAACAAAAATTAAATACCAATAATTTGAGGGGCAAAATTTAAATACTAGTGCCTTTAAAGGAAATCGGCGCAAAAAAAGAGTCTTTCAATTACCTGAGCAAATAGTGGTTATTTGTGAATTTTTACCCAATACTTTTCATGAGGTTGGGACACCGGATGTACAACATATTGGGCTTTGGTGTGATTTATGTGGACTCCCCAACCAAGCAGCCCAAGTCTTGAAAGCCCGTGTAGTCCTAGGCCAGAGGCCCAAGTAATTGTGGACAAAAGATGGAGATTACACCAGTTAACCACTTTAGTGGCAAATGGCGACCTTCCAAAAGAACAGGCTTTAGGCAAACCACCGTAAAGGAAAGGCTGTCTGATTTTGCAATAGAAGTTGAAAATTCTATATAAAAAATCTTAAGATCCAATAAGCAAAAGCAATCAGAAGTTCGGCTAACTAACTGGCATATTTGATGTGCATTGGATATATATATCAACTTGCTAACCCTAAATTAGCGGTTAAAAATCATAAATAACTATTTTTCAACCCTTTGTAGTTGAAAAAATAATTATTGTTATAAAGTTTCAAATTTAATGGTTAAAAAATAATTAACTAATGAGTTCTTGTTATAGATATTATCATATATTGTGGATGTCTATCTTTAGGAGAAATATTATGACTAATAACTTTGGGACCAAGTCAATTTTTCCTATAAATAGAGATGTTCCCCTAGTTGTATTACATCTCTCAAGAGAAATAAGAATTGTTATATCTTCTCTCTTTCTCAACGATATTCTTGTTCTAGCTTTATTATTATTTCATAACACGTTATCAGCACGAGGTTCTAAAAGTTGGAGTTTGCAAAAGAGTTGTGATTGAAATACTAATGACCAAGAACAGGTTCTGCTCTTTTCTTATTTATTGTCACTCACTTGTTTACTTTATACGTATATACCCATATGCACTACGATGCTAACCTCCTGATCTTGTAAGTGGCTGCTTAGGGGAAAGAGGTGATAAGTGAAAGTATATATATCCTAGAGAGACATAATGTACTTGAACATATTTTTATTATTAATAAAATTAATATTTATGACATTTGCAATTATTGAATTATTGTTTGATTATTTGCAATTATTCATATATGTGCATCCCTTGAGCTTACATTGTCATTAATAGAGTGTGATATTAATGATAGAACGTAACTCTCAAAATAGCCTCGACTAATGATCATCGAGAATGGGATATCGATGATATGCTATAAGTCGACATGTGGTCTGCATCACATTCTTGGAGAATGTAGTATGTCTCACAGCTACGAGTAATGGTTACTCGTGATGGACACACGGATACTTTGGAGGAGTATTGGTATACTCTGCCGATAAACTATTTGTTATACATGTTTATAATGTTATAGGTGTGTGGAATATAAAGGTCCTTTGACTTGAGGTCAATACGCACCTTGTTTACAGAATGATGTACTTTGACCAAGTTCTAAGCTTAAACTCCTTCTAGATAAGATACGGCATGTGTTGGGTGCATCAGGATGTAAATCAAGGTGGTAGTTGAGCTAAGAATAGGATTCATTCCTCGATTGAAAATTCGAAAGAGCACTCAAGTTCTCAATGTTATTAGGTTGACTAAAGTCACTGGCCAGTGCAAGAGACATATTTAGAATATGGTCTAGTCGTCAACTAATAAATGTGAGATAAAATGATTAAGCCATTTGGATAGACACTTGGCAAATCCTAAGCTTAATCGAGTGTGTCGCGAATGAAAGGAATTTATAGTTCCGCATAAAGGTTAAGTTTGCTGGATTCATGTAAACGTACTTCACATATTGAGTTCGTCATACGACGCAATCTAGGAGTTTCGTATGGACCTTAATTAGATTAATGTCGATATGTGAAGTCCTATAGGATCACACTATATGCGATTGTTTCTTCGATCTAAGAGTGTATTGAGAAAGTATTAAATATTCGATTTAGAATTGAGATATTTAATTTATAATAATTATGGAGTATTTTTATTTGATAGAAATTATTTAATTAAGTCGAATTGGATTTCGGATTGAATTAAATGTGATAGATATATTATATGGGTACCCGGACAAATACATGGAAGCAATTGGGCCAGAAATTACTGGCCCAAAATTGGCACCTTGGTCGTCCACTCGGACGTGTGAAGTGGACCAGCTGGGCTGGTCCACTGAACATTAAAATGGGCCAGGTTTTCCTGTTTTAAATCTGCTTAGGTTTTGTCCTGAACTCCTATATAAACAATACAAACCCCATAATTATCAAGTTAGGCAATCAGACAAAATAGAGGATTCAAGACTTAGAGCCTTGAATTACTTTCTCTCTTCTAATAAAAAAATTCATAGCGTTCTTCGTTAGATAAATATACTGGAGTTGGAACTTGCAATCGGAGGGACAACTCGCGTGGATACCATAGTAGTGAATCTAGCATACGAAAGCCTGTAAGTTTTTCTTACCGTATTTTGAACACTTTAATATGATTATCGTATAAGCCATGCCAGGATCATTGTTGGGTAAGTAAAATTTTAAACTTCTGATGTGCTTACAAACCCAACAAATCCCAATAATAAGTTCATAGACTATGAATAACTTATACGCTAATCAAAGATTTATTATTATATATTCTCTTAAAATTGGTCTAAGCGTATAGATTAAAAGCTTATCCACATAAGCACGTTAATTGTTGGTGCTTATCTTAAAATTGGATTGTTTGTTGATTGTTTTTTTGTAAATTAACAACTTTGGCTCTTAATTGGCAGTTAAGCCAACAACCACGGTCTAATGTGCATTATATTTTATTGACGGAAAAAGAAAAGATATTTGGGATACGGCTTTGGAAAAAAATCTTTATGCACAAAGCAATATATTAATTTATGCTTAGAACCACTAAAAGTATAATATTTTCATACCTTTATTTGATTACACGTGTTAGAGAAAACTTCTCTACGCTATATATATACATCGATTTGCTCCAAAAGTAGCAAAATCTTGAAAGAGATTCTAAGCTATCATAATTTGATATGCTTAAGGTACGTCTAGATGATTATGTTCTATTCTTGAAGAATAAGAAATTTTGATAAATGTTACAAATACAGATCTACTCCCTGAAGTGAATGTGGTGATAGTATATAGTAAAGCTTATAAGTACGGCCGTGTATTTGATTGTGAAGATATCACGACTCATCTTCAGAAGAGATAATAATTTAGAAAAAATATTTTTTAGTATTATATGTTTTACTCCTCAAGTAGTAAACTCAAAAATTTGCTCCCGAAATAGCGAACTTTGAACTCTACTCCTGAAGTCGTAGAACTTGGAACTTTACTTCCGAAGTAATAGAAGTTTGAACTCTACTCTCGAAGTAGTAGAACATTGAATTCTACTCTCGAAGTAGTAGAAATTTTAAATCTACTCCTGAAGTAGTAAGACTTTAAAATTTACTCTTGAAGTAGTAAACCTAGAAGCTTCCCGAAGCAGTCGTTAAATTAAGAGTAATTAAAGTAAGACTTTAAAATTTACTCTCGATGTAGTAAACCTAGAATTCTCCATGGAGTACCTTATGACGGTTTGGTTGAGTAATTAAATTAAGACTTAAATTCCTTTCTTTTATTTCTTTAGTCTCACGGACAAGAGCTTTAACTTTTGGTTACTTGACAATGCTGCAATTACTGTATGGATCAATCCAATGTTTGACATGTGCTAGATTGAGTCATAAATTTTTTCTTGAAAGAAGTGATAACTATGCAGTTATCATTATGCTAAAAAAAATAGATATTAATTAGCCTCCCTGAAGAAGACGTTTAAAATACTGAAGTTTAGAACTTAACGTTTACTTTTCGTTCTTTATAAATTTAAAATTATTTTTAAATATTCATTTGGTTACTATTTTCTTTCATGACACCAATAGTGTCTAATTAAATTTTCCTTTCATGACACCAATAGTGTCTAACTAAATTTTCTTTTCATGGCACCAGCATTGTCTAAGAAATATTTGATAGTACAAAATCAATTACGGGCTCCAGAAGAGCTAACTATTTATCAAGAAGATCATGTCACTAGTAGTGTCCAAACAATATGTGATTACGGAGAATAGATTAAAGACTCCTGAAGAGCTTATATACTATTATGTCATTCGTTCTAGATTGTAATATACAAAGTTGTTATGATCGAAGCACAAGTTATAGTAAACCCGAATTTTACTAAAGTAAATGACTATCATATTGAAGCTATAAATTATTGGAGGATTAAATATCTTCAAAATCATAGTGGGTAAGAAATATGTATGTGAAAAGTTACCCTCTTTATTCTCCAAATTGTACTACACAAATATAAGCATGATGAAATACATGTCACGATAAACCAGAAGTTTATTGATACAAAGACAATTCATGTCACATTATATCAGAAATTTACTAAAATAAATAGCACATGCCTTGGTAAACTTGAAATTTACTAGTATGGTTGGCATGAGCAGTTTTATCATCCTGATTCAAATATGATGTGCGGATTGAGTATTCGACATACATTAAAGAACTAGAAGATTCTTCAAAATTTATTTGTGTTGCTTGTTCTCATGATAAGTTGATTATACAAGCTAATGTTGGAATTGAATTCCCTAAATTCTGGAAAAAAAAAATATAAATGGTGAATATGGGTCAGTTCACCTATTATGTGATATCTTAAGTAGATGCATCTATGAGACGGTCACATGTGCATTTATTGTCAACCTGCAGTTTGACATTTACGAAATTTCTTACTCAAAATAATTGAGTTGAAAGCACAATTTTTAGATTATGTAATCAAGACAATTCATCTTGATAATGATGGTTGATATTCAAACTGGTTTAGCATTGAATGCCCTACAGTAGATAGCTAAACCATTGCTTATGAGAATAAAGTTTCATGTGTTGGTCTAAGATATGATATATTGCATACAACGACGTTTGTATACTTCAGACCAATAAATTATGATAAATTCTCCCCTCATAATTGGTTCAAGGTCAGGAACCAAATGTTTTCATCTAATAGTTTTTATTGTGCGGTATATGATTAATGAATCTACCACGATGCACACAGATGGATTCTCCAAAGAAGGTGGAAATGTATGTTAGTTTTTCTAACATAAGAGGGGAGAGAATAAATCGCTAAGAAATATGTTGTGAATTATCATCAGTATGATCCTCGTTCAAATGATAATTCAAGTCAAATGCTAGAAGCATTTGCTGACCCAACTATTTCATATTTCAGCTGCAAGATACTCCTAAATGTCCCTGAAGGACAGGGTTTATAACATGCGTGAAGCATGATAGACAAATCGGTTTCAAATGCAATAATCCTTAAAAAAAAATAGAGGAGCAAATGATCAAAATGATCATAATAAGGAGGCAATGTGCACTTGAAGAGCCTACGACATAACACTTCATAAAACCTCATACGAGGTTCAGGTACCTGAAAAATAATTAAGTGATAAGATCTCAGTAAGTTATGTCTAATTGCAAATCGATACAAAATGATATCTCTTCGACGATATCATTGATACAATATAGTTCGCAATATTGTATAATATTATGCGGATCTTAATTCTACGTCTTTTAAAACATGTTGATGTATAAATAATTACCAAGTAGATGCAACTTGATAAGGGTAAATTTACTGGACCTGCAGTCCTGACATCAGAAGATGTCATGTAAATTAATTACTAAATGAAAATTGTCTCAGCCTATATGACTTACGTGATGAAATTTATATAATTTGTTTTTGAAGGATTCAAAATGCTTGAAGCATATACAAGTTATTGAAAAACTTGTTTGTAATCCATAAACGGATTAAATGAACTAAGGTTGATGTACTGAAATCACCTTAATAAATATTTATTGATGAGGGGTACAAAGATGACTTTGTTTACCCTTATCCCTTTATGATATTCAAAATCTTTCATAATATTGTGCAAGTTGCTGACTTGAATATTATTAGAGCTTTTGAACAGTTTTTGAAAAGCAGTAGACTACCTGCTAAAAGAAGTTCAAATAAGAAAATTAGATTGGTCCTGAAGTACCATATATTTGTTCAATTGATGCATTTATTTATCTTGCTATAACTATGTGCATGATATAATTTCTTCCTTACATGGAGCTACTGAAATAAGATCATCGTCGATTTGTGAGATAATTTTTTCAAAATTAGGGGGAGAGAATAATGAAATAAAAAGGGAAATTTTGTGGAATAATCCATCATTGTATCATCTTGATCCCTGTGCTTCTATTTGTGAACAAGAGATCCAAAAGATTATTCACTTGCAAAAAGTAGGAAATCAAATGTCAGACTCATTAACAGATTTGAAAAGGATTACCAAATCTTATATCCCTACAGAGAATGTCCTAATTCAGATTGATGTCCCTGTAGGACCATCTAATAGTGTCATAGCAAATGAGTCCAAAGCACACCTGAAGCGTAATAGACCATTGGGTTCTAAGAATCGGAATCCTAGAAAAATAAAAATAAATGGTAAAGATGACACTAAGAAAGAATCTCATAAAGAAATGCAAGATTTGATCAATCTTGATATTCTTGAAGAAATCAATGAGTCGCAAACTGAAGAAAATAAAGAAATATCAATAAATTCAATTAATGTTAGAACTAATTTGAATCGCTTGGAAATAAATATGGTTTGAAATGTGACAAAATACCCACAGCCTTATATGAAGATAATGCAGCATACGTTACTCAATTGAAGGGAGGATTCATAAAAGGAGATAGGACAAAACACATTTCACCAAAGTTGTTCTTCACACACGAGCTCCAAAATAATGGTGATATCAACGTGCAACAAATTAGTTCAAGTGATAATATGAATGATTTTTTCACTAAGTCTCTACCAACTGCAACTTTCGAGAAGATGGTGCACAGGATTGGAATGCGAATACTCAAACATTTGGACTGAAGTTCTCATCAGGGGGAGTTAATACATGTTGTACTCTTTTTTCCGTATAAGGTTTTGTCCCACTAGATTTTCCTTTAAGGTTTTTAATGAGGAACCAAAATGTGTATTATTAGAAATGTGTACTATTATTCCTTTACTAGAATTTTTCTCACTGAGTTTTTTCTAGTAAGGTTTTAATGAAGCATATTATCTATCAAAATAGACATCCAAGGGGGAGTGTTATAGATATTATCATATATTGTGGATGTCTATCTTTAGGAGAAATATTAGGGTTAATAACTTTGGAACCAAGTCAATTTTCTCCTATAAATAGAAATATTCCCCTCATTGTATTTCATCCTTAAAGAGAAATAAGAACTCTTCTCTCTTCTCTCTTTCTCAACAATAGTCTTGTTCTAGATTTATTATTATTTCATAACAGTTCTACCATTAAGAAAGGGCCTTAGTTACTTGTATAAACACCCCCTTCTCACGATTTCATTTCATTTGTTTGCACATATTTCCCTTCAAATGCACTGGATCTTTAATTTTCGCCCTTCATATCTGTGGTCTTTAATTTTTATCCATGCTACTTATTTAATGAAAATATTTAGAGCTACTTCGCAAGGAATAATTTCTATAATATTTTATTCGAAAACTGAAATTTTGCCTCGCTCGGCATAAATTCCGTAGGAATTAAGTTATCCGGCATAAATTTTGTAGTATTTTTAGATTATGTTGAGTGTTGAAAATTTTACCTTGTCCGACATAATTTGTGTGCATGTTATGATACATATGCCGAAGTTAAACGTAAACTATGTCGAACGAAATCTAAAACTGTGTCCTTTTCAGATTATGTAAAGTGTTGAAAGTTTTGTCTTGTCCGACATAATTTATATGAATTTTATCATACAACTACTGAAGTTAAACATAAATTATGCCTTGCGAAATTTAAATCAACCCGGGCAAAAAATATTCAAAAATTAAAGATTACAAATTTGAGGGGCAAAACTTAAAGACCACCCCAAAATAAGGATATTTGTGTGAATGAAGCATGAAAATCAAACGCTAATGTACGGAGTTATACTTCATGAATCTCATATTACTACTCCCTCTATTTTATAATAAGTGGATTTTTAGATTTTTAATTTTTTTCTAAAATAAGTGGTGCTTTAGAATTTCAAGAATATTTTGGACAAATTCTTCCAAAATTGCCCTTGTTTAAATAATCAAGATTCATTAACTACCTTTCTTTTTCTAGACATTTAATTATATAAGCACAATATTTTATATAAACAATAATAGTGTTTATATTGTACGAAATCTTCATGCTAGCATAACTCTTCTCCTCTATCAAAAGGAGTAGTATTCACTCCATAAAAATAAACATTGAAGAGTCATTTGAAATTGTTGAGAATATAATCAAATATTAAAAGTGTGTTATATCTAACAACTTAAGCTTTTAGATCAGATGGTCACACACTTCAATATGGTATCAGAGCAAGCCAAAGGTCTTGGGATCGAACTTTACCCGCCACCCATTATCAAAAAAGAATTTCCACATGCTTGGACCATGAAAAAAACCAGGCCAGCACGTGAGGGGGCGTGTTGAGAATATAATCAAATATTAAAAGTGTGTTTTATCTAACAGCTTAAGCTTTTAGATCAGATGGTCAGACACTTCAATAGAAATAATTCAATACACCATAGATATGAAAGTTAAGAAAATTTTGAAGTAGTTCAAGATTTCATGAACTTGAAAGTTGAAAAATCACTTGACATTGTTCAAGAATTCATGAATATGAAAGTTGAGGTCAGACATCCTATACTCAATTGTGTATCATCTTCTTCACTCAGAATAATAGTGAGGTCAGGAATTGTGTATGTATCCACATTAAGATCAAGTTGTTCTCCATCAACATACTCACCCTCAGATTCAAAAGGAATATTTAGATCAATTTGAAGTTAAGACCTTTGGTGATTTTCTGTTGTAGCCATATTTATTTTAGCAATTAGTTTTAATTTTAAGTGAAGAAAATTAAACCTTCTTTTATAGGATAATTTTAGTGGAAATGTTAAAAAGTTGGCCTCAATTTAACTTTTCATTAATAATTTAAATTTATAATTTGAATCTTGTGATTTTTGTTCTCAGAATTCATCTATTGAGATGTACGGTACTCCAAAAGATCATTGAAGTCTAATGTTTTGTTAAGTGTTTCAGTTGAAGTTTTAATGATACTCCCCTCCTTAAATGTTCATCCGGCTATAGTTTAAATCACCTACTAATATTCAAATTTCAATACCTAATGTCAACTTAGAAAATGGTAAAAATTAGTTAGGGGTAAGTTAATAAAAATACTCATAATTTTCTAGAAGTGAACATTTTTTAAGGAATATGCATGAGCTAAAAAAATACTTATTATGAAATGAAATGAATAGTTTCTTCCGTCTTTAATACGGAGTAATTTGTAATTTCCCTTAACTGGGTTTTAATAAGTTGCACAAAATTCGTTAGGCTGTTTGTTTAACTTGACCCCATTAGGCAGACCAATGTGGAAAAGAAACTAAATGCTACTGTACTAGTAGTATATTACACAAGGTGGTCCATCTTGGTCATCCTTCGAATTCAGACCAGAAAATAAAAAAGGAAAAAACTAAATAATCCAGCTGCAGTTACCTATTAATAAGGATCAGAAATTTTAGCATATGAAGATATAATTCGTCCAACCTGTATAAATTTGGGTGAGTTACTAACATGGACATTTATTAATTTAATCCATATTAATTCGTTCAAATTCATGATATCTAAAAATTGAGCTGATTTAAATTAAGTATATAGTCCAAATTGATCCATGAAATTTTTTGTTAAAATATTTAAATAACTTTTTTGAAAGAAGAAAAAAAAGTTATATTAAACAAATTATAGGAAAATAAATTTAAAAAATTAAAATTTGGTCAAAATTGATCGAATTAATTACGATTCATTATTTAGCTCATCTTAACTCAAAAAAAATTTAAACGAATTTAAATAGTGACTCATTTATTAGTCAATTTTAATCAATCTATATTCAGCTCATCGCGCATTTGTCATACTAATTTATCAAAGACAAAAATATGACGATGAAAGGGTATTGCCCTTTTCTTGTTCTTGTAAATAACTAGAAAGATTGCTCTCATCTTCATGCAACATGATCTCCAAGCTAAAGAACAAATCTCTCTCTTTCCTTTCCAGAAAAATATATATTATTCCCGCCGTTTCATTTTACTTGTTATGTTTGACATTTACACGTTTCTTATTATGATTTCAATTTAAAGTATTATTCATTTTACTATATTAATCTCTCTTCATATTTATTAAAATAAAAATGAAAAAAATTAATTCTATGTTGATTTTTTAAAATAATAAATATTTAGATAAATTATTCTTAATAACCATGTCAAGTAAAATGAACTAGGAGCCAAGAAGCTTCTTTCAAGAATGTGAACAAATAGTTTTTCAAATGAAAATATTGGAAGGCATAATTAATAAAAGGTTCTGATGGCTTGGCTTCAGCCTATAACCATCTCCAATTTACGTGGTCCTTCACAAACTTATCGTGACATATAGCTTATATAGGATTCCAACAAACTTGTTACGTTTGTTAAAACAAAAAGCTCCAATAACAAATACGTAACAGACGGCTCTCCGTGAGTTCGTGAGTTATTGATAAAAAAAATTATATACATGTACTATATATTTAATTTCTTTAATTTCTTCATGTATTAATTAACTTCATGTGAAAACTTTAGATGTGCCACTTATAATTTCATGTGCTAAGTTGTTTGACACAAACAAAATAAATTACTGTGGAGCTTTGTGGCGGTGGAGGTGCATGGATAAAATGTAACTTGTTGGCGCAAGCAAGATTATTATTCTATTTCTCTCAATTTATGTGATATAGTTTGATTCGGTATTGAGTTTAATAAATAAAAGAAGACTTTTGAATTTTGTAGTCTTTAACAAGTCAAAGAAATTTGTGTGGTTATAGATTATCTCGTTAAATATAAAAGATAAATGTTAAAGTTAAATTATTGTAGAATAAGAAAATATATTACTCTTTTTGGGACGAACTAAAAAAGAAAGTATATCATATAAATTGGGACAAATTAAGTATTAATGTGAAGATAATATTTTATATTCGGACTCAGTCCACACATCAAATAAATAGGTGCATATTCATGCGTTTTTACATAAGAATTATCACTTAATTATAATTAAATGATATATATTATTAACTCCGTTTATATTTAACTATATCGAATTAGCATAATTTGCTATATAGATCGAGAGAAATCGATTTTATGATCCATTATAAGTATTTTTAAAATTATATACTCCCTCCTTTTCAAAAAAATATTTTATTTTGACTTGACTCGGACTTTAAGAAATAAAATGAGACTTTTTCAAAATAAGCCCTAAATATTTGTGTGACCTAAATCATCTCATGAAATTAAGTTATTTCTAAATATAAAAATATGTTAATATATTTTATATAAACTAATACGAAAAATAAGATAAAAAATAAGAAAAATTATGAATTATTTCTTCATTTAACTTTTAGCAGATAATACGAGATCATTTTCTCTAAGGATCACGTGTGAATAAATTCTTTTTCTTGGAGTAGCTTTGAATAGGAACCTAATACTACCTTCGGATAAAAAAGCGTATTCACTTAATTATTTGCACATTTTTTAAAAAATACAAATTTCTAGGTGAAAAAAATAAGTATTTGATTAAAATGTCTCTAGTTATTGAGATTTGGTCACCTAACCTTCAATAAGGATAAATTTAAAAAAATAAAATTAATTTTTTCTTAATTTGATAAATGAATATTTATTTTTACTTAAAAAAATAAAGGTTAAGTGGATAATTTTTTGATCCGGATGGAGTAATAGGTCGGCAAGAAGCACGAGGATCATTAAAGTCACTATTAAATTAGTATCCACTTGCAACTTTGCAAATTGTAGCCACAAGAACCGTTTTTAAATATTCAAAGCAAAAGCCAACAATAGAGCTTATGTGAGAAACAGCACAGCCCCTTTGCAACTTGCATATATATCGCTATCCCTCCCTTCACCTTTTCAATTTTAATTGACTAAACTATTCATAAATGATTTAAATTTAATATTTGCAAATTGCTAGTCTCTTTTTATAAAAAAATAAAGTCGCCTTCCAACTTGCAGAGTATCTGTTTGATTCTCATCATGTTCTGTACTTTTTTTAATTGTTTGTATATATAATGTGAACACAAGAAATAAAGTTATAAAAATATATATAATGTGAACATGTTCCCACTTCCTAAGGTAACTTGCATCCTGCCTCCAACACCCCGTATTCCTCTAGTGGAAATTAATTTCTATATTGCACATTTACTTCTCACAATTTTATTTTATAGAAATTTATGCCTCTTTTCTTGCACAAATACTTTAATTAACTGCTTCATGAATATAGATGATTTTAAGAAGTAGATTATCCATATGTTACAAAAGGGAAAAAACTATTATTTCCCGTAAAAATAGTGGCCGTTGATCACTTTTTGATAGTGAATATATTTATATATTCTCATAGATTTGTAATTAATATTTGAGTGTAATTATGTAAAGTAGATATCATCATTCAATTAGGATTCGTATTGTACACACTATATATATTGTATTAATGAGAAGACTCCATCAAGAGAGATTAATACAATTCTACATGATATCAAGAGTCAACTCCTAAAACACCTATCTCTAAATTCTCGTCTACCCCCCCCTCTCGGCCGGTGTTAACCCCACACCCCAAAACACTAGAAAAATTTCCATTCCTTACCAAAAATCAACTCCTCTAATGGCTTCCATAGCTACTCCCACCTCTCCCACGACTTCCTCCTCCTCTCCCGTTGTCACTCACAATCCCCCCCCCCCCTCCTCTTCTACCAATATCAAGAACTTTATCCCTTTAGTTCTTGATCAAGAGGATAGTCAATATTCCTCGTGGGTTGAACTATTTCGCATTCATACATGTGCTTACAACGTACTTGATCATATTAATGACACATTCTCTCGTCCTATCGAGGTCGACTACACGGCATGGCGTAGACTTTACGCTATCGTCAAGTAATGGATTTATGGCACCATCTCTAAGGACTTGCTTCATACGATTATGAAAATAGGCGCCTCGACGAGTGAGCTATGGATCCGGTTGGAAGAATTTTTTTAAGACAACAAACACACACGTGTCGTGTACCTTGAGGAACAATTCAATAACATGCGTCTTGAAAACTTTGTGAACATGTCCGACTATTGAAAACAATTAAAATTAGTTGCCGATCAATTCTCCAACATAGGCACTCCAATTTCGAAACACTAAGATGGTGTTGCAACTAATCAATGGTTTGCCGAAAGGTGAATATGACACACTCGCAATGATGATACAATAGGCCGACCCCCTGCCCAGCTTCAATAAGGCTCGGTCACAATTGCTCTTGGAAGAAAGCAGACGTGCTAAACAAGATGAACACAATAAAAAAACATTTGTGGTTGATGCACCGGAGACGGCCACCACACCAGCCGGTTCCACCTACAACTAATAGCAGCGGAGCAGTCGCGAAGGCGACAGAGGACGAGGCTGCGGTGGCGGACGCGACGGAAGAGGCAAAGGGCACTTCAACCTATCCACACAATCCATTTCACCTATACTAAAGAACCTGAAACTAGCAAAACTTGACCCAGATTGGAATGTGGTTATGCGTGAGAAATTTGATGCGCTTACCACTCAGTGTACTTGGGATCTTGTTCCGAGACCAGAGGGGGTGAATGTGATTCGTTGTATGTGGCTCTTTCATCACAAGTTCAGAGATAATGGTGAGCTTAAACATCATAAGGCCAGACTTGTCGCAAATGGCACAGGGCAACAATATGGTATTGATTGTGGTGAGACTTTCTGTTCAGTGGTCAAACCGGCAACCATTCGTATTGTTCTCAGCATAACTATGGGTAAGAACTGGCTGATTCATCAACTTGATGTGAAAAATGTGTTCTTACATGGGAATTTGGAAGAAACTATTTACATGCATCAACCGCCAGACTTTGTGCATTCAGAGGCTCCTCAGTACGTCTTTCGTCTTCGTAAGTCACTGTATGGTTTGAAACATGCCCCAAGGCTTGGTATGAGCGCTTCGCCACTTTCATCATGCAAATTGGGTTTGTGTGCAACAAAAGTGACCATTCACTTTTTATTTTTCATCGAGGTAGTGACATTGCATACCTTTTTCTATATGCGGATGATATTGTTCTGACTGCCTCTTTTGATGTATTGAAAAATGAGATCATTGCACTTCTCAAATCCGAGTTTGCTGTGACAGAGGGAAACTGAGTTACTTTTTGGGGATTTATGTGACCAGATCTGCAAATGTTATGTTCATGTGTCAGAGTAAGTATGTCAAAGAAATTATTCACAAGGTTAAATGGCAAACTGGAAGATCATGCCTACTCCAGTCGACTCAAAGTCGAAACTCGTTGAGTCGAAACTCAGTGCTGCTGATGGGGATTCGGTGCTCGATCCCTCACTCTATAGGAGTCTCGCTGGTGCGCTTCAGTATCTTACATTCACCAGGCCTGATATTGCATATGATGTTCAGCAGATATGTTTATTTATGCACGCCCCCAAGGAGCCTCACTTTACAATTCTTAAGCGTATCATTCGATACGTTAAGGGTACTCTTGATTATGGATTACATCTCTACCCTTCTGCACCGACCAAACTGATATCATATACGGACGTCGATTGGGCAGGCTGTCCAAACACACATCGTTCCACCTCTAGCTACTGTGTGTTCTTAGGAGATAATCTCATCTCGTGGTCTGCCAAGCGGCAAGCCACACTCTCCCGTTCGAGTGCAGAAGCAGAATATAGAGGCTTTGCGAACGTTGTTGCTGAGATCTGTTGGCTTCGAAACCTCCTCCTGGAGCTTCATTGTCCCTTACGTAAGGCGTCTATGTTTTACTGTGATAATATATCTGCGGTCTATTTATCTCATAACCCGGTTCAGCATCAGCGAACCAAGCATATTGAGATGAATATCCATTTTGTTCATGAGAAGGTTGTCATAGGTCATGTTAAGGTGTTGCATGTGCCTTCTTTGTATCAGTACGCAGATATCTTCACTAAGGGGCTTCCTCGGCAGATGTTTCTTGACTTCAGATCTAGTCTCAGCATCTGGCCTCCTCCCGCTCCAACTGATGGGGTGTGATAGCGAATATATTTATATATTCCCATATGTTATGTAATTAATATTTGAGTGTAATTATGTAAAGTAGAGATCCTCATTCAATTATGATTCATATTGTAGACACTATATATATTATATTAATGAGAAGACTCAATCAAGGGAGATTAATACAATTCTACAGTTTTTGACTCTATTTTTAAAAAATAACCGTTATTATGGAGTTTCAAATTTCACCGATAATATTACGTGACACTAAAAAGTGGTTGTTTTTAAATTTTACCGTTATTTTCCTAATTGTTATAATCTTTGTTCATGCAAGTGAAATTTCAAACCCAATAAGCGGAGGAAAAATAAATAAATATTGTGTGGAACTACTCTTACAAGGTTATGAACTAACGTGCGTGCCATTTGATGAAATCCCCTAATCGATAATAAATTAATGAATCATTATTAATAATTTCGTCTTAGTATAGGAAGCTGTGATTAATTTAATTTAATTGCCTTGCTGCATTGATAATATAAAATATGATCAAAGAAGCTAGCAATAGCGTTAACCATAGGCTGTATTCAAGAGTCGGCCACTTCATGTGGACTAATTCATTTCACCTTCTAATTAAACCCGTCAACTTAATTATTCTTTCGTTTCTCTTATCCAATGAACTCAGTTAATTCCTTCATACTCCTTGCGCTATTCAATATATTTATTAAATCCTAAAACCAATCATCCAAATATATATGAACGACCTAACCTTGAGTCTTAATTCTCTTAATTAATCACAAGTTCACAACTATTCCATGTATTGAAGAGTCTTTAATTTTAGCATTCACATTTTGGTCTCAATAACATACTTACTCTTATAATAATGTATATGATATGTTGAAGACCATATATACTAATGATACTTTTGTACGCTATATATACTTGGATTATATGTGTTAAAATTTCTCTTTATTTCTCAAATTTATATATAATATTATTAGTTTGTTTGGCCAATTTTCTAAAAAATTGTGTACTCTTTTAGAGTGTTTTTATATAAAGTAATTTGGCAGAGTATTAATTTGGATATTTAGCTAATCAAAGTGAAAATTATTTTTGTCAATATCAAATCAAAAATAATTTATGCTTGGCTAAAATTTCAAAAATATTAATGAAGAAGAATCTAATTGTTTCAACTGAAAAACAATTTTATTAGTACTACTCAAATATACTTTTCTTACAAATTTGACTAAACACTTTAACTTTCTGAAGATAAATAATTATTTGAAAAATAAGAACTTTTAGCTTTCCAAAACCGTCTAGAAATACAAAGAGAGGAGCCCTACTCTATTTCTAAGTTGATTTATTTGCAAGGACGCCGATACATTGAACGGTATAACCTTTTAATTGTATTTGTACCATACTAATAAACGCTTAAAAGAAGATCTACAATTCTACATAATGAAGTCATAAAGAATAAACCAATATGAAGATCACAAAGTAATGAACACAAGAATTTGAGAAAATTTAGAGTATATACGTCAGATTATTGTCCTCTGAATCTTTTCTTTTTTTCTTCACAAATTCACATGACAAGTTAAACATAGCAGTGAGGTCGTAATGAACCCGATAAAGACAACAAAAAAAAATAGACAAAAAAGAGAATGAAATTAATTCTGCAACACAAGATTAACTTATCTTCAACAAGTGATGACAAGGAGATTATAATCATGCATTGCATATCATGAAATCGATCATCACCACTAGCATCATCGATCAGTCGTCTTACTTAATTCCAATCCACAACACGAGATCTCTATGAAACATATTCAAAATTCACCTGAAATTAATCTTGAATTTAACTCGACCCAAAAGCCAACTTATAAAAAAAGAAATATCCAAATTTAAACCACCGAGGTAGGACTCTTAACATTTTCGTCCGTTCAAGTTCTGTGCGATCTGAGATAACGATTGTAGGTTACATTTCACTATAGTATCAACAAAAACACACGTTTCTTCTCTAGTATTACCAGGTGGAACATCAACAACGTATGATTCCACGACAATAGTTGCTGCTGACCCTGAATTCGGTTCTGGATGGAGCGTTGTAACGGAGCGGTAATTCGCTAACCTGTGGTCCCCACCAACAACACTGAAACTGATGATGTGGCGCTCGTCATCTAGGATCTCGAGCCTCTCTGTGCTGCTAGCAGCAGGGAGGCCTGAGATCACGCGTACTTCGCGTAGAGTCCCCACGTCACCATTACCTATGATGACGTGACAACTCTTCACGAAGTGCTTATACGCCTGCGGATTATCAAACCGCCGGACCATCGACCATACGGTGGAAACCGGGGCTGTGATCCGCTGGATCACAGCCGAGCAGCACTGGTTGAGTTCAACAGGGTGCGTATGGTACCGTGCAACGGAATCAGGTACTGTGGAATACGGTATCGGCATGCGTCTCTGTAGTTGGTGATGGGATTCATGTTTGTATGCAAATTCCGGGGAAGTGTTGGAACTAATTCTATGGAGTAATACAGATGAGTCTGGAGAACTAGGAGGCATTTTTCTTAATAAGAGGTGATTCTTTCTAACTCTTTGTTATGTTATGGCTATGTGTTTCTCTCAGTAGTCATTTACTTGTATATATACAGTATAGAAAAATAAAGAGAGAGAGTTGGTTGAAGTTGCAAAAGTAATAAGAAAAGAGAGATGGGGGTTCACGTGAGGTTGACAAAAATAGTGGGACTAGTGGAGGGTGGTAAATGAAAAAAATTGGATCAAGTTGGCCTTGGGTGCATAAAAAAGAGGACTAAAAGGGGTACAGGATAAGATATTGCACACCTTTTGGTCCGTTCATCTTCCCCAAAATCAGTCTCTAAACGTTTTAATTCTAATCAAATTGTGGTATTCTTATTTATTTTCTTGTAATTTATTTACTTTCTAGATAAAATTAATATTTTTTGGTTTATTATGATAATGTATAATATGTGAATTTTTTATTTTGTGTCTCACAAGTTAGTAGATTTAAAATTTGTTGACGCAAAAATGTAACAATTGTGTCCACCCACTTGTGAAAAAAAAAACCTCATATAATTAATGTAAAGTGTGGGAGACACAGAATACATTTTTTCTTGTCAAACAAACGAAATTCTCTAAAAATGCTTAATATATCAATGACCTCTTAAATTTGTCAGTAAATTTCATTTAGACACTCGAATTAATATTTATTCTGGTTGAGCACTTGAACACATATAAAGTGTTCCTCTAGACACTTTAAATTCAATTTATGTAATATTTTTTTGTGTATGTTTTTAAGCGTCCATTGCATTGATGAGTTTCCATACCATCAGGTGTGGATATAAACTAGGCTATAAGGAAC
Source organism: Anisodus acutangulus (assembly GCA_029783415.1). Taxonomy (NCBI): domain Eukaryota; kingdom Viridiplantae; phylum Streptophyta; class Magnoliopsida; order Solanales; family Solanaceae; genus Anisodus; species Anisodus acutangulus. Next base: position 52,739,073 of record CM056490.1, read on the forward strand.
AAAGTCTTAAATTGTGAACTGAGACTACACTAAGGAACAAGGAAGGTTGAAACTGAGAGAAGAAGTCGAGGAACAAATTTGCTTCTCTAATAGCCCCGTTGAATAGGCGGGCGAAAGATTTTTGAAAAATATATTTTTTGTCTTGTAAATGCATTTTTTTTCTATTTAGAGAGGGGGGCTTCAAGTTCTTAAGTCGTACGAGACAGCTCACGTACAGTTCGGGAGCCGAGCCCCGGAGGCTTAGGTAAACACTTATATAATAGTCAGTCATCAATTCGAGGCGTGCAAGATGGTGATGAATTGCAATTGGTCTAAACCTAAACACTCAAAATATATCACCTCCTTTAATTATATGCATTTGTTTTAATAATATTCACGTAAAAAAACCATGACCAGTTCAATCGAGATTTATGTGTATATTTAAAGGAAATGACATATTTTATGTGATTAACTTATTTACTTAGCTAATTTTCACGCCACAAATCTGGGAAACGTGACCGGCACCCTCTGTCTTACTGGCCCGAGCTTACCATTCTGTAACTCTCGACATACTCAACAAGTAAACTAGGTCGGCGAGGCTAATCTGTATAACATTCTGATATCTAGGCATATCCAGTATTACTTAATTTTCATATCTAGATTTTTTCTTATATTAGAAATTAGAGAATTTCAAAATCCGATGATATGTAAAATTAACAAGACAATTGAGACTGCATTCTTGGATTTAAGCAGTGAATCCAAGAAAGGATTTATGACTGAATTTCTCGTATTTTTATGCTTTTACATAATTATTGTATATGCACTTTTTCTTATGTTGTCATATTTGTCTTTGATACCATATATTTTACCTTATTATTTGTTGTGACGTATCTTTATCTTTTTTTTTAGTCAAGAGTCTATCGAAATAATTTATCTACCCCATAAAGGTAGGGATAAGTATGCATACATACTATCCTCCCCAGACCTCACTTGTGGAACTACATTAGATTCGTTGTTGTTATTGTTGTATGACATGATATTTTGTGTTTTTATTTGTTCCAACTTGTTTGTAGTCATTTTCGTCATCCATTTTTTGCTTTCTTTAACGTTAATTGATCTTATTCTCCTTAATAGAATATTTTTTGAATTTTCTTTTATTAATTGTATATCTCTTATTTTAGGTAGAATTGTATTTCTATTATAGTTAGATCTCCTATTTTAGGTAGAATTATATTTCCTATTGTAATTAGGTTGATTAGTTACCTAGTTTAAATATTATTGTACTACTATATATATTGTATATTATTGATGAATACAATCAAGGAACATATTCCTTTATGGTATCAGTAGCCTAAAAATACCTCGCCGCCGCCGACCATAGCTCTCGGCCGCCACCCCCATGGCTGTCAAAATTAAATTTCATACTGCACTTGCAGTAAATAACTTCATCCTTATCACCCTTGAGATGGAAAAAGGGTCGTGTTTACGAAGTTATCGACCACATCATCCCTCCTACACCAAAGTCTACAGACCTACCATCGGCTTCGACTTCTGATGATGCACTCTAGTCTCGTTTGGACGCATCCGTCCTCCAGTGGATATACGACACAATCTCTAATGATCTGTTGCACACCATCATTGAGATTGGTGCCATTTCCCGCCAAACGTGGGAACGTTTGAAAAATATTTTCCACGACAACAAAACTCAATGAGCGTTATACTTTGAAAATCAGTTCAAGGACATTCATCAGGACGGTTTTCCAAACGTGTCTGCATATTGTCAAGAACTCAAGAGGCTTGCCGACCAATCTCCAACATCGGCGCACCAGTAACTAATCAGCGATTGGTCATGCAACTTATTGCAAGCTTGAACGAATCCTGTGACGGCGTTGCCATCATCCTTCAGTAATGCATGTCGTTACCTCCATTTTATGAGGCCCGTTCGAAGCTTATTCTTGAGAAAACTTGGAAAATCAAGCGCAACACCACTCAGGTCAGCATTTCCGAAGCTGCCCTCACCACCACTATCGGGCCCTCCACCAACGACAGGGCATCCAACTCTGGCAACCAGAACTGTCGGCCCAAGGATCCGCAGCAGCCCGCATCCACCTACAACAACCGCCAGAGCAGGCAGTCCGGTAAGGGCCGCGGCAGATGGAATTCTGGCAACAACGACAGCGGGAAGAGGTAGTCCCCGCCGACAGGAAACAGCCAGCAGCGACCGCAACATTGGTGGCAGCCTCCGTCGTGGGTTGCCTACCCGCCGTGGGCCGCATTGGCCTCTCCTCCTAGCTCATATCTGACATCCTCGTGGCCTCCACCTCAAAATCGACAAGCCTACTCTGGCATACTCAGCCCATGTCCCCAACAAGCCTAAACAGAATAACCCCCCCCCCCCCCCCCCGCCCTCAACTTATGGACGAACAGATATTAATGGATCTATGAACGCAATGTCACTCAACGCTCTAGATGAAAATTGGTATATAGAAACAGGCTTCACATCTCACATGACTGCATCACAATGTATTCTCTCATCTTATTCCAATTTGAGTAATTTAAATCGAAATATTATTATTGGTAGTTGATAAGGCATTCTCATTCGCGGTATTGGTCATTCATCATTTTCCCCACCACATCCACTACTAATCTTAAAAAATGTCCTTCATCCCCCTAAACTCATTAAGAATCTAATCTATGTGCGACGTTTCACAACTGATAATAATGTTTTCCTTGAATTTAATCTTTTGGTTTTTCTATAAAGGATTTTACAACTGGGAGACGAATAATGAGATGTGACAGCACCGAAGATCTCTACCCTATTTCAAACGCCATCAACAATCCAGTCTCAGTTCCATCAACCTTTTCTGCTCTTACGTCTTCCTTATGGCACTCCAGATTAGGACATCATGGAGATTCTATTTTACTCTCCCTTAGGAAAAATAATTTTATTAATTGCAACCGAATTTCTAGAACTCCTATTTATGAATTCTGCATTTTTGGGAAACATGTTAAATTATCATTTTCTGCATCCACAAATTATACTCTACTACCTTTCAATGTCATACATCGTGATTTGTGTATGCCCCCTATTTTAAGTATGACTGACCATCGATATTATGTGTTGTTTTTTAATGATTATACCAACTTTCTATGGACTTTTCCAATTGGCAATAAATCTCAGGTCTACCTCATTTTTTCCTTATTTAGTGCTCTCGTAAAAACACACTTTGAAAAAGAGCATTAAATATTTTTAATGTGACAATGACAGGGAATTCAATAATAATCAACTCAAACAGTTTTGCTTAAATAACGGTCTTACCTTTCATTTTTCATGCCCTCACACCTCCTCCCAAAATGATAAGGCCGAATGGAAAATCTGAGCCATAAACAACCTAATTTGTGCCCTACTTGCTCACGCCTCAATTCCCCTTCAATTCTGGCATTACACAATCTCTATAGCCACCTATCTCCTAAATATAATCCCAAACAAGTCTCTAGCTCAACGGTTGCCTACTCAAGTTCTGTTTCGTAGGAACCCCTCCTACCAACACTTGCTTATCTTTGGATGTCTCTGTTATCCTCTCCATCCGACCACTCATAAACTCCAACTCTGGTCATCCCCGTGTGTATTTCTGGGTTACCCCTCCAATCATCGTGGTTACTCGTGCTATGAATTGTAAAGCCGAAAAATTATTATTTCACATCATGTCCTATTTGATGAGTCTCAATTCCCCTTTGCCTCCCTAAACTCGCCACCTCGGTATTCCTATGACTTTCTAGATGATGGCCGGAACCCTCTTCTAATTCATCATTTACATAGTCTGACGTCCCAGACCCCGACACCTACCCCCCTCTCGCACAGTCCGGGACATACTGTCCACCCGGTTCTGCCGATAGTAGCCCGAAACAGCTCACCTTAGGGTGATTCCACAGCCACCTCTCGGCAAACCGAGCATCGGCCAGCCAGTCCCGCCCCTACCCTTCCTCCTCTTCCGGGCAGACTCGCGACACTCCCCCTCCCATCCCTCATCTTGAGACATGTTCTCGGACCATGGAAACTCGTGCCATGCACAGATTCCATAAACCTAAACGAATGTTTAACCTATACGTTTTAATGTCCCTTCCTTTGTCCCTCGAAATCCGAAGGATGTCTTGTCCGACCCTAGTTGGAAAGCCACAATGATTGACGAATATAATGCTCTTATTGATTATAAGACGTGGGACCTAGTACCTCGTCCACATGATGCTAACATTATTCGTTCTATGTGGATTTTTAGACATAAAAAGAAATCTGATGGTTTTTTTAGAGGTACAAGACTCGTCTTGTAGGTGATGGCAGGGCTCAACAGGTGGGAGTGGAATGTGATTAAACGTTCAACCCGATCGTAAAGCCCGCAACCATCCGGATCGTCCTCAACATTGCTCTATCCAAGTCTTGGCCCATTCTTGATGTCAAGAATTCTTTCTTACATTGGGATCTTCATGAAACGATATCTATGTATCAACCTATGGGTTTCAGGGATTCTATTCATCCAAATTATGTGTGTATGTTGCGGAAATCGCTCTATGGACTGAAACTAGGCCTGTCCAGTGGGTCGGATCGGCCCGATCCCGACCCATCCCGATCCCCCATTAAAAAAAATTATCGGTGTCGGGGTTCAAACTCGGGACAGGGCCTGGTATCATCCCGCCCTTCTCGATCCCGACCCGACCCATCCCGACCCCTTCCCGGCCCGTCAGCCCCCTCCCCCTTTGCAAAAATAGTTGTTGATTTTGGCCGTTGTTCAACGGCTATAACGACCATTTTTGGCCCCTCCACCCCATAAACCCCCTACCCCTTTAATATTTATTTTTAACCCCTAAGGTAATATGTTTACACTTTAACCCTATTTCTCAACTATAAATACCTCATTTTTCCTCATCATTTTTTCTCACAAATCTTCCTACCATCTCTCTAATCTAATCTCTCAATTTATCTCTCTACAATTCTACAAATCTTCCTACTATTAAATATTATATCAAAGTTAAAAAATTGGGAGTGAAGTTGGCAACTAGCTTGAGGATCATCCATCGAGCAAAGTTTCAATTTTCAACCTCGATTACACGTCGGCGTTTGGTACCTTCATTCCTTTTTTAAATTATTATTATTACTTTATTTTAATTATCGCACTTAATTATTTATTTGTATAATTAAAATGAAAAGATTAAAAGGTATGCTTAAGGGTAAGGGTAAGACTTCTTCTAGTAAGGATAACAAGGGCATGGGTACTTCTTCTAGTAGTCTTATTCATAGTCTCGACGATTTCATTGATTTCACTCATATAAATGAAACTGTTTTTTTTTTCAAAATGATATACCATTAGATGATGAGGTAGATGAACCAAACTTTAATTTAGATGAACCACTAGATGACACACCACTAGTGCACCTCAACCTCAGGCTCAGATTGAGTCTCAGCCTGAAACTGAAACTGGAATGTCTCTTATTCCCCTAGTATGAGTCGAGACCCCACACAACAAAAATTAAAATCAGTTGCATGACATTTTTTATAGGGACCAAGTGAATCAACTAGCTAGATGTAAAATTTATAAAAATATTTATAAATTTAAAACCGAAAAAGGTCAAGGTGGGACGGGAGGTTTATTGAGACATGTACAAGGCGAGCACATAGCTAGGTGGAATGAATATCAGGTTAAAAAATCGGGTGTGCCAATGCCATCTGAGTCGGGACAAGGTTCACATATTGTCCCCGACATAGTACAAGGTCAAACTAACTCGATGACGGGGGGAATTTTTGTTCCTAAATATGATAAAAACAAAGATAGGAAAAATATGTCAAAATTAGTTGTGATGGAGGGTTTACCTTTTTCATTTCCTTCATCTCCTGATTTTATTCATTACATTCGAGAAATATATAATCATGCTTTTAATCGTTTTCCTAGATCAACTGTTAGAAGTGATGCTTTTAAATTTGCAAGTGAATATCAATAATATTTACGCTATGCATTGTATCATTTTAATGGGAAAATGGCTATCACTTCTGACATAGGTCGTAGTACTAATGATAATGATTATTTAACGGTAGCATGTCATTGGATAGATCAAAATTGGTCTATGCAAAAGCGTATTTTAACATATAGATATATGGATGATAGGCACACTGGAAGTTTTATTGCATAAAATATTAATGAAATTTGTGATTATTATGGAATAAATGATAAAATTATGACTATTACATTAGGTAATGCTTCTTCTAATGATTATGCTATAAGACTTTTAAAAGTTCAATTAATTTCATATTTTCCTAATTATTTTCATATAAGATGTGTATGTCATATTTATAACTTAGTTGTAAATGATGGCCTAAAACTTTTTGAAAGCATTTTTGAAAAAATACAATTTGCTATAAATTTTATTTTTAAAGATAATAAAATACAAAGACGCAAAGAATATAAATTTTTTTGTCATTATTGTGGATTACCTTAAAGAAAAAGTTTCAACTAGGTGGAATTCGATGTATGAGCAACTACTTGTTGCTTACGATTATAGACAACCTATAACTTTATTATTCAACGCCCATAATAAAAATCCAAGGGATATAGTTGTAGATAATGATTGAGAATTTTTTTTAGAACTTAATGAATTTCTAGAAAAAAAAATTCAAGCTACTAAAGAATTTTCCGGATTTATTATCCTACTATTTCAAATGTTATTTTATATAGCTCTAATATTTTTGTTACTTAATGAATATATGCAAAATCCAACTTATAAGGCATCTATTGAAAAAATGTTTTAAAAAAATTAAAATACTTTTTTCCTATTCCTACTATTTATATTATTGGTGCGGTATTAAATCCGACTATTAAAGTAGACAGTTGTAAAACACTAATAGAAATGACTTATGATTGTATAGAAGTACTTCCAACAGACCCAACTGAAGAACCAACTCACAAACCAACTAAAGAAGAAATTACGTCTAGCATACACACTGAATGCAAACAAGTATATATGTATTAACAACAACAAGTGCAAATAATCAACCGGCTTCTGTACCATCTTCTACTACTTCGCTGCAACCTTATAAAAAACATGCGGTTTCTGTTGCTAGTATTTAAGGCCTTAGAAATACAATGTTTAGTGGTTCAACTTCTTCACAATTTAGCGAATTTGATGTTTATGTTTTGCATGGTATTGTACCATACGAATTAATTGTTAATGATGAACGACATGAAGACTTGCTGAAATATTGGAGGCAGAATGAGAATACATTTCTGACAATAGCAAAGATGGCTCGAGATGTTTTGAACATTCAAGCGTCATCAACAACGTCTAAAGCACTTTTCCTGCTAGAAGATTTCAAATAGGAGAGCACAGACATTCATTGGCGGGAGACACATTGGAGATTCCAGTTCTTTTCAGAGATTGGATTCGAGCGGAGCGTAGAAGGTGTAGTCAACCGGAGATCAACGAAGAAGAAGACAACAACTACAACGAAATCTTTTCCGAGGGAACATGAAGCGACGTCGAAAAATTTGACCGACAAATTTCAATTCCAACCGAAGATCCTCAATACATTGTGAGAAAATTAGAAAAAGTATGGTTAACTATGTAATATTTTTAATTGTAATTTTACTATATGATTTGTAACTTTTGAACAACACTACAACGTTGTAATTTTGAAATTGTATTACCAAAAAATCATATTTCTATTAAATAATATAAGAGGCACAAAAAAGCCTTGAGATGTTTTTATTACACTATCTTGTTCAATTATTGAAGTGTTTATATATATTATTTTTTAGAATTAAGTGGCAAAAAAAAGGTCAAATCCCGGCCCTTCTACGGATGTGGGATGGGACGGACCTTTTCCCGTCCCGCCTATCCCGGCCTGCCAGGCCCTCCGGAACCAGAGTCCTGACCCCCCCCCCCCCGCCCCCGTACTGTCGGGTCCCTCTCGTTGGGACCCACCCCGCCCCGCCCCTTTGGACAGTCTGAAATAGGCTCCTCAAGCATGGTACCAGCGGTTCGCCGATTATCTCCTCTATCAATTTTTCATACAGTAGACCTGATCATTCCCTATTCATCTACAACAAAGGTATATACATGACTTACCTATTATTATAGGTTGATGACATCATCCTTACCACATCATCTGATGCTCTCCGCCGGTCTATTATGTCTCTCATTTCCTCTGAGTTTGCTATGAAGGATCTGGGGGCCCTGAGTTATTTCTTGGGCATCTCTGTCATTCGATATTTTGGCAACCTATTTATGTGTCAAAAAAAGTACCCCGAAGATATCCTTGACCGTGCAGACATGACATCTTGCAAATCATCCCACACGTCAGTAGACACCAATTTCAATCTCAGCGCTGATTTTGGCCCTCTAATATTCAGACCTGACCCACTATCGTAGCCTGGCTGGGGCCCTGCAGGACCTCACATTCCCGAGACCTGACATATCCTATGTTGCTCAAGAAATCTGGCTACACATGCACAATCCGACGGAAGCACACATGCATGCCCTCAAACGTATTTTACTATACGTCCAAAGTACACTTCACTTCAGATTACATCTATACAGGTCCTCGCTCACTGGTCTCACAGCTTATTCTGATGCTGATTGGGATAGATGTCCTGACACCCGACGCTCCACGTCTGGTTACTGCATTTTCCTCGGAGATAACCTAGGTCTTCCAAAAGGCAACCTACATTATCCTGATCCAGTGCCGAAGCAGAGTACATAGGTGTCGCCAACGTCGTCTCTGAGTCTTGTTGGATCCGTAACCTTCTACTTGAGCTTCACTGACCGATTCAAAAGGCAACACTTATCTACTGCGATAATATTAGTGCGATATATCTTTCCGGCAATCTCGTCCAACATCAGCGCACTAATCACATTGAGATGAACATTCATTTCGTTCACGAAAAAGTGGCTCGTGGTCAAGTTCGTGTCCTTCATGTTCCTTCCAGATATCAGATTACCGACATCTTCACAAAAGGATTTATGCGCATACTATTTGATGATTTTCGAGTCAGTCTCGGTGTTCGTGAACCTTCCGCTTCGACTGCGGAGGTGTAATAGAATATTTTTTGAATATTCTTTCATTAATTGTATATCTCTTATTTTAGGTAGAATTGTATTCCTATTGTAATTATGTCTCATATTTTAGGTATAATTATATTTCTATTGTAATTAGGTTGATTAGTTACCTAATTTAAGTATTCTTATACTACTATATATATTGTACATTATTGATGAATATAATCAAGTAACATATTCTTTTACTTCTGTTTTTATTTCATTCACGCATCAAAAAATTTAAGCTTTAAGCATACAAAGCTTTGTTTGATTTTAGTATTTTATGTGTTTTATTTTAATTTATTTGATGAATATTTTTTAAAGCGTTCTAAATAGAATGATACCATAAGGAGGACAAGGCCAAATCTCGTCTTCATTACCCACAAAAGTCGGACTCTTTCTCCTTTACACGAGAGATTTGGGAACCAATCATTTTCCCTCTTTTGTAGCTCAATTCTATATTTCTTTATTGATCCGTCAAGCCAAATGCACAATCTCGAATATCTCATGAATTGATGTGATTCACAAAAACATCAGGACATCAAATATTATCTTTTAACTTAAATGTTACAGTATTACTCCATATTTTTGGTGATCATTAAATATTGGAAATTAGCCTTTGGCGGGAGTTGCGACCGACCAACTTTAACGGCTTAAACACTAGTGTTACGTATGTTGGAGAATCCGGTTCTTCACACATGCATGATGTACTAAGTACGTAGATAACCGTAGGGCCAAGAATAAATCAAATTTCATTGAGAAATGAAAGAGATATTGGTTCACGAAGTGAGGTGTTTGAAGCATGGAAAGTGTGGTGTTGTGTTCAATTCTCCCTCATCGGTAGAGGAAGAAAGAATTATTGTGTATATAAGACTCGAAATTGGTTTGGGGTTTGGGACCCCAAGGGGTATCCCATGTGTTTAAAGGAGGGAGGACCTAGATGTGCTTCGGTTCGAGGAAAGACCACACGCGCGCCGCCGCCGCCGGTCCGGTTCCGATTTCGGGCTGCGGGCTGCGGGCCCTGAAGTTTCAAGATGTACAGTTTGGTCCCTGAAATTTCCAGAAATTCAGAATTTCGGCAGACAGGAACATAAACGTCCAGCACTCAATTCAACCATTTATTTTGGCTGAATTACTCCTCCTATAATGGCCAAATTCGTTGGTCTTTCACCCTTTAATTTGGTGGCTTTACTACCTCCATAATGGTCATTATTTTGTCAATAATGGCTGTTATGGAGGCAGTCAAACAGTCCCTTCATCACCTATATAAACACCCATTACACCATTGTTGAGGCACACTTGATATACACGAAAATATACAACCAGAAAATCAGTTCTTCCTATAACTTCCAAGCATCATTTCTTATTCAATATTCTTCACGGTAGCTCTTGAGTTTCCTTTGCTCAATTGTTCCATTGCTGTTTTATCTTGGGAGACGAATTATCCGGGACGTATAAAGGATACATACGGGGCAATATTGTCTTAAGGACAGAGTGCCACACTCGACTCAGCAAAAATCAAAGCAGTTTCCGGTCTTCTTGTTCAACAAATATTGTAATTTCAGTTTTGTTGTTATATTGCAATTTTCAGTTTTCTAGTTGAATTGTAATTTCAATTCTTACATAAGCAGTTACTTGTAATTTCCGTTTCTTGCAAATCCTTGTAACCCAACATTAAATACATCTCAAGAAGATATAAATTATTCTACGTTCGAAAAAAATACGTTATTAATGACTCTCAAATTACGGAGAACATCAAGAGAGAAGAATCAAGAAAAAAATATAATTATACATGTACTATTCGACTATTCAAAATTTATGAACCCGATTAATTCATAGTATTATAATCTTATAATATGCTCACCCAAGGTCAAATATATTATTATAATTTCATTTTGATATTCCGTTTTAGACTAGTTGATAAGCATCAAATATTGATAATAATTATTTTTAAATGTTGAAGTTAGTTTTTATAAATAAACAGTTACTTATTTGAATAAAAATGTTAAATTGGGCAATTAGTATGATTGGTAAAAGAAGTGTTTGATAAGCACTTTTTTTAATAAATTAATTTAAAGTCCTTTAAGCTATTTATAAAAAATATAAATTTAAAAGTATATTTTACATAAAAAGGACAAATAACGAAAATAAAATAGAGTGATAATTAAAAGTTTTGTTTACAAAAAAAATATTAGGGGTAAATTCATAAAAGGTTTTGGTCAAACCAAAATGCTTATAAGTCGTAATACCATAAGTTACAGTGATCAACTTATGAGATTTGACTGATTTTAACTTATAAGCACTTATTTATAGGTAGTTTGGTGTTTATCAAGCACATAAATACCAAACTCAAAAGAGTGTCTACCATATTAAAATGATAGTCCGGTGCACTAAGCTCCCGCTATGCGCGAGGTTCGGGGAAGGGCCGGACCACAATGGTCTATTGTACGCAGTCTTACCTTGCATTTCTGCAAGAGGCTGTGTTTCACGGCTTGAACTCGTGACCTTCTGATCACATTGCAATAACTTTATCAGTTACTCAAAGGCTCTCATTTAGTGTCTACCATATTGACATGCTAAAATAGTGTCTACCATATTGAGCTTTTGCGGATCAATTTTGGCCACCACTCAACAAACTCAAAAGAGTTTTTATATTAGCTATAGGTATTTTTCTCAACAAAAAAATAATAAGAATTAGCTATTGACTCCATTATTTTTCTAAAATATGAATAACTTATATTTTCCAAGAGTTGTGGCATCCAATCTAGGCGCGTTAACATTATCAATGCTTACTTCCCCCATATAAAATGAAAAAAAAATGGCATGTCACTGATATTTGCTGGTGAATACCTCGTGGAGAAAAAAAATTATATTCGAAATGGACGTTTTATATAGCTGGAGGATCAATTTTTTTCCAATTTGACATGGTTCCTTCCTGGAGTCTTCTATCTATTGAAGTATTGTTGTTTACAAAGATGCAGAAAACGAAAATTACAAGTAACTGCTAAGTAATAGAAAATTGAAATTACAATTATGTTGAACAAGAAAACTGGAACTGTTTTTGTGTATGCTGAGTCGAGTGTGGCACTCTGTCTTTAAGACAATATTGCCCCGTAGGTATCCTTTATACGTCCTGGACAATTGTCTCCCAAGATAAAACAGCAATGGAACAATTGAGCAAAGAAAACTCAAGTGCTACCGTGAAGAATTTTGAGTAATGAAATGATGCTTGGAAGATGTAGGAAGACTGAAATCTGTTTCTGTTTTTTCGTCTGCTTTTCTGTTTTGTGAGTAGCTCAACAATGGTACAAGGGGTTCTTTATATAGGTGAAGGAGGGGCTGTTGAACTGCCTCCATAAGTGTCATTACTGGCCAAGTAATTGCCATTATGGAGGTAGTTATACCACAAAATAAATTGTGAAAAAGAGCAACAGATTGGCCATTATAGGAGGAGTAATTCAGCCAAAATAAATGGCTGAATTGAGTGTTGTGGCGTTTCTGATCTCTCTGCCCAATTCTGACTTTCTGAAAACTTTAGGGACCAAACTGTACATATGAAAGAATTCTGGTCCAAACTGTACATATAAAACTTTAGGAATCAAACTGTACATCTGGCAAAGTTCTCTGGTCCAAAAAGATAATATCAGAAGAAGCACAACCCACAGCCCATGACCCGGACGGGCGGGTGGGGGCGGCGGATGCGCGCGTGTGGCTTTCCTCGAACCGAAGCACATCTTAGGTCCTCCCTCCTTTAAACACATGGGATACCCCTTGGGGTCCCAAACCCCAAGCCAACTTTGAGTCTTATAAACAAAACAATTCTTTCTTCCTCTACCGATGAGGGAGAATTGATCACATACCACACTTTTCTATGCTTCAAACACCTCACTTCGTGGACCAATATCTCTTTCATTTCTCAACGAAATTTGACGATTCTTGGCCCTACGGTTATCTACGTACTTAGTAGATCATGCACGTGTAAAGAACCGGATTCTCCAACATGCGTAACACTAGTGTTTAAGCCGTTAAAGTTGGTCGGACGCAACTCCCGCCAAATGCAAATTTCCAACAAGTATGTGATCGTCTGATCTAAAAAACTTAAGCTGTTAGATAGAACACACTTTTAATATTTGATTATATTCTCAACAGCCCCCTCACATGTTGGCCTAATATTTTTTCATGGTCCAAGCACATGAAAAATCTTTTTGATAATGGATGGCGGTGAGGTTCGATCCCACCAGGACCTTTGGCCTGCTCTGATACCATATTGAAATATGTGACCATCTGATCTAAAAGCTTAAGCGGTAAGATAGAACACACTTTTAATACTCATGGTGGTTTTATTTTCTCTTTTGATAATCTATCTGATCGTTAGATTCTAGCTATACGACTGTTTACTTTTCATGTATATGTAGAGGCAATATGACGGTAATCGGTTGGAGATCTACAAATGAATAAAATTGAATAAAGACAATTTGAGTTAAGGGTAAAAAAAAACACCTCAACTATCATTTTTTTAGTTTCCTATCTGAATTATTAGATTTGAGAGTTTTCTATCTAAACTATCACCAACTAGTTAGCGAAACACACCTAAACTATCATTTATTCACTTTTCTACCTCAACTATCAGGTATGAAAAGTGAACAAAGTATAGTTTAGGTGTGTTTCGCTAGCTAGTTGATGATAATTTAGATAGGAAACTTCCACATCTGATAATTCAGCTATGAAACTCAAACAAAAGTAATAGTTGAGGTATGTTTTTGACCCTTATCTCAGACAATTTTATTAGTTATAATTTCACAAGCAGTCTATTTGCACAGCCCCATTTAAGGCGTAGAGAAAAAAATATTAAAAGAGAAACATTACGTCCATTTTAAATTAAGGGTTTTCAACATTAAAATTATCATTATTACAAATTTGAAAAAGTGAGTCTTGAATTTTGAATACAAAAGCAAATTTAAACCAAGTGAATATTATTGAAAAAAAAACCTACTTTCTTCTTCCGGCAACTCTTATATACAAGATTTCATGGAGTAAAATTACCATTACTGCAAGCTTGAAAAAGTAAATTTTAAATTTTAAATATAAAAAATAGTATAAATCAAGTGAGTGTATTGAAAAAACTTGAAAATATTGGAAGGAAGAAAGACTCGTTATAGAAACTCCTCTGAATTTGTCATATTAAGCTATTTGAGAGATATAAGATGGTTGAACTTCATGCATTATAAAGTTCATGAAGTTCAGTTATGTATGTGAACTCTCAATTTTAGACAAAAAATTTAGACAAAAATTGTAATTTCATATGCGAATTTTTGTAACTTTAATTTTGTGTGTCTGAAGTTATTTTCTAAATAGATAAACAACAAAACTTGATGAACTTAAGTCATGTTTAAATAGGGTCTCCAAATCGGCTATCTCCCATTTTGTAAATAATGAAAATTAATACAGTAAATAAGTAGTCACATTAATTAAAAACGTCATAATCCTTTATTCCTTGGCGTTTAAAAAGAAAAGTCAATATTTTTTAGGGACTAAAAGATGTTGGTCTAATATAATGAAATTAATACTAATTACTAATACTAGTATCTTTGAAAAATGCTGGAACCTGAAAATTTCAACTTTTTTTCCTTTCAATTATAGCCCCGGCTGGGCTGATTTTATTTATTCAGAAAACCAAAAGGTTCAAATGTCCACAAATGCAAAAAGAAAAGGCCTAAAGTGCAAAACAAATTTACATATGAAAGATTTAGGAAAGTAAGTTCCCAATCCCTAATCCATGTTCTCCAACTCATGGTGAAAGTCCACTGTTCAAGCTCAGATCCTCTGTCGGCGCCGAAGCTCCTCCGATTCTCACACCGGCAAAGCTCCTCCTGAATCATGAGGCTTTTTCACGCATGAACTATAAATATCTGATAGTGATATTACACATGATTTTCAGGAGCACTGTTTGGATTGGGATGGAACAGTCACATGTGACTTCTCTTTTAGCCCACTCGTGAACAGGTTTTGGGTTCATCCGAACAATCTTCGTTTAAAAATTATATTTTCTCCCTATCAAAAAGAGCATACCTTTATATTTTGGTTCAAAAAGAATGTTCACTTACCAAATTAAAAAATAATTAATCTTATTTTTTCAGATTTATCTTTATGGAGTGTTAGATGATCAAATTCAATATCTATTTAATTAAAAAATTTTGGTCAAATTATCTATTTTTATCTAGAAGTTAATATTTTTTCAAGAGTAGTGCAAATAATTAAGTTGACACTTTTCTTGATCCGGAGGGAATACTATATATATAAAATTAAAATTATTTTTTATTCATATATATTAGATATTAAATCTTTTAAAGTTTTTTTCGTGTGTTTACTTTCTTTTATATATACTCCATTATTTTGAATTTTATTAATGAAAATCTTAAATCTGCAACTATATCTGACCATGTATGGACTAGGGGTGGTCAGTGGGCCGGGATCGGGATATTCGGGTCGGGTTTGGCGGGACGTGGGAAGAGGCGGGATTTGCCTATGTCCCGCCCCGATCCCGATCCCGTAGGAATCGGGTCGGGATCGGAATTTCGGGCGATTTTTTTTTTTTGCACTTAATTTAAAAAATAATATATATATAAAAACTCAATAATTGAACAAGACAAGATAGTGTAATAAAAATATTTCAAGACTGTTTTTGTGTCTCTTATATTATTTAATAGACATGATTTTTTTGTAATACAAATATAATTGTCAAAATTGCAACTTTGTGGTGTTGTTCAATAGTTGTAAATTACATAGTAAAATTGCAATTAAAAAAATTATATTCTGAAAAAAAACTTGTTCTAGTTCTTGATAATTTCATGTGGTTCTTCGGTTGGAATTGATATTTGTTGGTCAAATTGCTCCACGTCGCTTCCACCACCTTCGGATAAGATTTCGTTGTAGTTTTCGTCTTTTTCTTCGTTGATCTCCGGTTGACCGCACCTTCTCCGCTCCGCTCGTATCCAATCTCTGAATAATACTACAATATTCAAGCTGTCTCTGGCTAATGAGTGTATGTGCTCTCCTATTTGATATCTGCAAGCAGAAAAAACGCTTTCAGACGCCGTTGATGACGCGGGAATATTCAAAACATCTCGGGGCATCATTGAAAGTGTTGAAAAGATCTTTTCATTCCCCCTCCGGTATTTCAGCAAGTCTTCACGCCCTTCTTCATTGAAAACTGTTTTGTACGGTACAGAACCCTGCAAAATAAAAATATCAAACTCATTAATTTGGTTAGTTGCGGCACAGCCGCACATTCTATTTCTGAGGCTTTCAATACTAGCCGCAGAAACAACATGTCTTTTGTGAGGTTGTGTTGAAGAAGAAGAAGAAGATGGTATGGAAGTCGGTAGGTTGCTAGCATTTTCTTGTTGGTAAAACCTATATACTTTTTTGCATTCGTCTTCTACGCTAGACAACACTTCTTCTTTAGTTTGTTCAATAGGTGGTGGGTGATTTGGATTTTTGGGACTTGGAGATGGTAGTACTTCTATACAATAGTAAATAGTTTCAACAAATGATTTAATACAGTCTATTTTAATAGTCGAATTTAATACAACACCAATAATATAAATAGTGGGAATAGAAATAAAATATTTTTTTATTTTAATAATTTTTTTTAATAGCTACCTTATAAACTGGTTTTTTCATATATTCAGTAAGTAATAAAAATATTAGAGCTATATAAAATAACATAGTTGAAATAGTAGGATAATATATACCGAAATTTTTTTTTGTTGCTTGTAAAAATTTCTCTAAAAATACAATAAGTTCAAAATTTTTTACCCAATCGCTATCTACAACCATATCAGCTTGATTTTGATTATGAGAGTTAAAAAATAAAGTTATAACTTTTCTATAGTCATAAGCAACAAGTAGTTGCTCGTATAAAGAATCCACATAATGGATACTTCTTCTGAAATTTTTCTATAAGGTAGTTGACAATCGTGACAAGTTTTTTTATATTCTTTTTTTCGTTGTATTCTATTATTTTAAAAAATAAAATTTATAGCAAATTGTATTTTACTAAGAATATCTTCAAAAAGTGATAGACCATCCTTTACAATTAAGTTATATATATAACACACACATTTTATATGAAAATGATCCGGAAAAGATGGAGTTAAACTATTTTTTAAAATTGTAATAACGTAATTGTTAGAAGAAGTGTTATCTAATGTAATAGTCATAATTTTATCAGTTATTCCATAATAATCGCACACTTGATAAATATTTTCTGCAATAAAAGTACAATTGTGCCTATCATCTATATATCTATACACTAAGATACGTTTTTGCATAGACCATTTAGAATCTATCCAATGACAAGTTACCGTTAAATAATCATGGTCGTTAGTACTACGGCCTATATCAGAAGTGATAGTCACTTTGCCATTAAAATGGTATAATGAATAACGTAAATACTGTTGATATTCATGTGCGAATTTAAATACATCTCTCTTAACAGTTGATCTAGAAAACCGTTAAAAGCAGGATTATACATATCTCTAATGTAATGAATAAAATCGGGAGATGAAGAAAATGAAAAAGGCAAACCCTCCACAACAACTAATTTTGCTATTGCTTCCCTATCTCTATGTTTATCGTATTTAGGGCTTACAATTTCCCCCGTCATAGGGTTAATTTGACCCTGTACTTATTTCGGGACAGTATGTGAACCTTGTCCCGATGGAGCGGACGTTTGCGCACCCGGTTTTGAAGCCTCATATTGGGCATACCTAGCAGGATGAGACCTTGATACGTGTCTCATTAAACCCCCCGTCCCACCTTGACCTTTTCCAGTTTTAAATTTTAGAACATTTTTATAAATTTTACATCTAGCTACTTGATTCTCTACGTCCCTATCAAAAAATGTCCATGCATCTGATTTTAATGTTCGTTTTGCTGGACCTCGTCTCATACTAGGGGCAATATGAGGCATTTCAGTTGAAGGTGCACTAGTGGGTGTGTTGTCATCTATATTAGTGAGTGTATCATCTAGATCATCGTCTAAATTAAAGTCTTCTTCAGTTTCAGAAAATAGCTCCTCGTCTAAATCTATGGGTATTGTAGAAAAATGTTCAGTATCAACAAAATCATCCCGTGTAGGAATAGAATTCTGTCTAGAAATAGGACTCTTGCCCTTGTTGCCTCTACTAGAAGAAGCATGACCTCTACCCGTAAACATACGTTTAAATTCTTCCATTATAAATTTATAATTATACTAATAATAATTAAAGTAACTGAAATTAAGTGCGCTAAATAAAATAAATAGACAATAATAATTTAATGAAGGAACGAATGTACCAAACGCCGACGTGTAATCGAGAGGTTGAAAATTGAAACTTTGTTCGATGGAAGATCCTCAAACTAGTTGCCAACTTCACTTCCAAATGAATAAATAAAATTGAATATTTCGTAGACAATGTAGACTTGTAGAGAGATAGATTGAGAGATTGTAGGAAGATTTGTGAGAAAGATGAAGAGAAAATGAGGTATTTCTAATTGGAAAATTGGGTTAAAGTGTAAATATAATAACTTATGAGTTAAAAATAAATATTAAGGGGGTAGGGGGTAGGGGGTAGGGGGGTTGGGGGAGGCCAAAAATGGTCGTTGCACAACGGCCAAAATGTAAAATGTCGTTGGTGCAACGGTTATTTTTGCAAAAGGGGGAGTTTCGGGCGGGATCGGGGCGGGACCGGGATCGGGTCGGGACTGGAGGGCCTGGGGCGGGCCGGGACGGGTCTGGACGAGACCATGTCCCATCCAGGTTCGAGTCCCGATACCAATTTTTTTTTTTAAATGTCGTGATCGGGACAGGACCGGGGCGGTGTCGGGACGGAACCGGGCCGACCCGACCCACTGAACAGCCTTACTATGGACCATTGTAATAGAGTGGAAGTTTAGACCATTCACAAAAAAAATTGGAACTGATACAATGTACAAATGCAGGGAATGAACTAGAGGATTGTATTCCACAAATGATTCTTGTGAACCTACTTAAACCATTTATACCATTTGCCAATTTGCTGCATGCATTAAATTCTAATCTATGTGAGGTGGTTAAGTGGTCATACTCCTTATCAATGTGGTACCTTTATAACCAGCAAGTTGTACTTAATATTTTTTTTTTCATTTTGAATATAGTCAAGTCATATCTTTATGTGAATTTCCATGCATATTGCAAACCATTCTGTAGCATGTCACCTTTGTTGCTTGTACATCCATTGGCCAATTCAGTTTTGGGAAGACAAAAATACTTTTAGAAAATTAAAGTGTGGCAAAAATTTAAGAAAAAAATAAGTACTTTTGAAACATTGACGAATCACAGAGTACTGATCTAATATTGATAAAAGTATTTTTTAAATTGATTAGACAAACATAAAATGTTACTCTTCAAAAATATTTTTTTGTTAAATGTCTATAAAGACACTTTTCAAAATAAACAAATATTAGAAACTTGATCAAACAAATTAACAGTCTAGATATATTATCATGTTCTCTTCCTTATTCAATGATGAAGTGATCATACAGTTGTAGAGTATGGGGACATTACGAGAACAGACGAAAGTGTTCTTTCTTGGCCATTGGATCTTTTATGCCCAGTTGTATAAAGCTAAAATAAGAACACTTAGTACTATTTACATCAAATTAATAAATATATAATATATGTATGTTATACAAAATTTAATATCACTTAAGTGATATATATATTTTTATCATTAATTTGTGATCTTAGATATTAAATTGTTTGATTTAATGAATATACGTATTTTCTGACTTTATGATGTTTTGATTGTCTAAAAGACTAGTAGGCACAAATGACACTTGCCTCTAGCATGCATACAATGCATAGGAAGAGGAGGCACCTTTTTTTTTTTAGTATAGTAGACAGTGGTGGACGCCCTGTTGTGTGCTTTAAACTTCGCCATAACCATCAATTTCCGGCGATTTAAATATACACAAGAGGACCACCGTTCTTGAATTGCTCTATATAAAATAAACATACGGAATTCATTGGACCTTCTACAGTTTTCTTTGATCCAGGTACTATGATTATGAGAGATGATAATGAAGAGGGGTTATTAATTAAAGAGCTTGTTATTTCAATTTCAATGAGACGGAAGCAAATTTCCTATCACGATCCTTATTTGTTTTGTTTGCAAGCTTATTCACATAATATCACAAATGTTTTAATTATATATGAGCCATTTTGTATGAGATTACAAGATTAGTAATATAAAACATGAGAGTTTTTTTTGAAAAACCTATCACTATATTCTATTCAAATTATAATAGGTTATTTTATACCATTGGCTCGAAATGAAAAAATGCAAGCAAAATATAAACTTGCCCTCAATATTTACATCGAACATACAAATTATAACTTAGTCATGATTAAGATATATATATTTTTTCATTTTGCTATTTATTTTACTGCTAAAATTAACTTATGTATGTTTTATATAAACACTGAATACATTTAATAATCAGCAATAGCTAACAAGTTAGCAACAATTAAGAAGGATTGTTAAATAGAAAAGGTCAAATAGGGAAAACTTTATTTTGTGTGTTACACAGCCGACATTTTTAGTTCACAAACTTTGAGTCTACTAATTTGTGAGATAAAAAAATCTCATACATGATACAACTAAAGTCATAATTGAGGCAGAAAATTAAATGTTTTGTCAAATATATAGTAAATTTCAATCTAGGCACGAAATGTCAGTCACAGATAACTTAGAGGGAGAAATAGTTTTGTAGTCCATTATAAAAAACAACATCATACTCAGTGAAATTCCACAACGTGGGATCTGAAGAGGGTAGAGTGTACGCAAACCTTACATCTACCTTGGTAGGTAGAGCGGTTGTTTCCGAGAGACCCTCAGCTCAAGACAAAACATAAGCACAAGAAAAACAAGAGAAACGGTCAGACCCGGGCAAAAATAAAGCAGTATGAAAATGCTGGTATCAAAAATGAATAAGTCATGATAGCACATTCTGAAAAAAAGAAGCAGTAACTAACGCATGTAAATAAGATAAACAAAGTACACTAAAGAACACATAGCAACATAAATCAAACTATAGGAGACTATAAAGTAATATTGCGCCTATTAGTATGATAGGCTAAGCATGCCTATAATAATAACACTACAACTATCAGTTTGCAACCGTAAGTAGAACAACGCTAGACTACCTACTACTCTTCTACCCTAATATGTGTCCTCCAAAACCCCCTATCTAAGGTCATGTCCTCAGTAAGTTGCACCCGCGTCATATCCCGTATAATCACCTCTCCCCAATACTTCTTCGTCCTACCTCTACCCCTCTTGAACTCGTACATAGCCAACCTCTCACACCTCTGCACTGGGGAATTTGTGTCTCTCATCTACACATTCCCAAACCATCTCAACATCGCTTCCCGCATCTTATCCTCCACCGAGGCCACTCCCACTCTATCTCGAATATCATCATTTTTAATCATATCCCTCCTCGTATGCCTACACATCCATCTTAGCATCCTCATCTCTGCAACTTTCATCTTTTAGATGTGCAAAGTCTTGATTGGCCAACACTCCGCCTCATACAACATAGTCGGTCTAACCACCGCCCTATAGAACTTGCCTTTAAATTTTGATGAAACCTTATTGTCGCATAAGACTCCAGATGTAAGCCTCGATTTCATCCACCATGCCCAATACGATGTGTGACATCGTCATCAATCTCTATCCCCTTGGATAATAGACTCAAGGTACTTGAAGCTTCCTTTCTTTGGAATGACCTGAGTACCAAGCCTCATCTCTACGGTTGTCTCAAGGTCGCTCCCATTACTGAACTTGCACTCTAAGTATTCTATCTTGGTCCTACTCAGTCTGAACCCTTTAGACTCCAGAGTCTGTTTTCAAACCTCCAGCTTAGCGTTCACTCCGCTGCGAGTCTCATCAATCAGGACTATGTCGTCTGCAAATAACATACACCATGGCACTTCCCATTGGATTTGTCGCGTCAGTCCATCTATCACTAAGGCAAATAAAAATGGGCTAAAAGCTGATCCCTGGTGCAGCCCCATCCTCACTAGGAAGTGCTCCGAGTCTCCTCCTACTGTCTGTACCCTGGTCTTAGCTCCATCATACATATCCTTGATCACCCTAGTGTACGCCACATGTACACCTCTAACCTCCAAACATCTCCATAGAACCTCCCTAGGGACTTTGTCATATGCCTTTTCGAGGTCAATTAAAACCATATGTAAGTCTCTCTTTCTCTCCCTATACTGCTCCACCAACCTCCTAATAAGATGAATGGTTTCTGTAGTCGAACGCCCCGACATGAATTCAAACTGGTTCTCGAAAATAGACACGTCTTTTCTCACCCTCATCTCCACGACTCTTTCCCAAACTTTCATAGTGCGGCTTAGCAGCTTGATACTCCTATAGTTGTTGCAACTCTGGATATCACATTTGTTCTTGTACAAAGGAATCATTGTACTCCACCTCCATTATTTGTGCATTCTCTCCGTCTTAAAAATGACGTTAAACAACTCAGTCAGCCACTCCAAACTTGCTATGCCTACGCTCTTTCAAAATTCATCTGAGATCTCATCAGGCCCGGTCGCTCGTCCCCTGCGCATCTTGCGAACAACACATTTAATCTCCTCAACCTTAATACTTCTACAATACCCAAAATTCCGGTACCTACCAAATTGTTCTAGCTCTCTCAGCACAATGTCTCTATGTCATTTTTTTCGTTCAAGAGTTTATGGAAGTAAGACTGTCACCTTCACCTATTATGCGCGTCCTCCACCAGTACTTTGTCGTCCTCGTCCTTGATGCACCTCACGTAATCCAAGTCACGGGCCCTCCTCTCCTTCTCCTTGGTTAGTCTGTACAACTTCTTATCCTCGCCTTTTTTCTCTAATACCATATACATGCGTTCAAAGTCCATTATAAAATGCTTTTAATTTTATATTCTTTTTAAAGGAGATATTTATTTTTACACACATAAAATATGAAACGACTAATTTCTTGTATTAAATTATAAAAAGACGAAGAAATTTCATTTCCGTAGGCACTTCGCTGATAACCGGTCGAACACCTTAACTAGACAGATACTGTATGTTTCTTATTTACTCTTCAGTCAGCAAAATCAAAAGCGTGTAGTCTACCTTCTACAATGGAATTCAAACATGTGTCATTATTATTATTAGTAAAAAAAATGAAAACGTGTCATTAGTATCCGTGTTTTTTGGGCATTAGAAAATGAAGAAGAAAATTCTCCCAAAGCCCTCGACGAAGACGACTTGTTTACAGAGATGAGTACAGCGTTTCTCGTCGTCCATATACATCGGGAATTGAGGGACTTATAGTTATAAATGGATGAGATATTGAACAAGGTGGGTTCCTACTGGATTGGTCAGAAAGCCAACAAGGAGCTCAATTCCGTGGGCGATGACATTAACGTACGCCTTCTTTTGTTGTTTCACTTGTCCTGATTTACATTCTTAATTGCATTTCTGTAGTTTATGAATTACGATTTTCATTGGGGGTACTTGAATTACGATTCCACTAAGAAAAGAAAGAAGAGAACTCATGACTCAGACTGATCAGCATCCTTGAATTGTCTTTTTCATTTTTTTGCTGAATTCCGAAACAGTCAGGAGCTTTATTGTAAAGAATGAATTTAGGTCTAACTCAACCCCAAAAGCTAACTTGTAGGATGAGTATTGTACAAGTCCATATAAATAGTTCATGTTTCCATTCCATATCCGATGTAGGACTCTTAACACTCCCCGCACGCCCAGAACTTGTTAACTGGAGCGTGAGTAATATAATTTGGAGGCCCAACATCGGTGAACAAAGAAGAGCCTGACTCTGATACCATGTAAAGAATGAATCTTGGGCCTAACTCAACCCCAAAACCTAGCTTGTAGGGTGATGATTGTTCAAGTCCATATAAGGGTCTATGTTCCTATTCCATATTCGATGTGGGACTTTTAACATTTATTATCACTGCTGGTAAATCAAGTAGTGATTTCGCAATGGAAAGTTGATAAATCAATGGTAATCAAGTATTAATGGTAAATCAATCAATTGAAAGTTTGTAAGTAGTTTGCCTATCAAGTTTGGGCCAATTGTCTCTTTTTTCGGATGCCATTTTCTTGAACTTTTGTTTTCCTCAAATGATTAGCACCATTGCTACAGTCATTAATTGTTTTAATGCAGACACAGAGTTATTGCAGTTGTTGGACATAAACTTTGTTGAATTGCATCTTTGTTTCTCGTGATTGAAATTTTGGATTTCAAAGCACAAGAATTTCTTATGTGAAGGGTAGAAAACGTGCTCTGTGTCTTATAAATCCTAAAGGCTGACGCTTTACTGTTGAATAGGAACTTGTCATTTCCTGAAAATCTAGTTTTAGTGCTAGGTTATACGTTTCTTCTCCTTTTTGTTGTAGATAATGTTGCAATGGTACTATAAAACAGAAACAAGTAATTAAGAACTCCACTTTCAAGTACCTGCCCTGCTGAAATTGATGTGATAAATTAATCCTTTTTATTAAAACCTGGATGAGTGTCAATTTTCTATGACATTCTGAGCTGAAACCATTTATGGAATGCCTACCCTAAATCAAAATAAAATATGTTACTAATTTGCAATTTGCCCCGAGAGACCATTTGGTTATTTTGATTGATTTTTCTCTGTTTGAGATCACTTCTCTGCGTAAAATTTTCTCTCTTTCTCTTCTTCTTTTTACATTTATATGACACTTTTTTCCTTTTAAAATTTAGTCCTTGCAAAGCAGTATTGAAGGAGGAAGCAAATGGCTGGTGAACAAGATTAAAGGTTAGTCTTCCTCATTACTCTTTGGCGGCTCCTCTTTTATTTTTATCTAAATTTTATGTCAACTCTGAACTTGTCTGAACCATTAGACTGCTAGCAACCCTTGTCCTAGTAAACGTTAGGCTTGCACCATTCCAAGGACAAGCCATGAGCTTTCTTCTTTTGTTCTTTGTTATTCTTTTGCAAAAATAGTCAGGATTATAAAGAATATTTTGGGCCTAACTCAACTCCAAAAGTTAGCCTGTATGGTGAGGATTATCCAAGTCCATATAAGGAGTCCATGTTCCCATTCCATTTCCGATGTAGGACTCTTAATACTCTCCGCACGCCCAGACCTCGTTAACTGGAGCATGAACAATATAATTTGGAGGCCTAACATCGGTGAACAAATAATTGGAATGCGTCTGACTCTGATACCATGTAAGAATAGATCTTGGGCCTATCTCAATCCCCAAAACTAGCTTGTAGGGTGAGGATTGTTCAAGTTCATATAAGGAGTCCATGTTCCCGTTACATTTTCGATGTGCGACTCTTAACAAGGATCTTATCCCTGCTTTGCATTGGATTTGTAGGGAAAATGCAAAAGCCCTTGGCAGAACTGCTGAAGGAACATGACATTCCAATAGGCATTTTCCCTCGTGATGCCACCAACTATGAGTTTAATGAAGAAACCAGGAAGCTCACTGTCTATATTCCCTCAATATGTGAGGTTGGTTACAGGGATTCATCCGTATTACGCTTCTCTACAACTGTTACTGGGTACTTGGAGAAAGGAAAGCTTGCTGACATAGAGGGAATGAAAACGAAGGTGATGATTTGGGTAAAAGTTACTGCTATTTCATCTGAAACATCGAAGCTTTATGTCACGGTTGGTTTAAAGAAAACCCGTAGTAGGGAGGCTTATGAGGTCTTGAGAGATGGGTTTACTGTAGATAAATTCTAGTGTGATCAACTCACGATGAACACTAAGATTGTAATATATTCTGATGCTTTTAAGGGTATTCTGGCTCTTAGTTGGTTCTTTATTTGAGTTGTAACTATGACAGCTGTGTGGATACAGTTGTGTTAATATTTATAAATTTGAATTTAAATTGTAACGTTAATTGCACGTATGAAATATAAACACATGAATCTTATACAACTAGATCTGTTCAATGTTTGAGGTATATATATATATATATATGCACTTACTTCAACACTAAATTTCTTCTACATGTGATGAATGATATGTTAGGAGATCCTATGAACTTGAATAAATCAATTTCGAAGATGGGGATGAATCTCTCAAGGATTACTGACAAATTTTCTCCTTTAGAAATATAGATTAGCAGATATAATTCACAATTTGGAAACAAAGGTTTAGTATGAGTAACACAGATGGTTGTCAGCGTGGCGAAAGATAGAACATAAATAAAAAAAATTAGCACGCACCAGCCGGTAATCGAACCCGGGCCAGTACGGTGGCAGGGTACTATTTTACCACTAGTGGTGCTGTTGTCTATACTTGCGGAGGCGTTATATAAGAAATAGTAACATTTACCATGAAATTATCTACTCTCCTACTTCATTTTAGGTGAGACACTTTCTTATTTTTTAGCATAAGAAATACCACTTTTCTATATGTATAAATAATTAACTTTAAATTTTTCATTTTGCTTTTAACAACATAAGCCACAAAAATGACATGGACGTGTGTTTAAGATCGCAATAATATTGTTCTAGTTCCTTGGTAAAAATCACATCTATTGTAGTCTCGAAACTTCAAAACCAAAGTTAAGTGAAACAACCAATAGCAGCCCAAGCAATGTGCTAGTAAAAAATAGCACAAAGTGTAGATGAGAGCAAAACCAAACAAAAGTACTGCACACAAGGCTAACAAAATCATAAAAAGGTACTCTAGTTTTCATGCTAGAGTCAAGAACAACCTCAAAGTTATCAAGTTACCAAGAAGAAATTAAAGTCGATTGTTCTTTTCCTTGATAGCAAATGTATCCTTCTATTGTACGGATAACACAATTATACCGCGCGAAAATCTTGTGATTCTTCGGAGAAGCGGATCTAGGACAGGTTCTATGTGTTCAACTGAACTCATTACTTCCAGCTCGAACCATGTAAAACAAACAGAAAAGATATCAAAATATACATATGATAAGATAACAACCATTCTAAATCCAATGATTCTAAATATATACGACTTAATCTGAAAAACTTATGGCATCCATCGTGTTCCATCGAACTCCTTGATATCGCGATACAACGGCTTAGTTGACATGGGGGTGGAAGGATAAGGTGATGGAACAATTTGCTCTGTTGGACTATTTTCCAACTTGGAAATACACGAATAATTGAAGTGCTTCATACACAAGAAGAAAATCAAAGTGACAAGAAAAAGGGTAAAAAGAAGGACAAGTACCAGCAACATAATTTCTCCACTGAGAGCAAACTTATGGTCCTTAGTAGATAGCAATATTGGATCATCTTTTTCCAAAAGATCATTGGGAGCCATTGAGGGTGCTCTTTTCAAATAAGGCATAACGAAAGAAACTTCTGCTAAGTGCTACTACAAAATTATGGTATGGTATAGTATTTATTTTATTCATGCTTATAAGGATACAAAATATTAGTGGAGTTTTAAGAAGGTGATAGTTTCTTGGAATGTTATAACGTGTGATAGCCCACTTTGAATTTGTCTATTTTTCATGAAAATATCTCATCTGGACTGGAGGTAACTTTGGATTTCGAAAAGAATAATATGGTACATATAACGTGAAAATGATTCCAACTTTCCAACAAGTAGTGAACAAGAAAACCAAAAGAGGTCAATGTCACCCCTTATGGACTTGGGCCATGATAAAGCACGCATGGTCGGTAGATTCAAAATTTAAACTCAAGTTCTAACTTTCAAGATTTTTAGTACTTTCTTCGTTTTAATTTAAGTGTAAGCATAGAGTTTAAAAAATAGAGACTTTGAATCTTATAGTTATAATTTTAAAATGTGTGTAATGTACTAAAATGTCTTTTAATCTTGTGATTATAGACTTGTCATGTAGGATGTTTGAATAGTCAACTTACTAAATGTAAAAATAGACTCTTTTTGAAATAGACCAAAAAGAAAAACCAAGACACTTAAAGTGGGAAGGATGGAGTATTAAACAAATCCTACTTTAAAAGTTGTGTGAATTCATAATTTATTATTCGAGCTAATTTTAGTAAGTTTATATATATGTCTACTGTGTTGGGAGGGGAAATTGAAAGTAACAAGTGAACCATCATCAATTTGCTTGATTTTGACTTTTGAGATTCATGCACCAGAACCAGATGAGCAGAAAGAGACAAATCTTTGATAAAGCCGTGTTTACAATATTTACTCTTTTTTTAAAAGAGAATTTAATCGTTTAGTATATGAATTCACTGATTCGATTAATACGAATTCACGTCGGATAAACTCAAAAAGGTGGTAAAACATTTGATATATAAAGTTCTCTATTAACATGGCTCGAACCCAACATGTATAAATAATATGAGAGCTCTAGCTTATGAAGAGGCACAAGGCCCCAATAGTACATACCTACCTAAGTACTATTCCTTTGTTCTAAAAAAAAAAGAAAAGAAAAAAAGAAAGGACAAAATAACCCAAATGGAACAAGAAAGAAATAGAGGCCAGAGTGTGGGCACATTGTTTTCCTATGGAAAAATATATTTAGGCCTCATCCTCACGGTTGATGTTTAGAACCCATTAACAGCTTGGTATGTAAATTTAGATGTCACTAACCAAATTATTAAGGGTCGTTACTGACCTTATAAACAGAAAGATTATACCATACTATCTCAATTAAGATTATATAAGCTCCATATAGAAAAATATCACTCTTTTCAATTACTTACACATCACCATAATCTGTCAGTGGCACATAAAGCATAATTATAACTTCTAAGTTCTAAACATAAACAGATTGTTTGAAAACTATACAAAAGAAGCAGCTCCCATGAAATTTCCAACCAGACAATTTGACACCCCTAGATTTTCATCCCATGATCAGGAATGACCTTGAGGGCAATGAAGCGTTATTATTTGCAATACCTGGTTGGCATTGTTCCAAAAACGGCTTTAGCAATGAGAGGTTATCAGAGATGAGGTGAAGAATAAAAAGAATTATGCACTAAACTTGATTTAATCTTTTAACACACAGAACTACTTAACCAACACCATTTCATTAAACCTCAGTTTGCCTGATCATGAGCTTACAGTCACCAAAAATTTAACTGTAATGACAGACTGAAGATGAGAAAATAATAGTGGTCTGTAGTGCCTAATAACTGGCATGTTTCTTTAAATCATAAGGTTGAAACGTCTACTACTATCTATTCGAATTGTTCCCAATCCTTTGTCAGCTCAGTAGAAGGCGGTCTAAGAGGTGGGGCGTTCAGGATTCCAAACCCAGACGCAGGTCTAGGGGGTGGGGCGTTCAGGCTCCCAACCACAGGCGCAGGCCTAGGAGGTGGGGCATTCAGGTTTCCAACCACGGGTGCAGGTCTAGGAGGTGGGGATTCTAGGCTTCCAACCCCAGATGCAGGTCTAGGAGATGGTGGGGCGTCCAGGCTTCCAACTCCAGACGCAGGTCTAGGAGGTGGTGGGGCGTTCAGGCTTCCAACCCCAGACTCAAATGTCTCCCATTGAGTAGTCACTGACACAGCATTACTGTTGTTGCTAAAGGGATTTGTAGTCACTGACACGGCATTACTGTTGTTGCTAAAGGGATTGGAATTTCTTGCCTTAACTGCATCCATTGTCTCTACCAAGCTTTGGATGCGGCGCACCTGAACAAGGGAGTAAGAACTTGACATTAGTGCACTGATCATCAATATGTGCAATCATGCAAAACCCAATAGGCACAAGAAGCAAGTATCGAGTGCAGCAGTTAACATCAGCGGTGCATGCAACCCTTAGGAACCGGGTTCAGCTGAACCAGGTACTTTCGACACAGATGCCCACTTCTCAAGTTGAAATCTCAACTCTTTTCCATCCTGTAGAAATTCTGGGTGTTCAGCATCCTTCATCTGATCTTGTATACAACAACAACAACATACCCAGTGAAATTTCACCACGTGTGGTCTGGGGAGGGTAGACTGTACGCAGACCTTATCCCTACCAAGGTAGGAAGGCTGTTTTCGAAAGACCCTCGGCTCAAGAGAAACTATAGAAAGAGGTCAGATAAGGACAAGAAATTCAAAGCAGTATGAAAATGGAAATAACGAAAACAACTAAGCCAAGATAAAACCATTTGAAAAAGGGACATTAGATAAAATAATATAATCGAAGTACAAGAAATACCAAATAGTCATCTGATCTTGTATATGTATTTAAAATTTGTAATAAATAGTAGGTCTGAACCCATAATCTTAAAAATATAATTGGTTTAATGCTATGAACTGTAAAGATTGAACCCATAGAGTTCAAAATTTGGATTCGCCTCTGGTTAACATATGCTACACTTTTCTAAACATATTCACAACAGATCATCTCAAATATGAAGGAAAAGTTTCTAAACACAAAAAGATCAACATGGAAGATTACGAAGACAACAAGGATTACCATTTACAGTTAGTTTAGACCCTCAAGAGTCTAGAATAATGCATTAGTTGTGCAATTCAAATTAGTTAGCCCAAGAAAACATTTTAGTTAGGTGCTAAATATTAAATATTCAAAGTCAAGACTCACAGGTAGTTCGCAATCTATGCAGACAAAGAGGCTACTGAGTTCGAATAAATAAACTTCAAGGAATAAGATAGATTGTGATCTGACTTTTCCAGCAAAGTGACAATTCAAGTCAGAAACTCAGGAACTTAAGTAGAGGCTAAGCCAAGCAGAGATAGAAAAAGGTGTGTGTGGGTGGGGGGGGGGGGGGGGGGGGGTCCGACCAAATATTTCCTTTGTTCATGGATAACCAAGCTAATACATAAAGGTAAGTCACTATAAACGTGAGTTTGCAAATAAAAGTGACCTTTAACCAGCCTATACTACCCATACCAAACCTACCATCTATTTATGGGTAAGAACACTGGGTGCTTCAACCTAGAGGAGATCAACACACTGATTTTCCTTTTCTCAATAATTTACTTCAAGTAAGAAAGCTATTTGTAGATGGCAAAACCATAAGGATTAAGAGCATGTAGGAACAATCTTTCCCTAATCAATTCACTCATTCACTGTTGTAGAATCCAATCACTACGGACATGTCATGGTTGCTGATAACACCATTAACCATTTTTTAATTGAAGAAGGAATGTTGCTGAGCTAAATGGATAAAACATGTGGCACATAAGGCTGCAGACAGAAGGCCCTCATCATCCACTCACCTTCTCTTTAACCAAAGCTTGTAATATCTCTTCTTTTTTTCCAACTTGGAAATACACGAATAATTGAAGTGCTTCATACACAAGAAGAAAATCAAAGTGACAAGAAAAAGGGTAAAAAGAAGGACAAGTACCAGCAACATAATTTCTCCACTGAGAGCAAACTTATGGTCCTTAGTAGATAGCAATATTGGATCATCTTTTTCCAAAAGATCATTGGGAGCCATTGAGGGTGCTCTTTTCAAATAAGGCATAACGAAAGAAACTTCTGCTAAGTGCTACTACAAAATTATGGTATGGTAGTATTTATTTTATTCATGCTTATAAGGATACAAAATATTAGTGGAGTTTTAAGAAGGTGATAGTTTCTTGGCATGTTATAACGTGTGATAGCCCACTTTGAATTTGTCTATTTTTCATGAAAATATCTCATCTGGACTGGAGGTAACTTTGGATTTCGAAAAGAATAATATGGTACATATAACGTGAAAATGATTCCAACTTTCCAACAAGTAGTGAACAAGAAAACCAAAAGAGGTCAATGTCACCCCTTATGGACTTGGGCCATGATAAAGCACGCATGGTCGGTAGATTCAAAATTTAAACTCAAGGTTCTAACTTTCAAGATTTTTAGTACTTTCTTCATTTTAATTTAAGTGTAAGCATAGAGTTTAAAAATAGAGACTTTGAATCTTATAGTTATAAGTTTAAAAATAGAGACTTTGAAAGTGAAAGTCATATTGAAACAAAGTCTCGATATGAAAGATATGGGTATCACAGATGACATCTTAGGAATTGGATTTCTAAGACATCTAACGGACTGGTCGATAGTTGACAGTCTCGTTGAAGCCACCAATGGATATGAATCATAGAACTGATTGGAATCATGGTGCACCCATAGACAATGAGCGATATGCACAGGTCATGTGTAGTTCAATGTATTGTACATACTACAACTGACATGGTATCGGTCTACAAAGCAGATCAGTTGAACTAAGGTTCACTGATGATTTTAATACATGATCGATAGAAGGCGTTAAGTCGGATATGACGATATCTGAATTATTCGCTTATCTACAGATTATAGTATTCTGGATGTCCAACGGTTCTGGGAGAACACAGTGATGCAAACTGGACATCAGATCTGAAGAACACCAAAGCCACAAGTAAATGTGTATGGTGGGTCTTGGAAAATCCTCTAAGCAAACTTGCATCGACCGATTCATGATGGTATCGGAGTTTATCGCTTTATACAAAGCATGAAAGAAGTTGAGTAACTTCACGACTCATTAGAGGACGTCCCTTATTGGGAGAAACCCGTGCCTTCAGCAGTTATACACTGTGGCTAGCCGGTCGGCTTCAGGAAGGACACGGATGACGGCGTCTGGACGTATCTGTCAAGAGACATAAGACCGTATGGCAGTTGATCATCACGGGTGTCACTACCTTATTTACTAACTAAGGGATTACCCGAAGATCAAGTGTTCTGCCTGTCTAGGGGAATGAGCTGAAAACCCAAACAATACAAACCTTTACGGTGGTAACCCCAACCATACTGATTGGAGATCCCAAAAATTTGGTTCAATGGGAAAACTAAGCGGCAAAAGGTTCAGTTGAGCGCTTCAGTGGAAGCAAGAAACACTTCGAATGATGATTTCTGTACGAAAACATGAATCCAAAGTTGTTCCCGCGATAGACATTAAAGTGCTACCTGCATGGTGGGTAAAGGTTAAGCTTCCAAACCTTTTAAAAGATCCTCAAATGGTTGAGGTTAAGGTTGGGGAAACTTTTAATGATTCCTAACACTTGAGAAGTGGGGTATAGCAGGATACCTTGTAGGAGATCACCTATTTAAGTGCGAGGATGGTCATCTCAAATAAACGCACTTAAGAATCCAAGTGTGTCCAAGGCCACAACGGACAAAAACGTAAGAATGAAAACGAATAAGAAGAGTTATTGTGTTGATATCATTGTCTTGGCTTACACTAAACACTGACGGTTCAAGACATCACGTTCACCGCGCAGTAAGTAAGTCCGATGGTATTCAACTAGGGAAGGTTCAAAGCGAAAGCTACCTCTCCTAATACAATATCTTTTCGCTGAAAGATTGCTGAAATGTAGGCACCTTGTGTGTGCGCCACAATCTCTCTTTCATAGAGGGGATTGTTGGAAATTAGCCTTTGGCGGGGAGATACGTCCACCCATCTTTGATGAATTAAACACTAGTGTTCCGCATATTGGAGACCTTGTCTCTTCGCACATGCATGATCTACGAAGTGAGTAGATGACCGTAGGGCTAAGAATCGTCTAATTTTGTTGAGAAATGAAAGAGATATTGGTCCACGAAGTAAGGTGTTTGAGACATGAAAATGTGGTGTGGGACAAATCTAACACATCGGTGGGAATAGGAAGAATTGCTCTCTATATAAGTCTCTAATTGGTAAAGGGTTTGGGACCCCAAGGGGTATCCCATGTGTTTAAAGGAGGGAAGACCTAAATGTGCTTGGGTTCAAGGCTAAGCCCACACGCGCGCCGCCGCCGCCCGCCCGTCCCGTCCGGTTCCGGGCTCTCGGAGTGTAAATTTGTGGGTGTTTGTGAAATTTGTCGTGGGCTGTGGGGACTTTCTGATATTATCTTTTTGGACCAGAGAACTCTGCCAGATGTACAGTTTGATCCCTGAAGTTTCATATGTACAGTTTGAACCAGAATTCTTTCATATGTACAATTTAGTCCCTGAAGTTTCAATATTTACAGTTTGGTCCCCATGGTTTCTGAGAAGGTGACGGAAGGCAGAAAGCTTACCGTTGGGACTGTTTTTTGAGGCATTAATCAGTCATTACTTGGCTGATTAACTCCTCCAGTATCACCCTCCTTCATGTCCATAATTCGGCCTCCTTGATGGCCATTTACTGCCTTTACTTGGCTGTTTTAATGGCCTCCTAATGGCCATTAACAGCCATGTTTTGGGCAGTTGTACATCCCCTTCTCCTTGCTATATATTGAGCCTTCTTTGGCTCAATTCAGGGGCCATAAAACAGACGAAAAAATAGGCAGCAAACATGCAGAAAACAGACCAGAAAAACAGCATTTTCAGCACAAAACAGTGGCTGAAAATTCAACAAAACAGTGGCTGAAAATTCAGCAAAATAGTGGCTGAAATTCAGCAAAACAGTGGCTGAAAAACAGTGACCAAACCCTCACGTATACACAAGATATACACTACAGAGACACACTATATACACAGAGACAAAAGAGAAGAGTAGACATAAACTCTTCCTTCCTATTCCATATCTTCAGCAAGTCAAGTCATATTTGTTTTCTTCGCCAGGCTCAACCTATTGGCTTTGTAGCGTTGAGATTAAAGTGTTGTTTTATCTTGGGAGACTATTGCCCGCTAACGTAAAAGCATATATACGGGGCAATCTTGTCTTAAGGATAGAGGGCTATCCTCGACTCAACACACAACGTTGTAACCATCCAGATTTAGTTGTTTCTTGATTTCAGGATATCAACATTCAAGACACAACAAACTTGCGGCAGTTCTCAACATTGGCTTTGCAAGGTGATCAAGATTCAAGACACAACACACATGCGGCAGTTTTGAAGATTGACCATTTATTTATCCTTTCGAACATTTATAATAGTTATTACTTCCCGTACTGCTCTATAAAGTACAATAGAATACCAACAAGTACTATTCCTTTGTTCTAAAAAAAAGAAAAGAAGAAAAAAAGAATATGTAAATTTAGATGTCACTAACCAAATTATTAAGGGTCGTTACTGACCTTATAAACAGAAAGATTATACCATACTATCTCAATTAAGATTATATAAGCTCCATATAGAAAAATATCACTCTTTTCAATTACTTAAACATCACCATAATCTGTCAGTGGCACATAAAGCATAATTATAACTTCTAAGTTCTAAACATAAACAGATTGTTTGAAAACTATACAAAAGAAGCAGCTCCCATGAAATTTCCAACCAGACAATTTGGCACCCCTAGATTTTCATCCCATGATCGAGAATGACCTTGAGGGCAATGAAGCGTTATTATTTGCAATACCTGGTTGGCATTGTTCCAAAAACTGCTTTAGCAATGAGAGGTTATCAGAGATGAGGTGAAGAATAAAAAAAATTATGCACTAAACTTGATTTAATCTTTTAACACACAGAACTACTTAACCAACACCATTTCATTAAACCTCTGTTTGCCTGATCATGAGCTTACAGTCACCAAAAATTTAACTGTAATGACAGACTGAAGATGACAAAATAATAGTGGTCTGTAGTGCCTAATAACTGGCATGTTTCTTTAAATCATAAGGTTGAAACGTCTACTACTATCTATTCGAATTGTTCCCAATCCTTTGTCAGTTCAGTAGAAGGCGGTCTAAGAGGTGGGGCGTTCAGGATTCCAAACCCAGACGCAGGTCTAGGGGGTGGGGCGTTCAGGCTCCCAACCACAGGCGCAGGCCTAGGAGGTGGGGCATTCAGGTTTCCAACCACGGGTGCAGGTCTAGGAGGTGGGGATTCTAGGCTTCCAACCCCAGATGCAGGTCTAGGAGATGGTGGGGCGTCCAGGCTTCCAACTCCAGACGCAGGTCTAGGAGGTGGTGGGGCATTCAGGCTTCCAACCCCAGACTCAAATGTCTCCCATTGAGTAGTCACTGACACAGCATTACTGTTGTTGCTAAAGGGATTTGTAGTCACTGACACGGCATTACTGTTGTTGCTAAAGGGATTGGAATTTCTTGCCTTAACTGCATCCATTGTCTCTACCAAGCTTTGGACGCGGCGCACCTGAACAAGGGAGTAAGAACTTGACATTAGTGCACTGATCATCAATATGTGCAATCATGCAAAACCCAATAGGCACAAGAAGCAAGTATCGAGTGCAGCAGTTAACATCAGCGGTGCATGCAACCCTTAGGAACCGGGTTCAGCTGAACCAGGTACTTTCGACACAGATGCCCACTTCTCAAGTTGAAATCTCAACTCTTTTCCATCCTGTAGAAATTCTGGGTGTTCAGCATCCTTCATCTGATCTTGTATACAACAACAACAACATACCCAGAGAAATTTCACCACGTGGGGTCTGGGGAGGGTAGAGTGTACGCAGACCTTATCCCTACCAAGGTAGGAAAGCTGTTTTCGAAAGACCCTCGGCTCAAGAGAAACTATAGAAAGAGGTCAGATAAGGACAAGAAATTCAAAGCAGTATGAAAATGGAAATAACGAAAACAACTAAGCCAAGATAAAACCATTTGAAAAAGGGACATTAGATAAAATAATATAATCGAAGTACAAGAAATACCAAATAGTCATCTGATCTTGTATATGTATTTAAAATTTGTAATAAATAGTAGGTCTGAACCCATAATCTTAAAAATATAATTGGTTTAATGCTATGAACTGTAAAGATTGAACCCATAGAGTTCAAAATTTGGATTCGCCTCTGGTTAACATATGCTACACTTTTCTAAACATATTCATAACAGATCATCTCAAATATGAAGGAAAAGTTTCTAAACACAAAAAGATCAACATGGAAGATTACGAAGACAACAAGGATTACCATTTACAGTTAGTTTAGACCCTCAAGAGTCTAGAATAATGCATTAGTTGTGCAATTCAAATTAGTTAGCCCAAGAAAACATTTTAGTTAGGTGCTAAATATTAAATATTCAAAGTCAAGACTCACAGGTAGTTCGCAATCTATGCAGACAAAGAGGCTACTGAGTTCGAATAAATAAACTTCAAGGAATAAGATAGATTGTGATCTGACTTTTCCAGCAAAGTGACAATTCAAGTCAGAAACTCAGGAACTTAAGTAGAGGCTAAGCCAAGCAGAGATAGAAAAAGGTGTGTGTGGGTGGGGGGGGGGTCCGACCAAATATTTCCTTTGTTCATGGATAACCAAGCTAATACATAAAGGTAAGTCACTATAAACGTGAGTTTACAAATAAAAGTGACCTTTAACCAGCCTATACTACCCATACCAAACCTACCATCTATTTATGGGTAAGAACACTGGGTGCGCTTCAACCTAGAGGGGATCAACACACTGCTTTTCCTTTTCTCAATAATTTACTTCAAGTAAGAAAGCTATTTGTAGATGGCAAAACCATAAGGATTAAGAGCATGTAGGAACAATCTTTCCCTAATCAATTCACTCATTCACTGTTGTAGAATCCAATCACTACGGACATGTCATGGTTGCTGATAACACCATTAACCATTTTTTAATTGAAGAAGGAATGTTGCTGAGCTAAATGGATAAAACATGTGGCACATAAGGCTGCAGACAGAAGGCCCTCATCATCCACTCACCTTCTCTTTAACCAAAGCTTGTAATATCTCTTCTTTTTTTTATAACAATGGTGTTCGGGCCAGCTTGCGCACACTTCGACTAATTCCACGGGGCACTTTCTACCTCCCACCAACTAGATACTGGGTAACTTCACCCATCAAGGCTTGGATAGAGGGAAGAAATCACCTAGTAATTTTGTATCCGTTGGGATTGAACATGAGACTTCATAGTTTTTTTTATTTTTTATAAGGAGCCTGAGACCTTCATTGACCACTAGCCACACCCTTGGGTAACATCTCTTTTTAAAATAAATTTAGCTTGTTTCGACTCTTGATTAACAACAATAAGAATAAAATCCGGAAAAAATTAATTTAAAAGGCAAGTTTCATCATCCACTCACCTAGGCAAGTTACATGGAATTGAATGTCGGGCCTCAAGTCCAACATATCTACAAGATGTGTGTCCGAAGATATGGGTGCTAGACGATTAAAAATAACCACATTTGGCAAAATGAAAGAGTCATTTGAGATGGTTACATTATATCCTTTGTTAACCTCTAGATACACCGAGGTGTGAGACCATGGTGAGTAAAGGTGTTAAAAAAGAGACTAGATATACTTAAATCACATGAAAGGAAGTTCTCTAAGGACCTACAACCTCTTGAAGTCCATGCAGACCTAGCAAAAAGAATAGGGCAATGGAAGAAAAAGACCTATATAGGCGATACCAATTAGTTGGGATTAAGCTTTAGTTATGTTAGTATGTTTATTATAATCTATTGTTTTCTAAGAGTCCTTTAGTCTTTGCCAGTAGTAAATGTAGAGAACTTCAAGTACTCTTCATTTTTATTTTTAATTTAAACAATATTGGACTGAAATGAGCTCAAATTGAGTGACATGGACAGTGATGATTCATATAGTCGGCCCTAACTTGCTATGATGTGTATAAAATCATCCAGATCGGGCCTTATACGACCGGAATGGATTTCTTGGTGTTAAAATAAAGGTAATTATTTCAAAATTTAAAGGGACAGCGTATGTTTGGGCAGAAATCCAAGCTATGTCACAAACTTGTGTTCGAGAAAAATCAAATCTCTTGCAATAAACTATAAAATAACATTCAGTATTAGTTAAAATATAATATAGAAGAAAATGCAAAATACCGCAAGAAAGAACACCAAGGGAACTATGCATCCGGCCTCGGATCTCCAAACTTTGAGGGTTTGACATTTTATCTATCTTATGTGGTTCTCTACACATGATTAGCAAAGCTATTCATTTCGTTTTACACAAATGTTAAGTCAC
The DNA here is from genome assembly GCA_029783415.1 of Anisodus acutangulus. Taxonomy (NCBI): domain Eukaryota; kingdom Viridiplantae; phylum Streptophyta; class Magnoliopsida; order Solanales; family Solanaceae; genus Anisodus; species Anisodus acutangulus. Next base: position 52,777,980 of record CM056490.1, read on the forward strand.
CAGAAGTGAAACCAAGTGCTACCTAGGTGAAGGATATCAAATACACTTCAAAGTCTAGTTAGTGGAATGTCGCAACAGTAGAAAGTCAGGCAAGGATAGACCTAGTAATTTTTATTTTGACATGTAAGCATAGTCTTAATTGTCTTGGAAACAAACCTCCATCTTTCTTTGTACTTTCCCTTCTCCTTCAGCTTCAATGCCGTCCAATTTCAGCAGCTGCCTCATCAGCATTTCTTCCAAATAGATAATATCCTTGTTCTCAACATTAGTACCATCAAAAACGACAGCTTGTACAGCAGAGACCTGTTGTAATGAAGAACAAAGTAAGACTTCAAATTATGAGATGATGTCGTGATGGTGTTATCAGCCACCTTACAACAAAAGAAAATCAACCTGCTCCGAAAGCTTATCCACTTCTGTTCTCACTTCAGCAACAGCTTCAGCTCCTCTTGATATTTCAGTGGTTACCCTAACCTCTTCGGGAATTTTCTCCTCAACCGTTTCTTCCTCCATAACCAACACTTTTGAATTGTCTTTCACACCAGCCAAGTGCAGATATTCATGATCCTCTTTTTCTTTTCCCCGGAATAGAAGTTTTTGCACCTTAGGGTCCAAACCAATTATTGAGGAAAGGATACTTTTTACTTCACCTGTATCAAAATTTGATTGGCATTAAATGCTTAGAACACCTCAAACATAGCAAGAGAGTATTGTGGCCAACTTATAACATTCCATGTACAAATATAGAAGAAGCAACAGTAATTTCACATCAACCGACTATAGTAAATCCAACAATAAATTATTACTTTCACTAAATTGACAATAAAAACTATTACCTTTACTAGATTGATTTGAGTTGATACAAGCTTACACACTGATACACCACATAGATCACAGATAACAATGTCATAAACATTGGTTGGAGCACTACAACGCTCTCATTTACTCAGAGATAACAAGGCATCTGGTATAATTGGTTATCATTACAAACTCTTTTCCTCATCCTAAAATATAGATAGTTAACATTCCATTTGCTCATATTCTGAATACAAATCTACCTTGCAGATATATGGGTACCAAGTGGCACAACAACGGTGTGGGCCAAGGTTGATGAAGCTCGAATGGATCATGGGAGATAGTTTGAATTCCAACAAATTACGAAAACCTGGTTGACTTACTTCAATCTGCCTAACCCTTAGCCTCGGTGGGAGGCTGCACCATCATTTATCAAGAAAATGAAAGGAAAAGGAAGGAGGAAATCAACTGTACTGAGAGATCATGCAAGGATAGATGCTTTGCAAGTCCTCACAGGGTCAAAGCCACCATTGTTGTTACGGTTTTGGTGGCTTAAACCCTGATTATTTTTTTTACTTAACATGTATAAATAATCTATCCAGAACCCGGTAAGCAAAAAGGATTGTGATCCAGAACCCACCCATAAACTAAAAATTCTTGCTCCGCCTTTGAGTCCTACAAGTACCAAGCACCATACAACCAAAGAACCTTGAACTTATAGCATCTAGATGAGCACCTTAAATTTTAACCATCTAGCCTCATGAAAACCAGAAAATCACATAGTCAATCTCACCCAACTCCCACAAAGTAAGCAGCAATGCAACTAGGCAGAAAATGACTAACAAGGAAGTAAAACTATATATAAATAGATGCATTAACAAGTAAAGAGTTCTGGGCATCCGTGAAAACTATAAGGAGGAAATAAACCAAGTAAAGTATAGGCAGGTCAAACAGATTAGCCATACCTACTAACCCTTTATAAGTCCATAAACAATAACACAAACTCATAAACAACATCCTAAACAGAATTTACACCAAAAAGACCCCCCCTCCCCCCTCTTCTCAATCTTGATTTCAAACAACAGCAGTTACTACAATTTTCGCCAACTTATGCAATATCAATGGTTGTACCAAGTGCAATTGGTGTAGTTCATAGCTGTCGAGAGTTGATTTACAGCAGCAGGACAAAAGTTTCATCTATTGTACCTTAACCCCTTACAACAACAACATGCCTAGTGAAATCCCACAACATGGGGTCCGGAGAGGGTCGAGAGTACGCAGACCTTATCTCTACCTAGGTTGTTTCCAAAAGACCCTCGGCTCAAGAAAAAGCATAAGCACAAGCAAAGCAAGAGAAACGGTCATACTCGGTCAAAAGTTTAAAGCATTATGAAAATGAGGGTAACAAAAACGAATAAGCCATGATAAAGCATTCTGAAAAAGAAGCAGTAAGACTGCCATATAAACAAAGTATAATAATAACACTACAACTACCAGTATGTAAGCGTAAGTAGGACTGCGCTCAACTATCTACTACCCTTCTACTCTAATCTGTGTCTTCCACAACCCCCTACCCCTATCTAAGGTCATGTCCTCAGTAAGTTACACCTGCGTCATATCCCGTCTAATCACCTCTCCCCAGTACTTCTTCGGCCTACCTCTACCCCACCTGAACTCGTCCATAGTCAACCTCTCACACCGGCATTTGTGCCTCTCCTCTGCACATGCCCGAACCATCTCAACCTCATTTTCCGTATCTTATCCTCCACCGAGGCTACTCTCACTCTGTCCCGTATATCATCATTTCTAATCATATCCCTCCTCGTATGCCCACACATCCATCTTAGCATCCTCATCTCCGCAACTTTCATCTTTTGGATGTGCGAAGTCTTGACTGGCCAACACTCTGCCCCACACAACATAGTCGGTCTAACCACCACCCTATAGAACTTGCCTTTAAGTTTTGGTAGCACCTTTTTATCGCATAAGACTCCAGATGCGAGCCTCTATTTCATCCACCCTGCACCAATACGATGTGTGACATTGTCATCAATCTCTTCATTCCCTTGGATAATAGACCCGAGATACTTGAAGCTTCCTTTCTTTGGAATGACCTGAGTACCAAGCCTCACCTCCACGCCTATCTCATGGTCGCTCCCGTTACTGAACTTGCACTCCAAGTATTCTATCTTGGTCCTACTCAGCATGAACCCTTTAGACTCTAGAGTCTGTCTCCAAACCTCCATCTTAGCATTCACTCCGCTGCGAGTCTCATCAATCAGGTTTTATGTCATCTGCGAATAACATACACCATGGCACCTCCCCTTGAATTTGTCGCGTCAGTCCATCTATCACCAAGGCAAATAAGAATGGGCTAAGAGCTAATCCTTGTGCACCCCATCATCACTGGAAAGTGCTTCGAGTCTCCTCCTACTATTTGTACCCTGGTCTTGACTCCATAATACATATCCTTGATCGCCCTACTGTACGCCACAAGTACACCTCTAACCTCCAAACATCTCCATAGAACCTCCCTAGGGACTTTGTCGTATGCCTTCTCGAGGTCGATGAAAATCATATGTAAGTCTCTCTTTCTCTCCCTATACTGCTCCACCAACCTCCTAATAAGATGAATAGCTTTTGTAATCGAATGCCCCGACATGAATCCAAACTGGTTCTCAGAAATAGACACGTCTCTTCTCACCCTCATCTCCACGACCCTTTCCCAAACTTTCATAGCATGGCTTAGCAGTTTGATACCCCTACCGTTGTTGCAACTCTGGATATCACCTTTGTTCTTATACAAAGGAATCATTGTACTCCACCTCCATTCTTCGGGAATTCTTGTCGTCTTAAAAATGACATTAAACAACTCAGTCAACCACTCCAAACCTGCACTGCCTACTCTCTTCCAAAATTCAAATGGGCTCTCATCACGCCCGATCGCCCGTCCCCTGCGCATCCTGCGAACACCCTTAACCTCCTCAACCTTAATACTTCTACAATATCCAAAATCCTGGTACCTTTCGAATTACTCCAGATCTCCCAACACAATGTCTTTATCTCCTTCGTTCAAGAGTTTATGGAAGTAAGACTGCCACCTTCGTCTAATACGTGCATCCTCCACCAGTACTTTGTCGTCCTCGTCCTTGATGCACCTCACGTGATCCAAGTCATGGGTCCTCCTCTCCCGCGCCTTAGCTAGTCTATACAACTTCTTATCCCCGCATTTTTTCTCTAATTCCACATACATATGTTCTAAAGCCGCCGTTTTCGCCGCTAGTTTTGCCTCCTTCCTCGCCATCTTATATAATTCTGTATTCGTCCACTTTTCCACCTCACATTGCTTTCTACCAATTTCGCATACGCCACTTTCTTTGCTTCCACATTCTCTTGAACTTTACCATTCCACCACCAGTCCCCTCGATGCCACCACGGCTACCTTGCGAGACCCCTAGCACTTCACTAGCTACCTCCCGAATGCAATTGACCGTCCTGTCCCACATACCGATCACATCCCACTACTCCCCAAGCCCCCTGGCCATCAACTTCTCCCCCATCTATTTTGCACTGGCCATGGTCAAACTCCCCCATTTGATTCTTAGCATGTCATCCACAACCCTTCTCTTCTTCTCCATCTTGATCTCCAAATCCATTATAGACAAATCAACACAGAAGATGAAGAAGTTCAATTAGAGAATGAAGAAGAACACCCAAATGATGATGAAGAAACCACACTTGCTCTTACTTAGGCATTTAGTACCTCTCATGGTGATACTTTATTGACAGAGGAACAGGTGCAAGAGTTAGTAGATCAGCAGGTTTCTCCACCTAGACCATGTACTAGCCCCAAGCTACCAGGACCAAACAGAAGTTAAAATCACACCAATTTCATGATTAGTTCACTCATATGAAATGCAAGGGGTATCAGGACTCTTGGTGCCCTAGAAAGGTTAAAATCCTTGAAGCAACTTGACTTGCCTGCTCATATTAGAGGATTTGTTCGAACAGACACTTGGATTGGCTAGCTTCAGACGGAGGAAGACTAAGAGGATTAAAGAACCACCTTGATCACATCTGGTTCCTAGGTTATGTGATGGGAAACAAACCATACTAGCCCAGGGTCGCACCCAGGTATCCTTTCATACATCTATATCTCTTCTTTGGGGCTATTTCTTGCTTGCGAGTCGAATCTGCATTGAAGGATCTTATATAGGGCATAGGACTTTTCTTTTCTTTATTTCTTTACTTTGTAAAGCGAGAGTCTCTCTTGTTTTATTTTCCTAATATTCTATTGTATTGAGAGGAGTCTTCTCCTCTAGATGCATAGATGACTATGTTTTCTTTTCTTAGAATTTGAGGATGAGTTGGTTGACCTTAGTAGAATGGCTGACTTATGAACCACCATAGGATCAGAGGTAAGGTTTATGTCTCCCTCCTTACTTTTCTTGCTTTATTTGTTTATGATAAGGCTTGGGGGTGTTGCTTAGCCCCTGACGGACACTAGCCCCGTCGTTAAACCAAAAAATAAATCTAAAGAAACATTTTGATTTAGACGCATAATCATAAGCAGAGAAATTTCCAACATATACACTATACACTACAAAGGTAGAGGTAAGATCAGCGAACATCCTACCCTCCCCAGACTTCATTTTGTGTGATTACACTGGGTATATTGTTGTTGTTGTTGTTACACTACAAAGCAACAATATACACTACAAAGTTAGATGTAAGGTCTGCGTACATACTACCCTCCCCAGACCCTACTTTGTATGTTGTTGTTGTTACACTATAAAGCAACAGTATACACTACAAAGGTACATACTACCCTCATCATACCCCACTTTGTGGGATTACAATGGGTATGTTGTTGTTGTTATTGTTACACTACAAAGCAACAGTAAAATATGTAGAAATTTCTAACATATACAGTACAACGCAAATTTAAAATATGTAGAAATTTCTAACATATACACTACAACGCAAACTTAAATTAGGGAGAATTACCGAAAGTGAATTCAGAGGGAACAGGGAGATCAAACTCCTGTGAAGCATATGAGACCTTGATGGTAATAGTTGGATTAATAGACGAAGCATCATTTTCTCTCTTCTGAACAACCATACCACTAGGTCTCATTTCACTACTGCTATTAATTGACCCTTTCATTCCCAAAATTTAAACAATGATTTAAATTTTGAACTGTATTTTATTGAGAAGATGCACGAAAGTGGAGTAAAGGGTACCTAGGGAACTGTGATAAGTACTGATAAAATTTAACAAAATGGATTAATTAAGAAATTTTAAGGAGGGATTAACTAAAGTCAATGATGATTCTTTAAAACTGATCCAACTAGGAGTTGTGGGGGGAGTGGGGGTTTGCCGGTTGTGACTCACAGTAGGGTTTCATATGTTTATATTCCTATATTCATCCTTTTCATTTAAGAACGTAAAATGATTTTTTTTCATAAAAGATGGGAGTAGATTTTTGTGAAGTAGTTTTAGCTTTGGATACAAATTTTCAAACTCGTTTCTTGGATAATTTTTTTTAAAAAAAATTGTGATATTAAATATGTCATAATATTTGTATGCCTATTAAAAGCTTTTCATTAAAAATATAATAGAAAGATTAAGTAAATCATTTTCAAATTAAAAACAAAATCATTCTTTTTTTAAAAATGACTAAAAAATACATGTTCAGATAAATTGACACGGTGGAGTAATAAATGTGAGATTGTTGTTTAATGTAATTTTTAGGACGACTAAAATGTCAAAGAAATGGAAGAGGTGGAATACAATGTTGTACAAGAATAAGAGTGAGATCCAGAAGTGCAATAACTATAGAGATATCAAGCACCTAAGCCACACGATGAAAATCTGAGAGAGGATGGTCGAGTTGAGGATGAGGACTAGGGGTATGTCTATCTCCGAAAATCAATTTGAATTCATGTTGGTGCGATCGATTACAAAAGTTATCCACCTTATAAGGAGACTGGTAGAGCAGTATAGCAACAAGAAGAGAGATTTACATATGGAGTTCATTGACTTAGAAAAGACGTATGATAAAGTTTCGAGGGAGGTTCTTTAGAGATGTATGGAGTCTAGAGATGTGTTTGTAGCTTACATTAGGCTATTAAGGACATGTACCATGGAGTCAAGACTCGGGTTAGGACAGTGGGAGGTGAATCTGAACACTTCTCGGTCATGATAGGATTGCACCAGAGATCAACCCTTAGCCCGTTCCTATTTGCTTTAGTGATGGACGAATTGACACAGGATATTCAAGGGGAGGTGTCGTGGTGTATGTTATTCACAGATGACATAGTTTTGATCGAAGAGACGCGCGTTGGAGTTAATGATAAGCTAGAAGTTTGGAGAAAGACCTTATAGTCTAAAATTTCCAGATTAAGCAGGACTAAAATGGAGTACCTAGAGTGCAAGTTCAATGACGTTGCGCATAAGACGGAGATAGCAGTGAAGACAGAGGAACAAGTCATACTCAAGAGAGGAAGATTCAAGTAGCTTGGGTCTGTAATCCACATAAATGGAGAGACTGACGATGATATCGCATATCGCATTGGAGCGGGATGGGTGAAATAAAGGCTTGCCTCCGGGATAATATGCGATAAGAATGTGTCGTCGAGGCTTAAAAAAAAGTTTTATAAAGTAGTGATTAGACCATCATTATTGTATGGTACAGAGTGTTGGACAGTCAATAATGCCCACGTTCAGAAGATGAAGGTAGCAGAGATAAAGATGCTCAAATGGTTGTGTGGGCATATCATGAGAGATATGATTAGGAATGAAGTTATACCGGATAAGGTGGGAGTGACATTAGTGACATACAAGATGAGGAAATGTAACGACCCGTTCGGTCGTTTTGGCTATTTTGCATATTTTCCTGAAAATACCTTTTCTCCTAGCCTTATTATGGTAATTTTGATGTGTGGAGCTATGTGACGTGATTCCAGAGGCAATCAGATGAGAATAACGGGAAAAAAACTAAAGTTTTGAGTTTTGGAAGTTTCATATTTGGGAAGTTTGACTAGGAGTTGACTTTTGAGCAAACGCATCCGGAATCGAGTTTTGATGGTTCCATCAGCTCCGGAACGTGATTTATGACTTAGATGAACTATTGGAACGGGTTTCGAATGTCTTGAAAGAGTTCCGGGTAAATTGTGGAAGTTGGAAAGTCTTAAGTTATGAAATAAGCTTTGGTTGACTAAAGTCAATATTGAGGGCATTTGAGTCATTTTCTAAAGTTTCATTCATTCCATTTTCTAAAGGGCAGGTGTGTTTTGGACATTTGGTTGAAATTCTAGGAGTTTGAAAGATTAAGAGTTGACTTGGGTCAAAATTTGATCAAGATGACCTTGTGTGATGATTTTGCGTGCACGAGCAGTTGCGTGTTTTAGTAGCGATTTACATATTTGGTTTGTGTTCGGGGGGTCTCAGATAAATTTCGAGGGTTGGACATACCATAAATTTCTAGTGTGTAGCTGTTGGTGTGCTCTACGCGATTGTGTGGAGCAAGGTCGCAATCGCGATGAAGCGCTTAACCAAGCTCCCCGATCGCGGAAACTAGTGCGCGTTCGTGGTGGTTTAATTTATATGGCCTTGCGATCGCGTGGATGGGTTTCGCGAAAGTGAAAGAGAGGTACCTGGTTTGACTCCTCATTCACTAAAATATATTTTGGGAGCTCGATTTTAGAGGATTTTGAGAGATTTTGCAAGATACATCCTTGGGGTAAGAATCTAACCCTCCTCTTATGATTATTTCATGGATTGGTATGTATTTTCATCCTAAGAATCATGATTTAGAGTTGGAAAATTGGGTTTATGAACCCTAAGTTGAAAATAGAGTTTTCTCCAATTAATCATGAATTAATGGGTGGATTGAGTTGATATTTGGTACTTAGACTCAATAGATGATGGGTAAACTAATTTTGGAAGATTTTTTCATTTTTACCCTTTTTAGTTCAGAATCATATTTTGGATGACCTTTTAGGTCCGTAATTTATTTATGGCAATATGGGTATCGATGGACTTGCGTATTGATGTACTTTCCACATTTGTTTAGATTTGGACTCTTATTCTAGATAAGTTGAAATTTTATACCTTACTTAAGCATCATAGTTGGTTTGAATGAATTAACTAAAGAGGAAAGTAATGGGGATAAGGGGGTCCCGATACGTGTGAGGTGATGAGCACTCGTATCGGGTACCGGTGCCAAGTTATGGGTATTTGCGCTTTAAATTACTTAGAAGAATATCATGATTTGGGCACTAGCTGATAGTATAGTACGATCCTTTAGATCCATGTGTAGAGAATGAAGCCCATACTTCCCGCGATATTATTATCTATTTGTGTTCTATATGACTGTGTGACCCCTTTCATCCCATCATACTCGTTTAAAATGAAAAAAAAGCTAAAGGTCGAGTCTCTATTGTATAAATGATTAAGTTAGAACATGTATGGCCTATAATTGTTTCTTGTTGTTGAGCATACTATATACATGTTTTATACTGTAATAACATGTGTGCCCTGTATTGGCTTCTTGCTGTTGTGCATATCATAATTACATTTCATAATATATAAACATGTGTGGCAATAGACGAGTATAAGAGCTCTGTAATTATACTTATGTATTGTGTAAGCATACCTAGGTACTGTATAAGCCTGCTGTGTGATTATACTTAGGTACTGTGTGTGAGCCTAAATGGTATATGAACCTCGCGAGTCCCCCATGGGTCACAATTCATTGACATTCGAACGTGTGTATACCAGTGATGAGTAACAAAGGTCTTGTATTGCATAGCATCTACATTTCATATCATTTACTCATTCCTTCCTTGTTGCTTGTTTGCCTAAACTGCGTAATTGTCGATTTATCATGCTACTTGGCTATCTAAGTGTTCCTGAGTAGTGAGAGGTTCTTATGCTTAAGCTTAAATATTGGATTGATTGGACTCTATAGATATGAATTGTGAATACCTTATTAGTTTTGGGGACCTAGATGTTATGACCTAGGCTTGGACTCTTGGTTTGAGTGGATTTTAATATTGCGTCATTATAGTAAATAGATGGCGGTTAGTGTGGTAGTAGTAATCGGTGGGCCAGACCTCATCTCCGTTGTTTTTGTACTCACGCTTTACTTGCTGCACCTTTTCGTGTACAGGTTCTATTCCTAGTTCTAGTGGAGTTTGCGACTATCCAGCAGTTGTAGAGACATTTCGAAGGATTTAGGGTGAGCTACATAGTAGATCCATAGCACCAGATGCTTCTTCCTTATTTCTTAATTATGTCTTCTCATTTCTGGACAATTATGTATTTAGAGATGTATTCCCAACCTATATTCCTTAGACAGTTCTTGTACAAGTGACACCAATCTTGAAAGTTTGTATTATTTTTGTACTATTTTTACTATGATATTTCATAAGATTCAAATTGATTTACTTAATGATTTTCGCACTGTGTTTCTCTATTTAATTCTAATTAGATAGTTGTGGTTGGCTTACGGACCCTTGGGGTTAGTGCCATCACGACTCTATGATTTTAAGTCATGACAAATTAGTATCAGAGCTTTAGATTCACCGGTATCACAAGTACAACAACAATGTCTAGTAGAGTCATGCGGATCGGTACAGAGACGTCTGTACTTATCTTCGAGGGGCTATGAGATACTTAGGAAAATTCCATTCTTTCAATTCTCATCGTGCGTATGTAATTCAACTTGAGGTATAAACTTTTTTGATTCAATCTCTCATTGATGTTGAGGATATGTTCTCGGGTTCGAGCATGAGCGATCGATGTGATATCGCGTGGTATGGTAAGAGACGTGTCACCATGATGAAGATGCGTGACCAGGTTCAGGTTATAACTATTATTCAAATTTTGATTTGGGAAAGTTATGATTCAGACCTTCTAGTTGGGTGATGACCCTATGAATTGGGAGTGATGGTGCAAACGATTACATAATAGCCAAATTCAGCAGTTAGTAGCCCGGAAGTCGAAGAAGTATATTCATGGTATAGCAAGTGATGAAAAGAGGTATGATGATTCGAAGTGGTACAATTAGTGGGATAACCAAGTAATAAGCTTTGTGGTTATAAAGATCTCGATGGGAAATTTTCTATATGGCATAAGAAATTCTTAAAATGCATTAAGATGTGATATATACTAATATCTTGAAGGCGAAGGAAAAACAAGGATGAATCTTTGATCGGGCAGGTGAAATAGATAATGAGGCTATGAAAGAGATTTTTGGAAGGTATATTAGCGTGGGAGATGACTTTCATGATAAGATATAAGGGAGTAGGACTTTGTATTGGATCGCGTGTGAAGGTTCTTCATCTACTTAACAGAACACAAAGGTAATGAAAGAAATTTGAATGGATCAATATCAGTTATATGATGGGCCCAAGTGGTGGATGGGCTCGTACGGTAAAGGTTTCTATGAAAGAATATATCTTGCGGGAATAATCAGGCGTAACAGTTTGGTGAGTCAGTGGTTTCAAATTTGTTTGATATTTCAGTATAGGATGCTAAGTAATCATTGTTGAATTATGTGCTTGTTCATTCTGCGTAAGACTACTTTATTTATGAAATGGACACTTCAGGAGCATAATTTGGTCGGTAAGATGGATTATGTCGCAAGCTTTTGGTGGGAAGTAATAACTGACTAACGAAAAATACTCTAGCAATAGACGAATGTGCAGATTTAACTACTTACATAAATACCGGTTGTTGCATCTAAGTTGGAAGAATAAATGTGGGTTTTGTATATGTTGCTTAGACTCGATGAGTCTCTATGAGTGATGGTGGATGGTAACCAATTCAAGTTGCGAAACATACTTTCATGTGGCTATATTGAGTTGGTCGACTCATGAACCAAGGTGAAAGGACGATCCATATGTTAAGGAATTTTTAAGCAAACTATTATGAGTTATAAGAGGACATCGATAGGATTTTAGGTGCAAGGGTTGAGGATCACCCTATGATTTATGGATCAGTTCAGGGGTGGTTGGAAGTATTATGGAGGCACTAATCAACTTTGTGGGTATGATCAGGTTTGGTCGGTACTTCGGGTAGAAAGGCTTCGTGGCAAATGGTTTGTATGATTGTGGATGTTTTAGAGGAGTGCTCCATTAAAAATTCGACTGAGGCAAAGAAAACTTTCAGATGCTCCAGATTATGGTTTACTACTATCTACATGTTTTACTTAGCTACTTTAAAGGATGTACGGTATTTTGACTCCCCCCCCCCCCCAATGAGTGAGTTTGAGTGATTTTAATTGATGATGATAAGAGCGGTTTTAATGGAACATGGTAGGTGATGAATCAAGTAAAAAGGCATCGCACTAGTGGTTTTAGAGGATAATTTTTTGTAAGACTTAGAATTGAAGCAGCATAACTACTTGAATTGTGTATGGGTTATGGTGGCATTATATTATATTATATCATTCATATTAGACGTATAAGTGATAAGTATAATTGAGGAATGAAGTCTATGGGCAAATTCGACATGGTGTATGGCAAGTGCCAATAAGACTTTGTGATTAAAGATTGATGAGGAGGTGACTTGTGCAGTACCAAGATGGGTAATTTTATGGTATCCTTGAATGGGCGAGCTACAATTGTTTGATCAGGAGAAATATATACAATTAAAGGTTGAAGTTATAAATTCGAGGTAAGACCTTGCACGTGGTAGTAGAATGTGTTGAAGCCACGACCGATAGTTAATATGGTTGGGTATTTCAGATATGATTGACTTGAGAGTATTTGTGCATGTTAAGACACGTGGATTGTAAGATTTGATACTTTCTGATTTGCAAAATAAGTTATAAGGTATTGCACTCAAAGATTTTATAGCTGTGAATGGTGAAGTATGGGGTCGTAGGCCTTATGTTGGAGTGTCGAGACGATGAGTGAGTTTAGTGAAAGTACAAGGAAGAGAGTTCGATGTAACTAGATTCCATGAAGATTTGAGATCATAAAGTATAGTTCATCGGTACGTGGTTGAGTACTTGGGCGAATCCTAGCTTTTGAGGTTGGGAACGACAACACGAGATTATGTATTCAGGAACAACAAGTCGGAATAGGTCACCGCAAATTTATGAAAGGCTTACTTTCTATTTTATCAAGTTACGGAAAATAGTTCGGGTGATGGTCGATGATGTACATGGAATGGTGTATTCTAACGATGTTAGGTCCGTCCATTTTAAGTCGGATGACTTATGGTTATGTTCTTAGGAAGATGTATGGTTATCTAGTAACCCACTTCTTAATGATTGATGGATTTCGGTTCGAATCAGGGGTATGTCATGTTCTTTGAGTGTTATTAGAATTTACATGGAGATTTGATACTATTTTCATCGATGGAAGGTATACGGAATGTTTTTATGGTCAACATGGTTACTTGGTGATGTTTTGGGAAGAGGTACTAACAGATATGTTAAGTCTTTGGAGTGATTGGTTGATTCTTAAAAGTATGGGATGATGAGATAGTCACTATGATGATGCGCGTGGTACATTATGGAAGGATGAAAAGAATTTGAACGATGAGTGGTGACTCATGAGTTTCAGCCCATCGATACAGAGTTAATATATTTGAAATTTGCACAATTGACCTTGGATGGGATTAGCAAATTGCACTTAGAGTTATAATTATATCTAATCAAAGTAGAGCCAGATGGAATGGTTGGGGATCAGACTGTTGGTGCAAAATGAAAGGAGTGTTTTGACAAGACATGACAGATTAAGTGAAGCAGCAGAATGCTATGGACCTTGTGGTAGGATTTCCATAGATTTGGGAAAATCCTGGTACTACTTGGATGTGTGTAGATGTTTTGACAAAGTCAGCTCATTCTGTATCGATTCAAACTAAATGCAATTCAAAGGAGTTGGTCAGAGTTTTCATTGAGATATAGTTAATTGCATGAGGTGCCCACTTCTAGCATTTTGAATAGATGCACGTAGTATATACTCAATTTCTAGGGATAATTGTAGAAGAAGTTGGCTCACAGGTGTAGCTTAGCACAACATTTCACTCTCAAACAGATGGTCAATCCGGGCGGACTATTCAGGTCCTTGAGGATATGTTGCGGGTCTGTGTGATTTACCATGTTGGACAATTAGGACAATTCTTGCTTTTGGTTGAGTTTCTTACAGTAATAACAATTACTGCTCAAGCATCATAATATCACCATTTGAGGCATTATGTGGTAGGAGATATCGTCTTTCTGTTTGATGGCTCTATGCATTTGAGGTTAGGCCTTGGAGTACAAACTTGTGGTGTAATTATTTAGGCGAGGTCAAATTTTTCCATGAGGGATTCCAATGGCTCAGAGTAGGCAAATGAGGTTATGCATGTTTGGGGGTTCATGACTTAGAGTTCATGTTGGTTAGCCATTTCTGTTGAGAGTTTCGCCCACGAAGGGTGCGAGGAATTTGGAAAGAGGCGTAGTTTGAGCCATAGATATTGTGGCAATTCAATATTGTTCAACGTATTAGTGGGGTAGCCTATGAGTTGACGTTGCCTCTTGGGTTGTCAAGTATTCGTCCCGTGTTTTGGTATTCTATGCTTAAGAGGTACCACTCGGATGATCCTCATGTGATTCGATAGGATTCCGTGTTGCTTGATCGGAAATTGAGACAAGAAACCGGTTGTTATTCTCGATAGGTAGATTCAGGAGTGAGGCCTAATGAGGGTACTTCAGTAAAGGTTTGGTGGAGATATAGTCCAGTCGAGGAGGCTACGTGGGAGACTAAGACGGACATGTGGATTAGATACCCTCTTCAAAATTTCAAATACTTTTTCTCCTTCAATACCTCTGCATTCGATATATCATTGCTATCACTCGATGATGTTTCTATATGATTTGGATAATCATCACCATCTAGTAAAGATATCTTCCTACACAAAAAATAGGTAACATATTTTAAATATCAACATCATAATATATATATATATATATATATATATATATTATTTAATATCAACATGATGAACCTACAGATAATAATTAATATTTTCTGGGTTTGAAAAAAGATCAACTGCACTGGAATCAACATTTGGTACCACTGACGTGTTTTGTGAAGCAATTCAAGTATTGTAAATACTAAATATCAAAACACTTATATTATTTAATTATTAAAAAGTATACCTACCGATAATAACCAACTACACTGAACTGAGAGGATTTCCCAATATTACTCATATCAGGTGTATAATCACTAAAAAGATACAAAAAAATATTACTATTACCATACGTATAATAAACATGTGCTACTCCACAAACTAATAATGAAAAATGGATATTTATCAATCTCCCCGTAATTTTGATTAAATTGATGGCTTAGAGTTTCAAGCGATATTTGACCACTCAAAATGTCTCCATGAGGACAAGCCGTAGTCGACATTTCTGGGACTTCCTAATGTGTCACAGCCAAGACTTAACTACGACTGATAGGTATCTTTTCAACATATATTTCAAAAACATTCAAGGTGATTAAGCCACTATAGTCTTCCGACACCCTCAAATATTCACTCAAAGACTCATCATCAATGATATTTCACTTGCCATAAAACACTAAACCTTGCGGTGCAATGAATATTGAATATTTGCTTATTACATATAATGTAATACCTTGGGTAGAGTGTCTCTTTCTTTGCTTGTGCTTATGCTTTGTCTTGAGCCGATAATCTTTTGAAAATATTTTTTCTACCTACCAAGATAAAGGTAAGGTCTGCGTACACTCTACCCTCCCCAAATCATATTGTGGGATTTTCACTGGGTATGTTGTTGTACAAATAATGTAAACTCACGCTTCCTAACTTTCATTCTTTTGTGTATGTCATTGAGTAATGTTGAGTAATCCAAGTTAGTTGAAAACGTAACATGATATTTTGGTAGAATACTATAACGAATAATATTATTATCATAAAGAATCTTTCCTTTTCAAAATAAAGAAACATTAACAGTTGAAGGAGAAGACGCCATCTTTTATGAACTTTGGAGTTTGATAGTTTTTCAAGAACTTGAAATTTATGAAATGAATGAGTCTTTATCTCATTCAAAATTCATGTTATAAAAAAACGATGGGTTCTTGCAATAATGGTCATAGTATCATGCCAAATTAAATACAAATGTGTAGATGAATAATTAATTATAAAACTCAATTTATTACATAATTGAACTAAAAGTGACCATTTAAAAAACGTAGACTGCTAAGGGTTATGTTAAACCCTTTTGTGCCTGCACTAAAAGACTTAACCATGCCGTTGCAAGATAGTTATCACTATTTTTTATCGGGATATTTTGTTCACTTCTGGGTCATTCTGGAGTCAATTCGTCCAGTCTACACAAAGGTTCTTCAGTTCTGCTGATAAGTGCATTTCTAATTGAAAAACAAGCTTATTTTTTATCAATGGATTGGATGGACTCACCATTAAGCTGTTTTTCATTTTCACTTCAGACTCATTTATGTAATTGAAGATGTTTATTGGATAATGTATATGATGATTATCAGCTCTTTATGTAAAAGAAAACAAAGCTTGAAGCTCAATCAGTACAACTAAGACAACAAAGCATAATAAGATTTAATTTCATGACCATTGATAGAGATATTAAATGGACAGATTGGGCTGAATTTTTACAAGTCAAATAGGCCGAGTTAATAAATAGTTGAGTTATTGAACCCCACAAATCATACCAAGTTAATTGCTTCATTTCAGCTTTTGTAAATTTTAGTACCAAGTTAATTGCTTCATTTGAGTAATTGAACCCCGCAAATATGTGACAATTTCTCACGAGTGTGCCGAAAGGGATTGGACTGAAATGGACTGAATTAATAAATAATCAGGTCAATAACATTACAAACTTAAAACGGATTGGGCAAATTATGTTTCCATTAGCTCATTTTATCACCTGTAATTGATATCCTAATCACATAGAGAATCATACCCTAGGTATTCATCAACCAAAATTGATGCGAGCTTGTCCAATTATAATATTGGCAACAGGAAAATCTACAATAACAGATAACCTCGGCAAATTTACCTTAATTTTTCTGAGACCATAAAATAAAAGTAACAAACATGAAATCTTAACATAATTTTAGTTTATAGACTATAAAAATGTAGACATGCTAGGATAGGTTGATGAAAAATCACAAGTAATCATCAACCAAAATTGATCCAAGCTTGTCCAATTATAATATTGGCAACAGGGAAAAAGAGGAGGATCAGATAGAATAGATCACCTCGGCAAAGTTGCCCTTTTTCATCTAAAGTAGTAATAAATCGAGCTCTCAGATTATCAACACAATTTGATAGACCTTAAAAACAAATTAGCTACCCACTGTAATCCAAAAAAAGCGGGGTATGAGAAGGATATGATTTACACAAACCTTACCTCTACTTTCGTGGGTATATAACACAACAAGCTATGATAATCCAAACAAATGTCACTGCAAGGATATTACATTGCAGCACCAAACAAAAAAAACAGATAGCAAAAATTACAGCTAACAAACGAATTACTGCACAGAAAAGTAGGACAAAAAAACAGAAAGGAAAATCTCCTAATCAGAGTAACTATGACAAAAAAGCCTCATTTGGATGTTAAATCCATAGCTTATTTCAAGTTATCATCATTTAGGACCATGTCCAATGCTTTCAAAACAAGAAGGCAACAGAGATAGATGAGATCCAATAGATTACTCTATGTAAACACATGGGAGGGAACAGAGAAGATAGGTAAGGTGAGTGGCTGAATTATAGTTGAGTGATGTTAGGTTTTGATAGCAGTGCTTCTTTATAGGCAGCGCGTACGCGTTACAGGGGCTAGGGTTTTGCCGGACATTGTTTGGGAGGGAGAATAACACTTTTAGTCCCTCAATATTGAAAACAATTACTTTGGCCCTTGTAGTCACGACTTAATATTTTTCACTTCTAATTAACAAAAATGTGTGCGATTAATCCTTTTACGTAGGAAATATATCATATTTGAACTACTTTTAGAAGTATATTATCCTTAAATATAGATTAATAATACAAATTTAATATAATACATTAATAATTAAACGGTGAACGATTACCTATTCTTAAAATTGTGAATATTAATAGATAAAGGGACTAAAAGTGTACATTTAAAAAATTAAAGATTAATATATTTAATTAGATATCATAAAGACTATAGTTGAAATATAAATATAATTATAAAGCTGGGCTTAGAGTGAAGTTAGCAAACCTATTTATCTTTATTTTCATATTTTTGCTTTTATTTCATTTTTAAATTGTATTAATTAATCTACTTTTCTTTCTCCTTAATTATTACTGAATTAATGTACACATATTCGACTATTCCTATACCCACGTTACATTTCCTTTGCCTTTATGCTGCCGCTTTCTTTTGCATTACATATTAATATAGATTTTCTTCCTCTTTATTTATTCTAATTATGATTGATTTACGTTTTGCTTTCTAACCGTAGTCTGGCTTCTGCTTATGGATATGATTCTGCATCTTCTAAATTTTTCTCTGATGTGCATATATGGTGTCACTTAATTATTTTATTTTTTGTTTATAGAAATTGTAAACGTATACAAGTATAACATTACAATTCTTACTCATTATTAGATTAAAATTTCTCTTGTATTGTGATTAGTATTCATCTTTCCTCTTGTATTAGGGTTGTAAATTGTACACTATATATATTGATATTAATGAGAAAGACTTCCAAAAGAAAAATTAATATCATCTAACAGAAATGATAAGAGAACCGCGCATTAATCAACGAATTCGTGATTTTATAGGAGAATGATAATTGAGAAAAAGAGATTCGAGGAGGAAAATTGAAAATTTGACTGGCGTGGAGATGAAGGTAAGGTAAAACTCTTTACTTCTTTTTAGTTGAATTTTTACTAAAGACAAAAGACATATTGAATTAATAAAAGTACAACTGACCGTTTTATTTATCAGAAAATACGATTAACATCCTCAATCACTCTCTTTTAACTATTTATATACTGCTAAACTGGTTCTGAATTCTGTTCATTTTTTTCTTCTTATTTTAGATGCATTTTTTTAATCTAATATTTGTTCTTTATTGTGTACCGGTTAATTATAGATAATAAAGAAGAGAAAAAGTGGTGGTTCCTCTACGGAACAAGATGATAATAAAAAATTGATGAAGCAGTTTTGTCAAGGTATTATACTATTATTTAGTCATTTTTAGTACTCCCTCTTTTTGGGTTTAAGCACCATTTGAATCTATTTGTTTGTTGATCTTAAAATCTCATGAAAATTTGTTTTTTGAGAAGTAATAAATAATTCATCTTTTTTATTTTAAGCTTGATCTGAATCTCATTATTCAGCGATAACACAATTTTTTTTTATTTTTAATGTGTAGAATTGGGATAAAATTAATTTAACTTATTTGTTATATTATTATTTGCTTGAGTTTTTTTATCTATGAAATTTAAAGGGAAATTGACGATAGTTATTATTGCCTGAGTCTCAAGTTGCATCCGGAAAATATCAAATTTACAACGTAGTGATTTAACACAATCTTTAATTGATTTTAACCTTTTCTTTTCTTGAATATTAGTCGTGGTTATGAAAAAATAGGCTAATTTATAAGCTGTTATGATGCTTATTCATATGATCTGTAGAGTTCAATAAAAAAAAAATTAAAATATGCACTATCATCTAATCATATAACATCTCTAATTTTTTTCTTTTGCAGTTTTGATGTTTTTCTTTTTTTCCTCTTGGTGGTACTTTTTGACTTGGTTTAAATTCTGAAAGGTGATTTTCAGTATAGTACTAATGCTGAAACTAATCCAAAATTATTAATTCGATCAGTGATTCGAATCAATAAATTCAACTATACATTTCTTGCAGTATTATTTTCCTTATTTTTAGATTTTTCCTTCAATTTTTTTATTAAATAATTTGTTTCATATGGTACATGGTGTCTAAACTGATAATTGTTGCTGCGCATTTCATTTTAAGGTAAAAAAAAGAAAGTATAGGTCTTGCAATATTTATAGTTGGCTTTTCTGATAATAAGCTTTATGTTACTTTAACCCTATCTGCATTTTCTTTTATCTTAGAAAACCTGTATGCTCTTTTAAATTTTTTATTTGATAAAACCATTTATATAGAATGAAGTTAATAATGCAAATGCAAAAGTGAATGAAAAGGCTTTAGATATATTTTTTAATTATCATTTTATATTTAGATTGTACCACGTTGATCATTGCAATTTGATAATTCTTGACAAATAATTTTTTATTTGATACTTTATAGAATGTGCTTACGGTGCCACATGCTCTAATTCCAATAACCTATGCAAGATTTACTAATTGTCAACGATTTTTTAAGAAGTTGACTCCAAAATCAGACGAAAATTTAAGAGTTAAGAGTTCCACGTTGGAAATGGTATGAGAACATTAAAATTCTTTATTCATTGATGTTGGACCCTAAATTATATTATCCACGCTCTAATTAATAAGGTTTGGGCATGCGGAAAGTGTTAAAAGTCTCACATCGAAAATGGAATGTGAACTCATGGACTTGGATAATCATCACCCTACAAAATAACTTTTGGGGTTGAGTTAGACCAAAGATCCATTCTTTACAAAATGCTTCATAATGCACGATGTACATCAATTATAATTTAAAAAAAAAAAGACTTTACACTATCTTCCCAATAATCTTAAAAAAATTTATTGTGCACAATACAAGCGAGCTTGATAGATATATATGAAATTTCAATTAGCAAACAAGATGATTGTTACAAATTTATTCTTCATGGACTCCTCCATTTATTTGTTTTTCTTTTCATTAGCATTTTTCCCTTATAAATTTATTTTTAGACTTTTTATATATGTCTAAAATTATAATTTATTTTGGCATTATGAAAAATTGATATATTATATATTTATTAAATTTACAAGAAGGTCATTTCATAAGTTTGCTAAAGGTGTATATATAGTATATGTCGCGTAGTTGAAGAATTCATACTTTTTATGTACACAAAAATATATCAAGTAAAAGTATTACTATGATAGAATATATAACAGATAAGAAAAATGATTAAAAATAATATTTTTATATCATTTCATTAGAGGTACTTGATGTGACAATGCAAATCTTTTAGTTCTATGTTGAAATATTTCTACATTTCTACTTTTCTTTACAAGAAATTTCTTTTCTTTTTCATATTTATATTAGAAAAAAATACTACAACAACAACAACATACCCAGTGAAATTTCACAATGTGTGATTTGGGGAAGGTAAAGTGTCAGCGGACCTTACCCCTACATTGGAAGGTAGGGAGGTTGTTTTCGAAAAACCCTAGACTCAAGAGAAAGCATAGCAAAAAAACTGTCAGATAAGGTCAAGCAATTCAAAGCAGTATGAAAACGAAAATAATGAAGGCGAAAAAGCTATGATAAAGCAGTTTAAAAAAGGAGCAGTAGATTCAATGCGGTCATCTACGACCGTGCGAAGCACGGGCAAATTTCCTAGTTAATCGATAAGTGAGGGACAAAAAATGTTACTAATCCTATATGTATAGGTATTACTCATTTAATTAAGCATATGTTTATCTGTTAATTATGTAAGATATCTATGATTGCGAAACTACAACTGATATTTTATTTTGTTAAAAATAAAATATATTTTAAATATACACCACATAAGAATTTTTAATATGACAAGCCAAACCAATAATAATACATTCCAATCGTTATAGTACTAATTTCCGCATTATTAATCCTTCCATGATCATTAATCCTGCACTAATATTAAAATTGCAATACACTTATGCATGGAGAGTATTTTAAACTTATAATGCATCGAAATTATAAGTAGTAATTACTTTCAGGAAATAAATTTTACACTTATAATACAACTGCTGGGATACAATTGTTGTAAAAAACGGGAAGTAAGTAACTATTACAATGGTAGAAAGGATAAACAAACTATTACAATAAAACTGGAAATCAAAATCTTAACAAACTGCTTGTGTGATTTGCTGAGTCGAGTGATGACACTTTGTCTTTAAGACAAGATTGCTCCGTATATCTCCTTTTACGGTGTTGAACAATAGTCTCCCAAGATACAATCGCAACTTTAACAAGTGAGCAAAGGAAACTCAAGTGTTACTCTTGAAGAACTTTGAGTATAGTAACTTTGCTAGAGAGGAAGAATATGAATTCAGAAAATCTGGAGTATTTTCTAAGTGTTGAGCAGTGTTCTTCAATTGAGCCAAATGCATCAATTTATAGTATAAGTAGAAGACCCCTCAACTAGCCAACTAATGGCCTTCAATAGCCATGTAATTGCACTTGACGAAGGGTTACATTCAGCCAGATAATGGTTGAATTCATGTGCCAAGTAATGGAGAATCAATGTTCCAAAACCAACCCAAAGGTCAGATTTTTCAAACTTCCCGTCGCAGCTTTCTGCCTCCGAAGCGCCGCAGCTCCAGTAACTGGCCAGCCAATTTGCTCCGTGGCGCTGCCTGGGAGGCGTCGCGGGTCCGACAGTGTGGCGTTGCGGCCCTTCACGGCTCCGCGACGATTTCCGACTCGTTTCATTTTACACTTTGTACACTTCTTCCTTCTTTTACCAACGTGGAATACTTTGTCATTTGGCCAATAACCGTCCATAATTCTATGTCTCAAACGTATTACATACGTACCAATATCTCTTTCACTAATGAAATTTGCGATACTTGGCACTACGTGTGCACGTGTGTGGAAACGACATTTTCGACGTGCAGGCCCAATTGTTCGAGTCATAAATTAATGGGATATACTTATTTCAACATTTAGTAAATTTCCAACAATCCCCTCTTGAAAGAGATTTTAGCGCACACACATGGTGCCTTTTCTAGCAATCTTTTAGCGGACCAATGTTGCATCTGGATAGGTAGCATATGCTTTGAACCTTCCATAGTTGAATACCATCGGACTTACTTATCGCGCGGTGAACGTGATGTCTTGATCCGTCAGTATTTAGTGTAAGCCAAGTCAACGGTACCAACACAACAACTTCGTTTACTCAGTTCTTCGTAATGTTTTGTCTGTTGTGGCCATGGACACTTCTTGGATTCTTAACTGCGTTCATTTGATGCGACATGTCCTCGCACTTAAATAGGTGGTCTCCTACAAGGTACCCTGCTATACCCCACTTTACAAGTGTTAGGAACCATTAAAAATTTTCCCAAACCTAACCTCAACCGGTAAGGATCATTAAAGGTTTTGAAAACTTAACCTTCACCCACACTACACATAGCACTTATAGTCTATCGCGGGAACACCTTTGGATTTGGTGTTTCTTTACAGAAATCACTATCCGAAGTGCTCATGCTTCCACCGAAGTGATCAATTGAACCTTTACAGCTTAGTTTACCCATTGAACCTAATTCATGGGATCTCCAGTCAGTAAGGTTGGGTACCACTGTATTGGTCCTTATACCTTGGGTTTTAAGCCCATTCCCTTAGATGTGCTAAGTAATGGAGAATCAATGCTCCAAAGCCAGCCCAAATGTTAGATTTTTCCAACTTCCCGTCGCAGCTTTCTGCCTCTGCCTCCGAAGCGCCGTGGCACTGTGAATTAGCACCGTGGCGCCGCAACTCCAGTAAATGGCCAGCCAATTTGCGTCGCGGCTCCGACGGTGTGGCGCCGCGACCCTTCACGGCTCCGCGACGATTTCCGACTCGTTTCATTTTACACTTTGTACACTTCTTCCTTCTTTTACCAACGTGGAATACTTTGTCATTTGGCCAATAACCGTCCATAATTCTATGTCTCAAACGTATTACATACGTACCAATATCTCTTTCACTAATGAAATTTGCGATACTTGGCACTACGTGTGCACGTGTGTGGAAACGACGTTTCCGACGTGCAAGCCCAATTGTTCGAGTCATAAATTAATGGAATATACTTATTTCCACATTTAATAAATTTCCAACAACAACTTCTTCTTACTTTCTGTAGTCCACTTCTCTACAATGTAAAAGTCAATATATGGTCTCACCTTCTCCCTCGTTGTGTACTACACCTCATATTTTCAACCAAAGTACTTGGAAATAGAGTAACATATTAATATATATATATATATATATATAGGGAACAAGAAACAAGTAAGTAACAATCATCTCCAATGCCAAGAGGAAGACTAACTTAGTTCTAACAACTAGGAAACAAATATGCCAAAGTTCCCAACTTATTAAACCATTCAATAAATGAAAGTGAGAAAGCAGTTGACAAGGCAAGTAATTAACATGCTCATGGCAATACACATGGCCTTGAGTCCTTGACATAACAAGCAAGATATTAAGAAAAGTTTATTTTTTATGTTATTCTTCATTTTGTGATTAAGGAATTGTTGTCTTGCCAAGTTAGCAGGCAACAAGAATTTAATTCTTCTAACTTCAGGATTCTATGATACACTTGCTTGATATACGGTTTGAGCTCATGATTTTCCCGATAACAGCAGTGGTAGAGCGCGCTGTGAGGGCAAAGAAGAAATGAAGTCTACCAAATCATTCAGATTCTTATGTGAAGAACCACCAGTCTGCATACCAGCAATTATGTTTTGTTTCATGTCTACGACCCTTTTCTTCAGATCTTCGCCTTCTTCGCTTAACATGAGTTTTCGTACTGTTTTCTCTATAACTGTTCTCTCGAACACCTCCAATTCGAACCCAACCTTATATATTTGGCTCAGATACCTCGCGTTCACCGGTTGGTCTGCTAAATGTGGCCTGCATATCAAAGGGACTTCTTCACATATACTTTCAAGCGTCGAATTCCAACCACAATGTGTGAAAAATCCTGCTACCGCGGGATGTGCAAGCACCTGTTTTTGTGGAGCCCATTTCACTATCCGGCCTCTTTCTCCTACCATTTTCTCAAAACCATCCGGCAGTGCCTCAGCACATTGAGAGCCAGTGACAGAGCCAGGTCGAATAACCCATAAGAACGGTTGCTCACTGTTAGCTAATCCCCAAGCAGTTTCAATTAGTTCTTTGTCATCAACTTTTACTAGGCTTCCCAAACTGACATAGAGAACAGAGTTAGGGGCTTGTCTGTCGAGCCATTCGATACAGCTGTTGTCTTCTTCTAGTATGCTAGTCGATGAGGTCAAAGGCGCCATTTTGTGGAAAGGGCCTATTGGAAAGAAGGGCACCTTGTAATGTTCCTGAAGGCGTGACAACATTGAATTCTCCGAGTCTTGCATCGTGTTCCAAATAGTCGCGACAGAAGATCCTATATCGCTCATTGCTCTGCAGAACTCTAGTACAGTTTCTGGAACCGTATTGTTGATGGCAGGAAATGGTAAATCCTTAAACCTGAGGGGATGAAGCTCCGGTAACGGATCCAGCAGCTGAGAATCTGGAATTGCAGTGAATCAATCTCTTGGAATCAATGAAGACTTAGCGAAAGATAGAGCATAATGAAAGAAAAAGATTTATAAGTGTTTTAAGATTAATTCAAAGTCATAGGAAACCAAAATTATTTAGAATCTGGTATTTATAGTTTATTCGATCCACGTCTAATTAGAATTTGTAGTCAAATTCATATAGGAATAGACTATCCAATATCTAGTTAAAATAGGTTTCGGACTATTATAAATAGAGTTGTTGCTGCTTATGTCATGTAGTACAACATAGTATAGCAACATTCAGAGATCCATTGAGTTTATGAATAAAATATTTTCTCTTCAATAGGCGATACCAATTAGTTGGGAATACACCTTAGTCATGATAATACATTTACTTTTAAGTCCTATTCTTTCCAGGAGTCTTTTGGCCCTATTGCTTCTACTATTCATTTTCATTTTGCATAATGTTGGCCTAAGATGATTTAAACGGGGAATGTGGTCAGTAATGATTCATATAGCCGACCTGACTTGTTCACGACTGAAGCATAGTTATTGTCATAGTATTGAATTCGAAATAATTTTTCATTTGAATCTTGAAGCAGAGGTTGTGTCTAGTTTCATACCTTCAAAAGGAAAATATTTTTCAGATTGCTGAAAAATGGTGAGCATAGAGTTCAAATATGCAGCGCTGAAAGTACGAAGGACAATGCTAGGGAGCCTCAGCTGAGTGGCTACATCATCAACGAAGAACATGATGTTATCATAAATAATACAAGCGAGTTGATCACCTTGCACATCCTCTTCCAACATCTTAACGAGGTAATTTTTGAGGGGCGCCTTACAGTTCTCGTTCATACAATATGTATTCGTTAAACTCGGGAATGACATGTCAATTCCCTGTAATCCGGCGTCCATCAAATGGAAGACGAATTCGGGATGATTGGAATAATTAGGAGCATTGTATTCAGTATGTGCAACTATGACAGAAAAGCCTTGTGAATGAAGGATACTACCAAGCTGCAGCATTGGTGTTAAATGCCCCTGGAATGGGTATGGAACTAGTACTACACTCTGTCTTCTTTCAACTTTCATCTCTTCTTGAATTTTGGTTTTATTCAAGATTTTATAACAATAGTATTCTTGAAGGAAGTTTATATATAGCTCTCAAAGTTTAGAACTCTGAGGAGCATGGGCGGATCTTGCCTTAAAGTAATGGGTTAATGTGAACTCAATAATTTTTGTTCAGATTCTGTATTTGTATTAAGAAATTCACTAAATATCTCTAATATTTAATTGTGAATCCAAATATTATTTGTTTTTAACCCAAAATCATTGTAAGAATGCATAAATTTCAATTTCTAGATCTGCATCTATGAAAATTGAGACAACTCATAATTGTTAATCACAAAAAGGGAGTGTAAACCTAGAACTAAGATTTGTTTGGTGGCTTATGTAATGATAGATACAAATGGAAGATGCATCGAACTTGACAATAGTATTGTTTGTCACTATGAGTATGTTTGGTCGGAAGGAAAACATTTTAGGAAAAATGTTTTTCAATTTTATCATGTTTGGTTGGTCAAAATGACTTTGGAAAACATTTTTCTTAAAAAACAAGTTCCTTAAAAATGAGGAAATGACTTTGAAGTAGAGAAAACAAGTTTTATGACATTCCAAGTTTATTGTTTCCTCCTCACCCACCCAAAGCCCCCAACCCCCACCCCCTTCACCATCTCACCCCCCACCACCCCCGAACACCCACTCCCCACCCATCCTACTCCCATAGTATTTTGGTAGACTACATATAAATTCTCTTAAGATAATATTTTTTTGTTTACATACCGAACACTACAAAATAAGTGAGAAACACACTTGTTTTTCAAGAAAATATTTTCTAGGAAAACATTTTCGTTCATACCAAACACAACCTATATTTTTGTCTTTTTAATCCAAAAATTCAGTATCCAGTCTTTTTTTTTCCGGCTGTTTATTCGGCCGTATGGGAAAAGAAACATAATCTGCATGTGATACTTGTCTGTTGTGTATAATCTAATAGTGAAACTAGATCTTTTTATTTCTTCTTAAAGAATATGTAAAGAAAGAAGAGAATCTCAACAAAAAATGATCTCTTATGTGCACGTTCTTAACAAATTAAATTTTTAAAAATGTTTTTTCCTCTGTACGTTTATTATTTGGTTTTCTTGTCTCCACAGAGAATTTACACTTTATATATAAGTTAATTTTTTTAATATATATTGTAGATGTTAAACCTTCTTGGTGAAAATCCCGTTAAGTGTATAGTAGTATTATCCAATTTTATAAATATCTTCTACTATAAGTTTTCTCTTCTCTGAAATTGACAAAAACATTTCTCGAATGATTTAGCTAAATACAAAATGCTACTCTCACAAAGTGCTTCACTGACCCCGGATAAGATTTGTTAAGAGTCCACATCGGATATGAAATGAGAACATGAACAATCCTCACCCTACAGGCTAACTTTTGGGGTTGAGTTAGGCCCAAGATCCATTCTTTACATGATATCAGAGCCAGACCCATTTCAATTCTTTGTTCACCGATGTTGGGCCCAAATTATATTATCCACGCTCCAGTTAACAAGGTCTGGGCGTGCGGGGAGTGTTAAGAGTGATCCATTCTTTACAAGATTTTCTTACTATGCTTACTAGCTGAAATTGTATTATCCAATTTGCTTTTTGAGATTTCTCTCTTACTAGTCTGCGTTAGTACTTGTTTGCGGTATAGGTGATAAATTTGAATGATCACTTTTGAGGAAATGCATAAATTTGTCCTAATAGGTACTGTATTAGGATCCATCTTCGACGCGTGAGGCTCATTTCCAAATATCTTGAGAATTGATGATATCTGCAAAATGAGAAGGTATGCATATAGGTTCATTATCATGCACTGATAATAGAATTGTCACCCTTGCTTTAACTGTGTAGCTCTGGTTAGATGTTCAAAGATATCAAGAAGCGATCAGAATTCGCTTAATCATAGGATTAGCTCTCTATTTTCTATAGTACTTATGATGTAGAGGAAGCTCCTATGGAGAGTCACGATTCTTGTTATTGATTATTGGTGAATGGTGGTTATTCTTATTGATTACCATAACCTTTTTCCTTGATTACAACATATGAGATTTATAGTATTCCTCTAATTGAGGCATAAGGAGGGTAAGGTCTTCATCCACTTATATATTGTACTTAATTGATCTGGCAATTGACATAATTTTACAAGGATAATCAATCATAATAGATCACCAGACAATGTTCTGAATGTACACATATGACAATGTTCATTCATATTATACTTCTCTGATCCAGAAAGAGTTGATAGAAAGAAAAGAGTTGCTGATCTAAAGCTTGTACTTAGATGATTAATCGATTCTCTTGACAAAGAAAAAACCTTTTGACAAAACATTTGAGTTGTAGGTAACTTTTAGTCATCAATAAGCCCCTCGAACTAGTTGCATAGCTCAGAAGTTCTAATAAACTGGTGTTGAGGCGCATCAGTTTATGCAATCCTTTTATATTGCATATGTGCTTTCAGTAATATAGGCCAATTGCAAAGCATGACAACATTAGCCTTCTTATACTTATCTGTTAGCATTACTTCTTAAATTTTTTCTCGCATTCTGTTTTGTTCAAAGCTAGAATGTGATATAAAGGAAGAAACTTGATGGTTATTGTCAAGTCTTTAATTATATATTTGTAAAAGATAACCAGGAAATAATGAAGTGTTAGACAATGAAATAGCTAATATACCTGCAACTAAGAAAAAGAAATACAAAGTACCACTTTTACTGCTAAAAAATAGATAAATAGATATGCACATGGTTTGCAACTTTTATCTGGTAAAAGATAGCCAGGAAAGGTGGAGTGTGAAATACTAAATGATCTAGTATACCCAAAACTGAAAAAAGATTATTTAAAGGTGAAAGTTTCATGCTAACAATAGTTGAGCACTGGCTTAAGCCCAAAGTTGTTTTACTGCAAGTTTGGTTTCTTTAAATCTGACTATGACTATGAACTTATATGTTGCTTAATATAGTCTACTTATAAACAACCACAACGTTCCAAGTATATTCCCGCAAGTGGGGTCTGGGGAGAGTGGGTGTACGCAGACCTTACCCCTAACTTTGTGGGGTAGAGAGGCTGTTTCCGATATTAGTATAGTCTTACTTATATGTTGCTTAATATAGTCTAGAGACAGTCCGCTCTTTCTGTTCTTGCTTTTCTGTAAATGGTAAGAGTGGTCTTACTTCTTCATGCTGACAAGCGAGATTAAGACTATTATCTAATGATAGCGAAATTCATTTTTAAATATTTTAGTTTTTCACTTACTTCCTGTTAAGCGTTAACAAATTTGTTCCAAATCACGTGTTTAAACTGTCATATTTATTCACTTGCTTTATGACATTATTAACTACATGCGCCATTCAACTGTTAGTTGAATCCAGAGAGAATTTTGTTGTCGGCTAAAAGTTTTAGTTCATGAATCTTCCAAGTCAAAGAGAACTTCATGATGTCCTAAGAGTTTTTACACAGAATGATATACTGATTAAGAAGATGCAGTATCTATTTATTAAAGGAAGGGAAAGGAGGAAGGATGAGGAGTATTCCATTACCGGATGATGGAGAGTAGTAAAGCAACTGATGATATTAAAGCTATTTATTATAATATTTATTCAGCCCTGATCAGAGACATTCTATCAAGACTCAAGTGAATGAATTCTTTAATAATCAAGAATGGGATGTTCAGAAGCTGCAAGCTGTTCTTCCAGAATGGCTGGTACAACATATCCACAATTTGAAGATTGGATCCAGCACAAGCAGGGACATACTGTACTGGAATGCTATAAGTGATGGTGTATATTCCAACAAATCAGCATGGGATAGCATTAGGGATCTGGAAGTGCAAGACCCTCTTATAAGAAGATTTGGCACAATAGTATTCCTTTTAAAATTTCATTTTTGTCTTACTTTTAAAATCTAAATTTCCTTTTAATGATGTTATTTGCAGGTTTGGAAATAGAAGTCCTATGGATTGCTTATGTTGTTCCTCAGCAGTACCAGAAACTATCAAACATCTATTCATTAATAGTGAACCTGCTCAGTGTTTGTGGAAGTTTTTTGGTCATCCTTTGGGGATCAAATACAGAAGCAAACCAGTAAAAGGTTTCCTTCAAGATTGGTGGCAAACTCGTGGAAAAAATGCAATTCATAGGATGCTGATTCAGACAGTTCCAGTGGTGATTTGCTGGGAACTTTGGAAAACTAGATGTGCTTGCAAATATGGCTCAGAAACCAGATTCTACACTAGAAGAATGGAGCAACAAATATATTGGATCATCAAAGCTGCTATGGACAAGGCATATCCCCATCAAAAAATGGATTTGCCATGGATACAGTTGTGTGACCGGGTGGATAAGCTCAGACCTAAACTCATTACAAGAATAGTGGTTTGGAACAAACCCAACGCTGGAATGATTAAATTCAATACAGATGGAAGTGTTAAGGATTTAAATGGTAAAGCAGGCATTGGAGGCATTGCTAGAGATGATGCTGGTGACTTTCTATTTGCTTGCTCTGCCAGTACAAGCCAGAGATCACAATATTGCTGAGGCTAAGGCTGCTATGTTTGCTGTCCAGTGGCTCAAGAACAATAACCACCATCAGAGCACCATAGAATTGGACTCTTTGCTCATTGTAGATATGATGAAAAATAGAACCTCTAACAACTTACACTTGAAGACTATTGTGGAGGATACTGCTGGCCTTATTAACAATGCTGATTTCACCTTCTCCCACTGCTATAAAGAAGCCAACAATGTCGCGGATTACCTTGCTAAATTGGCCACAACCTTGGAAGAACCTACTCTATATCACAGGCTTGAACAGTTGCAGGAGGTGCTAAAGGTCCTTATTTTTTGGATAAAATTCAGCTTCCTAGTATAAGGATTAGATATGATAAGGCCAACTTTTTTGTTAGCCAAGTTATTGCATTGTAGATTAGTGAGAATGTACAGCATTGCTGCTAAGGCATTCTCTTTTTGGGTGATTGCTATGCAATCAGTGATGTATAATTGGGGTAAGGTCTAGCAACCCCCCCCCCCCCCCTTCTTTTGTGTTTTGCATGAATAATATACATCACCAGACATCAAATCCTGTAAAAAAAATTTTTTAGAAAAAGAGCAGATAAACTGATGTAGTTTAATATCCATGTCCTCATTTTAGTTATGTTCAGTTGTCAAAGGTCAAGGAGAAGTTTAAGTTGACAGATTTTTTGTTAGAAAGAAAGGTACTTAGTTGAACTCTGCTCTTCAATTTTTCTTTTCTTTTTTAAACTTTATATGAATGTTATTATTTTTCTTGCTTGGCAGAATCTTGAAATTAAGAAATTTAATGATGTAAAGAAAGCAATCATGGTAGCTCAAGTCATGACGGAAGAAACTCTTAGAAGGGTCTACGCTGCTCAAAAGAATGAAGATGAACCCCGACAACAGGCGTTGGTGGAGTGCGCCGTGAGGGCAAGGCAGAAATGAAGTCTACCAAATCATTCAGATTCTTATGTGAAGAACC
Organism: Anisodus acutangulus; assembly: GCA_029783415.1. Lineage (NCBI taxonomy): Eukaryota > Viridiplantae > Streptophyta > Magnoliopsida > Solanales > Solanaceae > Anisodus > Anisodus acutangulus. Next base: position 52,809,786 of record CM056490.1, read on the forward strand.
ATCAGTCTGCATACCAGCAATTATGTTTTGTTTCATGTCTACGACCCTTTTCTTCAGATCTTTGCCTTCTTCACTTAACATGAGTTTTCTTACTGTCTTCTCTATAACTGTTCTCTCGATCACCTCCAATTCAAACCCAACCTTATATATCTGGCTCAGATACCTCGCGTTCACCAGTTGGTCTGCTAAAAGTGGCCTGCATATCAAAGGGACTTCTTCACAAATACTTTCAAGCGTAGAATTCCAACCACAATGTGTGAAAAATCCTGCTACCGCGGGATGTGCAAGCACCTGTTTTTGTGGGGCCCATTTCACTATCCGGCCTCTTTCACCTACCATTTTCTCAAAACCATCTGGCAGTGCCTCAGCACATTGAGAGCCAGAGACAGAACCGGGTCGAATAACCCACAAGAAGGGTTGCTCACTGTTAGCTAACCCCCAAGCAGTCTCAATTAGCTCTTTGTTATCTATCCTTACTAGGCTACCCAAGCTGACATAGAGAATAGAGTTTGGGGCTTGTCTGTCGAGCCACTCGATGCAGCTGTTGTCTTCTTGTAGTATGCTAGTCGATGAGGTCGAATGTGCCACTTTGTGAAAAGGGCCTATTGGAAAGAAGGGCACCTTGTAATGTTCCTGAAGGCGTAACAACATTGAATTCTCCAAGTCTTGCATTGTGTTCCATATAGTCGCGACAGATGATCCTATATCACTCATTGCTCTACAGAACTCTAGTACTGGTTCTGGAACTGTATTGTTGATGGCAGGAAATGGTACATCCTTAAACCTGAGTGGATGAAGCTCCGGCAACGGATCCAACAGCTGAGAATCTGGAATTGCAGTGAGTAATCAATGCAGACTTAGCGAAAGATAGAGCATAATAGTAGAAAAGATTATAAGCGATACCAATTAGTTGAGAATATATCTTAGTCATGTTAATACGTTTACTAAAAGTCCTATGCTTTGTAAGAGTCTTTTGGCCCTATTACTTAAAGTACTTTTCATTTTTCTTATTTGAATAATGTTGGCCTGAGATGAATTTAAATGAGGAACACGGTCAATGAGGATTCATATAGCCGACCCCAACGAACTGAAGCACAATTATTGGTTGTAGTATTGAATTTGAAATAATTTTTCATTTGAATGTTGAAACGAAGGATGTGTTTGTTCTCATACCTTTAAAAGGAAAATATTTTTCTGGTTGCTGAAAAATGGTGAGCATAGAGTTTAAATATGCAGCACTGAAAGTGCGCAGGACAATGCTGGGAAGCCTCAGTTGAGTAGCCACTTCATCGACGAAGAACATGACGTTGTCATAAATGACACACGCGAGCTGATCACCTTGAACATCCTCTTCCTCTTCCATCATCCTAACGAGGTAATCTTTGAGGGGTGCCTTGCAGTTCTCGTTCATATCATAGATATTCTCTAAGCTCGGGAATGACATGTCAATTCCCTGTAATCCACCGTTCATAGAATGAAAGACGAATTCGGGATGATTGGAATAATTAGGAGCATTGTATTCAGTATGTGCAACTATAGCAACAAAGCCTTGAGAATGAAGGATACTTCCAAGTTGCAGCATAGGTGTTAAATGCCCCTGGAATGGGTGCGGCACTAGTACTACACTCTGTCTTCTTTGTATTTTCATCTTTGCTTTCTTGAATTTCTGTTCTATTCAAGATTTTACACCTTTGGTACTTCGATAGTGCGAGCAGTTTGATAGTGACTTATTTCTTTTGGCAGGGCAACGTAATAATGTTCTTGGAGTTTATATATAGCTCTCAAATTGGAAACTCTGAGGAGTTTGGAATATACTGCTGCTACTTAATACTGGATGAATGGTGATGAAATTGGGACGACTCACCATTGTTAATCACAAAAAGGGAGTGTAAACCTAGAACAGTCACACATCGTATATGGAATGGAAACGTGGAACTTGGACAATCCTCACCCAACAAACTAGCTTTTGGGGTTGAGTTAGGCCCAAGATCCATTTTTACATGGTATCTGAGCATTGCCTTGGGTAAGCATTGACCGATTCATCATTTTGATGTGAAAAATGCGTTTCTTCATGGTATCAGAGTCAGACTCATTCCAATTCTTTGTTCACCGATATCGGGCCCTCAAAACCAGTTAACAAGGTAGCGTGCGGGGAGTGTTAAGAGTACCACATCAAATATGGAATGGAACATGTACTCCTTATATGGACTTAGACAACCTTCGCCCTATAAGCTAGTTTTTGGGGTTGAGTTAGACTCAATATCCGTTCTTTGAATAACACAGTTTTTTAGAATTATGTAACGATAGATACAAATGGAAGATGCCTCGAAGTTGACAACGGTATTGTTTGTCATTTAATCCAATAATTGAGTATTTGTCCATTTTTTCGGCCTTATGGGCAGGATTACAGAATCTGCATGTGACACTTGTTTTTATGTGCAATCTACTATATGGGTGAAATGAAACTATATCCTCTTATTTTATCTTAAAGAAATATGTAAAGACATAAATAATCTCAACAAAAATTGATCTTCTTATGTGCATGTTTTTAACAAATTAAATTTAAAACATGTTTTTGTCCTTTGAAGGAAACTTGACGTAACTAGTAAAGTTGTTGTCATGTTACTAGGAGGTCATGAGTTCGAGCCTATGTAGGGTAAGACTGCGTACAATAGACCCTTGTGGTCCAATCATTCCCAGATCCCGCGCATAGCGGGAGCTTAGTGCATCGGGCTGCCCTTTTTTTTTTTTTTCCTTTGTACATTTTCTATTTGTTTTTTCTTTTTTTGTGTGTGCAGGGTGGAGCTAGAAGGGCGGAACTCCCTTCACATAAATTTACACTCTATATACAAGATAATTTTTTTAATTAAAATCTTCTTGGTGTGTATTATCCAATTTTATGATTATCTTCAACTATAATTTTTCTTTTATCTAAAATTGACAAAAGCATTTCTCAAAAAAATTATTATGACTAAAATGCTTTTCAAAATAAGTAGATTTTGGAAGCTTGGTACAACAAACTCTTAGTAATTAGCACCTATTTATTACTCAAATCAATTCATGATCAAGAGAAGAAATAACCATTACATGTTTGATGTTACTCTCTGGTAAACATACTGCAAGCAGGCACTTGAATAGTGGGGATGTGAACAAATACAATTGAGAAAGGAGCAATGGAAATTGGGTCGGAGGGATTCACTCGTATAGGTTCCAAGGGAGGAATTCTTCCTAAATGATCTACATTAAGTTCCTTTCCATTCAAAAGCACTGTTTGGCTATGCAATTCACCATCTTTTGCTGTAAGGTGATACTCTTCCCTCTGGATTCCGTGTTTCAGGTTCTGATCATTTGTAATTCGCAGCAGCACTGGCGTCTTGTTTGCATCAGCAAGTCCAACCGAAAGACTAACGTTAACTGTTGTACCACCATGCATGTTGATCAACAACAATGTGATTCCGTCCTGCAACATAATTTAGTGATACGTATATGGAAAGCTATTTTCAAGTTTCTCATGTTCAAATTTACACTAATATACTTACAGAAGATTTTGAGCAGTGGGCATAAGTTCGTAGCTTTTTTGTTCCCTGGAAGTGTGTTGATAGAACATACCTTCCCATCAAACGATGCCAAAGAAGAGCACTGTAAAACATTTTCTAGGTTAGTGTAACAGCGGATGCAGTTGAACTTGATTTCAAGGTAATAACATCGGTTAGCAAAGAGCTAAGGCCTACCCATAATAATCAGGATTTGGATGAAACGTTGTGGTATTGAGGAGACCGTAGTTTCCACCAACCAATGTTTGTCGACAATATGTCTTAGTGTCAAACGTGGCTGACATCCCAAGCTGATCCAAGTACCTATATATTGCAAGAGGCAAAATCACTTCTAATGAAACCCTGAACAAGAAGGTTATTAGAGGTATAGACCGGGTGAAATTTTACCAAAAGCTGGACACAAAGCTATTGGAAACAAGATTGCGACCGCTGTTAAAAACTCCTCCACTTTCACCAACCCATGCTACTGCTGAAGTTCCATAATTTCGGAGAATGCCTTGAAGATTTCTGAATATTTTGGATTCTTCATCGAGATGAGAAGGATCAAGTATTTTCTGAACTAGGTTTGTCATATTGCCTAAATATGAGATGATTCGTTATTCAAATAACATTGGCTGAGCTAGGCATTGAGGGGAATTAAAAGATTCATCGCACAAAAAGGGCTTAATGTACCTCCACCAACATTGTAAATGTGATGTGTAACTACTTGTAGTGAATTGGATGCTTTATCTGTAAATTTTGAGAACCAAACAGCATCAAATATTCCTCCTGGTGCAAGGATTAACGGCATAACATTCTTCCCTTTATATATATCTTGCACTAATTTGTGAAGGGCGATGACATCACGGCTGTACTGATCGGCTTCAATAGTTGCACCAGCAAGTCCATTTAATTCATTTCCTGGCAAGGAACTACATATTTGCATCAAATATAGCAAAGAAAAAGACACGAGATGAAATATAAGTCATCTGTATGAAATGGTAAGGTTTCCCTATCTCCTGTACAACAACAACTACCTCAGCAGGGGCGGAGCCAGGTGGGTGAAAGGGGGTTCATTCAAATCAAATTCGGCTAAAAATTACACTTCAAATTACTTTTTATGTATATATAGTAGATGTTGAATCCCTTTAATTTCTTCGTGTGTTTACTTCTTTATATTTTGAGTCTCCTTAGTGAAAATCCTGGTTCCGCCACTACACCTCAGTCCCAAATAAGTTGGGGTAGATTATATGAATCCCCACTTCTTTATTTAAGCTCATTTCGTATTATCATCATACTAAATAAAATAAAAGTGATTACCAAGAGAAAGAAAAGAATACTCACGCCAATAGAAAGACAATTTTCATACTACTTGCTCTGTTACAACACTGTTAAAATTCCTAGGCTTAGAGTTAATCCCTATGCTAAATTTTCACATCAGCATACCCCTAAAATATATGTAGTTAAAGATAGGAGAGTTTAATACCAAGCTCCCAGCCGTGGATAGTATAACCTCTGCTAACTGTATATCTAATGAAGGACTCTGCATTGCTGGAATCCCAATCTCCCGAAGCAGAGCCATCAGGACCTATCGTCCGTCCATTCAAAGCATTCAAACCAAAAGTTACTTTTGCCCTGCAAAATGATATACTGAAGTATAAGGAGTGAGGATTACACAATAACTCTTGCTAATCAAGAATTTCAGTCCATTACTATCACGTCCCTAGACGATTTTCCTTGCTAAAGTTTAAAAAGGACAAACTTGCATGAAGTAAAGTTACCCCGTTTTCTTGAAGAATTCGTTGAGTTCATCCCAACGAGACAAAGGTAAGCAACCTTGGGTGAAGCCAAACATCTCTGTATCATTACGGAGAAAAGGAGCACATGGTTGTTTATCATGCGCCATTTGGTATATTAGTACATCTTGCAATGTGCCTCCAAGTCTAATTTTTAGTGAAGAAAATGCTGCAACATGCAGGAGGAAACTTCAATAGTTACTCCTTAATCAGAAAGCTACTGAATAATTTTGAATGCATAGTAGATGGATGTTTCTCCAAAAATTTATACCTCTAATTGCATTCAACAATACCTTGTTGCTTAGATCCTGCAATAAAGAACGCTCCCTATCAATGCAAAGAGATTAAGATTGAACATAACATAAATGCATCTAAGTGTGTGGCATATGGTCAATGAAGTGGATTGAAAATCATGAAGTCTTAGCGTCCAAATCCCAGTTGAGGCAAAAACATCAAGTGATTTCTTCTCATTTGTTCAAGCATCAGCGGACAAAGTTACCGGCGCCTGTGTTGCAGGAGGTAGCAGGTAACCGGCGGAATTAGTCGATGTGCACGCCAACTAGCTTGAACACTACAACAACAACAACAACAACAAACCTAGTGTAACGCAGACCTTACCCCTACCTTGAACGCTACGGTTATAAAAAAAAGAAAGAACATAACATAACATAAAAGTACTAATGGTAAAGTTAGGGGATAGTTTTCTAGTCAACCTTCTAAACAGGATACCTTTTTCTTATCATAAGACAGATAGCTCCCATCAATAGAGTCAAAAACATCACAAGAAATGGGGAAGGCTTAGAAAGGGAATAATGACACGGATTTGCCACTTGTTTTCTTCTTTAATAAAGACATGCATACACAATTGTCGCCTAAAATTATCAAAATATGAAGAATATATAGTGGGAATAGTGGTTTATACTGCAAATTTATATGAAACCAAGTCATAAGTTAGAACAATGACCCACCAAATAGATTAAACTACGACTAAGCTACCTCTACTAGAGCCTTCTATGTATAAAATACTCTAATTATTGGAAATTCTTAGAGCCTTTGGAGCAACGGTAAAGTTGTCCCGTGTGATTTATAGGTCGGGGGTTTGAGACATGGAAGTAGCCACTAAATCTTGATTAGGATAGGTTGTCTACATCACACCCTTTGAGGTGCGACCCTTCCCCGGACCCTGCTACCGCAGGATGTTTTGTTCACCGAACTGCTTTTTTTTTTATTATTATTGGAAATTCTGTTTTCAATGAGCTAACTTCCTGCCAAGAATGTGCAAATGAGAAGAAAACATAACAGAGCTTTAAATTAGAGAGAATTAAGAAAGTGAAAGAGGGCATTACAAGATTAAGGAGAGAAGCATTTCCCCAGCTACAAGTACCATAGTCACATTTAGTACAAGGCCACCAATCTAACGTTGCACAAATGAAGTCCTCATCAATCTTTGCAATGCATGCCGACCCATCAATGTAAACTGTCCCTTCTTCAAGAATTCTTGAACTTTGGCAGCAGTACAACAATAACAGCATGAAGCACAACCCCAAGAAGCAGCTGAAAGAAGAAGCCATTGAATATTGACAGTGCCAGTAAACTCAGTTTGTATTCACCAAAGTTTAATTTCTTCGTTCTCCTTTGGATTTTTCTAAGGCCCCACTAACGAAGATTGCCTTAAATGTCCTACCAACTCTGACATGTAGAAATTATTAATACTTTTAAAGATAAAAAAATATCCATATCACTAATTTTTGAAAGATAAAAATATTCCTCATCACTAATTTTTATTTACATGCATTTATTAGTTTATAAAGAAAATCAATCATTACAACTTTGTTTCTTTACCTACTTCTTCATGAATTATTTTAACATTGCTTTTCCAATTAAAAAAAAAGCAGTTCGGTGCACTCAGCTCCCGCTATGCGCGAGATTCGAGGAAAGGTCGGATCACAAGAATTTATTGTACGCAGTCTTACCTTGCATTTCTGTCAGAGGTTGTTTACACGGCTTGAACTCATGACCTCCTGGTCACATGACAACAACTTTACCAGTTACTCCAAACTCCCCTTCAACATTGTTTTTCAAATAAAGAAAGTTAATTAAAATATCTAATATAAAAAAATTAAAATTATTTTTTAGATAACATTAATTTAATTATAAAATAAATCTTACATGCCCTTTTCATACTCTGACGTTTGGCAACATTTTTAAAAATGATTGATCAAACAAAATACTATTTTTAATAATAATAAAAACTCTTTTCTAATAATTTAACCAAACACAAATTAATAATATAATTTTAAATTGCTTTCCAAAAAGCACTTTTAATTAAATCCTCTTTAAAATATATGTATGATTTATTTAAACTTGGCCAAAACACTCGATTGGTAAAAAGTCTCTCACTACACCTTTTTGCCCTCTCTTGTCTTTAGTCACTTCTGTTTTATATGAATTTTGCACTCATTCGTCACTTCTCGGTGATATTGAGCAGGAAATTCTAATGAAAATGAAGAGTGAAAGATTACTTATTTCTTTTTAGTTTTTTCTTCTTCAAATTGTTGAAATTTAGGAATGACAATCACATGGCAATAATGTTACAAATGCATGTCTAGCAGTGGTGTATCTATCTTCTTGTATGTCACTTTATACTCTCTCCCAATTTATGTGATATTTTTTACTTTTTAATGATAATAACAACATACGCAGTATAATTCCATGAATGAGTCTGAAAATGGTAGAGTGTACGCATACCTTACCATTACCTTGAGAGATAGAGATATAGCATTTATTTGTATATTTTAAATTATTAATTATTGTGACTTATAATAATTTTTATGTAATTTCTCACGGTCAAAATAAAAAAATTTGACTCTCAAATTCAAATTGTAACTGAAAACTACACTACTCGTCTTAAGATTTGCAGCTATAATTTCAACCAGTCTGTTGAGCTTCTTTACAGTATCAAATAGAAAAACTGAAGCTGTAATCTCTAGTACAATATTTGTCATTTTAACCAAGTCCAGTCAATGCAATATTCATAGCAATTAGCATATAAGACTAGAAGACAAGCACTAATAAGTAAAAGAGAAGATGGGGTAGACCACTTCTTTCTTAGCAATTAAATGGATTCTCTGAGAAACTGAAATAAGCAAGCTGACAGTTTTGGTAATAAATTTTGAAACTTAAAGGCAGGAGAGCAATAGATAAACTACAACAACATACCCCGTGTAAGCTTGTGGGGTTTGGAAAGGATAGAATGTAAGCAGACCTTACTCCTATTTTTATGAGGTAGAGAGATTGTTTCCAATAGACCATCGGCAACAGATAAATAAGAGTAAAAGATTGTGACATGGTAACAAGAGAAAGAAAGGAATTCCACGATTTTACACAAGCAAATACTAAATAAGTAATTTTGGAGAGATCAAGCTTACCGTAAAAGCACATCCATCCTGCATGGCATCACATAATCCAAATGGTCCTTTGGATGTCCTAAATGAATGGAACCCATCACTCCCCAAATATGAGGACAAGAATAGCACTTCACCTTCCGCAAACCTATATTTCGGTAAGGCTCTAAGAATTCGTGAATCTTCTATAATAAATAATGCATTCCATGATTTATTTCATACCAATAATACAATATATATATACAAGTCTATAAGATCAATCTATGGCTATGAATTTGGAAGACTAACCTAATCATATCCTAACTATAGGCTAATTATCTAATCATATTAATTACATAATATCCTCCTTAATTACATAGATGATTTTACATAATGGAGATAATTAAGAATAATGATATCCATAATTATACAAATCCTCAGTGCTATTACATCTCATTAGTGGCTTCTCCGTCTAAAAATTCTTCACAGAAAACCCAAATGGATCAAGATTCACAGAAACATTGTTGTCAGTGGTAAACCGACGCACACACACCAAAATCGTAATAATAACGGACCAAAAAGGGGTCAAAACCGCAACAACAATAAAGTAAAAAATAATGATGGAAAAGGGAGGGGCCGGAATGCCAGAAATTTTTCCGGTGGAGGGGCTCGCCACGGGCAGAACCATCTCCACTGGCAGCCGCAGCAGCGGGCAGTGAGGCCAGGTCCCGTTGTGGGCCTGGAGCCCACAACAATTGGCCCCACCGTACTCCCCAGTGGGCCAGGCCCAACGCCAAAACAAGCAGCCCAGAATTTTAGGAAATCGGCCAACGCGAGCCTTTACGGCACATGTCCCCTCGACGTCAAGTTATGTCCCCGCGGATATTGAGCACGCCATGAACAACATGAGTCTTAATATTCCCGATGATTCTTGGTACATGGACGCATGGGCCACATCACACATGACGACATCCCAAAGTAATCTCTCGTCTTATTTTAATATGAGCACTAATAAAAATATTGTTGTTGGTAGTGGACAGGAAATTCCGATTCGTGGTATTGGACAAACAAATCTACCACCCCCACCCACCCCTACATTTTAAAAATGGCCTTCATGCCCTTAAACTTATTAAGAATTTGGTATATGTGTGTCGGTTTACCACTGACAACAATGTTTCTGTGAATTTTGATTCATTTGGGTTTTCTATGAAGGATTTTCAGATGGGGAAACCACTAATGATATTTAATAGCACTGGGGATTTGTATCCCATCACTGCTCTCACCAACAACCAAGTCAACTCTCCATCGGCCTTTGCTGCTTTTTCGCCTGATTTATGGCATAACGTTTGGGTCACCCGGGTGCACCGGTGTTGAATTTTCTTAAAAGACATAATTTTATTGCCTGTAACTGTCGTATGGACTCACATGTTTGCCGTACTTTCATTTTTTGGAAGCATGTTAAATTTCCATTTTGTTTATCTACTTCACAAACTATTAAGCCATTTGATATTATGCATTGTGACGTGTGGACATCCCGGTTTTGAGTTCGGCAGGTCATAAGTATTATATGCTTATCTTGGATGATTATACAAATTTTCTATGGACATTTTCCATTGGGAAAAAATCACAAGTCCCCATTATTTTAAAACAATTTAGTATTTTCATCCAAACCCACTTTGAGAGATCCATAAAATGTTTTCAATGTGACAATGAGAGGGAATTCATAAATAACACTTTCAATGATTTTTGTCAACAAATGGGGTATCATTACATCTCTCATGTCCATATACTTCTCCTCAAAATGGAAAAGATGAAAGAAAAATCCGAACAATTAATAATATGATTTGTACACTACGTGCATACTCGTCCACACCACTGTCTTTTTGGCATCATGCTCTTCAAATGACCACCTATCTTTTGAACATTCTTCCTAACAAGTTTCTATCAAACAAATCACCCACCCAAATGTTGTTCCATCGTATTCCATCAACCATTTAAGGGTTTTCGGATGTTTATGTTATCCTTTGCTTCCGTCCACCACCATAAACAAGCTCCAAGCTCGGTCCATTCCTTGTGTTTTTTTTGGATATCCACAAAATCATCGGGGTTATAACTGTTATGATATGTCTAATGGGAAAATTATCTTATCTCATCACGTTATTTTTTATGAGTCCACATTCCCGTTTACTACATCTTAAATGGTGTCCTCACCTTCATATGAATTTCTAGACGTAGAAATACATCCGATTTTGCACCACCATTTCAATACCCAATCCGTTGGTGCCTCGGCTGGGCCGACCCAAGAGGGACAAACACCACATCCGACCCAACACCGAGACGGCACTGGGCCATATCGAGATTTGGAGCCCACTGCTCCGTCCTTGGCATCATCGGCCCAGTCCATTGCTCGTCACTGCCAGGCCCAAAATGCTTCACCAAATAGTCCGCCTCCCACCAACCCAGTAACCCAGCCCACTGCCCCGGTTTCACATCGAACTGTTGAAACTCGTGCCATGCACGGGATTTTTTGGCCTAAGCGTCATTTTAACCTAACTTCTTCCATTCAACCATCTCCACTTTCAAAAAATCCTAAAGCAGCCCTATCCGATCCGAATTGGAAAGTTGTCATGTTAGACGAATTTATGCTATTATTAAAAATAAGACGTGGGAATTAGTGCCCCGTCCATCTAATGTGAATATCATATGATCTATGTGGGTTTTTTGTCATAAAAAGAATTCTGATGGCTCTTTTGCGAGACACAAAGCTCGTCTTGTAGGTGATGGTAGGTCTCAACAAGTTGGCATGGATTGTAGTGAAACATTTAGTCTGGTAGTGAAGCCGACCACTATCAGGACTATTCTGAATCTAGCCTTGTCCAAATCATGGACCATACATCAATTAGATGTCAAGAATGCATTTTTACATGGTCACCTACATGAAACAGTTTACATGCACCAGCCTTTCCGAGATCCTACTTATCCGAATTATGTTTGCTTGTTGAAAAAATCTTTATATGGTTTGAATCAGGTCCCCAGGGCATGGTACAACAGGTTTGCAGGTTTTGTATCTACACTGGGATTCTCCCACAGAAAGTCTGATCAGTCTTTGTTCATTTACAAAAAAGGACATGACATGGCTTATTTTCTTCTATATGTGAATGACATTATTCTCACGGCATCATCTGCCTCGCTTCGCCAGTCAATTATGTCCTTCCTTGCGTTGGAATTTGCTATGAAGGATTTGGGTTATTTAAACTATTTTTTGGCCATTGCAGTTACTCAATATGCATGTGGTATGTTCCTCAGTCAAAGGAAATACGCTGAGGAGATCATAGAAAAAACCGGTATTTCTTCGTGCAAATCGTCCCATACGTCGGTCGATACAAAGGCAAAATTGAGTAACACGGCAGGTTCCCCATATAGTGACCCGACACATTACCGCAACCTAGCAGGGGCATTATAGTACCTCACCTTCACGAGACCTGATATCTCCTACGCAGTTTAGCAATTTTTTTTTACATATGCATGATCCGAAAGAAGCACATATGGGGGCTATGAAACGAATCCTGCGATATATTAAGGGTACTCTTGACTTTGGCCTGCATATGTATAAGTCCACCGTGACTGGCATTACATCTTATACAGATGATGATTGGGGTGGCTGCCCAGACACACGACGCTCCACCTCCGGCTATTGTGTGTTTTTAGGAGACAATCTCGTTTCCTGGTCATCGAAACGTCAGCCGACATTGTCTCGGTCAAGTGCTGAGGCAGAATACCGATGGGTAGCTAATGGTCTCTGAATCATGTTGGCTCCGTAATCTTCTTTTAGAACTACATTGTCCGATAGAAAAAGCAACTGTGGTTTATTGTGATAATGTGAGTGCAATATACTTATCAGGTAACCATGTACAACATCAGCGCACAAAGCACATAGAAATGAATATCTTGTTTGTCCGTGAAAAGGTTGCACGCGGACAAGTTCGGGTTCTTCATGTTCCGTCCCGTTATTAGATTGTAGACATCTTCAAAAGGGCTTCCGCACAAAAGGGCTTCCGCACATATTGTTTGATGATTTCAGGGACAATCCGAGCATCCACGCACCTCCAGCTAAGACTGCGGGGGTCTGTTAAGGATAATTATGGATATCATTATCCTTAATTATCTCCATTATGTAAAATCATCTATGTAATTAAGGAGGATATTTAGTAATTAGTATGATTAGATAATTAGCATATAGTTAGGTTAGTCTTCCAAATTCATAGCCATAGATTGATCTTATATGCTTGTATATATATTGTATTATTGGTATGAAATAAATCATGGAATGATTTCCTTCAATAACTCATTCCAAAACAATACCCGCTCAGTGGTGGAAATTCTGGATCAGGAAGTACTAGTACTGTTGATTCTCTTTTGGAGGGGTTCACAGCATAAGTATGAATGTACCACTAATTCTATCAGCAACTCCGATAACAGCCAAACCGTTGCAACAACAATGGACTACGATTTTAGAGTTTGAAGGGCAATCAAGTTCTTGTACATTCTCAACCAGTTGAGCTGACGATAAAGGACAACAATACAAGGAAGATATACCATACACAAGGCAATGTTGGTAAATAAGAAGTTTTTGATAATCTCGATCATTCTTGGCATGATTGAGATGCTTCTTTATAAAGTAAGGATGAGAGATTAATGGCTTGCACAATTTCGAAACACATTTGAATTGAACAAGATACCGCAAGGGTAATATACTGAGGATCTCCATAATTATGTCCTCCTGGAATTGGATTCCCATTGCCTAGATAGGACAAGGAAAGTGATTTAGTTGTTCATTAGTCCAAGATGATACTTTAGGGCAGAACAAATAATAAAAACAATAAAGCAGTCTTTAGTCTTTTTTCTTCTTCAAAGTAGTCTTTTTTATTAGCTAGCCATAATGTAATAGTTGAAAAATGCTTTCTTTAATGTTATTAAGCATAGCAATTAAACTCAATTGTAAGTAAGTAAGACGTTGAAACCAGAACTCACCTGATTAACAATATCCATCTGCTCTGTATTATCATAAATATTTGCAATGGATTTGAACTTCTTCTTCTTCTGTGGAAGACCTTTGAAAAGATTAATATTTTCTTGTCCATTGCTAAAATTTTGATTGAAAAAATTAGCCTTTATTGTCTTGTTCTTTTGTATCTTTGGAGCACAAGTATTTGCTAATTTTCTCTCATGGGGATTGGACTTCTTCTCCTTCATCTTTCTTTGTTTGGAGATTATCAATTCCTGATCTTTTTCGGTTTGCAAAGGAAAAGGCTCGTCCCTTTGGCCTGCGTTATTACTTCTTAACCTAAATAATACCTTAATTAAAGCAATTACTGTTAAAATATTTTAATAAAACATAACATAAAAATTTACTTGCATCTATATTTATTCTATTTCTGAATTTTTTAAGAATATTCTATTATTTTTTGGTAATTGCTTTAAATAATGAATTATTTAAAACGAAAAAGGGCCAGATATGTGCTTGAAGTTGATCCCCGTTATACTTTTTAACTATTCATACCCCTGTTGTCAAACAAAGTTCTAAATTTGCGTGACAAACCCAACCCACTACTTTAAAAAATTCATATCCCCCCCATAACCCATGATTATCACTATCTCAAAAGAGTAATTGCCTAGGGGTTAGCCGACAATGCTTTTTTGGGATACAACAAACTTATTATAAGTTGAATTAAAAGTGACAAATATGGAGTAATTACATCTCTATTTATAGAGAAGAGAAATAGTTGAAATAGACACTTGTTCAGAAAGGTTGTGTTCTTTTGTTGAGCAAATACGTCCCCAAAATATTTCACCAATGGTACCCATTTCAGTGATGGTACCCAAAACTTATTTCAATGGTATGTATTTCACTTATGGTACCCAAACTACTTATTTAAATAATTACTCCAGTATTACAAACTATATAACAATCCTCCACTAGTTTGTAATACTACTCCTAATATCATACATAATAGAAATTATCTCGTAGATTTAAATTTTTTAGTAGTGAATATTTTAAAGTTTAGACGAAGTTATTGGTATTACTAAGAATTGAACCATAACTCCCTTGTGCCTAAATCAAAAATATCACACACATGATATTATTCAGTCACTTTACGTCACTGATTCACTTAAGCACTTTAAAGACCATGCGGTAATCCTAATTCATGAATACTTACAAGAGCAAAACTTAAGAACCCTTGCTAAAGTGACACCACTCCTATACTCATATAGGTAAAAATGTTTTATGTCCCTGTTACTCCAGACATTTGACATTTTCATTAAGAGCTCTTGCTCATCCTCTCTCTGTAACAGTAAGCACTGATTATTCTAGGACAGGATTTAAAGATTTGATGTTATTTTTCAGTGCTCAAAACGATATTAATAGATTGTTTTTACCCATTGAACATTTATTGTTAGTTTTGCTAACTTTAGGTTAGGTTCCTTCTACTAATGTACTTATTGTTAAGGTTTTTAACCCCATCCCACTATATGTTATTGTAGAGCATCTCTAGAAAGTGCTTTTGTAAGCGGATCCGCTAAATTCTTGCAAGACTTACCATATATGATTTTCATGACACCACTTATAAGCAATTATTTCAAATAGGCATGCCACAGACTAATATGTTTAGACTTTCCATTGTATATCTTATCATGAGCAACATTCAATGTTGCCTCATTATCACAATATATAGGAATGGCAGGCATCGGTTGTGTCCACAACTTTATATCTAATAACATGTTTTTCAGCTATTCCATTTTTTTTCAGCAGCTGCTAATGCTAAAAATTCCGATTCCATTGTAGAATGTGTAATACAAGTCTGCTTCTTTGATGCCCAACTTATAGCACCTCCACCTAATATAAAAATTCATCCCGGTGTGAATTTTTTATCATTATTATTGGTTATCCAACTAGTATTATAAAATCCTTCTATCGTGTTAGGAAAATCATTATAACATAATCCAACATTCTTTATTTTCTTTAAATAACCAAGCACTCTTGAAATAACTTTCCAATGTTCAACACTTGATTTACTTGTATATCTTGAAAGTTTGAAAACTGCATGTGCTATATCCGGTCATGTGTTATGTGCTACATACATAATACTTTCAATAGCACTAGCGTATTTCAATTGAGCTACGACCCTTTCAAGTTTTTCAGGTAATTTTATATTTGAAGCTAAAGGAGTTTTATACTCTCCGATTCCCAAGTGACTAAATTTCCGAATCACATTTTCTATGTAATGTGATTGATTTAAGGAGATACATTCATCATTTTTCTTGGTCTTAGTTTCAAGAATGGTGTCAACTTCATTAAGATCTTTTATTTTAAGGACAGAATTGAGAAACTTTTTAGTATCATTAACTCTAAGTATATTTGTACTAAAAATTAATAAGTCATCCACATAGACTTATAATAACATCATAATCTTTTGTAAACTTAGAATAAATGCATTTATCAGTATTATTGTATACAAATTCATATTATAAAATGGCATCATCAAATTTCTCATGCCACTGCTTTGGAGCTTGCTTTAACCCCTAAAGAAATTTTACTAATTTGCAAACTTTATTCTCATTTTCAGGAAGAACAAATTCCTATAATTGTTCCATATATATCTCTACACATAAATCACCATTCAAGAATGTCGTTTTCATATCCATTTGATGCACATATAATTTATATATAGATGCTAAAGACAAAAGCATTCTTATGGATGTTATTCGTGGAACATGAGCATATGTATCAAAATAATCAATGCCTTCCTTTTGTTTAAAACCTTTAGAAACCAACCTTACCTTAAAGGATTGTACACGACCATTGGTATCATATTTTCTTCTAAATACTCATTTACAATCTATAGGTTTAGAACCAATAGGAAGATCTACTATTATCCAAGTGTTGTTTGATAATATAGAATCCATCTCATCATTTGTTGCTTCTTTCCATAAAGCTGCATCTCTAGAAGACATTACTTCTTAAAAAAAATTTGGATCACTTTCAGTAATTAATAAAATGGGTATACACTGATGTACTTTGCTCCTAATTCCTTCTACAAGAAATATGAAAGAGAATAATCTCTTGATTATTTTTATTAATGTAAAGGGTTTATATACATGATATACAATAGTAAACCTAGCCTATAATTACGAAAATTAAATATATATTTTCCTAATACAAGACTACTACCATAATTACACATGTACATGGTCTCTAATAATATCATAAGAATATATTGTGTATATTCTATTACACCCCCGCAGTCATAGCGAGCGATTGTCGTACGTTGAGACTGTCCCTAAAATCTTCAAAAAGAACTAAGGGAAGGCCCTTAGTAAAGATGTCAGCAATTTAGTACTGTGAAGGAACATGCAAGACATGTACTTGTCCACGAGCTACCTTTTCACGAACAAAGTGAATATCCATCTCGATATGTTTAGTGTGTTGATGTTGGACAGGATTTCCAAAGAGATATATCGTACTAACATTATCGCAGTAGACCAAGGTAGCTTTCTGAATAGGAAAGTGAATCTCTAAGAGGAGGTTACACAACTAACATGACTTAGACACCACATTGGCTGCCCCTCGATACTCGGCCTCAGCGCTGGAACGCGATAAAGTAGACTGATGTTTAGCCGACCAAGAGACCAAGTTATCACTAAGAAATATACAATAACCAGATGTCGAGCGTCTGGTATTTGGACATCCACCCCAATTAACATATGTATAAGACATGAAAGTAGATACTGATGATGAATATAAGTGTAAACCATAATCAAGAGTGTCACGAATGTAACACACAATGTGTTTGAGAGCGTGCATGTGTTCTTCCCTCGGATCATGCATAAATAAACACATCTGCTTTACTATATAAGTATTATCATGCCTCGTAAACGTAAGATACTGAAGAGCTCCCACAAGACTACAATAGTTGGAGGGATCTTCGTAAGGTGTGCTAGAATTAGCACCCAACTTCGGTTTCGTGTCAACCGTAGTAGGAGATGACTTACAGGATGACATGTCAGCCCGTTCAATAACATCTGATGCATACTTCCTTATGGACAAAAATAGACCACATGCATGACAAGTTATAGTGATACCCAAAAAATAACTCAAAGGTTCCAAGTATTTCATAGCAAATTCGGAGCTGAGAAGAGATATGATAGACTTTCACAGTCTATCAAAAGAATCAGTTAATATAATATCATCCACATATAACAGGATGTATGCTAGAGAAGAACAGTGATGATAGATGAACATAGAATGATCAGACTTGCTTTGAGAAAATCCAAGAGTAGACACATAATCTGCTAACTTTTTATACCAGGTCCGAGTAGCCTATTTGAGCCCATAAAAGGACTTCCTCAGCAAGCACACATGGTTTGGATGATCGGGGTCCCTGAAACCCAAGGGCTGATGCATGTATACAATTTCCTTGAGTTTGTCGTGTAAGAAAGCATTTTTCACGTCCAGATGATGAATGAACCATCTTTTTTAGAGAGCCAGACTGAGAATAGTATGAATAGTTGCAAGTTTAACCATCGGACTAAATGTCTCTCAACAATCCACGCCAACTTGTTGAGTTTTGCCATCACCTAAAAGACGCGCCTTATGCCTCTCAAAACAACCATCAGATTTGGGGGACGATAGCATGCTGGACTGGCAGGCAGTGAGCCTGCCGGTGTCTGCCGGTCCGGGGATTGATATGTCTGCTGAACCAAATGGTGGACCACATACAGGGAGAGCCCATCATCCAAAAAAGAATAAGATGTGGACACAAGACAATGTAAATTAGCAAACAGAAATTGGGTTACATAAAAAATGACATGGCGACTAATTATGATCTTATTATAAGATAAATCATCACACTTGTAACCACGGTAATTGGACGGATAACCCAAAAACACACAAGCGGTAGAACGAGCTTGAAGTTTGTTTATTGTTGTGGTTGGAAAGAGAGGATATCATAAACACCCAAACACCCGAAGATGAGAATACGAAGGGTCTTTGTGATAAAGAATTTTTAGGGGAGATTGATATGCTAATCCTTTGCTAGGGAGTATGTTAAGAAGGTAAGTAACCATTTGTAATGCATGATGCCAAAATGAAGGTGGTAATGAAGCATGTGCTAGTAAAGTCCGAACAATACTATTATTGGTGCGAATATTTCTTTTATCTTTCCCATTTTGTGAGGACGTATGTGGACAAAAAAACCGAAAAGATATACCATTAACCTTACAAAATTCCCTAAACAACCCATTATCAAATTCCCTTCCATTGAATGTTCTTAATTTCCCGTTCAAATGGGGTACAGATGAATGCTCTAAATGATAGGAATGTGAAATAAACTTGAGAATTTTTAGATAAGAGAAAGGTCCAAAAAAATTAGAATAATCATCCAAAAATAACACATAATAACGGTGGCCCAAAGACCTCAAAATGGGAGATGTCCATAAATCACTATGAATAATATCAAATGACAATAAAGTACTAGAATTGGAGGCATAAAACAGTAATTTAACATGTTTTCCAAGCGGACAAGAAGGACAAACATTAGTACTACGCGTACTATTACACTCAATAAAATTA
Organism: Anisodus acutangulus; assembly: GCA_029783415.1. Lineage (NCBI taxonomy): Eukaryota > Viridiplantae > Streptophyta > Magnoliopsida > Solanales > Solanaceae > Anisodus > Anisodus acutangulus. Next base: position 52,829,128 of record CM056490.1, read on the forward strand.
TTATTTTTAAGAGAGGAAAGAATAAACTCTCCCGGATGACCCAACCGCGCATGTCATAAGGAAGGCGCTAAAGCGACAAACGTTGACAGTGTAGCTTGTTTAGTGGAAGTGGTGGTGGTGATGGGATAATGCTTGCCCCGACTATCACATCTCATTAGAGGTATCTCCATCGAGAAATCCTTCACAGAAAATCCAAAAGGGTCAAAGTCAACAGAAACCTAGTTATCAGTTGTTAATTTTCGAACAGACACCAAATTTTTATTTAATTGAGGAGCATGAAGGACATTTTTCAAGGCTAAAGGTAGGTTCGGAGGAGATAAATTTGTGTGACCATAACCACGAATCAAAATTGAATTACCAATACCAATAATTATTCCACGATTTTTGCTCAAATTAAAATAAGATGAGAGATTACCTGGTGTGGATGTCATGTTAGAAGTAGCACCGGTGTCCAAGTACCAATTTGTATCCGGAGGATTTTGTCCAAGTGTACACATCACTACCTCGATATCTGTGTGGGTCAGGGTTACTGTTGGGCCTGCAGCAGCGAAGGCCTGCTGAGGCCAAGGCTCAAGCAGGCCTCAAGCACACCTGGACCAAAATTGAGATGCCGAATAAGGTGGAGTGGGCCACTACCCACTGGCCCAGCCCCACAGCCAATGTCCACTGGCCCAAGGCTACGACTAGTGGTGCTGCGGCCCAGACCACTGCTGGACACTACCGCCACCCCGTACTCTGCCACTTCCCTCGCTGCTGCCACTGCCACCGTTGCCACCATTGCGGTTTTTGCCATAATTTTTCCTATTTTGGCCCTTTTGCCGCCACTATTGTTATGGTTTTGGCTAGAATTTTCTGAGAAGGAATGATGGTCATCGGTGTCGTGTGATATGGACACAATCATGGTGAATTAGATCTGGTTGCTGACTTTATAGCCAACCCTGCTTCTTCTAAGGTGAGCATAAAACGTGTTTGGTAGAACGGTGGAAGAGGATTGCTTTGACGAAAAAGAATTCCAACGCCATTATACGCCTCAGAGAGGCCTACATACATCTGAAGAATGAGACGATGATTTGTGACGGGCGCACCGACGTTCTTGAGTTAATCCGACAACTCTTTGAGTCTTTGACAATAGGCGGAGGCATTCGGAAAATCCTCCATATTTATGTGAGAAAATTCCTGCTCAAGGGTTACGACACGAGAATTTTTGTTATCTTGGAATATATCACGCACCCTATTACAAGATTACATTGCCTTGGCATCGGGTTCAATAATCGTCTGTAAGAGGTCCGTAGAGATGGTGGAATAGATCCATTGGAGGACCGTAGCATCAAGAGTTGCCCATAACTCAAATTCATCATATGTGGAAGGCACCTTCTCCTTGCATTTTGACGGTGTGACGATGTGATGGAGGACTCTATTAGACCTTGCATGAATTTTAAATAGTTCTGCCCGCGTCACATATTGGACGTTTTCCATCTCAATAACGATAGAGATGTTGTTCTTGATAGTGGAGACTGCAAGAGCAGTATGAAAGTTATTCTTTGTGGTAGACATGATGGAAGAACAAGAGGATAATTAGGGATTCAGAAAAAAAAATTGAAGGGATGTTGATGGACGGCCGTCGGCCGAGACTTAGAGTTTCGAGTAGGGTGGCGGAAGGAGGGTATTTTTGGAGAAGGAAAAGTTTTCCCTAGACTGTTGATACCATGAAAGAGAATAATCCCTTGATTATTTTCATTAATGTAAAGGGTTTATATACATGATATACAATAGTAAACCTAGCTTATAATTACGGAAATCAAATATACATTTTCATAATACAAGACTACTACCATAATTACACATGTACAAGATCTCTAATAATATCAGAAGAATATAATGTGTATATTCTATCAAAATACAATTGCTTGTGAAGAAATAAAATCAAAGTCTAAATATTTTTCTTTTCTCACTCATTGATTCTTTCGAGGTTCAACTTCAGGTTGAGTATCATCTACTCTTTTCTTATTTATTATTTCAAATTTACTTTGAGTAGGAGAATTTATGCTTTGCTCTTTTGTGAAATTCGCACTAGAATTATATAGAAATTTATTTTCTAAGAATTTCACATGCACTGATTCTACAATAACATTTGTCTGCAAATTCAAAAGTCTATATGCTTTTGAGTTTTGTGCATAACCAACAAATATATTCTTAATACCTCTTGGACCTAACTTGGATATTGAGGGTCAGGAACCTTATAAAAGGCTAAGCACCCCACACTTTCAAATAATTTAAATTAGGTTTTCTACCTTTCCATAACTCATATGGAGAGTTCTGAATTTTTGTAAACAAAACTCTATTAAGAATATGACAAACTGTTAGTACAACCTCTCCCCACAATCTTGAGGTAATTGAGCATTTAAGAGCAAAGAGTTAGTCATATCTACTAACGTTCGATTTTTTCTTTCAGCCAAACCATTCTATTGTGGAGTGTAGGGCGAATTTTTCTGATGTATAATTTCATGAACTTCACAAAATTCATCAAACTCATTGGAGAAATATTCTCCTCCCCTGTCACTTCTTAACATTTTGATCTTTTGATCCTTTTGATTTTCCACAACATATTTAAATTTCTTGAATTTCTGAAAAGCTTCATCTTTTGTTTTGATTAAATACACATAACAATATCTCGAATAAGCATCAATGAAAGTAATAAAACGTCTCTTTCCTCCTCTGTTTAATATTCCATTTAATTCACATATATCAGAATGTATAAGTTCAAGCAGTTGTGAATTTCTTTCAACACTAGAAAATGATTTCTTTGTCATCTTTGTTTGAATGCAAATTTCACACTTATCTAATTGTTCATAATTACATGCTAAGTACCCGATCTTTGACATAAATTTCAAGGAACCAAAATTTAAATGTCCTAATCTAGCATGTCTTAATATAGAATTTGACTAATAAATATAAACAATTATCTTAATATTATTAATACTCATCTTGAACAAACCATTACAATAGTATCCTTTTCCAACAAACATAGAATACTTATAAATAATAACACTATCAGATTCTATGACAATCTTAAAGCCTTTCTTGGACAACAAACTTGCAGAAATTAAATTATTCCTAATTTCAGGCATATGATAAACATTTAACAAAGTTAATTTTTGTCCAGATGTGAAATTTTAATTCCAAGCTGCCTTTGCCTTCAACTTTGGCTTCAACATCATTGCCCATAAAAATACCTTCAGGGGTCTTGCATTCTTCATAAGTCTTGTATAAATTTTTGTTGTTGCAAACATGAATGATAGCGCCAGAATCTAGCCACTATTCTTCTGACTTTGAGGCATTAATAATGTTTACTTCTATTATCATTCCAATTTTTAAATTTGATACCATAGCAACCAAATCGGTAACAACTTCCTCAATCATGTTTTCCTTTTCCAGAATTTTCTGAGATTCCAAAATTCTTTCCTTTCTTTTTAAACCTGCAGTCACGAGCAAGTAACTGGTTTATAGCCTTTTTCTTTAAAACCCTTTTACTGATTTTAAGACCAGAACTAGAACATTTTTCATAGTTTGACTTACTTTCAATATAGTGACTGAAATTATTAACCTTTGAAACATGTTGAAACTCTGGGTCGCGTGCACGAGTTTCACTCTCAATTTGCAGATGAGTTTTGAATTGCTCAAAATTCAGAGTTTCACGAGAATGCAGAATTTTCTTTCTGTAAATTCTTTCATAAATTAGGCAGTTTGGACAGAATTGCACCAATTTGTAGAGCATAAAAAATTTCTCATCAAGATCTTGTAGTTTAGAAACTAACACTTGCAGTTTATAAATTTGATCCATGATTGATAAATTCTTTTTAATTTGAAACTCAAAATATTGCAGAGAAAAAAACTTATATGTGCCCTTTTTTCTATTTCTTTTGGAGTCTTCAAATTTGAATAAAGATCATATAATTTATCAGCCAGAGTATTGAGAATATGCCCACAATAAATTAGTTCACCTTCTTCACGTTTCTTCCGTAATGCTTTCATAGTTTCAAATTCTCCTTCAGTTGGTTCTGGAATTACAGTGATTGCAAGATCCAAAACATACTAATTTTTTAGAGTAGTTAGAAGAAATACCATTTTATCCTTCCAGCGAGTGAAGTTGGTTCCATCAAACCTATCATGCTTGATGAAATCCTTATTTACCAAAGAGATTCCTGAATTCTAGTTGATATTCATAATAGTAGAATCACTCTTTTGAATTGTTAAAAATTGGATGAAGATAATATGAAGGAAAGGCTTGAGTTGTGATATTATTACCGTCTCAAAAAAGTAATTGCATATCTAGGGGTTAGCAGACAATGCTTTTTTGGGATACAACAAGTCTATTATCAAATTAAAAGTGATAAATATGAAGTAATTACATCTCTTTTTATAGAGAAGAGAAGTAGTTGAAACAGACACTTGTTCAGAAAGATTGTATCCTTTTGCGGAGCAAATATGTCCCAAAACATTTCACCAATGATACCCATTTCAGTAATGGTACACCCAAACTACTTATTTAAATAATTACTCCAGTATTACAAATTGTATAACATGGGACCCCACTCAAAATTAAAATAACTACACGAATTAAATCCTCCCCCATCAGCAAAAATGGAAAAAATTAGCGGGTGACGTAAAAAATGAATCTTGGGCCTAACTCAAACCCAAAGTTAGCTTGTGAGGGGAGGATTGGTGATGTAAAAAATGAATTTTGGGCCTAACTCAAACCCAAAGTTAGCTTGTGATGAGAGGATTGCCCAAGTCCATATAAGGAGTATACCCATCCCTTAAATCACCGATGTGGGATATTTTAACACTCCACCTCACGTCAAAGCTGGACATCTGATGCGTGGACAATTTTAATATGGAGCCCACTATCGAGAAACAATAATTGGGATGGATCCTGCTCTGATAAAAGGTAAAGATTACGAATTGGTTTGTTTCTTTGGAGCTGCTCTTTAAACTGATTTGAAGAACCTACTGTATCATTAGTAATTCTTCGATATTAGTCCCATTTACTGTACCTAGGTTTTTGCTAATGGGGGATTAGTTTGGGTGTTTTATTATGGAGGGGGTCCGACGGGTTTGGGGCGGGTATGGGTTCTTTTTAAGTAGTAGGTTGAATTTTTAGTTCAGATGATACCACGTGTCATTTCCGTTAGAATGAGGGATAAATTTAGAACTTTATAGCTAAAAAGTATAGCGGGGATCAACATCCAGACCCTTTTCCGTATTTAAAATTTGAAAATTCGTTAAAGAATTCTTGAACAACTCTTTTTGCTTCAGTTGTACGGTACTATGCTTACGGTAATAAAATCCTCGTTTGAAAAGTTAAAACATTCATCAACCTTACAAAGGATCTAGACGGGTTTTTCTCGTAATTTGAATGTGAATAATAATTTTTTATTAAAAATTAATAATATAAAATTTAAATGAAATAATAATTAAATATTACATCAACAAAAAAATTTAAAAACTCTAAATTACATGTGTGGTAAAAATAGTTATTTAATGTACCCTCTGAAAGCTACCTACCACGACAACGGTAATGGCAGTTGGTGAGGGCAGTAATAGTTATAGATGATGCTAGTACAATGGTAGCTGATAATGAAAATGGTAGTCCCCGTGGTATAGTTGGATGGCAAAAAAGAAAAACTTAAAATTCAGCTGGAGGCCTGCAGTGTGGGTTCGAACCCTGATGGGAGCAATTTGCTCTCTTCTGGGACATGACCTTGTAAGTGATATCAATTGATAGGATCGTGGTGGTTGGTGGTGGAGATGATTGGTGATCATGATTGGTGTGTAAATGGTTGTTGGCTAATAATGGAGGTAGAGGGTGGGGGCTGGAGGCGTAGTAGTGGATAGCATTAAAATTCAAATATACGTAAATTCATGTATTAATAATCTTAAAACTCTAGAGAAGATATGAATAAATCAAACATATTCATAGTAAATAATTGATCATAAAAGAAAAAGATGCGCTTACTGGGTTTGAGATTTGAATCATAGACCTTCATTAATAAATATAAGTAATTTAATAACTATACATTGTATTTATTAATTTTTTTTATGGACGTGAAATGAGCTAAAGCGTGACTTTTGGAACGGATGAGTACAAGGGACATATCCAGTTGAAGACTTGATAAGTTATTTTCGATATGAAAGTTCCCTTCGCAGACTTTCTGATTATTTGGGACATCGAAGTTCCCTTTTGAAGAATAAAATGTTTTATTTTTTTCTTGAGAGGGGTAAAAAATAAACAATGTTCTCAAGCACTTCAGTCTGACCAATTAGGAATTCTATCCTCATACATATTAGAAAGAGAGTTCACAGATTTTAATTTTACTGCAAAACTCAGTTCCCCAGCCTGTAAAGATGGAACATTGTTAAGGTTGCAGCATCTCAGTAAAATGTGGTTAAGGTGTAGCGCCATCTTCTACTCGCCTTCAATCAATAGCTAAAGGAACTATAAGGGCCAAAATTTGCCGAGCTTCTGCCAGAAAAAATGAACTAAAAACCAGAACAAAGAAAAGCGAGGGAAAAACTGCAGTAGTGCCTATAAAGGTGCATTTGTCAAATATGTCTTCTCGTAAAAGCCAATTATTTGGTCAGCCACTGCCCACATAATCGCCTGGCCAGGTGGGATCCTCATGAGCCGGGGAATTAGTCCCTTCCACAAGGCACGTAATCCTTCTTCTGTATATATTGTTGAGATAGCATGAAACATTCCTCTGTATTTCAACTCGCCCCCAGATTTACTCTGAGCCATGAGCCGTGTTTTCACAACATCAAATGGACCGGTGCATATGGGACCGGCTGTCCCTGCCAGGAATCCTGATATCATAGACTGCCATGGCTGAAGAACTTGTCCATCACCTTCATTTTTCTTCCATAACGTTGTGTCAAATGCATTCTTGGCTGTAAACATGGCAGCCTGATTCGTACCATTGCGCATAACAGTTGGTGCAGCACCTGCCCAGAGACCAAGAATGCCTTCTTCACGAACAATTAAACGAGCACAGTGTATAGGTCCCTTGTATCGCAGAAGCTCAAGGCTTAATCCTCTCTGCTGCTGTAATCTAATCTTCACCACCTGCATTAATCAAAGTTTGACAATCATTTACTGATTTATCCTGAATTTCCTTTCAAGAATCTATCTCTACTTATACTGTGTCATATAGTATGCCAAATATTATGCAAGGTCATACAAATAACCAGAGATTAGTTATCCTGTATATATTGTTTCAGACTAGCAATACAGGACAACCTTCAATTGGAACAGTGAATAAGTATTCCACTCCAAGCCTATCATCAGCCAAGTACCACAACTCAAAAAGCAACCATATACAAATGGAGCAGAGTTTAATCATTTTACAGATGTTTTCATTACCTTCTAAAGATTTCTGTATGAATGCGTGAAACACATGAACAGTGCAGACTGCAAGCATTTTGTAAGCTCCCCTAAAAGGTTAATTATCTCAGCTAAGATAGGAGACAAGTATTTCATTCAAACATTTCCACCGCATCCTTTTAGGACCCTTCCATGCTTGACAAAGCACTAGGTATCCATCACCATGAACTCATCTATCTCTTCCGTTCAAAAGATAATATCAATTTTAAAGTGCAACATGGGCTGCTCTGTCCACGGTAAACTTCCTTTTACCCAGGAACCACATCTACTATACAACAACATACTCAGTGTAATCCCACAAGTGGGGTCTAGAGAGGGTAGAGTGTACGCAGACCTTACCCCTACCTCGTGGAGGTAGAGAGGTTGTTTCCGGAAGAACCTCAACTCGAGTGTAACATCTACTATAAGAATAAAATCTACAACATTTTGGACATCAAATTCTTTTAACTGGATGGTTATCGATATAAATTAATAAAACCCCCGAGGAAGCCTGGTCAACTTGGATGTATCTCAGTGAGGCAAATTTCTTCCAATCTGCTTTTATAAACTATGTTCAACTAAATGTTGTCTGAACATGTTACAGAACTTTCAAGTGCTTGGCCTCAACCAAACCAAGTTTCTCGGTTTTTAGATTTGCATTCACCGTCACAATTCAATAAAGAGTCGCTATGTAACTAAAATGGAAGAAAAGGCTGTTACCTGTTGATCAAAGTTCCCCTACTTTCAATTTGAAAGTGGAACAGTTGGCTAACATACCCTTGTACAGTAAATAGCATTGGTCCTCTCCGCTCACTCCATTGCCTCTCTCATTATATTCTTTTTCACATAAATGAATCATCAGATGTTAGCAATGCAAGCTATTTATAGGAGTCTGGAGTCTTCACCAACAAATTGGTTCTGTGTTGCACTCCCTAATTTTTCTCCCTCTAGCACCATCTCAAACTGCTCAACATTTTGAGATAAACATTTTTTTTGAGAAGGTAACAATTGTATGTATAGACTAAACCAGCACATAGATTGTGCTGAAAACCATATTTACATCAGGCGAAAGGGAGAAACACTGGTCCAACATTCTAACAAGAACCTAGAATATATATAATGAACTCGGTATCCTCTGGATAAATCTGCTTACACCAGAAACAAAAAAGTCTAATGCAATTCAATTTGATCTTTTGTACTTCATTGCTGATGTCCTCAAAACACCTTGAATTCCTTTCTTTCCAGATTGTCCACCAGATGCAAGCTAGAACAATCCTCCATCTATCTCTGTCTGCAGCTCCTGTACCTGCCTCCTCCTAGCTATATAGTACTTGAGTAATCTTTTGTGGCATTACCCAAGCCAAACCCCTAAGGTTAACAAAAATCTTCCAAAGCTGGTCTGTTCTCTTGTATTGTAAAAATAGAGGGCCGACTGTTTCAACCTCTTCACCACATATAGCATCTGGAACAAAGAGAAAACTTCCTTTTCTTCAGATTTTCTTGAATAAAAACAGCTTCCCATGCCAACAACCAAGTGAAGCATGCTATTTTGTAAGGTATTTTCAGTTTCCATATATGCTTCCAAGGCCAATGTTGCACTTGTTGATTACCTTGGTTCAAAAATTTGTATGCTGAATTCACTTTAAACATGCCTTTACCGTCTTCTTTCCACCAAAGTTTATCTACTCCATCATGAGTGCCTTTGAACTCTTCTGGCTTTCTAAAGAATTCAGTCAGTGTGACAATTTCCCAGTCATTAGAATTCCTCCTAAATTGAGTGTTCCATCCTTGAGAAGTCCATAATTCAGCTACAGTCTTTTGTTGATGTACAGCCAACCCATAAATGTCAGGAAAGAGGTCATTTAAACTTCTATTGCCCAACCATTTATCCTCCCAAAAAGATATTATCTCCATTGTTTACCTTTATAGATGTGTTATTCCTCAAGAAAGGCCATAATACTCTTATGGATCTCCACAAACTAACTCCCTAAGGAGTGTTCACCTCTTTTGGTCATCCCTTTGCTTTCTTCACCATACTTTGTCTTGATGATGCTTCCCCAGAAAGATTGATTATCTTGAGAGTACCTCCACAACCACTTTAGTTTAAGAGCTTTACTCTGCAATTTAAGATTCCTGATGCCTAATCCACCTTGTTTCTTCCCCCACATTACATTACACCATTTAACTAGATGAAATTTCTTTTGTCCTAATTTCCTTGCTACAAAAAATCCCTCCTAATCTTGTCAAGCCTTTGGATAATCTCCACCGGAATGGGAAATAAGGACATCATGTAAGTTGGCAGTGCATCCAACACAGAGTTGATGAGAGTGACTCTGCCTCCTCGAGAAATATATTGTGATTTCCATCTAGTTAACTTCTTTTCCCACTTTTCAATCACAGAATTCCAAATACTCATAGACTTTGATTTAGCACCTAAAGGCATTCCCAGATAAGTGGTAGGCAAGGATCCAGCTTCACCCAATATCCCAGTCAACTCCTCCATATTTGGTACTACATTGATTGGATACAAGTGACTTTCTCCAATTAATATGTAAACCAGAAACTCCTTCAAATAGCACCAGGATTACTCTCAATATCTTCAAATGATCTTCATCACCATCACAAAAAATTAAGGTATCATCTGCGTATTGAAGATGTGTGACTTCCATGTTAGCACTTGAGTTTGAGTTTGTGGCTACCTCAAAGCCTCTGATCCATTCATTGTTCCTTGCCACCTTAATCATATTGTTCAGGCTCTCCATGACTAGAATGAATGGGAAAGGAGACAAACATGGTTTACTGACATCAGGGAATATATTGAAGACCAAACATGCAACGGAAAATGATAAGAAGACAATCAGGAGGTTGGCAATGGAATTCGTTGCGCGGGGATGCGATTCGCCAAGCTGGGGCAAAGGATCACCTTGCCTCAATCCTCTTTGAGATGAGAAAAAACCTTCAGGTGAGCCATTGATAAAGATGAAAAATTGGACTGTTGAGATGCAAAATCTTATCCACTTTATCCATTTCCTCCAAAACCCATACATGACAGTATCTTCAATAGGAAATCCCAATTGACATGATCATGTGCTTTTTCAATATCTAATTTGCAAAGAATTCCTGGCTTTCCTTGTTTGATTATGGAATCCACAGCTTCATTAGCAATTAAAATAGCATCCATTATTTGTCTCTCTTTAATGAAGGTCATATGTTGGACATCCACTAGCTTGCTTATTACTTTTCTGTTAACACCTTTGAGATCAACTTATAGACACTACCTATAGGGCTAATGGGTCTAAAGTATCTTAACTCCTTAGCTCCATTCTTTTTTGGGATCAAGGCTATATAAGTTGCATTAAAGCTTTTCTCAAAAACTCCATGAGTGAAAGTTTTTGAAAGCTTCCATGATATCATGCTTCACCACATCCCAACATTTGATAAGAAAGCCCATTGTGTAGCCATCTGGACCAGGGGCTTTGTCCCAGGCATGCATCTTCAAACATGACAGCACCTCTTGTTCACTAAATTCACCTTGTAAAACTGCATTTTCCTCTTCAGTGATGACAGGACAATTGATCAAATTGCATGATGGCCTCCAACCTAAAGTCTCAGAATATAATTTTTGATAAAAATCAACATTTTCCCCCTTGATTCTTTCTGGATATTCCACAACTTCATCTTGAACCACAAGCTGGTCAATATTGTTGCTCCTCTTATGTGCATTGGCCACTTTGTGGAAGAAACTAGTATTTTTGTCCCCCTCTCGAAGCCATAGAGCCCTAGATCTTTGTCTCCATGAGATTTCTTCATTTTTAATGTGTTCATCATATTCCATCAAAAGAGAAGCTTTCTGATTCCTCTTCTGATAACACTCTATTCTCCTCTATTGCATCAAAAGTAGCCAATTGACTCAAAAGCTGAACCTTTTGCATTCCCAGATTGCCTTGACAAGTTTTACTCCATTCCTTTAACTTGACGTTTAAAGCTTTAGCTTTGCAAGCTAAAATATAGTCAGGTTTGCCTATAAAACTAAATGAATTCCACCGGTCTCTAATTCTTTCCACAAATCCTTCTGTATTCAACCACCAATTTTCGAATTTAAAGTATGACTTGTTATGTTCCCAGATTCCACATTATAGTGAAATGGGGAAATGATCAGACTCTAATCTCTGCAAAACAGACTGCTTAATATTCCTGAACCTGTCATCCCACTCTTGAGAGATAAGAATCTTGTCAATTCTAGATTATCCCCCTTAAGAAAAGTGAAACTTCCACCTTCTAGTTGAAGATCTAATAGTTCCATGTTCTCTATAAAGTCTGAAAATTCCTCCATTGCCGGGTTCTTCTGCAATTCCTCTTCTTAGATGGAAATCTTGTGACATTGAAATCACCAGAGACTGCCCAAAGACCCTCAAACATACCCCTAACAGCTCCTACTTCATCCCACATTTTCCCTCTCAAATCTGCAATTTGGGGCATATACTCCAGTTACATGACATTCAAATTCTTGAAGAAGTGCCACAAAGTTGCAAGTCTAGTATATGATCCAATTTCCAAAATATCCCCTTTCCAGACTCGGCTATCCCATAACATCAGAATTCCCCCTCTGGTTCCACTGGCTTGTAAACAAGCAAATTTCACCCATCTCCCACCCCATAGATCTTTGATAATATCTTTAACATCCCCTTCCAATTTGGGTTCTTGAAGGAAAATGATAACCGCATTCCAGTAGTGAATTAAGCTCTTCACAATTCTTCTTTTATCCCCATTATTCAATTCCCTTACATTCCAAGACACCAATTTTAACGTCATTGAAAAAGGTTCCCATCATTCCCCCTAGCCCTCTTCCCATTACTCTTGAACTTTACATCAAAAGAAATAAGCCCCTTGAGTTCCTGTGCTCCTCTAAGTCTCGGTCTTTTTGTAATAACAGCCTCACTCTCCATCTTCCTAGCCTATCTGCAGCTGTCTATTTGCATTAATAATTCTTGTGCTTCCTCCTCGTACACATGGAAATCAACCCCAAGAATTTTCCCTATTTTGATCATGTTTTGTTGTACCCAATTAGATCTTACCCTCTATTTATCTATTGCTAAACTCGTGTCTTGTTGAATTGGTTCAACATCTTCTAGTTACCATTCTTCAAATTTGGTTAGACGCGTGGAATTGGCTAAGCATTTTATTCGAACAAATATAGAGCCAGAATGGTTATGCTTCGCTCTGCCTGAGCACTGTGCTCGTGTCCCCTTCTAGATTTTGTGAGTTGTTCCCAGAGGTATCATCTAAGATAGATACCATCATGTTGTTGATGGTTTCTACCCTATGCAAGTCGTCGATGTCTGCTTCTGATACTTCTCCCCCATCATTCTTTGTTCCTTCATGATTCATATTCTCCAAGACTGGTGAGAATTGTTGTTCTTCATCTTGCATGTCTTCCTGCGTTGATGACTGCCAGAAACAGGGCTCTAAAGCTTCTAGATAGCAGTCTCTGTAAAAATCATGGAAGCCCAGACAATTTAAGTCATTAAAAATGACTTGGCCTGCTAGATCAGGCCCAACTTTACTTGTGATGGTATTGGGCTGTTGAGTTCGGCCCAGATCCGATTTTTCATTTAAGTTAGACATGTGCCCACCTAAATTTCTTCTGATTTTTGGTCTTTGTTGTGTTGTAACCATGCATAAGCTTCAGCTCAACAATCTTACTCTATTTCCTTTAATTTTTTTCCCAATCCAACCTAGTGTTATTAGTCCAACATCCTCCACTAGAGCTGCATATCCAATCATTATTTTTTCTTGATAAGGCACTACAGCAGCCTACCCATATCTCAATTCTCACATTAGTAACTTGTGAAACATACTCCAGAGATTTCTTTTCCTTAGCCTCGTCTTACTGGTTTAACCTATCTTATAGAAGTAGGAACACAGAGTATGGTATACACCCACTCTCCCCCCTAACCCCACGCTAGCTAGGGAGCACTTCGTGCATGGGGTAAGCTCTTGTGCCCTTTATCATATTGTAAACTTCTACGGACATCTTCTCTCTTGATGGCATGGCATTACTATTGCCTTCTTCAGCACTCTATTAACCGCCTTCAACTCATTGGACAGCTGATCAAATCGGAAACAATAATAGTAGAACTGCTAATACGTCTGTGCATTTCTATTAATTTGAACGAACAACAAAATTCCTAGTACATATATTAGAATTACAATTGATTTGTCCTCAATAGTGCAACGAAATCCCTGTTTTTGAATAAGAATTATCAAGCTAGCAAAACGTTTCTACATCATCTTTTCTTTTTTCTTAATAACTGAGAAATCCCCTATGGCCAATGACCCATGGTTCAAACTTGACGGATAATAGGCCAACCTCTCTACCCTTAACTTAAATACCAAGTTTTTGTCTACAACAAGGTTCAAAACCATGACGTATACCTAACCCATACAGCACCCGCTACGCTCTTACCACTAGACCAAAGCCCTGGGGACATCATGTATCCTAATATACATTCTTTTCTCATTCTTCGAGAAGCAAGCCCCTTCCCTTAGAGAATTGTTCCAAATACCTATGTAAAAATAATATGCCATTTATTGGAAAAACATGCTTGATCGACTGGAAAACCACACAAGTAAGCTAAGGTCACCATATATAGTGTCTACAGAACATGTAATGTTTAACCACATCCTGATATACCACTCACTCTAATCAAATTATTAATGGCTTTGTTTGAAACTAAAAACATGGATAAGTAGAATGTTCTTCCACTATCTGGATAAACTCTTCTAGTATATCATTCAATTAATTGAAAGAACTTTATTTATTAAGGTCAAAGTTGAAATTTTTATGTAAGCAAAAACTGGGCCTAAATTGGTGTTGGAGTCAATACTTTGATAACGAACGATAACCAAGAGAAATTAAGTCATTGTAAGACCGGACTTTGTTGAGTACACATTAGAGAGAGACATGACCTCAGTTCTTGGAGAATGCAGGACAGAGACCCTCCTAATCCGTTCTTAAAGAGAAAACTTCTTTAGGGATTAAAGGGATATTTGGCCCTAAGTTTATTTTTGTCTTGTTAGAAGAACTAAATATAAAATATATGAATTTGAGTACAAATGGACGTGCAGACCCTAATAACATAGAGTACACTATGAATACACATGTTCAACTAGTAAAACCCTTCATTGGTTCATATTTTGGAGGAATTTATCTTAGTAAGGAGGAGAACCTTATTTCCAAAGACTTAGATGCAGTATTTAGCAACGCGATCAAGTGACTCAAATGAAAACCACCTTGAGAACTAAACACCCTATTAACAGTTGGTTTACCAAGGTGATTAGCTTCTAAGTACCATTTACGATTATAAAACATGAGCAGCATTTGATCCAGAACAAATGTTAGTTATTTACCCCCTCCCCTTTAATTAAATCACTCTGTTTTGGAAAGCGCAGAATGCAAACACCTGTTTTATCACTCCAACAACAATTATTTCTGCATGCAAAGTTCGCTTACTAGTATTGACATTATAAATGGACTAAGTCAATCAACCCAAGGGGTGAATGCTTTATGGTCACATTCTCTCAGCATGCACAGTAAATCTTTTTTCATCTTCTCTATTTTAAGATAAAGACGACTAATTTCCCCTTTACCTATGTTTTTAGTCTTAGTTTACTTATCTCTTTGTCCTGAATCATCTCCTTGTTACTGTCAGATTTTCAAGTTGCAATCTCACCCAATGAGTTAACACACTTGGTGCCCGTTTGGCCATGGATAATTTTCACTTTTTTCTGGAATTTTATTCCGGAGAACTGTTTAGACATAGAATTGTTATAATTTTCCGGAATTCGAAAAACTTCAAAACGATATTTTCATAATTTTCACTCCAAATCACTCACAAAAACTCAAAAACGACACCAATTTGTATTCGTGTTCAAACACAACTCTAATTTTCATATACCAATTTAACTTGAAAACAAATACTACTTTTTTCCAAATTTCACAATTCTTATATCCAAACGCCCACTTAAGCAAAAAGAAACCAATCTTTAGGTGATTGGATACACTCAACTGACCCGTTAATCAGACAGGCTCTTTATAATTATCTAGATTAGAAAGGAATTGTCTGGTTCCTAGAGTTACACTGGGCAGACTAATTTACTGGACCAGAAATTAAAACAAATATGTTATGAGCATATAGCCAACCAAACAACAACATATCAAGTGTAATTCCACAAAGTGGGGTCTGGGGAGGGTAGAATGTACACAGACCTTACCCCTACCTTGGGAGGTAGAGAGGTTGTTTCCGGTAGACCCTCGGCACAAGGACTAGCAGTTCAAAGCAGTATATAAAGCCATGGGAAAATACTATAAAAACATGATAAAGCTGTTTGGAAAAAAAGGTCGTAACTATACAAATCGATATGATAATCAAAATACAAGAAACAACAGATAATAGCAGAAATAAAATGACAGGAAACAACAAGAGTAATAATACGACTACTAGTATGAAAGGATAAGTAAGACAATATTCAACTACCTATTAGCCATCTACCTTGATCCGTGTCCTCCATATCCTCTTATCAAAGGTCATGTCCTCGGTAAGCTAGACATGCGTCATGCCTTGTCTAATCACATCTCATCAATACTTCTTCGGCCTAACTCTACCTCTCTTGAAACTAATATTGATTGATAATAATTCAAATGAACAACACATAAGATATACCCCTCCGTTCCACAATAAGTGGTGCTTTAGGCTTTTCATTTTATTTCAAAATAAGTAGTGTTTTAAAATTTCAAGAAGAATTTGACTTTATACTTTCAAAATTACCCTTATTTACATAATTAAGAATCATTAGTTATCTTTTCTTTTCTAAGCATTAATTAGGAGTAAGTTAGTAAAAATACTGATAATTTTCTAGGAGTGAGTGTACATGAGCTAAAAAAACACTTATTATGGAACGGAGTGAGTATCATTACAATACAATACAATACAATACAATTCTCTAAAAGTAATAATTAGCCATAAAATAACGACTTTTCAAAATTAGCCAAACCTCAAAGGGCGTAACAATAACAAGAGCTTCAAGCACACCTGCTCCAAACCCGGCCATGACCCGACCCTGTGGGCTAAGCTTACCCGTTTCCGAGTCTTTAAAAGCTGTCTGCAAAACCGCATTGGAACCCATACGCAACGCATATTTTAAAGTCAAATGAGTAGCAAACGGGGTCAACCCTTTCCATAAAGCCCGTACACCTTCGTGATGAATAATAGTCGAACCGCAGTGGATAATACCCTTGTATGAACCGGCCCGGTCCAATTGAAGCCGGGTTTTAATAACGTCAATGGGTTGTAAGCAACTGGCTTCAACTATGCCACCTAATGAACCCGAAATGGCTTTCATGTATGGTGGAATTGTTTTTTTATTCTTTGAATTTTCTTCAGCCATTGGAATTAATGAAGCAGGAACAGTAGAACTAAAACGGTGTCGTTATTGAGGTTTTTTATGTCTCCTGTTTACTCTGCTTCAATGGAGTTAAAGAGGTGGGGGACATCACGGAAATTTAATTCTTCTTTTACATTCTCAGATCTTGATGATTTGATTCTCTCACATTCGGAAGCACACGTGAAACGCATATATTTCACTATTTTTCCCTTTTCTTATGAGTTAGGTTATTGTGTAAAAATTTATTTACGTTCCATATTTATAATACTCTCTCATTTTTACTATTCATTATACTAAAAAAAATTACTTTTATTTATTATTTTTAACATATCAAGAAAAAAATATTTTCTTTTTCATATTTTATGTAACCATTAATTAATTATTTCTCAAATCATTTCACAAGACTTAAAATGAAACATCTATTAATACGAGTATTGGAGTAAATAGCTATACTAATTATTATTTTTTAAAGAATATGTAAAGTCCAAATTAATCAATCATCAATATATAATATAAAACTATATATAGATAAGGTGATGTGACACATTTCTATGATCTCAATTAGTATTTATCTTTTTTCTCAAGTTTTTGACTTTTTCTCTTTATTCTCTATTTTACTAAATAAAATAAAATATTTGAAGTTCATTCCCCACATATAATAAAGACTCATTCATCATTTAATAACACTATTTGTCATTACTTTCCTTATAATTATTGTATTAAATTTATTAGTAAAAGCAATAAACCTTCCCTCGTTCAATATATATATATTCTCCCTTTTAAAGACACACGTCTGCACATATCATAATTTTCAGTTACAACTTTATGTGCATGTCATGGAAACTTGAAAGGCCCTATCACTCTTAATTGCAGAATTTAAAGGGGCTAATTATCCTCCATTAATTCTTAACTTCTAATGCCCCTCACCTTAATATATTCTCATGGAGTATGGAATACTATTACTACCAAAGCAGAATACTGATAGGGTTCTATAATCACGTTTTAGAAAAATAAAATTGGGTACTGTGCTCTTTATTTTGTAGTAATGATATTTTCTTAGATTTTGATATTATTTTCTTTATTATGTTGTAATGGATTTTTCTGTTTCACGTTAAAAGTAATTGGTGTGATTTGTTTGGAGAATATGAATTCCGTAAGGTTCATCAAGTTGATACAAAATGAAGAGCTTTTGTCAATATTGAGAATTGGAACCATATGTCTGCAAATGGAATTACAGGTAATTGTTGTGTTTAATTATCAAATTTGGTATTTAACTTTTTTTTCATTAATTTTCCTTTATTATATGTAATTTATATTTTTTGTCTTCAATAAATCTTCAATTTTTGGGGTGTTAGATCCAACTGAAAATCAGTTCTCTCATCAATTTTTTTGAATTTGCTAGAATTTTGTCAGTGTTGGGAGTATGATTTCTCTTTATTAGTGGACGCTGCGAAAGGATGTTGAATTAAGTGTACTCTTTGTATGATGTGCTGGAATTATCATGATATGGAAGTAATGACAATAGCAATTTGCTACTATATGTTTTGTTTGATATTAAAAGAAATAATTCCTTAATTATTTTCAGAAAGAGTTTATATATAATTTACATATTTTTGTAATAGGAGAATCATATTTCTATTCTACTCCTAAAATCTTATTCAATTGGACACTAACTATACAATTATGGTAATACAATTATGGTAAGTATACAATACTAATTACACTCAAATACTACCTAAACTAATATACAAAATCCGAAATATACATATGATATATTGTATATCATATGTATATTTAACACACACCCGCAGCCATAGCGGGTGGTCTTCGAACGCTGAGACTGTCCCTAAAATCTTCAAAAAGGACCGAGGGAAGACCATTTGTAAAGATGTCCGCAATTTGATACCTGAACGGGACATGGCAAACGCGAACTTGACAACGAGCAACCTTTTCGCGAACAAAGTGAATGTCCATCTCGATATGCTTAGTGCGCTGGTGCTGAACCGGATTACCAGAAAGGTAGATGACACTAATATTATCACAATAAACTAAAGTCGCTTTCTGAATGGGACAATGAAGCTCTAACAACAAATTACGTAACCAACATGATTCAGATACCACATTAGTTACCCCTCGATACTCGGCCTCTGCACTGGAACGGGATAAAGTCGACTGACGCTTCGTAGACCATGAGACCAAGTTATTACCTAGAAACATACAATAGCCAGACGTAGACCGTCTGGTGTCCGGACAGCCACCCCAATCAGCATATGTATACGAGATAAGTGTCGACGTGGATGAAGGATATAAATGCAAGTCATAGTCAAGCGTACCCTGGGTTCTAATGAATGCTCTAAATTTTAAGAAGATGGAAAAAACTTGAGATTTTTTTGCTATTGGAAAAGTCCATGTTGACACCCAATTTTGTCCCATCTTTTATGATTTTTATTCGTAATTTTTAATATTTTTGACACTTTTAAAATAATTTTAAAATATAGGCATATATGTGTATATTCTCTTATTATTATTATTATTCGCATATTTTATATCATTTGCATTTTTTTCATAATCATAAGTTTTGTCCGAAAATTCTATGTTATTTTATTCTCGCAAAATTGCATCGCATTTCCCTTTTTATTAAGCATTAAACATTTCGCAAATATTATATTTTTTATCACGTCGTTATGTTATTTTAAATAATTCACATCTTTTACAAAAAATATATATATATATATATAATATATTTTAATATTAAACCCCTCTTTTATATTTTTAAATCCATAACCCATTTTTTATTTCCTAACCCAAAACAATTCCTACCCAACCCAAACTAAAACCCATTTTCGTCCAAGCCCAACCCATCACCCATTTTATTTCCCCAACCCAAAAAACAAATACCCAGGCCCAACCGAAAGCCCACCCGGATCGGCCCAATACCCAATTCCCTTCCCCTTTTAATTCCCCCAAAAGACCCAAAACACCAAAAAAAATCCCAAAACTTTTTAACTCCCAACCAAGCTCATTCCCTTTATTTCACCAAGCCCAACCGGCCAGCCCACCACTTCGTCCAACCCGACCCACACCCAACTTTATACCCATTCCCCTTTTAATCCCCTTAAACCAAATACCCTCCCCAAACTAAACAAAACCCAAAACTAAAAACCTAACCCCTAACCCTCAAGTCGGCCGCCACCCTACACCCCTACCCCCACGTCGCCGCACCCTACACCTCTGCCCCTCACGTCGCGCCGACACCGCTTGATCTACCCCATCACCTCTCACCGCAACACATACCCCAAGACACGCCCCAAAAATCAGATTTTGTCCCCCCTTTATTTTGAAATTTGAATTCGTTTTTAGGGGGGTGTGAGGGGGTTGAACGTTGGGTTTGACACCTATAAAAACCCTCTTTGGTTCGCTGATTTAGAGGAGGAGGGAAGTCTTTTTCGGATTAAAAAAAAAGAGGTTCTTAGGGAGGAGTTTAATTCGATTTTTTTTAGTTTGAAATTTAGATTCGAGTCTTTGGTGGTATTGTATTTTTATTGGTGTTGTTGTTCATTGAAATCTGGAATTTTGCTACATTTCCACTATTTTTGGATTTCGGGTCGGGTAACTTCCGGGTCGGATCAATCGGGTCAAGTCGAAACCCGGGTCGAAATTTCAGGTTTTTATTTTGTGTTTGAAGATTACAAATTCAAGCTTTTTTGTTCTTAATTTTGGTTAAGAATTACTTCTTTTGTTCATTAACTCCCAAAAATCCGAAATACCCCTTTTGTTCTTATATTTTCGAATCCGAAATATTACTCTAGTCCTTTAATTTTGCAATCTGAAAATTCCATTTCATTCCTCATATTTTCCTCTCAATTCGGGTCAACTGTAGGGTCGGGTCAGTCACCGCCGGGTCGGTCGGGTCATTCGGACGGGTCAAACATCCGAAAATCAGAAAAAGCGAGTCCTATTTTGAGAAAAAATCAGAATTTAAAAAATCTACAACAAATCAGAATTCTAACATTTCCGAGCGGATTCGACGATTCAAAACACGCCTCGGTTAAGCTACGGAAAAGGTTAGACTCGTTCCAATTCTTCTATATTTCTTAAAGCTTATTTGATTGTGTTGTTTATGCTTGATTTAGTATGATATTTTGCTAAGTAATGTAGTCTTGATTAATTAATATGATAATGAGACGATTTTGCCTATATAATGGTATTTATGTTGTTGGGATATTTACGATTTGGAGTTGATCGTGATAGATGATATTGCCTCGATGTTTTGGTTAACTAATTATTGTCATTAGCTTTAGTAAGGTATCTTGGGTTCATTGTTAAATGCAATACGGATAATGTAAGATTAATATGTGTTTGGAAGAGCTATGGCTTGATTAAATACTCTTAGGACACCTAGCGGATTGTTGATATTCAAATTATTGTATGTTGTGTAAGTTGTTAGTTTGGTGGCTGCCTAATAAATAAAAAACGAGCATACTTTAATTGATTAAAATGACGATATTTACACGTTATATTCTAGATTAATATGTGCAATTTTAAAAGGAGTATATTATCCACGTTTAATATAATAGTATCTGCGTTTGGTTTAAGTTTATGAATGTCATGTTTCTTTAAGATTAAGATGAGTTCAATGGAATTTATCATGTATGTTTACATAATTTATACATTGGTCTTCCTTGCCTCTTTTATTCTTGTTTAAATTTAGAGCGGGTTGTGTTAGCATACATTCTTTCTTCGGCTACTTTAGTATGCCAAATCTGAAAAAATAATGTCTTGAGGATATGTAAAATATATGGTCATGAGTATTCATTCCTATGTGTATTTAATGTTGTATATTTCGTGTATATATATGTTAGGAATATACATGTGTTTATATTTTCGTTCCGTCTACTAATCCTTTTCTTTTCTTTACATGAAATGCATCGGGAGTAACGAAGAGTCTCATTATGAGACTCATCATGACTTCGTCCAAAATGAAGAACTACATCTATGTTCATTGCATTCCCCGCTCTCGGAACTTCAAAACAAATAGGGTGTCGATGATATTGCCATCCGTCCTAGCCGCTACTTCTATTTATTGTCTAATTTTGTCTTTCATTATTATTTGGGTTGTAATAATTATTTAATTATGTACTGTCATTAGAATGCTTAGAATAATTAGGCCGCGAATAGATGAATGAATAGGATAGTCTAACTGCCGTTAGTTTATTTCTTAGGATCGTTTGGAATTGGAAACCAACCGTTAGCTTTATTTGTTTAGGACCGTCTTGTGTGTTCCAAACTTAGCCTCTAGTTACTTTGTTCTATTTTTTTTAGGTTCGTTATGCATGCTTTAATATCTTTCAAAAATAATTTGGCTATCTATTATTCATTTTCTTTAATCCTAAAAAATAAGGTTTGCATTCTATCATATTTGCAACCTTGAAAGATTTTTTCATAAAAAATTGCTTCTTTTATTATTCAATTGCCAAATATGTATTTTTCTATATAAAATATAACTTCGGGGCAATGATGAGGCTTAAACCTTTTTCCAAGATCAACATGTTTAGTAGGCGAGGTGACTAAAATAACCAACAAGTTATATATTCGCAGCCACGACGTGATTATAGTGATTTTTTCTATTTCACCCGAGAGACCAACACGTTTAGTAGGCGAGGCAATCAAAATAAACCACATTAGTCATATGTTTGCAGCCACGACGTGATTGGAATGTTCTTTTCAAAATTTAAGTCTGAGCCCTCCGTGATCAAAACATTCACTGTTTTGAATGCGGATATGGAGTTATTTGTATTTAACTGTTTCTAACCGTTTGTTCTTGGCGACTTGCGAGGATTAAAGTAAATAACGGCGAATTATTCCTCGGAGTTTATTTATTTTATTTCTTTCTTTAATTCAGCTTTTATCCCGCTTTGTATTGTAATATTATTTATCGCACTTATGTAACTATTGAAATGCTTAGAATAGGCAAACTTAGGATTAATTCATAGGGTAGTTTAAGATTTGAAACCCGTCGCTAGCTTATTTATTTGTAGGCTCGGTTGAATTCAAACTTAGAAACCCTTCGCTAGTTATTTATTTTAGGCTCGTCACGCGTATTCCAGATTATCAAAAACAACTTTTGTCATCTTTTATTCGCTTTATTAATCATTCCGAATAAGTTTATCTTTTGTCAATTTACAATTCAATGATTCTCAAAATTTTACTTCTTTGATAGTATAAATAATTTATTGTCACAAATGCATATTTTTCAAAACTTTACATGTATCTTTCTTTTTATGTCATCTGAATACGTACTTGTATAAAATGCATCATTTACCAATTATTTGCAAACATCTTTTAATCTATTATACTTGTAAAACATGCATTTTTCTAGCAATAATTAACCTGAGTTTGACTGGGATAACGCAAGTTAGCGGATCTTAAAGGATGCCTAACCCCTTCCCTTTAGGATAATAAAGAACCCTTATCTAGAATCTCGCTAGTTTCGCAGACCTTAAAATTGGAGTTTACATAGCAGCACTTAGTTTAATATTTAGGTGTCCTAATTCACCGTAAAAATAATTAGGTGGCGACTCCTCAATCATTTACCCAGGAATCACCCCGAACACGTCCGCGCTCCGCTTTGACCCGAGCAAGGTCGAAAAACGGGCGCGCACAGTCCACAAAAATTTAGAATAATCATCCAAAAAGAGAACATAATACCGATGACCCAAAGAACTAAGAACATTAGACGTCCATAGATCACTATGAATAATATCAAATGACATTAAAGTATGAAAATTAGAGTCTACAAATGGCAACTTAACTATTTTCCGTAAAGAACAAGATTGACAATTCGGAGTGCTACGCTCACCCTTACAAGAAATAAAATTGTTTTTCTCTAAGGAAGACAGAATAGACGATCCCGGATGACCTAGCCGAGCATGCCACAAGGAAGGAGCAAGAGCTGCAAACCCTGACGGCAAGGCTTGACTCAATGGACCGGAACATGGCGTGATAGTATAAAGATCTCCCCTACTATCACACCTCATGAGAGGACTCCCCGTTTTGAAATCCTTCACAGAGAACCCAAATGGATCAAATTCTATGGACTCGGAATTATCAGTGGTGAATTTTCGGACAAACACCAAATTTTTAATCAATTTTGGAGCGTGAAGGGTATTTTTCAAAATAAGGGATGGATGAGGGGGAGACAATGTTTTATGACCATAACCACGAATTGGAATTGAATTACCATTACCAATAATTATACCACCATTGTTGCTCAAATTGGAATAAGACGAGAGAGTACCTGAATCGGATGTCATGTGAGTAGTGGCGCTGGTGTCCATGTACCAATTTGGGTTCGAAGGATTTATTCCAAGCGTGTGCATCGCGGCTTTGATGTCGGTAGAAGTGAGGTCCGCTGCATGATGGGCCTGATGGGGCCTAGGCCTGCCTCTTTACTGACCCGGTACCCCACTAGATCGTTGGACCGAGACTGGGTTGGAGTAGCTGTGCCGAAAAGAAGGTTGAAATTGGGCCCAATTACCGTGGGCTGGAGGCGCTGAAAATTCAAGATTGTTGGGCCACTGCCTATTGGTCCAGGCCCACAGCCAGGGGGCCCAAGGCTGGGACCAGTGGGGCTGAGGCCCACTATTGATGGGGTGGGGCCTACTGCCGCCGGTACTGCTGATGTTACCACCGCGTTTGCCACCGCCGTTTCTTCCATTATTTTTCCTAGTATTCTTGCTGCCACCGTGAGCACGGTTTTGGCCCGAATTATCAACACATCCTAGAGAATTTGTGGAGGACGTCATCATGACCACGGGACTTGCCCCGGTAGCCGCCTTTTTAGCCAATTCGGCTTCTTCCAAAGTAAGCATGGAGCGGGCTTGATAGAACGTTGGGAGAGGGTTACTTTGACGAAGTAGGGTCCCAACGCCACTAAATTCCTCGGAGAGGCCAACATCCATCCGTAGAACCAGACGATCTTCACAAACGGGCGCACCAACGTTACAGAGTTGGTCCGCCAATTCCTTCAACCTTTTGCAATACGCTGAAACATTTGGGAATTTTTCCATGTTGACGTGGGAAAAATCCTGCTTAAGAGTAACAGCTCTGGAATTCTGATTATCTTGGAATATGTCACGCAACCTATACCAAGCAGCCATTGCCGTAGCGTCTGGCTCAATAATCGTCTGCAACAGGTCAGTAGAGATAGTGGAATAAATCCACTGAAGGATGGTGTCATCAAGCGTTGTCCATAACTTAGGATCATCCTCACGTTGAGGCACCTCCGTATCCTCAGGAGCCGCGGGGATTATGTGATGGATGACTTGATGCGAGCGAGCGTGAATTTTAAACAACTCGGCCCACGTTGCGTATTGGACGTTTTCTATTTCAAGAATGAGAGGTATCTGATTCTTGATGTTAGAAACAACACGGGCAGGATAAAACGTGCTCTTTGTCGTCGACATAACGAAAGAACAATATGTGATTTTGTAGAAAAATTGGGAAGAGAGGAGATAAAATTTAACACAAAATTCGAGGAAGGGACACGGAAATCGATGCAGTTTTTGGCTGAGAAGGGGCACGAAAAACAGAGAAAAAATTTGGAGAAGAGCGGAAGCAATTTAGTCCTTCTGATACCATGAAAGAAATAATCTCTTGATTATTTTCATTGATTGAAAGAGTTTATATACAGTTTACATATTTCCATAATAAGATAATCATATTCTTATTCTACTCCTAAAACTTTATTCTACTTGGACACTAACTATATAATTATGGTAATACAATTATGATAAATATATAATACTAATTACACTCAAATACTACCTAAACTAATATACAAAATCTGTAATATACATATGATATATTGTATATCATATGTATATTTAACAGATATGACCAAAAAATAGTGTAATAATTTCCAATCAGAAGTTCTCTTGGTGTATGAGGAGTAAGATCCAAAGAGACTATGACGTGACTTTAACACACTAATTTGAAGGGACTGTTTTTCTTCTTTAGAATTTCTTTTAATTATTATATAAATAAAAATACGAGAAATTATGAAAAAAGAATAAAATAACTATCTTTTTTATTATGTTTTTACTTTTATCTCTCATTTTTGTCCAAACATCTAATAACTTTGATTTCTTTATCTTCTCTTAAAGCATTTACATAGTAACTGTCGAATTAAATTAAATTAAATTGAAAGAAGTTTTAGTAATTGACAAACTAAATTAATTAAAAGAGATATATTAACCGTTTCTTATGTATACGTCTCCAATTTGCAATATCCGAAATGTTTCTTTTCTCACATTCTTAGCTCTTGGTCTCACATTTATATTAATTAAAAGAGGTATATTTTTTGTAGTTATTGACTATTTTTGCCAAATTAACAATATGACGAGGTTGAAGTTAATCTCAAAAAATATTTGTACTTGTGATTTAATTGTTGTATGCATATAGATGAACTTTTACTTTTGTATTGACAATTTATAGAAAGGCTATTTAAAATTTTCACTAACCGCGCGAAGCGCAGACAACACCACTAGTATATATATTAAAACTAGAAATAGAAAAGGTGACACCTCTTACAGGCCAAGAAACACATTTAGATCTTTTTTCTCCTTTTCTGGATTTTTATTCTCTAGATATTTTTGTTAATCCTTTTTTCTTCCCTTGTAATTATTATGTGATTAATTTGTATTAAGTTTGTTAGTAAAGTCAATTAACCTTCCTCCTTCCCACGGCTAAAGATTACTAACTCCTAAATAACTCCTTATACAGTTATACAACTCTTCAACTTTTCATCTTCTCCTGTAGTTACTTACGTAGTATAATATTTATTTATGAACTCTTTTATGGCATTCATCAACTTTTTTCTTTTCCGAAATTAATTGTGGAGGAAGAGCCACTGCTTCAAATATCTTTAGCTATTTGTGTCATGGAGAAGTATATTTTGTCTCTCACTAATTGACTCCCTTTTATTGTGGTTGTATCCGCACTTTTCAGGTACCGTTTCTTTTATTTGTTGAAGTATTAATATTTTATAGGATCCTTATAGAGAAATTTCGTATCATAATTTCATCACTACAATTTGAGATGACTATCTTTTCAAATATTTTGCTATTTCACAAATTCTTGAATCTATATGGAATAGATTATTATACTTTTATTTTGTCAATAGTCTCATATTGCTTCACTATTGTGTCTACTTCTCTTCTAATGTCATTGTATTTATGTCTCTTCTAATGTCATTTCTGGTTTAGACTTTGACAGATCAAGCGACAAACTAAATTTCTCCCAAGTTATTGACAACTCAATGTATAGAAGAACATTTTTCCTTATCCATTTTATATCCTGTTGCGAATTTATCAAAATATGTTCTATTCAACTTCCACTATTAATGTGAAATTTGATGGTAACACGTAAGTACAAAAGATTAATTGTTTTTTATGTTGTAATAACTCAGTTTTGTTATCATTTGTTCAACTTTGTAATAAAATGTCTCAAATCCGAAAGTCATTCTTATGTCTTATGTATTAGATCCTATATAAAAGGATCTAATTACTTTTCTTTTACTTACCAATTTACTATCAATAATATTCTTATTCTCTTTTCTTTACTCGTGTTATTGCTTTGTAAGGATTCATGAATCATATGAATTCTAACATGGTATCAGAGATAATAAAATAATATTAATTTTAAATTAATATTATTTTAAATTATTGGCCGGTTCTACCGCCTAGTACATAAATTCTTGCATTATGATATTGGCCGGTTCTACCGCCTATTACATAAATTCTTGCCTTATGATATTGGCCGGTTCTATCGCCTATATTGTTGGCTTCGCTTTTCTGATTTCGCTATTCGTGTTCGTTCTTATTAATCTGGGTTCTTGTTCTGATCTGTTCCACCACTTCCGCATTTTGATTTGTTAGATCTTCCCTAACTCTGGTTTTCTTTGTTGATGTTGCATAATTAGTTTTTTTTTATTGGACACTCTCTTCTGTTATTTGGAAATTGGGATTGTTGCTTGTTATTTGAGATTTTTCTATTCAAATTATTTTCGATGGCTGGAGGTGACGATTCATTACAGTCTATTGGTGCTCGTTTAGATGGAAAAAACTATTCAGATTGGAGCTATGTGATGATAAATTTTTTGAAGGGTAAGGGACTTTGGGACTATATTTTTGGAAAAGCCAAATGTCCTAAAACTGAAGATGAAAAAAATTGATGAATTATTTCGTATTTGGGAGACCAATAATTCAAAGTTTATTACTTGGATCAATAACTCTGTTGAACAAAGAATTGGTATCCAATTGGCTAAGTTAAAAAATGCTAAAGAGATTTGGGATTATTTGTCAAGAATGTTTGTGCATAATAATTTTGCTGTTAAATATCAATTACAATATGAAATTCGTGCACTAGTATAGAATGATTTAGGTATTCAATATTATTTTTGTGCAATGACTACTTTTTGGGATCAGTTAGCTTTGACGGAATCTGTTGAATTGCAAGCATGTGATGCTTATATTAAATGTAGAGATGAAGATCGTTTTGTTCAACTATTGATGGGTCTTTGCCTAGAATTTGAAAATTATCGTTCAGGCCTTTTGCACCGCAAACCCTTACCATCTGTTGAAGATATGGTAAATGAACTCATGGACGAAAAAATTTGTTTGAAGACTCTAAAGGGGGTGCATACTGCTTCTACTTCCGTCTTGGCAGCTTCTTCGTCTGCACTGGTCTTTGCAGCCCCTACACACCAGTATAAAACATCTTCCATAGGTAATTATAATTATTGCAAGGAATCAGGACACTGGAAGGATCAATGTCCTGAGCTACGAAAGGCGTCAGGTTGGAAGCCTCCGCATACAGGGCAAGGTTGGAAGCCTCTGCAGTCAAGGTCACAAGGACGGAAGCCTCCGCAATAATATAATGGCGGGCAACAGAAGCCATACTCTGGGGGTCAATCCCAGAACTCTTATCCACCCACTCATGCTGCATTTGTGCCCTCTATTGATCACTTAGCTTCAAGAACTTATGTGAGTCCCATTATTAATTCTGTAGCTGACCAATTTCAGAAGTTCCTCGCCTTCCAACAACTTCAAAGTAATCCTCAGTCTTATGCTCTTTCTGCTCCTTTTGGTTCATCACCATCTATTGGTTCATATATCAATTCGTCTTCTTTGATTTTGGACTCTGGAGCTGGAAATCATATGTCTCCTGATTCTGCTGCTTTTAAACCTATATTTTGTGACCCCCCACATCCACTTATGTTGTGACTGTTGATGGCACACCTATGCCATTGACAAGCATTGGTACCATTCATACATCCACCATATATTTACCTGATATCTATTGTATTCCTAAATTACATATGAATCTTGCTTCTGCTGGTCAAATATGTGACTCTGGCTATTTTGTTGGCCTTTTCCCCAATTCTTGTTATATGCAGGATCTAAAATCCAAGAGAGTGATTGGGACATGGCGTAGAAAGGGGAAAGGTCTATATGTTTTGGATGAGCTGTATCTTCCTACTCATGCATCAGCTATGCGTGTTAATTTGTCTTCTTTCCATTTGACACATTCTTCTTCAAAATTTTATTTGTGGCACTCTAGACTCGGCCATGTATCAGGCTCTCGTCTACGTTTTATGTGTACTACTGGTATTCTTGGTAATTTACAACCCGATAATAATTCTGATTGTAATGGATGTAAACTTGGAAAATTTCCGCTTTGCCTTTTAATCTGAGTACTTCTACTTCTTCTGCATCATTTGATCTTAGTTCATTATGATGTTTGGGGGCCTGCACCTATCCCTACTAAGGGAGGCTCAAGATATTATGTTTCTTTTATTGATGATTATACTCGTTATTGTTGGATTTATTTACTGAAACGACGTTCTGATCTTGTTCATATTTATGAGTTTCAAGCCTATGTAAAAACTCAACATTCTACCACTATTAAATATTTTCGGACTGATTTAGGGGGTGAGTATACTAGTGGATATCTTTCTGGTATTTTCAAAGCTGATGGTACAATACATCAATCTTTTTGTACTGATACCCCACAATAAAATGGGGTAGCCGAGAGAAGGCATAGGCATATTGTTGAGACTGATCGATCTATGTTTTTTTCCGCTAGCGTCTCTAGCGAATTTTGGGGATAAGATGTCCGTATATCTGTTTATCTTATTAATAGGATCCTTACCTCTCATAATGCTGGGATTTCTTCGTATGCTAGACTTTTTGGTCACACCCCATTGTATTACCATTTGAGAGTTTTTGGCTCTACATGTTTTGTTATGCGTCCACATGCAGAGCGTACTAAGTTATCATCTCGTGTCGCTATTTTGTGTTTTTCTTGGATATGGGGTTGGGTAGAAATGTTATCGTTGTCATGATCTAGTTTCTGGAAAATTTTGTGCTTCTCGTAATGTTTCTTTTATTGAGCATGTTCCTTTCTTCTCCATCCCATCTACTTCACATGGCATGTCAAAATCTGACCTTGTTGATATTGATCATTTCACTACTGATAGCCCATCTGATTCTACATCTATATCGTATGTTCCTTCTTAGTCTTCTGACGGGTCCCATGATATTGATACTCGCCCCCCTCTTACGACTGCTCCAGAACCTCTTGTGATTGCGGATCCAGATCCACCTCGCTATCCTAAACGCACTCCTCGATCTACCCAGGTATCCTAAATTCTCTTTGTGAGCCTATCTCTTACTCTGAGGCAGCTCGTGATCCTCTTAAGCAAGAGGCTATGAGTGAGGAATTGTGTGCTTTGGCCAGAACTAGTACTTGGGATTTGAATTCTCTACTTCTAGTAAGAAAAATATTGGTTGTCGATGGGTGTACAAGATTAAAACAAAGTATGATGGTTCTATTGAGCGTTATCAAGCTCGTTTAGTTACAAATGGCTTTGCTCAAGAGATGATATGGATTATGAGGAGACTTTTGCACCTGTTGCAAATATGACATTTGTCCGGTTCTTATTGCAGTAGCCTCTGTTCGTCATTGGCATATTTCACAAATGGATGTTAAAATGCCTTTTTGAATGGGGAAATTATATCTTTCTTTTTTGCGCGAATTGTTCTTTGTATGGACAGGTCTTTAATTTTTATGAAAATTTGAGGGGCAAAGTATTCTTATTCGAACCCTAATAAAATTAAAAAAAATTCGTACGAACTATGTCATTCGGCCAAAATTCTATAGAAACTATGTCCTGTAACTAGCCGAACAAGATATAATCTTAATTTTCTAACAAAATATGTTTTAAGGCATAATTAGATAAAAACTATAAAATTTTGATCTAATAAGCATAAGTTTTATAAAATTTTATCTTGCGGTTTTTTTTTTTACTCTGTTAAGATTCAAACCTAGAATTTCAATTTTTTTAAAACTAGCGATTTGAGGAAAAAAATTAAAGATCACCTAAAATAAGAACATTCCTACGAATTGCCCAAATTATATTTATATATCTTGACGGTACAAGTAGGCTATGTGGTCCATGGGCTTGTAGAGATGTACCACCGGCCAAGCTGTCAAAATTCATAACCCATCTATCCTCTCCATCCCATATTACATGTCCACTTTTCCATTTACACGTCATTAAAAAATTATAAATAAAAGTATATTTTTATTATAATACTCTCATCTCTTTCCAATAAATTATACTATAAATAATAATGGCTACTTTCAACAACAATTAATGTTAAGAATAAAATAAAAAATATTAATTAATTTTATGTTTATTTTGTAAATTGACAAGTAATTTAGGATGAATATTTTTAATAATATGGACAATAATATGGAAGGAAGGGAGTATTTGGTAATGATTTTAAAATTCATTTGGTCATGAGAATTATTCATTTTTTCCGGAATTTTTTTTCGCTTTTTTTTAGAATCAGCGTTTGGACCTAAAACTTTATTTTCACTTTCAATTTTGGACCACTGCATTTTATTCAAATTTTTATTTTAATAAAATAACCCCGTTTATATGAGCCACCATGGTATCACTTGACTAATTTGTGTCTGTAATCCATGCGATAAACTCGTTACTATCACTTGACTAATTTGATGTTGAATAAAATCTTTTTAAAAAAGTTGTTACTATGTCACTTTTCGTCTTATCTTTTTGCATGGTATAAATTTTAGAATTTTTTTGGAAGGCTCACGATAACTCTTGATAAGTGGCACATAGTTGCAACTACTACTTTTAGTCCACAACTCTTGATAAGAAAAGCACCTATGATTTTAGGGATAAGGACGTGATTTTATTAATGACACTCTTTCTCGTCATGTCACAGAGGGTATTTCAATGTAATTAATTCTTAATGATTGACATTCTTTGGGAGTTAATCAGTTTGAAAAAGAAAAAAAAACATTAGAGCTAACGAATATGATTTTTATATATTGCATAAAACAATAAGGATTAGAATTAACTAATGTTGTTTGAATAGAGTAAGAAATAAAAAGGATGACAAATTCAGATAAATTAGTTAAGTTAAGTGGTTTTTGCTAGTTTTTAGAAATTGGGAGGGGGGGGGGGGTTATAAATCATATTTCATGTTTTCTAGGAAATATTTATTCAAACAATGAAATATTATTTGCAAAAACTATAATCAAATACATCTCCAACTTCAAAATTTTCAAATAAAGTAAAAAAAATATTTAATTTCTATACCAGACGCCTGCTTATTCTTTTACTGTTTTTTTTTAACATTTCATATGATGTAGTGCAATATTTGAATAAAATTACATTAATTTAATTGGTAAAACACACGTCGAGAAACATCTCAATTTCAAAAATCACTCTGGTTCCACTCCAAGAAACAAGTTTTGTAATCATGCCTAAAAAGTGGACAGATGCACAAGTTAATGCTTCATACCTTGGTGTAGTTAGGCATAGTCGTCATTGGCAAGTAATACGTGATGATCCATAGTTTGCACACAGATTCATAGAGAACATTTGAAGGAAAGGTTTAAAAGAGATAATAGAGCTCTCAATGTGAGGCTAGTTGAGGATCAACCCGGCCAAAATTGCTCACTGCTGAACATGCAGCTGACATGGTTGCTCTCCTTCAAATGAAGACTGAAGAATTGCCGAACAAAACTAAGGAAGAAATTATCAATGATATTGCTGAAAGCTCTGGAAAATGTTCGTCGTGTTGTGGAAGCTTCGAAGAATGTGATGGAGAGGTCTGATAAAATAGTGAAAGATGCAGAGGAGGTTGGGCAACGTTTCTGTGCATTCTCGAATTATCTTAAATTATAGAGGAACGGATCTCCTAAAAACTGAGATTTTTGGTCATTTATCTCTTGTGACCTCAGTTTGAATGTTTTTCCTGGTCTTACAACTCTTATATGTTATTAGTTGGATGGTTGTTACTAGTTATTTATGTTGGTACAGTTACTTATGTAGTCTGTTGTAACAATTTTAATGTCGTATTGGTAAGTCTACTGTTAGCAAAATTTTAATGTCATATTGGTATGTTGATTATTACTTGATGACAGATTTGGAGTGTTTGTGCTAAGTTATTTTCTTTTTCTAACACGCGGCTACCTTAGTTGTATTCTTTTTGACATTTGAAGGGGAATTTTGAAGTAACTGGTAAAGTTATTGTCATGTGATCAGGATGTCATGAGTTCAAGCCGTGGAAACAGCCTCTTGCAGAAATGTAAGATCTTGCGTACAATAAACCTTTGTGGTCTGACACTTTTCCGAACCCCGCACATAGCGGGAGTGCATTGCAATATTTGGACATGTTTGGATTGTAATTGCACATGAAAATAAAGCCTAAATGGACAGCACTACACGTGAGAATCATGCCCAAAGGAGCTGGAAACGCACGTCCAAGTTGGATGTGATTTTGGTGTTTATTTCGTCATTTCCCCCTTATTTTATAGGGAAGAAGTTTGACAATTATTTTATATGCTTTTCTAGTTTAATACTAGTTAGATTTTAGTATTTAATTGTTTCTATAAAAGTATATTCTAATTCCATGTTATTTAGGATAAGTTTTCCCTTCATGAGATAATATTATTAATATTTGAGAGTTTATCCTCTTTACACCTTTGTATGTGGCTTTGAATTTATCTTACAACCTTATAATAACTATTCTTTTAAGCGGTAAGATTAATTTGTGTTAGATATCTTTAGTTCTTATTCATAAATAAAATAAGATAATTATTTTTATACTAATTATTGTCTCTAGTTTCTTCGAAAATAGGGGTCTACAATCTAGATCACTTTTTTATTTAAGTTCTTTATTTAACTCTATTAGTATCATAATTAGTTTTAATATTAAGATCAATTAATATTCTTAACACTTAATTTTAAAATTTGAGATTTTATTCTCGAATTTCACATATCTTTAAATTCCATCTTTAATCTTCGTATTTTCACTTCCGCATTATTATTTTGATTTTATTCAAGTAACTCGATTCTTATCAAGTGGTATCAGAGAGGTTCTATCATAGTTCCATTCTTGATAATCTTGAAAGTTTAACAAAAAAAAAATTCTTTTCTTTAACCTTTTTAGCTAAATAAAAAGCTCCATAGCAGGGAAGGGGCAGCTCGGTGCACTAAGCTCCCGCTATGCGCGGGGTTCGGAGAAGAGCCGAACCACAAGAATCTATTGTACGCAGTCTTACCTCACATTTCTGCAGGAGAGTTCCATAACAACAAACAAATAAAATAATTTTAAAAAATCAAGTTCTTGCAAATTAAGCTACTTCTAGAAATTCTAGATTTATTTCACCATTATAATAATAGGGCTACTTGAATAAAAATATGAAGATTAAAAAGATGGAATTTAAAGATATGCGAAATTCAAAAATAAATATCCCCAATTTTGAATATTAAAATCAATTAGAGTTCTTAACACTTAATCATGAAATTTTTAATTATTTTATTTCATATAATTGCTTATATTATTTGTGTTTTCCTACTAGACTTAAGACACAATCATACCCCCTCATATATAACTAGTTTAGTTTTAATTTTTTTTTCATGTTATGTTAAAATCTTTATGATAAATATTGTAATTGACCATTTATTATGTACAACTAGAATATCTCCTAAATTAGATAATTATATATTTGATAGCCTAGTATTATGCTAACAGATCAGATTAGCAGCCTAGTATTATGCTAACAGATTAGGTTAGCACATTGTATATATGGACTGATGTACATTATCATCAAGCAGGGGATTATCTTACAACATGGTATCAGACTAGGTTTTTTCAATTCTCTAACCAACCTAGCAGTCGTCTTCTGCTCCTTCCCTGTTTCCTCTTCTGCCTTCTTCAATCCTCAATCTCCATTAATCACCATAACCAGTTGCTCCAATGTCGGATAATACTACGATGTATCATCATGCCCTTTCTATTACCAACGTCAAATCTCTCATCCCTATCACGTTGGACAATGAAACTGGCTTATATCACTCTTGGGCTGCGCTATTCAAAGTACAGGTTCGTGTGCATAATCTTCTTCATCACATTGAGCCACCTACGGATGCGACATCACAAGAGAAGATTGATACGTTAAAAGCGGTTGATCTTGAACTTTATGACCGTCTTGATGCGGTGGTCTTACAATGGATTTATGGTACAATCTCTCATGATCTACTTCAAACTATCCTCTTCAAAGATGACTCCGCAACAAAAGCATGGCAACGGTTGGAGGCCATATTTCAAGACAACAAGGGTTCTAGGGCAACCCATCTCGAAGAGGAATTGGCTGATGTTTCCCTT
This sequence comes from Anisodus acutangulus, assembly GCA_029783415.1. Taxonomy (NCBI): domain Eukaryota; kingdom Viridiplantae; phylum Streptophyta; class Magnoliopsida; order Solanales; family Solanaceae; genus Anisodus; species Anisodus acutangulus. Next base: position 52,864,762 of record CM056490.1, read on the forward strand.
GAGAATTTCTCAAGCGCGAATGCTTATTGCAACCACGTAAAATCTTTGGCGGATAGACTTGCGGATGTGGATGCTCCGATATCAAATAGCCGTCTCGTATTACGGCTTATTAGTGGCCTACCGGAAGCCTATTCTGGGACTGTCGACTCGTCCAAAACCAAGACCCCCTCCCTTTCTTTGAGAATGTGCGATCACACATCAAATTGGCTGAGCGAACTATGAAAAATCGAGCATCTAAAGAGGCTGGTGGTAGAACAGCGGCGTTGCTCACAACAACAGGAGGTAATATGGATGATGGATCCTCTTCCCAATCCTATAATTATTCTTCATACAATAATAACAATGGCAGGACCACTTCCAAGAACAAAAAGAAGAATAATAATAATGGAAGGAACGACGCCCATCGCGGCAACAACCTTGGTGGTGGTGGCAGTCAGAATTCTGGTTCAGGCGGGCATAACCAGTAACCCCAGCAGCAGCAGTGGCAACCACATCCAGTGTACATGACACAGTACGTGTATCCACCATATGGGCAATGGACTGCTCCTCCATGTCCATATCCTACGGCCCAATGGCAGCAGACCCGTCCAGCAAGCAAGTCCAACAACATTCTTGGACCTAGGCCACAACAACAACAAACTTATCACACTTCAGCTGCACCATCAACAGTTGGGTACACTCCAACGGACACTGAAGCGGCAATGCACACTCTTACACTCACTCTCTCGGATGAAAATTGGTATATGGATACCGGTGCTACATCTCATATGACCTCGGACCAAGGTAAACTCTCCTCTTATTTCAATTTGAGCAATAAGAATCATCACATTGTTGTTGGTAATGGGCATTTGATTCCAATTCACGGATACAAGAACACCACTTTTACCCCTCTTCATCCCTCTTTAACCCTAAAAATGTGTTGCATGCACCCAAGCTCATTAAAAGCCTTATCTCTGTCCGAAAGTTTACCATTGACAATTTAGTATCCATTGAATTTGATCCTTTCAGTTTTTGTGTGAAGGATTTATGGACGGGGACCAAACTAATGAGATGTGATAGCACAGGGGATCTATATCCACTCTCTACCACAAATCGGGCCACCTCTTCAAATTATAATTCCATTTTTACTGCTTTATCTTCTGATTTATGGCATAGCCGTCTAGGACATCCGGGAGCTAATGTTTTATGCTCTCTTCGTAGCAAGAATTTTTTTGAATGTAATAAGTCTAAACCATTGTTTTGTGCTTCTTGTCCTTTGGGAAAACACATTCGTTTACCTTTTTATAATTCAATGTCGTTCACTGCTTTTCCCTTTGACATAGTTCATAGTGATCTTTGGACGTCGCCCGTAGCTAGTTCTAATGGGCATCGTTACATATCTTCTAAACATCCTTCCAACCAAAGTGTTAGGATCCTCTTCCCCAACTCAACTTCTCTACCAAAAAGATCATATATACTCTCACCTACGAGTTTTTGGATGTCTATGTTTTCCCTTATTTTCTTCTAATACTATTCACAAGTTGCGAGAAAGGTCCACTCACCGTGTCTTCCTAGGCTACCCCCTGATCATAGAGGATATAAGTGCTACGATTTGTCAAGCCAGAAAATATTTGTGGCTCGTCATGTGCTATTTGATGAACATTCTTTTCCATTCTCCAAAATTCATACTCCACAACCTCCTACATATGATTTCTTGGATAATGACATTAATCCGTTATACATTCATCAAATGCACCAACACAAATATTCTGCTCCTGCAAATCATCCCACTCCCACTTCCTAGCAGGCCCAAACTGTAAGCCCAGCTTGGAGTCCAGATCCCCAACCCAACCCTTCCCAGGAGCGTTGTACTCCTACTTCCCCACTTAATGCAGCGCAGAATCTAGCCCAGCCCAGTTACCACTCTCCTCCCTCCTCCCTCCTCCCTCCTCCAGCGCAGTCCGCTCAGGCCCATCTTCCTCACCCATGGCCCAATCACCTACTGGCAGACCCTCTCCCAATAATTCCATGCATCGTTGTATGACTACGTGGTCTCAATATGGCATTTTCAAGCCCAATCCAAAATATTCTACCAACTTGAACACCGAGACCACCATACCCATTTCTTCTTTGCCTAAAAATCCCGTAAGTGCTCTCAGTGACTCAAATTGGAAAAATGCGATGATGGATGAATTTAATGCTCTAATTGAAAATAAGACATGGGAGTTAGTTCCACGACCTGCTGATGTTAATGTGATTCGATCAATGTGGATCTTTCGTCATAAAAAGAAATCTAATGGTTCTTTTGAGAGGCATAAAGCCCGTCTTGTAGGTGATGGCAGGTCTCAACAGAAGGGAGTTGATTGTGAGGATACATTCAGTCCGGTGGTCAAATTGGCATCTATTCGCACTGTTCTCAGTATTGCATTATCTCATTCTTGGCCCGTACACCAGCTCGATGTCAAGAATGCATTTCTTCATGGCAATCTCACTGAAACTGTGTATATGCATCAACCATTGGGTTTTATGGACCCAAATTTTCCTGATCATGTCTTTCTGTTAAAGAAGTCTCTCTATGGCCTGAAACAAGCCCCTCGAGCTTGGTACCAGCGATTTGCAGATTTTGTTGCCACCATTGGTTTCTCACACAACAAGTCTGATCACTCATTATTCATATATCGCAGGGGTTCTGATATTGCATATATACTCCTTTATGTCGATGACATCATTCTTACGGTTTCTTCTAACACTCTCCGTCAGTCTATTATGGCACTTTTGAATGTCGAGTTTGCTATGAAAGATCTTGGTCCTCTGAGTTATTTCTTGGGTATTACTGTCACTCGTAATACCAATGGCTTATTTTTATCATAGAAACAGTATGCCGAAGAAATTCTAGAACGGGCAGGTATGTCACATTGTAGCCCATCTCCAACACCTGTTGATATGAAGCCGAAGCTATGTGCTTCGAAGGATGCACCATTTGATGATCCGACCAAGTATCGTTAGCTTGTCGGGGCCTTACAGTATCTTACATTCACTAGGCCGGATATATCATATGCCGTCCAACAGGTGTATCTCCACATGCATGACCCTCGTATTGGACATATGGCTGCTCTTAAGTGTATTTTACGCTACATTCAGGGGTCTTTTGATTTTGGTCTGCATTTCTACAAGTCTAATGTCAGCAGCTTAGTCTCGTATGCAGATGCAGATTGGGATGGTTGCCCGGATACTAGGCGTTCTACCTCTGGTTATTGTGTCTTTCTCGGAGACAACTTGATTTCATGGTCTTCAGAACGTCAGCCTACACTCTCTCGTTCTAGTACCGAGGCCGAATATAGGGGAGTTGCTAATGTCGTCTCCGAATCCTGCTGGATTAGAAATCTTCGATATACTTATCAGGTAACCCCGTACAGCATCAACGCACTAAACACATTGAGATGGACATTCACTTCGTTCGCAAAAAAGTTGCCCGTGGCGAGGTTCGTGTCCTTCATGTTCCGTCCCGATATCAGATTGTAGACATTTTTACAAAAGGGCTTCCGCGCGTACTTTTTGATGATTTTCGAGTCAATCTAAGCGTTCAACAACCTCCCGCTTCGACTGCGGGGGTGTGATAAATATTGTAATTGACCATTTATTATGTACAGCTAGAATATCTCCTAAATTAGGTAATTATATATTTGATAGCCTAGTATTATGCTAACAGATCAGATTAGCAGCCTAGTATTATGCTAACAGATTAGATTATCACATTGTATGTATGGACTAATGTACATTATCATCAAGCAGGGGATTATCTTCCAACACTTTATATACATATAGAGTAGTTTTTTTTAGAATCCACTAAGTAGCCTTAATAAAGGATATTTTATTAATAATCAAAGAAAAAAAGTCGTTCTCCTATATAAACAAAAGCAAAAGAGACAAAAGTAAAAACCGCCATCCGACACAACCAAGATAAACTAAAATTAAGAAAGTTGAAAGGGCTATTGTCTTCTTCTATAGAAATCGTCAGCGACTTCACCACAAAAATAAGCTTAGCTGGTTTCTCCGCTCCGGAACCACTTTTTCGCACTCTAGAACTCTCACCCCACATATAGAATAGTTATCAAATATATCAAAATTTTAAAATGTTATTTTTAGAGTGGTATCAGAGCTTATGTTATGTCAAAGATAGCTATGATATCACCTTTTTTGTTTTGTTTTTAACAAATAAATATATATTTATCATCTCTAACAACTATATCATGTTTCTTATTATATTTTCTTGGTTTGAAAAATCATATTTCAATCTACAATGATTTTAAGATAGATTTTATTTAGATCTATTCTTCCATTGTCGAAATTTAAATCATTTTGTTCGCTAAATTATAGGTCACTCCAGGTTTTTGAGATGAAATCGAAAGGGTCAGATTTAAATATATTAAACAATTACACTATGAAAAATACCATTACCTATATCAAAAAGACCTAGCCCAATAGTAAAAAAGAAGAGACTACTGGATTCTTAAAATCCTTTCCTGCGCCGCTAAAAAATCTAAAGTTTTTGTTATCATGCCTTCTAAAAAGTGGACAGAGGCACAAACTACTGCTTTATACCACGGTTTTTAAGCACGGTAATCATTGAACAACCATACGTAATGATCCAGATTTTGCAAACATATTTTTGGAGTCTTGGACAGGCGAACGCTTAAAGGATAAGTATAGAAGAAATAGAAGAGATAGAAAAGCTGCTCTGAATGATGTGATTGTGGAGGATCTTCCTCGGCCAGACTTTCTAACCGCTTCATCTTCCTCAACATCCGGCATAAAAAATAATCGATCGTAGGCCCAGTACCCGACATAGTGGGCTAGCCCGCGTCCTTGGCCACTGTTCAGGCACTGGGCCCCGTCAACCAACCCATTTCCATGCCAGGCCCAACAGCAACAGTGGGCACCGCCGAGGCCCACTACACAGTGGCCCAGCACCACCGGGCCCCTTTCCAGCCACCAGGCCCCTTTCCAGCTACCAGGCCCACTACACCGTGACCCAGCAACAGTGTGCACCGTCGACCAGCCCATTTCCAGGCCAGGCCCAGCAGCAACAGTGGGCACCTCCGAGCCTCACTACACAGCGGCCCAGCACCACCGAGACCCTTTCCAGCCACCAGGTCCACTACACAACGGCCCAACAGCAGCCGCCCTGCCTCAATCCAATTGATTTGGGCCATGCTTTCAGTTCTTTAAAAATTCAGCAGCCCGATGATGCGTTGTATATGGATACGGGCGTCACGTCTCATCTCACCAACAATTTAATTAAATGTAATAAAGGGAACCTTGCCCAAAATTGCTATTCTTGTCATCAAGAAAAGCATGTTAGACTTCTATTTACGTCATCTTTGAGTATTACTTCTTCTCTCTTTGATATTATTCATGCTGATTTATGGACTTCTCCTATTACTAGCAAATTGGGTCATAAGTACTATTTAGTATTCTTGGATGATTTTTCTCACTTCCTATGGATCTATCCGCTCCATTTTAAATCTCAGGTCTAGTCCAAGTTTCTTGAATTTCGTACGTATGTTAAAACACAATTTGAAAAAGAAATAAAAGCGTTTCAATGTGATAATGGTCGTGAATTTAAAAATTCTCTCTTTCATTAATTTTGTACGGCTAATGGCATGGTATTTCGTTTCTCATGCCCCCATACTTCCCCTCAAAATGGTAAACCCGAATGAATTCTACGCTCCATTAACAATATGATTTGTACCTTACTTTTTCATGCATATCTTCCCCCCAACTTTTGGGTATATGCATTAAAAATGACAGAATACATTCTTAATATACTACCTATCCGTACACTCCAAAATAGGACCCCTACCGAGTTCATATTTCGTCGGATCCCTACCTATGATCATCTTTGGATTTTCGATTGTCTTTGCTACCCGAATCTGGCCTCCACCGTCCCTCACAAATTAGCACTTTGTTCCATTTTGTGTGTCTTCTTAGGGTTCCCGTAAAACCATATGGGTACTTATTCTAAAACGTGTCCACATGCAAAATCATAGTCTCACGTCATGTCACGTTTGAGGAGAATGTCTTCCCCTTTGCCAACATCCACCAATTTCGCCCCGCTGATTACAGATTCCTTGATAACTCGAACACCTAACCTCTAGTCCAAAATGCACTACACAATCTGCATCATCAGGACGTCACGCCACCCTTTCCGTTGACCCCCCCCACTGCCCATTCACTACCCGATGATACATCCGCTACACTGCCCCACCCCACTGCCCAGTCATTGCCCGCCACACTGCCCCACCCGCTGCCCAGATCCTTCCCGTCACATTGCCCAGCCCCTGCCCAGCCCCACTGCCCAATCTAGTCCGTCACCTCCGAGCCCCCTGCCCCACCCGTGACCGTCCTCACACATCGCATGGAAACCCGTGCACAATACGAGAATTTCAAACTAAAAGTTCACTTTAACCTATCCACTCAAACCATCTCACCCATTCCTAAAATCCCAAAATTAGCCAAACTTGACCCAAATTAGAATGCGGTCATGCGTGAGGAGTTTAATGCGTTAACCAATCAGCACACTTGGGATCTTATTCCAAAACCAGAAGCGGTGAATGTGATTCGTTGTGTGTGGCTCTATCGTCACAAATTCCAAGATATTGGAGATATTGAATGCCATAAAGCAAGACTTGTGGCTAATGGTACTGGTCAGCAGGAGGGAGTTGATTATGGTGAGACATTTAATCCGATGGTCAAACCAACCACCATTCGCACAGTGTTGAGCATAACTATGGGGAAAATTGGCCTATTCACTAGCTTGATGTAAAAAATGCTTTCTTACATGGAGATCTGAAAGAAACCGTTTATATGCATCAACCGTCTGCCTTTGTGCATCCGGAGGTTCCTCATTATGTTTGTCGTCTTCGTAAGTCACTAAATGGTTTGAAACAATCCCCTAGGGCTTGGTATGAGAGGTTTGCTACATATATCATACATATAGGGTTCGTGTGCAGCAAGAGTGATCCTTCCATGTTTATTTTTTATCGAGGTATTGACACATCTTATCTTGTTTTATACGTGGATGATATTTTTATAACAGCTTCTTCTGATGCACTGAAATACGAGATCATTTCCCTGCTCAAGTTCGAATTTGCTATGACAGATTTGGGTAAGTTGAGTTATTTTTTTGGGATATCAGTGATCAGATCCGAACATGCCATGTTGTTGTATCAGCGTAAGTATGCAGATGAGATTGTCTAAAGGGCTAAAATGGCAAACTGCAAGATCATGCCCACTCCTGTCAACTCAAAGTCCAAACTCAGTGCGGATGACGGAGATCCGGTCAGCGATCCCTCTCTTTATATGAGTCTCGCATGTGCTCTTCAGTATCTCACCTTCACTCGGCTAGATATTGCATACGATGTTCACCATGTGTGCTTGTTCATGCACGCTCCTGGGCAGCCTCACTTTATAGCTCTTAAGTGTATCATTCAGTACGTTAAGGTCACTCTTAACTAGGGCTGGCCAGTGGGCCGTCCCCGAGCTCGCCCCGACCCCGCGTAAAAAAAAAACGTTAGCGGGACTCGAACTCGGGATGGGACAATGTCTCATCCCGCCAGACCCGAGCCCGCCCCAGGCCCGCCCGATCCCGAGCCCGACCCCGCCCGAGAGTTCCCCTTTGTAAATATAACCGTTGCACCAACGACCATTTTAGATTTTGGCCGTTGGGCAACGACCATTTTAGGCCTCCCCCCTCCCCCAACCCCCCTCCTACTCCTTAATATTTATTTTTAACCCATAAGTTATTATATTTACATTTTAACCCAATTTTCCAACTATAAATAACTCATTTTCTCTTCATCTTTCTCACAAATCTTTCTACAATCTATGTAATCTCTCAATATATCTCTCTACAAGTCTACATTGTTTGCTAAATATTCAATTTTATTTATTCATTTGGGAATTGGGAGTGAAGTTGGCAACTAGCTTGAGGATCTTCCATCGAGCAAAGTTTCAATTTTCAACCTCTCGATTACACGTCGACGTTACGTCGGCGTTTGGTACATTCGTTCCTTCATTAAATTATTATTGTCTGTTTATTTTATTTAGTGCACTTAATTTTATTATCTTTAATTATTTATTATCATAATTAAAATGGAAGGATTAAGAGGCATGTTTAAGGGTAAGGGTAAGGGTGCTTCTTCTAGTAAGGGTAACCAGGGCAAGGGTACTTCTTCTAGTCATCTTATTCCTACACAGGATGATTTTGTTGATACTCAACATTTTCCTACAATACCATTAGATTTAGACGAGGAGCTATTTTCTGGAACTCAAGAAGACTTTAATTTAGACGATGATCTAGATGATACACCCACTAATGTTGATGACAACACACCCACTAGTGCACCTTCAACTGAAATACCTCATATTCCCCCTAGTATGAGACGAGGTCCAGCAAAACGGCCATTGAAATCATATGCATGGACATTTTTTGATAGGGACATAGAGAATCAAGTAGCTATATGTAAAATTTGTAAAAATGTTTTAAAATTTAAAACTGGAAAAGGTCACGGTGGGACGGGGGGTTTAATTAGACACATAGTAAGTGCTCATCCAAGCTAGGTATGCCCAATACCAGGCTTCAAAATCGGGTGCGCAAACGCCCGCTCCATCGGGACAAGGTGCACATACTGATACTGTCTCGGACCAAGTACAGAGTCAAATTAACCCTATGACGGGGGGAATTGTAGGTCCTAAATACAATAAACATAGAGATAGGGAAGCAATATCAAAATTAGTTGTTGTGGAGGGTTTGCCTTTTTCATTTCCTTTATCTCCCGGTTTTATTTATTACATTAGAGATATATATAATCATGCTTTTAACGGTTTTCCTAGATCAACTGTTAAGAGAGATGTTCTTAAATTCGCGCATGAATATCAATAATATTTACGTTATTCATTATATCATTTTAATGGCAAAGTATCTATCACGTCTGATATAGGTCGTAGTACTAACGACCATGATTATTTAACTGTAACTTGTCATTGGATAGATTATAAATGGTCTATGCAAAAACGTATCTTAGCGTATAGATATATAGATGATAGGCACACTGTACTTTTATTGCAAATAATATTTATCAAGTGTGCCATTATTACAGAATCATCGATAAAATTATGACTATTACATTAGATAACGCTTCTTCTAACAATTACGCAATTACAATTTTAAAAAATAGTTTAACTCCATCTTTTCCAGATCATTTTCATATAAAATGTGCGTGCCATACATATAACTTAATTGTAAAGGATGGTCTATCACTTTTTGAAGACATTCTTAGTAAAATACAATTTTCTATAAACTTTATTTTTAAAAGTAATAAAGTACAACGTAGAAAAGAATATAAAAAAACTTGTCACGATTGTGGACTATCTTATAGAAAAATTCCACAAGAAGTATCCACTAGGTGAAATTCTTTATACGAGCAACTACTTGTTGCTTATGACTATAGAAAACCTATAACTTTATTTTTTAACTCTCATAATCAAAATCCAGCTAATATGATTGTAGATAGTGATTGGGTAAAAATTTCCGAACTTATTGTATTTTTAGAGAAATTTTTTCAAGCAACAAAAGAATTTTTCGGTATATATTATCCTACTATTTCAACTATGTTGTTTTATATAACTCTAATATTTTTATTACTTAGTGAATATATGGAAAAACCAGCTTATATGACAGCTATTAAAAAAATGTTTGTCAAAATAAAAAAATATTTTATTCCTATTCCCACTATTTATATTATTGGTTATGTATTAAATCCGACTATTAAAATAGACGGTATTAAATCACTAATTGAAACTATTTATGATTGTATAGAAGTACTACCACCTCCAAGTCCCAAAAATCTAAATCACCCACCACCTATTGAACAAACTAAAGAAGAAGTATTTTCTAGCGTAGAACACCAATGCAAAAAAATATATAGATTTTATCAACAAGAAAATGCTAGTAACTTACAGGTTCCATACCATCTTTTTCATCTTCAACACAACCTCACAAAAGACATGTTGTTTCTGCGGCTAGTATTGAAAGCCTCAGAAATAGAATGTGCGGCCGTACCTCTACTACTAACCAAATTAGCGAGTTGGGTATTTTTGTTTTGCAGTGGTTCATGCAGTACCAAGAAGTTATCAATGAAGATGGACATGAAGACTTCTTTGAAATCTTTGGAGGGAATAAGAAGACCTTTCCGACACTTTCATTGATGACCCGAGATGTTTTGAACATTCAAGCGTCATCAACTGCGTCTGAAAGCGCTTTTTCTGTCGGCAGATATCAAATAGGAGACCACAGACACTCATTAGCCGGAGCGACTTTGAAATTGTGGTATTATTCAGAGATTGAATACGAGCGGAGCGGAGAAGGTGCGGTCAACCGGAGATCAACGAAGAAGAAGACGAAAACTACAACGAAATCTTATCCGAAGGTGGTGGAAGCGACGTGGATCAATTTGACCAACAAATACCAATTCCAACAGAAGAACCACAGGAAATCATCAAGCAATTAGAACAGGTTTTTTGAGAATGTAATTTTTTTAATTGTAATTTTATTATGTAATTTACAACTTTTGGACAACAACACAAAGTTGCAATTTAGACTTTAGACAATTGTATTTGTATTACAAAAAAATCACATGTCTATTAAATAATATAAGAGGCACAAAAACAGCCTTGAGATATTTTTATTACACTATCTTGTCTTGTTTATTGAGTTTTTTTTTATACATATGTTATTTTTTTTTAAAAAAAAAAGGAAAACCCGCCGGAACCCGCCCCCCGCCCCGACCCGATTCAGACGGGATCGGGATCGGGACGGGCCGCCAGACCCCGCCAGACCCGACCCCGACCCCTTCGCCCGTCCCTCCTCGACCCCGCCAGACCCTGCCCGCCAGACCCAAGCCCGGCCCACTGGCCACCTTTACTCTTGACTATGGACTACATTTATATCCATCTGCATCGACTAGCCTGCTCTCTAACACAGACGCAGATTGGGCAGGCTTTTCGGACACCCGTCGTTCTACGTCCGGCTATTGCATATTTTTAGGAGATAATATTATATCGTGGTCTGTCAAGCGGCAAGCCACGCTTTCCCGTTCGAGTACAGAAGCAGAATACCGAGGCGCTGCGAACGTTGTTGCCGAGCTATGTTGTCTCCGAAATCTCCTTCTTGAGCTTCATTGTCCCTTACGTAAGACATCTTTGGTTTACTCTGATAACATATCTGATGTCTACCTGTCTCATAACCCGGTTCAACATCATATTGAGATGAATATTCACTTTGTTCGTGAGAAGGTTGCAATGAGTCACATTAGGGTGTTGCATGTTCCTTCTTCGTATCAGTACGTAGATATCTTCACAAAGGGGCTTCCTCAACAGTTGTTCCTTGACTTCAGATTCAGTCTCAGCGTCCGGCCTCCTTCCACTCCGACTAAAGGGGTGTGATGGTGAATGTATTCCATATATTCACAAAATATTATGTAATTAATATTTTAGTATAATTAATGTAAAATAGAGATCCTAATTTCATTAGGACTACAATTGTACACTATATATATATATATATATATATATATATATATATATATATTGCATTAATAAGAGAACTCCGATCAGGGAGATTTACACTATTCTACATTTTCATCACCTCTAATTAAATTCTTCATTTCTAATTAAGCCTAAGTTAGACTACCAAGAGGCATACATATTCTCTCAATTATTTCTTCTCTAATTTAAATTAGATCCATGTTTAATTAATAACCTTAGTCTTGAAGCATCCATAGAATCCTTGCACCCTCCCCCAGTAAAACTCTGACAAAATCAATTGATGATGACCAAATATAAAGACCCCATAATTTTACTTTTTTCTATAAAAAAATTCCATTCCACTTCCATTTAAATTCAGTTGCAAACACCTCTTTTTTTCATACATGCATAATCTCTATCTTCTCTCTCATTCTTCTTTTGTATTTAGATAAGAGAAATTAATCAAAGATGCCAGCAGGGTCATATAGAAGTAGCTATGATGATAATTCATTTGAGATATTTCTAGAAGGTTGGTTAATTCGTCAAGAACAATTTTTGGATGAACTTCTTGTAGCACAAGATATTTTTTATGAGGAATCACAAGAGGGTGATATTAGAGACTTAATTTCAAAAGTTCTAGCTCATTATGAAGAATACTATGAAGAAAAATCAATAATGTCTCATAGGAATGTTTTCCGGGTCTTCTCATCTACTTGGTTCACTACCCTTGAGAGGACCTTCCTCTGGATTACCGGGTTCAAACCCGGGTTAGCTTTCACTCTGGTAATATTGATTTTTGCAAATTTTAAGGCTCAAAAATACATTTTAAATGTCACTTTTTTTATTTTCTATTTTAACTCTCAGAAGAATTTTCTACTTAAACTATCACCAATTAATTAGCAAAATACACTAAATTATCATTTGTTCACTTTTCATACCTGATAGTTGAGGTAGAAAAAGTGAACAAATGATAGTTTAGGTATATTTTGCTAACTGGTTGGTAATACTTTAGATAGAAAACTCTCACAACTGATAGTAAGTAGAAAATTCAAAATAGAGCGATACTTGAGGTGTGTTTTTAACTTTTTATCTCTTATTTAAAAGTTTAACCTATGTGAGAGTATACATTTATTTACTTTATTATTATCTACACATCACGTTTGCACAACTGACCTTTTTAGGCCATATTTAAACTGTGCTTTGTTAATTCATTGAGCTAAATTTGTCTACAGAAAGAAATAGATTGTTCTTACTTCTTAAAATTTGCAATTTGTCCACGAGATTAATCGCGGATAGAATTTGAAGAGTGGCCTCAAAAAGTCCAAACGGTGCAAGCAAATCCTTAACATATGCCCCTCACAAGAGGGTGATATTAGAGACTTAATTTCAAAAGTTGGTATTAAATTTAATAAAATAATTTACTACCGCAAATATCTATATTTGTTTTATATCACAATTGTTTTACATAAAAAATTACTCTCTTTGTCCCTATTTATATGATATAGTTTGACTGCATACAAAGTTTAAAAAATAAAGGAAGATTTTTTAATTTTATGGTGTAAAGCAAGTTAAAGATATTTGTATGGTTATAAATCATCTCGTTAAAGTAAAATGTAAAATTTAAAGTTGAATTATTGTCAAATAAAGAAATGTATCATTTTTTAAGTGTGTCGTATAAATTTGAATAGAGAAAATAGTTTCTTTGTTAAATTTACTATCCAGTCAAATAACATGAAATAAGTTGGAACAGAGGGAATATAATTATTTTATAATTGGTACGGGAATGAGACTTAACTCAGTAAGTTGTGTGATTATATTATTTAAATGGTTAAACGAAACACATTTATTTACTTGATTATATCCACAGGTAAATGATTCTATAAACGACTTGACCGAAAATCAAGTCCAAAGGATCAACAGGCTGAGACACAAGACGAAAGTTCAAGAAAGGTGCCTAACGGAAGAGCTAGCGAAAATCCAAGAGAGCGTAGCCGCACCACCGTTGGTGGAACGGGCACGACGAGTGGGGATGCAACTTCTACAGACTGACGGTATAACCGTACAGATTACAAACGAGGATGAGAACATAGACACACTAAAATCAGCCATGGAGAATGTTGTGACGGATGCTGATAGGTTGAGGACAAAAACAGCTGAAAGAGTTGTGGGGTTACTTAGTCCTTTGCAAAGTTTGAGGTTTTTAACTGCTGCAGCTCAGCTTCAATTGAGGATTAGGATGATGGGAATGCAAAGAGAAGCTGAAAGGCAGCAGAATGACGATTCAAGTCCCCACTAAAAAGAGCGATTGAACATGTGGGAGAACAATATGAGTGGAATGTATTGCATTTGATCTAAAAAATGCCCCTTCAAAATTTCAGCGAATAATGAATGATATCTTTAATAATTATTCTAATTTTTGTATAGTTTATATTAATGATGTTTTAATCTTCTCAAATTCTATGGAAGAACATTTCAAACATCTTAAAACTTTTTTTTATGTTACAAAGAAAAATGATTTTGTAGTTTTCAAATAAAAAATGAGTCTATTTCAGACTAAGATAGGATTTCTAGGACATTATATATTTCAGGGTAAAATCACCCCTATAGAAAGGTCCTTAGATTCACAAATAAATTTTCTGATAAAATTCTTGCTAAAACTAAATTACAAAGATTCTTAGGAAGCTTAAATTATATTTTAGATTTCTGTCTAGAGATAAATAAAATGACAAAACTACTCCATGATAGACTAAAAAACCTGCTTCATGGACTAGTAACCACACTATTTGTGTCCAGAAAATTAAAAAGCAAGTGCTAGAATCCTGTGTCTTCACATAGCAGACCCTCAGCTACCTAAGATAGTAGAGACATATGCCTCTCACTTAGGATATGGGGTATCTTGAAACAAAAATCAGGGGGGAGAGTGTATAGTCTAGTATACTTCTGGCCATTGGAATGATACCCAGAAAAGCTATTCTACCATTAAAAAAGAAATTTTGAGCATCGTCTTATGCATACAAAAATTTCAAAGTGATTTACTAAATCAGAATTTTTTACTCAGAATTGACTGCAAAAGTGCTAAAGAAGTTTTACAAAAAGATATTCAAAACCTTGCATCAAAACATATTTTTGCATGATGGCAAGTGATTCTTAGCATTTTTATTTCGATATTGAATATATTAAAGGAGAAACAAATTCTATTCTAGATTTCTTAACCCATGAATTCTTTCAAAACAGAAGAAATGCCTAAAAAACCCTCCAAGAAAAAAAAGATAAAATTCCTGCTAAAAACATTCTACTCCTTGTCAAATCCCATGAGCTAGAAGGCATTGTTGCAACTATAAATTCCCAAACAAGGAAAGGTTCAGAACTTATGAGAGCTTAAACCCTTTCAAAATTTTACTAAATTAGATAAAGGAAAATCTTCAAAAACTCTTTTTCAAAAATATTTTTCAAATTCCCAACTTGTTGTACCACAAGTCCCAAAAAATTTATTTTTGATTTTTTTTATAAAACTCTTTTTTCAAAATATTGTGACTCTTGAAAAAAGATTTTTGATAAAGATTCTTTTTTAGCAATCCAAAAATATTTTGGACAAGGTTGATTTTTACAAATCATGGGATATCTTAAAAATCCCATATTTTTATCAGGTTATCCTAGAAATATCAGAATTTGCCCCAAATCATTCAATCTTTTAACCTCTTTAAATCCCTCTATAAACCTACTACTACAATAACATACCCAGTACAATCCCACAACGTGGGGTCTGGGAAAGAATTTGATGCGTCTGCCAGGAGTCGAACTCGAGTCTATTGTTTGGAAGGAAATTATCCTAACCGCTAGACTACATACGCTTTTTAAAACCTACTGATGAGGAAAAAAGATTTGGGCCACTACACCTATTTCACACCAGATTCCATTTGCCGTGGGTATTCACATGGTTCGTAGGTTATTTTGATAATAAAATTTCAACAGTCAGAAGAAGGTTCAAAATCAGATGGTGGGACAGTTATAAAATACCAGTAAGTCTAACCCCATCAAAAGTCCAGGAATGGTTAAATACCCGAAAGTACATTCATGAACAAGTACCACTACAAACACCGGAGCACATCGAGTTTTTTACCCAGAAATCCCAAATGGGCTCAATGCTTGCAGCGGTCAAAAATCCAGAAGAAATGCAAGCAATAATTCTGAAGCTTGCACCATCTTCATCAAAACAAGGCTCTTCATCGGAGGAAGAATCAGGAATTGACTTGGAAGATGATGCATTTTTTTGACAACAGTGGATTTTGAAAAGATTGTCAAAAGAAGATAAAATACCAGCAATAAAGTTCAGATAAAATACCGACAAAAAAATGCCACAAAAAGAAACTTTCAAAAAGGAAATAGTGAAAGTAAAAGATTCTGGCAATAATTCAAGAAAATGTCAAACATGGATGATGTCATGAATGACGTAATTCTCCACTCAGATATTATCATGAATAATGTAATTCTTTTTTGTATTTACTAAAATGACATGTAAGACTCTTATAAAAGGAGACTCTCTCCCATTCATTTAGAACAAGCTTTTTAGATGAAAATTTTCAATATTAGAAAGAGAAACTCTCATATATATATATATATATATATATATATATATATATATATATATATATATATATATATATATCGTCTTGGTCCTTTCCTAACCGTATTTGCGAAAAGATAGATTCCTCTCGATTAAGATAAACACAAAAGATAGATTCCTCTCGATTAAGATAAACACAATCAAGTACACTACTAACCATTTGAATCAATTAATGAAATGTAAATTGGATTCTCTTGACTTGATTTAAAGCTCAAAAAATAATAGTAGTTCAAATAAATATCAAATACGATGGTAGATCTATGGTTTTATCCATCAGTATTTTAAAAGACAGTTTAGACTCGCTTTGGGGTTCGCTCAGGGCGGGGCAATGGTAAAACGCCTCGAGGCTCATGTAAGAGGCTTAATGTTGTGAAGCTTACTCTTTAAGCTCTCGGTTGTATGCTCTAAGAACGTCTAATCGGGGCTCACTTAACAGTTCTTACATAAATTACGTGTCAAATTCTTTAGTTAATATTGTTAACCCTCATAATTGTTTAATAAATGAATGTTACTTAATTATTTTTTCATATATAGAAATAAGAAGATTGAGAGTAACTCAAATAACAAGTCGTAGTATCGCATATTTACTATTTGAGAACATCATGAGAATGAATATCACTTAATATTTTTTTTAGAATACATAACTGAATTTTACATCTTCATTTGTCATTGATTTTCATGTTCTTGTTTGATGTCTTAAAATAATTATTATATTTTATTTTATCATTTGAGAGTATTTTTTTTAATTTTATTCATGAAGGAGTGATGTTTTAATTATAATACTGATAAAATTTATTGATTATTTACTTTTAGAGAGGTAAATTGCATATTATGATAGTAATATATTTTGAGAAATTATGATTCTTTTTATTGTTTGAAAGTTAAGTTGTTTCCGTTGATTTGCTTCTCCTAATAACTTTTATATTATTTCTTTTTTGTTACTTGTAAATCATGTTAGAAGTTTTATTTTCTATGAATTTTTTTAATTATGTTTTAATTTTTTAAACTATTAATGTATTCATATTATTATATTTTTTTTATCACATTATAAATTTAAAAATCTAAATATCCATGAACTTACGTCCATGCCGAAGTATTTACGCCTCGCTTTGTGATAAGTAAAGCGTCCAGCATTTTAAAATACTGCTATCCATATGGCGTAAACGGTTAGCGGTGCAATTTGGATGTTGTTTTATGACATACATGCACGTTTCTCGGACAAAGTTAATTAGTACATGCACCTTCCTTTTGTAAGACGAGGACTATGTGTTTCCTTTTGCTTTCTTTTGTCCGTTTGTGGTAAAACTCCGTGCTCGGTTTGAGTTCCCCTAAATGAAGTTGGACTCGTTTATCCCTTAGCGGTTATCTATATGGCTATATCAAAAGTGAAATAAAAAAAATTAAAAGACAAAAAATCACCATATTCGATTGAAGTAGTGTCGAGGGTCTATCGATAACAACTTCTCTATCTTGTAAAAGTAGATATAAAATCTACGTACAACTTATCCTTTGCAGACCTCATCTTAAGCGACCACACTGAATTTATTGTTGTTGTTGTATTCGATTGAAATAGTAAATTAAAAGAGTTTGGATTTATGCCCTTATATTTTTTACACCATATATAAGATCATTCGAAAGATAATTATCGGTAATTTTATTTGATAAGTATAATTAGTACTTATTTGTCTTAATTGATGTGCACTTGAGATTCAACTATATAAATTTCGACTAATATTTTATAACGTATTTTTTTTTATCATATTAACACGAGAAATTTCATCTTATAATACTTTTCGTATGTTTTTTTCAACATCTATATTTTAATTTTAAATTTTGAAATTGATCTAATCCAATTTAGCTTCAAGAATAGTCCGATTGACTTTCGAAAAGTAAAAAATGTCTCATAAATTGAATCGGAAACTTATAATAATAGTAAAAAATATATATAATAAACTAAATTGAACTAAACTTAAAATACGGTTTTATTTGCAATTAACCGAGCTAAATATGAGAAGGAAATCGAATCACCTGATTGAGTCGTACTTGAATCATTTATGCAAGTCCAAAATAACGAAAATCAATAAATTAAAGGATGTAAATCGAGCTTGTAAATTGAATTGAATGACTAAATTGATACGTGACGTTATTGTGGTAGATTTTGAAGCCCTACTATATATGTTGGTTTTTTTGTGGCTTTTCTGGTAAATTTTGAAGCACTACTATATATGTTCGGTCTTTTGGCTTTTTTTCTTTCCATGTGAATAAACAAATGTATTTACAAAGAAACTTTTGCCAAGTCCATTTTTTCTATGGTCTAATTACGTCAGGTTTGGTGTGGTTTGGTCGTCATACAATGTTGGATATGGTTTATGTTCCGCTGTTGACAAACAGATGTAGTCGATGAAAACGATGAAGTCTTTGTCTACACAAAATATTGGGTCATTTCTTAGTGGGCTATTTTTATTCTTTTGGGCCTCTTACATTAAATAAACAGACGCACAGACTCAGAGGCCCAGTTTGTTTGACACAACCCACATGAACTTACCACTGAAAAATATACAACTGATATACTCCCTACGATTAGCTACTGTACACGCATACACATAGTAGTATTTTTCTATTTCTTGTTAGAGAATATTAGTTAGTTATACACCAACAATGATGTATAGACAACTGTAGTAGAATAGAAGATTCCTTTTGTTTCCATTGGCTTGTAGATATACTCTCACTGTTCATATGAAATATACACAGAAAATTTCTCCATTTTGCTTTGCTTTACAATATACAAGAAGAAAAGTAAGCAGCCGCCGTTTTTGTAAGATTGTATTAATCTCCCTGAGAACCCTTTCTCATTAATACAATATATATATAGGTGTACAATGTTGAATCATTCTATAATAAGGATCCCAATTCTACCATAATTATACAACACAAAATATGGTAAATATTGTCTATGTACACATGCTAATACAACCCCTCAGTCTGAGCGGGAGGAGGCCGGACGCTAAGACTAGATCTGAAGTCAAGGAAGAGCTGTCTAGGGAGGTCTTTTGTGAATATATTTGCATACTTATAAGAGGAAGACACATGTAATACTTTGATATGACCGAGAGCAACCTTCTCACGAACAAAGTGTATGTCCATCTCAATATGCTTGGTTCGCTGATGCTGAGCCGGATTATGAGATAGATAGATGACGGATATGTTATCACAATAAACCAAAGATGCCTTACGCAACGGGCACTGAAGCTCCAAAAAAAGGTTTTGGAACCAACAAATCTCAGCAACAACATTAGCAACACCTCTGTACTCTACTTCTGCACTCAAACGGGATAATATGGTTTGTCTCTTGGCAGACCAAGAAATGAAATTATCCCTCAAGAACACACAATAGCCTGAGGTAGATCGTCGTGTGTTCGGACAGTCTGCCCAATCAGCATCCGTATATAACAACAACATGGTCGGTGCCGAGGGGTAGAGATGTAATCCATAACCAAGTGTGCCCTCAACGTATCGAATTATAAGTTTAAGGGCGGTAAAATGAGGCTCCCTAGGGGCATGCATGAATAAGCATACCTGCTGAACATCATAAGCAATATCAGGCCTGGTGAAAGTAAGGTACTGTAGGGCACCTACAAGACTCCGGTAGAGAGTGGGATCTGACAATGGATCACTATCCAAAGCACTGAGCTTTGATTTAGAGTCAACTGGAGTAGACATGATCTTGCAATTTGCCATTTTAGCCCTGTACACAATATCATCTGCATACTTACGTTGACAAAGAAACATAGTGTCTGCGGATCTAGTCACTGAAATCCTCAAAAAAGTAGTCCAACTTCTCCAAGTCAGTCATAGCAAATTCTGTTTTGAGCAGTGCAATGATCTCATTTTTCAACAACTCAGATAAGGCAGTGAGCACAATATCATTCACATACAATAACAAATATGCAATGCTACTACCTCTATGAAAAATAAATAGAAAATTATCACATTTGCTGCATACAAATCCAATCTGCAAAATATATTGTGCAAAGCGATCATACCACGCTCGAGGGGCCTGTTTCAAGTCATAAAGTGACTTACGGAGACGACATACATACTGAGGAGCTGTAGGATGGACAAAGTCATGCGGTTGGTGCATATAAACAGTTTATTTCAAATCCCCGTATAGAAAAGCATTTTTCACATCAAGCTGATGAAGCGACCAATACTTACCCATAGCAATGCTCAGAACTGTGCGAATAGTAGCCAGTTTGACAACCGGACTAAATGTCTCACCACATTCAATACCCTCCTGCTGATTAGTGCCATTAGCCACAAGTCTCGCCTTATACCTTTTGAGCTCACCACTGTCTCTGTATTTGTGACGAAAAAGCCACATGCATTGGATCACATCACCCCCTTCGATCTAGGAATCAAATCCCAAGTGCGCTGTTTCGTTAAAGCATTAAATTCCTCACACATGACCGCATTCCAATTAAGGTCTAGTTTAACTAATTTTGGATTTTTGGGAATTGGTGAAATGGTTTGGGTGGACAGGTTAAACTGGACTTTGGGTTTGAAAATCCCGTATTGAGCATGGGTTTCCATGCGGTGAGTGGGGGAAGGGGTACTATTGGTATTTGGGTGTGGGGCTGGGTTCTGGTTACTGTTCGACGGGACTGGTTTTGTTGGGTACTGGGCTCGAGGGGGTGAGATTTCGGTAATGGGGATTTTGGGTGTGACATCGGGTGTGGTGGTGGTGGAGATCGGGGTAGGCCGACGATATTTAGGTTGTGGATGGTGGGGTACAACGTCGGTAGTGGGGTGGGATTGGGAGTTTGGTTTGGTGGTGTGAGTATGACGATCTGGGTACCGGGTGGGTTTGTCGTGGGGTTTCGGTGACAGGTGGGGTGGCGACGGGGTCGTTCTAGCTAACTAGAAGAGCGGCAGTCGGTGACACAGTGAGTGGTGGTTAATTCTATCGGCTCGGAGGAGAGATGGTGGCAGGGGGATGCCTGGTAGCTGTTCTGACAGTCAGTGAGACTAGATGGTAGACCGACCTGATTCCGGCGGTAGCATATGGTGACTGGATAGTGAGGGGTGGTGGTGGCGGACTGACGCAGTTCATGAAGTATGACGGGGGATGTGTCAGACTCATCTAGAAAGCTATAGTCCGTGTTTTGGAATTTTTGAATATTTGCAAAAGGAAAAATCATCTCGTCAAACGTAACGTGATGAAAGACGTGAATTTGTCGAGTGGACAGGTCATAGCACAAATAGCTCCTATGATTAGACGGAAAACATACGAAGACACATAGAGTGGTTCGGGTTGCTAATTTATGAGGGGCGGTGGATGCAAGGTTTGGGTAACACAGGCAACCGAAAATCCGAAGGTGATCATAGGAGGGAATCTGACGGTATAAAATTTCGGTTGTGGTCATGTTATGAAGAGTACTAGTAGGTAAAATATTAAGGACGTATTCTACCATTTTGACTGCATAAATCCAAAAGGAGAAAGGGAGAGAGGCATGAAACAGGAAAGTACGAACCATGTTATTTATGGTGCGAATGATTTGTTCTGCTTTGCCATTCTGAGGGGAGGTGTAGGGACACGAAAATAAAAAAACCATGCCATTATTTTTACAGAATTTGTGAAACGTGGAATTATTAAACTCACGACCATTATCACATTGAAAAAATTTAATGGTTTTTTCAAATTGCGTTTTGATAAAAGTGCAAAATTCCAGAAATTTGGCCAAAACTTCCGACTTGAACTTTAGTGGGTAGATCCAAATAAAGTGAGAGTAATCATCTAATAGGACTAGATAATATTTATGACCCAGAGAACTAGTAATGGAAGACGTACACAAATCAGCATGAACAATATCAATAGGAGAAACGTAACACTAAGATATGATTTAAACGGAAGACGAACATGTTTGCCTAACTGACAAGAAATACAATTTTGGGCAAGTTTCCCATTATTACAACGAATAAAATTATTGCTTCTAAGAAAATTAAAAATAGGGGCTCTTGGGTGTCCAAGCCTATTATGGCAAGTTGACGGAGAGATGGCCGCGAGGGAGGTGTGTGAGCTGGAACTGGCAGCGGAGGTGGATGGAAAATGATAGAGATCCCCCGTGCTATTTAATCTCGTAAGAGGTGTCCCCGTACGAAGATCCTTCACAGTAAACCAAAAGGGTCAAAGTCAACAGAGACAGAATTATTACGAGTAAATTTTTGGACATATATAAAGTTTTTAATGATGTTAGGAGCACACAAGACGTTATTTAAGGAGAAGGGTGAGTGAGGTGGTTGGGTGTACGTCGTACCATAACCCTGAATTGGAATGCGGTGACCATTACCAACAGTGATATATTGAGGATACTTTAAAGAAACATTTCTGGAAGTTACCTGCAGATCGAGTGAGGTGAGATGTGGCCCCCGTATCCATGTACCAATTTTCATCGAGCTGCTGCATATTTAGGGAGCTGAAGGCCTGACCTAAATCAATGGGGGCCAGGCCCACTAGGACCTGCTGCTGCGACGTGAAGTGGGCTTGTTTCTGGCCTGGTCCAGTCTTTGAAAAAGCGGCCTTTGCCTTGGGCTGATGCGGGCCCAGCCAGGACCCGTAGAAGGTAAGTCTGTTGGGCGGTGGCTGTGGAGCGAACGGCCAGTTCGGGTTGATGGGCCACTGGCTTGTGGCGGCCCACTGACCAGAAGTAGGGGCCTGTTGCTAATCCTTTCCACTGCGGCCACGCCCCTTCCCTTTTCCCTCGTTTCTGCCGCGGCCGCTTCTGCCGCAGCTTGTTGTTCGGTGGTGGCGGTGGTGGCGGTGTTTGGCATCGTATTTTCAACTGCTAACACCTTTTTGATTATGTTTGTCCTGTTTGGTGCGTCTGGTTTCCTCCAAAACTAATTAGGAGTGTGCCTTGTTGAAACTCGGTAGTGAGTCGACTTGTTGAATCATAATGGCGAGAGTATTATATTCACCTTTCGGTAAGCATGCAACAAGTTGTAGGACCATCTTAGTGTCGGAAACGGGCGTCCCCACGTTGGATAATTTGTCTGTAACTAATTTCAATTTTCTGCAATATTCAGACAAGTTGGAACAATTCTCGAGACGTGTATTATTTAACCGTTCCTCCAAATACACTGCTCGAGTATTTTTGTTGTCCTGAAAAACTTCTTCCAATCGAATCCATAATTCACGAGTCGAGACACCTGTTTTCATGATTGTATGAAGCAGGTCTTTAGATATGGTGTCATAAATCCATTGTTTGACAATAGCGTCAAGACGACGCCATGTCGAGTCTGCAACGTCTAGAGGGCGAGGGATGGAGTCGTCGATATGATAAAGTACGTTATACGCACAAGCGTGGATAGTGAAGAGTTCAACCCACGAAGAGTATTGACCGTCTTCTTGATCAAGAATTAAGGGGATGAAATTCTTGATGTTCGTGACGGTGAAAGCAGGGTGGAAGGAAGATGTAGAGGAGGGATGGGGATTATTATCGACACATGTGGAGGATGCAGAAGCATTGGGAGAGGTGGGGGCAGATATGGTGGCCACAGAAAAGAGACGAGAAAAAGGGTCAAAATTTTCGAAAAAAAGAGACTTGCCGGTGGCGGCTTCCCTTGGGCTGGTAGAAAGAAATAGGGTTTTTAGGGTTAGGCTCTTGATACCATGTAAGATTATATTAATTTTCCTTGGGGACCCTTTCTCATTAATACAAAATAAATATAGGTGTACAATGTTGAATCATTCTATAATAAGAATCTCAATTCTACCATAATTATACAACACAAAATATGGTAAATACTGCCTATGTACACGTGCTAATAGTTTTAATTTAACCACAAAATAGAAAATAAGAGCCGAGAAAATTACTCATACATAATAAATAAATATGTGATATATAGTAACATACTCTCATTTCTAAACCAAAGTTAACCAATGCATATTCTGACCTTAATCTTTTACTTTAACTATAATTTAGTTTGGTGGTGTAAACACTGTTGCAGGTAAAAAATTTACTCGAGAATAGTTCATTTTTTGCTGCTTTATTTTCTTCGACCAAATAATTAGAAAATGTGGTTTTTTTATGGGTTCTTTTTTTTTTTTTTAACCCAGGTCTCGAGTATCGCTAGTACCTGCACAAGTACTGGTACTAGACTCCTGGGGATGATGGGACCAGTCCTTCAGCACCCCACCACCAGGTAAATCGCGGGATGTGCACCCCGTAGTCAGTGTCTGTTTGCGTCCAACGGATCAATGCTACAAGGTTGACCCCCTCTTTCGGCTTGGCGGGGATCGAACCCACACTGCAACATGCCCGCGCGGCTTTTAGCGCCCAGGCTTTACCACAAGGTATATGCCCCGAGGATTCGAACCTGCGACCCAAGGGTACATGCAAGAACCTTTCACCAGCAAACTGGAGCTCTTTGGATCCTAACATCATTTTCTCATATTAGGGTAATGCTTCTCATTCTTCGGTTCGATTGATATGTGCTACATTTTGATGCTATAGTATCTTATTAAATTATTAGCAAATTTTTCTAGACATGAGGTTAGATCAATTGTCAAAACAAATCGAATTTTCAAAATTGACCAACTCAATTATATATGTGGCCTCCTTTCCTCAGATAAAATAAGGGGAGTTGCCAGAACTTAGAAGTACTTTGGACCAAATATTGACACCAGAACTTCACAGTTGCTAGTAAATCCTTTAGATGCAAGCAACAGACTGAATGCCAAGAAAGAAATCAAATAATAGTAACTGCCATCATCAGATTTTCTAGAATAAAACAAAGTTGAATCATATGATATGTTGCTATTTTATTACAATATGTCTTATTAAAACAGTACCATTATTAATGTTAAAAAAGGAATTTAAATTCTTAAAGAACTACTACTTTCTTTGGGTAGAAGTATTCTAGTTTACAATTGCCAAAACAGAGTTTAGTCAAGCAGAATACTTCCTGGAGAAGAAGAAAATCGTTCACATGCGACTCTTTTGCCTTAATGGTGCAGGCTTGAAACTGGCCAAACCAGTAACTTCTCTACCTGTTACCAACGTGTTGATGTCGTAAGTACCTTCATACGTATAGATGGGCTCCAAATCGCAAAATGCCTACACGTCAATATAGAAACGGAAAGCATCAGACCATAAAGAAATCTATACATGATTTAGCAGTAAACTTTATAGGGAAGGAAGCATGGAGTATTGTTAACGAACCTTTGCAACGTGGAAGTCAACCAAGATTCCGTTGCCACCTAGTAATTCCCGTCCGAGAGCAACTGTCTCTCTCGCCCTCAAGGTAATCCATGACTGAAACAGAAAATTTGTTAATCAGTCCAAAATGGCATGTTAAGAACCTTTCATAATCTGAAGAGAAAGGTCTTACTTTCCCCAAGCTTGCATGACCAGGAGTCATTTTACCACTCTCATACAATTTGCAAAGGCGCCAACCAACAAGAAGCATTGCCTGAATGTTGCTCAACATCTGAACTAGTCTCTGTTGGTTGATCTGGAAAGCGGCCAATGGAGCTCCAAACTGCTTTCTCTCCTTCAAGTACCTTGGAGTTTCACAGAGAATTTAGCCACATAAAATTTAAAAGCAGGGGATTACTGAATGCTCATAATTTCTTGCAATCTTAGCTATATGGTAAATAGCTCATAAGAGCTAACGTCTGGGGCAATTATAATATTAACTTTATGAGAGGGTCTCATATCCTCCTCCTCCTCATCGGATAATCAGAAACCTTCCTCATGATTAAGGACATCTTGTTTGAACAAAGCAATATTATTGAAGTCTATGTTGCTCAGACTCGGGAGCGGGTATCCGATAGGGGATGCCGATCTAGATGTCGGATTCCTCTCACATAGATTTTAGGACTCGGGGATATTAGTTTTAATTAAAGCTATTGAACTAAAACTAATATAAGTTAATTCTTTATAAACACCAAATATTTTATACATAAGATATATCGTGTAATAGAAAAGCACAAGCACTCTCATACTTTATATAACTCTATATATATGACATAAACCCAAAATTAAACCAAGTGGCCAATCAATCTATACTTCTCGGTCATAGATGTAAGTTGACCAAGTCCGGTGTGGATCCCACACACTCACACCCATGTTCCGACATGGGTGCGGCAGGAATTTTGAAGAGTCTGAGCAACATAGGATTAAGTTACATGACACATCTGTTATACTATGAGCCTAAAATATGCAATTGTCTGGAGAAAAGAGTTGATCAAAGGGAACTTGACTTGAGGAAGGTCAAGTAATTCTATTTTTCCACCAAGGTACGCACATACCCCACTTGTGGGATTACACATGTTGTTGTTGTTGCTGTTGTACACACAGAATACCACTTTCAGAACTCAGTTTTCTTACTTCACCAAATATTAATTAGGTAAAAGTCCATGATTTGGAGCATGTTACAACAACTTTCATTGTGTGATAAACAGAAACTGATGAAATTATCTATTATTACCTGTGACACATATCATAAACACCCATTGTAATGCCAATAGGCTGCCATGCAACCATGACACGTGATACAGCAAGCACCTGTTAGGGGAACAATAAGATAATGAAACAAACTCAGCTACTTAAATCAATCACCAATATCAACCCAATGACATTAAATGAAACAATTACAGTTGACGAATTGTGCAATTCACCAATCTGAATGCATAAGTTACTCATATACACAACTATGACATCTGCAGTGGAAGGAGCTTGGCACTATCCCTATGAAGCTTCCAATAACAATGGAAAATAACCTATGCAACCCGGAAAGGTAGAGGGAGCATACAATTCATCATCTAACAGTAAGTGGAAAAGTTCAGACCAAAAATTAATTCAAGACAGAAAAAAGTAAGAAATTGAAATAGGAAATAGCTGCTATTCTCATTCTTTCCCAATTTTAGAGAAATGGTGGAACGTACAGCAATAGATTGGCCAAGCGAGCGAAACTGAGATATTGCGTTTTGTTTTGTTCAATTGGAAAGAATAGCGTAAATTTCACACTGCTGGTAATTTTTTCCCCTCACAGCAGGAGAATTATTTAGCTGAAGGTTGAAATGAACAAACATCCAGGCAGATGAAGATTGAACATTGACATCAAATAGAATACCCCATTCATATTTCCATACCTTGTTAGTATCCTGGAAAGAATTGACCCCAGGTAGTCTATCCTCATCAGGGACAAAAACTTTCTTTAAGAGAATATCTCCATTTTGAACAATCCGTAGTCCAATTTTGTTTTCTATCTTAGTAGCTTGCAATCCTGGAGCATCCTTCTTTACTATGAAACTGAGACAAAGGCAAACACCAAATGTTAGATATAATCTAAGATGGTTTGTTATTGCTTTCCTATTTGGCCTGCTTTGTTATTGCTTTATTCTGAGCCGGGGGTCTATCGGAAACCTCTCTACCTCCCAAGGTAGGGGTAAGGTCTGCATAGACTCTACCCTCCCCAGACCCCACTTGTGGGATTTCACTGGGTATGTTGTTGTTGTAATCTAAGATGGTCAAGAGGGAGGATGAAAGGGAAGGTGCACTTTTGTGTGAGGGGACAGAGAGAAAACTATAAGCAAGATTCACTTTATTTATATAACTATAGCAAGTTCAAACCAATCACTAGAAGGTAAAAAGATGGATACAAAACACATCATTTATTTAAAACTGATACTGAAAATATCAAGCTAGTGAATTCTGAAGAAAGCAGATTTCAGAAGATCAAATAATCCTCGAGATATTTTGCATGATCCTAAGTTACCAATGCAACTGGTGAAAGATGGTGCTAAATAGGATTATATTGAATCAGCATGTTGTTATTACCTGTTTATCTGGTTTGTGGATGTATTTCTAGCAAAAATAACCAGTATATCTGCAAAAGTGCTGTTTCCTATCCAACGCTTTTGCCCGTCAAGGATCCAACCTCCTTCAACCTATCATGTAGAATCAGGAAGATACCAGATTATGCAACAGAAAACATTTAGTAACCTTTTCCTAAATTAAAAGGACATAAGTTCAGAAAAGCACAGAAATTAAAAATTGAAGTTGAAATTAAGAATCTAGACCTTTTGGGCAGTTGTCCCCAACCCACTTGCATCACTTCCATTGTCAGGCTCAGTTAGACCCTAACTCCAAAGAGTCATAGATTACAAACTTATATTCGGTAACCATAGATATACATGCTAAAGAAATGGCCAAAACAAAAAGTTCTCACCCAACAAGCTATAGTCTTAAGTTCAGCCAATGATGGCAAGTATTTTTGCTTTTGCATTTCAGACCCACATAACCCTATTCTTGACAGACCAACAAAAGATCAGTCGACTAATACCACTACTCTAGTAAATAGTAAATAGTGCAGTAATTTCAAACAATAACACGACTTACCAATGGTGAGCATTGCTAAAGATGAATGCACCAAAATGAAAGTAGAGCAGCTTGCATCAACTCTGGCAACTTCTGCTGCAGCAACAGCACTTCCAGTTATTGAGAAACCTGGACAACCATACCCCTGAAGCCAAAAGTAAGTAGATTCCTCAAGGACATTCAAAGTGACAAGATATAGTAATTTGTCAAGCTATTAGATCACCTTGATAGTGCCACCAGCAATGTGCAAAGCACCAAGTTTTGGAATGATTTCAAAAGGAAACTCTGCCTTCTCCCAGTACTGTTCAAAAACATTAAAAATGAGTTCACTTTTAAGCGCATCTATAGCAGTAAAAGTGTAATAGCTTTTCTCAGAAGATTTGAGACTTGAAGCGTTAAGGGTAAATCTTTGTTCTACTCACAACAAAGATATTAGCACATTCAACAAATACAGAGAACAAAGGAAATACCTTTGTCATTATAGGAGCAACCTCTTTCTCCATGAATTCCCTCACTTCCATTCTGACGGCTTGCTCCTCAGGAGTCAACAGATCATCAAACTGATAATAGTCTGAAGCTGTAAAGTTCACATCACAGTCAGCATAATGACCCCCCAGTATTAGGAGGCTACAAAAGTAATCTTTTCCTGTGTTGATCCCAAGTAGATATTTCTATTCAGCTTTGACTTAAAGCATATAGTAGCAAAGAACATTCAATCAATCAAGGGTAGAAAGCAACAAAAGTTTTGTCGACAAGGAAACTGTAGATCTATCACATAAAATTGTTATAGAAATAGCACGTCCATAAAAAATTAGTAGAAGTGCGATATGGCAAAATGCTGAATGGCTTCAATCAAACGCATACAAATAAGCACATCAACCAATTTATTGCATTCTTGAAAAGAGTGGACACTCTGTATATTCGAGTAAATAATCTTACTGCATGGAGGAAAATTGGAGGCTGGAGTTGCTTGAGGAAATGCAACAGAAACATCCAATGCTGGCATATCAAAATATGAGCTTTTTGCCTCTTTGTGCATTTTCGCTGCATTATGATCAATGTTAGTCCTTATTCAAATGACCACATAAGAACTACGTACAAAACCAAACAACCTTTAAGAAAAAGTGCTCTTCGTCCTTTGTAATATAATTCCTTAACCAAACGAGTCACGGCAGGACTAACAAAGGGTTATAATGGAATAGAGTTGTGAATGACAGTTACATTTAACAACTTAGTAAGAGTACTAAATTGATTTGTAAGGGTATAGTTTATTCAATTGAGCAAAATTACTCTAGTAGTCTAACTAAATCCTTCTCAAAGCGAAACCTGTAAACAAACTAATTTTCGCACTGTGTGTGAGAGAGGTGGGGGCTTAGCCTCCCCATCTCCTCCTCTCCTTTTCATAGTAGTATTATTTAGGTATCGCGTAGATCATTATCCTTATGTGTGTATTACTATGTATTGCTCCATTTGTTTTGATTCTTGATATTTTGCTGTCTTTTTTACAGCAATCCTGCATTGACTATGTTTCTTTTGAGCCGATGGTCTATCGGAAACAACCTTTCTACCCCACCACAAAGGTAGAGGTAAACTCCACTTGTGGTATTACACTGGGTATGTTGGAGTTGTTGTTTTTGTTGTAAACTAAGTAGAGATCAAACATGTATAGTCTAAATATCTAAAAATTCACATACTTAATAGCCAAATTCCTGATTCTACAAACACCTTAGTTTTTTACCAATCAATGATTCAAAGTGTAATGAACTAATTCAAGAAAAATAATATAAACCTTTACCCCAGAATCCGTATACCTCTTCCCCCACCAAAAAAATATTATATATCAAAAGTTCAAATCTTGACCCTTTTTCTTATCTATCCTATTTCCGAACCAACAACAACATACACATTGTAATCCCACAAAGTGGATCTGGGGAGAGGCTGTTTCCGATATACGCTCGGCTCATAATTCCGAACCAAAAAAATAAATTAAATGAATTATACATTTCTGTTTATCTAATCCACTCTGATTGACCTTTGAAGCAAACTAACTAACAAAATGCAAAAAGAAAATAAATACACCATCAAGATCATACAAATTACTAATAAATCGTAACGTAATAATAATAATTCACTTAAAGAATAAAGAAAAAATCCTCTAAAATTAAGAAAAAGACTGCGCACCTTAGTTTTTGGAGATAAAGCAAAGATGCAATCTAATTCCTGTACAATACAAATGAAGAAGAAATGGATTATCGTGGCACGCCGTTCTAGGTGATTTAAACAAGTCAGCAATTGATTATCTGTCACAATCTGTACTTTTCTTTTTTCCCCTTTTTAGTACTCTTAGTATCATTTCCTTTTTAATCCGCAAAAATGAATGTCGTATTTTTGCAACTATTTAATTACACTATTTTTATTTTATTTTTACTTAGTTCACTTAATTTAAAAATATACACTAGAATAAACACAATTTAACAAATATGATAAAATCTTCTCTTTTTTAAAAAAAAAATCATGCGATATC
The DNA here is from genome assembly GCA_029783415.1 of Anisodus acutangulus. Taxonomy (NCBI): domain Eukaryota; kingdom Viridiplantae; phylum Streptophyta; class Magnoliopsida; order Solanales; family Solanaceae; genus Anisodus; species Anisodus acutangulus. The sequence goes on from CM056490.1 coordinate 52,895,858, forward strand.
AAATAATGTAATATAAATTGAAACGAAGAATATAAAGTATCGGCACGATACATTCTTTAAAAGTACGATTATATGGTGTAATCTTTAGGAAAGTTAATTAAGATTGTTATTATAAGGAAGTTTCCCCCCTCTCTCTCTCTCTTTATGTTAATCCATTTCCTTGTGTAATTTCATTTTCTGTGAAGTTGCCCAAGGCCCTCGGTCTCTATTTAAGATTTTTAAAATTTGTAATTTAAAATACTTCATATCATGTTAGTGTATTTGATATTTTAATATATTAACATAAAAATCATGTTTTTTTATTACAATTAGTTATTCTATGATCTAGAAAGTGATCATTATTTAAATAATCACTTTTTCATTTTCTATCAATTTCTCCCACGTTAGTTTATTTTATTGAAGAAAGTGTGTTTTGTGTTGGAGTTAGTTCGAGTCGTAGATGTTGTTGGACTGTTAGTATCGCAGGGAAACAAGTCAAGAGAATTAAGATCAGTGAAGATTTTACTACATTGAATTTGAATCTTTTTAAAAGAGAGCAAAATTTTGCACCTCAATTTAAGACATTTTTTTTTAATTATAATTATATTTTCACCATTATATCATAATAAAAATTATGACATTAAACATATCATAATATTTATTTGATTATAAAAAATACATTAAGAATAAATTAAATTTTTTTTTTAAAACGGACTAATGTATAAAGTGTATCATAAAACTAAATCACTACTTTATAAAGACGACTCCAATAGTTGTTGTTATGGATAACATTGACACGTGGGTATCTTATTCGACTTTTGGATGATACCTTGGAAGTTTACGTGTTAAAAAGTTGTTCACGTTTCTGTTTTACTTTCTTTGTCCTATTACATTTCCCCCTTTCCTTTTTTTGGCAAAAGATAGAAGTATAGAACTTCGACTTTCAAAGTTGTTAAATTAATGGGTACAAGTCTTAGTATTCTGAACATGTCAATAATGTAAAAACATTTTAGTTGGTTTGCTTTTCCTTTTTCATTTTCCCTTTTTACGTTACTTCTAAATTTTAATCACATCGATTTTTAGTACAATGAAGTTTGTCGATTATAAGTGGGTGTTCAGAAATTACGAAAGTAATACTTTCTTTTTTTAAACTTCGGGAAAACTGTAGCCTCTACCATAATCTTTGTCCTTCGGGTGAGTACTCTGTGATGAACACTGGGTAAATCCGCTTCAATCACTCGTAAATCACACAAGAGATGTAAAGCGCGCTAGATAAACTATGTGCTACGAGCTAGATTGAGAAGACATTGTGGAGGAATTCGTCCAAGGCCTCCTCTGTGGAAGTCACCCACCAAACCAACTCAACCATTGAGAGTAATACTTTAATACACCCACTTTTATATTTTTATGTGAAATTTTGCATAATTTCCTAAAAGCTTTAAAAAATACATCAGTATCTCCCTCAACTTATAGCTTATTTTCAAAAAGACACTTAAATTTTGTGGGTTCTTACTATCCCCTTGAACAACTTTAAATTGATATTAATATATTCTTTTTCGATTAATCCTAATCTTGAGAAAGAAAGTGGATTTCACAAAGAAATTGGTATTATTATCCCCTCTTTGGGTTACTTTTCTCCTAACACTGAAAAACTCGTCAGAGAAAAGCTATTTTTTCCAATACATATTTATAATCAAGATTATTAATGTATCAATTTAAGGATAGAACAAATATTTTAAAAGTCAAATAGTAAGCTTTTTATGAAATTATGCAAAAATTCACATAAAAATATAAAAGTTTTTTGGTTCTACTCACTATACCATGTGGACGAAAAAGGACATATCAATACTAGTTCAAACTTGTTCAATGAGATATTAGGACTCCCACAAAGTTTAAATATCTTTTAAAAAATACTGTACAAGTTCAGAGGGTAATAATGCATTTTCTCTAAAACCTATCGTATTAAAGTATGCCTCTTGCAATTTCTCCATCCCAAAAGCTATTTTTTCCAATACAACTTATAATTAAGATTATTAAATATTCTGCATTTTACTCTTTTGTTGCTGAACCTTTTTAATAATTAATAAAAATAGTCACTAGGTCCCACCTAGTGACCTTGAATTAAAGAAAAAAATTTATTAAATATATCTATTTAAGGATTGAACAAATATTTTAAAAGTCAAATAGTAAGCTTTTTATGGAATTATGCGAAATTTCACATAAAAAAAACTATAAAATGTCAAATACATCAACATCTCCTAGAACTATATCAGAAAGCACCATCAAAGAATGTAATGCAATGAATGAGGTTGTTCCTCCCATAATTAGAGGTCTCGGGTTCGAGTCCTCGGTACGAAAAAATCTTTAATAGGAGCGCTTCCCCCAGAAATAGACTCTACCCGACGCAAATCCGGATATAGTCGGACTCCAATGCGGATACCAGACACCGATCAGGGGAAATCAAAAAATATATATTGCATCAGAAAGCGTTGGGCTAATCATAGCTAAGTGTTGAAAATTTGCTTTTGATGGGGGTTGCATCCACCCATGTTTAATGACTTAAAACACTAGGGTTCCGCATGTTGGAGACTTTGGTTCTTCACACGTGCATAGTCTACTAAGTGAGTAGATGACTGTAGGGTCAAGGATCGTCAAATTTCGATATGAAATGAAAGATATATTGATCCACAAAGTGAGGTGTTTGAGGCATGAAAATATGGTGTGGGAAAAAAAAGAATGGTTCATTTTATAAGCCTAAAAATGGATAAGAGTTTGGGACCCCAAGGGGTAACCCATGTGTTTGAAGGAGGGAGGACCTATGTGTGCTTGAGTTCAAGGCTAGGCCCACACGCGCACTACCACCACCCACCTGCCCGGTCCGGGTCGGGCTGCTGGTGATATTATCTTTATGGATCCCAAACTGCTTAATATTTACAGTTTGGTCCCTGGAGTTTCATAAAAGATAAAATTGGGAAGAGTCGCGGCGCCAACGTTCGCGGCGCTCAGGTTCCAGAATGTTGCCAGCAATCGGAAAGTCAACAGTTTGGAGGGCATTAACCATCTGTAACGTTTTGTATTAATTACAAAACGTTCAAAACGTTCATGGCCTTGATGGTACCTCTTAACACCTCTCCTCATCCTAAACACTATAAAATGAGAACCTTACTCTAATTTGAGGGACACAAGTCTTGGACAAGAGCAGTCCAGAAAAAAAGTTCTTCTTTTTCCTCTAAATTTCCACTCGTCAACAGTCGTTTCATGTTTGTTTTCTTCGTCAGAATCAACCTATTTGCTTTGCAGAGTTGATTAATTATTGTTTTATCTTGGAAGACTATTGCCCGCTAATGTAAAATCATATATACGGGGCAATCTTGTTTTAAAGACAGAGAGTCATCTCTCGACTCAGCCACAGTTGTAACAATTCAGATTTGGTGTTTCTTGATTTCAGGTTATCAAGATTCAAGACTCAAGAAGCTTGCGATAATTATAAACTTAATTGTTTGTTTATCCTTTCGAACACTTGTAATATTTATTTACTTCCCGTACGACATTTTGCTAACAATTTTAAGACAAGATTGCATTAGTGCTCGAAAGATGTCGGTCAACAGTTGTGTGACCAAATCTGGTTATGGTTGTGGTTTTCTGGTTGAAGACAGTTCCATTGACAGTCATGTTAACAATAACTTTATTTGTGTCAACAAACTAGACTATAGTTCTAATGCTGAGGTTCAGAGCGCTTATGCTGATCATGATGTTGACGATCAAGGTGTTGATGTTGTCACCGCTCCCGAGAGTGGTAAAAACAAGCGCCCATGAGAGGTTGAGGATGTCAACTGGGACAAGAGGAGAAGGCTAAAAATGTTGTTCTATCTTGTAGCAGAATGCCTATATTTGTCCCAGACAAAGGATCTGAATTATGGTAAGGAAGAAATGGACACTCAGTCTGACTGAAGTGGGTCAGAATCCAAAAGGTCTAAGTTAATTATCCTTCCTTGTCTATAATGCGTTTAGATAATATTTGAATAAAAGTGTGTAAAGCAAGGCTAGGAATATGAAAGTGTTTTCATTAAAAAAACTTATATTCCCTACACTTTAAAATCAGAGATTTAATCTTCCTCATTCCCGGTCAAAGATTGGTACTGGAAAACAAAACTTAAAAGACATGTTCTTTTGGGTGTAATTATTAAAAGTGTGTAAAGTATGTTCGCACATACGAAGGAGAGAGATCCACTGACTGTGCGAAACCTGTTACCACTTTTAAGCAAGCGCCAGGAATTGTCTGGGCACCAATCTCAAGGGAAGAAGACTAAAAAATAATGACTTATCTTAAGACGTTGAACATGTCACACTATCTGATAGAAGATCCTTCATTTGATAGGATAATATTAGACACTCAGTCGTACAAAGTCTACCGGCGACTGGAGTGGGCCAGAGTTTTCAGGTCTTAAATGATCTGAAGGCCAAAAGAAAGGCAGAAAATATATTAGACACTCAGTCGTACAAAGCCTACTGGCGACTGGAATGGGCCAGAATTTCCATGTCTTAAATAATCTGAAGGACAAAAAAAGTCAGAAAAGAAATTAGACACTCAGTCTGCCAAAGCAATTGGAGTGGGCCAAAGTATCCAGATCACATATGATCTGGTTACACCCTAACCACGGGCAATAGGTTGTTCATGTGAAACAACGCCACCTCTAATGTAGAAGGGGTTGGAGAGTTTGTCTTAAAAAGGGCTTCAGGGAATGAGATCACTCTAAAAGGAGGTGATACATGTCCCAAACTTGGTTTCAGGGACGCTGTTGGTCAAGCTGGTTTGAGACTAGTCCAACAAGTCTGTAATAACTAAGAATGATACAGTATATCTGTAGCCAAATGAATGATATATTTGTAATCTGTGCATCTATGCCATCATAGATTATGACACGTTAAATAGAAAGTCATTCAAAAGCTAACTAAGTTGAAATTGTTGACTTCTGTCGACATAAACCCTCAAAATGAATGTGAGGTGGGCGAAGAGGCAAAATCCTATGCATCCTTTGTTTGTTGAAAAGCAAAGATGAAGCTGTTGAAGCGGATAAGCTCTACAAAGCAGAAGTTGAAAATCAACTAAGAAACGGATAAGCGCTACAAAGCAGAAGTTGAAAATCAACTAAGCCTACGGATTGAGGAATTCATAGTGATAGAGGGGGAGAATGTGAAGCATCGTTCATCAAACGACTGATCATTACTCACCTCAGTCTAACGGTGTTAGCCAAGCACAAAGCCGTACGCCCAAAATATGTGGGGCAAGACGATCCTTACCGCTAATGCGATTCTCAACAAAACTCCGCATAAGGATAAGGATAACCCTCCATGTGAAACATGGAAAGGATCCCACCTATAAATGTTATGAAAAGATCTCACCTACAAATGTTATCCCACTTTGTTCGCGAGAAGGTTGCTCTCATGCATATTAAGGTATTGCACATGCCTTCCTCATATCAATACGCGGATATTTTCACGAAGGGCCTCCCAAGACAGTTGTTCCTTGATTTCAGATCCAGTCTTAGCGTTAGGCCTCCTCCCGCTCCGACTGAGGGGATGTGTAAACGTGTATAAGTATGACACTGCAATCCCTACCCATTATTAGATTAAGATTCCTCTTGTATTGTGATTAAGATTCATCTTTCCTCTTGTATTAGGATTGTATAATGTACACTATATATATTGATATTAATGAGAAAGACTTCATAAGGAAGATTAATATCATCTAACAATACTCTTAGAACTTCTGCTTCCATTGTTTCACAACCCTAGATCAAGATATAAGAAGAAAAACATGTTTAAGTTCTAAACACCGACGTTATAAAAAGTAGTAAAAATAGTACCTAACATGTTATCATAGCTTAACTAAATCACATAATTAACTGCATAAATATTTTTTATACTGTCTATGTATGTATTTTAAATCTAAGAAGAATATAACTTTCATTTAAGAACAATGATATTCAAGATTTGAACTATAGTAGATATATCTTTATACATAAACAAAATTTGAGTTGATTTTGTATTGTACGTCCGCCCCTTTAAGAACGTACAAAAACTTGTATAAGCTCAAAAATCTCATAAATTTATTGAAGTATTCAGCAAGATAAAAGTCAAAATGCAATACTATAAATTTAAACTACTTATACTAATGAACTTTGTTAGAAAAAGAAACCTAATAAACTTATAAAGAATCAATCAATATTCTCTTTTTGTTTCTTAATTTTCATTTATAAAAGAACTTAATATATATACGCTGACATTTCTATAACGAAATTTATTATTAATGTACTATAATACAATAATAGTTAATTTGTTAAATTTTTAAGTTACTAATTTCATTTTTATATTTTACAGTACAATACGATAACAAGTTATTAGTGACCTCAGTCTTGAATTCTCACCTTAAACAGTTTCATTTAGTTATGAATGAAAAACTAGCTTTATCCCTAGCGTTAAGGTCGCTATCAGACAAAATCTTCTAAAGTTGTATTGAAGCCCTTATATTCAACTTATTGCCTCATCCGCATAGCATGAACTCACTCGATGTTTTAATCTCCTACTTGATAAACTTGTCTATAATTATCTTTTAAACGTCTTAATATATGATATATAAAAAATTTAAAATTCTTTTATGCAGTTCGTGTATATAAATTAAATTCATTATAAAATGAAAACCAACTTATACCTTATCGCAGGTGATGTGATTTTTTCATTTGGACTTGCACAAATCAACACTGCGATTGTAACCCTTAAATTGCATCTTGTTGGCTATGAATTCCCATAGAATCTTGGTGCATTCGGATTCCATGAAACTCTGCTCTAACTCCCCTCGAATTATCAAGAATTCCCTTGTTTCTTCTACACTCCATCTAGGAAACCTATCTCCATCCACAAGCCAACCTGCATTAATATTCACATTTTGATGACTTATAAGCTCCCCATTTGTGGAACCGCACTCGATATATTATTATATTGTTGTTATTGCTGTTTTTCTTCTTTAATAAATATTTTCATTATTTTCCTCATCTTCTTCATCCGAATATGAATAATGGATTTTTGGTCGCCGTCCATCATTAGCATTCTCTGCATGAAAATCATTTGCAACTCGTTGTAAAATGGAAATTGTTGTCTTAGAGTTTCTCCTTCCACTGTTTCACAACCCTAGAGATATAAGAAGATAGAAAACGTCTAAGCAGTAACGTTATAAAAAATTATAAAAACAGTACTACCTAACATGTTATGATAGCTTAGTTAAACACATTAATTGCAAAAGTATAATCTTATATTGTCTATGTATGTAATTCAAATTTAAGAAGAATGTAACTTTCATTTAAGAACAGGACATTCAAGATTTGAACTTTATTGATTCAAAATATAATATTTATACATATTTAGTAAATTCTTACATATATATAATATTTCAGTCAAATTTATTAATTTCAGCTGAACTTATAGTGTGTATCTGCTCCTTTAAAAACATACAAAAACTTGTATAGACTCAACAACTCCATGAATTTATCAGCAAGATAAAAGTTAAAATGAAATAATATAAATTTAAATTACTTATACTAATGAACTTTCTCAGGAAAGAAATCTAATAACTACTTATACTAACGAACTTTCTTAGAAAAGAAGCCTAATAAACTTATAAGGAATCACTCAACATTTCTCTTTTTGTTTCTTAATTTTTATTAATTTATATATAAAATAATTTAATTTATATACACTGACATTAATGTAAGGAAATTTTATTATTAATGTATTTTAACTCAATGCATAGTAGATAATTAATTTGTTTAATTTATTAGGTTATTTGTTTCATTTTTATATTTTGCAGTACAATGCGATAACAAGCCATTAGTAACCGATAAAAAGTACCATCGAATTTTGTATACCCGTCAGCTTGAATCTTCACCTTAAATAGTTTCATTTGGTTATGGATGAAAAGCTTTATCCCTATCGTTAAGGTCATTATCAAGCATTTTTCTAATGATGTCTTTAAGCCCTCATATTAACTCACTTATTCACATAGCATGAACTCCATCGAAGTGCTTCAATCTAATCACTGTTATCTTTTAGATGACTTAATATATGGTATAAAAAGTCTAAAATTCTTTTATGTCTTGCTTGTATAAAATTAAATTCATTATAAAATGAAAACCAATTGTATACCTTATAGCGAGTGACAAGATTTTTCCATTTGGACTTGCACTGATCAGCACTGCAATTGTAACACTTAAATTTCATCTTGTTGGCGATGACTCCCCATAAAAGCTTGGTGCATTTGGTTTTCATGAAATTTTGTTCCAACTCACCTCGAATCATCAGGAATTCCCTTATTTCGTCAACACTCCATTGAGGAAACCTATCTCCATCCCCAAGCTCACCTGCATCAATATTCACTTTTTGATAACTTATACTCTTCACTTGTAAGATGACACTAAGTATGTTATTGTTGTTGTTTACGACTTATAAATTGATGATGATGATGAAGATGAGGATAAATATCACCCTCCATATATTACAAACCCTAGATTTGTAAACAAAAAAGAATTATCTATCGAAAGTATAATAAGAATAGAGAGATTGTTTTAGTTAACAAAATGGGTAACCGAAGAGAAAAGATATGTGGAGAGAAAATAAAAGGTTTTTTATATGAAGGGGAAAGGAAAACAAAGAGTGGTTCTAATGTGTGAATTTGTCAAAGAAAAATTTATACTACCATTAGATCTTCAATGTGCTTATATATATTTGTCAAAGAGAGCATTTTGTTTGGGTTCTACTTAATTATTTTGAAGATTTCAGACAGATAAGTGACAACTAGCATATATTAATTAATTACTTATGGGTACAAAGTATATAGTAAGTATTCTTTTAAAATTTTGTGGATTAATATAACATGCTATTTAAATTTGTCGTTTTAAACATTGTCATAGAGAGTTGAAATTAAAAAATAATTGTTCTGATTATAAAAGGTAACATTTTATTTAAAAATAAATAAATAATAAGATACCTAAACTAAAATAGAATTAGTAAGTATACAAATATTGCTGCCTCAATTTTTTTTCCTTCAAAGATCACCAGTCGTCTCATATCTAGGCGGAAACTTCTTATCTTTCTTTCTCTATTTTCCGAGTTAATTATAGTATCTAATGAAATCAGCAAAAACATTAATTATATATTAGTATGACAGAATTGAGAGAATTTTTCAATATTGATTGTATTTCCTTGAAGAAAAACTTTGTACAATGCTATGTATATATACAACTAAAAAAATCTGTTAGCCAATTCTATATAGCTGACCATTCCTATTTTGTACTTATATGTAACTAACTATGGAATTTACTAGAAGAATAAAATAATATCTAATCTAATTATCCTTTCTCTGAAATAGTGATGCCAATAGTATTGGGCCTATCATAACATTGGGCCACTATACATAAAACGTCTTCACTTGCATTAGGCCCACTAGGATATGAATAACCCGGTCCGCTTCCTTGTCCTTATGTTTGAACGATTTGCACTTGAAGCTAGTTCCAGACATGGCGTTTTCTTCTTGGATATGTCTGATTTCAACATCCCCCTCAAGTTGGAGGGAGAGGAAGTCACACCCAACTTGCTCACAATTCGATGCTGATAAGGACCAAATAAGGCTTTAGTGAATATGTCAGCAAGCTGAGAGGTGGAAGAAACAAAATTGAGTGAAATAAGGCCGGCGAGAAACTGTTGACGGACAAAGTGGCAGTCTAAATCGACATGCTTTGTCTGTTCATGAAAAATGAAATTTATAGCAATGTGGATAGCAGCTTTGCTGTCTGAATGTAAAGAGATCGATAAAGATGGTTCAATTGACAAATCAGAGAGAAGCCGGATGAGCCATGTGATTTCGGCAACAACTCTATGCATTGAGTGGTACTCGACTTCAGTAGATGAGAGGGAAATTAGGGATTGTTTCTTCGATATCCAAGAGATAGGAGATCCCCCAAATTTATGTAAAAACCACTGATGAAGCGTCTTGAATCGGGGCAAGAACCCCAATCGGAGTCATAAAATGCAAGTAGCCTGAGTGAAGGGTCACAATTCATGTAAAGACCAAAACTTGGCGTGGAAAGAAAATACCTCAAACAATGCATGGCAGAATCAAGATGAGAAGAACCATTTAATCCCAAGTAATTCAGTAAGTGATATCATTCCCACGTAAATATCCAAGAAATTATCTTCACGTAAAATCGCAATAACAAAATTCCCATTTAATTCTCTAGGTAATATAATCCCCATAAAATAATACCCAAGTAAAATCGCAACAACTAAATTCCCAAATAATTCACTAGATAATATAATTTTCAGGTAAATCTCCAAGAAGTTATCCCCAAGTAAAATTGCAGTAACAAAATCCTCAGGTAATTTCCTAGGTAATATAATTTCCAAGTAAATTCCCATAAAATAATCTCCAGGTAAAATCACAGTAACTAAATCCCTAGGTAAAATCCTAGGTGATATAATCCTTAAATATATCCCTAAGAAATAATTTCTAGGTAAATTCGCAAGTATTATTACCTGAGAAATTTTCCACGATTTTCCAAAGAATATAAAATTTTCATATTTTTATAGGTTACTTGCGAACTACCTACGCAAAATTATTCTTGGGGATTATATTCCTCAAATAAATTCCCAAGTAAATTTCATATTTTCAAGGTCATAATACCGAACCTAGTTGAAAAAGATAGTAACCAGCAAACAAAGTATAGTCCTAATTGGAGATGTTTATTCAGGAAATACTCCAAATAAGAGTGGGGAAGAGATGTATGAATGAAATGAGTTTTTGGACCAATAGGCTGCTCAGAATGTATGTACCGTATAAGGACACTATCATGAAATGAGAGAAGAAAAGCAGAAGAAAATGGATTCGGATAACTCCACTACTTCTACATCCTCGACTTTGGCGATAATCGTGCCACAATATTTCATCATAACCTTGTGCTTCGTAACTATGAAGCTGGATATCTAAACCTTATCATAAGATGAACATTATACTACGGAAAAGAATGATGCAGCCCAAATGTCAGAATACAATGATTTAGACAGAGTGCAGTCGTTAGATAACGGTATGAAAAAAAGGAACAACTGTGTGAAGGTTGAGAATATACTAACTATGCATATCAGTGTAATCTGACCAACAATAGGGCGAGATAGTTCCTAGTCCGCAAGAACTCTATTAAGAAAGGTCACGGAACCTAAGGATTGCTCTACGAGAATGATTCAGATTTCCCATTAGCATTCATACGATATAACCCCTCTACTCTTATTCAGTTTATTAAAGATGGATCATGTATCTTTTATATTGGAGCAAATGTATCAGGTACAACTCAAATATTAACAAAAATATATTAAGGTAAGTTATGGTTGAACTCCCTTTAATCTTTTATAAGAAAAAAGGGTTGTGTGAGGCCGATTGGTGTTATTTTGATATTGTATTTCCCTGTGTGGCATTGAATACCTGTTTTGGTTTCTTGATAGGTTTTAGATAGTCCTGTTTACAAAGGAAACTTTGCTAAAATTTCTGGAAATCTTGGGAGTTAGAATATTTCCAACATTCGCGAACAAATGTTTCTAAGAGGGAAAGGATATTACATAGTAACATACCGTAACTTCGCGTTTTGTTGTATCATAAAGGGATATCGAACTCTCGGGAAGAGGTACGACCTTACGGAAGGATAATGAAGGTTTACAACTTGTTTACAAAGGTACTAGAGTGTTTAGGAGTTAAACGGATTGAAGAAAGTACATTTCGACAAAAAAAAGAAAACTGAAATTTGTCGGGACAAAGGACGGACCGTCAAATACTTTGACGGACCATAAAATACCCAAGGTGAGCCGTCAACCTTCCTGGAAGATCAACGGGAAGAATGACGGACCATCGGAAGTTTGACAGTCCGTCGAGTACACCATCGAATTAAAGCGGTGCAGAATTTTGACGAGTTTATATTGTAGATTTCGATCTTCATCTCATTTTCCCCTAAACCTCAGCCCTAATACTCTCTCTAAATCCTCTCTATCACACCCCAATAGCCCAAGTCAAAATCAAAGTCATAATCCGCAAGAATCTCATAATAAGCCCGTGGTTATCGAAGGAATTTCCATTTTCTCGAGGAGTTGACTCTTGAAAACCCTTGGAGCAAGCTATTCTACTGTTTGAGGAAATTATGGAATGTTAAGGTAAATCCTATCCTCTTCTATCTATGATCATAATTAATTTTTGATTTGGAAGAAATTATGAAAAAATATACATGATCAAAACTTCAGAAAGTTGTAAAATCTTCATAACATGAATTGATGAGCTGTTTTATAGTAAATATGAGTCAAATTGGATGATGGAATTGATTGGTTATGTTATGGCCTAAGGAACGTAAGGTTTGAAAGGTTGTGACACTAATTCACATAAAGTTTTCCGTATAAGAGAAGTTTAAAGAATTATTTTTTCTTAAGAGTTGTCGGAGAACACCTAATCAAGTTTCTATAAAAATTGTATTTTGATCGAACCGGGAAATTGAATCTCGTAAGTATCCCTTGTAAAGGAGTCTAAGAACCCGAAGCGGTTAAGGATGTCGATAAGATACTTAAGCAAAGTTTTTATAGAATTTGAATTCGATATTAATGTTGACTTGTTATGTGATGTAGATGACCACCCGTAAGAGGACCGAGGGCTTATAGAACGATTGTAACAACAAGGACCATGTATGCTAAGGCATACTCTTTTATTCTTTTGGCATGATCGGCTAATAAGTATAACCATAACGATGTCCCTTCAAAAGGAATTTTACTCTTTAATTTAAAGCATGTGATTACTTTTGTACCATATTGTCACAATCTATAACACTTGTTATTTTGTTCGGAAGAACTTTCCTGACTTGATAGTCTCTTGAACCTCATGTTTCCCATGATCATTGATGACTCATAGATAGTGATACAGACACACTTCCATAACGATAATCGAAAGATAACAACATTGAGTCACTCTGATTGGTTTCATAAGGCCCTTCAGAGTTTGCCTTGCATTGCACTTATATATATTTAGCTATTTTCATACCGAGTTGTGCTATAGTCGGTCGGGTACGACAAATAGATGTGCACCCAGCTATTTTGATATTACAGAGTCCCACATTTGGGTCGGGTACGATCGAGTCCTCATTGAGGTCGGGTACAATATATATGTATTATGATATGATTTACCCCACAAAGAGGCTGGATATTACTTTATATGATCTCACTGAGCGACTTGATTTTTTACAGACATGCATACAATTTCATGGTTGTGTCAGTTAGGCCCACAGAGGTTTATTATGAGTTTTAGGTTGACTTATATACTATTATCTCATATGTGGTACCTTCTATTTATATTGGTTATCTGCTTTACATATTCAGTACATCTTTCGTACTGATATCTCTTTCCGGGGATACTGCGTTTTATGTCCGCAGGTACAGGTTGGGATATAGATGATTTCCACATAATAGGACTTGACTCAACTGGAGTGTGTCATGCTTCTTTCCTCTGGAGTTGTATAGAGAGTTGATAGGTATGACGGTTGTGCATATGTATATAGTTGGGTATGACGGGGCTCTGTCCCGACCAGTTATTGTCAGTATACTCCTTAGATACTTATAGACAGTTGTGTATGTGTGATAGTCATGTGTGGCCTCATCAGCCTCTTCATTAGATTCATTATGCACATGACGGCATTGTCGGCCTTGTTATTTATATATGCATAGTTTGAGCCTTTTCTCAGTGCAGATGGTTATATCCTTATTCAGTTGAGTATGTGTCAGAGGCCTCGATGGCCCATGAGTTATTGTATATCTCTTAAGTATCAGTATCAGTACGCTCAGGCCTTAGGGCGCTAGGTGCCTGCCACACACCCCAAGGTTGGGGTGTGACATAAGTCTAAGTTAGAATAAGGAATTCACAACACCCATATCATTACACTAGTCTTTTGAATTCAAATCGAGTAGGGAAGAAGGAGGGAAATAGACATTATAGAGGTAAAATGATCATTTTAAAGGCGAACTATAAAATTCAACATACTAGGAGTCCAATCCTACTAATCAATTGCTAAATCAACTCACCATTAGGCTAATTTCGTCTTATAAGCAAAACCCCCAAATTTGGGTATGACCCCTATTTTCCAACATTCAAATTTATCAATGTTAATGGATGCTTCAAACTTAAAAAGTACTAAATAGTGATACACCCTGCTTAAATTAATAAAATCTACTAATTAGTTCTCACTTTCAAGCTTAACAATTAAACAATTCCTAATTTGGTTGAACTCAACTTCCCCAATTAGTTTCTAGGTCAAGACCACTATTAAATCAACTTAAAGAAACTAAATAAGGGTAATACAAGGTTAAGGAAGCTTACCAATGGAAGAAATCACTTGAAATTGCTTGGAGCCGCCCTAAGAGTGCTTTGGAGGTGTATTTCCGAAATGAGGAAGTGTAGGGTTTTAATGACACTTTAAAGGGATTCTGAAATCCCGTCGTCCGTTACAGTAGACCTGCGCCAGTGGTCCAACCCACATGTGGACCCAAGCAAAAATCTAGAAAACTCGCTGTAGTAGATCGCCGTCCTCTGGGGCGCACTAAGGTTCGCCCCATCGAGTACACCAGAAATTAGAATTCTCCAAACTTATGCAATTTCAATCCGCTATCCAATAATCATACAAGATCTCCCCGACACAAATTAGATATGTACACATATGTAAAAATATGCTACGAACTCACTCGTGGTCTCAGAATTTTCATCGAATGTCTATTTTACCCAGTCAATCCCCAACGACCATAATTAACTTTCCAACCCAATACCAAAAATGCTCCCGAGTATCTTAGAAACCGAACTAACTAATCCATCGAGTCATAAATGACCCTCCAAACCTTACGAGATCGACGAAACTCCGAAAAAAATCTGTTCACACAAAAGTCAACTCTCGGTAAATGCTATCATATTCTAAGGTTCTAATTTTTTAAGTTCTACTTGAATCGTCCGCTATCTTCGAGAATCAAATAGATAGGGGTAAAATATCCAAAATACACGTAACAGAACAATTTGTTACACCTTATGCCTTAGTGACCCATTTTAAAGCCATGCGGGTTTGGGCACAAAGCGGATTGAGCTGTTAGATATGGTATCAGAATCACTCATGTGTCAGTCTTGTCGGTGTGAGTCAAAGTTCAATTGAGTTTAGACAAATCCTGGGTAGGCGGGGCAAATCTCAGTGTTGAGTATACGAAAATCCCATACGGAGGGGGAAACCTTAGCGAGGATGTTGAGTCCATAAGAGAGAATGTATCTGACACCTCATCTAAGAGTGTCCCATATCGGCAAAACACATGAGATATGCTTGGTATATAAGTAGCAACCCTTACACCCTAGTGACACATTTTAAAACCGTGTGGATTTACGCTCAAAGTGGACAATATCACTAGCGAGCTGGGATGTTACACTTATAAGTCTGCCGGAAGTCATGATTTCTATTTTCACTCGTGATGACTCATTTAAACTTATTCCACTTACTTTATGAGTTTGTCATGAATATTAGGTACCTTATATAATCTTATTTTATTTACTCTACCAGATTGTCGTTATTTTGTTATTTTCACGCATTAGTACTTCATATAATGTTATTCTATTTACTCTATTGAATTGCCATGATTTTTAATTTCACTCACGGTATCACGTGTATATTTATTCATTCTACCATATTATTATGATTTTAAATTTTTACTATCTAACATGTCATTATTTTTAGTATTCACTCATGGTGTCTCATTTAAATTTATTTTATTTACTCTAATTGGATATCTAATTTCACCTATATCTCATATAACACATATAAAAATTTACTTATTACAATACAATTATATATCCATGATACTTAATTAAATAATATATCAAAAGCAATTAATCATGTAAAAAGAACTAGGGTGTTTTGGATCTGTTCTGAGCTAAGACGGCTATGACAGGACTGTTTATACCCGTAAAAATTACCAAATAGTGCTTCTCTGTGCGATCACTGCTTCATTTTGGTATCAGAGTCATGTTGCAAGTAGCCATAGGTGACAAAAGTTCAACATTTCCTCATATAATGATGAATATCATCAAGAACAAGAGTACTGTTAAAAACAGTAAAAAAGAGGAATATGATATACCTCAACACCTAGATCTACTTAATAAGTGGACTATTCCAAAAATCCAACCCCGATTAATATACCAGATGGATACTTTTGAAAAATTAGGATTTAAACAAATAGTTAAAACTACGGAAGAAACTATCACTCTAGATAGCGATCATGCTACTTTTAAATTATTAAATGACAGTGATATCGCCTCTTATAGGGAAACCCACCGTTTTATGCATATTGGGTTAGTACAGGTTGTTTTTAAGCCACTTACTTTAAGAGGCTTACCTGAAAGTTTTATAGCCGTTCTGAGAGATGGCAGAAACCAGAACTGGAAGAGATCCCTAATAGGGACAGTACAGACTAGTCTGACTTATGGTCCAGTTTATTTTAATGCTTATCATAACTTGCAGATTTTCTTGCAGGACGAAAATTCTTTAAATGCTCTAATATTGAGTATTAATTTACATGGTTATGATTATATGTCTGGTACTGAAGTAATATGTATTTGTTATAGACTTTATTTTAAACCTTTATATACTATGAATCCGATGTGCAAAATCATGGATTTCAAAAATGAAACTATTTTGATAGAAACTAATTTTAATAAATCAAAAATTACTACTAGAACCTATTAAATGGGATGAGATTGATTTTCCCACAGAATGGGTCATAGAGGGAGCGTCACCTCCCAGGAATGATTATAATACTGATATTACTCATATTGATCAAGCCCTTGATGGGACAGTCAAGTTAAAATTTTCTAAACCTGCTTACTTGACTAATGATTCGAACTCCAGATCTCATAGATCGGATAATTCAAACCATTCTTATATTTCTCCTACTGATTATATTGTTAAGTCTCCCTCACGAGCTTCTACTTCTCGTATACCTGATTTTATACGCCCCAATACTTCTGATAATATTGAGAATAATAGAGTCAATAGAATTATAATTGGTAATGATAATATTGCTAGAGGTGTTAGCGAAGACCCAGAAATAACTGAGTCAGATATGGATTATCCAAGTATTTGATGGATAGTAGCCAAAAAATTGATTTTAGTCGGGGATCGCCCGCAAGAAAAATGATTAGTGATGATTTTTATAAACCCAGATGGGAACCTTTTAAAAAATGGATTTTAGAAACTTTTGATAACAGTCAGCGTATAGCTCTTCAAGAGGAATTTTATACTGATATTTCTCAAGCTAACAAAATTATTTCTTTTGTTCCTTGGTTTATGGTCAAATATGTTGGAGATTATATCTCTGTTCTTGAGAGAGATTACAAACTCCCTAGTGGAAGAGTAGCTCATACTGTATTCCCTCCCCGGCAGCCTTTTCAAATGGAAAGGGATAATAAAATTCTAGATTTTATTGCTTTTTCAAAACTTATTGAAACTAATACTCCTTTAATTACTGACTCTCATATTAATATCATGCTTAAACATGCTAATTACACCAATGTTTATGTTACTATTTTGGGTGAACAAATTGTCCTGTTACATAATAGGATTGAGAAATTAACTTCTGAAATTATGAAAGCTATCACAGCTACTTCGGGATCTTCTCATCAGCTTAATACAACTACTCCTAGTGTTCAGCCTCCTCCGGAGATCAAAGACTTTAAGCTGAGAGCTTACTCGGAGTTGGAAAAATTATTGGATGATAAATTTAAGGGGTTACAAATCAACCCTTTAACAAAAGACTATGAGTTGGATCTCTCTGGTGATGATTATAAGCAAAAAATGTCAGACGAAGTTAATAAACTTGAGAAATGGGCTAGAAAACCGGTACAAAGGATGTACTACTATCCAAGGCCCACTCCCCAAGATGTTTTATTTGAGGAACAAGATATTGTTGATAACAATAGCTAAAGTGGAAAAAATATCTATGAATGGAACATATATGGTTATACGGAAAGACATATTTACACGACAGTCCATAGAATGCTTATGTATAACACTATTTGCAAAGCCAACAATAATACTGATAAGACTGTGGCCGAAATGATTATATCAGGTTTTACATGCCAATTGAAAGGTTGGTGGGATCATTACTTAACCCCAGGACAACGAAATAATATATTTGGGGCTGTAAAAACTAAACCAGGGATAGAGCCAACACAAAATGTTGTTTATACCCTAGGAATCAATATCATAGAACACTTTACTGGAAGGTGGTCAGATGATTCTGAAAATATAAGGACTTTACTCCAGAATTTAAGATGTAAAACCCTCACCTCTTTTATATGGTACAAGGATGTCTTCCTTAGTAGGGTTATGGAACTATCAGAATGTTATAGTTCCCACTGGAAATCCAAATTCATAGATGGATTACCCGCCCTTTTTGTTGAACGAGTTAGAAAGACTTTAAGGGAGGGAGGTTTTACTATTAACTATGATATTTGCTCCTATGGCAACCTAATAGGACTTGAATTCAGGAAGGGTTAGCTTTATGTAAATAGATTAAGCTGAACCAACAGATTAAAAGCCAGAACCTCAATGAGAGACAACAATTGGGAGAATTCTATGGCCAATTCGGTATGGAAATACCTAAAGACAAGACGTCTCATAGACATAAGACCAAGAACCGGGAAAGCTTCCAAAGATGGAAGGCAAAACGGTTAGAAAAAAGAGGAAGAAGAAAGAAAGAATTCAAAACCCGCAAGAATTTTATAAAATCCAAATATCCCAAAGCCTGTTGGAAATGTGGAAGAACATGCCACTATTATAAAGAAGTTAAGGAAAGGATTAAAGCCCTTAACATCGGAGATTATCTCAAAGAATCATTATCCAAATTATTACTCAACTCAGAACTAGAGGACTCAGGTTTTGAAACATATGGGGCAAAGGATTCCTCAGATGAGGAAATACGGATTCTTAATAAAGAAGATTATATTCCTTCTGAAGATGAATGTCAACCTTGTCAAATAGGACAACCTTGTTCCAGCAAAGGGAATAAGGAGGACGATGAGTTTTATAATATTTTTGCTCAATTCCAGGATATGAACATTAGTGTCCTTAAAAGTGATAATCTGGTAGAATTACTAAGGTTGATCAAAGACCCAGTTATCAGATCTCAAATTATAGATCAAATTCAGGAGACTCCTGAACCTTCACAAGGAAGGAAGGCCATAGAAAAATCAAGTGTCTATTCTATGTCAAAATTAAAGAAACAAATGAGAGAAAAGCAGGGTATTGCCAGCACCCCCAGAGATTTGGAAAAAGAGATTAATAGTCTCAAACAAGAAATTCTAGATCTAAAGAGGAGTAATACTATCCTTGATGCCAGACTTACTAATATTGAAGGAAAAGGAAAAGGAAAAGAAAAGGTTATAGAATCAGCAATAGTGGATTATATACCCGATTTTGATAATTTGTTAATTACAGGAGCCACTGATGAAACAGGAAACTTCCTCCAGACCCTGGAACTTATTACTTCCCAGAAGTTTTATATTAATATTAGTCTTTTAATCGATTATAATTTCAAAAAAGACTTTATCGCTCTTGTTGATAGCGGGGCAGATGTTAATTGTATACAGGAAGGTCTTATTCCTTCTACTTATTTTCATAAAACTACCCACGGTGTCCGATCTGCTAATGGACAGAAATTACAAATTACTTTTAAATTACCAAAAGCTTATATTTGCCATAATAAGACTTGTATAGCTGAAAGTTTTATTTTAGTAAAAGATATTTCCAACCAAATTATTTTGGGCACTCCTTTTATACAAAAGCTTTTCCCTATTACAAAAATTGATAAGAAGGGTACAATAGGTACTTTTAATGAAAAATCTATTATTTTCCAGTTTATAACTGAACCTTTCTCCAGAGTTTTAAATGAGCTCAAATATCGTCTGATTCATAAGCATCGGCAAATTAATTTTTTAAAAAAAGAAATTTATATTTCCAATATTGAAGAACTTCTTGCAAACCCCAAACTTCGACAGAAGATTGATTTTATACAAAACCAATTTTTTATACAGGTTTGCAGTGACCTTCCCAATGCTTTCTGGGATAGAAAAAAACATATTGTTTCTCTTCCCTATGAGGATGATTTTAAAGAGGGCAATATCCCCACAAAAGCTAGACCTTGCCAAATGAATTCTGAATATTTAGAACTATGTAAAAAAGAAATTGTTTCTTTATTACAAAAAGGTTTGATAAAACCCTCTAAATCTCCGTGATCTTGTACAACGTTTTATGTTAATAAACATGCTGAGCAGGAAAGGGGGGATTCCCAGACTTGTTATTAATTATAAACCGCTTAATAAAGCTCTCAAGTGGATTAGGTATCCTATCCCTAACAAAAACAATTTACTTGATAGGCTTAACAATGCCATTATATTTTCTAAGTTTGATTTAAAATCAGGTTACTGGCAAATTCAGATTCTAGAAGTAGATAGATACAAAACTGCTTTTAATGTTCCTATGGGACAGTTTGAATGGAATGTTATGCCATTCGGTTTAAAAAACGCCCCTTCGGAATTTCAAAATATTATGAATGATATTTTTATGCCTTATACCAATTTCATTATAGTTTACATTGATGATATTTTAATATTTTCAACTGATATTGAAACTCATTTCAAGCATCTAGAGTTATTCAAGAAAATCATCATTCAAAACGGTTTAGTCATATCAAAACAAAAAATGACTCTTTTCCAAACGACTGTAAGATTTTTTAGGTCATAATATTGAAAAGGGAAAAATTATTCCTATTCATAGAAGTATTGAATTCACTTCAAAATTCCCGGATATTATAACTGACAAAACCCAATTTCAAAGATTTTTAGGCAGTCTTAATTATATCAGTCCCTTTATAAAGGATTTAGCAAAAGATACAACCATATTATATGAAAGACTGAAAAAAGTTCCTACACCATGGACAAATATTCATACGCAAGCTGTCAAACGAATAAAGGTTAAGGTTCATAACCTTCCTTGTCTCACCCTTGCAAATCCAACTTGACAAAAGATTATAGAAACTGATACCTCAGATATTGGTTATGGAAGCATTCTGAAACAACACTCTCCATTTAATAAATAGGAGTATTTAATACAGTTTTACTCTGGCAAATGGAATACTAGCCAGAAGAATTACTCCACAGTGGCAAAAGAAATCTTGGCTATTGTAAAAAGTGTCTTAAAATTCCAAGGAGACTTATACAATCAAAAGTTTATTATAAATACTGATTGTCAGTCAGCAAAATTCATATTTAATAAAGATTGGAAGCATGATGTTTTTAAACAAATGTTTGCTAGATGACAAGCTTTATTAGCACCATTTTATTTCGAAATACATTATAAAAAAGGGACAGAAAATAGTCTGCCTGATTTCTTAACTAGAGAGTATTTAAATTTTTAAAACTAATGATTTTGTTATACAGGATGATGAGGCCCAACTAGCCAGGTGGCGATTCAAATTATAGAGGACGCAGTGGAAGAGGAAGGGGAACTGGACGCGGTAATACCATTGTCCAGCAAGGTAACAAAAAGCTTATAGCACAGGCAGGGACTTCAGCCCTTGATAAGGAAAGTCCATTATATCAGCAGTTCATGAATTTCATAAAATCCAGAGGCGACGATAATAACCCTCAGCCTTCATCACAACCATCATACGCTGAAATTGCTCATGACGAGCAAGATGATAATGAATGGTATGAAAAACATGATAAAAAAGATGTCATACTCATTCTTGATAATAAAGATTTGCAAACGAAGGAGGAGCCATGGAAGCTCATGGAAAGATATCTGGAAGCAGGGTCATATCCCATCTTGACTTATAAGTCAAGAATGCATTATGAGACTATTCTCACTACTACGGGATCAGCTGAAATCCAGCACTATTTCCCTATGCATACAAATTTTTTTTATAACTTTTCCAAAATCATTATAAAAAAGATTTTTACCCCAGAAGATTGGGGATTTAGTACATCAAAAGAAAGGGAATATTTACATCCTGAACAAAGGATTCAGGTCAAATTTAATTATTGGGATTATATAGAAAGTTTTCATAAAACCCTTTTATATGAAAATCCAAACAGAAAACATTCTTGGTTTATCAAAATATGTTCCCATGTTTATAAACAGGACATACCAAATTGGTTTTGGCATTGGTGAATTACATATGGTCCATCTGTTAATATCTTGCCACAGACGTTTAAAGGTTTATATACCAACTGGGTTGATGTCTCTCCAAAGATCATCGGATTAGGAGAGCAAAATACTATTATAGATGGAATTGCTAATATGATTTTTTCATCGAATTTTCCATTCCATGGATTATGAAATAGTCAGTCGAAGTGGGTTATACCCCAAAACAAATTCCTTGTTTACAACGAACCTATTATATCAGGTTCTGGAAAAAACTACTGCAAAAAACCAATGAAGGCATCTTGAATGGCCAAGAACTTATAGAGCAGATTACCTCAACGGTGGACGGTTACACCAAGTTAAAGGAAGAACAACCCAAGTCGGAAGCTAAAAGCCCTTTCCAGCATATTGCCAGGAAAATCCAACTTAAAAAGGGAGTAATATCTAAAGCAGAAATTATATCATCCTACATGGCAGAAGTGAAAAAAGATTTAATGAAAAATCTAGATGAGGAATTTCCCTCAGACACTTCTATGGCATCAGTTCATACAGAGGAGGAAGATGTTCAGGACTCCCAAGATCCCTATGATGCTGATTTTGATATTCATGAATATCTGGCAAAATTCCAAGAAAACATGGAGGCATCCTCCAGCTCGGGAAAGAACAAGGAAAAAGAGAAAGAATAATACACGAACAACAATTGGTGGACCCATCATAAAAAGCCACTGGACAAATAGAATCTACTTTAATAAAGTAGATAAAATATTGTACTAAAGTAGGGCCCATGAGTTTTGGCCGATATTACTTTTTACTTTTTATCATTTAGAATTATCGGCCACCTGTTAAGCCACTATTCACTTTTTAGTTGTCGACCATTTAGGCCACTATTTACTTTTTAATTGTCGGCCACTAGGCGGCGATAATTGTTAGAATCCATTATAAAAGGATTCAGAAGTAAGGAAGAGAGGAAGGCTCTCGCCAACCACTCTCTCTCCGCTTTGTAAAAACTCTACTGAATAAAAGTTTAAGTTTTCTGTTACATCCACTCCGGTACTGAGCACAACCTCTTCATCTGAGGTAATTTAAATTTATGTATTTAATTTTAATTTTAATTTTATATTATTCTAAATTAGCCCATGATCGGCTAATTCCTTAAGTGTTGAACCTATGTTACACTAATCTACTTGGAGTCATGATACTAGTGCTATTATATAGCTTATGATTCATGTGAGAAGGAGCTAAGGTTGGGCAGAGACCAGTCCAGGCGGAATGTCTGAAACTCAGGCTGATGATCCTGTTTTAACCCGCTAAGCCATGGTGGCGTTAGGGTGTTTTGGATCTGTTCTGAGCTAAGACGGCCCTGACAGGACTATTTATACCCGTAAAAATTACCAAATAGTGCTTCTCTATGCAATCACTGCTTCATTTTGATATCAGAGCAATGTTGCAAGTAGCCTTAGGTGACAAAAGTTCAACACTTCATCATATAATGATGAATATCATCAAGAACAAGAGTACTGTTAAAAACAGTAAAAAAGAGGAATATGATATACCTCAACACCTAGATATACTTAATAAGTAGACTATTCCAAATATTCAACCCCGGTTAATATACCAGATGGATACTTTTGAAAAATTAGGATTTAAACAAATAGTTAAAACTACGGAAGAAACTATCACTCTAGATAGCGATCATGCTATTTTTAAATTATTAAATGACAGTGATATCGCCCCTTATAGGGAAACCCACCGTTTTATGCATATTGGGTTAGTACAGGTTGCTTTTAAGCCACTTACTTTAAGAGGCTTACCTGAAAGTTTTATAGCCGTTCTGAGAGATGGCAGAAACCAGAACTGGAAGAGATCCCTAATAGGGACAGTACAGACTAGTCTGACTTATGGTCCAGTTTATTTTAATGCTTATCATAACTTGCAGATTTTCTTGCAGGACGAAAATTCTTTAAATGCTCTAATATTGAGTATTAATTTACATGGTTATGATTATATGCCTGGTACTGAAGTAATATGTATTTGTTATAGACTTTATTTTAAACCTTTATATACTATGAATCCGATGTGCAAAATCATGAATTTCAAAAATGAAACTATTTTGATAGAAACTAATTTTAATAAATCAAAAATTACTACTAGAACCTATTAAATGGGATGAGATTGATTTTCCCACAGAATGGGTCATAGAGGGAGCGTCACCTCCCAGGAATGATTATAATACTGATATTACTCATATTGATCAAGCCCTTGATGGGACAGTCAAGTTAAAATTTTCTAAACCTGCTTACTTGACTAATGATTCGAACTTCAGATCTCATAGATCGGATAATTCAAACCATTCTTATATTTCTCCTACTGATTATATTGTTAAGTCTCCCTCACGAGCTTCTACTTCTCGTATACCTGATTTTATACGCCCCAATACTTCTGATAATATTGAGAATAATAGAGTCAATAGAATTATAATTGGTAATGATAATATTGCTAGAGGTGTTAGCGAAGACCCAGAAATAACTGAGTCAGATATGGATTATCCAAGTATTTGATGGATAGTAGCCAAAAAATTGATTTTAGTCGGGGATCGCCCGCAAGAAAAATGATTAGTGATGATTTTTATAAACCCAGATGGGAACCTTTTAAAAATGGTTTTTAGAAACTTTTGATAACAGTCAGCGTATAGCTCTTCAAGAGGAATTTTATACTGATATTTCTCAAGCTAACAAAATTATTTCTTTTGTTCCTTGGTTTATGGTCAAATATGTTGGAGATTATATCTCTGTTCTTGAGAGAGATTACAAACTCCCTAGTGGAAGAGTAGCTCATATTGTATTCCCTCACCAGCAGCCTTTTCAAATGGAAAGAGATAATAAAATTCTAGATTTTATTGCTTTTTCAAAACTTATTGAAACTAATACTCCTTTTAATTACTGCCTCTCATATTAATATCATGCTTAAACATGCTAATTACACCAATGTTTATGTTACTATTTTGGGTGAACAAATTGTCCTGTTACATAATAGGATTGAGAAATTAACTTCTGAAATTATGAAAGCTATCCCAGCTACTTCGGGATCTTCTCATCAGCGTAATACAACTACTTCTAGTGTTCAGCCTCCTCCGGAGATCAAAGACTTTAAGCTGAGAGCTTACTCGGAGTTGGAAAAATTATTTGATGATAAATTTAAGGGGTTACAAATCCGCCCTTTAACAAAAGACTATGAGTTGGATCTCTCTGGCGATGATTATATCTATGAATGGAACATATATGGTTATACGGAAAGACAGATTTACACGGCAGTCCATAGAATGCTTATGTATAGCACTATTTGCAAAGCCAACAATAATACTGATAAGACTGTGGCCGAAATGATTATATCAGGTTTTACATGCCAATTGAAAGGTTGGTGGGATCATTACTTAACCCCAGGACAACGAAATAATATAATTGGGGTTGTAAAAACTAAACCAGGGATGGAGCCAGCACAAAATGTTGTTTATACCCTAGGAATCAATAACATAGTTAATAGTAAGACCTCCATTCCTTAGAGTCTTTCTAACTCGTTCAGGAAAAAGGGCGGGTAATCCATCTATGAATTTGGATTTCCAGTGGAACTATTACATTCTGATAGTTCCATAACCCTACTAAGGAAGACATCCTTGTACCATCTAAAAGAGGTGAGGGTTTTACATCTTAAATTCTGGAGTAAAGTCCTGATATTTTCAGAATCATCTGACCACCTTCCAGTAAAGTGTTCTATGATATTGATTCCTAGAGTATAAACAACATTTTGTGCTGGCTCCATCCCTGGTTCAGTTTATGAAACGATATATATCATTTAGTATTTGGTACGAAAGTAAAAATATTATCTCAAGAGCATTTATATGTAATCTAGCTAAACACTATGAAGGTGAGATGAGTGCAGAGTGGGGCTGGGGGTGGGGGTGGGGGTGGTGGGAGTGGGTGGGATGATCAAGGGGTGGGGGATGGGGGTGTTGGGTGGTTTGGAGGATACAATGAACTTGAAAATCACTCATGAAACTTATTTTCCCTACTTTCATTCAGGGGCGGCCCAACACTGTTGGAGACCTAAAGCTGAACTTTACTGAGGGGCCTAAACTTTTTTTTTATCACAAAATGAG
This sequence comes from Anisodus acutangulus, assembly GCA_029783415.1. NCBI lineage: Eukaryota > Viridiplantae > Streptophyta > Magnoliopsida > Solanales > Solanaceae > Anisodus > Anisodus acutangulus. The sequence goes on from CM056490.1 coordinate 52,922,285, forward strand.
AAAAAATCATATATATTTTTCATTTGAAATCTAGCTTTTTAGGATATATATATATATATATATATATATATATATCATTAACTTCCTCAAGAACTCCTTTTTGAGATTATATCAAAGATTTAATTCTTCTCTTCTTCTCTTTTTGGGTTTTGAACAACCGGATTCAAATTTTGTAGTTGACATATTTTATATTCTAATAAATAGTTAAAACGATAATAAATATTACGTAGTACAATATCAAAACAAGCAAGTTTAAGATGAAAACAAATACAAAAAATCTAAATAATAGAATCGGATTCAGGAGGTTGATAACTTGATTTGAGAATACTTATTTGGTGCTTCAATATACCTCGTGTTTTATTTGGTGCCCGAAAATAATAATAAAAAATTCAGACATTGTAGCTCTTGTCATTTAGAGCAATATAGTCAAAAACACTCTTGAAGAAACAACGAAGAAATATAAAATCGTAGAAGTATACTAAAATTTTAGACAAAAAAATAAAAATAAACTGAGTACGGTAGAGAAATCAATCAAATGCCTTCTTTTGTCAATATACTAAAAAATAAATTGAATATTTGTGTAATATACATTACTTACTGATTTAAGGGGTTTCTGTTCTGTCAATTAGTTAACTATTTCATTTTAATGACAAAAAATACTCAAATTACTTTATTATTTTTCCAAAAAAAAAAACTTATATATCCTATAGTGATAGTGATGAAAAGTGAGGCCCTCAAAATTGAGAGGCCTAAAGTCTTGACTTTAGAGGCTTTATCCAAATGTCACAGCTGCTTCCATTAGAGAACACATTTACCTCATTTTTAAGGAATTTATTTTTTAAAAAAAAATATTTTTCTCAAAATATTATTTTGACCAACCAAATATGAAAAAACTAAAAAAAAATTTCCTCTATACCACACACACCATATTCTTGAATGAATATCCCTCATTCCTTTTAAGTGATTTTCTAATTATTTTAAATTTATTTTTAAAATAGAAGGCTTTTTAAGAAATCAAGAAGGTATTATCTAATAAACGTTAAAAATATTTTTAAAAATCAGTTAAAAAGAAACGAGGAATACAAAAATGATGTTAACATTTCACCCAACACATTAAAAGACGAGCCAGCCTAATGTCCCAACTTGGTGAAAATTGCCAAAAAGTAACGTAACAAACAATTCTATCTTTTTTTTTAATCCTTTCTTAGGAATTTTCCTTTTGCTTCATCTGTGACTTGAATCCATAACTATCAAATTAGAAATGAGAATGCTTAGCCCCCTGGGCCACAGACGAGTTGGTAAGTAACAAGGTGATTGTGATACAATCACTCTGACGTCGCGGGTTCGAATATGTGTGGTGACAGTCTTTGCTGAAATATTGTAAGGGTTGTTGCTGAGTTTGTGTCCCGTTGGTCCTCTCCCTTGCAGGGCTGTCACTCGCGCATATCCTTCGATTTACATCCCACCTGGTCAAGGGGCCTCTAGTACAGGTGGGGGATTTCTCCTTCGGGACTTTCCCTTTCACAAAGAAATGAGAATGCTTACCGAGCAACCTTACTCATTACCGACAAAAAAACATTACATGAGCAAAGTGCATACGACATCATTTGCTTGGGTCAACGGCCAACCTCAATTGATTAACCTTGTGCTACAAGTTCTTTTTTCTTTTCGAAAGCTTATGCTAATTAAACACAAAAAGGAACAATTTCACAGTCATTACCAACTAGTTTTTGCTTCTGGGATACGCTAGCATATCTTTAACTTTCTAATTAAATCATATTTTTGCATTTTTCACTTACACTAATAATTCCAATTGCCACTTATTCATGTTGCGAGGGACTCGGAAACAAGAAGTTCTGGTCCGGGAGGGATAATATCAACCACTTGTTCTTTCAAAGGAAACATAAATTTAAGTGATTGTAATTAGCTGAAAAAGCAATAAAATGATTAAATATAAGTTTATAATATCACCATATACTAATAAATAATTTATCTCAGTTAAAGAAAAGTTCAACTTATTTTTATGTCTTTGGACATTGTATAGTTGCATCATGCATGTTATATAGACTATGATCCAACCATTACTACAAGCTAATAGAACATACAATAAGCGTCTTTAGGGACAATTATTTAGAATGCCCCAAATCAATATTTTATATTTCCTTAAGATGAAGTAACTTACAAAGAGAAATAATTAGTAAAGCAGGCCATAATTGCTTATTAGTGCGTCAAATTAGACAAGTTTGACCATTTTATATAAAATGTTTGCAAAACGAGACAACATATAACACCTTTCTTCTTAATTATCGCTTTCTGTTCTCTTACTATCTAACTTTAGCAAAGCTTAATCTATAAATAATAAGTGAATTAGAGGAGATAGAGATAATATGCAAAACATAATTACTATTGTCCCATAACTCTCTTATCAATTAATTACATTATCCCATAATTTAATTAAAGCTGATCGTAATTCTTTTTTTCTTTTCAGAATATATTAAATACAGATCTCTATATCATATCATTTAAATTCTACTTTCTATTATTTGTCGAATAACTACAGCTCAACTACATTTGTTTCTTGAAAATATAATACTCGTACTAGATATTATATCTGTAATGAACTTTGAGATGTAGAGTGAAGTTAGTTCCTGAACAAAAAAATATGAAATACAATAGATATTATTCTCTTCTAAGTGGTTAAGACTATGATTTATAAAAAGGCTAAAGCAAATTGGATTTGAATCACCCAGTGTAAATCAACCTAGTTCTATATATGTCCAAATAAATAAATAAAAATTGTTATTATATTAAATAAAAAGAGAGAGAAAAAACATAGATTTTAGGAAACTATACCCCAAAAAATAGTTTCTTCAAAAAAATAAAAAGGAGCCCTAATGATAGAAACCCCTAACTTCTATTGATAAGGTGGTTTATTCTCTCACAAATGAAAGAAGAAAAACTAAAGTTTTCTCTTTTTTTTTTTTAATTTATAACCCCTCTCCCCGGGAGCTCCCCTTTGCTCCCGTGTTGACTCGAACTCGCAACCTTCGGGTTGAAAGTGAAAGACACTTACCATCTTAACAACCCCTCTTGTCAACTAAAGTTTTCTCACCTTAGCTCTCAAAATGATTTTTTTAGAAGAACTAGATCGTTTATAAAATTATGAAATAAATTTTATAGTATATATCCTATTATAAACTGTTAATTTTATACTATATAACTTGTTTTGTGCATGTAATTAAGTTATTCTCTAGTGAAACAAATAAACGGATATGAAAAAATTCTTTGTAGGAAGCGCTTATCCCGGATGAACCCTATGTGACGCGAATTCAAATATAATTGAGCTCTGATATGTGTATTAGATATCGAGTGGGAAACCAAAAATAAAACAAAGGATATGAGATAAACTACTTGTTCTTGATTGTATTTTCCTTGAAAGTCCAAGAAGCAAAATGATTTCAATTAGAAAGCATAGCAACAAAAATCCAAAAATAGAAAGCAAAAAAACATTTTCTTTTAGTAGGCGTTTGGACATACGATTTCATCCAAAAGGCATGATCATGAATTCCAAATCATGATTTCAACTTTTTTAAATGTAAAAGTTGACTCATAAGTTTATATTTTGTAAAAATTGATCCATAAGTTGATAGATATATTACCAATCATGTTTACCAACCATTTATATCAAATATTAAAAGATCAAGTTAGTAGTATATTTATAACAAATTTACTCCAACCATGTGGGAGGATTATATTAAAGAGTAGTTACACTACAACTCATGTTCAATTTTTCATTTTATTGAACTAAAGTTTGATCAATTGATGTTGTATTTTTTAGAAAGGTCTTCTAGTAGCGTATTAATTTTGTTATGAACCATGACTTGCTCATTTGGTAAGATTGTATAAGAATTGAGAAAGTTTTGATGGTTTTCACAACTTATGAGGTTTTATATCTATAAGAAAAAATACAACTTAAGAAATTCAAATTACATATCCAAACAAAACTTTAACTTCAAATCTATCATGATTTCATCTCATAATTTCAAATCATATCCAAACGGCACATCAAGATGTCAAAAATCTTCGGCCCGCAAAAGAAACTATGTATATTATTCCATCAAAAGATATTCCCGGAATCATGAAAATGCAAATTCCATCATCCAAATAGTGACATAAAAATAGGAAGAGAAAATAGAAACAACACAAAAAACCTGTATGGGGTAGAAAAACATCTGGAGGCATTAAGCGTATATGAGAAGTTTTGTGGTTCCAAAAACTCTAACGGATCTCCACAGCTGTCTCACTCCCAATAACTCCCATCACGTCAGCCAATCTATATTAGAGCGTCGCGGCGCACGTGGATGTATTGACGTCAGAGTGCTTACATCGCCATAACTCCCTAGGGTCATAATAGTCTAAGTTTTTGTCTTATATATGCAAGACTTAGAAGAGAAGAAGGATACATTGTATTCTCTCTAAGCACACATTTTGTAACTCGGATCTCTCTCGAGCTAATATACGATTCTCAGTTTTGGCTCATATTCGATCCATAGTTTATTTTTAAATCTAATTCATTACTTGCTTATTCTTACTAGTATTTCTAATATCGTTCATCCATAACCTAAATATCAATCTCGGACTCAGTCAAGATGGTCTCTAGATCGAATACGACCTACTTGTCTTTAAACCCTTGAAATACAAATCTCTAACTGCATTTTTGGTAGAAATCATTTTTACTGGAAAATAATTTGGCACCGTCTGTAGGGATATACAGTTGTGGAGTTGTCTAAATCCGTAGTTGATTTTCTTGAAAACACGTCACGAAAGAGAAGCATTTCAAGTCAAAATAGCGTTGTTCATGACCTGGAGGATATTGAAGAGGAACAGGTGCCCAATGAGCATCAAGATCTGGAAGAACAGTCTGAGACGTCACAAACAAAATCGGAGGAAATAATAGCCCCGAAAGCAAGCAAGTATGTAGACGAGGAAGATGTTCGAAGCCATCCAATGGAGAGCCGTGAGGCATGACCCATAGAGCGATACCCCAAGAATAGGAGAAGAGAACCCGCACTCCAAAGTAGAGAGGATGTTCAAAGAAGAAGGCACCCCCTCAGAAGTTGCACTGGCCACAATCCTGGTGGAAAACAGTGTCATAATACGCATGGAGAAGTTCCTAAAATCTTTATCTGGGACAACACCGGATTGCCACATGGCAGAAGATGAGGAAGCCATAGGAGCTCCCGATGCATCTACAGCAAATAAGGGAAGGACATAACCTGTGATTCCAGAATTGGATCTGATGAGACTCGCAGCGCTAGAGAAGGAGTTGCATGAAAGGATGAGCTAGATACCTGGGGACCCTCATGTGTTAAAGAGATTTGGAGTGAGGAAGTACGGAAAGATACCCTACAAAGAGATGCGACTCTGGAGCCCATCCCAAAAAAGTTCAGAATGTTTGACATACCCAAGTATAATGGCACGATAGACCCAGATGAACACATCATGACTTTAGAGGCTGTGATCACTAGGCATGACCTGCAACAACATCAAATTGAATTCGTTATGCTAAACTATTTTAGCCAAACGCTCACAATGATAGCACTCTCTTTGTATACTCTCTTACCTAAAAACTCTATTGATTCTTTTGTTGCTCTTGCAAATGCATTTGTTAAAGCCCATGTTGGGGACCAGAGGGTCGAAACCCACCAGGCAGATATATTCACCGTAAAACAAATAAAGGATAAATTACTCCACAACTTCGTGGAGCGCTTCCAACGGGAGAGGATGCACCTACCTGTGATCTCCGAAGATTGGCTACAGTAACATTTGTTGATGGCATGAACACCGACAGTTCGAACAATCAAGAAAATTAAAAGAAAGCTTGAAGGAGTTCCCGGCCAATTCCTGGAATGAGGTGAATAATAGATATACCGCCAAGATACAGATAGATGTAGATCATGGGATCAGAGCCGGAGGGGGACAATAAGGCATATCTCATAATTCCCCTGATATATGAATGGACCTTATTCAACTCGACCGTCACCTAGGCATGAAGGTCGGCCGAATAAACCATGGTATGATCAAGGTCAACCAAGAAAAAAAATAGAAGCACCACAAAAGAAGTCTGTAAATGACTTAGGGCCGCCGAGCGTGGCCTCCTACAACTCTAATGTAGAGTTTGTGGATCTACTCATGGCCATGAAAAATATAAAAGAGGCTCGATTCTTGATGGCAGTTTGGTCCAGCCCAAATAAATGAGGCACGAACATAGAGCTTTGGTGTGAATTCCACGGAATCTCGAGCCATTCAACAGAAGATTGAAAACACTTAAGATATGAGGTAGCAGACCTGCTAAGAAGGGGTCATTTGAAGGAATTCTTCAGTAGCCTATCTAACTACGCTAGACAAAAAAGTACTGGGACTTTGCGGGAATGCTCAGCAGGGAATGATCAACTTGATCGCAGAAGGAACGATGGTAGGGGAAGTATCTTAGGTGCAACAGCATACGGGTCCCACCTTCGTCCAGAAAAATGATGAAGGACTGGTACGAAGATCCTATTATCTTCAGCAAAATGGAATGAGAAAGCATCGAGAACCCATACGCCGCTGTTCTGATAATTTCTGTTCAAATATTTCAATTTCACATTAAGCGCGCGCTTGTTGATCCATATAGCACCGTAAATGTTGTGCAACTCTGTATAATTAAGGATATGGAGCTTGTCGGGCAAATGACCCATGTAGTGAAAGTTTTGTCCGACTTTAACTTGTCTAGCGAAATGACCCGGGACAGATTGAGTTGGAAACGCATGTGCATGGAGTGTTGATGAAATCTTTATTTGATGTCCTCAAAAGAGGAATGCCATACAATATGGTAATTGGGAGGCCCTGGCTGCACGTCATGAGAGCAGTTCCATCTACTTTCCATCAGGCTATGAAATTCATGACGCCCTGGGAGTAGCTAAGGTATGAGAAGATGTCAAAGATGACCTAACGAAAATCATCCTGGTTGGTGGATAGGGTGACTCGATTCGAAATGACAGCTAGCAATCACAGGCGCTCGACTTTGGGATCAACTTCGAGGTCGAGCAACGACAGGATCCAGCAGGATCCCCCTGCCCAGAGGATCCGATATAAAGGATACCTCGGGGGTTCATGGAGCCAGAGGAATCAGATGCAGCTTTATCGACCAAACGGGCTCGGAGAGCAGGTATACCTGGGTTGGTCGGTATAGGATATCACATGTGTACCCCTAGAGTTGGCCCACTACAAGCTAAATATGGACCCAGATTGTCAGTCCATTAAGCAAAAATGACGCCTGGTGTCAGCAGAACGGAGCCAATTCATCAAATAAGAAGTAGCACGACTCATCCAGTTAGTGGCGGTCCGAGAGGTAAAGTACCAGGACTGGCTGGCAAACATGGTGGTACTCCATAAGAAACCTTTAGAATGTTTTTAGATTTGAAGGATTTAAATAAATCTTGCTTGAGGAGCTCATATCCTATGCCCCGTCTAGATCAAATAGTCGAAGCAATAACTGGGCATGAGCTGCTCAGCTTTCTGGACGTATCCACGCGGTTTGGCTAGATATGGCTGAACCCATCAGACCAGGAAATTACTTCATTTATAATGGAGAACGAAACTTATTATTACACTGATATGCCATTCGGGTTAAAAATGCATGGACTACTTTCCACCAACTGTAGCGGATGTTCCGCCATATGGTGAGTCGAAGTGTGGAGATTTATTTAGATGACATAATCGTTAAATCCCTGGGAATAGAGGAACATGTTAGACATTTGCAGGAAGTGTTTGAGATCCTCTAAGAGCATAATCTCAAGCTAAATCCCAAAATGTGTGCTTTCGGGGCGGGCACTGGGAAATTCCTAGGATTCGTGGTGTCTAATAGATGCATTAAAGCCATAGAGTAAATAACAGAGATACTCAGCAGCGCTCGAGAAGTGCAACAATTGACCAGAAGAATAACGGCCTTGGGAAGGTTCATATCCAGATCGTCCGAACGGTGTCAGAAATTCTTAAGCTTACTGAAGAATAAAAAGACTTTCAATGGACCTCAGAATGCGAACAAGCCTTAAAGGACCTGAAGAAGTACACGACAAACCCTCCCTTACTTGCAAAATTGGATGAGGGGGAACCACTACTGATTTACCTCGCTATATCCGAAACTGTTGTAAGTGTTGTGCTTGTTTGGGAGGAAAAAAGTATGAAATCTCCTGTTTATTATATCAGCAAGGCCTTAGCAAAGGTTGAAGCCTGATACCCTCACTTTGAGAAGATGGCTTTGGCCTTGGTAGTCGCGTCGCGTAAACTAAGGCTATATTTTCAATGTCACCCCATATGTGTGGTCACCACTTTCCCTTTAAGAAATATATTGCATAAGCCCGAACTCTCGGGCCAGCTGGCGAGTTGGTCGATCAAAATCTGCGAGTACAATATTACTTATCGCCCCTGGACATCTATTAAATCTCAGGCCTTGGCTGATTTCATGGTCGATTATAGTTCGGGTATGATGCCTTAGGTTCATACCAAGGCAGTTGGGGAAATCAAACATGCATCCATGGAATGGATATTATATACAGACGGGGCCACAAGCATGAAAGACATCGGGCTAGGGATTGTCCTTATCGCCCCCTCAGGGGCCACAATTAGGCAAGCCATTAAATATGTTTCTTTATATAACAATGAGGCCGAGTATGGGGATGCAATTGCAGGTTTGAAATTGGCTCAGGGACTTGGAGCCAAAAATATCGAGCTTAAGACTGACTCGCAACTGATCGTCAATCAATTATTGGGTAAATACGAGGCCAAAGACAGTCGAATGCAGACATATCTAAGTAAAGTTGCCACCATGTTGGCTTGATTTCGAAAATGAAAAGTGATGCAAATCCCGCGAAAGATAAACTTCGAAGCTATCGCATTGGCTAACTTAGGCTCGTCGTCTAGGGCGACTTAGAGAGAATTGGAGTCCATCTTCTATGCTCTATATTGGACTCTGGCTTGCACAAGGTTAATTCTGCCAGCCTTACTTAGGATTGGCTGAATGATATTATCAATTATCTACATTCATGGACTCTCCCGGAAGATACAAAAGAAGCTCGAACATTGAGAAAGAAAGCGACTAGGTATTGCATGCATGAAGGAGAGCTGTATAGAAGATCCTACCTCGGTCCCTTAGCCAAATGTCTAGGACCAGTAGAGGCTGAGTACATGATGCAGGAGATACACGAGGGAAACAGCAAAAATCACATCGGTTATGATTTATTAGTGAAAAAAATAATGAGGGCTGGTTATTACTAGACTCAGATGAAAGAAGACGCAAAGTCTTATGTACAAAAATGCAAGAAATGTCAGCAACATTCTCCGATAATACATCAACCTGTTGAACCCCTCCACTCGGTAGTGGTTCCATGGCTATTCATGAAATAAGGAATGGATATCGTGGGCCCGCTACTGGGAGCTGTAGGGATGTGAGGTTCCTATTGATCCTAACTGACTATTTATCAAAATGGGTGGAAGCTAAAGCGTACATAAAGATTCACGAAAGACAAGTCATAGACTTCATTTGAGATCATATCATCTGTCGATTCGGGATACCAAAGGGAACCACTTGTGACAACGACTGGCAGTTCATGGGAAAGAAGGTCACTAAGTTCCTAAAAAGGTTGAACATCAAAAGGGTCACCTTATCGCCGTATCACCCGAGTGCAAATGGGCAATAATTATCATCCAAAGCATTAAAAAGAGGTTGAAAATGTCAAAAGGCAAGTGATCGGAAGAGCTGTCAAGGGTACTATAGGCTTACAAAACCACAACTAAAACTAGCACGGGGGAAACCCATTTCGTTTTAGTGTATGGAGCCGAGGCCTTGATACCCATAGAAGTGGGAGAACCCAGCTTCTGCCACACTCAAACCATCGAGGAGTATAATAAAAAAGCAATGGCAATATGGCTATAGCTGTTAGAGGAACACATGGAGTTGGCTTTTATATGTCTGGCGGCACAAAAACGAAGAGTAGAGAGGTACTTCAACAGGAAGACGAGCTTGAGACATTTCAAAATTGAGGATCACATCATCCGAAAGGTCACCCTTGAAACAAGGGACCCGAACGCAGTAAGCTGCAAACAAACTAGGAAGGACCGTACCGGATCACTGGAATCGCGGGGAAATGAGCATATCGGCTAGAGGACGAGTCTGAAAAAGAACTGAAAAATAGCTGGAACGTCATCCACCTAAAGAGATTCTACCTTTGAAGAAAAAAAAGGCTAGGTACGTATTGTTTTCACAAGAACATCATTTTTTGGTTAATTAACCCTTTTCTTGATAGGGACTGTTCACAAAGTCGAGGACTTCCACCAGAGGGAATGAACACACATTGTACTCTTTTCCTTGGCCAAGGTTTTGTCCTGATTGGGTTTTCCTGGAAAGGTTTTAACGAGGCAACAATTTAGAAAGCACCTCAAGCATAGCGTGTCGCGTCCCAAAACTCGACTCCTCGAGACCTTGCACTCGAGTATCGGGAGGAGAGAATGGAATAATATAATCGTGAGAGAGCTTCTCCTAGAATGGACTCTCTTAAACTGGGACTGTTGGCAGTCACTGAACTTGCTCGATCGTTTTCATTTGATAAATCTTGTAAATACTAGAAAAAAAGGATTATGTACTTATAGGATGAGTCATACCCTATGACTTTGAAAGAATGAAATAAAAAGAAAGATTGTCTAATTTTTCATGTTGAAATGCACAATGAAAAAACATTCAGGGCAAAAACAGAAATCGAAAGCCATATGGCCTCGTAAAACCGCTTCAAATAACACAACACGACCATAAGAGCCTCAGCGCGTGTGGGTTCTTTTTCGAACCTTTTTGTGCCTTTACATGAGGTTGAGACGTCTTCCACATTAGCACCGAAAATGGAGTATCTTCCTTCATTTTGAAATTGGATATCTTAAATCCCAATTTCGCACTAGCGTTCTCGAATGTGACATTCCCGGATTGGGTCAAGGCAAGATGACCTCAAACACAAAATGCCAAAAAACCGCATAGGCGTGCACCGGTTGTCAAACCTTATGCTTAAACAACAAATGCTCAAATATTAGTATAGTTCCGGTAGACGGGCGCAACGGTCATGCCTCAACGGTTATGTGCAAATTAAAAAGCCAATAGGTCATTATGTGACTACAATTGTTGTAATAAACAAAGCGTATGTCAAAGCGTAGAGCTAACGGCAAGGGAACAGTTGCCATTTATGCAAAAATAATACAGAGCGCTCCACAACTAAACATTAACATAGGGTATACAAACCCTGGTGGTCTGGCAAACAAGATCACGAAGGCTCAAATCAAATAAACAGTAAAGGGCTAATGCCTGGAAATATCCATCAAATTGCACGCAGGCCAAACATAGTCATACAAACAAAATATTTTTCAAAGGGAGCACAAGACCACTCCAAAAACATCAACATTGAAAAGAGACACACAGACCCCTGCAAACTAACACAAGCTTAAAAAACCAACACCCAAGCTAAGCCGGGGGGGATGGGAGCACCCTTGCCACCAGAAGAGCCAACAGAAGTGTCGGAGGAGGGGGGCGTCTCTTCATGTAGATCTTCCATATCATCTTCAACTGCCCTCAAATCCACCTATGTGTCAACGACGGCCTAACGGATGTCAATCGCCCCTATCTCCACCCCTTGCAGAACCTCGAATCTGGTCCGAAGAACAACATGGTCCAGTAAGTTGGCCCGCCATTGGTCAGCCTCCCGGCAAACCGTCAGCTGCTGGTTTAGGTCTCGAAGACGGGCACGAGAAGCCTCAAGAGCTTGCATCCTCATCCTGGCAGTATGACAATCAAGCTCAGTATGAACCACCTGCTCTCCCATCAATTGACGAGCTTAGGACATGGTTCGAAAGGTCTCATCCTTTTATGCCAACGCCTGCTTAGCCTCATCCCATCTACCCTCAAGGGTGGTTCTCTGTTCCAGAAGGTCTCTATGCTCGACCCAAAGCTGAGCAACCTCCTCCCGGAGACGACAGTTCTTCTCTACCAATCACTACACATTACATGAGGATGAATGTACGTTCCTAAAAAGCTCGATGGCAGAAGAGACAACGACATGCCCTTGAAAATTTAGGCAAAATAAAGTTAGTATACACATTTGCATTGAGAGCGGGGGATATAGTAAAAATAACCCGAGTTACCTGAAGAAAGATGTCCGAAAGATGGGCCAAAGAAACTTCCAGGCCAAGAGAAGAACCAACTACAAGTGGGGGAGGAACAGAAGGGCCTGCACCCATAGCGTGGCTCTTGCATAGCGAAAAGAGCCCTCCACGTCCGTTTGATACCCTAGGAGGCTTGGAGCAAGCCTATCACCCAACCAAAAATGTCGGGTAGCGGCTCAGGGACCACTTGGGCCGTTACAAAGATAAGAGACGAATCAGCCAAAGAAAAACCTAAAGTATGAGAAAGCAAAAGTTACTCATGAGTGTCGTTCCAGTGCTCTGGAAGAGGGACGAAGTTGGTGCCCTAAAAATGGTGGATAGGAATCATCACCAACAGATCATACAACCCCCGGTCATGATCATCCTCGACATTTGTGATAAAGGCACTAGAACCCCTGAAAGTGAAGTTAATTATTTCCCCGTGAAGTATCCGGGGGGAATAAATGTGGATCAGGTGATCCAGAGTAAATGAAAGATGGGCAAGATCCCCCAAATGTTGTAGGCAATAGACTATTCTCCATGCATATGGGGCCAGCTGCCCCGGAAAAATGCCATATCTTTAGCAGAAGGCCTCCATTACCCGGTGGATTAGAAGGCCTTCATCACCTGGTGTAGATAAGAGACATCCTAGGGATGTGCTGAGTATGCTGGTGTTGAACGGAGGGGGAAAAACATAAATATTCGAGCCCTATCTGCAATCAATACTGACTTGAGGGATGACGGGGTCATCGATTAATGAGATCATGTCCTCTACAGATTCAAGGCAAAAGTTTGCACGAAAATCCCTCTCAAAATAAAAATTGGGAGGGATGATCTTGGAAGCAGTAGACCCCAGATCAATGACTTGGGTAACGTTCGATGATGATGGTGGATGACGGGATGGGCCTAACTCTGCCCTCATTCTTGCGAGGGTTAGGCTGTTAGAAGTACCAGATGTAGATAAAGAAGTAGACATTTCTTTTAAAGGAAAGAAGTGAAAGAAACAAAAAACTGACATTGCAATAGAGAAGTTGAAAAGGGAAGTAGGAAGAATTAACGGGATTGCTGGTTTATATAGCCAAAGGAATAATCATTGTTCTTGAAAATCGGAGAGGCATGCCTTGTCAGTAAGCGTCAATCGGTGTCTCAGAAAAGACGCTGCCGATTGAGTGACTGAGTACATTTAATGATCAACAGACGAAGCGTCTGGCAGCGAAATGATGTGACGATTCGGTTCCCGCAAAAAGGTCTTTTTTTAAAAAGCGTGCAGACTCTTTCACTTCCTGGTTCTTTGAGTTCAAGAGTCCCAAAAAAGTGAGGGACTATCTGTATGGGGTAGAAAAGCTTACGGAGGCATTAAGCGTATATGAGAAGCTATGTGTTTCTGGAAACTCTAACGGATCTCCATAGCTGTCTCCCACTCCCAACAACTCTCGTCACATCAACCAACCTAGATCAGAGCGTCGCGGCACACATGAATGTATTGACGTTAGAGTGCTTACGTCATCATAACTTCCGAGGGTCATAATAGTCTAAGTTTTTGTCTTATATATGTAAGGCTTAAAGAGAAGAAATGCACATTGTATTCTTTCTAAGCATACATTTTGTAACTCAAATATCTCTCAAGCTAATATACGATTCTCAGCTTTGGCTCATATTCGATCCATAATTTATTTTCAAATCTAATTCATTACTTGCTTATTCTTACTAGTATTCTTAATATCGTTCGTCCATAACTTAAATATCAATTTCGGTCAATCAAGAGGGTCTCCAGATCGGATTCGATTTTGCTTATCTTTAAATTCTTAAAATACAAATCTCTAACTGCATTTTTGATAGAATTATTTTTACTGGAAAACAAAACCAAAACCCCTCTCCTCCTCCTTCTACTTCCTTCTCCGTACATCATTTTCACCATTATTTAATTCTCCTTAATATATAACACCTTTCCCACTTTTTTTTTTAAAAAAGCTTCTAAGCCGTTACCGTACACACCACACACCATAGTTTATACTTTATACTCCGTTCGTTAGTTTATCTAGAAAAAAATATCTTACTTTTTTATTATTTTATTTTAAAAAAATAAATATATTTTTATATTTAAAAATAATTTAATTTTATAAGATATTTACTGCGACTTAAATATTGAAAGTTCAAAAGTATTTTCACCAGCCCAGAGATCACTCAAGTACTCACATTTTCTATACTTCTTAGTGGCGGATTTTGAGGAATTTCTGTTGATTTTGCTAAATTGATAGCTTCAACTGGAACCGTATATATAAGTATGTACAACATAACTATAGATAATGTTAGATATACACAGGTCTCATGTGTTTAAATCATGGATCGGCACTACTACTAGTGTACTTGCTTTGAGCTGTTAGTGGTTCGGGTTTACATTTGAATCATGTTAAACCCTAGCTAAATTGCAAGGCTAAAATCGTCAAATGGGGAATTGTTGTAGATCTCCAGCATCTGTAGCTAGAGAAGACGTAAAGTCATCTAACTATTCCGGCAACGATCACTGCCGGAAAGAGAAGTCCGGCAACAAACAAAAACAGATCACAGTGTTAACTGATAAGAACAAAGAGAATATTGAAGAGAAGTATATAATTGATAGAGAATTAGGTAGAGGTGAATTTGGAGTTACTTATCTATGTATAGATCGTAGTAATAGGGATTTATTAGCTTGTAAATCGATATCGAAGAGGAAGTTAAGGACAGCTGTAGATGTGGAGGATGTAAGACGAGAAGTCGCGATTATGAAGCATTTGCCACGTGATTCGAGTATTGTGAGGTTAAAGGAGGCGTGTGAGGATGAAAACGCGGTGCATTTGGTTATGGAGTTGTGTGAGGGTGGGGAATTGTTTGATAGGATCGTGGCGAGGGGGCATTATACGGAGAGAGGTGCTGCTTCTGTAACACGGACGATTATGGAGGTTGTGGAGGTGTGTCATAAGCATGGGGTGATTCATAGAGATTTGAAGCCTGAGAACTTTTTGTATGCGAATAAGAAGGAGAATTCGCCTTTGAAAGCTATTGATTTTGGGTTGTCAATTTTCTTTAAGCCAGGTATGTATGTTGGATACTTCAATTGGTGTGAAATTATGAAAATATGTTGTTTGAATTGTCATACCTGATTGAAGCTTTTGATCAGGATTTTATTTTCTTGTTGTTGTTTCAATTTATATGACCTAGAAAGTGTTATTTTTAATCTAATATGTGGTGAGAAGAAGAACTCTCAGGATTCAATTCCTTATTGATACTTTCTCCGAGAAGTTGCTTTTTCAAAGTGAGGATAGAAGAGAGAATCGATAATTTGAGCAATGACATGATATCATGAACAAACAACAACAACAACAACATTGCCAGTGTAATCCCACGAGTGGGATCCCCTATGGTAGAGTGTACGTGGTAGAGAGGCTGTTTTCGATAGACCCTCGGCTCAAGTAAAATGATATCATGAAAATGAAAAAAAAAAATGTTGGTTAACTTGACCAAAATGTTATGGCAGTAGGATGCTCGCGATTAACAATTTTGGCTGCATGAGTTAGAAGCTCTGTTGTACGATGGTCACACTGTCTTTTAAGTCTATGATGAATGTTGTGCTAACTAAGAGACTCTAATCTCCTAGCTCCACATGAGCATACTCATTACAATTCTCACTCCCTAACTACAAGAACTAGAAAAGTAATCTGTGAATCCAAGTTCTAGGCTAGCTACTACAAGTGCCCTAATAGTACATACACAGGCAATCTCCTATAGGGACAGCATCTCTTTCCACTGCTTCAAAGATTTTGCTATTCCTTTCTTTCCATGTTTCATGTATTACCTCAGTGAACACTTGTTTCATTATCCTGGCTTTAGTGGTTCTCCCTTTGCTGTGCGGAAACACCTGTGGAAGTTGCAAAGCTCCATTAAATGCCAACCTTTTAGACCATTGCAGCCAGTGCATAACTCTGTCCCATATCCTCCTGACAAACACACATTCACAGAAGGTTCTGATGTAACAAAAACCTTCTCCTGCATTTACTTTTTTCTAGAAATTGCTTCTCCTGCATTTACGCTTTTAGAAGGTTCTCCAGCATTACACTCTGATGTAGAACAAGCTAACCAGTGGAAAAATGCTAAATTAATGTTTGCATGATGGGTATCTATGGTTGAATGTGATGTATGTGCTTTATTGGAATTGGAATTGGATTAGTTAGGAAAGGAGATACTGATAGCAATCAAATGAAGGACTAATAGTTGCCCGGAATTGTTTATCATGAAGACATAGGGTTGTTTCGTTCTTAAAAGATGGACAAAGAGGGCTGTGCTTAATTGTAATGAGGCTCCTTTGAGGCTTGAGATTGAGTGTATCATGTTGGAAGATTTGGGCTTGTGGTGGCACTTCAAATTTGTCCATTAGAATTTGGAGCTCAATGTGTTTCTCTTATTTAGTTTGTGTTGATATAATTGTGTTAGTTGCAAAAGTTTTGAATATACTTTCATAGCATGTTTCTTAGTCTCCAACTTGTGACGAAGGCTTGACATCGGCTACATCGAAGAATTGCTAGCTGTTTTTCAATATAGCTTGCTGTTTATTGCCTGCTTGATGCAAGGGCCATATAGAAGAATCAAAGTCTTGCCAACTTGTACCTAATAAGTCCCTTTTGATAAGAAATGGATCTTGGGTCTAAGTCAATCACAAATGCTAACTCAATAGGTAGGATTACACAAGACCATATGAGGAGACAATAAGCCTATTTCCTGCACTAATGTGGGGCTTTTAACACACCCCGCATGCCCAAGATCTTAATTCTAGAGCGTGGGCAACATAACACGGGAGCTCAACATTGGGTACACCAAGAATAGGAATGTGTCTCTGCTACCATGATAAGAAATGGACCTTGGGCCTAACTCAACCCTAAAAATAGTAAAAACTAGCACATTTACTGCATCAATGTGGAACCTTACCACCTTTCAACTTATAGTTCTACTGCTATTTATTTGTAATACCATCATATATGCCTGAAGCTTATTCTGCCTAGTGCCTTTCATTATAAAAGCTTAAGCTACTGTATCTTTAACCAAATCATTATAGAGGTACTGCAGTCTAAGCGCAGGATTGGGAAACTCTTGTTTGCTTGGGTTACTGCTGGAAGCTCTGAATAATGCAAAGAAGTTATTGATATGTATGGATAACTTTAATGTATGGTTGCATCGGTGATATAGAAGTGATCAGGTTGAAACTGAAATTTATATATACACTTTCATTTGAATTTTGACATACTTCTGATGCTTGGTTATTCTGAAGAATCCTTATTGAATGCATTAACGACAACTTTCTGTAATGGGGCAAACATTTGCAAAAATTAAGAAGGGAAAGATGTCATTTCTTTATCCCCTGTATAGTTCTGTTCTCCGATTATGGATGAGCTACTACAATAAATTACCTATAGGATGGCATCGTGCAATTGGTCATGACATGATTTTCCATATCTCTATGCTTGCACAATTGGTGATGGCAGGAATTGCCATATTGTGTGCCCTATGCATCATAGGCACATATGCATGGGATACATGCAACTAATGATGGCCAAATTGATGAAGGAATTTACTTTGGGGCGGGGGTGGTGGTGGGGGTAGGGATCGGTGGGTGTAGAAATATGTGACAACTC
Source organism: Anisodus acutangulus (assembly GCA_029783415.1). Classification (NCBI taxonomy): domain Eukaryota; kingdom Viridiplantae; phylum Streptophyta; class Magnoliopsida; order Solanales; family Solanaceae; genus Anisodus; species Anisodus acutangulus. The sequence continues at coordinate 52,940,164 of CM056490.1, forward strand.
GAGCATTGTTCACTTTGGCAATTGCATGCAAGACTTCAGATTGCAAAGAGTAACATAGCCCTTTTGGAAGATACTAGTTTTTCTAGTCTCTTAAATAGTTCTAAAAGGTTCCAGTTTCTTTTTTTTGCTCTGTTTATCTTTACTTTCTTTTATATTTCCTATTTTTGCTTAATATTTGGGTAGCAAGGGTTGCTAGTTAAATTCTAGGATTAAGCTTCCTCTTTTTCTCACCCTCAAGTATAGAAGGTGTGACTTCGTAATGGGCATCTTACCTATTACTTCTGAAGCTTGACTTACGCCTTTTAGATTTCTTGAAGGAATTTAGTCTCTTTGTGTAAAACAGCCTTTGACATACTTTCCTAGTTTCCTCCTATATCTAATCTAACTTTGATATGGGGTGGACTTTGATATTCGGTGGACATTCAAGTTGATTCTCGTCCTCTGTTGATCAAAATGACTGGCGTGGTTGCATCAATTGTTTGGTCCCATAGTCAAGTTTTTTTTTTCTACCACAACTATGGCTATTGTAGGCATTTTTCATGTAACATTCTGGTTAAGTTATTTCTTTAACACACAAATCATGTTTATGCTTAAAAGTTTTGTGGTTTTTAGGTGAGAAGTTTTCTGAAATTGTTGGAAGCCCTTATTATATGGCTCCAGAGGTACTCAAGCGGAACTATGGACCAGAAATAGATATATGGAGTGCAGGAGTCATTTTATATATTTTGTTATGTGGGGTTCCTCCATTTTGGGCCGGTAACTTCCCATAATTAATCATTTCATCTATATGCTCTTACATGCCTTCTCTCTCGTTTAATTTAAGGCACTCCCTTGTTGCAGAATCTGAACAAGGAGTTGCACAGGCCATCTTACGAGGGGCAATAGATTTCAAGCGTGATCCCTGGCCAAGTATTTCAGACAGTGCCAAGAATCTTGTACGTCAAATGCTGGAGCCAGATCCAAAGCTACGACTGACTGCAAAACAAGTACTTGGTAAGTTGGGTTTTACACGTTCTGTTTATTGATTCTCAAATTTCTTGTTATGATCTTCTAGAAAACCCTTGCCTCAATACAGGACACGGCTTTTTATTCATGCTCTGAATTGTTCAGGCAAACATGCATGCAGTTTACATATTTCCTGGGTACTTGCTAAAATATCACATTTTGACTATGTACTAAGCCAGCTGGAGAGTTCAGTAAGTGAGGTATGAGATCTCAGCAGACGTTGAAATCAAACAATGGCAGAAATAGGCAAATTACCATGTGATGATTGTCACTATACCTTTCTTACATTGACTATGTAAAGTTTAGTATCTAAAGTAATATGTGGTTCACTCAGATGCTTGAGAGATGTTGTTACCTTGTTTGCTTGCACACCATTATGTTTTGCTTCAATGAAGCTTAATGTTGAAGAAACTTAAGATGTATTTTCAACCTAAGTAACCTCTGCAACTTGGGACAAAGAAGTACGGGGAAGGAAGGAGTCGGGGGTTTTTGGGGTGGGTGGACTAATGAACATTTAGAAAACTTTTAACAAGGAGCAAGCTATAATTGAATAAGATGCTTAATAATGGAGAAATGAAAATGCAAAAAATACATAGCACGTCATATATGTCTTGTAAACTACTTTAATTGGGAATTCCTCAGTTGCTTATTTTGATGAACTTTAAAAAGACAGAATATCTATATTGACACTTGTACTTGCACTGGATCTTCAAGTTGGCCCCCCAACTCCCGCTTTTCTCATTTTAACACCTTTACTTAACAGAATATGTATTCATAAATGCGCCTTTGACTGTTAACCATGCGGTGTAACTGATATGGCCTAACTGCGTGCTAATCACGCTGATGCGTGGATAAGATTTTTTGATTAAAAATACTAAAATTCGTGTAATTCTTTAGTGTAGAAGGAGCTAATGGTAGTGTATATGGTGAAGGTGTTGGTGATGGTTATGGAGGAGTTGGGACGGGAAAGGTGAGGTGAGAAATAAACGAAAATATTACAGAAAGGTTGGGGAGGGGGACGGAAGAAAGAGGTGATGCGAGGTGAAAAGAAAGGGGCAGGGTGAGCTCGGAAATGAAAGAAAAAGAGTTACACAGGGGGAGGGTTTTTTTTCTTCTTTATTTTTCATTTTTCATTTAGAATTAAAAAAATCCTATCCACGCGTCTTATCAGCGTGATTAGCACGCAATTCGGCCATATCAGTTGCACCACCTCCATATAGGCATGGTCAACGGTCAAAGACGTTTTTTAATACTTGGTCCGTTAAGTAGAAGTGTTAAAATAGGAAAAACGAGACTAGGGAGGCCGATTTGAAATCGAGTGCAACTACATGTATCAGTTTAGGTATTCTTGCCTATCAAAAAAGAAAAAGAAATTTTTTCTTAGTTTTATGACTGCCGAGGTTTACAAAAATGGACACTGGTGAATTTGATTTCGAAGCTTGAAGGTGATTTTCTTATATTTTCTGTAATGAACATTCTATCTTGTAGAACACTCTTGGCTTCAAAATGCTAAGAAGGCTCCAAATGTTCCTCTTGGAGATATGGTCAAGTCAAGACTTAAGCAGTTCGCACTGATGAATAGGTTTAAGAGGAAAGCTCTGAGGGTTAGTTTATTACTCATACAATAATTTGAACTAAACATTCGTGCTCATAGGAACACTAAATGGTGCAATATCAAATGCAGGTGATTGCTGATTTCTTGTCTAATGAAGAAGTTGAAGACCTCAAAGAAATGTTTAGCAAGATAGATACTGATAATGATGGTATTGTTTCAGTCGAAGAACTAAAAGCTGGACTACAAAAAGTAAATTCGCAGTTGGCTGATTCTGAAGTAAAGATGCTTATTGAAGCTGTGAGTCCACCTGCCTGTTCTTTGATGAAAAAACATTTGACTTTTAATGTCCCAGTTTTCCCCTGGGTTAACGTATATATGATCTTGCTTATGGTATTGATAGGCTGATAATATCTGCAATCCTTATCATCTCACATGTTAATGTTATAAAACCTCCTCCATAATGTGTATGTTGCCTGTTGAACTAGAATACTTGTTTTAGACGTTAATTTGTTTGACCAACCTTGTTCTAGGATAAATTGATCGTCGTGAGAAATTTATAATCCGTTTCCTCATGGAGAATTAGCAGAGGAAAAAAAAATGAGAAATTTGGAACCAGAGAAGCAGGGAGAAGGGACTTCATTTATCAGTAAAAACAAAGAAAGGGGGGGGGGGGGGGAGTTGGAACTACTAGGAAAGGAGGGACGAGGAAAGAAAAACAAGTGGAAAAGAATTATGCAGTCTTGGGGAATGGATAGTTTCGTCTTATCTACGGCTTGGGAATTTTATCTCTTAAATGAACAAAAGCTGATTTGTTTCGCTAGAGTAATGGATGACTATCCCTGTTCTTTGTCTGAGTTAGTTGATTTCCCCGCATGGTTTTCTAAATTGACCTAGTTTGTATTTAAAGTTCGGCAAAATAGATTCTACTTTGATGTATTCCTCTGTCATTTAGTCCCTAAGCTCATTTTAGATGTTACTCTTCTGTGCTGAGGTTTTAGTATTTATTAACTGGTGCAGATAATTATGCTTTCCTCTTATAATTCATCGCTGGCATTATCATTGAAATGCAGCTAATGGTCGAAATACTTCATATAAAACAAGTGAAAGCCTTATCCTCTATCCCTTGATAGTATTAGGGAAAAGAATAAATGGAGAATAGAAGCAAAATGATTAAAAAATAAGCGACAATGCCACAAATATTAATAAGGTAGGTTCTTTTCTAACAGATTGACACTAACGGGAAAGGGACTCTGGACTATGGGGAATTTATTGCCATCTCACTCCATCTTCAAAGGATGGCAAATGATGAACATCTGCACAGAGCTTTCTCCTTCTTCGACAAGGATGGCAATGGTTATATAGAACCAGATGAACTTCGGGATGCATTGATGGAGGATGGATCAGATGACTGTACCAATGTTGCTAATGACATTTTCCAGGAAGTTGATACAGACAAGGTAAATAGACCAGCACACAAATCCTCTTTTAACTAAACGTGAATACAGAGTAGTGATGATTTCTTTTTTATCTTCACATTGTCACAGGATGGGCGCATCAGTTATGATGAATTTGCAGCCATGATGAAAACTGGGACAGATTGGAGAAAGGCTTCTCGACATTACTCAAGAGGGAGATTTAATAGTCTGAGTGTGAAGCTAATGAAGGATGGTTCACTTAACCTGGGGAATGAGTGAAATTCAGAGAGGGTACTCTTATCATTCATCAAAATGAAGTAGTACTATATCCGATGTGCATTGTATCATACTTCAATATCTCGTTATTGTTTGTGGGGCTCGGTTGAAATTGTTGGCCTGCCAGGATCAAGAAGAGGCGACGGCTTCATCTGATTAACCTCTTCAAATTGTTAGTATTTGAGTAAACCAAATAGTTTATAGGTGTTGGGTACGCACAATGTACCATGTATGATTCTTTCATCTTCTCTTGTCAATTCTTCTAGTTCACAAATCAAAAACTTGGAAACTTAGTAGAGCACAGTTTTTGTGAAAGAAATACTTGGTGTTCTTGTTAAATACTGGTGTTCTTGTTTGTGCCTATCATTAGCTAGTACTTGGAATGTGAATATATAGGATCTGCTTATTATTTGCTACCAGTAAAGTTCTGATGCATGCAAATTTTCGAAATAATAGTTTAGAGACTAGATCACTTCCTGATCATGATTTTATTTATTTATTAAAGAAGTGTTGAAATAGGAATAAAAATATACTCCATCCGTTTCAAAATGTTTCTCTTACTTTTCTTTTTAGTTCGTTTTAAAAAGAATAATTCTTTTCTTTTTTAGCAACTCTTTTATTTTAATTTTTTAAATAACATGTTTAAGATCATAAGATTAAAAGATATTTTGATACATTTTACATATTTTTAATTAATAATCATAAGATTCAAACATCTTTGTTATTTTTCTTAAACTATGTGTAGAAGTTCAAATCAGATAAATATTTTAACACCAAGGAAGTATCAAAAAGCGTGTGACGAGTTGGGATATTGTGGAAACAAAACCCAATGCACTCATAGTCGATATTAGGGAATATTATTGGATAAGGATATACACTAATTATAAAAAAGATAAGAGCAAGAAAAGTAGGATTAGATGTTACACTAATAATTTATTGAATATTGCAAGTGGTGAAGAGTGTGAGGTGGGGTGAGATCGAGTTAAAGCAGAACTTAGAAAGACAATTCATGATCCTCGTCGCTAGAGCCTAGATGGGTCTAAGTATGACCATGTGAATATATAATAGTACCAGTTTTATTTTACTCCTTTTTGGGTCCAATTATCTGGTATCACGTGGGATAATTTTTTTCATTGTACACAAATTTTGAAAATATCTATTTTCTTTCCCTCTTTAGGCATATTAGTAAAGAATAAAATTAGAGAATTAGAAGCTCGAACTCAATCATAGCCGCGGCGAAATAAAGGATAACAACGAAATAAAGGATAACAATAATAGTAAAAATTTAACAAAAATCTACCTTTTTATTATTTTTAACATTCGGATATTAGAGAAGTATCATTCCTAAGCTTAATAAGGTTATTACGAAGCGCAAATAAATTACCTAGTTTATCATATTTAACGGCTATATGATTAATGATTATGCATATATCTACCAAAAGAGTATCAACATGGATAATTTATCCTCGACAATGTTTACTACTACTTCTGTCTTCCCAAGGTAAGCTAAGGTGTATCATTTCATCGGAAGTTCTTTATCTTTTGTCGTTGAGTAATACAACAATAGATGTTTATATACGCTACTAGAAATAAAGGTTTTTTTAATTGATATTTAGTGGAAAATTTGTGCTAGAAAATATGATTTTCCCACCTCATTTCCATCTGTAAAGAATGGATCTTGGGCCTAACTCAACCCCAAAAGCTAGCTCATTAGGGGAGGATTGTCCAAGTCCATATAAGGAGTCAAATTCTCATTCCATTTCCGATGTGAGACTCTTAAAACTCCCCCGCACTCCTAGGACCCCGTTAACTGGAGCGTGGATGACATAATTTGGGGACCCAACATCGGTGAACATAGACTTGGAATGGGTCTGGCTCTGATACCATACTCTAGAGGCTTGTTTCAAACCATAAAGTGACTTACGAAGATGGCATACATACTGAGGGGCTGCTGGATGTACAAACCCAGGCGACTGGTGCATGTAAACAGTTTCTTTCAAATCCACATATAGAAATGCATTTTTCACATCAAGTTGATGAATCGGCCAATGCCTGCCCATATCAATACTCAGAACTGTGTGAATGGTAGCCGGTTTAACAACCGTACTGAATGTCTCACCACAATCAATACCTTCCTGCTGATTAGTACCATTAGCCACAAGTCTCGCCTTATATCTCTCTAGGTCACCACTGTCTCTATATTTGTGACGAAAAAGCCACATGCAACGGATCACATTCACCCCTCTGGCCTAGGAACCATATCCCAAGTGTGTTGTTTTGTTAAAGCGTTAAATTTCTCACGCATGACTGCATTCCAATTTGAGTCAAGTTTGGCTAATTTTGGGTTTTTTGGAATTAGGGATATGGTTTGTGTGGAGAGGTTAAATTGGACTTTGGGTTTGAAAATCTCGTGTTGGGCACATATTTTCATTCGGTGCGTGAGGACATGGGCGGTTTTGGTATTTGTGTTAAAGATCGGGGCAGGGGTAGGCGAGGCAGTGTGGGTGGTGATGATTGGGGCGATGGGGTACTATGTCGGGCCAGGAGAGATCTGGGTGGGTGTGGTTCTTTATTCTTGGATGAGACATTATTGGTGACTGGTGGTGAGGTTGGGGAGATGGTGGTGGCGGGTTGGGGTTTTGTCGGTTGATAGTTGTGTCGGTTGTGTTTGGTGGGAGATCAGAGATGCGATGGGTAGATGTGGTGGCCTGGAATGGATGTGCTGCCAGCATAGATGACCTGGGCATGTGGAATGTAGAAGCTGACCGGGGTGACACCGGGAATGGAAGATCCGACGAAGCCGGGGTGGCAGATGTGAAGTCTGGTGATGCCGGAACAGTGGTTTTGCCATTGGGAACAATCAGAGATACAGATGGTCAAATTTCAGAGGAGATGCAGATGGGTAGTCGAGACCATGATTGGGTATGGAGGATGCCGGAGGAGGCATCGATGTATAGCAGTGAAGCCGACTATGGGGTAGCTGCCGGAGGTGGCGGCGATGGTACCATAGCCAGATTACTGAGCAAGTAGCGGACGACGAGGGGGGGTTCGGACTCCTCGAGAACGTGTAATTAGTAGTCCGGAATTTTTGGAGATTGGCGAATGGGAAGATTGCCTCGTTAAACGTGACATGATGGGATACGATGATCTTATGGGAAGACAAGTCATAACACAAATACCCCCTATGATTGGATGGGAATCATGAGAAGACACACTGGGTGGTACGAGGTGCTAATTTATGAGGAGCAGTGGAGGCAAGATTTGGGTAGCACAGGCAACCGAAAATTCTAAGGTGGTCATACGACGCGATTCGACGGTAGAAAATTTCGGTGAGGGTTTTGTTGTGAAGAGTACTCATATGTAAAATATTAAGGATGTATTATACCATTTTGACTGCATAAACCCAGAACGACAGGGGGAGAGGCATGAAAAAGAATGTTACGAACCATGTTATTGATGGTACGGATGATTCATTCGGCTTTTCCATTTTAGGGTGAGGTATGGGGACACGAGAAACCGAAGACCATGCCACTATTGGTGCAAAAGTTATGAAACACAGAATTATTAAACTCACAACCGTTGTCACATTGGAATGATTTTATGGACTTTTCAAATTGTGTTTTGATATAGGTACGAAACTCAAGGAATTTGGTAAAGACTTCAGACTTGAATTTTAGAGGGTAAATCCAGATAAAGTGAGAAAAGTCATCTAATAACACAATATATAATTTATGACCTAGGGAACTAATAACATGAGATGTCCATAAATCTGCATGAACAATATCAAATGGGGAAAACATTACACTTAAAGAAGGTTGAAAGGGGAGGCGATGTCCATAAATCTGCATGAACAATATCAAATGGGGAAAACATAACACTTAAAGAAGGTTGAAAGGGGAGGCGAACATGTTTGCCTAAAGGGCAAGAAAAATACTATTGGGTAGGTGTCCCACTAGAACAACAACAACAACATACCTAGTGAAATCCCACAATGTAGGGGTCTGGGGAGGGTAGAGTGTACACAGACCTTACCTCTACCTTGGTAGGTAGAAAGGCTATTTTCGAGAGACCCTTTGCTCAAGACAAAGCACAAGCCCAAGTAAAGTAAGACACACAAAGTGCGTAAGCCATGCCAATGCATTCTGAAAAAGAAAGAAGCAAAAAGAATCAATATCTAATGCAAGTAAATAAGACAAACAAAATACACATAGCAGCATAAATCAAACGACAAGAGATTATAAGGAAATATGATAGGCTAAGCGAGCCTACAATAATAATACTATAACTACCATTTTGTAAGCGTAGGTAGAACTACGCTGGACTATCTACTATCCTTCTACCCTAATACGTGTCCTCCATAACGCCCTATCTAAGGTCATGTCCTCAGTGAGCTGCACCTGTGTCATATCCCATCTAATCACCTATCCCCAATACTTTCTCGGCCTACCTCTACCCCTCATGTACATGTCCATAGCCAACCTTTCACACCTCCGCACTGGGGCATTTATGTCTCTCCTCTGCACGTGTTCGAACCATCTCAATCTAGCTTCTCGCATCTTATCCTCCACCGAGGCCACTCCCACTCTGTCTCTGATATCATCATTTCAAATTCTATCCCTCCCTCCTTATATGCACACACATCCATCTTAGCATCATCATCTCCGCTACTTTCATCTTTTGGGTGTGCGAAGTCTTGACCGGCCAACACTCTGCCCCATACAACATGGTCGGTCAAACCACCACCCTATAGAACTTGCCTTTAAGTTTTGGTGGCACCTTTTTATCGCCCAATACTCCAGATACGAGCCTCAATTTCATCCACCCTGACCCAATACAATGTGTGACATCGTCATCAATCTCTTAATTCTCTTGGATAATAGACCCGAGGTACTTGAAGATCCCTTTCTTTGGAATGACCTGGGTACTAAGCCTCACCTCCACGCCTGTCTCAAGGTCACACCCGTCACTGAACTTGCACTCCAAGTATTCTGTCTTGGTCGTACTCAGCCTGAACCCTTTAGACTCCAGAGTATGTCTCCAAACCTCCAGCTTAGCGTTCACTCCGCTGCGGGTCTCATCAATCAGGACTATGTCGTCTGCGAATAACATACACGAATTAAATTATTGTTACGAAGAAAAGTAAAAACATGAGCTTCGGGGTGTCCAAGTCTATTGTGCCAGGTTGACAAAGAGATTATTGCTAAAGCGGTGGGAGGAAAGACTTGGGCATTTAGAGATGTGGGAGGGGTGACACTGGCAGCGGGCGTGGATAGGAAAGGATAGAGGCCCCCCTCACTATTGCATCTCGTAAGGAGTTTTCCGGTACGTAGGTCTATTACAAAAACCCAAACGGGTCAAAGTTGATTGATACAAAATTATCCGTAGCAAATTTTTTAATGGAGATTAGGTTTTTGATAATATGTGGGGCATAAAGGACGTTATTTAGGGAGAACTGAGGATGCGGTGGTGGAGTTAGTGTGTGGCCAAATTCTTGAATTGGAATGCGATGACCACTTCCAACCATAATAGATTGTGGCGTATTTAAATTTCGCAGTTGAGGAAGATTACCAGAATTGTTGGTGAGGTGAGACATGGCGCCCGTATCCATATTACACACATTATCGGGCTGCCGAGGAGTCACTGTGACGAAAGCCTGACCCAAATTGGATTGGGGAAGGGCTTGTAAATTCATGACTGCCATTAAATTTCCAAAGATTTGCTGGTGAAAAGGAAAAGATAAATTATAGGGAACAGAAAATTGAGAAAAGAAGAGAAAAAAATTAAAGCTGGTAATTTGTTGTTTCTCTGGCAGTTGAGGTCGAAAGGACACAAAGTGAGACAGAGGAAAGTGTCTCGGGCAGTGTGGGCCGACAGAGACAGAAGGAAACAAAGCTTTTGCTTTTCTCGGGTGATGGAATTCGATCCAAGGGAGAGCAGACGCAGAGGACAAACTACAGTTGTTTATCAGGAATGATCAACGGCGCAGAAATCGAGGGTTTGCTGCGGCGAAAGAAAAATAATTGAGGTTTAGAGTTTGGCTTCTGATACCATGTAAGATTGTATTAATATCCCTTGGGGAGTCTTTCTCATTAATACAAATATATATAATGTACAATGTGGAATCCTAATCCAATAAGGATCCTATAACTACCATAGTTATACATCACTAAAATTACACAATATATGGAGTATAATATATTTGTACACGTTAATACACCCCCTCAGTCGGAGCGGGAGGAGGCTGGACGCTAAGGCTGGATCTGAAGTCGAGGAATAGCTGTCTAGGAAGACCTTTCATGAAGATATCCGCATACTGATATGAAGAAGACACATGCAACACCTTAACATGACCGAGAGCAACATGGACATGTAAAGAATGGATCTTGGGCCTAACTCAACCCCAAAAGCTAGCTCATGAGGGGAGGATTGTCCAAGTCCATATTAGGAGTCCAAATTCTCATTCCATTTCTGATGTGGGACTCTTAATACCACCGAACTAGGTCACTGAAAAATCACTGGGAAAACGTATGGTGGGAAACAAGTTCTCATTGAAATACTGGAAAACTTTCTATTTTTTGGTGTTCACACTACTATTTAAGTTTTTCCCACCGACATTCAGTGAAAATAGTCACTGAACATTTTTCAGTGGGAAATTCAGTGAAAAAATAATGATTTTCTAGTAGTGATATGGTGTGACATAATAGGATAAAGTAATTTAAATGTGTTTTCTCTAATAGTTTTTTATATTCTAGATGAGATGCTGACGCAACGTAATGTATGAAATGAATATTATGTAACATTTGATTAGTGATCATAAAACCTTTTTGATAGAAAATATTGAAATGCTAAAATTTACCTTATTAAGCGAGAACATTTCAAAATTCTTGATGACCGGAGCCACTTATAGTACTTTACTATCAAACTCACTCGTGCTTATTCTCACTCCATGTCATGCAAACTGCAAAAGACGAGACGATAAGCATCATATATTGTGGATATTGAATATTATCAGATGCACTTGTGTTTTTCTTGTCTTAATTGGCTGTATACAAGTTAACAATGTGAATATGTAATTCAACGTCGAATTTCTTAATATTTCTGCCTTACGACAAGCCTCGTTATTTTATATTTCATTTCAACGAAACGATGAACTTTAAGGACAAAGTGATAGGAATTAGTCATGTATGTGTCGAAGTTGTTCGAAGATCGGCAGATTGGACAAATACCAATACTCTAGCTTTATCTAGTGGATAGCACATGCTTATATTGCTCAAATCTTTATCAAATTGTCTTCTTCTTCTTCTTCTAATTATTTTAGTTTATTTTATCTTATTTATATTTGTAGCATTCTTTTTTTTCTTTTTTCCTTCTTTGACAAATTTTTTTTTACTGCTTTAGAATGACTTTCATGAGGGTGTTTTAATAATGTCCAGTCATAATTTGATAGAGAATAAATAAATATTCTCCATATATTTTATAATAATTATTCTAGTGTAATTATGTAAAGTAGAAATCATTTTTCAATTAGGTTTTGTATATGTAAACACGAATATCAAAAACTTTTTTCCTTTGGTTCTTGATCAAGAGGATGGACAATACTCATCGTGAGTTGAACTATTTCAAATTCATGCATACGCATACAATGTGCTTGATCTCATTGATGCCATCTACCCCCGTCCACACGACGTCGACAACTCGACAGGGAAAAGGCTCAACGCAATCGTCAAACAATGGATATATGACACCATATGCAAGGACTTACTTCATACTATCATGAAGACAGGTGCTTCAGCTCATGAACTATGGACAAGGCTAGAGGAAATCTTTCAGGACAATAAACATACACGTGCCGTGTATCTGGAGGAATAATTTAACAACACCCGTCTTGAGAATTTTGCCAACATGTCAGACTATTGTAAACAACTCAAACTAGTGGCCGATCAATTGTCTAATGTTGGCAATTCAATTTTTGAAACAAAGATGGGTTTGCAACTCATTACTGGTTTATCTAAAGGGGAGTACGATACACTTGCCACGGTAATCCAACAAGTCGATCCCCTCCCTAGCTTTAACAAGGCCCGATCATAATTGCTATTGGAGGAAACTAGACAAGCCAAACAAGACGAGTATAATCCACAATCATTGGTGGTCGACGTACCGTCGACCATCACTTTGCCCTCTGGACCACCCACCCCACCGGGGTGACCGAAGCGGCAGCAGGGGACGTGGTCGCGGCAATAGGCATAGCGGAAGAGAAAAGGGCCGCGAAGGATGATCCAATTCCACCAGCCCAACATAGCAGGCCCATATTATGTCCGCTCCACAACAACAACAACCTTACGTCCTACTCACTCCTACCGAATTCGCCCAGTCCTACAACACTATGAACCTTCAGCAACCCAACGATGCATGGTATATGGATACAAGTGTCACATCCCACCTCACTTGTGACTCTGGTAATCTCCCTCACCTATTTAATTTGAACAATCCTCAATTCATTATGGTAGGCAATGGCAATCGCATTCCAATTCAATGCTATGGCACCACTAAAACACAATCGCCTCACCCACCCTTTACCCTAAAAAATGTCCTATATGCTCCTAGCATCATTAAAAACTTAATCTCTATTAGAAAGTTTGCTAGTGACAATTCTGTATCCATTGAGTTTGACCCTTTCGGTTTTTCTGTGAAGGGCCTACATACGGGGATAACTCTTACGAGATGCAATAATATAGGGGACCTATATCCTTTCTCATCCACTTCCGCTGCAAGTGTCAATCCACCAACCTCTCTAGTTGCAATCTCTCCATCCACTTAGCATAGTAGACTCGGGTACCCTGGAGCACTAGTTTTTAATTTTCTTAGAAGTCAGAATTTCATACAATGTAATAATGGGAAATTTACCCCTGCTTGCTACTCTTGTACTTTAGGAAAACATGTTAGACTTCCTTTTCAACCTTCATTAAGTGTAACATTTTCTCTTTTTGATATTATTTATACGGATTTATGGACATCTCTCATTACTAGCAAACTAGGTCACACATTATTTGGTGCTCTTGGATGATTTCTCTCACATTATTTGGGTGTATCCTCTAAAATATAAGTCACATGTCTACACAATTTTTCTTGAATTTCAAGTATATGTTAAAACGCATTTTGAAAAGACCATCAAAATATTTCAATGTGATAACAACCGTGAGTTTGACAACCTTCCCTTTCACAAATTTTGTGCGGACCACAGCATGATGTTTCGATTTTATTGCCCACATACCTCACCTCAAAATGGTAAAGACAAAAGAATCCTACGCACCATCAACAATAAGATTCGCACTATGCTCTTCCATGATTCCACCCCATTTTTTTGTGGTATACACCTTACATACGGCGACATACCTCCTTAATATATTACCAACACAAACTCTTCAAATTAAAACTCCAACTGAAATTCTCTTCCGTCGGATCCCCTCTTATGACCACCTTCGGATTTTTTGTTGTCTATGCTACCCTAATCTCGCCTCCACGACCCCTCACAAATTAGCACCTAGAACTACCCCTTCCATTTTCTTATCTCGTCAAACCATAGGGGGTACTTATGCTATGATTTGTCCATAAATAAAATCCTAGTCTCTCGTCATGTCACATTCGAGGAAAATATTTTCCCATTTGCAAATGTCCAAAACTTTCAAGTCACTGATTACGGCTTCCTTGATGATTCAGACACTTCCCCTCTCATTAGAAATGCAATACATCATGGCACCCGTCTCATCCCATCACTACCCCAGCCCCCGTCATCGTGTTCACTGCCTCACCACCCGTCGTTGCCCCTGTCACTGCCCCATCCCATGTCACCGAGCCCACTACCCCACCCTACTTCCCGTGAGCCAATCACCCCACTTCCCATAATCACCCCACTGCTCGTGACCCAATCAATGTCGCCTCCGACCCACCGTATGGAAAGCCATGCCCAGCACATGATTTTCAAACCGAAAGTCCACTTTAACCTTTCCACTCAGCTATCTCACCTATACCTAAAAACCCAAAATTAGCTAAGCTTGACCCGAATTGGAATGCGGCTACGCGTGAGAAATTTAATGCACTCACTATATAACGCACTTGGGATATTGTTTCGAGATCAGAGGGGGTGAAGTGATTCATTACATGTGGCTATATCATCACAAATTCAGAGATAATGGAGAGCTTGAATGTCATAAGGTGAGACTTGTGGAAAATGGCATGAGGCAACAAGAGAGAGTTAATTGTGGTAAGACCTTCAATCCAGTGGTCATATCAGCCACCATTCGTACTGTTCTGAATATATATATATGGGAAAGAACTGGTCGATTCATCAACTTGATTTGAAAAATGCTTCTTACATGGCGATTTGAAAGAAATCGGCTATATGCATTAACCGCCTGGCTTTGTGCATCCTGAGGCTCCTCAGTATGTGTGCCGTCTTCGAAAGTCACTCTATGGCTTGAAACAAGCCCCGGAGCTTGGTATGAACGCTTTGCCACTTACATCATGCATATCGAGTTCGTGTGCAACAAAAGTGATAATTCACTTTTTATTTTACATCGAGGTAATGACGCTGCATACCTTTTGCTCTATTTGGATGATGTTGTTCTGACTGCCTCATCTGATGTGCTGAAACATGAGATAATTACCTGCTCAAATCTGAATGTTCTATGACAGACTTGGGTAAGTTGAGTTATTTTTTGGGGATTTGAGTGACCAGATCCGAAAATGCAATATTCTTGTGTCAGCGTAAGCATGTCGAATAAATTATTTACAGGGCTAAAATGGAAAACTGGAAGATCATTCCCACTCCAGTCGACTCAAAGTCGAAACTCAATGTCGATGACGGGGATCCGGTGCTCGATCCTTCTCTCTATAGGAGTCTTTATGGTGCACTTCAGTATCTTACCTTCACTAGGCCCGATCTTGCATATGCCGTTCAGCAGGTGTGTTTTTTCATGCATGCTCCATGGAGCCTCACTTTACCTCTCTTAAACGTATCATTTGGTACGTTAAAAGTACTCTTGACTACGGATTACACCTTTATCCATCTGCACCGACCAAGCTGATATCGTATACGTACGACTATTGGGGAGGCTGTCCAGACACACGTCGATCTACTTCTGGCTACTGTGTATTTTTGGATGATAATCTCATCTCGTGGTCTGCCAAACGACAAATTACGTTTTCCCGTTCGAGTGCAGAAGTAGAATATAGAGGCGTTGCGAACATTGTTGCCGAGATCTGTTGGCTCAGAAACCTTCTTCTAGAGCTTCATTGTCCCTTACGTAAGGCATATTTTGTCTATTGTTATAGCATATCTTTTGTTTACTTGTCTCATAACCCGGTTTAACATCAACGAACCAAACATATTGAGATGGATATTCATTTTGTTCGTGAGAAGGTTTCCATGGGCCATGTTCGGGTGTTACATGTTCCTTCTTCCTATTAGTACGCAAATATATTTACTAAGAGACTTTCTCGGCATCTGTTCCTTGACTTCAGATCCCGTCTGAGCGTTCGGCCTCCTCCTGCTCCAACTGAGGGGGTGTGATAGAGAATAAATAAATATTCTCCATATTTTCTGTAATTATTATTCTAATGTAATTATGTAAATTAGAGATCCTTCTCCAATTAGGTTTTGTCATTGTAAACACCCATATATATTGAATTAATGAGAAACCTTCAATCAAGAATAGTTACACTATTCTACCTAATTCATATGCATGCACCCTCGACCAGATTTTTGCGGCTTATGTTAATTATATGTGTGAACATTTTCTACCTTTTCTTCGTGAATACCATTAGAGCTTCATCTAATTAGAATTAATATTAAAAATACATATAGTTGACTATAAAGTAAGATTCAATTAAAGTGCAAATCAGTGTCATTGGTGTGGAACAATGAATATCGAGAAACACAAGTTCAAGTGATTTAGACAATTTTCGTATTATTAATTTGTCTTGACTAATTAATGAACCTTATTTTATAGCTTTTAAATTACCCCAACATCACATGTACGTCAATGCTTTACGTTAAACACCGTGATAAGAAAACGTGAATTCATTGATTAATCTTTACACAAAGAGAAAGGCAAATAGAACAAGAAGTTGTAATGAAGAATCATAGCAGTATTAGATATTCTACGTCCCTTTTTTTTCACGTAAAAATAGTTTTCTCATTTTAAATATTCAGTGCTCATGCGCCACCTTATTAGAACAGAAATTAAAGCTAGGGGTGGGCATAAAAACCGATGAACAGAAAAAATCGAATCGAACCGTCCGAATGTATTAATGTTAAATAATTCAGTTCGATTCTTTAGAATTGGTGATGAACCGAACCGAAAACCGGTGGCAAATTTGTAATTAATCATAACATATATAAATGAAAATTGAAAGCTTTGATTATGAGCATTATATTTTGTAATTAATCATAACATATGTTTTGAATTTTTAATTTATGATGTGAACTTTATATTTTGGAGTTTGGACTTTTATTTTGTGGGATGTAAATTTTAATTTGGAGTTTTTTTTACATGTTTTAAGAATATATGTGATGCAGACTTTATGTTTTTGGACTTTAAATTATTATTTTTTTGGACTTTATATTTGATGATTATGATGCACTTGAAAAAATCGATATTATTAGCGAATATTCTCCGAATATTCTCTGTATATTTTGTAATTATGATAGATGTATATTTAAGGTAACTTAGGATTCTAATTGTATTAGGAATCAACCTTTGTAAGGTAAGTTAGGATTCGTACCATATTAGGAATCAACATTTGTACAGCTATATATATTGTGAATAATGAAAGAAATCCCTAAGGGAAATTATTCCATCTTTCATGGTATCAAGAGCCTAAAACCTAAATCCCTTCTCTTCCTCATTCTCGACCGAAATCAGCATTTTTTTCTGATTTCACATATTTTTTTTTTCCTGGTTTCTTCCTCCCTTTCTAGGCCAAACCAGAAAATTCCCTTCCCTCGGCAGGCGGCAACCATGTCTTCCCCCATAAATTCCGGTTCATCCACTGGCACACTTGACAACCCCTGTCAACGTTCAGTATCTTCTTTTCATCCGGCATTCGCCGTTAACAATATCAAGAATTTTATCCCTATAATTCTTGACCATTTAGACTGTCAATATTCCATGTGGATGGAACTATTCTACATTCATGCATGTGCATACAACGTGCTCGATCATATTAACGAATATGTTCCTCGTCCAACCGATGTTACAGACTCAATCTGGCGTCGTCTTGACGCCATCGTCAAACAATGGATCTACGGCACCATCTCCAAAGACCTGTTGTGCACTATCATGAAAATATGTGCTACGACACGTGAACTTTGGGTCAGGCTAGAAGAAATCTTTCAGGACAATAAAAATACTCGGGTCGTATATTTGGAAGAGCAATTCAATAATACCCGCCTCGAGAATTTTAACAACATGTCCGAATATTGTAAGCAACTGAAACTCATAACCGATCAACTATCCAACGTCGGGACTTCTGTTTCAGAAACCAAGATGGTGCTTCAACTTGTTGCGGGTTTACCAAAAGGTGAATATGACACACTCGCAACAATAATTCAATAAGCCGACCCTCTCCCAAGTTTCAACAAGGCACATTCACAACTATTGTTGGAAGAAACTAGACGTGCTAAACAAGAGGAACATAATCAAAAGGCGTTAGCCGTTGACGGGAT
The DNA here is from genome assembly GCA_029783415.1 of Anisodus acutangulus. NCBI lineage: Eukaryota > Viridiplantae > Streptophyta > Magnoliopsida > Solanales > Solanaceae > Anisodus > Anisodus acutangulus. The sequence continues at coordinate 52,958,141 of CM056490.1, forward strand.
GGCAATACCTGCGGCCAGCAGCAACCAACCATCACAACATATCCAGTAGCAGCAGCAGCACGCCAGTGGCGGAGGTCGTGGCGGCAGAGGTCGCAACAACAAAAGCAAGGGCCACGAAAAAGGCCAACACAACCAGTGGCCTGGACAGCAGCAACTGCATCAACAACAGCAGCAGTAGTCCAACCAAAGAAGCGGGTCAACCGCAGAATCGGGCCTCGCCGCATGCCCGCATTCGACAGGGCCGCTTACAGCCTTTGGTCGATCGGCCTCTTGGCCCTGCCCGACCACCAGAAGGCCCACCGAAGACAAAGAAGACCACTGGTACACCCAAAGATCCAAAGAATAATCGCAGAAGAAGAACAATCGCAGAAGAAGAACAATCTGCAAAGAAGACAAATGACTTGGCCCCGACTGATTTGGGCCAGGCCTACACCACCGTGAACCTTCAACAGCCCGACGATAATTGGTACATGGACACCGGAGCCACATCTCACCTCACTCCGGTCGTCAGGTAACCTATCTCAACTATGTCGGTTAAAGTGTCCTCAATTTATTACCGTCGGCAATGGTCATCGCATTCCAATTGAAGGTTACGATAACACACACACCAAACATCCACACCCACCTTTCTCCCTAAACCACGTCCTATACACACCTAACATCATTAAAAACTTAATCTCTGTTAGAAAATTCACTAGCAATAATTACGTATGCAGCCGAATTTGACCCTTTTGGTTTTTCTATGAAGGAACTCAATACGGAGAAAATTCTTACACGCTGCAATAGTGTGGGAGACCTCTACCCATTCACTCAATCTTCCGCTGTCAGACCGCAAACACCTCTATCCCTTGCGGCAATCTCTCCCTCCACTTGGCACAACAGACTCGGACACCCCGGAGACCCAGTTTTTAATTTTCTTAGGACTTCTAAGCGTATTCAATGTAATAATGGGAAAATTGCCCAACACTGTATTTCTTGTCCACTAGGAAAACATACTCGTCTTCCATTTATGTCATCAAATAGTGTTACTTTTTCTCCCTTTGATATTGTTCATGCTGATTTGTGGACATCTCCGATTGTTAGCTCTTTGGGTCATAAATTCTATCTAGTATTCTATGATGATTTTTCACATTTTGTCTGGATTTACCTACTGAAATTCAAATATGAAGTTTTTACAAAATTCTCCGAGTTTCAAAAATTAATTAAAACACAATTTGAAATTTTTTTCAAATCATTCAAATGTGATAATGGACGTGAATTTAATAACTCGGCATTTCACAATTTCTGTTCTAAACAAGGCATGGTTTTCCGTTTTTCTTGTCCCTATACTTCTTCCCAAAACGGAAAGGCTGAAAGAATTATACGTACTATCAATAACATGGTTCGCACACTTCTGTTTCATGCCTGCCTACCACCGCCTTTTTGGGTTTATGCTGTCAAAATGGTAGAATCCCTTCTTAATATTTTACCAACTAGCACACTCCAAAATAAGATCCCTACCAAAATCTAATACCGTAGGCTACCATCATATGATCACCTACGTATATTTGGATGTTTATGCTACCCCAACATGGCTTCCACTGCACCTCACAAACTTGCCCCTCGCACTCTGCCATGTGTTTTCCTTGGTCTATCTCCTAATCATCGGGGCTACTTGTGTTATGATATTGCTACTCACAAAATCATCGTCTCCCATCACGTCACCTTTGACGAAACAACCTTTCCTTTTTCAAATCTCCGAAAATTTCAGACCACCAATTACATCTTTCTCGATGAACCAAGTCTGTCCCCGGTCATCCAAAATCTATACCAACAGCAGCCCACTGTTCCGACAGTCTCGCCACTATCCGGCACCACCCCAACAACTCCCTACTCACCCCTACAGCCTCCAGTTGAGTTATCTGTACCACCAGCGACACTGCTGCCCATCACTCCAGCAACCAGTCCAGCACACTGTCCAGAAACCAGTCCAGCTGAATTGTTGCCCACTGGTCTAGAACCAGAAACCTCCCAGCCCCGACCCACCTCCATTGCCGTCTCATCGTATGGAGACTCGTGCACAACACGGAATCTTCAAACTCAAGGTTCACTTTAATCTCTCCACACAAACCTTATCACCCATTCCAAAAAATCCAAAACTAGCAAAACTGGACCCAAATTGGAATGCGGCCATGTGCGAGGAATTTAACGCTTTAACCAAGCAGAACACTTGGGATTTGGTACCTAGACCCAAAGGTGTGAATGTTATCTGGTGTATGTGGCTATTTCGGCACAAGTTCAGATACAGTGGTGACTTAGAGATGTATAAGGAAAAACTAGTCGTCAATGGCACTAATCAGCAGGAGGGTATTGATTGTGGTGAGATATTCAGTCCGGTTGTTAAACTGGCCAGGACTGTTCTCAATATTGTTATGGGCATGCATTGGCCGATTCATCAGCTTGATGTCAAGAATACATTCCTTCATGGGGATTTGAAAGAGACTGTGTACATGCACCAGCCTCTTGGCTTTGTTCATCCGGCAGCTCCGCAGTTTGTGTGTCGTCTTAGGAAGTCATTGTATGGATTGAAACAGGCACCCCGCGCTTGGTATGATCGTTTTGCCAGGTATCTTCTGCAGATTGGTTTTGTATGTAACAGGTGTGATAATTCTCTCTTCACTTTTCACCGAGGTAGCAACACTGCATATTTTCTATTATATGTCGATGACATTGTTCTTACTGCCTCATCTGACGGTTTGAAGAATGAAATCATTGCTCTACTCAAAATTGAATTTGCTATGACTGACTTGGGTAAGCTAAGTTATTTTTTGGGTATATCGGTAACCAGGTCTGCAACCACTATGTTCATGTGTCAGCGTTAGTATGCAGAAGAGATAGTGTACAGGGCCAAGATGGCAAATTGTAAAATTATGCCAACTCCGGTGGACTCCAAATCCAAGCTTAGTGTCAATGACGGTGCGCCAGTTTCTGATCCCACTCTATATCGGAGTCTAGCAGGTGCTCTTCAGTATCTTACATTCACTAGGCCTGATATTGCATATGTCGTTCAGCAGGTGTGTCTGTTCATGCACGACCCCCGAGAGTCCCATTTTTCTGCCCTCAAACGTATTATCAGATACATTAAGGGCACACTAGACTTTGGATTACACCTATACCCCTCTGCCCCAACCAAGTTACTTGCCTACACGGATGCAGATTGGGCAGGATGCCCAGAAACACGTCGCTCCACCTCAGGGTACTGTGTATTTCTTGGGAATAATCTTATCTTATGGTCCGCCAAGAGGCAGACCACACTATCCCGTTCGAGTGCTGAAACAGAATATCGCGGTGTTGCTAATGTAGTTGCTGAGATTTGTTGGCTCCGAAATCTTCTTTTGGAGCTCTAGTGTCCACTCCGCAAGGCGTCTATAGTCTATTGTGACAACATATCTGCCATCTATATGTCTCATAATCCGGTTCAACATCAGCGGACTAAGCATATTGAGATGGATATCCACTTTGTGCGAGAGAAGGTTATCCGTGGTCAAGTCAAAATATTACACGTGTCTTCCTCTTATCAGTATGCAGACATCTTCACAAAGGAACTACCGCGACAGCTCTTCACCGACTTCCGATCCAGCCTTAGCGTTCGGCCTCCTCCCGCTCCGTCTGAGGGGGAGTATTAGCGAATATTCTCCGAATATTCTCTGTATATTTTGTAATTATGATAGATGTATATTTAAGGTAACTTAGGATTCTAATTGTATTAGAAATCAACCTTTGTAAGGTAAGTTAGGATTTGTACCATATTAGGAATCAACCTTTGTACAACTATATATATTGTGAATAATGAAAGGAATCCCTAAGGGAAATTATTTCATCTTTCAGATATAAACATATACGTTCATTTCTTTTTTTTTTAAGTTTGATTCAATTTTTAAAAATAAAAACTGAATTTTATTCGGTTCATACTTTTTTTATATAAAACCTAACCGAACCAATAAATCAAACTCTCTTATGAGAAATTAGCTCTAGTGTCGGCGAAATGTGAGAAATAGTGAAGAAAATCACATACTTATATAGTTCTATTCATTTCTACTGCGCATTGCATTAATTCCAACAAATTTTTGGGAAGAAGCATATATGTTCTAGCTTATTGAGCCAAGAACCAAGCGGTTTTTTCGACTGAGATTATGGAGCATTTCTACATGATCTTCATCACAAGACATATAGGTTAAAAGTGCTCTTTCATATTTTCCACTCACAAATGCTGAAATAGGGCTGACAATTTTACCCTGACCCGATGGATATTCGATCCACCCAACCCGATTATATGGACGAAAATTCGACAAAACACGAACTTTAATCGGGTGACGGATCGGGTCGGATTCAGGTGGACATACATCCAACCCATCACCCGACCCATCCATCCACCCGTTTCGCAAATCATGTTTATCTCATATCTATATTCAAATCGTAAATTAGTAATTTCCAATGTTTGTATTACGATTGTGCATATTGATTTTTTTGAGCATTTTGTTTTGCTTAATTGGCGGTTTTTTTGTGAATATTTTGAGGCGAAACTTGATAATTGAGGATTTGAGGTGAACTAACTGCTGATTATTACTGTGTATGTTTATCTCATCGTTATATTCAAGTCCTATAGTTACTACTTTGCAATGTTTATTTATGTTTGTGTGCATTGATTGAATCTTATGTTCAGCATGATCCTACAACTTTGGCCTCTGCTTTAATGAGTTGTAATTGTGTTCCCAGTGGTAAAGTGAGAAGGCTAACAAGCATGTCCAGAAAATCTACTTTAGATTCATCTGCAACCACATTATTTTTCTTTTGATCCACCGAAAGCTTCAACAGAACCTTGGTTTCTTGCTTCGGATTATTATTGACTTTTGGCTCCTTTCTGTTTTTTTGGTTGCATATTTGGAGCATAGACATGGCTTGTAAAAACACTATGATGATATTTATTTGATGTACTTTTTTTTCATTTTACCAAGGATTTTAGATGATTGTGCTATAATTTTCATTCGCGAAGCACCCAATCCACCCGTGGATCGGATGTGCATGAAGGAAAATTAGGATGATGGATGGATCGGGTGGAGGCGGATTGAGCTCCACCCAATCCACCTCCGATCCATTGTCAGCCCTATGCTGAAAGCACTTGCAAGCCACAAGGCGACAAAGCCCACAGAATAGGTCAAAGGCCTCGCAGGAATGAGCAAATGGGTTGGAAGGATAAAATTAGGTCATGAAATTATCATTCGCCTACTTTTTTCATGTTTGGGAGACTAATGATGTTCAATTAATTCAGCCCCCCTCAATTGAACTCATTTCAAATTTGGGTTGATATATTTGGGTTGTATGTATTTCAATTGACCCATGAAAAAGTTTATTAAAATATTTTTTATATGTTATATATAGTCATAATAAAAGAAGCAAAAGTTTCATTAGGTATCTAACTAAATTATAGGAAAATAAATAAAAAATATTAAAACATAGTTGGAGTTGGGTGGATTGGGATATGACTCATTATTTAGCCAATTTTGATCCAACGTATTTCAATCCATATATCCTTTAGGCGGGCTAATGATCCATCCATTTATTAAATTAACTCATTTTTTTACGGGCACAAATTCAATCTAACCTACCATTTGACACCCAGTGGTGGAGCTAGTAAGGGCCGATGGGGTTCATCCGAACCCCCTTGGACGAAAAATTACAATGCATATATAAGGTTAAAATTATTTTTTATGTATATTTAGTAGTCGTTGAACCCCCTTAACTTCTTTGTATGTTATTTATATTTTTGAACCCCTAGGTAAAATTCTGGCTTCGCCGGACAAGAAGATCTAGCTTCAAGGCGCTCTTGCTATAATCGTGAGTGGGGAAGAATCGTTATATCAATATTGACAAGATTCCTTAAGCATGTAACAAAGATATGCTAAACGTTCCATTAGTTATATATTAACGGTCTAATAGAAATATTTGTATGCATAAAAAACTCTGGATTCCGAGGGGCAAATGCGTTAAAAGGGGTAATAGTACTGGCGACTAGGGGTGAGCACGATTACAGGGTACCCAGATACCCGACCGGAACTGACACTAACGGGTAGGTTCCGGGTAGATATATTATAATAACGGGCAGGTTCCGGATAGTAAAATTAGGAACTGATCAATGTCGGGTCCGGTTCCGATTCCGGCAAATAGAGACAGGATACCCGGACCCGGAATCGATACCTGAAACCTATGAAATATTAAATATTTTTATTTTTTTAATTCCATTATTTTTTAGTTAATAAAAAAAATTAAAAAAAAGCCATACTAAAGTACACCATTTAAGGGGGGAAAACCAAATGCAGAACAATCATTTTCACCATCAAGAAATAAACCAAATAATACAAAGTGACAATCATAAGAAGAGAAAAAGCCAAAAGCGGTAGAAAACTGAAAAACTGAATTTTTTAAACTATGTACTCCTTTAAGTTATTGAAAAAGAAAGTTGAAACGAAAACCAATGCAAATCTTTGAAACATTCTCGGGATATTTCCTCCGAAAGGATTCTTTATGAGTTTTGTGGCCTGGCTTTCAGAGGATAAGCAGACGAGTTTATTCCTAAACCAAAACTGTTATATGAAGACATTATTTTGCACAAACAAACACCGATTCCAGCCGCAGGGTCTGGGTAGGTTCCGGGTAATGATTACTACGGGTAGGTTCCGGGTAATGATTGCTACGGATAGGTTCCGGATAGTAAATTTAGGAACCGATCTTTTACTAGGTAGAGTCCGGATAGTTCAAAAAAATTAGGGTACCCGGACCTGCTCACCCCTACTGGCGACCTTGTTTGGATAAAAAATCTGTGACTACCAAAGGTCATACGAAAAATTTGAAAGAAAAATTTGAAAGAAAAATTTGAAAGAAAAATTTGAAATATATATCGACACTATTTAAAATAATAGGACAGAATACAAGAGCATGTTCAATCAATTAAAAATAAACATCTTCTTCTTTTTTCCAGTTCTATCTATTTCCATTTTGACAAGGACCCAGCTATAAATATTCCCTCCTCCCTCAGCTTTTACTTGGCCGCAGTTTTATTATATTCCCTCCTCCCTCAGCTTTTACTTGGCCGCTATAAGCTCGGCCATACTGAAAATAAATCTCCACTTTTACTTATGAAAATCAAAAGATAATTTATAATTTGATATATATTTTATTATTATTATTATTATTATTGAGTATGATTATTTCCAATTCATTTCGCAATGAGTGAGATAACTTATTATAATCCGTTCGTTCAAATTTATGTGATATTTTTTGCGTTTTGATAGTCAATTTAATTAAATTTTAAAGTTACTTTGAATTGGAATAACTTAATATTTTAAAATTAAAATTTATATATTTTAAAATTACATGAAAAATACTATAAATTACAACTTTTTTCATATCAATTTGGTGAAAAATATATTTTAAAATGTTGGTCAAAGTTCATATAGTTTAAATCTCGAGAAGCGGAAAGTATCAAAGAGATATAGAAGATAATAATCCAATTAGAAATAATGTGGTAAAATTATTATTTATTTCGTTTTAAGAGGTATGTTAAATTAAAGATGAATAGATGAAACAAAACAAAAAAAATAGGACACATGCCTAATAAAATTAAACCACGTGAAAATTAAAGTTGCGGAAAGGGAGTTTTGTCGGCCGAACATATCCAAACACAAACACAATAACGAGGGACTACGACCCATTGCCTTCCGCCTGTTTTTGCTTCTAACTGCTGGCTGTGTTGATCATGCCGCAATCACTAGAGTGTTGTCGGCACAAGCAACCATTTTAGCTTGGTGTACTTCAAGGCAAAGCTAAAAAATTTAGTTTATAAATTTTATATTATAATTTTTTATTTATTGAATTCTAAATAAATTATTAATAAATATTTAAAAAATTGTAACACAAAAATAAGTTTGAATTAATATTATTAAGTTCTGTCGAATTTTATTTGCCACGATTAATATGCCCCTTGAGTGTATTCGGCCATGTTGACACATTTTATGAGGTGATCATGTCATGAACTTCGCTAAGAATGTTCAAGCAATTGAAAGATATTTTTATATATAAATATAATTATGATATTTTTTATGAAGCATATTTTAAGAAGTCGTTTGATCATGAATTGTTCACATTTTTAAAATAATTTTTATTTTATTTTAAAAAAATCAGTGTTTAGTTATAAAAAATTAAATCCAATTTGAAGTTGGACTCCAAATTTAGGAAAATTGCTTCATACCAATTTTTTAACTCCATCTTCACAAATTTCAAATAAAATACTCTCTTCTCTCTTTTGCAAAAAGTATAACAAAACGCAATCTCATTTTAACTCCAACTTTATAAATATACCACATAAAGTAAAAATATTTAAAATCCATGGCCAAACGATAATACCTACTTAATTGATCACCCTTTAATATATATTTTATGAGTTACATTTTTTAAAATTTTGTTTGAAAAGAATGGGTTTTGCTACTTTATGTCAAGTATTTAGTCTGACACCCATATTTTATCATTATGGCGTTGTTAGTTGGGATTCAAATAATATAAGATTGCATTATTTCATGAAGATTAGAGAAAATGAAAAGATATTTGAAACTTTTAGGCTTAATGCATATGCGCCCCTAAACTTATCTTTCTTTCTTTCTTTTTTTTTCATTTTAGCACCTGAACTAAGTTTTATTTTTATTAAACCTCTGAAATCGTCCTCAAGTGTGCCTATCAAACACAATCCGACTTACATAGCATCCCATCTTCAATGTAGCGGCATGCTAATATATATTCTAATTTAATTATGTCATCTTTAGCTAAGATTAGCAGCAATTGAGAGGAAAAAAAGAGTAGCTATTAATTAAGTTGGCAGTGGAAGAGTAGAACCAGCAGAAACCGACACATCCATGACCTAAAGAATAGCTTACCACATGTCTAAAATATTACTTCGCCTTCATTTCCCCAATTTAATTTATGCTTCTAATAAAAATAAGATTTAGGGGGTTTGATAGACACACTCGAGGACGAGTTCAGGGATTCAATTGTAACGGCATGTTTGGTCGTTATTGCACTTTTGACCATTTTACCCTTGTTGACCCGATTCCCGAGTTTATCGGGTGTTTCTAGTGAAAATTGGAGGAATTAGAACCTTTAAGTTTGAACGTTTGAGCGATAGTTGACTTTTGGGTAAACAGGAGAATCATTTATGACTTAGTGGGATGGTTGATTCGGTTCCCGAGACTCTCGGGAGCATTTTGGGTATGTGTTGGAATGTTGGTTTTAGGTCGTTGTGGTGGACTCGATTAAATTCGATGAGAATTCTGAGACCATGAGTGAGTCCGTAGTGTGTTTTTACGTGTGTGTGCTATGATTGTAGACTACTGAGATCTAGTATGGTTGTAACACCCCGAATCATGGCCTGGACGAAACACGACACTCGGTGCCTGACTGCATGTGACCGAGCGAACCACATGGTTTGCTAATCAACATGGGCATCAAATTATACACTAATAATGATTTGAAATATGTAAAACATAATACTAAAAATATAGTCTGAAAATATATTATGGAAAATATCTGAAAACCTGACAAGTCCGAAAATTAATACTGACATGACTGACATGACCTGTTAACTAGTTTAGTCTATGAAACCTCTGAAATATGAGTCTGTAAAACTATTTACAAGAACAAGGCCATGACATACCTCTACTATAAACTATAATCATGAAAATAAATAGACTGACACCCCAAATGAGATGGGGCTCACAAAGTAGCTATTACCGAAGCAATCCTAATGAGCATATTCGTTGTCCTGAAACTCAGTACATGCACCGTGAAGTGCAGGCCCTAGGAAAAGGGACGTTAGTACATTTGAATTGTATTGTATGTGAAACAACTGAAAGAATAAACAAGCATATGAAATAATAGGAACGTGAAACTGAAATTGAAACATGAACATGAATATAATAACATGTGTAAAATTTGTAAATTGTATATCTATATATTTGTGGGGAGAGCAGTAGTATAACCTACAACATGAAATCACCACGTGGGTACGTAGAGTCTGGTACCTGATCCAACCAACATAGCACTCACATACCTTGCCGGGGTATGAGACATGAGCGTGACATGAAAGGATCCAATCAATAATCTGAAGGTATCGTCCCCTGGCTACCTTTATCCTACGCTAGCACGTAGTTTCAGACTACTTGAGCCTTCTAGGTAATCTATGCAATTCCAAAAGCATGTACTTGAAAATAGTTGGCTAGTAAGCCCATAAATTCATGAAAGATAACTTGTAAAATATGGTTTGAAACTATAGTTCAACATGTGAAAAGATATATCATATAACTTACATAAATCATGAAAAACATGTATAATTTTATTGAAATTGAGTAATAATAATTATAACTTATATTTAGACCTCATGGAATTCAAAGCTTGCGTTCATGGATTACAGACAGGTTCATGACAGTCACAATAGCCTATCATGAATATAATTAACGAAGTCAAGATATAACATGAAATATATGTACGTGTATCTATGGTCATCATGAACTTGAGTAAAACCCTAGGTTATGGAAATTCATAGTTTTATTGATAATCATGGCATGGGGAAGAACAATGTTGGTTCCACACGTACATAGAAACTCTACATATGGGGCACGTTATTTATGGAGACTATCACATTATGCCCTCATTACTAAAATGAGGTTCTTCATATCTCATGCTAACTGTTTGGGTTTTCAAATATTCAACTGCACTTATTGACAATTTACACATCTCTCTATTGGACCAAAGATTAAGATCTTATATTTGGGGATCCTTCTCTTTTGTTGAGATCTAACCAACTTTCTTCATCTTCTGCAACTCTGCGTTATTTCACTGATGGCTCATCTTTTGACTCACTTTCGAGCGATTTTTCTTACTATGAAACTGAACTACTTACATGAATGTGGAACTAAATAACTTACATAGATTGAATTACTGGCATATTCTGTCTTAATGACATAACTTTGCTCTTACTGCTAGTCTCAGGGAATAACCCTATTTTTTATAACTCTAAAAGATTGTGCCTCTGTAGTTTGCTCTCTTACTGCCTAGCTGATTTCTTCTTCCACTGCCATTGTACTCTTTTGTTATCTTAAACTCTTTGGATTCTAACACGTAGTTGGTGTATTCAGACTACTACTCACTCACCAGCATTAACCTAACTAAGGAAATCAAATCGTACCTCTACTAGCTCTACTGAAATTTCTAATTCACTGTATCTACTCAAAACTTACTTACTATTCTCTACTAACCACCTGCTAACATCATGTTCTTTAGTTATGTCCTAAATACTAAAGTGAATCATAAGATTATTTCTAATTTCTCTCATCATACGAACCTGTTCTACGATCATATACTATCTTTTCTGAGCTATAGACATGGATAAACTTGGGGCAATTACGTTTCTCTTAAATGAAAGGTTGAAATATCTAACCCCGTCTTTCTATACACCTTAAGGTCATGTCAAATTATACACACATGGGATAAACACTCAAATCACATAACCTTAGAGGGAACTGTCACATCTTATCATCTTATAGTACTATCTACTTCTTGTAGTAACTTACTAACGTTATACTTTGTGGTTCTGATCTGAATAAACTTAAATATTTAAAACTATCCCCATAAATTCAATATCGTCTGCTCATGGTTCTACTGTCATACACAATCTCTTCTTAGTCATATGCATGGGTCATACGACAAAATATACATCTTTAAAAACTCGAGACATGCTAGAATCATAGGTGATTTGCTCTTAGGTTATTTTCTGTTCAAAACTATTATTGGCAATTTATGCATACTACAGCTAACTTCATAGTGTGTTACCCTATAGGGTCTTAAATCTGAACTATCATCCTCATACTTGTAGCTCTATCGTCCAGAAATCCAATAAAATTTATTCTGTAAATTATGGAACATACTTATACTATCATGCACAAACATGTCCTTCATAGGGTACTATCACCTAATAAATTACTTCATGCGCCATTTGGTGAGTCTTGGATCTTAACCTGGACTTAAAACACGCTAAGCTTTCGCTATAGTCATCGGCTCTTACACTTTCTTTTAGCACCCACATGCATCACTATATACTCACAAGTCATAAGAATCTCGATACACTGAAAATTGGAAATGTGATAACTATATAACCTAACACTGGGTACTGAATAACCATAATCCTGCTAACTGAAATAATGTATAGCTGGTAACTGAGGTAAACTGATAACCATAAAATATGATAACTGCCTTTGTACTTTCTGATAAGGGTTATGCTCTAGTCTGTAGTAACTATGCACTTTGTCCCACTTTCAATATTCTCTCAAGTCTCATTTATTACCATTATGTACATCATAATTTACACCCCGATGGGTAATCATTCTCACTTGGACCTTAAATTTCCTTCTCATCGCTTACGTATTCGATAAATTCAGAATTCAATGGAAAGAGAATGTTATTTACGGCTCTAAGCTTCATGGAATGCGTTAGAAGAATTCCTAAAAGTACTGCTCTAATTCCACGATCTAGAGTATTAAAGAAGTGAGACAATCCTAAATGTCTTAGTGGTCAACCGTTTATATGTTTGGCGCGCACACACATATAAAAGTGACCCCACTAAAAATAGTTTCATTGACTCCCTAAGACACTTTAACCTAGGCTCTGATACCAAGTTTTGTAATGCCCCGATCCATGACCTGGGTGAAACATGACACTTGGTGTCTGACTACATGTGACTGAGCAAACCACATGACTTGCTAATTAACATGGGCATCAAAACATACACTAATAATAATTTAAAACCTGTAAAACATATTATTGAAAATACAAAAAACATCTGAAAACATGATAAGTCTGAAAATTAATACTGACATGACCTGCTAACTAGTCTAGTCTATGAAACCTCTGAAACATGAGTCTGCAAAATTATTTACCAAGACAAGGCCCTGGAATACCTCTACTATAAAACATAATCATGAAAATAAATAGGTTGACACCCCGAATGAGATGAGGCTCACAAAGTAGTTAATACCGAAGAAATCCTAACGAGCAGATTCATCATCCTGAAACTTAGTACATACACCGTGAAGTGCAGGCCCTGGGCAAAGGGACGTTAGTACATTTGAATTGTAATGTATGTAAAATAACTGAAAGAAAAAGCAGGCACATAAAATAATAGGAACATAAAGCTGAAACATAAATATAATAACATGTGTAAAATCTATAAACCGCATATCTGTATATCTGTGGGGAGAGCAGTAGTATAACTGACAACATAAAATCACTATGTGGGTACGTGGAGTCTGGTACCTGATCCGACTAGCAGAATGCTCTCATACCTTGCTGGGATGTGAGACATGAACATGACATGGAAGGATCCAATCAATAATTTGAAGGTACCGTCCTCTGGGCAGAGCGACCCTTATCATACGCTGACATATGTAGTTTCAAGATACTTGAGCCTTCTCGATAATCTATGCAACTCCAAAAATATGTACTTGAAAATAGTTAGCTAGTAAGCCCATGAATTTCAAAAAATATAGTTTGTAAAACATGGTTTGTAAATATAGTTCAACATGTGAAAATATATATCATATAACTTACATAAATCATGTAAAACATTTATAAATTTATGGAAATTGAGTAATAATAATTATAACTTGTATTTAAAACTCATGGAATTCAAAGCATGTGTTCATGGATTACGGACAGGTTCATGACAGTCACAATAGTATATCATTTATATAATTAACGAAGTCAAGATATAACATGAAATAAAATTATACGTGTTTATAGGGTCATCATGAACTTGAGTAAAACCCTAGGTTATGGAAAATCATAATTTTATGGATAATAGTGGTGGGGAAGAACAAGGATGGTCCTATATGTACATAGAAGCTATACATACCTTAGTCGCTCCAAAACTTGAAGAAAATGTCTGAACCTTTGAAGAGGAAACCCATATTTTGAACTTGAAACCTTGAGAACAGTTTTCACCTATTTTTGTAGCTACTGTTCATTGCTCGAACCATACTACTTCGGACCTTCAAATCCGATCTCCACCATTCCTATTTAATACCTATATGTTGTGACCACTTAGTAAAAATTTAGGCTCGATCCAACGGTGAAATATTTGCAAAACGCAAAAGGAATCTGGCTGGTCGGTGGAAAAATCTACAGTATGGAGTGCATCTAAATCAATCCTATTTCATGATTCTACCAACCATTAACTGTATAAAATATAATAATAACTCTATATAATCCATTAATGAGTGAGGGGCTTACCTTTTTGAAGAAATGCCAAAGTTTCATACCAAATTCGACCTTGAATGGATTTTCCAAAATCTACCGATTCTAAATAATGATTCGGTGTTAGTCTAGTGTTAACTTAATATAATTGATATAGGGACTTGAATCATAAATCACCTTAGATATTTGGTAGTAACTCTGGTAAGAAATCCTCACATAAAATGTTTTAGGGTTGTATTTATAGGTTATTATAAAGGTTTGGACTTTATAACTTAATCCTACAAGAATCTGGATTTCCATTTTACACGTCCTCAGTAATCAGGCATAACTTTTTGTACAGACCTTCGTTTGACATGGGCCTTATATGGATGGAAAGGTATTTCAATGGGATACAATTTTTATGAAGGAAGTTTCCCAAATTCCTTATATATTTATCTGTAAACTAAATTTAAGTGAGGCCTACTGCAAACTCACTTTAAAACATGCTCCATAGAGTAGCTTCCGACTTTAATTTTTCCTAAGACTCTTCTTATGGCTTGATTAGTTTTTAAAACACTTCATACACTCCTCATCTTAGTTCCATCATTTTCCCATTATACGGTTCAAACAATAGCCCGAAGGTATGAGGTGTTACAGTGGTTCACATTTGTGCAAGTTTTACATGGATGTGCTTAGTGATTACTTCATTCTCATACTTCATGGATTCTTACGTGATACGTCTATACTTGAGTTGTTGTTCTTGGACTGTGCGGTGTTTGTACTTAATTGCGAGCATGTTTATCCTTCATTTTCTTTCTTTATATATGTTAGTTAACTGTTATCGGCTTGTGATATCTACCAGTACATAGTGTTTGTACTAATACTACTTTTGATACACCCTTTTCAGGGTGTAGACTTATTGTAGATACATGAGCGAGGTTCGATTAGCCTTCAAGGATATCATGAAGTTCATCTAGACCTTTCTGTTTAATCTTCATTCTAAACAAAAGTGTATTCAGGTTGTGGTTATAATTTTTATTCCAATAATATTCTTTAAAGCTCTTGTACTATTCAGACTAAATTCCTTGGGTAGTTGTTGTATTCTGCATTATCATATATCTATGTTTTAGACTCCTATTATTTTTTTTATTTATATTATTGGATGGATCGGTAAGGGACAAGTTCGCCTACCAGGTGGAAAAAGGGTAGGTGCTCGCACGATCTGTGATTTGGATCATAACAAGTTAGTATCATAGCCCTAGGTTACCTGATCTATAAGTACCAGACCATGTACAGTAAAGTATTGTGGATTGGTATGAAGAGCTCCGTACTTATCTACGAGAGGCTATGAGACATTTAGGAAACTTTGAATTTTTTCATTCTTTCGTGCTACTTCATTCAAATTGGTATCTAGTTGATTCTAATTGATATCTGAATTTCCTTGTCTTAATTGCCCATGGGAGATGGGAACTCATCCTTAAATTCTTATGCCAACGATTTGTCTATGACGTGTTGTGGTATGGTATGAGATGTGTTATCCTGATTCAGATACGTGACCAAGTTCAATTCTAGCTTTGGCTTGAGGATTCAATTGTGGTTTTTTTAGAAATGGAAGAGATGGTACAGAGAGTCACATGATCTCTATTTTTTTAGTATTGGGTTGCTCGGAAGTGGCAAAAGTGCATTTATGGCTTAATAAGAGTGATTTGTTCGATGATATGATTGGTTAGGGAAAAGTTTCAACATCGTCAAGGTATTGTGATGGTTTGTGAGGCATGGATGTACCAATGGCAGGTCTACAATTCATTAGTAGCAGGGTATTGGGTGTCGATATGCGGGAATGAGTGTAAGTTTGGTAAGGATCATTGGGTGTGGCAAGGGTATAGTGACCGCGTGTAATAAAGAAGAGAAGTTAAGAATAAGGACATGAAGGATAACTTTGTGGGAAACATGTAGTGAAGTAAGATTTCTGAGGGTATTTTGGTAAGAGTGCTTTTAGTGTTAATGGGACGGAGGCATAAGTAAGAGGATTTTGATAGATCAATTTCCACTATTAGAAAGGAAAAAATTGGTATCTGATATGTTTGACAAGATAATGTTGCAATTGGTGCGAGAGTGGATTTCATCTTTGGTCGTGAAAAGTTAAGTTGGACTTCAACGTGAATACATGGCAGTGGTTTGTAAGTTCTTTCTGGGAAATAGTTATTGGTTCTAGATCGGAAATCAATGCTACTTGTGACGAGTGGAGACTTAAGATGTTGGGCAGTTGTGGTCCTGGTCCTTCAGTAAAATGTATGTTCACCGGGTCTTCGTGTTTAGAGAAATGATAAGGATATCGTGGAATCAAGAGCTAGTTGATCTAAGAGTTATTTTGCGGTCATGCATGGTAGAATTGACATAAGGGTTCAGTTTTGAGTTGGTATGTTTAGTTATGACGTGGAACAATGGGAGCCAGTGGTTGACTAGTAAGAATGACTCCAGTATTGGACAAGTGCGATATATTAGTAATCAAGGAGATATCAGGTGTTGCATCTAATGTTGGATTAGTGTTGAGAGCCTTATACCTGTTGTGTAAGTTTTAGCTGGTTCCTGCTACTACCGGTGTACTATTCGATTGAGTTGATCAAACGAAAGGGATAATCACACGAATGGTTAGATGTGCTCTGGTTCGACAATTAGGACATTTGAAGTGGTAAATCAATGATGAGGTTTGAATTAATTCGAGTTGTGGAGAACATTTCGGAAATTAAGTTAAGGGAATTTGTGCTAGGACACCTTGGTAGAGATACATGAGGACATTAGCAGGACTGTGTATGTGATACGCCAGATTTAGAAGGTATTCGGTTTTAGAGTTGAGTGGGTTTGAGAAATAGTTAGACGATGACGATGATTGTGATTTAATTGGAATTGGGGAATTGAATATTTATGAAAAAGTATGGTTGATCGAGAATCGGTAAAAATAAGGTACATCTTCGGGATAACTTTGGTCAGTATGTGTTATGGTGTTGTTGTCTTGCTTATTTCAGATGAGGTGTAATTGTTAAGTATACTTCAAGAAGGGAGTCCACAAAAATGGACTCAGTGATATGAAAAAGTTCAATCGGGTTTTGTGATCAGCGACTAGTGAGAACCAAATTCCAGGTAACCGACATGTTAAGGCGTATGGAAGTGGCTTGTATGGTACACTGTTGGGAAGTTTTGTAACACTCTTCAGTGGATGAGTTAGTGTGGTTTAAGGGAAAATAATTGTGAAAATCTCTATAATGTGGAGGCTAGAGTTATATTTTTGAGATGAGACCGTATTCGTGATAGTGAATTATCTTGCAAGTAATATTGACTAGACATCTTGGGTGAGCACTTTTGGATATTCAGGACTTGGGAGTAGTTGCGTGAGATTTAGAGCGGTAGTTGTAAGATTTGATAGTTTCAAAATTATTATGGGCATATCGAGGTATTACAATGGGAGATTCAATGGTTAAAGGGGTATTATATGAGGCTACAAGTTTTGCATCAAAACGTTCAGGGTTATATCAGATTTGTGTATCGGGTAGAAGTTAAATAATATGAAGATTGCAAACATAAGATATAATTCTTCGGTACTAAGTTGACACCTTGGATAGGACTCAACTTTTGGATTAGAGGGTGACTGACATGATTGATTACGCATGAGAAAGAGATTAGAATTGGCCACCATAGATGTGGGGTAGGACTGTGATTGGTTTTAGAAAGTTGTTCGGGTGATGATTGGTAGTATTCAGGGGTTGTGCATTCATTCTGGGCCAGAATTGTTCGATTAGAGCTTGATGGACTATGTGTATATTTCCAGAAGGACTTATGGGTCCCCGGTAAATCACATTCAAGAATTCGATGAGTTTTAGTTAGGGGTGGCCAATGGGGTGGGTCCCGGTGGGACGGGGGGAGGGCGGGACTGGCGGGATCCACCAATGTCCCATCCCGTTCCCGATCCCGTCGGAAAAGGGGACCGGTCTTATCGGGGCGGGGCGGCGTCGGGTCGGTTACGAGATTTTCCAAAATTTTCACTTAATTTAAAAAAATAACATATATAAACAACTCAATAATTGAACAAGATAGTGTAATAAAAACATCTCAAGACTGTTTTTGTGCCACTTATATTATTTAATAGAAATATGATTTTTTTTTTGTAATATAATTTCAAAATTGCAACTTTGTGGTGTTGAAAGTTGCAAATAACATAGTAAAATTACAAATAAAAAAATTACATATTTAAAAACACATTTTCTAGTTTTATTCACAATGTCTTGTGGTTCTTCGGTTGAAATTGGAATTTGTTGATCAAATTGCTCGATGTCGCTTCCACCTCCGTCAGATAAGATTTCGTTGTAGTTTTCATCGTATTCTTCGTTGATCTCCGGTTGACCGCACCTTCTACGCTCCGCTCCTATCCAATCTCTGAATAATACTGCAATCTCCAAGTTGTCTCCCACTAATGAGTGTATGTGCTCTCCTATTTGAAATCTTCAGGCAGAAAAAGCACTTTCAGACGCTGTTGATGACGCTTGAATGTTCAACATATCTCGGTCCATCTTTGACAGTGTCGAAAATGCCTTCTCATTCTCCCTCCAATATTTTTGCAAGTCTTCACGTCCTTCTTCATTGAGAAGTGCTTGGTACGGTACAACACCCTGCAAAATAAAAACATCAAACTCGCTAACTTGGTTAGTAGTGTTACCACTATACATTATATGTCTAAGACTTTCAATACTAGCCGCAGAAACATCATGTATTTTTGAGGTTATGTTGAAGAAGAAGAAGAAGAAGAAGATGGTATGGAAGTTGGTTGGTTGCTAGCACTTTTTTGTTGGTAATGCCTATATACTTTTTTGCATTCATCTTGTATGTTAGACAACACTTCTTCTTTAGTTTGTTCAATAGGTGGTGGGTCATTCGTATTTTTGGGAGTTGGAGGTGGTAGTACTGCTATACAATCATAAATAGTTTCAATAAGTGCTTTACAACCGTCTATTTTAATAGTCAGATTTAATACAACACCAATAATATAAATAGTGGGAATAGGAATAAAATATTTTTTAATTTGATAAACATTTTTTAATAGGTGCCTTATAAGATGGTTTTTTCATATATTCACTAAGTAATAAAAATATTAGAGCTATATAAAATAACATAGTTGAAATAGTATGATAATATATATCAGAAAATTCTTTTGTTGCTTGAAAAACATTCTCTAAAAATACAATAAGTTCTGAATTTTTTTTTCAATCGTTATCTACAACCATATTAGTTGGATTTCGGTTATGGGCGTTAAAAAATAAAGTTATAGGTCTTCTATAATCATAAGCAACAAGTAGTTATTCGTATAAAGAATTCCACCTAGTCGCTACTTCTTCGGGAATTTTTCTATAAGGTAGTCCACAACCGTGACAAGTTTTTTTATATTCTTTTTTTTCGTTGTATTCTATTACTTTTAAAAATAAAGTTTATAGCAAATTGTATTTTATTAAGAATGTTTTCAAAAAGTGATAGACCATCCTTTACAACTAAGTTATAAATATGGCACGCACATTTTATATGAAAATGATTAGAAAAAGATGGAGTTAAAAGATCTTTTAAAAGTCAAATAGCATAATTATTAGAAGAAGTATTATCTAATATAATAGTCATAATTTTATCAGTTATTCCATAATAATTGCAAACTTGATGAATATTTTCTGAAATAAAAGTTCGAGTGTGCCTATCATCAATATATCTATATGTTAAAATACGTTTTTGCATAGACCATTTATAATCTATCCAATGACATGTTACAGTTAAATAATCATAGCCGTTAGTACTACGGCCTATATTAGACGTGATAGATACTTTGACAGAAAAATGATATAATGAATAACGTAAATAATGTTGATATTCATGTGCAAATTGAAAAACATCTCTCCTAACAGTTGATCTAGGAAAATCGTTAAAAGCAGGATTATACATATCTCTAATTTAATGAATAAAACCAGGTGAGGAAGAAAATGAAAAAGGCAAACCCTCCACCGCAACTAATTTTGCTATTGCTTCCATATCTCTATGTTTATCGTATTTAGGGCCTACAATTCCCTCCGTCATCGGGTTAATTTGACCATGTATTTGGTCAGGGACAGTATGTAAACCTTGTCCCGACTGAGAGTGCATTGGCGCACCCGACTTTGTAGCCTCGTATTCATCCCACCTAGCTTTGTGAAAGTTTTGTACATGTCTCAATAAACCTCCTGTCCCACCCTGATCTTTTCCCATTTTAAATTTATAAATATTTTTATAAATTTCACATCTAACTACTTGATTCTCTTGGTCCTATAAAAAAAAGCCCATGCATCTGATTTTAATTTTCGTTGTGTTGGGCCTTGTCTCATACTAGGGGAATAAGAGGCATTCCAGTTTCAGTTTGAGGTGCACTGGTGGGTGTGTCATCTAGATTAGTTGGTGTGTCATCTAGATTATCTTCTAAATTAAAGTCTGGTTGAGTTGCAGAAAATATCTCATCGTCTAATGGTATATCATTAAAACATTATGTTTCATCTATATGTGTGTAATCAATCAAATCATCATGTCTAGGAATAAGATGACTAGAAGAAGTACCCATGCCCTTGTTACCCCTACTAGAAGAAGCACATTTACCATTACCCTTAAACATTCCTCTTATTCCTTCCATTTTAATTATGCTAATAATTAATTAAAGATAATAAAATTAAGTTCGCTAATTAAAATAAAGTAACAATAATAATTTATAAAAGGAACGAAGGTACGAAACGCCGATGTAACGTCGACGTGTAATCGAGGTTGAAAATTAAAACTTTGCTCGATGGATGATCCTCAAGCTAGTTGCCAACTTCACTCCCAATTTTTGAACTTTGATATAGTTATACAAATGAACAAATAAAATCTAATATTTAGTAGACAATGTAAACTTGTAGAGAGATAGATTGAGATATTAGAGAGATTATAGGACGATTTGTGAGAAAGATAAAGAGAAAATGAGGTATTTATAGTTGAAAAATTGGGATAAAGTGTAAATATATTAACTTAGGGGTTAAAAATAAATATTAAGGCGGTAGGGGGGTTGGGGGGAGGCCAAAAATGGTCGTTGCACAACGGCCAAAATATAAAATGGCTGTTGTGCAACAGCTATTTTTTGCAAAGGGGAGGGGACCGGGGTGGGTCGGCGGGATCGGGCCTGGGAGGGACGAGCCCAGGTCCCGTCCCGAGTTCGATTCCCATCCCCCCTCCCCATTTTTTTACGCGGGATCGGGGCGAGACCGGGGCGAGGTCACCCACTAGCCACCCTTAGTTTTAGTTCAGATTTGAGTTATGACAGGTTTACCGAGCATTATCAAGGATTGCGAGTGAACTGATGATATAATACTTAGAACAACTACTCGGACAGATGTAATGGGTTATGCCAGTACTTGGTAATGATTTGAAGAGGTACTATGGTTGCTAGAGGTCTTTAGAGTGATTAGATGGTGTCCTATGAACTTGGCTCGGTAGGGTATTCAGTGGTATGCTTCCTGTATTGTGATTTGAAGGTTTAAGAAGACTGGAACTAGTGAAACCAGCTATGAGTAGGATCAGTTTGATGGAATTTCTTAGAGTTGCTCCAATAAAGTAAGAATTCTTTTCTGGCAAGAGTAAGTCATGGTTTCGGGCTTGTGTTTATGTGTTTCTAAGGAATCGTGGTACAAAAGACGGTTGTAGAAGGGTGAAAAAAAGGTTAGTGGAATCAAAATATTTTACCGGTTCAGAGTGGACTATGATGGTGTCTATATATAAATATTTGTGTTGTTCCGAGGAATATTTATGGGGCCTATCGATCGCGTTCAGAGGCATAGTTATATCGAATCAAATAATTCTAGCAAAAACAACTCTTATA
This sequence comes from Anisodus acutangulus, assembly GCA_029783415.1. NCBI lineage: Eukaryota > Viridiplantae > Streptophyta > Magnoliopsida > Solanales > Solanaceae > Anisodus > Anisodus acutangulus. Next base: position 52,980,360 of record CM056490.1, read on the forward strand.
TTCGAGAATCGTTGGTGAGGGAAATTCGAATATGGAAATTGGGTCTTTAGCCGAAGTAGAGAAATTTTTGACTGATAAGGTGAACGAATAGTGATTTGACGTACTTCGTGCCGTGGAGGCTTTCGTACTATTATATTCAAGATTCCTTGGTTATTTTCAGTTTTCGTACTCTCTTTCTTCCTTCGAGGAAGAACGATTGTTTAATTGCTATCTGATGTAATGACCCGTTTGGTCATTATTGCACTTTTGACCATTTTACCCCTGTTGACCTAATTCTTGAGTTTAATGGCTGCTAGTGAAAGTTAGAGGAATTAGAACCTTTAAGTGAGAATGGTTGACTGATAGTTGACTTTTGGATAAACAGACATTTTTCATAAATATGTCGATTCTATGAGGACCGGAGGGTCGTTTATGACTTGGTGGGATAGTTGGTTCGATTCTCGAGACTCTCGGAAGCATTTTGGGTATGGGTTGGAATGTTGGTTTTAGGACACTGGGGTTGACTCGATTAAATAGACCTTTGATAAGAATTCTGAGACCACGAGTGAGTATGTAGTGTATTGTGTGTGCATATCTCAGTTGATTGCCTGATTCGGGATTGAATTATGGAAATTAGGAAATCTGTTGGTGCCATGTGTCTTCGCTGGGGTGAGCCTCAGTGCGCCCAACGAATTTTGGACTGGGAAATGTCTTGGGGCCGCGGGTGCGAGCTCCGCTGCAGCGGACGATGGAAAAATTAGAATCATTTTTAAATGTTAAATTAGGTCTTTCTTTCTCCATTCCAAAAATATTTCTCCAAGGCACTCTTAGGGCGATTTTAAGCATTTCTAGGTGGATTCTTCTTGGGGTAAGCTTTCTTAGCCTTGTTTTACTTTATTTATCTTTCTTAAGTTGAAATCCATGATGGGGAAATCTAGTAAACTAATTGAAGAGGATGAGACTCTACCCACTTAGTATTAATTGATTACTAGGCCTAAATGTGAGATAAATTGATGGATTTTACTAATCTAAGCATGTATTTCATTAATTAGTATTTATTAGGCTTGAATCTTCCATTTTTGTTGAGAAATTAATTATGGAGAATCTATTGTTTATGTATAAATTGGGGGTTTTGTAGTGTATGATGAAATTGGCCTATTCTTGAACTAATTTAGAAATTTGGGAGTAGAATTGAACTTCTAGAACGTTGGGTTACTGATTTTACTCTTTAATTACTATTTCACCCTTGTGGACCCGTTTCCCCCTTTTGTGTAATGGATTTTGATTCGAAAGATAGTATAGCAATATGGCTGTTTTTCTTTCTTGTTTCTAACTTAGAACTCAATTATGGTTAGACTGTGAGTATTCGGAAGTTCTCCGAAAAGGCAAAGCTCCGGTGTGATCATTTGTGGCTTCCGCTTGGCATCCAGGTAGGTTACGGCTTACCTTCTGGTTAGACTTCGGTTGGCGAAGCATATGTAGAGTTAGTTATTGTCGGAGAAAGCATGTTACGCCTTCGGGTATGAAGTTGGGATATATTACTTAGGTTTGATATTGTTGAATGATTTGTGGGCTTGTTCCCTCTTTGTGATTTGTTGGCTTGCTGCCTAGTGTTTGATATTGGATTTGCACTTAGTTGTCATATCATGATTGTGATAGAGTTGTCTCTCACTTATCTTGGTGTTATCATGGATAGAAAAAAGGACTTGACTTGATACTAATATTGTGTTATGTGTCCATGTATATCATGATTGGGATTTGATTATGATTTACACTTGAGATTGATTCATGCATATCATTCATACACATTCTACATGATTCATTGTTGTGAACTGTGATTTGATATTAATAATGATAAGAGGAAAAATGCAACATCCGAGGCTTCTTATTATGGTGTTTGCTAAATGCATATTTCGTATAGCCCCTCTTGCATATATAATTGGTGTTACCTATGTGGTCCGAAGGGAAATTGTTCTGGGCGTGGCATTGTACAGATTTGGGAATAAGTTCATAATAGTAGTTGTTTTACTATGTTGTTATGTTTATTTATCTCATGATTAATATTGAATTTGACATTCATACATGCATTCACCCTCATTTCCATGATATATTGATATTACATGTGACTGGTGTGATGGTGATTCCATGATACATTGATATTACCTGTGATTGGCGTGATGGTGATAAGTGAAGAGGAAACATTCGTGATTTTTGTAACATATTTGATAGCGTAGCCATCTCTGAGTTGTGTGCGAAATGGCTAGCTATGTGGTGGGTGGTAGAGTCATCTCCAGGTTGTGTGTGTGGAGTGACTGGTACATGGACTTCGCGTGTCCCTCATGGGTCATGACTGCGGGAACATAGATATATTCCTCCCGGAGCATGTGTGTACGATATGCGACAGTTGGCCAGTGCATTTCATTATATTGTATTGCATCGCTCATACATTCATATTACATCCACTCATATCTCTGATTTTGGTTATTGTATTCCTTGTATTACATGATGCGTTTCAGCCTTGATTCCTTGATTGTTGATTCATTTGACATGTTGTGTTCTTGTTAATCTCTTACATAGAAACTTGATGAATTTGAGGACTAGAGACTTCACCTAGGCTATGATTGTAGACTACTGAGATCTAGTGTGGTTCACATTATTGTAAGTCTTATGTGGATGTGCTTAGTGATTACTTCATTCTCGTACTTTATGGATTCTGACGTGATACTTCTATACTTGAGTTGTTGTTCTTGGACTGTGCGGTGTTTGTACTTGATTGCGAGCATGTCTATCCTTCATTTTCTTTCTTTATATATATTAGCTAACTGTTGTTGGCCTATGATACCTATCAGTACATAGTGTTTATACTGATACTACTCTTGCTAAACCCTTTTCGGGGTGTAAAGTTGTTGCAGATACATCAGCGAGGTTCGATTAGCCTTCAAGGATCTCATGGAGTTCATCTAGACCATTCTGTTTAATTCTCACTCTAAACAAAAGTGTATTCAAGTTGTGGTTGTAACTTTTATTTCAGTTGTATACTTAGAAACTCTTGTACTATTCAGATCAGATTTCTTGGGTAGTTGTTGTATTCTGCATTATCATATACCTATTGCTCTTTTTATTTATTTATGTTGTTGGATGGATCAAAAAGGGACGGGTTCGCCTATCGGGTGAAAAAAGGGTAGGTGCCCGCACGATCTGCGATTTAGAGTGTGACATCAATAAGGGGCCGCATATGCATTAAGCGAAACTTTTTATCACTAATTATTTTCAATTGGGTGTGCGGACTTCCATATGATAGCTGCAAAAAGAAATGATATATAAGACGTTGTATATTTTAACTATGTGAGATTTTCTGAATAAAATTATAGGAACTTAATCCAAAATAAATACTTAATAGTATCATATTATCATGTCAAAAATATCCTTAAACCAATTTAGTGCAACAATATTTGAGAAGATAAGTTTAGTTCATTATGTATATTTGACTTGTGCCAGCAGTTTTTTCCTTTCTAATCAGTAAACTCAAATATCTTGGTTTAAAATGGAACGACAGAACTATTTAAATACAACTCTCATGGATGATTTAGTTGGCAGAATCTCAAAAGTCTTTTTATAAGTGGCAGAGTTTCCTTTTCTTTTTTATTTATTTTCTCTCAAAAAATTACTAATGAGCTGATTAGCAAACACGCGGGGGCCTCTTTATATTTTTAAAAACTTCAAGATTAAGTTTTAAATTAACAAAAATCTTAGAATTTAGACTCCAGCCGATTGATCATCTTCACTGTCATCTTCACTCCCTCCAAATTCCATCATTTGATCTTCCCACTTCAAATAATACAAAATAACTTAAGGAAAACATAGCCGTTATTTGAAGTTCTTTAATATTTCCTTCTTCAACTTCCTTAGAAAGCTGCGATTTCAAGATTTACATTACCTTAAAGAGATACATAGGTATGGAACCCTAAATTTATCCTTCTTTTTTATTTTTCCGATATTGGTTTGTAATATTTTCCTTTTTTGTTCACAATTTTGATTATATCCATGGTTAGGACGAAAAACCCCGAAAATAATAATACGAAGAGTACAAATTCTATTGAGAAAGACAAATCAAAAAGTAAGAAATTTGTTCGGAAAGGTAAATCGATGGTGGAGTCCGCTGAAAATAACAAGCAACATCATAAAATATTAAAATTGAAGGAGGAAGGATAAGACTTGTTGCGTAATTACATTAATAAACGAAAGAAGGATTCTAATAAACAAGTAGCAAACAAAAAAGAATGATGATGTTCAGAAAGAAGAAACTGTTAAAAAGGAAAAAATGGTGATGTTCATGAAGAAGAAGAAATAGTGTTCAAGAAGAAGAAGAAGAAAGTTCTTATGGGGGGTCCAATTATCTGCGGTCGACTGTGTATTGACACGGTAGGAAACGTTGTGCCAGTTATTCTCCAGAGGGCGGGAAGAAGAAGAAGAGGAGAAGAAGAGGATGAAGAAGTAGAATAAGAAAATAATGTTAATCAGATAACCATAGACCTCGCAAGGTATGGATTGACCACATGGAGGGCTAAGCTTAGCGGTTGTTTCCTGTCAATATCTCCGTAAGGTCCAGAATGTCAATTTTTTTTCAAATTGCTACAAATTATTAGAGCTCAAGGACTTACCGAATATTTTAAAAACTCTTATTTTGGTTACTTCATGTCATTATCAACTCAATGGAATGAATTTAATGGAAAATTTATCCATTCTCTTCTTCTTCGTCAAGTTATAGAGAATAAAAAGAAGCATGAGATGTGGTTCATAGTGGAGGGAGTGCCCTGTTATTTTGAATTGAGGTAGTTTGCACTGATCACATGTTTGAATTGTGGAGCTTTTCCCAGTGAAAAAACGAAGAAGATCATTTTCTCAAAAGGTTTGAGTTTTTTGGAATAAACTAATTAAGCTTATCAGAAATATGGGGTTGACCATTGGTGCGCTGCTTAAATTGGTTCATGAATAAGGTATATTGACCGATTTAGAGAAGTATAAGGCTTTAATGGTTGTGTTTGTCCATACCATCATGTTGGCTCGCGATGTTGCAAAACAAGTTGATAAAAAGTGGATCATCATGGTGAATAGTATTAATTTCTTTGAAAAAATTCCATGGAGCAAGGAATGCTTCAACCTGACCTTTGAATATTTGACTAAGCTGGACAATCGCAAGATGTACCGAGTATCTTATCAATAAAATAAACCACCACTGTATGCTTTTTATATCCACAATGATGATGACTGTCTAGTCATTTGCCTGATCAAGTTGATGATGCTAGTTGCAATTCTCTTCCTGGTGAGGTTGATGATTCTACTATTGATAGTGAAGATCGATCACTCAATGGAAGAATTACTGATGTCTTAGCATCGATTCATGGCGAGGATGACATTGAAGAGTTTGGAGATGCTGCTCAAAATGGCTATGCGACTGTCAATGAAGAAGTTGTTTGAACAATTATTTAAGTTTCTGTTGGAACAATTATTTAGGTTACATTTTGGAACAACTATTTAAGCTAAGTTACATTTTAGAATAACTATTTAAATTAAGTTGCTTTTTGAAATAATTATTTAAGTTTATTTTTATATAGCTGTAAATTTCTCATCATCAATAATTCATTAATGGAAAATATTGATTTTCTCTTTTTATACTTACCATTTTGTAATTTTCACTGTCACAATTGACCAGTTATTATAACGAATGTTTTATGTAGTGCGTATAGTGGTGAAATAAATTTGCCTAATAATTTACCTAAGGAACCTATTATTATAACGATGTTTTATCTACTGAGTCTAGTGGTGAAATAAATTTGCCTAACAATTTTCATAATGCCGCAGTTATTATAACGATTTTTTAGCTAGTTAGTCTAGTCTTAAATTTTCCTAACAATTTTCCAAATGAATCAGTTATTATAACGAATGTTGTGTCTAATGAGTCTAGTGGTGAAATAAATTTGCCTAACAATTGGCCCAAATGAACATGTTATTATAACGAATGTTTTGTCTACTGAGTCTAGTGGTGAAATAAATTCGCCTAACAATTTTCATAATGAAGCAATTATTATAACAATTGTTTTAGCTAGTGAGTCTAGTGTTAAATTTGTCTAACAATTTGCTCGAAGGACTTGTTATTATAACAAATATTGTATCTACTGAGTCTAGTGGTGAAATAAATTTGCCTAATAATTTTCATAATGAAGCAGTTATTATAACTACTGTTTTAGCTAGTGAGTCTATTGTTATTATCCGCCTAACAATTTTTTTAATGAAGCAGTTATTATAATAAATATTGTGTCTAGTGAGTCTAGTGGTGAAATATTTATGTAAATTTCAAAAATTTGCAAACATAAGAACTCTCAACAACAACAACAAAACATAACTTAAATATTCATATATTTAGATAAACATAAATATTCATATATTTAAATAAACATAAATATTCATATATTTAAATAAAGAGGCCTATATTGTCATTCAAATACATTAAAATTTAAACACAACGAGGGGATTTTGGGGGTGATCAAATCATCCATTTCAATCTCCGTCAAAAGGCATAGGGCCCTTAGCATGCGAGCAATGCGCCTGATGTTCATCTCCTGGCGCTCAGAATCCTCATTGATACGTTGGACTAGCTGATTCAGATCAGCTCTTATGTTGAGACAGTCAGGACAATAGCTTTGGTGATTTCTCATTGGCGACATTTTGGATCAACTGAGAAGAGGAAGAGGAAGATTGCAAGCTTGAAGAGGAAGATAAAGATTGCAAGTGAGAAGAGTAGAGGTGTGGGTGTTGAATTTATAGGAGTGAAAAGGTGTTGTTTCATTCTTTAGTCATCAATTGCGTCAATTGGTACAATGATCCATTAAATCACGTCCTTTTACGAAGTGATTTGACAAGATAAATATGAACAGCCGGAGTCTATTAATAATCTATTTCTAGAATATTAATGTACCATATGATAATAAAATAATAAAATTATTAATGTAAGGTTTTAGTTAAATATCTTAAATATATAAAAACTTAAAATGGTGACTAAAATATGTTAAAAGGCATGAAATTGGTGACTATATTACTTATTAGAAATAATATGTAATTACACATTAACTACGACATAGATTACACTTCAGACATTAGATAACTCTTTATAAATTTATAATGTTGATATTAACATCTATGTTTTTTGTAATATTTCAACAATAATGATGTTTTAGATCATGTAAAAATAAAATATCATGAGATTACTATTTTGATAATTATATTTTTGAATTAAACAAGATAATTTATGTATTAATTTAGAGTTTTGTGTTTGTGATCTTTACTATTCTAATATATTGTTCATCTGGATATAATAAATTCACCTGCAAGCCTACTCTAAATAATCATTGCATATATTAATATGAGTACACGCCTTTTTAGGTCATAAAGCACCTCATTAAGTAGTTTGTTTCAACTATTATCAATACCCAAATTTTGATAAGCTTAAAATGTAAATACCAAAATTTATTTCTATAGACTAAGCTTAATTTTAAATACCAACAAAGGTGCCTTGTTCGGGATAAATTAGAATAGCAATGGTCATGATGGTGTAGTGGAATCTAAATACATTCTATTAGAAGACACACTTATGAAACATCTCCTAATAAGGTGTTGCTTCATGTTAATTTGCCTTGTTCGGGTTAATTAGAATAATAATGGTCTTTATGGTGTAGTAAAATCAAAATACAGTCTATTAGAAGACACACTTATGAAACTTCTCCTAATAAGGCGATGTTTCACGTAAAGGTGCCTTGTTCGGGTTAAATTAGAATACCAGTGGTCCTTATGGTGTAGTAGAATCCAAATACAGTCTATTAGAAGACACACTTATGTAACCTCTCCTAATAAGGTGCTGCTTCACTTAAAGGTGCATTATTCTGGTTAAATTAGAATATCAATGGTCCTTATAGTGTAGTAGAATCCAAATACAATCTATTAGAAGACACACTTATGTAACCTCTCCTAATAAGGTGCTGCTTCACGTAAAGGTGACTTGTTCGGAAAATGGTCCTGATGGATAACTACAATTACAATATCATTATAAAAGGTGGTTATTAGAATACGTACAGATATCTAAGGCACATGAAAATGTGCCGCCTCACTTGAAGGTGTTTTTCACCTTTCAAGGTGCCATTTCGGTTCTATAAATATCTTGTTTCACAAATTGTAGTGACATTCACAATTACCTTTCTTCACGAATTTTATTAACCAAAAGACCAGATGACAAATTCGATATGGATCAAGGGAACGACTTACCAAATGGTATATCAAATGATGTTTCAAATGGTGTATCAAATGGACTACCAAATGACATAGCTCCAGCACCTCCAGGCTATGTAGAAAGAATGATGAGTCGCTTGTTATGAAATTTTGAAGGTCTAAAAACTGACATAAGGGATATAAATGATGAGATCAATCACTGCAACACTAAACATTGGGGTTATGAGGGATGATTTGAAGAACTCAACAAGACCGTTAGAAGAATAGAGAGGATACTCACTATACTTCTTGAGAAAAGAGGACAAGCTCTTGCATAATTCAACAGCCCTCCAGATTCTCCCCCTCCTAATGTAGATTTCAACAGCCCTCCAGATTCTCCCCCTCCTAATGTAGATTTCAACAGCCCTCCAGATTCTCCCCTCCTAATGTAGATTTCAACATCCCTACCAATTCTCCCCCTCGTGTCTAATTAGTTTTTATTATATAGCATAATTATTATTCTTCCCCAAATGTAATCATTCATAGTATATTAATGCTAATGATAATATTGTCTATTACTATTTCGTATTACTTTTAGTTTTTAGTATAAATTTATTTTTCCCATGTTTAAGTCCTAAATTAGACAATATCATTCGTTAATTTATCCAATTGTAATTCCAAATATTGAATATCTGCAGTTCTAATAATTGTAAAGGCGGTTTAGTGGTCAATTTGCATATCATCCAGTTTGAAATCTAAATATTGAATATCTGTAGTTTTAATAAACATAAAAGTAGTGTAGTGATAAATTTGTCAGTTGGTCCAGTTTGAAATCTAAATATTAAATAACTGTAGTTTTAATATCTGTAAAGGCGGTCTAGTGATCAGTTTGCATATCATCGATTCTAAATATGTTACATGTAACATAACAAGAACACTAAATAGTTCGGTTAATTCAATATTTTGACAATACAATTGAAGTTCTAAGTTCACAACACAACAAATTCAAGAAGTTCAAATTAAAAAAAAAATAGAACACAACATAGAACATTATTACAACAACTTGAAGGAAAATAAATCAGTCTCTATTGTGTGACAAAGCTTTTGGATAGGTGGTCTTCTTGTGGCCATATTATTTGCACATTGAGCATTTATATCTCCTCTTCCTAGATATAAATGCTTCCCCTGTATTCATAGTATGGCTTCGATATTTTTTCCACGATCGATGATTTATTTTCATAAAAGCTAGCATCAATGCATTTACAAACGCCTTTGATTATTGATGTTTGCCCACGGAAAAAAATCGTGTCATAAATAAGGCTTTGGCTGAGCTGTGTTATAGCATACTCTGATGAGCCATATTTATTGAAATCAGTGGCAAAATCGTCGTCATTTTTTTAATAAAGATTATTCTTGAATCCTTCAACAAATAAAGGTGGTGGTGGGGCTGATGTTGTTGCCCTGGCATTTGAACCTACAACGGAAATCTCAATCACATTTATCCTTAGAATGGGCCTAGAACCATCACAAACAATATCAAGAAGATACATACGGACATGATAATCCGTCTTTATGAATGCAGGAGTTATTTTTCCCTAGTAGACGCAACATTAATCGTATAACTAATCGTCATGTCGTTGGGCGAGCATTTTAGCTGACCACTTTCAATTACGCTTTCAACCAACTTCTTATATGTACGTGGCCTTTGAATTTCAATTGGTACTGTCATCTTTGTTCTCGAATGTCAAATCCAGCAATCTGAAGTCTCCACCCATTCACCATAATATTCTCCGCCTACTACAATACCATCCTCCACAACAAGTAAACTAGACTAATAAAAGAACAACTCGTCTAAAATAACTTTAACTAGACTAATAAAATAACAGCTTGTTTAAAATAACTTCAAGTAAATAAATATTCTACAATTGACCTGATTAAACAGGAAATAACTGAAAAAATTGATTCTTGATTTAAAAAAATTCTACAGATCTGCAGAATCACAAAATCAAATATCCTCAACAAATGCACAAGCAATTGAACTAATAAATTGGTGACCAATTTCGAAGATTTGAATGAAAATTACCAAAACAAAAATGGAGTTATCCGAGCAGGACGAATAGAGGGAGCTGAGGGCGAACCCGAGAAAGACGAAGGTGCAGCGTCGAATATGAGCAATTTTACAGTAAGAAACGAGCTTGAAAAAGGGAATTAATGGCGGCAGACGTGAAGAAGAAGAAGAAGAAGAAGAAGAAGTTGGGCAGCTGAGTTTTTTGCCATTTTGGGGAAATTATCATTAATTTGATTCAGAAAAAAATGTATTATTAAAATTTGGGGGCTAGTTTGAAAGCTTGAAATAGTTATAATTTTATATTATTATTTTTTCTTTTTAAAAAAATTATTGGATGATAATGTATTTTTTAAAATTTGGGGATTTTATTTTGACTTCTCAATAACTTATTTTCAATTAATTAGCAATAATTCTAAATTGGATCCTCCCACCATATAATTAAAATTTATATCCTAAACTCCTAAAAGATACTACCTTTGAGCCCTGCCATGAAACTTGCCCAACTCTCATAAGACCTAAACTAGTGCATGGCTATTACTGCTTCCTGTGTTTTAAGCTATATCTCGATTTGACGTTGAATTTGTCTTTTGTATCAATTGCATAAGGGCTACTCCTACTATATATTTATATTATATGTCGACCAAATTGAATAAGTGGTTAATCCATGATTCATGTTTGTTTGTAAACTGTTAAAGTCAGTGGTCGTGGCATCATTTAGTGCGGACACCTTTTCGTAGATTCTTTAAAGATTAAAAGTTAAATTTTCTGTCTATGCGAAATAAATCAAATTAATTTTCTATTAGTAGTTGGGATTAAATATGTCCTAGCTCTTATTCAAATAAGTTTAATTTATTTTTATTTTTAAAGGGCAAAAGCTTAGCACTCGATGATGTTATGTGTAATTAAATTTTTTGAACGGATGACGCTTTCGTATAGTTCAAGAGCAAATTAATTTGACATTCTCCCTAATTTTAAATTTTAAATTTTAAATTTTAAATTTTAAATTTTTTTATTCCTCTTTTCTCTCTCCTATCCCCACCACTTATATCTCTACCGCAAATCATCTTTTCTTCCTCCTTCCTTCTTGTCTCTCCCACTACCATTGTTACCATCACATCCACCACCATTTTTTCTTGTCTTTTCCTTTCTCTTTCACTCTCCGCTCACCCTGTAACTACCTCCACCACTAAGAGAGAATGCGTTAAATTAACGACTTGAATGTGCAACATCGATTACTTACTATTTGAATGCAGGTGCATGTATAGCCCGTATAGAGTTCAAAAGAAGAAAGGGTATTGGCAGTATGTAGAGATAGCGGTTGGGAGAGAGAAATGAGGAATAAAAAAAATTAAAACTCAAATTTAGGGTGAATGGTCAAATTTAATCTTGAACTATGCGAAAAGTTCAAATATACCCTCCATCTAAAAAAAAATTCTTAATTGCGGGACACGTGTCATATATTGGGTGTTAAGCTTCCGCCGTTTGAAAATAAGGGTAAATTAGCCCATTTTAGTAATGTTGAGAGTATATTTGACCATAACTATTAATGAAGGGTAAACTTGTTCCATTTTGCATAGGCCAAGAGTAAATTTACGTATTTGCCTTTTTCTGAACGGGTAAATAATATTTTCTTTAAATTTTAAGTTTTTCATTTCAATGTCTTAATTTAATTAATTATAAATTTTTTTTAAAAAAAATTGAATCTTATGATTTTACGCAAAAAATATGAAATCTATCAAAATGTCTTTGAACAACTTAAGTCATGTCGAACGAGCTGAGTTATTATCCATCAATTATCTATTGACTTAACCTTTTTGACTAAATAAATTTTGAACGGGCTTAAGTCGTAATTGAATTAATATGTATAATCGACCCAAATTAATTTGACCAAACTCGTTCATTTACCGCTTTATGGTTAAAAAATAAAAACTTTTCACGCTTCAATATTATTGGTTAACGTGGAATAGATTTGATATATTTTAGAGATGGTCATTGTTATTTGATCGTCATGTGTGATGTCAATGAAATAATACAATAATAGAGATGGTCATTGTCATTTGATCGTCATGTGTGATGTCAATGAAATAATACAATAATAATCTAATCATGTGAATAATATGGTATAGTTACTGCCGATATATATTTTGTAGCGCGCGTGTGGGAAAACAGGCTGCATATTTTAAAAATATTAGGTAATTCTTTTTCTTATTGTATACTTTAGTATAGTTTTTTTCCCCAACTTTCTAGCTAATTGTCTCGAAAGGAAAGTAATATAAACCTTCAAACTTTAACTTGAAAAAAGATTCCATCTACACACACTCTATCATACAGAGAGAGACACGAGCCCCACAACATTAAATATTTAAGAAAACAAGATATATATAAAATAGCCAAACTTTTTAAGATTCATAAAAAATTTATTTGGACATAAAAATGATAACTTACATAAATAGCTATAGTTTTTAAGCTTCTAACCAATCATAGCTACTTTTTTCTTAATTACATTTTGTAGCTATATTGCTATTTCGCATGTATTTAAGTGTATTCAAATACACAATTTTAAAATACAATCAGTCAAATACATATGTATATAGATCATTCAAACAACACATACAATCAAATACATCTAGTATGCACAAAAATACAATCAGTCAAATACATATACCTTATATTTACACTAAAAATGACGAATACACTCAAATCTAAAGATACAAGAAATAAAATACACTCAAATCTGGCGTACAAGAAGGAGAAGAAACCATGGATTCCAGCCAGATATGCAAAGGTTCCTTTGGAAATTGAACAAATACACTCAGATTAACGAATACACATAAATATTTACACTCAAAAAATGACGCATACACTCATATATACTCAGATCTGGTGATACAAGAAATAAAATACACTCAAATCTGGCGTACAAGAAGGGGAAAAAGCCATAGATTCAGGCCAGATATGTAAAAGTTCCTCTGAAAATTGAGCAAATACACTCCGGAGAGGCGAGAAAGAACTTCTTCGTGATATTCAACGCCGGAAAATCTCACCGGCAGACATTGCGGTGCACCACCAGTATTAATGATGTAAAGGAAGGTGGGAATAGGACGGCAAGGAGCAGGGACGAAACGACAGACAATTACGGGACAAGTTCCCTAGAAGAAAGTCTGAAAGAAAGAGCGGTGATGTCCATTTATATCACCAGCGGTCCATTTATTCACCAGCGGTGGAAATACTGGAAGGACGAGCTCTCGAATTGCTATCGATGGGGCAGGTAGATGCGGAGGTTGTCGGCGTCCGACGGTGCCGCCAAGGGGTGAAGAGGAAGATAGGAGTGAGGGAGAAGAGAGAGGAAGATTTGTTAATATACTACATCTGGGTGTAAATACAATATAACACCAAGGGGGGAGGGAGAAAGAGAGAGGAAGATATGAGAATACACTGGATCTGGGTGTAAATACAATATAGCTACGAGCGGTAATTGAATATATAATATAGCTATGAATTGTAATTTATTTAACTTGTAGTTATATATTCTACGTAAATACCTTTTATAGTTAACTACTACAGGTAAAAATAAAAATAAAAAAGGAAAAATGCTGGAGAGATTATGAGACAACTTTTCAAATATGCAAGGTGCAAATGAGGTGAACACATAATATTGGTATGTTAGGTTAGTACATTTTTTCCCCACGTAGTCGCCTCAAGTATTCTCATATCAAAACTAGTTCTGTGTCGTATTTAAAAACATTGAACATGTTTATTCTATATGTTATAAATTTAAGTTTTCATGTCGACACAATTCAATTATGTAATGAAACTGACATTTGTTGTGCTAGCAGTAGTCGTTATCCAACTTCCAAATTTAGTTGAAAGATACATTTGAAAATAAAGTTGACATTTCCATTTTTGCATAATTCAAGTTGAAATCTGCGTTTCACCATTCTATATCTATCCATTGGCAATCTATAACTATGATGGATATGGAAAATAAACCCTTCGATTTGATAAAATTATTTGGAACTAGTGAAGTTGTTCGCGCTTCGCGCGGCTATAAAAATATTAACAACTATATTAGAAATAATAATTTTATAAATTTAATTGAAATAAATAGATAAAATTTAATTTTAGTATATTGATTAAATCATAAATATAATATTCTTATTGGAATTAATTTTAATTCAGATTAATTGTATTTTTATTAAGGATTTTCTTCTAAAAAAACAACTACTACAATTCAAATAAAAAAAACACAAATAAAAACCAATACAACTAAAACATAAAGGAAACAAAATAACCAACTTATTGTTGGTTATATTCACACATCTTCAAATTTCATTTTTTCTTTTTGCCAAGTGAAGTATATATTAAGATACAACTACCATAATATTTTGTTCCTTCAATTTCGAATATTTTTTGATAAATAAACTTTAACTAAATGCTCATTTATAGATATATGTATGATATTAATTAACCGTGGACTTAATTTAAAAAAGGATATACAATGTTTGAATTTCGAGTGTAGAAGAATCTTTAACCTTTAAGAAAATGCCAAATGCTCCGTACCAAGTGCACTATGATTTTTTATTCAATTTCAAATACTACTTTTGTTAAATTAACTTCATTTCAAGTTGTCTTCCTTGATGGAGTCTTCTCATTAATACACTATATATATATATATATATATATATATATATATATATAATCTTCCTTGATGGAGTCTTCTCATTAATACAATATGTGTGTGTGTGTACAATATGAATCCTAATTGAATGAAGATTTCTACTTTACATAATTACACTCAAATATTAATTACAGAATATACGTGGAATATATAAATATATTCGATATCACACCTCCTCAGTCTGAGCGGGAAGAGGCTGGACGCTGAGACTGGATCTGAAGTCAATGAACAGCTGTCGAGGAAGCCCCTTAGTGAATATATCTGCATACTGATACGAAGAAGGCACATGCAACACCGTAACATGACCTATGGCAACCTTCTCACGAACAAAATGGATATCCATCGCAATATGTTTGGTTCTATGATGTTGAACCGGGTTATGAGATAAGTAGATCGCAGATATGTTATCACAGTAAACCATAGACGCCTTATGTAAGGGACAATGAAGCTCCAGAAGGAGGTTGCGGAGCAAACAGATCTCAGCAACAACATTTGCAATGTCTCTATATTCTGCTTTTGCACTCGAATGAGAGAATGTGGCTTGTCGCTTGGCAGACCACGAGATGAGATTATCTCCTAAGAACAAATGTGGCTGGAGGTGGAACGACGTGTGTCCGGACAGCCTGCCCAATCGGCGTACGTATATGATATCAGTATGGTCGGTGTAGATGGGTAGAGGTGTAATCCATAATCAAAAGTACAATGATACGTTTAAGAGCTGTAAAGTGAGGCTCCGTGGGGGCATGCATAAAGAGACACACCTGCTGAACAGCATATGCAATATCAGGCCTGATGAATGTAAGATAATGAAGTGCACCAGCGAGACTCCTATAAAATGAGGGATCGAGCACCGGATCCCCATCAGCAACACTGAGTTTCGACTTCGAGTCGACTGGAGTAGTCATGATCTTCCAGTTAGCCATTTTAGCCCTCTAAATAATTTCTTCTTCATACTTACGTTGACACAGGAACATAGCATCTGCAGATCTGGTCGCAGAAATCCCCAAAAAATAACTCAACTTTCCCAAGTCTGTCATAGCAAATTCGAATTTGAGCAGGGTAATGATCTTATTTTTCAGCACATCAGATGAGGCAATCAGAACAATATCATCCACATATAGTAAAATGTATGCAGTGTCACTACATCGATGGAAAATAAAAAGTGAATGACCACTTTTGCTGCACACGAACCTAATATGCATTATATAAGTGGCGAAGCGCTCATACCAAGCCCTGGGGGCCTGTTTCAAACGATACAGTGACTTACGAAGACGACACACATACTGATGAGCCTCTGGATGCACAAATCCTGGCGGTTGGTGCATGTAAACATTTTCTTTCAAATCCTCATGTAAGAACGCATTTTTCACATCAAGTTAATGAATCGTCCAGTTCTTACCCATAGATATGCTCAGAACAGTGTGAATGGTTGCCGGTTTGACCACCGGACTGAAAGTCTTACCACAATCAATACCATCATGTTTCCCTGTGTCATTTGCCACAAGTATGGCCTTGTGACGTTCAAGCTCACCACTGTCTCTGAACTTGTGATGAAATAGCCACATACAATAAATCACATTCACCCTCTCTGATCTCGGAACAAGATCCCAAGTGCGCTGAGTGGTAAGCGCATCAAACTCCTCACGCATGGCTGTATTCTAATTCGGGTCAAGTTTTGCTAGTTTTGGATTTTTGGGTATATGCGATATGGATTGTGTGGATAGGTTGAAGTGGACTTTTGGTTTGAAAATCCCATGTTGGGCGCGGGTTTCCATTCGGTGTGTGGGGACAGGGCAGTGTTGTATGGCAGGGATTGTGAGACTGGACAGTGGGTTGCGGGGGCTGGAGATGGTGAATTTGGCGGTATGGGGCAGTGTGGTAGGGTGGCGGGAATAGTGTCTAGGCAATGGGTGTTTACGGGACCAGTGGCTGGGCAGCAGCATTTTGCGGAGAGGCAGGGTAGACCAACGGTGAGGCAGGCAGTGGCGGGGAGGCAGTTGGAGGCAGTGGGCGTGAAGTCGAATTGGGAACTCACGTATTATGTGTTGTAGAAGAGGGGAAGTGTCCGAATTATCAAGAAAGTCATAGTCGGGGATGTGAAACTGACGGATGTTGGAATAAGGGAAAACATTTTCCTCAAACGTGACGGGAGACAAGGACTTTGTTTGTGGATGGATCAAAGCATAAATATCCCCTATGGTTTGGTGGAAAACCCAAGAAAATGCAAGGAGTGGTCTTGGGTGCTAACTTGTGAGAAGTCATAGAGGAGAGATTAGGATAGCAAAGACAGCCAAAAGTGTGTATGTGACCATATGTGGGGATTCGATGAAATAAAATTTTAGTTGGGGTTCGATTACGGAGAGTACTCGTAGGTAATATGTTAAGTATGTATTCTACCAATTTTAATGCATATACCCAAAAGGTTGGCGGAAGAGAAGCATGAAGGAGCAGGGTACGAATCATATTGTTGATGGTACATAGGATTCTTTCAGCTTTACCATTTTGAGGAGAGGTATGAGAGCACGAGAATCGAAACACCATGCCATGATCCGTACAAAATTTATGAAAGAGTGAATTATTAAACTTACAACCATTGTCACATTGAAAAGATTTGATGTCCTTTTCAAACTGAGTTTTAATATGTATGTGCGGAATTCAAGAAACGTGGAATAAACTTGAGACTTAAATTTTAGCGGATAGATCCAAAGAAAATGTGAGAAATCATCTAACAAGACCAAGTAATATTTATGACCGAGTTTTTAGCGATAGGAGATGTCCATAAATCCGCATGAATAATGTCAAATGGAGAAAAAGTATCACTTAAAGATGACATAAATGGAAGTCTAACATGTTTACCTAAAGGACAAGAAAAGCAACTTGGATCAAGATTTCCCTTATTACATGTAATAAAATTGTGACTTCTAAGAAAATTAAAAATGGGAGCTCCTGCGTGTCCAAGTCGATTGTGCCACGTGGATGGAGAGATCGCAGTAAGGGGTGTATGAGGGTTGATACTGGCAGAGGAAGTGGATGAGAAAGGATAGAGGTCCCCCACACTATTGCATCTCGTAAGAGGTGTCCCCGTGCGTAAGTGCTTCACAGAAAAAACAAAGGGGTCAAACTCAAGAGATACAGAATTATCAATAACAAACTTTCTAGCAGAGATTAATTTTTTAATGATATTAGGGGCATAGAGGATGTTACGGAGGGAAAAGGGAGGGTGAGGTTTCGGTGTGTGTGTGTTTCCATACCCTTGAATTGGAATGCTATTGTCATTTCCGACCAAAATAAATTGAGGAGTTCGCAAATTAAATAGTTGTGGAAGATTACTAGAGTTTCGATTAAGGTGGGATGTGGCACCCGTGTCCATGTACCAAACATCGTCGGGCTGCTGTAAATTAATGGTGTTGTAATCCTGGGCCAACTCAATCGGTGTGAGAAAACCAGGCTGGGACTGCCCTTGTTGGGCCTCCGTGAGATGGGCAAGACTGCCGAGTGGCAGGACCCAGACCCAATAAATTGGGTTGCTTCTAGTGGGCCGGGGTAGTTGGGTACGGGCAGGGTGGTGAGGCCCAACTGCCGGGAAGCTGCCAGGGCATTGGGCCGGCCCACTGGACTGGGTACCGAGCCGATTGCTGTGGTTGGTCAGCCGAGTTGGGCTTGCCTCTACCGCCTTCGCCTTTGCCGCCGCGTCCGCCACCGCTGCCTCGCCCTCTTCCGCCGCCGCGGTTGCTCCGCTGTTGTTGGTTGTCGGTGAGGCCGGTGGGTGTGGTGGAGTCTTGAATGAGAATCTCTACTTTACATAATTACACTCAAATATTAATTACATATATAAATATATTCGCTATCACAAGTATTGATCCTGATATGTATGTACAATAGCTGCCTGTGGGCGTAACTGAAAAAAATATATATGTATAATATTTAAATTTCAATCATAAGAAAATTTTCTTGAACTTCCAAGAAATATGAATCTATATATTCAAGTGAATGTTCTCGCAGAAGTTCATAAAGATTACTGCAACGAATCATTTCGATGAAAAATATCAAAATATGTCGCATCAATCGGACTATGAACGTTAACTGAAAGGATTGGAATTGTTACTGCTAATATGCTTATAAGTGAAAATAGGAATCTATATTCAATTGAATTTTCTCGCAGAGGTTCATTGTGACGGCTTTATGAACCATTTTCGATGAAAAGGCTTTTTCTTAACTGAATAGCTTATTTTATGACTCGTTTTCCTCTTGATAAAAATTAGAATAACTATATATGTATATATTGCACTGAGGAGTAAAGACATGAGAAAGACATATACCTTATGTAACTTGCTTTTCAGATGAACTTCCAGAATTTAGATAATTTTCATCAACCTTTTATACTCATCATTCAAACAAGTACTCCCTCGGCCCATCTTATATGTTAGAGTCCGATTTTAGAGTCAAACTTATTAGTTTTGATAGTAAATTTTTGGATATAGAATCTTTAAATTTTTAAAAATAAAATTTATATATTTGAAAAATACGTTAAGATACTATATATAAGTCACAATAATTTATAATTTAAAAGATATAAAAAAATTACGGTAAAAGATAATTCGTTTGATTCTCGAAATTAAAATATCGCCACATAAACTGGGGAGGAGGGAGTTCCCGTCAAACAACACCTTCACCTGAAAATTTACTATACTATTACTAACACCATATGAAAAGTCAAAAAAGTCAGTAGAATTGAGGAAGATAAAGAATTTAAAGTTAATAAAATAAAATTTTGAATTCAGCACCTGTATTTGGTTGACTTGTTTTCCTTAGCCAACATAAAACTCCAGTAGCCTAAAATGTAAAATTCTAATTCAATTGCAAAATGACAATAACCAGAAGATAATTATAATCCACTTTCAAGACTGCAGAATGTGAAAAATAAGAAAAGAACCTGTGAGTAGCCTTTTGTGATTTTTGATAGAGAATATATTAATATTCTCTATATGTTATGTAATTATTATTCTGGTGTAATTATGTAAAGTAGAGATCCTTCTCCAATTAGGTTTAGAGATTCTTCTCCATTTAGGTTTTGTAATTGTAAACACCTATATATATTGCATTAATGAAAAACCTCTAAACAAGGAAGAATTACATTATTCTACATAGTTTTAGAAGTCAAACCCTAGCCTCCTCTCAAACTCCTTGTACCGTATAATAAGCCCGACCAATGCTCTGTTGCTAAGGACAAGTTCGATCTCCAACTTTTCTACATCCGTTATCAGCCTCCTTGCCAAGTATAATTAAATTTCAAGAGACATCCCTCTGTTTTACTTCTCCTAAGCCTTCACGTGACATTCCTTTCCCATTCAAAGTTGATTTTTCTCCTTAAATATTATTCTTTCTACGTTCCCCATTCAATCATATTCACTGCTCACTCTATTTCTTCTCAGATTAGGATACAACTTATTATTGTAATTGGACTTTATATTCTCCCCTTTCTTTTCGTAGTCTTCATAGCTTTAAAAAATGACTTATCTGTCTCTTTCTGCATCTAACATATCATCCACGAACATGGCAAGATATTTTTCGTTGCAGCCCAACATCCTGGGCCCATCTCCAGTCCCACAGCACCAGGCCCACTTATCCACGGCCCAATAACAGGCCTACAGTCCCATGACCCTTGCCGAACTGAGTCAGGCTTACAACACTATGAATCTTCAGCAGCCCGACGACGCATGGTACATGGATACATGTGCCACATCCCACCTCACTCGCGACGCTGGTAATCTCCTTCAACTATTTAATTTGAACAATCCTCAATTTATTTTGGTCGGCAACGGAAATCGCATTCCAATTCAAGGTTACGGCACCACTCAAACACAACCACCTCACCCACCCTTTACCCTAAAAAATGTCTTATATGCTCCTAACATCATTAAAAACTTAATCTCTGTTAGGAAATTTGCTAGTGACAATTACGTCTCTATTGAGTTTGACCCTTTTGATTTTTCTGTAAAGTACCTATGTATGGGGACAAATCTTACGAGATGTAATAGTGTGGGGGACCTATATCCTTTCTCATCCAATTCCGCCGCAAGTGTCAATCTACTAACCTCCTTAGCTGCAATCTCTCCATCAACTTAGCACAGTAGACTTGAGCACCAGTTTTTAATTTTCTTAGAAGTCAAAATTTAATTCAATGTAATAAAGGGAAATATACCCTCAACTGCTACTCTTGTCCTCTAGGGAAGCATGTTAGACTACGTTTTACGTCCTCGTTAAGTGTAACTTTTTCTCCATTTGATATCATTCATGCGGATTTATGGACATCCTCTATTACTAACAATCTAGGTCATAAATATTAATTGGTGCTTTTGCATGACTTCTCTCATTTTCTTTGGGTTTATCCTCTAAAATATAAGTCCCAAGTTTACTCCATTTTTCTAGAATTTCAGGCGTATGTTAAAGCGCAGTTTGAGAAGAGCATCAAAATATTTCAATATGACAATGATCATGAGTTCAACAATTCCCCCTTTCATAAATTTTGTGCGGATAATAGCATAGTGTTTCGATTCTCGTTCCCCCATACCTCACCTCAAAATGGTAAAGCTGAATGAATACTCCGCACCATTAACAGTATGATCTGTACAATGCTCTTTCATGCCTCTCTCCTCCCACCATTTTGGGTATACACGTTAAAAATGGTAGAATACATTCTTAATATATTACCTACCCGTACCCTTCAAAATAAAACCCCTACCGAAATTCTGTTCGTCCGATCCCTTCATATGATCACCTTCGGATTTTCGACTGTCTATGCTACCCAAATCTTGCCTCCACGACCCCTCACAAATTAGCACCTCGCATTTCTCCTTGCGTCTTCTTAGGTTTCTCGTCGAACCATAGGGGATACTTATGCTATGATATGTCCATGCATATAATCCTAGTCTCTCGCCATGTCACATTCGAGAAAAACGTTTTCCCATTTACAAAGGTCTAACAACTTCAAGTCACTGATTATGACTTTCTTAATGACCCATATATTTCCCCTCTCCTTCGCAATGCCATACATAGTGCTAATATTCTGGCTGTTTCGTCACGGTCCCCCCCTCGTTGTCCCATCACTGCCCCAAGTCCCATCAAATACCTCTCCACCTACTGCTCCAGTCACGGCCTCCATGTCTCCATCGACCAGTCCCCTGCCTCACTGCCCCAACCCTCCGCCTCCGTCGACTAGTCCCCTATCTTCGTCGACCAGTCCCCTGCCTCACTTCCCCAACCCCCTGCCTCCGTCGACCAGTCCCCTGCCTCACTTCCCCAACCCCTTGCCGACATCCCAGAAGCACCCATTAACCACCCCTCTGCCCCCAACGACCCCCACAACCCTCGCCATCCCCACTGCCCCCACTTCCCGTTAGCCCAAAAGTCCCGCTTCCGACCCACCGTATGGAAACACCTGCTCAGCATGGAATTTTCAAACTGAAAGTCCATTTCAACCTATCCACTCAGACCATCTCATTTATACCTAAAAATCCAAAATTAGCCAAGCTTGACCCGAATTGGAATGCGGACATGCGTGAGAAATTTAATGCGCTCACGACACAGCGCACTTGGGATCTTGTCCCAAGACCAGAGATGGTGAATGTGATTCGTTGCATGTGGCTATATCATCACAAATTTAGAGATATTGGTGAGCTTGAACGCCATAAGGCGAGACTTGTCGCTAATGGCACGGGGCAACAAGAGGGAGTTGATTGTGGTGAAACATTCAGTCCAGTGGTTAAACCAGCCACCACTCGCACTGTTTTGAGCATAACTATGAGAAATAATTGGCCGATTCATCAACTTAATGTGAAAATGCGTTCTTACATGGGGATTTGAAAGAAGTCGTATACATGCATAAACCATCTGGCTTTGTGCATCCTTCAGCTCCTCACTATGTTTGACGGCTTCGAAAGTCACTTTATGGCTTGAAACGAGCCCCCAAGGCTTGGTATGACCGTTTTGCCACTTACATCTTGCAGATTGGGTTCATGTGCAGCAAAAGTGATAACTCACTTTTTATTTTTCATCGAGGTAATGACACTGCATACCTTTTGCTCTAAGTCGATGATATTGTCCTAACTGCCTTCTCTAATGTGCTAAAAATGAGATCATTACCATGCTCAAATTTGAATTTTCCATGACAGACTTGGGTAAGTTGAGTATTTCTTGGGGGTTTCCGTGACCAGATCCGAGAATGCAATGTTCCTATGTCAGTGTAAGTATGCCGAAGAGATTGTTTACAGGGTTAAAATAGCAAACTGTAAAAGCATGCCCACTCCAGTCGACTCAAAGTCGAAGCTTAGCGCAGATGACGGAGATCTAGTGCTTGACCTTCTCTTTATAGGAGTCTCGCTGGTGCACTTCAGTATCTTACTTTCACTAGGCCCGATATTGCGTATGCGGTTCAGCAGGTGTGTTTGTTCGTGCATGATCCCATGGAGCCTCACTTCATAGCCCTTAAACGTATCATTCGGTATGTTAAGGGTACTCCTGACTATGGGTTACATCTTTATCCATCTGCACCGACCAGGCTGATATCATATACGGATGCAGATTGGGGCGGTTGTCCAGACACACGTCAATCTACTTCCGGCTATTGTGTATTTTTGGGTGATAACTTCATCTCATGGTCTGCAAAACGGCAAGTCATTATTTCCCGTTCGAGTGAAGAAGTACAATATAGAGGCGTTGCGGACGTTGTTGCCGAAATTTGTTGGCTCAGAAACCTCCTTCTAGAGCTTCATTGTCCCTTACGTAAGACATCTCTTGTCTACTGTGATAACATATATGTTGTTTACTTGTTTTATAACCCGGTTCAGTATCAGCGAACCAAACATATTGAGATGAATATTCATTTTGTTCGTGAGAAGGTTGTCATGGGTCATGTTCGGGTGTTACATGTTCCCTCTTCCTATCAGTACGCAGATGTATTCACTAAGGGACTTCCTCGGCAGTTGTTCCTTGACTTTAGATCCAGTCTCAGCATCCGGCCTCCTCCAGCCCCGAATGAGGGGGTGTGATAGAGAATATATTAATAGTCTCCATATATTCTGTAATTATTATTCTAGTGTAATTATGTAAAGTAGAGATCCTTCTCTAATTAGGGTTAGAGATCATTCTCCAATTATGTTTTGTAATTGTAAACACCTATATATATTGCATTAATGAGAAGCCTCCAAACAAGGAAGGATTACACTATTCTACAATTTTAACCAGGAGTCATGGAGACGTTTCCCAATGAGAAAATGGTATCGATCGAACAACTGCAATAATCCATTCATGCATCCAATTTACTTCTGCAGATCTTTGTTACAGAAGATATATAGCATTCTTGCTAACATTTCTGTTTGCTTTATGTTAAAAGGAGTAATTATTTACGTTATCAAATGAAGAGTCACAACTATTCACAACAAATGACTAATGAATAATTACAAATCAATGAAAAACTTAATTTGTTGAAACGGTGTCTTTCTGTCCATATTTATTATATTTATGATAAGTATATACGTAACACCATTTGATGGAATATTTGAGAAATAGGAAAATTAATGAAAAATAGAGAAAAAAGGTAAAACAAATTGATAAAAAATAAAAATTCAATGGCTGGCCATAGAGAGATAGGAAACTCAAGAGACTCAAAACATTATTGTGTAGATTTTAATATTATTTAAACCTTATAATGAAGGATTTATAACTCAAAATTCATGGGAAATTAATATTTATACATTGTTATTTAGTGGAATAAGGAAGAAAGAGACCAAAAAAAAAGAGAAAAAAATAAATAAAAATAGAGGTCATACAGAGATGTCACATAAGATTATTTATTTCTAGCTTTATATTATATTTAGATTGATCAAAGAGAAAAAGCTTTATCTCCT
Source organism: Anisodus acutangulus (assembly GCA_029783415.1). Classification (NCBI taxonomy): domain Eukaryota; kingdom Viridiplantae; phylum Streptophyta; class Magnoliopsida; order Solanales; family Solanaceae; genus Anisodus; species Anisodus acutangulus. The sequence continues at coordinate 53,005,249 of CM056490.1, forward strand.
AGCGAGTAGATGAGTAAACAAAGTTCTACCATTTCGGCCCGAAGTTGGATGAGAAAAAAAGTACTCCCTTCGACTTTTAAGTGACTTTTAAAAGGTTTACATACCTATTAAGAAATACGACGACGACAACAACAACAACAACAACATGTGAAATCCCACGACGTGAATTTGGGGAGGGTAGAATGTACACAGACCTTACCTATTAAGAAAGACCATATATGCATTAGGAAAATCGTAAAGAAATTTTAAAAGACTTTTAAAAATTGTGTTCAATATTTATCAGATAAGGATAATTTTAAAATAAGAACATAAATTAATATTTTATTAGTTTCTTAAAATATCTCTTATTTCAATGGGAACTTGATGAGTCGATCCACCTACATTTTGGAACAAATTAGAAAGGTCAGAAAATCACTTAAATGGAATGTAGGAAGTACTTCATCCGGTCCATTTTAGTTATCGTGCTCACTAAAAATAATTGATCCAATGAAATGTAGGAAGTACTTCATCCGGTCCATTTTAGTTATCGTGTTCACTAAAAATAATTGATCCAAAATAATTGTCATTTTAAAAAATCAAAAAATAAAAATTATTATTTTCCACCTTTATTCTTACTCAATAAATATAGAGAGAGATTAGGTTAAAAAGATAGTAGTACTAAATTGAAATATAAAAATAAATAAGAATAATTTAGCCAAACTATCCTTTTAGTTGATATTTTTCTAAGAGACGTGTAAAAGAAAAACATGACAAGGAGGAAAAGTATTGAGTTAAAACATATAATATAGTTTGTAAAAATTGAGACTTCTGGCACATATAATTAAAAATATCATAAACTTATAATATTAAATATATCATAATATTTTTATTGGCTATAAAAATATGTCATTAAAGATGAAGCTAAGCTTTCATTGATCATCATATTAAATGAAATTATTTTCTTGTGTCGACGTGCCACAATTTTCGGTATGCCAACTCTCTTTTGTCGGTTAAAAATTATATATTTCACATTGCATTAATATGGATTTTATCCTGTCATCTTAATATACCTCCAAATAATCCTTTAAAAGTTAGCTAGTGAGGGACCTAGTGACACTAGATAGCATGTTCAGCACGGCGCCGGAATTGAACTCTCCACTCTTAAAATTTTGTATATAAATATCTCAATATCATCTCATTGTCCTCAACGTTCAATAAAACATAAAAACACCCTTTAATTTCTTTCTTTTTGCTTCTTCTTTAAGAGTGACATTAATTATGAGTCTTTTACAAAGCTGGCCGGAGCCAATTGTCCGAGTCCAGTCTTTGTCCGAAAGCGGCATCCGGAAAATCCCCGATCGTTTCATGAAGCCGCCTTCGGACAGACCGTATAATAAAACGGACCCGACAATTTTGGTTAACGTTCCGTTGATTGACCTTGAAAACCTTAATTCTTCCAACGAGTTTCTGCGTCAGGAAACACTTGACCTCGTTTCCCACGCTTGTCGGGAGTGGGGTTTCTTTCAAGTGACTAACCATGGGGTTAGCCATGAGCTCATGGAGAAAACTCGTGCTGCTTGGCACGAGTTTTTCCACCTCCCACTGGAGGAGAAGCAAAATTTTGCGAACTCACCCGTCACTTATGAAGGGTACGGGAGCCGTACTGGGATGGAGGTAGGTGCCAAATTGGACTGGTGTGATTATTTCTTCCTTAATTATCTTCCCGAAGCTTTGAAGGACGAAAACAAATGGCCTAGTCTTCCAGTTTCATGCAGGTATAACCCTTTTTTATATATATTTTGGTTTCACAGCAAAGTAAAATATTTACTCCCAGCTAATGTTTACATCAACCTGCATGACATGGGTTTGCATATGAATTTTTGTTAGTCGATCATGGTTAACTTCTATACATTGTCACCTTGTTTTTTCATTAAACTATGATAAATTAATGTATTTTGGCATAAATTTGTCACTTGACCATACTGCATGGTTATAATAAATTGGCATAGCCTCCATTTTTCTTTCCATAATTTGCTCTTTTAAGTTGCCCTTGCCTTTTTATTATTACTTGAATGTTCATATTAGTAGGGGCAAAATTCAAATTTTCACTCAAGGAGATTCAAAATATAAAAAAAAATAAACACACGAAGAAGCTAAAAAGATTTAAACCTATAACATACATACATTTAATTTTTTTTACCTATCTATGCAATGGATTTTTTCCAACAAAGTGGTGTCATCAATTGACTCCACCTTGAACAAAGGTGGCTCACCCACCACATATTTGTATGTTTGAACCAAATAGTTAAGCGTTGAAATTTTTTGTTTGGCATGTGGATATGTAATGCATTCTAATTGTTGGAGGAAATTACAATGCTTACCACACGTAAAAGTTTCTATTTTTTTATTCTTCTTTTTACTTTAAGTTAATTTTTATACATTTCTATTAACATAATCTATTATCTTTGTTTGTATTTTTACTTTATGTTAATAATTTTTTTATGATCACTCAGGAAATTGATCGCGGAATATGGTGAAGAATTGGTGAAACTAAGCAGAAAGTTAAGTAAGATTTTATCGATAGGTCTTGGATTAAATGAGGATTTTCTACACCAAAGCTTTGGAGGAGATAGTGAAACTAGTGCATGCTTAAGGGCAAACTTTTACCCAAAATGTCCCCAGCCGGACCTTACACTTGGGCTCTCTCCCCACTCGGACCCTGGCGGCATCACCCTTCTCCTCCCCGACACCGATATTGCCGGCCTCCAAATCCACCGTGGCAACAACTGGCTAACTGTTAAACCTATTCCTAATGCCTTCATTGTCAATATTGGAGACCAAATCCAGGTAACTCTCTCATGTTTTAGCACTCTGTTTGAAAGTATTGCCATTAAGTTTAAAAAAGAAAGACCTATGAAAACTCACTGAAGGTCTCCTTAGAATTTGTGATTTTAAATATGTCTTCAAGATTTACAACATCATTTCTATGACTAAAAAAGGTCTCACACGTACCTTCGACATGCATGAGATTTTCGTTTGCTATATTTATGTCATACTTGAGATTCACTGACACCCAATTGCAAGAGCATGTCATCAAGAGTATAAGTTAAAGTTTGAATAGCTTCCAAATATATATTTTAAAAAAAAATCTTTTTATGTATAGACTAATTAAAAGGAAAAAATGGCATGGATCTAAAAAGCAACAAATACTCTAGAATATGAAGTAGCATTTAGTGAATAGTAGGGTGTTGAGTTCCCACGTGACTCTTTAGAGATGGTATGATATCTTTATATGATGTTGGGCAAGTCTTATATCATGATGAGCTAGTTTTTAAATTTAAGTTAGGCCTAAAGTTCTTTTTTATTTATCGGGTTGGTAGCACTTAAAATCCGAAACACCACTAGTGCTTAGTCCTCATCATAGTATGGTCTATTATCATGTTTGATCATCAGAATAACATACTATTTAGTTAGGTAAAAATAATTTCAAAGAACTAATCAAATGCTTAGCAACTATGTAAATGTATATGGAATATCTTTTGGTAAGAAAGAATTAAAGATTGTAATATATCATCTATACTTCTTTCTAAGTTTTGGTAATATAGTCAAGTATCATACATGTTTTATGATTTTATCTGTACATAACTACATCTTATTAAAGAATGGCTACATCAGGTGTTGAGTAATGCAATATACAAAAGCGTGGAGCACAGGGTGATTGTTAACTCGAACAAAGAGAGAGTGTCCTTAGCATTCTTCTATAATCCTGGAGGTGACAAACTCATCAAGCCTGCAGATGAACTTGTCACAAAGGATTGTCCTGCCTTATATTCTCCATTGACGTTCAATGAGTATAGATCTTTCATCAGAACCAAGGGTCCTTGTGGCAAATCTCAAATTGAATCACTTAAGTCCCCTAGATAATTTAATTATTTTCCCTCCTCGGAATTAAAGTCCTTAGTTATGTGATGCTCTATATATAAATATGTCCATTATATTGCTTGATGTAAGCTCCTGTCTACTTGTCTAGTATGCTTTTATTTTCTTGAATGAAAAAAACAGTATTGTATAATGAAACAGGATCCTAATAAAACATGATTGAATCCTCTAACATCATTTTCATAAAATATATTTGAAAAGTATATTGATTACTGGATCATAAAATTAAAAGACACGTTATAGTGATTACTAAAGTCACATTAAATGACTTTTTATTTCTATACTAGTTTTTTTATTTCTAACGCCAAGTTGCCTAACCCAAATTTAGCATTAGCAAATGCCAAACAGAGTGGCAGTTGGTCAATATTACTCCAGCAGTGCTTTAATGTTCCCATGTAGCTATATGTTAAATGGTTGCATTTAATCGTACGCATTGAAATTCTTATCGCCTGCAGGTCTTAAGTGATCATTGATGTATCGAAAAAGGATGGAGCATTTTCCGGATAGCCACTAAGCCCCAAACCCACCCACCCCAACCCCCCACAACTAAAATGCATGACAAACATATGTGTTTTGTCTTTTAACACAGGAAATGATGATTAGTGTCCCCAAAAATGTCTGGTCTTAAATTTTTATTCCCACTAAACAAAATCTTTAAAAAATAACTTTAATTTGAAAAAAATCGCTGGGAAAAACTTTTATTGCCCTTAAGGCATAAGTTTTAACTTTTGTCAATAAGCAGAATTTGTGGTCAATTAAGCAGGTTCATTAAACTAATTTATGTCCACAATTTATGTCTGATGGGCAATAAAAGTTTTGCCTAACAAATTTTCTGAAGCGGAGGGCTATTTTTTAATAAAATTAAGCGGGGCCAAAAAATCACGACCACCCCTTATTGAGGTCATTTGTGAACCTAACCCCTTTTAACAAGAACAAGAAAAGCATTTGTAGGAGCGTTGTTTAAAGAATAGCCAAAAATTATAAAACATATCATGTTTAACTGCTTCAAAATCAAATTTAGATCTTTGATACTGAAGTTGAAATTTGTGGTCATGTTTGAAGTTGGCCTATATGTCTGAAGTTGGCCTCCCCAGCCGAGCATTGAGACTTGGCATTACTTCCCCGTCTACATGAACTTTTGTAAATCCTAAGAAGACGTTCCTAGCATGCTTAGAAGTGTTTTTATAGTATTTTCTGATACTTACCACGACAGCAACCTAATAAACTTATGAAAGTGAACCTCTGAGAAGCACTTTATGAGAACAATAGGGAAGAATTAATTTTCATATTCATTCCTGAAAATTAGATGAAAGCTGTTTATGGTGGAAGTCTGTTGTATAGCAGACAGGAATGCTCAAAGCAGATAACTGATGCAATTCCTACGTTTTAATGTCCATCTCAGCCTTTCTTGATGAACGATGAGTTGGGCTTCAGCCCATATTGCAAGTTTGCTCTCTGGATCTTTCTGGGAAATCAAAATCGAAAATCAACGGCAATCAACAAGCTAACAAGGCTAGAGGAATTGTCAGTTAACCATTGCTACAAGCCAAACTCTTTTCTCCAGATCTATGGCATATAGCCTTTGAATCTTAATACATTCCACATCTTTATATTTTTCTCTTATTCATATTGTTGAATGCAAATTTTGTAAAAAAAGTTGACAGAACCACAAACAGACATAATCAGGCCTTTTAATACCATCTATCTCTGGTGAAGTCATACAGACTGATCCAACAGAAGCCAAATGCGTCAATTGATATATTCAACAATTATGAAAACCACAAAAGTAATAGAACATTACATAATGCTATAAATTAAAATAACTTTCTATATATTGGGCACCAGGAAATGGATTGAGCGAAGAAGACAAACTCCGTCCTTTCCCAAGGGTGAAGGTGAAAATTCTACGATTAGGATCCCATTACATAATGCTGTACTATCTTGTTAGTTGCCAAAGCAACAAAGTTGATGGCATGATCCCTCTCTAATTCATGAAACAACTACGGTCTTGCCCGCTTCAAGCTACAAGATGGGCATTTATACTGCTTTATACTCTCAGCTTTAGCAGGTGTTATCTTCACGCACTTACCATGGTACCACCTCTCGCAGATATCACAGCCAATCCAAAATTCATCAGCATTGTAATTCCCACCACAGCTTCCACATAGTGTTTCACCGTGTTCTTCATCCTCGTCGCAACTTTCATCTGCCAGCTTTGGAGTGCTTTTAGCCTGAACATCAGCCGTTCTCTGTAGAAATGTGAGAGCAGTTAATTTGTAACAGAAGAAACAGAAAATACTAGATCAGGACAGAGAAAGAGGAATTTGAATCTTCATAGTTACAAAACAAAATTGAATCTTCATTAGAGCACAATGGACTTAATTTTCCAAGCATCTACTGCCCGATGTTATTACATTAGCCCTACTAATACCAGTGGCACCTACCAACTCAGGAACAACAAAGAGAGATATTGTTGAAGCATGTTTTCCGTACCTTTATGCTACCACGGGATTTGCTCCCGCTATCTGAGCTGGGCTTGTCTTTTATGGGCTTTCTTTCCGCTACAACTTCAAAAACAGTGGGCAGATCATTGATCAAGCTGTACAGACGCTTCCTGAGCAGGAGCCAACAGTGGAAAGTTAGAATAATCTCTTTCTTTCTTTTTCTTTATCTGAAAAAAATTTAAGCACATTACATATGTATATTTGTTGAGAATTGTTGAATAAATTTTACTTATATGTAAATGATCAGCGGAAATAAATATGGGACACTTTAATTTCCGCACCCGCCCAAAAATAATATATGCACTCCGGAATTATATTCACGGTGTATATTAGCAATAAAAGCGGAACACTAATATACGGTTAATTAACAAGGATGGAAAAAGAGCAATAATGACACCAAGATTTTACGTGAAAACCCCTTCTGAATAAGGGAGAAAACCACGGGTCCGAGAGGAGCAAATTAATCCACTATAATGAGGAATTTTACACTGTACAGTCACAAGTGTAAATACTCAAAATACCACTACACACTCAAAAAAAATAACCCACTTTTGATTTTCCCACCTCACTATAATATTGTTCACACTATTTTCTTCACAGACTATTTTTTATACACAGTCAGTGAAATGCTCTCCACAACTATTGAGTTGCTTCTTTCTGTGTGATTTGGTGTACTTTGGAATGACAAATTTTGTTCTATTTATAGCAGAGAATTGCCTATGGTGAGGTAAGCACTTACATCATGAAAATGTGAACAAAGGAATTGGCCGGTTGCCATTTTCTTTGTTGCAACATTCTTTGACAAATTTTGTTTCGTTGATTTATGGGATTTGCCTTTCACATATGGGATGGACCCTACAAATCTCCCCCTTCAGTCTCATTCACCTGAAGGAGGTATCTCCATTTTTTCAGATATAGTTCATCCAAGCGAGCTTCACACAAAAGCTCAAGCTTCTCTCTGGGAACAACTTTGATGATCATATCAGCCGCATTCTTATCTGTATGAATCTTCTTTAGCTCAATCAGTTTTTCTTCTATCACATTGCGTAGCCAGTGTTATCCCACGTCGATATGTTTCGTTCGGGAATGATAAGTGAAATTCTTGCTCAGGTCAATAGCACTCTGACTATCACAAAATACAACCGACTGATCCTGCTTTAAATCGAGTTCCTGAATGAACCTCTTGATCCAGAGCATCTTCTCTATTTACGTAACTGCAATATACTCTTGCTTCTATCATAGACAAAGCAACACACTTCTGCAGTTTGGACTCCCAAGAAACAGCTCTCCCCCCAAAAAGAAAATAGGTATGCCGATGTAGATTTTCTGCCATCAAGATCTCCTGCCATATCTGCATCCACGTAAATTTTTAGAATCGATTCTAATCCTCCGAAACATGAGCCAAATTTGGAGCTTCCTTGCAAGTATTTGACGATCCACTTTATGGCTTCCCAATGGTCCTTTCCAGGGTTCGAAAGAAACATGTTAACCACTCCAACAGCATGCGCGATGTCTGGCCGAGTACACATCATCGCATACATCAAACTCCCGACTGCAGAGGAGTATGGAATAGCCTCCATAGCTATCTTGTCCTTTTATGTTGTTGGACACATTCTTTTACTTAGCCTAAAATGATTCGTCATAAGAGTACTGACTGGTTTCACATGCTTCATGTTGAAACGTGTTAGCACTCTTTTAATGTACTTTTCTTGAGACAACCATAACTTCGTTTTTCTGTCCCGATTTGTTGAGTTGCACCTAAGTCCTCCATGTCAAAGAACTTAGCCAACTCCTTCTTCAAGTCACCAATGAGCTTAGCATCTTGTCCAACAATCAACATATCGTCCACATATAATGATAAAATGGTGAAGTTACCGTTAGGAAATTTCCTAACGTAGACACAATGATCTGCTTATGTTCTGCCATAGCCATGATCCACCATGAATGAATCAAACTTTTTGTACCATTGGTGTGGAGCTTTCTTTAGTCCATACAAGCTCTTCTTTAATCTGCAGACCTTGTTCTCCTCCCCTTTAACTTCAAAGCCTTCTGGTCGGAACATGTAAATTTTCTCCTCCAAGTTACTGTGGAGAAATGTCGTCTTCACGTCCATTTGTTCAAGCTCTAGGTCTAAGCTGGCTGTCAGACTCAGTATGACTCGAATAGAGCTCATCTTCACCACAGGAGAAAAGATCTCATCATAGTTGATTCCTTTCTTCTGTGCAAAGCCTTTTACAACCAACCGAGCTTTGTGTTTCACTACTTTGTCCCCGCTCTTCTTGAGCTTAAACACCCACTTGTTCTGCAAGGCTTTCTTCCTCTTTCTTCCCCTTAGGAAGATTCACCAGTTGATAGGTGTTCTTCTGTAAAGAGCTCATCTCTTCCTCCATCGCTTTCATCCAATTGTCTTTGTCGATGCGATACTTCCTGAAAGCTTTCTGGCTCCCCCTTACTAGTAATCAAGATATACTCTGAGCTAGGATGTTTGGTTGATGTCTGGCGCTCCCTAGTAGACATTTAGTCTCGGGCTCCACTATCTCCGGAAGGGTCGGTTGCTCCCCCTGCAGAGCACCTTCTACGTCTTCTTCTCCATCAACCATTGCTGGTTCTTCTTCTCCATGTTCTTCTTGCACATCTCCCCATCTGTGTTATCGTCTGATAGGATAGATATTGGTGTAAGATCGACTACACATTCGATCTCACGGTCTTGACTTCTGCTCTCCGAGAAAGTCTCATTTTCACGAAAGATGACATCTCTACTTCTGATCATCTTTCTGTTGACTGGATCCCATAGCCTGTAACCGAATTCTTCATCACCATACCCGATAAAGATGCAAGGAATCGCCTTGTTGTCCAGCTTCGACCTTTGTTACTTCGGTATATGCGCAAATGCGTTGCAATCGAAAACTCTTATGTGCGAGTATGACACGTCTCTGCCAGTCCACACTTTCTCTGGTATGCCGAATCCCAAGGGAGCGGATGGTGATCGATTCATTGATGCAATCGAAAACTCTTATGTGCGAGTATGACGCGTCTCTGCCAGTCCACACTTTCTCTGGTATGCCGAATCCCAAGGGAGCAGATGGTGATCGATTGATTGATGAGGTAACAGGCAGTACGAACAGCTTCACCCCAGAATGACTTAGATAGCTTTGCCATTCTCAGCTACATCGGACGCATTCCACAATGGTACGGTTCATCCGTTTAGCTATACCATTGTGTTGTAGCGTTCCAGGTATCGTCTTTTCATGCCGAATCCCATGTTTTGCATAGTAGGATTTGAAGAGATGGGATGTGTATTCTCCGCCATTATCGGTGCGGAGACACTTCAGCTTCCTTATCTTAAAAAAAATTTAAGCACATTACATATGTACATCCCCTTTTACCGATCAAAAGAAAAAAGTACATCCCCCATTTTATCTAGCTAGTAGAAATTCACGTGATAAACTTATTACTCCATCTGTTTCATTTTACGTGATATTGTTTGATGGGACAAGGAATTTTAACTTTTGGAACTTATGGTCTTAAACATAACACAACATTCAATTGTAGGGGTATTTGTAAGCTCGAAAATAACAACGGGGATATTTGGGGCCCAATAGGTGACGGAATGTAATTTTAAAACAAATCCAATAGTCTAGGGTAGTTTTGACCCTTCTCAACCATAAAATTATGTAAGAAATTATGCCCTAGAGATCCTTGCAGAAAAATTACACGATAAAGTAGAGATCGACACATGTGTAATTTAGTTTAACCAGAAGCAGAAGTGAAAACCAGTCAAATCACTTGTTTATGTATCCACATGGACAAGAGAGTCAGACTATACGTTGATTCACTTTCACCTACTTCAAGTCTTCAGACATCCACCACAATCAATCGAAACTTTGGAATATTTAAGTAACACGTACATAAAGAGCCAAATTAGCCAAATTAGCCAAATCAGAACAAAAAGGTAGATAAATACTACAACCTAACATCATTGTCAAAAAAAATACTGCAACCTAACAAGGGACAGAGCAATTTGAAAGTTTCTTCTCAAAGACAGCAAACAATGTTTTGATTGGAAAACCTAGGAAGATTCAAATAAAAATTACCTAACATATGCAAGAATTACATTTATAAAGTGCAATTGTAGTAAACATTATTAATCTGAAAATATACCAATATGCAACAATGACTATTAATCCCAACAACTCAAATTAAATATCAGTAAACTATAATTTCAACAAGCCCAAAAGAGACAACTTCAATCACATAATGAGTTTTTCAAATTATTGGCCATAAAAGATCAACTTTAGACACTGATTTTAAACTTAATTCCTTTATTAACAGAATCAATAATTAGCTTTAATGGCTAAGAGTCATTTTTATTATTCTCCTAACATGCAGCCTATACACCAAGGTTGGAGAAGAAAAATAAATAGAGAACACACAAGAGAAGGAGAAAAAGAAACATTAGTGGCGAGAGACAGCAAGAAAGAAACAAAAGTAGCAAAACAAGAAGACTTGTTCACAGAAGAATGAATCATCTCAAAGAAGAATAAAGTACAATAGAAGCAAATCAAGAAAGCAAATAAGAGGTGTTGCAAACCTAAGAAGAAGAAGCAGAAAAAGACAAGGAAGAGAGATTAATATTATCTGCAAAAGGATCCAAGTGCATAGCGAAAAATATTCTCTCTCAGCATTTTTGGTATTTAACGAAGAAATCACTTATCACTCAAATCGCTTAGTGCATCACATTCAATGCTCAGGCATGTTCAAAGTAGTTTTGCTCCACCCACATGAATAGAGAACCCTCCCTTTGCATCACATTATCACTTTTGTTGAGTGTGTGACCATCCAACATCTAAAAGCTTAAGTTGTTAGATACCGCACACGTTCATTTACTTAATTATATTCTCAATACATCCCCTCACGTGCGGGGTTGATACTTTTTTCTGGGCCAAGCACCCGAAAATTCTTTTTGATAATAAGTGGCAATGAGAGTCGAAATTAGGCCTCTGCCTAATCAGCTACCATGTTGAAGTGTGTGACCATCTCATCTAAAAGCTTAAGCTATGAGAGAGAACATATTTTATTTACTTAATTACGTTCTCAACAACTTTAAGCAATAAAGAGATCACTTGTAATGGCACTATCCAAAAATTCTTCTTTCGACCTTTGAGGTGGACTGTCAGATTCTCTCGCTTTATTTCTCCTTGAGAGAGAGGTCATCCTTCTAGCTTCTAATGAATTGAACCCGTCTTCTATTTCATAGTAATCCTGAAAACCAAACCCAATGTGTCACAAGTAGGCTCTACGAGTTCCTTACTTTTTGGTGAAGTTAATAACACCACAGGCAAGTGCCTTTGGTGAACAAGTGAATGGCATGGTCAGCAGTTTTTGGCCTCTTCTAGTGAATATACATTAGAAAGAGGAAAAAACCTAAGCTTTATAGTCCTAATCTGATTGAGCACAAATATAGCAAGTTGGGACTAAATAATCAAACACAGGCCAAAAATTTGAGTTAAATGATAATGGTGATGTGTTGGTAGAGAAGGCGCACATTCGACGGAGATGGCAGACGTACTTCTACAAGCTCATTAATGAAGAAGGAGACAGGGATATAGTTTTGGGAGAGTTGGAGCATTCTGAGAATCGTAGAGATTCTGGATATTGCAGGTGCATAAAGGTTGCGGAGGTTAAGGAGGCTATTCATAATATGAGGGTAGGACGAGCGACTGGCCCGAACGAGATTCCGGTAGATTTTTGGAAGAACGCAGGCGAGGCAGATATGGAGTGGCTGACTGGGTTGTTCAATGTTATTTTTAGGACAACTAAAATGCCGGAAGAATGGAGGTGGAGTACAATGGTTTCGTTGTATAAGAACAAGGGTGATATTCAAAATTGCAATAACTATAGGGGTATCAAGCTACTAAACCATACTATGAAACTCTGGGAGAGAATGTTCGAGACAAGGATGAGGAGGGGTATGTTTATCTCTGAGAATCAATTTGGATTCATACCGAGGCGATCAACTACAGAAGTCATTCCTCTTATAAGGAGGATGCTGGAGCAGAATAGAGACAGGAAAAAAGACATGCACATGGTGTTCATTGATCTGGAAAAGGTGTATGATAAAATCCCTAAGGAGGTCCTTTGGGGGTGTTTGGAGTCTAGAAATGTGCATATGACTTACGTTAGAGCAATTAAGGATATGTATGATGAAGCCAAGACCCGGATTAGAATAGCGGGAGGTGACTCAGAGCTCTTTCCGGTCATGATGGGTGCAGCAGGGATCAGCCCTTAGCCGTTTCTTTTGCCTTAGTGATGGACGAATTGACACGGCCTAATCAAGAGAAGGTGTCGTGGTGTATATTATTCGTAAATGGCATAGTGTTGATTGACGAGACGCACGGAAAAGTTAACGATAGACTGAAAGTTTGGCGACAGACCTTGGAGTCTAAAGGTTTTAGGTTAAGCAAGACAAAAACAGAGTACTTGGAGTGCAAGTTCAGTAACGTGGCACAAGAGACAGAAGTGGAAGTGAAGATTGATTATCAATTCATATCCAAGAAAGGAAGTTTCAAGTATCTTGGATCCATAATTCAAGGAGACGGGGAGATTGATGAGGATGTCGCACATCGTATTGGGGCATGATGGGGCTCACATCCGGGGTGTTGTGCGATAAGGTGTCGCCGAGGCTTAAAGGTAAATTTTACAAAGTGGTAGTTCGACCGACTTTGTTGCATGGGGCACAGTGATGGCTAGTCAAGAATGCCCACGTTCCAAAGATGAATGTCGCAGAAATGAGGATGCTTAGATGGATGTGTGGGCATATTAGGAGGGATATGAAAGGAATGAAGTTATACAAGGCAGACCTTAGAGTCTAAAGATTTTAGGTTAAGCAGGACGAAAATAGAGTACTTAAAGTGGAAGTTCAGTGACATGGCACAAGAGACAGAAGTGGAAGTGAAGATCGATGATCAAGTCATATTCAAGAAAGGAAGTTTCAAATATCTTGGGTCCATAATTCAAGGAGACAGGGAGATTGATGAGGATGTCGCACATCGTATTAGGACATGATGGGTGAAATAGAGGCTCACATTCGGAATGTTGTGCGATAAGAAGGTGTCGCCGAGGCTTAAAGGTAAATTCTACAAAGTGGTAGTTTGACCGATTTTGTTGCATAGAGCACAGTACTGGCCAGTCAAGAATGTCCATGTTCCAAAGATGAATGTCGTAAAAATGAGGATGCTTAGATGGATATGTGGGCATACTATGAGGGATATGATAAGGAATGAAGTTACACGAGGCAAGGTAGAAGTGGCACCCGTGATGGATAATAAGATGTGGGAAGCGATACTGAAATCGTTTGGGCATGTGAAGAGGAGGTACATGGATGTACCAGTAAGGAGGTATGAGAGGTTGGCGACAACATAAGTTAGGAGGGCTAGAGGTAGGCCGAGGAAAAATTGGAGAAGGTGATTAGACAAGATATGGCGCAACTTCAGCTCACTAAGGACATGAACCTAGATAGAAAGATGTGAAGGTCGAGGATTAGGCTAGAAGGTTAGTAGATAGCCGAGGGTTCTCCCTATTAGTAGTATCTAGCTAGTCATCACTTAGTTTTTTTCCTCTATGGGTATTAGTATTTGTTGTCTTGTTTTCATGTATCTTGCTATTGGGTTGTGATATTTTTACTTGCTATCTTGCTTCAAACACTTTCTTTTCTTTTGTGACGAGGGTCTATTGGAAACAGTCTCTCTACCCCACAAAGGTAGGGGTAAGGTCTGTGCACATCTTACCCTCCCCGGACTCTTGTTTATATTGGGTACGTTGTTATTGTTGTTGGTTACTTCAAAACTGACCGAAACAAAATAAAACTGGGCGTCGTATAACATTGAAAATGACTTGGTATAATTCAGGTATAGCCTCTTGTTTCAAGCTTTTTTTGGTGCACCCATGAGATTCATTTTTGTATATAATATTGGGTGTATTTTATAGAGAACCAAATTTGTGTAGGCTCTCTACCTTTTCGTAAACTTCAAGTATATATGAACTTTTTCACATCAGTAAAATTACTTTATCTTATCAAAAGATTTTTTAAAAATTTGGACCACAATGTGGAGCAACCACAAAGAGAAGTAAAACCAAATGTCCTACCATATAGCTATCAGGCCTAAGTTCATTATCTGGAAGATAGTTTAACAATCTGGTAAGACTAACTGCAAACACTTCCGTTTCAGTTAACTTGTGACTTCAGCAGCCAATTCTCTTTAAATATAGGCACTATGAATGCAGAAACTTGCACGCTTAAAGATACCATATTTAGCATAACAAGGATATTATCTCCAAACATGTTTTGTCTTAATGCAAATAAAACGGGGTATATGGCACTTTCTTAGCTCCTTGGGAGTCTATGTTTTGGACATCTAAATCAAGATATTGTAGCAGTTAGAAAAGCCTGTGAAACTCTAGATTTCTAGAGGCAGAAGAAGAAAAAGGCGGGAAAACAAGCTCTAAGTTCTGACATATTTAAGTGGCATTTGATAAAGACATTCCCATTCAACGGTTTTCGCCATTTACAGAAACAATATGCAACATTAAGTAAAACAGCTAACTTTTGTAAATGAAAAGGGCAACTTATTGATGAGTACACACAGCAAACTAAAATTAGAAGCTGCAACAGACACCATCTCCATTACAGAAATATGTCTCCTAGAAGGTAGATAGTTCCTAAAAACCTATATAAAATAGCTATAGTGATTTTTAACAACTATAAATCACAGCTGAGATCAATGAACAATCTGATAGTTCTCATAGAAGGTGAGAGATATCAAGAAATGTTATGTTCATTAAATATCAAGAAATGTTATGCATTGTCAACTTTGTGTTCACGAAAAGAAAGAGAGTGTTGTGATAGAATTAAGCTAAAGTCTTAGAAGCGGTACAAGCACGAGATACATGTAATGTTGAGGGTAGTTTTAGTGAAGTACAACCTTCAAGAAAACTGTTGCGACCTGCTGTTGGACAAATGAAACAATATACACAACCAATAGAAACTTAGAAAGCATTCTCTCCACCCAATAAGAAATATCTCCAAACGAACACATTTAAAAAGAGTAATCATGTGGATATGAACAGAAATTGGCTCATTTCAAAGTTCAGATAAAGAGGAAACTGCAGAACGGCAATATGATAGCATAAAAGCAGCTAATTTATCTGACTGCGCATTCCTGCCACTTAATGAGTTCTTAACTTTATGAATTTGATCAAAATTTCAATCTGCATTTAAAAAGGGAATGGCTATGTTCCTTTTCCCACAGAGGTTCCTCATTGAAACCCAGTTTATGTGCCAACAGATATGTATGAGGCCCATGCAACATGTACCCATAACATAGGAAGAATTTAGACAGTAGTGCTCCAGAACATGCAGATTAATGAAAACTACAGTTATACTGGTTCTTGTACATGTATGAAGTTGATGTTAAACATAACCCAATTCTCCTTCAGTTCCAAAGACATACTAAGAACATCAGTTACAAGCATAAAAGGTCAATCATGTTCATATGCCTAAATGGCTAAATCAACTGATATAGATTCCTTGCACCGAGTTTTGCTTACAATTTCCCAGGAAGTCTAGAACTATTGCAGGACAAAGAGATGAATATCATGTAAGGAGACTTTCTTACGTATGAATTCTTAGTAAAAGAGAAATCTTCAGCTTTATGATAATGGCTTCCCTTAAAATATACTACTACAACAAAAGAAACAAAAAAGAAAAGGAAACAAGATAACAAGAAAGAATTCAGTCTAGTCTGTCATCCATGTTTATAATGGCAATTGGTGACACTTTCCCTGCTAAAGTTGCCTTCCTCAACCACTAACAACATCTTGATTTGGGCAATTGTCTACTCTTTCGTGTAAGACATCAAAAGAATAGCAAGAATCACGTATGAAGGGGAAGTGATAAGCCTAACAGAATATAACTCTATATTGACTATCTTAAGAGCTCTAGCAATTAACATCATGTGCCACCAGTAAAGATTTATCAGAGAGTCTCCAGTAGGACTTTTGAGGTATACACAACTACACAGAAAAATGCCACAGAAAAGAACCTACAATTTTTTTAGAGTTCTTTTCATATCTGATTATACTGATTTATCGCAATTCTGAACCAATAGAAGAGTACCTTTCATTTCGGTTAAGACGAGCTCCAAAATAGTAGGCCACCGAAAGCAACCAACAATCACCGTGCACAGCAACCAGTGAAAGCCAATCTCTACGATTCATCCCATCCCTTGCAAAATTTATCCCAAGTGCTGGCTCTGGGAGCTCAGGTGGAACTTCCTCAGCTGGAAGGTTAACTTCCCAGGTTCCATTTGGATGTCCATACAGACACAAATTTTCCTTTTCTACAAAAAGTAATGTAAAATTAATTTAAAACAGACAGAAATGTTAACACAAGACAAATTTAGAACCACAACTTACTTTTCAAATGAAAAAGATTTAGAGAAAACTAATGAAGTCACAGCATGCGCACTAAAAGACAGATAACAAAGATAATATTTGTTTCTTCATTTGTTTAAATTCCCTTGTTAAGAAAAAAGTTAGGACAACTACTTGTCAAAAAAATGACATCTTTCTAAGAGAAAATTTTCTTGTTAAGCACTACTTCATCCTTAGTAAAGCAAATGCAGGAAATTCCAGAGAAAACCTGAAAATTATTGACTAGTAGAGGTGGAAAATGACAGTTTGGACAGAAATTGGCAGGTCAAAATGGGCTAAATCAATAAATGGATCATTACCCAACCCTCCCCAAAAGTTAGTTGGGCTGAGACCAGAACCACGTGAAAAAAGGTTTCATAAGCAAACATTGTTGAGGAAGTCAAGGGAGAGTGCCATTTTAGAAAAGATACGTAGTTTCCGGTTCCCCCGAGCTTAGGGGTCAAATTAGGGGGGTATCCGGTCGATCAACTCATTTCGAGGTTAACCTGTCGATCAACTCTAGGTCGAACTTCTAGTGAAAAACTAAAGCCCTACCTTATAGAATGAAATTTCGTAGTTTTGCAATAACTTGGTTTCTTTCTTCAATTCAGATTTGACCATGATTTTCGCCACTAGGGACAGACTCAATGACCACTTTTTGGCGGTGTTTTTCGAACAACTATTTGACTTATTCGGAACGACGGTGAACCAAGACATGAAGAAGCGCAATGCAAAAGAACACCTTCTTTCTGAAGGCATCACGCATTGGAAGATGAACAATCGCTAAGGAATATGAGTTGGGTCAAAATGATCTGGACAATGGCTCATAGCCCACCCCGCTCAACTCTTACTATTTGTGAGGCTACACTGTGTGTGTAGTTGTTTAAAACATATCAAACAAAAAAAATTAAATATTGCAAGGTTCTCATGGGTCAATTTGGCTGATTTGGAGGGGTTGGACGCTAGAGGTGGCATAATTAACCCAAAACATAACCCGCCCAACCCGTCCAAGTTATTGACACGCCCATCTTGTAGCTCAACCCATTTTAGCCCATCAAAAGTTGGGCGTATATATAGTCCAACTTGACTCATGAGAAATCTTGTCAAAATATTTTTTATTTGATATGTTATATATATCCATAATAAAGAAAAATAATAATTTTATAAGGTACTAAACTATTATAAAAGAATAAATAAAGTAATTAAAAGTTAGTAAGAATTGGACGGGTTGGGATATGACCCACATTTTAGCCCATTTCGGCCCAACAAGTTTCTGCCCAATAACTTTTTGATGGGTCAATAACTCACCCGTTTATTAACTCAGCCCATTTTGACCCGCCCAAATTCAGCTCAATCCGCACATTTGACACCTCTATTGAATTTGAACGTGTCATATTTTCATAGGTTAATTTTGCCATCCCTAAGGAATAGCAATTTTACATTCGGAAAAAAAAAAAACTGGCAAAATTGATTTTCTCATTGACCTAGTATTATCAGTTCTATTTATTATAAGCCCAAGCCATAATATTCAATCTATAAAGGAACAAAAAAGTAACAAAATCGAAAAATTACCTGGATCACACAGATTAGAGAATTCTTCCACATCTGAAACAACACCAAAACAATTTCACATCCATTAAAAAAATTACAGGCAAAAAACATGCAATTATATATAATTTAATGTTAATTAAGTTACCATTAGTTAAAGCACGAACTATTCCAGTACGGCGAGCGTTATAATCTTTAAAGATCTCTTCTATAGTTCGAGGACTTGAAGAAATTGAAGTCATAATCCCCAATTAAATAAATAAATCAAAATTTATTTTGAGATCTTTAAGAATAAAGAGGAAAATTACTGTGAAGTGAATTTTCGAACAATTTATATTAAAGGGATTGAAATTAAAAAAAAATAGAAAAATAAATGAAATTGAATTGAAGAAAGGGTTGAGTATTTGGAGCTCACGTTACCTGAGAATTGGTTATAACTTATAAGTTGAGCATGAGAGCGTGTGGAGAAAAAGACCTGAATAGACCTTAATGTATAGGGATAGGACTATTTTGGTCCTTAATATATGATAGTGGCACAAGTAGTCCTTAATGTTTACACAATTGGACAGGTTTAGTCCAAAATCCTAAAAACTAACGGAAAACAGTTTCCCTTGGTCTATGCTAGTTCGAAAAAGTTTCATTAATTTTTCCGGAATAATTTTCCTTTTATTTCAAAATCAGTATTTGGTTATAAATTTTTAATCCAATTTGGAATTAGATTTCAAAATTGAAAAAGTGCTCCAAACCTATTTTTCTCAAATAAAGTGTTCTCTTCTCTCTTTTGTAAAAAGTATATCCAAACATAACTCCATATTCAATCTAACTTTCAAATAAAGTGAAAAATATTTGAAATCTATGACCAAATGCCTACTTAATGGATGCTTGTTTCTTCTGCTCCATTCAAACTTAGTAGACATTTGGACAAGAATTTGAAATCATTGATTTGGGTAGATGTTGATTTGAAGTTGAATTTTTGTTTAGATATGTAATGTGAATTTTAAAAGTTGTACTATTTCTTATAAAAATGAAAACCCCATAATTTATCAAAATTATTAAGACTTTCCCAACTCTTGTACAATCTTATCAAATGAGCAAACCATAGTTCATGAAAACCGCATTAATAAATCTCATATCTTCATGTTTATTTTATAAATAAATGTTTGTAATTATATGTTATTACAAACTTTTAAATACACATAATTTTACAAAGATCAACTGTCCAATAAATCAACAATAGTAATAACTAACTATTCTTTAATATAATATACTCATATCACGTGGTACGACAATCACTTCACGTCGAGCATGAGTCTTTTGTTAAAATAATTTTAAATTGTGATTTTTTTATATAAACTTATAGGTTAAGTTTTAAATTTCTTAAAAATTGAATGACAAATTTGACATTAAAATTGTACCTTTTAGGTGAATTTGAGATTTTAAATTAAAGTTGAAATTTTATCCAATTTCATAAACAAATACAAATTTAAAGTCCAAATTACATAACCAAACGGCACCTTAACACTTATTTAAAGTCCAAATTACATAACCAAACGATATTTCATTGTTTTCCATATTACCTACCTAAATGGCAAAACCTTCCAAGGAATATTTATTTTCTTGCAAGTTAAAGAGTTTAGAACATCAAATAGGAAAAAGCTTTGTATATTGTAAATTGATAGCTAATAAGTTCATATAAAACAAGATATTGATAAGAAAAGAGATATAAAGATAAGTAAAATAATGTTTCTCTTATTTCAAGTGTATACAAGCGTGTCTTCCATAAAGATGAAGAATACCCTTTTATAGGATATACAAATCACCTGTTAAATACAAGTCTTAAGTGATACATTAATAAGGTACATGTACGCTGAAGCATTCATTGAATGAAACATTCGCACAATTAAATGGATTCATAACACTCCCGTTGAATGATCATAGATAATGTGTCTCGTTAAAACCTTACTAGAAAAAACACAATGAAAAAAAGCTTAGTGAAGAAAAAAGAGTGCACAAATCTTGTAATACGCCTTGAGTGTTACTTCATTAAAAACCTTACCAAAAAAATTAAATTAGACGAAATCTTGGTTAAGGAAAAAAGAGGACAGTGCATATTTTGCTCCCCTTTATGGAAACTGCACTTGATATCTCGAAGACGGCGCATTCCAATCTTGTATCTCAGCTTCTCAAAGGTTGATGTTGATAATTCCTTAGTGAACAAATCTGCAAGATTATCACTCGAACTGACCTATTGAACGTCTATCACCATTCTATTGAATATCATGTGTGAAAAAAGAATTTTGATAAAATGTTCTTTGTTCTATCTCCTTTGATGTATCATCCCTTGAATTGAGCTATGCAAGATGGATTGTCTTCATATAATATTGTTGGAATCTTTGTTTTCAAAGAAAGACCACATAACTGTAAAATATGTTGGGCCATTGATCTCAACCATAAATATTCTTGACGTGCTTCATGAATGGCTACTATCTCAACATGATTTGAAGATGTAGCGGCTATAATTTATTTTTTGAGCGTTATTATATATCTTTTGAGCCAACAAATGCGCATGACAGTTGATTTACACTATTTTTCAAATAAATAATTTTTTACACATCTCGATCACACTGATTTGTACAATGATCCAAAATGAGATAGTGATAATGCATTTCAATCTGTTTCATTTTTATACTATTTATTTTCTCCCTCTAATATTGAGAAAACTCATACATCGAAGTGGCAATCAGATTTGTCGCAAACAAATCTCCCATCATTGGTTCCAGATAGTTAATAATAAAAGGGGATTGATAGTCAATATATATATATTCTCAATCTTCTTTGGGGATCCATTTTTGTGCGTTGTGGTGGAGCAATTGAACCATATACTACATATTAAAATATCTAGATGGAATTATTTGATTCCTGACCATAATCCAATTGCGACAAGGGAACTTATTATAACTTGTTGGTTTGATGCGTACAATTGTTGCTTCATATTAAATAACACATTTCGAACCAAATTTTTTTTGGAAGTTTTATTCTCATAACCAATCATTTAGTTATAATTGAAGGCATACAATTTATGCTAAATCAACTTGAATATAAATCAACATTAATATCAACATAATTTCATAATTTGGAATCGTGCTCAATTTTAGCAAACAACGTTGTAAAAATCAAATTTCAATTTGATACCAAATTCACATATGATCATAATACTGATGTACTATTAAAATCATATAATAATAAACTATCCACATGGCAGGTGACATGGCTCATATATATATATCGCCCCATAAATTCTTAATTATTTTCGCATTATATTTGAACCGGGATGGCCAACCGGTCATGTCAACTGATATATATTTCAAATCTTCGGTGAGTTGTGGTATTTATTCAACCATGAGCATGTCCAAGTTCAAAAGTTTTTTCATACGATCACATTCACTTCTTGAATGAATTATAATCCTCATGACATGTCTCATGATTTTTCAATATATGCTCGTTATTTTGCCCAACATTTATCATAATTATTCATACGACCCCGCCTCAATATCATTTTGAAAGGCCAAGTGTGACCTCACTTTGTGTCCCTTTTTTATGGAGGATTGATAAAACTTGATAAAATATTCAGACAAACAACAGTCACATGCATATGCCCTTTCATATGATATTGATGCCAAACATTGCCTTCACCTTTTGAAGGATTATTTTTGAGAATTCTTTTTGTTCTCTTATTTATAATTATCATATGGTGACGATTATTATTTTGTCCTTTGCCACGCTCACGTTCATTCATGCAACCCTGAAAATTATTTAGCCTTTTCAGACTTTTAATTTATCGCTCCATATTCTCTTCAGGGAATGGAGCAGATCTAGTGAGATCGGCTTCATAATTCTTCATTGAAAAGACATATTTTTCCTTAATCGTCATTATGTCATCCATATGGTGCATTGGGTCGCGACCCCGATGTCTTAGCATATAAGAAGTGTTAGGTCATAATACGTTGGGATTTGAATCCAATATTTTATCACCATGGTGTACCAGGACTTGAACAAAATGTCTTACCCTCATAAAGTCGTGTTAGGCTATAATGTATTGATACCCAATCCAACATCTTATTGAAAGTTTATTTATGTCGTAGAGACAATCTGTATTAGGACAAATGTACTTTATACACATTCGTATTATTATTAATGGAGATTAATATTTTGGCATTTGCAATTATTGAATTATTAGTTGATTGTTTATAATATTCTATAATATGCATCCCTAGAGGTTACGTTGTTATTAATAATATGAGATATTAATATTATAATGTAACTCTTAAAATAGCCTCGACTAATAATGATCATCAATAATGGGATATCGATGATATGTGATAAGTCGACATGTGGTCTGCATCACTTCTTTAGAGGATGTAGTATGTCTCATCTGCTACGAGTAATGGCTACTCGTGATGGACACATGGATACTTTGAAAGTATTGGTATACCCGACTGATAAACTATTTGTTATACATGTCTAAAGTATGATCAGCGTGTGGAAGATAGAAGTCCTTAGACTTGAGGTCAATACACACCTTGTCTACATAGTAATATACTTTGATCCTGTCCTAAGCTCAAATGCCTTATAGGTTGAGATACGGCTTGTATTAGGTACAATACGATATGGATTAAAGGTGATAGTTGAGCCAAGATTAGAATTCATTCCTCGAATGTATATTCGAGAGAACACTCAGTTTCTCGTTGATATTGGGTTGACTAAGTCGTTGGCCAACGCAATAGACATATCTAGAATATGGGCTTGTTGCCAACCAATATAGATGAGATATAATGATCAAGTCATTTGGATAGACACTTGACAAATCCTAAGCTTGATCGAGTGTATCGTGAATGAAAGAATTTTATCTTACCACATAGAGGTTAAGTTTACTGGATTCATGTAAACGTACTCACATATTGAGTTCGTCTTACGGCGCCGTCTAGGAGTTCCGCGTAGACCTTAATTTGATTAGTGTCGATATGAGAAGGCTTGTAGGGTCACACTATGTCGGTTGTCCTTTCGATCTAAGGATGTATTGAGAGAATATTAAATATTTGATTTAGAATCGAGATATTTAAATTAATGATGATTGTTTTAATTAAGTCAAAATTGAATTTTGGATTTAATTAAGAATGTGCTGAAATTTTTTGGGCCAAGCCCAAAGTCAAACCCTAATCCAGTTTGACCTAATTTTTCACCTATAAATACATACCTACACTTGATTATTCATTACACTTGATTTTCATATCATTATTCTAAGTCTTAGAGACTCAAAATCAAAACTCTCTCGAACTTATGTCGGATTTCCTAGCTTTCCAAAGGAGGAATACATTAATGCTTGGAGCTTGAAATCGAAAGGGCATTCACGTGCGCACCCACAGTTGATAAAGATTTCATTTATTGTAAACATATAAGTACTATTCAAGTCTTATGTTTACGATTTTAAATTACCCTATAGTCAAACAGTTCTACGTTTGTTGAACAAGTTTTCAATATTCGCTGCGTACAACAACCCAACAAAAATCCTGCATTTATCATGGTGCATCAGGACTCGAACCCGATGCATTACTCTTATAGTGCGTTAGGACTTGAACCCACCGTCTTACTCTCATACAATGTTTATCACAGTTTGTTTATTCATTCCAAGAAATAGAATATAATTATGCTTAGCCACAACTACGCAAAAAGTAATCTCATTATGTTTTTCAAAATCGTTTTTTTAGTAGATAATATTTTCTTATACATTCTAGTAGTTGATATCAGATCTATTCAGATCACTATTCATTTATTCTCAATGTTGTGAAATAAGTGAATGTCATATCTTTAAAAGTCAAAAGATTGAAAACATAACTTGCCAGTTGCCACTGGCCTGATGGGGACTTTCAAAATTTATTCCTCCCTTGTACGGTTGTGTGCCACGACTTTTTCACATTATTAAAAAAAATCACAAATAATAACATACTACGAACAGTAAAGCAGTCCATAAATAATAAACATAACAATCATTTGAAAATACTTTCACTTTAAGTGATCATAATAATCAATCATAATTAATAATACGTATTATCACTTAATTTTACAGTTATAAAATTAAATGTTTAGACATAATAAGACTTTATGAAATATTTATTGTCAGTCTAACAATCATATATTTCTTACCATTCAAGTAACATCAGCTAATGAAACGAATATATATCTCATATTATAACTTTTATAATTTAATGAAGATAAATCTAATGTTGATATTCAAATAAATATGATGATCATCACTCCCTTAATATGAATGACGACCAAATTATAATTAATTGCTGACATAGATAGACTAATGAAAATTTTAGTCATGCATGTGTAAAGTCTTTATCATAGAGAAAAATATCTTTCACGCAAAGGTTTCATGTGATAGTTAATTGAGCAACTAATTCACGGACTATGTAGCTACCGAATATTGTAAATTGTCATAGTTTAATTGTGTTAAATAACTTTGGCATTTTTATGAATAATCAAATAATACCAAATATAATCGGTAATTTTCTTATATTGTCATTGGCCCAGTTACCGAGCCCATTTCAAAGATCTGGGCAGTCTCAACGCGTCGATCTCGATTTGAGTTCAGATTGGGGCCAAGAGCCCATCGCCATCTTGGCCATCCCCGAGCCCTACAAATTCTCAAAATCCACCCTATTCTTCCTCGAGTCATAGACCGGTCACTCGTAGTCAACGGGGTATTTTTACACCAAAATGACATTTTAATTTATATTCTAATGTCTCTAAATCCCCCTTGCCCCGTAATCATGTATCTGCCTTAAATGACCCGAATTGAAAAATTGCTATGACTGATGAATATAATGCTCTTATTGATAATAAGACGTGAGAGTTGGAGCCCCGTCCATCTGGTATTAATATTATCAGGTCTATGTGGATTTTTGCGCATAAGGAGAACTCCGATGGTTCATTTGCCCGACATAAGGCACGACTTGTGGGTGATGGTAAGACTCAGCAAGTTGGTATTGATTGTGGTGAGACTTTTAGTCCGGTGGTCAAGCCGGCTATCATTCACACTGTGCTTAGCTTGGCTCTTTCGAAGGCATGCCCTATTCATCAGTTAGATGTCAAGAATGCTTTCCTACATGGTGATCTCAAGGAAACAGTCTATATGCATCAGCCATTGGGATTCAGGGATCCCAACCATCCTCATCATGTCTGTTTGTTGAAGGAGTCCTTATATGGGCTTAAGCAGTCTCCACGGGCATGGTATACAGGTTTGCTGACTATGTTTCGACTATTGGGTTCCCTCACAGTAGGTCAGATAATTCCTTGTTCATCTACCGTCGTGGTTCGTCCTTGGCCTACATTCTGTTGTATGTGGATGATATTATTCTGCCTGCCTCTTCCGATGCCTTACGCCAGTCTATCATGACCATGCTCAGCTCTGAGTTTGCTATAAAAGACTTAGGGCCCTTGAGTTACTTTTTGGGGATTGCCGTCACTCGTCATTCTGATCGATTATTCTTATCTCAACGAAAGTATGCCACTGAGATCATCGAGAGGGCTGGGATGTCATCCTGTAAGTCCACTTCCACTCCAGTTGATACGAAACCCAAGCTTAGTGCCGCGGCCGGTGTACCCTACGAGGATCTGACCCGCTATCGCAGTCTTGCAGGGGCCCTTCAGTAACTTACCTTTACGAGACCGGATATTACGTATGCTATCCAGCATGTGTGTTTGTTCATGCATGATCCCAGAATTGAGCACATGAATGCGCTTAAATGCATCATTCGGTATATTCAAGGTACACTTGACTATGGGTTGCATTTATATCCTTCCTCAACGTCCACACTTGTCTCGTATACAGATGCTGATTGGGGTGGTTGTCCCGACACCAGACGGTCTACGTCAGGATATTGTATGTTTCTTGGCAACAACTTGGTCTCCTGGTCTGTAAAGCGTCAGTCGACTCTATCCCGCTCAAGTGCCGAGGCTGAATATCGAGGGGTAGCTAATGTGGTCTCAAAATCATGTTGGTTACGTAATTTGCTTTTGGAGCTTCATTGTCCCATTCAGAAGGCAACCCTGGTATATTGCGATAATATTAGCGCCATCTACCTTTCTGGTAATCCGGTTCAGCACCAACGCACTAAACATATCGAGATGGACATTCACTTTGTTCGTGAAAAGGTTGCCCGTGGTCAAGTTCGCGTATGACATGTCCCGTCGAGATATCAAATTGCCGACATCTTTACAAAAGGTCTTTCCTCGGTCCTTTTTGAAGATTTTAGGGACAGTCTTAGCGTTCGAAGACCGTCCGCTATGACTGCGGGGGTGTGTTAAATGTACACACAATATACATGTGTATATTGGCTCTCGGATTTGGTCTCCCTATTACCGTATATACTCTATATATTTAGAAAATATTTAGTCTCCTAGTTTAGGTAATATTGTAAGGTAATTAATATTGTACACTTACCATAATAATTGTATTACCATAAATGTATAGTTAGTATCCAAGTAGAATAAGGTTTTAGGAATAGAATAGGAATAAGATTCTCCTATTATGGAAATATGTAACTTGTATATATAGCCTTTCAATTAATGAAAATAATCAAGGGATTATTTCTTTCAAATATATACTCAAACATATAATAGTGATCAAGGTAAGATTATTTAATGGCAGGCATGTGATTGTAATTATAAGACTAAAGACAATCAACTTATATCAAATTCATTTAAGCAATTA
Source organism: Anisodus acutangulus (assembly GCA_029783415.1). Lineage (NCBI taxonomy): Eukaryota > Viridiplantae > Streptophyta > Magnoliopsida > Solanales > Solanaceae > Anisodus > Anisodus acutangulus. The sequence goes on from CM056490.1 coordinate 53,032,465, forward strand.
TAGCATCCACTATCGTTAGTATTATTTCATGCTTATGTCTTGAGAATTCAAGATATAACTACGTTCAAGGCTGACATGTAGTTGAATGTAACTAGAATGATAATTATGTATTCCAAGAATCAAATTAAAAGAAATCTTTTGGAAAATATACCTCGCTTGATGTTCGTAACACAAAAATTATAGCGAAACCTTCTAAGTTGATTAAAACTTCCTGTTGATAACCTGTTGTAAATTGATAGCTAATAAGTCAATATAAAATAAGGTATTGATAAGACAAGAGATATAGAGAGGAGGAAAATAACATTTTTTTTATTTCAAGTGTATACAAGTGTGTCTTCTACAAAGATGAAAAATACCCTTTTATAGAATATATAAATCATCCATTAGATACCAATCTTAAGTGATACATTAATAAGGTACATGTATGCTGAAACATTCATTGAAAAACATCCACACAATTAAAAATAGATTCATAACGTTTTACGATTTTAAGTACATAGGGAACAAGTAAACATATAAAGTTTACTAATTCTATATGATAATATCAAAAAATTCATCAGGCATTTTTGTCCAATGTAGGCTTGGCTCCCACTCTGCCTCAGTAAGTACCATCTTGATTTTATTTGCCACAATTTCACTCCCTTCCTTTGTTAAATGCATCCCATCCCTACATATAATAACAAAGGAGTCTAAGTTTTATTGCGTTGACGGCAAATCACTAAAAGTAGCTGCAAACAACTATTGAATAAGTTTTTATTGATAACCTATAATAATAAATAACAACTAACTCTCTTTAATAAGTCCTTGTTGATAACTGAGAAGTATAGCATTTCAAGTAATTATATTGATTGTGTAAAAGTTCTTCTCATTGTGAGAGTATATTCCTATAACTCAAGAGTTTAACCTTTATATACCGATAATACAATAACAAAATTTTTACACTATCAAATCATTCAAAAGATATTCACACGTGATCTCCGGTAAAAAAATAAACTTTGTGATCCTAAAAATAGGACATATAGGTTACTGTTGGTGAATATTAGTTAAACCCTAACTTAAATACAAAACGTAAAAGCTATGTATGACAGATTAATAAATTCAACAAAAACATTTTATTTCTCTCTTTTCTTGGTTCAAAAGAACTATTCTTATATTGCACAATGGCGGACATAAGATATAAGTAATAGATTCATATCAACTCAGCATTTTCGACACGAAATAAATATATTTGAAAGATTGCTAAAAATAAATAATAAATTCGGAATGCATAGTTTTAACGTATAGTGGGTTCAATGATAAAAATCTAAAAATCAAACCCATCAAATCAAAATTCTGGACCCGCTTCTCATATTGGTTACTACTTACTACTCCTTACGGTTTAAAATAAGTGTTTACTTAACCTTTTATGTCCTCTTTAAAAAAATATTAACTCCCAAAAAATATTTGTTCTTCTACCATACTTGAACACTTGACCTAGTGGGTTGGAGAGAACTCCCTCAATCACTGTTAACAAGAGTGACCGATTTTTTTAGACCTCGTGGTGCTCAACCCACTTCATTGACCACTAGCTAGGCCACACCCTTGAATGCGACTCCTAAAAAATATGTATTTTGACTAAACTATCCTTAATTAAATACTACGTTCCTAATTAATATATTTTCTTGATTACATAAAAATTCACTTATCTAAATAGGACAAATTTAGAGAAAATAATTAATATTTTTTTGATTATGTAAGTAAACACTTATTTTGAACCTAAATAAAAATGTAAAATGAACATTTATTATGAATCGGAGAAAGTAGTATATATTTAGCAACATAAAAGCAAAGAGTAAATGTAACGGATTTCATTCACAGATGGACAACTTACCAGAAGCAAGTAGTCAACCAATCAGGTCGTTCTTGAAGCGCTGACCAAAGATCTATAACTTTGTCACCCAGTTCTTGGCCTAATCGTATACAAGCTTCGGAGTATATCCGAGATTTCTCATTTGTTCTGCCTAGATTGTCACTGCTTCCGACAAGTAAAATAATAAGCAGGAAAATTATTTTTAAATAAGAAATAATGATCAAAAACACAACTGAACTATCACTTTTTGCAAGTTTTACACATCAACTATCAGTTGTTACCTATTACTACATGAACTATTACCATGTACATACTTTTTCTACCCGAGTTATCACCATATCTATGCATTAAAACACACTTAGTTGAGTTAGATGATGATAGTTCAAATAAGAGAAGGGAACAACTGATAGTTGGTCTAATCATCTTCAAGATGTATTTTAATACATAGATGATGATATTTCAAGAAAGAAAAATGAACAACTAATAGTTGAAGTGTGAAACTAGCGAAAAACTGATAATTCAATTTATTTTTTTATCATTATCTCTTTAAATAACATATAATGACTTAAAGATTAAACTAGTTACTTCAGTATCGAGGTTGTTAATTACCCGTAACATTGGACAATTTGGTCCTCGTTCACCGTCGGGGTGCTTAGCAAAATTAGACGAGTCTTTTCTGAAAGGCCCTATAAATGATGTGACGGATTATATTTATGTTAGACATGCCAATAAATTAAGTGGATATCACAATGTAGCTAATTAGGAAATGTTCCAAATAATGATAACTGCTCCACATTTAACAAAAACTAATTACACATAAGGTCATCCATATATAGTCCAATGGCAAGAAATCGAAAAATCGCTCAATTACTTTCACTAAATATCCTAGAATATCAATTTGGTGAAAACAAGCGAATGTTGCCGGAACTCATCCAGACACATTTTAAATTATTTTCCCCATTAAAAATATTTTTAAGTTAAAAAAATATGCTACCTAAGCCAAAACAGTATTTTAAAGCGCGTTTGGATGAGTTCCGGCCAACATTCATCGGCTTCTAGCACAAATTGATATTTTAGGATATTAGTGAAAGTTGAGTGTTTTTTGTTGGAAAAAAATATTTTTTGTTGGAGGAATGAAAGGGGAGCCTTGGAGTAATTGGTAAGTTGTGTCATTCATGGGTTCAAGCCTTAGAAACAGTCTCTTACAGAATGCACGATAAGATTGCGTACAATATATATATAGACTTTTATGGTCCGAACCTTCCCCGGAACCCGCGCATAGCAGGAGCTTAGTGTTACGAGTCCCACATCGGAAATGGAATGAGAACATGGACTCCTTATATGGACTTGGACAATCCTCACCCTACAAGCTAGCTTTTGGGTTGAGTTAGGCCCAAGATCCATTCTTTACAGAGTATTAGAGTTAGACTCATTCCAATTCTTTGTTCACCAATGTTGGGCCCCCAAAATATATTATCCACGCTCCAGTTAACAAGGTCTGGGCGTGCGGGGGAGTGTTAAGAGTCCCACATCGGAAATGGAACGGGAACATGGACTCCTTATATGGACTTGGACAATCCTCACCCTACAAACTAGTTTTTGGGTTGAGTTAGGTCCAAGATTCATTTTTACCTTTAGTGCACTGGAAACCTCAAAGGTTACCTTGATATGAAGTGCAATATTTCTCATGTTTTCAACATATTCTTCAAGAGGGACGTGAGTGCTATCTGGAACTTCAGGATCTATTGAATCATTCCCACCGAAATAAAGTATGACAAGGGAAGGTTGAATTTCCGCATCCTACACAAGAAATAAACATATTTGGCCGGTAGGTAAAAAATAGTTATATCTGTTATCCAAATATGGATAAATTATATATTAATGACGTATAATTTATGTATATTATACCTATATTATAGATCTTCCAGCTATTATTTTGGGTAGTGAATGTACAATGTAAAAAGCCCTATAAATTAGAACTCCAGATTAAAGAATTTTTTTAGGGTGAAAAATTAACATCACCATAAAGTGAACCATCAACTAGCCAATATATAATGTCTAACACTTGGGTTCAATTCTAATGGAAACGAGTTATTTTGGCCTTTCGTTAATTCTACCTGAAACATGAATAAGATTCAAAACAGGTAGGAGTAGTTGGTTTTATTATATTTTGCAAAAGAAATGTCTAACTAGGAAAATTGTTTTGATTTAGAAAACTACTAATAATATTTTGTATGAAAGCAAGTGATATATATATATATTGAAGCATTGAGAATGACGGATACATCCAATTTACTATATATCAAAGTGTGTATATATATATATTTTGAAGCATTGAGAATGACGGATACATCCAATTTACTATATATCAAAGTGTGTATATATATATATTTTGAAGCATTGAGAATGACGGATACATCCAATTTACTATATATCAAAGCATTAGGTACCTTTGGGAAAACTTTATCTAAAACTTGAAGAGCCATCCTTGAATTCCAACCAGCATATCCACGCAATAGTATATCTGCCTGTTGATAAGACATTAGTTTAAAGTTGGAAATAGTACTTCCCAACAGATCATTTGCCTATTAGATAGAGAAGGAGTTGGCATGGAATTAATTATTTGAAAGCTTGATATTATAGCATCGAGAAAATTTGAAGACATCGGAAGGTGTTTGGTTAAGTATATATAAACTTAATCAAATTACAGTCAAACCTCTCTATAATGACAACGTTTGTCATAGAATTTCATGGTCGCTATAGTGAAGTGTTGTTATATATGCATACTGACATTTGATGTTTAGATCTCATTTAGCTGTTATAAACAAAAGTACGCAAAGAAATATTTTTCTGTTCTTTTTATGCTATAAACAAAAATAATATATTTGTTAATTTTAAAATCTCAATTGACCTTACGCTGCCCTTCGATTTCTGTTACTACTTGTTGTTTCTTGTCATTTGATGTCTGTTACTATTTGTTGTTTCTTGTCCTTTGACTATTACTTTGTTTTCCTGGTTTATTAGTTATTTTTTTTCATTTTTCCTTGAATTGTCTGTTCTTATGCCGATGGTCTACCGGAAATAGCCTCCCTATCATGGTATGAAAGGGGTAAGGTATGCGTACATTCTACCCTTCCCATTCTCCACTTTGTGGGAATTCACTGGGTTTGTTGTTGTATTAATTAAAAATTAAAAAAGACTAATAAATTACAAATAAATCCATTACTAGTTGTACCATACCGATAAAGAATTGAAATCTAAGGAACATATGTATTTAAAATTAAATGAGAATTTAAATACAATTTCAAGTTTGACGTAATAATTCTAACAATTGTAGGTTGTTTCGTAAATTCCAGTCTCTTAGCAATAATATAATGGTTCAAGTCTAAATCAGATCACTATGAGAAATATTTTTTTTTCCTTTTAGATATTCATACTTGAATTTACTATGTGCATGACATTAATGATGATTATCATAAATAATTTGATAATTTAATTTTTTATACATGGTATACTTTTTACAAATATTATTACACAATATTTGAGTATGACTGTTATAGAGAGGTAATTTTATAAAGAGCGTACAACTATAATGAATGTCATTGATGTTAGATGTAGAATGTTGTTATAGAAAAGTAAAATATAACACGAAAAATCGGTTCCGGAGAAAATCAGGCCGTTATAGTGAAATATTGTTATAACGAATGGAAATTATAGAGATGTTTGACCGTAGTTTATAAGTATTTCTTGATTTATATATGCGTTTGATTATATGAGTATTATATACAGTGAATGGGCAACCCAATTAGCATGTCTAATACACTTAATATGAACCATGAAAATATCCAACCTCTGAGGTAGAGCTGGAAGAGCAACAAAAGAGTGCAATATTGTGATAATAGTACATAATTAAGCTCAAAGAGCAAAATAAGGAAGACATAAATGAAACATTGGTGTACACAAAAGGTAAGAGTACTACTAGAAGAAATTAAATACCTTGCGAGCGTAGAGGTCAGCCAGTGTTGCACCCCAACCGTGAAGACCATAGCTGAACTGCACTATTGATGACCCAAATAGAACGAACAATGGACGATTTGGTTCTACCATTTTCTTTCGAGAGTAACAATTTTCCTTTTTGTGTATTTATAATGGCGGATATATGCATACAATACTATAATATGCCGCCTTTCGTACGTATTCGTTCACCTTATCTCAGCTTATTATATTCTAATGATTCTCTCTTTTGTCAGTTTCCATACGTCTCAAGAATATAAACAATGGCCTAAAATGAGGCTATTTGCTCACTTAAGCCATTAGGTACTATGCTTCCATCTAGGGATGGCGACGGGGCAAAAAATCAAATGGGTGCGGGCCGGTTGTGGGTTTGGGGAAGACTACTGAAGCTGATCGTTGTCTATTTACAAAATTGCAACTTCAATTAGAATCTCAATTATACTCTACAATATATCCAAAGCAGAAGGAAAAAAAAACTGAAGCTAACCTAATTTCATTTCAACAATAAATTTATTTATCTCATGGGTTAAGGATTCATTTCAATAAAAGAATCATCTACAATAGTATTTTGAAAGACAATACACAAGAATCCGTGTATATCGGCCGTATATGGCCCATGTAATATGTATATTTACTTACCATAATTATTAAAATTCTTGTACATGTATAATTATGGTAATAGTTTTGTATTAGGTAAAGGTAGTAGTCTTGTATTAGGAAAAGTTAGATTTATTTTTCATAATTACACATTGTATATGTTGTATATAAACCCTTTCATGAATGAAAATAATCAGGGGATTATCTCCCACGAACCCTTTCATGTTGTACATATCTTTTAGGTTTTCTTGTCCTCATACGTCCTCACAAAATGGGAAAGCCGAAAGAAAAATTCGTACCATTAATAATATTGTTCGGACATTACTTACCCATGCTTCAATACCACCTTCCTTTTGGCATCATGCATTACAAATGACTACTTACCTCCTTAACATACTCCCTAGCAAAGGATTAGCATACCAATCTCCACTAAAAATTCTTTATCATGAAGATCCTTCGTATTCTCATCGTAGAGTATTTGGGTGTTTGTATCCTCTCTTCCCATCCACTACAATTAACAAACTTCAAGCACGTTCTACCGCTTGTGTGTTTTTGGGTTATCCGTTGAATCACCGTGGTTATAAATATTTTGATTTATCCTCTAATATAATCATAATTAGTCGCTATGTTATTTTTTATGAAACCCAATTTCCATTTGCTAAAATGTGTAATTCCGTGTCTAATTCTTATAATTTTTCGGATTATGGGCTCTCCCCGTATGTGATCCACCATTTAGTCTGATCCCCGCCTCGGGATCTGGACCAGCAGACCCAAGACCAAAATCAGCTAGCAGGCCCACTGGCCCACAACCTTTGCATGACCTAATTTTGGGCCTGCTGGCCCACTTTTCCAGTCCGCCAGTCCAGTGTCTCGGCTAGCAGGCTCACTACCTGCTAGCCCAATTTCTTCCCTTCCGGGTCCAGCGTCTCGACCAGCAGGCCCACTACCTACTGACCCAATTTCCCTGTCTGTTAGTTCAGTTCATCGGCCAACAGGCCTACTGCCTACTGGCCAATCAAGAGAAGTCCAAACACCGACCCAGGTCCGATCCACTTCTATTTCGAGTCAAGGGCACGTTACTCATAGCCAACGAGGTATTTTTAAACCGAAACGACATTTTAATCTCAATTCTAATGTCACTAAATCACCCATACCATGTAACATAGTGTCTTCCCTTCATGACCCGAATTGGAAAATAGACATGGATGATGAATATAATGCTCTTATTGAAAATAAGACGTGGGAGTTGGTACCCCATCCGCATGGTGTCAATGTTATTCGTTCTATGTGGATTTTTAATCATAAAAAATTGACGGTTGTTTTGAGAGGCATAAGACTCGTCTTGTAGGTGATGACAAAACTCAACAAGTTGGCATAGATTGTGGAGAGATATTTAGTCCGGTGGTCAAACTGTCAACTATTTGCACTATTCTCAGTCTGGCTCTCTCGAAAATATGGCACATTCATCAGCTGGATGTGAAAAATGCTTTCTTACACGGTGATCTCAAGGAGACAGTATATATGCATCAGCCTTTGGGTTTTAGGGCCCCCAATCATCCTAACCATGTATGTTTGCTGAAGAAGTCCTTGTATGGGCTTAAACATGCCCTCGGGCTTGGTATAAAATGTTTGCAGATTATGTGTCTACTATTGGGTTTTCTCACAGCAAGTCTGATCATTCTCTGTTCATCTATCATCGTGGTACTTCTCTAGCATACATTCTGTTATATGTGGATGATATTATATTGACTGCCTCTTCTGATAAACTGCGCAAGTCTATCATGTCTCTTCTCAGTTCCGAGTTTGCTATAAAAGACTTGGGCCTTTGAGTTATTTTTTGGGTATAGTTGTAACTCGTCATGCAGGTGGTCTATTTCTATCCTAGACAAAGCATGCAGTTGAGATTATTGAACAAGCTGACATGTCATACTGTAATTCCTCTCCTACTCCGATGGACACCAAACCGAAACAGAGTGTTAATTCTAGCACACCTTACGAGGATCCATCCCACTATCGCAGTCTTGTAGGGGCTCTTCAATATCTTACTTTCATGAGGCCCGATATTACTTATGCAGTGCAGCAGGTATGTTTATTTATGCATGATCCGAGGGACGAGCACATACATGCTCTTAAACGCATTGTGTGTTACATTCAGGGCACTTATGATTATAGTTTGCACTTATATCCATCCTCCGTATCTACTCTCGTATCTTATACAGATGCTGATTGGGGTGGATGTCCAGATACCAGAAGTTCAACATCTGGTTATTGTATGTTTCTTGGTGATAACTTGGTCTCTTGGTCAGCTAAACGTCAGTCTACTTTATCATGATCCAGTGCGGAGGCCGAGTATCGAGGGTAGCTAATGTGGTGTCTGAGTCATGTTGGCTGCGTAATCTCCTATTAGAGCTTGACTTTCCTATTCAGAAAGCTACATTGGTGTACTGCGATAATGTTAGTGCGGTCTATCTCTATGGAAATCCGGTCCAACATGAGCGCACTAAACATATCGAGATGGATATTCACTTTATTCGCGAAAAGGTAGCTCGTGGACAAGTACGTGTCTTGTATGTCCCTTCACGATACCAAATTGCTGACATCTTTACTAAGGGTCTTCCCTTAGTTCCGTTTGAAGATTTTAGAGACAGTCTCAGCGTACAACAACCGCCCGCTATGACTACGGGGTGTGAAAGACAATACACGAGGAATCGTGTATATCAGCCGTATATGGCCCATGTAATATGTATATTTACTTACCATAATTATTAGAATTCTTGTACATGTATAATTATAGTAATAATCTTGTATTAGGTAAAGGTAGTAGCCTTGTATTAGGAAAAGGTATATTTATTTTCCATAATTACATGTTGTATATAAACCCTTTCATGAATGAAAATAATTAGGAGATTATTCTCTTTCATATTTAAATTTAGTAATTCAAGATTAAGCATATTAAGATAGAGCTTGTAGTTTTTCTTCTTTTGTAATTAAGACCTTTTCTATTTTATAGCTTGATATCTAAATTATATTTAAGTTTTAATTACATTAGTTATTTCGTAGAGCTCCATAGACAAAAAAAATGAAACTTGTATAGAGATTTGTTGGGTTCGTAAGCACAGCGGAAGTTTAAAATTTTTTACTTATCCAACAATGATCCTGGCATGGCTTATACGATAATCATATTAAAGTGTTCAAAACACGATAAGGAAAACTTACAGGATTTCGTATGCTGGATTCACTACTATGGTATCCACGCGAGTTGTCCCTCCGATTGCATGTTCCGACTCCAGTGTATTTATCTAACGAAGACTGCTAGGAATTCTTTTGTTAAAAGAGAGAAAGTAATTCAAGGCTCTAAGTCTTGAATCCTCTATTTTGTCTGACTGACTAACTTCATAATTATGAGGTTTGTGTTGTTTATATAGGAGTTCAGGACTAAACCTAAGCAAATTTAAAATAGGAAAACCTGGCCCATTTTAATGTTCAGTGGACCAGCCCAGCTGGTTCACTTCACACGTTCAAGTGGATGGCCAAGGTGCCAATTTTGGGCCAGTAATTTCTGGCCCAATTGCTTCCATGTATTTGTCCGAGTACCCATATAATATATCCAACACATTTAATTAAATCCGAAATCCAATTCGACTTAATTAAATAATTTCTATCAAATAGAAATATTCCATAATTATTATAAATTAAATATCTCGATTCTAAATCGAATATTTAATATTTTCTCAATACACTCTTAGATCGAAGAAACAATCGCATATAGTGTGACCCTATAGGCCTTCACATATCGACATTAATCTAATTAAGGTCCATACGAAACTCCTAGACTGCATCGTATGACGAACTCAATATGTGAAGTACGTTTACATGAATCCAACAAACTTAACCTTTATACGGAACTATAAATTCCTTTCATTCGCGACACACTCGATTAAGCTTAGGATTTGCCAAGTGTATATCCAAATGGCTTAATCACTTTATCTCACATTTATTAGTTGACAACTAGACCATATTCTAAATACGTCTCTTGCACTAGCCAGTGACTTTAGTCAACCTAATAACATTGAGAAGTTGAGTGCTCTTTCGAATTTCCAATTGAGGAATGAATCATATTCTTGGCTCAACTACCACCTTGATTTACATCCTGAAGCACCCAACACAAGCCGTATCTTATCCAGAAGGAGTTTAAGCTTAGAACTTTGTCAAAGTACATCATTATGTAAACAAGGTGTGTATTGACCTCAAGTCAAAGGACCTTTATATTTCACACGCCGATAACATTATAGACATGTATAACAAATAATTTATCGACAGGGTATACCAATACTTCTCCAAAGTATCTATGTGTCCATTACGAGTAACCATTACTCGTAGATGTGAGACATACTACATTCTCCAAGAATGTGATGCAGACCACATGTCGACTTATAGCATATCATCGATATCTCATTCTCAATGATTATTAGTCGAGGCTATTTTGAGAGTTACGTTCTATCATTAATATCTTTCTTTATTAATGACAACGTAAGCTCAAGAGATACACATATATGAATAATTACAAACAATCAAAAAATAATTCAATAATTGCAAATGCCATAAATATTAATTCCATTAGTAATACTAATGTGTTCAAGTACGTTTTGTCCCTAATATAGATTGTCTCTAGGACATACATACTTTAAATCTTCCACTTGGCCTAGAGCCAATCTCCAATGTATCTAATACCCATGTTTTCGAAATGATCATTATGCTTAGCTAAGCTTAATCGTTTAGTAAATGGGTCGGCTAGATTATCATCTGTGGGAATACAGTCTAGATCTATTTCTTTAGATTCCACCATCTCTCTGAGTATGTGCTATTTCCTATGTACATGCTTATTTCTGTTTGTTGATCTTGGTTCCTTAGCTTGCGCAATCGCACCAGTGTTATCACAATATATCGTTATTGGATGACTGGCACTTGGAACAACCCCTAGTTTGATTCATGCTACTATGTGTTCTTTAGTGTAATTTATTTATCTTATTTAGCTGTGTTAACTACTGCTTCCTGTTGTTAGAATTCACTACCATGGCGTATTCTATTTTATTATCTGTATGTTCATAATGCTTTAATTTCTCGTCTAAGTCTGACCGTTTCTCTTGCTTTGCCTTGCCTGTTTTTCCTGTGATTATGCTTTGTCTTGAGCCGAGGGTCTCCCGAAAACAGCCACTCTATCTATCAAGGTGGAGGTAAGGTCTGTGTACACTCTACCCTCCCCAGACACCACGTTGTGGGATTTCACTGTGTATGTTATTGTTGTTGTATAAGATCAATCTATGACTATGAATTTGGAAAACTAACCTAATTATATCCTAACTTTTGGCTAATCATCTAATCATACTAATTACATAATATCCTCCTTAATTACATAGATGATTTTACATAATGGAGATAATTAAGGATAATAATATCTATAATTATCCTTAACAGACCCCCACATTCTTAGCTGGAGGTGCGCGGATGCTCAGGTTGTCCCTGAAATCATCAAACAATATGCGCGCAAGCCCTTTTGTGAAGATGTCTGCAATATGATAACGGGACGGAACATGAAGAACATGGACTTGTCCACGTGAAACCTTTTCACGGACAAACAAGATATCCATTTCTATGTGCTTTGTGCGCTGATGCTGTATAGGGTTACCTGATAAGTATATTGCGCTCACATTATCACAATAAACCGTTGTTGCTTTTTCTATCGGACAATATAGGTCTAAAAGAAGATTACAGAGCCAACATGATTCAGAGACCACATTAGCTACCCCTCGGTATTCTGTCTCAACATATGATCGAGATAATGTCGGCTGGTGTTTCGATGACCAGGAAATGAGGTTGTCTCCTAAAAACACATAATAGCCGGAGGTGGAGCGTCATGTGTCTGGGCAGCCACCCTAATCAACATCTGTATAAGATGTAATGCCAGTCACGGTGGACTTGTACAGATGCATGCCAAAGTCAAGAGTACTCTTAATATACCGTAGGATTCGTTTCAGAGCCCCCATATGTGCTTCTTTCGGATCATACATATGTAAACAAACTTGTTGAACTGCGTAGGAGATATCATGTCTCGTGAAGGTGAGGTACTGCAATGCCCCTGCTAGGATGCGGTAATATGTCAGATCACTGTATGGGGAACCTGCTATTTTACTCAATTTTGCCTTTGTATCGACCGGCGTATAGGACGATTTGCACGAAGATATATTGGCTTTTTCTATGATCTCCTCGACGTATTTCCTTTGACTGAGGAATAAACCACCTGCATATTGAGTAACTGCAATGCCAAAAAAATAGTTTAAATGACCCAAATCCTTCATAGCAAATTTTGATGCAAGGAAGGACATAATAGAATGGCGAAGCGAGGCAGATGATGATGTGAGAATAATGTCATCCACATATAGAAGAAGATAAGCCATGTCATGTCCCTTCTTGTAAATGAACAAAGACTGATCAGACTTGCGGTGGGAGAATCCCGGTGTGGATACGAACCCTGCAAACCTGTTGTACCATGCCTTGGCGGCATGTTTCAAACCATATAAAGATATTTTCAACAAGCAAACATAATCTGGATAGGTAGGATCTCGGAAACCCAATGGCTAGTGCATGTAAACTATTTACTGTAGGTGACCATGTAAAAATGCATTCTTGACATCCAACTGATATATGGTCTATGATTTGGACAAGGCCAGACTCAGAACAGTCCTGATAGTGGCCAGCTTCACTATCGGACTAAATGTTTCACCGCAATTCACGCCAACCTATTGAGACTTGTCATCACCTATAAGACGAGCTTTGTGTCTCGCAAAAGAGCCATCAGAATTCTTTTTATGATAAAAAATCCACACAGATTGCATGATATTCACATTAGATGGACAGGGCACTAATTCCCACATCTCATTTTTAATAAGTGCATCAATTTCGTCTAACATGACAGCTTTCCAATTTGGGTAGGATAGGGTTGCTTTAGGATTTTTTGGAAGTGGAGATGGTTGAATAGAAGAAGTTAGGTTAAAATGACGCTTAGGTCAAACAAACTTGTGCATGGCATGGGTTTCAACGGTTCAGTTTGAAATCGGGATAATGGGCTGGGTCACTAGGTTGGTGGGAGGCGGACTGTTTGGTGAAGCATTTTGGGCTTGGCAGTGACGAGCACTGGACTGGGATGATGATGCCAAGGACGGAGCAGTGGGCTCCAAATCCCGGTATGGCCCAGTGTCGTCTCGGTGTTGGGCCGGCTGTGGTGTTTGTCCCTCTTGGGTCGGCCAGTCGAGGCACCAACAGATTGGGTATTAAAATGGTGGTGCGAAATCGGATGTATTCCTACGTCTAGAAATTCATAAAAAGGTGGGGACGCCACTTGAGATATAGTAAACGGGAATGTGGACTCATAAAAAACAACGTGAAGAGATAAGATAATTTTCACTTTAAACATATCATAACATTTATAACCCCGATGATTTTGTGGATACCAAAAAAAAATACAAGGAGTGGACCGGGCTTGGAGCTTGTTTATGGTGGTGGACGGAAACAAGGGATAACATAAACACCCGAAAACACACCCGAAAACCCTTAAATGGTTGTATGATAGAATATGATGGTACAACATTTGGGTGGGTGATTTGTTTGATAGCAACTTGCTAGGAAAAATGTTCAAAAGATAGGTGGTCATTTGAAGAGCATGACGCCAAAAAGACGGTGGTGTGAACGAGTGTGCAAGTAGTGTACGAATCATATTATTGATTGTTCGGATTTTTCTTTCGGCTTTCCCATTTTTAGGAGAAGTATATGGACATGATAGATGTAATGACACCCTATTTTGTTGACAAAAATCATTGGAAGTGTTATTTATGAATTCCTTCCTATTGTCACATTGAAAACATTCTATGGATCTCCCAAAGTGGGTTTGAATGAAAATACTAAATTATTTTAAAATAGTGGGGACTTGTTATTTTTTCTCAATTGGAAATGTCTATAGAAAATTTGTATAATCATCCAAGATAAGTATATAATACTTATGACCTGTCGAACTCAAAATTAGGGATGTCCACACATCACAATGCATAATATCAAATGGCTTAATAATTTGTGAAGTAGGTAAAGAAAATGGAAATTTAACATGCTTCCAAAAAACGCAAGAACGACAAACATGTGAGTCCATATGACGGTTACAAGCAATAAAATTATGACTTTTAAGAAAATCCAACACGGGTGCACCCGGGTGACCCAAACGGTTATGCCACAAATCAGGCGAAAAGGCAGCAAAGGCCGATGGAGAGTTGACTTGGTTGTTGGTGAGAGCGGTGATGAGATACAAATCCCTAGTGTTATTACATCTCATTAGTGGTTTCTCCGTCTGAAAATCCTTCATAGAAAACCCAAATGAATCAAAATTCACAGAAACATTGTTGTCAGTGGTAAACCGTCGCACATATACCAAATTCTTAATAAGTTTAGGGGCATGAAGGACATTTTTTAAATGTAGGGTGGTAGATTTGTTTGTCCAATACCACGAATCGGAATTTCCTATCCACTGCCAACAACAATATTTTTATTAGTGTTCATATTAAAATAAGACGAAAGATTACTTTGGGATGCCGTCATGTGTGACATGGCCCCTGTGTTCATGTACCAAGAATCATCGGATATTAAGACGCATGTTGTTCATGGCGTGCTCAATATCCGTGGGCACATAACTTGACGTCAATGGGACATGTGCCGTAAAGGCTTGCGGTGGCCAGTTTCTTAAAATTCTGGGATGCTTGTTTTGGTTGTTGGGCCTGGCCCACTGGGTCATCAGAAAAAAGTATGGTGGGGCCCATTGTTACGGGTTCCAGGCCCACGGCGGGACCTGACCCTACTGTTGCGGTTGCCAGTGGGGATGGTTCTGCTCGCGGCCAGCCCTTCCACCAAAAAAATTCCCGGCGTTCCGGCCCCTCCCTTTTCCACCATTATTTTTTCCTTTATTGTTATTGCAGTTTTGACCCCTTTTTTGTCCATTATTATTACGATTTTGGTGTACTGACAGACCAGAATTTTGAGGTCCAAAACCCTCCTCCGTTGTGTTAGTGGAAATAAGGGCGGTGCCGGCGTTGTTTGCCGTCGTCGCTACTTGTTTAGGCTTTCGGGTTTCTTCAAGAATCAACATCGAACGAGGTTCACAAAAAGGTGGTAATGGATTACTTTGTTGAGTGAACGTTGCAACACCATCATATTGTTCATTCAAACCCGCAATTAATTGAAACACCCACATTTGATTTGTTATCGGTGCACCAATGTTGGATAGTTGGTCGGCAGGCATTTTCAACTCTTGACAATAGGTGGAAACATTTGAGAAATCATCCAATTTGACAATGGTGAATTGATTCTCAAGATATACTGCCCTAGAAAGTTTATTATCTTGAAATATGTTTTGCAAACGTTTCCACGCTTGTTGAGCCGTTGAATCCGGTTCCAAAATGGTATGCAAAAGGTCGTTAGAAATGGTGCCGTAAATTCATTGAAGGACAATAGCATCTAAGCGAGACCATAACTTTTTGTCAACACCGGTGGTGTCCGATGAAGCTTCGAAATGGATGATATGGTCTATAACTTTGTATGCTCGACAATGGATTTTGAATAACTCCGCCTAAGAGGAGTATTGCCCTTTTTCCATCTCAAGTGTAATTGAAATGAAGTTCTTGATGTTGTTTACGACAAGAGTGAGATGAATATTTTGTTTGTCGGTCATAGTTACCCACGAAATCACAAAAAAAAATTAAAAAAAATAAAGGAGAAAAAAGTATTTTGTGATTGGTGGAATTTGGTGGATGAAATCCTAATGATGTCGGCCAGGTTTAGGATTAGAGAGAAGAAAAAAATCAAGTAGGGTTTGGACGGTAGCTGAGTTGTTTAGGGTTTCTTGAGGGTGGTTTAGGGTTTCGGTTAGTGGTTTTCCGAGAAGAGAAAGAGGGTGGGCGGCCGGCTTAGGAAGTTGGGCAAGAAAAATTCAAATTTTGGCTCTTGATACGATGAAGGAAATCATTCCATCATTTATTTTATACCAATAATACAATATATATACAAGCCTATAGGATCAATCTATGACTATGAATTTGGAAGACTAACCTAATCATATCCTAACTATAGTCTATAGGCTAATTATATAATCATACTAATTACATAATATCCTCCTTAATTACATAAATGATTTTACATAATGATAATAATAGGGCAGGATGAAACGTGTTCTTTGAGGTAGACATAATGAAAGAACAAGAGGAAAATTAGGGATTAGAAAGAGAATTTGGGAAGATAGGAAATTTTTTAGAAGAAAAAAAAGTGTCGGAATCGCGGATTCCGAGGGTGCTAGGTGGCGGAAGTGTAGTTGGGAGAAGGAAATTTTGGCCTAGACTTCTGATACCATGAAAAAAATAATATCTTCATTATTTTCATTTATAAAGAGGTCTATATATACAATATACAATCTCCAATATAGAAAATCATATTCTTACTATAACTATCAACATATATAACTATCAACATATAAACATATACTATCAACATATTCATTACAACTATGTTCTGGATTTAAAATCTCATTTTGAGGTTGCTGGATATCATCTATAGCATTTCTTTTGAGAGAAATAAATGTGAATTTAATCTTCCTCTTAAAGGTGACTTTGAATAGCTTCGAAGTGAAAAGTCATGTTTCATTATTATTTATTTTTCACACAATATAATAGAGTTATCTTTATTACTTAGAAATTGTGCAACTTTCAAAGTCTAGACATGAAGACATCCCTCACCTTGATTGTTGCCTGCTTCAATTTTTTGAATAAGGTCATTCAGCTACTTGGACTTCGTAGCACAAAGTAGGTTGCCTTGGTTCGGCGTATTTGCTACTTATTCTGATGAAGACATCTACTTACACATATGGGTGGTCAGTGGGCCGGGCTCGGGACCGGCGGGCCGGGTCGGAGCGGGGACGAGGGAAAGGGCGTGATCGGGAACCCGGGTGTTTTTTTTTTTGCACTTAATTTAAAAAATAACATATATATAAAAAACTCAATAATTAAACAAGACAAGATAGTGTAATAAAAACATTCCAAGACTGTTTTTGTGTCTCTTATATTATTTAATAGACATATGATTTTTTTGTAATACAAATACAATTGTCAAAATTGTAACTTTGTGGTGTTGTTCAAAAGTTGCAAATTACATAGTAAAATTGCAATTAAAAAAATTACATTCTGAAAAAACCTGTTCTAGTTTCTTGATAATTTCATGTGGTTCTTCGATTGAAATTGGTATTTGTTGGTCAAATTGCTCCACGTCGCTTCCACCACCTTCGGATAAAATTTCATTGTAGTTTTCGTCTTCTTCTTCGTTGATCTCCGGTTGACCGCACCTTCTCCGCTCCGCTCGTATCCAATCTCTGAATAATACTGCAATTTCCAAGCTGTCTCCGGCTAATGAGTGTATGTGCTCTCCTATTTGATATCTGCCGGCAGAAAAAATACTTTTAGACGCAGTTGATGACGCTTGAATGTTCAAAACATCTCGGGCCATCATTGAAAGTGTCGGAAAGGTCTTCTCATTCCCCCTCTAGTATTTCAGCAAGTCTTTACGTCCTTATTCATTGAGAACTGCTTGGTACGGTACAGAACAACCCTGCAAAATAAAAATATCAAACTCGCTAATTTGGTTAGTAGCGGTGTGGCCACACATTCTATTTCTGAGGCTTTCAATACTAGCCTCAGAAACAGCATGTCTTTTGTGAGGTTGTGTTGAAGAAGAAGAAGAAGATGGTATGGAAGCCGGTAGGTTACTAGCACTTTCTTGTTGGTAAAACCTATATACTTTTTTGCATTGGTCTTCTACGCTAGACAACACTTCTTCTTTAGTTTGTTCAATAGGTGGTGGGTGATTTGGATTTTTGGGACTTGGAGGTGGTAGTACTTCTATACAATCGTAAATAGTTTCAATAAGTGATTTAGTACCGTCTATTTTAATAGTCAGATTTAATACAACACCAATAATATAAATAGTGGGAATAGGAATAAAATATTTTTTTATTTTGATAAATATTTTTTTAATAGCTGCCATATAAGCTGGTTTTTCCATATATTCACTAAGTAATAAAAATATTAGAGCTATATAAAACAACATAGTTGAAATAGTAGGATAATATATACCGAAAAATTCTTTTGTTGCTTGAAAAAATTTCTCTAAAAATACAATAAGTTCAGAAATTTTTACCCAATCGCTATCTACAACCATATTAGCTGAATTTTGATTATGAGAGTTAAAAAATAAAGTTATAGGTTTTCTATAGTCATGAGCAACAAGTAATTGCTTGTATAAAGAATTCCACCTAGTGGGTACTTCTTCTGGAATTTTTCTATAAGGTAATTGCAATCGTGACAAGTTTTTTTTATATTCTTTTCTTCGTTGTATTCTATTATTTTTAAAAATAAAGTTTATAGCAAATTGTATTTTACTAAGAATGTCTTCAAAAAGTGATAGACCATCCTTTACAATTAAGCTATATATATATGGCACGCACATTTTATATGAAAATGATCTGGAAAATATAGAGTTAAACTATTTTTTAAAATTGTAATAGCGTAATTGTTAGAAGAAGCGTTATCTAATGTAATAGTCATAATTTTATCAGTTATTCCGTAATAATCGCACACTTGATAAATATTTTCTGCAATAAAAGTACCAGTGTGCCTATCATCTATATATCTATACGCTAAGATACGTTTTTGTATAGACCATTTATAATCTATCCAATGACAAGTTACCATTAAATAATCATGGTCGTTAGTACTACGGCCTATATCAGAAGTGATAGCCACTTTGCCATTAAAATGATATAATGAATAACATAAATACAGTTGATATTCATGTGCGAATTTAAATACATCCCTCTTAACAGTTGATCTAGAAAAATAGTTAAAAGCAGGATTATACATATCTCTAATGTAATGAATAAAACCAGGAGATGAAGGAAATGAAAAAGGCAAACCCTCCACATCAACTAATTTTGTTATTGCTTCCATATCTCTATGTTTATTGTATTTAGGGCCTACAATTCCCCCCCCCCCCCATCATAGGGTTAATTTGACCATGTACTTTGTCCGGGACAGTATCAGTATGTGAACCTTGTCCCGATGGAGCGGACGTTTGCGCACCCAATTTTGAAGCCTCGTATTGGGCATACCTAGCTGGATGAGCCCTTGCTACGTGTCTCATTAACCCCCCCCCCCCCGTCCCACCGTGACCTTTTCCAGTTTTAAATTTTAAAGCATCTTTACAAATTTTACATCTAGCTACTTGATTCTCTACGTCCCTATCAAAAAATGTCCATGCATCTGATTTTAATGGTCGTTTTGTTGGACCTCGTCTCATACTAGGGGAATATGAGGCATTTCAGTTGAAGGTGCACTAGTGGGTGTGTTGTCATCTACATTAGTGGGTGTATCATCTAGATCATCGTCTAAATTAAAGTCTTCTTGAATTTCAGAAAGTAGCTCCTCGTCTAAATCTAATGGTATTGTAGGAAAATGTTCAGTATCAACAAAATCATTCTGTGTAGGAATAGGATTATGTCTAGAAATAGGACCCTTGCCCTTGTTGCCCTTACTAGAAGAAGCATGACCCCTACCCGTAAGCATACGTTTAAATCCTTCCATTATAAATTTATAATTATACTAATAAATAATTAAAGTAAATAAAATTAAGTGTGCTAAATAAAATAAATAGACAATAATAATTTAATGAAGGAACGAATGTACCAAACGCCGACGTAACGCCGACGTGTAATCGAGAGGTTGAAAATTGAAAATTTGCTCGATGGAAGATCCTCAAGCTAGTTGCCAACTTCACTCCCAAATAAATAAATAAAATTAAATATTTAGTAGACAATGTAGACTTGTAGAGAGATAGATTGAGTATTGAGAGATTAGAGAGATTGTAGGAAGATTTGTGAGAAAGATGAAGAGAAAATGAGGTATTTATAGTTGGAAAATTGGGTTAAAGTGTAAATATAATAACTTATGGGTTAAAAATAAATATTAAGGGGGTAGGGGGTTGGGGGAGGCCAAAAATGGCTATTGCACAACGGCCAAAATGTAAAATGATCGTTGGTGCAACGGTTATTTTTGCAAAATGGGGGGTTTCGGGCGGGACCGGGGCCGGATCGGGATCGGGTCGGAACTGGCGGGCGAGGGGCGGGCCAGGACGGGTCGGGACGAGACCATGTCCCGTCCCGATTCGAGTCCCGTTACCATGATTTTTTTTTTTAAATAATCGAGTTCGGGGCGGGACCGGGCCAACCCGGCCCACTGGCCAGACACATTCTGCAACTTATAGACATTGTGATTGTAAAATATACGTATAAAGAACTCAACAAAATACAAAAATGAATAAATAAAGATAAGGAAAATGCTTGATAAATAAAATCAGTCATGAAAAGATGCATAAAGAATTTCGATTCATCAATTTATAGAAGTATGGGTAGAACAAACTTGATAAGCATGAGGAGCAATGGTAATCTTTTCATAATTCTAGGAGGATCGTAAGTAACCTAATATAGGTCATCAAATTTGAATTTGAAATATGGGTTAAATGTGAAAATGATCTATATCTGGTAATATAATCCAAGAGTTCAAATTCATATACAGATATATGAAAAAAATAATTCCTTGATTATTTTCATTAATGAATGTGGTATATATACAAGTTACAATATCCAAATAAGGAAAATCATATTCCTACTATACTTCTAATATTCTAATTCTACTTGTACAAGAATTCTACAATTATGGTAATTATTCAACATTACCATAATATACAATACACTGTATTCTATCATACCTCCGCAGTCATAGCGGGCGGTTGTCGTACGCTGAGACTGTCCCTAAAATGTTCAAATAGAACTGAGAGAATGTCCTTCGTAAAGATGTCAGCAATTTAGTATCTGGAGGGCACATGTAAAACGCGTACTTGTCCATGAGCTACCTTTTCGCGAACAAAGTGAATATCCATCTCGATATGTTTAGTGCGTTGATGTTGGACCGGATTGCCAGAAAGGTAGACTGCACTAACATTATCACAATAGACCAATGTAGCTTTCTGAATAGGAAAGTGTAATTCTAACAGAAGATTACGCAGCCAACATGATTCAGATACCATATTAGCCACGCCTCGATACTCAGCCTCTGCACTGAATCGCGATAATGTAGCCTGACGTTTTGCAAATCACGAGACCAAGTTATCACCAAGAAACATACAATAACCAGATGTCGAGCGTCTGGTATCAGGACAGCCACCCCGATCAGCATCTGTATATGATACAAGAGTAGAGATGGAAGAATGATATAAATGCAATCCATAATCAAGTGTGTCCTAAATGTACCGTATAACGCGTTTGAGCGCATGCATGTGCTCAATTCGTGGGTCATGCATGAATAAACACACATGCTGAACTGCATAAGTAATATCAGGTCTCGTGAAAGTAAAGTACTTAAGTGCCCCTGCAATACTACGATAGTGGGTGGGATCCTCGTATGGTGTGCCGAACGTAGCACTCAGCTTCGATTTGGTATCAACCGGAGTGAAAGTAGACTTACAAGATGACATACCAGCTCTCTCAATAATCTCTGCAACATACTTCATTTGAGATAAAAATAGACCACCTGAATGATGCGTGACAACAATGCCCAAGAAATAACTCAAGGGCCCCAAGTCTTTCATAAAATTCAGAACTCAGAAGCGACAAGATAGACTTGCGCAGATCATCAGAAGAAGCAGTAAATATAATATCATCTACATACAATAAAATGTATGCCGGAGAAGTACCACGGCGATATATAAGCATAGAGTGACCAGACCGGCTGTGAGAAAACCCAATAGTAGATACATAATTTGCAAACCTCTTATACCAAGCCCGCGGGGCCTGCTTAAGTCTATACAAGGACTTCTTCAGCAAACATACATGATGAGGATGATTGGGATCTCGAAAACCCAAGGGTTGATGCATATAGACTGTCTTCTTAAGATCATCGTGTAAGAAAGCATTCTTTACATCCAACTGATGAATAAGCCATGCTTTTGAGAGAGCCAAACTCAGAACAATGCGAATGGTAGCCGATTTGACCACCAGACTAAACATCTTACCACAATTCACGCCAACCTGTTGAGTTTTACCATCACTTACAAGACGAGTCGTATGCCTCTCAAAAGAACCGTCAGAATTTTCTTTATAAGTAAAAATCCACATAGACCGAATAATATTAATACCAGATGGACGGGGTACTAACTCCTATGTCTTATTTTCAATAAGAGCATTATATTCGTCGGTCATAGCCAATTTCTAATTCGGGTCATGTAGTGCAGACACAGGGTTACGTGGTAGTGGGGATTTAGAGACATTAGAATTGAGATTAAAATGTTGTTTTGGTTTTAAAATACCCCTTTGACTACGAGTAACGGGCCCTTGACTCGAGGTAGAGTAGGGTGGATTTGGGGCAATGTGCGGGACGGTGACGGACTCGCCAGCAGACATTGGGCATGCTGGCCCAATAACTAAAACAGGGGCGAAAGCCGATACTGGAGTGGGCTGAAACACCGGAACACAAAGTTTAAGGAATAGATGAAGACTTTAAAATCTTGTGGTCTAAAACAAACCAAAGATATTTGTGTGGTTATAAATTATTTCGTTAAGCGTAAAAGGTAAAGTTTAAGTTAAGTTGTTGCCAAATAAGGAAATGTATCATTCTTTTTGGGACGGACTAAAAAAAAAGTGTATCACATAAATTGGAACAGGGGGAGTATCATTTTTAGCTAGGCGAATAGAAAGAAAGTTTCACCCACTTGACCATAGTTGTTTGTAGCCATCACTAGCGTATACTTAATATATAATAGGTGTATAATTAATGTATTAAATATACACAAAATATACGACGATTATATTGACAAACTTATAAAATAAACAAGTATTGGAGTTACTTTTTTGTGAGCTTTATTTGGTCGATATATAGTGTAAAAATTCCATTAAAGAAAAGCGGCCTAATATTTACCATGTGCTGGCTCGCATCAAGTCCTTCACCACATCATTCCCGTGGATACATGCAAGGAGAAGGTGCCTATCGCCAATGATGACCCTGTGTTATGGACGATTCTTGATGCTACCGTACTCAAGTGGATATATTCCACTATCTATACAGACCTTTTGCAGATGATTATTGACAACAAGAGTTTCACGGGCACTTCTCGGAGTTCGAACATGGCGATGGATATTTGGAATAGGGTGCGTGATATAGTCCAAGATAACAAAAATTTTCGTGCCGTCACTCTTGAGCAGGAATTCTCCCATGTCACTATGGAGGATTTTTTAAATGTCTCAGCTTATTGTAAAAGGCTGAAGGAATTGGCGGATCAACTCAAGAACGTTGGTGCGCCCGTCACGAATGATCGTCTTGTTCTTCTTATGGTTGTCGGCCTATCCGAGGCCTATAATGGTGTTGGGACTCTTCTGCGTCAAAGCAGCCCTCTTTCTCCATTTTATCAAGTCTGGTATATGCTCACCCTTGAAGAGGCAGAGTTGGCTAAAAAAGCCGCAACTAGAGAAACTTCCTCCATGATGGCGGCCTCCCCATAAAACTCTTACTCTCCATCATCTTCGGCTAATTCCACTATAAATTGGAACAACTGGGGTGGAAAATGGGGTCAAAATCGGAAGTCCGGCGGAAAAGGCGGTGGCTGCGACAAAGGCAGCAGTCGTGTCAGCAACGGTGGCGACAGTAGTGGTTAGGAAGGCAGCCGGCAGAGGCAACCGCAACTTGGGTCAGGGCAGTGGGCCAACAGTGCCGCTGGCCAATGGGCCTGGCAGTGGCCCAACTGGCCCAGTTACCTCTTTCCAGTTCCAGCAGTTTATCCACCGAATTGGGTCAGCCAACAGAGGCCCAATTCGCAGCAATTTTAGTCCAATCTGTCAGCTGTTGAGCCTTATCAGAAGGCTTTTACGGCTGCGAGCCCAACAATAGTTCCGACACTCACGAATATCGAGGCCACAATGAATACACTTGGATTAAATCCCCCGGACACAAATTGGTACATTGACACCGTAGCCACTTCTCATATGACGTCCGCGTAAGGTAATCTCTCGTCTTATTTCAATTTGAGCAAAAATCGTGGCATAATTATTTGTAATGGTAATTCAATTCCAATTCGTGGTTATGATCACACAAATTTATCCCCCCCACATCCACCTCTCGTCCTAAAAAATGCCCTTCATGCCCCTCACTTAATTAAAAATTTGGTGTCTGTCCGAAAATTCACAACTGATAATTGGGTTTTGGTTAACTTTGACCCTTTTGGATTTTCTATAACGGAATTCAAGACGAAAATACGTCTAATGAGGTGTAATAGTCGGGAGAGCTTTATCCAATCACAACCACCACCATTTCCACGAGTCAAGCCATACCTTCCACATTTGTCGTTCTTGCTCCTTCCTTGTGGCATGCCCGTTTGGGTCATCCGGGGTCGTCTATTATTTCTTCTCTTAAAAATAATAATTTCATTGATTGTAAGAGTATGCGTAGTACTCATATTTGTCCTTTTTGTCCTCTAGGAAAATATGTTAGATTATTATTTGTCACATCTACTTCTAATACGTCGATGCCCTTTGACATTATTCATATTGATTTATGGATATCTCCCATTTTGTGTTCTTTGGGCCATCGTTATTATGTTTTATTTTTGGATGATTATTCTAATTTTTTGTGGACCTTTCCTTTGTCTAAAAAATCTCAAGTTTTTTCCACATTCTTAAAATTTAGAGCTTTCATCCGTACCCAATTTGAACGGGAAATTAAAAACATTCAATGTGATAATGGTACCCCCGTCTTTTTGGAATCATGCGTTACAAATGACAACTTACCTCCTTAACATTCACCCTAACAAAGGTTTAACATATCAATCCCCACTTAAAATTCTTTACAATAAAGATCTCTCGTATTCTTATCTTATGGTGTTTGGGTGCTTGTGTTATCCACTTTTCCCATCTACTACAATTAATAAACTTCAAGCTAGGTCTACCATTTGTGTATTTTTGCATTTTTCGTCTAATCATCGTGGTTACAAATGTTTTGATTTATCTTCTAATAAAATCATAATTAGTCGACATGTTATTTTTTATGAAACCCAATTCCCGTTTGCTCAAGTGTCTAAATCCGTGTCGAGTGCTTATAATTTTTTGGACGATACTCCGTCCCCATATATTCTACAACAATGGGCCCACTCTACCCGTGAGTCACATCTGTCAGCAGGTCCACTGCCTGCTGGCCCAAATATTCTCCCTACCGCACCATCCAGGGACCCAGGCCCATCATCCACTATTTCTTGGCCAGCAGGCCCACTGCCTGTTGGCCCAATAATTCCTCCTCCCAGGACCGTCACTCAGCCAGCAGGCCCACTACCTGCTGGCCCAGTAGATTACCCGCCTGACCCAGTATCACGGCCAGCAGGCCCACTACCTGTTAGCCAGTCCCGAGGCAGTTCGCTAACGTCTCCGGTCCAGTCTGTTTCTATTCCGAGTCAAGGGCCCGTTACTCATAGCCAAAAAGGTATTTTTAAACCTAAACGATATTTTAATTTACATTCTAATATCACTAAATCACCCCTATCATGTAACCAATGTCCGCTCTTCATGACCCGATTTGGAAAATGGCCATGGATGATGAATATAATGCTCTTATTGAAAATAAGATGTGGGAGTTGGTGCCCCGTCCGCCTGGTGTCAATATGATTCGATCTTTGTGGATTTTTACTCATAAGGAAAATTATGACGGTTAGTTTGAGAGGCATAAGGCTCGTCTTGTAGGTGATGGTAAAACTCAACAAGTTGGTATGGATTATGGTGAGACGTTTAGTCCGGTGGTCAAACCGGCTACCATTCACACTGCTCTCAATCTGGCTCTCTTGAAAGCATGACTCATTCATCAGTTGGATGTGAAAAATGTTTTCTTACATGGTGATCTTAAGGAGACAGTTTACATGAATCAACCCTTGGGTTTTATAGACCCCAATTATCCTCACCATGTCTGTTTGCTGAAAAAGTCCTTGTATGGGCTTAAGCAAGCCCTACGAGCTTGGTATAAGAGGTTGCAGATTATGTGTCTACTATTGGATTTTCTCACAGCAAGTCTGATCATTCTTTGTTCATCTATCATCGTGGTACTTCTCTAGCATACATTCTGTTATATGTGGTTTATATAATTTTGATTGTCTTATCTGATAATTTGCGCAGATCTATCATGTCCCTTCTTATTTCAGAATTTGATATGAAAGACTTGGGGCCCTTGAGTTATTTTTGGGTAGAGTTGTCACTCGTCATGCATGTGGTCTATTTTTATCATAGAAGAAGTATGGGGCTGAGATTACTGAGAGAGCTGACATATCATCTTGTAAGTCCTCTTCTACTCCAGTTGATACCAAACCGAAGCTGAATGCTACTTCTAGCACACCATACGAGGATCCCACCCACTATCATAGTCTTGCAGAGGCTCTTCAGTATCTTACTTTCACGAGACCAGATATTACTTATGCAGTACATCATGTGTGTTTATTTATACATGATCCGCGGATTGAGCACATGTATGCGCTCAAATGTATTATACTATACATACAGGGCACACTTGATTATAGATTGCATTTATATTCATCCTCCGTCTTTACTCTCGTGTCTTATATGTATGCTGATTGGGGGTGGATGTGTAGATACCAGACGTTTAACATCTGGTTATTGTATGTTTCTTGATGATAACTTGGTCTTTTGGTCGGCAAATGCCAGACTACTTTATCACGATCCAGTGCGGAGGTAGAGTATCGAGGAGTAGCCAATGTGGTGTTTGAGTCATGTTGGCTGCGTAATCTTTTATTAGAGCTTCACTTTCCTATTCAAAAAGCTACCTTGGTCTATTGTGATAATGTTAGTGTTGTCTATCTAACTATGAATCCGATCCAACATCAGCGCACTAAACATATCGAGATGGATATTCACTTTGTTCGCGAAAAGGTAGCTCGTGGACAAGTATGTGTCTTGCATGTCCCTTCAAGGTACCAAATTGCTGACATCTTTACTAAGGGTTTTCCATTGGTACTGTTTGAAGATTTTAGGGACAGTCTCAGCATACGACAACCGCCCGATATGACTGCGGGGCTGTGATAGAAAAGCAACGTATACACGGTATAAATTGTGTACACCAAGTGACCGAATTTGGTTTGGTTACTTACTATATTTGTATAATTGTTGTACAAGTGTAATTATGATATTAGTATTATAATAGGAATATGTATTAGTCTTGTATTAGAAAAAGATAAATTTATTTTCCATATTTAGATATTGTATATCATATATATATATATATATATATATATACCTCTTCATTAATGAAAACAATAAAGGGGTTATTCTTTTTCATCAATAAATCAAGTCTTAAAAATATAATGCATGAAACGCAACAACAGAATATATATATATAGAGAGAGTGAGAGAGGGGTAGCATGTAAGTAAGGTATGTAACATGTAGGTAAAAATCATCACAGTCTATGTTCAAACATGGGCACCCAGATGTCAAGTCCACTAGATCGAATTACTATACACCATGGGTCCTTATAGATTTCAAATGATCCACTAGAGTGATTTGATATCGATATCAACTCAATCAATTAGCATGTACAATACACAATATACGTAATTATGTCATTATTATCATGAAAGACCAGCCAAGCAATGTATATAAAAATATTAAATATCCCTTACATGATAACAATTACATCTCTACGATGTCATGCTCAGTTTATAGTAATAAAAAAAAATCATGCTTTAAGTTTCAATATAGTCATGTCTCGATAATAAGAGTGTACAATTCACGGTGACACCCCAAAAGAGCATATATAAACTAGTAGAAGCTTGCCCCATAATGTACTAGGTATTTAAAAGCAAAGTAATGCAAGTATCAAATCATAACATTGAAAAAACAATAGATGCGTAAGTATAATGTTTTTCTTTGTGGTAGCAGATGTTAGATGAATCTTCATCCAAGATTGGTACCAATGCAAGTTGATACTACCATTTTCAATGATAATGTGCAGAATACGAGTAAGATTCTATTTCTTGCACATCATGATACATTTTTAAAAAATCTCTTAAGTAACTATCAAGTTATTTGTTAATCACAAAAGTATTTTAAAGTGCATAATACATACATTTATCTACTTAACAAAAGCAGTAGCATAACATAATTGTTAGCATACCAAAGTCTTACATTGCTATCCCGTCATCCATACAAAATTAACGACTAATGAAAGAAAACTGATTTTTATTACATAAAACATTTTTTTTATCTTAGATTCTAAATTAATAAAAGATAATAACAAGACACTTGGCAATTTTAAGACAAAATTAATAAGAATTAGGACAAAGTTCTTAACAATTCTTATCAAATTCCA
Organism: Anisodus acutangulus; assembly: GCA_029783415.1. Taxonomy (NCBI): domain Eukaryota; kingdom Viridiplantae; phylum Streptophyta; class Magnoliopsida; order Solanales; family Solanaceae; genus Anisodus; species Anisodus acutangulus. The sequence continues at coordinate 53,061,464 of CM056490.1, forward strand.
AAAATGAGAAATAAAGTTTAAACGTTTTAACTTAAAGCAAATCATATTTATCGGCATTTTGCAAGCTTTATACTTTATCATTAACTACATCACCTCAATAGGATTATTCAAATACAAACACATCTCTATTGTTTTTTCTTCACAGCCTTACATTATTCCAATTTAGTATTCAAAATCAAATTTCAATCAAATTATTTACTTTATTTTAAAACTCTTTTAAGCTTATCCCTTAATTCTATCGTTTATTAAATAGATGAGGGCGCCCAACAGATGACATAATCGTGATTCTCAAATTCAAAATTTCACGTAGATACACTTTTTATCAATAGGACTCTTTTCTATTATTTTATAGTAGTACATTACAGTTTGCCACTATAAAAACGTTATTTACCTCACCTGTAAGACAACTTTCTTAGAGAAGTCTATCATATTGTAAAGTTTATTTTCTTTAATGGAATCAAGAAATTTGTTTAATTACTTTATTTGTTCTTAGCTTCATTATTGTATATTCGCTTGTCCTTACAGGGTTCTTGAAATATTTATGGTATAGGTCGCACAGATGATATTATTTGTGTAGATTAGCTGGAGAAGATATCTCAATCACTTGATTCTTTCATTATGCAGTAAAAAGAGAGTACATTCACAAGCATGTACCCTCTTTTACTACAGGTATATTTGCTACTCTTCTTGAGTTATTTTATTTCAAAGCATATTAAGTGAAATTGATATATTTTTTTGCCACAGTTTTAAGTAATGGAAAACCTCTTAACATAACTTCTCTTTGAAGTTACTCATAAGAAAACAAACAAATTTATTCGATAATTTAAGTTATAGGTAATGCTTTAAAAATGACTATTGAAATCTAAAACTAAACAAATAAGAGACAAACATTATTGAAACAATGATATATTAATATACATGTCGTTTTCAGAAATTTATTAATTCGGTCAACCATCTAAAATCGATATTAGTGTATGACAATTAATGAGCTAGGGTATAGGTTCCGATCTTGAGCTTCAAAAGACTTGGTTTGGCTTAGAAGCTACTAGATAAGTTAGAGGAACGTATGCATTGCGTTTCCTTTTGCACAATAATGCATTTTGCAGGTTGATAATGAACGGGCTCGACATATAACTACAATAATGCATTTGGCAGTATTACTATAGCTATGAAGAAATAGGTAGGATAGTATTTACTATGAGCATTAAATAACATTGTAAAGAATAGATCTTGGTTATAACTCAATCTTAAAAGTTAGCTTGTAGGATGAAGATTGATCAAATACATATAAGGAGTCCATGTTCCATTCCATATCCGATGTGAGACTCTTAACACTCTTCCGCACGCCCAGACCTTGTTAACTGGAGCAAGAATTGGAATGAGTGTGGCTACCATATAAATAATGGATATTTGGTCTAATTCAATCCCAAAAGCTAGTTTGTAGGGTGAGGATTGTCCAAGTCTATATAAGGAGTCCATGTTCTCATTCCATATCCGATATGGAACTCTTAACAAACATATAATTTGAACTTCAATAAAATTGAAAGATAACAATATATTGCTCTTAAGTTTTGCCTATAATTATAAGATCTAGGATAATCTCTCCACTTAGATCGTCCTTAAGATGATTGCACATACAAATAAATAAACGGAATTTAAAAATAATTAAGATTTTCACATAGAATTTAATTAATTCAAATTACAACTCAAACTTTATATTGAAAATAAAATGTATGTTTAAATTGAAATACCTACATATACGTTATATAATTTATGTATTATTTTATTAGATTTCTCTAGGATAAATCATGTGTGTTAATAATCTTGGAGTTGGAACTTATAATTAAATTTGATAGTATAGTTCGTACCAGTTGAATAAGATACAACTCTATTGGTCTATTCTCCTGAAAGTTTGTTTACAATTCAAACTTACATTATGATCTATTTAAAGAGGAAGAGTTCTCCTAATAAATACAAACGAGAGTATTTAGGAAAAGATTTTCTGATTTAATTTTAAGTTGATGAATACGTACCAAAAGCCTACAAGGTTAAAAAAAAAATTCTCACCATTATTTTTATTTGCTACATTTTTTAAAGATTGCATTGCACTCATATATTTATGTTTCTTAACCAAATTTTTTATATTTGAACTGTTGCTTCTTTTTTATTTTCAGAGCCAGTTGTTGAGTAGATATAATTCATAAACGTTCTCAATAACACTAATCAATTACTGAAATTCATCCTTGGAGTTCAAGCATTAGTTTTTGTTTGAAGAAGTAAATCTCACATTTTCGGCAAGAAGGAACATGGTACTTCCTCGGAGATGATGTGAGCACCTGTTGAGTAGTGGATACTATAAAAAATAGAAAAATATTATATGTGTAATATAAGGAAAGAAATTATGATACTGAGATTAGAAATGATAATAATTTAACGATGAATACATATATCAATTATACTTTTTAAGTTTGGGTTCATTAATTTGATTTTCGTATTGATGGTCCATCTTTGATTTCTCTATTTTTTCTTGAAGGCAAGGGACCAACATTATTTGAAATTTTCCAAGGAAAAGAAAGAATATTGGAATTTATGTGTTTATACAAAAAAAGAATGCACATATATTATTATCGGAATTAATTAGTATTTTTATTTTGAGTAATTTGTGCTTATTTTTCATTTAACAGTTTGAAAAATGTAAATTTTAATTTTTCAATAAACAACTTTATTCAATTACTTAAGAAAACTTTGTTCTTATTCAATAAAATTTATATCTTCTTGCTGCTTAATTTGCTATGTCAAGAATTATGTGACAATCATATTGGTTAATTACAAGGAGATCTAACAAGTTTCAATCATGATATTTGTGTGTGTGTGTAGTGGGCAACAATTTTTAGTAAAGTGGTTTTTACAAAATCACATGGCATGTTATGGATAATATTAACAGGCAATGCAATTACATGGACTGTAGTTAATATTTGAATTGAGTGTTGTTTTTATTTTGATTTTGATCGAAAATTTAAACTTTTTAAAGTGAATGTAGTTAATTTTTAATTTAATTAAAAGATAAAAAAGTTTATTTGGTATAAAAGTAAATAAGACAGGAGTAATATTTTTGGAAAGACTTAAATATTAATGTAGATTTTTCTCAAAGAATATTAATATAGATTAAATGGGGTAAATAATTGAAACATTTATAAAAGAAAATAGCTATAAAAATAATTTCAAAGTTTTTTTTTTCACGTATAAGAGGAGTATTAAAATATAACTTATAAACAAAACATTTTGATCTTAGCAAAAATGTCAATTTCAATGTTGAAGCAATTAGATGTGATGTGACACTAAAAATAGAATATAGATACTGTAATTTACTATAACCGTGCATCGTGCGACTACTAAAACTAGTAAGGAAAAAGTGCAAATGAACCATTTGAACTCTAAGAAATTTAATACCAAATTCTAACCCACGGGGAAAAATACTTTAAACACCTATCATTTAGGGGGTGTTAGGGGGAAATCGAGACATCGAACCAAGCCGAATAAAAACGATACTTATTTGGTATGGTTTCGTTTTGATTTTTAATTTCGTCTGCCTTTATAATAATTCAATTATTTATTTTTATTTTCTAATTTGATTTGTAGCCTTTATTTGATAATTTCACAAAATATTTCATGTTCAAAATAACTTGTCTTGAATCCTTTAATTTTCCATCATTGTTTAATATAATATCGTCAAAATATCTTGGTAAATCACGACAATTAATTTTTTATAAAAAGATAATTAATTGTAAGAATATTAAGTTCCTTGAAATAGCTAAATTCTTGAACAATGCACATAGGTTTATCGAGTAAGCTACATATATTATTTGATTACATGTATAATTTCTTCTTTTCTTAAAGAGTAATTAATTAGGTAGTGTCATGCTGTAATATAGTCAATCCAATATATGTTTGAAAGTATATTGTCATATTTTCTTACAAAAATCGATTAAAACCCAAACTAACCGAAAAATCGCCAAAATCGAAACGATAAAAAATGGATTTAGTTTATTTGATTTGATTCCAACATTTGAAAAATTGAACCATCTTTAACTTGTATGCTCCATTACATGTATCACTTGCTCAAACTACGACATCAAACTCATCATAGTGGCATCAGGTAATTGCAACTCTCGTCAAGTTCAGGAAATGTAAAAGGAAATTAGACGTAAACTAAAAAGAGATGATATGTAGTTCATCTTCCCTCATTTCCGGTCTTAAACCAGTTGTTTGTGACCATACCAGATGCTTTGCAGTCAGGTGTCTGAGATACCGTATTTACACACCTTAGCAGCAAGTCATCTTGCCTCACAAGATAGAGCTCTAATTGGCTACATGATAAAATATCTCACGGCTGTCCATTGGCACGGTCATGAGAGACGTGTAACTGAAAGAAATAATCTCTTGATTATTTTCATTAATTGAAAGACGATATATACAATTTACATATTTTCATAATAGAAGAATCATATTTCTATTCTACTCCTAAAACCTTATTCTATTTGGAGATTAACTATACAATTATGGTAAAAGTACAAGACTAATTAAGGTACACTACAACTATACAAAACTGTGTACAATAAGGCATACAAACTGTGACCATCCGATACCAAATATACATAGGATATAAACGTGCATGATGTGTATATCTGATGTATATTTGGTATATTTAACACACCCCCGCAGTCATAGCGGGCGGTTTTCGAACGCTGAGATTGTCCCTAAAATCTTCAAAAAGGACTGAGGGAAGACCCTTTGTAAAGATGTCGGCAATTTAATACCTTGACGGGACATGGCAGACGCGTACCTGACCATGAGCAACCTTTTCGTAGACAAAGTGAATGTTCATCTCGATATGTTTAGTGCGCTGGTGCTGAACCAGATTACCAGAAAGGTAGATAACACTAACATTATCGCAATAAACCAAGGTTGTTTTCCGAATAGGACAATGAAGCTCCAATAGCAAATTACGTAACCAACATGATTCTGAGACCACATTAGCTACCCCTCGATACTCGGCACTGGATCAGGACAATGTCGACTGACGTTTCGCAGACCATGAGACCAGGTTATTGCCAAGAAACATACAATAGCTAGTTGTAGACTGTATGGTGTCCGGACAGCCACCCCAATCAGCATCCATATACGAGACAAATGTGGACGTCGAGGAGGATATAAATGCAAACCATAGTCAAGTGTACCCTGAATATACCGAATGATGTGTTTGAGTGCACTGCGGTTTCGATGTCGGTAGAAGCGAGGCCCACTGCGTGATGGGCCTACGGGGTCCGAGGCCCAAGCACCCCTGCTTGCTGCCTCGGCCCAGAGGGAGTACCGAAATTGGGACTCTGCTGCTGCTGGCCGGCCCACTACCAGTGGGGCTGCATCGCTGGGCTACCACTGTTTGGCCCACTGCATATGGGCCCACTGCGGGGCCCAAAACTGTTGCTGCTGCTGACTGTCCCGAGGGGCACCACCACCACCACTGTTCCGGTTGCCGCCGCGATTCTTGCAATTATTTTTCTTATTTTCTCCCTTTTTGCCGCCACCGTTGTTGCGGTTTTGGCCCAAGTTGTTGGAACCGAGAGGATGAACAGTGGATTCGGTCATCATAACCACATGACTAGTATCGGTAGCCGCCTTTTTAGCCATGCCGCTTTTTCGAGTGTAAGCATAGAACGAGTTTGATAAAATTGCGGAAGTGGATTGCTTTGACAATGAAGCATGCCAACACCACTATAGGCCTCGGAGAGGCCTGAAACTATTTGGAGGACCAAACGATCATTTGAAACTGGCGTGCCAACGTTGCGGAGTTGGTCGGCCAATACCTTCAATCTTTTGCAATAAGCCAAAACGTTAGGAAAATCTTCCATATGGATGTGGGAGAAATCCTGCTCAAGAGTAATAGCTCTAGAATTTTGATTATCTTGGAATATATCACGTAGTCTATCCCAAGTCGTTTGTGCCGTAGCGTCGGGTTCAATAACCGTTTGCAAAAAGTAGGTAGAAATCATGAAATAAATCCACGGAAGGACGGTGGCATCAAGAGTCGTCCATAACTTAGTATCATCCTCGCGTCGTGGTACCTCCGTATCCTCAGGAGCTGCGGGGATGATGTGATGGATGACTTGATCTGAGCGTGCGTGAATTTTGAATAGTTCGGCCCACGTCGCATATTGAACGTTTTCTATTTCAAGAACAAGAGGGATGTTATTCTTGATGTTAGAAACTATAACGGCAAGATGGAACGTGTTCCGTGATGTAGACATACTGATAGAACAATATGTGATCGAGGGATTTGGAAGGAAAATTTGGGAAGAGATGAGAGACTGTCAGTACAAAAACCGAGACGAAGAGGGCTCGAAACTCGAGGTGGCGACGGGAGTAGGAGGATTTTTAGAGAGAGGATTTTAAGACCTAAATTTCTGATACCATGAAAGAAATAATCCCTTGATTAGTTTCATTAATTAAAAGACTATATATACAATTTATATATTTCCATAATAGGAGAATCATATTCCTACTCTACTCCTAAAACCTTATTCTATTTGGAGATTAACTATACAATTATGGTAAGAGTACAAGACTAATTAAGGTACACTACAACTATACAAAAATGTGTACAATAAGGCATACAAACCGTGACCATCCGATACCAAATATACAGAGGATATACACGTGCATAACGTGTATATCTGATGTATATTTGGTATATTTAACAGTAACCTAATGGACGAGAAAGATAAAAGGGCAGCCCAGTGCACAAAGCATCTCGCGTTAGCAGCGTCCGGGGAAGGGCCACACCCCCTGCTACCACAGCTCGAACCGTAACCTAATGGACGAGAAAGATCCAGATAACAAAATCTTTTCTTTGACTACTGTCAGAAGAGCGCAGTATTTCTTAATAGTCCCATATAGTTTGATTTCTGCTGCTATATGTCCTTTACTGTACTTTGTTTAGCTTATTTACCTGCACTAATTACTGCTCACTTTTTCGGAATGAGCTATCATGACTTATTCGCTTTTGATACCAGCATGTTCATACTGCTTTAAATATTTTCTAACCGGGTCTGACTGTTTCTCTTGCTTTGCTCTTTCTTTGCTTGTGCTTATGCTTATGCTCTGTCTTGAGCCGAGGGTCTCTCGAAAACAGCTGTTCTACCTATCAAGGTAGAGGTAAGGTCTGCGTACACTCTACCCTCCCCAGACCTCACATTGTGGGATTTCACTGGATATGGTGTTGTTGACTACTGTCAGAAGAATCCAGGCCATAAAAATTTTCTTTGACTACTCACTGAAAGAAATAATCCCCTTGATTATTTTCATTGATTGAATAGATATATATACAAGTTACATCTTTCCATAATACTACAAATCATTTTCCTATTCTACTTCTAAATCCTTATTCTACCATAATTCTAACTATACAATTATGATAGGTGTATAGCACTAACTACAAATATATATACCATATATACACTATCCTAATATCACTTGGATATGTACAATCTGGCCGAGAGAGGCCCAATGGCCGAGAGGCCCAATTCATGTCCGCCGAGATGACCCATCGCTTCATTAAATCCAGTGATATATATGTGATATACAACTGCTTTGTATATTCAGTGTATATCACATGTATATTGCTCTGTTTAACACACCCCGCATGATCATAGCGGGCGGTTTTAACGCCGAGGCTGTCCCTAAAATCTTCAAAGAGAACCCCTGGTAGACCCTTTGTAAAGATGTCTGCAATTTGATAACGAGACGGGACATGGCATACGCGAACTTGACCCTTTGCAACCTTTTCCCGGACAAAGTGAATGTCCATTTCGATATGCTTGGTGCGTTGGTGTTGAACGGGGTTACCTGAGAGGTAGATGACACTAATGTTATCGCAATATACCAAGGTTGCCTTCTGAATGGGACAATGAAGCTCCAAAAGCAAATTACGTAGCCAACATGACTCGGAGACCACATTCGCTACCCCTCGATATTCTGCCTCTGCACTGGAGCGTGACAGAGTTGCTTGACGTTTTGCCGACCATGAGACCAAGTTGTTGCCAAGGAACATACAGTAGCCAGAAGTCGACCGTCTGGTGTCGGGACAACCACCCCAATCAGCATCCGTGTAAGAGACAAGTGTGGATGTAGATGAAGGATACAAGTGCAACCCATAGTCCAGTGTCCCCTGAAGATATCGAATGATGCGTTTGATTGCATTCATGTGCTCAACCCTGGGATCATGCATGAATAAACACACCTGCTGAACTGCATATGTAATATCCGGTCTGATAAAGGTAAGATACTGGAGGGCCCCTGCAAAACTGCGATAGCGGGTCGGGTCCTCGTATGGTGCACCTGCTGCGGCACTCAGCTTTGGGTTTGCATCAACCGGTGTGGAAGTGGACTTACAGGATGACATCCCAGCCCTCTCGATGATCTCAGCAGCATACTTCCGTTGAGACAGAAACAAGCCACCTGAATGACGCTTGACGACAATCCCCAAAAAATAACTCAACGGCCCCAAGTCCTTCATAGCAAACTCAGAACTGAGCATGGTCATGATAGATTGGCGCAAGGCATCGGAAGAGGCGGTCAAGATGATATCATCCATATACAACAGAATGTAGGCCAAAGAAGAACCACGGCGGTAGATAAACAAGGAATTATCTGACCGGCTGTGAGTGAACCCAATAGTGGAAACAAAGTCAGCAAACCTCGTGGTACTGCACCTCTGAGACCGCTAAGCCCATATAAGGACTTTTTCAACAAACATACATGATGAGGTCGGTTAGGATCCTCAAAACCCAACTACCGATGCATATAGACTGTTTCCTTGAGATCACCATGTAGAAAAGCATACTTGACATCCAACTGATGGATTGGCCAAGTCTTTGAAAGAGCCAAGCTAAGCACAGTGCGAATGGTAGTCGGTTTGACCACCGGACTAAACGTCTCACCACAATCAATTCCAACCTGCTGAGTCTTACCATCACCAACAAGTCGCGCCTTATGTCGAGCAAATGACCCATCTGAATTCTCCTTATGAGCAAAAATCCACATAGACCCGATAATATTAATACCATATGGACGGGGCACCAACTCCCACGTCTTATTATCAATAAGAGCATTATATTCATCAGTCATAACAATTTTCCAATTAGAGTCATTTAATGCGGACACAGGATTGCGGGGCAAGGGGATTTAGAGACACCAGAATGTAAATTAAAATGTCTTTTAGGTGTAAAAATATCCCGCTGACTACGAGTGACTGGTCTATGACTTGAGGAAGGATGGAGGGAATTTTGGGAATTTTCTGGGCTCCGGATGGGTAGCGTGCGGGTGGGCTCTTGGCCCAAATTGGTAAACGCTGGTTCGATTCGGACCGGTTCGAGGTGCTGACAGGCCCAATTGCTGGAACTGTTCCGGTGGCAGCGGCCGGATGTGGCGTTCTTGTGGGGCGTGGCGATGGGCCATTGGAGGATTTTGGGTACGGGAGATGTCCGAAAAATTCTGAATAATATACGGGGATATTTGGTCATCCAAAAAATTATATGACTTAGGTTCGGCAGTATGAACTTTCGTAAATGAGAATTGAGTTTCATCAAAAATGACATGGCGATTGATTATGATTTTTTTGGAGGATAAATCAAAACACTTATAACCACGATGATTCGACGGATAATCCAAAAACACACACGGGGTAGACCGAGCCTGAAGTTTGTTGATCGTGGTGGATGGGAATAACGGATAACACAAGCACCCAAAAATTCGAAGGTGAGAATAAGAAGGGTTCTTATTATATAGGATTTTGAGGGGGGAAGAATATGTCAGACCTTTAGACGGAATTAAGTTCAGAAGGTAAGTGGCCATTTGTAGAGCATGATGCCAAAAATATGGAGGTATGGAGGCATGTATTAGGAGAGTTCGGACAATGTTATTTATGGAACGAATTTTGCGTTCGGCTTTCCCATTTTGTGAAGATGTATGAGGACATGAAAAACGAAAATTTATCCCATGAGTAGCACAAAATTCTCGAAACTCCCTATTGTCATACTCTTTCCCATTATCACATTGAATATTTTTTATTTCTCTTTCGAATTGAGTACGAATGAACGCTCTAAATTTTATGAAGACGGAAAACACTTGTGATTTATTCGCAATTGGAAACGTCCACAAAAATCTAGAATAATCATCTAAAAAGAGAACATAATATCGATGACCCATTGAACTAAGAACAGGAGATGTCCATAAGTCGCTATGAATAATGTCAAATGGCATAGAAGTATGAGACTTGGAGTCTACAAATGGCAACTTAACATTTTTTTCTAATGAACAAGACTGACAAATTGGAGTACGACTCGTACCCTTACAAGAAATAAAGCTATTTTTATCTAAAGATGATAAAATAGAAGATCCCGGATGACCCAGACGAGCATGCCACATGGAAGGAGAGATGGCTGCAAAAGCTGATGGCAAGGCTGGACTCGATGGATCAACCGGGCATGATAGGATACAGATCCCCTACTATCACACCTCATGAGATGACTCCCGTCTTGAAATCCTTCACAGAGAAACCGAAAGGATCAAATTCAATGTAAAGCAATTGTCATTTGTGAACTTTCTGACAGACACTAAATTTTTAATCAATTTAGGAGCATGTAAAGTATTTTTCAAGAGGAGTGGTGGATTGGGAGGAGACAATGTTTTCTGACCATACCCTAGAATTGGAATAGAACTGTCATTACCAACAATTATCCCCCGAGGGGTGCTCAAATTGGAATAAGATGAGAGAGTACCTGATTCGAAAGTCATGTGAGTAGTGGCCCCGGTGTCCATGTACCAATTTGGGTCCGGTTGAGACAATCCCAACGTGTGCATCGCGGCCTTGATATTGGTCTGAGTGGGGCCTGCTGCATGGTGGGCTTGCAGAGGTTTGGGCCCAAGGACTCCTGGCCGTCTTTGGGCTGGGCGTGCATTGTGGAGTGCCGTTCTTTGGGCCAGCGGCGATGGGCGCCAATCTTGGGTATTGGGCCTAGGCTGGCGTTGGCGACCAGCTGGCCGGAAGCATTTCTGGAGGTGCGGGTTCCCGCCAAAGGCCCCATTCTTTGGGCCCACGGTGGTGGTGCCCCACTGTACCCTGGCTGGGACCCACCGCCTGCTTGTTGATCACCGGAACCGCCACCTGAACCGCCTCATTTTCCCCCGCGGTTTTTGTTATTTTTGCGATTATTCTTGCCGCCACCATTATTATGGTTTTGGCCCGACTATTAACAAACCTCAAGAACTAGGAGAGGATGCCACCATGACAACCGGGCTTGCTCCGTAGTCGCTTTTTAGCCAAACCGGCTTCTTCCAACGTCAGCATGGAGCGGGCTTGATGAAAGTCGGGAAGAGGGTTGCTTTGACGAAGGAGAGTTCCAACACCATTATAGGCCTCCGAAAGACCGGCAACCAACTGTAGAACTAGACGATTATTTGTTACTGGTGCGCCAACATTACGGAGTTGATTTGCTAATTCCTTTAGTTTCTTGCAATATGCAGAAACGTTCGGAAATACGTCCATTCGAACGAGAGAGAATTCCTGCTCGAGTGTGACGACACGGGAATGTTGGTTGTCTTGGAATATATCACGCAATCTATTCCATGCAGCCATAGCCGTGGTATCGGGCTCCATAATCGTCTGTAGAAGGTCCACTGAAATAGTGGCGTATATCCACCGAAGAACGGTAGCATCAAGTGTAATCCATAACTCAGGATCCTCCGCAGGAAGGGGTCTAGCGGGAGGAATGATGTGATGAAGAACTTGATAAGAGATAGCGTGAATTTTAAACAACTCCGCCATCGCTAGATATTGAACGTTTTCCATCTCAAGGACAATAGGGACACTGAGCTTGATATTGGAAACCGTGAGGGCAGGGTGAAAATTGTTCTTAGACATATTTGAAAGAACAAGGAAGGAGGTTAAATTTAAGAGAGGTTTTTGAGAGCGGAAAACAAAATTTTTGGAGAGAAAACCCGAGGGGGGGGGGGTTCTCGGCCACAAGGAAAAGTTGAGAGAAAACTTTTGTGTAGACCTAGTCTCTTGATACCATGAAAGAAATAATCCCCTTGATTATTTTCATTGATTGAATAGATATATATACAAGTTACATCTTTCCATAATACTACAAATCTTTTTCCTATTCTACTTCTAAATTCGTATTCTACCATAATTCTAACTATACAATTATGGTAGGTGTATAACACTAATTAAGATATCCTTTTTATTACAATATACTACAAATATATATTCCATATATACACTATCCTAATATCACTTGGATATGTACAATCTGGCCGAGAGAGGCCCAATGGCCGAGAGGCCCAATTCTGTAATCTGGCCGAGACAGCCCACTGCTTCATTAAATCCAGTGATATATATGTGATATACACTGCTGTATATTCAGTGTATATCACATGTATATTGCTCTGTTTAACACTCACCTTAGCTAATTCACATGAAACTGGGTGGGTATTCTCATGGACCTATGTTAATATCTCAATATCACTTCAATCCAGGTTCCCAATGATAATAAATACTCCACTGGACTTTTCAAAAATAACCGGCTGCTCTTAAGCTATGTTTGCTCGGATCCTCCAAAAATGCTGCTACACCCGTGTTGGATCCTTCAAAAAGGATCCGAGCAACATAGCTCTTATGAACCTGAAACGTGTTTCTCATAAGAACTGACCTTCAACGATCTCAATAAGATTTGCACAGCCTCACAAATAATCCAAAAGTTCACGGCATAAAACTAGGAACTACCATAGCGCCTCTGCCTTTGCTGAAAGGAACATAATGCCTCCAAAAATTCAGGTTCTCCAAAATCAGGCCAATGTGAATGTGAAAAGAACAGTTCAGCATAGGCCAACTGCCAGAGTAAGAAATTACTAAGTCTTAGCTCCCCACTAGTCCTTATAAGTAAATCAGGACATGGGAAATCGATACAGTTTGTTTGTAACTCCTGCTCTACTAGGAAATTATTAATGTCTTTCGGTTCGATAATGCCATCCTTCACTTTCTGAGCAATGCTTTGACAAGCTTGTACAACATCATGTTGTCCACTATAATTAACTGCAACAACGAAGTGAAGTCGTGAATTTTCCTTGGTTATCTTTGCAGCTTTATCTATTAAGTCCTGCAATGACTTGGGGAGCTTACGGGAGTCTCCAATTATAGACATTCGAATCCCTGCTCTGTAGAAATGCAAGAAGAAAAAAAGGAGAGGTTATGCAATTATGTATATTTTGGCAGTGCAAATGGATTGATACCAATGAATTGCATTTACAAATATAATGAGCATCTTAAGTCAAAGTTGTCGATCAACAGTCTTAATGTTAAGCATTCATCTTGACAGTAATTTTAGCTAATTAATGATCTTAGCAAAGCAATTGCACTAATTAAAGCCAAAGTTTTCAATCAACTAGTCTTAAGACTCTTTACACGTTAAGCATTCGTCTTGACAGTAATTTCAACTAATTAATGATCTTAGCAAAGCAATATTATTGCACTCTTGGCTACTTGTGACTTGTGAGGCAATACTACAAAATTATAGTATAGCACAGAACAAGAATTACTAAAGCCATAGCCTTATAAATCACACTTTGTGTACTAAGTGGTCCTTTGGTTGACAATCTAGTAATATAGTATTATGAACAATGATGTTATGCAATGGAATAATAATATAGGATTGTTATGTGGTGAAAAGTAATGCGGAGATTGTTATGTTGGAATTGAATGAGCATTTTTCTCTTCAGATACTCTTATCTGGGTACATTTTGATTGTTCCACATTCTATCATGCATAAACTTTTTCTTTAAAACTGCATTGTTAAGTAGAATTTTATACCGGCAGCAAACATATTAGTTATGCAAGACCACACTAGTAATCCAGAGTTTTATGTTGCAACAAACATTGTATGAGTTAAAATGCAAAAATGTCTATTGGGATTAGTTTCTCTTATGTGCCCAGCAATAGCATTAACTAACACATTGTTCGTGGTTGTTAACAAAAGACAACCACAAACAAGTACAGAAAATACTACAAACATTTAGGTAATGTTTTCATATTTGGTTGGTCAAAATTTTTGGAAAATATTTTCTCAAGAAAAATCAATTTCTTAAAAATTACTTCCCCAGTGAAAGTAGGGTAAACAAATTCCTTAAGTGACATTTCAATGTCATTCTCGTTCCTACCCTCCAACACACCCCACCCCGCGCCCATAGTGTTTGAATAGATTATATACAAATGTTTTTTAGATAATATCATCTGCTTACTGAATACTTTGTGGAAAACATTTTTCTTCATACCAAACACACCCTTAGAAAAACAGAAGTACATTGGTCAACTTACTTGGCAAAATCTTCAAGTTCATTTTTGAGCAATCTTTCGAACAAGCCCATCAATAGATCAACTTCCACCTATAACACAAAACAACACAAAAGTAAAAATATCAACAGTGACAAACACAAACAAAACCCAATATCTCACTAACCCAACAAAACAAAAAAAGTCAGTTCGGTGCATTAAGTTCCCGCTATGTGCGGGTCGAGGAAAGTGCCGATCACAAAGGTCTATTGTACTCAGTCTTACCCTGTATTTCTGCAAGAGACTATTTTCACGGCTTGACCCGTGTAGCGGTCACTTTACCGGTTACTTTCATCTCACTAACCCAACACTTTAAAAAAAATAAAGGAACTCATAGACTTTACTTTAGGACGGGACCAATTCTCGGAGGAAAAAGCAAAGACAGTAAGAACACTAATTCCCCAATTGCAACACAGCTCAACAAGTTTCCTAACAGCTCGAATACCCGCTTCATAACCTAAAGCAACAGGCAACCCTCTCATCTTAGCCCACCTTCTATTCCCATCCATTATCACAGCAACATGGTTCGGCATCAGTTCTCGCCTGAGTTCTGGAGGCAACAACACTTCCTCATCCGAAGCATTAGAGGCACTCTTGGCGGCGGCGACGACATCACTGTCAATGTTTCTAATGGCGGCGTTTTGAGCAATGGCAAGTGGATTAATCTTCAGTTTCGTTGTTAAATTAAGGGAGATGAGAGGGTTAATTATTGGTTTTGGTTGGGGGATTAATTGGTTGGGTGAAAGGAAGATTTGTTGGAGCTGAAGTAAGAACACCATTTTTGTCTCTTTCTCGCCAAATTTTTCAGATTTGGAGTTTGGAGGGAGATGTGTGTACAGATAATAAACGAACGGCTATGAGTATGGGCATATTAACGGTTAAATTGATTATTGGATAATTGGGTTAATGGGTTATTGATTCGGGTATTAGGTGGTGTTCTATGGTTATTGGAGTATTAGTTCGGGTCTAGGTTTGACCATTTTTGTTAACGGGTAAAGCAATAACACCGATAACTGTTTATTTAATTACAATTATACCCTTTCACATATAAAGTCACTTGACTATTTTCATATTTAATTACTCCTCTCGTATCAAAAAGATTGCCTTATTTTTTTTTTAATCTATTTCAAAAAGAATGTCTTTTTCCTTTTTGACAACTCTTTCATTTCAACTTTTCACATGTCATATTTAAGACCACAAGATTAAATGACATTTTTGTACATTCAACACATCTTTAATTAATACCACAAAATTCAAAAGTCTTATTTACTTTTTTAAACTTTATGTAAAGTCAAAATCAGATAATCTTTTTAAAATGGATAGAGTACAATTATACCAACCATTCTTTTTGGTGAAGAAATCGCTAAGAAGGTACAGCATGAGTTTCATCGGAGCGTCTCATATGGAAGATGTAGCAATAATATTACTTATTTGAGCATTTGAAGTTCTTTTCAATGTTTCACTCTTCTTCCATTCCTGTTGTATCCATTAAAATTGGTCAGGTTCTCCTGCTAGGATTTCACAAATTGGTACCTTTAAGAGTTCTCTACTTCGATCATATGTTTTAGATTCTTGCTTCAACTGGATGGACTATTGTGTTGTGTAATGTAACTCAATTTCTCTTAGTTCATTTTTTTTGTCCAAGTTTATTTACGTCCTTCCTATTCAAATCGGATAATTTTTTTCGAAACTACTTTCAGTTTTGAAAATGGGTTCTTTGTTCTTGAAAAACTTTTGCGTGAAATCTTATCGGTTAAATCGATAACTGAACCGATAACGATCAACAACCAATTAACCAATAACCAGTAACCGATATCTTAACGGTTCTTTAACGGTTTAACATGTCTATAAATAGATAACCGATAACTTTCAAACCCGAACCGAACCATCTGATACACAATTCTATCTATGAGAAACTCTTTGGCTATAGTGTCGTTTCCTTCTTTTTTTTTTTGTTTCCCACACTTTTCTCGCGCTTTTATACATCAACTCTTTGTCCCTTAGATTTTTTGAGTGTCTTTGGTACAAGGTAAATGTTTTCCGCCAAAATATTATATTAGAAAATATGTGTTTTAAAATTTATTTTTTGTATTTAGTATATTAACATAAAATATTGCTCAAAAATATTTGTATATAATATATAGATAAATATAATAAAGGCGCAGAGTAGAGGTAAGGTGTACGGTTGGAATTGGGGCAATGAGGGTTGGGGTAGAGAAGGGTTCTTGAAGGGCGAGGAGCAGTCGAGGAGACAATTCGTGTCGAATGTCACTTTTAAAATTTATCTTTTCTATTTTTAGGTAAGTTATCTTTTTTATGTTTAAGAAATTGTTCTCTAAAATATTTTGACCAACCAAACATATGAAAATTAAGAATTATATTCTAAAAAATATTTTCAAGACGTTTTCCTCTGTACCAAACACACCCTTTATATGTACCAGATATCCAAAACGATAATGTAATCAACAAACTGACAAGTTTGTCTGTTATTTATTTACTTCATTTATTATTCTTATAAATAAATTGTATTATGGATGTCCATTTAAATACTCCCACAACTGGATAAGCTTGCAAATCTTGCGATTGGATAAACTTGAAATCAGATAAGCTTGAAATTGGATAAATTTGAAATTGGATAAACTTGAAATCAAGCAAGCAGCTTGCAAGCAGGCATCTTGTCAGCAACTTCTTTTCTTCTATAAATAGGAAGTCAATTCAGTCCATTTGTACATCAGTTTGAACAACAATAAAATTCTCTCTCTCCCCCAGTTTCTTTGGCTATATTTCTTATTTTCTTGTACTTTTATTATTATTTCATAACACGTTATCAGCACGAGACTATGTCATCTGGAGCAAATACTTTGAAATCCTCGTAGGTATTGACCTTTTTTTCATTAATAGCAAATATTTCAAAACGTGATTTTGTTGTGCTGAATATATCGGGCAAAAGCTACATGTCTTGGGTATTTGATGCGAAAATTCATCTTGATGTGATGGTCTGGCAGACACCATCAAAGATAAAAATTATGCATCAAATCAAGACCGTGCCAAGGCTCGCAATTATATTCATCCGCCATCACCTTAATGATGGCTTGAAAGATAGATATGACCACCTGAAGATGATCATTCTTCCACAAGCACGTTGTGATTGGATCTGAGGAAACATAATTGGTTCTGGACTATTAATGCATTAAAGTTGTTCATGAAGAACAATATTGTTAAGAGGGATTATGATGTTAATTTCATATCCTTAATGGCTAAATGAGAGTTTGCAAGAAATATATGATCACCAGAAGTGACAATATTTTCTATGCATTGTTGTGGCTATAATTAAACATGTGTTAGAGAAGAATTATCTGCATCATATATATGTATTGATTTGCTCCTGAAGTAGCAATATCTTAAAAGAGGTCCTAAGTTATCACGATTTGATATGATTAAGGCACGTTCATATGATTGCGTTCCATTCTTGAATAATGAGATTTTTTTTATAAAAGGTATAAATACAGATCTATTCCTTGAAGTGAATGTAACAGTATGTAATAAAGCCTGTAAATATGAACGTGCATTTGATTGTAAAAATATCACCGCTCATCTCCAGAAGAGGTAGAATAATTGAGAAGAAATGTTCTGAACATTCTATGCTTTACTCCCGAAATAGTAAACTCAAAAATTTGCTCCCGAAGTAGCAAACATTAAACTCTACTCTCGAAGTATTAGAACTTTGAACTCTACTCCCAAAGTAGTAGAACTATACTCCCGAAGTAGTAGGACTCTGAATTTACTCCTGAAGTAGTAAATATTATCTGAAATCTACTCCCAAAATAGTAAGATTTTGAAATTTACTTCTGAAGTAGTAAGACTTTAAAATTTACTTATGAAGTAGTAAATCTGAAACTTACTCCTGGAGTAGTAAGACATTATTATGAAGTAATGTATTTTTGTGCTTAAGCAAAATAATAAGCTATATATGAACGTTGTATGTCAAGGACATTCAAATAATCAGGTTTTATTCCCTGAAGCGAATGAAAATATGTCACAATTTACCTTCTGGAGAGATAAAATAAAAAAAATACATATGGTATAAAAGTCATTGCAACACGTACCCGTCGTACGCAGAAACATCATGAATAAGTTTATTAAATATCATTCTAAGGCAAAAGGAAGTAGAGTAGAATATTTTCTACAATAACCACATTGATACATTATAGTTAGTTCTTATGATTTCCCCGAAGGAAATAAACATTAATGTATCTCTTCCTGAAGGATGTGATTACTATGTGGTTACCGCTTTGATACAAAATATTCAGATGTTAATGGCTAATCTCCCTGAAGGAGACATTGAAATACTAAAGTTTAGAACTTAGTGTTTACTTTTCGTCGTTTATGAATTTTCAATTACCTTTAAATGTTCATTTGATTTTCGTTATCTTTAAAGATACCAGTAATGTCTAACCAGAGTTTCTTTCATGATATCATCAGCATCTAAGCAATATTTAAATAGTATAAAATTAATGATCAGGAGCTCCAGAAGAGCTAATTATTTGTTTGCAAGAATTATGACACTAGTAGTGTTTAAAAAATATTTCATTATAAAATTTAAATTGAAATCTTACAAAGAGGTTATATATGATAGCATCATTTGTCCTAGATCGTAATTGTTATGACCGAAGCACAAATTGTGGTAAACCTGAAGTTTACTAGCAATAGAAAGGGTTATCATATCGACACTACAAATGATTGAAAGATTGAATATCTCCGAGTTACCAAGTCATAAATACATATGTGAAACGTTACCTGAGCATGATGACATTACATGCCAGAATAAAACAGAAGTTTATTGATAGAAAATCTCATGCAATAGTAAATCAGATGTTTACTAAAATAAATAACACTCGTCTGGGTAAATTTGGAGTTTACTAGTACATATAATTTTTTTCAGTTGAAATGATCATTTTGATCGTCCTGATTTAAATCTGATGCGCTAATAGAGTATTTGAATATAATGAAGAACTAGAAGATTCTTCAAGCATTTATTTGTGTTGCTTGCTCTCATGATAAGTTGATTACACCAGCTAATGTTACGACTGAATCTCCTAAATTTTAAAAAATATAAAAGGTGAATGTGGGATAGTTCACCTACTATGTGATGTCTTAAATGATGTATGAAATAAGATAAATTGCATATTGCAAATGAAGTCCCTGACATGAATGTGTTTATCCTAATAAATATTGTCAATTTTTTTGGATATACAAGGCATTCATATGATCGCTATTAGAGTTCGATCCAGACATATTACCTATTCTCATGAAGGGTACCGCCATATCATGTTGTTTTACATGATAGTCAAATCATACAAATATAACAACAGTTTATTAGGAATATACTTGGTGTGATGCATCAAAGAATGTAGACGATCAACTAGTTTATCAAATGATAATTTGACAGATATGATCACAAATACACTTCCAACCTCAACATATGATAAGTTGGTATAAACGATCGGAGTACGTAATCTTCAAGAATTATGTGATGTTTTAATCAGGGAGAGTAAAATACGCGTTGTACTCTTTTTTTCTTAATCAAGGTTTTGTCACATTGGGTTTTCTTGATAAGATTTTTAACTAGGCAACTTGTAGCGCATATTACTAGACGCGTACTCTTTTTCTTTCACTAAAAAATTTACACTGAGTTTTTCCTACTAAGGTTTTAACGAGACACGCTATCTATTGATGAACATCCAAGTGGGAGTGTTATAAATACATTGTATTATGGATGTCCATTTAAATACTCCCACGACTAGATGAGCTTGCAAATCTTGCAATTGGATAAACTTGAAATTTGATAAGCTTGAAATTGGATAAGCTTAAAATTGGATAAGCTTGAAATTGGATAAACATGAAATCAAGCAAGCAGCTTGTCAGCGGCTTCTTTTCTTCTATAAATAGGAAGCCAATTTAATTTATTTGTACATCTGTTTGAAGAGCAATAAAATTCTCTCCCCCTCCTCCCATTTTTTTTACTATATTTCTTGGTGTATTGTACTTTTATTATTATTTAATAACAATTATTTTATTTTATGTATCAACTACCTCATTTTGACTGAAAACATTAATTCCTATATTCATGAATTTATCCTTCTATGCCACTCAATTTGTATAAAGGTCCTCAATATCATAAATAATGATGAAGAAAGCGAAATTTTAAGGAAATAACAATTTGGTCCCTGAATTATAATGTTACATTTTGGTTTATAAATGATTTCATATTTTATGGGTTTTCAACTACCAAGTTTTGAATTGTTCACTAAGAAAAGTTTGTATTTTTTTCATAATCAATAACTATTAACCTTCCATCTTCATCTCAAATTGTGGCAAAATCAACTTTATATGATTTAATATAAAGTTCGATGCAGGGAAAAATCTTGTCTCGTATGTTAATGAGAAGTATATTTCCTTTTGACATTTTCTATTAATTAATAAGAAATTTACTCAGAGATTGAAAAATGTAATGATCGTATCAATTCGCTTGTAGCTTGAAGTTAATGATATTATCCTTAAGTATATTTCACTAGGTGTATCTTCGAGAATTACTAAATTCTTCTAGTATCATATAAGAACATAAACAACAAAGATTAATTCAGTAGCAGAAAATCCAGTCTATGAACTGTGATAATAAAAAATATTACACTGATTAAATGACGAGACGTTGCACTAATTAAATTATAAAACGTTACAGTACAACGATAATGATTTCGAAATAATGATCATTATATGGAGTTGGACACGTTTAATATCAAGGGAATGTGTATGGACATAGTTTGGTAAGCATGAATTTGTGACTTTTTTTTTAGAAACTCAAAAGAATAAAAATACTTTTGCAAAACCTAAATTGGAACGGGCCTCATGTATATATAATATACCGCCCGCAAGGGGAGGGAGCAAATTAACCTCTTTTACTAGTTCTTTACAAGCTCAATAAATAATGACTCATTATAAATGAAAAGAAAATTAAAGTTCTTCCTAATCAACAAAGAACATTTATCTTTAAGACGTCGTTTCATTTTCCTGAGAAAGATTTGATGATAAGTTGAGGTTCCCAAGTTCACTACATTTCTTGTTTTGTACCCTAAAAGAAGATGCTCCAAATATAATTTTGATCCCTCAACCGCAGGAGTTTAAGAAAAAAACAAAAAATATAAAATTTGTGGCCTAAAATAGCTATAAATATTCGTGTGATTATAAATTATCTTCATTGTTACGTCCCACATCGATACTACTATGTGTTTGATGTAGGGTTTATATAATATTGAGTTTTCCCACCTCAATAGCTAGTTTTTGTGGTGTGATTCTCCATGATATATAACACTCATCAAGGATAATATAAATTTTGAACTAAATCGCTTTTAAGTAAAAAGTATGACATTCGTTTTAAACAGATTAAAAAGAAAGAATGACGTATAACTGAAATAAAGAGAGTAATGAAAAGGCTATGCTTTTTTCAAACAAACTTCGTTAAAAGACTTTCTTGTACTATTATATGTAGACTAATTAAGATAAGTTTAATGCCAATATTCTTACTAACCTCAATCACAGACGAAAAAAAATGCATTAAATTGAAATTGATTTTTGTTCCTCTTGATAAATAATTTAGCTAGTTATTAACCAAGTGCATCATTAAGTCTTTTTATAACATGGATGCCATCAAGTAATATTAAATTATTTTATTAGAAAATATATACAGAAAATATCCAAAAAGACTGTGGGTTCACGTACCCCAAAATTTACCCACAAACACACCCCTGACCTCAATTGTACCAACATATTCTGATAACAGAGCATTCAATCTTGAAAGCTACCAACAGTTATGGATGCTTAACCTACGAACTCTAAAGTATTTTTTGTTGGAAATTTACCTTTGGCGGGAGTTGCGACCGACCAACTTTAACGGCTGAAACACTAGTGTTACGTATGTTGGAGAATCCGGTTCTTCACATATGCATGATCTACTAAGTACGTAGATAACCGTAGGGCCAAGAATCGTCAAATTTCATTGAGAAATGAAAGAGATATTGGTCCACGAAGTAAGGTGTTTGAAGCATGGAAAGTGTGGTATTGGGTTCAATTCTCCCTCATCAGTAGAGGAAGAAAGAATTGTTGTGTATATAAGACTCGAAATTGGTTTGGGGTTTGGGACCCCAAGGGGTATCCCATGTGTTTAAAGGAGGGAGGACCTAGATGTGCTTCGGTTCAAGGAAAGACCACACGCGCGCCGCCGCCGCCCGCCCGTCCCGTCCGTTCGGGTCGTGGGTCGTCTGATATTATCTTTTTGGGCCAGCGAACTTTGCCAGAAGTACAGTTTGATCCCAGAAGTTTCCAGATGTACAGTCCAGAATTCTTTCAGATGTACAGTTTGGTCCCTGAAGTTTTCAGAACGTCAGAATTTGGACAGTCAAAGCAGAAACGCCAAGTACTCAATTCAACCATTTATTTTGGCTGAATTACTCCTCCTATAATGGCCAAATCCGTTGGTCTTTCACCATTTATGTTGGTGACTTTACTACCTCCATAATGGCCATTATTTGGCTATTATGGAATGGCCATTATTTGGCTATTATGGAGGCAGTTTTCAGCCCCTCCATCACCTATATAAACACTCCCTTACACTATTGTTGAGCACTAAGAACACACATATAATATACACGAAAATTCAGAAGCTTACACAATCAGAAAGTTTTCTTCTTCCTACAACTTCCAGGCATCATTTCGTTACTCAATATTCTTCACGGTAGCTCTTGAGTTTCCTTTGCTCAAGTGTTCCATTGCTGTTTTATCTTGGGAGACAAATTGTCAGGACGTATAAAGGATACATACGGGGCATATTGTCTTAAGGACATAGTGCCACACTCGACTCAGCAAAAACAATTTTCAATTTTTCATCTTCAACAAAATTGTAATTTCAGTTTTGTGGTTCTCTTGTAATTTTTAGATTACTAGTTGAATTATTGAATCTTTGTTTATCCTTTCGAATACTTGTAATAGTCATATACTTCCCGTACTGCTTTATAAAGTACCATAGAGCAAAAATACCCAACAACTTAAGACAATATTTGTATAGTATTACTATTAGTGTTCGAAAGATGTCGGTCAAAAGTTGTGTGACCAAATCTGGATATGGCAATGGTTTTCTGGTAGAAGAGAGTGATGATGATGAACGTGTTCATGGTGTCACTGCTACCAAGACTGGTGGGAACAAGCGCTCACGAGAGCCCGAGGATGTCAACTGGGACAAGAGGAGAAGACTGAAGATGTTATTCTATCTTGCAGCAGAATGCCTATATCTGTCCCAGACAAAAGATCTGAATAATGGTAAGAAGGAACTGGACACTCAGTTTGATGAAGTGATCAAGTGAGCCGTAATGCAAATTGGGATAAGTAGTTTTTCTTACTTGTCAAGAATAAAGATTAAATGATGTCTGATTAAAAATGGATTAAAGTAAGGAGGATTATGAAAATAATTTATATTCCTTACGCTTTAAAATCAGAAGTTTAATCTTATCTTCTTTCCCGTTTAAAGATTGGATTGTAAACGACTTAAAAAGATCCGTTCTTTTAAGTGTAATTGTTAAAGTATGTAAAGTATGTCCGCACATACGATGGAGAAAGATCCACTAACTGTGCGAAAACTGTTACCACTCTTAAGTAAGCGCCAAGAATTATCTGGGCACCAATCTTAACGGAAGGAGTCTAAAAGTTAAAGACGTAGAACCTGTCATACTATTTGGCAGAAGATCCTTCATAGGATGATATTGGACACTCAGTCATACAAAGCCTCCGGGCGACTGGAGTGGGCCAAAATTCCTTTGATATGATGATATTGGACATTCAGTCATACAAAGCCTCCGGGTGACTGGAGTGGGGCCAGAATTCATTTCATAGGAAAAGTAATGGACACCTAGTGTGTTGGGCTAGAGTTTCCAGGTCTTAATGATCTGAAGGCCTAAAGAAAGGCAGTAAAGAAATTGGACACTCAGTCTGCCAAAGCAACTGAAGTGGGCCAGAGTATCTAGATCATATATGATCCGGTTACGCCCTAACCACGGGCAAGAGGTTGTTCATGTGAAGCAACGCCACCTCTAAAATCAAAGGGGCTGGAGAGGTTGTCCTCAATAGGACTTCAAGGAATGGATCACTCTAAAAAGAGGTGATACATGTTCCTAACTTGGTTTAAGGGACGTTGTTGGTCAAGTTGGTTTGAGACTAGTCCAACAGGTCTATAATAACTAAAAATGGTACAATATGTCTATAGCCAAATGAATGATATATTTGTAATCCGTGCATCTATGCCATCATAGATTAAGACACGTTAAATAGTAAGTCATTCAAAAGCTAACGATGTTGAGATTGTTGCCTCCTTTCGACATAAACCCTCAAAATGAATGTGAGGTAGGCGAAGAGGCAAAATCACCTTTCCAAATTCCGTCAAGGGAATAGAGAAAGAAGTATCGCTTCTCTAGAACTTAGTCACACCTACTTGGGTGATTTGAAGTTTATACAAAATAGAGGGGGGAGACAAGTACGTTGTGATCTTCATTGATGATTGTACAACGTATGGAATCCTTTGTTTGTTCAAAAGCAAAGATGAAGTTGTTGAAGCGGATAAGCGCTACAAAGCAGAAGTTGAAAATCAACTAAGCCTATGGATTGCGAAATTCATAGCGATAGAGGGGGAGAATGTGAAGCAGCGTTCATTAAACGACTGTTCATTACTCACCTCAGTCTAACGGTGTTAGCCAAGCGCAAACCCGTACGCCTAAATTATGTGGGGCAAGGCGATCCTTACCGCTAATGCGATTCTCAACAGAACTCCGCATAAGGATAAGGATAACTCTCCGTGTGAGACATGAAAAGGATCTCACATACGAAAGTTGTGATGTGGGGTGGCTTGGTAGAAGTTGGACTACCGAAACAGGTCAAGTTCGACCTAAGACTGTAGATTGCATATCCACTGGATCTGTAAATAACAGTAGTACTTATCGCCTCTTGGCGTCAAAGAATGCTGAATTCTTATAAGATAACTTTCCTTGAAAAGGAAAAAGGAGTAATTGCTCAAGGTTAACAAGAACCCGCGAGGCCTGACCGTCCTAACTAGACGCTCGTATCTACAGGACTCGAAAGTTGCCGCTATCCTAACTTAATATTCCAGATCTGCAGAACTCAGGGATTCTAGATGTTGAACCAAGACGGAGCAAAGAGGGGACAAAGACTTGTTCCAGTCCTTCTAGCTTGTATGGTTAAGAACGAACCATGGACAATTAACAAATAATTGTTATCTCCAAAAGCGTTGCTTTGGAAAGAAGCTAAAGAGAGAAATATATTCCATCATATAGAACCATACTTGCGTAATGGTTGATCTTCCTCCGGGAAAAGAACATTTGGGTTGTGAAAAATGATACTCAAAAGTGAGTACAAAGTAGATGGATCTACTGACGAGTTCAAAGCCTCGGCTACTTGTACATGTGCTCCCCTGGGAGTAGCTTAACAGCATGGGCCATTGCAGTCTTGCATGGCATGAATGTTAAAACAACATTCCCAACCGGAGAGTTGGAAGAAGAGAATCAGAGTTGGTTTTCTGGACTGTTGGGCTTCTTCCTGAACTTTCATCTTGGTCCCTGAAATGTTTATATTTTGGTCCTGAAAGTTTCAGATAAAACAGAAACAATGAATCTGACCACAGAAATATTGACTCTGAAGTTAGAAAGCCAACAGTTGGAGAATCAACAGTCTGAAAGTAAAAGTCACATTGAAACAAAGTCTCGATATGAAAGATATGGATATCACAGATGACATCTTAGGAATTGGATTTCTAAAGACATCTAACGGACTGGTCGATAGTTGGCGATCCTCGTTGAAGCCATCAATGGATATGAATCATAGAACTGATTGGAATCATGGTGCACCCATAGACAAGGAGCGATACGCACAGATCACGTGTAGTTCAATGTATTGTACACACTACAACCGACCTGGTATCGTCCTACAATCAGATTAGTTGAACTAAGGTTCACTGATAATCTTAATACATGATCAATAGAAGGCGTTAAGTCGGATATGACGATATCTGAATTATTCGCTTATCTACGGATTATAGTATTCTGGATGTCCAGCGGTTACGAGAGAACACATGATGCAACCGGACATCGATTCAAGAACACCAAAGCCACAAGTAAATGTGTATGGTGGTTCTTGGAAAATCCTCTAAGCAAACTTGCATCGCCTGATTCATAATGGAATCAGAGTCTATCGCTTTATACAAAGCATGAAAGAAGTTGAGTAACTTCACGACTCCTTATAGGACGTCCCTTATTGGGAGAAACCCGTGCCTTCAGCAGTTATACACTGTGGCTAGCCGGTCGGCTTTAGGAAGGACACGGATGACGGCGTCTGGACATATCTGTCAGGATTTGTCAGGAGACATAAGACCGTATGGCAGTTGATCATCACGGGTGTCACTTCCTTGTTTACTAACTAAGGGACTACCCGGAGATCACGTGTCCTGCCTGTCTAGGGGAATGGGCTTAAAACCCAAAATATACGGACCAATACAGTGGTAACCCAACCTTACTAACTGGAGATCCCAGTAATTTGGTTCAATGGGAAAACTAAGTCAGAAGGTTCGGTTGATCGCTTGATGGAAGCATGAGCACTTCGGATAGTGATTTCTGAAAAGAAACACCAAATCCAAAGCCGTTCCCGCGATAGACTTTAAGTGCTATCTGCAGTGTGGGTAAAGGTTAAGTTTTCAAAACCTGTAATGCTCCTCAACAGTTGAGGTTAGGTTTATGGGAAACTTTTAATGGTTCCTAACACTTGTGAAGTGGGGTATAGCAGGATACCTTGTAGGAGACCACATATTTAAGTGCGAGGACGGGCCGCCTCAAAATGAACGCACTTAAGAATCCAAGACGTTGTCCATGGCCAAAACGGACAAAACATTACGAAGAAGAGAGTAAGAGAATTTGTTGTGTTGGTATCATTGACTTGGCTTACACTAAATACTGACGGTTCAAGACATCACGTTCACCGCGCAGTAAGTAAGTCCGATGGTATTCAACTATGGAAGGTTCAAAGTTGAGGCTACCTCTCCTTATGCAACATCGGTCCGCTGAAATATTGCTGGAAATGAAAAAGACACTATGTGAGTGCGCCAAAATCTCTTTCAAGAGGGGATTGTTGGAAATTTACCTTTGGCGGGAGTTGCGACCGACCAACTTTAACGGCTTAAACACTAGTGTTACGTATGTTGGAGAATCTGATTCTTCACATATGCATGATCTACTAAGTACGTAGATAACCGTAGGGCCAAGAATCGTCAAATTTCATTGAGAAATGAAAGAGATATTGGTCCACGAAGTAAGGTGTTTGAAGCATGGAAAGTGTGGTATTGGGTTCAATTCTCCCTCATCGGTAGAGGAAGAAAGAATTGTTGTGTATATAAGACTCGAAATTGGTTTGGGGTTTGGGACCCCAAGGGGTATCCCGTGTGTTTAAAGGAGGGAGGACCTAGATGTGCTTCGGTTCAAGGAAAGGCCACACGCGCGCCGCCGCCCGCCCGTCCCGTTCGGTCCGGTTCGGGTTCCGGGTTCTCGGGTTTCGAGTTCTCGGGGTCACGGGTCACGGGTCGTGGGCTGTGGGCTGTGGGTCTTCTGATATTATCTTTTTGGGCCAGAGAACTTTGCCAGAAGTACAGTTTGATCCCAGAAGTTTCCAGATGTACAGTTTGGTCCCTGAAGTTTCCAGAACGTCAGAATTTGGACAGTCAAAGCAGAAACGCCAAGTACTCAATTCAGCCATTTATTTTGGCTGAATTACTCCTCCTATAATGGCCAAATCCGTTGGTCTTTCACCATTTATGTTGGTGACTTTACTACCTCCATAATGACCATTATTTGGCTATTATGGAGGCAGTTTTCAGCCCCTCCATCACCTATATAAACACCCCCTTACACTATTGTTGAGCTAAGAACACACATATAATATACACGAAAATTCAGAAGCTTACACAAGCAGAAAGTTTTCTTCTTCCTACAACTTCCAGGCATCATTTCGTTACTCAATATTCTTCACGGTAGCTCTTGAGTTTCCTTTGCTCAAGTGTTCCATTGCTGTTTTATCTTGGGAGACAAATTGTCCAGGACGTATAAATGATACATACGGGGCAATATTGTCTTAAGGACAGAGTGCCACACTCGACTCAGCAAAAAACAGTTTCCAATTTTCCGTCTTCAACAAAATTGTAATTTCAGTTTTGTGGTTCTCTTGTAATTTTCAGATTACTAGTTGAATTATTGAATCTTTGTTTATCCTTTCGAATACTTATAATAGTCATATACTTCCCGTACTGCTTTATAAAGTACTATAGAGCAAAAATACCCAACATTTTTGTCATGATCAAATCAAACACTGCCACATGCAAAATGAAACGAATGAAGTGAATTGTTAAATTTTGTACATTTTGTTCTATATTTTACTCCCTCCGTCCCAATTTATGTGATATAATTTAACTCAGCATGGAATTTAAAAATAAAGGAAGACTTTTGAATTTTGTTTTCTAAAACAAGTCAAAGTTATTTATGTGGTTATAGATCATCTTGTTAAGCATAAAATGTAAAGGTTAAAGTTAAATTGCTATAAAATAAAAAAACACATCATTATTTTTGGGACGGACCAAAAAGAAAATTATATCAGATAAATTATATCAGAAAGTATTTCGTGGGGAGTTCTCCAAAAATATCTCATTTTATCCACACAAAAACAAAAATGAAATTATATTCGTGGTAGATAGTTTTTGCATTTTCATTTCTTTAAGGATGGGGATGTGAGGCTTGAGAGATGGGAAGTTTGTTGTGTAGACCTTCTAAATATTCACATTTATCGATTAGGACATACTAAGGGTGGTTAGTGGGTCGGGTCGTCCCGATCTCGACCCGATCCGTCCCGATACCCGCCCCGACCCGATTCTCCTTAAAAAAATCGGTGTCGGGGTTCAAACTCGGGACGGGACCAGGGCTCGTCCCGCCCGTCCCCATTCTGATTCGACCCCGCTCCGCCCGCCCCCTTTTATAGATATATTGATGATAGGCACAGTGGAACTTTTACTGCACAAAATATTCATGAAATTTGTGATTATTATGGAATAATTGATAAAATTATGACTATTACATTAGATAATGCTACTTCTAATGAGTATGCTATAAGACTTTAAAAGTTCGACTAACTCCATCTTTTCCTGATCATTTTCATATAAGATGTGCGTTCCATATTTATAACTTAGTTGTAAAGGATGGCCTAAAACTTTTTGAAAACATTCTTGATAAAATACAATTTGCTATAAACTTTATTTTTAAAGGTAATAAAATACAAAGACGCAAATAGTATGAAAAAATTTGTCACGATTGTGGATTACCTTATAGAAAAATTCCTGAAGAAGTAGCGACTATGTGAAATTCGACTATTAAAGTAGACGGTTGTAAAACACTTGTTGAAATGATTTATAATTGTATAGCATTACTTCAACCTCCAAGTCCAAATGAAGAACCAACTAACGAACTAACCAAAGAAGAAGTTATGTCTAACATACACAATGAATGCAAAAAAATATATATATATATGTATTACCAACAAGAATGTGCAAATAATCAATCGGAAGATTTCAAATAGGAGAGCTTTTTCTGCTGGAAGATTTCAAATAGGAGAGCACAGACACTCATTGGCGGGAGATACCTTGGAGATTGCAGTTCTATTAAGAGATTGGATTCGAGCGGAGCGTAGAAGGTGCAGTCAAACAGAGATCAACGAAGACGACGACTTCAACTACAACGAAATCTTGTCCGAGGAAACAGGAAGTGACGTTGAACAATTTGACCAACAACTTCCAATTCCAACCGAAGATTTTCAAGACATCGTGAAGAAATTAGAAAAAGTATGGTTAACTATGTAATTTTTTTAATTGCAATTTTACTATGTGATTTGCAACTTTTGAACAACGAAACAAAGCTGTAATTTTGAAATTGTATTACAAAAAAATTGTATTTCTATTAAATAATATAAGAGACACGAAAACAGTCTTGGAATGTTTTTATTACAATATCTTGTTCAATTATTGAAGTGCTTAAATATTTTTTTTAAATTAAGTGTTTAAAAAAATTCCCCCGACCCACCGCCATCCCGACCCCTCCCCACCCACCCCGCCACGCCCCCCTTCCGGCGGGATGCGGGACGGGAGGGGACCTATTCCTGTCCCGCCAATCCCGACCCGCTAATCCCGCCGGAACCCGCGTCCCGACCCTCCCCGTCCCGCCCTCAGCCCACTGGTCTCCCCTAGG
This sequence comes from Anisodus acutangulus, assembly GCA_029783415.1. NCBI lineage: Eukaryota > Viridiplantae > Streptophyta > Magnoliopsida > Solanales > Solanaceae > Anisodus > Anisodus acutangulus. Next base: position 53,092,295 of record CM056490.1, read on the forward strand.
ACATACTACTTTATGAAGTACTCTACATTTTTTGCTTCCGATAATGTGATACCAAAGAAAGACGCCAAACAACAGAAATTGGTAAGAAATTTCCAAGATCTAGACTACTCCATGTGACAATATCCATTTTCCTAAAAATCCTTTGACATATAGTCTTTTCATTGCCATATATATGCATATAAACTAAGGGTGTCCAGTGGGCCAGACCAGGGCGGGGTGTCCAGTGGGTCGGGTCGGCCCGATCACCCAAAGTAAAAAAAAATTATCGGAGTCGGGGCTCGAACTCGGGACGGGACGTTGGTTCGTCCTGCCCGTCCCGATACCGACCTGACCCGCCCCATCCCGAACTCGGCCCGTCCGGTCCTGATCCCGACCCGTCCTCCTCCCCCTTTGCAAAAATAACCGTTGCAACAACAATCAAATTCAATTTTGGCCGTTGTACAACGGCTATAACGGCCATTTTTGGCCCCCCACCCCATAAACCCCCTACCCCTTAATATTTATTTTTAACCCCTAAGTTAATATATTTACACTTTAACCCTATTTTTCAACAATAAATAACTTATTTTCCTCTTCATTTTTCTCACAAATCATCCTACCATCTCTCTAACCCTATTTTCCAACTATAAATAACTCATTAACCCCTAAGTGAATACTATGGAATAAATGACAAAATTATGACTATTACATTAGATAATGCTTCTTCTAATGATTATGCTATTAGACTTTTAAAACTTAGATTAACTCCATGTTTTTCTGATCATTTTCATATAAGATGTGTGTGCCATATTTACAACTTAGTTGTAAAGGATGACCTAAGTTTTTTTGAAAACATTCTTGATAAAATACGATTTACTATAAATATTATTTTTAAAGGTAAAAAAATACAAAGACGCAAAGATTATAAAAAAAATATGTCATGATTGTGGATTATTATATAGAAAAAATGCAGAAGAAGTTTTGACTAGGTGAAATTCTCTGTATGAGCAACTACTTGTTGCTTATGATTATAGACAAGCTATTACTTTATTATTTAACGCTCATAATAAAAATCCAAGAGATATGCTTGTAGATAGTGACTGGGATAAAATTTTAGAACTTAATGGATTTTTAGAGAAATTTTATCAAGCTACTAAAGAATTTTCCGATATTTATTATCATACTATTTCAAATATGTTATTTTATATAGCTCTAATATTTTTGTTACTTAATGAATATATGCAAAAACCAACTTATAAGGAAACTATTGAAAAAATGTTTTAAAAATTAGAAAAATACTTTTTTTCCTATCCCCACTATTTATGTTGTTGGTGCTGTATTAAATTCAACTATTAAAGTAGACGGTTGTAAAATACTTGTAGAAACGATTTGTGATTGTGTAGAAGTACTTCCGACAGACATAACTGAAGAACCAATTGACACACCAACTAAAGAAGCAGTTACGTCTAGCATACACACCGAATGCAAAAACATATATACGTATTACCAACAACAAAGTGCAAATAATTAACCGACTTCTGTACCATCTTCTACTACTTCGCTGCAACCTTATAAAAAACATGTGATTTTTGCTGCTAGTATTCAAGGCCTTAGAAATAAAATGTGTAGTGGTTCAACTTCTTCACAAGTTAGCGAATTTGATGTTTATGTTTTGCAGGGTGTTGTACCGTACAAATTTATTTCCAATGATGAAGGACAAGAAGACTTGCTGAAATACTGGAGGGAGAATGAGAAGACATTTCCGACGCTAACAAAGATGGCCCGAAATGTGTTAAACATTCAAGCGTCATCAACAGCGTCTAAAAGCGCCTTTTCCGCGGGAAGATTTCAAATTGGAGAGCACAAACATTCATTGGTGGGAGACACATTGGAGATTGCAGTTCTATTCAGAGACTAGATTCGTGCGGAGCGTAGGAGGTACGGCCAATCGGAGACCAACGAAGAAGAAGACTACAACTACAACGAAATCTTGTCCGAGGGAGCAGGAAGCGACGTTGAAGAATTTGACAAACAAATTCCGATTCCAGCAGAAGATCCTTAAGACATTGTGAGGAAATTCGAAAGAGTATGGTTGAATATGTAATTTTTTTTAATTGTAATTTTATTATTTTACTATGTCATTTGCAACTTTTGAACAACACCACAAAGTTGTAATTTTGAAATTGTATTACTATGTCATATTTCTATTAAATAATATAAGAGGCACAAAAACAGCCTTGGGATGTTTTTATTAAAATATCTTGTTCAATTATTTAAGTGTTTGTATATAACTATATATTATTTTTTAAAATTAAGTGGCAAAAAAAGAAATATCCCGAGTCCTGACCCGACCCGCACCAACCCTGACCCCGTTCTGGCGGGATGTGGGACGGGACCTCCCACCGTCCCGCCTATCCCGGCCCGCCAGAACCCTAGTCCCGACCCCCCGTCCCACCTGGACCCGCACCGTTGGACACCCTTAATATAAACTAGGTTGATTATACCCTTGCATTTCATATCAGAATCTGAAATTTCAGTATATAATTTGGGAAGAACTCTTCGTTCCTTTCTCCGTCAACCATAGTTGTTCGATTTGTTTTAGGAGTTGCCTTCTTCATGTATCTGCTGCTTCATCGAGCATTTTCTCCCTATTGAATTTTACCCGCTGGAGATTCGGATCCATTTTTTTCTGATCCTTCAAGAAAAAGATTCATTCTCTTCCTAAAAAATAGGAGGTAGAACCAATAAAATATCATTTCGTCGATTCATTCAACATCATGGTAAATTGTTTCAAGCTCTCCTATCAAAAGTGGGTACTGTCATTTTTTGATTGATTAGTTACGATGTAAACTTGTAACATGTAAAACTAGAGGACCCTTTGGTCGCATTATGATTCTTGATACAAGAATCACTACGAATATCTCTGTGTTCCATTAAAAAGTGTTGAATTTTTATTGGATTATTCTTTTATTCACCAAATCTTGTCTTCTCCTTTTTCTTATGAGTTTCTAAAAACATGTACTAGCAACTTATAGTAAAAGGCTCATTAATTATGCAAAGGTTATAGTTATACATAGATCTTTGTGCAGAATAATTTATAATACATAGATAGTCATGCGATAATAACAGATAAATTGCTATGTAGAAATTGCAATACATATCAAGAATTAATTAGCTTTATCTTGGTATAGTTGTTATACTTTCTTCCTACTCTATTCCGAAGATCAAACATTGTATTAGCATGCAAAGTTTAATGCATGTAACCAAATGTTGCATTGATATAAATTTTTCTTAAACGGTAAATCAAATGACCCTCAATCCTAATACTCAGAATCCTGTTGTTTTTTCATGATAAGAGGGATTTTCAAATATTTCCGATAGACCGTTAATATGCGAATATTGTTGCATTGCTAAACAGCATGGAGACAAAAACTATTGCTGTAGAATGCATATGAAAAAGTCTGCTTAAGATACATTAGAATAATAGTACTTCTCAGAAAACATTTCTCTACTACACTAGCTTCATGTGTCCCGAAAAGAAAAGAAATATCCTCGTACACCACCCATTAACTCCAGTACTTCAATTGACATTAAAGACTTTTCATACAGGAGGAGTATTAACGCGGGGCTGGGGCTGGGGCTGGGGTGGAGGTGGGTATTGCAGAACACGTGCGACCCATCTAATGGAAGAATAACACTTGAAGATATCACAAAGGGTACTTGAAGATGGGGGTAGCCAGCACAAAGTTAAACCTCAGTTCCATAGCTCTTAAAATTCACTTAATATATCTTATACTGCTTCAATGGAACTCGTTTCTTTGGGCTTAATGCAATACACACGGGATCCCAAATGGTTTACTTCAAGACCGGCCTTTTCACATCCTGTGAAAAAGAGTGACTCGTCTTCTTTCCCTATCCTGCGCCTCCAGCTCATTAAGAAAGCTGGCCAAGGCAATGGGCATATATCTGCGCCACAAGTTTCGACAGACCAGGTTAATTAGTGCTGTTTAGGATAAACAGGTAAGCCTTACCAAAAGTATATACTTACCCTTTTCTTCACTAGTTCCAGAACCTGTTTCATTAACTTTTGGCTTGTAGGATTTCAAGAGAAAGCACAGTGTCTTTACCAAGTTATCATATTGTTTCACATCTGCAAGTAGCAAATGAACAAGAAAAAGTTATAAGACACGCACAAGAATTACAAGTTAGATAATAGCAAGCGATAGTGAACATGTCTCGCACAGGATCATCGGAAGTCTGAGGAGAACTACTTACATAGTAAGATATCACTTGCAACGATGAGGTCCCAATCAGGATCAGCTACTGGAAACACATCTCCCCATGAATCTGAGAGCAATGTCAATTTATTTTTCTAAAGTTTTCTCAAGAAAGCATAACTTGTAGATCAGAACGAAAATTACTTGTTTATGATATGTAATTTTCTCCCCAAGGGAGGATTTTCATCGCAGTTATACAAAAGGTAGAAGGATAACTTTATGAGGGAAACAAAGAACTAACGCCTTATGTGAGGAAGGGTAGGTAAAACGCCGTTCGCCTGGCAATTATGTGCTATGTTCTCTTCAATATCTGGATCATCATAGTCCGACGTCGTAATATCAAGATATGATTTTCTCAAGAAGATAGCCAAAGCTCCAGTTCCACTGTGACAAACTCAAAATGTTAGCACAATGACACCATGTACAAGTCACAAAGGGAAGGAAGCAGAAAGAGGAAAAGACAAGGTTGATGTTTATAACTTTACGTAATTCTTCTCTTCCACTTTCCTTTTTTCACATTAGATACACATGAGAGCCGATAGGATGGAAATTTAAGCAAATACAAAGAACTCATTCAGATGATAGCATGACAGATACAAATGAGATTGCCAACTGAATAACACAAAAGTACGAAAAATAAATCTGAAAGTAAATTTTTGGTGAAGGTCAAACATCTCACATGGACAAACTTCACAAATCAGAACCCCAAATCACTTCTAAAACATGCATGTTGATCAAATATACGAGTCCACCAAACAGTGTAGAGAACAGGGTTCTCTACCTGTTCCCTTAACTAAGACGGAAGGTAAATAACGCAAGATATTTACATGGAAACCACCTTGCTCAAGGGAGTAAAACCACGACCCACTGTAGTAGGATTTTCCCGAAACATCACTATAACTGAGCAATGTTCAGATTACAAATTCTTGCAACCTAGGAATTAAACTCTTAATCCCCTCCCCCTTACAATAACTCTATTGCAAGGCCTCTACAATAACTCTATTGCAAAGACACAACTTGACTAACTCTAGCCAAGTGTACAACTCAAAGACTTGAGAAAAACAGACCTACGGAATGCTTCTCAAAAGCAGTGTAGGATTACAAGTTCAAGAACAAAAGACAAAGACTCAACAAACCTACGGACTGGAGACATCTGCAGTGATAAGAGAACGGGTCCTTCTGTTTGTTGCAGCTTTGGTCTTGATGAGAGCACTTGAGATGCGGCGGCTTGCAAATTAGATAAGAGCAATTTTGGATGGTGAAAGATTAGGTTTTCACTTGGAACATGTTGTTTATATATGGGGAGTGAGTGAAAGTGACAAACCCTTACCCTTGGACCATTGGTCGAACTGCAGCAACTCTGCTGCTGTGTTGCTACACTGCTACAGTGTCAGCAACTTTACAGCTATAGAGTTGACTTGCGTATCGACAGAACTGGTTCCTCGAAAAGCATATCTGGTTTCTCATACATATTTGTCAAATCATCAAAACAAAACATAGCATAACTTATCACATGTAACAAAACTCTTTCAACAAAGCAGTGACTGCTCGCACTGTACATTTTTCTTTTTCACGCCAGGATCCTGCTTCATTTTCGATTATACTACTGAATATATGTATAAGGAGTTCTCTATTCTCCTAGTACCAATCAAGAAGTGCTTTTATTAATATTCTCTATTACTTTGCAAAGCTTAGATATAACTGAAAAGATCTTAGATGGAATAGCACTCATGTGAATATTGGCCAAAGATGAAAATACAAATCACTGAAAATTGTTAATATGGCAGTCATTAACGAGAAACATTATTTGATATAGGAAGTTTGTTTCTCAAATCTATAAGGAACATTTCAACAGAATTGCAGAAGGTTCCCTTGCACCGTGAAGTTCAAAGAAAATCTTGCACAGCTTGTGACCCTTCAGCAGAGAAAACACTGAAGAACGTCCAATTTTTTAGGATGAGAAGACAACATATTAAATGCTTTAAGGTATTACCTGCCTAGCTCAATTATGCGACGCCCTCTTAACCAGGACGTATGTTGCGCAAGCCATTCTGCAAATGCAAATGTGCCAGGCCAAAGTAAATTAGCATTCATCTGGTGAAAAGAAAATTCTTGGATGAGCAACTCCTGTGGACAAGACAAAGTGTATAAATTTCCATGCTGAGGAAAACAATAGACAACACAGTCAGTACTCAGATATCCTTCAGAAGATACATTTACTTCGGCATAAAGAGAAGAAAACAGAAGCATTGTCACAATTAGCTCTGTGTTACTTATTTTTTTTTAAAAAAAACAGCAGCATTGTCATAAATCCTGAGAACCTAATTTGATTCCCCTTAACGTTTGACAAGTGAAGACTTGGTCAATAAACTGAATGCTGATATCAATAACAATCTCAAACTATAATTGTCCAAGTAAACCATAGATAACTTTGGAAAGATTCATCATTCATTAGATCATTACTTCATTGCAACTCGCAACCACGATGTTCCTTTTAAACTACAACTAGAGTCAATAAGCAGCATACAACTAAAATTTTCAATAAAAACAAAAAGTGCACATCTCATGTCCTTAAATATGCACACTTTAAAAGATAACAAGATAAAATTAGTGAGTTAAACGAATTGATATCTATATAATATAGATATCAATCTTCACCTAAGACTAGGGTCACAGCTAGGTTAAGTCAAGGGGGTTCAATTGAATCCCCTTCACCAGAAAATTATGTTGTGCAAATAGAGCCACAATTTTCTTTGGTTATATATATAATGTTGAATCCCCTTGACACAAGAAAAGATTCTAGTGTAGAGACAAAAGGGGTTCAACAATTGCTTACTCTAGCTTAGTTTTAAAACCTTATACATGAATTTCTGGATTTGCCACAGCCTAAGACACCAGAAACGAACCTTAATGACATGCATATAACTAATCTACAAACCAATCAATATTCAGAAAGTGGAGTGTCATCAATTACTAAAATGTCGAGAAAATGATTTTGAATAAGTAATTCTGGTATCATCCCACTCCAGCAATGACAAAATCAGTATAAAAAGGAGAAGGAAAGAAACTACAGAACCATCTTTCTTCCTCAAAAAAGCACCAGGCCTACAAGCAGACGAACTGGCATCTAAAGTTTTTTTTTTGATGACATGGGAACCCGCGGGTAGCAGGGTGCGCACAGGGTAAACCCAGCTCCTGTGCAATAGCTCCCAAACCAAACACGAGAGGTAACCCGCACTAGACAACCTCGTGCAACGAGCTAGACCCAGAAGGCAAAATCCCATGTTGTCGTCTAAAGTTGTTGATACTCCTTTCTTTTTCAGCTCATGAATTTTAATGGTAATAAGTACTAAATCCGACCCATTCTAACTGTTTCTCTAGCTCTTTAATTTTCACGATCATTAAGAAAAATAATATATACTCCGTCCATCCCAAAATACTTATGTCCTAACTAAAAATATTTGACCCAAAATACTTGTGTTTTATTTAACCAAGATAAAATTAAGTAGTTTTTCCCCATTTTACCCCACCCTTGATGGATTAAATATTTGTTGAAGAAAGATAATACGATGAAATATGTTAAGAGGGTAAAATAATCAAAATGATACCCTTATAAATGCTTTTGTAAAGGGTGCAAGTATATTGGGATGGAGGAGTACAAGTTATAGTTTACTAAGTTACTCTATTTATTACTCCGATGTATTTTGAGAATCACGCAGTATTAAAAAGAACTACTCCACACTTCTTTAATATTAAGGGTATAGTTGAAAATAATTGTCCACTCAAGTCTTGAATTACTAAAGTGTCACTTATTTTCAACACTTCTTTAACTGGGAATTTCTTGCAAATACGATTGAACTAACCATTTCAGGGAACTGGTGCTTCCTCTCCACAAAGTTTTGCTGGGTCTCCGTGTTCTCTTCATCTGCACAAAAAAAAGAACCCAAATTCTCTTTAACTAATTACTATGACACATGAATGCATTACAAATATTTTTAAAAAGAGTACCAGTGGAGTTGCTATCACTGCCGCCAAACAGGGAAGAAGGAGAAAACAAAGCAGTATCCATTACGTACTGTGAATTGGAAAATTTTGGAGAAAGAAGAACACTTGATTTAATCAAATATCAGACCTGGCCCTATATTTTCTGTAAATTACAATTTACCCCTCATTTCTTTTTGGTCCATGAATAAATCTTCTCATCTACCAAAATTGACCCATTTTCCTCGTTTTGCAGCAATCGGGAAGGTATTTTTAAGTTATTTTGCTAGTTGAAATATATTTTGAGCTAAAAACGTAACGGCAAGAATATTTTTGAGCAAAAAACCTAAGAAATCATAAATATAACTTATTTCAAATAGCTCAGACGTATTTTTGATCCTTTCTTTTTTTTAAACCACGCATCTTAAATTTCCTATACTTTAAGGTGATTTTAGCGTTCCAAAAATTTACTAATTACTATCCTCCCAAAATCGATAGATGATTTTTACCTTCCACGTCAATAACATCAAAGGAAGGAGATAAACACATCATTAAGCACTCAAATATAGGGACTGTGTGAATGCAATTTGAATAAGGTCAGTTATGAATTGGACTCCAATTTTCACTTGATAGTTGGGACTTCGAGCAAGAATACATCTATATCAATCCATTTATATTATTACAATAGATACATGAAACTTCAAAAATAAATATTGATAGGCAAAAGTAATCTTGTAATGTTGATGGACTTATATTCTTTTAACGGAAAAGCGCCAAAACTACCATCGAACTATTTCAAATAGAGCACATATATCATCCGTTTATTTTTAGTACCAAACGAGTTCTTGCTGAAAGTATATGTATGTCCTAGAGACAATCTGTATTAGGACAAATGTACTTTATACACATCTGTATTATTATTAATGGAGATTAATATTTTGGCATTTGCAATTATTGAATTATTAGTTGATTGTTTATAATATTTTATAATATGCATCCCTAGAGGTTACATTGTTATTAATAATGTGAGATATTAATATTATAACATAACTCTTAAAATAGCCTCGACTAATGATCATCGAGAATGGGATATCGATGATATGTGATAAGTCGACATGTGGTCTGCATCACATCCTTAGAGGATGTAGTATGTCTCACCTACTACGAGTAATGGCTACTTGTGATGGACACATGGATACTTTGAAAGTATTGGTATACCCTGCTGATATACTGTTTGTTATACTTGTCTAAAGTATGATCAGCGTATGGGAGATAGAAGTATGTAGACTTGAGGTCAATGCGCACCTTGTCTACAAAGTAATATACTTTGATCATGTTCTAAGCTCAAATGACTTATAGGTTGAGATACGACTTGTATTGGATACATTACGATGTGGATTAAAGGTAGTAGTTGAGCCAAGATTAAGATTCATTCCTGAAATGTATATTCGAGAGAACACTCAGCTACTCAATGATATTAGGTTGACTAAGTCATTGGCCAACGCAATAGACATATTTAGATTATGGTCTAGTTGTCAACTAATATAGACGAGATACAATGATTAAGCCATTTGGATAGACACTTGACAAATCCTAAGCTTGATCGGGTGTGTCGTGAATGAAATGATTTTATCTTACCAAATAAAGGTTAAGTTTACTGGATTCGTGTAAACGTACTTCACATATTGAGTTCGTCTTGCGGCGCCGTCTAGGAGTTCCGCATAGACCTTAATTTGATTAATGTCGATATGTGAAGTCCTGTAGGGTCACACTATGTCGATTGTCTTTTCGATCTAAGGATGTATTGAAAGAGTATTAGATATTCGATTTAGAATCGAGATATTTAAATGAATAACGATTGTTTTAATTAAGTCAAAATTGGATTTTGGATTTAATTAAGAATGTGCAGAAAATAAAATGAGACAGTGTAGGGCAACGTCAGCGCCGCGACGCCCACACCATTGGGCCACAACACCATGACCTAATCTGTCTTGAATTTTGGGCCAGGCCCAAGGTCAAACTCTAATCTGGTTTGACCTAATTTTTCACCTATAAATTCAGACCTACACTTCATTATTCAATACACTTGATTTTTATATCATTATTCTAAGTCTTAGAGACTCATAATCAAAACACTCTCTCGATACTCTGCCGGATTTCCTAGCTTTCCAAAGGAGGAATACATTGAAACTTGGAGCTTGCAATCGAAAGGGCATTCGCATGTGCACCCACAATTGATAAAGATTCCAGGTATAGTAAACATGTAAGTATCATTCAAGTCTTATATTTACGGTTTTAAATTACCCTATAGTCAAACAGTTCTACTTTTGTTGGGTTTGAAACAAGTTTTCAATATCCGTTGCGTACAACAACCCAACAAAATCCCTACATTTGCCGCACTCACAGGGACCACAAATTCCCCCGTCTTCTGAGCAGTCCGGCGTGGTAAAAGATATTGACATAGTTGTCCACCTAGACAGTTCACGTGGCTAAAATCCCCCTCCCCTTAAAATCAATGATTTCTTGTCCAAATTAGAACCCTAATTTTATCTCAAACAATATTGTAAAAATATTTACATGTATTATCTCGGACAATAACAAGACAATAGATTGGAAATCTCAGTAATAATACTTCTCAAAACAAAGCAGCAAACATTATTATTATAAGTGAGTTTTTCATATGCAATTTTAAAATTTGTGGTTTAAATTTTTTTCATAGTTTCTATGAATTTGGATTTTCGAAGGAGTGGATGAAAATTTTGGGGAAGAAGATGACAGTGCTCATATTATAAACATATCACGTATATTACATCAGTATTTTTTTTTTATCTTTTTCAAATTTACTCAGCATACATTTTTTTAGTTTCTTTATTTAATTCATTTCATCTTTCTTTTAATAAAAGAAATTATTTTTCTTTTTTTAGGATGGTTCATGTGAGTATTATAAATGTCCTCATTTTCAAGTTCTAGTCACATTATTACACCTACTTGAAAAATCAACGGGGAAGAAAGCTTTTGTTTAAAATTAGAGTTCTAATTTGAAGAAGAAAACATTGATTTAAAGGGAAGTATTTGAAAAGATCGAATCATATTGAATCTATCTTACCTTACATTTTTGCATGAGGTTATTTAAACAGCTTGAACTCGTGGCTTTTTGATCATACAACCAAAATTTTTATCAATGCACCAAATACTCCTCTTCAATTTTATCCAAATTCTGCATAGTTTAATGTAATTGAAGAAAGAGACGTAGAGGAGAAAGGGGAAGAAACATATGGCCAAGCAGTGAAAACATAAGTAACATTACAAAAATACTATCCCAAAATTCTTGTATCTGAAATTTGAAAGCAGTCTAAGATTCAGTGATGCAACACCTTGAAATCAATTATTTCACATATTGGAAATTGGATTTGCCAGCTCCTCTCTCAGCCTTTTCCTCCTATATTTTCTGACTAGGTCAAGTCACCGTTATTTTTTTTTTAAATTTAGTAATTTTTGAATTCAAGATTCAGAATGGAATAAAACTAATCGTTTTCTTTTAAGATATAAAGTTATCCATTGGCTAAATGGAATAAAAAAGAAAATGACTTGACATGGTCTAATTAAAACTAGTTAGTAATAAATGATAATATTGACGTAGTCCTAATTGGTGATATATATATATATATACTTCACCTAGAACTGCATGAAGGAGGATTTCATGCGTCAAAATCAAATCCATTTTTCTACTTTTATACTTTGAAAGGTACTTTTATTGGATTGCCCCGTGCATCGTTCAACACCTTTTCTTTTTTGTTATTACCCGTGTTTAGTACTGATTTTGAGAGTCCAACTAATTTAGATTTGGATCAAATATTGTAGTTTAGGAGGTAAAATACTTCCTATCAAATTAACTTGAAGCATGATGACATTTAATTTTAGTTTAACTTCAAAATTCAAATCGATATCAGATCTCACGTTTGAGTCTTTGATAAAATTAAGTTTTTGTTTTTTGTATGCAAAATGACAAATCATGCAAAGTTGATTAAAACTTTGGAAGAATGTTAGTGTTCATTTACTAAAATAATTATCCATTAGTAAACAAAAGATCTCGCCCCAGGGCACAGACGAGTTGGTAAGTGACAAGGTGATTAAATACAATCACCCCGACGTCGAGGATTCGAATCCGTGTGGTGACAGTCTTTGCTGAAATATTGCAAGGGTTGTTGCTGGGTTCGTGTCCCGTTGGTCCTCTCCCTTGCAGGGCTGCCACTCGCGCATATCCCTCGATTTACATCCCACATGGCCAAGGGGCCTCTGGTACAGGTGGGGGGTTTCACCTTCGGGACTTTCCCCTTCACAAAGTAAACAAAAGCTCTCTGTTCCAATCATTAATTCGTATAACATCGATTTCAGATAAGAAAGAGTGATTAACTAAAGGTAATTTCACCAATGAAAAAAATATGTTGTATTTCCATCAAAATGAATAAATTATTTTTCGGACTCAAATTTTGAGAATGAAAAAATTTCTTATAGTGAATACTTCTTCTTAAATGGATTCTAAATACACAAATTTGAATTAGTCAGGTAAGTAGATTCCAGATAATGTACCAAATAATTATAAAAGAATAAATTTATTAAAGCGGTCTTTTTGAGTTTTAGTTTAAAACATTGCAAGTTTACTCAACATGTCCCTTAGGGGACATCTTATAAAAAATTAAACAACATTACTGGACTCGTAAAGTAGAATCGTATGTCAAAAACAATGTTGTAGTAGATGGATAAGATAACCAGCTCCAGCCGAAGGCAATATTATTCACCTTGAGTCACAATCCTAAGTTCTAAATATTTATATTTCTGGCAATTAATTAACAAGGATGTTGAATTGTTGATTTATAAAATAAAAAGGGAAGGAAAAAACACATTAGAGTGATATATATAAAGGTGAAATACGACAACATAACCAGTGTAATTCAACAAGGTGGATATATAAAGGTGAAATCAAAAGACAAAATATAGGAGTAGTAAAACTAAAAGAGAACTAGTCATTAGTCAATAAAAATGAATATCTTCTATAAAATTCTTAATTTTGCTTCCAATACACATTGATATTTCGAGACTTAATTCTCTTTTCAATTTAGTTAATAAGAAATTGTTAATTTTAATTCTCTAATTTATAAAGTAGAGTGTAACATCAGTATGTTACGATGCATCAGACCATGTAAAGTTACTTTTATACCAGGTTTACTTATTTTTTAACTAAAAGAGAATATCACGGGTACTGTTGGTAGCCTCTAATTTAGTATTTTGTTTGTTTGTCTTGAAGTGTGTAACCGTCTCATCTAAAAAGTTTAAGATATTAGAGAGAACACACTTTTTAATATTTTGATTATATTCTCAACACGCCCCCTCACGTGTTGGCCTGATTTTTCTTTTATGGTTCAAGCACGTAAAAATTCTTTTTGATAATAGATGGTGGCGAGATTTCATCAGATGACCTTTGACATGTTCTGATATCATGTTGAAGTGTGTGACCGACTTATCTAAAAATTTAAGCTGTTAGAGAGCACACTTTTTAATATTTTGATTATATTCTCTAACAGTTTGTTCGTCTCTTCTGGTTGAAGTAGAAGAAAAAAAAACAGGCATAATTACAGATAATGTATTTTTGGGTAACCCCCATTTTATCATACAATTATCACTCTAGTAACTACTAATAATTCTCACCAAAAAGAAAAGTAGCAACAACTAGTAATGGGTTCCACAGGGGCATTTGAAGAATTTTTTGGTGAGATCGGCTTTACCACCTACTATTATAAATGTTTTCTTCGTTATTTGTTCTTTTCACGCGAGATTAATAACAAAATATATTACTCATTTCCTCTCCATTTATGTGATGCATTATAATTCAGAGGCGAATTTAAAAGTTTGAATTATGAATTCTTCTAAATTTTTGAAAAATTGTTTACTAATTTTCTAATAAATTATTTATGTATATTTAATGAATATTTTAATAAAAATATAGAGTTTTGACTAAAGTTATTAACTTATATAAAACCTATAGCTAGAATTCTTACTTTATCTCCTGTTTATGTGACATTTTTTTCCTTTTAGTCATTCACAAAAAGTATAATACATTTCTATACTAATAATTTAACTTACAATTGATCATTTAACTTTTAATGAAATAATTTATACGCACACAAATATATGTGACTTGTTTTACACTATAAAATTCAAAGCTCTCCCTTACGATTTTAAAGTCAATGTTAGTTAAACAACTTTTAAATTGAGTCTAAGTCAAAATAGAAGTAGATTTTTGCAGTGTCATTTTTTCGGATCTTGTGTATATGAGATAATTTTCTCTACCAAACTTAACAATTCAACTTAAGACTAAAAGTCATAACTTAGGTGAACACAATTATTAACTTTTTTCATTTTTTAGCAAAGGGAGTTGGAAGAGAAATCAAACAGTACTGTGCAAGCACAAAAAAGGAACAACGATGTAGAAGTTTCAAACACAGATAAAGCAGAAAAGTTAGACCAAAAAGAAAAAGAAAAAGAAAAAAAACAAACACAGAGAAAAAGTGAAACACATTTATATATATCTCCAAACAAACAAAGAAAAGGTCATTCTCTTTGCAATAACTTTTTCAGCATAAACACATGAAATATCACACCTTTTCTTCATCATTCAACCAATACTCATATAACCCTTTTTTTTCTTCTTATATACTCATAATAATACCATAAACACAACCCCCCCCCCTTTCTCTATCACACTCTATATGTTCTTGAAAATACCAAACAACACTTGCCTAGGCCAAAAAAAATCCTTTCTTTAAATACCGCATACTAGTAATTATCTTTCATATAGTAAAAAAGAGACCTTTTTTTTGCTGTTTCCATTTTGCCCTCGTGTGTTCTTGCAAATGCTTAAAAAGGGTCTAAATATTTTCCAATAAATCTCATAATAATAATTTGCTGTCAAAATGGGTGTGCCTTGTTCAAAATTCTCTTTGTGTTGCTTTCATTCCAATCTTAAACCATCCCCTCATGATTTCTTTGATCTGGGTAATTTTTTTTCTTTTACATAGATTTTTTTGAAGGGTAATTGATAAAGGTGTTGACGTGTTAGCCGAAGATCACCTGTTAAGCACACAGCGGGAGCTTAGTGCACCGGACAGACTTTTATATGTTTCTTACTTTACTTTTTATATGTACATCTTTTTATATTTAGTAAATTAATACAAGATTTAAAAGATACACGTCTGCGGGAGCTTAGTGCACCGGACAGACTCTTATATGTTTCTTACTTTACTTTTTATATGTACATCTTTTTATATTTAGTAAGTTAATATAAGATTTAAAAGATACACATCTTTAATTTATAAAATTTAAAAGTTTCTTTTATTTCTTAAGGTACGTGTATAAGTTAAACTAATACATTTAAAATGAGACGGATTGAGTATGTGCTTTTGCCATTCTTGATTGTTTTTTTAATGTATTGTTATATTTTGTGCAGAGAATGGAGGGGAAAATGGGAAAAATGTGTTGCCAAGTTTTACTGAGTTTAGTTTAGATGTGTTGATGATTGCAACTGATGGATTTGCTGCTGATAACATAGTGTCTGAACATGGAGAGAAAGCCCCAAATGTTGTTTATAAAGGGTTGCTTGAGAATGGTCATTGGGTTGCTGTTAAACGTTTCAATAGGTCAGCTTGGCCAGATTCTCGCCAATTCTTGGTTAGCTTTGATTAAACTCTATTGCTGCTATTGAATTATGTTTAATCATAGATAAGGCACATATTTATTTACTTAAAGTGGGTCTATTTCTTTTTCTTGATCAAGCACATAAAAAGATTTGTTTTTGATCGGTGGCAGTGAGAAACTAACTTACACATTAGCCCGCTGCAGTCTTTACCAGATCTAGGATTTCGAATTTATGGTTCTTACTGTGCTCGCAGTCAAGGGGAGCCTGGGAGTTACGGGTAAAGTTTGACTAGGAGGTCACGGTTCAAGCGGTGAAAATTGCAGAAATGCAAGTTAGGGCTGCGTATAATAGACCCTTGTGGTCCGGTCCTTCTCCCGGAACATAATGGATTTTGGTACACGGGGCTGCTCTCTCCTTTTTTCTTACTGTGCTCACATTCAAATATTTATAGATATTTAGTGAATTTTTTAATACATATACAGGCCTACGAAAAAGCTATTGGTAACCGTGAACCTGTACCTTGTACTCTAGATCTGCCACCGGATCTAATACAGTAATGGGTCATTTGGTAGGTTGTATAAGAATAGTACTGAATAAGCTTGTACTATAATGCTGAGATTATTTATGTTAGCATTATTTTTTTATCGATTGTTTGGTTTGTTATATTAAATGAATAGGGTGTAGTAGTACAGGAATAGTACTGAATAGGGTATATTAGAATAGGATAGTACTGGTATTGTTAATGCCATGGTTTACTATGTATAAGAATAGTACTGAATAAGGTGTATAACTAATGTTATGGGTTGAAAACACTACCAAACAAGGGATTAAATAATACCAAGGCTAATACCAATATTATTTTCTCTTAACACCTCCTACCAAACGACCCCTAAATCATATTGAATTGTGTGTGATCATCTTATCTAATAGAGAGAGAGAGAGAGAGAGAACACATTTGTTAATAATTTTTTATGTAGTATACAATAGCTTCATCACCACAATTTTTATTGTATCCAATTTATTTTACCAGTTTGTATGTTGAGCTTTGTTTTGGACACTGTTTATGTAATGCACAGGATGAGGCTAAGGCAGTGGGGAATCTGAGGAGTGAGAGACTGGCAAATCTACTTGGATGTTGCTGTGAAGGCGAACAAAGGTTGCTCGTAGCAGAGTTCATGCCAAACGAGACCCTAGCAAAACATTTATTTCACTGTGAGTTTTCCTCAAAATCTTGATTAATAGTACTTAAATCTTTATAACTGAGATGTGGAGCATAGGAGCACTATCTTAGAACTCCAATGCTGATATTTGATTTACTGTGAAATGCAATAGGGGACAGCCAACCTATGAAGTGGGCTATGAGATTGAGGGTGGCTCTTTACTTAGCTCAAGCTATGGAATACTGCTGCAATAAGGGTCGAGCAATATATCATGATCTTAATGCTTACAGAATCTTATTTGATCAGGTAAAATTAGTTGTACCTTATGTTTGTTAATCCTAATAAGGTGCTGTTTGTGTGGCTTTTTAATTATGTTTTGCATTCTACAGGATGGTAATCCTAGGCTCTCTTGCTTTGGCCTGATGAAGAACAGTAGAGATGGAAAAAGTTATAGTACAAACTTGGCTTTTACTCCTCCAGAGTACATGCGAACAGGTCAAATATCTGTTTCTCTAAGCTATTATTAACTCAGTGTTCTATATCATGGACTCCTGGTGACTTTTAGTTGTTTGCTGCAAAAATCTAGCTTCGGGAGGGTGCTGCTTCATCAATTTATGAATTTATTACAGTCAGGAATTTCCTTTGTACCATATTATGATGGAATAGTTACATTTTTGGACCGCTCAAAAAAATAATAGCCAGCAAATGTATAGGTATAAATAAACATATAATATGCATATTGTATACATAAATATACATAACCGTTTTGTATATTTTGGTTAGCGCCTGTAATTAATTTCAGCCGATTGGCCAAAAATGGAAAAAGCCCTATGATGATTTCCTACCTTTATTCAACTAATGTCAAACCTGAGACAAGAGTTTTTTATGATTGACAGGAAGAGTGACATCTGAAAGTGTAGTTTACAGCTTTGGAACAATGTTGCTAGATCTTTTGAGTGGAAAACATATACCTCCAAGCCATGTAAGTTTTGAAAGATTGTTGGACCCTGTTTTCTGGAAAAACATGTCAACTCTTAGTGTGAATCCATGTATTAGTGGACGTTATTGATTCTATTAACTAAGTACCTAAATATAATATTTTATTTTACCTTCCTGTAGGCACTTGATCTAATTCGGGTGAAGAATTTGACGATGTTAATGGATTCTTGTTTGGAGGGTGATTTCTCTAATGATGATGGAACCGAGCTAGTCCGGCTAGCCACCCGTTGTTTACAGTACGAATCACGTGAGAGGCCAAATGCAAAATCTCTTGTTAATTCTCTTATAACCATTCAGAAAGAAACAGAGGTACGACCAAATAATAGTAGAATGTATTCCCCTTGACTTGCTTTGAGATCGTTGCTACATTTGAAGAAATAATAATTATTGTAATAATAATGCTCGAGGCTCAAACTATCTGATTATGTAATGGCAGGTGCTATCACATGTTTTGCTGGGCATTAAACATGGAACTGCGACCCCACCCCAACCATTGGTGTTGACAACAACAGGTGAAGCATGTTTGAGAAGAGATCTTACTGCCCTTCATGAGATATTGCAAAAGACTGGATACAAGGATGACGAAGGAATTGCCAATGAGGTTTGTCCCTTTACTATTTATTGATGATGTATGATTTTCCAAATGTACATTGTCCCTCTCTTGTTTTTCAAAAATTAATATTATGTGAGCTGCTTTCTTGCTAAAGTATTCTTTTCATGATCTCATTTACTTAGTCGTATTTCCTCTCCCGTTGAGCACTTTGTATGAATGATATTCCATTTTCTTAACATGTTTTTCATACTGATAATCTTAGTTACTGTCGACTTATTTCATTTTCTGCTGCTTGTTTTTCCGTATTTTCATTTCTTTGCCATCAGCTTTGGTTATACAGTATTACCATCCCCCCTTCCTCACCCCAACAACCGAAAAGAACAAAAAAGGAAAAAAATAGTGATCCAATTTTGTTAACATGTGTATACTTTAATAATTCCCTTGGAAGATCCCACTGTGTTTTCCCTTTTAGAGAAGTTTTATGCACTATCTCCATCAAATATCATTTCATGTAGGACCTTCTAGGCTATCATTATCATGCCCTTGTATTATTCTTGTCGATATGTAAGCATTCCAAGATCTTTTGTGTTGTGACTAATTGCTGGAATTAATTAAAAGTAAGATATGTTGATGTTATATAGTGACTTTCATACTACTACATTGGTTAAAAACATGATAACATCTCTTATTTTAATAATTCAAAAGTATATTCTCTCCCATAAGCTGTAAAAGAATTTCTCGATTTCTCTCCGTTTACTATTTTAACTCAAACTTTGCCTTCTGTAGGATAGCTTTTTTCACTACAGTGAATAAATTTGGACTATAAGGCACATAATAGAGTAATATGATGACCATGAACTGTAATTTATTTGCCTAGGGAGAAAATGAACTTATTGTTGTGCTAGTTATAGCATAAGAAGTGAGTGACGTGTTGCTCTTCTTTCTTACTGTGTAGAGCGACTATCTCTGTGTAATACTCTTTCAGTTATCTGTTATGCTACCTAAGTTGATCATTGTTTTTTTTTTTTGCAGCTTTCTTTCCAAATGTGGACAAATCAGATGCAGGAAACCTTGAATTCTAAGAAGCAAGGAGATGCTGCTTTCCGAGCTAAGGATTTCATAACTGCCATTGAATGCTATACACAGGTTTAACCATCTAAAATTGTTCATTGTCTTAATGATTCATGTGTATCTTTAACATTACTGCTCGGTTCTGCTTCCAGATAAATATTTTATCAAATCACTTAACTAATATCCTCTCAATTTGTCTGAAAAAGTTCAAAATGAAAGACCAACTCTTAAATATTTCTCCCATTATTGTTGTGGTGCTGATCTTGGAATAACATTTTAGTTTGAAGAAGATAAGAAGGGGCTTACATAAACACAATTTTTTTTGTTCTATTAGTTCAATGATGGAGGGACCATGGTGTCGCCAACCATATATGCGAGGCGCTGCTTGTGTTACCTGATGAGCGACATGGCGCAAGAGGCTCTAGGAGATGCAATGCAAGCTCAGGTTATATGCTCTGAGTGGCCTACTGCCTTTTACATTCAGTCTGTTGCCCTTTTTAGCCTTGGGATGGAGAATGATGCCCAAGAAGCACTTAAAGAAGCCACAAAGTTGGAAGCTAAAAGGAGCAAAAACTAAAATAAAATGTGTAGATTTTTATTGTCTCAAGTTTCTTGTATTTAAAGGGTGATAGAAAATTGTTGTTATGTTAATAGTTTATTTCTTCAATATTTCTTCTGATTTTGTGCTCACATCATGTGAAGCCATTGGAGAATTTTAGTGTGTCCTCTGATGCGCCTTTTTTTTCTTGATTGTTTAATGGAAATTGAGTCTTAACTTTGCTTGACTTGTAGTTTAATACAGTAGAAAGGTACTTTTTATTATTTTGTTCTTCCAAGTGCCAATTAATTACGTTACATATTCTTGTAAGTGTATTATTTATTAATTTATCGAGGTTTTTCAAGTTGCAAAATGTTGGAACTTTCATGAATCAAGAATCAATAATTTGCTTGTTTATAAGATCCATTTTCGAACACTTTATCCCACAACTCGCACACTAAATCCCTCGTCTCTTTTGATAATTCCCAGCATCCCATGTGGAGTGTATAGCATAGTCCACGATTGAAGAGAATAATAGTAACAAATTAATTTGAGAAGAAATATGATATGCCAAGCTAAAGCAAGTTGAGCAACCTATTCCATAATCTAGTCATCCACGCATTTTACTTATTTGCACTTTGTAGTTTATATAAAACTCAAACAATTTAACCTTAGTTGAAAATTAGAATGACAATATATATCGTTTAATCATGTCATATTATAAAAATTTATATGTAAGACATATGTTGTATTTTATTGGCTTGGTACAAACATATAAGTATAGATAAATTTTTTTTACATTGATATCTAACTATTCATGATGAAGGAGCTTGCATTGATATATTGTCACGATCTAAACCGGAGGGTCATAACGGGCACCCGGGCTTTTGCTGAGTACTACTAATCATGTATTTATCACCTAATAGTAATTAAGCATGGACCACGAGGGCCGTTACGAGGTAACCTGCTGACACATAGAAATAATAAACTGGAAAGGTGCTACGTAAAATCCTGCAAACAGAAGAACTCAACCTATGCATATATAGGTACTAAGGCCGACAAGGCCATACACAACTACTATACACAGGACAACTGTCTACAAGCCTCTAAAGAGTATGTGATTTCTTAAGGTCGAGACAGGTCCCCGCCATACCCATATGCACATGTAAAAATACCGTACTGAGATTAGACTGCAACTCCGGGATACGTGGAGTGCTCCGATATCAGCTGAACTGACAACCTACTGGTGCAGATCGCCACCCCGTCTACCTGGACCTGCGGGTATGAAATGCAGCGTCCCCCGACAAAAGGGATTTAGGAACATATTTAGACATGCTTTTAAAGTATGAATGAATAACATGAACATCATTAATTACTAAGAGTAGAATTATTTATGGGACAATATTACGTTTACATTTTGTAACTTAGAACATGTCAAAAGAAGAAAGTGTTAGCCTTAACATACCTTGGAATGACAACAGAATCAACCTCTTTTACAAGTTAATCTCTATAAGTGTAGAAAAAACCTTCGCTTACGCTTTAAAATTTTCGAAATTCTTGTTGAAAGGAGAGTTTGGCCGAGAGCTTCCCAAACGAACCACAACATAAGAAATATTTTCCAATAGATTATTCAAAGTACAAAAGAGTTGTTGGCAACATTTTCACCTCCTCCAAATGTTGAAACTTTGCTTTTCATAAAGAAAATAAAAGTAAAGGTTGCTGAATGTTTTTGGCCTTTTAGAAATGAAACCATATTGCCTCCGATAAATATAATTCCATGTTTATCTAATAAGAAACATATGCTGCCCACATTTTCCTTGAATCAATTCTACAAGTGGGATAAGAGATATACATGTCTACTTTTACCCGTGGCCTTCTTTGGCCCATCCTTTAACACTTTTCCTAATCTATTTACACCACCACATTATTCATTCAAATACTTATATGTAAAACACTAGTTGCCTAAATAACAAGGCCCCACGTGGATCATGATATATCCACTAACTTAAATAATAATAATAATAATTTTTAATATTTCATATGCTCCTTATCATTATCATGTGATTTAACGCTAATCTATAGCCTTTGTTGGCTCACACGAAACAATATTTCCGATCATCATCTTCACACTTTTAAAGTCCTTAAATTATTTCGGGACTTCATCATTTTTTTGTGTTAAGCTCTTTATTTGCGTACGTGAATATGACATAAATCCTTCAAGGTTCGGGTCTACTTGCATACGTCTAGTTGTTCAAACCATCGCCCGAAAGTACGGGATGTTACATATATAACGATTCATGATGCAGGAGTAGCTCCGCATACTGGCGAAAACCTCTGATGAAAGAGATTTATTTATTATGATAAAGAAATGGACTTGAACTTAACTCAATTCTAAAAATTAAATCTTGAGGGGAGGATTGTTTAAATCCATATAAGGAGGTTACTAGTTCATTTTTCAACCATTGTAGGACTCTAACCCACTCTAACACATTATTGTACAATAAACATAACTAATAGACTAGTATCAAGTGGCTTCAAGTTAGTGGAGCATAAAAATATGAATATAGTGATTTGATGCAACTATATATGAATTATGATAACTTATATCTTCAAATAAGTAGTTACTGTCTAATATTGGCTGGCATTCTTGCGAGAAATGGGAAGAGAAGATGCAGCGATAACTAAGCTTATCATTCAATCACATCACTAAGTATATAGCTTAGATTCAGGCAGGCCAAGATCAATTATTTATAGTCCATGAAATGCTTTAGACTTGAGTTAAGACATTTTGGGCCATGTCATAGCTACATGGGCTAAATGCGACCAGTGAATTGGATCACTATAAGAGTAGACTGCAGTGGCGAAGCCACATTAATCGAAGAGAATTTCTTTCCTTAAAGAATTGAACATTGTGTATATATAAGTGAAATTTATAACATAGGTTGAAATCCCACCAATTCACTTGGCTATTTTCATTTATTCACAGGCCAAGCCAACCAACAAAAAGGAAACGAAAATAAATTCCAGGGACATGTAATAGTAATATATACTTCCTGACATTTCATCCATATAAACAAAGGTGAAGTAAATTAATGAGTGAAAGTGAAAAAAACTGTTAAATATATCGTGATATATAATCATGTATATCACGGTTTGTAGCACTTATCATAATTTTGTACCACACGGTTTAGTGTACCTATTTAGTGTAATTGTAAACGTGAGATTTTTTCGCTATTGGAAAAGTCCATAAAAAATTAGAATAATAATCTAAAAATAGAACATAATAACGATGACCCAAAGAACTGAGAACAAGAGATGTCCATAAATCACTATGAATAATATCAAATGGCATTAAAGTACGAGAATTTGAGTCTACAAATATCAATCTAACATTTTTTCCTAAAGAACAAGATTGACAACTCGGAGTACTACGCATACCCTTACAAGAAATAAAATTATTTTTATCTAAGGAAGGCAAAATAAATGACCCCGGATGACCTAGACGAGCATGCCACAAGAAAGGAGCAAGGGCTACAAAAGTTGATGGCAAGGCTTGACTCAAGAGACCGGACGTTGGCGTGATAGAATAAAGATCTCCCCTACTGTCACACCTCATGAGAGGAATCCCCATCTTGAACTCCTTCACAGAGAACCCAAATGGATCAAATTCAACAGAAATGGTATTATCAGTTGTGAATTTATGGACAGACACCAAATATTTAATCAATTTAGGGGCATGAAGGGTATTTTTCAAGATAAGAGGTGGATGTGGGGAGACAAAGTTTTATGACATAAACCACGAATTGGAATTGAATTACCATTACCAACAATTATGCCACGATTGTTGCTCAAATTGAAATAAGACGAGAGAGTACTTTGATCGGATGTCATGTGGGTAGTGGCTCCGGTGTCCATGTACCAATTCGGGTCCGGGGGAGTTAAACCAAGTGTGTGCATAGCGGCTTCAATGTCAGTCGGGGTGGGGCCCGCAGCATGATGGGCCTGTAGAGGCCAAGGCCCAAACACACTTGTTTGCTGCCTAGACCCAGAATTATTTCGGAAATCATTGGGCCATGCTGTATTGGGCCGAAACGAAGGTTGATTGGGCCACTGCCCAAGCGTTGAAAACATAGGTGGATAGGGGCTGTTGGGCCACTGCCACGAGGCCCATGGCTGGGACTAGTGGAACGGTGGCCCACTGTTGCAGGGACGGGGCTCACTGCTATTACCGCCACTACTGCCAGAATCATTGCGTTTGCCCCCGCTATTTTTGCCATTATTTTTGCCGCTCCCTTGAGAACAGTTTTGGTCCGAATTATCACCAAAACTCTGAGAATTAGGGGAGGACGTCATCATGACCACGGGACTTGCACTCATAGCCGCCTTTTTGGCCAAGCCGACTTCTTCCAAAGTAAGCATGGATCGGGCTTGATAGAACTTCGGGAGAGGATTACTTTGACGAAGGAGTGTTCCAACACCGCTATAGGCCTCGGATAGGCCAACAACCATCTGGAGAACAAGACGATCTTTGCTAACGGCGCACCAACGTTGTGGAGTTGGTCTGCCAATTCTTTCAACCTTTTGTAGTAAGCTGAAACGTTCGGGAAGTCTTCCATGTTGATGTGAGAGAAATCCTGCTCAAAGGTAACAACTCTGAAATTTCGATTATCTTGGACTATGTCACGCAACCATCGCCATAGCGTCTGACTCAATAATCGTTTGCAACATGTCGGTAGTTATAGTGGAGTAAATCCACTGAAGGACGGTTGCATCAAGAGTTGTCCATAACTTAGGATCATCCTCGCGTTTAGGCACCTCCGTATCCTCAGGAGTCGCAGGGATTATGTGATGGATGACTTGATGCGAGCGAGCGTGAATTTTGAATAGTTCAGCCCACGTCGCGTATTGGATGTTTTCTATTTCAAGAATAAGAGGGATGTGATTCTTAGATGTTAGAAACAACAAGGGCAGTGTGAAACGTGTTCTTTGACATTGACATAACGAAAGAACAATAGGTGATTGAGGGGTTTAGAAGCGAGAAGGGAGGATTGGAAATTGCACGAAAACCGAGGGGAGGAGCTCGGAACTAAAGGAAAATTTGGAGATTTTTTTTAACCTAGACTTCTGATACCATGAAAGAAATAATCACTTGATTATTTTCATTAATGAAAGAGTATATATTCAATTTTCATAGTAGGAAAATCTTATTCCTATTCTACTTCCAAAACCATATTCTACTTGTACAAGAATCCTATAATTATAGTACAATTACACTAAATCGGTACACTAAACGTGGTACAAAATTATGGTAAGTGCTACAAACCGTGACGGTATATTTAACAAAAACAAACAAGAGACGTGTAAAGAAAGAAATTTTTTATTGAAGTCCCAGCCGAGAAAAACTGGTGAACAGATTCTCTTACAACAATTTCCTATAAACCCTATGAAACATAAAAAAAATGAGATCAAAATCCCATCTCTCCCTCTCTCACTATACTACAATAACGGTTACAATTATAATATTGTAACAAATACTAAAATACCTGTTTCGCATTTCCTTTGGATGAAGGAAAATGACTTAGACTATAGTATACATGTATAAGTTTAGAAGGTGTATGCATATATAAATTAGAAAGAAGCAGGGGAAATATCAGGAGCACCAATCACTACATTTTGAGAAGCAATAGGTGCAGAGGCATCCATAGCAGCTCCACTGCTCAATAGTTCAATCATGGCACGGTGTGGGCTGCTCCTTTGCTTGTTGCATAAGTCTGGCAAATAAACTCCTGCGAATTTCAACCAAAAAATAAATAAATTTAACAGACATAAAAGTTGCAAATGTGAGGAACAATTTATTAATTTTTTATTAAAAGAATATTCTTTGATTCAATTATAAGATTTTGATTTGCAAGAAAAGCATCAACTTTTTTGGCCTTCTTTGCAAACATTTCAAAGGAGCCAGAAAAGTGTAATTAGCCAAAAAAGGATGAAATTTTGTTAAGCATTGATGTCTCAATACAAGAAATTCTCATTTTAGGTTGAAACAATTATGTGACTGAGGTTTCTGGCTGAAGAAAATTAAAAAATTCAAAAGATGCAAACAACTACTCCCTCCGTCTCAAATCATGTGGCATTATTTGGCTAGGCAAATTTAAGAAAGAAAAAGACTTCTAAAATTTATGACCTAAAACAAGACAAACGTGTGGTTATAAATTGTCACATTAAGAGTAAAATAAGAAAATTAAAATTAAATTGTTCTAAATAATGAAGCATGACATTGTTTTTGTGACAAACTAAAAAGAAAAATATGACACATAATTGGAACAGAGGAAGTACTCGTCAATTATTGACATTTATTAACGATTTTCATTCTTTTTGTCTTGTATAAATATAGTTTTAATGCCATCCATAGACTATATGAGGGTGTGTTAAAGATATAATCAATTAAATAAAAGTATATTTTTTAAGATTTTAAATTTTTAGATGAGATAGACACATAATAATTCAACAAAGACACGAACAGAAAAGGATTTGTTACCTTCCCTGTAAAATTAATTTAAAGGGTAAAAGGAAAAACACTGAATAATCTTATTATTTACCTTCTCCAGCAGCCAAATTGAAGTAAAGATCAACAACGTTGGGGCAATTCTGATAACAAGCAGGGGAACAAAGTTTTGCAGTAAATTGAGGTTCAAGTAAAGCATCTGAAGATATCCCCACAGAGCTCCTATCAACACCACATGCATTAACACATTCATCTGTCTCAATATACTCTGCAATGTTTCCAACAATAACCTCTGATGTCTTGCATTGGTACTCCATCTTCCCATCCTTATTCTCTGAGTTCTCCAATAAACATCTCTTCCCGGATGATGAGATCGAAAACGAACAAACATTTGTTGGCAAGTTTTCACAGATAATTTCCCCTAAAATGGAAAAACAAAGTATGAATGTTAACTAGTGTATATATAATACATGTGAATTGAAGGGGAATTTTGGTGCAATGGTAAGAGTTGTTGCTTTGTGACCAGGTCATGAGTTTAAACTTTGAAAATAGTCTTTTGACATTACGTACAATAGACTCAATGTGATTTGACTGTTCTCAAAATCACGCTCATAACAGGAGCTTTGTGCACCAAATATGCCTTTTTATATAAATATTATACATTTGTTGAATTGAAAGGAAATCTTGGCGTAATGGTAAGCGTTATGTTCATTTTGTGATCAGGTCATGAGTTTAAATCATGGAAACACTCTTGCAGACATGTAAGATAACATGACTATGTACAATAGACTTAATATGATTTGACCATTCTCAAGATTCTGCTCGTAACGGGAGCTTTGTGCATCAAAATGCTCCTTTGTGTATATATGTTAATTCATATGGAATTCATGCATGATATGATCAAAATTACGAAAACAAATTCATCATAAGAACATCAGGTGCATAAAAGGAATAAAACTGAATATAAACATACCTAATGCGCCTTGGAGGAAAAGGGTGCAAGCAAAGAAAAGAATCATGGAAGAGTGCTTCATGGATGAGGCCATTTTTCTTCTTTCTTTGTTCTTTTGGTCTTTAATCTTTTGGTTTGTTTAGAATTTGTTTTGTCCTGGTGATTTTTGTAAGGCTTTGTGTAGTTGAGAATGTTGGAAGAATGAAGTTTAAGAATTGTGTTTGTAATATGAGAGGGGTTTTCTTGAATATATATAGGGAGGACATGACAATGAGAAACCAAAGATGACATGCGGTCATGACAAATATCCAATGTCTGGTCACAAGTTTACTTTTATTTGTTTGGTCGTTCCTTTTTTCTATTTTGGGTGGGTGTGTATTGTTATTTGTTTCTTACTTCTGAATAGGTAAAATTTAAATTTAAGAGCGGCGCTAAGTGAGGGGAAGGGGTTGAATTTATCATCTTCATCGAAAAATAAATTGCGTAAAAAGAAAAAAAAAGTAATTTTATTATATAAATATATATGAGTTGTTGAATTCCCTTAATACTAACATGAATGTTCTAGCGCAACTATAAAGAGGACTCGAAAGTTATTTTAGGTCACTAATTCAAATTTCAGCTTTAATATTTTAGTATTTTATAAAATTCTCTTGTATAAAATTCCTAGTTTCACTTTTGATTACATTTGTAATGCATGCATCTTCACTAAATATGAAAGGATTGGTTCATGGCTGGTTATTCAAAGGTCAAGTCCTTGAGAAAACTTAGTGGAGCCCACGCGTTTGCTCAACTAATTTATTTGCTTATTTTTCTCTTTTTAATTCTTCAAATTTTTTAAAATAATTGTTTCTTTGATTCTCTTGTCAATTGGTTGTAATAAATTTAATCGTGACTTGTAATTGACGACTAAAGGAACGCGTCTTTTTGATGTCTGCTTGTTGAAGGTTTCAAACTCCCTGGATGTTTCTACACAAATCATTAAGTCTGACTTCTCTTTCTGTTTTTCGTTTTGTTATTTGCCCGTTACTCTACGATTTTCAGATTTTAATCGGCTTTATCTATATGCTTGAGTTTGTACTAAAGAATTTTATCTTCTCGTCAAGTTCTCCATTAAGCCTTCAACAATACTCTATCATCCCCGGTCTCTGTTTCAATTAAAGTGAACCTACATGGTTGTGGTGGGATGGTTGAAGTCCCTCCACCTTTAATCAGAAGTTTTGGATTTGAATTTAAAGAATGGAATTTTTTTTATTGAGAACGCATCTCACGAAAATAAGCCCCGCAACGCGCGATTCGAATTTAATCGGGGCCTTCACTCTTAATCAGAGGTCCCTGGTTAACCCTAGCAATAGAAAAATCATGTTGGGAGCACTAGCTGGCCCCAAAAGGGGCCCTTCAATGAGCGATCCGGATTTAATCTGCCCAATATGAGTATCGGACATCGAGTGAGAAACCAAAAAATGGAGTAATAAATTAAAGTGATATTTTTTTGGTACACTTGTTAAAGTTGTTATCATGTGACCAGAAGGTCATGAGTTCAATCCGTGAAAGCAGTCTCTTGCAGAAATATAAAATAAGATTGCATATAATAAACACTTGTGGTCATGTTCTTTCCCGGACTCATGCATAACGAGAGCTTAGTGCACTGACCGCCCTATTGTTTGACTTCAGAATAGTAAATTCTGGCCAACATGCATGGACGGATCTAGAGTTACATTAGCAGAAGAGACGTTTACATTAAAGAAAGGTAAGGTGACAGGTGGACGCGCATTGCACTGGCAGACGAATAAAAGTGTTTACTTGCAAATAACGTTCCGTCGGTCTTCACAATAGGCAGCTTAATTGACCTCTAAGGCTCGTTTCGTTTGATACACATGGTAACAATTCTCTTTTTTTCCACCCGATGTCCGATATTTATATTGGAGCCCGCTATATCCGAATTCGCGCTGTCTAGGGCCCATTCAAAGGAAGTGCTCCTACCAATGATTTTTTCATACTCAGGGTTGGAACTCAAGAACTCTGATTAAGGGAGAAACAGTTCTATCAGCTGCACCACGTCCTTTGATGGTTCATGGTAAACAATTATCTGTAAGTTTTAGCATAAAAGTACTACATTATTTGATTACATTTTGTCTTAAATATAGAAATAAAATATGTATAAGTTATACATAAATTTATCTATTATTTTAAGCGGAAAAAATTTGGAATAATAATACAGATATTAGTAATATAGAGATAATAATAATAAAGTAACAAAATTATCCTCATCACTTCATACTTAAAATATTTTTCTTTTCCTAGGTCTAATATGTAGAACCACGCTTCATAATTTAAAATTTTAATCAAATGTTCGGTTATTCCAAAAATTAAGTACAACACAAATGAAAAACCAATAAGGAATAATTTGAGCATTATTAATCCTTGCCTATTGAATTTCTCCATAACTAGTCCCTACATTACTAATCATTATATAATTTATCTTCCAACTAAACGACATGAGGTGTCACATCCTTACTGGTGGAAATAGAATTATGAAGCCATAAATGATGGAATTATGTGGGAAAAAATTGCATACCGTGTAGTTGACGATGAACGGTAAACGGTAAACGGTAAACGTAGGACACTTCCAATTTTCTATTAATACGTACTTTGTTAAATTCCACATCTTCGCCAACGTTCAAAAGGTTCTTTTTGGTTTCTCTTGACCCACAAAGAGGTGAAGAAGACCAAGTCTTGGCACATTTGTTATTTCTTACCATGTTAGGCCTCTTCCTAATTGCTAATGACTTTTTTGCAGAAAATCCAGTTG
The DNA here is from genome assembly GCA_029783415.1 of Anisodus acutangulus. Taxonomy (NCBI): domain Eukaryota; kingdom Viridiplantae; phylum Streptophyta; class Magnoliopsida; order Solanales; family Solanaceae; genus Anisodus; species Anisodus acutangulus. The sequence goes on from CM056490.1 coordinate 53,122,812, forward strand.
ATCGTTGTAAGTTTGGCCCGGAAAGAAATAATCTCTTGATTATTTTTATTAATGAATGAGTATATATACAATGTACAATTTTCATAATATGAAAAATCATATTCCTATTCTACTCTCAAAACCCAATTCTATTTGTACAAGAATTCTATAATTATGGTAAGTGTACAATGTTAATTATATACAAAAACTATTATCAAAACTAATACCAAAAATCATGATATACACGGTGGGTATACCGTGTATATCACAATCTCCCAATTGCCTTGGATTTCCGTAATATACACGGTATACTTAAGATAGTATACACCATGTATATCATATATGTATAATATGATATACTTTCACACCCCCGCAGTTATAGCGGACGGTCTTCGTACGCTGAGGCTGTCCCTAAAATCTTCAAATAGGACCGAGGGAAGACCCTTAGTAAAGATGTCTGCAATTTGATACCTGGAAGGAATATGTAAGACGCGTACTTGTCCACGAGCTACCTTTTCGCGAACAAAATGGATATCCATCTCAATATGTTTAGTTTGCACGTGTTGAACCGGATTCCCAGAAATATATACGTCACTAATATTATCACAATGTACCAAGGTAGTTTTTTGAATGGGAAAGTAAAGCTCCAAGAGAAGATTACGTAACCAACATGATTCAGAAACCACATTGGCTACCCCTCAATACTCGGCCTCTGCACTGGAGCGTGATAAGGTAGCCTGTCATTTGGCAGACCATGAGACCAAGTTATCACCAAGAAACATGCAATAACTAGACGTGAAGCGTCTAGTATCTGGACAGTCACCTCAATCAGCATCGGTATACGAGACAAGTGTAGAGGCCGATAATGGATATAGATGCAAGTCATAGTCAAGTGTCCCCTGGATGTATCGGATAATGCGTTTGAGCACATTCATGTGCTCCACCCTAGGATCATGCATAAACAAACACACTTGTTGTACGGCATACGCAATATCCGATCTCGTGAAAGTAAGATACTGAAGAGCTCCAGCAAGACTGCGATAGTGAGTAGATCCTCGTAAGGTGAGCCAGTCGCAACACCTAGCTTGGGCTTAGTATCAACTGGAGTGGAAGTAGACTTACACGAGGAAATATCAGCCCTGTCATACTTCCGTTGTGATAAGAATAACCCACTTGCATGACAAGAGACAACAATCCCCAAAAAGTAACTCAAGGGCCCTAAGTCTTTTATAGCAAACTCAGAATTGAGCATTGTTATGATAAACTTGCGCAAAGCATCAGAAGAGACAATCAAGATAATATCATCCACATATAATAGAATATAAGCCAGGGAAGAACCACGATGATATATGAACAATGAGTTATCAGACCTGTTGTGAGAAAACCTAATAGACGAAACATAGTCTGCAAATCTCTTATGACAAGCTCGTGGGGCCTACTTAAGCCCATATAATGACTTCTTCAATAAACAGACATGCTGATGATATTTGGGGTCTCGAAAACCCAAGGGCTGATGCATGTAAACGGTCTCCTTAAGATCACATTTAAGAAAGCATTCTTCACATCTAATACCAAAAACCATGATATACACTGTGGGTATACCGTGTATATCACGGTCTCCCAATTGCCTTGGGTTTCCGTGATATACACGATATACTCAAGATAGTATACACCGTGTATATCATGTACTTTCAGGCCCCCTAACACACTATTCGAATACATTTATCCAATCATTATATAGTGCATGTATCATTTTGTACTATATTCAATTATATTGTGTTGGTACTTTGTGAATACAATGTTTGGCAGATAACTTCCTGTCTCCTATTCAATTTTAATTTCTTTTATAATAGTAGTATTCAAATCAACTTGTGTGCACTTCGGTTAATTTTATAATTCAGACTTGAACATATATTAAAAAATCACCTAGTGTTTTTCCCGCCGCTTCAATTTTGTTTTTTTAACATGGTATATGTTTTATCAAATAAAGTATTAACCAAATAAAGAAAATGCATGTCATAAGATATTACTAATAGAACGTGTATATACGGATTGAGCACATGCATGCGCTCAAACGCATTATACGATACATACAGGGCATGCTTGATTATGGTTTGCATTTATATCCATCCTATGTCTCTACTCTCATGTCGTATACAAATGTTGATTGGGGTGGCTGTCCCGATATCAGACGCTCGACATCTGGTTATTGTATATTTCTTGGTGATAACTTGGTCTATAGGTAGGCAAAACGTCATGCTACTTTATCGTGATCCAATGCGGAGGTCGAGTATCGAGGGGTAGCCAAAGTGTTGTCTGAGTCATTTTGGCTACGTAATCTTATGTTAGAGCTTCACTTTCCTATTCAGAAAGCTACTTTGGTCTACTGTGATAATGTTAGTGCAATCTATCTTTCTGGAAATCCGGTCCAACATCAGCGCACTAACACATATCGAGATGGATATTCACTTTGTTCGTGAAAAGGTAGCTCATGGACAAGTATGTGTCTTACATGTCCCTTCAAGGTATCAAATTGCTGACATCTTTACTAAGGGTCTTCCCTTGGTTCTGTTTGAAGATTTTAGGGACAGTCTCAGGGTACGACAATCGCCCGCTATGACTGCAGGGGTGTCATAGAACGTGTATACACGATATACCCATGTATACTAAGTGACCAAATAGAATGAGGTTACTTACCATATTTTGTAGAATTCTTGTACAAGTGTAATTATGATATTAGTATTATAGTATGAATAGGTATTAGTCTTGTATTAGGAAAATGTAGATTTATTTTCCATATTTAGATATTGTATATTGTATATATACCTCTTCGTTAATGAAAATAATCAAGGGATTATTTTTTTTAATTACTTGTAAACTTCCAAAGATCCTCTTTTAGGTCATATGGCAAGCGACAAAAAATGCTGATTGTACTGTTGAAGAAAGCAGTCTAGTATCAACACTAGGGCTGGCAAATGGGTCGTTTTGGGCTGAAGTTGGGCGGATCAAGATGAGTTGAATCAATAGATAAGTCAATGTCCAATCCTGTCCAAAACTTATTTGGGCTAAGATGAGTTGGGTCAAAATGGGCTAAATGATGGGTCATAACCCAACCAGCCCAACTCAACCCACTTTTCAAACTTTGAGATACTAAAAATTAAAAATTATTAAAAAATTTAAAATTCAAATAATTTTTTATAAAGATCTAAAAAATAAAAAAATTTAAAAATTAAAATAATAAAATTATTTTAAAATTAAATTTAAAATATATTATAAAATTAAAATTTTAAAATATGAAAAAAAAAAAAAATTTAAAATACAAAAAACTTAAAAATAATTACAAAAAAGAGTTAATCAGATTTTGTAGATTTTACACTTCTAAACTAGGGTAGTTGATGGGAGCTCATTTGATGGGTCAGTTTGTGCTGATGATTTGTGATGGGTCAACTTAGGCTATCACAAATCAAACCATCTTAAAAATCACTCTAGTCCAAACTCATTAAAGTTTGGACGGGTTAAACGGGTCGAATGGATTTGAGCTAATTTTTTCATCCCTAATCAACATTAGCCTTAAGCTAGTGGCCAGCCCAACTCATTTCCCTGGGCCTGTTGCCTTGTTCATGAACCAAGCAAACATCCCCCAATATCTTCTTTTTCCCCCTTTTCCTGTCAATTATGGGGATGAGTTGTTTTAGGAATTTATTATGTGCAAATATCCCTAATAGTTGTAATTAGGATTTGAAAATCGATTATCAGATTCTCATTATTTTAAGAGTTTCTACGCATTAAAAAACAGCTTATATTATTGGACACCTTTCGGGGCTTAACCACAGGACATTACACATGGGCTTAGCGATTTCATAGTATTGCGGCTTTGCAATATATGCCCAAAAAAACAAGTTATTAGAATCTCCCTCACATTTGAAGTTTTTGGGCGGACAGCCCATCAAAGGCACTAGTCTTTAATTTTGCCCCTCATATTATGTGGTCTTTGATTTTTGTTTTTGCTATTCATTTAACGAAAATTTGTGGACGAATATACTCATTTTTCGCTCGACATAAATTTGTATTTTTACATCATAATATCCCACAAATTATGCACCGATATAACTTATGTTGGGTTTGCTTTGAAATAGCATAAGTTGTGTAACATTTATCTCTCCATTTTTAATAATTTAATATACAATAATAATTGAATTTCCTGTTAATATATAATAATAGTAACTAACTCTACATATCTACCAAATGCTGCAAACTCAATTACTATCGTTTGACCCAAGAAAACATATAAGTACCAAAGGCTGCAAAAATTTATGTATTCTATGAAGGAAATTACCATCTATGGAATAAAATAGGTAGAAGAAATACATTTACGACCTGAAAGATGGTCCTAGTGGATTCTCCATTTCCCTCTTCAACCTCTTGAAAGCAATAGTTGTTCTATCGCGTCATTAGTTGTTAAAAGATTCCATATAAGGACTATATGAGTGCTCCAACATATATTTGTGAAATTAAAGTTAGAGAGAATGCACAGCATTAGGTGGCAAGATAGCAAGGAAAATGTGATAATTCCCTGGCTTGGTTATAATGTAAAACAATTAAACTTCTAAGTGTTCGATCATCCAATAATTAGTCTAATAAGATTGGCAAAAACTCAAACTTTCCTCGGCTTATTAAGTCCCATGTTTGAGCATTCTCACAAGTGCAATATCCTCGTCCGACATGAGATTAATCTAAATAATTAACAATGGCAAATCTTAATGAGTTGCTGCAATACATAGGACAGAAAGAAAACAAACACCAAAACCAAAGCAGCAGGAATTGAAAGAAATAATCCATTATTTTCATAGATGGAAATGTTATATATACAAGTTACATATTTCCATAATAGGAGAATCCTATTTCTATTCTACTCCTAAAACCTTATTCTATTTGGATATTAAATATACATTTATGGTAATACAAATATTATGGTAAGTGTACAATACTAATTACATTACAATATTACCTAAACTAGGATACTAAATATTACCTACATATACACGGTACAAGGCAGATTTTCGAGAGCCACATATACACAATATACACGTGTATATCATGTGTATATTGTGTATATTTAACATACCCCCCGCAGTCATAGTGGGCAGTCTTCGAACGCTGAGACTGTCCCTAAAATCCTCAAACAGGACTGAGGGAAGACCCTTTGTATAGATGTCGGCAATTTGATACCTTGACGGGACATGGTAGACGCGTACCTGACCACGAGCAACCTTTTCGCGGACAAAGTGAATGTCCATCTCGATATGCTTAGTGCGCTGGTGCTAAACCGGATTACCAGAAAGGTATATGGCACTAATATTATCGCAATAAACCAATGTTGTTTTCTGAATGGGACAATGAAGCTCCAACAATAAATTACGTAACCAACATGATTCCGAGACCACATTAGCTACCCCTCGATATTCGGCATCGGCACTGGATTGGGATAATGTCGATTGACGTTTCGCAAACCATGAGACCAGCTTATTGCCGAGAAACATACAATAGCCAGACGTAGACCGTCTGGTGTCCGGACAGCCACCCCAATCAACATCTGTATACGAGACAAGTGTGGATGTCGAGGAGGGATATAAATGCAAACCATAGTCCAGCGTACCTTGAATATACCGAATGACGCGTTTGAGGGCATTCATGTGCTCAACTCTGGGATCATGCATAAACAAACACACTTGCTAGACAACATACGTAATATCTGGCCTCGTGAATGTAAGCTACTGAAGGCCCCCTGCAAGACTGCGATAGCGGGTCGGATCCTCGTATGGTACGTCGATCGCGATACTAAGCTTGGGCTTAGTATCAACTGAAGTGGAAGTGGACTTACAGGATGACATCCCAGCCCTCTCAATGATCTCGGCTGGATACTTCCTTTGAGATAAGAACAACCCACCTGCATGACGAGTGACAACAATCCCAAAAACACAGCTCAAGGGCCCCAAGTCTTTCATAGCAAACTCAGAGCTGAGCATTGTCATGATCGACTGGCGTAAGGCATCGGAAGATGCAGTCAAAATAATATCATCCACATATAACAGAATATAGGCCAAGGACGAACCACGACGGTAGATGAACAAAGAATTATCCGACCTGCTGTGAGTGAACCCAATCGTCGAAACATAGTCTGCAAACCGCGTATACCAGGCCCGTGGAGACTGCTTAAGCCCATATAAGGACTTCTTCAACAAACAGATATGATGAGGATGTTTGGGATCCTGGAATCCCAAAGGCTGATGCATATAGACTGTTTCTTTGAGATCACAATGTAGGAAAACATTCTTTACATCTAACTAATGAATAAGCCATGCTTTCGAAAGAGCCAAGCTAAGCACAGTGCGAATGGTAACTGGCTTAACCACCGGACTAAACGTCTCACCACATCTACATCAACCTGTTGAGTCTTACCATCACCCACAAGCCGCGCCTTATGTCGGGCAAATTAACCATTTGAATTTTCCTTATGAGCAAAAATCCACATAGACCTGATAATATTAATACTAGATGGACGGGGCACCAACTCCCACATCTTATTATCAATAAGAGCATTATATTCATCGGTCGTAGTAATTTTCCAATTCGGATCATTTAAGGCAGACACATAATTATGAGGTAAGGGTGATTTAGGGACATTAGAATGTAAATTAAAATGTCTTTTCGGTTTAAACACACCCCGTTGGTACGAGTGATCGGTCTATGACTCGAGGATGAATTGGGTGGTTTTGGGAATTTTTAGGCTCGGGACGGATCGCGGTGTGTGGGGGCTCTGGCCGCCCATCTCTAAACAGACGCAGAACCGGACCAGTTCAGGGTCGATCGCCCAATCGGCCCAGCCCGATGTATTGGGAATTGCAATGTGTGACAGACCAGTGGGACCAGCGGGCAGTGGGCCCGCTGGAGAATTTTGGGTGTGGGATACGTCCAAAAAATGGTGAATAATATACGAAGATATACTATCATCCAAAAAATTATACGAACTAGGCACGGGAGTCTTAACCTTAGCAAACGGAAATTGGGTTTCATCAAAAATTACATGGCGATTAATGATGCTTTTATTAGAGGATAAATCAAAGCATTTGTAACCACGATGATTAGACGGAAAACCCAAAAACACACACGGAGTAGACCGGGCCTGAAGTTTGTTAATTGTAGTGGACGGGAATAACAGATAACACAAACACCCAAAAACTCTAAGATGTGAATACGAAGGGGTTTTATTATATAGAATGTGAAGGGGGGAAGGATATGTCAAACCTTTGGAAGGAATTATGTTAAGGAGATATGTAGCAATTTGTAGAGCATGATGCCAAAAAGACGGGGGTACGGAAGCATGAATCAATAAAGTTCGGACAATGTTATTAATGGTACGAATTTTGCGTTCGACTTTCCCATTTTGTCAAGAAGTATGAGGACACGAAAAATGAAAATTGATTCCATTATTAGCACAGAATTCCCGAAACACCCCATTGCCATACTCTTTGCCATTATCACATTGAATATTTTTAATTTTCCGTTCGAATTGGTTTTAATGAATGCTCTAAATTTTAAGAAGATGGAAAAAACTTGGGATTTTTTCGCTATCGAAAAAGTCCATAAAAACTTAGAATAATCATCCAAAAAGAGAACATAATACCGATGACCCAAAGAACTAAGAACAGGAGACGTTCATAAATCACTATGAATAATATCAAATTACATTAAAGTATGAGATTTGGAGTCTACAAATGACAACTTAACTATTTTTCCTAAAGAATAAGATTGACAATTCGGAATACTACGCACACTCTTACAAGAAATAAGATTGTTTTTATCTAAGGAAGACAAAATAGATGATCCCGGATGACCTAGACGAGCATGCCACAAGGAAGGAGCCAGAGCGGCAAAAGTGGATGGCATTAAGTGACTTGAGAAACCAGAACGTGGCGTGATAGGATAAAGATCACCCCTACTATCACACCTCATGAGAGGACTCCCCGTTTTGAAATCCTTCACAGAAAAACCAAGTGGATCAAATTCTATGGGCACAGAATTATTAGTGGTGAATTTTCGAAGAGACACCAAATTTTTAATCAATTTTAGAGCGTAAAGGGTACTTTTCAAAATAAGGGGTAGATGAGGGGGGAGACAATGTTTTCTGACCATACCCATGAATTGGAATTGAATTACCATTACCAATAATTATACCATGATTGTTGCTCAAATTGGAATAAGACGAGAGAGTACCTGAGTAAGACGTCATGTGAGTAGTGGCGCCGGTGTCCATGTACCAATTTGGGTCCGAAGGATTTATTCCAAGCGTGTGCATCGCGACTTCAATATCGGTAGGTGTGGGGCCCGCTGCATGATGGGCCTAGTAGGGCCCAAAGGTGCCTCACTACTGACTAGAACTGCCACTGTAGCGTTGGGCTGGGGTTGGAGAAAATACAGTGGGCCGTTGCAGAAACTGGGCAGTGGGCCAAAACTGTGGTGACATCTGGGCCCAATATGCTGGCTGACCATAGGGACTATTGGGCCAAGGGTTATCGACCCAGCCCCATAGCGAGGGGGTCCACTTCTGGGACCAGGTTGACTAGGGCCCACTGCCCCGATGATGTCTACCGCCACCGTTATCGGAACCACCGCGTTTGCCCTCTCGATTTTTACCATTATTTTTTCGACTATTCTTGCCTCCACCGTGACCACGATTTTGGCCAGAATTATCAACAAGACCTGGAGAATTTGGAGAGGACGTCATCATGACTACGAGACTAGCACCGGTAGCCGCCTTCCTCGAGCGTAAGCATAGAACGAGCCTGATAAAATTGTGGAAGAGGACTGCTCTGACGAAGAAGCATGCCAACACCACTATAGGCCTCAGATAGGCCTGCAACCATTTGGAGGACCAAACGATCATTTGTAACGGGCACGCCAATACTGCGGAGTTGGTCCGCCAATTCTTTCAACCTTTTGCAGTATGCTGAAACGTTGAGAAAAATTTCCATGTTGACGTGAGAGAATTCCTGCTCCAGGGTAACATCACGTGAATTTTGATTATCTTGGAATATATCACGTATTCTATTTTATGCCGCCATCGCCGTAGCGTCTGGTTCGATAATCATTTGCAAGAGGTCAGTAGACATAGTGGAGTAAATCCACTGAAGAACGGTAGCATCAATGGTCGTCCATAACTTAGGATTATCATCGGGTTTGGGCACCTCCATATCCGTAGGAGCCGCGGGGATAATATGATGGAGGACTTGATGCGAGCGTGCGTGAACTTTGAACAGTTCGGCCCGCGTTGCATATTTGACGTTTTCTATTTCAAGGATAATAGGGATGTGATTCTTGATGTTAGAAATAGTAAGGGCAGGGTGAAACGTGTTATTAGTCATAATCGCAACGCAAGACATGTAGGGATTGAGAAGAGAAATTTGGGAAGAGAGGAGTTACCGTCGGGCACGAAATCCGAGAAAGAAGGCTAAAAAATCGAGGCAAAGTGACGAAAATAGGGAGAGGTCGACGGAATTGTGGAGAGAGGAATAAACGACCTAAACTTCTGATACTATGAAAGAAATAATCCATTGATTATTTTCATAGATTGAAAGGATATACAAGTATTTTCATAATATATGTAGGTAATATTTAGTATCCTAGTTTAGGAGGTAATGTTGTAATGTAATTAATTGTACACTTACCATAATATTTTGTATTGCCATAAATGTATATTTAGTTCCAAGTAGAATAAAGAGGTATATGATTCTCCTATTATGAAAATATGTAACTTGTATTTATAGCTTTGATATCATGAAAAAAATAATCCCTTGATTATTTTCATAGATTGAAAGGCTATGAAAATATACATTTATGGTAATACAAATATTATGATAAATGTACAATACTAATTACATTACAACATTATCTAAATTAGGATATTATTACCTACATACACACGGTACCAGGCAGATTTTCGAGAGCCACATATACACAATATACATTTTAACAGGAATGACCGAAAATAGAGCATAATAGCAACACGGACTTACCAGCAAATTTAAGTACTATTACAAACAGACGAGCAATATAATACTCATATCAGAATTGCAGGTTCCATAGCAAATTGAAATATTACAAGATAAAAAAAGCTTGCAGTTTGAAGAGCACTATTACATCTCAAAGCCAAAAATAACATCAACTGGAAGTTGTGGTTAGGCTTCATCGATATTCAAATAGCATTTCAATTTAATCCTCTTGAGCTTCCTCTTCATCCTCATAATAGTCTCCCTCCTCATCAGCAGTGGCATCTTGGTATTGCTGATACTCCGAAACAAGATCGTTCATGTTACTTTCAGCCTCGGTAAACTCCATCTCGTCCATTCCCTCACCAGTGTACCAATGCAAGAAAGCCTTTCTCCTGAACATAGCAGTGAACTGTTCGCTTACACGCCTAAACATCTCCTGAATTGATGTTGAGTTACCAATGAAGGTGGACGCCATCTTAAGTCCGGTTGGTGGGATATCACAAACAGTTGATTTCACGTTGTTAGGGATCCACTCAACAAAGTAGGAAGAGTTCTTGTTCTGCACATTGAGCATTTGCTCGTCTACCTCTTTTGTGCTCATTTTACCCCTGAACATAGCTGAGGCAGTCAAGTATCTACCATGACGAGGGTCAGCTGCGCACATCATGTTCTTGGCATCCCACATTTGCTGTGTAAGCTCGGGAACTGTCAAAGCTCGGTATTGCTGTGAACCACGAGAAGTCAAAGGCGCAAATCCAACCATAAAGAAGTGGAGTCTTGGGAATGGTATCAAATTCACAGCTAACTTCCTAAGATCAGAGTTCAACTGCCCAGGGAAACGCAAACAACAGGTAACACCAGACATTGTTGCTGATATCAAATGATTCAAATCGCCAACTGTTCCATCAAGCAATAAAAAATAAGTAAATATCATCAAGTGTAACCAACAACAACAATGTAAACGCTAACAAACACTTACAGCTTGGGGTGGTGAGCTTTAGGGTTCTAAAGCAAATGTCGTATAAAGCCTCGTTGTCAAGGACCATACATTCATCTGCATTTTCGACCAATTGATGAACAGATAGAGTAGCATTGTAAGGCTCAACGACGGTGTCAGAAACCTTAGGGGAAGGGAAAACTGAAAATGTAAGCATCATTCGGTCTGGATATTCCTCTCTGATCTTTGAAATCAAAAGGGTACCCATACCAGACCCTGTTCCTCCACCCAATGAATGGCACACTTGAAATCCTGAAAACATAAATAAAAACCACAATTAAACACATTTTACAAAGCATAAAATGTTTATATATATCTGAAAACAGTCAGATCCATAAGAACCAAACAAATTAAATGCGGAAAACAATATAAAGAGTAATTGAAGATTCTACTTGTTCCGTCCCAATTTGTGTGATATAGTTTGACTAGGTACAAAAGTTTACAAAGAAATGAACACTTTTGAAATGTGTGATCTAAAAGAAACCATAGACATTTTGTGTAGCTATAAATAATTTCATTAAGGGTAAAAAGAATTTAAAGTTAAATTGTTTCTAAATTCTAATTATATATTAGTGACATTTTATTTGTGACAGATTACAAAAGGAAAAGGGTGCCATATAAATTGGGACAAAGGGGTATTGTACAAATTCACACCAAATATTAATTAATTTGACTCTCGTTCTCTGAATCCAGACAAACAAATCGAAACACAGATAGTATTAATACAATTAGATGTGTAAAGTTGTTTCACAGACCTTGTAGGCAATCACAATTTTCAGCTTCCTTACGAACAACATCGAGAACAGCATCAATCAATTCCGCTCCTTCCGTATAATGACCTTTAGCCCAGTTATTACCAGCACCGGATTGCCCAAAAACAAAGTTATCAGGACGGAAAATCTGTCCATAAGGACCAGATCTAATACTATCCATAGTACCAGGTTCCAGATCCATAAGAACAGCTCTAGGAACAAATCTTCCACAGGAAGCTTCGTTATAATAGACATTGATTCTCTCGAGCTGGAGATTAGAATCTCCATCATATCGCCCCGTAGAATCAATGCCATGTTCAGCACATACAACTTCCCAAAACTTGGCACCGATTTGGTTGCCACATTGCCCACCTTGAATGTGAAGGATTTCACGCATTTTGAAATTGATGAATGAAAAATGTATGATTTGTTTGGAGGAGCAGAGACGAGAATGAAGGCTCAAAAGAGAGGAAATAATGAGAGATTTTTGGTGTGTAGGGACGGGAAAAAGGGGGGAATTTATAGTGAGATTAGAATTATTTTAGGGTTTAGATATGTGGTAACGGTTACTGAATTAACGGTCAGATTTAATTTGACCTCTTAGACTATATGGAAATGAGTTTGAAATTTGAAATTTTGTGTGGAAGACAGCTGGATAAGACAAGGGCTTTAGCTAGAGGTCCTTTTATTTTTAATAAAGTACGATATCATCCTTTAATTTCGAGTATTTGTTCTCAAAACAAAATTTTGCTCGTACCTACTAATGTTTGCATATAGAGATGGCAGTGGATCTGGACTTGGTCTGGATCCGGTGGATCCAGATCCGTTTCATAGGATATGGATCTTCAAAATTTGGATCCGGCGGATCCGGGTCCGATCCGGATCCGTTTCTGATGGATCGGATCTGGATCTGGATCTTATTTTTGAGATCCATATCCGGTCCAGATCCGACCCGTGGATCCGTTTCATAATTTATGTATTTTATCCCTTCAATTCATAAATTTCAATTTCTTGCTAGACTAATTTTGGATATGGAAATTTGACTCCAAGCTGAATGATCATAATCATCATATACCAAGAATTTTCCATCCTCGGAGACTATTAATTCCTCAAAAGAAAGTAACGACGAAGAGGTGAAATCATATTCCATAAAAAAAAAAGACGTAGAACACAAAAAAGAAAAAGATGAAGAAAAACATTATATAGGAGTCAGAAAGAGACCATGGGGAAAATATGCAGCAGAAATAAGGGATTCAACAAGAAGTGGAGTTAGGGTATGGCTAGGAACATTCGATACTGCTGAAGAAGCTGCTTTAGCTTATGATCAAGCTGCATTTTCAAGGTGTGGTCCTTTAGCACTTCTCAATTTTCCTATGGAAAAAGTCCAAGAATCACTAGAAAATATTAATTTTTTTAGCTAAGATGGATTGTCTCCAGCAGCTGCTTTAAAGGAAACACAAATGAGAATGAAAAATGTGAAGAGAAGGAGAAATAGGAAAAAGAAAACAGTTCTGGTTTTTGAAGACTTAAGTGCTGACTTGTTAGAAGAACTTTTAATAAATTCATTTGAAAATAATGCTTCTACTTATTAGTAGTACTAAGTTTGCTTTCTCTGTTTTATTTTCTTCCACTTTTTGTAGTGTAGAACAAGTGTTGTAAATTATATATAGTAACCATAAAATTCACAATAGCCTGCATGCCTTCTTTTGTAGATATTATATCTAAATTTGAATGAGTGGAGTATCTTTTTTCACTGTAGTTTATCTTTTGTGCCCATAATTCTCGATTATCTTTTTGTGCCCATAATCAATTAAGGATGAGTCCTTCATTTTGTGCCCATAATTTCTGTATTTTCTTAGAATATAATTTTTTATAAGTATTTCCTTTATTTTGTGCCCATAATTCTCGATTATCTTATTAAATAAGATGAATACTTTATTTTGTGCCCATAATTTTCAATCAGATTGGTTTCATTTTGTCAAAAAAGTTTTAACATGTGGGAATATTGTTCAAAACAATTTTTTTTACATGTGGATCTAGATCCGATCTGTGGATTTGGTGGATCAGATGGATTCGGATTTGGATCTGATTTTTATGGACCCGATGGATCTGGATCCAAGTATGAATAGGGATGGCAACAGATCGGATCTGGACCGAATCCTACTAGATCCAGATCCATTTTTCATACCTGGATCCAGATCCATCGGGTCCACGGATCGGATCTGGATCTACATGTAAATGTTTTTGTCTTGAATAATATTCCCACATGTTGAAACTTTTATGACAAAATGAAACGCAATCTGATTGAAAAAAATGATTGAGTTCATTCAATCAACCTACACAAACATGACACCATTCTTCCAAAATACTGAACAAAGTTTTAGCATCACAAGAAAATAAAGACGATTGACTTCATTAGTGATGCTGAACAAGTTGCAACTTCATTAGTCGGGTCCAAATTTTGAAAATTCATATCCAATAAAACGGATCTGGATCCACCGGATCCGGACCGGATCCAAGATCATCTGCCATCTCTAGGTATGAATAACGGATCTAGATCTGGATCTAGTAGGATCCGGTCCAGATCCGATCCGTTGCCATCCCTATTTGCATCACGCAAGATAAATGCAATATGTACTACTTAACTTTTATCATTAAATTATTTAATTTAGTAAAAATAACTGAGGATTTAGAATGAGTTTAACACTTAAATCTCAACTTTAAAACTTCAATAACCTTCGAATATGCTCAACACGTCTAATTCTTTTTCAAGTTCATACAAAAATAATAGTAAAAATTATCCTTTTCATTTTTTTAAATATAAAATAACATTTTCATTACATTTCAAAATTAAAAAGAAAACAAAAAGGAAGTAAATGAAATAGATTTTTTTTAAATTGTGAAATTACATGTGACAACGCGTGTATTTCATGTCTGTCAAATGTTTGGTTCTCTATGCCACGTCATCACTTAAGGCGGCATTTATTACACTTTAAAATAGTTTATGATGGGGTAATAGGACCCCCCTGTAAATGTAAGGTGTACCATAACAACTTCGGGTATAGTTTAGGGGTAATAATAACTTATCTCTTTAAAAACCTAGAATTAATAAAAGGTGGTATATAGGGATAATTTTGGGATATTATAGAAAATTTATCATTTAAATTAGTTTCGTTATAAAAATATAAAAATAAGGGAGGAGAACGTAATATTTCAAAGCACAAGAAAATTTAGTGTTATGAAACCAAATCTTAGGGAGGTCTCTGAAAGTAATAAAATTATGTTCTATCTTGTGTTTTTTATACCTCAAATCATTATGTTATATTTATTTATAAGCCTCTTTCTTGAACACAATAAGTGGTGATAAATTGAACCTAAATTTGTCTAACCTGACCGACGTGCCGTATTTAACATGTCTATATAAAATATGAATCAACTCGTTTTTTAGCCAGTGTTACACAATCTTTGCAATTGAATCCTCCTTCTTTTGTGCCGTTATGATTTATTTTTTCTTCTATGATAGACCATCAACTCAGTTTTTAATTTTTTATAGTGAAAAATTGAAGGAAATAAAACAAGTTGTTCACTCCCAAAGTGGACTAGTAAAAAGAGCTGAATCCCCAGCTTCTACGATTTAACCCTTTAATTTGCATCTATGGTTAGTCTCTCTTAAAAAAACGATTTTTTTGCTCCTAAAATGTTTGCATCACACACTGAATGTGATAGGTAACTTCTATGATTAATTGTAAGTGTCAAATATTATTTACATGACTCGTTCTTGAATTCAAAGTAGTGACAAATTGAACCAAAATTTGTATAATTCATTAAATTTGTCTATGTTTAACTCGCATTCAACCCGTCCATATAAGATATTGTAATATGGATTGATTAATTTTTAACCCGTATTATACCATATTTGCATCTTCTTCATTCTTCAATTGATCTAATAAGATTTGTTTTATTCTTCTTCTATTAACTTTTTATATTTGTTTCAAAACTCATTGGCAACTTCATTCTTTAAACTTCCGTCGACCGTGTCAAACAACATGAAGTGATGGCCGTCGTGTCTTTCCGCACTGAAGTAGGGCACTTAATTAGTTATCGTCTCAACAATTCCACTCCACCAAGTTGGTGCTCAACTTCGATTTATTCCCAAGTTCTTTTGCTCTTTGAAAAAATCTCTACATTCTCTGGCGCTGTGGAACCACGATACAAAATGTTGATATGGATTGAAAAAGGGTGATTCGAATAGCAACCACTAATATTATCGAATCTCATTGATAAAAAAAAAATGAGCCAATTTAAGAAGTCAAAATCTTGACGATTACAATATCATGATTATTCCATGTCATATCTATGATGGCTGGCCCATTAATGAGCATCTCTGCACTTTATCGTAGGATTGGATCCATAATCAAAGCTTATCACCTGATCATGATTGCTACAAGCATATCCCTCTTTTCATAACACCGGCTATATCAATAACCTTGAAAGATTCTCCATCAAATAATCATCTTTAAACAATTTCATTATTTAATTGAGTGTTGAAAATTTGCGAACACAATAAAATCTCATTTAATTGGAGTCATCTATGAATTTTGTAACGCTATTCTATAAAATATGGATCCCTCAACAACAATTGATTCCACCTCTTCCAATACCATAATTACAATTGTATAAGAATTCTATAAATATGGTAAGTAACCAAACCAAATTCGGTCACTTGGTGTACACAGTTTATACCCTGTATACGTTACTTTTCTATCACACCCCCACAGTCATAGCAGACGGTTGTCGTACGCTGAGACTGTCCCTAAAATCTTCAAACATAACCAATGGAAGACCCTTAGTAAAGATGTCAGTAATTTGGTACCTTGAAGGGACATGCAAGACACATACTTTTCCATGAGCTACCTTTTAACGAACAAAGTGAACATCCATCTCGATATGTTTAGTGCGCTGATGTTGGATCAGATTCCTAGATAGATAGACAACACTAACATTATCACAGTAGACCAAGGTAGCTTTCTGAATAGGAAAGTGAAGCTCTAATAAAAGATTACGCAGCCAACATGACTCAGACACCACATTGGCTACTCATCGATACTCGACCTTCGCACTGGATCGTGATAAAGTAGCCTGGCGTTTAGCCGACCAAGAGACAAAATTATCATCAAGAAACATACAATAACCAGATGTTGAACGTCTGGTATCTAGACATCCACCCCAATCAGCATACATATAAGACACAAGAGTAGAGACGGAGGATGAATATAAATGCAATCCATAATCAAGTGTGCCATGTATGTATCGTATAATGCGTTTGAGCGTATCCATGTGCTCAATCCGCGGATCATGCATAAATAAACACATATGTTGTACTGCATAAGTAATATCTGGTCTCGTGAAAGTAAGCTATTGAAGAGCCCCTGCAAGACTACGATAATGGGTGGGATCCTCATATGGTGTGCTAGAAGTAGCACTCAGCTTCAGTTTGGTATCAACCAGAGTAGAAGATGACTTACAAGACGACATGCTAGCTCTCTCAATAATCTCAGTCGCATACTTCTTCTGTGATAAAAATAGACCATATGCATGACGAGTGACAGCTATACCCAAAAAATAACTCAAGGGCCCCAAGTCTTTCATAGCAAATTTTGAACTCAAAAGGGACATGATAGACTTGCGCATATGATCAAACGAGACAGTCAAAATGATATCATCCACATATAACATAATGTATGCTAGAGAAGTACCACGACGATATATGAATAGAGAATGATCAGACCTGCTGTGAGAAAATCCAATAGCAGACACATAATCTGCAAACCTCTTATACCAAGCCCGTGGGGCCTGCTTAAGCTCATACAAGGACTTCTTCAGCAAACAGACATGGTGAGGATAAATAGGGTCCTTAAAATCCAAGGGCTGATGCATGTATACTGTCTCCTTAAGATCACCGTGTAAGAAAGCATTTTTACATCCAGCTGATTAATGGGCCATGTTTTCGAGAGAGCCAGACTAAGCACAATGCGAATGGTTGCCGGTTTGACCACCGGATTAAATATCTCTCTACAATCCATGCCAACCTGTTGTGTTTTACCATCACCTACAAGAAGGGCCTTATGCCTCTCAAAAGAACCGTCAGAATTTTCTTTATGAGTAAAAACTCACATAGAACGAATAATATTGACACCAGGCGGACGGGGCACCAACTCCCATGTCTTATTTTCACTCCCATGTCTTATTTTCAATAAGAGCATTATATTCGTCATCCATGGCTATTTTCCAATTCCGGTCATGAAGGGCAGCCATTGGGTTACATGGTAGGAGTGATTTATTGATATTAGAATTAAGAGTAAAGTGTCATTTTGGCTTAAAAATATCCCGTTGGCTACAAGTAATGGGCCCTTGACTAGAGATAGAATTGGACGGGATTATGTAATTATCGGGCCGGTAGTGGACTAGCCAACAGGCAGTGGCCTGCTGGCCCAACAACGGGTGGTTGAAAAAATGGATGTGGGGAAAAATTATTTGGGCCAGAAACTGGATCGGGACTGGATCGAGAATCAGAGGCATAAGCTGGACCGAGACTGACATTGGGCCGTGACTCGGGAATATTATCGGGAATATTTGGGCCAGCAGGCAGTGGGCCTGCTGGTGGATTTAGGTCATGGGACAAATATGATAAATAGTGGATAATATACGGTGAGAGCCCATCATCAAAAAAATCATACGAACTAGACACGAAATTATACAATTTAGCAAACAGAAATTGGATTTAATAAAAAATGACATGACGACTAATTATGATTTTATTAACGGATAAATCAAAACATTTGTAACCACGATAATTAGATGGATAACCCAAAAACACATAAGCGGTAGAACGAGCTTGTAATTTGTTAATTGTAGTAGACGGGAAAAGCAGATAGAACAAACACCCAAACACCCTAAGATGAGAATACGATGGATCCTTATTATAAAGAATTTTGAGGGGTGATTGATTTGCTAAACCTTTGCTAGGGAGTATGTTAAGGAGGTAGGTAGCTATTTGTAACGCATGATGCAAAAAAGACGGAGGTAGTGAAGCATGGGCAAGTAAAGTTCGGACAATATTATTAATGGTACGAATTTTTCTTTCTGCCTTCCCATTTTGGGAGGACGTATGAGGACAAGAAAACCAAAAATATATGCCATGAGAGTCACAAAATTCCCGAAATGACCCATTATCATATTCTCTACAATTATCACATTGAATGTTTTTCATTTTCCGTTCAAATTAGGTATCAAATGAAAGCTCTAAATTTTAAGAATGTAGAAAAAACTTGAGACTTATTGTCCGCTTTTCCCGTCTACTACAATTAACAAATTACAGTCAAAATCAAAATATTATGAATAATGTCAAAAGGCATCGACGTACTAGAAGTGGAGGCTACAAACAATAATCTAACATATTTCTCTAAAGGACAGGAATGACAAATATGAGTACTACGCGTACTCTTACAATCAATAAAATTATTATTTTTAAGAGAAGAAATAATAGACGACCCCGGATGACCCAAACGTGCATGCCACAAAGAAGGAGCAAAAGCGGCAAATGTGGAAGGTGTGGCTTGACTCGTAGAAATGGTGGTGGTGGTGATTGGATAAAGCTCTTCCCGACTATTACATCTCATTAGAGGTATCCCCGTCTTGAAATCCTTCACAGAAAATCCAAAATGATCAAATTTAATAGAAATCCAATTATTAGTTATGAATTTTCGGATAGACACCAAAATTTTAATTAAGTGAGGGGCATGAAGAACATTTTTAAGGACTAGAGGTGGATGTGGGGGGGGGGGGATTTGTGTGACCATAATAACGAATTGGAATTGAATTACCATTACTAATAATTATGCCACGATTTTTGCTCAAATTGAAATAAGATGAGAGATTACCTTGCACGGACGTCATCTGAGAAGTGGCTCTGGTGTCCATGTACCAATTTTCATCCGGGGGATTTAATCCAATTGTATGCATCGCGGCCTCAATATTCGTAGGTGTCGGACCATAAACTAGGTCCACATCAGCGAAGACCTACTGAGGCCGAGGTCGAAAGTAGGTCAGTCTGCTGCCAATGCCCAACCGGCTGCCTGGGCTGGGAATGCTGGAACTGTGAATTGGGCCTCTGCTGGTCACTGACTCAATTCGCTGGAAAGCCTGGAAAATAAGGAAAAGTTCGGTTGGGCCACTGGCTACTGGCCCGGCAGCCCCACAGCCAATGTGCATTGGCCTGCTGCGCGTCGGTGGTGCCGCTGCCTAGCCGACCATCGCCACCATGTCCGCCATCGCTCGACCACCGCTATCGCCGCCATCGCCGCCACCGCCATCGCGGTTCTTGCCACCATTTTTCTGATTTGACCCTTTTTGTCGCCACCGTTGCTACGGTTTTGGCTAGAATTATCCTAGAATGAGTGAGGCTCATCGGACGTGGCCATCATGACAGAATTAGCTCCGGTAGCCGCCTTCTTAGCCAAGCTGGCCTCTTCTAATGTGAGCATGGAACGGGCCTGGTACAACGGTGGAAGAGGATTACTCTGACGAATAAGCGTCCCAATGCCATTATAAATCTCGGATAGACCTGCAACTATCTGAAGAATAAGATGATCATTGGTGACGGGCGCACCAACATTCTTGAGTTGATCTGCCAATTCCTTCAGCCTTTTATAATAGGCTAAGACATTCAGAAAATCCTTCATATTGAATAAGCGTCTCAACAACTATGACTTGTTCCTTATTCGACTTCTTCCCCAAGCTTTGACTCTTTCTCCCACATTTTACACAGCTCCAATTCACAACGCCTAAGTCATTTTTACCTCGCAGTAAAATAAAATGTTACTGCTTAACGTGAAGTAAGACAAAACTGTTCTAAAAAATGTTAGTCTGAATGTTGCGTAACATTTGTCCCAACATATTTACATATACATATCAATACTAACGGAGAGAGATAATTGGGGAATTTGAGTTGTCTAGGTATAATCCTCCATGGACATTGCCTCCATGTAAGACTAATGAAGTTATGATTCCAGTTGAGTGAGAGCTTAAACTAGTAGCGGTCAAAGAAGAAAATGTGTAGTATGAAATTTAAATACTGGAGTACTATTTCATGGTATTGTAAAAGTTTTAGTTTTTCATTAGTTTCTCTGGTGTTCCATATGAAATTATGTATTTCTTGTTTATATTGTTACGTTGTTGATAATGCTGTAATTTATTTGATGAATGCGTTTGGCTCATATCTGATGATAAACGGATAGTAGGCTAAGATTTTTGGCGTAAGAGTTCTTGAAGGCAATTGGCATAAAAACTAATTCAATAAATACACGTCATACGTCTTTATATAAGATTATTAGTACTAATTATTACTATTTGGTTAACTCTCAAAATTTCAAATGGGCAGGAACGGAGGGAGTACTAGTTAATTATTGTTAATCAATTACTTAAGTTTTTTACTTTGCTTTTATCACTAATCGTGATAAAGTAATGCAATTTGATATAAACACTACATGTGGGTAAGATCTTTTCTATAGGACTAAAAAGGGATGAGGAGTCACAAAATGGCACATCGAGTCTAATGTGGAAAGAAGGAAAAAAGGAAGTCTAATGTGGTAGTATGATAGTAGTTGTTTTAATTCAACTCGTAATGTTACAAATTGGAATTCATTTCCTTTCCTAACTACGCCAAAGAAAAAAAATTCATTATGAAAAGCCTGTGTAGTACATGACTTTACAACAATATACCCAGTATAATCCCATTAGGTGGGGTGTGAAGAGGGTAGAGTATACGCAGATCTTACTCCTACCTTTTGACCCTTATCTTTTAGAGATGAAAGTGATAAACCCCCGACTCAAGTAAAGATGAAAGCAACAGTAATAAGCAGTAGCACATGACTTTCTTTCCCAAAATTCACTCCTTACTCTCAATTCACTACCCCAACACAAAATCCCAACCATTTGACTCACCTCTCCATCCAACCCTAAATAATCATACAGAACTCTATTGGACTCCATTCCGGTGTTAATTCTTTTCCACTTCCATTCGTTTCTCAAAAAGAGCGGTGATATCACTCAAAACAAACCACCCAATTCCTTAAGCATATTATCACTCCACCACCGCTCACCGGGGATGCAAAAAGATTGTCTACAACAACATTATTACTTCCTTAAGAACATCCCCAAGAAGAGCAAAACATAAATTGAGATCTGTAAGAAATATTTTTCCCTTGATTATTTCATTTTAAAGTGGTAATAAATATACTATAATACAAGCATAATCCTAGATTACAATTACGGTAAGTAATGACTAAATATATACCTACCATATACAAGATATACATAATCAATGCCGAATATATTTTCCTATTCTATCACACCCCTGCAGTTGAAGCGGGAGGTCGGCGTATGCTGAGACTATCCCAAAAATATTCAAATAGTATCAGCGGAAGACCTTTGGTAAAAATATCGGCGATCTGATAGCGTAACGGGACATGTAAGACACGGACTTGTCCGCGAGCTACCTTTTAGCAAACAAAGTGAATATCCAGCTCAATATGCTTAGTGCGTTGATATTGAACCAGATTCCCTGCAAGATAAATCGCACTAATATTATCACAATAAATCAATGTCGCCTTCGGAACCGGACAGTGGAGCTCCAAAAGAAGGTTCCTTAGCCAACAAGATTCAAACACTACATTGGCAACTCCTCGGTATTCTATTTCGACACTGGACTTGGACAGGGTAGCTTGTCGTTTGGAGGACCAAGATACCAAATTGTCACAAAAAAATACACAATAACCATACGTGGAGCGTCTGGTATCCGGATATCCACCCTAATCTGCATCTGTGTAAGAAATGAGAGTGGATGTCGAAGATGTATATAGATGCAAGCCATGATCAAGAGTGCCCTGAATATAACACATAATGTGCTTGGGTGCATTCATGTGATCCTCCATCGGGTTATGCATGAATAGACAAACATGTTGCATATCATAAGATATGTCGGGCCTCGTGAAAGTGAGATACTGCAGAGCCCTTGTAAGGCTGCGATAATGTGATGGATCGGCAAATGGTTTGCAGGAAGAGGCACTCAACTTTGGTTTAGTAACAACGTGAGTTGAGGACGACCTACACGTGGGGATGGCAACGGATCGGATCTGGACCGAATCCTACTAGATCCAGATTCAGATCCATTTTTCATATTTGGATCCAGATCCATCGGATTCATAAAAATCAGATCTAAATCCGGATCCATCGGATCTGGATCCACATGTAAAAAAAATTGTCTTGCTAAGAATTTTTTTTTGAACTGACAAACGATTTTTACTTAACTAACAGTTTATTGTGTTTCAATTTTGAAATGTTCATATGAGATATTTTGTTCATTGTCTCGTTTTGATTGTGAGCTATTAATTGAAAATATTGGACAATGACAATAGTTGTGGAAAATGCTGACTAGTATTTCCACAATGCAAAACTTGCATGTGCTTGGAATCTTCACAAATGAAGTGAATATAATTTTAGCTACTTGTCTATGGAGATGTTAGTCATTCACCAATATAACATTGATTTTATTATCGAAGTTACCTCTTTATTTTTTGGTTTTTTATTTAACGCGGAGATAAATTAAACTTGTTTTGAGAATTAAACCTGCAAGGATGTGCTTAGCAATTTTAAGAAAATACTTATAAAATTACATTCTAGGTTATGAATATATTTAATAAAAAATAGATCCACGGGTCGGATCTGGATCGGATACGGATCTCAAATACAAGATCCGGATCCGTCAGGTCCAAATTTTGAAGATCCATATCCTATAAAACAGATCTAGATCCACCGGGTCCAGGATGCACTGCCATCTCTACCTACACGAGGACATGCCAACTCATTCAACGATCTCTTCGGCATACTTCTTCTGGAATAAAAATAAACCACCTGCATGACGTGTCACAGCTATCCCCAAGAAGTAACTTAGTGGCCTTAGATCTTTCATTACAAACTTAGAGCCAAGAAGTGACATGATAGACTTGCGAAGAGCATTAGATGAGGCACTTAGTATAATATCATCCACACACAGAAGAATGTAAGCTATATCATTACCCTGAAGGTATATGAATAGAGAATGATCAGACCTGCTGTTAGAAAACCCAATATGAGAAACATAATCTGCAAACCGTTTGTACCAGGGCCGATGAGCTTGTTTGAGCCTATACAATGATTTTTTCAGCAGTCACATATGATTAGGATAAGTATGGTCTCTGTACCCTATGGGCTGATACATGTACACCGTTTCATGGAGTTCTCCATACAGGAAAACATTTTTTACATCAAGTTGATGAAGCGACCATGCCTTCGAAAGAGCCAGACTTAGTACCGTGCGGATAGTTGCTGGTTTGACCACCAGACTGAAGGTCTCACCACAGTATACACCAACTTGTTGAGTCTTTCCATCACCTACAAGACATGTTTTATGCCTCTCAAATGTATAATCAAATATTTCTTTATGAATAAAAATCCACATAGACCAAATCAAATTAACATTAGGAGGACGTGGCACCAAATCCCACGTTCTATTATTAATAAGATCATTATATTCATCATCCATAGCCATTTTCCAATTCGGGTCATTAAGGGTAGACACTAGGTTACGGGGCAACGGTGATTTGGTTAGATGAGCGTGAAGACCGTATTTTTTGTTTGGCCTGAAAATTCCGTGTTGACTATGAGTGACTGGCCGTTAGGCCGGTAGAGGAGATGTGACTGCCCGGCAATGGGTAGTGGCTTGGGCTTGCTAGGCCGCCACTGCCTGAGGCTGGTCCATTATCCAGGGGACTGCTAGGCAGTGGGCTGCCCGACAGTGGGCTGCCAGCGAGAGGCCCAACTGAGCCGACAACCACTAGGCTTGGGCAGGCAGGCCCAGTTTGTTGGGTTGGAGAAAACAACTGCTATGCTGAGGTAACTAGGCCCAGTTCGCCCGAATTAACTGGGTTGGTCGAAACAATTGGGCCAAATTGGGAAGATAATCGATGAACCAAATATGGGGGTATGCTATCGTCTAGAAATTCATAGGTATGACACACGGAACAATGCATTTTGGCAAAGGAAAAATTTATTTCATAAAAAATGACGTGACGACTCACAATGATTTTCTTAGAGGATAAGTCGTAACATTTGTAACCACGATGATTTGACGGATATCCCAAAAAAATACACGGAGTAGATCGAGGTTGAAGTTTATTGATGATAGTGAAAGGAAAAATGGGATAGCATAAGCACCTGAACACCCGTAGATGAGAGTAGGATGAGTCCCTTAGGTATAAAATTTGGAGAGGGGATTAATAGGACAAGTGTTTGCTCGGAAGTATGTTAAAGAGATAAGTTGCCATTTGTAATGAATGATACCAAAATGATGGTGGTAGAGAGGCATGGACGACTAAGGTTCTAACAATGTTATTAATGGTCCGGATTTTTCTCTCTGCTTTTTTATTTTGAGATGAGGTACGTGGACAAGAGAAACGAAAAGATAAACCATTAGTTTTGCAAAAATCCTAAAATGGCCCATTATGAAATTCTATTCCATTATCACATTGAATATTTTTAATGTTCCGTTCAAATTGATTTCGGATGAATGCTCTAAAGAAGAGAAATGTGGAAAACACTTGTGACTTTTTAGATAAAGGAAATGTCCATAAAAAATTAGAGTAATCATCCAACAAAAGAAGATAATATCGAAGGCCCGAAGAGCTCAAAATGGGAGAAGTCCAAATATCACTATGGATAATATCAAAAGGCATAACACTGCAAGAATTAGAAGCAACAAAAGATAATTTAGCATGTTTCCAAAGCGGACATGAACGACAAATATGAGAATTACGATGTCTAGTACATGAAATACATTTATTTTATTTAAGAAAAAAATAAAAACAAGTGCTCCCGGATGACCCAAATGTTCATGCCATAAAGACGAAGCTAAAACAACAAAAGTGGATGGTGTGGCTTGATGTGTGGTTGTGGTGATTGGATAAATTTTGCCCCGAATATCACATCTCATTAGACGCATCCCCGTCTGAAAATCCTTCACGGAAAACCCAAAAGGATCAAATTCAACAAAAACCCAATTGTCAGTAGTAAATTTGTTAACTGAAATTAAGTTTTTAATTAACTGAGTAGCGTGAAGGACATTTTTTAAAGTTAACGGTGGGTTCGGGGGAGACAAGTTTGTAGTACCATAACCACGAATTGGAATTAAATGACTATTTCTGACAATTATACCACAATTATTGCCCAAATTAAAATAGGACGAGAGATTACCTCTTGAGAACGTCATATGAGACGTTGCACCGATGTTGATGTACCAATTTGCGTCGGGTGGATTAAGCCCAAGACTGTGCATCACGACCTCGATATCGGTCGGGGTCGCCAGTGGCGAGTGGGCCTGCTGCCACTAGCTCGACACTGGCCCAAGAATTCCTGGCTGCTGGGCCGGTGGCCGAGAATTGGGTCTGGCCTAGTTTCAGGCTGGTAGGGGCAGGGACACACGACCCAAGGCTACTACCAGGCTCACAGTGCTGGCCCACTGGGCCCTCGGCTTCCACTAGGCTGGCGGTTGCTACTGGCCGCCACCTCCGCCACGGCGGTGGCCACCGCCCTTTCTACCACCGCGGCCACAGCCACATTTTTTGCTTCCATTACCGCTATTTCGTCCCTTTTGGCCACGGTTTGGCGGTAAATTTTCAAATTGTGAAGAATTATCATTGGACGGAGGGACAACCATGGCAAAATTCGACACGGTGGCTGTCTTTTTGGCAAAACCCGCTTCTTCTAGAATGAGCATAGAGCGAGTTTGGTAAAATGGTGGAAGAGTATTGCTTTGGCGGATGAGCGTATCTACTCCACTATATGATTTGGTGAGATAGACAACCAGTTGTAAAATAAGCCGATTATTAGTTACCGGCGCCCCAACGTTCTTGAGTTGGTCCGATAAAACCTTAAGTCGTTGACAATATGCAGATGCATTGGAAAAATCTGTCATGTCAGTAGTGGAGAATTCTTGCTCAAGAGTGACGACCCAGGATTTTTTGTTGTCTAGAAAAATGTTGCGTAAGCGATCCCAAGCCTCCATTGCCGTAGAGTCAGGTTCAATAATCGTATGTAGCAAATCGCTAGAAATAGTGGCATAAATCCACTAAAGAACTGTCGCAACAAGGGTTAACCATAATTCTCTTTCGTCGTCGATTTTTGGCACCTTCTTCTTGCCTTTTTCCGGCGGAATCATGTGATGGATAACCCGGTGCGATCGGCAGTGAGTCTTGAAGAGCTCTGCCCACGTTGCATAATGGACGTTTTCCATCTCAAGAGTGATGGAAACATGGGATTTAATGTTTGAAACTGTGAGGATTGGATGAAAAGATGATTTGAATCATACATGGTTGACGAGAGAGGAGGGTGGTCCGCGGCACAAAGAGAAGAGGGGGGGGGGGGGTTTCAGAAACTTTTCCTAGGCTTTGATACCATGTAAGAAATATTCTTCCCTTGATTATGTCATTCCAAAGTGGTAGTAAATATACTATAATTCAAGCATAATCCTAGGCTACAATTACGGTAAGTAATGACTAAATATACACCTACCATATACAATATATACATAATTAAGACCGAATATATTTTCCTATTCTATCAAGATCAAATTGTACTGACCTCTACTAAAAGCTCAATTGTTGTTTGGCTTTACATGTTAATAAAAGGATGCAGGATCTAACTTGCTGCATAAATAAACCAAATTGGCAATTTCTATCTAGTCCAAAATGGTAAGATGAGTTTAAGTTCTATGCTGTAATGGTGTGAAAAAAATTTACACAATGAGGTTACTTATAAGATAATAGCAAGTATATGTCTATGGAAGGCATTAACGGATAACCAGGTAAAAATAGTAACCTACTATCAAAGGTTAAAACTATTGTCATACAACTTTAATCCTTCAAGAAAACAATTTCAGTGTCATACAGTTTTGCTAGGTTAATTCTTTTTTTCTCACCAACATATCCAATATAGTTCCACAAGTGGGGTCTGAGAAGGGTGAGGTGTACCCAGACCTTACATCTAACTTTGTGGGTAGAAAACATAGTGTGGACGGTCATTAACGAACTGCTAAACCTAATGGAGAACTTGAAACTTGAGTAGATGCCGTAAACGAAACATGTCTCTTGTTTAACTTTACTGTGGGATCGAACTTCAATTGCAGCAATTACAGTCCCATTTAAAAATACATTTGGCTGGAATCATAGCACAAAGTGGAAACACTATGGCGTGTGGATCTTTCCTAATCTTTTAGGGTTATATTGCTCGGACTCTCCAAAAATGTAATTGTGTTTGTGTTGGATCCTCCAAAAGTAGTGTATTTTTGTAGGATCTGACACCGATAGGGCAAAATTTTTGGGGAGTCTGCAACATAGCTCAACAATACCTTATATTTGATGAATGAGTCTGGTTCTTTTGGGATCAGGATACGGTTTTCGCTGCTAGTTCAGAGATAAGAAATATTATCAGCCTAAAGAAAATGTCGGGCTTGCCTCTATCACTCAGTTGAGCTCCTTGGGGTCGTCATTGCTTTTTTAGTAATAGCAAAATATAGTTTTATGTATACAAAGTACGTTATAAAGGAATCAGAGAAATCCGAACTCTGAATTATGGTCCCATTTCTGCTTATCAGGGGTTGTCCGGTTAGGTTTCTCTGTATTACAGCCCTACCAGGTTCATATCCAACTTCACTTCTATACTCAGTGTTTTTGCGAGATGCAAGAAAATGAAAAACGAGAAATAATGAAATAAATAAGAGTACACTCTCTCTAACAAGTTACACTTTTAGATGAGACGGTCACACAATTTAACATGATATCTTAATAGATCATAACGAAGCAATTAAGAGTTTACTCATAAGTTTTTTAGATGGAATAATCACACAATTCAACAAAATAGATCACAAGCTTTGTGCATCTTATGTAACATTTCAAAATTTAATCTTTCCCTGTTTTCTTAACACTTCAAGATTGTTTGTCAATTATGTTTCTTTCATTCTTCTCTATCAATATCGCGTTATCCAGTGAGAAATCACATTGGACTAGTAGGTAGAACTTAACAACAGCAAAATGATAAAGTTGCTGCAATTAATTCTGGAGAAACTATACTTCATATTTAGGTTTGCTTGGTTTTGGTTCCTTTTAAATTTTCCCAAGCCCAATGAGGTTCTCTAAATAGTTAATAGTAGTAATATAAAGAGTTCTTTTGTAATTATATACAAAAATTCAGGAATAAAATCCACTGTCTACGTATAATCATAGCAATCAGGATAATGCAAACAGTTCACCAAGTAAATTTTTGAATCCATAATGGAATGATAAGGAAAATACGACAAATATGAAGATGAAGAACTTTGCAACTGTGTATAAAAACTTTCGCGATATTACATGTGTATCTGTGGAAAACCTAATACATAAACTAATTACAAAAACCAACTCCGAATAAATAAAAAATTAAAATTCTATACTGCATAGAAAAGAATGATTGGAGTAGCTGCATTTCATCTACCTCTTTTGTTCGTCTAACAAGCTAACCATGTCTGCTTCCAAAGTTGCTTGCTGGCTTAAGATTTGTTCATTGAAGTAATTCATATGGTAAAAGTCCTCTTTGATTCTGCTTGCTGCCTAATGTACTAAAAGGCCGAAATCTTAGTAGCCCTTTGAATAATACTGGCATTTAACTAATCTACAACCTATTACCAGGTTGAAATAAACCCTTATCTTTGTTCAGCAGTCCTCAAACTCAGTCTCTTGTTAATTTTCTGCTTGCTTACTTCCATCAAAGATCGATCACAAATACAACCTGGAAAAGGATTTGCGTAAAAGTTCTCTTCTAATCTGGGTGATTCTCCCGCTTCTCTTGGGTAAGGAGCTCCTAATCTGTTGGAATGTAACGCCTTGACCTCAGAAGTAAACTCTTCCCAAGAGATCGCACCCTTACCCAACAAATCAATTAATCTAACAACATTGAGCCTGAAAATAAAGAGAAATACCAACGAAAATTGTTAGTTTCCTCAAATCCTAGACAATTCAAGTGGTATAAAAATCTAAAGATAATAAAGTAATTAACCTGTCAGGGCTTATGGTCTTTCGAAATCCTTCAAACCTTCTATGCCCTTGCACGGCCTTTGCCATATTGCCATCATATGTATAAACAAATACATCACTTTCAAGGGCTACGAGATAATCTAAGGCAGCAAGACGGTTTTGATAATGGCTAAAAGCCTCTAGTTCTTCCTTTGTAGTAAGAGTTGAGTGAGAGAAGTGAGAGAAAACGTTGGGAAACTCTGTTTGAAATGCATCCATGCTGTTGTTGCCATAAATTTCACCAGCGACAATATATATCCTGGTCGTGGTGGGATAGCCCATTGCTTTAAGAAACAAGGCAGCCTCCCTAGGCGACATAGGGCAGCCCCCTTGCAGTCGCTTTTCGTTTCCATCTATCTCTTTCTCTTTCCAGTGCTTCACTTGATACCTCATTATACGAAGTTCTTCAGCCTCTTGAACAGTCAAATTATTGCTGCAGCCAGTAAAGGCTAGCATATCTTTTTCATATCTGCAAGCATGTTAAGTAACTTGTTCAAAGACAATGGTTAAAACATGTTATACCTTTTTAGAGATAATGCTATTACCTCAAGTGGAGAGCGATGTATGGTTCACCATTGTCTCTAAGTCTATCAACCAACTTCTTTCCAAGCTCCTCAATTTCATTCGTGTACCGTAGAGCCTCATAATTTGCTCGACAACGAAGCATCTGAATAGAGGATGCCAGGTCATTGTTAGCAAGCCTTGAATCTGTATGGGTAAATTGTATCACCTTGTGCTTCTTTAGTAAAGGAAGAACTTCTCCTCTATAGTAACTAGCCTGCAGAAAAGTAACAACTTTTAGTTCCAGCAAGCAATGCTAATAGTAGTTCTACAAATAATCTATGTTGCTCAGACTCTTCAATTTTTTTTTTTTTGAGAAGGTAGACTCTTCAAAAATATTGACAGGTGCGTATTGGATCTCCTCCAAAAGTAGTGCATTTTTGGAGGATCCGGCAACATTTTTGGAGAGCCCGAGTAACATAAGTTCTATTTACAGACCTTTGACCAAGAGACAGGTGCCTTTTGTATGGGGGTCACAGCTGCATACTTTGGTGGCAAAGATTCAACAATCTCAATGTCATCTTTTAACACGTCTGTGAAGTGTCTCCAGTCAAAAATATCTTTAAAGTCACTACAAGAAAAAGAAATGGATTGGAACTAAAACAAAAAGGTTCCTAGGAGTGGTCATTCTTAAATCTCAACTTATCAAAAGAACTGAAGTATTGTACCTAGGATCTGTCCAAAAGGATTCATGATCAAGAGAAGGAAGAATCAGTGTGGCATTCAAAATTTTTGCAATAGCCACCATATCACATATCTGCAGTAATCCAACAGCAATGATTAGCATAAACTACAGCTTCTCGTCCGTGGGAAAATATGTAATAGAAAGCTTAAAGCTTCCACTAACCCCAGTTCTCATCTGGTTTAATCCTCCATTGGCATGAACCAAGATATATCCATTGGTAGATGAGCCCGTTCCTAATATAATTCCAAATATAAGTCTACATAAAATAGGAATGCAACTGGTCTAAATGGAGGAATTGGATATACTTATTCGATTCCTAGGCCGAGCAATGCATTTGTAGTAAGTATCACTAGGTGGCTTCATCCATATTTCTGGTACCTGTCCAAAACAGCCAATATTGACCTAGTGGCTTTTGACATGTCAATCAAGCCAAAAAATCGCGAGAAAGCGAAAGGAGAAAACCATATTCTACTCAATGCAAAACATTGTGGATAAGCTATCAACTGGAAATTAGAGTAGTAATGAAGGTTTTGAATTCAGGAAATTTACTGAAAAAGCTAAATATAGAACAGTAACTTGAATTAGAGAAGTCAATAACTCATTTAATTGCCAAAAAGAAAGGAATATCCAAGATACTTTTGGACCACAATGGACACCTAATCATTAAGCCACAATTGCAGTCAACATTCCCCAAACCTAGTTAGTCATTGTCCACATACAACCTTTAAGCTTTGTTGCTGCCTACTACTTCCATCCTTTTGGGCAAAAGATAATAGGAAGACAGAAGCGGTGCCAGAATTTATAGTTTATCGGTTCTTAATTTGTTACTAACTTCATAGCTCGTTTAGTTACTAGATTTGTAATTAAATGTTTATACATACTTAATGAATTACCTAAATACAAATATAGGGTCTAAGCAAAAGCTATTGGATTCACCCAAACCCGTATCTGATACTCTAGCTCTGCTCCTGATCAGCGAGTGTGCCAAACCTCACTTTACCCACAAAGAAGTTAAAGTATGCAAAGTAAAACTTAACCTAAGTTTTCATCTTGAAAATCACTATCTCTAAAGGACACTTTTTCAGAAAGATCCATATCAAGCACTAGACCAAAAAATGCAGAGCAAAAACCATGTGTTTCTGGAAAATTCCCTGTCAATCTATTCTTCCTAAGAACATAAGCAAAAAAGCAAAGGTTTTTCAATTCCCATTATCTGGAAAATGGACTACATGAACAGCAAAATCAGGCAGGGGCGGAGCTAGTGTGTACGTTACGTAACTTTGGTCCAGACCTTGTATTTGCCTAAGAAATTCATTAAATAAATACAAATTATTAATTTAGAACTCAATAACGTAAAAAGACTAGAATCACGAATTCAACAATAACAACATACCCAGTGTGATCCTACAAGTGGGGTCTGAGGAGGGTAGAGTGTACGCAGACATTACCCCTACCTTGGAGGTGGAGAGGTTGTTTCCGATGGACCCTCGGCTCATAATAAAGCAATAGCAAAGCAGGTTAAATAGGTACAAAAAAATGAACAGTAAATAAAAACAAAAACAATTATGCTAAGCAGGAAGAAGAGACAATAAATAGTTAACAAACTTAGAAGGAATAATCCTAATCCGAACTCATAAGCTTCAAATCATGTCACCGCCTCTGAAACTAGGCGATATTTTCACTACACTAACTTAGAAGGAATAAATGGAATTATTAAAGAGACAAAGAAGTGGTTTTTGCACAACTTACAGGTAACTCCTTCATCTGTCTTTTTTGCACAACCCCACTAGAAGAAACAGAGGACTCTGTTTCAGAAACAATTTTTTGAGCATTAATCCAATCATTCTTAAAATTCTGAAGGACAAATATTCCATGCTCTCTCCCATTTACATCATCAACATTACCATTCATCACCATAGTAAACTTTAAAAACATAGATATCACAACCAAAACCAACAACACCCCCAATATCGTACGTCCCATATTCTTTCTTGATCCTAAACATGCCATAATTGTACATAAACTCAACAACCATTCTTCTACTCTATAAACCATACTTTCTGGCACCCATTTACACGTTAATAAGTATGGTATTATCGTATAATGACGATGATAATGAAGATATTGGTTTCCACCACCAGAGTTAATAACATTTGTATTATTATTATTATTATTATCATCACCATAATAATAATCAAACCCGATTTGCAAATGATCTGATAATTTTTCACGGCGGTGGTGGATGGTGGGTCCGCCGCCTACACGTGGACTACCGTTAGCGGAATTGGTGGCGGTGCTACCGGTTGACATCTTACAAAAAAGTCTTAACAAAAACAGAATAAAAGAAAGTAAAAAACAAGAGAATTATGGGTCTATGAGATAAAGAGGGGATTGGAGATGATTTCCTAGGTTGTGTATATATTATGTATATGGAAGATTTTGGTGAGGGGAAGGGTGTTTGCTAACGCTTATCTCAAATATATACATGTAAGTTGCTTTCTTGTCTCAATTTGTTGTTTTATTAGTAACATTATTTGACAATGTATAGATTTAAAAAATAAGTCAACTTTTTAAAATGAAAATAAGTCAGTTTTAACGATAAATTGTATGAGATTTTTCTTATTAGAGGTAAAATGAAGTAGAGAGTTTATGTTCTACGTAAATAACAATAGAAAAGTATAAATATACGTAATTAAGTCACTCCTAAAGTATTTAAATGTCAATTTCTATCATAAATGTTAATAGATGATTTGATCGAAATGATAACATACTAGTCCTGAAAAATTATTCTATTTGTTCGTCTATATAATAATATTTGACTTGTTACATAATTTACCAAAGAGAAAAGAGACTTTAGACACATATTAAAGTATTGTTAATGAAAGAAATAATTCCCTTGATTATTTTCATTAATTGTAAGGTATATATACAAGTTACAAAATAGGAGAATCTTATTTCTATTCTATTCATAAAATCTTATTCTACCATAATTCTAACTATACAATTATGATAAGTGTATATCCTAATTTAGGTAACAAATACACTACAATATACACAAAATATACTTTCCTAATATACAAGTCTAACCACTGCCCGTGATGGGCTTGACAACCAATCTGCGTGATGGGCCTCAGTCGCAGCTACTGTCGATTGGGCCATTGTCCACTGCTTTCTTTGGGCCATCGTCAGATAATGTGATATATACTTCTGTATATTCAGTGTATATCACGGGTATATTACCTTGTTTAACACACCCCCGCAGTCATAGCGGGCGATCTTCGAACGCTGAGACTGTCCCTAAAATCTTCAAAAATGACCGCGGGTAGACTCTTTGTAAAGATGTCGGCAACTTGATAACGAGACGGGACATGACATACGCGAACGTGACCCCTAGCAACCTTTTCACGGACAAAGTAAATGTCCATTTCGATATGCTTAGTGCGTTGGTGCTGAACCGGGTTACCTGAAAGGTAGATGGCACTAATGTTATCGCAATATACCAAGGTTGCCTTCTGAATCGGACAATGAAGCTCCAAAAGTAAATTACGTAGCCAACATGATTCGGAGACCACATTCGCTACCCCTCTATATTCGACCTCTGCACTGGAGCGTGATAGAGTTGCCTGACGCTTTGCCGACCAGGAGACCAAGTTGTTTCCAAGGAACATAAAGTAGCCAAACATCGACCGTCTGGTGTCGGGACAACCACCCCAATCAGCATCTGTGTATGCGACAAGTGTGGATGTAGATGAAGGATACAAATGCAAACCATAGTCCAGTGTCCCCTGAATATACCGAATGATGCGTTTGATTGCATTCATGTGCTCAACTCTGGGATCATGCATGAATAAACACACCTGCTGAACAGCATACGTAATATCCGGTCTGGTAAATGTAAGATACTGGAGGGCCCCTGCAAAACTGCGATAGCGGGTTGGATCCTCGTAAGGGACGCCGACCGCGGCCCCAAGCTTGGGCTTAGCATCAACTCGAGTAGAAGTGGACTTACATGAGGACATCCCGGCTCTCTCGATGATCTCAGCTGCATACTTTCGTTGAGACAAGAACAAACCATCTGAGTGACGCATGACGGCAATCCCCAAAAAGTAACTCAAGGGCCCTAAGTCTTTCATAGCAAACTCAGAGTTGAGCATGTCCATGATAGACTGGCGTAATGCATCGGACGAGGCAGTTAAAATGATATCATCCACATACAATAGAATGTAGGCCAAGGACGAACTACGACGGTAGATGAACAAGGAATTATCTGACCTACTGTGAGTGAACCCAATAGTCGAAACATAGTCAGCAAACCTTGTATACCAGGTCCGTGGCGACTGCTTAAGCCCATATAAGGACTTCTTCAACAAACAGACATGATGAGGACGGTTAGGATCCCTGAATCCCAACGGCTAATGCATATAGACTGTTTCCTTGAGATCACCATGTAGGAAAGCATTCTTGACATCCAACTGATGAATAGGCCATGCCTTTGAAAGAGCCAAGCTAAGCACAGTGCGAATGGTAGCCGGCTTGACAACCGGACTAAATGTCTCCCCACAATCTATCCCAACCTACTGAGTCTTACAATCACCCGCAATCCGCGCCTTATGTCGAGCAAAGGACCCATCTGAATTCTCCTTATGAGCAAAAATCCACATAGACCTAATAACATTAATACCAGATGGACGGGGCACCAACTCCCACGTCTTATTATCAATAAGAACATTATATTCATCAGTCATAACAATTTTCTAATTCGGGTCATTTAAGGCGAACACAGAATTACGGGGCAGGGGGGATTTAGAGACATTATAATGTAAATTAAAATGTCTTTTAGGTGTAAAAATACCCCGTTGACTACGAGTGACCGGTCTATGACTCGAGGAAGAATTGAGTGAATTTTAGGAATTTGCAGGGCTCGGGATGGACTGGCCAGCAGGCAGTGGGCCTGTTGGCCCAAAACTAGACGCAGAAGTTGGGCCGAGAATCCAGAATCGGACCAGTTCGGTGGTGGGATGGATCGCCCAATCATCAAACCGCCTTGAGAGGATCGGGGCGATCTTGACCGAGACGCGGTGGGACTAGCGGGCGATGGGCCATTGGAGAGTTTTGGGTGTGGGAGATGTTCGAAAAATGCCGAATAATATACGGGGATATTTGGTCATTCAAAACATTATACGAACTAGGCTCGGGAGTATGAACTTTCGTAAAAGGAAATTGGGTTTCATAAAAAATGACATGACGATTAATTATGATTTTTTTGGAGGATAAATCAAAGCATTTGTAACCACGATGATTAGACGAATAACCCAAAAACACACACGGAGTAGACCGAGCCTGAAGTTTATTAATTGTGGTGGGTGGGAATAACGGATAATACAAGCACCCAAAAATCCGAAGATGAGAATAAGAAGGATTCTTATTATATAAGATTTGGATGGGGGAAGAATATGTCAGACCTTTGGAAGGAATAATGTTTAGGAGATATGTTGCCATTTGCAGAGCATGATGCCAAAAATATGGAGGTACGGAAGCATGAAGTAAGAGGGTGCAGACAATGTTATTTATGGAATGAATTTTGCGTTCGGCTTTCCCATTTTGAGAAGATGTATGAGGGCACGAAAAATGAAAATTGATCCCATTATTATCACAGAACTCCCGAAACACCCTATTGTCATACTCTTTCCCATTATCACACTGAATATTTTTTATTTCTCTTTCGAATTGTGTTCTAATGAATGCTCTAAATTTTATGAAGACAGAAAACACTTGAGATTTATTGGCAATTGGAAACGTCCACAAAAATTTAGAATAATCATCCAAAAAAGAACATAATATCGATGATCTAACGAACTTAGAACATGAGACGTTCATAAGTCGCTATGAATAATATCAAATGACATTGAAGTATGAGAATTTGAGTTAGGAGTGAGTTGAGAATTCTAGTCCTTCTAAGTTACTAGATTTTATAATTCATAATTTATACATATCGAATGAATATTTTAAGATAAAAATATAATTTTGATCAAAGTTACTTAGTTCGAGAGAACTCATAAAATTAAAGAAAATCTAGCTCCATCCCAACGTATATTATATTCATAATGTTTTTTAGTCTTAAATTCTTAACATGTCATGTTATTTCTACAATAGACTTAGAGTAATACTAAGGGAACAACAAAAATGTTAGAATTGTAAACTTATTAAAAATATAAAAAGTATTATTTTATTTAATATATTTAAAAAAAATTCATAAATTTTAAAAAAATATTTATTTTCTCTGTCCCAGTTTATATGACACGTTTTTTAGTCAGTCTAAAAAATAATAATACATTTTTTTATTTGATAATAACTTAACTTTAAAATCTACCTTTTACGCTTAACGATGTGATCTATAATCATATTAATATCTTTGATTTATTTTATATCATAAAATTCAAAATTCTTTCTTTATTTCTTAAATTTTATGTTATATTAAATTATATTATATAAATTGAGACAGAGGGAGTATTACTTAGTATTTTATGCCACATCTCAAAATGGAAAAACAGTAAATAGAAACTATATAAAAAAAGAATTAAATCACCAGACGTCACATCAACCAACGGCTTAATCTTATGGAAGTAGCATTTGTATTCCCCTGAGGCAAAAGCAGTGCGGTTAACAAAAGATACATCAAAACAAGATGTATTCCATCCGTTTCAAAAATATCTTCTGCTTATAACAGACAAAAATTTTAAGTAATCAACCGGCCATAAAAATAAAAAATAATTTTACTTTTTTTTGAAATTTTTGAAGTTTGAATTGGAGTTGTGTTTGATCATAATTTTTGTAAATGATACTTGGTTGTTGGAATGCACTTTTCATAAAAAAAATTATAAAATATAATTTATACATTTAATTTTAAAAACTTGCAAAATTACCCAAAACAATTAATAAACATAATAGCTTTCGGTGTCTATATAAAGACAATCTGAAATCATTCAGGAAACCAATTTACTTTGCATATTGACATAACGTATGGTTACAGGAATGTCAACTCATGTATTATAAGAGGGAAAATTAAGTTTCTATTTTGCTTTGCAATGCTGTTTTTCATATCATGTAAGATGATAGTTTGCAAATTGAGTTTGTTTACTGACGCATACGTCTTTTATATCCCTACAATCATGAAACTCATCAATCAAATTTATAAAAATAAAAAATATAGGGTAAATTTTGAAAAGCAATGACAAAAAACAAAAAGTGAAAATTGTGAAAACAAGGTTTGTGGTGTTTTTTAAATTCTAAATATAACTTCAAGCTGTATTTAAAATTTTTTATGGCCAAACACCGATTTCCAAAAAAAGTGAAAAAAATCCGGAAAAAAGTAAAAGTTATCTATGGCCAAACGGGTCCTATGAAAGTAGAAAAGACTTTTGAATCTTGTGGTCTTAAATTAAAAATGTATTAAATATATAAAAATAATATTTAATCTTATAATCTTAAACATGTCACGTGAAAAATTAAAATAAAAGAATTATCATGAAATGGATTAAAAAGGAAAGTACGATATTTTTAAAACGGAAGGAGTAAATCCTTTTGTCTGAAAATGAACCCTTTTGGAAAGTGAACGTGATCTCTCTATCCAAGTGACGTATTCTGATTTTCTTTTTTCTTTGTCTCAGATAATACAAAGTTTGAAACTAAGCAAGAGAAATGTGGTACTAAAGTTTTGGGCTTTAATTTTTTTTTTTTGTCTCATTTTCTGTTTGCTACTTTTTGGAGGAGAATGATATCTTGTCTCATTTTCTTCGATGAATTGGAGCAGCCGCGAAACCACCGAAAAATCGCCATTAACGACATAAAATACAGTTAGTTATCCAGATCTGCCCGGAAAATATACTTTATTATCCAGATTTGATCGAAAAATATACTTTATTCACCTGTATTTCGAAGG
Organism: Anisodus acutangulus; assembly: GCA_029783415.1. Classification (NCBI taxonomy): domain Eukaryota; kingdom Viridiplantae; phylum Streptophyta; class Magnoliopsida; order Solanales; family Solanaceae; genus Anisodus; species Anisodus acutangulus. The sequence continues at coordinate 53,161,971 of CM056490.1, forward strand.
AGATCTATTTGTATACAAATGAATACAGTGATTTTGAAGTATATTTTAGAGTGTATTCATTTTTTTTCTAGTGTAAAATTCAATTTTTCGTTATGCATTTTATTTCTTGTATTCAATTTTTTAGTGTATTCGTAATTGTTTTGTGTAAAATCATGTGTATTGGGGTGTATTTTATTTTTTGTATTCAGTTTTTGGTTGTATTTGTATTTTAAAATAGATTTTTCTATTTTGAATACACTTTAATGAGCAGATTTTATGAATACAAGCGAGGCCGTTTATGAATACTGCGAGGCTGTAGCAACTAAAAAGTAGCTACGCCTACGCCCTGTAAATGATAGAATATTGAGTCACAATTGTGTATATTATGTATATGGTATATGTATATTTAGTCATTTATTACCTTTATTTTAGCCTAGGATTATGCTTGTATTATGAATATATTTACTACCCCTTTGGAATAAAATAGTCAAGGAAAATATTTCTTACATGGTATCAGATTCTAGGGAAAGTTCCTAAACCCTAAAAATATACTCCTTCACCGTCCCCACCCTACCCTTTATTCCACCTCCGAAGGATGGAGGGGATATACAACGAAAAAAGCGTCGAAGAGGTCGGATCATCAGCCATGTCTGACTCAAAATTAAATTTTCATCCAGCCCTCGCATTTTCAAACATTAAATCACATATCTCCATCACTTTTGAGATGAAAAACGTTCATTATGCGACGTGGGTGGAGCTTTTCAAAATTCAATGTCGGTCACACCGGGTTACCCATCACATAATTTCGCCGAAAAAAGGCAAGGAGAAGGTGCCAAAAACCGATGATGAAATGGAATTTCGCCGGAAAGTATGACAAAGGGAAAGATCTGCAACAGGGCTAGCGATCGTTCCGCAACCTCACTGTTCCACCAATCCATTGCTTCAGATTTGGTGAATGTTATCCTTGAATGAGTCTGTGTGAGGGACTAAGTTTTGTTATCTTGGAGAATGCCCCACATGAGATTGTTTTCTTTTTAGTTTTGAACTTCTCATTCTATATCTGAAACTTCCATTGAGTCTAGATAGAAATTTTGATTGCACGAGTATGGGCTCGTACGTTCATTAAAGAAATACAAAGATGGAGCTAACATGATTATTTTATTTCCGCACTTAGATACATGCTTAATTTAGAAAGAATAGATTTTTAATGGTTCGCCTGGGAAGGGATAGTTGCTCAGGTGCCATCACGCCCTAAGGGAAGACTTGAGGTAAGTCGGGGCGCGACAGGATATCTGTGTCAAAAGGTACTTGGAAAAAGCGGGAAGAGAAAAGTGGGCTAGACTGTATGCTATTGTTAATCGAGAATGGACAATAACTTCAAATATTGCTAAGTCAATTAGCAAGGCACTATTACTTGCGTGAAAATTTCCTATCTTTGATTTTCTTGAAGAAGATAGGATGATGTATGGAAGATGAAATTGCACCAACCGAAAGAATGGTTCATATACATTCACAACTCTTGAGAAAAAGTTCCAAGATTTGCTATCCATCAATGAGTATCAGTCAACGCGCATGACAATTCCCTTTTTAATATCTATTTATGTTATTAATTGGTTTGAATAAATAGCAGAGTCTGTTTTTCTTGCTGTATCTATTTTTATAAAAGTGATACATTTGAATTTTCTAATGTATATGAATTGTAATGAATACATAGTGTATTTAACTAGAATTTATTTTCTCATGATTAAGTAATACCAGCAATGGAGTACTTGCACATAGTAATAAAAGAAGGACGGTGTTTCATTGTGTGTATTGAAAACAAAATTTGTAGCTGTAAAAAGTTCCAAATGAAAGAGATGCCATGCCCACATGCTTGGGCAGTTCTTAAAAGCAACAATCTAACACCCGACAACTACTGTTCATACATATACAAATCGAAAATTGAGATGAAGATTTATGACGTCCCGGTTATTCCTCTCCCAGATCCGAGTGAATGGAAAATACCCTTACACATATCTGAAGAGGAATTTTTTCCACCAAGATACAAGATACCTCTTGGAAGGCCAAAGAAGAAGCGCGATAAGTCTTTATCTAAAATGCTACCTGGTAAACGATCAAATTCGTGCAGTAGATGTGGACTTACTGGACACAATAGGCGTTCTTATAGGAATGAACCTCGAAGAAAGTAATTTATGTTTTTATGTAGTTAATAATGGATGAATATTTCTTGTATTGGACCAAGATGCTTATCAATTGACATGAATGTTTTTGGATTTTGTTCTTCTATACAAGGTTTTTATGTAGTTAATAATGGATGAATACTTTTTTGTATATGTTGCAACATATTGTATTAACTATATACATTTTGGTGAATTCAAAAAATGAATACATTAGAATAGTAATGCACATTGAGGTTATATCCTGAGTATAGAATACAAACAGTAATTACAATGAAAAATAAATACATTCTGATAATGAATACATTTACTATATATATATTGTATTTATTTTTTCCTGCATTGATATACCTTTAAGACCTGAATGTATTAAAAATCATGAACTATATTGGTAAGAAACTGACTGATAACCATGTAATTAGAATACAAAAGATGGTATTGAAAAAATGAATACCTTAAATACTGAATACATGCTAGTTTTGATAACCAACAATTTAAATACATTGATGTATAAGAAAATTTGGTATTCAAACCTAAAATATGAATACATAAATATGAATTGTATTCATATTTGGTATTCAATGAAAAAAATAAACTCTATTGATAATATATTTGCAAGACAGTAGTTCACCAGAAAAAAAAATGAAATTTGAAAATTAAATACATTGGATATCATGCATTGTATTCATGAGCAAGTGATCACAAAAGGTATTCAACATCAAAATATTTGCATCGACCATGAAAATACGATGTAAAGCATATACACAAATCATAATAATTTGTTCTGAAAATTAACATACAAACAACTAATTAACTACGATTTTTTCAACTTGATCAAAATCTATGATTGGTCTGATTGATTTTGGTGGTGCCTCATCATCGCTAACTACTTCTGAATCCGACTTCTGCTTAGCGTAGTCTCATAAAAGTGCACCATATCTTGTACGCAATAATTCATCATTAAAATTTTTATCTGGAATACCTTCTCCCAAACTAAAATACTCAACAAAAGCCGCAACATACATCCCACAATCCCTGCATATAAGAAATAACTGGGGGGAAATAACAAAAGTTGTGCGCGTATGTAAACCTGAAGAATCTGAAACTAACTTACATGCTCCCTGGTCTTTGCTGTGGCAAATCGAAAACATACTTGACAATAAATTTTTCAGACAGGGCTTTGTCTTTGTATGTTGGGTGACGAGTCCAGTCAATGCCTTGCTTGTCACGGTAGAAATCGGTCATTTCTAGATACAACAACAATAGTGAAATCAACATGTCAATCTTAGAATTCACAACTGCAACATGAACTGTTGAACGGTATGAGTCACAAACATAAAGACATCTGTCCATAAATGATAAGACCGCCAACAACCAATAATTTGTATCTTTCATGTTGACTGGGATAAAAATATAGTCCATGGTATGCCACGGAACATCGCAAAATATACGGTGGCCATTCACGTATTCACACATAACTTGTTCTTGTGTTTCTACGTTAGTGATAGAATCTGAATCCGCATAAGATTGGTGAATGGCTACAATCTTTATTTTAAAAACACAGTCGAAGGTGGTAAGCTTGTATTTGTCATTTGGTTCATACTTGGCTTTTTTCTCTAAATAGTAAAAGATGACATCAACATGCTTGCAAAAATATAGTGAAAAAAAGAAGTTATAATTCATAAACACAACACTGTAAAAATGGTAAAATACAATTCAAATATATTACATCGAACCTCGTCATGCCACGGTTGTTCATCCATTGCCATTATGTAGAATAAATTTTGTCATTGATTTTTTGAATACCACACTCCATGAACACCGACAATGTTGTCTCACCCTTCTTGTAATGGTCATCATATTGCTTTCTGTATAGTAAATACAAGATACATAAAAATCAGTTTATGATTGTATCTATATATACTTAATTGCAAGTATTTAATATGAAATAACTTACTTGTGTTGTGTCTAGAAAGGAGACCATCTCTAATCCAATTTGAGAATTTATTATAAAATACCATATTATGCGGCCCCGTGATACAAATATTCTCAAATGGATGTTTCTTGTTAAATAACTCAATAATTTTTATTAAGCCACCTACATGAATACAACGAAATTACATTAAGTACGAGTACATTATAATAATCAGAAGATATGTAATATGTTATAATACTAACTTGATGCCGAATCAAACTTCATCAAAAAGCAGAATATCTGGGCCGGGCTAGGACGTCTCTCCTTGCGCAGTGTCAACACAATTCTTGTTGGTGGTACTTGAGAAGGAAGTAATTCGCCGGGCAACTCAAACTGAGAGTACGAAACCAGTTTCTAAGATATCTGCAAGTCATCACACTCTGTGACTTCATCACTCACTACAACAACACCAACAAGTACAGAAGATATATCAACATCGGAGGGTGCACTGTCGGATTTTTTATCTACTGGCGCGTGAGTTCCTTATGGCTAGGTATGCCACAATCAACTGACGTATTTTGAAATGACTCAATTAGGATCTGAGAACCAAAACCCTATAAAACATACATGGATAGTTATTAATTACAAGAAGAATACATAAGTTGTAGTGCAAAAAAATAAAAATAAGTTAATTAACGTACCCCTACATTAACAGCTAAATGATCCTGCTGATTTACATCATCTGGTTCTTTTTCTAAGATCGATTCCTTGGTAGGCATTTGTCCATGTTGATGATCTCCAACATCCTATTAAATAATAACAGAATATACAAATATTTTAAAGTGACCTAATGTTTAAATACACAGTTGGATTACTTGTTAAATAAAGTTGAATAACTCTGATTCAATTAGTTCTCCCAAAAGATCACCACCTTCTTGTATCTCTCTTTAAGGTATCACCACTCAATTTTTTTTTGTTAATTCCAACATCACCCATTGGGATATGTTTTGATGTTGCAATGTCCTACAATTTTTAAATAGTATTAGAAAGTTGTAACGAGATCGGCAAGATAAAAAATGAATACAATGTACGTATATGTATGTCTTAGAGTTTACTATATTTATCAATACATCAAATATATGGGTACATTTTACATCAAAACATTTTATTTAACATGAAATCAAAACATGAATACATTATACTTGAATTCATGTATATAACTGCATCAAACACATGAATACATTATGGATATATGTATACAACCTCTAATTTACATTTGTATTGACACAACAAGTATATCTGTGTGGAGTCTGTATTCATTTTTTATGTAAGTCTATATTCATCAACTAACCATACAAAAAATAAATACAGTAAATTTTTTGATACAGTCTTACATGAAAAATAAATAAAAACAACAAAATATAACAACAACATGAAAGTGAATACAATGTTTATCAGATAAAATACAAACAATTGAATACGGTGTGAATTTCAACAAAATATTTCCACAAACAACAAATAGTATTCACATGTATTCATCTATTCAATTGAATCAAACACATGAATTTGAATACAATAAACATCAATTACAGTTGTATGGCATTACCTTATTTTCAATATGAACTGTGTCATGATCTGTTTGAATTGGTGAATTGGCATGTAAGTTTTCTCTACTGTTCAGCAAATTTCACCGTCATGTTGCTGAAGTGGAGCTTCCCTACCATCACTCTATACAACAACAATATGTTTATGTACATTTTTTTGAATTTTGATACTAAAGAACTGATAATTGATTTGTATTGCCGTTTCAGAATGATTATTGTCTTTAATTTCTTGATGAATCTTTGTGAAGTTGTCGTCCAAGTATTTGCGAAGATCCTTGAACTCTTATTTCACCTAAAAATTTAATTAGATTTTAATATAATATAAATACCATAAAATTTCAAAATAAAATATGTAAAATCAACTAAAGTGATAAATATGACACTTACAGAATCCTTAAAAACATTCAGTTCTTGCCTCATAAGAGACACCTCATCTTGTTTGCTTGTTGTCGGGAAGTCAGGAGGGACAGATGGGGGTCCTGTTGGACTTGTTCATTGACATTTGGAGAAACTGACTTGTTAGTTTCTCTGATAATCCTCTTAGTTGTTTTCTTTCCACGGGGAGTACTCATATAACTTGGAATTGTCATGAAGGGAAATTGTTCTTCTTTTTTATGAAGTTCCAACAGACAACTGCTTACGCTTCTTTTGCGGTGGAGATTCTGAGCATATAACTCCATTTTAACGTGTGTCCTTAGGCATTGGTGGTGGGGTAGAACTAAAATCATCAAAATCATCATCTAGATTTTCTTGGACAACGACGACTGTAGATTTTAGAGCAGGGGTGGCAAAACATTTTTCGACAGTGTTTGTATTTGAATTCGGATCAATGATTGTATTTCTTTTTACTGGAGTGACAATAGGTGGCCATTGAAGCGCAACAATCTCATTTGTTGTCGGCAATATGTTAGCGAATATATGCATATCCTAATGAACAAAGTAAAATTATCAATCCTTGTATACAACGTTTAAAACAAAGTGAGAGATGTATTTGCATTCAATTAAATTTAAAAAATAGATATATCAAAATATGAATACAAGAAAATTATTGGATCATCGCCTTCTTTAAACATGACATCCATCAGATATTCAATTGTTGGCTGACTTTTGATTGTGATCCAATTGAGCATTCCGGGAATGTATTCACTATTGCTTCTGACTGCAATAGTGTTGTCAACTAATGAACAACACTCATACAATCATACTTGCATACCAAGAGGCATTCCGTGAAGCCTGTAATATTTTTTAACTGAATCCATCTTCTGCGAGATACCTCTCATCAAATCACGAAATGCTTTTATGCCCCATGGCTATTCACTATATCTTAAAGTCTTCATAAAATTAAAATGCAATTTTGAAACGTTAATTGTGCTTGGCTCATCGAAACAATATACTGGTGGATGAAATATAGGATTGCTATCTTAACAGCATCGCCATAATTTTGGCCCTAATCTTTGTCTTTAAAGCATTTAAACAAAGCTACCTTTTTCGGCAATTTTCTCGACCCCCCAAAATATCTTTCCATTAACCTAATTTTCTTTTTTGGTGCAACTTTGAAATCACTCAAATTTCCAGTACACTTCAAACCTGTTACAGTAGCAAACTCCCTAATGGTAAACCTCAATTCCCTACCTTTTTTTCCATCAAGAATGCATCTTCAGTACTTGCCGTCAACTCTTTCATCATAAAGTACCGAAACATTTATGCTTGGACTTCGCAATGATGCATTCAGAGGAATACACCAAAATAAGTTTCCCCAAATAATCTATATTGTCGTTCAGTAAGTGTGTCTTTCAGTTCTTTAAACACATCACTGTTTGTGTAACAACTCATGTGCACATGATGCGTAGGAGAATATCTCACAAAAAAATTCTTATCCTGTATACAATTAAACAAACCTTGTATTAACATAAAAATAACACAACAATCGTGATGGTATTAATTAAAGAACTGAAAGTCATGATGTATATACAATAAATATAAATACACTCTATGCATATACAAAGTTCATGAAAAAGGAACTTGTATTCGTCAATGAAAAAAAGAAAATTTATACACTATTAAAAATATATATACATATAGTGTACATAAATTCCATACATATAGTGTATATATAACACACTATATGCATGGTTTACACTAATCAATGTATATCACAAAATACAATGTATTCACTGTTAAAAATATAAATACACAATATACATGAACAACATATTAGCAATGTATACAAAAATTCCATTATATAGTGTATATATAATACACCATATTCATTGTTTACACTAATCAATGTATATCACAAAATACAATGTATTCACTATTAACAATATGTATATACAATATACATGAACAACACAATCAGCTCTGTATACATAATTCTATTATATAGTGTATATATGATACACTTTATGCATTGTTTACACTAATCAATATATCAAAAAATTGTATTCATGTTACAAAAATTAAAATACAATATCCATATGAAGTTTAAAAATATAGAATAATAAATACATGAATACATAGTATTCAACAAAGAGACTGAAATTACAGTACCTGTGCTTTCACCGGCACTGGTTTTGAATGTTCTTCCTTGGCATCATTTTTAGGCTCCATTTTTAGGCTTACTCGGTGAAGCGGCATGAACGATTTTTCTCCGCTTTTTTGTATTTGATACTGAGACTTTGTATTTTGATGGAGTTTGAACAACCTCCTTTCTCTTGGGAGATTTTGTGACGTCCGATTCATGGCGCATAGTAGACATTTTAGCAATAGAGCCTACGATTTCAATTTCGTCTTGAGTGATACACAAATAAAAAGGAGAATCCTCAAAATTGAGTATACCTCTAGTAACTCTAGTTGGAGTACTTCGGTCCGCCATTAACATGCAATTCTAAGCTCTTTCTGGTGAAAACCCTAACAATGACATGAAATTGAGGATTAAAATCAGAGAATTTGAAATGTATAAACGAAATACAGTGTAAAATAACCTAAAACTACCCAATAACTTACCTATTAGTGGGCTACAATGATTTAGGAGAAGATGATTGTGTGTGTATCGTGCATAAGAAAAATGGAGGAAAAATAGGAGAAGATTGAAGTTGAAAGAGAGAGAAATTGGTTTGAATATGGGTGTATTGGGAAAACCGCCATACGTTGCGGTTGGGTAATAGTTTTTACCGTGTATCTTTATTAATAGCTATTAATTGTATTTAACATATTACTCTTAGCCATAGGATATAATTAATCTAAACTATAGCTACTAAAAATAAATACGTACTAATAGTTAGTTATGCCATGTAAATTTTCCATGATTATACTATCAACTTGTTGGTGAAATTGATCAACCAACCAATTATAGTAGGCTAGTAGCTACTTCCTCGATCGATATGTGCTTGTGGGCTTAACATGCTGCCCAGCGAATTACCTTATGTCCACGTAAATTGGCCGGGTCATTATATTACCACATTTATTGTTTTAAAAGAGTAGATTCTTGAAATTTTTAATTGGTTAGAAATTGAAAAAAGATTGTAATTTGGCCCAACCGCGCAAGTAGTGTACAAAAGAATAAATCAGATTAGCATTTTATCGTGACTGAATAAGCAATATAATGCTCAATTACTATTGGTCTGTAATGGATATATAGGACATTTATATAAATGGAGGCCAACAGAAGAACCCTAGCATAGTTGAAGAACAGTTGCCGGTTGCAAGCTTAACCGTCGATTGTAATGATATTGAATGTACACTTATTAATTTAATCCTGATTAGTGATTTTGAATTTATATCTGCTTAATTGTGTCTTAGTCACTGCTGTCCATCTATTATCTTACAAAAATCTCATAAATATAATGTTGTATGATCGTTTTATCCATGGACCGTAGTGGTGCTCGACCATCGCTAAGTTAAATGATATTTAAGTAGGGCTTCTTCGAATTTTTAACAAGAAAATACATCCAAACTATGGCACTTGTCATTTGAACACTCACTTAATATGAAAAATACAATATTTGTCTTTCTTATTCAATATGCGACTACTGATTTTGGGGGCTGGATTTCATGTTTTGACTAGTTCTAGAAGGACACGTGTCCAATTAAATAAATAATTCATGTATCCTTCAAAAGTAGTGACAACAACATGATTGAAAAGGTAATGGACTACCATAAACAACATCATACGATGTGATTTCACAACATGGGATTTACTACCAGTCAAGGAATTAAGAATAATTATATTTTTAATTTATCATATATTCATATGGATATGAGTATATATATGTGTTCTTTTTGGGATTATTATTGGCTTCCCAGATCTAGGTAAGAGGATCTGTAGGGGACCAATTGAAAACATAAACTACGTGATTAAGTGGAGGAGCAAAACAAATAAAAGCAGCTTCTCCAGAATATTTTTTTATGATTTCTATTCGAATTTATATCGTGTAAGCCTATTTAAGTTAAGTGCTCCCGACCAAAAATATTTTCATATTCAAGATTTCTAGAACAAAATTCGTTTGAAGCTAGAAACTCTGCGCTAGCTTTTCCTTTTTTTTATTATATATATATATATCAATTCTCTTATTATTATTTTTTTGGAGATGTGAGAGTGAGACAATATGACATGTTGGAAATCAAGTCAAAGGAATAAAAAATCATGTTATGGACGGAGAGAATTCTCAATTACTACCAAAATGAGAATAAAATATAAGAAGGATATTGGCAGATTCCGAGGCATTTTTGCACTTGTCATTTTCTTGTCCCTAAACTACTACAGTATAATTCAATCATGGACAAACTCACCAACAAAATACTTTAAGGCATCCTAGTGGTTTAATTATCAGGGGAACATGCCGTAATCCAAAGTTTTTATGGATAATTAAGTGATGAAAAGCCACTTAATATAGAAATTTGCCATATCGAAAAAAAAAATTGATGGCAATTAATATTGATTTAGTCCAAGCGTCAAAAGTCCAACCCATTTCGTCCAATGATTTGTTAGATAAATTAAATTAAGTAAAAAGTTACCTTATGAATGATATATGACCTCACATGATAAAGCAAAGAAGAAAGATAAAGAACAGAAATAAAGATAGAATTAAACAATTCGATTTGAATCCATACAAGGGAGCCTCAACCAATTTCGTCCAATTGTTTCCTTAATTAAAGATCAGTAAATTTAAATGGGAAGATTTTATATTTTTCTGTACTAATTGTCAAACCAGGACAATAGTTTGGGACTCAATAAAATCTGAAAAGAGAAAAAGGGAAAAAAAAACTAAAATCCGATGGTTTAACTTCATAAATTAATGTTGGACCAATTCTACTTTTATCTTACAGTGTATATATATATATATATATATATATATATATATATATATATGCACTTAAGATGTTCTATCGATTTGCGTTATCCATACTCCAAAGAAGAAGATTAAGGTTTTTGAGACAAACTTAATCATTATTTGAATGCTCATTTTCACTAGCTAATTGCAGTCATCCTCCTTTCAAATCAGAGCAAAAGTGTTATGCGGTAAATACCTAAATACAGTAAAACCTCTATAAATTAATAAATTCTCTAAAATAATAAAATCTTCCGGTCCCGACTTGGGCTTTTGTAAAAAAATCATCAAATTCGATAAGATAATAAGATAATAATTTTTCGGAAAATCTCTTTATAAATATTAGGTCCCATTAAAACTCTAAATTAATAATTCATAAATATTACAATTATAAATATTATGGTAATTTGCTAAAATATGAATCTATTGTTACTTGATTTTTCTTAAAATTTAAATCTAATTGGATTTCATCCCTAACTTTTTAATTGCGACCAAGAGTTAGGTGTCGAGTTCTCTATTGCAACAAAAATTTTGAAGAGTTGTTGTCGCGCTCAAAGCCTCCTTTCTCGTGGTGGTTCCAACGGTATTGAATCATCTTGACTTCATCATTAGTAGGATCTTCAATAATATCAAAGAACAATTTCCTCTAAACTTTGAACCATTGAACATTCATCATTTTCACCCGGATAGTCCACCAATTTGTTGACGTCCATTTCATTGCGATAACCAACATCCTTGACCATATTCTCAAGCTCATGTAGGCTTTCTTCAAAGTTTGTCTCACTTTAGATTTCTTCATTTGAACGAATTTTGCAGTGCCGAAAGCAATTTGCTATTGACACTTGAGAAACATTGGTTGTCCAAGCGGAGACTGCAAAATTGATGGCATCTAAAACATTAATCTTTTCAGGATTAGGTAGCCCCAACTCATGACCTTCCAGTAGATTTTTGTAGAATCTCCTACGATAGTCATCTTGAAAGCTCTAATTATTCCTGCATCACATGGTTGAATCTTTGATGTCATGTTAGGTGGCAAAAAAAATAACTCAACATTTCGTAACCCTTCAATATTTTTTGGATGGGCTGGACAATTGTCAACCATCAACAAGATTCTTCTGCCATTCATTTTGTTATCAAACCAGCGAACATATTCATCAAAAAGCACACTAGTCATCCATGCCATCTTGTTGGCACGATAATGACAATTGATGCTGCTCATGTTGATATTTTTGAAGCAACGTGGCTTTGCATATTTTCCAATAATCCATAAAGGAATTTTTTCCGAACCATCCTCGTTGCAACAAATAACAATTGTAAGCCTCTCTTTGTCTTGCTTTCTTCCCTCAAGTTGCTTGGTTGCAAGAGAGTGATCAGCTTGTAACCTGTAAAACAGACTTGTTTCATCCAAATTAAAAATATCTTTAATGGGAAATTGGTTTATTTTCTCCCTTATAGCCTCCAGTTTCATTTCCATGTCCTGCATGTCAACCGAACCACTTTCTCCAAAGCGACGGAATGATTTAATACCATGTCTTACCTTGAATTTTTCAAGTCAACCTTGAGAAAATTGATGTTCATGAGGGTGTTGAGGATGCAAAAGCTTCATTATATCCTTTGCTTTCTCCAAAATAAGCTCTCCGGTCATGTTGACTCGATCTTGGTACTGAAGAAACCATTCATAAAGAACCTTCTCCATATCTGAATATTTCGCCGATTTGTGTCACTTAATATCCCCACCATTCTCAAAGTTGGCTGAAAGGTACTCCGATGATCTCTTGAGAGTGTTTGATATTGTACCTTGACTAACTTTCAAATGATATTTTTCATCAACCCACTCTTGTAAATCTTTTTGAGTGCATGTGGGATAGTCTCTCTTATACTCACATAATGCTTTACACATTTGATCATTCATGGATGATTTTGCGATGCCTTTTAGATGAGAAGACATGGTTGGGTGTTATGAATTATTTTATTTCCATATTGAGATTTATATAGTATATGTTTCATTCATCATGCATGAATATATTTAATTGGTTATAATAGTTATTTAAGTGCAACGAATTAATGTAAACATGTATACATTATTTAAGTAATTCCAATGAATTGATACATGCGTCCATGAATATAATAGTTAATTGTATACAATGAATTGATATTATACATGAATATATTTAATTAGTTACAAAAAATTGGTTGATGCATGAATATAATCAATGAAACATATATGAATTCATTTATTTTCAATACATATGTATGTACTAAATTTGCTGAATTTAAAAAGTCTCTCTGTTAATTAATAAAATATTAATTTATCGATATATTAATATCTCTCTAAATTAATAAAATTTCATGGTCCCAAGGTTATTAATTTATAGAGGTTTTACTGTACAAGCAAGTTGGAGATTTTACATAAATAACCCCCGTCTAAGAAAATAACCAATGAATATATAATATATGTGTATATTATGTATATAATGAATGTAGATATTTTTGTCGACCTGTCAAATATGTAACTTCCCCGACAAGTTCTTACATGTGGAGAAATGAATTGTAGACTTGTAATCTCTTTAATTCTAGACAATTATTACCATTTGAACTAAATTGACAAGTTGAGTTAGATTTAAAATTTATTTCTTTACGAATACACTTGGTAGAAATTGGGGGAGACGGCAGAGGGTCAAATTTGCATGAGGTTAATCTCAGATTTGACTGCAGAGATAAGCCCAAGCCTTTACTTTCTTGGTTCATTTGCACTGTTCCCGCTATTTTGTACTGATCTTTAGTTTTCCCCTCAAATGGAACTTATACCTATCGGGGCATAAGTTGTTTACGAAATTCAACACAAGTTGTGTCGGTCCTGTGAAAAACTTATGCCCCATAAGATATAAGTTTCATTTAAGGGCAACAATTAAAGACCAGCCAATTTGAAGGAAGTTCGTGCAATTATTCTTTATTTAACAATAATTCTAGGCACAGTAGCCCAGTTTAGTAATCGAACAAATCACAAAACATTCACTCATTCTGGGTCATTCATTAAGCCCAATCCCCTAATAGTCCAGGACCAACGACCTAGCATCCGCAATCTTAGGAAGATTCTTGATTTTCAGGTTTAGTGCATCAGTTGCCACTAAAATTTGAAGTTTCCCATGAGGCAAGCGAGGTCGAAAGTTCAGACACATTTTGCTTGTAATGGACCATGGTCCTATGATCCTATCACATATCCAGTCCAATCTGAATATCAAAATTTGTTTCTAACATAATAGACAAAGTAGTATTATGTGTTGGAGGATTTTCAAATAGGTCTCCCAAAAGTCCAATATCCCACTACATTATTTTATAGTCCTGCTATATTTTGCAGTAGTCCTACTACATGTAAGCAATCTTACTGCATTGTTGTCAGTTGTTTAATTTTAAAGTTGAATTTTAATTAATTCAAATTGACAGTTAGTTGGTACAAAAACAGTTACCTTGCATTGTTTGAATTCCAATTGTTGTGTAATGAACTTATGTGTCTATTCAGAATAGACATGTTCATGTCTATAAATAGATTGTCAAAGTAACAGAAACAATACATGATCTTCTTCTAATTCTCCAAATCTCTTATACTTTTCTTTTGAGTGACGTGTGATTCGATTTATTTGTGCAAAGACATATTTGAATAAAGGGTTTTATTGTATTCTAGAGGAAGTTCGCAATCCCCTTTGCATACCTTGTGGTGGGGGCAAATATTCCTTAAGGAAAGTGACATTGCTACACGCCTTGAAACCATTCTGCAGATTTTTATTCTAACCCCCAGTATTATTTTCTAACAATCTTAAGGAATACTTTATGTTATTGCAGTGGCTTCAATCAAGGAAATGTCAATCAACATTGTGAAACTTGATCGGTTTAAAAGAGGAAATTTCATCCGATGGCAGAAGAAGATGCACTTCCTCTTAGCCACGCTCAAAGTCGTCTATGTGCTGATCCAAGAGAAGCTTGCCGAAAATGATAATGAGTCACTAGAAGCAGTTCATACAAGGCAGAAATGGCAAAATGATGACTACATTTTTAGAGGACACATCCTCAACGGAATGCCTGATGCGTTGTTCGATGTTTATCAGAATATTGCCACTACAAAAGAGCTTTGGGACAAATTGGAGGCCAGATACATGACTGAAGATGCAAGCGGCAAGAAATTTCTGGTTAGCCGTTTTAACAATTATAAAATGGTCGATAATCGTTTTGTTATGAAACAATTGCATGAAATTAATCGTATTCTAACAAGTTGAGTAATATAAGTTGAAGATGGATGAAACCATCATTGTGTCCTCCATTATTGATAAATTTTCTCTGTCATGGAAAGATGTCAAAAAAATCTTAAGCATAAGAAAGAGGATATCTCTCTTGAGGAACTTGGAAATCACCTTCGAATTGAAGAGGATTATCGCAAGCAAAAGGAAGTGAATTATGAAAAGAATTCTGAAGTCTCCAAGGTCCACATGGTGGAGGATGGAGGGTCAAGTAAAGGACCAAATGACCACCACAATAATAAAAACAACAAAGGCAAGTAGCAGCAATCTCTGAAATCAAAAGGCCAGAACTTCAAGAATAAAAAGAAGAAGGGTCCTTGCTTCCATTGTGGAAAATTTGAACATCTCAAAGCAGAATGTCGCAATATGAAAAGGAATCAAAATTCGAATGAAAACCAGAATAGGAATCAGAATCAAAACCAGAGTGGTTAAGCCCAAAACAATAAGTTTGTGGCTATGATTTCTGAAGTGAATCTGATTCAAGATGATGGTGCATGGTGGATTGATTCTGGGGCTACCAAGCATGTGTACAAGGATAAGAGTCTCTTTAAGACACACTAGCCTGCCAAAGATGGAACTGTATTGTTCATGGAAAACGTTGCAACGGCTGAAGTGAAAGGAAAAGGAACAGTGGAACATGAGTTCACTTAGGAGAAATTTCTTGTTCTAAATGATGTTTATTATGTACCAGAAGTTAGGAAAAATCTTGTATCTTGTGGTTTTATTAACAAGTTCGGCTTCAAACTTGTCTTTGAGGCCGATAACTGTGTTGTCTAAGGGTGGAACCTTTGTAGGAAAAGGATATTTGTATGAGGTTATGTTCAAGCTCAACCTTAATAATAATATGAATGTTTCTGCCTATATTGCTGCGTCTACTTCTGATTTATGGCATAATCGTTTAGGGAATATTTATTAGAAGAATGCATGATATGATTAAGTTAAAATTACTTCTTGTTCTTGATAGTCATCATGATAAGTGCAAAACTTGCATGGTTATAAAGATCACTGAAAATTCATTTTTTTTAAAGTAGATAGAAGTTCTAATATATTAGACCTAATTCACAGTGATGTATGTGACTTGCATAGCACTCCCACCATAGGAGGAAAAAATAGTGTGCAACTTTCATGGATGATTATTCAAGGTTCTGCTATGTTTATTTATTGCATTCTAAAGATGAAGTTATGGATAAATTTAGATTATTCAAGGTTCTGCTATGTTTATTTATTGCATTCTAAAGATGAAGTTATGGATAAATTTAGATTATATAAATTTGAAGTAGAACTATATTGTGAATCTTTTATTAAATACTTGAGAAGTGATAGAGGAGGCAAATACTATGATCCAAAGTATTTTGAGTCAACTAGGATAATATATCAAACTGATGCACCTTATACTCAATAACAAAATGGAGTGGCAAAATATAAGAATAGTGTATTAACCGAAATGGTAAATGCAATGCTTTCTAATTTTGGTTTGTCACAAGGATTTTGGGGTGAAGCTTTGTTAACAACTTGTCATATATTGAACAAAGTCCCAAATAAGAGGAGTAAAACTACTCCGTATGAATTATGGAATAAAAGTAAATCAAACCTTAATTATTTAAGAGTTTGGGATTGTAGAGCCATAGTTAGGGTACCTAAACCCAAAAAGAGAAAGTTGGCCGAAAAAAAATTTGAATGTATATTTTTAGGCTATGCACAACATAGCAAGACATATCGTTTCATGGTTATAAAATCTAATGATTTAATTTCTGTAAACACAATAATTGAATCAAGGAATGATATATTTGATGAAATGAGATTTAATTTAATTTAATTTCTAGACCCAAAGATAAATCTCTCAATGTTTCAGAAAATGAATTGACAAATGATGATCAAGAAGGAATTATTGAACTTTGGAAATGTAAAAGAGTTAGGAAAGCAAAGGACTATGGTCATGATTTCTTTATGCACTTAGTAGAAGGAACAAGAGAAAATAAAAAGACACATTTACCTTATTCCTTTAACACAGAAGATGATCCATCAACTTTTGTTGAAGCAATGAAGTCTCAGGATTCTACTTTTTGAAAAGAAGCGATACAAGATGAGATAGACTCAATTATGGAAAATAAAACTTGAAAATTAGTCGACCTTCCATCGGGTGCCAAGCCAATAGGCTGCAAATGAATTTCCAAAAAGAAAATGAAAGTAGATAAAATTATTGATAAATTTAAACTAAGGTCAGTAGCACAAGGTTTTATACAAAAGGAAGGTATTGATTATTTCGATATATATGCTCATGTGGCTAGAATTTCTACTATAAGGTTGCTCCTTGCTCTTGCATCAATTCACAATTTAGTAATTCACCAAATGAATGTAAAAAAATGCATTCTTAAATGGTGAATTAGATGAAGAAGTGTTTATGGAATAACCTGAAGGTTTTGTAATTTGTGGACACAAAAAGAAAGTATGTATGCTTGTTGAATTTTTATACGGATTAAAACAAGCACCAAAACAATGGCATCAAATTGATGAAGTTGTTTTGTCTAATAATTTTAAAATTAATGAGTCCGATAAATGTGTTTATAGTAAATTTATTGAAGGAAAATGTGTCATCATATGTTTATACGTAGATGACATGTTAATATTTGGTACGGACTTGGAGAAAATTACTAATACCAAGAAATTCTTGTCAAACAATTTTGACATGAAATATATGGATGTGGCTGATGTTATTCTTGAAATAAGAATAATTAGAGATGATAAAGGTTTGATATTATCTCAATCTCATTATATTGAGAAAATACTCAAGAAGTTTGGAAAATCTAATTGTATACCGATTTCTACATCTATGGATTCAAGTTTAAAATTAATGCCAAATAGAGATAGATCCATTGCACAATTAGATAATGCAAAAGTCATTGGGTGCTTAATGTATGCCATGACAAGTACACGATCAAATATTGTGTTTGTTGTCGGAAAGTTAAGTAGATACACAAGTAATCCAAGTAAATTGCATTGATATGCAATTTATAGAGTATTGAAGTACCTGAAGAAAACAATTGATTTGAAATTTGTTATTCAGGTTTTCCTTCTGTTTTGAAAGGATATTCTGATGCTAGTTGGATTTCAGATAGAGTAGATCATGCATCTATAAGTGGTTGGATTTTTATGCTAGGTGGAGGTGCAGTTTCTTGGGGTTCCAAGAAATTAACATGTATAACTTATTCCACTATGACATCTAAATTTGCTTTAGCCTCGGCAAGCAAAGAAGCAGAATGGTTAATAGAATTACCCTACAATATCCCACTATGGCCAAAGTCAATATCACCAATTTCAACCCATTGTGATAGTTAGGCCACTTTATCACAGACATATAGTCAAGTATATAATGGAAAGTCTAGACACATTGGTATTAGACATATGAGACAACTAATAACTAATGGAGTGATCACTGTAGATTTTGTATGATTAGGTCAAAATCTTGCTGATCATCTAACAAAAGGTCTCTGTAACGATCTGTTCCATTGTTACATGTATTTTGACTATTTTACTCCCGTAGATTTGATTTTCGAAACTTTCGGAAAATTCTAGTAGAAGTTGTGAAATTAGAATCTTAAAATATGAAAGCATTGTCCAAAAATTGAATTTTGTGTGAACATATTTTTTTTTAAATTACGTCAATTTTGTGAGGTCCGGAGGGTCGTTTATGACTTTGTGGGATAGTTGGTTCAGTTTCTGAGGCCCTCAGGAGCATTTTCGGCTATTGGTTTGAAAATTAATTTAGTTCGCAGAGGGTTGACTCGTAGAATTAGAACTCCGATGGCAATTCTGAGGCCATGAGTGAGTCTGTAGCGTATTATTACATATGTGTATATATCTGGTTTATGTTAGGGAGGTCTCGGGTGATTATCATATTTTGGGTTGAAATTGCATAAGCCTTGATTTTTTTGGTTGCTGGTATACTTGCTAGGGCGAACTTCAGTGTGCCCCAGCGGATGGAGTCCGCCGAAATGGATGGCGATTTGCTGCAGCGAGTTTTTTGACTTTTTTGTAAACGACCGCAGACACGGAGAGGGTCCCCGGGCGCGCGTCCGCTGCAGCAGACAATGGAATTCCAAATTGCTTTTTAAGTGTCATTAAAATTCTATCTTCCCTAATTTGGAAAATACACCTTCAAAGCACCATTATGGCGATTCGGTTATGCATTTTAAAAAGAAATATTAAGTGATATTCACCCTCACGATGTTCTCAAATAGTAAATATGCAATATTAAGACTTGTTATTTGAGTTACATCCAATCTTCTTATTTCTATAAATGAAAAATTATTAAGTATCATTCATTTGTTAAAGAAATAGGAGGGTCAATGATTTTAATTAAGGAATTTAACATATAATTTGTATAAGAACTGTTAGGAGAGCCTCGAGAGTTGGGCGTTAGAAGTGTTTAGGACGTACAGTCGGACGCAAGCCTCACATGAACTAAGCCCCGCAAGTGAGTCTCGGGGCGTTTTGCCAGTACCCCATCCCGAAGCAAGCCCCGAAGCGATTCATGAAACTTTCTTTTAAAACAATGATATCACAATTTATTTACTAGGGTTTCGCATCTAAATTGTTAAATTCAGTAGAAGTTTGTGAGTTTTCTTTCTCCACCCGCCCCTCACCCCCTTTTAAAGGATACTATATTCATAGTACTCAGTTCCTCTAGTGTGGGAGAGCATGCTTGACCAATAATTAAAAAATAAGTCCACGTTGTTTCTTTAATAAGGTCTCGAATCGAAGTTGTTAGACACTCACATCTCATGCAAAATATATAGTAGTTTTATAACATATATCCAACAGGCGGCATGATTATTAATTTAAGATAATTAATATATTAACAAAATTAACTTGTCATTTTGTTATCCAAGTTCCATCTTGCTTGATCGTCGTATCTAAAGGACCGTGTGTATCATGGTCCGATTAAAATGTAATTCATGTATAATTGGAATTATGGTATTAGTCTTGTACTAGAAAAATGTATTAGAATTAGAATAAGAAAAGGTAGAATTATTTTTCTATATTATCCATATTTAGGAATTGTATATTTGTATATATACCTCTCATTATCAATGAAAATAATCAAGAGATTATTTCTTTCATAGTATATTTGTTTATGCATGATCCTCGGATTGAGCACATGAATGCGCTCAAACGCATTATCCGCTACCTACAAGGCACTCTTGATTATGGCATACATCTATATCAGTCGTCGGTGTCTACACTTGTCTCTTACACAAATACTGATTGTGGTGGTTGTCCGGACACCAGACGCTCTACGTCTGGTTATTGTATGTTTCTTGGTGATAACTTGGTCTCATGGTCTGCCAAACGGCAATCTACATTATCCCGCTCTAGTGCAGAGGCCAAGTATCGAGGGGTGGCCAATGTGGTTTTTGAATCATGTTGGCTCCGTAATCTCCTCTTAGAGCTTCACTTTCCAGTTCACAAAGCTACCTTGGTTTATTGTGATAATATTAGTGTTGTATACCTTTCTGAAAATCCAGTTCAACATCAGCGCACTAAACATATTGAGATGGATATACATTTTGTTCGCGAAAAGATAGCTCGTGGACAAGTACACGTCCTACATATCCCTTCCAGGTATCAAATTGCAGACATTTTTAACAAGGGTCTTCCATCAGTTCTATTTGAAAATTTTAGGGACAGTCTCAGCGTACGATCGCCCGCTATGACTGCGGGGTTGTGATAAAACCCGTGAAATATATAGGTTTGTATACCATGTATATCACGGTTTCACAAGGCAATTTACCTAGTGTGAAATCGTGATATACACGGTATACATACCAGTGTATGTCATGGTTTTGTGCCTTATTTAGTGTAACATTATTGTATTAAATTAGGATTGTACACTTACCATAATTATAGGATTTTTGTACTACTAGAATAGAATTTTGGGAGTAGAATTGGAATATGATTTTCTTATTATGGAAAATTATAAATTGTATATATACTCTTTCATTAATGAAAATAATCAAGGGATTATTTCTTTCAAGATTATTTTTTCAGTATCTTCATGACATTCAAAGTTCCTGCGTGTCTGAAAATAATTAAAATTTTGAGAGAATTAAAAAACAAACAAAGACAATCATGTTTCGCATGGAGATTTCAAGAATTAAATTAATCAAATGTTAGTTTTGGTCAGTTGTAGCGTGTTTCCTGCCTCTTTGCTATTTCATGAATTTGTTGAATTTAACCTTAAATGTTAGATGATTATCATCAGCAATTAACCTATTACATTTGACTTGAGAAAATAATCTTTTCACCCCTAAACTTATATCGAAAACTTACTTTAGCAATTAAACTTTACTTTACCCCCTATTCTTACCGATAATTTATTAAATATCCCCTAATTAGAGAGAGTGTACTCACCTTCCCGGAAGCAAGTGAGGAGAAAAAAAATAAAAACTGATAAAATAATACATGCCATTTTTTAATGGCCAATATATAATTAATACTCTTAATATTTTTTGATATATTAACATATCTGAAAATCCTTTTGGATTAAGGAGTATTAGCTATTATTCATTAAAGAAAAAGAGATCATAGCGTATATGTTTTAAAATTTATTATTACTAAAAAGAAAACATTTATAAACGTTTTAAAAGAGCCAATTATATTTATTTACCAACTAAAAGAGCCAACCTGCTAATCTATTATCTACATCGATACATGTATTTGGACTAAGAGTGGCCAATGGGCCGGGCTCGGGTTTGGCGGGCCGGGTCTGGCGGGGTCGGGGTCGGGGCGGGACGGGAGAAGGGGCGGGGGTCGGGTCTGGCGGGCTCTGGCGGGGTCGGGTCTGGCGGGACTGGAGCAAGTCCCGTCCCGATCCCGATCCCGTCGGGCTCGGGTCGGGGCGGGCTCGGGTCGGGATACGACGGGTTTTCATTATTTTTTTTTTAAATAACATATGTATAAAAAAAAACTCAATAAACAAAACAAGATAGTGTAATAAAAACATCTCAAGGCTGTTTTTGTGCCTCTTATATTATTTAATAGACATATGATTTTTTTGTAATACAAATACAATTGTCTAAAATCTAAATTGCAACTTTGTGGTGTTGTTCAAAAGTTACAAATTACATAATAAAATTACAATTAAAAAAATTACATTCTCAAAAAAACCTGTTCTAATTGCTTGATGATTTCATGTGGTTCTTCGGTTGGAATTGGTATTTGTTGGTCAAATTGATCCACGTCGCTTCCACTACCTTCGGTTAAGATTTCGTTGTAGTTTTCATCATCTTCTTCGTTGATCTCCGGTTGACCGCACCTTCTCCGCTCCGCTCGTATCCAATCTCACGAATAATACCGCAATTTCAAGCCGTCTCCGGCTAGTGAGTGTCTGTGGTCTCCTATTTGATATCACTGCGAAAAAGCGCTTCAGACGTGATTGACGACGCTTGAATGTTCAAAACATCTCGAGCCATCATTGAAAGTGTCGGAAAGGTCTTCTCATTCCCTCCAAAGATTTTGACAAGTCTTCATGTCCATCTTCATTGATAACTTCTTGATACTGATGCAGAACCACTGCAAAACAAAAATATTCAACTCGCTAATTTGGTTAGTAGTAGAGGTGCGACCGCACATTCTATTTACGAGGCTTTCAATACTAGCCGCAGAAACAAAGATGTCTTTTGTGAGGTTGTATTGAAGATGAAGAAGATGGTATGGAAGCTGGTAAGTTACTAGCATTTTCTTGTTGATAAAATCTATATATATTTTTGCATTGGTGTTCTACGCTAGACAATACTTCTTCTTTAGTTTGTTCAATAGGTGGTGGGTGATTTAGATTTTTGGGACTTGGAGGTGGTAGTACTTCTATACAATCGTAAATAGTTTCAATTAGTGATTTAGTACCGTCTATTTTAATAGTACGATTTAATACAGAACCAATAATATAAATAGAGGGAATAGGAATAAATTATTTTTATTTTGAGAAACATTTTTTAATAGCTGCCTTTATAATTTGGTTTTCCATATATTCACTAAGTAATAAAATATTAGAGTTATATAAAATAACATAGTTGAAATAGTAGGATAATATATACAGGAAAATTCTTTTGTTGCTTGAAAAATTTCTCTAAAAATACAATAAGTTCGGAAATTTTTTCCCAATCACTATCTAAAATCATATCACCGGCTTTTTATTATGAGAGTTAAAAATAAAGTTATAGGTAATTTATAGTCATAAGCAACAAGTAGTTGCTCGTATAAAGAATTCCACCTAGTGGATACTTCTTGTGGAATTTTTCTTAAAGGTAGTCCACAATCATGACAAATTTTTTATATTCTTTTTCACGTTGTACTTTATTACTTTTAAAAATAAAGTTTATAGCAAATTGTATTTTACTAAGAATGTCTTCAAAAAGTGATAGACCATCCTTTACAATTAAGTTATATATATGGCACGCACATTTTATATGAAAATGGTCTGGAAAAGACGGAGTTAAACTATTTTTTAAAATTGTAATTGCGTAATTGTTATTAGAAGCGTTATCTAATGTAATAGTCATAATTTTATCGGTAATTCCGTAATAATCGCACACTTGATAAATATTTTCTGCAATAAAAGTACCAGTGTGCCTATCATCTATAATCTATACGCTAAAATACGTTTTTGCATAGACCATTTATAATCTATCCAATGACAAGTTACAGTTAAATAATCATGACCGTTAGTACTACGACCTATATCAGACGTGATGGATACTTTGCCATTAAAATGATATAATGAAAAACGTAAATATTGTTGATATTCATGCGCGAATTTAAATACATCTCTCTTAACAGTTGATCTAGAAAAACCGTTAAAAGCATGATTATATATATCTCTAATGTAATGAATAAAATCGGGAGATGAAGGAAATGAAAAAGGCAAACCCTCCACAACAACTAATTTTGATATTGCTCCCCTATCTCTATGTTTATTGTATTTAGGGCCTACAATTCCCCCCGTCATAGGGTTAATTTGACCTTGTACTTGGTCCGGGACAATATTAGTATGTGAACCTTGTCCTGATGGAGCGGGCGTTTGCGCACCCGGTTTTGAAGCCTGATATTGGGCATACCTAGCTGGATGAGCACTTACTACGTGTCTAATTAAACCCCCCGTCCCACCGTGACCTTTTCCAGTTTTAAATTTTAAAATATTTTTACAAATTTTACATATGGCTACTTGATTCTCTACGTCCCTATCAAAAAATGTCCATGCATCTGATTTTAATGGTCGTTTTGCTGGACCTCGTCTCATACTAAGGGGAATAGGATGTATTTCAGTTGAAGGTGCACTAGTGGGTGTGTTGTCATCAATATTAGTGGGTATATCATCTAGATCATCGTCTAAATTAAAGTCTTCTTGAGTTTCAGAAAATAGCTCCTGGTCTAAATCTAATGGTATTGTAGGAAAATGTTGAGTATCAACAAAATCATCCTGTGTAGGAATAAGATGACTAGAAGAAGTACCATTGCCCTGGTTGCCCCTACTAGAAGAAGCACCCTTACCCTTACCCTTAAACATACCTTTTAATCCTTCCATTTTAATTATGATAATAAATAAATAAATAAATAATTAAAGACAATAAAATTAAGTGATCTAAACTAAATAAACAGACAATAATAATTTAATGAAGGAACGAATGTACCAAACTGACGTAACGTCGACGTAATCGAGAGGTTGAAAATTGAAACTTTGCCTGATGGAAGATCCTCAAGCTAGTTGCCAACTTCACTACCAATTCCCAAATGAATAAATAAAATTGAATATTTAGCAAACAATGTAGACTTGTAGAGAGATATATTGAAAAATTAGAGAGATTGTAGGAAGATTTGTGAGAAAGATGAAGAGAAAATGAGTTATTTATAGTTGAAAAATTGGGTTAAAGTGTAAATATAATAACTTATGGGTTAAAAATAAATATTAAGGGGTAGGGGGTTGGGGGAGGGGGGGCTAAAATGGCCGTTGGCCAACGGCCATAATCTAAAATGGCCGTTGGTGCAACAGTCATTTTTGCAAAGGGGCGGGCTCGGGGTCGGGGCGGGCTCGGGGCGGGCTCGGGTCTCGCGGGCCTGGGGCGGGCTCGGGTCTCGCGGGATGAGACATCGTCCCGTCCCGAGTTCGAGTCCCGCCCCCGTAATTTATTTTTTTTTGGCGGGACCGGGGCGGGCTCGGGTCGGGGTCGGGCTGTCCCGGCCCACTGGCCAGCCCTAATTTGGACCCAATACCGGAAGTGACCAAAACGAGATAATTGATAAAGAAGGGCTTGTGAAAGAAAAGAAACAAAGGGATAGTGTTAGTAGAAAGAAAAGTGAAGAAAAGGGTAAATTTGGAAAGTCTGAGAAGGGTAAATGTGTAGAAAATTCTAATTTTGTGATGTTAAATATACATAATATACACAATATGTGAAGCTTAATGAGAAATACGAAGGAATTGTAGTTGTGAAAGAGAGGGGTAGGGAGGAGGGGGGGGGGTGGGGGGCGTGAAGAATAAGGAATGGAGAAGGTGAGTTTGGTTGGGGATTGGGGTGTGAAGAAAAAGAAATGGGACTTTTGAAAAAGAAAAAGAACGAACGAAAATACAAAAAATAGAAAAAAGAGTAAAAATTTAAAATTTAATCGATTGCTGATGTGGCGGAGAGTGTTCTACACAGTCCATTAGAAAATTGGTTTGGGCAACGTAAGGTTGAGTTTAATTCACGTATAAATTATTTAGGGGGTAAACAATTACAAGTAAAATTTAATTATTATGGTGAATTTTTGATGAAAGTTTAGGAGTGAAAAAATAGTATTTTATCCTTACTTTTTAAGGGTTAGCTAGGGTAAGAAAACCATACTGGAGATAGCACGTTTTTTTAAATAGGCATAGTTATTTAATGCATAAAATGCATGATTCCAGTATAAATGAAGAAAAAAATAGTAAAGAATGACATCACAAACCTAGATCCTAATCTCAAAATAAAAAGAAAGGGGAAATGACGTTTTACTTATTCCACAATGCAATGGAGGATGAGCCAAATGCATGTAACTTGATGCAAACGCAAAATGTCTTTGTAAACCTAGTTATTATTTAATTACAAAATGTTACTACTAATTAAGCAAGATCTACGTACATATGATTTTTGCATTTTACATTGTCTTTTCTGGGCCGCACCGCAAAATGATCTTATAATCTCATATGGTCACTTAACCGTAGCAAATTATCTATTAAAGTCATTAATGTTTATTTTGTATTAATAAAATCACTCAATTATAGCAAATTATTTATCAAAGTCACTCATATTTATTTTGTATCAACAAAGTCACTCAAATTAGGCTAATCTTTTCACAAATCATTATAGCCCAAACAAACTAAAGGAATAATTACACATGTCCTCCTTAAGTTTGGTTTCGTAACACTTACTTACTTTGTGGTTCAGGTTAGTATTATGCTTACCATTTTTTTTTGTAATGATTTTTAACCTAATTATTATAATATAAAAAATTAACTAATTTATCATTTATAATATATTATCTTACTTAATTAATTTCTTAAGCATTTTTTTTCAAGAAAAAATCATTTCCATTTATGTGCCATTGATGGAGAAGTTGCTTATACTCGAATCCCCTCCTCTTCATTTCCATTGTCTCTATTCCCCCAAGTTCTTACTTGGATAGAGGACATATGTTTTATTTTAAAACGAGTTGTCTCAATTTAATTAAATAAAATAAATTCTTAATCATGATTAAGATAATTAATATTCCATAAAATTTTCAAAAAATGGCAATTCTAGTTGCACTTTGTCTCATCCATAAATATATTTAAAAAATCAAACTCGCTTCCGAATATTTCCTCATTTTCCAAAAACCTCCAAGTTTTATCCCTTT
Source organism: Anisodus acutangulus (assembly GCA_029783415.1). Classification (NCBI taxonomy): domain Eukaryota; kingdom Viridiplantae; phylum Streptophyta; class Magnoliopsida; order Solanales; family Solanaceae; genus Anisodus; species Anisodus acutangulus. The sequence continues at coordinate 53,189,172 of CM056490.1, forward strand.
TGTTGCTTATGTAACGTTAAGAGGAATTTAAATATAAATAAAGTAGAGCCTTGAATTTGTTAAAATTTAGATTAATATGATTAATTCACTATTCAAATACACACTTATATATTGGAAAACTCGAGAAGGCAAAGATCAAGTGAAACATTTTTTCTAAGATATTTGCTCGGTGTATTTTTTTTACTGGTATTTTGTTTCGTTTAATTTTTCATATGAATTTGTGTGTGTATTTTAATTCAAAGTAGAACTGACTCAAATTTCATAAGCTATACCATTTTTTTTTCGATCATCAGCATCACTGATTAGATAATGAATAGGGAGAACAATAAAGAACTAATTAATTAAGGAGATGAATTTTATAGCGAAAAAACTAAGAGGAAAAAAGGATTATTAATTAAGTAAAACAGATTTTTTTCTTGAAAAATGATGCTTATAACATTAATTAAATAAAAAATATTACAAAGGATAAATTAGTTAGGTTATGATTTTTTATATTAATAATAATTACGTTAAAAAAATTGTTACAAAGAAAATTAAAATAAGAAAGATAAGCATAATATCATAAATCACAAAGAAATTAAGTGTTAGAAGTCAAACTTGAGGGGCACTTATGTAATTATTTCTTTAGTTTTTTTTTATTTGCTATAATGACTTTGTGGTAAATTTAGCATAATTTGAGTGATTTTATTGATACAAAATAATCATTAATAATGTTATATATCTAATATATAAGTATTATTTAATAATAGTATTTAATTAATAAGGAAGAATTAATGTGAATAGTTGTAACCTTTCTAAAGAGGTGTGTTCATTCCATAAATTAAGTTGGTAACCAATCTTTTTAAAGTGATTGTTTCTAACTGTTGGAAGTTAAAAAACTTGCCTATAAAAGGCCTTTTAAAAAAAGCTTCAAGAGGAAAGCAAGATCTCTCTGTTTTCAATTAAAAAAAAAAAGTCTTCCATTGTAAAATATATTCTATCACTCCTTTTTGTTGTCTTCTTCCCGTTAACCACTTGCATGGTGTAGAGAAAATTACTATCCTAAAAATAGTTTTCTAAAAGCGCCTTGCCTATTTATTCGTGTTTTCCATTGAATTATGTTTACGAATTTTTCTATTTTATTTGTTGATTTCACTTTGTACAGTTTCACTTCATTATAGCATTTTGAATATTCTACAACAAGTGACTTTGGTAGATAATTTACTATAGTTTAGTGATCATATAAGTTATTCACTTATTAATAGGTTAATTGGTTTTGTAATCATTTACAAATTTTTTTAAATTTTATAACTTCTTACAAGATATTTGAAAATAACACCTCAAAATCTTTGAAGAATCATTAAGTATCTTCTATTCAAATTGTAAAGAGTTATATTCGCTCATTTCCTCGTTGCTACGAGCACTATCAAATTATAGTCCATACCGGCAGGGGGCAGGGTGCCATACAATTAATGTAGCAAAAGTAATTCCTAACTTATCTGATCTCATATTCCTAATTTCCTTTCTTCATTAAAGATATTACAAAGGTTACACGAGACTATCTCCCTGATTTACATTCCAAAACTAATGGTTGTCTGGTGTTATCTGGAGAGCAAGTTACAGCACCTGAGTACTTAATTAACCAGAAATACTGAATAAGGAAAATCTATGCTGGTAAAGGTCTAGATTGTATGAGATCTAAGGAAGATGCTTACATAGTACAATCGGACCCCTTATAATATCTTTTTTTAATTTATCAATGTGTTAATTAAAAGAGTGTATTTATTTTATTTTTTCTTTAATAAGTAGGTAATTAACATATCGTGACTTATTTTCAATACGTTTTCTAGTTCACCTTTCCACATTTACTAGTTTGCTAATCCTATAAATACCCTCTTCGATTCATTTCTTGCTTGACTAAAATTAACTTCAATTCCTCTCTTCCCTCAACAATCCACTAACTAACAACATGGCAGCGGCCACCGCAACTTCCGTGTCCATGGCGGAGCACAACCGCATTATGTGGCGGATGAGGCTACACTCGGCACTTCGGACCGTATTAGCATATAGTATAATTGGTTGTTCCACTCTTTACGGACCACCTTGGTTAAGAAAACTAGCAGTATTTCCAGCATTTTCATACGTATGGCCACTCTGGTCACAAGAGACTCAACGCTAGGTGACACATTGAGTAGCGGTTGGCATGCAATTCTCACCACGGTACAAACCATGCCGCTTTCCATGCTTGGCGTATGGATAGCAACAGCCAACGGTCGGATAGGTTGTCGCCTGTCACCTCCGCCCTGGCATTGGCGGTAAGTTCGTTATTGGTGGCTATAATAGAGTGTACACATATTAGATGCAAAAAAAATTCTTTTGGACAGTTGGTGCTTGTGTTTGCTGATGCTGTTATTCATGGAGTGCATACGGGTGCTGTTGTCCATCCTCTTCGTGTTGCATGTAGTACTATCCTCGGGATCGTAGCTTCTCTTCTTGCCTTGTCGCTTCCTTATCTGAGGCTAGCTTACTTTGAGGTCCGTATTGGATTAAAACAACCTAAAAATACTCTTAACATGGTAATATTATCTACTTTGGACGAAACTTACACGGTTTACCATTAAGATTATTCAATATCTTTTAAGTACTAGCTTCTTTTTGTTTTCTACTTAAATTTTGGGACTTTGTTCACACACACCCAACAATCACATTTTACTTTACTGTCAATAAATATTAACCTATTGTACCAGACTACCCATCTTATTTTCTAGGTTATTTATTCACTTATTATGAACAGTTATCAATATTTATCTTTTAGGTGATCACATCGTACTGTACTAAAATAATATTTTTACATTATCAACGTATAAAAGTTAAACTCATATTTGTGTATGTTGGGATAATGCAACTATCTTCTTTAATGAGGAAGTACTTAAAATTTTGTAGGACTAGAGGGTAGTTAATCTTATTACTTTGATAACATCTTGTAAGAAATATTCTTCCTTAATTTTATTCATTAATGATTTACAACATATATAATGTTACAAGAATACTTACTTTGATACAAACTAGGTAACTAATCAATTTTAATTACAAGAGAAATCTAATTCTACCTAATATAGGAGATGTATAATTATTGTGGAAATAATATTCTATTACACCCCCACAATCGAAGTGGGAGGTCGGTGTATGCTGAGACTGTCCCGAAAGTCTTCAAATAAAATAAGCGGAAGACCTTTTGTAAATATGTCGGCAATCTGATAACGTGACATGTAAGACATGTACTTGTCCACAAGCAACCTTTTTGCGAACAAAGTGAATATCCAGGTCAATATGTTTAGTGCGTTGGTGGTGAACCGAATTTCCTGAGAGATAAATCGCACTAACATTATCACAATAAACCAATGTCGCATTCGAAATCGGACATTGGAGCTCTAAAAAAAGGTTCCGTAGCCAACAAGATTCAGACACCACAGGTAATCTTCCCAAACTGTTTCGTTTAAAATATCCTCAATATATTACTATCGGTAATGGCCACCTCATTCTAATTCAGGGTTATGGTACAACATACATCCAACCGCCTCACCCACACTTCTCCCTAAATAACGTTATGTATGCTTCTAACATCATTAAAAACCTAATATATGTCAGAAAATTTACTCGTAATAATTCCGTCTCTGTTGACTTTGACCCTTTTGGTTTTACTGTGAATGATCTTCGTACGGGGCACCTCAAACGAGATGCAATAACACGAGGAATCTCTATCCTTTTCCATCCGCCTCCGCTGCCAACTCCTGCTCACCTTTATCTTTTGCTGCTATTTCACCGTCAACATAGCATAATCGGCTCGGACACCCCGGAGCTCTTGTCTTTAATTTTCTGAGAAACAATAATTTTATTCGTTGTAATGGCAAACTTGCCCAAAATTATGTTTCTTGCCAATTTAGAAAAACATGTTCGTCTTCCGTTTAAGTCGTCTCTTAGTGTTACGTTTGCCCATTTTGATATTGTTCATGTTGATTTACGGACATCTCCCCTTAATAGCTCTCTTTGTCATAAATATTATCTCGTCTTATTAGATGATTACTCTCACTTTATTTGGATTTACCCACTAAAGTTCAAGTCAGAATTTTTTGTAAAATTTCTTGAATTCCGTATTTATGTCAAAACGCAATTTGAAAAAGCCATCAAATCTTTTCAATGTGATAATGGTCGCGTTTCACAAATTTTGCAAAAATAATGGCATGCTTTTTCGATTTTCGTGTCCCCACACCTCTCCTCAAAATGGAAAAGCAAAATGAATCATCCACACCATAAATAACATGGTCCGTACTTTCCTTTTTCATGCATCTCTTCCTCCATCTGTTAGGGTTTATGAGGTCAAAATGGTAGAATACGTCCTTAATATTTTACCCACTAGCACCCTTCACAACATGACCCCAACCAGAATATTATACCATCGGATCCCCTCCTATGATCACCTACGGATTTTTGGTTGCCTTTGCTATCCAAACCTTGCCTCCACTGCCCCTCATAAATTAGCACCCCGAACCACCCCGTGTGTCTTCGTAGGTTTTTCACCTAATCATAGGGGATATTTGTGCTATGACTTGTCCACTCAAAAAATTCACGTCTCTCGTCACGTTACGTTTGACGAGACGATTTTTCCTTTTGCAAAAAATCAAAAATTCCAAAATACGGACTACACCTTTCTAGACGAGTCCGACACATCCCAGTCATACTTCATGAACTACGTCAGTCCGCCACCTCCACCCCCACTGTTCCGTCCCCATCTGCCACCACCGAAATTTGGTCGGCCTACACTCAACTCTCGCCGACTGCCGGAACAACTACCATACATCCTCCTATCACCGTCTTTCCTCCGAGCCGACGGAATCCACCACCACCTACTGTGTCACCAACCGCCGCTCCTCCAGTCAGCCAAAATGACCCCGTCGCAACCTCACCCAAAACCCAGCACTATAAAGTTGCCTCAAACCCCGCATATCAAACAACCACCGTACCGGTTACCCCGACCCAATCCACCGCAATCCCACCTCAGACATCGCAACCAACTCCCTTCCACTTACCGTCACCGACAATGTCACCGGGTCACCCCATCGACGTCGGCTTACCCAGATCGTCGTCCGTACCATACCCGACATTCGCCTAGAACCCACTGTCTCGGTACCCAGTCTTCAACCCCGCACCGACACTGCCACCTGTTACCCAGACCCGCCACCACCTCCAACTTCCTATCCTACCACTACCCCCACGGACCATATGGAAATATGTGCCCAATATGAGATTTTCAAACCCAAAGTCCAATTTAACCTATCCATACAAACCATATCCCCAATTCCCAAAAATACAAAGTTAGCCAACCTGGACCTAAATTGGAATGCGTCCATGCGTGAGGAATTTAATGCTTTAACAAAATAACACACTTGGGATTTGATTCCTAGACCGAAGGGGGTGAATGTGATCCGATGCATGTGGCTTTTTCGTCACAAATACAAAGACAGTAGTGAACTAGAGATGTATAAGGCGAGACTTGTGGCTAATGGCACTAATCAGCAGGAGCGTACTAATTGTGGTGAGACATTCAGTCCAGTTGTCGAACCGGCCACTATTCGAATAGTTCTGAGTCTTGATATGGGTAAGCATTAGCCGATTCATCAGTTTGATGTGAAAAATGTGTTTCTACATGGGGATTTGAAAGAAATTGTTTACATGCACCAGTCGTCTGGCTTTGTCCATCCAGCAGCCCCTTAGTATGTATGTCGTCTCTGTAAGTCACTTTATGGTTTGAAACAGGCCCATAGAGCGTGTTATGAACGTTTTGCACGGTACATCATGCAGATTGGGTTTATATGCAATAAATGTGATATTTTATATTTATTTTCCATCGAGGTAGTAGCATTGCTTATTTGTTGTTATATGTGGATGACATTGTGCTTACTACCTCATCCGATTTGTTGAAAAATGAGATTACTGCATTACTAAAGACTGCATTTGCTATGACTGACTTAGGGAAGTTGATCTATTTTTTGGGGATATCAGTGACTCGTTCTGTAGATACTATGTTTTTGTGTCAGCGAAAGTATGCATAGGAGATAGTATACAAGGCCAAAATGGTGAACTGCAAGATCATGTCCACACTGGTTGATTCTAAATCTAAGCTTAGAGATGTGGATGGTAATCCAGTGTCCGGTCCCACACTCTACATGAGAGTCTTACAGGTGCACTACAATATCTTACATTCACCAGGCCTGACATTGTTTATGTTGTTCAACATGTATGTTTATTCATGCATGCCCCCATGGAGCCTCATTTTACCGCCCTTAAGCGTATCATTTGATATGTTAAGGGCACACTTAATTATGGATCGCATCTATACCCCTTAGCACCGACCAGGTTGTTATCATATACAGATGCTGATTGGGCAGGTTGTCCGGACACGCGACGCTCCACCTCTGGCTACTGTGTGTTCTTAGGGGATAATCTAATTTCTTGATCTGCCAAGAGGCAAGCCACTTTATTTCATTCGAATGCAGAAGCATAGTATAAAGGTGTTGCTAATGTTGTTGTTGAGATCTGTTGACTCCGAAACCTTCTTTTGGAGCTTCAGTTTCCCTTGCGTAAGACGTCTTTGGTTTACTATGATAACATATCCACCATATACCTATCTCATAATCCGGTTCAGCATCAACGAACCAAGCATAGTGAGATGGATATTCATTTTGTTCGTGTGAAGGTTGCTCTCGCTCATGTTAAGGTGTGACATGTACCTTCTTCGTATCAATACGCCGATATATTCACGAAAGGTCTGCCTAGACAGTTATTTCTTGACTTCAGATCCAGTCTTAGAGTCCGGCCTCCTCCCGCTCCGATTGAGGGGGTGTATTAACGTGTACCACATAATATACTCCATATATTGTATAATATTTAGTGATGTATATTTATAGTAGTATCCTTATTGTATTAGAGTTCCACATTGTACACTATATATATTTATATTAATGAGAAAAGCTCCTTAAGGGAGATTAATACAATGTTATAGGAAAAAAATAATAACTCCATTGACGAAGCTTGAAATCTCAGGATCTAATTCTTTCGAAATTGAAGAAAACTTGAATGACTTCTTCTTCTCCATATTGTGAAATAGTATATATATCAGGTTCTTAAAAACTTGTTATACAATGTATATGCATGACTTGAAAATTTATAATGGTGCTGAGATCGTAATATTTTTTGAAATATAAAGTGGGTATCCATTGTATAATAGATTTATGCAATGTATAGCGACTGTTATACCACCATTAACAGATGTTATACACTGTTTATACATTATCTACACAGACTATACATGAATTATACATTATATAACTTCACTGGATAATTAGAGTATATAATGTTAAGAGTCCCACATCAGAAATGGAATGGGAACATGGACTCCTTATATGGACTTGAACAGTTTTCACTCTACACGCTAGTTTTTGTGGTTGAGTTAGGCCCAAGATTCATTCTTTACATAGTATCAGAGCCAGACTCATTCCAATTCTATGTTCACCGATATCGGGTCCCCAAATTATATTGTCCACGCTCCAGTTAACGAGGTTTGGGCGTGCGGGGGAGTGTTAAGAGTCCCACATCGAAAATGGAATGGGAACATGGACTCCTTATATGGACTTGGACAATCCTCACCCTACAAGCTAACTTTTAGTTGAGTTAGACCCAATATCAATTCTTTACCTAAACAGCGTATAACATATACATATTTTATTTTCTACACAGTTTGACAATTTCAACAGCAAAATCACTAATTTATTTTGTGCAGAAAGCTTTTTATGCTGTGTGATTATTTGCACCTTTTTAAAAAAAAAATATATGTGGTATTCATGAATCATGGCAAGCTTAGTGTCTATGGTGGAGATATAAGAGTTATTTTGCTGGTTCTAGATCCACTAAGATTCTTTGGTTTGTGCAATATATTTATTAATTTATGGCTACAAAAATTTATGGCTAAGTAGACTGTTAAACTGAGGCTATTGAAAGCAAGTCACAGTAATGGGCCGGCTAGTTATGTTTTTATCCCGAAAACTAACTCGAGATGTCACTTCTTTGCACATCAACCAACAAGAGAATGTGATGTTATAGCTTATTAGCATGAAATATATAACAAATCAAAATTTTATTTCTGGAGTAAGCAAATCAACCATATTATATTTCTCCAAATAGATCTTATAAATTGTTAATTACTCAAATTTGAATTTAGATATGAAAAGAATTTTAATAAGGGATAAAAATATAACTAGTCTAATGAATAAAGAGCATTTCTCCTAATGAATTTTATACAATGTAAATCTCTATTAATCGCGATCCTAATACGAATGCAAGTATGTATTGAGCAACTAGATTATTTTCTGAAATTTAATTGAAAGTTTCGGAAATTAACAAAAACAAGGGTCATTTGTTGATGGAATAAAGTACTAGTAAAATCGTAATGTATTCCAAAGTATTCTTCCCATATTAGTTGTCTACATTATTAAAAATATCCGTCCCATAATACTTGTCAATTTATATAATCAAGATAGAATTGAGTAAATTTTTTCTATTTTATCCTTAGTATTACTTATTTTTTAAAGTAGTCAATATTAATTAGAGTGTAATTTATCAAATAGATAATGGTAATATAGTAAAAACACACTTCTATTTGTGATTTTTTAAGGGACATATAAAGGAGATAGTGGATAAATAATATGGAATGAAGGGAATAGTAAATATGCTACTCCCTCCATTTCATATTAATTGTTAAGATTATTAAAAATATTTGTGACTTTATAAAATTAGAGTGACAACAGCAAAGACTATAATACTTATAAAATTAGTGTGACACTTAATAATATTTCATTTTACCTTTAATGTTAAATGTGGTTGAAAATACCTACTATATTAATTAGAGTTTTAATTTAGTAAAAAGAGATAATGGTTAAGTAGTAAAATTACCACCTTTTGCAAGATAGAAATGTGACGAGAGCAAAGACTATCAAAATTGATTCGAATTCACTAGTTCTACAGTTTCATTTCTTTCTCCTTAGTTTTTTTAGCAAGTCTGAAATTACGATACCTCTCCTTAGGTGAAATAAACGATCTCAAATGAAAGCTAGGGTTTTTGTACTGTGTTTTATCCTAGTATTGTCTTCATATAATTTGGGTATTCTGCAATGTGAAGAAGAGACGATAAAGAACAAATTTCGAGAACGAGAAGCCACTGATGATTCCCTCGCTTACCCCAATTTGTATGTTTCCATTCATTCCTTCTCTGTGAGCTGTTTAATCCATTTTGATTTTGCATAACCTCTTAATTCACGATGTTACTTAGAGCTTACACTGATTCATTCAGAATATCATGAATTTATGGGTCGTTTGGTAGGATGTATTAGAAAAAATAATGCATGTGTAGGAATATGTTCCTTGCCTTTCATTGATTATTGTGTACAATATATATAGTGTTACATAATTACAAACTAGGTAACTACATCTTCCTAATTACAATTGGAATATAAATTTACCTAATATAAAAGATATATAATATTCTATCAATGGTAATATTCTATCACACCCCCGCAGTTGAAGCGGGAGGTTCTCGTACGCTGAGACTGGTTCGGAAGTCATCAAAGAGTGCGCGGAAGCCCTTTAGTGAATATGTCAACAATCTGATATCGGGAAGGAACATGAAGAATACGAACTTGTCCACGAGCAACTTTCTCACGTACAAAGTGAATATCAATTTCAATGTGTTTAGTGCGCTGATGTTGAATGGGATTGCCGGAAAGATATATCGCACTTATATTATCACAGTAAACCATTGTAGCCTTATGGAGTGGGCAATGAAGCTTAAGTAGAAGGTTGCGTATCCAACAAGACTCAGAAACAACATTCGCTACACTTCTGTACTCAGCTTCGGCACTGGATCGAGACAGAGTAAGTTATTTTTTAGAATACTAATAAAGCAAGTTATCTCCGAGGAACACACAATAACCCGACGTGGATCGACGAGTGTCAGGACATCTACCCCAGTCAGCATCAGAATAAGATGTGAGACCAGAGAGTGAGGACTTGTACATGTGTAAGCCGAAATGAAGAGTACCTTGTACATATCTCAAAATACGTTTGAGGGCATTCATATCTTCATCCGTCAGGCTGTGTAATGTAAGCATATTTGTTGCACGGTATAGGATATATCTGGTCTCGTGAAAGTGAGATACTGCAACGCTCTTGTTAAACTGCGATAGTGAGTCGGATCGGCATACAGAGAATCCGAAGAGGCACTGAGTTTGGAATTAGTGTCGGTTTGCAAGACGCCATGTCTGCTTGGTCAAGGATCTATTCAGCGTACTTCCTTTGACAAATAAATAAGTCACCTGCATGTCTCGTAACAGCAATGCCCAAAAACTAGCTTAGGGGGGGTCCAAATCCTTCATAGCAAACTCAGAGGTAAGTAGTGACATAATGGATCAGCGAAGTGCATCAGAAGATGTGGTAATGATGATATCATCAACATATAGTATGATGTATGCCATGTCATTACCATTGCTATAGATGAACAGTGAATGATCAGATTTGCTATGTGAAAACTTGATAGATGATACAAAATCAGCAAACCGTTGGTACTATGCACGAGAAGCCTGTTTCAGTCCATAGAGTGATTTCTTCAAAAGACACATAATCTGGATGAATCCGATCCCTGAATCTCATAGGCTGATGCATATATATGGTTTCATGAAGGTCTCCATGCAAGAAAGCATTTTTGACGTCAAACTGATGAATAGGCCAAGACTTAGACAAAGCAATACTTAGAACGGTCCGAATAGTCGTTGGTTTCACCACCGAGCTGAAAGTTTCATCACAATTCACTCTCACCAGTTGAGACATGCCATCACCTACAAGACAGACCTTGTGCCTTTCAAAAGAACCATCAGATTTATTTTTATGTCGAAAAATCCACATAGAACGAATAATATTAGCATCAGGAGGACGAGGTACTAGATCCCAGTCTTATTTTCAATAAGAGCATTATATTCGTCAATCATTGCATTTTTCTAATTAGGATCGGACAAGACATATTTTGGATTATGAGGAACAGGGGAAGGGGCAACTGAAGTGGACAACTTAAATAGCCTTTTAGATTTGGAAATGTCGTGCATAACACGGTTTTCCATTGTCTGTGGGTGTGCCGCGGGAGGTTGGACAGGATTGGGATGGGGTGGCCGAGAAGTGGAGGCGCGATTGGGTGGACTGCTGGGAGTAGGGGGGGCCGAGAAGGGGCAGCGGCGTCGGGGAAAGGGGGGCATGCCAAGGCGAAAGGCTGTGATGGGATGTTTCGAGGCTCCCGTTGCGGGGCTGGATGGACTGCTCGCTTCAGGATGGCAGTGGTGGAGATGGTTGCCGGTGTCGGTGACGACTGATTTTGCAAGTGATGAATTAGAAGGGAATTTAGGCCATCATTTAGGAATTCATAGGAATTTGGGGATAGAGAATTGAGTTTGGCAAATGGGAATTGAGACTTATCGAATATGACATGCCGAGAAATGATTATTTTTCGATTTGACAAGTCGTAACAATTGTAACCTCGATGATTGTGGGGTAGCCAAGAAAGACGCACGGGGATGACCGAGGTTGCAGCTTGTTGATTTGTGTGGAGGGATGGAGGGGGTAGCACAAACATCCGAAAGTTTGTAAATGTTTATAAGAAGGATTCTGAAGATAGAGAACTTGAGTGGGAGACTTGCGTTTGAGAGACTTGAGTGGGAGACTTGTGTTTCAGAGACTTGTTTGGGAGAATGTTCAAGAGATAGGTTGTCATTGATAGAGCGTAATGCCAAAAATAGGGGGATAGAGGCGTGAGCAAGGAGGGCACGAACTATGCTGTTTATGGTTCTAATTTTTTGTTTGGCGTTGTCATTTTTGGAGAGGTGTAGGGACAGGAAAAATAAAAAACAAGGTCGTGTTTGGCGCAAAAATGTTTGAATTGATTATTATTGAATTCCCTCCCATTGGAAACATTTAATATTCTTTTCAAATTGTGTCTTAATGAAAGTGTTGAATAACGAAAAAATAGTAGACTTGAGACTTATTACCAATGGGAAACGTCTATAGGAAGTTTGAATAATCATCTAAAAACAACAAATAGTATCGATGCCCGGTTGTGCTTAAGATAGGAGAAGTCCTTAAATCACTGTGAATTATATAAAAGGCATTTACGTACAAGTGGATGAAGAATAAAATGACAACTTGACATGTTTCCCAAAAACATAAGATTCACAAACAGGAGGAGAAGGGACATGTTTGGAAGCAATAAATTTATTTTTTCTACGGGAGCGTAAAATAGAGTCTCCCGGATGTCCTAATCTATTATGCCATAAAGGAGATGAAATTGCTGCAAAGGTTGATGGAGAGGAGGTTGGATGGCTGACGGAGGTGGTGATAGGATAAAGGTCCCCGGTGCTATCACATTTTGGTATTCGCATCCCTGTCATAAGGTCGTCAGTTGTGAAACGACTCACATAGATTAGATTTTTGATAAGTTTCGGGGCATTGAGGACATTTTTTAAGGCTAACGGGAGGTGTGGTGAGGAAAGAGATGATTGTCCATAACCTCGAATGGGAATGTCTTGTCCACTACCAATAATAATATTATAATTTAAATTGTTCATATTGAAATAAGACGAGAAGGTACCTTGGGATGCTGTCATATGAGATATGGCGCCAGTATCCATGTACCAAATGTTGTCAGGAACGTTGAGAGACATCGTGTTCATAGTTGCCTCAATATCCGTCGGTGCGTAGGTTGAAGGAGGAGAAACCTGTGCACTCTATGCCTGTTGTAGACGTGCGTCGAGGATGTCGGACTAGGCCTGTCGGGCCGGAGGTTGGGCCCAGAAACGTCGGGTAGGGGCAAGGTGGAGTAGTCCATGCCGGTGGGGCTCACGCAACCCGTGGTAGGTAAGCAGCCCATAGCGGAGGCTGCTGCAACTGTTGCTGCCGATGTTGGTAGCTTCCAGCCGGCAGGGGCTGCCTCTTGCCGCCGCTGCCACTGTTTTCGGCACTACTACTGTTGTCGTGGCTATTCCCGAAATTTCTTCCTCTATTGTTATTCCGGGAATGTGAGCCACGTGTCGGATCGTTGGCTTGCCTGTGGGATGGGGCATGAGCCGAGCCTCTCGGGTCAGCATGGTTGCCGCCGGTGGCTACGAGCACTGTGTCGGCTGTGCTGGCATTAGTCACTGCCCGCTTTGTTTTTCGAATTTCTTCAAGAATGAGTCTCAAACGAGTCTTATAGAACGAAGGCAATGTCGTGCTTTGTTGGAGGAGGGTAGCGATGCCGTTATAATTTTCATTTAAACCCGCAATAAGTTGCATCATCAATCGTTGATTAGTGACCGATGCACCGACGTTGGAGAATTGATCGGCAATCATCTTAAGTTCTTGACAATAGGCCGACGCATTTGAAAAATCGTCCTGCTGAATGGCCTGAAATTGATTTTTCAGATACAAGGCATGTTGTGTCTTGTTGTCATGAAAAATACTTTTCAAGTGCTCTCACATTTGTCGTGCAGTGGCATCGGTTTCAATGATTGTATGCAATAGATCGTTCGAGATCGTGTCGTAGATCCATTGTAGGAAAACTGCATCTAAGTGGAACCAAAGTTCATCGTCAGAATCATCATGTCTTTCTAGGGGCTTTGATTTTGGAGGGATGGTATGATCGATGACTTTGTATACACGATAATAAATCTTAAATAATTCCGCCCAAGATGAATACTGAACATTTTCCATCTCAAGAGTTATGAGAATAAAATTCTTGATGTAGTTAACCGCAAGAGCGGGGTGGAATTTAGGTTGTTCAGCCATTGAAAATTGAAGAGAAAGAGAGGAAAGTCGGAGAAAGAAGGGAGAGGGCTGCCGACGGGGGGAGGGGCGGCAGCTTAGGGAGAAAAAATAAGTTAGAGTTTGACCTCTGATACCATATAGGAATATGTTTCTTGCCTTTCATTGATTATTGTGTACAATATATATAGTGTTACATAATTACAAACTAGGTAACTAAATCTTCCTAATTACAATTGAAATATAAATTTACCTAATATAAAAGATATACAAAATATGATAATATTCTATCAATGGTAATATTCTATCCGCATGGATACATATCAAACCAAGCCTATTAGACTTGCATAAGCATGATTAAAGACAAAATTGCTCTTGAAGTCCCTCAAAGCTAAAGAATGTGGAAGGTATTTTTGTAAACAATAGTTTTTTTTTAGAAATTATGCAATGCATGTTATTTTTAATACCCCACACCAAACTGTGATAAAAAATAATTTGCACTACTAAAACAGCCTATTTACTATAATTCTTATGCACCCTACCAAGCGACCCCTAATACCCGTATTTGATAAAAGAAATAATCCCAGCATAACTAATCGCTACATTATTTAGTGTCTTATTATCGATATCTAACTGGAGATGTTAAATTCTTCCTAATTATTGTGCTGCTCCCAATCTTTCTGTCACTTTTTTTTCGCTTGACAAAATATTGACACCATAACATTTCTATAGAACTTTTCATTTATTTATTTTTTGATAAGTAACTATAGAACTTTCAATTACATTCATGAGACTATTAAAAATTTGATTATAGCTGGCTTTTTAACCATTATTTTAACATTTTCTTCTACTACAACTACTAAAGTAATACTTTATCTGTTTCAATTTATGTGACACGCATTCCGTTTTGGAAGGTTCAAAACGTTTCATACAATTCTATTTCTATTCAAGCTGCACAACTTCTAAGAATTCGAATATGTTAAGTTATTCAAAGTTTAAACTTCGATTAATGTTATCTTACTATCAGACTAACTTTTCAATTATTAGGGTGTGTTTGGTATGACGGAAAATGTTTTCTCAAAAAAGAAGTGGTTTACCTACTCATTTTCTTGTGTTTGGTACGTCAAGTTGGAAAATGTCATTTTAAAAGCATTTCCATATATTCAAAGCAAAACACTATGAGGTCAACTCCTAGTGGTGGGGGGTAGGCGGGGTGGGAGGTTGGGGTAGGGCAGGGGTTGGGTGGGATAAGGGGGGGGGATGTGGTAGGAAAAAAATTCCCATTTTTAATAAAAAATTTATAAAAGTAAATAAAATATATGAAATTGAAATTTCGGCGGGGGTAGGGGTAAGAATGTTTTCCCCATTTTTTATAAAAGTAAATAAAATATTTAAAATAGGAAATTTGGGGGAGAGGGAGGGGTAAGAAAAAATGTCCCATTTTATAAAAGTAATAGAAAATTCGGGAGGGGGTAGGGGATGTGGAGTAGGTGTATGGGGTGGGGGTGGGTATTTAGGTGGTGTATGGGTAGGTGGTGGACGTGGGGGTAGGTAGCGGTGGAGTTGGAATGCGCTAGTGTTTTTATTGAATCCGAAAAATATTTCCCCTCGAGGAAAATATTTTCCCAATGGCCAATCAACACCGTCATATAAATAGAGATGGAAGGAGTATGTAAGTCAAATTAACATCATAAACTCCTCTAGTCAAATTTCCTAATAAAATGAGACAAGAAAGTACCATTGACATTATTTTGAGTTTCAACGGCTGATACACAGGATAAAAACTGCAAAGATTTGAATATTGATTTTGGTGTTTGCTGTTGGTAGAGATGAGGATGAATTGTTGAATACGCAATGCCCTCAGCATTTGGAGCTAAGATGGCAGACAGAAGTTAGTTCTAGTGTATACGCGTCTCCCTTGGTTGCTGATATTAACAGGTAATGTGGTAGAAGCTTCTTTCTTTCGGTTTGTAATTTGTTTGCTTTTACACTGCCCTTGTGCGGGATGACTGCCTTAAGATGAGTGTTGCCGGTTGTTTACTGGCAGAAACTACTTGTTTCCATAGTGGTACTTCGATGAATTATTATCAAGAGAAGAATAGTAACAAAAGAAAGATGAATGATATGGACGCAGTTATTTCTCTAAAAGTAACCAAGGAGATAACATGTATCCTAATAATATAAATTGTTGATGAAAATGGATGGTCTTTTGAAAAGGTGAACAACTATTTCTTGAAGACGTTCTGCCTGATAATTGCAGGGAAAAACTACAACTGTCATAGTTATGTGTGAGGTTCAACAAAATTACATGCAGCTGCTTATTTTCGAACTTGAGTATCTTTTATTGTTTTGTTTCCTAAATTTATTCATTTTAGCTAAGTTTCTGGATCTTAACTATAGTGACGGAAAGCTTGAGGTGGTAGTTCCCTCGTTTGTTCACTACTTGGAAGTTCTGGAAGGTTCTGATGGAGATAAAGTTCCAGGTATGATTTGTGGAAAGCTAGTTATAAGAATAAATGCAAACTTATTTGATGAGAGAATACCTCACATCCCGCTTGTATAAAAGTTGAATGCCAAGATGTGAATTTATAAACTATGCAACAACAACATACCCGGTGTAATCCCACCAAGTGGGGTCTGGACAAATTTATAAACTATGAAACAACAAAATTCACCTTAATATGAAGAGATTATCTATACTAATAATAATGAGGTTTGAGCAAGTTATATATAAATCTGATGACATCTCTACAAATTTTGTAACTTCACATCATCAGGATGGCCAGTATTCCATCAATCAACTGTTCATTCCACTCCTTTCCTATATGACATTGACAAGGATGGGGTGAGGGAGATAGGTTTGGCCACTTATAATGGTGAGGTGCTCTTTTTCAGGTATGAGTACAGCATATTTTCTAACTGTTCTCTTGTTGAGACATTTCCTGTATTTAGTATGACCTTGTTTGATTTACGTAGGGTCTCAGGATACTTGATGTCTGATAAATTGGAGATTCCTCGGCTTAGAGTTAAAAAAGATTGGCATGTGGGTTTGAAACAGGACCTGGTGGACCGCTCTCATCCAGATGTCCATGATGACCAACTCATACAGGAGGCTGTCATGGACTCCATAGTCCGTGAGTATTTTCCTCTTATATTTTCTTTACATAATCACTTTGTTTCCTCTTAATATTCCTGCTTGTTTATGATATATGCTACCAAGCTGCCCCAGCATAGGTAATTTTCTTAAATGTGTTGTGACACTTGTCATATATCTACAGAACCAACAACAACAACAGACCCAATGTAATCGCACAAGTAGGGTCTGGCATATATCTACAGAACCATGAGTTGGAAAATTTTCCTTATTTTATAAGTTAATATTTTGTTACTAAGATCCAGAATAAGTTACTGCTAAATATTCTTGATTTTGCAGTACTGAATTAATTACCTGTTGTCCTGTAGGATCTATTACTCGAATATTTTTGTTGTAATTTGGTACCTTGGTATATATTTTTCTCATCATTGGTGCACTTAATCCTATGTTTCCACTCAACTTTTTTCACCTATTTGCAATTCTATCCCTTCATTTTGTGCTTTCTTGTATTTCAACTGTTTTCCAATGGGAGTTCAGCCCTTTTGCATCTACGTAGATTTTGACTTGCCACTGGGGAAAGATAATTTTTCCTAAATAATTATCTCAATATGTCAAGAGAGATGCTCTTAATATATATTTTGTTTTTGTTTATTTGGTGATGTTACGTTCTGAGGATAACCTCTTTCTTTTAGACGTGGAATGCTAGACATTGACCTTCATCAATTGCATTGTATCTTAAATTATATCTTTAATTCAAAAAAATTCTCATAGGTCACAGTGCATCTACTCATGGAGGCAACCATTCAAAGTCTACTGCATCAAAAGTTAACACTGAAACCCATTCTATTAAAAAAGAAGTCAACCATGATTCATCTAATGCTTCAATATCTTTGCCGTCAGGAGTTTCACCTAACGCATCAAATTTATCTAATATAGAGAACCAAAAGGGGAAAAATGATAGTCTAGCTAGCACAGAAGTTCAAATGACTGACTTGAACAATATCACTCTGAATTCTGATAATGAGAAAAGCAGTGATTCGGAGAATGGAACAAGTAAGGGGAGAAGGCTTCTTGAAGACAATGTCTTGAGTAGATCAGAGGAAACTGGTTCAGGATCCAAAGATGTTAGAGCTGCAACTGTGGAAAATGAAGAAGGTTTGGAAGCGGATGCTGATTCGTCGTTTGAGTTATTCCGGGATAATGAGGAGCTTCCTGATGATTATGAGTATGACTATGATGATTACCTTGATGATGATGAAATATGGAAACCTGAAAATTTTGAGGAAGCAGAACACGAGAAAGTGGAGAATTATGTTTATATTGATGCTCATGTTTTATGTACTCCTGTAAGTCTCTTGGAAAGAACAACTTTGATTGATACTTCATAGCCGTTAAATGTCAGGTAATAATTTTGGATGTCCTTGCTTCGATCAGGTCATTTCTGACATTGACAGTGACGGGGTGTCGGAGATGATTGTTGCAGTATCCTACTTCTTTGACCATGAGTAAGTTTTGTCACGATGGTGCTATTTTGGTTTTACATTGTTTTTCTTGTTTCTCGGTTTCTGACTGAAATCTATGGTGATTTATTTCTTTGCTCTTAAATGTTGAAGTCATTGAATTTTCAATGTATGGTATATGCTATTTAAGACTTCCAGAGCAATTTTTTTGGAGCGAAAAACAAAGCTCCTCTTGTATGGTATATGCTACTTAAGACATTTGTTGCTGCTATTAGATGGACAGTAGACTGCATTGTGTAATCTTGAAGTGAGCTTCTTGTTGATTGGATAATGATTACTGCTTCCAGAAAAGGATGTTTACTTGAGTATATGGGATTGTTCAGCTAAAACTTCAGCTTGGTTATTTTATTAGGTTGTATTGTACATTTCCGTCCTCATAACACTCCTGCCATATAAATATGGGAGTTGCAAATGTTCAAGTCAAGATCTTTTAATTAACTACTCCTCTGTCCCAAAATACTTGTCACATTTCGCTTTTCAAGAGTCAAACTATATGAACTTTGACCAATATTTTGAGTTATATTTTTTTATCATATTAATATGAGAAAAATTGCAACTTATAGTACTTTTCGTATAGTTTCCGAATATCTAACTTTTAAATATTGAATTAATATAATCTAATTTAACTTTGAAATTTAGTCAAATTTGACTTTTAAAAAGAAAAACATGACAAGTATTTTGGGATGGAGGGAGCACTTCTTATCTCAGCTATATCTTTTTGACAAGATATTAGCTTTGATCTTCTTGATGCGCATTACTGAATGAAACATATATGCAGTAATTTTTTTTAAAATGATTGAAATCTCCTCCTTTAGTCTTTTGTCACATAGAGCACCTTTATTTTCCTCCATTTAAGGACTCTTTTACCTTCTCAAAAAAAAAAAATCTAAAAAGGTTTATTTTAGTAATAGACAACTGATTAAACTTCTGGAAGTCAATTCTGCACCCAAAAAAATAAAAAAGCTTATTGATCATATATTCACAGGTACTACAACAATCAGGAGCATTTGAAGGAACTTGGAGACATTGACATAGGAAAATATGTTACTGGTGGTATTGTTGTTTTCAATCTCGATACCAAGCAAGTTAAATGGACTGCACAGCTGGACTTAAGTACTGACGACGGGAAGTTTCGTGCCTATATATACTCTTCTCCCACGGTAATTGATTTGGATGGTGACGGGAATATGAACATTCTAGTTGGGACCTCCTATGGCTTGTTTTATGTATTGGATCACAACGGTAATCCTCACTTAAGGTCTTTCCGGTCTTATTTTTGTTTAGTCTATTGTGTTGCTGGTGTCTGGTTTAAGTCATTCAATCAATCAATCGACCACTACACCTCATTCGTATTATTGGATTCAGCAATATGAATCCTGTGCATCCATTATTTTTTATGACAAGGGAACCCGCAGCCACTACCCTTCGGGTGCGCACAGGGTAAACCCCGCTCCTGTGTAATAGCCCGCAAACCACACAGGAGAGATAACCTGCACTAGGCAAGCCCCATGCGACGAGCTCGACCCAGAAGGCAAATCCCCTGTTGTCGTAGGCAGGGGGTTTCAAACTTGAGACCTCCATTATGGAAGCCCCATGCTCAACCAATTGAGCCACCCTTCCGGGTCCTATGCATCCATTATTCAGTCCATTCATTTCAATTCAAAAAATTCAGAAGTAAATTTCAGCTTCTATTATACACCTTAGCACCATAACTGTTCTTTCATGTGATCTGAATTATTTTCCCATCATGAGAGACGCATCATTGATTTAACACCCTTTCCTGTCATGGTAATTATAATGCTTTGGATCATCTAGAGATTGCTGGTTCTTGCTAGGTTCCTCTTCGATTAAGCCTATGAGATCTGGCATCACTCATATTCATAGTACACCAAATATCAATTAAACGTGCAAGCATGATACTGTCACGCCCCAAATCTGGAGGAACGTGAGCGGCACCTCATGCCTTAAACTTTCATCGAGCGAACCAACCTAACGTAAACATAATCCATGCATGGTTACAATATCTGCAAATTCAACATCCTTTAATAAATGTATTTAATGGCACCACCTGCCTCATTTTCATAAAAGAATGGCACCATCCAACCTTTTCATTCTTCTCCATTTTGGTCCTTTTGGCCTTCTTACCACTCCAACCAAATCCCAAACCACACCATACACCCGTTAACACGTCCCAAATACTTTACCACCTTCGTGTGTGTCTGTGCACACTTTGGGGTTAATTAAATCATCCATTAAGCTCGTAACTAACCCAAATTAAATATTAGAAGGCTTTACCTGTACTTTTGACCTACTCCACTGGACAGTCATACACTCATCCCCCTAAGTGGCAGTCAGGTTTCGAAGTGTTGTCCTCTCATTTATTTTTAGAATATGTGTCATCCTCCTAATTCTTTTGTCTGTTCTGCTTCATGTGATTGTTCTTATTGTCGTACCTTTTGAAGACTAATGACCTTCAACATCAGGCAAAGTGAGGGAAAAGTTTCCTCTCAAAATGGCTGAAATCCAAGGAGCAGTAGTTGCAGCTGATATCAATGACGATGGCAAGATTGAACTAGTTACGACAGATGCACATGGAAATGTTGCTGCTTGGACCGCACAAGGCAAAGAAATTTGGGAAAAGCATCTCAAGAGCCTTGTTCCTCAGGGACCTACCATTGGTGATGTGGATGGGGATGGCCATACAGATGTCGTTGTCCCAACACTTTCTGGGAATATATATGTTCTAAGTGGCAAGGATGGCTCATTTGTACGTCCATATCCTTATAGGACTCATGGTAGGGTAATGAATCGAGCACTTCTTGTTGACTTGAGCAAACGCGGGGAGAAGAAAAAAGGGCTTACAATTGTCACAATGTCATTTGATGGTTATTTGTATCTCATAGACGGACCAACATCATGTGCTGATGTTGTAGATATTGGTGAAACTTCGTAAGATTACTATTCGTTCTCTCTCTCCTTTTTTGTTTTTCTTGTGTAGACTTATCTATGATCAGCTAATATGTTTTCTGCTTGTCACAGATACAGCATGGTCTTGGCTGATAACGTTGATGGTGGAGATGATCTTGATCTTATTATAACAACCATGAATGGTAATGTCTTCTGTTTCTCCACGCCTGCTCCACATCATCCCCTCAAGGTAAGAGAAAATTTGGTCTATTTGTTTTTGCTTAATTGTTCATGTTCTTTGATATTGATACCTGCATGTTACGCATTCAGGCTTGGAGATCTCCTAATCAAGGGAGAAACAATGCTGCTTACCGTAATGATCGTGAGGGGATCTATGCAACTCCATCTTCAAGAGCATTCCGTGATGAAGAGGGCAAGAGCTTCTGGGTTGAAATAGAGATTGTTGATAAATACAGATCCCCATCTGGGTCTCAAGCTCCTTATAATGTCACGGTAAAAACCTTTCACGTACTTGGTCCATCCTGCATACTTTAAAAATCTCATCAGTTATTTCTTCTCCATTGTGACCCAGGTGAGCTTGTTAGTTCCTGGTAATTACCAAGGGGAACGAACTATTAAGCAAAACAAGATATTCGACCGTCCTGGAAAACATCGGATTATGCTCCCAACTGTTAGTGTGAGGACTGCTGGGACTGTATTGTTGGAGATGGTTGACAAGAACGGGCTATATTTCTCCGATGATTTCTCTCTAACATTCCATATGCATTATTATAAGCTATTGAAATGGATTCTCGTACTCCCTATGCTGGGAATGTTTGGTGTGCTTGTCATCCTTCGTCCGCAGGAGGCCATGCCACTACCATCATTTTCACGGAACACTGATTTGTGATGTTGCTGTCGCCTATATTACTACAAGTTTCCATCAGGTTGAAGAGATGAAGCAATAACTCCTTCTGGACCTTGAGCTGAGAACCAAGTTCCTATTACTGAGTATTGATTAATGGTTCAAATATGACAATTCGGAAAATTTTCATCGTTCCAAGGAGATGTTATTGAAAAATAGAGTACTCAAAACAGGAATTTCCTTGATCAGACCTGAATCTGTGTATACAATCAAGTCTGTGGCTTTGTGGGGGTAATCTTAGTGGTCCTTTGAACGAAACATGTAAAATATTGAGATACTAAGGGACACTGAATGTTGTGAAGTTGAATATTTCGTTCTCCTCTCTGATAAAGATCTGTACTTGAGCACGGTAAGAATGGTTGTGGACCCATGGTTGACCCATTTAATGAGATTGCTTGATTTGCTTCCGGTTATTATTTCTAGTAATCATGAAGTGTTACTTTGTTGAACTCGCTACTTATGATTACCAGTCAGTGCATATTTTATGGCTTTATTGTTGCGCCGTGCGGTCTCAAAATTTGCTGGTCACCAGTGTTTAAAGAAGGAATTGAAGTTGATCATAGATTTTGCTGAAACAACAAAAACATACTCTACCATGGATGGTGGCAATCGTTGACTGGGTAAGGAGAAATTTACTTATGACGCAGTATAACTGTATTTTTAGCTTTACTCCGAGAGTATGTTGTGATATTAAAAGTGAGGATAGGATGGTTGAAATTGTAGTTTGATGCTTAAACTATATTCTTGAATATCACGTTCTGCATTTAACTGTATAGCATAATTCCCAAGATGGGCAAAGTTGAAGGTTGATCATTTTTATCTAATTAAATGTATAATAGTCGTTTCACTAGCAGTCTCTGGAGTCCCCACCTCCATTTCTCCGCTCCAATTCCCACCTTAAGCAACAACACAACTTATCTAAGTTAGTTGAGTCGATTATATAAATCCTAAATATCTACTTTGTTCAATTCGAACCGTTATAAGGACCGGCAGAAGCTACGAAACATTGAGCTAGCTTTATATTTCCAAGGCTCTAAAAATCATTTGGGAATTCCTTTTTCTTAAAGCACACACACTCGAGTTGATTGTTGCACATCCGCCCTGCACCCACCTCGAGTATATGCTTCAACAGGAATCACACAAGGTTAGATTATAAATCTCTGGTAAAATGCCTTTTTGACTTGAAAGCCGAGAGGCTAAAGAAAAAGTCCATCAACCTCGTGTTGAGTAGTTCCATCCCGGTGGGTGAAGAGGCCGATGTCGGGCGAGCAATCGATATTCTCTTGGACGAGGGCGATCCCTAATCCCTTGCCAAGGCAGGCTGGAGGAAAAAGACATCTAGATGGACGGGAGAAAGTCTTAATTGGGGTAATTGTCCCAACTCGTACTGTGCTCTCCAAAGAGCAACTCTTCTCAAAATCTCACTCAAAAGGTAATGAGTCATTGCCCTTCTCTGACCCTGACTGCCCAATCCTAGATGGCTAATGCTTTGAATGAAGAAGTCTTCCTTTCGGAAATGATGTTGAAAGACTCAATTCCTCCCAATTGACACATATAAAGGAATCAATGTTGGACTTATTGGATCCTTAGCAATTCATGCGAGGATTGGTCGTTGGGGATCTCTAGAAAGCCCTTTTTATGAAATTTCTGAGAGGTCAACCGGGGTACGGATGCTTTATTTATCACCAGGTAAAGATGTATACTATATGGTAGCGGCAGGAAATTCTTTAGCCTTAAATCGGGATATTGAGGAAGAACAGGTTGTTTCAGCTCGATACCGTCAAGAATTCTGTTCATCTTTGAAGTATTTTTCCTTTTCAATATTTTTCTATTGGAGCTTCCCTCATTCCTTTTACCGAATTGCTTTGTCGGGAAGTTTGTCCTTGGCATACACCTTCTTGTGCTTAGAATGACTGATCTGAGTATGCCTTTGTCTAGTCGATAGTTTGGTAGTGCGCGTCTCTCTGTATCGGATGTTCCTATTTTGTCAGTCGTCTTCCTCTTCTTTGGAATCTCGACTGGGGAGCATTGCACATATATAAAAGCTTCGACCCTTGATTATGGTAGAAATGTTCACCCTTCTACCGCCACTTCTTGACCCACGGGATTATACAACGATAACGTTAGGACATAAGTGCTCGATCGTGAGACTACTAGTGAACATCAGTACCCGATTGTGAGACTACTAGTGAACATCAGATAACACCTTGTTCCGTCTTGATCTATGCAGCAACATGATCCCAAAACCACTAGGTACCTTGATCCACTTCATGATAAGCGCACCAACTTTCTGACGGTGTCTACTATAAAGATCCTAATTCGAATAGGTTCCTGGTCCACAAAATAGATAATAGTAGGATAAAAGAAGGGAAAACAAGTCATCTTGCAGAGTTTGTGCCTCAAGTTTTATAGTAGGTCTAAACAATTGAGTTGCAATATGAAAATCTGAACAGAAACAAAACCTTTTAGAGATTCAATTACAAGTATATATCATCAAACAAAACAAGAAGCCTCACTAAAAAGGATCAATAAACCTACAAGACAGGTCTTTTTACCAAGCCTTTTCATTTCTCTATCCATGTTGCCAGTAAGCATCAAACCAAACATCTTGAAATCACATAAAAAAGACCAAAAGGGATGTGTAAAAGTTGCAGGAACATTCCTTTCAACAAAGAAATGACTGTACCAGGCTAAACCATAACCAAAAACTGGCACAAAAATAACAAACCATTTATTGAACATCAATGTATATATCAAGCACTAAATACTGCAGTGTACCCACAAAATGCCAGCGTCTTGTTGTTGGTTTTGAGTGTTGGTTCATGTAAAATGGCCAAAACTCGTCCATACTTCTAAAATTCATAACCCAAACTGAATTTTAACCAAAAAAAACTTCAATTATTTGATAAAGATTAGATCTTGGAACCAATCACTAACCCAAAATTACTGAATCTTGAAAAGAAAGGGGAAAAAACCTAGCAAGAACTGATCAATTTGTGATTCTACATGTTGATAATCAAAGCCAGAGATATATACAGCAAATTTGGGTTTTTGGGTATGACCAAATGTACAAAATCAGGCGCAAATTTCAAGAAAAATTGGTTAGGTTGACCAAGTAGTTGAGGTTGAAAATGTGCAAAATGAAAAGATGGTTGTTGCGGGTAATGAAGGATTGAGTCTTAGTAGCTCAGTTGATTGACTATCTAAACTTTGTTAAGCGTTTGATTTCCCATTTTGTAATTCTCTTCCCATTTCTGTTTGAATGGTTTATAAGCCAAAAGTCACGAGAAATCACAACTTATAGTTTTTGGCTTATATTTGTTATTTTGACTTAAAAACAAGTGCTTAAAAGCATTTTCTTTATCTTATCAAATACTAGAAAAATGCTAAAAAGCTACTCCCTCCGTCTCATTTTATATGAAGGTGGTTGACTAAGTACGGAGTTTAAGAAAGAAATAAAGACTTTTAAAATTTGGGGTCTAAAATAAGGCATTGAGAAATGTG
Organism: Anisodus acutangulus; assembly: GCA_029783415.1. Taxonomy (NCBI): domain Eukaryota; kingdom Viridiplantae; phylum Streptophyta; class Magnoliopsida; order Solanales; family Solanaceae; genus Anisodus; species Anisodus acutangulus. Next base: position 53,214,991 of record CM056490.1, read on the forward strand.
TGGCTTTATTTGTAATTTCCTTATCGGTATGGTATTAGTCATGGATTTATTTGTAATTTATTAGTCTCTTTAATTTTTAATTAATGAGATATAAAAATTAATTGAGATTTTAAAATTAACAAGTATATTATTTTTATTTATAGCATAAAAAGTACAGAAAAATAATTATTTGTGTACTTTCGTTTATAACAGCTAAATGATATCTAAACATCAAATCTCAGTATACATATATAATAACACCTCACTATAGCGATCATGGAATTCTCTAGTAAATGTATATTTTTTTTTGTATATCAAATTATGATATATAAGAAATATGCAATTTTTATATAAAATAGTGTATATTTTCTTATTTATTTAACTAGCGAATGTAATTATTTTTGGTAGAACGGCCAAATATGTAATTTACCCACTAAAAAGGGCATTTGCAGTTAGCTCTAATGCTGATTTAATTAGATGGCCCAATCGAGATTAATTAAGTGGGCCACCGAATGTGTAAGTACTCTAACCAATATTCATAGTTCAACACAGCGGGCTTTGGTTTTGTATGAACTCTGGAAGTTTAATGCGCATGCAAAACCCAACCTGGAAAGTGCTTATTGGACCCCTTCTCTATCCTTACATCAAAGAGAAATATTTGCACTTTCCCCCGATTTCCATACAAATGCGTCTTTAATTTTTACCCTTTAAATTGTTGATGTTTAAATTTTGCTCCTCAAATTACTGATCTTTCATTTTTGGCTTTTGCTTATAAAAGTAGCTAAAAATATCTCGAGGTTCCGGATTTGAATCCCCGCTCAGTCAAAAATTTAAAAAGAATTCACAAGGCAGAGTTTGAATTCGCAAGACAGAGTTTGACTCTCAGAATTTTGCCGTAAGACATAAGGCAAACTCTTACCTAAAGGCAAACTCTGCCTTAAGATGCAGTTTGCAGTCAAACTATGCCTTGCGAAATCTAAACTCTGCCTTGCAATTTTTAAAAAAAAGAAATTATTGAGCTGAAATTCGAACCCATAACTCAAGAATTTTTAGGTGAAGAGAAAAAATTAAAAATTTCTAATTTGATGGGCAAAAATTAAAGATCATCCCGAAATAAGGGCATTACTGCGAATTGCCCAAATATTTGCCCATTGTTTTGTTATGGCAATGAATTAATTCAAGGAAAAATTAGCTAATGTAATTAATTATGCTTCATAATTACATTTTAGCGGTGCTTTTTAATAATTACAAAAATCTAGTTATACTTTTACATTTTATAGTAGATTTACATTGATATAATTTAGGCACAATCCTTGTATGCGTGTGTATATGCATTGTATATAAAATGTATCAATGTATATATATTATATATATGATATATTACTCAATATTAGTGTATATACATTGTATATATACGCTATGTTTTAAAAAAGAAAATATCGCTATTTTTTACCCCAAAAAATACCACTCTCGCTACTTACAAAAATTTTCCGTTATTCAACAACATTGGTATCCCTCCATCTCGGGAAAAAAAAAAAAGCTTTTCCAAATGAAAGAACAAAAAAAAGAATTATTTAGATTTTTTTTCCTCTCACAAACGCTTTTGATCTCCAACTCAGGTGGCCTCTCCACTTTAGCTAGAGCAAGAAAAGAAAGAGTTGTGCATGCACGATATTGTAAAAAAAATTCTTATACTATCCCGTAAAGTTAATCTACCATGACAGCTAATTTTCATATCAAATATGATATGGTAATTTAAAAAATAGAGCAATAAATAACCTTATATAATATGTCAAATTGCATTATGAAAAACCTTTACCTGATAATTGTAGAATATTGTAGTTCTCCTTGTTTGGAGTCTTTTCATTAATATAATATATATATGTGTTTATAATTGTAATCCTAATCGAATGAGGTTATCTACTTTACATAATTACACTAGAATAATAATTACAGAATATATGGAGAATATTTACGTATTCTCTATCACACCCCCGCAGTCGGAGCGGGAGGAGGTCGTACGCTCAGATTGGATCTGAAGTCGAGGAACAACTGTCGAGTAAGTCCCTTAGTAAATATATTTGCGTACTGATATGAAGAAGGAACATGTAACACCCGAACATGACCCATGACAACCTTCTCACGAACAAAATGAATATCCATCTCAATATGTTTGGTTCACTGATGCTGAATCGGGTTATGAGACAAGTAGATAGCAGATATGATATCACAGTAGACAAATGATGCCCTACGTAATGGACAATAGAGCTCTAGAAGGAGGTTTCTGAGCCAACAAATCTCGGCAACAATGTTCGCAACGCCTCTATATTCTGCTTTTGCACTCGAATGGGAAAGCGTGGTTTGCCGTTTGGCAAACCACGAGATGAGGTTATCACCCAAAAATACACAATAGCCGAAAGTAGATCGACGTGTGTCTAGACAGCCGCCCCAATCAACGTCCATATATGATATCAACCTGGTCGGTGCAGATTGATAAAGATGTAACCCATAGTCAAGAGTTCCCTTAACGTAATGAATGATATGTTTAAGAGCTGTGAAGTGAGGCTCCCTGAGAGCATGCATGAACAGACACACCCGCTGAACAACGTAGGCAATATCGGGCCTGGTGAAAGTAAGTTATTGAAGCTCACCAACGAGACTCCTATAAAGAGAAAGATCAAGCACCGAATTTCTGTCATCCGCGCTAAGCTTCAATTTGGAGTCGACTAGGGTGAGCATGATCTTGCAGTTAGCCATTTTAGCCTTGTAAACAATCTCTTCGACATACTTACGATGACATAGGAACATGGAATTCTCGGATCTAGTCACAGAAATCCCCAAGAAGTAACTCAATTTACCCAAGTCTGTCATGGCAAATTCGGATTTGAGCATGGTAATGATCTCATTTTTCAGCACATCTGAGGAGGTAGTCAGGAAAATGTCATCCACATAGAGCAAAAGGTATGCAGTGTCATTACTTCGATGAAAAATAAAAAGTGAGTTGTCACTTTTGCTGCATATGAATCCAATCTGCAAAATGTAAGTGGCAAAAAGGTCATACCAAGCCCTGGATGCTTGTTTCAAGCCATAAAGTAACTTCAAAGCCGGTAGACATACTGAGGATTCGTAGGATGCACAAAGTCAGGTGATTGTTGCATATATATGGTTTCTTTCAAATCCTCATGTAAGAACGCATTTTCATATCAAGCTGATGAATCAGCCAATTCATTCTCATAGCAATGCTCAAAACAGTACGAATGGTGTCTGATTTAACCACTGTACTGAAGGTCTCAACACAATCAACTCCCTCTTGTTGTCTTGTGCCATTTTCCATAAGTCTTGCCTTATGGCGTTCAAGCTCACCACTATCTCTGAATTTGTGATGATAACGCCACATGCAATAAATCACATTCACCTCATCTAGTTTCGGGACAAGATCCCAAGTGTGCTGAGTAGTTAGCGCAAAAAATTTCTCACGCATGGCTGCATTCTAATTTGGGTCAAGCTTGGCTAATTTTGGGTTTTTAGGTAGATGTGAGATAGTCTGAGTGGATAGGTTAAAGTGGACTTTCGGTTTGAAAATCTCATGTTGGGTACAAGTTTCCATGTGGTAGGTCGGGATCGGGACTGGGGGCAGTGGGGTCGTTTGGGTGGCGGGAATGAGGGCATAGGGGTTGGGCTGGGCAGTGATGTTATCAGGGATGGGGTGGTCAACGTGGGTTTTGGGGCTAACGTCATGGGATTAGGGCAGTGAGGCAGTGACGTCACGAGATTTGGGCAGAGAGGCAGTGACGTCATGAGATTCAGGAATAGTGGGCCAGCGATGGGAGCAGTGGGTAAGGGGTGGTCGACGGGTTGTGGGGTGGTGGCGGGACAGCTGGCAAGGGCGATGAATTTTTAGCCGAAATACTAGTACTATATATTGCATTTCTAATTAGAGGAGAGGTGTCCGGATCATCAAGGAAGTCGTAATCAGTGACTTGAGATTTTTGGATATTTGCAAATGAGAAAATGGTCTCCTCGAGTGTGACATGGCGGGAGACTAGGATTTTATCTATGGACAGATCGTAGCATAAGTACCCCTATGGTTCGACAAAAAACCTAAGAAGATGCAGGGAGTAGTCCTAGGTGCTAATTTGTGAGGGACCGTGGAGGCGAGATTCGGGTAGCATAGACAGCCAAAAATCCGAAGGTGATCATAAGAGGGGATCTGACGGAAGAGAATTTCAGTTGGAGTTTTATTTTGAAGGGTTCGTGTTAGTAATATATTAAGGAGGAAAGCTGTCATGTGTAGTGTGTAAACCCAAAATAAAAGGGGGATGGAAGCATAGAAGAGCATAGTGCAGATCTTATTGTTGATGGAGCGCAGGATTCTTTTGGCTTTACCATTTTGAGGTGAGGTATGTGGAAAGAGAATCAAAACACCATGCCATTTTCCGCACAAAATTTATGAAAAGGGGAATTGTCGAATTCACGACCATTGTCCCATTGATATGTTTTGATGTTTTCAAACGAGGTTTTAACATACGCCTAAAATTCTAGAAAAGTGGAGTAAACTTGGGACTTATATTTTAGAGGATAAACCCAAAGAAAATGAGAGAAGTCATTCAAAAGCATCAAATAATATTTGTGACCCAGATTGCTAGTAATAGGAGATGTCCAAAAATCCACATGAATGATATCAAAAGGAGAAAATGTTACACTCAATGAGGCCGTAAAAGGCAATCTAACATGCTTTTCTAGAGGACAAGAGTAGCGGTTGAGGGTATAGTTCCCTTTATTATATTGAATTAAATTTTGAATTTTAAAAAAATTAAAAACGGGTGCCCCTAGGTGCCCAAGTCTACTGTGCCAAGTTGATGGAGAGATTGCGGGTAGAGAGGTTTGTTGAGTGACACTTGCGACGGAAGTGGATGAGAAAGGATAGAGGTCCCCCACACTATTGCATCTCGTACGAGTTATCCCCGTACGTAGGTCCTTCACAGAAAAACCAAAAGGGTCAAACTCAATAGATACAAAATTATCAATAGCAAATTTTCTAACAGAGATTAAGTTTTTAATAATATTAGGAGTATATATGATATTTTTTATGGAAAATGGAGGGTGAGGTGATGGAGTTTGAGTGGTATCATAGCATTGAATTGGAATGTGAATGTCATTGCCGACCATAATAAATTGAGGATTGTTCAAATTAAATAGTTGAGAAAGATTACCGGAGTTACGAATGAGGTGGGATATGGCGCCCGTATCCATATACCATGCATCGTTGGGCTACTGTAAATCCATAGTATTGAAGGCCTGGCCCAGTTCGGTAGGTGTAACTAGGCCATATGGTTGTTATTGTTGTTAGGTCGCTGAGAAGTGGGTCTACTGTGGTTGGGCAGTTGGATGTGGGCATGGAGGGGGCCCAGAATGTTGGGTTGCTGCCACTGGCCCGTGGTTTGGGCTGAGACGGTCGGGTATGGGCATTGTATTGAAGCCCAAATTCCGGAGATAAGCCATAGTAGTGGGCCGGTCCACTGAGATGGGAAATGGGCCTGCTGGACTTGTTCGCCGGTATTGGTTCCTCGGCCTCTACCTCTTCCACCGCGTCAGTCGTTGTAGCCCCTTCCTTTGCCGCCGCCTCAGCCACCCCACGGATTTTGACTGTCCGTCTGTGGCGGTTGTCCGGCTGGTGTTGTGGCGGTCACCGGTGCATCAACCACCAACGTCTTCTGATTATGTTCATCTTGTTTGGCACTCCTAGTTTCCTCCAATACTAATTTTGACCGGGCCTTGTTGAAATTAGGGAGGGGATCAGCATGTTGGATCATCATCGCAAGCATATCGTACTCACCTTTCGGCAAACCATTGATAAGTTGTAAGACAATCTTTGTTTCATAATCGGAGTGCCAACATTAGACAATTGATCGACAACCAATTTTAGTTGTTTACAATAGTCTGACATGTTGGCAAAGTTTTCAAGACGAGTGTTGTTGAATTGTTCCTCCAAATAGACTGCACAAGTGTGTTTGTTGTCTTGAAATATTCATCTAGTCTTGTCCATAGTACATGAGCTGAAGCACCTGCCTTCATAATAGTATGAAGTAGATCCTTGGATATGGTGCCATATAATTGCTTGACGATAGCATCGAGCCTTTTCCACGTTGTGTTGTCAACGTCTGGCGGTCGGGGTATGGTGGTATCGATGTGATCAAGAACGTTGTAGGCACAAGCATGAATGTGAAATAATTCTACCCACGAATAGTATTGTCTATCCTCTTGATCAAGAACCAAAGGGATAAAGTTTTTGATATTTGTTACGGCGAATGCCGGATAAAAGGAGTTGGTAGAAGAGGAGGGGAGGAGGAGGATGTGTGACGTCTTGGGTGGAGGAGGAGGAATCAGGAGAACCCATATTGCCGCCGGAAGTTTGGAAAGAGAGGGGGCAGCAAAATGTTTTAGGGTTTTGGTGGGGGGAGTGCCGCCGGAAAGAGAGGGGGGTGGCGGCCGAGAGAAGAGAAAGAATTTTAGGGTGTTAGGGTTTGACTCTTGATACTATGTAGAATAATATAATTCTCATTGTTTGGAGTCTTCTCATTAATACAATATATATATAGGTGTTTACAATTGTAATCCTAATCGGATGAGGATAGCTACTTTACATAATTACACTAGAATAATAATTACAAAATATATAAAGAATATTTATCATATTCTCTATCAATAATATATAGTATAATTTAAACTCAGAAAAGTACTACTCCACCCTATAAAGAAAAAGCTCTTTATAGTTTATAGTCTTGTTAGTTTTAGAGCACGTCACCTAATTGTGTGAGCTATTCAAACATTTTGAATAATCATCTAGTTAGGATCTGCTTGACATAATTGAAAATTCCTAAGAAGGTATATATGACTAGAAATTAACGCAGTTGTATATTCTACTAGTATATTTTTTCTTGGTATATAATTAACATGCAAAACTCGGAATTCTTTCTTGGGATTCCTTCACCTGACATGCATAAAGGGATTAATTGTTTATTTTGGTTTTATTCTATTATGATTGGAATCCCTTCTAGTGGTGTCATAACAAGGCCCTAATATCATGATATTAGCCTATAGAGCATAATTAATAACCACAAACTAGCCAACTCGTTAAATCTTAGCAACACGAGGATTAGGATTATGACAGTAAAAAGGACCGTCTAGTGCATGAGAAATTCTGTGTTTATGCAGATTAAGGAAAAAATCGTACCCTCGAGGGATATAATTTAGCAACCTATCTTGACGCAAGCATGTATCAATAAGTTAGTTGAGAAAATGTAACTAAAAATACCATTTAAGTTATGAAATTAGAAAATATGACAATTTTTGTTGGTACTCTATTGTACTTTATAAAGCAGTACGGGAAGTAAATAACTATTACAAGTGTTCGAAATGATAAATAAATTCTTCAAAACTGCCGCAAGCTTGTTGTGTCTTGAATGTTCATAACCTTGCAAGGCCAATGTTGAGAACTGTCGCAAGCTTGTTGTGTCTTGAATCTTGATATCCTGAAATTAAGAAACAACTAAATCTGGATGGTTACAACGTTGTGTGTTGAGTCGAGGGATTGCCTTCTGTCCTTAAGACAAGATTGCCCCGTATATATGCTTTTACGTTAGCGGGCAATAGTCTCCCAAGATAAAACAACACTTTAATCTCAACGCTACACAGCCAATAGGTTGAGCCTGCCGAATAAAACAAATATGAATCAACTTGCTGAAGATATGGAAAAGGAAGGAAGAGTTTCTATCTTCTCTTCTGTTTTGTCTCTGTGTATATAGTGTGTCTCTGTTGTGTATATCTCGTGTATATCACACTATTTTTGTGGTATTTTCGTGTGTTTTTCTCCTTTGTTTTGTGCCTTTGTTTAAATCCTTTGAAATATGCTGCTATTTTTCATGAATTTTCTGTGTCTGTATGAGTCTGTTTTTCAGTCACGAATTGAGCCAAATGAGGCATCAATATATAGCATGGAAGAGGCTGCCCAACAGCCACAAACAAGGCTGTTAATAGCCATTAGTGAGGGCTGTTAATGGCCATTAGTGTGGCAGGTTTAAGGTTGTTCATGCTCCAAAAAATAGTCCAAACGGCCACAAACAAGGCTGGTTAATGCTCCAAAAACAGTCCAAACGGTAGGCAGAACTGCCTTCCGTCAAAATCAACTTTTCAGAAACTTTAGGGACCAAACTGTAAATATTAAGCAATTTGGGGTCCAAAAAGATAATATTAGAAAGTCCCCACAGACCACAGCCCGAGACCCGACGGGCGGGCGGCGGCGCGCGTGTGAGCTTAGCCTTGAACCCAAGCACATCTAGGTCCTCCCTCCTTTAAACACATGGGATACCCCTTGGGGTCCCAAACCCTTTACCACATTAGAGACTTATATAGAGAGCAATTCTTCATATTCCCACCGATGTGGTAGATTTGTCTCACACCATATTTCCATTCCTCAAACACCTTACTTCGTGGACCAATATCTCTTTCATTTCTCAACAAAATTTGACGATTCTTGGCCCTACGGTCATCTACTCACTTCGTAGATCATGCATGTGCGAAGAGACAAAGCTTCCAACATGTGGAACACTAGTGTTTAATTCATTAAATATGGGTGGACGCACCTCCCCGCCAAAGACAAATTTCCAACAATTTTTACCTGTCAAAGTCAACACTTACTTAATATCTGAGTAAGTTAATTTGAGGTTGAAGTGCAATATTTAAAAACTTTTTAAAAAAAATCCCTACCACTTTAAAAATTCAAAATTCAACTCTCTCTCCTCTTTATCTTTTCATCTCATTCTTTCTTCTTTCATCTTTCTCCTCTCTCTACCATTTTCTTTGTTCTCCTCATTCTTCTCTTGTGGTGGTAGTAGCGATAGTGATAGCAGTGACAACGAGCAGAGAAGGCGGTGTGGGTGTTGGTGGCGAATTTTTCTCTTTTTTTCTTATTCTACGGACTCTTTGCTTGTAAGAATTTTATGGAAAAAAATTGAATTTAAAAGTTGTTGCAACAATTACTGAAATTTGTTGCAACAACTTTAAAATTTGTTGCAACAATTTAGTATTTTTGAGTTGTTGCAATAGATTTCGGTAATTGTTGTGGGGGAAGGGGTGGTGGCAGCGGTGGATGAGTGGGGAGGGGGTGGGGGTGGTGGCTGGGGAGGGGGAGGGAGGAGGGGCTTTGTGTAAATAACAAATTTTGGGATTTTAAAATTAGCGTCATTAACATTAATCTTAAAAGAGTCACCCTACTCAATAAAAATAAGTTGAGGCACCTATTTTTAATTTTGAAACTAGAAAATCACCCTTAATTAAATTTTCCAAGTTAGTTCAACAACAATAATATACCCAGTGTAATTTCACAAGTACAACATTTCAGACATTGCACCAAAAAAAACAGAAATTAGCTACAAAATCTATCGCTAAATAACTTTTAGCTAATAATTTTTTTTCATAATCCATAATAATTTATCGTTAAATAAAACTAACAACAAATATTTTATCGTGTTGGGCAAATGTGAAAGACGCCAGCTGAAATTAAGAATTTTGTGTGTTAGGCTATCATTCGACATGTTGTCCTCTCGGTTGTTAGATTCTTCCTCACTGATTTATGCATATTTCTATGCCTGTGGGGTGAAACAACTCTATTATTATGCTGTCCTTTTTTGCTTCCCCTTTTATCTTTTAAATGATGAAAAACTGTTCCTTCTTCCCATTTAATTTCTTTCACCTTTCTATATTTGTTTTTTTAAACAATATATAAGCAAGCGCGACCCAAAGTTTGATAAATATGACCAATAATTTCAAAAACGTGTTTTCTTCCCTCAAATTAAACATGCCATGCCCAATAAGGGGGTCATACACGAGGAGGAGAATAAGATGAATAAAATAGGAAAATTACCAATATATACCGTTCGCCAAACTTATCTACCAATATGATCGAAATATACAAAATCTATACATTAATTATATATATTATATATATATTTTATGTATAAATATACAAAAAATATACATTGATCATATTCTGTAAACTAGACCCCAAAGGCATTAGGCTGTAATTTTCTCAATAAAGTTTTCATCCACGCCATAAGAGGCTGTAAATAGGTCCGAATAGAGATATACATAAATAAACAGATCCGATTACGTGTATTCATAATCTTAAATAAATGATCATGTAAAGAATGGATCTTGGGCCTAACTCTACCCCAAAAGCTAGTTTGTAGGGTGAAGATTGTTCAAGTCCATACAAGGAGTCAATGTTTCTATTACATATCCGATGTGAGACTCTTAACACTCTCTCGCACGCCTAGACCTTGTTAACTGAAGCGTGGATAATATAATTTGGGGGCCCAACATCGGTGAACAAAGAATTGAAATGTATCTGCCTATGATACTATGTAAAGAATGAATCTTTGGTCTAACTCAACCCCAAAAGTTAGCTTGTAGGGTGAGTATTGTCCAAATCCATATAAGGAATTCATGTTTTCATTCTATATATGATGTGGGACTCTTAACAGATCATTGTCACCGTGTTAACTCATACTAGTTGATGAATGTATGACATTTGTTTTTTTATCACTTCTAATATTTCTTTAATTATCGGTTAATGGAGTAAATAGTATTTTTCCCACGTTGTGAGATTTTACTGGTATATTGTGTTGTTGGAGTAAATAATACTTTATTTCCAGATCATTTTATAAATGTAGTATACTGATATAGTTTGGTCTAATTGTCTAAAGATGAAGTATTAGATTTTTATGATAAGATATATGGCCGAAGGCAAAAAAGACGGTCCAATTATCCAATATCGGAATATGGCAAGGGTAACAACAAAGAAGAATCGCATTATTCGACCTAATAATGAGATCGACGAAATTTGTGGAAACTCTGATGCACGCCTGTGCAATTATTCCATCGCTTCTCATTATATTTGTTCTTACCCCATCTCTATCAAAACTATAATATTAACAAATATATATTTCAAACCCTTCCAGAATTAGTGGGAAAATTTGATCAACCTGACAGTCACTAGATTTTGATTATTTTTACAACTCTGTTTTATATGATTGGTGTTGTTTACCCAAAAAAAGATATAATTGAATTTTTTAGTGATTTTAAAGATATATGATTTGATTTGCTATAATTGATAATGATTAGTAAGCAGTAAGTAAATAATGAAAATGACAAGTAATAGAAATAGCCTGGACTGTCTTGAATTCGGATAAATTTTTTAAGCAAGATAGGTCCGAGCTGATAGTGATATTCAATAGAATAACTCCGGTTATAGACAAGAAATAAGAACAAAGTATAGAGCTTATGAAATTATGAGTGTATATAGATTGTGAGAATTGGATGCCCTTCCAACATGAAAGTTGGGTTCCTTTTATAGCTATGAAATCAAGGCATTGATGCCCGAGAATTTCTCTCAAATTAAATGTCGTTAATGCTAATAATAACCTCTTAATGACTAAGAGTAATGGCTGGCTCGGTCGTATCCGGATCGGATACACATCGGGTATCTCCAAAACTTCACTCGATGTCAACTGGCCCGGTCGTATCAGATCTTGCTTCAACTGCTACTTTGTCTCGGTCATGACTCGTATCCGGTACCAATTCTATCCGTCCATTTCAAACTCTTATTCCAATCTTGCCACATGTCATGTTGGATTTTACCGTATACAAATATTTCCCACATTTCTCGAATCAAAGTTTATCATAGTGACGGGAAGTGGAAATGATCCTTCTGTTATCTTCTTCTGCAAGTTTCTTTTCAAACTACTCCAAAAAAAGTGAGAAAATAAAATATTTTCTCTTCTCCAATTCTGACTCACGTCTCGTCCTTCTAATAATCCGGGCATGTGTCACTCCTTAATCTCATCGCCTATCGGTTAGTATTCCCGAAGTGTTTTCATAATGATTACCTTTTGCACTATAAAATCTCCTTTCTCTTCTTCAATTCAACCTTCTGCTACATTTTTCTTCCCAAATCCCTTCTTTTGTTCATCCTCCTAAATGAATCTCCATCTCCGCTCTTCTTTCAATCCTTTTTCATTCAACTAAATCATCAGAAACTCTTCTTTATTTCATCATTATGGCTAAATCTTGCACTCATTCTACTTCCTCTGCTTCAAGGAACTCTTCTCCGTCACCTTCTTCCTGCTGGCAACCGCTGAAGCCGCCGGTGCTGGAGATCCTTCTGCAACTCAGGCTCCTCTTGAACCTAGAGCCTTAAACATGCTTTCATCCACTTTTGACTTTGATAGTGAGTTTGTCGTTAGTGCTCCCACTTCTAAAAGTGACTGGGGTAAAATGACAAAGAACTATCCGACTTCCATCACTACTTTTGTTCTAGGAAAAATCCAAGTTGATATTATCGGCCCCAACGATGATATTACCACTACCAGATTGAGATGTTCTAATGTTTATACATACCCTTTTACTCTCGGATTCAATCCTCTTATAGATGAGGTGATTTTAGAAATGTGCAAGACTTACAACGTGTGCCTTGCACAAATTGGTCCATCAGTCTGGAGGGCAGTTACTTGCCTTCGGGTTTTGGCTAAAACTGCCAACCTCCCATTTACTCTGGATCATTCGATCTGTTTATACGTTCCAAAAAAATTTATGGTGGAATTGTCACTGTATCCAAGCGGGAGAAATTTTCCATTCTCTCCAGCACCAATGAAGATCATGATCTAGGTTGAATGGAACATTTCGTAACAGTTCCTACTGCTGAGATTATTTCGGAAAAGTTTATGCCTTTTCCGGAGACATGGAATTAACCCGTAAGTAAAATTCTTCTTCTTGCCTTTTTTACAACTCCTTCGATTCCATTTTGTTTAAAATTTCTCCCTTACCTTTCTTCAACTACCCACTGGACTCCGAAAACTATCACGAACATTCACGAATGCGTCCAAGGGATCTTAAGTATCTCGTTGCACAAAGATTGATCATGGAAAGTCATTTCCAAAGATCGATGGAAAGCAAAAAACCACGGTTAGTACCTCTCGAACTTGTTCTTCATCACTATTTTTACACGCAAAATCTCATTGCTCTTTTATTTCTAATGAATAGGTCCGCCCAAAGGCTCATCTCTCCCGAGGACAACATTGACCAATTCGGTACTTAATCCGACAGCTTCAACTCATCGCATCGCCCAAGGACCAAAAAAGAAAAATTCAACTAAACCCCCAGCATCTCCCTCGGTTCCTTCAAAAAGGAAAAAAGAACCTCAAGGAATGTGGCCCTTCCGATGTTAAGGAGGCCCCAAATGCTGGTGACTCTACACCACCTCCTGCTGAACAACCTCTCATCATTATAGAAGATGATAACGAAGGGACGGATGATGAAGTCCTGCTAAAGAGACCAAAGATTTTAACTCCTCCTCCTGAAACAATAAATCCTCCCCCAAGTTTTAGGCAAGATGACTTTGATCATCTTTTTAATGAAGATAAAGCTGCAAATACGGCGCCTCCGGTGAATACTTTCGGGTTTGCACACCTGTCAATTCCTCAGAGACTATCTTTGTCTTCTTGGACTCCACAGAATCACTCTTCTTCTTGAGCCAAACTAGTGAACGTATTCCTAGCTCCAAATGTGAATTAGAATAATCTAATGTTCTACTCACATAATAAAAAAGAAATTGTGTACCTTTTTACCCCAAACTAACAAAGTAGTTACTGCTACTTCGGACAACGCCAGATACAAAATAATTGCTCATCTGCCTTTGGCTTGTGCAATAATGGCAGGCTAGAAAGGTACTACTTTAAATCCCTTAACATTTGTTGACATTCCAGAGTCTACTCGAAGTCATTCTTTTTTTTCAGTAATGAAAAGAACTTGTGTCTTTACTTTGAAGACCTAGAAATGAACCGACTTAAAGCGGCCAATCTCCCGGTGAGTCTCTGCACTGCCTTCACGTCTTTTAGTACCTCTGGTATTTCCTCAATAGCCTTGATTTTGTCCAGATTAATTTCTATTCCCCTGTTTGACATTAAGAAACCTAGACACTTGCCCGAACAAACTCCAAAAGCGCATTTCTCCGGACTCAACTTCATGTTATACTTCCGAAGTATATCAAGTGTTTCCTACAAATGCTTTAAATGATCCTATGTTTCCAGGGACTTAACTAACATATCATCAATATAAACTTCCATTGTATTCCCTATTTGGTTTTTAAATATGCGATTGACTAAGCGTTGATACGTTGCTCCAGTATTTTTTAAACCAAATGGCATTACATTATAGCAATAAGTTCCATACTTAGTTATAATAGAAGTTTTCTCCTGATCCTCCGGATTCATCCTTATTTGGTTGTATCCGGAGTAAGCGTCAAGAAAAATTAACATCTAATGCCTTGTCATAGCATCGATCATTTGATCGATGTGCGGTAAGAGAAAAGAATTCTTCGGACAAGCTTTATTTAAATCTTTAAAAGTTGTGCACATTCTTAGTTTATTACCCCTTTTAGGCACAACTACTACGTTTGCTAACCACTTTGGATACTCTACTTCACGAATAGAACCTATGTTTAATAATTTCATTACCTTCACTTTGACATACATGTTCTTGTATTCGAAAATAAATCTCTTTTTTTTGTTTTATCGGAGTGAAGTTTGGATCTAAACTTAACTTGTGAGTTGTGATCTCCGTTGGAATACCTGTCATGTCTAAATTGGACCAGGAAAAACAATCGACGTTAGCTTTAATTAAGAAATTCAATTAACTTAAGCCTGGGCTCTGGTGATAACCCGGTGCCCAGGTATACCTTTATATCCGGTAAATGGACGAACAAAACCACTTACTCGAGTTCTTAAATGGTTGACTTCGTAGCTTCTGAATCATCTGGTAAAACAAATGATCTTGGGACGCATTAGTAATCTTCTTCTTCCCTGTAGTCTTCTTTCTCACCTTCTCCTTTCCTCGGACTTGATACGCCCGACTTCTGTAATTGCTATTCATCTTCTTTACCTTTATTTTCACCATTCACCTCTTTTTGCCTTTCTACCAACTCCTCTATAGCAAACATCTCCCTTGCTACCGGTTTCTCTCCCCGAATTTTCTTATTTTCTTCCAGAGTGGGGAACTTTAACATCATATGTAATGTTGATGGTACAACTTTCATATCAAGCATCCAAGGCCTGCCGAATAATGCGTTGTACCTCATTTCTCTCTTAAAAATGTAAAACTTTGTTTGCCTGATTGTTCCAGTTGTGTTGATTGGAAGAGTAATTTCCCTTTTCGTTGTTTCACTAGTCATGTTGAATCCGTTAAGAATTCGGACAGTCGGGACAATCTTGTCCATCATCCCCATCTGTTCTACCACCTTCCACTGGATAATGTTGACCGAGCTACCTAGATCAATTAAAATGCGCTTAATTTGAAAAAGATAAATAGAAACAGAAATTACCAATGCATCATTGTGAGGTTAAACGATGCCCTCTGCATTTTCATCACTGAATGAAATTGCCTCCTCCTGTAAGAAATCCCTGGATATGACACTTTCGTCTTCTTTACGGTTATGATGGATGCCTTTGGAACATCCATACCTCTGATGATCATACTTATGACATGTTGTGGCTCAATTAGATCCGCATGTTTGCTTGTTTTTCTATTTTTGTTGAAGTTTCCCTTAGCTCGATCGCTAAGAAATTCCCGTCAATAACCATTTTTCATAAATTGAGACACTTCATCCCTACGTTATCGGTAATTCACTGTTCGGTAACTGTGTATTCCATGAAAATCACACACCAAACTCGAATTTCTCTAAGCTAGATCTGACAAGAGGGGATTTGGCCATCTTGTCTCTTTAATACACCCAATTGTTGATACTAGTCCGACTGCATCAACATTGAAGTTGTATTTGGTCAATCTTAGGTTTTCTACATTATTAGAAAAATACCACCAGTGTCACGCTTAACTTGTAAGCCTCTACTGGTAGACCCTCAATCATTATGCTTGTCTCCTCCGCCTGATTCTGATGAGAAATAACTATTGTTATGTCCTCGATCCGACCTGAAGCTCGCCCTCTCCGGAGGACCATATGGTTGGTACCTATTCCTTAGAGACCTCAGCTCCGAATCAGCAACCCTTTTTGACTTGTCATGGATTTTGCTCCGACCCGATGATTCCAGTAGGAGCTCGAACTTATCATTCTCCACCCGGATCTTTGATTCGTATTGATTGTGCACATCTGCCCATGTTACTGCTAGAAATTCCAATAAATTTTCCTTCAACTTCAAAGATGCATTAGAACTCCTACGGTTTAACCAATTAGTAAAAGCTTTCGCTGCCCATTCATCCGGAACCAAAGGAAGGAGCATCCACTCCTTTTGAAATCTCATCACGAACTTTTGCAACATCTTTATATCCTTCTCAGCAATTTTTGAATATGTTTACTTTTCTTGTTTGGACCTTCCTCGCTTCGGCATGTGCCTTTATAAACGCATCTATAAGAATTTCAAATGAGTTAATTAGGAGGTAAAGAATACCAAGTCATCGCCCCCTTAAACAATGTTTCACCGAATTTCTTCAGCAAAATTGATTTTATCTTATCCGGTTGCATATCGTTGCCTTTCACCGCATAAAGTGTATGATGTTACATGCTCCTGTAGATCCGTGGTTCTATCGTACTTCGGGAGATATGGCATCTTGAACCTTTTTGGTATCAGCTTTGGGGACACACTCGATGGAAATAACAACTAGATGTATCTCTTCAAATTTGGTCCTTTCAGGATCGAAGGTGCTCCTAGGATCTGATCTATCTGTGCATTGAAGGTCTCTACATTCTTTTCATTACTATCCATACGATTAGTTAGAGCCTGAAGCAATTTCAAGACCTCAGAAGACTCATTCGCCCCTGAACCATTGCCATTCTCTTCGACTCGATCCTCAGTGCGAGCTGCGTTATTTTCATCCGCTGCTCTTTTTCTGCAACTAAGTAATCGCCTCCTGCTGTTTCTCCAGTATGTCAAGGATTCGAGCTAAATCTGCTCTGGCTATCTACACTCCATCATCTGCTTTCTCATCATCGTTTGATATTCGCTCATCTCCTGTTGTCCTGGATCCTCGGGGTGAAACAATTGGTTCATTCCGAGGTTCGCTAGTTACATGATCGATGATTGGGGCATTTGTGTTGCTATTGATGTTAGCATCAACTTGACTTTATTAACCTGTTGACAAAATCTCAAAAGAAACAAGTGAAATTTGAATAAATCACCACAATTATCCTTAGCCCCAGGATAGGCGTCAAACTGTTTACCCCAAAAAGGTACAATTGAATTTGTTATTGATTTTAAGGATATGTGGCTTGATTTTCTAATTGATAATGAATAGTAAATAGTAAGTAGTAAGTAAATAATAGAAATGACGAGTAATAGAAATTTCCCGGACTGTCATAAACCCGAATGAGTTTCCTAAGCAAGATGGGTCCGAGCTGATAGTGATCTTCAATAGAATAACTCCGATTATAGACAAGAAATAAGAACAAAGTATAGAGCTTATGAAATTATGAGTGTAAAAGTACATATTGTGAGAATTGGATGTCATTTCATCATGAAGGCTGTGCTCCTTTTATAGCTATGAAAATAAGGCATTGATGCCCGAGAATCTCTCTCAAATTAAATATCATTAATATTAATAATGACCTCTTAATGACTAAATAGTAACGGTTGGAGCCATATTCGTACCGAATACACGTCGGGTATCTCCGGAACTTCACTCGGTGTCAACTGGCCCGGTCGTAGTTGAACTTGCTTCAACTGCTACTTTGTCCCGGTCATGACTCATAACCGGTACCAAGTCTATCCATCCGTCTCGAACTCTTAATTCAATTTTGCCACATGTCATGCTGAGTTTTACCGTATACAAGTGTCTTTCTATTTTCTTTATAATTTAATAAAGACCAGTGATGGTGCTATAGATTTTTCTTTTCGCTGAAATAATTGGTCGAAATGCACGAATACTCGATTTTAGAATTACCATTTAACTTATATTTTTAGTGCGTAAAACTTTGCAAGTTTATCAACTTTGTAATAATTTTAGACATACTGATATGGAGTCTTAGGAACAACTTCAGACATGCGGTATCAAACATTTTATATGCGGAAGTTCAGGCACATATGACAGCAGTTCAGTTAATTTTGTCTGAACTTTAGCCAATTTTTACCTGAAGTTCAAGCATTTTTATCTGAAATTCATGCACACATATGGTTGAAATTCAACCATTTTTTTTTCTAAAACTCACACAGAAATGCATGAACTTTAGCCATATATAACAATTTTTTTATATGAAGCTTTGCCAATTAATCTTACTTCAGACACCGACACAGTGCATGCCTAAAGGCATTCCGAAGTTGGTAGACTTGCAATTTTTTTTTAAATAATGGATGCAGGTAAATAGCAGTATTCAAATAAAATACCCCGTGAAATTTGTACAAAATATTCCAATAGGTTTGTGTTTATTACAATTTCAATTTCCAAATGATCTTATTTTCAAATTCAGCCAAATATTATCCGAACGCCTATTGGGAAAATAATCTTTAAATTCATACACACACAAAAAAAGTTATTTGACATGGTACTCCAAACCAATTATTCATTTTGGAACAGATGAAATACTTTTAAGCTACTCATTTAGCAAATTAAGCTTATGCAAAAAGTTAGAGCCACGGGAGCTCGTAATTTGATAAAATGAGCAAAACAAACAAATTAGATTTTGAAATAAATATTTTTTCTTGATAAGAAAATTGTAAATGATGAATTCCAGCTGTTAAATAGACAAAACATAGTATGATGGTTACAAATGATGCACATCTTTTTTCCTTAACATATCTATAATGGCATGATTTCGTATCGATATTCCTTGTACTAAGCAGTTAAAGATTTGTGTAATTATCATTAAGCAGCATAATGCATTGATTTGACCACAAAATGTTGTATCTTGATTGAACATAATGTTGTGATTTGGACCTGAGGCAAATAATAACAAGATGCACGTTGAATTTGAACTGATCAATATGGATTAAATTAGTAAATGGGAAACCTGCCAAAATGTTATTTTGGGTTGGATCAAATATAGCTCAAAAATTGATGGCACGCCCAGTCCGCCCAAAATTTTAACGAAATATTGATTTTCTTATAAATTGTATTATTATCGAATAAAATTAATGAACCTTTTCTCTTTGTTGTAACTACATGCCTACATCTAAAGTATCAAACAAAAAATAGTTTACAAAAATAAATTTTATTATGTGTTAATTCATATTTATATATTTAAACCAAATCAATTCAACTTTTAGATGAGCTTACTTGGGGCTGAATTAACTTGTCATGAAAATATACCCAATTTAACTCACTTAAACGAGATGAACGAGTTATATTTCATAATTAATTTTGCTACTCATAATTTTTATCAATAGTTCAAATCGTGTTTTAGGAAGTCTCTTTTGGCATTTTCTTATTGTAATGTCATAGAAGAAACAACAAGAAAAGAGAGCAGCTAAGCCACATACAAATGTGAAAGCTTTTTTGGGTTTATACAAATAATTTGTTTTATTCTTATGTACGGGATATGATGCAGGTGCAACTTACTGAGGACATGACCTTAGATAGGAGGTTGTGGATGACACGGATTAGGATGGAAGAGTAGTAGGTAGTCGAGCGTAGTCCTACTTATGCTTATAAATTGATAGTTGTAGTGTTATTACTGTAGGCTCGATTAGTCTATCACACTTATAGGCACATTATTGCTTTATAATCCACTGTAGTTTGATTTCTGCTGCTATGTGTTCTTTAGAGTATTTTGTTTAGCTTATTTAGTTGTGTTAGCTACTGATCTCTTTTGTTCGAGTGCACTTTATACTGCTTTAATTCCTTATTTGAGTCTGACCGTTTCTCTTGCTTTACTCTTTACTCTTGCTCTGTTTTGATTAACTTGCTTGTGATTATGCTTTGTCTTGAGCCGAGGGTCTTCCGGAAACAGTCGCTCTACCTACCAAGGTGGATGTAAGGTATGTGTACACTCTACCCTTTTCAGACCTTACGGTGTGGGATTTCACTTGGTATGTTGTTATTAGAAAATGAATAGAATTAACAATGGTTGACGACAGAGATTCACTTTACGCTGCATGCATTCCATACACCAGCTTATAATTTACAAAAAAGCAATTACACACACGTAAGCTAATGTAAATCATGTCTCTATAATTTAAGTTATATATATTAATAATATAAACTTTATTTGATATTATAGATCAGTGAATTTTAATTTATAATATCAGATAATCAGTTATTGCTTATAATTATATATAATTAATTAATAATTTGATTGTGTAAATATTTTTTTATACCTTTAGGGGGTGTTTGGTTCGAAGATAAATTATACAATTATAATGTAGGGAATAATTATACATGGACTAATAATAATATAGAGATTATTTCTTGATGGGCATTTGATTTATTGCATTAAAATTGAATATGAGATGTCATTTAAAATAGTTATTTTTTTAAAAAGAAAAATTAATGAATTTATAATTATAGCCTTGAATGATTACCTTCTTTGATTTATAGGAAAAAGATAAAAGTAGTTTCATACTTTTACTACTCCACTTTATCTTATATATAGATTAGTGATTCCATGTTATTGATGGTACAAAATAATATACCAATTGGTGTATTAAATTATACATGATTCAAATTACAATGTGCATGTCCCATCATCTTCAGACTTCCATTTTTTCCCTCCTATCAAAATGTATAATAACCACAAGTGTTCCTTTTATGATGTTAATTTCATTAGTACTATTTTGTATTTTTTGTTGTTTAATTATATGGTTGATTCACTTAGGAGCTGAAGTCCTGTCACGGACATCACTTCGTCAATTTTTTCGTTGTGTACATATATAGATTCACTTGGTTGAGTTGGTTCTCAATTGTAGTTAGTCGGACATATTGCTTTTCTAGTTAAGCTCAGACATTGAATCTTTTTGAAAATATGATTTATACTCCATCCTAATAAAAATAGTGTCCACTTAGTCATTTTTACGTCCCTTAAAAAAATATCAACTTCTAGGCAAAAATAGATAATTTGACTAAAATGTCCTTAATTAAATAGATATTGAACTTTGATCATCTAACACTTAATAAGGACAAATTTTAAAAAGTAAAGCTAATTATTTCTTAATTTAGTTAGTAGACACTTTTTTTTTATCCAACAAATAAAATCTAAATAGACACTCTTTTTTATTCGAGAGTATTATTTAGAGGCTTCACTAGTCATTTAAAATAGAGGTTGCAGAGAATGGAACCATTGACCTTCTCCATAAAAGCAGTTCAGCTATATCAGTTACTGTTAGTCAACATTATGTTTGCGATTACAATAATAATAATAATATAATATTCCGCGGTAATATTTTACACTGTTATAATTATAGTAATAGTATATTTGTTTAGTTACTTCTTTAAATTTTAATATCATTTATTATAAATTTTTTTTGCATATTTCACTAGATTCATGGCTTATCACTCTTTTCCTGCTTTAGCACAGATTGTTGGGACAAATGTAACATAACGCCATAAATAAATCCAGAATGGTGGAACTCAAAAATAGGTGCCAAACAAAAGGGTACACTTAAAAGAGAAAACAAAAGGAAATTCCAAAACGAAGAAAAGAGGAAAAAAGGCACAGGTTTTATTAGTATAGAGTATAGACAAAAGAAAAAGTAAAGAAAGCGAAAAGAGATGTGTTGGAGAATGGAGAGTAAAAACAGGTGAGACATATCTCTGTTACGCATTCAGAAAGAGAGAGGACTTAATATGTGTTGGCGTGATTTACTACTTTTGCTTTTTTCTCTCCAAAGGAATCTTTGAAAATCAAAAGTTCCTTATCATACACTAATAAAAGAAATCTCTCTTTTTTTTGTTTTTGGTATTAAAAGAAATCCATTATATTCCTTAAAATCATCTATTTGTATGGGGAAGAAAAACTAATGGAAAAAAGTGTAACTTTTGATTTGAGCACACATGTTTGTAGGCTTGTTTGGCAATGTTTAGAGTTTAAAAATCAAATGCCGAAAGTCACTATCAAAGTTTTGAAGTTGATTGTATAAATAAATATATAGTTATGTATTTGGTCTTTGTGAATTGGAAGAACAAGCAGCGGAACTAGAAGAAACCTTTTTTTCTCTTTATGGATAGCCAATTCATTTTCAAATATAGTTGGGAGGCTTTACCCAAGAAATGGATGTAGGCGCTGCCTACTCACTCGGACAATGCTCTGAACATGAAAGTGTAAAAATGGTGAAGTCGATAATAAACATTTAATGTATTTGATAAAAAAGATGTTGATAAGCATTTTTTTAATTACAATAATTGAAATATCCTCAAAGATTTTTTACAAAAAAAATGTAAATATAAAAGTATTTTGACATAGAAAATGAACGAATGACATAAATAAAATAGAGAAATAAAACTAAAAACAAAATTTTAGGACGTGTGTTTTGAAGATTATGAAAGACATTAGAGATAAAATCATAAAAGTATTGATTAAAGCAAAAGTGGTTATATAACTTATGATTGATTTTAACTTATAAACACTTTTGATGTTTATCTAATACGTAAATGAGCTAAAAATTGGTTTTAAGCTAGTTTGACAAAACACTATGTTAGTTCCTCTAAACACTATGTTCGTTTGACAAAACACTATGTTCGTTTTAAGTGAATATTATTGCAAACAATTGAAAATGCCTTGGATAGTTTATATCTGAAATTTAAAATAATTTGATGAATGATTCAAAGTTTTTTTAGTGAATTTCAACCGCAAATTTATTGTTGTTAAAGAAAAAGATTGTTGAAGTAGAAGGGTATATTTGGGGTGGGGGCTATGTTTAATTGGTGGGTCGGGGCGGGATGGGTCAACGGGTAATTTTAAGTGAAATTGAAATTTGGATTTGATTTGGGAATTTCCATCTAAATATGGGTATAGATGTAAACTTTGATAATGACGGATTATTTTTGTTCAATATCGCTAACGGAGGGTAAAATTAGCTAATAAAAAAAGGTAATGGGGGTATATGTGACTCTTTGCCCATTAAAAAAAACGTAAGAGCATGTGTGAGTATTCGTTCCCTCTTTATGTATTTCAAGATTTCATCTTCTTCATTTAGGAATCATTTATAATTCACAAACTACATCCCTTTACAAAAGGGAAAATGGTAAATTCTAATGTAATATAACCGAATTGAGCAACTTTAACTTTTATAAGCTTTTAATCTAATATCACCATGGCTGTCAAGAAAAACTATCACCATGATTGTCGAGAAAAGCTCTCATTTTTTCTTGATCTTTAGTTCTAATTCAAGAGTAATTTTTAATATAATAAAAGTTAAATTTAAAAAGAAAATTGCGAGCAAATAGAACACCTTTTAAGAGTATTAATAGTGTCACATAAATCATAATTATATGAATGTGATGTAACAAAAAATGAAAAATATGATGCCTTATTAGACAAATTTTTCGCATTCACTCAATCTATAAAAAAACTATCATGATGTATATACGAAAATGAGACTCATACCATTTTTTCCCCTGAAAAAATACATCACTAATAAAATACATAAAAAATATGAAATAAATTAACGACAAAGTTACAATGTTTGGTCAAATAAAAATTATTAATTTAATATTTAAAAACAAAAAGATGAATTGTGATTTCAAAGGAAAAGAGAAGGAAGAAGACATTTTCATTCTCCTTTTTCTTTCTTATTCTCCTCCTCCTCCATTGTTGATAGAAACCCAAACAAACAGCATAACATGAGCAAAGTGTGCATTGCACATTACCACCTGGTATGAATCCCACTAGTACTGCGGACCCCACACAATCACCACTACCACCACCACTGCCACCACCACAACCACCTCGTTCTTCCTTCAGCTGTGACAAACACCCACATGAAGATTTCACTGGATTTTGCCCTGAGTGTCTTTGTGAACGCCTCACCACCTTAGATCATCAAACTTCCACAAATAATACTAACCCTTCTTCTTCTACGTCTGGCATCAAAGCCCTTTTCTCCAAAACTACTACTCTTCCTCCTAAACCCACTTCATTTTTTCCTGAACTTCGCCGTACTAAATCATTTTCCGCTTCAAAAAACGAGGGTTACTTAAGCTTCTTTGAGCCTCAACGTAAGTCTTGTGACGTTCGTGTCCGT
The DNA here is from genome assembly GCA_029783415.1 of Anisodus acutangulus. Taxonomy (NCBI): domain Eukaryota; kingdom Viridiplantae; phylum Streptophyta; class Magnoliopsida; order Solanales; family Solanaceae; genus Anisodus; species Anisodus acutangulus. The sequence goes on from CM056490.1 coordinate 53,239,203, forward strand.
AACACACTTTGGTCCGTATTTTCCCTCGACGGAGTAGAGACAACAACAAAAAACACTCATTCCGAGGATAATAATAATAATAATACTGGTGATGTTCTTGTCAATAGACCTGTCATCGTCATCGAATCAAAAGAAAAATATGACCAACAAGTTAATGTGGTGAATGAAATAACTGAAGAGATTCAGTCACCTGTGGAAAACAACAACAGTTCAGAAATTGTGGCGGAAGAAGAGGTGGTGGTGGTGAATGGTGGGGATATATTAAAGCCAATGAAAGATCATATAGATCTCAATTCGCAAGCAAAAAAGCCTTCAAGGGATTTGAAGGAAATAGCAGGAAGCTTCTTATCAGCTGCATCAGTTTTCAGCAAGAAGTGGCATCACTGGAGGCGAAAACAAAAGGCGAAAAAACGAAACAATTGTGAAAACTCATCTACATTGTCATTGGAAAAGCCCATTTCAAGAAAATTCAGGGATACCCAATCAGAGATTGCAGATTATGGGTTTGGAAGAAGGTCATGTGATACTGAACCTCGGTTTTCCCTCGATATTGGAAGGATTAGTATTGATGATCCGAGGTATTCTTTCGATGAACCTCGAGCTTCTTGTGATGTGCATTTCATGGGAAGGAGTATTCCTAGGGTTCCACTACCTATGGTTTCCGTAATAGAAGATGCACCAGTAGTTGCACACGTTCAACGCGCGGATGACCAAATTCCGGTTGAAGAATCGCCTGTTTCAGGTGAGGAAACAACTGATATGCCTGGAGGGTCAGCTCAAACTAGGGACTATTATTTAGATTCGTCTTCGAGGAGAAGGAAGAGTCTTGATAGATCTAATTCAATTAGGAAAACAGCTGCAGCTGTAGTGGCAGAAATTGATGAGATGAAAGCAGTGTCTAATGCTAAAGTTCAGCCTGAGAGGGATTTGAATTCGATATGGATTTCCAATCCCAATTCATTAAGGGATGATTACTCGGAGACTTTTGAATTGACAGGGTTTAAGGATAGTAGTGGTTCCGGGGTTGGAAATGGGGAACGAAAAGGATCGAAAAAGTCAAAGAAGTGGGCTTGGAATATATGGGGTTTAATACATAGGAAAGGTAATGGAAACAACAAAGATGAGGAAGACGACAGGTATAGTAGATCGAACGGGGTGGAAAGGTCGTTTTCAGGATCTTGGAGAAATGGTGATTTAAAAGGGGGTCTTAATAGGAATATGTTTAGGAGTAATAGCAGTGTTAGTTGGAGAAACTCAACTAAAATTGGTGGATCTTTTGGAACTGTGAGGAATCTTGGCATTGATACTAATGGTAATGGTAAAAAGAAAGATGATTTTGTGTTGGAGAGGAATCAGAGTGCAAGGTATTCGCCTAATCATATAGATAATGGGTTCTTGCGGTTCCATTTTGCTCCCATGAGAGGCAGCCGGAGAAGTTTGCAAGCGCAAAATAGGCCAAATGGGAGGAGCGTATTTCGCCTGTACTGAGATACACAAGGTCCTTGGTGTTTCTTTTGTCACATTTTTTATTAAATCACTTGTGTCATTGTATTTTTTGACTATGCATTTGTTAGTTATCAGAATGCTTCCTAGACTTATTCTAATATAGTGACATGAAAATGTCTTTTCTCTGTGATGTCTATCTGATTTTCTTTGTCATTTCATTCTCAATAAACTAGCTTTATGTCTTAGTTGAGTAGGATTATTGTATCTGTACATGCTTGTTTTGGAGTTGGTAATCGTTCTTCTTGTCTTTTACTTCATTTTATACCTTTTGCTGATTAAGTTTGTTAATTTTACCTCCTTAAATTCCTTGTTCACCTGTATATTCCATGTTCCTTTTTTACAATAGATCCAAAATGAAAAATGGTGACTTAACTGTCCTATTTGGCAGTATGACAGCTAAAGGATCTGTAATTTCACTTGATACCAGTTTCATGGTACTTCAGTTGTCTACTTATCTTTGACTTCTAAATTTAATGTTTGAATCCTTTCTCCACATATTTAACAGCCCGAATATGGCAATCTCTCCCGTAAAGATATGCCCATATTTGTTGTAATTATATCTTGAGAACTTTTACATGATAACCTGAGGATCCACCTCCATGACTATATAAACTACACTGAGAAGCAAAATCTGATTTGACTGTCTTAACAATGACCTGAATTTGCAAAAATTATCAGTCAACTTATTGAGATTTTGGGCACATGGAACTCCAAGCTATTTGGAGGTGTCGCATTGATCATTCTGATTCTGCCTAATACAAGTATTATACTTGCTCGGTCTCTAGGTTACCTTGATACCAGCCTTCCCTTTACGGTAGTGATTTCATGATTGTTGCTTCTTGACTTCATTATTGTGTGTTGGTCGTTGTCGATAACTCTTTGCAGAGTAGTATTTTCAAGGAAACAAAACTTAGTGGATCACCCACCCAAATGAACTGATAATTTTTTTTACTTTATTAGTTTCTAGGTAAAAGCAAAGTCACATAGGTGATGTTCTTTTATGAAATGAAATTTTATAGTTCCCTGTTTGTGTATATCACATTGGAACTGACCCTTACTTTGTTTACTCCTTTTATTTCTTTTTAATCCAGGAATGTGATTTAAGGCTTTAGACGTACTGCAAGTCACTCCCCTTTCATAGTAGCAAAGGTGAGAATGAAGTCAGTCCTGTTTAAGGTTTTCGCATGGACTTGTTGGTTAGAGGCTCTATCCTAATTCAGTCAGAGAAGGTTGGAATAAATTCAGTTTCCATCGGTTGTTCTTGGAGAACTGAACTTACCGGAGAGCATTGGATGGCAAAGATGCCAAAGAATCAGATTCCTCAGTTTGCAAAGACTAGTTTACACTTTACACTGCTGAAGTTTCGGATAAAGATCGAGTAGAAAACCTGAATCTTTCTTCCTTCAATGGTAGCACATTCATGAAGGTTTCACTCTATATGTAGTACAATGCCTTCATAATTCAGAAGATGTGAGTTTGGTCCGGGGATATATTACAGTATATAGTTTTACATCTTATGAAGGAGCCTTGGAGTAACGGGTAAAGTTGTTGTTATGTGACCAGGAGGTCATGGGTTCAAGCCGTGGAGACAGCCTCTTGCAGAAATGCAAGGTAAGGCTGTGTACAACAGACCCTTGTGGTCCTGCCCTTCCCCGGACCCCGCGCATAGCGGGAGCTTAGTGCATCGAGCTGTCCTTTTTTTTAGTTTTACAGCTTATTACTTGCTTGATTGGGGTCTGCATCTTTCGATGTGTTATTGGTTAAATGTGAAAGTGATAAATTGGTGTAGCAATGGAAAGTCTTGTATTAGTTTTCATCTTAGATGATCATTCTCTCTTGATAGACTCTTCTGCCATGGTATCTTGTATTTCCCAGAAATAAGTAATGCCACTCCTGCATATGATTCTTAACTAATTCTCAAGCAATGTACAACAGTATAGAATTGTACAATATGTAAAGATTTTGTTTTCTTGAACATATTCAAAGTTTTGCTGGGACCTACCCTCTACCATTCCTGGACCTCACGTTGTGAAATTTCACTGGGTATGTTGTTGTATTCAAAGTTTTGCTTGGAATTTCAAAGTGAATACAACTTTGCACCCAAGGGAGGGGGTGACTTAGTGGTCGATGAAAGAGGATTAAAACCATGGGAAAAGGTTCATATCATAACAAAGAAAAAAAGAGTTACTTCTTCCCATTTGCTTGAGCCATGGTGAACATTGTTACTCCTACATGTATGGATAGGATACAACAAGTATCTGATGAAATAATTGATGTAGACTTTATGAATATTCTTTTATATGTTTAGCCTATTCCAAAAAGAAAAAAACTTATTGTATGTATATTAACTAAGTTTTAATTTCTGAGAAGTTCCTTCAAACGATTCATCATATAGTTATCACCGGTGGCAAAGTCAAGATATTAAAAATATTTAAAATTAAGCACACAAAAAAGTTACGGAGATTCAACATAATAATAATAATAATAATAATAATAATAATAATAATAATAATAATAATAATAATAATAATTTTATCCTTGTATATACAATATAATTTCAGGTAAAGGAAATTCAAATGAACCTTATATATATGCCCCTAGCTTCGCCTATGGTTGCCGGCAGTAACTTACTGCAGTCCTTTATTTTTTTGATATCCAGCTTTCCGGCTTAAGCCAGATTATTTCTGGAGATAGTAGTTCCGGTCTCTCAGCACTACTACTAGTAAATCGCGGCATGTGTCTGAATGACCAGGGTTTGAGAAAAGAGCAACTGATATCACCTACAAGGTCCTACCCTAGAAGAGAGCAAATTGCTCCCACCGGGTTCAAACCCATGTTGCATGCCTCTACCTGGATTTTAAGTTTCATTCCTTTGCCATCCAGCTATGCTGGGGACTACTGCAGTCCTTTATTTGTTAGTGAAAAAAATTCTCTAATCTGTAAAAGGATAATAATTTGAAAGGATTTTAAGTGAAGAAAATTTGAAATTGAATATATACAATTCTTACACTAAGCACGCGACAATATTATAGTCTTGAATTAGGTAAATATCGTAATTACATTAGCTCTACGTTTATTTTTCAGAGAACATAAATGGACGACAAAGTAATGATTATATGTCACATATTGAGGTGTTTTCCTCATCTTAATGGGAAATCAAAGGAATCAAGACGGCCAGCTCTAACAAATGTTCTAGCTGGGATACTCTAGTAAAAGTCTCAATGATAAAAAATATGCTTTTGCCATCAAAGTCAAAAAGTGACAAAATTAAACAACAAATATTTTACATGCCTTCCTCATTCAATTTCAATAGTAAGAAAAGATGAAACAAAATTCCTCCGAGAATAGCTGGATGTCAAAGGAGGAAAACTTAAAATTCAACTGGAGGCCTGCAGCGTGAGTTCAAATCCTGGTGGAAGCAATTTTCTCTCTTCTGGGGTAGGATCTTGTAGGTGATATCAGATGCTCTGTTCTCAAACCCTGGTCTTTCAGGCACATTCCGTGATTTACTGGTAGTAGTGCTGAGGAACCGAGACTACTATCTTCAAGAATAGTCTGGCGTAAGTCGGGAAGCTGGATATAAAAAAAAAGATGAAAAAAAGATGTAGTAACAGGATAGGCTCGAAATCCTATGGAATGTCGACTTTTCAACCCATTAAAACTTCTATCTTTAGTGGAAATGGTTGAAGGGGAATCTTGGAGTAACTGATAAAGTTTGCATAGCGAGAGTTTAGTGCACCGGGCTGTCCTTTAGTGGAAATGGTTGACAAAGATTTTCTTGAAAACATTAGGGATTTGCCTTCTCTTTTCACCCACCACTAGGAATGTTGTACTATATATATGGGTTCTGCATTTTTTTCCGGATTTTTCAATCGTTGTCCGTATTCATATTGAAGCTCGACTAAAATAAATTCGCGTCATATAAGGCTTATTCAATAGAAATGCTCCTTATCAAAAAAATTCTATACAAAGAACTCAAAATTGAGATCTTTAATTAAGGGACAAACATTCACATCCGGTGAACCACATCGTAGTTATATGTGGCCTGCATAACACATGGAAATCTTACTGCTCTTTAGTCTTTTCTTAGATTTTTTATTTTCAATATCCAAGTGCTTTATGTAGTAGCTACACCTAGTTTACTACTCTTATCATCTCAATTTACGTGACATATATATTTTTTAATTAAGTCATAAAAAATATCATAGATATTATTTATTTTAATATCATATATTTCAAAAGTAGTTATTTTTTTAAATCTCTTACCCGCTAAGCATTATTCATAATTTGAGATAGAGAGAATATTTATTTCATAGCTAGAAGTAGGGGTGACAAAATTAGCCCAAACTCAAATGACCCGCCCAAGGTTTTATGGGTTTGGGCAAGAGTGATTTTGATGTGGGTTGATTTGGGCTAGGCCAAGTTGACCCATCATAAATCAACAGCCCAAATAAACTCATGATGATGCCTAAACTTGACCCATGAAAATGCTCAATATAAATGATTAGAGCTTCAATTTAGATTAAATTTTTTATTTATAAATAATTATTTAAAAAATTCTTTTATTATTTCGGAATAATAAAAATACATCAACGCACCCCAACCACCCACCACACTATCCATCCACCCTACCCTCCCCTACATCAACCTCACCCAAACACTGAACCACCCTTACATCTCTCGCCTCTACCTTGCCTACTCCACCTCACCCTACCTCCCTACCACCTCTACCTCACCTACCCCATCTACCTCCACCTCCCGCCTACCCCCAACCCATGCCCTACCTTCATCCTCAAATTTTTATTTATATTTTTTATAAAAAATATTATAAAAATATGAATTTTGTATTACCTCCTCCCCTACCCCTCCACCCCATGTCCTACCCATCCTCAAATATTATTTTACTTATATATAATATTTTATTAAAAAATGAGAAGTTTTTCGTACCCCATCACCCAACCCCCTCCCCCACTACCCCGCCCTCCAACCCCCCCCCCAATTTTTTTATTTTATATATTTATTTTACTTTTATAAAAAATGAAAAATTTACTTACCTCATCCCCACCGGAAGTTTTTACTTATACAAAGTTTTTATAAAAAATGAGAAACTTTTTTTACCCCACTACCCAGCCCCCCTCCTCTCACCCCTGCCCCACTACTCCCTGCCCTCTCACCTATTATTTTATATATTTATTTTACTTTTATAAAAAATAAATAAAATCTTAAAAATATTATTCTTATTTTAAAAATAAAGATGGAAAAATCAAATATCATACAAAATAAAATAACATCATAGAAAGTAAGTTTTAAATTTGTAAAAGTAATGTGTCAAGTTGGGTAATGATCCACCATTTAGCCCATCTTGACCCGCCCATCTTAGCCCATATAAGTTTTGGACAGGTTGCATATTGCTCATCTATTGATTCAGCCCATCTTAATCCGCCCAACTTCCGCCCAAACGGCTCATCTTCCTCCCTTATCTAGAATAGATAAGGTAATCACGAAGATGTGTCAATCTTTGTTTTACCTATGTACTCTTCTTCCAACCAAAAGTCTTATCATTAGTTAAAAAAAATAATACAACAATAACATACCAAGTGAAATCCCACAATGTGGGGTTTGGGGAGGGTAGAGTGTACACAGACCGTACCTCCACCTTGGTAGGTAGAGCGGCTGTTTCCGGGAGACCCTCGGCTCAAGACAAAGCATAATCACGCAAAGCAAGCAAAACAAAATAAAGTATGAGAAACAGACAGACTCAGACGAGAAATTAAAGCATTGTGGACATGCAGATAGTAAAAATCAAATACGCAATGGTAGCGCATTCTAACAACAGGAAGCAGTAGCTAACACAACTAAATAAGATAAATAAATTACACTAAAGAACACATTAGCAGCATGAATCAAACTAAGTGTGACAGGATAATCGAGCCTACAGTAATAACACTACACTATCATTTTGTAAGCGTAAAGAGGACTACGCTCGACTACCTACTACCTTTCTACCCTAATCCGTGTCCTCCACAACCCCCTATCTAAGGTCATGTCCTCAGTAAGTTGTACCTGCGTCATATCCCGTCTAATCACCTCTCCCCAATACTTCTTTGGACTACCTCTACCCCTCATGAACCCGTCCATAGCCAACCTCTCACACTTCCGCACTAGGGCATCTGTGTCTCTCCTCTACACATCCCCGAACCATCTCAACCTCGCCTCCCGCATCTTATCCTCCACCAAAGCCACTCCCACTTTATCCCGGATATCATCACTCCTAATCCTATCTCTCCTTGTATGCCCAGACATCCATCTCAGCATCATCATCTTCGCAACTCTCATCTTTTGTATGCGCAAAGTATTGCCTGGCCAACACTCTGCCCCATACAACATAGTCGGTCTAACCACCGCCCTATAGAACTTGCCTTTAAGTTTAGTTGACACCTTTTTGTCGCACAAGACTCTAGATGCGAGCCTCTATTTTATCCATCCTGCCCCAATACGATGTGTGACATCGTCATCAATCTCTCCATTCCCTTGGATGATAGACCCTAGGTATTTGAAGTTTCCTTTCTTCGGAATGACTTGAGTACCAAGTCTCACCTCCACGCCTGTCTCAGGATCGCTCCTGTTGCTGAACTTGCACTCCAAATCTATTTTAATTTATAATGTTTGATTGTGTACAAAATTTAAGATTTTTTTAATAAATTATAATTTTAAACATATTATGAGATTTTAGTCGCTATAAAAATATATCACTAAAAGCAAAATGAGAAGTTTAAACTTAAATTATTTATAAATATAAAAATATGATATTTTGTTTTGAACGAATCAATAAGAAAATAGCTTCACGTAAAATGGAAAATGGATTTGCTCATTTGTTCAACTGCAGGCAAACTATTTTTTCCCCTACCAAAATGTTTGATTTCCCCTAAAAGATATTTCTCCCATTTTAACATAACTATTTGTCCGTGCTTTGTGCGATCATAATTTTTTTAATTAAAATATGATTCAAATAATAAAATTATGTATAAAGTATTTGTTGGTATTTCTATGGTACTTTATAAAGCAGTACGGGAAGTAATAACTATTACAAATGTTCGAAAGGATAAATAAATGGTCAAACTTCAAAACTGCCGCAAGTGCGTTGTGTCTTGAATCTTGATCACCTTGCAAAGCCAACTTTGAGAACTGCCGCAAGTATGTTGTGTCTTGAATCTTGATATCCTGAAATCAAGAAACAACTAAATCTAGAAGGTTACAACGTTGTGTGTTGAGTCGAGGATAGCCCTCTATCCTTAAGACAAGATTGCCCCGTATATATGCTTTTACGTTAGCGGGCAATAGTCTCCCAAGATAAAACAACACTTTAATCTCAACACTACAAAGCCAATAGGTTGAGCCTGTCAAGAAAACAAATATGACTCGACTTGTCAAGATATGGAATAGGAAGGAAGAGTTTCTCTTTACTCTTCTCTTTTGTCTCTGTGTATATAGTGTGTCTCTGTAGTGTATATCTTGTGTATACGTGAGGGTTTGGTCATCGTTTTTGACTGATTTTCAGCCATCGCTTTTGCTGATTTTTCAGCCACCGGTTTCTTGATTTTCCACTCTTGGTTTCTTTGATTTTGATGTCTTTTTCGCCTGCTTTTGTGGCCTGCTTTTTCGTCTATATTCTCGCTGTTTCTTCGCTTTTTCAGCCAAGTGAAGCTGAATATATAGCAAGAGGAGGGCTGTCCAACAGCCACAAACAAGGCTGTAATGGCCCTTAAAGGAGGCCATTAAAACGACCAAGTAATGGCTATTAAGGCCTTGAAGAAGTCTGCCCAAATGCCGCAAGTGATCGGTGTTAATGGAGAGTTAATCAGCGAACTAATGGGTGGTTAATGCTCCAAAACGCAGTCCAACGGTAGGCGTAAAAAGTCTCCGTAAATGCAGGGACCAAATCAGAAATATTGAAACTTCAGTGGACCAAACTGCATATATGAAAGAATTCAGTCCAAACTGTACATCCGAAACTTCAGGGATCAAATCAGTACATCCGACAGAGTTCTACGGTCCAAAAAGATAATATCGAAAGGCCCACACCACGACCGTGACCGAGACCTGACCGGACGGACGGCAAGCGGCGGCAGCAAGGCGTGTGGGCTTAGCTTTGAACCCAAGCACATCTAGGTCTTCCCTCCTTTAAACACATGGGATACCCCTTGGGGATCCAAACCCTTTACCACATTAGAGACTTATATAGAGAGCAATTCTTCCTATTCCCACCGATGTGGTAGATTTGTCCCACACCACATTTCCATGCCTTAAACACCTTACTTCGTGAACCAATATCTCTTTCATTTCTCAACGAAATTAGACGATTCTTGGCCCTACGGTCATCTACTCACTTCGTAGATCATGCATGTGTAAAGAGACCAGGTCTCCAACATACGGAACACTAGTGTTTAATTCATCAAAGATGGGTGGACGCATCTCCCCGCCAAAGGCTAATTTCCAACAGTATTGACGGATAGAATTTGTGAAAAATATTGTAGGTTTAGTATGAAAAAATCAATCTAACGCAATATAGGTGAATTGAATAAGAAAATCATAAATAAAGATTCGACAATGATACGGAATAGTGATAAGTAAGAAGATGGAGATTTGATTATTTGGGAACAAATGGAAGTAAAATAATTAGATTTAGTTAGTTTTGAGTATTAGATATGTTGCGAGGCAATTTGGTATGATGAAACAGTTGTTGGGCTGGATTTGGGAGAGTGACTTGAAACCTGATGTATATACTATATGGTTAGGCTCTAAAGGTGTTTGATGAAATGCTTGACAGAAGTTGCGTCCATATGTGACCCGTTTCAGTATTTTAATCTATGGGTTTTCAGATAATACCACGAGATTTGGGAGCTGCTGATAAGGGGGTCACATGTATTGCCAGATGTTTTGTATAACGAGATACTCAGTGGTTTATGTAGGTGTGGCAAGTTTAATGGAGAATTGGAGCTTTGGGATAGGGTGGAAAAAGATGTGCAAAAAATGGATTCCTTCATCTGTATTTCCTTGATTCATTTGTCGGACGTTAATGGGATTGAAAGGATTTAAAGGAAATCATTGAGAATGCTATTACTTGATGATGTGGTTAATAATGCATACTCAATGGCTGTCGTAAGGTTGGGAGATTGAAGTGTTTTGAGTTCCAGGAGCTGATGGCAAGGAAAATTCTCGTAGTCTTACTAGTTACAATATATTAATGAGATTCTTTTTTTGGAAATTAGATGGTGGATGAAGGGTTCTACTTTGAAGCTCTTGACCGAGAATGCTATTTTTCCGGATTCCACATCTTTCGGAAATTTGATTCATGGGCTGTGTGAGAATGGGTATCTGATCAAGGCTTTAACTTTGTTGAGATATGAAAATGATGGAGGACAAATGGATTCTTTCACATATTCATCTAATTAGTGGGTTATGCAGAGAGGCAAAAATGAAGTAACTTTATGATGCCATTTGATGTCAAAACAGGGAACCAACTATATTCTCAACTTACAATGCCTTGGTCAATGGCTTTGTCCAAGCTTCTAAAATTAAGGATGAAATCAGATTTTTTGGTGAAATGAACACTAAGAGTTGCTCACCCACTGTGGTCACATATAATGTAGAGTTTTTATGCAAATCTGAAAGATTTGGTGATTGTAATGGTACCATATATAGCTTGTTATAGGATGGTCATTGCAAAAGCAAAAAATTAGACATGATTCTCGACTTGGTTGAGCCAAATTGTTAGCAAGGGTTACATCCTTATGGAGTGGTTTAATGAAGCTAGAGTTCAAAAGCTGAAGGAGTTTCAGCCCTCATTTTAATATGCAGGGCTTCAGCCAGATATCCTTTGTTACAATATTACTCTTAACGGCCTTAGTTCTTGTCATAGAATGTTAGTCGCCATTTTATTTATTAAATGATGCCCTTAGCAGGAGGATCTTACAAGCTGTAGTGAGAGGGTATATACTTGCCAGAGTAGTTATTTGTGGCTGAGCTCTTATGTGATTGTCTCAAAGTACACTCTATAGGTAGATACCTATTTGTTCTTGAATAATGCCCAGACCAGGAAATCACTCCAACCATGAATGCATGGAATACGTGGAATACACTTAATAGAGCTACAGATGATTCTTTTTGCAAGTAAGAAGCTTTCAGGTTCGAATTTTACTCTTTGTTCTTTATTAACTTAGGTTTGCTTTCTGCCTTTCTCTGGAGTTGTTTTTGGGAGTCACAATGTAGTGAGAAAAGCATTGTTTCTTGGTTGCAGGATCACCATTTTATGCTTAATATGAAGGCAAATTTGTCCGACAATACCATGCTTCCTGCTTTGAACCGTAAAGATAAATCTTCTTTCACCTCAGGTGATTATATCATTAGCATGCCGGGCTATATTGGGTCAAAGTTATACTGTAACATCATGCATGGGTTTCTGTTGTGTACTTCTTGTTTTTCTAGAAACATTCCTCGATTCTATTTTTTTGCTACAAGTTCGATAGAGTATCTTTGCAATTTTCATGTGTTTGAGAATATCCCTGAAAGACTGGAACTTTAAAGACGTAAGGTCACCACATAAGTGCACCAAAATATTATATGATCTCATGGGTACTGAATCTTGACCATAACTCCCCCCCCCCCCTCCTCTCCTCCACCCTTGATAAGCTTATGGCTGCCTTTTTTAGGGATGTCTGCTAAATATTGGTACAAGTTTAAGTGTGTAGTTAGGAGAGGGTACAGTAAGGAAACACACAAAATTCATTAACATTGTTGCACTTTTCATGTGAATGGCATAAGATAATAGTCAAGGTACTGCAACTGTCTTTGAAGTTCTTTAACAACTGCATAATTTGGAAAACCAGAAAGTATCTGTCATCTAGACGACCTAATCATCGGTCTGATGGAATGGCATGTTTACGTACTGATTGCGAGGCAACTGATTATTTTTGTTTCCCACATATGTACTCTATTCTGTTATGTTGCTCGGTTTCTCCAGAAATGTTGCCACACCTGTGTCGGATCTTCCAAAAATGCATAGGTTTGGAGGATCCAACACACACCTGACGGTAATTTTGATGAGTCCGAGCAACATAGCCGTTCTGAAGATTTTCCCTCGGTATCAGGTTGATACACCCTGAATATTCCGAATTAGAATCTTTCCATCAATAGATCCTTTTTCCTCTTAGACTTGGGGATTCTTGAAAGATGGTGTGCTCCCTCAATATCACATCTATCTCATGTTAACACTGCTAACTAGAGAAACGTAGGAGATCCATATCTGAGGCCCTACAACTTCTATATTCTCTAGAATTCAGCAGGTATCATTCCTTTGATCGACATAAAGCATCCAATACATATCCAACTTTGGCGGCTGCAGTGTTGTCACCAAACATGCATGATGCAAGATAAAGTTTGGCATGATATATCAGCCTCTTTTTATAAGATTTTATTTGGGGTTATAACTCATGCTACAATACTAGTAGTTTTCTGTAAAAGAGAGGATTTCACTTTTTGTCTTCTTTTGATTTCTGTTTTCCCTCCAGTTCTGTTTCTGATAAAACAGTCTGCTCATAGATAACTTGAGAAACCAAAACACACCAAAATAATCCCAAGAACTGCACCTTTTCTCCAGTCAGAGGGTGAAGAGATGAAAACATCTGCAATCCCAACTGCTACAAGGCCTATAAATGCAAGCTAAACATTCCTTCTAGTCTTTGATCCAACACTTTCTCTTCTAAGTTGCTTAATCTTCTCCATCTCCTCCTTAGCTTTTGCTTTGTCCATGGCCATGGGTCGTTTCTGCCTTAAGTTCTTAAAGAAAAGCCATTCATTTCTTTCCTCCTCCATTTGGCCTTCAAATTCTTCTCTCTTCTTTTCATTCCCTTCTATCTCCTGTTTGTTCAACCCTATTGATTCTTCAAAAGCTTGCATCTGGTTCTCTATATTTCCCATTTTCTGCTCCACAAAGAAACAAAAACAAATAAACAACTATGTTATTATAGAGATGACATCCAAACTCTATATTTAACAGACCCTTGCACCAGCTTCATCAAGTTCTTTGAGGGCATTTTCACCAATCTGGTCCATCTCAGTATTGGCTTCTTCAGCAAACTGTGTTAGATATGCAGATCTTTCATCTAAGTATTCAGTTAGACGGATTTCTGCGTTTGAAGCAGAACAATCGTGGCAAGCAATTCTTGCTGACGAGTATCTCCTTTAGGAGGAGGACTATCTGTTAAATAAGACAATATACACACAATATACACATATTGCCTTATATTCACTCTCGGTTTCTGCCCATATTTGAGGCTCACGATTTTGGTACATTGTGAATATTAGACAAGGTAAGAATATTGTATATTAGGAAAATATATGTGTAGTATATTGTAATGTATTTGTTACCATAATTAGGAATATACACTACCATAATTGTAGAGTTAGAATTATGGTAGAATAAGATTTTAGGAATAGAATAGGAATAGGATTTTCCTATTTTGTATCTTGTATATATACCTATTCAATTGATGAAAATAATCAAGACATTATTTCTTTCATGGTATCAAGAGACTAGGTTTTACAAAAAAATTTCTCTCCCAAATTTTTTTGCCCCTCTCGGCCGAGACCCCCCCCTCGGGTTTTCTCTTCCAAAGTTCGTCTTCCGCTCTCAAAAACACCTCTCCTAAATTTTCCTTCCTTCTTTGTTCTTTCAATATGTCTAAGAACAATTATCACCCTGCCCTCGTGGTTTTCAATATCAAGAACTGTATCCCTATTGTCCTTGAGATGGAAAACGTCCAATATGCGACGTGGGCGGAGTTGTTTAAAATTCACGCTATCTCTTATCAAGTTCTTCATCACATCATTCCTCCCGCTAGACCCCTTCATGCGGAGGATCCTGAGTTATGGATTACTCTAGATGCTACCGTTCTCCGGTGGATCTACGCCACTATTTCGGTGGACCTTCTACAGACGATTATTGAGCCGGATACCACGGCTATGGCGGCCTGGAATAGATTGCGTGACATATTCCATGACAACCAACATTCACGTGTCGTCACACTCGAGCAGGAATTCTCTCTCGTTCGAATGGATGAATTTTCGAACGTTTCTGCATATTGCAAGAAACTAAAGGAGTTGGCGGATCAACTCCGTAATGTTGGCGCACCAATAACAAATAATCGTCTAGTTCTACAGTTGGTTGCCGGTCTTTCGGAGGCCTATAATGGTATTGGAACTCTCCTTCGCCAAAGCAACCCTCTTCCGGACTTCTATCAAGCCCGCTCCATGCTTACTTTGGAGGAAGCAGGTTTGGCTAAAAAGGCGGCTACCGGAGCAAGCCCCATCGTCATGGTGGCGTCCTCTCCTAGTTCTTCGGTTTATGTGAATAATTCAGGCCAAAACCAAAATCATGGTGGCGGCAAGAATAATCGCAAGAATAATAAAAACTGCGGGGGCAAACGCGGCGGTTCTAGTGGCGATTCCGGTGGTCAGCAAGAAGGCGGTGGGTCCCATCTAGGGAACAGTGGCCCACCACCCCCTGGAACCAGCAGTGGGGCCCATGGCAGTGGGCGGTGGGCGTGGGCCAACAAATTTCATAATTCAAAGAACATAGTCGGCCGCTGGTCGGCTAGGCCAGGCCCAACACCCATGGCGGCGCCATGGCCCAAAGAAGAAGCGGCAACAGCCACGCCCAGCTCCATCACGGTCTGGAATTCTCGAGCCCCGACCTCCACAAGCCCATCATGCAGCAGGCCCCACTCAAACCGATATCGAGGCTGCGATGCACACGTTGGGGTTAACCCAACCGAACCCAAATTGGTATATGGATACCGGTGCCACGACTCACATGACTTCCGAATCAGGTACTCTCTCATCTTATTCCAATTTGAGCACCCCTCGGGGGATAATTGTTGGTAATGTCAGTTCTATTCCAATTCTAGGGTATGGTCAGAAAACATTGTCTCCCCCAAATCCACCCCTTCTCTTGAAAAATACTTTACATGCTCCTAAATTGATCAAAAATTTAGTGTCTGTCCGAAAGTTCACAACTGACAATTCGGTTTCCGTTGAATTTGATCCTTTTGGTTTCTCTGTGAAGGATTTCAAGACGGGGAGCCATCTCATGAGATGTGATAGTAGGGGGAATTTGTATCCTATCATGCCCGATTTCAGTCCATCGTGTCAAGCTTTGCCGTCAGTTTTTGCAGCCATCTCTCCTTCCATGTGGCATGCTCGCCTGGGTCATCCGGGATCTTCTATTTTATCAGTTTTAGATAAAAATAGCTTTATTTCTTGTAAGGGTACGAGTCGTACTCCAAATTGTCAGTCTTGTTCATTAGAAAAAATTGTTAAGTTGCCGTTTGTAGACTCCAATTCTCATACTTCAATGCCATTTGACATTATTCATAGCGACCTATGGACATCTCCTGTTCTTAGTTCAATGGGTCATCGATATTATGTTCTCTTTTTAGATGATTATTCTAGATTTTTGTGGACGTTTCCAATTGCAAACAAATCACAAGTATTTTCCGTCTTCATTAAATTTAGAGCGTTCATTCGTACTCAATTCGAAAGAGAAATAAAAAATATTCAATGTGATAATGGGAAAGAGTATGACAATAGGGAGTTTCGGGATTTCTGTGCTAATACTGGGATCAATTTTCGATTTTCGTGTCCTCATACATCTTCACAAAATGGGAAGGCCGAACGCAAAATTCGTTCCATAAATAACATTGTCCGAACTCTCTTACTTCATGCCTCTATACCTCCATATTTTTGGCATCATGCTCTACAAATGGCCACATATCTTCTTAACATAATTCCGTCTAAAGGTCTGACATATTCTTCCCCCCTCAAGATCCTATTTAATAAGAACCCTTCTTATTCTCACCTTAAGATTTTTGGGTGCTTGTGTTATCCGTTATTCCCATCCACCACAATTAACAAACTTTAAGCTCGGTCTACCCCGTGTGTATTTTTGGGTTATCCGTCGAACCATCGTGGTTATAAGTGTTTTAATTTATCCTCCAAGAAAATCATAATTAATCGCCATGTCATTTTTTATGAAACCCAATTCCCTTTTACGAAAGTTCATACTCCCGAGCCTAAGTCGTATAATTTTCTGGATGACCAAATATCCCCGTATATTATTCGGAATTTTTTGGACAACTCCCGCACCAAAAATCCTCCAATGGCCCATCGCCTACTGGACCACAAGATCTGCCCGTAGTAACATCTTGACCATCGACGCAGTTCCACCAATTGGGCTACCCACCACTCGAATCGGTCCAGACGACGAGTCCTCAGACCGATTTGGGCCAAGGCCCACCGTCGCCGCTACCCGTCCCCGAGCCCAGAAAATTCCCAAAATTCCCTCAATTCTTCCTCGAGTCATAGACCGGTCACTCGTAGTCAGCGGGGTATTTTTACACCTAAAAGACATTTTAATTTACATTCTGATGTCTTTAAATCCCCCTTGCCCCGCAATCCTGTGTCCGCATTAAATGACCCTAATTGGAAAATTGCTATGACTGATGAATATACTGCTCTTATTGATAATAAGATGTGGGAGTTGGTGCCCCGTCCATATGGTATTAATGTTATCAGGTCTATGTGGATTTTCGCTCATAAGGAGAATTCAGATGGGTCATTTGCTCGACATAAGGCGAGATTTGTTGGTGATGGTAAGACTCAGCAGGTTGAGATAGATTGTGGTGAGACGTTTAGTCCGGTGGTCAAACCGGCTACCATTCGCACTGTGCTTAGCTTGGCTCTTTGAAAGACTTGGCCAATTCATCAGTTGGATGTCAAGAATGCTTTCCTACATGGTGATCTCAAGGAAACAGTCTATATGCATCAGCCGTTGGGTTTCAGGGATCCACACCGTCCTCATCATGTATGTTTGTTGAAAAAGTCCTTATATGGGCTTAAGCAGTCTCCAAGGGCCTGGTACATGAAGTTTGCTGACTTTGTTTCAACTATTGGGTTCACTCACAGCAGGTCCGATAATTTCTTGTTCATCTACCACTGTGGTTCATCATTGGCCTACATTTTATTGTATGTGGATGATATCATCTTGACTGCATCCTCCGATGCCTTGCGCCAGTCTATCATGGCCATGCTCAGTTCTGAATTTGCTATGAAAGACTTGAGGCCCTTGAGTTATTTTTTGGGGATTGCTGTCAAACGTCATTCAGATGGTTTGTTTTTGTCTCAACGGAGTATGCTGCCGAGATCATAGAGAGGGCTGAGATGTCATCCTGTAAGTCCACTTCCACTCCCGTTGATGCAAAACCCAAGCTTAGTGCCGCGGCAGCTGCACCATACGAGGACCCGACCCGCTATCACAGTCTTGCAGGGGCCCTCCAGTATCTTACTTTTACCAGACCGAATATTACGTATGCTGTTCAGCAGGTGTGTTTATTCATGCACGATCCTAGAGTTGAGCACATGAATGCAATCAAACGCATCATTCGTTATATTCAGGGGACGCTGGACTATGGTTTGCACTTGTATCCTTCATCTACATCCACACTTGTCTCGTACACAGATGCGGATTGGGGTGGTTGTCCGGACACCAGCGGTCTACGTCAGGATATTGTATGTTCCTTGGCAACAACTTGGTCTCCTGGTCTGCAAAGCGTCAGGCGACTCTATCCCGCTCAAGTGCAGAGGCAGAATATCGAGGGGTAGCTAATGTGGTCTCAAAATCATGTTGGTTACGTAACTTGCTTTTAGAGCTTCATTGCCCCATTCAGAAGGCAACCTTAGTCTATTGTGATAATGTTAGTGCCATCTACCTCTCAGGTAATCCGGTTCAGCACCAACGCACTAAGCATATCGAAATGGACATTCACTTTGTCCGTGAAAAGGTTGCTCGGGCGAGTCTGGCGTATGTCATGTCCCGTCAAGATATCAAGTTGCACATATTTACAAAGGGTCTTCCCTCGGTACTATTTGAAGATTTTAGGACAGTCTCAACAGATTTAAGACCGCCCGCTATGACTGCGGGGGTGTATTAAATAAGGCAATATACACACAATATACATGTGTATATTGCCTTATATTCACTCTCGGTTTCTGCCCATATTTGAGGCTCTCGATTTTGGTACATTGTGAATATTAGACAAGGTAAGAATATTGTATATTAGGAAAATATATATGTAGTATATTGTAATGTATTTGTTACCATAATTAGGAATATACACTACCATAATTGTAGAGTTAGAATTATGGTAGAATAAGATTTTAGGAATAGAATAGGAATAGGATTCTCCTATTTTGTATCTTGTATATATACCTATTCAATTAATGAAAATAATCAAGGGATTATTTCTTTCACTATCTGAATGAAGTTCTTTGACTTGCTTAAGGAAACGAAGGTCTTTTCCTCCTAAAATAACTTGTACTATTAAAAGAAGCTTGTTGTGTAGGTGTCAAAGAGGAGTGTATAGATTTTAGGTGGATCATTTTCTTTGAAATTTGCACCAGTTAAGGTTAGGAAAAAAAGTGTGGAGAGCAAAAGATTAGTAACTATGAGGGATGCAATGGAAGAACTTTTGAACCTCTGGTTTGAACCACATTATCCGTTTCATTTTTTTGAGAAAGAGAAGTGAATTGGTCATTATTTTGGGTGGTCCATGCGGGGGCCTTAAAGAAGTTTCACACTTATGTATTCCTCTATAGCTGATTTACGCAAATGTACGTTTTCCAGGCCACTATTTAGATTTTGTCAAGTTGTGCAAATATAGCCTTTGGGACTGACAAACATTAGACTGTCGCCTAACGTCTATAAACTCTTAGACTGCGTTCTAAAATTTTCAGTTTATTCAGAAGGGATCTTTCATGGCCTAAAAGGTCTATAAGTTGCAAGATAAATAAAAAGAGGATCATTAACTAACTAGCTATCCCGGAAAAGGACAACAGGGAAAAATTTCAGTTCCTCTTTCTTACTTCCTAAATCTTTAGAAGGGAATTTCATTTTTTTTTCCTTTTGTTTTTTGGGATGCAAATATGTTTAATTTGTTGCAACAAAAAGGAAATTTAATTCATCAGTCACAAACTGTAGACGATAATAAGTAAAGACAATTGGAATTTATATTGTATATACACTTGAAAAAATGAGAATAGTTCTATATCTTACTCAATTTCTTGCAACTCCTAGAGTCCTATCAGTATTAATGTCCTTGTAGTTTTATTTCATAATATAATTTGTTTTCTCTAAGCTTTATTGTTGTTCTTGTTGGTAGGCTTGGAATGAGTGGTGCCAGTGGTTTTAGGACTTCCAACAAGAATTAGATCATCACAGATGATTATTTGGTGTGTATGAAGAATCTTATTTTTTGATGTTACGATAAATAATAGTATTATCAATTAAGCTTACCTGGGTTCAACTTAGTTAGGTAAACACTAAATTATTCCGATGATTATGAACTTCAGTCAGAATATTAGCGTAACGTAAAAATTACCCAAGTTGTAGTAGACGGCACATGGCACTTCACAAATCACATGATTTAATTTTTTATTCAATTTACAAAACTTAGCATACGTTGAAGATAGCGAGTGGACCGTCTTTGACCCTTGAAAGAAGGGATAATAACACTTTTGGTCCTTCAATTATTGATGAACCCTTATTTGGTCCTTCAATTATTGATAAACTCTTAGTTGTTCCTTCAATTATTGCTAAACTCTTATTTGGTCCTTATAGTGTATGACTAATCATATTTAACCTTCAATTTATTAAAATATATTTTTGGGTCCATTTTTATAGAAAATATGTTATATTTGAACTTTTTTTAGAAAGATATCCCTCAAATATGGAGTAATAATACAAACTTAACATAATACATGTGAAGTCAGATAATAGTATATAACTCGTAAAATATCTGAAGGTTCTACAATCAGAGGAATAAAAAAATGCACATTTCAACTAAATGAAGATTGAATGCGTTTAGCCAGATATCACGAGGACTAAAATTAGAATCTGTTGATGTATGAGGGACTAAAAGTGAAAATCAAGAATTAGGTGTTCAACAATCAATTTGAGAATAACCAATTTTATTATTGGAACTTTTAAATACTAATTTACACGATTATATTTTACATATGTGATAATTTACCTACTTACCGTAGTAGTTTTCTTACGTATAGTATGTATAAGTTTGATTCAGCTTCATTACAAATTTTAGGTCACTTGACATAGAATCTCATCATTAGTTTCCATTACCAAAATAAACTTTTTATTAGACGAAGTTGTTAATGATCATATGTTGAGTATATGCTAATTTCTAACACCATTATATTGTTGTTTCTATAGTTGCTTTCATAAAAACTTGGCCTAGAAAAATTAAGTATTAGAAACTAATTAAGTGAGCTCTGAAATATCAGTTAGTGTAGATTTTACGGCATAAAGATCTTGACTGTTACCTAATCAAACGAAAATAGCGTATAGTTTTCACCTGATATTATAAAAATAACAAATGTACCATTATCTCTCTTTTCTTTTTTGATTGTTTCTATTCACATTATACAAGCAATATACAAACATGAACCATATGTCCATATCAAGAAATTATGGTACGTGATGTTACCTGATGGAAGTGGTCTATTGGACGTGAAAGAATGGATCTTGAGCCTAACTCAATCCCAAAAGTTAGCTTGTAGGGTGAGGATTGTCCAAGTCCTTATAAGAAGTCCATGTTTCCATTCCATATCCGATGTGAGACTCTTAACACTCCCCAGCACGCCCAGACCTTGTTAAATAGAGCGTGGATAATATAATTTGGAGGTCCAACATCGGTGAACAAAGAATTAGAATGAGTCTGGCTCTGATACCATTTAAAAAATGGATCTTGGCCTAACTCAATCCCAAAAGATAGCTTGTAGGGTGAGGATTGTCCAAGTCCATATAAGGAGTTCATGTTCTCATTCTATATCTGATGTGAGACTCTTAACATATTGGACGTGAAAGTGAAACATATAATCTATTGTCGACTAGTAGATCAACTAATTAATTAGTCCTTGATTACGATTTTTATACAGACGTCAAAGTGGAACATATAATCTTTTTGTCGTATGTTCCCTTTATTATTGTTTTTTTTTCTTTTTAACTTTGGGGTGGGGGAGAGAGAGAAGGGAGGGGGCCGGTATACTAGCTAGGTAATGTATGGGTTCATCCAAACTCAATAGTTTTGACTCAAACTGTATTAAAAAATCTAATTAAAATTTAAATCAGAACTTTGAAATTTTGTTCATCCTTTATCGATATAATATCTCGGAGTTTGAAGTACGACTATTAACTAAAATATGTCAATGATTAACTAATTGATGGGCTGTAAAAATAGTTGAAGATTTGAAGCCAATATACATGTATTAATTAAGTTTCGAATGTAGTAACTCAAATACAATAATGAGTGAATTCAGTAACTCATAATGAATATGCCTCCGTGGAGGTTCGTATCTATCTGTAAGGTAGGAAGAGAAAAAAAGATACTGATAAACTGATAGGACCCATCAATCGGTTGGGTTATATATTAATCTTAGCTTTGAAACCATGTACACTAGTGTCATATTCACTGTTAGCTAGCTAAAGGTAAGTGATGTGTTGGAGTATATTTTATTATTAAAATAAATTATTCATCTTTTATAGTTGTTAGTGGCCATAAAAGTTAGAAGATGGTCATAACTTTCACTCTCTCATTATTCCATGATGTAGAGTGTGGTTATTACTCTCATTAACCATATTTTTATGTTCTTTCTCACTTAATTATCTACTACTCTCTATATTTACTATATGGATGATTTCTACACCTATATATAGAGGTGTTTCTTCCATGAGTTGATATGAAAAAATGTTGTATTGTGTATGAGAGGGGTGAAAAATATTGTGGTGTATAGTGAGGTTGGAGAAGTGAAAAAAGAGAGTTGAGAGAAAGAAAATATTGTGAGTCTCCAACTTAGTTACTGCATAAAAGAGAGTAATTTTATGTTGAAGGAAGATGTTCTTATTGGTGGAGCTTTGAACTCTTCAACTAGTCCGGAGTTGTTTGAGTCACACGACATTCTCGGACTGTTGTATTCTGGAGGGGACAAGTCAAGAGTGTTACTGTTGGACCGGTGAAGATTATGCTGCAGTTGGCTTGAGTCTCCTTACAGAGAGCGAGATATCCGTGCCTCAGCATGAATATTTATTTATTCATTTTTGTTCATTTTATTGTAATTCAACTGTAATAATTTGTGGTATATTCACTAACATGATGTATATAAACGATGAAAACAATTTAACAACGAACTAACTGTTGTTAAAAAAAAGTTGTTTGAACGTGTAATTAACTCCCATGCACTCACCAAAAAAAAAATATTCTAGTTCCTTAGTAAACTTTTATTTTCCTTCAACTTTGGTGGTAATTAAACTATGGTTAGGCTCCTAGACACGTTTCTTTGCATCAAGAACACAATTTAATAATTGGTTTACCGTTATTTGTTGAGTTAGATCTTTGGCTATTACAATTGACTTTAATTTGTCCCTCTTGGATAACAAAAAAATTGGTTTCCCACCCGGTGCTGTACCTGCATTGAGATTCAACTAATTCAGATTTATGCTGAAAGTTCCACTTTGAGGGTGAAGTGCTCCCTATCGAAGGCGACTCTATACCCAGGACTTGAACTTGAGATTTCTTATTAATATAAAGAAGTATACTTACCACTATGCCACAACCTTTGATGATTATGGATAATACTATTACATTTCGAGGTCGTTTATCAATATAAAAAGAAAATCATGAGGAAAATATAGCCGAAGCATGAATATGAAGTATGAACTATGAGAAAGAAATTAAATTAAATCATTAGAAACAGAAATATTGAATTGTTTTGGTGTAGTATATTTGTTTTATTATTTCTCAATATATGAACTACGTGTTCCTCTATATTTTACATTAACTTTCGGTATATGAGATGTGGGAATGAAGCTCTAAACTCTAAAGTATGAGTTAGCCTTTGACGTTGTTAATAAATGTCTATAAAAAGGCATAAATGTTTTCATACTTAATAAATCAGGTTTAGGTATTTATTTCGGGTATTCATTATTTTTAAGTAAAACTAATTGGGGGAGCTTGAATAAATAGAAAAAAAAGAAACCTACGATATATCAACCTATTTGAGCCTTTTCTAGGGATCTATGACTACGGTATCATTTATTTTCCTTTTGTTAGTGATTAGTGAACCAGTATTCTACACAATCCGTGCTAAAGTAGCGACAAACAGATCAAAAGTGACAAATTCCTCAATTATTCTTTCACTTTTAGCCCTCTATATTGTATATCATGACCCTCAAAAGAAGCTTATGTATTTTAATATTTTTTCCGTCTCAATTTATGTGATATTTTTTTATTTTAATCAATCTAAAAAAGAAAGACCTTTTTCTATATTAAGTAACAATTTAACTCAATTTATGTGATATTTTTCCATTTTAGTTAGTTTAAAAAAAAATATTTTTCAATATTTAATAATAATTTAACTTTAACATATTCATTTTACCTTATGACTTATTTTAGATCACAAATTTTAATTTTTTTTATTTCTTTATTAAATTTATAGCCAGACAAACATCATTACATAAATAGGGACGAAGGGATTACAATATATCAGTGGGAAAAAGGTTTTTGTTTTAAGCTGCATCATGCAATCAACGAGGCGAGGCCTATAGGCAAAGTCTACTAGTAAGGTAAGCTATAACTACCTAGTACCTTTTTGATAGTAAAAACACCATAACTACCTAGTATCTTCTTGATAGTAAAACAATTTTCAACTTATTTAGTTGTCCTAATTTCTCCTTACTTTTTTTCCCCTTTGTAAACATGTTTCATTCAAACTAAGGGGAATAAGTAATTATATGCCCTTTATAGGATTTTTTTATATAATTATGTCTCTACACATTGGCTTCATTATTTAATAGGAGTGTTACTTGTGTTGAAATTTGTGATTATCTAATGTAAAAGATTTTTTTTGCATTCTGACGTCCCATGCTCCTATTTGTTTCTTCTCAAGGTAAGATATGGTGTAGGAGCATCTAGTCGTCAAAAAACATTTTTATTTAGTTAGTCATACATTATATATGTTTCAACAACTTTTATCATTATAGAAATTAATCCAGTTTCGTCCAAGGCAGTTCCCTTTCAGGTGCTGAATGCAATAATATGGTTAAAGAATCTTTATCATATTTATCTAATTTATCTGTTGCACGTGGTGACATGAATAAAAACAAAGCATTAGGGATTACTTCTAGATATTCATTAATTTGGTGTACTAAGATAACTAATTAATTAATTAGGTAACTAAAAATGACATGAAATCAGTTTTTTAGAAGAAAATACATTCTCTAACAGCTTAACATGGGGTCCAATTAATAAACTTTATGTAACATGTAAGAAAGAGTGGATGGAGAGATCAAATTGGCTAAGAGAAGTTTTCATTGCTGTTGATGAAGTAGAGGAAGAGGAGACACCAATATCTATCATTACCTAATTAGAGAAAAATGACGCACCAGCAAATTAAATTAAATTAAGTAAAAAGTCCTTTCACCTATATATAGTTTGCGTTGGCAGGTCACAAATCCAGAATGCAACAATTCTAAAACACATTACAATTGAAAAACAAAGAGATATCGAAGTACTACATACGGAAACTAAAAACACAAACGCAAAAAATGGAATCTAATTGGCTTCGCATTTTTGCCCTCTTGGCCTTCTGCCTCTTTCCAACTTTCGCCATGACCCGCCATTACAAGTTCAATGTAAGTTACTAGTAATACATACCTATTGTTTCCTTTTTCTTTTATATGTTTTTTTATACTAAGATGCATTCTTGTACTATAAAAAACAATTAATAAGTTCATATTATATTGTATTTGTAATAAGCAACTTAATCACGGTCGATTTGCTACTATGAGTGGCGGAGCTAGCCAAATAGATTGAAGAGTGATCAATTGAACACTCTTCGTGAGAGAATTATACCGTGTTTATAGATTTTATTGGTCAAAGATTACTTTCTATACATATATATATTAAAATGATATTTTCTTTGTTCTATTTTATATAATAGTCTTTCCCTTTTAGTCCGTTCGTGAAAAATGACAAATTTCTATTAACAATTTAAAATTTTTAAATTTCAATGAGCAAGTAGTTGAGAGAATAAATGAAGAAAAAAAAATGTAGTTGGTCTTCAAACCAAATTGGCTGAAACCTGAAACCAATAAAGACATGCAGAAATTATCATTTAAAGCCATATAGAAGGTGAAATAAGTGAAAACCCATACATAACGTTTCTGTTAAAATGAACAAGTAATATTTTTTAATTTAGTTTCTAAACATAATACACTGATACTATGAGTAACCATTCATCACAAGTGAGAATGCAAATTAAAAATAATTTTAGGTACATGTTATAACATTTCAAATTAAAATATACACTACAAGAAAAAATGCTATTAGGGACGAGAAACATGGTCCCTAAAAGTCTGATTCTAGTCCTTAAAAGTAAATAGCGACGGTCCGTCCCCTATAGGCTCCGCCACTATATATCAATACGACGAGATTTAGGTACTGGTCCTTAAAACCATTTTGCGACCAGTCTGGTCCTTAAAGCCTTCTAGGGACCAGAAATCTGGTCCTTAAACATACATGAAGACACGCTTAACTGGTCGTTAAAACCTTTTAGACCAAAATTCTGGTCGTTAAGGACTGAACCAATACCGGTCCTAAAGGTGGATTTACAATTTGGTTCTACAAATAATTTATTTATATAATATGATATTAGAGATGATTTACGGCAAATGTGGCACCTAAATAATGCATGATATTTTCCTGCCACGTTTTTCTAAGATAATATAAAATTTCAAATATAGATAATCAAATGCATATAAACAAAATTATCAATCACATTAATTAAAACTGTAGATTAACATCCCACATGCAGTATTGTTTACAAAAATATAATCTCAATACTATTTACACAACTCATTAGCCAAAAAAACTAACATCTCTAAATAAATAATGAAATGTATAGCCAAATCATCCTAGCTGAAGGATGACCGATTGTCAAAACTTGTTCAAAGTCTTCAAACTTGCATCTTGACTCTTAGAAAAAAGAATAGCGCGCACAACCAAATCACACAATATATTTCAAAGCAGATAAGAAATAAGATATTGCATTCCAGATTATTGGTTCCTAGTTAACGTGGACCAAAATATGTTGGTACCACAGAAGTGCACTGAACAACTAAATTATTCCTAACATAGTAAGGAAGCTTACTTCTGCACGTACTCAATTGAAAAAACCTCCTAATAAGTAGGTATAAAATTATTGGTTCTGCTACCCTGTACAAACCAAATTTGAGTGATCAATGCCATGTAAGCTTACATTCTTTCAAAGTGCACAGAAACTCCTTTTAATCAATATATAAAAAGTACCAAAGAGCATCGTTGTATTGGAAATGACGAACCAGGAGACTCTTGGATCGAGGAACCTTAATTATCACCATAAGTGGACAATTTGATAAAGCCACTCCTAATATGCAACTGTGCATAAGCTTTCAAGCAAAATTTGAAGATTTTCATAAAAGAGCATAAATTGGTAATACATGAACTGAAGTACATACTACATAGTTTTTTTTCTTTCAACACTAAAGAGAATTAATGTGCTGGCCCTTTCTCGGGCCCAGCGCACAGCGGGAGTTTAGTGCACCGGGCTGCCCCTTTTTTTTAGGAATTATTTTGCTAAGATGGTTAATACAATATCATTTAATTAACAACTAATAATCCACAACTCAATATATTAGTCTTTATCTCTCCATCAATTCCCAATCATCAAAGTTGCACAAAAAGCAACAACACTTGCTCTAGGATAAGAGTCACAGAGATCAAAGAAACCCTCTACTACTCATACATGGTGGGAAAAAGGAAAAAAGAGTAGAAAAGTACCTGAGGAAATCCAAAAGCACAGGAGCAGATGTTAGAGCTTAACGCACTGAGCATAGAAGTTCATAGCTATGAAAGTCTCATATACGGTTCTCAGAGGGGGAGTTCCGCCTATCTCAATAAAGTATATGATTGGTTCGAAGAACGTCTCGAGATTCAAGCAATTGCGGATGATATAACTAGTAAATATGTTCCTCCCATGTCAATATATTTTATTGTTTAGGGGGAATTGCGCTTACTTGTTTTTTAGTACAAGTAGCTACTGGTTTGCTATGACTTTTTATCCATGGTATTGTAGCAAGATTTCTCAGATACTGCCTAGTAAGCAAAGTTAACTGTCAGAGAATTCAAGATTATCGCTTGCTTCCTTGCCCTTGACATTAGAGAAAAAATAAATAAGTTTTCCATCATAAAATATTTACGGAAATTCACACATTTGAGGCTTAAAGTTAAGTGATTAAAATATCTTACGGGTATGCATTCTTAGTGACAGTGAGAATAATCAACATCTCTTAAATAATTCATATGCTAGCTAAAATTTAGATATAATATCTTGACAAAGAATGCATTTATTTTATGAAGGTTTAAAAGTTATGATAAGAGTAATTTTACATGAAGCAGTTAAAAAACAAGACATGGCCTATAATATGATTTCTACCATAAAAAAAGCAAACAAGGACAGCAAACTCTTAACAGAACATACTCATCTTCATATGCACTTGGTAATTTAATCATAGGTCGCCTTAGAATTAAACTGGTAAAGTCAGGTAGATTAAACACACCATGTAACACTCACTTATAAACATGAATATAGCTTATCATGATGAAGCTTCTCTAGCCAAAATTTTATTTTAAACAGTGAGTTTTAGAAATGGTCATGGTGACTTTTTTTTTATGACAAGGAAACCCGCAACACGCTTTATTAAACACCCTACGGTAAAAAACATGTTCTAAAAGATCCTTGATAGTTAAAATGGACTCTAAACACAGCTAATATAACCACCCTTTCCGGCACCTTTCCGTAAAGGAAAGAAAGAGAAATAAACGACAAAGTCAGGCTCTATTATAAAACTCATATTTGACGACTCAAATCGACTTATATGAAGTTGTGTCTGGACATGAACTTTGATATACAAAGATGACAGAAATAAGTAGCATTCTCCTTCAAATTACTCCACTTAAGTAAACTACTAAGTATATAGCAAAACAGAACAAGAGTGAAATTTCCGAACATGAATTTAAGCATTTTTAATCCTAAAAACAAGGTATCTATGATATGAATGATATCTGAAGAGTAAACGACTTTTAAAGCATTATTTCGGAAGAATATATGCTCATGGTTCACATTTATATTTCATTTAGTTTCAGCAGAGTAAAACATGGTTAAACCTTATTTTCTTGACACCTCATGAAGGGGAGGCAAACCACAACTGACATTAACACTAAAACGATGCTACATCACAAACATATTACGAAGAACTTAACAAAATTGAAAAGACTAAATGAATAAAGCACTGACCTATTTTGGGGCAGTGAACAAAATAGTACTTAGTCTCACATCTTCCTCTCATCTTTTTACTAATAATTTTTCCGGTGTACTCATTTTGCAAAAGCGAGAAAGGGCCACCGAGATGAAGAGAATAGAGGGTGGCTTGCCAAAGGGACCGCCGGTGATTTGTCTCAGGACGACTTTGAGGCGGAGAGTTATGTTGGTGGAGAATAAGTACTATTTTGGTTTTTAACTTTATTTTTCCATTCTTTTTAAGAGGAAAAATATTTTCTGGAGCTAATTAGTCCCGCTCCATTTAGAGTGGTAGAGACCAATTTAAATAATTTTAGGGAATTAAAAATATAAATAAAATAATCAGGACCAAAACTGTATCTGGTCCTTATATGTATTATTTTAGGGACCAGATTTTTTACTAATCGCTAAACATTGGTCTTTAATAAGTCTTTTTCTTGTAGTGTATATTGATAGTGTAAAATCTCTTTTGCACTATCCGTGTATATAAGTTATATCGTCATATTTTCTGCTTCATTTATCCTTAAGATGGTTGTTCCAGGTGGTAATGAAGAACACGACTCGCCTATGTTCGAGCAAGCCCATTGTCACTGTTAATGGAAGGTTCCCAGGACCCACAATCTATGCTAGAGAGGATGATAGAGTGCTCATCAAGGTTGTTAACCATGTCAAATATAATGTCTCTATCCATTGGTAAGTGCGTAAAGTTATTAAAAATTATAAATATTACGTTTTTAAATAATAATTTTAAAAAACTCGCAAATTCTGAATGCGCCTCTGCTCGATTATAGGCATGGTATAAGGCAACTTAGAAGTGGTTGGGCAGACGGTCCAGCATACATCACCCAGTGTCCGATTCAGCCAGGGCAAAGCTACGTATACAATTTCACAATTACAGGCCAAAGGGGTACACTATTTTGGCATGCTCATATTTTGTGGCTAAGGGCAACTGTCCATGGTGCAATTGTCGTCCTGCCTAAGCGTGGTGTGCCATATCCATTCCCCAAACTCAACCATGAAGCTGTGGTTGTTTTAGGTGAACATATTTATATACTCCATCATTTCACTTATCAATAATTTGATAAGTGAAAATTATGTACTTAGGAAGTTCCTTGGAAATGAATTTTTTTAATGATGTAATGCAGGTGAATGGTGGAAATCTGACACTGAGGCTGTGATCAAAGAAGCTCTAAGTTCAGGACTAGCCCCTAATGTTTCCGATGCTCACACAATTAATGGTCATCCAGGACCTGTTTCTAATTGTCCGTCCCAAGGTACGTAATACTTGTAGTTGGTAGAACAAAATTTTCATTAAGGGAATTTAAAATATAAAAACACTAAGAAGCCAATTAGGAGATAAAAATTAATTTAGACCTTGTATACAGTGTAATTTTCCGGTGAAAGAGATTTGGATGAATCCTCTTACGTCCCCTGGTTCTTCCCCTACTTATAGCTGAATTCAGGATATATATTGCTACTCTCTAGCTCCATTTTATTTTATATAACCTTTTTTGACCGGACACAAAATTGAAACCACAAATGAAACTTTTGCAACATATCAAAAGTATCCTTATAATTAGAGCTTGTGATCTTAAACACACATTGCCATTTTTGCTGTTATGAACATTCCATTAAGTCGAAATGAAAAGTTTAAAATTAAATAATCATATCAAATAAAAAATAAATATGTCGTTTTTCTCGAGCAAACTAAAAAAGAAAAAACAATGGGACGGATGGATTATTAATTTTATACAAATAATTAACTTGTGCTACAAGATAGTAGCAAATTTGATTTTTAAACCATATGATATGCAGGTGGATACACATTAAGTGTTGCTCCAGGAAAAACCTACATGTTACGAGTGATCAACGCTGCGCTCAACGAAGAACTCTTCTTTAAAATCGCTGGCCACAAAATGACCGTAGTTGAAGTCGACGCCACGTACGTAAAACCATTCAAAACAGATACAATTGTAGTAGCCCCTGGCCAGACCACAAACGTTCTAGTCAAAGCTGATCAAAGTTTCGGAAAATACATGGTTGCTGCTTCTCCCTTCATGGACTCCCCTATCGCCGTCGACAACGTGACCGCCACCGCCACGTTGCATTATACCGGCGCACTAGGAAGTGTCCCCACAACCCTCACTAGGGCCCCGCCCAAAAATGCCACTTCAGTCGCCAACAATTTTCGTGACTCTCTCAAAAGCTTAAATTCAAAAACATACCCCGCGAAAGTTCCACAAAATGTGGAACATTCGCTATATTTCACAGTCGGACTCGGACTCAATCCGTGTCCGACTTGTAAACCGGCTAACGGAAGCCGAGTTGTCGCTAGTATAAATAACGTTACATTTGTTATGCCAACTACTGCGCTTCTACAAGCGCATTTCTTTGGCATAAAAGGAGTTTTCACAACGGATTTTCCAGCGAATCCACCGTTCGTTTTCAACTATACAGGAACAGTACCACCCGCGAGCTTGGCTACAACGAACGGGACCAGACTTTATCGGTTGCCTTATAATGCAACAGTTCAATTAGTTATGCAGGATACTGGAATTATAGCCCCTGAGAACCATCCAATCCATTTGCATGGCTTCAATTTCTTTGTAGTGGGTAAAGGAATAGGGAATTTCAATTCCAAAACGGACCCCAAGAAGTTTAATATTGTTGATCCTGTTGAAAGAAATACAGTTGGTGTGCCTTCTGGAGGATGGGTCGCCATAAGATTCCGTGCTGACAATCCAGGTACGCCCGCTTCCTTTTTATTCTTCTCGAATTTAAATTTTATGCACTAACGCTACAAAACGAGAATTAACTGAGAACTTTGTCGCTAACTCATAGCTAAAAGAATTTTTTGATGATCCGTCACTAAATAGGATTAACGATTGATTTTGTTGTTTAACTACAAAATTTATCCTTCGCTAATTCCTGTTTTTTTTAGTATCAGGTCATTTATAAGGTAACTATGGAGAATTTGAGTTTAATTTTGGGTGATAATACTATTGCAGGAGTTTGGTTTATGCATTGCCATCTAGAGATACACACAACATGGGGATTGAAAATGGCATTCCTTGTAGATAATGGAAAGGGCCCTAATGAATCACTTTTGCCACCTCCAAAGGATCTCCCAAAATGCTAAAATCCTTTCAGAGTACAGAAAAAAGCTGCACCATGCAATGAGGGAAAGAATAACAGAGAGTCAGCAAGCAATGTACTCATTTTCTTGAGTGGAAAAAAAAGGGGGAAATTTTGCTCAAGCAAACCTCAATAATTATACGGATATATTCGTGTTGTAACAATTTTTTGTTATCGTTGTTCACGGAAGTTTGAGAAATGGATTGTTTTTTTTTTATCTCTTAAATGCTCTTGTTCTCGCTCCCAATTAATATAATTCACACTTTGTGTTAAAGCTTTCTGTATGTTTTTTATTTAGAAATAACATTGTAATAAAAGGAATAAGTATTTCACGTTGAATCCCACCAGATCATCTGCATCATTCATGTGGAGACTAATCTCGGCTAACTAACAAAAATGATTAAAAAAATGGAACGTATTAAGCTATATAAAATTAAACCAACTTCCTATCTCACCCCTTCTTGCGGATGATCTAATTCTCCTAGCTAGAGGGAAGTATTTGATTGAACATATATATGAAGTAAGAATGAAATAAGCAGTGGCGTAAGGAGAAACAATAAATAAAATATTTTTTTTAATGTATTCAAAATAACCTCATTAAAAATAATACTAAATACTTAATCAAATTGATTTCGCAATTTTTTCTTAATAAATTTCATTGACGAGAAAGAAAAAAATAAAAAATGAACCGCACAACAACTGATTATTGAAGCAGTTGGTAAATCAATTCTTGTCGCAACTGACAAATATGAATTTGAACCAATTGGTTTTAATCTTGGTACCTTCCAAGAGGTCATGCTAGTAGGGTTCGAACTCACGTCATCACCTGAGGAAATGAAGTGACTAACCAGTTGAGATACGCGGTCCTTTATGTTCAGGAGTGTCACTTTACATAATATTTTTTCTTCTGCCTTTTAATTATATACACATTTAGTAAATTTTCCAACGAAGTAGTGTCATGTGACACACCTCGACATAAGGTAGATCCGTCCCTGAAAATAAGGACATGTGGCATGTACCAAAAGTAGGTACAAATTTATGATCTTAAACTAAGAGCATTAAGAACAAGGTACACATTTAAAGTTAGAAAATTTCAAATGTAAGGAAGCTGTTAAGAACTTAAAAGAATACAAAAGTTCTGGAGTTAGGTACAATAGAAGCTCAACTGTGTGGTACTAGGGTATTGCTATTTCTTTTTGGGGGGAATGCGGGGGGGGGGGGGGGGGGGTCAAATCTCGAAGTCTATGTCTTCTGGTGACTGTTTCTTGACCATGAGTTTTTTTTTTCCATCCAGTTTTTGCCATCTACCGACTTGACTAATCCGGATTCGCATATGGCCAACTTAGGGGTAAAGCACTCTAAAAAACAAAAAAAAGAAATTATTTCTAAGACTCGAGGCCAATACTTTTGTCAAGGGCGAGGGAATCCAATCATCCTACTATATCCCTTTATTAGGTTTTTTTTTCTTGTTGTTTCTCGACCATGAGATATGATGGAAGATAAGTTGAGAACTTCAGTCACTGGATGCTATGAGTCACTTCATCTCTCCATTTCTAACAGCTCCTCTTAGTGATTATAACAACTGAAAGTCCTTGTCAAATTTCTGCCTGTTAAACTTCCATTTTAATATCCATGGAGAAAGCTTATTTTCTGTACAGTGCCATATCCATACAGTGGATAACTTGGATAGAGATTCTTATCATACTAAATTAACCTTGTATGAATTTCACTTAGATGATCACAATTAATCTTGTACGAATTTCAATCTGAGAATATTGTGGTGCCATTAATTTCCCGTTAGTTCTATTTCATATTATCAACCTATTTTTCACATCAAGCTGGACTTTTGATTTCAGAAG
Organism: Anisodus acutangulus; assembly: GCA_029783415.1. Lineage (NCBI taxonomy): Eukaryota > Viridiplantae > Streptophyta > Magnoliopsida > Solanales > Solanaceae > Anisodus > Anisodus acutangulus. Next base: position 53,273,222 of record CM056490.1, read on the forward strand.
AAAATAGTGATAGTATACAATAGTTTCTTCGCTATTAATATGACACACAACTTACAACACAGTATAAAATCATCTATACTTTCTCACTTTTGGTGGGGAGAGAATTTAAAAAGGCTACAGCCTACACATTCACTTCTCCCTTCAATTGGGAACCTGTAGTTGCATTGAGTTGGTTTCCTTAATGGTAAGAACATGAAAACCAACAAATTCCTATACTTGTGGGAATTAAGTTTTTGGTACAATAACTTATAGGAATTTAGTACATGTACAGAGATTGAATTGAATACTAAAACAGCACAACAGGCTAGGTGTTTTAGGTCAATATTGCGAATCTACGACAACTGCAGCAGCAGACTATATTTGCTGGCCAATATTTTAGAGTCCACATCTAGATGTAAATAATGAGAGAATCAAGCACCTTCCTAAGCAATAAAAACTACACTTTTACAATAAATCCGAGAAATGCATCACCTACAGTACTTCTGATGCCTGGAGCCTACGCTTGAACAACCATTGAAATGGTCTCCCCAACTGTGCTCTCTTCTTCCTCCAGAACCAAATGGCTGCATTGTACTGCTCATTACGAATTTTTCTTGTGGCAGCCCTCCAATCATACTTCTCCATTTCTACACGTGCAGCCTGGCCAATAGTTTCTCTCAATTCTGCATCGTGCAGAAGTGGCTCCAGTTTGCTCAAGCAGTCGTCAAGGTCCCCAGGATTAAACAGATATCCGGTTTTTCCCTGCTGATCATCGGGAATGATATCTGGTATTCCTCCAGCACGAGCAGCCAAAACAGGAAGTCCTGATGACATGGCCTCCAAAACAACGAATCCAAGTGTCTCGGACTCTGAAGGCATAACAAAAATATCTCCACTGGCATATGCCTGAGAAAGCTCCTCACCTAGTAACATTCCTGTGAACACTACAGGCATGCCAGAGAACATTTGCTCCAACTCCTCCCTATAACAATGACGAAACAAAAAATCTGTAGCTTAATCTTTTATAAGAATGCTAAACTACATCTCTTTCTCATGTTAAGCATACAAGCTATCAAGATTCAAGACAGGATATTCTTATAAATAGCAATGCATTCCGATGTCCACATTCTCAATCGATCAAGCATTTGACAGTAGCTTCTTCTCACACACCAATCATGTCCCTTCTAAGTCAGGGAGCACATTTTTCGTTCAGAATTCCTCGTTCCCTTTTGTGTGAATGGTAGGTTTCAATGGTGAAGAGAAAATTCTAGTTATCTTTTCAGATAAAAGGGGAATGGATGTCTTGTTGAGAGTGATTATGGAAGAACCTTCTAATAGAGGAGAGTAATAGTCCGGTTTGAAAAGCAAGCTTGAGAAATATGGCGAGGCCATTCATTGATAGCGGAAATATCGGTCACTCACTCATATTATACGATTGTATCACTCAGCCCATTAGCTCCAATTGACCTATGTTCCAAGCTTGGGGCTCAAATCCAATAGTTCTTGCCAAAGAAGTAGAAAGTTTAATCTAGACAAAGGAGAGCTAATGTAATTTGATTTAAGAGACCTCGAGTTCCTACGTGGTAACAAATGAAATGGTAATGCTTAACTAAGAAACTCTACCAAAAATTCAGCAACTCCTACATGGCAATTGGGATATAAATGTTGCTATTGTTTTTAAATTCAGGATTCTGCTATAGTAAAACACTACCTACTAAAGTAAAGTCGATAAAAGTTCAGTGGGATTATCAGGTGGCAGTCTTTTCCTGATTTTTGTCACTTTCACCACACAAGCTAAGCAAGCAAGAGAGATCAAGAACAGTGAAATATATCTAGTTTCGAGTCACGACTCTTTTCACACAAGATCCTCAATGGTAATTTGTTTTGTGCTTGACAGCCTATGATTATCCTTCCCCAGACCCCACTTGTGGGATTACACTGGGTATGTTGTTGTTGTTGTACAGCCTATGATTATCAGAAGAGGGGAAAAAGAGAGAGACTGGACAGCTTATTGTGCATGATACGAGATATCAAAAATATTTTACAGTGAAGTACTGGTAAAGTTTTGAAAGTAGAAAAGGTAAAATTACTACTGCAACTCACCTATATGGTCCATCTCCAATAAAAGCTATGCGAGCTTCTGGAAGTCTATCCATTAACCTGCTCCAAAGTCATTTTGAAATGTCATGTGCGAGTCTTATCCTTTCTCATTAACAAAAAGAGGCAATACCTTTTGAGGAAATTCAAATTCTTCTCGACTCCAAGTCGTCCAACATGGACTATCAATGGTTTATCAGGTTCCCCATTGCTGATCGTGAAGAGTAACAGGAGAAAGGAAAAAGAATTATCAGTATACATAAAGGTTGTTTACATACTGGATGGTATTTTCAGTAGAAAGCTCCAACCTCAGTCTTAGTCGCATTTCATGAGACCGATACCGGGGGTGGAAGCTCTCAGAATCAACACCCTTATTCCACAGACGTATTTTGTTAGCTGATAATAAGCAAAAGAGAGGAACAGTCAACAACTCTGAGCAGTGCGTTAGCAGCTAAAAGAAGCTAACCAGAGAATGCATCTAAGACCAACAAAAACTACTTTGACAGAACAGAGAAGACAATACTGCTTTTGCCTTTAATTGCTACTTCCTCTGTCCCAATTTATGTGACACTCTTTTCTTTTTAGTCCGTCCCAAAAAGAATGACACCTTTCTATATTTAGTAATAATTTGACCTTAAACTTCCCATTTTACCCTTAATGAGATAGATTTATAGCCACACAAATATCTATGGCTTATTTTAGACCACAAGTTTCAAAAGTCTTCCTTTCATTCTTAAAATCCCTGCCCAATCAAACACCTTCACATAAATTGGGACGGGGAGTATCTAGTAAAGCCCACGTCGCAGTGTAATAAACAAGTTCACCGATCGGTCTTTTACCTGCTGTTACCCTATAAGCTTTCAGATCCTTTGCAATAGCAGCAGATGGCACCAGTGTAAGATCAGCAGCTCTATGTAGAAACTCTGATAAGCAGCAGTTTATGTCTTAATTAGTATACAGAGCTGGAGACCTGAGAGAGAATAGATACTGCAGAAGAGAATGCTCTGCTCACATACTTAAAACCATCCACATAGGTTGCACTAACCAACTAAAGGTATATCTTGGTATGTATCTGCAGAATAAGAGTCAGGATCAGCAGAGAGCCCTTAATCAATACAGAATGCTATAAGAAGCTTCAGAAACTCATTCTTTATGTTATTCATCAGAAAGATCAACCAAGAAAAAGCTTTTGCTTCTTGAATCATGTAATTTACAGAAGCTATCAAATGTTCCAGTAACGTGACTTACACAGGCACATGCGTGTGATAAGACATCACTATCGGCACACATAACAGTTTTGCAATGATAAGAGCACCAAATACCTAACAATAGGAAAAATATTATCTAAGTCAGCAAGCTGGGAAAAAAACTAGAACCTTAAGCTCCTTGAAGTGAAAAGATCGACATCACTGCACCACTGAAAGGAGGAGGAAAAAGCAACTGAAAACTCACCATAATACCAGGAGATGATGCATGTATGATGTCAGGTTTGAATCGTGCTACTTCTGAAATTATTCTTGGGCTGAGAGCAAGTGAGAGGGGCACCTTCTGGTACCAGGGGCAGGGAAAACTGCAAATGAAGTAAGCCACTTTTTCTTTAAAAAACTGGCCAATTACCATACATGGAGAATATTTCATAGCTTAAATGTCACTGATTTTTGCTTAGGTTACGACAGCCAGAATTGAGGGAATTTATCGAGTAAACATGAAAAAGAAACATATATGAAAGGCAGTAGAATCTGCCACCTTCGTGATCCAATACACTTTGCTCCATAAAACTCTTGAGGTACTCCTTCATGTGTGGTCACAACCATAACCTGTACCACAACATTAACAAAGGATTATAAGTGGCCAAACATCAGGTGTAGATCTTCAATTCTAGAACAATCTGGCTGAACTATGGCTAAGAAGTATTTATTACAGTTAGTCCCTATGAACTAAACGACTGTTAGAATAACGGTTTCTAGGTATGTGAAGACAAAGCATATCAAGATTGCTTGAAATTAGTTCAGGGGAACAGAACAGGTAGAGGTCAAGATTGTGAATTCCTGATTGCCAAAATAACATTCTGAGAGAACTTGCAATGAATATAATCAGCTCAAACATATTAATTTTGTTGGTAGATGCATGGTGGTATAGAAGTAAGTTAAGAAGACCGAAAGAACACCAGCAGCTATCAGTAATCAACAACTCTTGTCAGCAATGAGTATACCTCATCCCCCATTTCACGGAGATATCTTATAAAATTCTGGAACCGGTTCTTATAGCCAGACACATACCTGCACATTTCACAAAGGAAAATGGTGGTTATGACAAAATGTAAGCCCAATTCAGTAAACAATATAATTGTAGTAGGGCCTGATTCAGATGATGTACTGAATTTTGATCAGTAGAATAAGTCCAAACTAGGTCAAGATTTGTTTTTCTCAGGAAATGTCAATCTTTATTCTCTAAAATTACTGATCAAAGATGATTCCATAACTCCCCGTATTAAGACACCAGAGTCCCGAGTTGAGAACATCTCTGACTCCCAAATTAAAGGATGAAGGCAATATCGCTTCTAAGTATCACTGAGCAATAAAGACAGCAAACTGTAATAGAAGCGAGAATTCTTCTGAAGTGTATCTAAGGTTGAAAGGTGTCTAATTGGACACAACTATATTTATTTTGCTAGATCGATATGAAATTGACTTTCCAAAATACTACAAGAAACCATTAAAGAAAGAATGCAGGGATAACATAGATTAAAATGCAGCTCAAACAAAAAAAAAAAAATTAGGTTCTAATGCTTAAGTGGTAATCAATGCAACAAAACAAGTTTTGAGATAGTGATTGACCATGCACATTACTATAACTAACAAGCATGCACAACTTCCCTTTAATAGCTACATATGTTACAAATCATAGTTCCCTCCCTTAGGTAAGGCTGCGTACAACAGACCCTTGTGGTCCGGCCTTTCCCCGGACCCGCATAGCGGGAGCTTAGTGCACCGGGCTGCCCTTTTTTATAAGGTTTCTGAAGAACAGAAAGTAGAAGGTGCTGCCTTATATATGAATGGAGATGCTGAGACTTGGTATAATTCCTTGATTTTAAGTAAAGGACCAATAACCTGGGATGAGTTGAAGGTGGAGGTATGTAACAGATTTGGTGATGCATTGATGGAGGATGTGGTTGAGGAGCTTAATATACTAAAACAAACTGGGACTATGGAAGAATTCCTAGTGAAGTTTGATGACTTGAAAGCGCAAATGATAGTCGGGAATCCTGCATTGAATGAGACACATTTTCTGTCTAGCTTTGTAGGAGCTCTTAAGGAGGAGATTAGGTTCTCTGTGAAGTTATTTAAACCAAACACACTCAGCTATGCCATAGAACAAGCAAGGATGCAAGAGAAGGCAATAGAAACTGCTACGAAGAAGAAAAAAGTGGTGACAAGGGCTGCTACATCAGCCAGTACTTCAGTAAATGCACAAGTACAGAGAGCTACTGCAGCAACTTCACTCAAACCTAGTCCATTAAGGTTGAGTCCAGAAGTTTATGAGTATAGAAAGAGTAACCGCTTATGCTTCAGATGTGGAGAAAAGTATGGACCAAGCCATAGGTGTCAATTGAAATAGTTGCACTGTTTGACGGGAACAGCTGAGGAAATGCCAATCATTCAAGAGGAACCACCACCTGAGGTTGAAATTGAAGTAAAAATCAGTCCAGACATACAAGAAGCAGTGTGTTTCAATGCCCTATCAGGAACCAGCATGGGGGTCAATACCATACTTGTGAGGGGAATCATCACGAAGAGGGAGTTAATTGTGTTGGTGGACTCTGGGAGCACACAGTTTCATTAATGAGGTAACTGTCAAAGAAACTGGCTACACACCTGTGTTTGCTAATCACCTAAGAATGACAGTAGCTGATGGAAATTATATGTACTCTAGTTCAACTTGTTCCAAGTTTACTTGGAGAATGGGAGGCAAGTAGTTTCAGGAGGATCTCAGGATTTTACAGTTGGGAGGGTGTGACATTGTGCTTGGTAATGATTGGATGAAGAAGTTCAATCCCACCAAATTTGATCATGAGAAAAATTGTGTAACTATTGGAAGGAAAGGCAATAAGGTAGTTTTGCAGGGTATTTCTCAAGGGGGCCAGCTGGGCATGACTAGTGGAAGCACATTGTTGAGAAAGGGCCAAACTCTCATGGCTCACTTGTTTGTAATCCAAGTAGAGGACACACATGATGAAGAGGTGGTTGATACATCTATCCAAGCCTTGTTATCCACTTATACTGATGTGTTTGCTGAACCTAAAGCCTTGCCACCAGCTAGATCACTAGACCATGGCATTCCACTTAAGCCAGGGTCTTCACCTGTCAGTCTAAGAAAAGGTACAACTTTTATCAGAAGGAAGAACTAGAGAAACAGGTCAGAGAGATGATAACAAATGGCATCATCCAGGACAGTCAGTCCCCTTTTCCCTCTCCAGCTTTGTTGGTTAAGAATAAGGATGGGCCTTGGAGGTTTTGTGTAGATCACAGACGGTTAAATGAGATCACCATTAAAGACAAGTGCATGTTCATCGGTCGGTTTGGATCGAGTTTTGGACATTTCGGATTATAATTTTGGTTTTCGAATTTCGCAACATGTAATCCGAATCCAATACAAATACGTTCGGATTGAATCGAATTTTTTAACTTCGGTTTCGGATAAATCGGTTTGGATAATTCGGATTTTCGGTTCAGCTTATAAGTTGAATTGCTTCTTCTACTCTTTCCTACAAAATGAACAATCAAATAAAATATTTATACCAAATTGCCTTATATATAGTTCCTCGTTACTATCACAATCATATAAATAAAGTACTCATATAAGCAATAAAATCATTGTCAAGGATGCAGCAGAAGCAGTACTAGTCTATGAATAAACAAGTCTAATTTAGTAAAATCATATCATACATAGAATATATACTGACAATGAAAACATAAAGGAAATATAAAAGGTAGTCATCTTTAAAATTAACAAATTCAAACATATTGAACGTAGTAATTTTTTGAATATAGGGATTGATATGTAATGAGTAGGGTATATTTGACTTAAGTAATGCACTAATATATTAATGGATAGTGGGGTAGCCTAAACATAAGGTATAAGAAATTTGATTTTGGATATCCAAAAATCCGAAGTTCCAAATTCGAAATCCGATCCAAAATCCAAAAATTTTAAAAATTAAATCCGTAACCCAATCCAGAATCCGAAATTTTCAAAATATAAGTCCAAAATGTTCGGATTTCAGTTCGGATTTCGGATTTATCCAAACTATGCACGCCCCTACCCTATTCCTATAGTTGATGATCTACTTGATGAGTTGTATGGGTCAGTGATCTTCACAAAGATAGACTTGAGAGTTTGTTACCATCAAATTAGAATGAAGAGTGAAGATGTGTTCAAAACTGCTTTTAGAACTCACATGGGGCATTATGAGTTCAAGGTTATGCCCTTTGGGCTGACCAATGCACCAGCCACCTTCCAAGCTCTAATGAATCAGGTTTTTCAATCACTACTCAGAAAGTTTGTCTTGGTATTCTTTGATGATATTCTCATTTATAGTATGTCCTTGAAGGAACACCTGAAACATTTGAAGTTGTCTTTGACATACTGAGACCTCAAACCCTCTATGCTAAATCTAAATGCTCATTCGAGCTCTAGAGTACTTGGGACATGTCATCTCTAAGGATGGGATAATAACAGATCCTGAAAAGATTCAAGCAATGGTGGATTGGCCTACACCAACTACTCTCAGGGGCCATTTGGTAGGAGGGATAAGTTATCCCATGTAGATGGGATTGAGTGGGATAAGATGGGATAACTAATCCCACCCTCTATGAGGGATAACCTATCCCACCTTTTATCTCATGTAGATGGGATTGGGTAGGATACAAAGGAGTTATACCACCAATCAAACATGGGATTAGTTCCAATCCCATGGGACTAATAATCCAATCTCATCCTATCCCTGCCACCAAACGATCCCTCAGAAGAGTAAGGGGATTTCTAGGTCTGACTGGCTATTATAGAAAGTATGTCCTTAACTATGGGGTCATCTATAGGCCATTAGCAGATTTACTCAAGAAGGAAGCTTTTAAATGGAGTGAGGAAGCTAATCTAGCATTTGCTGCCTTGAAACAAGCTATGACCAATACACCTGTATTGGCATTACCTGATTACTTTCAGGAATTTGTGGTGGAAACTGATGCAAGTCATTCTGGAATAGGAGCAATCTTAATGCAGAGAGGAAAATCAATTGCATATCTCAGCAAGGTGCTTGCCCCAAGACATAGAGGAGGATCTATTTATGGAGTACATGGCCCTCCTGAATACTGTAGAGAAATGGAGGCATTATTTGCAATATAAACACTTTGTAGTGAGGACAGATCACCACAACCTCAAGTTTCTCTTGGAACAAAAGGTCACCACTGCTATTCAGCAAAAGAGACTAACTAAATTGCTTGGGCTAGACTATGAGGTTCAGTATAAGAAAGGGGCAAAGAATAGGATTGCAGATGCCCTCTCAAGACAGTTTGAAGGAATAGATGGTGCACTCCCTGATGGCTCAGTTGAACTCAATGTCATTAGTGTGACTGTTCCCACCTGGATGCAAGACATCAGTAACAGCTATGAGGGACATTCCCAAGTTGCTGCATTGATCTCAGAAGTGACAGTGAACCTGCAAGGCCCTCACCTTTATCAGTTCTCTTCTGGGATATTGAGGAAGAAGGGAAGAATTTACATAGGTGAGCATGGCAATCTCAGACAGCAGCTGATATCAACCTTTCATGATTCACCAATTGGAGGACATTCAGGTCAACTAGGCACACTTAAGAGACTCTCTCAATTATTTTACTGGTCTGGGATGAAGCAAATGGTTATCCAATATGTATCTGCTTATGATGTGTATCAAAGGAATAAGGAAGAAAATGTTTCATATCCTGGGTTGTTGCGACCTCTACCCATTCCAAATCAGGTTTGGAGACATGTCACCATGGATTTTATTGATGGTTTGCTAAAGTCTAGAGGCAAAGATGTAATTTTTGTGGTGGTGGACATGAGATCAAAATTTGCACACTTTATGACCCTCACCCATCCTTTTACTGTAGCAAATGTAGCTAATAAATTTTTTAAGCAGGTTCATACTCAGCATGGATTGCCTGAATCTATTGTATCTGACAAGGACAGAATTTTTCTAAGCAACTTTTGGCAAGCTCTATTTAGACTATTGGGTACTCAGCTTCACTTCACCACTGCCTATCACCCTCAAAGTGATGGACAAACTGAAAGGGTGAATAAGTGCATTGAAAACTATCTCAAGTGCATGACTGCTCATAGACCGGTTCATTGGAAACAATGGTTAGCTAGGATGGTTACCCCTAGCTGAGTGGTGGTACAACACCAATTTTCACATTAGTTTGGGATGCACTCCATTTGAGGCCTTATATGGGTTCACTCCTCATTATCAGTTGGTTCTCTATTGGACACCTCAGTTTAGGATGCTGGTGACACTATTATGGAAAGGCAATAATTGCTTCAAGATAACTTGATCAAAGCTCAAGAAAGAATGAAGATGTATGTTGATCATAGGAGAACTGAGAGAGAATTTCAGGTGGGAGATATGGTATTTTTGAAGCTACAGCCCTATAGACAAACATCCTTAGCCCTCAGGAGAAATCTAAAGTTGAGTTCTAAGTTCTATGGTCCTTATAGAGTTGCTGCTAGAGTTGGTCAAGTGGCCTACAGATTAGAATTTCCTGCTTATTCTAAGGTACATCCTGTTTTTCATGTGTCCTTGCTTAAAAAGAAACCACATTGCCAAGTACTGGAGAGGATGGTCAGTTCCTTGTCAAGACTATTGGCATTCTACATAGGCAAATGGTTCGCAAAGGAAATTCTACTGCAGTTAAGGTTCTTATTCAGTGGTCAAACCTTGCCCCAGAGGATGCTACATGGGAGGATTATGCTGATCTTAAAGCCAAGTTTCCTGATTTTGATCCTTCAGGACAAAGATCGTTTCTAAGGCCCTGTATGTAATGACCTGAGAATACAGTGTTGGAAATTTGCCTTTGATGGGATTGCGTCCACCCATATTTAATGACTTAAACACTCGGGTTTCGCATGTTGGAGTCTTTGGTTCTTCACACGTGCATAATCTACTAAGTGAGTAGATGACCGAAGGGCCAAAGATCGTCAAATTTCGTTAAGAAATGAAAGAGATATTGGTCCACTAAGTAAGGTGTTTGAGACATGAAAATATGGTGTGGGACAAATCTACCACATCGGTGGGAAAAAGAAGAATTGTTCTTTTTATAAGCCTAAAAAATGGATAAGGGTTTGGGACCCCAAGGGGTAACCCGTGTGTTTGAAGGAGAGAGGACCTAGGTGTGCTTGGGTTCGAGGCTAGCCCCACACGCGCGCCGCCGACGCCGGCCCATCCCGTCCTGTCCGGGCTCGGGTCGTGGGCTACTGGGCTACTTCCGACTAAGCCACAGTTGTAACAATCCAGATTTAGTGTTTCTTGATTTCAGGTTATCAAGATTCAAGACTCAACAAGCTTGCGGCAATTATAATCTTGGTTGTTTGTTTATCCTTTCGAACACTTGTAATATTTATTTACTTCCCGTACTGCTTTGATTCCAACAATTATATCCAACATCCAATTGATACCATTTAACAATTAGAATTAGCGGAAGGACTTGAGTGCAAAGGCGGAAAAGTATGAAGGCACAGATCATTTTTGGGTTAATGACGATCAACAACCCAAATCAATTCTACTAAGCATTAGTAACAACCGGGAGAAAGAGAATGACAACTAACTTCTGTTAAAATCCAAATTCTCTTCTCTCTCAATTTTGTTCTCTCTCCTCTCTTCTTCTCTTCTTCTCGATCTCTTTCTCTTCTTTCCTAATGTATGAGGGGGGGAATGAAAAAAGGTAAATAAAGACCTTAGCCAAAAGCATGGGATTCCCGGGGCCCGAACGAGAGCAGAGGCAGCAGGGCAGGTATTCCAATCTTTCATTTCTATTGCAGATTCAAGCTACTACTATGGAGAGTTCAGTCTAATTTCCAGTTTTCCTTAATTTTTGTTTTGTAGTTGTAATCGTTGCTTTCATTAATATACCAGAAAATTGTCCCAAAACAAACTTGTAATTTCAATTTCAGTTCATTAAGTTCTGTTTAGTTGAATTCGAGCTAAGGTCATAGCAAAAGAAAGATTGCATTATCAAAATTCTTATGCTAAGAATTATTATTTACTACACATTCTAGCATATAACAGAAGATATGAAGATCATTCAAATAACATATGAGGAAAGTCAGTAAATACTTTTGACAGCAAAAGCTCCTTATATAGAATTCTGGACAAGAATCACCAAAACACATAGCAGAACAGATTGAATATATTATACAACTGAACTAACTAAAATTAACATGATCGGAATTCACATACATTGACAATACTGCTGCAAATTAACAGAATACTATAGGATATGCTGCAAAAATACTCCTCAAAGAACACATTTCTTAGTTATCACATCAGTAATATCTGTCAGTAAATATGAATAGGGAGAAAGAACTTAAACCTAATGGATCAATCAAAGTTAATTCACCTAACAGAAAGAGCATAGACAGTAACCATAACCAAAATTACTCCCTCCGTTACAAAATGTGTCTTAATTTCCCTTTTAGTCCGTTTAAAAAAAGAATGCCTCTTTCATTTGTTTGGCAACTCTTTAATTCCAACTTTCCACATGACATGTTTAAGACCACAGTTGTTTCGGACGTTTTCTAGGAAAAGAAGGAACTGCCCTTCGGGCACGCCTCCTATGCTTATCACCCACCTACGCTCTCCGGCGATCATGGCGATTTAGAGATGTCACGGCAGCATGGGGAATGTCCGCGTCTCGTCGCAAGGCTCATTTAAAAGACATTTTGATACATTCTACCTATCTTTAATTAACAAACACAAGATTAGAAAATCTTCTTTACTAACCAGACAAACTTTTGAAATAAAGGGACTGTAAGATTATAAGATTATAAAGGGAAAAAAGAAGTGCACAGTAAAATGACTCACGAAAAAGGAGAAGGCTCAACAAAGATAGCAATACGTCTAGGCTTTGAAGTCATTTCAGATTCAATCAAATGAGGTGGACCCTCTTCTTCTTCTTCTTCTTCTTCCTTATACTCTTTAACTTCCATTTTACTAGCTGCAATTAAAGGTCTTTTCTTGAAGGGTCTTTTTGTAAATCTTCTTTCACACTGCAAGAAATTAACTTTTTTGCATATTAAGCTAAAGGGTTGTGTTCTTGAATTACAAAAGTAAGAAAATTCATGACAACTTGTAGATACTGAAATTAAAGAAGAAGATATAATAGGATTTATAAAGAGAGAAGAGGTAGCCATGGTGAGTTTTTTTCGGATAATGATGTTAAATATATTTGAATATGATTAACTGAGAAATATGGAGTATTTTAAGAGAGACATGGAAGGGGATTGTAGCAATGGATATTCTTTTTACAGTATGAGTGAAATATGGAATAATTGGACGGTACTTGAAAGTATATGCCACAAGCTCACAAGAAAACTAAACAGATATTATTGGCTCTTTTCACGGGGGTCATTCTCATAAGTCATTCTCCCTCCGTCCCATTTTAATTGTGGAAAAGGGTAAAAAAATATCCATTAAATTTCAAATATATCGTTTGTTATATTTTTTGTTCAATTGTGTCTTTATGTTATAGTACGACTTGGCTTAGCTTACACTTCTTGCCTGTCGAAACACCAAACCAATTTTGAAAGCTGAAATAGTTTTGGGAAATGGAAGAACAAGAACATCTTCTTTATCACAAAAAATGATAACATAAGATCTTTCTTCACTCATGTTTGTCATCTACTCGTGAATACCGCCCAGTCAAGTCTTTATTCTTTTATTCAACAATATGGGTGCTAACCAGATTCCTCATGTTATATGCGAGGTCAATAAAATTCTCCAGAGAGTGAGGTTTTGATCATAATGACCACCTAAAATTTGATTTTCAGCTGTAGTTTTTAGTTTAGGGTGCCAATAGTAGCATAGTTGCTTAGTCGTCCTTCCTCTTACGTATTATAATATAGGTGACCTTTTTTACTCTCAACTATTGCCGAGAAGAGAAAATGCTCAAGGTTCTATTTATTCTTTCTTTATTCAATTCATTCATATCCTTTTTGTTTTCAGTCTCGCATTTCCTTTCCTCTCCAAGGCAATCGATCACCTTCTTAGTGGGCGGTGTGTACAAGGCCCTGGAAGGAATGCACCGCCCTATGGCTGACCGACGATTACTAGTGATTCAGGCTTCATGCAGGCGAATTGTGGCCTGAAATCCGAACTGTAGGCGGGTTTTTTGGAGTTAGCTCACCCTAGCAGCAGAATTAGCGAATTGACAAATCAGTTAACAAAATATGTACATCGCGCCCGTTATGAGCGGTGTATGCTCACCCTTGCAAAAGCCTACGAGGGTTATAAAATCTATTTGCCTGCCTTTCTCGACTTCAGGGGGAGAATCTATCGCTCATCCAGAACCACACTTGTAACTCAAGTTAATTCGCAAGGTTTTTTAAATTCGTTGGAGAATCTATCGCTCAGCAGGATCATCATACTTGCTGACTATTGATGAACTAATCGGATTAACCAACTGATCTAATAGATCATTGTAATGAATAGTTGGATCTTAATTTCTTACCATAAAAATGGTTATATGCGCGGCGACACCAACTATGAGAAATCCACCAATCCACATGTGATGTGTGAACTTGGGGATGAAAGGTTTGCTAGGAAGAATCAATGACCAATGGTTCTACAATTGCAACATCACTTACTGAAAAGACTATTCTATGAACAACCGCCTACAACATTACACTTTCGGCATGACATTAAGCAAGTTCCTTCTTCTACAAATATGAGAGCGTTAGAAATCGTGGTCAATATTTTTCCTGTGCTTCAGCGGGGGCCTTTTTTGTTATAGGTATTTAACCGGTTCGGAAGATATCAGTCAATGCCGTCTTCGTTGCCAAAGTAGATTTTTTTCTTTGCCTTTCAAGATACTCATTTTTAGGCAGACGCTCTATTATCTTTTTGAGTTCCTTCTCCTGACTAGAAAGAGACGCTTTGCCACTTTCTAGCGGCGTTCCTGGTTGTCCTAATAGCAATTCCAATTCTAATGATGGGTTGTCAACGCATTCTGAGTATGAGTAAAACAATATTTGAAAGTTCAGGGGTATTTTTGAACCTTTTCTGTTTTAATTGTCTTACTTTCCTTTTTGGTCTGTCCCAAAAAAGTGCTCTTTTCACATTTAGTAAGTTACAATTCAAATATCCTACATGACAAGTTTATAACCACAAGATTAAATAATATTTTAGTACATTACACACATCTTTAATTTAAGATCATAAGATTCAAAAATCTATTTTTATTTCTTAAACCCATGCCTAATTAAACTAAGACACTTAAATTGGGACTTTAATTAAGATTTAGTTGTTGCTGTAAATCTCCCTATCATTTTTCATGTGTAGTTGTATGAGTTTTAATTTTTAAATGATCAGAATGGTCACTAATGTATGTGCTTTGATTTTATTTGATCTTTAAGGTAGAAAATATGGTGAAAATGGTCTTTAATATATTTCAAAATTGATTAGTTTGGTCCTAAACTATATAAATAAACATAATTGCTATTTTGCTGTCAAAATAAACGAAGGTCCTCGGTATTTGCACCATATGATAGCTATTAAACTACAAATGAAGTTGTCATCTTATTCGTTCAATCTGATTTCAGAATTCACATCAATATTTTTAATCCTAACGTGAAAGAGACATGAAAAACTTTCAATGCAAAGTAGGGCTGAAAAAAAGTTGCAATTTTATGGTGAATATATTCAATGGAGTATGAAAAGATGCCCAGAATATCTTCGATGGAGCTAAGTATATTATAACGGAGGAAGTTGCAGAGGGCCTAATTTTATTTTAATCGTAAAAGTAATACTTATCTTTACTTAATTAAATGACTTAGAACCAAATTGATCACTTTTTGAAATATATTAAAAATTATATCCGTCATGTTTATACATTAAGGATCAAATAAAATCAAAGCTCATACATTAAGGACCACTCTCATTATTTTCTCAAATTTTTAACACAAGAAATAGTTTAGTTAGATGCCCTACTCATAATTAGGTGTATGCACTTAATGAACGTACAATGACACTCCTTGTTGTCTGTTAGTCTAGCTCGACTTTCAAAATATTAAAAATTAATGTTTGGCTTGATCGACTCACTCTGCAAACACAAAAAATATTTTAATGGCAAGCTCATGTTTTAGACTTAGGTTTGCTTTGATGATGAGTAGGCTTGTTGTGCTTTGGCCCTTCTATGAATTTTTTACTCAATTTTTATCAAAACTCAATCCAGTTTAACTTGATTAGATTAAAATTTATAAAGTTTGATTCAACTCGATTCAACTTTTTTATGATTGAATTGTGTATTATCAATGTAAAAACAAAATTTTATCAAGTAAGTTATTAAAATTAGAAGTTAATATGTTAAATTTATGATTAATAATTCTTCTCACTCAATAATTTTAACAATTATTTATTATGTAGTTTTGTATTCCGTAATAAGTACTTTCTTACATGACATAATTAATCGTTATCCAAATTGTAACTTGACATATATACTTTATGGTAACTTTTGATGTGATTAAGTACTTTTAGTTAAGACTCAATTTTTTAATGAAGTTCAATTTAGATTAAAAAAATCTATTTTATTGTTAATTTGTTTTCTTAACAATTCTCATTTTTATGTTCTGTATTCACTTTAACCGCAATCGAGTTTAACTTCCAACATAAACTAATAATTCATATAATTAAATTGCATATGTATTCAATTGTCAATCTAAACTATTAATTCTTATATTATTTTACTTAATAAATTAGTTTATTAAAATTTAATTTCTCCGAAAGGTGTAGTAGTATACACGAAAGCAAACTGTAAGATGATATTAATCCCCCTTAGAGATTCTTGTTCATTAATATCAATATATATAGTGTACAATATACAATCCTAATACAATAGGAATCTTAGTCCCAATACAAGAGGAATTCTAGTTTACCATAATTATCTATCACTAAATATATTTACAATATATGGGATATATTCTAATTATGGGTAGGGATTGTAGTGTTATACTTGTACACACCCCCTCAGTCGGAGCAGGAGGAGGCCTAACGCTAAGACTGAATCTGAAATCAAGGAACAACTGTCTTGGGAGGTCCTTCGTGAAAATATTCGCGTATTGATATGAGGAAGGCACGTGCAATACCTTAATATGTCTGAGAGCAACCTTCTCACGAACAAAGTGGATGTCCATCTCAACATGCTTGGTTCGCTGATGCTGAACCAGATTGTGAGACAGGTATATGACGGATATGTTATCACAGTAGACTAGAGACGTTTTACTTAAAGGACACCGAAGCTCCAAGAGAAGGTTTCGGAGCCAACAGATCTCAGTAACAACATTAGAAACTCCTCTATACTCAGCTTCTGCACTCGAATGGGATAATGTGGCTTGCCGTTTGGCAGACCAAGAGATGAGATTATCACCCAAAAACACACAGTAGCCGGATGTAGAGCGGCGGGTGTCTGGACATCCTGCCCAATCTGCATCTGTGTAGGATAATAGCGAGTTCGGTGCGGAGGGGTATAAGTGTAGTCCATAATCCAGTGTGCCATTCATATATCGGATGATACGTTTGAAGGTGATAAAATGAGGTTCCCTGGGGGCATGCATAAACAAGCATACATGCTGGACAACATAGGCAATGTCAGGTCTGGTGAAGGTGAGATACGGAAGTGCGCCTGCAAGACTCCTATACATAGTAGGATCAGTCACTGGAGTACCGACCAGTGCACTAAGTTTGGATTTAGAATCAACCGGAATGGCTATGATTTTGCAATTGTCCATCTTAGCCCTGTGCACGATCTCCTCTGCATACTTACGCTGACAAAGAAACATACACTCGGCGGATATAGTGACTGAGATCCCCAAAAAATAGCTCAACTTTCCCAAATCAGCTATGGCAAATTCAGACTTGAGCCGTGCAATAATCTCATCTTTCAACACAGCAGTAGAGGCAGTAAGAACAATGTCATCCACATATAACAGTAAATAGGCAGTATCACGACCTCGATGTAAAGTAAAGAAAGAGGTATCACATCTGCTGCATGTAAACCCAAGACGTATAATGAACTGTGTAAAACGATCATACCATGCTCTGGGGGCCTATTTTAAGCCATAGAGTGATTTACGGAGACGACGGACAAAATCAGGCGGCTGGTGCATGTATACAATTTCTCGTAAATCCCCATGAAGAAATGCATTCTTCACATCTAGCTGATGAATCGGCCAATTCTTACCCATAGCAATGCTTAGAACTGTGCGAATGGTGGCCGGTTTGACAACCGGACTGAAAGTCTCACTGCAATCAATGCCCTCATGATGGTTAGTACGATTTGCCACTAGTCTTTCCTTGTATCTTTCTAAGTCACCACTATCCCTGAACTTGTGACGAAAAAGCCACATGCAACAGATCACATTCACCCCCTCTGGTCGAGGAACCAAGTCCCAAGTATGCTATTTCGTTAGTGCATTAAACTCCTCACACATGACCGCATTCCAATTCAGGTCCAGTTTGGCTAATTTAGGGCTTTTTGGAATAGGTGAAATTGTTTGGGTGGACAGGTTAAATTGGACTTTGGGTTTGAAAATTTCGTGTTGGGCATGGGTTTCCATCCGGTGTATGGGTGCTGGCTGGGTAAGGGTGTCGGTCGACTGGTTGGTTGATGGCAGAATCGGGTGTGGGACAGTTTGTGTCATCGGAACTAGGTGTCGGTCGAGGGTGGCTGTCGGATGGTGTTGAACAGTGGCGGTGTTTGGGTTTGGCGTCGAGTGGGTTCTGGTGAACAGTGGTGGGGATATGTGGGGGTTCTCGGTATGCCGGAAATGGAGGAGGTTTGTAGTGTAGGGTATGATGTCGGTGGCGTAGTAGGTCCGGTAGCTGGGTTTGCTGGGTGGTGGTAGAGGGTCGTACTGGAGTCGGTACGGTGGTGAGACTGTTGGGACGACACAATGAATGGGACGGTGACTGGTGAGTTGGTGGAACCTGGAGGCAGAGTGGTGCTAGAGTCACTCTACAAAACAAAACCTTTGTTATTTAGGTAGTCTGAAATTGGCGGCCAGAATAATTAAGAGAAGCAATTGGCACTAATAGATGTTTGGCAACTAGTCAGGTATGAATTATAATATAGAGATAATATAGCCGATATTGTAATACAGAAATTAATTACGCTAGAAGTAGTAATGCATGAGTTTTTTTTTTAATGGGGCATTTGGTTCGTTGAATAAAACTTAGATAATTATTTAAACTTGTATTTGGTTTAAAATTGTATAAGAGCTTGGAAAAGGGTTTGAGGAGATCCTCAATGGTAGTCTTGCCATTTTGAATGATTTATTGGTGTATAGTTGTATTACTAATTCAACATTAATACCTGAATTGATATATAAGTTTTTTTTTAGATTATATATGTTGAAACAGATTAAGTAACCAAACAATGGATAAAAAAATGCAAGTTTTAATTCCATGATTATTTTAGCTAATACAACAAAATCAAACATACCCTTAGCCCTTATGTGTTTTATGGCTGGTCTTGCAATAGATAAAATCAAGATACAAAAATCAGCATAATATAGTATATTGTTTGGTTGGTGCTATAAGGAGAATTAGTCTTGGTATGAAGATCTAGCATAGTATTTACAATGTTTGGTTTGATTTTTCCTTTTCTTCTTACACAATACTATAAGTTAACGAGGAAATCTATGTATTATATATTTTAGACAAGAACTTTGGAGGAGAAAGTTTAGCAACAGCACTTCTAATTGTTACAGTGTTTTGGGCCAAATATTTTTCTATCTCCAAGAAGGAAAGAAGAGAGAAAAGAAAACCTTTAGTACAATATCTTTTAACTATATCCCCGCGCATAGCGGGAGCTTAGTGCACCGAACTGCCCCTATATGACTGATATGGTTTAATAATTGGTCGTATTAATTAGTCATTCCCTACACAGAATTGAATGAAGTCCATTCTTGTTTCCTTGTTTTTAAATTCAGCCAACATACTAAATACTAGTAGAGGAGTACTAAAACACAGCCCATCAATATTGACATTTGAAAAAGGGGACCTATTAAACCTGTTTTTGGAATAGTGTTCTGTCAATACTAATCAAGTTGATTTACTTATGTCTCTATCCCATTTAGTAACGGTCGGTCAATTAATGAGTGTATTTTGTATCATGATTCATGAGATATTGTTCAAACAGTGCCTTTTTAGAATTTAAAACTAATCTTTTGATCTGTCTGTAGCATGCAAAACTAATCCACTAAAGTTTTATCGTGTCTGTTACTAACGTAACGAACAAAAGGCACTGCCTACTACTGCTAATGTTGCTTAGGAACCATAAAATACCATGGTTTCTCTTCATAAAAGGTCATCTATTTTTAAACCAAGGCCTATGGTTCTCGTATTATGTTGATTTAATATGCAACAGGCCTGGCATATGGTGATATCTCAGTCAATATGAAGTACAAAATTAAACAAAAGACGTTAATTCAGTGCTAAAATTAGTCCCTTCATATATACTTGACTGGCACAACAGTATGCAATAAGCTAATTGGTAAAAGGTTTCGTCGCTCTCAGAGTCTATATGTGGTTATTCAACAAAATGCATTTATTAGCATGTTAGTTGGAAGAGTCCTGAAAATTATTGTATAATCATTCAGATTCATAGAAAAGGAAAACTTACATTCTGATGTTTCATACTCTCTTCTGACAAGCAAGAAAACAGCAACTAGCTAGTCTCTTACTAAGAAGCATTTTTATACAAAATTTCAAGACAATGGGACAGTGGTATCCGACTTCCAATTCCATATGGCTTATGTTACACTTCCAGTACTCAATTATTGTTTTTTCTATTGCAATCTCAGGTTTGGAATCAACAGATCAACTAGCATTACAAGACTTCAAAAGCAGAATAATTGAGGATCCACGCCAAGTGATGACTTCTTGGAATCATACATTACATTACTGCAACTGGACTGGTGTAACATGTGGTCCTTCCGATGGTAGAGTTACCATTCTTGATTTGAGTTCACGAGAACTTGTTGGCACCATACCTCCTTCCATTGGTAATCTCAGTTCCCTTACAGGTATTAATCTTGGAAATAATAGCTTCCATGGTGAAATTCCTCAAGCAATCGGCCGCTTGCTGCAACTGCAACATCTCAATCTCAGTTACAATTATTTTAGTGGAAAAATTCCTACCAATTTAACTTACTGCAAGGAACTTAGAGAACTTCATCTACAATATAATGATATTGTTGGGAAGATTGTTGATCAACTTAGTTCACTTTCAAAGCTGTATTTGTTAAAACTGAAAAGAAACTCTCTCACAGGAGGCATCCCACACTGGTTAGGAAACTTTTCATCTTTAAA
Source organism: Anisodus acutangulus (assembly GCA_029783415.1). Lineage (NCBI taxonomy): Eukaryota > Viridiplantae > Streptophyta > Magnoliopsida > Solanales > Solanaceae > Anisodus > Anisodus acutangulus. Next base: position 53,293,911 of record CM056490.1, read on the forward strand.
GTTCCTTGACATTTCAGATAATAGTCTACAAGGACCAATACCTCATAATCTTGGCTGTCTAACAAATTTGTTAGTATTTTTTGTGAACTCAAATGAATTATCTGGTACAATCCCTTCATCCATTCTCAATATTTCTTCCATCTATTATTTCTCTGTTACACAAAATCTACTGCATGGACAACTTCCAGCAGATGTAGGCATCACTCTTCCAAACATTGAAGTATTTGCTGGTGCTGTCAACAGCTTCACCGGACCTATTCCTGTTTCATTGGCGAATGCTTCTGAGCTTCACGTGATTGATTTTTCCCAAAATAAACTTACTGGGGATGTGCCAACTAGTTTAGGAAAACTGAAAAGTTTGGTTAGGCTCAATTTTGAGGCGAACAGATTGGGAGGGAGGGGAAGTTATGAGGGCTTGAAATTTCTTGATTTCCTACCCAATTGTACAAATCTGCAGATACTGAGTTTTGCAACCAATAACTTTAGGGGAGAATTGCCTTTCTCAATCACTAATCTTTCAACTGTACTTCAGTTATTCTCTCTAGGTAACAATAGGATACATGGTACTCTTCCTGCCGGAGTAGGCAATCTTAATAGATTGACCCTACTAGCAATGGACGGAAACTATCTCAATGGCAGTGTTCCTGAAGCTACCGGTAAACTTAAATATCTAGATGGTCTCTATTTGAACGGAAATGCATTTTCAGGGAAGATACCATTCTCTATTGGTAACTTGACACGGTTAACTAGTCTATACCTGCAAGAAAATAGACTAGAAGGAAGCATACCTCCAGAGCTGGGGAAGTGTAAGATTTTGTCGGCGCTGAACCTTACTAGGAATAATCTTGTTGGCCCCATACCAAAAGAGGTTGCAGGACTATCTTCCCTTTCAGTTTCTCTATCATTGGCAAGTAATTCTTTAACTGGATCCTTGCCAAAAGAACTTGGTCAGTTGATAAATCTCGAGGAATTGGATGTATCACAGAACAAATTATCTGGTGAGATTCCAAGCACTCTCAGCAATTGCCTCCGCTTAGAGCGTGTAAATATTAGTAATAATCTGTTTCAAGGAACCATTCCTCTATCCTTTACAAGTTTAAAAGGATTAGCTGAGATAGATTTTTCACAGAACAACTTGTCAGGGAAAATACCAGAGTTTTTGGGGAAGCTTCCATATCTCAGAAAACTGGACCTTTCATTCAATGAACTTGAAGGTGGGGTGCCAAAACAAGGGATATTTGCAAATACAAGTGAAATTTCAATCAAAGGAAACAGTAGACTTTGTGGAGGTGCTCCCAGCTTACATTTGCCTAAATGCTCCAAAGCTATCAAGCACCTTCATTCAAGAGTGTCGTTAGCTGTTATTGTTCCTGTTGCATTGTCAGTTTTGGTGCTATGTTCCTGTGCTGCTTATTACAGCCTAGGAAACTCAAGAAAGGCACACCCTTGGAATGGTGGGCAGCTAGCACAGATACCAAGAACTACATATCAAGAAATACTTAGAGCAACAGATGGTTTTTCTGAGGATAACTTGGTAGGTACAGGAAGTTTTGGTTCAGTATACAAAGCACAATTCCATGATGAGAATACAACAATGGCAGTGAAAGTGTTGAACCTACAACAAAGAGGGGCCTTGAGGAGCTTCCTGGATGAATGCAGAGCTTTGAGAAATATAAGGCATCGCAATCTGCTCAGAATCAAGACTGCTGTTTCGAGCATTGATCACCAAGGTAATGACTTCAAATGCCTAGTTTTTGAGTTCATGACCAATGGAAACCTACACGATTGGTTGCATCCACAAAATGATGACCAGCAACACCAAACAAAGAAGCCGACCTTTATCCAAAGACTAAACATTGCCATAGATGTTGCTTCTGCACTTGACTATCTCCACAACCACTGTCAAACACCAATAGTTCATTGTGATGTAAAACCAGCCAACATACTCCTCGATGAGGATATGTCTGCCCATGTTGGTGACTTTGGATTAGCAACATTTCTCCTTGACACATCGAGCAATTCTTGGAGTCATCAGATTTCCACAGCACTAAAGGGTTCTATAGGTTACATCCCAACAGGTATGATGTCACTAGTTTACATTTTATATACAGATATATATCATTCTGCATAAAATTGATTTAGTACCTTGCAGAGTACGGATCAGGCGGCCAAGCGTCCGCACTTGGAGATGTTTACAGCTTTGGAGTAGTGTTACTAGAGTTGTTCATCTGTAAAAGACCAACTGATGCAATTTTTAACGAGAGTCTAAATATTCACAAGTATGTTTCAATGGCTTTGCCTGAACATGTCATGGAGATTGTAGACCCTTTATTGCTCTTGGCAGAGGAAGAAGAAAACATCAATCAAGAACAAGCACGAAGAATAGAAGAATGTCTGCTCTCAGTTCTGGTAATCGGGCTTACATGTTCTGTATCATCACCAAGAGATAGAGAGCCAATAAACACTGTTTTGAGAAAACTTCAAGCAATCAAGGAGTCCTTCCTTTCAAGGAGATGATAATATCAATAACTGTTTATCTTTCCTGTTTCCTATATTAAACCTTGTTCTGAATAAGAGAATGCTACAGAGTGAACTAGTAGTATGCCAAGAATTATAATATTGCAGTGGCTAATAAAACGGGTTATATGCCTTTTTTCATGAAAGTTCTTCTCTACTCATGTTATGGTGTTTGATAGAGTTTACCCCATTAATCTAAAGTCGGCAGAGCTAAGTTTGTCAACAGATCTAAATTATTCTTATTCAAACAAGCAAAAACAGCACAATCTGATAACCAAATCCTAGTTGGAACTCTCAAACCTGAAATAATATAGGCAAGTAAGATAATTAACGAATGAATAGATATTCTTCACTGTTTTTCAGCTATTACCAACTTTATTTTATATGAGAAAGCTATATATAACGGGTATAATCTAATAACTGTTTCTTTTTCATGATTCCTATATTAGACGTTGTTCTGAATCAGAGAATGCTAAAGAGTGAACTTAGTAGGCGTTTCGACATAAATTCCAAATATTTTTCACTTTATTTGGAATATGTGAAGTTGGAGGCGTTTGGTTATACTTTTTGCAAAGAATATTTAAAATAATGTTCATGCTTAATTGTATTTAAACCAATGTTTTAAAAGGCAGAAAGTGAGGCGTTTTACCTATGCTTCGGTGAGGTGTAAGCCCCGAGGCACGGGGCTTAAGCCCCTGGATATTGAATTTTTAGTATTTCATAAAATAATATGATTGCAATAAATATTTTTAAATAGGTGAAATTACATAAAAATAAAATAAAATTGTAAATAAATGAAAATATATATATATATATATATATATATATATATATATATATTACATAAAAATAAAATAAAATTGTAAATAAATGAAATATATATATGTGTGTGTGCGCGCACACGCTTGATCCTCACAAAAAACTAATCAAAACAATCCATTATACGTCAATTACAACTTGTATTTATATATAACATAATTTTACAAGTATAACTAATACAATGAAATAAAAGCTACTATGAAAGGTAAATCAACTCTAACATATTAACTTTCAAATAATGAAAAAATCATAATTCATTTTAATCAACATACTATTCATTTTATCTCCCTATAAGCAAATAATCAATAAACTTTATCAATATTATAATTAAAATGTAACTCCTTCATGAATAAACATAAAATTACTTTCAAATAACAAAATAATAAAATATGATAATTTTGATACATAAGACAAAAGACAACTGACAAGTGAAAATGTACAATTCGGCCATGTATTTTTAAAAGAAATGTTAAGTGATATTCACCCTCACGATGTTCTCAAATACTAAATATGCAATATTACAATTTGTTATTTGAGTTACACCCAATTTTCGTATTTCTATAGATAAAAAACTATTAAGTATCATTCATTTGTTAAAGAATTATGAGGGTCAACAGTTTTAATTAAGTAATTTAATATATAATTTGTGTAAGAACTGTTAGGTGAGCCCGAGCGTTGGGCATTAGACGTGTTTAGGGCGTACAGTCGGGCGTAAGCCTAACAGAAATTAAACCCAACACGTGAGCCCCGGGGCGTTTTGCCAGTGCCTCACCCCGGGGTGAGTCCTGAAACTGCCTTTTAAAACACTGATTTAAACACAACTTGAAAAGTGAGTTGGAAAATAACTTATAAATTATTTTTCAAATTTGGACTTAACGTTGATATACCCCAGAACAATACACTTTTGTTACCACGAGATATATTGGTAGCCACCGATCATTTGATTAAGCTGAAATTTGGAATTGGTGCACTTGACGATATGAATCATTTGAAAAATAAACGTATTCCTTCCGTAGCAGATCTTTTACAAGATTCGGATTGGCTCTAGTTCTTTTAGAGAATGTGGTTTGGGAGACTATATGTGGAGCGATTCGATTCTCATATTCCCACAATTTAAGCAGATGCGAGTTATAGAAATTCTCTTTTCATGGTTGTGGAAGTTGTTTTGTCGTTGGAATCCTTTTTTTAAAGAAGTTAATAGTCGAGTAAGAAATAAGAGTAGTAGATCATATTCGATGAAACAAAAAATAGAATAATTGGAATCCATAGCTGTGGATCTCGATCCAAAGGTTCTTTCTTTATCTAGCTACAAGGATGAGGCAGTATGGAAAGATAAAATGTAGAACCTAATAGAAATTATAAATAAGGGTAAAAAACACACCTCAAGTATTACCTTTTTTGAGTTTTCTACCTAAACAATTAGGTGTGAGAGTTTCCTACCTAAAATATCATCAACTAGTTAGCGAAACATATCTCAACTATAAATTGTTCATTTTTTCTATTTGATAGTTTAGGTCAAAAACTCTCACATCTTGATAGTTCAGATAGAAAACTCAAAGAAAAGTGATATTTAGGTGTATTTATGACCACTAACTCTAGAAATTACTATAAACTTCAAGTTGAATTTGGAATTTTCATGGTCAACCATTAAAAACAACAACATACCTAGTGTATTCCCACAAGTGGTATATGGGGGATGGTAGAGTGTATGCAGACCTTAACCTACCTTGTGAGGTAGTTGTTGGAAATTTAACTATATGAGATTGAGTTTTTCCCATCTTTAATGACTTAAACACATGGGCCTCGCATGTCGAAAACATCGTTTCTTCGCACTTGCCTAATATACTAAATGAGTAGATGATATTAGTACCAAGTATCGTCAAATTTTATTGAGGAATGAAGGAGATATTGATGCACAAAGTAAGGTGTTTGAGACACAAACAGATGGATTGGTTTGGCCAAATAATAGAACTCCCACATCGGTTGAATATGGAAGGATTAAGGACATATTAACTATAGTTTTGAGTAAGGGTTTGGACCCCAAAGGGGTGACCCAAGTTTTAAGAAGGGGGAGAACCTAGGTGAGCTTGGGTTCAGGGCTAAGCCCCACGCGCGAGCCTCCGCCCGCCCGATCCGGTCCGATCTCGGGTCACGGGTCACGGGCTTTCTTTCGAAATTCTCTTTTGGTCCCTGAAATGTTTCTTATTTACACTTTGGTTCTTGAAGATTTCGGAAACGTTGCAACGGATCTGACTTCAACAGTCAGAATCCGCCCTCTTCTTCACCTATAAATTGAACATTACTGTTCAGCTCAAACACATGAAAGAAAAATCCTCTCATCTCTTTGCAATCTGTTCAATATTCTTTTTCTTCGCCAGAATCAACATTACTAGATTTGTATTGTTGGTTGTTGTTGTTTTATCTTGGGAGACTATTGTCCAATACCGTAAAAGCATATATACGTGACAATTTTGTCTTAAAGAAAGAGAGTCATCTCTCGACTCAACCTTTCCTTCTTGATTAACCTTTCTGATACACTTTTACCTACAGTTTAAGACAAAATCATATTTCTAAGTGTTCGAAAGATAGATGTATTCTTCAACCATTGCCAATGGTTCTGCTCCTGCCAGTTTCCAAAGCGAACACCCAAAAAAGTTTTTGGGTACCAATTTCAAGAGATGGTAACAAAAGATGTTGTTCTATCTACGTTGAACCTGTCACGCTTTCTGACAGAAGATCCTCCTTCTAGTGGGGATGCAATAGACACTCAGTCTAACACAATGACTGAAGTGGGCGAAGATATCCAGATCACAAATGCCTTGAAGTTAACACTGGATGTCTGGAATCATAGTGATTTCATGTGAAAAACTGCATTCTGAACGGTCTGTCGGATACAATCTATACTGTGTATTGCACCGTGAAGACTGCAAAAGAGTTGTGGGAAAAATTTGAGAAAAAGTATAGCGCACAGGATGCGGGTACTAAGAAATTCATCGTTGGAAAATTTCTAAAATTTCAAATGGTGGATGGTAAATCAGTGATGTCCCAAATCCAGGAGTCTCAAATGATTTTTCATCATCTGGATTTTGAAGGAATGAAGCCAAATGAGCAGTTTCTGATTGCATCTTTGATTGAGAAATTGTCTCCCTCATGGAACGAGTTCATGAGTTATCTCAAACTAAAGATAAAAGAAATGAGGTTTGAAGACCTTATCATCAAACTGCAAATACATGAGGACAATAAAAAGGCTATATCTAAGGAAAATCACCAATTGAGGCAAAAATGAATCTGGTTGATTCGAAGGGAAACGCTAACAAAAAGCGCAAGTTTCAGGGAGACGGCAAAAGCCAACCGATGGAGAGGTTCAAAGAAAACTGCCATCACTGTGGAAAGCCTAGCTATGTGATCAAAGAGTGACGCAAACTGAAGCGAGAACAGAAGGAAAAGGCCAAGAACAAAGGCAAGGCTCAGGCTAACATTGTACAAGACGAGGGTGGTCCTTCGAACCTTGATGACATAATTGTGGATTTCTCGGCTATAGTACCGGAGGCAAATCTGGTGGGAAATTCAAGACAATTGTGGATAGACACGGGTGCAACCCGTCACATCTACTCTGACAAGAGTGCATTCTCTTCTTACGCCCTAATCACAGGCAAAAGTTGTTCATGGGCAACGACGCTACCTCTAAAGTGCAAGGGGTTGGAAATGTTGTCATAAAAATGACTTAGGCGAAGAGCTTACTCTGAAGGAAGTGATGCACATCCTTGACATCCGCAAGAACTTGGTTTCAGGGCCACTGTTGGTCAAGGCTGACTTTAGACTAGTTTTTGAGTCCAACAAATTTGTAATAACTAAGAATGATATATTTGTATGAAAGGGATTCACGTGTGACGACCTCTTCAAAATAAATACCATGTCTGTAATCCGTTCATCTAATAAAATAAAGCCTTCAACCTACTTGCTTAAATTCTCTAATTTATGGCATCATAGATTAGTACACGTTAACTACAAATTCATTCAAAAATTAGTAAAGTTGGAATTGTTGCATTCCTTCGACATAAACCCTCAACATAAATGTGAGGTGTGCGTAGAGGCAAAATTAACCAAATCATCTTTCCATTCAGTCGAAAGAAACACCGCTCCTCTAGAACTTATTCACACCGACATATGTTATTTAAAGTTTGTGCAAACTAGATGGGGGAACAAGTACTTTGTGACTTTTATTGATGATAGTACAATGTATTGTTATGTTTACTTGTTGAAAAGTAAAGATGAAGCGTTTGAAGCATTTAAACATTACAAAGTAGAAGTTGAAAATCAAGTAAACCTACGAATTAAGGCAATTCATAGTGATAGACGGGGAGAATATGTAGCACCATTTGAAGAATATTGTGCTCAATTCGGCATTGTTCATCAAACAACCGCTCCTTACTCGCCTCAGTCTAACGGTATTTCCGAGCGCAAAAATCGTACGTTAAAGGAAATAATGAATGCTTTACTTATCAATTCCGGTTTAGTTCAAAACTTATGGGGCGAAGCGATTCTTACCGCTAATATAATTCTCAATAGAGTTCCGCATAAGCGTAAGGATAAAACTCCATATGAATCATGGAAAGGAAAGAAACTCACTTACAAATATTTGAAAGAGTGGGGCTGTTTGGCAAAGGTCTAAATACCTAAACCAAAACAGGTCAAAATTGGACCTAAGACTATAGATTGCTTATTCATCGGATATGCAAATAATAGTAGCTTAACGCTTCTTAGTGTATAAGTCGGAGATACCTGATATCCACGAGGGTACGATAATGGAATCAAGAAATGCTGAATTCTTTGAACAGATCTTTCCTCGAAAGGAAAAAGAAATAATTTCACGAAAATGAAGTTATGAACAAAATGCTCAAAACAAGACCCGGGAGTTTCCGAGTATCCGAAACTAGACGTTCCAGATCTATACAACTCAAAAGTTACTGACTATCCGAAACTTAATGTTTAAGATCTATAAAACTTAGGGGTTCCAGAGGTTGAACCAAGACAGAGCAAAAGGGCCAAAGAGGATCGAACCTTTGGTCCAGATTTTCTAACCTAAATGGTTGAAAATGAACCGAGGACAGTTAAGGAAGCATTGTCAACTCCAGAAGCACCGCTTTGGAAAAAAGCTATAGAAAGCGAAATAGATTTCATCATGCAAAACCATACATGGGAAATTGTTGATCTTCCTCTGGGAAGCAAACCTTTAGGTTGTAAGTGGACACTCAAAAGAAAGTACAAAGCAGATGGAACTATTGACAAGTATAAAACCAGATTAGTAGTCAAAGGATACAGACAAAAGGAAGGCCTCGATTACTTCGACACATACTCTCATATGTCTAGATTAATGTCTATAAGGGTATTCATAGCCATTGCAACTTTGCGTGACCTTGAGATACATCAAATGGATGTTAAGACAGTCTCCCTAAATGGAGAGTTGAAAGAGTAAATATACATAGAACAACCGAGGGGTGTGTGGTTTCAGGACAAGAAAAGAAAGTATGTCGACTTGTTAAGTCTCTATACGGACTCAAACAAGCCCCGAAACAATGGCATGAAAAGTTTGATAATACTTTATTATCAAAAGGTTTCTTAAATAAATGTGATAAATGTATCAATATCAAAAGGAACTTTGACTCATTTGTAATGATATGCCTTTATGTAGTTGACATGCTCATCACCGGAAGTAGTCTAAACTTGATCCTGAAAACCAAGAATATGTTGAAATAATGTTTCAACATGAAAGATATAGGTATTGCAGATGTAACCTTAGGAATTAAGATTTCTAAGACATCTGACTGGCTGGTCTTATCTCAATCTCATTACATTGAAGATGTTTTGAGGAAATTTTAAGTATTTGACAGTCCCCCTATGAAGTCACCAATGGATATGAATCACAGAATTGATAAGAACACTTAGGTTGGTTACTGTGACTAAGTATGACTTAATGCTTCTTTGTGGTTATTGGGCTTATATGAAATATCATATCGTATTGTGATGTAGTTGTATCTCACCTATCTTAGCATGCTCATGTATAAATGAAGGAAATTGATGTGATACTGATATTATGATAAGTGTCCTTGCATGGAATGACTGGGAATTTATATGATGTACCTGATATTATCATTGCATTGCATACAATCTCATTTCATAATATATTGATGTGATCTTGATATTGGCGTGATGGTGAAAAATGAGAAGGGGAGTATTTATGATTCATATGACATACTATATTGTGTAGCCATCTTTATATTGTGTAATACAGAGTGGCTAGCGGGGTGTTTGGTGGAAGAGTTATTCTAGGTTGTGTGATACGAAATGATTGGTACATTGACATTGTGGGTCCCTCATGGGTCATAACTACTGGGACGATGATATATTCCGACTGGATCATGTATGTACGGATTGATCATATGGCCACTGTATTGCATATTTATTCATCATTCATTCTCATTGTCTCACTTTACATCTATGGTTCAGACTTGTTGATTATACTTGTGGTTGTGATTGTTTTGAGGAATTATGGAAAACTTGGCAGACTTTGGTTTAAGTGCTTCACCATAGGCTATGATTTAGTTATTAATCTTTCTGTACTTGAGCGGTTATTCTTGAATTGTGATATTACTTGTACTTGATTGCGAGCATGTCTATCTTTCAGTTTCTTTCTTATACATATATTAGCTAACTATTGTCGGCCTATGATACCTACCAGTACATAGTGTGTGTACCGATACTACTCTTGCTACACCATTTTCGAGTGTAGAGTTCTTGCAGGAACTTCAGTGAAGTTCGATTAGCCTTCAAGGGTCTCGTGGAGTTCATCTAGATTTTCTGTTTAACTTTCATTCTAAACAGAAGTTGTATTCAGGTTGTGGTTGTATCTTTTATTCCAGTTGTATACTTAGAAGTTCTTGTATTATGCAGACCAGATCCCTTGATTAGTTGTTGTATCCCGCACTTGATATTTATGATATGAATTAGACTTCTATTTATTCTGCTTTATTTACTTTATTGTGATAAATTATTGATTAAGGGAAGGGTTCGCCTATTGAGGTGGGAAAAAGTAGGTGCCCGCACGACTTAGTAATTTGGGTCGTGACAAGGTTGTACCTCGTATGTACAAGAAACACAAAATGAGTAGAATGATCGTTGATTGACTTGTGTCAGGATCATTTATTAACAATTAAGCGATCCCAGAAAAGCTATAAGATCATGCCTAGTTATGTGTCACAAAGGTAGTGTCATCACATGAGACTCTATTCTTCAGGGTGTTGGTCAGAGACTTAGCGCACAATAGTATTATGAGTATTTGAGGAAGTATCTCAGAAAGATATCAATTATAGGCAGTTTAGCTCATGTTGAGGCAAACAAGAGAATCATGATAAAAGAAGTTCATTGTTTAGCAAACCTAGGAGTTCAACTTTTAGACCCCGAAGATGGTAGAGTTATTGTACAGGACAGAGCTAAATCCTCCTTCGTGCTTGAGCAAAAGAGAAAAACAATTTCATGATCTCTATCTATTGCAGCTAAATGAGGGATTCGCAGACATAAACCCATGGCTTCCAAACAAGGGGGAGATGATGGTACTCCAAGGTACCAAGGAAAAATTTGAGTCTCTAATGTAGTTAGGTGCAAGGAGAGAATAATGGTAGAGGAGCACAATTTCAGATATTCTACCTACCCAAACTCCACAAAAATGTATCATGACCTTGAGAAGATTTATTGGTGGAATGACATGAAGAACAAGTTATTTCGTAGCTAAGTTTCCAAATTGGTAGCAAGCGGAAGCCGATTCAGCAGAAGATCATGCCAAGTTGTATATTCAAAAAAGTTCAAGATTCCATGGGACTCCAATGTCCATTGGATCAGATCGAGGTGCCTAGTTCAAAGCAAAATTTCTTTTCCTTTCTGTAGTCTTGTTAAAAGAAATTGGATACCATCTCGGTACCATTTTTCATCCTCAAACAGATGTCAAGCAGAGCGCAGTATCCAGATACTCGAAGATATGTTGAGAACATGTGCCCTAGACTTTAAAGGTAATTGAGATGATAATTTGTCTCTCACTGAGTTGTTTCTAAATATAGATACATGCTAGTATCAAGATGACATTGTTTGAAACCTTGTATGGGCGAAGGTGTAGATCACTTATTGGTTGTTAATGAAGTTGGAAAAATAGAATTTCTAGGGACAGACTTAATCCATTAGGCTATTGAGAAAGTTAAATTAATTCAAAAGCATTTGAAATGGCTAAGAGTTGCAAGAGTCCTGTGCGAATGTGTGGCGCAGAGATTCATAGTTTCATGTTAACGATTGGGTGTTTCTAGAATGTTTTGCCTATGAAAGGCGTCATGTGATTTGAGGAGAAATGAAAGTCAGTCCCAAATATGTTAGATCATAAAGGATCCTACGAAAGACCATCAAGTTCGCAAGTTGAGAACAAAGAAAATCGCTCCAGTAAAAGTTCTATAAAGGAACCAGAATGTAGAAAAGGGCTACATGGGAGCCAAAAAGGACATGAAGTCCAAATATCAGCACTTATTGATGGACATGCAGAAAAGGTCTAAGGTAACTACCTCAAGTATTCAGACCTCATGTCAATTCAGTGTCCAGATCTCACCTCCGCTCAACATTCAGATATCCTACTGTAACATTCATATTTTTAGCATTCAGATTCCATGTTACGATATCCATATTTCAGATCTCATATCAGATTAGCACTCATGTATCCATGTTAGCCAGTCTTCATGTATTCACGCCTCATATCATGCTCCTCACATCCATATAAGCATGTAATGTCCATTCTTATGATACAATACTTATGTCATTCGTGCCTACGAATTCTTTTCTGAATCCCATGTATAGTATTCATGTATTCATTCAGTTCAATATCCATGTATTCATGTCAGACCGGTATTCATGACAGATAGTATTTATGTATTCATGTCAGTTCAGTATTCATGTTAAATACATCCATATTTCAGTTACCATATTATGTCATGCCATGCATATTAATATGCCCTATGAGTCTTATGTTGTGCTTTGGTTAGCTGGCAAGTATTTAAAAAATGTTGGGATAGTCCTACTTACAGTGAAAATCCTGCCGAAAGTTTTGAAAATTTCAGAGTTAGTCATACTCCTAACCATGAACCATCATTCGAATGATCCCAAATGAGAGCTATTATAACACCTCGTACCTTCGGGCTATGGTTTAAACCATATGATTGGAACATGATGAAACCAAGATGAGGAGTGTAGGAAGTATTTTGAAAACTAATCAAGGCATAAGACGAGTCTTATCAAATATTAGAGTCGAAAGCTACTCTACGGAGCATATTTTCAAGTGAGTTTACAGAAGACCTCACTTAAATCAAGTTTACGGATAAATCTATAAGGAATTTTGAAAAACTTCATGAAAATTGTAGCCCTTTGAAAGACCTTCCATCCATATAAGGCCAATGTCAAATGGAGGTCTGTACGAAAAGTTATGGTCGATTTACTAAAATGGAAATCCCGACTCTTGAAAGATTAGATTTTAAAGCCAAAGTCTTTATGATAACCTATAAATACAACCCTAAAACATTTATGTGAGGATTTTCGACTAGAGTAGCTATCAAACACCTAAGGTGAGTTCTTATTCAAGTCCCTATGTCAATTATATTAAGTTAACACTAGATTAACACCGAATCATTATTTGGAATCGCTAGATTTTTTGGAAAATCCATTCAAGGTCGAATTTGGAATGAAGGTTTGAGATTTTTTTTAAAAGGTAAGCCCCTCACTCATTAATGAATTATATGAAGTTATTATTATGTTTTAGACATTTAATGGTTGGTAGAATCATAAAATAGGATTGATTTAGATAAACTCCATCAAATGCAAAACCCTAGTAATTTTGTTGTAGATTTTCCTTCCGACCAGTGGGATTCCATTGGTGTTTTGCGATAATATAACCGTTGGATCAAGCCCAAATGTTATCTGAGCGGTGACAATATATAGTTCTTAAATGTGAATGGTGAAGATCTGCTTTGAAGGTCTGGAGAAGTGTGGTTTGAGTTATGAACAGTAGTTACAAAAATCGGTGAAAACTCTTCTCAAGGTTTCAAGTTCAAAGCTTTGAGTTTCTTATTTTCTTCATATTTTGGAGCTACTAAGGCATGTAAAAGTTTCTATCCACGTGTGGAAACATCATTATTCTTCCCCACGCTAAATTCAGTCCATGAAACATGATTTTCTCAGACCTAGGGTTTTGCTCTAATTCACGATAACCCTATATATATATATATATATATATATATCATGCTTATATCATGTCTCTATTATTGTATTCATGATAGGTCATTGTGATTATGATGAACCTGTCCGTAATTCATGAACGCATGTTTCGAATTTCATGAGTTTTTAAATATAAGTTATAATCATTGTTACTTAGTTCATGAAAATTATACATTTTTTTCATGTTTTTACACAAGTTATATTAATATTTATTTATAGGCTAAATTATAATCACGAATCATGTTTTTCAAGTTATTTTCATGAAATTCATGGGCTTACAAGCCAACTATATTCATGTTCATATTTTGAGAGTTGCACAGATTACCGAGAAGGCTCAGATAGCCTAAACCTACGTTTGCCAGCGTAGGATAAGGATCGCTCCGCCAGAGGACAATACCTTCATGTTACCCCTTTGTGGGATTATTGGATCCATCATGTTCATGTTCATATCTCGTACCCCGACAAGGTACGAGATGGCTTAGCTGATCGGGTAGAGATAAGACGTCACGTTCACGCATGGTGGTTTCATGTCGGTTTTGTTAATGCTCTTCCACAGATTTACAAGTACTCAGATATACATATACATATATATATAGATATACATATATGAAGATACACGTACATACATATTTTACATATATTTTTATATTCATGTCAGATCATGTTCATGTTCATTGTTCAGTTTCAGTTTCATGTTCCTAATATTTCATGTGCATGTTTATTATTTCAGTTGCTTTACATACAGTACAATTCAAATGTACTTACGTTTCTTTTGCCCGTGGCCTGCACTTCATGGTACAGGTACTGAGTTTCAGGACGAAGGATCAACACGTTTGGACTTCACCTGTATCAACTATTGGTGAGCCCCATTTCATTCGGGGTGTCAGACTATCTATTTTCATGATTATGCTTTACAGTAAAGGTAGGTCAGGGCCTTGTCCTGGTAAAACAGTTTTCAGTTAGACTCATGTTTCAGAGGTTTCATAGACTAGATTAATAGCATGTCATGTCACTCATGTCAAGTATTATTTTTAGACTAATATTCTTTCAGATACTTTCGCAAAATATTTTCAGATTATATTCAACATTCAGTTTACATGTTTTAAATCATTACAAATACATACTTTAGATACCCATATTGATTCAGCAAGCCATGTGGTTCGCTCGGTCAGATGAATTCAGGTACCGAGTTCTGTGTTTCGCCCAAGCCATGGTTCGAAGCGTTACAACGTATCCGCCCCACAAAGATAGAGGTAAGTTCTACGTACATCATATCCTCTCTAGACCCCACTTTGTAGGATTACACTGGGTATGTTATTGTTGTAATTCAAGTCTATTTTATTTCACTTGAAAAGGTGATGTTTTGGACCTATAGTCCAAAGACCTCAAGATATAACGTCAGTGGGGTACAAATGAGTTCTTGTACAAAAAGTAAAATAATAAATAAATCATAAAATATAAAGTACGGCTTGTGCCTTGTGGCATAAAGGTCTTCCACAAAAGTCCTGGCATTATTATATGGAGATGTTCTCATGTGGTAGATGCAATGGGATTTCTTTCAGTCTGACAATACATGAAAAACTTGAATGCGTATAATGAATTGTTATCATGTCTAGCTATACATTGAAGCTTATTAATGAAAATCCTTGAAGGATTTAAAAGGTTTTAAAGTGATTCCATTGAGTACTCCAATGGTTGTGAGATCGCTTAACATAAATAAAGATCCCTACTGACCTCAAGAAATTGATTAAGAGATCATTGGTGATAAAATTCCATATCCCAGTGCAATTGAGGCATTAATTTGTCTTACCAATAATACCCGATCAGATATATGTTTTGCAATGAGTTTACTGGAAAGATTCAACTCCTCCCCGACAAGAAGATATTGAAATGGTGTTAAGCATATATTAAGATATCTTCAGGGAACAACTGATATAGGTATTCTAATGAATCCAAGCCAGAGATGATCGATTATTTGATAAATATCCTATCTCAAATAGGCTATTTATTTACATATGGAATGCACATCTATATCACGGCGTTCAACGAAATACACTCTATCAACTACATCTTCAAATTATGCTGAGATAATAACTATTCACGAGGCCATTCGAGAGTGTGTATTATTGAGATCAATGACTCAATAAATTTTGCAATTATGTGAATTTTCGTTGCAATCGAAGATTCCAACAATATTGTATGAAGATAATGTTGCTTGCATAACTCAATTGAAGGGAGGATACATCAAAGAAGACAGAACAAAATACATTTCACCAAAACTGTCTTCCACACATGATCTCCAACAGAATGGTGAGATAAATATTCAATAGATCCGTTTGAGTGATATTCTTGCAGATATTTTCACTAAGGCATTACCAACATCAACTTTTGAGAAGCTGAGATACAAGATTGGAATACGTCATCTTTAAGATATCAAGTGAAGTTTTCATCAGGGGAAGCAAAATACGCATTGTACTCTTTTTCCCTTAATCAAAATTTTGTCCCAATTGAATTTTTCAGGTAAGATTTTTAATGAGGCAGCACTCAATGTGTATTACATGATGTGTGCACTCTTTTTCCTTAAATAATAATTTTCACACTGGATTTTTTTCTAGTAAGGTTTTAACGAGGCACGTCATTTATAGACATGCAAGTGGGAGTGTTATGAATCCACTGTATTTGGTGGATGTCCATTCAATGAATGTTCTACTTATACATGATGTTACAACTGAATGTGGATGTCCCTTCCGTAACATGTTTGACAATTCATGTACAAAGTGAATGAACCCATTTAATTCTTGTAATTTGAGGACTCTTTATAACATATAAATAATGTGTTAATCTCGTATGAAAGATAAGAAAAAATTTCCTCCTCTTTACATCTTTGTCTACATTTCTTGTCTTATATTGCTCTAATTTTATAACACTAAAATTATGAGGGAGAAAGAGAAATATGGAAGAGAGAAAAAAGAGCAAGTGCAATAAAAGTGCATTGATGAAAATAGATCACTTAACTAATGGAGGGTTACATACGTTTAAATGAGTTTATTATTATATTTAATTTTTTCCTTTTCAAAATGCTATATTTGTTATAAAATGTGTTATATTTGTTACTTTTAAAAAGATTTGTTATTCTTGTATACAATTTGTACTAACTGATTTAGTAGGTAAAAATTCTAACATTTTATTTAGTTCCAATAACTTATACCAGAACCAATAATTTGACAAGACGAGTATAAAGATGACAAATGACATGAGGCACGACTTAATGCCTTTTCCTGACGGAGCCAATTTATTATTTTTACTCGTAGCCTTCGGAACGCATACCCAAAAAAGTAGTGAACTTTGATAGTTATTAATGCTTAGTTAAGCTCATAAAATGAGTCATGTGCAACTTAACTCGATTATAGGGCGTGTGAACTAAGTCCGAAATTAATAATTGGAAAAAGAAAAGTTGGCATATAAAATGTAGTGATCCTTTTGATAATGTGAGGCCTAAGAAAAATCATGCGAGCTTAGTCTTTTTCTTCGTGATTAAACCTCCTAGCTAAGAGTGTCACAAAGTAGTGCTATCTACGTACTCATGTCAACAACTTTTGATATTATTAATCTTTTTGCTTGTGTCTACCTTTATGCCTGATGATCCGTAGGGAAAAAGAAGAGGAGGAACACGATTTATAAGTGTAATAATCCTTTTCTTTTCTGCTTACATTTATGTTTGAGATGGATACAGCACTAGTACTAGATTAAGGTTTTGCCTATGTTGGATTGTAATTTGTTAAAATTGCTGCAGTGGAACTAGGTGGACTGGCTTCACCTTTTCTCTTTTTAGAAAATGGTGCACATACATCTTTATAGAATGTCTTCTTACAATTACTTGATAACCTGTCTGAACTAGGATTCTTACCTAGTTCAGTGTTACAGTTGACACTTTTGGTCCGACTGATATCATTCATGGAAATGTTAAAAGTACGATAGAAGTTTCTCGTGTGCTGTTATACATTAATTGCACATAGAACAAGATAGCCACGAAACAAAGCCGGAAAACGAAAAGACAAATATGAAATGCTCCTTCAAGAATGTGAAAAATATGGTGCAACCAACATATCAAGACTTGCTGGTAATGACCAGCAAACTGTACATATTTAAATGTTCAAAAGGAATTTATATACAAACAGAATGCCTTGTCTGTACAATCTACCTAACCTATAGTATTCTTCATCAATAATGAGGATAAGAGACGAGTGTTGGATCCGGATAGACGACAGGCAATTTTTCGATGTACATGAGAAGCCTCTTCATATTTTCCCTTGTTATTGTGGACAAGTCTTTGATATCACATATGTTGGTATAGATCCAGAGCTCTCCAGAATCCACCCTTTTGAGACTATCTCGACAGAAAGGGCATGACTGAGATCGGGCACGCCTACAGAAATCATGCAACATGGATAAATTATTCAAGTAGACAAGCTAATATAGAACACAAAAAAAATAGGAGAATTATCGTTTGCATGCAGATGCAAGGGTCCTATTATGAGAGCATAAGAAGAATTCTCCTGTTTTCCCTCTGAATCCCCTGATATAATAAGCATTAAGCAGAAGACCTTTCAGAGACCAATCAAGAATAAATTATCTTCAGAGATTAGATTAAGGCTTGACACTGCAAGAAAATCTACCTTGCCAGAGTCACCCTTTAGGACAAGTAGAATTTAAATCAACAGAACACTTTGTCTCACCAAGAAATTCTTCAAGAGATGCTTCACCAATTTTATCTTGTTATTAATTGCAGAATTTAGGATAAAAGTCGCCCAGAAGCATATCAAGCCATGTGATATTTAGCGAAGAGCATTTGTAAAATCCTTCCATACTTGTCCAACGAGCTGCTCAAAGGAGTGGTGGAGGCAGGATTTTCCCCAAGAGGGTTCAGCATCTACTACATATACAAAAAACATTGACCTTATACACAGTATGATTTTCCAGCGAAGGGGTTTCAGATGAACCCCTTCAGCCCCTCTAGCTCCGCCCCTAGCTCAAAGTAGGTACTATATTTCTTTATTACTTTAAGCCAAAAAAATTCCTTCAAAATGCATTGCTGGACCACAAAATTTTATGGGTGATAAAAATCTGTGAGCATCTGCGTACATTATATGTGTCCATCATTAAAGGCAGGTATATCAAGTTAAAGTATTCCAATCGACACGCAACACACTCAATCAACAACGAAATTATGCAATGATCTGGCAGTTGACAATAATTCAGTACTCAAAGCTTCCTGAAAGTTTATTTTTTTATTTTTAGTTACTTCCTCGGAAAACTCAACATTGTATGCAGGGTTTAGCTTACACGCAAAGTCAAATGAAACAGAATCAAAAAGGAAAGGAGTCACAAAGATTGTTTAAGCATCCCATTTAGTATACAATATGCATGAAGTAACAGAAAGGTGGAAAATCTAACAAATTACAGAAGTTGGCTTACCAGTTTCTATAACACTTCATGCATAAAGAGTGATTGCAAGAGGGCAAGACAACCTTCGTATCCATCTCCATACAGATGCCGCATTCCTCCTCCCTCTCTATTTCGATTTCAGATAGCTTACCTTTGTTCATCTCATCACCTCTCTTGAATTTGGTTGCGCATATCTCTCGCTGCTTCCTATCATCAACGTCAGTGATTCCCCTTTGAAGTTGCAACAAAGAGGGAAATATCACACCTGTTCAATGACAACTCAATTCGATGAACTTCATACTTCTATGATATATAAAATACTCCCTCCATCCCAAATTATCTGCCGTTTTTCGCTTCTCAAGATCAAACTGTGAGAACTTTGATTAACATTTTTTTAAAAAAAATCAATCATATTGACATGAGAAGAATTGCAACTTATTGTACTTTTCGTACAGTTATTGAATATCTAAATTTAAATAGTAAAATATTGAGTTGATCTAATCCAATTTAACTTCAAAGATTAGTCAAATTGACTCTTGAGAAGAGAAAAGGGACACTTATTTTGGGACGGAGAGAGTAAGTAATTTGAGGAGACTAAATAAGAGCTTCCAAGTTGATGCACCATAGAACTGTTTTATACTAGCTTTTGTCTCATGAATATACATGCTTGTCTTACCATCCTCATAAGCCTGCAATAAACATCACATGACAACTTTCATGACCAAGAAAGCTGAAAGACACGCAACAATAAAAATGGAAAAATCACCTTATAAATAAGGATCCTAAGCAATCCAAGAGCACCAGCAAAGTGACAGTCAGTCCACTGAACAAGAAACAGAAAAAATTGAGCACAGGGACTGTATGATAGTCTCATCTGAAGGCTAGCATCATCATATTCTCTTGGATAATCCGAAGCCCTGTATATATCGAAAAAACCAGTCATGTCCAAATATGCCACAGAATTTTTTTCTAACATTCAAACAAAAAGGGCACAAAATTCTTATTTTCAGGGGAAGGGATAACCAGTGGCGGAGGCTGAATTTTCATCTAAGGGGTTTCCATCCTCTACTATATATACATTTAACAAATATACCTTGAATTACAATGTGATTTTCCGGCGAAGGGGGTTCAAGTAGAACCCCTTCCGCCCCTCTAGCTCCGTCCGTGGGGTAATAAAGATGCTTATTTATCTATTTATTTATGTACTTTTTACTGAAAAATAGCTAGTATTCTGCCACCTCTATTTGCTTCACACATTATAGCTTCTAGAATACAGAGAGAAGGATGCTAAAAATACAAAAAAATGGTCTCCTGCAAGTCTAGTTTGCAGAAAATATCAGCTAATACGTTAAAATACCAATATTACAAAGGAGAAACGAATCTTAAGAATCAGAAATCAGAAGAATATTCAAGCAGCTGCTGAAGGAAGCCTTTGAAGTAACTGTTCAGACAGCCTCTCGCATGTTGTACACATGCGGTCAGGGTAAGACTGCGTACAACAGACCATTGTGTCTGGCACATCTCGAATCCCGCGCATAGTGAGAGCTTAGTGCATGACTGTCCTCAAGCCGCTGGTCCCAATTACTCTTATAAAACTAGTATTATCAACTTTTTTTTCCATACTCCAGCTTACTCTCGATTATATTAGAAGATCTTGTTCCAAAAATAAGAGAATAAGCTAATCACAAGGAAAAAAGTAGAGAGGAATCACTCAATAATTAGGCAAAATAATTCTGAATTCCCCAAAATTAAGGGTTTTATGATTATGAAATTCTATTTGAAAGAAACAAAACAACACAATTACACAGAAAAAAATCCCAATTTGTAACATAAATAAAGAAAGACATACAGAGTATTGGCATGCTGAATATCAGCTTCAAGTGCTTTTAGTGAATCTTTAAAAGACTTCCTCATCACCCTATTCTAATAATTCCCATTCAACAAAAATATCTAACGCACTCACTTCCAATAAAAATAAAAAAAACTGACTCTGTTTATATTCTCGATCGAGCCGATAGGCAAGGAGCAACGCTGCTTTCGCTTGTACCGCACGCTTTCCAATTATCAAGTGTGGTTTTGTGATTGTGGATGTCAAATTTGGTATATAATATATTTTTATATACACTTCAACCATGAATTGCAGTTAATTACTTCCTTCATCCCAAAATATTATCTTCGTTACTATTTAGATATTTTTTAAAATACTTTCTAATATTTTGAATTGTTAGCTACTGTAATTTATAATACTTTTTATATAATTTCTAAAAATATTTAAAAAAAAACTATGTCTAAATTCACACCTCACATTAATTAGTTTAATTTTCGTAATTCAAATTAATTTAAAATGGAGGGGAGCAATAAATATATATGTTTTATCTTCATTTATAATTTAATTATATAAAAATAATATAATTTGGTATAAAATTGAGAATATAATAAATTTTTACCATTATCAAAATGGATGACTTAAATAAAGAGACAATGGATCAAAAATTTCATAAATTAACACGTTTTTGTCGGTTTCATACTTGAATTCTGTCATGTTTACATTATCCCTTTAGGAATAAACTATAACTTTCAGGTGTTAAAATCCTCCTACACTATCATATTTTATCACTTCCATACTTAAATTATACGTTGTTTACGCCATGAATTTTTAAAACTTAAAAATTGTAATTCAAGGGCGTAACATAAACAATACAAAATATAAGTACGAAACTAATAACAATGTAATAGTTTAAGGAGGGTTTTGATCCATTATATGTTAAATAAATGAATTTATTTGGGTTAAAATGGATGGGTCACTTTGGTCCCAATAATGAATCATAGCTCAATCACAAGTGAATTGTACATGTAATTGATTTTGACGTATTCATTTAATTTATGATCATTTTTAATTTTTTTGCATGTGTATTTATTTAGTATCTATAATATCTTGACAAAGTATAACTTCACATATAATGTCTAAAGTTTTATATAGTTGAACTTTAGTAATATATGAGCGAAGTTTCAGTTATTAATTTATGTAATTCGAGTTTAAACAAAAATTATTTAAATCGAGCAAACATGACGGACAAAAATGAATAAATTCAATCCTTTTTATCAGGTAAAAATACATGTAATTCACTTTTGTAGGTGCAGTTTACTTTCCACTCATCAAAAAATTATTGCAAACAAATTGACATGCCCAATAAAATCAAATCTGCCCTTCATCTCTTTCCTCA
Organism: Anisodus acutangulus; assembly: GCA_029783415.1. Lineage (NCBI taxonomy): Eukaryota > Viridiplantae > Streptophyta > Magnoliopsida > Solanales > Solanaceae > Anisodus > Anisodus acutangulus. Next base: position 53,316,215 of record CM056490.1, read on the forward strand.
CAGATCAGATCTACAAAATATGAAGCCACAAAATCGCAAATGGAAACTCCATTTTTATGAGTACTTCAAGTCTCGTCTTTGAGTTTTGACAAATTTACACTTCGACAAGTCTTGGAGTAGGGGGTATTTGTAGACATCGAGATTTTGTGGGACTCTACAAGATGAACCCAATATTTGTTAGGGTTTCTTGGAGGCTACGTATCTACTTAATCCAAGCTTACGCATATATAAAGGGGCACATATTTCCTTAAAAAAGCATCTCAAATAACTCATAAATACCCAAAGAGATCAATATATCAAATCTCGAAGATCTCATAAATTCATGGGATATTAACAAAGAGATCAAGACATAAAATATTGTATTTATCAAACTACCAGACGTTCTTGGTGATCAAATATATCACAAGAAGGTCTTTTTACATTCGAGAAATATGCTAATAACGGCCCTCGAATTAAAGAAAAATATTAGGAAAGAAGAATTAAGAAAATAAATAAATTCGTACTCACAATATTTATCAATAAAATATTATATTTTTTATATTTTGTTCGTAATTTCAGTTTACTTTTCACTCATCAAAACTTTGTTGCAAACATACATGTACTTCACTTGTAACTTTGTTGAGACTAAAAAATCATTTCATATAATTTGTTTATAATTTAACAAATAAAATTATAATCGGGAGTTCTTTAATTAAAAATTCTGCTCTGAGTTAGTGCTGGCGCTGTGAATTTTATACAGTATGGCTTTTCAGCAACATTTGTTATAAGGTGTCATAAGTGTAGATATTGAAGCAGCTATACGTGGCAGCATAGGAAGAATTGAAGAACGAATGTTCATAATTTAATGAAAGCCACCAACATGAATATGATGAATTAAGAGATAATTTTAACGTGGTTCACCCTTCAGTATGACAAATGTCATCTTCTTCACTTGCTGCGGCAACATATGCTCTTCTCTTTACAGGGCCACAAAAGAACGTGGTGCACTCGATGAGACTGTTACTCTCTTAATTAAAGATATTAAATTTAAATTTTGAAGGTAAAAAATGTTAGGTATTTTTACTCTATGATACTTTATAAAGCAGTACGGGAAGTATATAACTATTACAAGTATTCGAAAGGATAAACAAAGATTCAATAATTCATCTAGAAATCTGAAAATTATAATAGAACCACAAAACTGAAATTACAATTTTGTTGAAGACGAAAAAATGAAAACTGGTTTTTTTTTTGCTGAGTCGAGTGTGGCACTCTGTCCTTAAGACAATATTGCCCCGTATGTATCCTTTATACGTCCTGAACAATTTGTCTCCCAAGATAAAACAGCAATGGAACACTTGAGCAAAGGAAACTCAAATGCTACCGTGAAGAATATTAAGTAACGAAATGATGCTTGAAAGTTGTAGGAAGAAAACTATTTTGGTTGTGTAATTTCGTGTATATTGCAAGTATATGTTTCTGTTCCTCAACAATGGTGTAAGGGGTGTTTATATAGGTGAGGGAGGGCTGTTTAACTGCCCCCATAACAATCATTATTGGCCAAATAATGGCCATTATGGAGCTAGTAAAGCCACCAAAATAAATGGTGAAAGACCAACGGATTTGGCCATTATAGGAGGAGTAATCCAGCCAAAATAAATGGTTGAATTGAGTGCTTGGGCGTTTCTGCTTTGACCGTCGAAATTCGAAGTTTACGAAAACTTGAGGACCAAAGCGTACATCTGAAACTTCGGGATCAAGCGTACTTCTAGCAAAGTTCTCGGCCCAAAAGATAATATCGAGTAGTGAGCAGTGAGCCCGACCAGGACGGACCAGGCGGCGGCCGGCGTGTGGTCTTTCCTCGAGCAAGCACATCTAGGTCCTCCCTCCTTTAAACACATGGGATACCCCTTGGGGTCCCAAACCCCAAACCAATTTCGAGTCTTATATACACAACAATTCTTTCTTCCTCTACCGATGAGGGAGAATTGAACACAACACCACACTTTCCATGCTTCAAACACCTCACTTCGTGGACCAATATCTCTTTCATTTCTCAATGAAATTTGACGATTCTTGGCCCTACGGTTATCTACGTACTTAGTAGATCATGCATGTGTGAAGAACCGAATTCTCCAACATACGTAACACGAGTGTTTAAGCCGTTAAAGTTGATCGATCGCAACTCCCGCCAAAGGCAAATTTCCAACAAAAAAATCCTCGTTAAGGAGTCGGGCTCCAATACTAGTTAAAAAAAAGAGGGAGGGAACAACAAAGTAAAGTCTAGCATTTAGAGAACGGTTTAATTAAATACTACTTCATCCCTCTTAATTTATATGCACCGTTCAAATTTTAAAAATCAAATGAATTTTTCTTTGATTATACTTTTAATTTTTTTTAATTACTATGAATTATTATAATTTAAGTATATTTTATATAATTCTTAAATATATCATTTTTATTTCAAAAAAACTTAAAATTTTCATATCCAAATTCATTGTGAGAACTAAAAATTTAACTCAAAATTCATATGGGGACACATAAAGGAACAGAGGGAGTACATAATTTGACTCACCACAAAATTAAAGAAAATACAAAGACATATCATAATATTTGTTGTATGGTTATAAGACTTTTAAAAATTATAAATTTAAATATGTCATAGCATTTATATAGTTATAAAGAAATTTGATTAAGAGTAAAATAAAAGCTTATAGTTAAGTATTAATTAGATATAAAAATATTTCTTTCCTTTTTTGAATAGATTAATAAAGAAATAATATCATAGAATCAAATAAAAAATATTTTACTATAATGTTTCTATTAAAAATTTAAGAAAAACAAACTATTAATACATAAAACATTAGAATTTATAATCATAAATATTTCATTTAATAATTAAATGAAGCATATTACGCATAAAATGAAATGTTCAAAGTAAATACAGTGTTTAAATATGAAGAGAGTTCGGGACATATAAAAGCAAAAAAGTGAGATATATAATGAAATATTATGATTACTTGCTAAACAGGAAAGTTACAAATTCTATTTTCTTGCTTTTCTTACACCTATAGACAAAAGTGTAACTCACTCCAAATGTTAGGCAAATGTCTTTTCATTTTCTAAACCTAATCGTAACTGCTTGTATCGTACTTGAAAAATCTAATTAGATTTCCTTGTTGACTAATAGTCAAAATGTATTTGGTGATGAAATATGTTTTGTCCAGCTTAAGATTATAAAATTCACAACTTGCTGCCGCGGTATATTATTCGATATCGAATATCATATTATTAAAATATAAAATGTAATTTTTCTGACGTGAATCAGAAACCCACGAATGCGGAATGGGGCCGGCAATGTTACATTAGCCGCCGAGGTCCCATTTCTTTGTTAATTTGATGTTTGGTTCTTTATAAATTTAGATGTAATATATTAACATAACCAGTTAGAATGTTTCTTTTTCAAATTTGGCTCCTAACTTAAAACATGTGGCAAGTTGTAGCGAACATCCTTTTCGTTTATAATTTTATCAAAATAAAAGTTGAGAATAAAACAGCAAAAGCTTGGAATAACTTTCATATAAACTAGCTGTATCTCCCTATTTATTGATTTACTTATACGGTATATTTTAAGAGTTTAAATTCGAATTTTTTTATAATCTATTTCATTTATTGAGTTCAAAATTTATTATTCGTACTTTAATAAATTTTCTGATACATATATAATATCTAAACTAAAAGTACTAAATTCGAATGAAATTGTTACACACTACGTATCCCCTTTAATTCCATACAGCAAGTATACATAGAAAATGAATTTTACACTTTATAGTAAATTCACTTCACCCACCACCAACAAAGACGTTGGAAATTTGGAATCCTTGTCCGGTTGTCCCCCTGGAACTTAATCGGAACACTTTATCATTCTGAATATGAATATTTAATCGAAACACTTTATCATTCTGAATATGGATACGACATTTTTTATTGTCCGTGAAAGAGTTTTTAAAAGGTTAACTGAGCTCCAAGTATATACCTTTCTCTGTGTTACAATCCGTGTTTTAAAAGGTAGTTTTGGACTCTCCTCGAGGCTCGCTCTGGGACGGGACATTAGCAATACGCCTCGAGGCTTACATGTGGGTTTAGTTCTATGAGGCTTACGCCCTAAGCGTCCGACTGTACGTCTTAAGCATGCCTAACGTCCAACGCTTGGGGCTCGCCTAGCAGTTCTTACACAAATTATGTGTCAAAATCCTTAATTAACACTATTGACCCTCGTAATTCGTTAATAAATGAACAATGCTTAATAATTTTTTTCATCTATAGAAATAAGAAGATTGAGAGTAACTCAAATCACAAGTCGTAGTATTGTATATTAACTATTTGAGAACACCGTGAGGGTGAATATCATTTAATATTTCTTTTAAAAATACAAAGCCGAATTTTACATTTTCACCTGTCATTGGTCTTCATGTTTGTCCTATGTCTAAAAAATTATCATATTTCATTAATTCGTTGTTTAAAAGTAATTTTTTTATTCATGAAGGAGTGAAATTTTAGTTATAATATTGATAAACTTTATTGATTATTTTCTTTTAGAGAGGTAAATTGCATAATATGATAGTAATATACTTTATGAAATTGAGATTCGTTTATTATTTGAAAGTTAATATGTTAGAGTTGATTGCATCTCCCAATAATTTTTATATCATTTATATTATTTATACTTGTAAAATTATGTTAGAAGTTTCGTTTTCTATGAGTTTCTTTAATCATGTATTTAATTTTTTTTAAACTATTAATTTCTTTTTTACATTAATTTTTGTTATTATAATATTTACTACATTATAAATTAAAAACTTAAAGATTCATGGGGCTTACATCTCGCCCCCGCCTTTTAAAACATTGATTACAATTTTTATATTGCATTCTCTACATTATTAATCCTTGTATAACTTACTTCCAAACCGAAAGGCTCCTTAGAGATAAATTTAACTAATACTAGTAAAAATAGTTAGGCGGTTATTAGTCTCTGAGTCAACTACTAGGTGGAATATAATACTACAATTTTTTTTTACATTTGGTGGTCCATGGTAGAAATTGTCAACTTGATTACACTGCATTGTCTATTTTTTGCTCGTTTCATATCCAGAAGCAACATCATTGAGATGAGCATATATAGCCAATGATGTATAGCATCATTTTTTATTTAATTCTAGTTATAATGGATTATACTATCATTTAATTAGTAGTAGGACCAAATATGATTGGTTGTGTATGACAATGACATAACAACAATTCTTAATTGGAAGAAACATTCAACCTCATTATCCGTGGAGTGATGAACAACCCATTTCTTGGGCAACTAACCTATCTAAATTTACTTAGTGATTTTTAAGGAAATAATGAAACAACAAAAGTAATAGTCGCTTTTGCATTTTTCTTGACGCTTAGCTTGTTGATATATCATGAGATTATAACCACAATATTGTGTTGATTTCTTAAACATTTACATGTTTTGTATTTAAATCAAGTGCCTGTTTAAATAACTTGTAGTTCTTACATTAGAACCCCACGAGATGATCTTTGAATTCTTGCTCTAGGTACACAAATCATCTCACGGGTGACGGGACTCGTAATACAAGTTCACTTGTACAAAGGATGAAAAAAAACACTTAAATTAATAAATATGTACTTTTTATAATCGAGAAATTCTCGAGGAACAATAGCACACGATATTTGGTGGATAATGCATTTGCTCATCTACAATTTCCTATTTAAATATCAAAGTTTTGCCTACATCAAGGTTCAAATCATGACATGCATCTAATTCACGTTGAAGTTAGTGATAGAATATACATAGTATATTCCTAATATACTACGTATATTCCTTGATATTATTAGTGATATTGTACATCTATAATTATGGTAATAATCTGTAGTATTAGAAAAATGTATATTTAATTTTCATAATTATAGGCTAGGTTTACTATTGTATATCATGTATATAAATGTATTAAATTAATAAAAATAATTAGGGGATTATTCTCGTTCATGGTATCAGCAGTCTAGGACAAACTTTTCCTTCTCCAAAAATATCCTCCTTCTATCGCCCTACTCAACTTGGTCGTCGGCCATACCCCCTCCCTCCCTTCAATTTTTTTTTCAAAAATCTTAATTCTTCTCTTGTTCTTTCATCATGTCTTACCACAAAAAACACATTTCAGCATGCCCTTACAGTCTCCAATATCAAGAACAACATCACTATCGTTCTTGAGATGGAAAACGTCCAATATGCGACGTGGGCAGAACTATTTAAAATTCATGCAAGGTCTAATAGAGTCCTCCATCACATCGTCAAACCGGAAAAAGGCAAGGAGAAAGTGCCTACCACCGATGATGAAATAGAGTTGTAGGCAACTCTTGATGCCACGGTGCTCCAATGAATTTATTCCACCATCTCTACGGACCTCTTACAGACTATTATCGAACCCGACGCCACGGCAATGGAAGCTTGGAATAAGTTGCGTGATATATTCCAAGATAACAAAAATTCTCGTGTTATAACCCTTGAGCAGGAACTCTCCCACATAAATATAGAGGATTTTTTTAATGTCTCAGCCTATTGTCAAAGGCTCAAGGAGTTGTCGGATCAACTCAAGAATGTTGGCGCACCGGTCACGAATGATCGTCTCGTTCTTCAAATGGTTGCAGGCCTCTCCAAGACGTAAAATGGAGTTGGAACTCTTCTTCGTCAAAGCAATCCGCTCTCGCCGTTCTACCAAGCACGTTCCATGCTCACCTTAGAAGAAGTAGGGTTAGTTAAAAAGGTGGCTACTAGAGCCAATTCCGTCATGATGGTGGCCACGTCACGCGACAGGGATGACCCTCACTCCTTCACGGAAAATACTAGCCAAAGCCGCAACAATAGTGGCGGCAAAAAGGGCCAAAATCGGGAAAATGGTGGCGAAAACCGCAGTGGCGGCGGTGGAGGCAGTGGCGGAGGACGGGGTGGCGGCCAGCATGGGCCTGGGCCGCAGCACCACTGGCCACAACCTTGGACCAGTGGGCAGTGGTCGTGGGGCTGGGGCCCACTCTACCCTGTCCATTTCTAGTGAAGCCTTCAACAGACTAGGTCTCGGCAGAATGGGTCTGGCAGCCGCCTGGCCTGCTTGGGCCTCGGCCACAGCAAGTCTTCGCTGATGCGGGCCCATCAACAGCCCTGAACCCACCTTTAGCATTGAAAAATGTCCTTAATGCTCCTCAATTAATTAAAAAATTGGTGTTTGTTCAAAAATTTACAACTGATAACTGAGTTTCAATTGACTTTGATCCTTTTGAATTTTCTGTGAAGGATTTCACGACGGAGATACCTCTAATGAGATCTGATAGTCGGGCCGAGCTCTATCCCATCACCACCACCACTAAACAAGCCACACCGTCAACGTTTTCCACTTTAGCACCTCCTTATGGCATGCGTGTTTGGGTCATCCGGGAGCGTCTCCTCTTAAAAATAATAATTTTATTGAGTGTAATAGTACGCGTAGTACTAATATTTGTCCTTCTTGTCCGTTTGGGACACATGTTAAACTATCGTTTGTTGCCTCCAATTCTAGTACTTTGTTGCTATTTGATATTATTAATAGTGATTTGTGGACATCTCCCGTTTTGAGCTCTTTGGGCCACCGTTATTATGTGTTATTTTTAGATGATTATTTTAATTTTTTGTGGATATTTCCGTTATCTAAAATGTCTAAAGTTTATTATTCCTATAATTTAGAGCATTCATCTGTACCCAATTTGAACGGGGAATTAAAAACATTCAATATGATAATGGAAGGGAATTTGATAATGGACGTTTAGAAAATTTTGTAAGGTTAATGACATATCTTTTCGATTTTCTTGTCCTCATACGTCCTCACGAAATGGGAAAACCGAAAGAAAAATTCGCATCATTAATAATATTGTTCAGACATTACTAGCCCATGCTTCATTACCACCTTCATTTTGGCATCATGCATTACAAATGGCTGCTTACCTTCTTAACATACTCCCTAGCAAAGGATTAGCATACCAATCTCTCCTAAAAATTCTTTATCATAAAGATCATTCGTATTCTCATCTTAGGGTATTTGGGTGTTTGTGATATCGTCTTTTCCCATCCACTATAATTAACAAACTTCAAACATGTTCTACCGCTTGTGTGTTTTTGAGTTATCCGTCTAATCATCGTGGTTACAAATGTTATGATTTATCTTCTAATAAGATCATAATTAGTCGTTATGTCATTTTCAATGAAACTCAATTTTCGTTTGCTAAATTATATAATTTCGTGTCCAACCCTTCAATTTTTTGGATGATGGACTATCGCCGTATGTGGTCCACCATTTGGTTCGGCCCACACCTCGGGATTTGGACCAGTAGACACCGGCAGGCACACTGCTTGCTGGCCCAGAAAATTTTCGTCACCCAAATCAGCCAACAGGCCCACTGCCTGCTGGCCCAATCTCTCTTTCTTTCTCGTAAGTCCTCGCCCGCTTGCTGCTAGCCCGGTTTCGTCACCCAACCTCTTGACCCGGCCAGTGCACTCTTTGTCCCAACCCGTGACCCCCCATCTCAGTCTAGTCAGTTTTGACGTCACTACACCGACCCAGGTCTGACCCATTTCTATTCCGAGTCAAGGACCCGTTACTCGTAGCCAACGGGATATCTTTAAACCAAAATGACATTTTAATCTCAACTCTAATATCACTAAATCACCCCTACCACGTAACCCCGTATCTGCCTTTCATGACCCGAATTGGAAAATGGTCATGGATGATGAATATAATGTTCTTATTGAGAATAAGATGTGGGAGTTGGTGCCCCATCCGTCTGGTGTCAATATGATTCATTTTATATGGATTTTTACTCGTAAGAAAAAATCTTATGGTTGTTTTGAGAGGCATAAGGCCCGTCTTATAGGTGATGGCAAAACTCAACAGGTTGGCATGAATTGTGGAGAGACCTTTAGTCTGGTGGTCAAACCAGCAACTATTCGCACTATTCTCAGTCTGGCTCTCTCAAAAGCATGGCCCATTCATCAGTTGAACGTGAAAATGCGTTCTTACACGGTGATCTCAAGGAAATTGTATACATGCATCAGCCCTTGGGTTTCAGGGACCCCGATCATCCTAACCATGTGTGTCTGCTGAAGAAGTCCTTGTATGGGCTAAAACAGACCTCTCATGCCTGGTATAAAAGGTTTGCAGATTATGTATCTACTATTGGATTTTCTCACAGCATGTCTGATCATTATGTTATATGTGTATGATATTATATTGATTGCCTCCTCTGATAAACTGCGCAAGTCTATCATATCTCTTCTCCGCTCCGAATTTGCTATAAAAGACTTGGGGCCTATGAGTTATTTTTTTTGTTATAGTTGTAACTCGTCATGCATGTGGTGTATTTCTATCCCAGAGGAAGAATGCAGCTGAGATTATTGAACGGGCTAACATATCATTCTATAAGTCATCTCCTACTCCGGTTAACACCAAATCGAAGATGAGTGCTAATTCTAATCCCTCTCATTATCGCAGTCTTGCAGGGGCTCTTCAGTATCTTACATTCACAAGGCCCGATATTACTTATGCAGTGCAGCAGATGTGTTTATTTATGCATGATTCGAGGGACGAACACATGCACGCTCTCAAATGCAGTGTGTGTTACATTAAGGGTACTATTGATTATTATTTGCACTTATATTCATCCTCTGTATCTATACATATGCTAATTGGGGTGGATGTCCAGATACCAGACGTTCGACATCTGGTTATTGTTTGGTCTCTTGGTCGACTAAACGTCAGGCTACTTTATCGCATTCCAACGCGAAGGCCGAGTATGAAGGGGTAGCCAATGTGGTGTCTGAGTCCTGTTGGCTGCGTAACCTCCTCTTAGAGCTTCATTTTCCTATTCAGAAAGCTACCTTGGTATACTGCGATAATGTTAGTGCGATATATATCTCTGGAAATCCTGTCCAACATTAGTGCACTAAACATATCGAGATGGATATTCACTTTGTTCGCGAAAAGGTAACTCGTGGACAAGTATGTGTCTTGTATGTCCCTTCACGGTACCAAATTGCTGACATCTTTACTAAGGGTCTTCCTTTAGTTCTGTTTGAAGATTTTTAGAGACAGTCTCAACATACGACAATTGTCCGCTATGACTGCGGGGTTGTGATAGAATATACGTAGTATATTTCTAATATACTACATATATTCCTTGATATTATTAGTGATATTGTACATCTGTAATTATGATAGTAATCTGTAGTATTAGAAAAATGTATATTTGATTTCCGTAATTATAAGCTAGGTTTACTATTGTATATCATGTATATAAACCTATTACATTAATGAAAAATAATCAGGGAATTATTCTCTTCCAGTTAGTATTCGTACCTCTAAACTAAAGCCATGAGGTATAATGGTACTTTAAAGGCTGAAACTTGAGGTAGTTACTTCTTTTGAAAGAGAAAAGGAATTAGATAAAGTAAGTTGACCCTTTTATCCAATAAATTGATAATTGCGGGGAGGCCTTTAAACTAAAACACTTGGACAATATCTTGTAAACACCTCTTAAAATTTCACATGCAGGTGCTTAGAGGGGAAGTTAGATTTAAAGTTTATAGGTTCTGAACTTTCTACGGAATTTATAGCTCGATTTAGTTACTGGATTCACAATTAAATACAACAACAACATACCCAGTGAAATCCCACAACGTGTGGTCTGGGGAGGGTAGAGTGTACGTAGGCCTTACCCCTACCAATGTAAGAAGATTGTTTTCGAAAGACCATCGGCTCAAGAGAAAACATAAAAAGAGGTCAGATAAGGACAAGAAATTCAAAGCAATTCAAAGCAGTATGGATTCACAATTAAATATTTATACAAATTCAATGAATTTACTTATGCAAAAAAGGGGTCTAAGCAAAAGCTACTTGGTTTGTCTGAACCTATACCTAATATTGTAGCTCCCCGTCCAGGTAGGTGGCCCTTTATGAGCAATTTAAGGGACTAAAACATAGCAGCAATTTATTAAAAGTGAAGGATTTGGTAGAGATAGGAAGATTAGAAAGCTTACGTACCATGGTAAGGATGAATGTCACTAAAGGAAGAGGATCATGCAGTTTAATCATGCCGTTCCCCGTGTCACATCCTCCAAAAATAATGCATTTTTCGATCATTATTTTGGAGGATTCGCCATGGGTGTAATGACATTTTGGAGGATCCAAGCAACATAGGTTAAATATGATACATCAATTATCTACTCAATATTCTAGCATTGATTCAAGATGATTATACCAGCTGAAACTTAGTCTTGAATTTTTTCTGCAACGTATCTGAGATACCTCTCTGCTGCCTATGTTACCCATGAAACAAATAAAAGGAAACCATCCAAATGAAAGATCTAATCTAATCAGTACATACATACTGAATATCTCTGGACGTCACAGCAAGACTAGGTCGTGGTGTCTGTTCTCCATCCCCTAATTCTTGATTTCCCATAACTAGATTCTCCATTTATCACAATCATTCACCACATGATTGTAAAAAGAATTTTATTTTGACTAAGGTCTTTCTTTAAAATGCATCAAAATGTTCACACATTTTTAGATAAGGAATTAAGATTCGCTTGAGAAAGTGAAACGATACCTACATTATTTTCCTTATTATGGCTGATTTTGAGTTCAGAATGATACTTTGAGAACATCCGAGACTAGCTAGGCACGAGATTTGTGAGATCTTTTTAACAGTGATACGAGTATCCACTGGCTTCCACCATCACTAGCTTCTTTTCTTCCTGGAAACAGAGATTGCTAAAGGACAGATGATTAGCTTACTAAGTACAACTACTTGAAAGATAAGAGCGTACACTGATGCTTTTAGTTTTGTAATGGGAAATATTTGGGCAAGTAAAAGAAAGTTGCTTCACGTGAAAAAAACATATATAACTATCTGAATATTACTATTTCTAGTAGAGCGGAAAGATAGCATTAGAGAAGGGATGTATTAATGCATCCAACAAGTATAGTAAGTTATGCAGCGGCCCAAGACAAACCTTCGAATTAAAGATCTTCTGTATCGCTTTGTTGGGATCATCTTTCACCTCAGCTTTTTGATTGTCTTTTCTACAAATAGAAATTCCAGACCCGGCGTACTCAGATCCCAGGACAAACATCTTCATTTTAGGGAAGCGATAAATCTCCACTTTTCTAAGAAATGGAAATTCTAAAAGATGCTTAGTCAGAAAGAAGTGCCTCAGATTCGGTATCTTGCCAAGCTCCAGGTTCTCCAACTGGGGAAATAAAGGCTCATTAGTCATTTTTTCTCGTTGTTCCCTTCTGTATCCATTGATGAACAGTATCTTATCTTTAGTATTCAGCAATTCAGAGTCCCTCTAGCCACTGATGAGGACATCAAGTTTCTCAAATTGCCACACCCACTTACCTCCAATGTTACAAGTTTGTTGAAGTAACCAATTGGAAGTTTTTTTAACAGGAAAAAGAAAACTTCCAACTGGTTACTTCAGCAAACTTGAAACATTGGAAGTTGGTGAGAGCATAAAGCAGTAATGCTTTCAGCATAATCGAGTTTTAGCTGTTCTAGGCTGGGACAATAAACCTGAAAATTTTGAAGGCCTTGCATTATTATAAGGAATGAAAACTCAATATATCTTCAATTACAAATAGAAAAAATAAAACCATATCTCATCCTGAAACTTGAAGTGAATAACTAATTAAATGAAAGGGTTGAATTAGAACTAACGTGATTTTTATTCCAACAGTATGGCACCGGGTTCATCTGAACCCAGTATTTTCGACTCGGGGTATAAGTTTGTGTAAAAATTAACTCAGATTGCAACAAATAGTAGGTGTTAATCCATCATTTCGAAAATATAATAGGTTCAATGCTAAGCTAAGTTGCCCGGACTCTTCACTTTCAGTGCAGCACCCGTGTCGACACGGCATGGGTGTGGGATCCATATCGGATATGGTCAACCGATTTTGGGTACTTTGACCAAAACCGATAGAAAAATTCGAGACAGACACAATAATTTCTGAAATCAAAACTGTTAAACAAAGCAGCTCATTCTCGGCTGCTTTGTCTTACCAAACAAATAAGTGTATATATGGTATATATATTATAGTATATTGTAGTATAAAAGGTTACCTTAATTAGTGTTATACACCTACCATAATTGTATAGGTAGAATTATGGTAAAATAAGGATTTAGAAGTAGAATAGGAAAAGGATTTTCCTATTATAGAAATATGTAACTTGTATATATATTTATTCAATCAATGAAAATAATCAAGGGGATTATTTCTTTCATGGTATCAAGAGACTAGGTCTAAACAAAAGTTTTCTTCTCTCAAACTTTTGCCTCCTCTTTGTGAGAACCCCTCCCTCGGGTTTTTCTCTCCAAATATCTCATTTTCCGCTCTCAAAAACCTCTCTTAAATTTATCCTCCTTCTTTGTTCTTTCAAATATGTCTAAGAACAATTTTCACCCTGCCCTCACGGTTTCCAATATCAAGCTCAGTGTCCCTATTGTCCTTGAGATGGAAAGCGTTCAATATGCACTGTGGGCGGAGTTGTTTAAAATTCACGCTATCTCTTATCAAGTTCTTCATCACATAATTCCTCTCGCTAGACCCCTTCCTGCGGAGGATCCTGAGGTATGGATTACACTTGATGCTACCGTTCTTCGGTGGATATACGCCACTATTTCAGTGGACCTTCTACAGACGATTATGGAGCCCGATACCACGGCTATGGCTGCATGGAATAGATTGCGTGACATATTCCAAGACAACCAACATTCCCGTATCGTCACACTCGAGCAGGAATTCTCTCTCGTTCGAATGGACGTATTTCCGAACGTTTCTGCATATTGCAAGAAACAAAAGGAATTGACGGATCAACTCCGTAATGTTGGCGCACCAGTAACAAATAATCGTCTAGTTCTACAGTTGGTTGCCGGGCTTTCGGAGGCCTATAATGGTGTTGGAACTCTCCTTCGCCAAAGCAACCCTCTTCCCGACTTTCATCAAGCCCGCTCCATGCTGACATTGGAAGAAGCCGGTTTGGCAAAAAGCGACTCTGGAGGAAGCCCGATTGTCATGGTGGCATCCTCTCCTAGTCGCCGGATTTTGTTAATAATTCGGGTCAAAACCATATTAATGGTGGAGGCAAGAATAATCGCAAAAATAACAAAACCGCGAGGGCAAACGAGGCGGTTCGGGTGGCGGTGATCAACAAACAGAGGTGGGTCCCATCCGGTACAATGGCCCACCACCACCGTGGGCCCAAAGAATGGGGCTGCGGGGCACCCGCACCTCCAAAGCGCGCCGCCACAACGGGCGCTGGCCAGCCCGTGCCCAATACCCAGATGGCGCCCATCGCCGATGGCCCAAAGAATGGCACCTACAATGCAGCTCAGAAGACGGCCAGAGTCCTCGGGCCCCGCCCTCCGCAAGCCCATCATGCGCACAGACCCCACTGCATCCGATATCGAGGCCGCGATGCACACGTTGGGATTGTCCCAACCGGACCCAAATTGGTACATGGACACCGGGGCCACGACTCACATGACTTCCGAATCAGATACTCTCTCATCTTATTCCAATTTGAGCACCCATCGGGGGATAATTGTTGGTAATGGCAGTTCTATTCCAATTCTAGGGTATGGTCAGAAAACATTATCTCCTCCTAATCCACCACTCCTCTTGAAAAACACTTTACATGCTCCTAAATTAATTAAAAATTTAGTGTCTGTCCAAAAATTCACAAATGACAATTACATTTTACATTGAATTTGATCCTTCGGTTTCTCTGTGAAGGATTTCAAGGCGGGAGTCATCTCATGAGGTGTGATAGTAGGGGATCTGTATCCTATCATGCCGGTTTGATCCATCGAGTCCACCTTGCCATCGACTTTGCGACCATCTCTCCTTCCATGTGGCATGCTCGTCTGGGTCATCCGGGATCTGCTATTTTATCAGCTTTAATTAAAAATAGCTTTATTTCTTGTAAGGGTACAAGTCGTACTCCAATCTGTCAGTCTTGTTCATTAGGAAAAATTGTTAAGTTGCCATTTGTAGACTCCAATTCCCATACTTCTATGCCATTTGACATTATTCATAGCTACTTATGGACATCTCCTGTTCTTAGTTCAATGGGTCATCGATATTATGTTCTCTTTTTAGATGATTATTCTAGATTTTTGTGGACGTTTCCAATTGCGAATAAATCACAAGTGTTTTCCGTCTTCATAAAATTTAGAGCGTTCATTCGTACTCAATTCGAAAGAGAAATAAAAAATATTCAATGTGATAATGGGAAAGAGTATGACAATAGGGAGTTTCGAGAGTTTTGCGCTACTCATGGGATAAATTTTCATTTTTCATGTCCTCATACATCTTCACAAAATGGAAAAGCGAGCATAAATTCGTTGCATAAATAACATTGTCCGAACTCTCCTAATACATGCCTCCATACCTCCATACTTTTGGCATCATGCTCTACAAATAGCCACATATCTTCTTAACATAATTCCTTCTAAGGGTCTGACATATTCTTCCCCCCTAAAAATACTATATAATAAGAACCCATCTTATTCTCACCTTCGGATTTTTGGGTGCTTGTGTTATCCGTTATTCCCATCCACCACAATTAACAAACTTCAGGCTCGGTCTACTCCGTGTGTATTTTTGGGTTATCCGTCAAATCATCGTGGTTATAAGTGTTTTGATTTATCCTCCAAGAAAATCATAATCAATCGCCATGTCATTTTCGATGAAACTCAATTTCCATTTTACGAAGTTCATACTCCCGAACCTAAGTCATATAATTTTTTGGATGATCAAATATCCCCGTATATTATTCGGAATTTTTCGGACATCTCCCGTACCCAAAATCCTCCAATAGACCTTGCCCGATGGCCCAACAAGATCTGCCACACCCGATTATTCCGATCCATCGGAACAACTCCACCAACCGGGCGGCCAGCCCAGCCTCGAACGGGTCCAGGCCGAGTCGGCCGATTCGATTTGGGCCAAGAGCCCATCGTCACGCCGATCGCCGAGCCCGAAAAATTCTCAAAATTCCCTTAATTCTTCCTCGAGTCATAGACCAGGTCACTCGTAGTCGGTGGGGTATTTTTACACCTAAAGACATTTTAATTTACATTACGATGTCTCTAAATCCCCTTGCCCGCAATCCTGTGTCCGCATTAAATGACCCTAATTGGAAAATTGCTATGGTGATGAATATAATGCTCTTATTGATAATAAGGCGTGGGAGTTGGTGCCGATCCATATGGTATTAATATTATCGGTCTATGTGGATTTTTGCTCATAAGGAGAATTGAGATGGGTCCTTTGCTCGGCATAAGGCGCGACTTGTTGGTGATGGTAAGACTTCGGCGAGGTTGGTATTGATTGTGGTGAGACGTTTAGTCCGGTGGTCAAACCGGCTACCATTCACACTGCATTTAGCTTGGCTCTTTCAAAGACTTGGCGATTCATCGGTTAGATGTCAAGAATGCTTTTCTACATGGAGATCTCAAGAAGCTTGATCTATATGCATCGCCGGTAGTTGGGTTTCAGGGATCCCAACCGACCTCATCATGTACATTTGTTGAAGAAGTCATTATATGGGCTTAAGCAGTCTCCACGTGCCTGGTATACACGATTTGCGATTTTGTTTCGACTATTGGGTTCACACACGGCCAGTCGAGACAATTCTTTGTTCATCTACCGCCGTGGTTTGTCATTGGCCTATATTACATTATATGTGGATGATATCATCTTGACGCCTCCTCCGATGCTTTGCGTCGATCTATCATGGCCATGCTCGATTACGAATTTGCTATGAAGGACTTAGGGCCGTTGAGTTATTTTTGGGGATTGTAGTCAAACGTCATTCAGATGGCTTGTTTCATCTCAGCGGAAGTATCTTCTTGAGATCATCGAAAGAAATTTGGAATGTCATCCTGTAAGTCCACTTCCACGCCCGATTGATGCAAACCCAAAGCTAAGTGCCACAGCGAGTGCACCATACGAGGACCCGACCCGCTATCGCGATCTTGCGAGGGCCCTCGATTATCTTACCTTTACCGGACCGGATATTACATATGCAAGACAGCAGGTGTGTTTATTCATGCATGACCCCGAGTTGAGCACATGAATGCAATCAAACGCATCATACGGTATATTCGGGGACCTTTGGATTATGGTTTGCACTTGTATCCTTCATCTACATCCACACTTGTCTCTTACACGGATCTTGATTGGGGTGGTTGTCCGGCACCTGACGGTCGACTTACGCTCTTGTATGTTCCTTGGCAACAACTTGGTCTCATAGTCGGCAAAGCGTCAAGCAACTACATCACGCTCGGTCGCAGGCGAGAATATCGAGGGTAGCGAATGTGGTCTCGAGTCATGTTGGCTACGTAATTTGCTTTGGAGCTTCATTGTCCCATTGTAAGGCAACCTTGGTATATTGCGATAACATTAGTGTCATCTACCTTTCAGGTAACTTGATTCAACACCAGCGCACCAAGCATATCGAAATGGACATTCACTTTGTCCATGAAAAGGTTGCAAAAGGTCAAGATTCGCGTATGTCATGTCCCGTCTCGTTATCAAATTGCAGACATCTTTACAAAGGGTCTACCAATGGTTCTCTTTGAAGATTTTAGGGACGATCTCGGCGTTAAAACCGCCCGCTATGACTCAAGTGTGTTAAACAAAGCGACTCATTCTCATTGCTTTGTCTTACCAAACAAATAAGTGTATATATGGTATATATATTATAGTATATTGTAGTATAAAAGGTTACCTTAATTAGTGTTATACACCTACCATAATTGTATAGGTAGAATTATGGTAAAATAAGGATTTAGAAGTAGAATAGGAAAAGGATTTTCCTATTATAGAAATATGTAACTTGTATATATATCTATTCAATCAATGAAAATAATCAAGGGGATTATTTCTTTCAAAAACAAAGCCAAGGGAAAATCATAATCTAGGCATATGCTTTATATCGTTAAAAGATTGAATTAAAAAATACGCAACCAAAAGGTTCTTTAAAGATATTTACAGGTCAACACCGCCGTTGATTGTGCAGTGAACTCAAGATATCATGGCCTCTATATCATTTGCAATAACAAAGTTACACAAAAAAAAAACCAATAAGGAGATGCATTTGTACTTTATAATAATTACAAATTCAAACTTGCTCTTAAAAATTCATGCATTCCTTTCCTTCCAAATAGTCCACCATAATTTAGGCATATTTTATAACTCTATTTTTAGATATTTGATTTATTTTTAGCCGAATCCCCACACACGTATCCATACCTGGATCCGTACCCCCGAATCTTAAAATTTAGATCATGAAAGATCCGACCTCTAGATCTGCACATGTATCGGATACCCGCACCCGAGACCGAGTAACCTATATGTTAAGAACCTTAAACTTTGAACCTGTAGAATTCATGTGAACCCATAGCATCCACCTAAATACGCCCCTGCCTAAATAGTGTACATAACTAAGAATAAATTCTATATACATTTTGTAACATACCCCAAACTTGTTTCACGTAAGAACTGACCTTCAACCATCTTAATAAGGTTTTTGTTCAGCCTCACAGTTAATCCAAAAGTTCATGGCATAAAGCTAGGAACTCTGTCCACCGTAGCGTCTCTGCCTTTGCTGAAAGGAACATAAAGCCTCCAAAAATTCAGCTTCTCCAAATTCAGGCCATTGTGAATGAGAAAAGAAGAGTTCAGTGTAGGCCAACTGCCACAGTAAGAAATTGCTAAGTCTTAGCTCCCCACTAGTCCTTATAAGTAAATCAGGACATGGGAAATCAATACAGTTTGTTTGTAACTCCTGCTCTACTAGCAAACTATTAATGTCTTTGGGTTCGATAATCCCATCCTTCACTTTTTGACCAATGGTTTGACAAGCTTGTACAACATCATACTGTCCACTATAGTTAACTGCAACAACGAGGTGAAGTCGAGAATTTCCCTCAGTAGTCTTTACAGCTTTATCTATTAAGTCCTGTAATGACTTGGGGAGCTTACTGGAGTCTCCAATTATAGACATTCGAATCCCTGCTCTGTAGAAATCCAATAAAGTATGACTTGGGGAGCTTACTGGAAGTCAATCATAATACCGTAAAGTTGAAGGCTGAAGCTTTAAGAAGAAAAAGAGGAGAGGTTATTCAAATATGTATATTTTGGCAGTGCAAATCAGAATTGGTACCGGCCAATGAAGTTGCAGTTAAGGCATAATGAGCCTCTTAAGTCAGAGTTGTCAGTCAACCAGTCTTAACACGTTTAGCATTTATCTTGACAGTAATTTCAGCTAATTAATGATCTTACCAAAGCAATTGCACTAATAAAAGTCAGTTTTCAATCGACGAGTCTTAACATGTTAAGTATTCATCTCTACAGTAATTTCAACTAACTAATGATCTTAGCAAAGCAATAATATTGGACTTTTGGCTACTTGTGACTTGTGAGGCAATACTACAAATTGTAGTATAGCACAAAACAAGAATTACTAAAGCCACAGCCTTTTGTTCACTAAGTGGTCATTTGGCTGACGGACTAGTTTTATAATATTATGATACAATGATGTTATGCAATGATATAATAATATAGGGATTGTTATATGGTGAAAAGTAACGTGGAGATTGTTACGTCGAAATTGTCTGCTTTAAGAGCATTTTTGTCTTTAGAAACTCTTTTCTGGGTATTGCTAATATATTTTGATTGTTCCACATTCTATCACGCATAAAATAAGAGAACCATGCATTTGTGAAGTAGAATTTTATACTGGAAGCAAACCCATTAGTTATGCAAGATTACAGTGGTAATGAAGAGTTTTATGTTGCGAACTGGACGTTGTATGAGTTTAAATGCAGAAATGTCTATTGGGATTAGTTTCCATTACGCGTCGTAGGATAGCATTAACAAACACATTGTTCGCGAGTGTTGACAAAAGACAACCACAAAGCAATATATAAAATACTACAAATATCTAGAGAACAGAGGCAGATTCAGAATTTCAAGTTTATGGTTTTTTCTCTAGCAACTTTGCGTAAGGCAGAGTTTGGTTTTTCTGGGGCGATAGAGGAAAAGTTGACAGATAAGTCACCCTTACTGCCACTCTACAGAACCGTACATGAGATTTTCACCTCATACGGTTTCTCATTCAATCCTTTCGAATTCATTGGATCCTTTTCCGCGTTCCAGAATCCCCCTTTTTCCACTCCGCCCCGAAGAGTAACTAGGATCAATTTAGTCATGTTTTCATGTTCCAATTGAACACTATCCATTTTTTATTATTCTCAAATAAGTCTTAAAGCTTTTTGCTTATTGCCTTTGAGATATATTGATTATTTTCCAGACCACACTTGGTGGGATTGTACTGGGTATGTTGTTGTTGCCTTCAAGATAGATTATCTACCCATATTAAGTGAAGACCCTTGGTAGGAGGGGGTGGAGGTCGAGCATTAGGGTGGAGGATTAGTAGGTTATCGGGCGTATTCCTTTTCCATAACAAGAGTATTAGTATTATTCTTGCGTTTGCTTATTCTTATATCTCTAGTACTATTTGATTGTTTCTTTCGCTTCGTTTATCTTACTATCTTGTTGTTGTTACTGCTTCTTTTTCATCTCCTCTTGAGTTGATGGTATATCACAGCCTCCCTACCTTGTGAAGGTAGGGATAAGGTATGCATACATACTACCTCCCCAGACTCCACCGGTGAGATTACACTGAGTTTGTTGTTGTTATTGTATTAAGTGAATTTCTTAATAGAAATATAAGATTTGGGACAAAGCTTATTGGGTTGCGCCAAACCTCGTAAAAAGTTGGGTAAATCCGCATAAGTACGTTGGTCAAGTGATAGGAAGTTTACCTGGCAAAATCTTCAAGTTCATTTTTCAGTCCTCTTTCGAACAAACCCATCAAAAGATCTACTTCCGTCTATAGCGTAAACAACACAAGAAAAAAGATCAACAATGACAAACGCAAACAAAACCCAATATCACTAATCCAAACACTTTAAAAAAAAAGAGATAATAACTATCAATTGTTCTCTTTTTATTCTTGAACTATCACCATCTATGTATTAAAACACAACTAGTTGATAGTTCACGTAGGAAAAGAAAACAACTGATAATTGGCTCAATCAACTTAGTGTTTTAATAATGTTTCTAAATATAGAGGGTTATAATTCAGGCAGTAAAAGGGAATAACCGGTAGTTGTCTTTATCAACTTAGTGTAATACATAGATGGTGATAATTAAGGTAAAAAAAGAGAATAACTAATAGTTGGCTTAATCAAGCTTCGACATAGGTTTTTAATAGTGTTTTAATACATAGTTACATAGATGGTAATAGTTCATGTAGAAAAAAAAATGAAAGTTGTGGTGTGAAACTTATGAAAAAAATAATATTAATTCATGTGTGCTTTTGACTATTAACTCACTTTACTTTAGGACGGGACCAATTCTCGGAGGAAAAAGCAAAGACAGTAAGAACACTAATTCCCCAATTGCAACACAGCTCAACAAGTTTCCTAACAGCTCGAATACCCGCTTCATAACCTAAAGCAACAGGCAACAAGGAGTGAGAAGCCCATTTTTGTGGAGGCAAAAAGGCCTCTTTCTCGCCTATTTATAGATTTGAAGTTTGGAGGGACATGACTTTTTATTTTATTTTAGACATATTGAAAATAATTTCTCTACCCCGCAATATTTGTTGAAAGGTCTAATGGCCTCCCCAAAGCTCACTGTGTATACACTCTGACATTTTTGATGTTATTTTTGTTTTTTTATTTTAGATATATAATGCTCAAACATATTAAAGTATCACTTTTTTGAGAATTTTTATTTGAACTATTGCAAATTATTCATCAAAACATATCTTAATTAGTATGCACCACACGTCATTAAATACTAATTAAAGCTGCTTTGATAAATAATTGGTGATAATTCAGATAGAAAATATGAAAAATTGATAGTAAATAAGAAATTTACAAAAATGTAATAGTTTAGATGTATTTTTTTGTCAGTTTAAAGAAATTATTTCTTATTTTATTTTTATTCTATATGGACTTGTGTTGATAATAAAACGAACGGCTGTGAGAAACTCTTTGGCTATAGTGTCTTTTTCTTCTTTTTTCCCCCACATTTTATACATAACTTTTTGTTCCTTGATTTTTCTTATGTACCAGAAGTCCAAAACGATTATGTAATCTACAAAAATTGACAAGTTTGTCTGTTATTTATTTACTTTATTTTACTAAATTACTATATTCATGAATTTATCCTGTTATGCAGCCCAATAAATATCCATAATCTCATAAACAATGATGAAGAAGCAAAATTTTAAGAAAGTAAGAATTTTGGTGCTGAATTATAGTGTTATATTTGTTTATAAATAATTTTAGATTATATGATTTTGCGACTTATATGTTTATGAATTTTCACTAAGAAAAGCTTGCAATTTCTAAATACTCCCTCCGGATCAAAAAGATTGTTCACTTAGCCTTTTTTTTAGGTAAAAAAAGTGTTCACTTATCAAATCAAAAAACAATTAACCTTATTTTTTCAAATTTGCCTCTATTGAGTGTTATGTGATCAAATCACAATACCTATTTAATTAGGGACAATTTAGTCAAATTATCTATTTTTGTCTAGAAGTTTGTATTTTCTTAAGAGGTGTGCAAATGACTAAGTAGACACTCTTTTTGATCTGGAGGAAGTAATCAACAACTACGAAACTTCTATCAGGTTGATTTCTCATATGGTCACTCAACTAATAGTTATCATATCAGAAACTCACCTTTTTTCTTGATTCCAATATTCTTTAGCAAAGAAAGTGTATTTCTAAGACAATAACTATTAGTTGAGTGACCATATGAAAAATCAACCCATCATTTTTCATGGTGAATATTTTTTGCTTTGGCTGCTAAGTACCTCTCCAATGGCAAAAATGGGTCTTTTAGTTCTCCCAGATTTGAATATCAAAGGAGAAAACTTCTACCCCGAGCACACGCAATGGAAGCCTGTGACTGCCTGAACAGACTAGTCTACGCTCAGCCAACATTCTTCGGTTTCGGCCGCCCCCTAGAAAGCTCCATCCCAGCAAATGGAGGAGCAAGTTATGGAACTTTCCGCCTGTTCTCTAGAGTTCAAGAACAGATTCTTGCTCTTTTATCAATCTCCTGGCCCTTGCTTAACTCCTTGTTCCGTAAACCGGTCGCTGGTAGATCTGATCGGATCCCGGACACGCGAGAGCCCAGCCCGGGAGGAATATAAATACCAAGATCTTTTAAAAGATTCGATAGCCCGTCATAGCCTCTCTCATCAGAGTTTATAGGCATAAAGCGCTACGGCTCCGGTGGATTCCCTTAACCAAGCCACTGCTGTCCTTATCTTCTCCTCCAACCGGTACCTCCTCCCGACATGAAGGAATGCCCGAGAATCCTTCGGAGGCTGGTATGTCCTTTCAGTTCTGGTCTGGGGAGATCCGACAACTTATGGTCTAACTCTATGCAGCGACAGAGGCAAGATCTCTCCAAAATCTGCTCTTTGATCAGTGATTCACCGGCCACTAGATCCAGGAATCCCACCTTATTCTCAAACCTAGTGGCTCGGTTGATTGGCACTCCTGTAGGCTCGTCTCTTTCATTTTTTCTGTGATTTATCTGATTTGTTCTCTATCCGGTCATATGAATTTTTGTCTTCATCGCTAATTGGAGCTAAATTAATTTCATCTAATTTAGTTTCAAGTTTGATGTAGGGAAGAGTTTTGGCTTGTATACTAATTAGAAGTATTTCTTTCCTACTAATTAGTGAAAAACTAGGGGTGAGCGGGTCCGGGTACCCTAATATTTTTGAACTACCCGGACCCTACCTGATAAAAGATCGGTTCCTAAATTTACTACCCAGAACCTACCCTTAGCAATCATTACCCGGAACCTATCCGGACCCGCAGGGTCCGGGTAGGTTCTCGGGTACCCTGTAAATAAAAAACACAAATTAAGCAATAATTTTTAAGCCTATGAGAATAAAAAAGAGTTCTAAAATAATTTCATCAAGTAGTTTTTTAACATGCAATCGGAGTTTTTAGTACCCTTATAAGAAGTTTTAGAAAACTTATTCATTGTAGAAAAGCTAATTCTGTAACCAAAACCTAAAATTGCAAGCCAAATTTGACACTCAATTAATTGAACGTGTTGATTTCAAAATAAATTTAAAAATATCTGAATTAAACTTATTTTCGTGTTCATAAGCTCTTCGATACAAAAGAAAAGCTTTATTATACTAGTAAATCCCTAAATTTCATCTTCACAACTACAAAAATATACACAAATTTTAAAAATAGATTTACATTTCAAATAAAAAAGTAATACAAATTGAAGATGAGTATCGCCTGAAATAGAACAGAAGCATATGATATTAAAAAGAAATTTAAGAGTTAGATATGAACCCATATGCATTTTAGGAATGACGTGAACATAATCAAGGGAGAGAAAGAGGCAAAGGTGAAGCTTCAATGACGACAACGATGAAAGTACCTGAGAGAAAGCTTCAACAACGACGACGGTGAAGCTCGGTGGTGTAGCTAACACGCCATTGTTATTGAGAGAGTTTTGGGTGTTTTCTCTTAGGGCACAAAGAACATTCTAGAATAAAGGGGTGAAAAAGCTAAAATATTTACGTCTTGGGGTGGGGAAAATCAATGTGCAGGCGTGCAACAAACAATTTTGGAGAAAGTTAAAAGTGGTTCAAATGTTTCTAAAAAGGTAAAAATATTTAATATTTTATAGGTTCCGGGTATCGGTTCCGGGTCCGGGTACCCTGTCTCTATTTGCCGAAATCGGAACCGGACCCGACATTGATCGGTTCCTAATTTTACTACCCGGTCCCTACCCGTTATTATAATATATCTACCCGAAACCTACCCGTTAATGTCGATTCCGGTCGGGTATCTGGGTACCATGTACTCGTGACAGTATAACCTCGATAAATGAATAATCTCGCCAAATGAATAATTTTCTTCGGTCCCGACTTGAGCAAAGGGGCTAAATGAATAATCACGCTACATGCATTAACGAATAAAAAATTTTGAGTCCTTAAAGGCCCAATGTAAACATAAATGAATAATCACTAAATTTCATTAAAAAAAATATGTATATATAATAAACGAAAATATTTCATCCAATCAACAATATTCATATAAGAAGTCACTTCTTCTCAAAAAATGCATCAAAAGTTGTTTGTTTTTTCCTTCCACCAAAATGCATCTCATTCTTAATTTTTTGTAATGCATACACAACTTCTGGAATATTTTCCTCGTGTTGTAGCAAGTAATTTTGTATGGTGACTACTGCTTGAAAGGCCTCTTTTGATGACACATTTGGTATGACGCTACTATCATCTGGTTCAGGATCATTCTCATCATTTAGTACGGACTCAATAATTTCTTCGTCTGTAGGCAATTCCATAACTGCATCATTCTCGTTAGGATAGTTCAAAAGATGTTCAACGTCCATCACATTTTTATAGCGTAAATTACAAATGACATCAGTTAATCCTTGGTTAGTGCATGTATTCCTAATCTAGAGTCTAAAGAAAATGAATGTAATTAAGTTTTTCATAAGAATTTTGACCATTACCCTCTAGGTACATTTGTACATTAAATGTAAAAATACTAATCATAAGAAAAAATAAAAAAAAATGTAAAAATACTATCTAAATGAATAAATTATTCATTTATCGATAAATAAATAACCTCGCTAAACGAATATTTTTTTCTGATCCTGAGGGTATACATTTATCGAGGTTATACCGTATAATGTTGTATGCATTTTCAAATTCATGTTCATTATCTTGCATATAATTCTGTTATGGCTTTTTCCTTTCTAAGGAATTTGTAGTGTTTTTGTTAATTTTTGTGTAGTTATCTCAACCATAATTTTTAATATTATTTATCTGAGGTTTTTTAAAAAAAATTGTGATGGATATGTGGGAACACTAGGAGAGACGGGATTAGGAATGAGGCTATCCGGGAGAAAGGGGGGAGTGGCTTCGGTGGAGGACAAGATGCGGGAAGCGAGACTGAGATGGTTTTGGCATGTGAACACAGATGCTCCAGTGCGGAGGTGTGAGAGGTTGGCTATGAACAGTTTCAGAAAAGGTAAACCGAAGAAGTATTGGGGAGAGTTGATTAGACATGACAGGACACAGCTACAACTTATCGAGGACATGATCTTAGACATGATGTTAAAAAGGACTCAGATTATGATAGAATGCTAGTAAATAGTCTCACTTATCATTTCATATTAGTAGTCACAGTATTGCTCTATAGTTTAGTGTGCTTTGATTTCTGATACTATCTAGTATTGCTTGTACTTCAATTATCCTATTTTATTTGTGGTATCTGTTGTTCTTTTTTCAAACTATTGTATCATGGCTTAGTCACTTTCGTTAATTTCATTTTCATACTGCTTTGAATTTCTTATCCTTATCTGACCTCTTTTTATGTTTTCTCTTGAGCAGAGGGTCTTTCGGAGACAATCTTCCTACTTTGGTAGGGGTACGGTCTGCGTACACTCTACCCTCCCAGACTCACATTGTGGGATTTCAATTGGTATGTTGTTGTTGTTAATGTTTTAAAATTTTGGTACATATGCATCAATCGCAACGTGTATGCTTTAGAAACTAGTTGTAATAGAAAAAAATAATTTCGAAGGTGCTGGAAAAGGAAGGTGATAAGATTTGAATGAAGCTCATCTATTGACTAATCAAACAACTGCAATGGAACCATAGAAATTAGAAAGTAATCCCTATTGCTTTCAACAGCTGCTGTTGTAAAAAGAAAACCTCACAACTACAAGAAAAAAAAAAGGATTTTTACAACGTGGCAACTAAAAAAGAAAAATATTGGGTCCACTTTTCCAAGCTAATCCAATTAAGAAATTACACAGCTTTCCCATCAAACGAGCTGGTATTTAATTTTTGGCCTTTAAAATTAAATTTATGTCTAACGAACCATAAGTTCTTTAAGGACGTAGGATATAACTTGTGAAATATTCTAATTCAAATATATAAATTTATGCTCATAAAAAAATTATATGCGTTGAGAGACAATATTTAACACAAGCACAAAATCTATATATATATATATATATATATATATATATATATATATATATATATATATAGGAGGGTGCAAACAATATGATTAAGTCAAATGACAAGTTAATAATAAGCCAGTTGGCAATTTTAAGATAAAGTTTATAAGAATTAGGACAAAGTTAATAAGAAATTTAATTAATAAATATGTTTTTTGTATTTGAGTGCAAAGATAAAAGAATTTGAATTTGAATGCAAAGATAAACGAATTTGAATTTGAATCTAAACTTAAGTAACAATCACGTAGCCTAGCATCACGTCTCAAATTTTCTAAAAAATATTATACTTTTGCAAATAAGTGAATACTAAATAATCTATATCTATATCTATATCTCTATATATATATATATAATAGGAGAGGTACAAACAACGTGGTTAAGTCAAGTGTCAAACTAATAATTACAAGCCACTTGACAATTTTAAGACAAAGTTAATTAAATTATTAAATTATGTATTAACACTAAATTTAAATTAAAGGATAATATTTTTGAATTTGAATTGAAAGATAAATTAGAATCCATATAAAGTATAACTGAACACGAAATCCCTTCCTAGCTTCACCAATATGTTTCTAATATAATTAATTTTACAAAGATATTAAGTCAAACTAATATAATTTAATCTCTGCAGTTACCGAATAAGTTTTTAATATGCACAGTTACTTTTAAAATTTTGAAACCGTGTGGTAGTGAATTGAATTGCATATTTCAAGCAAATGAGGAAAAAGAACAAAAAAGAAATTAAAGGAAATAAACTCAACAACTTTTGCATTCTAATAATAATAATAATAATAATATTATTGTTGTTTTTAAATTTTTGAAGAACATGGAACATACCAAAACCATATTTTCTTTCTGCAAAGTACGGGCAAAGTAAATAGAAATAAGTACCATTTTCCTTTTCCTGTAGGAGAAAATATTATAATTATTACCCAGATTCAAATGAAATTTCAAACTCCTTAAAATAGGAGAGGTGCTATATTTGAATCAAGAAGTACTATATATTTGAAATATTACAATATATCGAGAACTATAAAATAAAAATTAAATAATAAATATGTTTCCAAATAATATAGTAAGGGATATATATAACTCACAGATGAAACGATGAGTTCTAAATGGACTCTTAGACAAAAAAAAATTATAATTGTATCAAATTCCTTAAAATATTAATTAGTTTTTTAACTGAAAAATAAGGTTTAAAATTTTGAATATAGCACTAGCATATTTAGCTAAGACAACTTCTCATCTTTATCTTAGCATCGTAATTATAGGACTTTCCAAATTCAAATATATCTTTTTAGAAATCAATTATTTAGTAACCAATGAAATTCTCTACATCGTTTTATTTCTTTTTTTCTTTCTTTTTATAAAGTAGGATACGTTCTAAAGTTTTAAACCTAAAATTTAGTTGAAGATAAATATATTCTTAAGTTTAAACCTAAAATTTAGAACATATGCATGATAAAAAACGATAACCATATTTCAAAGAAAAAAATTATATTAATTAAACAAAGGAAATTGGATACATATACCAGCACAACATTATGATACATGTTTTTTTTTTTTTTTTGCTCTGTTAATTAACGGAAACAAAAAACAAAATAATGAATGGAAATTAAGTATGGACATATTTTCCGTAGATATATACTACTACTCCTCTCCTGCTACTATATAATTATAAAGATAAATATGAATATATTATCCGCAAATTCTTACTGCTTAAAGTTTTGAATTGAAAATATAACAAATCAAATCTCATCCAAACTTTTGAATTGGAAAAAAATAATTCAAGTTTTAACCGTGCCGATAATTAAAACCTTTGAATTGAAAAAACATAACTCCAAGTGTGTGCTATATAAAGAAGGGCGATGGAATGACAAAAGTGTTATCGATGAAGAAATTGTAGGAAAATAATTCTTTGATTAATATTCTTCGTACAATATATATACAATCGTATTATGCTTGATTAATGGAAGACTAATCTACCTTATCTAAAATATAAGATACTAATTATAATTATCCTAATCACAATATATTACACTATCAATTATAATTAATGAAGAATAGAGGTAATTATGAGATTGCCCCATAATTACTCTAACAGTCCCCCGCAGTCTTAGTTGGAGGTTCTCGAATGCTGAGACTGTCCCTGAAATCATCAAAGAGTACGCGCGGAAGACCTTTTGTGAAGATGTCAGCAATCTGATAACGGGATATGGAGAACACGGACTTGACCATGGGCAACTTTTTCTCTGACAAATAAGATATTCATTTCAATATGTTTCGTGCGCTGATGTTGAATAGGATTGCCAGTTAAGTAGATCTCACTAACATTGTCACAATAGACCACTGTTGCTTTGTCAATCGGACAGTGTAGCTCCAGCAGTAGATTTTTGAGCCAACATGATTCAGCAACAACATTGGCGACCCCTCGATATTTCGCCTCATCACTTGACCGAGACAAGGTGGATTGGCTTTTGGATGACCATGAAATGAGATTGTCACCCAAGAACACACAATAACCGGAAGTGGAATGACTTGTGTCCGGGCAGCCACCCCAACCTGCATCTGTGTAGGCTGAAAGACTCGAGATAGAGGACTTATACAGATGAAGTCCAAAATGGAGAGTACCCTTAACATACCGCAGAATTCTTTTAAGAGCCCTCATATGTTACTCTTTCGGATCATGCATGTGTAAACAAACTTGTTGAACCGCATAGGAAATATCTGGTCTTGTAAAGGTCAGTTACTGCAAGGCCCCTGCTAGGCTACGGTAATGGGTAGGATCATTGTATGGAGTTCCAGCATCCTTACTTAATTTCGCCTTTGTGTCAACTGGAGTATATGAGGTTTTGCAGGATGACATCCCTGCTTTGTCAATTATTTCATCGGCATATTTCATTTGATTGAGAAACAAACCACCTGTATATTGAGTGACAATAATGCCAAAAAAATAATTCAACGGACCCAAGTCCTTCATTGTAAATTCTGCAACAAGAAGGGACATAATAGACTGGCGAAGTGAAATGGATGATGTTGTGAGAATAATATCATCGACCTACAAAAGAATATATGTCATGTCAGCTCATTTCCGATAAATGAACAATGACTGATCAGACTTACTGTGAGAGAATCCCAATTTGGAAATAAATCCTGCAAACCTGTTATACTATGCTTAATGAGCCTGTTTCAAACCATATAAGGATTTCTTCAATAGGCAAGCATGATCTGGACGTGTATAATCTCGGAAACCCAACGGCTGATGCATGTAAACTGTCACATATAAGGTGCCATGTAAGAATGTATTTTTAACATCTAACTGATGCATGGGAAAGAGTCAAGCTGAGAACAGTCCGGATAGTTGATGGCTTAACCACCGGACTGAATGTTTCACCACAATCTACCCCAACCTGCTGATATATGCCATCACCAACAAGATGAGCTTTGTATCTAGCAAAAGAACCATCAAAATTCTTCTTATGACAAAAAATCCACATAGACCGAATGACGTTCACATTAGACGGACGTGGTACTAATTCCCACGTCTTATTTATAATAAGAGCATTAAATTCGTCTAACATGACGGCTTTCCAATTCAGGTCTGATAAGGCAGCTTTGGGATTTTTTGGTAGAGGTGATGGTTGAACGGATGATAGTAGGTTAAAGTGACGTTTGGGCAAAAAAATCCTGTGCATGGCACGAGTTTCAATGGTTCGAGGCTGGTGGGTAGTAGGATTCTCGGGTATGTTATTAGGCCGAGGGGATGGAATGTGGCCCAAGTGAAAGGGTGTAGCAGTTTCGGTATTGGGTTGGGCTCCGGAATTGGATTGAGTTAAGGGTGTAATTGAGGTAGTATAGTGGACTGCCCCAATTGGGCCTACCTGCCATTTAAAACGGATCGGGCCGAGACCGGTGTGACAAGGCGATGGTCTCGGTCGATCCCCCATTTAGTGGTTGAAATTTGAAAGTTGTGGCATATTTTGTTGGGTTGGTTCCACATGGGTTTGGACATTTAGGTGGTGGTGTAAAATAGGATGTAATCCATTGTCTAAAAAATCATATGAAGGTGAGGATGTCACATGAGACTTAGCAAACGGGAATGTAGACTCATAAAAAATCACATGACGACAGATAATTATTTTTTCATTCGTCAAATCATAACATTTATATCCCCTATGATTTTGTGGGTATACCAAAAACACACAAGGAGTGGAACGAGCCTACAACTTGTTAATGGAAGTAGACTGAAACAAAGGATAACACAAACATCCAAAAATCCTCAAATGTGTAAAAGACGGAAGATGATGATATAACATTTGTGTAGGAGACACATTGGAGAGCAATTTACTAGAAAGAATATTTAAAAGGTTTGTAGTCATTTGAAGTGCACGGTGCCAAAACTTTGGTGATGTGGATGAATGCACAAGAATAGAGCGAATCATATTATTAAGCGTTCGTATTTTTTTTCGGCTTTCCCATTTTGTGGTGAGGTATATGGACACGAAAGACGCAAAGACATCCCATTTTGGTGACAAAATCATTAAAGTGGGTATTTATGAATTTCCCCCATTGTCACATTGAAAACATTTAATGCTTTTGCCAAATCGAGTTTTGATAAAAACACTAAATTATTTTAAAATGGTGTAGGTTTGTGATTTATATCCTAATGGAAAAGTCCAGAAAAAATTTGAATAATCATCTAGAATGAGCATATAGTATTTATGACCTGCAGAACTCAAAATCGGTGATGTCCACAAATCACAATGCACAAGATCAAATGGCACAAAAGTATGAGAAGTAAAAGATGCAAAAGGAAGCTTAACATATTTACCAAATACACAAGATTGGAAAACAGAGGAGTCCAAAGGTTTATTATAAGAAACCAAATTATTCTTCCTAAAAATATTAAAAACTCGTACTCCTGGGTTTCCCAATCGATTGTGCATATAGTAGGAGAAATGGCAGCAAAGGTTGATGGTTTGTTCATGCTATTTTTTGAAACATAGGTGAGGGGATACAAGTCCCCCGTGCTATTGCATCTCATAAGTGGCATCCCCGTCTGAAAATCTTTCACAAAAAAGCCAAACGAATCAAAATTTACAGAAACATTGTTGTCAAAACGTCTAACAGAAATTAGGTTTTTAAATTAATGGTGGGTGTGGAGAGGGTAGTGTTACTTGACCAGTACCACGAATTGGAATTTCCTGCCCACTGCCGACAATAATATTTTTATTATTGCTCATATTAAAATAAGATGAGAGATTACCTTGAGATGCCGTCATGTGTGACATAGCCCTTGTGTCCATGTACCATGACTCATCGAGAACACTTAGATGCATGTTGTTTATGGCTTGTTCAATGTCCGTGGGTGCATAACCAACAGAAGATGGTGCCTGAGTCGCAAAAACATATTGTGGATGAGATCCAAGAATACCAGATTGGCGATTTGAAGATGGAGGAGGTTAGGCCCACGATGAGGTCGGATATGGGCATGTCGGGGCAACCCACTGTGGGGGCCAGGCCCACGGTGGGTACTGCCCCTACTGCCAGCCCGCCACTTCCTGGAATGTCCACTACCGCCGGCAGGCTGGCCACCGCCTCTCCCCCGTCCCTTTCCACCGTTATTTTTCCTTTATTGTTACTGTTTGAACCCCGTTTTTTACCATTATTAGAATGATTACCGTGGCCCCCTAAACCAGAATTTTGGGACTCCAAATTTGTGAAAGATGAGTTGGTGGAGACGAGAGCGGTTCCGGTGGTGGTTGCTCCGGAAGATGCCTGTTTTGCTTTCCGCGTTTCCTAAAAAATTAACCTCGAGCGGACCTCATAAAAGGGAGGCAACGGATTGCTTTGTTGAATGAACGTAGCAACATCATTATAGTGTTCATTCAACCCCGCAATCAACTGAAGGACCAACATTTGATTTGTCACGGGTTAACCAACGTTGGATAGTTGGTCCGCAAGTACCTTTAATTCTTGACAATAGGCTGAGATGTTGGAAAAGTCATCTAATTTAACATTTTTAAATTGGTGTTCAAGATAAACGGCCCTAGAAACTTTGTTATCTTGAAAAGTATTTTGTAACCTTTCCCACGCCTGTTGATCCGTAGAATTTGGTTCTAAGATGGTATGAAGAAGATCATTCGAAATTGTGCCATAAATCCATTGAAGGACTATAACATCTAATCGAGACCATAGTTTCTTGTCCACCGTAGTGGTATCCAACGGTGACTCGGACGGGATGATATGGTCAATTACCTCATAAGCGCAGCAGTGAATTTTGAACAATTCTGCCCAAGAGGTATATTGCCCTTTCTCCATTTCAAGAGTTATGTAGATAAAGTTCTTGACGTTATTAACGGCAAGAGCGGGATGAAATGTTTGTTTTTCGGTCATTGGTCCACAAGAAATCAAACTAGAGAATGAAAGGAGTAGTGTTTGATGTTTTTGGGAGTGGAAAAACCCTTAGGGTTTCGGATAGAAGGTAGCCAAAGATGGGGGGTTTTAGACGGCGGCTAGGGTTTTGCTAGGTTGAAGAAGTGGTTTAGGGTTTTTGGTAGGGTGGCCATAAAAATTAGGAGAAGGAGAGGAGGAAATCGTGTAGAGGGAGTAATGAATTAGGGTTAAGGATTTTAGATTCTGATATCATGTAGGAAAGTAATTCCTTGATTAATATTTTTTCAATGGGACAATATATATACAATCATATTATGCATGATTAATGGAAGACTAATTTATTTTACCTAAAATATAAGATACTAATTACAATTATCTTAATTACAATATATTACACTATTAATTATAATTAATGAAGAATAGAGGTAATTATGGGATTGCCCCATAATTACTCTAACAGAAATTAGTTCTTCTTTGTTTAAGAATTGCAGTATATTTGTGAAGATAGTTCTTTGAAATTTGAAATTTTCAGAAGAAAGTTCTGACAGTGAGAATTTTGTTTCTCCCATCTGATTTGGCTTACGAATGCAGAAGTCGTTTCTATTTTGGTGTTCTTTTACGTTGTTAAAATGTAAAATTTTATTGTTAGATTTTTATAAGTTTATTGGTAAATTGTACATTTTCCTAGCTCGATAAATTGTAGCAATTAGTTGTTTGCTTGATTTGCAATTTTACAATGAGTTTTAAACATGTGAATATGCTATAATTTTTTATTTATGCATTGATCGTTAATTTCATCGTGTTTAGGGTATTAATTTTTCTTCTTATAGTTCATGAGACTATAAATACTCACTATATCCTCATCTATTGCAAATTCATAAGGTTATAATAAAGCAACGGATGAAACTTATTATTTAAGTTTATTATATTTAACTTTTTGATGCTTTTCTAAATTTGATATTTTTTGTTTGATTTCTAAATTTAATGGACTATTAATAATAGTAGTTCTTTTTATCACGACATACCCGATACTTTTTATTAGCAATGTCATTTTTCTTTGAACTCTTTTTAAGTTTGTAATTTCAAGAGATTTAGGGTACACAAATTTAGTGACAACAATTAACTTTAGTAATTATATCAAATTCGGTGACTGAAAAATTGTCTCGCTAGAGATTTTATAAAAAAATAGAGGTTTTATTCTACTAATTGTGATATACCTTGAAAAATTTCACGTGAGTAGTGATCGAGCTATTAAACCTTGAAAATTTTCAAACATTATACCTTGATGGATACATATAAATTGTAATATAAAAAATTTGCTATCACATCTTCCTTTCAAAAAATTAGTTCAATTTATCTTAAGAAAATATCAAGTAATAGCTAATATAATAATGATAGAAAAGAACATAAAGAGAAAAGAGACATGCAAATAAAAAGAATGTTACAGAAATATAGAACGATAGGGTTTATATGAAATTTTAGGTAAGAATTAAAATAGTGATAGTATATATAATTTAATCAAGCAAAAAAATTCACACAATAAAATAAAAATAAATACAATTAACTTTGTCATGTAGATAAATTTCAACAACTAAAACTAGAAAAAATTTAATTAACATCGTAGTATGAAAAAATGAAGGAAACATACCATTCACAACAACACATAGTTCTCCCAAGATCCATCTAATTTGTTTCACTAGTCGACGACGTAATCACATACAAAGACGAACTACACCGTAAAGTTTCACAGTTTACAGTCGTACCTTAGTTATAGAGATTGCTCCAATACTTTATAGAAGATCACTACCATTCTTCTCAATAAATTATCTGCTTGGAAATTCTTCACCAGAAGAAGAAGAGAGTGTTTTCTATTTGTTGGGAGAAAGAAGAAGAGGAGAAAAAAATCTGCAGTATTAATTAAGGTTTCTGATCTGGCCCAAATTACACCTTTAATAGTATAACACGACCATTATCAAATATTGTAACATAAATAGGTTGGAGTCGAATCCCACAAGGAATACGATGAGAAATTAGTCTATTTGTGCACGTATTATAACTTTACTAATTACTTTACTTCTATGGTAACCAAGTTGTTTGTTTGTTTTTACTTCAAATTATCAACTTAAATAAGGTTTAAATTATCAAGTAATTGGAATGTTAGGGTTGTGACTCAATTCATGAAAGTGGTGTTGAGTTTGGGCTTAAGTATGTGTATTAGCGTGGTATGGGTAATGCAGACTTGTGTCTAGGCGGGAATTTCTCAATTGACTCACTTAATTTCACTTTAGGCTTTTTCAAGCTCTAAAGTGCGACATTTATGAACACTCATTATGTACCATTAATTGATTCTCTTCTAACTAAAGTTGAGAATCATTAAATGAGATTTGAAGTCCTAAGTCTTAATCAACATACTCCTTTACTAGATTCTAGTCTCCTTTCTCAAGTTTGACTAGAGACAATAGTCAAGAAAGAGATGTTTGCAACCAACCCTTTAACATTACATATGAGGGGTGGTTGAATCCCACATGAATATACCTTTTTTATTATTTATCAAATACCCCAACTACCACATTCCATTATTTTATCACAATCCCAACCTAAATCTAGACAATCATTGCAAGTAATAAATACACAACACAATAATAAATATAACAAGACATAATTAATATAAAAGGATGCTTACAATGATTAATGACAAACAATATTTATCTTTACACAATGAATTAAGAATTTTTTTTTTGAAATGATTAACTAAAAGATGAATAGTGAAAATGGGACAAGGATTATTCAAAAGTGGCTATGATATGTTGGAATCTAGGTATAAAATCATATGTCCCATCACAAAACCCTAGGTACTATATATAGGGACCCAATTTTTGGACTACACAATATTACAAAAATGTCACCGCCTGACAACTTTGCGATCCGCAGAACATGTCTGCGATCCGCAGAACGGACCTAGGGTTCGCAGAGTATTCCTTGCTTGGACTGTCTTGAATTACGGCTGAAAGTGCGGTCCGTAGAACTGAACTGCGGCCCACAGAAGCGTCTTGAATCTTCGCAATCTGAGTTGAACTCGAGTCGTCTCTGTAAACCATAGGCGTTTTATGTCAAATTTGGAACTTAAGCATACCTCAAACAACACCGGATAGAAGGAAAAAAAAAAAAGCAAAAGCAGATTCATGTAGGTTTACACGCTAATGAGAGTAATGCGTTCCCTATGGAAAGGTTAGTCATAATCGAGATTCGAATCCAGACCTTCTAGCTAAGGATGGATGAACCAGAGAGAACTCGTAGATCAAAGGAAAAGAACCGAAGTCAAACCAAAACGTGAACCTTCTGAAACTTCTAAGAAGTAGCCCAAAATATACACTGTAGGTTGATTTCTCACTAGAAAAGAAAGGATGACACAAGGACCAATGGCACATGGGCTAATCTCTGATTGTTCTTTATCAATGGAAGAGATGACGATCTGAGTGAGAAAATAAAAGTTGTTGATTCAGGCGTCAGAGGGTGAGATAACACTTGTCGTGGGAGAAAGGCAATGCCTGTATGCCCCAAAAGAAGGGGCAGGCATGTGCTATTTAGGTGCCCTTTTGCAACAAACAGGTAATGGGGCCATACATAAAGAACTTTACTATGGACAAAAGGAATACATGGTTCTTGAGCCAAAGAAAGCATTTACTTTGATCTATTAATAATCTATCTTCCAAACACCTGCCTCTACTGGCTCTTGCATAAAGGATCATCACATGCTCTGTACACCCCATGTTTCCATCAGCTGCAGATTTGATACAACTAAACAACAATAACTGCGCCACAGACCAAAACTCCAGTCTGTTGGAGCTTGCTAACATTGCTGGTCCAAGCCCGGATAAAGGAGGGTTGCGGTAGGCTGACAGCCAGCGTAAAATTTACCAATTCATCATGAATCTTCATAATACAGAGCTGTTGCAACTCATCTCAACATATTTCCCATTTCTCTTCAACAATTTTAGGAAATAAACACGTGTACTAAAAAATGTGTTGACCATGATTAGCAAATAATGACATTATCAGAGGAAAAATCGAATTCCACGATAGATTGAAGCCATGAAATTTAAGTATAGGGACCACAGAGGCATTCAACGCGTATCTAGATTTCGTATTCTATGCTACGGACCAAAACTACCGGACTTGGAAGAACACCACGAATGAGTTGTGAAACCCAACTTGTAATGACATCGAACAGTAGTGCCCCAACCAGGTTTTGTTTGTTGCGCGCTATGCATATTATCGTCTATACACCATTCATCGATGTTTCAACATGGACCACGTTACCATCTTCCATGATCATCCCCTTGATTTGGGTTCTAGGCCTCTATAAACAATGAAGAAAAAGCAATGTCAAAGAAAGTTCATTAGCTACTAACTGTATCTAACTGGAAAATGAAAATGGATAAATCTCCATACCCAATCTTCAGGATCTCCGTAATTTCCATTCAGAAGTTTGTGATTCTCTTCTTTAGTCTTGCTATCCTTGCTTACTCGCAGCAACGAGGCTGCACTAGTGCGGTCCGGCAGTTCTGCAAGAAACATCTCATGCTTCAACTTTTCTTTACCCTTCTCTTTTGAGTATCAATAACAGGAAGATAAAACCAGATCAAAGAATTTGCTCAAAGGGATGTTCAAAACTGAATGCCTAACCTGGTAATTTTTTATCAATGAAGAACACTACTACCTGTAGGAAAACAATATGGGTCAAGTAAGTAAGACATTTGCAAAAAATGTGCAAGACAGAACCTCAAGCCAAAAATCTGACTCTCCATGCCCCAACAACGTCAACAGTGTAATGTTTACGCGATGCAACAATCAAAAAACTCTGAGCAATAACAGCTAACCAAGCACATTGCTTTATAAACCTGCAGAATGAAATTAAACAATCATTTATAATAGCACTTGCACAGCCACATTCACCAGAAGAAAAGCTAAATTTGAACATCTGCCCAAACTCCCATACGTTAAAAAAAGCAACATAGTTTGATAAAACAATAATATTACCTTTGTGTGCCATATGATATGTCCGCACAAAGACTAAAGAGAATATCATATGCAATGAAAATATCAAATCACCACAACCATAGAGCATGCCCCGGGGAACTGCCATAAAGATCATTTAAGCACAATGTTATAACCAAAGACCCAAAAATCATACTATGTGTGTAAACGTGAATGCAACTTACAATTAAGTAGTAGAACTTCTAAAACACTATTAGGCCGAGGAAGTGTGGCAAGCTTTGAACCCTGGAAATTGCAGAATCAACTGTAAGGTGATGCACAACGCACAGATACCACTAACCAAACTGCAAACAAACAAATCATCAATTGGTCCAGTTTTCTACCTCACGACAGTGATAATTTGGACCAGGAAGCTGTGTAGAATAGAATGTTATCAACCGAAGAAATTGACAAGCCTGTACCAAACAATTATTTAACAAATTAGATGATCACTCTCTCTAAATGTTGGGGGCAAAGAACAAACATTGGTATTGTATAGAAAGAGAACAGAAAGTTATCTTTGCCCAAGTTAAACCATATATAATGATGACGAATAAAACTATTTTAATTGAAAATTGACTTACGAAAGAGGGCACTTACAACTAAGAATGCCAGGACCCTGCACCATATCAGAACCGTATAGATCTTTTTGCTCTTGAAAATGAAAGGATGGAATGACCACTGCAGCAAAAGATGAGCAATAATTAGATCAGGAACATACAAAATTCATTTCCATAGGTAAATAAATAAACTATAAATGATAAGACAAACTAATAGCCAGTTGAGGGTTATGGAAGGTAATTCTAGCATCACATTATAATTTTTAGAGTCTAATCTCCAGGTTTTCCTATTTTTAACTTTTAAAACCAAGGTTAGTTTGGCCTCACAGTTTGCCTTGAAAATATTCAAGTATGCTTGTGATTATGAATGCCTAGACGGTCTTCATTTACCTACAAATTATAATAGATGAGAGACACAGAATGCACCAAATTTCGAAGCTAAAAATTTGTAATTAACAAAAAGAGGGAGCAAAGATATTCAGTGTTAGCTGATGATGGAAAGATTTATATGAAAACCAACTCACCAAGACGAAAGATAGAAAAATCGTGGTGAATACAGTTTCGCTTATGTAAGCTT
This sequence comes from Anisodus acutangulus, assembly GCA_029783415.1. Taxonomy (NCBI): domain Eukaryota; kingdom Viridiplantae; phylum Streptophyta; class Magnoliopsida; order Solanales; family Solanaceae; genus Anisodus; species Anisodus acutangulus. The sequence continues at coordinate 53,356,044 of CM056490.1, forward strand.
TGTCTGCTCCAAGCTCCTGGAAATTTACAAGGAAGAAAAAAAAAATGAATACACCTTTTCCAAAATAGTGGACAGATATAGAAAAACAATCAATAAAACCTACCGGGAGAAGAAAGAAGCCAACGTCCTGAATAGTTGGTCCAGGTCGATGTAAGTAGTGAACCCCACGAGCACCAAGTCCATGGATGTACTGAAGAAAGGAGACAAATAAATTCCAAACTCATGACAGGAGTAAAAACTAATAATAGAGCATTAGAAAAAGGAGATGATACATCATACAGTAACCAACAACACTTCGCAATGACAGTAAAAAGTGTAATCAAGAAATGTAAACCACAAATGGTATTGATAGAAATCGGTGTTGCCTTCATTACTTGATTAACAATATATACAGGATTACAAGCCATAATCTTGGCTGAAATTATGCTGAAATTGTGCTCTATCAATTGTTAGTACAAACTCTATAGAGAATTGCTTTAACCTCTGCAAAATTGTTAGTACAAATTCTATAGTAGTTTGAATAGGCCATAATTAACTGCCCGTTATTACTTCTAAGAATGCCTCCTCCCCCTGAGCTGCCTGGATTCCCTTTGCTACAACCATCCGAGTTGAGTTTAAATCTGTTGGAAATTTGCCTTTGGTGGGGAGTTGCGTCCACCCGTATTTAATGACTTAAACACTAGTGTTCCGTATGTTGGAAGTTTTGTCTCTTCACACGCGCATAATCTACTAAGTGAGATCACCGTAGGGCCAAGAATCGTCAAATTTCATTAATAAATGAAAGAGATATTGGTCCACGAAGTAAGGTGTTTGAGGCGTATAAATATGGTGTGGGACAAATCTACCACATCGGTGGGAAAAAGGAAGAATTGTTCTCTTTATAAGTCTCAAAATTGGCTAAGGGTTTGGAACCCGAATGGGTAACCCATGTGTTTGAAGGAGGGAGGACCGAGATGTGCTTGGGTTCAAGGCTAAGTCCACACGCGCGCCGCCGCCGCCCACCCGTCCGGTCCGGGCTCGGGTCGTGGGCCTTGGGCTTCTTCTGATATTATCTCTTTGGATCCCAAATTGCTTAATATTTACAATTTGGTCCCTGGAGTTTCTGAAAAGCTAAAATTGGGAACGACGGAAAGCAGAAAGTTTCTGCCTGCCGTTTGGGTTGATTTTTGGAGCGTTAAAACTCCATTAATCTGCACTTAATCTCCTCCCTAAAAGCTCATTTATGTTGCACATTAAATCAGTCATTACTTGGCTGATTAACTCCCTCACTAATGGCCATAAACAGTCATTACTTGGCAGTTGACGAGTCCCTTCCCTTATGCTATATATTGGTGTCTTTTTGCACAATTGTGGAGACTACACTATATACTACACAGAGACGAACAGAAGAGTAAATTCAGTCCAAAACGTGAGCAGAAACGTTGGGACAAAAACAGAAAACTCTTCATTCCTTTTCCATTCTTCAGCAAGTCGTTTCGTGTTTGTTTTCTTCGTCAGAATCAACCTATTTGCTTTGTAGTGTTGATTAGTTGTTGTTTTATCTTGGGAGACTATTGCCCGTTAATGTAAAATCATATATACGGGGCAATCTTGTCTTAAAGACAGAGAGTCATCTCTCGACTCAGCCACAGTTGTAATAATCTAGATTTAGTGTTTCTTGATTTCACGTTATCAAGATTCAAGACTCAACAAGCTTGCGGCTGTTCTGAACGTTGGCTTATTTGTTTATCCTTTCGAACACTTGTAATATTTATTTACTTCCCGTACTGCTTTACATATCCAACAAGTTTAAGACAAGATTCTATTAGTGTTCGAAAGATGTCGGTCGAAAGTTGTGTGACCAAATCTGGATATGGCTGTGGTTTTCTGGTAGAAGAGAGTTTTGATTATGTTGTTGAAGGTCAACGTGTTCATGGTTTCACCGCTCCCGAGAGTGGTGGGAACAAGCGCCCACGAGAGGCTAAGGATGTCAACTGGGACAAGATGAGAAGGCTGAAAATGTGGTTCTATCTTGTAGCAGAAGGCATATATCTGTCCCAGACAAAGAATACGAATTATGGTAAGGAGGAAATGGACACTCAGTCCGATGAAGTGACTGAAGTGGGCCAGAATCTGAAATTGGGGTAAGTAATTTTTCTTCATTGTCAAAAAAAATAAGATTAAATGATGTCTGATTAAAAATGGCTTAAAGTAAGGAGGAATATGAAAATATTTCACAAAATAATTTATATTCCTTAAGCTTTAAAATTGAAGTTTAATCTCATCTTCCTTCCCGTTTAAATATTGGATTTTGTAAACGACTTAAAAAGATTCGCTCTTTTAAGTGTAATTATTAAAAGTGTGTAAAGTATGTTCGCACATACGAGGGAGAAAGATCCACTGACTGTGCGAAAACTGTTACCACTCTTAAGTAAGCGCCAAGAATTGCCTGGGCACCAATCATAAGGGAAGAAGACTAAAAGCTAAAGACGATGAGCCTATCACATTATTTGGCAGAAGATTCTTCATAGGATGATATTGGACACTCAGTCATACAAAGCCTACGGGCGACTGGAGTGGGGCCAGAATTCATTCATAGGAAAAGTAATGGACACCTAGTGTGGTGGACCAGAGTTTTCAGGTCTTAAATGATCTGAAGGCCAAAAGAAAGGTAGGAAAGAAATTGGGAACTCAGTCGTACAAAGCAACTGGAGTGGGCCAGAGTTTCCAGGTCTTAAATGATCTGAAGGCCTAAAGAAAGGCAGAAAAGAAATTGGACACTTAGTCTGCCAAAGCAACTGGAGTGGGCCAGAGTATCCAGATCACATATGATCCAGTTACGCCCTAACCACGGGCAAGAGATTGTTCATGTGAAGCACCGTCACCTCTTAAATAGAATGGGTTGGAGAGGTTGTCCTCAATAGGACTTCAGGGAATGAGATCACTCTCAGATGAGGTAATACATGTCTCAAACTTGGTTTAAGGGACGATGTTGGTCAAACTGGTTTGAGACTACTCCAACAGGTATGTAATAACTATGAATGGTACAATATGTCTGTAGCCAAATGAATGATATATTTGTAATCCGTGCATCTATGCCATCATAGATTAAGACACGTTAAATAGAAAGTCATTCAAAAGCTAACGAAGTTGAGATTGTTGCATTTTGTCGACATAAACCCTCAAAATGAATGTGAGGTAGGCGAAGAGGTAAAATCATATTTCCAAGTTCCGTCGAAGGAATAGCGGAAGAAGCACCGCTCCTCTAGAACTTACTCACACCTACATGGGTGATTTGAAGTTTATACAAATTAGAGGGGGGAGACAAGTACTTTGTGACCTTCATTGATGATGGTACAACGTATTGTATCCTTTGTTTGTTGAAAAACAAAAATGAAGTTGTTGAAGCGGATAAGCGCGTACAAAGCAGAAGTTGAAAATCAACTAAGCCTACGGATTGAGGAATTCGTAGTGATGGAGGGAGATAATGTGAAGCATCGTTCATCAAACGACTGCTCATTACTCACCTCAATCTAACGATGTTAGCCAAGCGCAAAGCCGTACGCCCAAAATATGTGGGGCAAGGCGATCTTTACCGCTAATGCGATTCTCAACAGAACTCCGCATAGGGATAAGGATAACCCTCCGTATGAAACATGGAAATGATCCCACATACAAATGTTGTGATGTGGGGTGGCTTGGTGGAAGTTGGAATACCGAAACAGGTCAAGTAGGACCTAAGACTATAAATTGCATTTCCACTGGATATGCAAATAACGGTAGTGCTTATCGCCTCTTAGTGTCAAAGAATGATGAATTCTTTGAGGATAACTTTCCTTAAGAAGGAAAAAGAAGTAATTACTCGAGGTTAACAAGAACCCGCTAGGGCCAGACTGTTCGAAAATAGACGTTCCGTATCTACAGGACTCGGAAGTTGCCGTCTATCTGAAACTTAATATTCCAGATCTACAGAACTCAGAGACTCTAGATGTTGAACCGAGACGGAGCAAAGAGGGGACAAAGACTTGTTTCAGGCCTTCTGGCTTGTATGGTTGAGAACGAACCATGGACAATTAACAAAGAATTGTCATCTCCAAAAGCGCTGCTTTGAAAAGAAGCTAAAGAGAGAAATAAATTACATCATATAGAACCATACTTGTGTAATGGTTGATCTTCCTCCGGAAAAAGAACCTTTGGGTTGTGAAAAAGAATACTCAAAAGTGAGTACAAAGTAGATGGATCTAATGACGAGTATAAGGCCTCGGCTACTTGTACATGTGCTTCCCTGTGAATAGCTTAACATTCAGGGCCATTGCAGTCTTGCGCGGCATGGATGTTGAAACATCCTTCCTAACTGGAGAGTTGGAAGGAGAGAATCAAAGTTGGTTTGCTGGACTGTTGGGCTTCTTCCTGAACTTTCATTTTGGTCCCTAAAATGTTTACATTTTGGTCCTGGAAGTTTCAGATAAAACAGAAACAATGAATCTGACCAGAGAAACATTGACTATGAAGTTAGAAAGCCAACAGTTGGAAAACCAATAGTCTGAGAGTGGAAGTTATATTGAAACAAAAGATATGGGTATCACATATGACATCTTAGGAATTGGATTTCTTAGACATCTAACGGACTGGTCTAACTCCAAGCTCAGTTGTGAGATAATTGACAGTCTCGTTGAAGCCACCAATGAATATGAATCATAGAACTGATTGGAATCATGGTGCACCCATAGACAAGGAGTGATATGTGCAGGTCACATGTAGTTCAATGTATTGTACACACTACAACCGACCTGGTATTGGCCTACAAAGTAGATCAATTGAACTAAGGTTTACTGATGATTTTAATAAATGATCAATAGAAGGCGTTGAGTCGGATATGACGATACCTGAAATATTCGCTTATCTACGGATTATGGTGTTCTGGATGTCCAGTAGTTCTGCAAGAACACAGTGATGCAAACTGGACATCAGATGTAAAGAACACCAAATCCACAAGAAAATGTGTATGGTGGGTCGTGGAAACCCTCTAAGCAAACTTGCATCGGTCGATTCATGATGGAATCGGAGTTTATCGCTTTATACAAAGCATGAAAGAAGTTGAGTAAATTCACCACTCCTTAGAGGACGTCCCTTATTGGGAGAAACATGTGCCTTCGAGATGAACACAATTTTCTATCAGTAGGTTCAGAATTAGCCTAATTACAAGCAAAAAAAATTTGCCTATGTTGCTCGGACTCTCCAAATATGTTGCCGCACCCGTGTCAGATCCTCCGAAAATCCACTATTTCTTGGAGGACCCGATACGCACCCTACTGCATTTTCTATGAGTACAAGCAGCATAGGTTTTTCTCATAAAGTTATAGGTCTTCTATAATCTTAAGCAACGTTGTTCATATAGAGAATTTCACCTAATCGCTACTTCTTCAGAAATTTTTCTAAAAGGTAATCCACAACCGTGACAAATTTTTTTATATTCTTTTTTTCTTTGTATTTTATTAAGAATATTCTCAAAAAGGATAGGCCATCATTTACAACTAAGTTATAAATATGACACGCACCTTTTATATGAAAATGATTAGGAAAATATGGAGTTAATAGATCTTTTAAAAGTCTCACATCATAATTATTAGAAAAAGCATTATCTAACTTAACAATCATAATTTTGTCAGTTATACCATAATAATCGCAAACTTCATGAATATTTTGTGGAATAAAAGTTCCAGTGTGCCTATCATCAATATTCTATATGTTAAAATACGTTTTTGCATATACCAATTATGATCTATCCAATGACATGTTACAGTTAAATAATCATTGTCGTTAGTATTACGGCCTATATCAGAAGTGATAGATACTTTGCCATAAAAATGATATAATGCATAACGTAAATATTATTGATTTTCATGTGCAAATTTAAAAACGTTTCTCCTAACAGTTGATCTAGGAAAATCGTTAAAAACAGGATTATACATATCTCTTACGTAATAAATAAAACTATGAGAGGAAAGAAACGCAAAAGGCAAACCCTCCACCGCAACTAATTTTGTTATTGATTATCTATCTTTGTGTTTATCGTACTTATGACCTACAATTCCCCGTCGTCGGATTAATTTGACCATGTACTTGATCCAGGACATTATGTGAACTTTGTCCCGATTCAAAGCGCATTGGCGCACCCGACTTTGTAGCCTCATATTCATCTCACCTAGCTTTGTGAAAGCCTTGTACTTGTTTCAATAAACCTCCCGTCAGCATCATCTAATGGTATATCATTAAAAAAATAAGTTTCATCTATATGAGTGTAATCAATCAAATCATCCTGACTAGGAATATGATGACTTGAAGTATCCTTGATCTCGTTATCCCTACTAGAAGAATCACCCTTACCTTTACTCTTAATCATACGTGTAATTCCTTCCATTTTAATTATGTAAATAAATAATTAAAGATAATGAAATTAAGTGTGATAATTAAAATAAAGTAACAATAATAATTTAAAGAATGAACTGTTGGAACCATTGCACAACGGCCAAAATCTAAATTTGGACATTGGTGCAACGGTTAGTTTTGCAAAGAGGGGGATCGGAATCGAGGCGGGTCGAAGCGGGACATGCCCGGGAAGGACGAGCCCAGGTCCCATCCCGGTTTTGAATCCCGACACCGTAATTTTTTTTATTTAGGGGGATCGGGCAGGGCCGGGGTGTGATCAGATCGGGGCAGGGTCGGGATCGGGTCAACCCGGCCCACTGGACAACCTTAGTAATTACCCCTCCTAATGGAGAGTGTAATTACCCCCTCCCAATTACCCCTTCTAATGGAGAGTGTAATTACCCCTCCCAATTTTTTGTTAACCGTATAATTACTTGATCTACCAAACATATCAAACAGTCTAATTACACTCAATTCCAATTCCAATTCCAATTCCAATTCCAATTCCAATTCCATGGATTACTTTCCAAACAGGCCCTTAGAAAAATGAGAAACAAACGAAAGGTTAACATGTATGACACTACCAATTAATAATGCAGCTAAGTACAAATAAGAGGGAAATAGACAGAAAACAAAAGGCTTATTGAAAATGTAGTAACAATTAGTATACTTAATGGTATATTTATTGATAGATTCCCCGGCAAATACTCATACATTTGCTGATAAACCTTTAGAAAAAGAAGACTGTATTTCAAGTGTTCCACGCAAAACATGATCCAGTCATCTTTTCTCCATTTCTTGACTTCAGAAGTTTATTTCTGTCTTATACTAGTATATAATAATCTAATCTAAAACCAAATAAAACAGAACCTAAAAATCTACTACTAAACCATTTTTTTCTTGAATCTAAAACCTGTCTGCTGCTACCCTTGAAGACTATGAAATTAGCTTCATCTTAAATCCTAAATACTACCCCAAAAAAACCATCTTTTTCACCATATTTCCACAAGCAAAAAACTACAGACAAGTTTTTTCTGCTTCTAAAACTTCCAAAAACAATTTCTTGGTCAGTAAGTCCACTCCTGAGGAAGCTGGAGTTCTTGGGAGATTGCCGCCGGTGGCTGACTTCTCAAACTCCGCCATTGTTGCTCCACAGCTACATTATTATTCCGGTACTTCAAAACACCACCTATACAAATGATTTTAAATCAGAAAAATATTCAAAATAAATCTGCAAAAAAGTTAATTTTGGATAGAGGACAATAGTTTTTACCATTATTATTACATCTGGGTTGAACCTGAGGCTGCAAATTCAGATTCAGTGCCTGGACCACCCTGTCTGGTAGTAAAACTGTCGAACACCCTGGTAAATAAATTGACAAACATATAAGCACCACAGAATAAAATCATAGAGAAGTAAATAACATGAGATATTGAGAACACAGCCAAACCAAATCAGATTATGCTATTTGAATCTTTCTTTACAGTTCATTCCCACCCAAAATAACACAAAATGTCAAAAAACCAGTTAAGAGGAAAAAATAGATCCAAAACAGTCCAAAATTCTAGTCTCACATTCCCACTAGTAGTGCCAAAAAAGCAAACTTAAAAAAATATAACGGAAAACAAGTCCAACCCACTGTTAGCCAAATAATACACATGTATTTCTCTATTCAAACTTGCAATTTAAGTTCATAAAACAGGGGGAAATTTAAAAAAAGTTACCTTGTTTTTTCCGAGTTTCAGTTTGAGTTCCAACTCTTCTAGGAATGAAAACACCAGTTCCAGCACACACTCTTTTCGGTCCAGGATTTCCTAGAAAAACAGCCCGCATGCCTGAGCCAGACTGCCGTGACTGCCGCGACTGCCGCGACTGCCGCGGCGCGTGAGATTGTTGCAGAGTAGGCCAATTCTGCAAAAACCCATCTTTTTCAAGACCCAATACGCTTTGCGCTTGCTTCATTATCTGTTGTTGCTTCAAACGCTGAAACTGCATTTCAAAATACACAAATAAATAAATTTGGAAGGAAAAAAAACAATTAAGGGTGCGTTTGGTAGGAAAGAAAATGTTTTTAAAAAAAAATAAGTAGTTTCCTCAATATTTTCTTGTGCTCGGTATGTAAAGCAAAAAATATCATACAAGTATTTGAATATAATCTAAATAATGGAGTCATTTCCCCTCATTTAGTCGAAAATATTTTAACAAACCGATCATGGAAAAGTTAAAAAATATTTTCCACCCTACCAACCACACCATAAGTTTATTTTTAGAGTTGAAGCTTACTTGAGCCATTTGTAACTGTTGGTAAGAGAGTGGTGGTTGTTGATTAGAGTAAAAAGACCCAAGATTTGGTTTAGCCATTTTTTGGTCAACAAAAACTGGACTTGTCTTTCTTGGTGGAGCCCATATTCCATTTTTGTCCTCCATCTTCATTCTTGCAACCTCACCAACTGCAGCATAAAGCAAATCCACTGTCCCCTTTCTACTCTCCCCTTCCATCAAAGAAGGGTATTTTGGACTTTCACTATTTGAGCCTTGTTTTGACCCAAACACACCACATAACGTTGACTGTGGCGAGCTTGACAAACTCTTAACCTACAAAAAAAAAAAAAAAAGCCCCAAAATATAAGTTAAAAAATAAATAACAAGACTAAGCCCCGTTTGGCCATTTTTGAAAGCTTTTTTCGAAATAAAATTTTTGAAAACATTGTTTGTCCCGGAAATTTTCAGTTTTGTAAATATTTGAAGTAAAATTTTAAAGTTCAAAAAACAGGTCCAAACCCGTTTATGGGTGTACTCACAAACTTTTAATTTTTTTTCAAAGTAAAATGCATGTCCCAACACAACCTTAAAAACAGATTTTTTTCAATTTTCACAAAATTTATGACCAAACACTACCTAAGTTCTAAGCAAAGCAAGCATAAAACAAAAAAAATATCATGAAAAAAAAGCCCCAAAGTATAAGTTCAAATGAATAACAAGACTAATCCTATTCGGCCATACATTTTGGAACCTTTTTCACCAAAAAAAAATTGAAAACATTGTTTGTCCATGAAATTTAATCAGTTTTTTAAAATATTTTGAAGAAAATTTTTAAAGTTAACTCACAAATTTTTTATTTAAATTTTTAAAAGTAAAGTGCATGTCCAAATACAACTTCAAGTTCTAAAAACTATTTTCAACACAACCTTAAAAACTTGTTTTTTTAAAGTTTCACAAAAATTATGATCAAACACTGCCTAAGTTAAGCAAAACAACCATAAAACAAAAAAAAATAACATGAACAACAACAAAAAAGAATATTATACCTTATGATTTTCAAGAGTGGAGTAAGCCATTTGACGAGTTAACTCAGTGAGATAGTCTTCTTCTTCTTCACTTTCTGTCTCGATTGACCCGACAACTGAATCAACTGGTGAACTCAGATGACCAAACATGTTAAACCCATACGAGAATTCATTCTCAAAATCACACCCAAAGTATAACTTACTGTTATTATTATTCTTAAACCCACATAGAATGTCATCATCAGTGAGAAATTGCGGTGGTAGCCAAAACTCACACTCCTTAGAATCCATGTTAAAATTAAAAGAGGTTAGAAAATGAAACTTTGTAGGATGAGAGACTGGTGGAGACAGTTGATGTTTATGTAGTTTTATTAAAAGGATTTAGTGAGAGACAGATAATGTTGTGGGGCTATAAATTGTAAATCCTAGGTGTTTATGTTTTGTGTTTTGTTTTATTTTGTTTTGTTTTCACACTTGCTATGTCCGCGATTGGATTACACGCGGTTGCCAGGTAAGATGAGAGATAAGTGCGCGCCGATTTAAGCTAGTCCCTGAAGCACGTCTCCCACGTCAGAGTAGTGGCGGGGGCCACGTATGGAAGTGGAAGACTATAGTCTACAGGTACTTGGTACTTTTTGAAAAAATATACTCCCTCCCTCCTAAAATAAAAATATTTATCTCAAAATATTTGTTATTTTATTAAATTAAATAATTTTATTTTATTTTATTTTTGTATTAATCAGTAATATTTAAGAAACTCTTATTATTGATGAAATAAGTATTAATTAGCAACATTTAAAATGATGTTCTCATATATGACAAGTATTTTTGGGACTGAGGGAGTGTATTTTCAAGGTAAATGATGGAACTATTAATTAAAATAATTAACGTGTTAATGAATGTTTAGTTGAGTTAAACATGAAAGCGTAAATCAATGATAACGTGTTAGCGCCTTTGTGATAAGCCAATATGGGTGGCAGCACACATATTGTGGGCATCCACTCCTTGTTGTACTTCGTGCTTTGTAAAGAAATATATTATTTGATTTTATTGACAAATGATTTGTATTTTGTACTTCGTTCCGGTCCCGTTCCGACATCGCCCCGATCCCTCCTTGAAATCCGAGTATTTAAAAAAAAATCATGGTATCGGGACTCGAATCGGGACGGAACAATGTCTCGTCCCGACCCGCCCCAGGTCCGCCAGTCCCGACCCGATCTCGCTCGAAACCCTCCCTTTTGCAAAAATAATTGTTGCACCAACGACCATTTGACATTTTGGCCATTGTGCAACGACTATTTTTGACATCCCCCTACCCCCTTAATATTTATTTTTAACCCATAATTATTATATTTATACTTAAACCCAATTTTCAATTATAAATACCTCATTTTCTCTTCATCTTTCTCACAAATCTTCCTACAATCTCTCTAATCTCTCAATCTATCTCTCTACAAGTCTACGTTGTCTACTAAATATTCAATTTTATTTATTCATTTGGGAATTGAGAGTGAAGTTGACAACTAGCTCGAGGATCTTTCATCGAGCAAAGTTTTAATTTTCAACCTCTCGATTAAACGTCGACGTAACGTCGACGTTCGGTACATTCGTTCCTTCATTAAATTATTATTGTCTGTTTATTTTATTTAACGCATTTAATTTTATTTACTTTAATTATTTATTAGTATAATTATAAATTTATAATGATATGATTTAAACGTATGCTTATGGGTATGGGTCATGCTTCTTCTAGTAGGGGCAACAAGGGCAAGGGTCCTATTTCTAGACAGAATCATATTCCTACACGGGATGATTTTGTTGATACTGAACATTTTCTTACAATACCATTAGATTTAAACGAGGAGTTATTTTCTGGGACTTAAGAAGACTTTAATTTAGACAATGATCTAGATGATACACCCACTAATGTTGATGTCAACACACCCACTAGTGCACCTTCAACTGGATGCACTAGTTGGGCTCATCCAGCTAGGTATGCCCATCCAGCTAGGTATGCCCAATACGAGGCTTCAAAACTGGATGCGCAAATGCCCCGCTCCATTGGGACAATGTTCACATACTGATACTGTCCCGGACCAAGTACATAGTCAAATTAACCCTATGACGGGGGGGATTGTAGGCTCTAAATATAATAAACATAGAGATAGGGAAGCAATAGCAAAATTAGTTGTTGTGGAGGGTTTGCCTTTTTCATTTCTTTCATCTCCCGGTTTTATTCATTACATTAGAGATTTGTATAATCCTACTTTTAACAGTTTTTCTAGATCAACTGTTAAGAGAGATGTATTTAAATTTGCACATGAATATCAACAGTATTTATGTTATTCATTATATCATTTTAATGGCAAAGTGGTTATCACTTTTGATATAGGTCGTAGTACTAACGACCATGATTATTTAACGGTAACTTGTCATTGGATAGATTATAAATGGTCTATGCAAAAAACGTATCTTAGCGTATAGATATATAGATGATAGGCACACTGGTACTTTTATTGCAGAAAATATTTATCAAGTGTGCGATTATTACGAAATAACTGATAACATTATGACTATTACATTAGATAACGTTTCTTCTAACAATTACGCTATTTCAATTTAAAAAAATAGTTTAACTCCATCTTTTTCAGATCATTTTCATATAAAATGTGCGTGCCATATATATAACTTAATTGTAAATGATGGTCTATCACTTTTTGAAGACATTCTTAGTAAAATACAATTTGTTGTAAACTTTATTTTTAAAAATAATAGAATACAACGAAGAAAAGAATATAAAAAAAACTTGTCACGATTGCCAACTACCTTATAGAAAAATTCTAGAAGAAGTACTCACTAGGTGGAATTCTTTATACGAGCAACTACTTGTTTCTTATGACTATAGAAAACCTATAACTTTATTTTTTAACTCTCATAATCAAATTCCAGCTGATATGGTTGTAGATAGCGATTGTGTAAAAATTTCTGAACTTATTGTATTTTTGAGAAATTTTTTTAAGCAACAAAAGAATTTTCCGGTATATATTATCCTACTATTTCAACTATGTTGTTTTATATAGCTCTAATATTTTTATTACTTAGTAAATATATGAAAAAACCAGCTTATATGATAGCTATTAAAAAAATATTTATCAAAATAAAAAAATATTTTATTCATTCCGCCTTTTTATTATTTTAATTTTATTTACTTTTAAAATTATTTTATTTTATATTTTCTTTTTTACATTATTTAACTTTCGTTTTCTATCTTCTAATTTTTCAACCTTTACTTCTTGTGATTCCATGTAATTGCTTGTATTATTTTAATTTCTTATTTATTTTTCTTTAGTTTCTTCATTTAGTGTAACTACATTATTATTATTATCGTTTTTGAAACTACACTTCCTAATATTTGCAAAAGTGAGTAATTAACAAATTTGGTTAACATTTTAAAATGAGGTCAAAACTTATGTTTTTTTATAGACTTATATTTTCCTTTTCTTTTGAATTATAATTACTTAAATTATGTTAGAACTTCATTTTATGCTATGTTAAAATTTGACATAAGAGTATAATGTTAGGAAACATAGATTTTAAATTAATATTATATTTCCGATTCTAATTTATTTATTTAGTAGTATTGACTTGTTATTTCACATTGCATGCCGTTCTTTTTCAATTAGAAATGACAGACTATTTTTTTTTCAAATACTTGAATAATGTTATGATATTATATTTGTCAATATTAATATTTTTCTCAAACATGTCATCCAGATATTCGTATATGCTTTGAGTTTCTATAATTAATTAAATTTAAATTTTATGAATTTGAGAAATAAATATCATTTTTATAATATTAGTTACACATATATAATTCTTAATTAATATATTTTTTCAAAACATATGTATCTTAAATTTCCAATTTAATAATCATTTATAAAGGTACATATTTGTCAAATGTTAACTTTTAATTTTTGATAATTAATTTTTGTTATAGTTTAATCAAACTGTGTAATTACACTTGTGCAACCAAACAGTACGCTGATGAGTACCTTGTAATTACGTTATGACAAACAAACAGGTCTTTGTAATTACTAGGCTATGTATAGAGCTGTCAAAAATGGGCCAGCCCAGCCCAGCTCAAGCCTCGCGGGCCAAGGAAATTGATGGGTTAGGGCGGGCCGACCCTTCATTTGAAATGGCTAGCCCAATCAAGCCTTAGAAGGGCCGCGGGTTGGGGCGGGCTAGCCCTTCTTTTTCTTTCTTTCTTTTAATAAGAAAATCTCTTTTCAACCTAAATTCAAAAACAAAAGCAGGTTAGTTTGTTAACATTTCTAACATGTGATTACATGAAAGTACATAATTTTATGATAACTTATAGCATATTCAACACCAAACATTGTTAAGCGCGATTGAATATGTTTATGATAAGTTGTCTTAATTAACATCTTCAACACCAAACTGGAGCTGGGCTAAGCTTCAACTTTAAATGGGCTTAAAAAAGAAAATAAGTATTAAATATCCTTTTAAGCTACAAACTAAAAGAAAATCGGTAAAAGCTTACACACAATTGGTATTTACATAAAATTAATGAATATATGCTACGTGATAAATATATGTAATATTATTTAACTATAATTAATATATATGAATGAGAGTCTTGAAGTAACTGATAAAGTTGATGTCATGTAACTATGAGGTCATGAGTTCAAGCCGTGAAAATAGCCTTTTGCAGAAATTAAGGTAAAACTGCGTACAATAGACCCTTGTAATCCGGTCCTAACCCGAATCCTACACATAGCGGGAGCTTAATACACCACACTGCCCTTTTTTATTATTAATAATTAATCACTTATGACTTATCTACTAGCAAATTACATAAGTTTGATGTAACACCCAAGTAAGTATTTATCAAAAAATCGTAACGCTTAACTATGAGAGGTAAATAGATGGTGAAATTAGAATTCTTGAATGTTGGTAATATTGGAGTTCCTTCCACAAGTGAGCAAAGGATCTCAACTTTTGACGATAATCCAACGTGGCAGTAATGTGAAAGTTAAGGTTGGGCGGTTGAAATGTATGGTCAAGTCAAACCGATATTTCGTTAGGGTTAGTGGCCGTCTTTAGCTGCTACGTAATCGGCCCCGTCGTTTTCATGCCGGCGCTTGTTTTCCGCCTTTTTCTTAGTGGACGCAAACATCCCGCCTATTATTCACTGATATGCAAATAATATACTCCGTTTCATTTTATACGAAAGCCTTTTACACAAAATTTAAGAAGTGAAGGAATTTTTTTGAAATTTACGATCTAAAATAACTCATAAAATTTGTGTGATTAGAAATCATTTAAATATGGATATAAAGGTAAAATCAAAGTTGAATTATTACTAAATATAAAAAGATTTTTTTTTGGAATTGACTAAAAAAGAAAGAATATCATATAAATTGAAACAGAGAGAGTACTAATTTTAAAAAATTGTACTTTAAGGGGTCGTTTGGTTGGCCCATGTATAAGGCTAATACACGTATAGAACGTTGCATAATTTAGTACGACGTTTGGTTGGTATCAGCATGTCCATATAGAATTTTGCATAGCTTTTACTGTGTTTGATTGTCATTTCAATATCAGTATAACTGATACCGATATAAATTTATACCTAAATTGTTGTATAAGTTTATTCCACCTCCATGGTGGTATAAATTTATACATGAATTATGAAATTAAATAATCCTTGTATAACTAGTCTCTGTATAGCTAATCCCGGTATAATTAATTCATATATAATTAATCTCCGTATAACTAATTCATGTATAACTTACCTTCCAACCAAACGACCCCTAAATATACTATTTGTGATTACCTTTCAGGATAATGTTACATCCACTATTATTTTTTTCTTATATATTGCTTAATCTTATAAATAAATATTTTCTCAGTCTATTTTGACATTACACATTTTTTAAAATTAATAAATGAAGTGTATATGCTATCATAACACCCATAATAATTGGTGTATAATTTTAGTAGACTTGAAAAATAGTTTGAAAATAAGTAATTAACGTTTAGAGTAAAACAAGAGATTTTTTTCTTCCCTTTTTCTTGATATGCTAAAGTGGACAATAAAATTAAATTTGCTTTAGTATAGTGAACCAGTAAAAATGAATGGAGAAAATATTGGACTGTGATCTGATATATACTCATAAATTTTTTAGTTTGATCAAAATTATTTTTAGATCATGATCTAGAAAGAATGAGTTGCAAGGGTTCATTTACCATATTTCAAAGATGGACAACGGGCAAAAGTTCACCTTATTTTTTAAGTACACTGTCACCATCAAAATTAACATATTTTTTATTTTTTTTTAAATAATGTCATATTTAATAAAACACACAGGGTATTGTTTTTGTTATTTTCCACTACCACTAATTTTTCAAGAATTTTACATTAGACTCCTGATAAATCGTCAAATAAATATGAAACGAAGGCATTAACATTTACTAACGCTTCCCTCTAGTATTAATGTAGAAAAAGCTGAGCTGGAGCCAGCAGGCCCTTGGAATTGTGGGGACTTTGCACTTCAGATTAAATTAAAATATACTCTTTTCGTCCCAAAAAATTGTAGTTAGACTTGACACGAAGTTTAAGAAATAAAAAAAGACTTTTGAAATGTATGGTTCAAAACTAGTCTTAGATATTTGTGTGGTCATCTCATAAGTTAAATTATTTTTAAATATGTTAATCTTTTTGAGACAAACTAATAAAAAAAATAAGATAATATTTTTGTACTGAGGGAGTAGAAATGAGCGTTTTTCTTTGATTTTCTGCCGATTTGAACCAGTACCGAAATGAACAAGCCCCAAAATAGCGTACAACAACAGTAAACTATGTGACCTGTTTGATTTTGCACGTGAATTAACCTAATTCATGAAGAAAAACATTTGTCATTGAGAGTAAAAAATAGATGCTATTTAAGACAATTTCTTAAGATGCCATTAGATTACAAAACAAATATTCGGTGCTTTATTATCAACTATATAGTATATGTTCTACAAAACAAAGTGGGACGGCATGTTGGGCGACAACTTTCCTGCATTCCTATATGTTTTAAAGTGAAAAGGACAGAGATCAAAGAATTAGAAAATGACTATCCATGTTCCTTTTTGCCGTAGTGATATTACTTAAACCTGTTTGAATCAATTGATTAAAAATAGCTTATAAGTACAAGTGTTAAAAATATTTTTAGGTGCTGAAGTTGTTGTTATAAAGAAGTGATTATGTGTTTTGATAGAAGTGCTAGAACTGATAATAAACAGTTATTGTATTTTATATTTTTTTTTTTATTAAAATGACTAAATATTAATTTAAAAGTATTTTTATTGCAAAATGATAAGCTCGAATGACCGACTAATGACTTTTGATTAATATTGACTTATAAACACTTTTAATATTTACTAAACGCTTAGATAAATAAAAAAGACTTATTAGTTAATTTGTCTAACTTATAAACTTAGTCAAACTCCCTTTTAGTCACCGGAATGACCAATTCATTTCCGAGTCACCCAAATCGAACAACTTTTGGTAGTGAGTTTCGTTATCGTGAGGAGATTCAAACTCAATATTCTTTTGGCGCCGAAAGAAAGAGTGCTGATCGTTTGCCTCTTAAATTACAACCCTAAATGTCATTTTCATACCAAAGTATAACACACTTATCCAAATCAAATCTCTCTGCGCAAAATATGCAATTTGGATTCAACGGTCACAGATTCTTCAAGGATTTCCCTCCAATATTCCAACTGTCATGGCCCACTGTTTGCTCATTTGTGGGCCTTTTTTCCATTCAACTGTCTGCCCAGCCCAATCCTTCCATTTAAAGAAAATGCTACTATACAAATTCTTACTTTTAACTATCATTTCCCCTAAACTT
Source organism: Anisodus acutangulus (assembly GCA_029783415.1). Taxonomy (NCBI): domain Eukaryota; kingdom Viridiplantae; phylum Streptophyta; class Magnoliopsida; order Solanales; family Solanaceae; genus Anisodus; species Anisodus acutangulus. The sequence goes on from CM056490.1 coordinate 53,373,665, forward strand.
TTGGTTATGAAAACTGGAACGGGCGGGGTACCTTTGTTTATTTCTTTTTTTGGTTCATATATAATTGTTATTTCTTTTGTCATTTAGGCAAAGAGTTCAAGTTAGTTATATATATATATATATTATCAACGTAAGATATTTTTATGCAATCAGGTCATATTAATTTGTTGTATTAAATAAATTATATTATTTTAAAGATTATAAATCATATTTTAAAAAGGTTAATTTATAAATAGTATTTGAGTGACCTTAATAGTATAAAAATTCATTTCACCGATAATATAATATGACTTAAACTCATATTGAGACTTGAAGTCATAAGTGAGGATTTCATTTTGTATTATATAGAGAGAATAACACTTTTAGGCCCTCTGTTAATGTTATATTATGATTTTAGTAATTGTGTTATTTAATTTATCAGTATTGACCTTCAATTTTATCATGTGATTGATTTTGATCCTTCAACTAAAAGACCCTAAGAAAATTTAATACAAAGTTAATTCCACTGAGGGGCAATTTTTGGTATTAAAGTAGTTGGTGAAAACCCACTTAACCTCTAGCAGCGGCCATATGGCAAAACTTAAAATAGCTCTTGCAAATTTCGTTGTAATCAACTCATGTTTTAACCATTGCCAGTAATTTTTTGTTCTGCAAAATACCTATATGAGCACTTATTAGATTAAAAAAATGTAGCAGAAAGTTCTTTTTCTGTTAGTGAAAAAAATAACCCTTTCATTATTTTCATTAATGAATGAGTATATATACAATTTACAATGTTCCATAATATGGAAAATCCTATTCCTATTCTACTCCCAAAACTCTATTCTATTTGTACAAGAATTCTACAATTATGATAAGTATACAATGCTAATTAATTACAAATAATATGGTACAAAATGCTCTCCAAACCGTGATATACTTACCATGTATATCACGGACAGTTTGGTAAGTATATCACGGACAATGGCCTTGTGTTTCTGTGATATACACGGTATACACAAGGCATTGTATATGCCGTGTATATCGTGTATATCACGGTATACTTGCACACACCCGCAGTCATAGTTGGCGATCTTCGTACGCTGAGACTGTCCCTAAAATCTTCAAATAGAACCGAGGGAAGACTCTTCGTAAATATGTCTGCAATTTGATACCTGAAAGGGACATGACAGACGCGTACTTGTCCACGAGCTACATTTTCGCGAACAAAGTGGATATCCATCTCGATATGTTTAGTGTACTGGTGTTGAACCGGATTACCAGATAGATAGATGACACTAACATTATCACAATAAACCAAGGTAGCTTTCTGAATGGGCAATGAAGTTCTAAGAGAAGGTTACGTAACCATCATGATTCAGAGACCACATTGGCTACACCTCGATACTCGGCCTCCGCACTAGAGCGTGATAATGTAGACTGTCGCTTGGCAGACCATGAGACCAAGTTATTATCAAGAAACATACAATAGCCAGACGTGGAGTGTCTGGTATCTGGACAACCACCCCAATCAACATTCGTATACGAGACAAGTGTAGTTATTGATGATGGATATAAATGTAAGTCATAGTCAAGTGTTTCCTGGATGTACCGAATAATGCGTTTGAGCGAATTCATTTGCTCAACCCTGGGATCATGCGTAAACAAACACACATGATGCACGTCATACATAATATCCGGTCTCGTGAAAGTAAGATACTGAAGAGCTCCAGCAAGACTGAGATAGTGGGTGAGATCCTCGTAAGGTGAGCCAGCCGTAGCTCCTAGCTTGTGATTGGAATCAACTGAAGTGGAAGTAGACTTACACGAGGACATACCAGCGTGCTCAATGATCTCAGCGGCATACTTTCGTTGTGATAAGAATAACACATCTGCATGATGAGTGACAGCAATCCCCAAAAAGTAACTCAAGGGCCCCAAGTCTTTCATAGCAAACTCAGAACTGAGCATTGTCATGATAGACTTGCGCAAAGCATCAGAAGAGGCAGTTAAGATAATATCATCCTATGGAAGTACCACGACGATTTATGAACAATGAATTATCAGACCTGCTGTGAGTAAACCCAATAAATGAAACATAGTTCGCAAACCTCTTATACCAAGCCCGTGGGGCTTGCTTAAGCCCATAAAATGGCTTCTTTAATAAACATACATTATGAGGATATTTGGGGTCTCAAAAACCCAAGGGCTGATGCATGTAAACGGTCTCCTTAAGATCACCATGTAAGAAATCATTCTTCACATCTAACTAATGAATGGGCTATGCATTTGTAAGAGCCAAACTGAGAACAATGCGAATAGTAGCCGATTTGACCACCGGACTAAATGTCTCACCACAATCCACGCCAACCTGTTGAGTTTTACGATTACCTACTAGACGAGCCTTATGTCTCGTAAAAGAGCCATCCAAATTATCTTTATGAGTGAAAATCCACATAGACCGAATAATATTAACACCAGAAGGACGGGGCACCAACTCCCACGTCTTATTTTCAATAAGAGCATCATATTCGTCGTTCATAGCCAATTTCCAATTCGGGTAATTTAACGCAACCACTGTGTTACGGGGTAGGGGAATTTAAGAACATTAGAATTTAGATTAAAATATCTTTTTAGTTTAAAAATACCCCGTTGACTACGAGTGACCGGTATTGACTCGGGGTAGAATTGCATAGATTTTGGAAAAAATTCGGATGGGTCACGGACTGGCCAGCAGGCACGGGAAGCTGGATCGGGACTTGAAAAAGAAGCAAGGGCAGAACTGGGCTGGATATTCGGCTCAGTTGCTGGACCTGGGACTGGCCCACTAGGCAGATTCGATGGGACAGGGGGTCCAGTGGGCAGTAGGTCAGCTAGTGGATTTTGGGCGCGGGACAAGTCCGATAAATGGTGGACAATATACGGGGAGACATCATCATCTAAAAAATTATATGAACTAGGCCCGGGACTACTTACTTTAGCAAACGAAAATTGGGTTTTATAAAAAATAACATGTCAACTAATTATAATTTTATTAGACGATAAATCAAAACATTTGTAACCACGATGATTGGATGGATAACCCAAAACACGCAAGGGGTAGAACGGGCTTGAAGTTTGTTAATTGTAGTTGACAGAAATAGTGGATAACATAAGAACCCAAAGACCCTAAGACGTGAATACGAAGAAGTCTTATTATATAGGAATTGAAGAGGGGATGAATATGCCAAACCTTTGGTAGGAAGTATGTTAAAAAGATAAGTAGTCATTTGTAGAGCATGATGCAAAAATGAAGGGGATACGGAAGCATGTACCAATAAAGTTCAGATAATATTATTAATGGTATGAATTTTCCGTTCGGCTTTCCCATTTTGTGAGAAAGTATGAGGACAAGAGAAATGAAAAACTATGCCATTAGTGTCACAAAAATCCCGAAACAACCCATTATCATATTCTTTGCAATTATCATATTGAATATTTTTTATTTCCCGACCGAATTGGGTAAATGCGCTAAATTTTAAGAATGTGGAAAAAACCTGTGATTTTTTCGCTAACGGAAAGGTCTATAAAAAATTAGAATAATCATCCAAAAAATAGAACATAATAACGATGGCCAACAGAACTTAAAAAGGGAAATGTTCATAAATCGCTATGAATAATATCAAATGGCATTAAAGTACGAGAAGTAGAGACTACAAACGGTAATCTAACATGTTTTCCTAAAGGACATGATTGACAAATTGAAGTACTACGCGTACCCTTACAAGAAATAAAATTGTTTTTAGGCAAGGAAGAAACAATGGACGACCCAAGGTGACCCAAACGTGCATGCCACAAGGAAGGAGCTAGAGCTGCAAAAGTAGATGACAAGGCTTGACTCGAGAGACTGGATGCGGGCGTGATAGAATAAATATCTCCCGTACTATCACATCTCATGAGATCCCGTCTTGAAATCCTTCACAGAAAACCCAAAAAGATCAAAATCAACAGAAACCCAATTATCAGTGGTGAATTTACGGACAAACACCAAATTTTTAATTAAGTTAGGGGCATGAAGGGCATTTTTTAAGACAAGAGGTGGATGAGGGGGGGGGGGGGAAACAAAGTTTTATGACCGTAACCATGAATTGGAATTGAGGTGCCATTACCAACAATTATATCACGATTTTTGCTCAAATTGGAATAAGACGAGAGAGTACCTTGGTCGGACGTCATGTAAGAAGTGACACCGGTGTACATGTACCAATACGCGTCCGTAGGATTCAATCCAAGTGTATGCATGACGACTTCAATATCTGTAGGTGTCGAAATTGGATTGGGGCCCGTAGTATGGAAATCCAGCGGGGGCCGAGGCCCAAGCAGGCCTCCTTGCTGTCCAGGCCCAGAACTGTGTCGGAACCCACTGGACAAATGAGATAAATTGGACATGAAGGGTTGCTGGGCGGCCACTGTCCCGGGATTGGAGAAGTTGGAAAATAGGGGCCGTTGGGCCACTGGCCATCGTCCCAGCCCCACTGCCAGGAGGGACATGGCTGCGACCAGTTGGCATGCGGCCCACTGCCATCGTACCAGGGCCCACTGCCACTATTTTGGCCACCCTAACCACCGCCAGAACCACAACGATTGCCACTGTGATTTTTGCCATTATTTTTTTGCCTCCATCGTGAGCACGGTTTTGACCCGAATTATCAACAAAACCTTGAGAATTATTGGATGAAGTCATCAAGACCACGGGACTAGCGCCGGTAGCCGTCATTTTGGCCAAACCGGCTTCTTCTAACGTGAGCATCGAACGAGCTTGATAAAAAGGTGGAAGTGGATTACTTTGACGGAGGAGAGTCCCCACGCCATAATAGGTCTCAGATAGGCCTGCAACCATTTGTAGAACAGAACAATTATTGGTAACGGGCGCGCCAACATTACGGAGTTGGTCCACTAATTCCTTGAGCCGTTTACAATAAGCCAAAAAAATTGGGAAATCGTCCATGTTGACTTGGAAAAATTCCTGCTCAACAGTGACAATGCGGGAATGTTGGTTGTCCTGGAATATATCACGCAATCTATTCCAGGTAGCCATAGTGGTAGTGTCTGGTTCAATGATCGTCTGTAAAAGGTTGGTAGAAATAGTGGAGTAAATCCACTAAAGAACGGTAGCATCAAGAGTGATCCATAACTGAGGATCCTCCGCAGGAGGAGGGATAGCCGGAGGAATTATGTGATGGAGGACTTGATGTGATAGCGTGAATTTTAATCAACTCTGCCCATGTCGCATATTGAACGTTTTCCATCTCAAGAACAATAGAGATGTTGTTCTTGATGTTAGAAATAGTAAGGGCAGGATGAAACAAACTCTTTGACGTCGACATAACGAAAGACCAAATGGTGATTTGGAAGAAAATTTGGGAAGAGAGGAGGTAAAAATCGGCTCGGAAACCAAGGAAGGGCTCAAAATTCGAATCAGCCAATAGAAGCGAAAGCTTTTGGAGAAGGAGGTATGTGAGACCTAGACTTCTGATATCATGAAAAAAATAATCTCTTGATTATTTTTATTAATGAATGAGTATATATACAATTTACAATGTTCAATAATATGGAAAATCCTATTCATATTCTACTATCAAAACTCTATTCTATTTGTACAAGAATTCTACAATTATGCTAAGTGTACAATGTTGGATATAAAGCAGTACGTAAAGTAAATAAATATTACAAATACTTCGAAAGGATAAACAACAAAGATTACAATAAGAAGTTGTCAATCTTTTAATATTGAACTAGAACTTCAAATCTGGATCTTGTATTCAGAAATACAAGAACATGAACTGCTACACTTGTGCCTTTTAGAAGCGCTGAGTAATCCGAATGGTTAGAGTCCTTTGACTTTGAAGTTCACACTTGAAACACTGATCAACCAATTAGATAATCACAACACCACCGGCTGAGTCGAGAGATGGCTCTCTGTCTTTAAGACAAGATTGCCCCGTATATATGCTTTTATGTTAGCGGACAATAGTTTGCCAAGATAAAACAACAACTAATAAACACTACAAAGCAAACATGTTGATTCTGACGAAGAGAATAAACGTGAAACGACTTGCTGAAGAGTGGAAATTTAGAGGAAAATGAAGAGTTTCTGCTCTTGTTCACGACTTGTGTCTTCTCTTTCTTTTCTTTCTCTCTACTTTTTTGTCTACCCTCAAAATTAGAGAAAGGTTTTCTCTTTATAGTGTCTAGGAGGTGGATAGGTGTTAAGAGACTGTTTAAGAGGTATAGTCATGACCAGAAACGTTTTGTAACAAGTACAAAACGTTTCAGATTGGTTAATGCCATAAAAAATGTTGGCTTTCCCGTTGCTGGAACATTACTGAAACTCCAGGGACCAAACAGTAAATACTAAACAGTTTGGGGTCCAAAAAGATAATATTAGAAGAAGCCCATAGCCCCAAACCTGACCCGGACCGGGCGGGTGGTGGCGGCGCGCGTGTGAGCCTAACCTTGAACCCAAGCTCACCTAGGTCCTCCCTCCTTCAAACACATGAGTTACTCCTTAGGGTCCCAAACCCTTATCCATTTTTTAGGTTTATAAAAAGAACAATTTTTGTTTTTCCCACCGGTGTGGTAGTTTTGTCCCACACCATATTTTCATGTCTCAAACACCTTACTTCGTGGACCAATATCTCTTTCATTTCTTAACGAAATTTGATGATCCTTGGCCCTACGGTCATCTACTCACTTAGTAGATTATGTGCGTGTGAAGAACCAAAGTCTTCAACATGCTGAACCCGAGTGTTTAAGTCATTAAATATGGGTGGATGCAACCCCCATCAAAGGCAAATTTCCAACATACAATGCTAATTAATTACAAATAATATTGTACAAAATACTCTCCAAACCTTGATATACTTACCATGTATATCATGGACAGTTTGGTAAGTATATCACGGACAGTGGCCTTGTGTTTCCGTGATATACACGGTATACACAATGCATTGTATATGCCGTGTATACCACGGTATACTTTCAGTTAGGGCAAAAGAAAGCCTCATAACAATGATCTAACCATTGTTGTTACCAGTAGATTGAAGTCTTATGAATAGATGCTAGTTTTCCTACATCATTATATTGTCATATAACTCCCATTCTAATTACCTAATGAGACCTAAATAGAAAATGTTCAAAGGATTGCAAAGGTTCAAGAAGAGTCCATGGCAAACGCAGTCAAGATTTTTGAATTGAAAGCTACGGAATTGGATGAGAACATAAACAACAAATATTGACAGTGGATAAAACTGATTTTGAAGGCTAATTTCAAACATTGAAAAAATTAAGAATGTTTAAAGAGTGCTTAAATGTGCATTCGTGGTTATAGTTCTTATTTTGATGAAGTTATCGAGTCAGTCCTGGTGGCTATATTTGGGATTGCGTCTAGTCGTGTAAAGCCTTGTTAAAAAGAAAGAAATCTTCTCAAGAAACCTCAATGAAGCAAAGGTACGCAGAGATAGAAAACATTGCTCCAAGTTTGGAGGATAAAAATTTGACAAAAGATTATCTCTAGGAAGCAAACAGTTGGTGCAGGTTGCTGGTCAACAAGCAAACAAAAAAATTAATATCAAAATTGCCCCTCAGTGGATAAAATTGAAGGTCATGGACAAATTTGGAAAATAATGAGATTTTGATTTCTACAAATAAAAGATAAAACATAATTAAGACATGGGAAATGACATATTCATGTTCCAGGCCAAACAGAGAGAAATCAAGAATTTAAGACATCGTGTTCTGAGTTTGGACTTCTGGCCCTTTTATAGCTTTGTTTTTTAAGGTTTTGAATTTTCTTAGCCGAATCCCTCAACTGTATTCATATCTGGATCTGCATCCAAAATCTTAAAATTTAAATTTTGAACTTTGGATACTTTGATCGGAGTCCATGGACAAATTTGAAAAAGAATTGAGATTTTGATTTCTCCAAATGAAAGATAAAACAGAATTAAGACATGGGAAATGACATATTCATGTTCCAGGCCAAACAGAGAGAAATCAAGAATTTAAGACGTCGTGTTCTGAGTTTGGACTTTTGGCCCTTTTATAGCTTTGTTTTTTAAGGTTTTGAATTTTCTTAGCCGAATCCCTCAACTGTATTCATATCTGGATCTGCATCCCGAATCTTAAAATTTAAATTTTGAACTTTGGATACTTTAACTGGAGTCCATGGACAAATTTGGAAAAGAATTGAGATTTTGATTTCTCCAAATGAAAGATAAAATAGAATTAAGACATGGGAAATGGTGTTGGATATAAATTGCAGTACGGGAAGTAAATAAATATTACAAGTGTTCGAAAGGATAAACAAGTAACCAATATTCAGAACTTTCGCAAACTTGTTGAGTCTTGAATCTTGATAACCTGAAATCAAGATACACTAAATCTGGATTGTTACAACTGTGGCTGAGTCGAGAGATGACTCTCTGTCTTTAAGACAAGATTGCCCCGTATATATGCTTTTACGTTAACGGACAATAGTCTCCCAAGATAAAACAACAACTAATCAACGCTACAAAACAAATAGGTTGATTCTGACGAAGAAAACAAACACGAAACGACTTGTTGAAGAGTGGAAAAAGAAGGAAGAGTTTTCTGTTTTGCTGCTAAGTTTTTGGACAAATTTTCGTCCTATCTCTTTTCTATATTGTTCATCCACCTCAATTTGTTTCAGAAAGGTTTATATAGTGTTTAGGAGGAGGAGAGGTGATTAAGAAGCCCTTTAAGAGGTGTAATTATGGGTATTCATGGCCAGAAACGTTTTGTAGTAAGTGCAAGACGTTTCAGAAGTTTAATGTCAAAACTGTTGGCTTTCTGGCTGCTTCCTGAAACTCCAGGGACCAAACTGAAACTGTAAATACTAAACAGTTTGGGGTCCAAAAAGATAATATCAGAAGTAGCCCAGAAACCCAAAGCTTTCGACCCGTGACCCGAGCCCGGACATGCGGCGGCGCGCATGTGGGCTTAGCTTCGAACCCAACCACACCTAGGTCCTCTCTCCTTCAAACACATGGGTTACCCCTTGGGGTCCCAAACCCTTATCCATTTTTAGGCTTATAAAGAAAACAATTCTTTCTTTTCTCACCGATGTGGTAGATTTGTCCCACACCATATTTTCATGTTTCAAACATCTTACTTCGTTGACCATTATCTCTTTCATTTCTTAACGAAATTTGATGATCCTTGGCCCTACAGTCATCTACTCACTTAGTAGATTATGCACGTGTGTAGAGATAAAGCCTCCAGCATGCGGAACCCTAGTGTTTAAGTCATTAAATATGGGTGGACGCACCTCCCTACCAAAGGCAAATTTCCAACAAATGGCATATTCATGTTCCAGGCTAAACAGAGAGAAATCAAGAATTCAAGGGGTCGTGTTCTGAGTTTGAACTTCTGGTCCTTTTATAGCTCTATTTGTTAAGGTTTTGAATTTTCTTAGCCAAATTCCCCAATCGTATTCATACTTGTATCTGCACCCCCAAATCTTAAATATTTAAATTTTGATGAATTCGACACTCAGATGTATACTCGTATCAGATAACCGCACTCGAGTCCGAGCAACTTAGCCAGTACGTACCTGGCTCCTAAAGCAGAAGAAGTTTGGACCAGAGTCATGTTGACCAGAAGCCGACCCTCTTCTCCTTTCGAGTAAAACAGCCATGGCCACCAAATAATTAGCAGAACAAAATTCAACGGGACAATTGAATTCATATTCAATTTTACTGTTCTCCTTAATGGAAAATAAAATAAAAGGGGCACTTATTCTCTATCTGCAAAACAGATATAATGCAGCAATTACTTATAATGAGACTGTATAGACTATAATTCACAGAAAGAATGGGTGAAGAGACAATATTCCAAAATAGGAATGGTGTTGTGAAAGTAAACCACCAAAGAACTTAAAATGGGTATTCTATTATATGGATTATTTTCTTAAAATGAATGAAGGACTTGGATTTGGCTGATGAATGCGAGCATCTATACTACCAAAGGAACTAAAATCAGTCAAATTCAAAACACTATGATGCAAAGAAAGAATTAAATGAAAGAAAGTAAGTTGTGCGCTTTGGAATGAACCTATAGGTATTTACATTTGTGTGTCTTTTTATTTGTAGTCAGGATTATTATTTTATAGTTCTCTATCCTTTAATTTCTGTTGCGGTATATTTTTTCGTATACTTTGTTTATCTTATTTACTTGCGTTAGTTACTATTAATTTTTTTCAAAATGCTTTATCATAGTCTATTGGCTTGCCACCTCACCAGTCTAAGTTCCTGCAATTATAATATATATAGATTTTTAACTTGAAGTAAATCTCCTGGTAACTTGAGTCATTTTTAAGAACAATTATAACCATTTTCTTCTTATTTCTTTCTTTAGTCACAAAGTCACCATAAATCTTGAAACAACTGTCATTTGACGCTTTTATGAACAGAAAAATTTGCAGTTTGACTCGGTCAACTTTTGAAATTTGTACTTGCTAGTTGAAGTTGAATCACAACCAAATTAAGGCCCCTAACCTAAAAGTTTGGACAAATAAAGTCCTTATCTTTGTGAAGGGGAAAGTTCCGAAGGCGAAACCCCCCACCTGTACCAGAGGCCTCTTGGCCAGGTGGGATGTAAATCGAGGGATATGCGCGAGTGGCAGCCCTGCAAGGGAGAAGACCAACGGGACACGAACCCAGCAACATCACTTGCAATATTTCAGCAAAGACTGTCACCACACGGATTCGAACCCTCGACGTCGGAGTGGTTGTATCCTAATCACCTTGTCACTTACCAACTCACCTGTGCCCCTGGGGTAATAAAATCCTTATCTTAGTTACCATTAGATCAGCTTTCTCCATATAATAATAGTGGCCTTGGGTACCTTAAAAGAGCCTTAGAAATTTGGACTAATAGGTTATGTTTGCAGAAATAACCAAGAATGAGAAAAATATCTATCATTCATCTTTTATTAGCAATGTGTACAAGGCTATGCTGAGTAGTAGCTACTGGTTTGCCTGTGCTTTTATTAAAGACAGAGAGAGAGCGCATCTGTTTCATTTGTGTTTTTGTGGCCAAACACTCTTGCTGCCATTTCTTGTTTTTTCTGTCCACATTGCTTCGTATTGTTGTTGGCATAGTTTTGGATACAACACCAACCTGCTGCACATCTCAAACGTACCTTAGCTAAGACAAACAGTATAAGCTCACACTTATGATAAGGATTTTTCCAAATACCAATTCAATATTAGAATTTTGTTATTTGTGTTTACGGTCATAATCTCTTGTTACATTATTACATAGGATAAGATATGCTATATGCAGTGTAGCGTAATCAGAACTTTCACTAGAAGGGATTCAAAATATGAATAAATAAACACACGAAGAATCTAAGGGGATTCAACATCTAATATATATACATAAAAATAATAATTTTAATTTTGCATATATAATGTAATTTTTCGCCAAAGAGGATTCAGATGAACTCCTTACTCCCACTTGACTCCGCCCCTGGCTACGCGTAATAGTATTTAAAGTTTATTGTTTTGTCATCTCTAAATTGGTTTTGATATCTCGAGTTCGACTTCGAGTTCTGAAAATGTATAAATACCTGGTAGAAAATGTGTTCTCCTTTAATAAACTCTACTACAATGGCGAAATAAGGAAATCATACAAAGGGATTCAAAAAGATATTAGAGTGAAACACCTAGTATTTGACCTTGTAAGCTAAGTGTTGAAGTATGAAGTTTTAATAGAAGCAGTAGACTACTTGTACGTAGCTGTATTTAATGATCGTACACTTCAAGAAGATATTTAGTTAGTTAGATTAGTTTGTTATAAATAGACATTGTACAACTCATTTGTATTCAGTTGGAATGAAAAAAGATATATTTCAAACCTCCCTCTCTCAATATTTCTCTCTACAACTCTCATCTTCTCCAAATAATTATCCTCCATTAATGGATAACTGATTTCTTCCTCTCCTTTTATTAGTTTAACATGGTATCAGAGCGGTGTTAGTTGCGATCCGAGCTCACATCTTTTTACTTTCTGTTTTACGTCAGGGAACAGATAGAGAACATGGTTCTATATATTGTTTGGTGGACTCTTAGTTTCTATCAATGTGTATTAGGATGTACTCAGATATACAGTTTTAAAATACAGTCAGCTAAGTACATATGTATATAGATAATTCAAACAACACATACAATCAACACATAGATTTTAAAAAATCATTTAATATATACAACTAATAAATTTAAAATCCAATATTTTCAAATGACTAAAATAAAAAATTATAAACTTCAAATCTTAAATTCGCTTCATAGCGCTGGCCCATCAAAAGTCCGGTTCCTTCGCAAACGAAGTTCAGAATCAACAAGGTTTCGTAGAACGAATGGAGTGTATAACTGGTATTTCATTTCACCTTTTTATTCGTAACGAGGGAGAGATAGAATGGAGTTTATCACGAAGTTCGAAACAAATGAATAAAAAAAATTTCTATATGACCTCCTCGTTTTGAGAAATATCTTAAAGAAAAAAAGAGAAATTCGTTTGGATTAGAAGCGAAACCCCTCTCCAATTAGTCAAGTGGCTTTCAACATCTCTCTGCCGTTACAGATTTTTTCTGCTCTAATCTCCGAAATCGAAGGTTAGCTGACGGGTGAGCTTTTAACTAGCCACTAATGAGGTAATCAAAGACAACCATAATAGAACTATAGGGAATCGATGTGTTCTAAGAAAATCATAAAAAACACTAATTAAATCTTTAATTGGTAAAAAGCCATACTTCAATTGTTCATACTTTATATATATATTATTTTTTTTAAATTAAGTGAAAAAAAATGGAAAATTCGATCCCGACCCGATAAATTCCGGGCCCCTTTTCCGATGGGGCGGGACCGGGACGGGACACTGGCAGAACCCGCCAGTCCCGCCCTAGTACCGACCCGTCCCGTTGGGTCTCGTCCCGCCCCGCCCAGAACCCGTCCGGTTGGCCAGCTTTTAAAAAGCTATGGTTCATAGTTCATACATTGTATGCTTAAAATCTTGGATGACATATTGTATAATATTCTTTTTTACTAGCTAGCATCTCCAATTTTCTCTCGTTTATTTGCACTTGAGATAACCAAAGAAGCCCTCCTTATATTTCTTCCAGATCCTTCGTTTAACATATGCAAATAAATTGTTGCTTACAGATAAAATCTCAAACAACAATAAGGTAACAACCATATAGTATAAAGTCTTTCAAAAAAAAAAAAAGAACACCTCTAACTTTAAAAAATTTTATTCTTCTTATGACAAGTCTAATTCCCAGATAGCTAGCTAGATGTATATTTCTCAAAATGACAAGTTTTATTCCCACAAAAAAAAACATCTTCAAATTAAATCCATAGGAAATTGGATTTAGATGTTCATTTGTTAGCAGTGCTAGTAGCCGTAGCAGCTTCAGCCCGAGCCTTGAAATAACCAAGCAACGTATCTCTGTTAGGCATATTTTCCTTAACTTGGATGCAATTAAGGTACTCATCTCTCCACGCACATAAATGAGGAAAAATTTCACTTGTCACCAGCACAACTCCAGTGGCTTCTTCAACAATTCCTACCCAAAATCCGATAAAATTTGCTACTATGTCAACAAATCCAATGTTGTCTCCACCAAAGAACTTCTTGTCCTTGAGTTCATTGTCGAGGATTTTAAAGACCTCATAAGCTTCCTCTTTATCTTTTTCTTCTCCTTTGCTCCACAAAGCTTTCCACGCTGCTGGCAAGCACTGACAAAAATGTAGAAACTTGAATGATCATCCTAATGATTAATTAGAGAGTAATTTGATAAAATTCTTACAAGTATTATTGAAGATTAATAAGAATGTCAAAATTTAGTTGGAGTAAGTAATATGAAATTAAAAATAAAATAATTGAATGAAAAATGACGTTCGTTCATAAGTGAGAGAAGTCATTTTACTCCCACTTGATTAAAAAACATCTTCTAATAATAACTAAATACAACAAAAATAATGACTAACTGTATTAAGGAATAGTTTCATTGATAGTTATTCAATTTTTTTACTTTAACTGTATTAAATTTCTTTTGAAAAATGAAAAGACACTCGACTTTGTCTAAGTATAACATAATACATGTCATTGAACAATTTGTTTTAACAAAGAAATGCCACAACTTTGCCAAGTATCTGGGAGAAAAAAAAGTGAGTTTTTGCCTCACAAAATAAAAAAGTTACACTTCAATAAAGTTGAGTCACTTTTACTTTTCAAAAAATAATTTAGTTAATTTCATCAATAAAGTAATAATTGGATGATTAATTCTTCGTGACAAATATAACATAGGCTATTTGCATAAAAGTAGAATTGAGCTTACCTTGTCATCGATAAACTTCGCCCAGAAACGAGCAATTGCTCTGTCATAAGGGTCTTTAGGCAATATCGAAGGCCCTTCAAAGGTCTCATCAATATACTCAATAATAACAAGTGACTCAACAATGGGCTTCCCATTGTGCAACAGTACTGGGATTTTCTTATGAACTGGATTGGATTCAAGAAGCAAAGTGCTCTTATTCTGCAAATCTTCTTCTATCAATTCATATTCTACACCTTTAATCTTCAAAGCCCATTCAATTCTACGACTAAAAGGACTCCCACTAACACCAAGCAATTTAACTCCTGACATATTCTCACAACTTATAATTCTCACAACTTGTATTATATGTTGATGATTTTGTTATGTTGGTATGTTGTATTTCTAGGTGTTCTTTTTATAGCTAGAAAAATTGGATGAAAATTGTTAGGTGCCAATCAAATACATTTCTCGTTTCACACTTGATGATGACTCATCAAATGATTGCATTTGCGCTGACGACTTAATCCGAAGTCTTGGAAGCTTCTATTCAATGTATCCATTAAAAATTGCTGGCTACTTGGAAGTTTCTAGAGACGCATGACTCGTCCATCAATGATACCTTTCTAGTAGTTATATATCATAAAAAGATTGATACTCTATGTATATACAAATAATTTATTTTATTCGTAATGAGATAAATTTATAACCATATAATTTTAAAGTTTTTCTTTCTTATTTTTACTTTATACATAATGAAAGTGCATCACATAAATTCAAGGGTGAATGTAGTATTATTATATCGATTAACCTGAATCTAATATTTTTGATGCTGAGTATCAGGACGGGCAAAATGGTTAAAAAAATAAGTAACCATCCAATACAACCTATTAAATATGAGTTGGATAACTGATCATTTAAAAATGGATATTATTCATATTATTCACTAAAACGTGAATATTCAGATGGATAATATGGATATCCATTTGTCTGCTTGTTATTTTTCACGAATTTTTGCTTTTTGAAAGTATAAGCTTATTTTGACATTTTGCTTGTGTTCTCACCATATGGATATTCATATTATCTGCCAGTTAACTTATTTTTCATTTGTGTTAACTATGGGCAGATTGAACGTAGTATTCATTTTATTTAATCCATTTTCAATCTGTCTATATCCGACTTGACCCGCCCATTTGTCGCTCCTACTGAGTATAAATTTTGAAGTATCCGAGCAAGTAAACAAGATTGCTTGGAGCCTGGATTTTTCGGGAAAATAGTAATCAGTTTAACAAAGGCTGGAGCATTCGCAATACAAGCTTGATTTTCCGGAGGTCGTCCAATTTAAAACTTATCTTTATAGGGGGAGCTTTTCTCAAAATTTTCTTTATAATTTCTTGTGCTAAACTCACACAAAGTTCCGGTTAATATTGGTTAATTTATTTCCAAACGAAGTGGTGGTAAAGTTACTTTATAATATCTAGTTTTAGTATCCGACGACGTCGTTATCTCCAATGCTGCTGTATTCTTTAGTAAATTTGTTTTTTTTTTGAGAAAAAATAAATTAAATCCAATATGCTTGTTTAATTTGTGTACATGTGTGTTTGATATGTTCGATAAAATCGCCCCTAACATAAGATGAACCAAAAGCATTAGCAATAACAAATTTCGACCTACTATTTATTAGGAGCAGAATCTATTATAACTTATTAAGAGAAGAAGTGTTATATAATACCTGATAAAGTGGTGTAAAATAATGTAATTCTTCTCTATCATAAGGGTCCTTGGGCAATATAGATGGGCCTTCAAAAGTATCATCAATATATTCAATAATAACAAGTGACTCAACAATACTGGAATTTTCTTATGAATTGGATTGGATTCAAGAAGCAAAGGACTCTTGTTCTGTAAATCTTCTTGTATCAATTCATATTTTACTCCCTTTATCTTCAAAGCCCATTCAACTCTGCCACTAAAAGGGCTCCCAGTAATACCTGTTAGAATATTATGTTAATAATATTATAATTTTGTATTAAATTATTAATGTAGTATCATGTTATATATGGTAGGTAGTAAAATGTTAATTAAGAATATTATATTAAATATTCTACTTAATTAACATTTTACTATCTACCATATATAACATGATACTACATTAATACAAAATCATAATATTATTAAGATAATATTCTAACAATACCAAGCAACTTCACATCTGACATAATCTTACAAAATTACAAATAACTTACTGTTTATTCTGTTGGAGAAATTTCTTATGGTGTATGGATTTTTGGTGTTCCTTTAATAGCTTGTAAAAGCAGAAGAAATTTATTGGGTAGCAATCAAAGTTTAATTATTTAATTTACCGTGAAGAATTAAGATCAAAAGTTGCTGAAGTGCCTTTTCATTACAAATTGTCAGCTTATTCAGAAATTTTTGATACACACGACTTTTTCTTGATAATTGATACAATAATGTCTTTAGTTCGGTACATTATTGGCTAGATGGAAAAGGGGCCTAAATTAACCCTATATTAGTGTACGTTCATGATAGGTGTAAGAATATTTGTTTTTAATTTTTAGTTTTATAAATATTATATTCTATTCTTCTTAATTTTTTATATCATACGTCGTACGCTAATTTAATTTTTAAGGTACATTCATTAATTTAATTGGTCCAGCACTACATTTACTTATAATATTTGTTGGAAATTTGTCTTTGGTGGGAGTTGCGTCCAACCATCTTTAATGACTTAAACACTAGGGTTACACATGTTGGAGACTTTGATTCTTTACACATGCATAGTCTACTAAGTGAGTAGATGACCGTAGGGCCAAATATCGTCAAATTTCGTTGAGAAATGAAAGAGATATTAGTCCACGAAGTGAGGTGTTTGAAGCATGAAAATGTGGTATAGACCAATTCTCCCTCATCGGTGGGGGAATGAAGATTTGTTTAGTTTATAAGTCTCAAAATTGGCTAAAGGCTTGGGACCCCAAGGGGTAACCCATGTGTTTGAAGGAGGGATGACCTAAATGTGCTTTGGTTCGAGGCTAAGCCCACACGCGCGCCGCCCGCCACGGTCCGGGCTCAGGTCGTGGGCTTCTTCTGATATTATCTTTTTGGACCCAAATTGCTTCATATTTACAGTTTGGTCCCTAAAGTTTCAAATAAGATAAAATTGGACTTGTGCTTTTGCTGTTGGTTTTTGGAACGTTAACCTCCATTAATATGCACATCAATTCAGTCATTACTTGGCTGGATAACTCTCACTAATGGTCTAATCCTTTGCACATTTTGGCTGAATTACTACTCACTAATTGTCATTACATGACCAATAACAACAATTATGTGGGCAGTTGATAAGTCCCCTCCATGCACTATATAATGAAGCCTTTGGCTCACTTGTTGAGACTACACACACAAACGAAAAAATAGAATTCTCCTACTACATTCCAGCATCATTTCATTACTTAAAGTTCTTCAAAGTAATACTTGAGTTTCCTTTGCTCATTTGTTGAGTTGCTGTTTTATCTTGAGAGACTATTGTCCAGAACGTAGAAATGATATATACGGGGCAATCTTGTCTTAAAGACAGAGTGCCATCACTCAACCCAGCAAATCAAAGTGTTTGTAATCTCAGTTTCTTGTTTTCAGCTTATTGAAATTTCAGTTGTTGTAATTTTATTTTGTTGTAATACTTAGCAGTTACTCATTTACCGTTTCCTGCCACCATTGTAATCAACAATTAATATTTCTCATGTATAGATGGGAATATAGAGAAGAGCTTGTCAGTCTTCTTTTTAATTTTTTAGTATCATAGGTTGATAATTTTATTTGGCACATATGTTGATTTAATAATTTAATTGGTCAGAGTTTAATTCTAATGTCTACCGGAGATAACCACTCGACTTCATAAGGTAGGGGAAATGTGTACGTACATTCTAGCCTCTCCAAACCCACTATATGAGATTTTATTGGGTATATTATTATTGTTGTGGAGTTTAATTCTAATACTCCTCAAGTTTGAATCGGAAAATGAATAAAGGAAAAGACATGGTAGTATAAACAAGAGCTCGTAAGAAAGTAGAAAAATATAGTAATTTTTAATATATTTGTGAATGAGATAATATTTTAGTTAGAATTGGAGGATTGCAAAATTTTTAGAGTAAATAAAGGAAATATTTGTTATTCTAATCATGGTTAGGACCTTGCTTTGTGTAACTAAATCTCAATCTTTAATTTTTTACTATGCCATGTGGCTCTCATCCAAGAAGGAACAGGGATAAATGGAGAGGAGCCTCATTTGATATACTTTGTCCTCCATTAATACCTGGTGTGATCTGTGTCCTCGCTGTTAAAAAATTGACACACATTTATCCTTATTTTCTCAAATCAAACAAACTAATTCATAAAAAATTAAAAAATTATTTTATTTTGTATAGTTCAGGGACAATTAAAAGTCCTTTTTTTTGTTGTGCAAACATTATCAAAAGAAAGAGTCACTTAACCCCAGAGAACTGGGAAGACAATTGTAGTTCTCAAATTGGTCAATGGGAACTCTTTCAATCAATTAAAGAGCTTGGTCCCATCTAGGGATGACATCGGATCAGATCTGGACCGGATCCTACTAGATCCAGATCCAGATCCAGATCCAGATCCAGATCCAGATCCAGATCCAGATCCAGATCCGTTTTTCATACCTGAATCCAGATCCATCGAATCCATAAAAATCATATCCAAATCCGGATCCATCGGATCCGTCGGGTCCACGGATTGGATCTGGATCCACATGTAAAAAAATTTGCCTTGCTAAGAATTTTTTTTGAACTGACAAACGATTTTTACTTGGCTAACAGTTTATTGTGTTTCAATTTTGAAATGTTCATATGAGATATTTTGTTCGTTGTCTCGTTTTGATTGTGAGCTATTAATTAAAAATGTTGGACAATGACAATAGTTGTGGAAAATGTCGGCTAGTATTTCCACAATGCAGAACTTGCATGTGCTTGGTATCTTCACAAATGAAGTGAATATAATTTTAACTACTTGTCTATGGAGATGTTAGTCATTCACTATAACATTGATTTTATTATCGAAGTTACCTCTTTATTTTTTGGTTTTTGAGTTAATGCGGGGATAAATTAAACTTGTTTTGAGAATTAAACTTGCAAGGATGTGCTTAACAATTTTAAGAAAATACTTATAAAATTACATTCTAGGTTATGAATGTATTTAATAAAAACGGATCCACGGGTCGGATCTGGACCTGATACGGATCTCAAATACAAGATTCAGATCCACATCCGATCCGTCAGACCGATCCGGATCCATCGGGTCCAAATTTTGAAGATCCATATCCTATAAAACGAATTTGAATCCACCGAATCCAGACCGAATCAAGGATCCACTACCATCTCTAGTCCCATCTTGCAAAATATATCAGGACCATATATGGTTCTGAAATAGACAGCTCTGATATTATTTGTTGGACTCATTTCAAAAATAAATGTCTAATGGGCACACGTTTAGTGGATGTTGATTAATAAACGAAATAGCTAGAAGAACATCCAATCTACAAATAAATCCCCACGTTGTAATAAAAAAATCATTTGTTTGTTTTTTTATGTGGGTTTGCACGTTACCATATATCTATACGCATTGGAATTTGTAATATAAATACAGAATCTACGCAAAAGCTATTGAGTTCGTCCGAATTCCCACGTCACGTTGTAGATCCGCCTCTGAACTCACAATCCCAAATGTTTTAACGTCTGATATATGGAATGTCATGTTAGTTGTCAAATTTATTTTCCTTATTTTCACTAGAGAAGTCATGCTACTCCTTTTTAAGAAACTTATTATCTTAGAAAAGATATTTCTCAGTTTTCTTGACCAACTGAACAAAAAAAAAAAATGAAAATGAATCCACTATCACAAGAAGAATTAGGCAAAAATAATAGGATACATTCTGGAAAAATCAAACTTCCATCGAAGAGAAGCATATGAAAGACTTTCTTAAAAATTCTAATAGAATCTAGAATGAAGCTGACCCTTCTAGAAGAGGGGGCTGATTCTAACAACCTTTCTAGTTATTTCGTTCTCTATTTCTGTTTAATAGAATTCCGAGGAAAAGAATATTGTTTTCACCAAGATAAAACATTATGTTGACGTCTCTAGTAAATCAAAATCATCGTTTAATAGTTATTTTTATTCACTTTCTTCTTTAACATATATTTTTCTTCATACCGAACATACCCTATATGTGCACTTGCCCCTTATTAGAGTATTACTAGAAGGTTATTTCAGTCTTTAGTGCAATAAGCTGAGGGGCATTTTAGTCTTTTTCATTATTAGTTTGTAGGAGTCAGTTATTAGCTTATATATGACATTGTATCAACTCAATGAAAGACTACTGCATTTGCAAAATATCTTTCCAATTCTCTTACTCTCACAATGTATCAAGTGTGTAATTGCATGTGCAAATATCTGTTGATTTGTTGAATAGAAGAAGATTTTATGATATCAGAGCAGTCGATCGAAGGAAGATAAAATCGATTTCGCCAAATATGAGCTAAGAACTCCATTGCTATAGCTTGGAGCTAGGTCAACAATGGTGGAAATCGAAACCAATCAAGTTACACAGGTAGTAGAGGAAATCGATCACGATCATTCTCTTTATCTTCAAACTTTGGATACTCTTGGATTAACCTTAATAGGAATCAAATTGACCGGACTAGAGAACTACACTATATGGAGCAAATTGATGCGGCTAGTGTTACTTGGGAAGAATAAACTACAGTTTATAGATGGAAGTTGTGCAAAAAGAATGTACAAAGGTCATTTGGTGCAGTTATGGGAACGATGTAATGCGATTGTGCTATCGTGGGTTCAAGCAACAGTATCACTGGAGTTAGTATCTAGTACCGTGTATGCATCAGATTCAAAGACCTCTTGAGATGACTTCAAAGAACGATTTGATAAATTGAACCTAACCAGAATTTACTATCTGCGGAAGGACATTGCAACCTTGACTCAAGGTATTGATTCTGTTACTTCATATTTTAGTAAAATAAAAGATCTATGAGATGAAATTGATGCCTTGATTCCGGGACCTAGTTATGGATGTGATGAAACTCGTCCATTCATTGAACATTTGAGGAACCAACGATTACTACAGTTCTTAATGGGACTTAATGAAAGTTTCAGTCATGTGAGAAATGATATTCTACTTAAGACACTTATGTTAACTGTGAATCAAGCCTATGTCCTAATGATACAGAAACAGAGTCAAAGAATGTTACGTGTGGTTGATGGACATAAGGAGTCCTTGACCATGATGGCAGGAGGAATAATCAGGGATTTCGTTAGAATTTTAGGCCAAATCAAAACTATAATCAGGCTCAAACATATCAAGGAGGGACATTTTGTGAACTCTGTCATTGTAAGGGACATCTGAAGGATGATTGCTATAGAATAGTGGGATATCCACTAGATTTCAAGAGTAAGAAGAAGGCTCAGAATACTAATACAGGAACAAGATCACATGCACACACCTCAATAGTTGAGGTAGACGAGATCAATGAAAGCAAGACAACACAAGGAATGTGTATTCCAGATGATGAATATGAGCAGTATATGTAGTACATTGCAATGCACAGCAATGCCAGTACTTCAGGTGAATTTCAGGCAAACATGACAGGTATAATTGCTTTGTTGACCAAAACTTTATCACAAAATTGGATTATAGATTCAGGGGTATCACATCACATTACACCACATAAAGAATTTTTGGATGAATTAAGATAGACTGGTAATCTAGAAAATAGTGTAGTTCAGGTTTCGACTGGAAATAGATGTCAAATTACTCACACAGGAAGTGTAAAGATATTAAAGTGTCTCAAACTCAAAAATGTACTCTATGTGCCAGTGTTTAAATTCAACTTAATGTTAGTGTCAAAACTGACAAGAGACCTTTGTTGTTCAACGTCTTTTTACCCAGAGTTTTGTGTATTTTAGGGCCTTTATAATGGGAAGGTATTGGCAATTGGTAGAGAAAATTAGGGCTTGTAATTGTTGGAGAATAAACAAGCAGAAGTCATTGCAGGAGCAGTCAAAGAAGTAGATGATAGTGCAATGTGGCATACGAGGTTAGGGCACCCCTCCACAAATGTAACAGACCATGTACCAGTGGCAAGATAAACAAAAAAGTACAACATTCATGTGAAGTATGTCCAATGGCAAAAAAACAAAGTTGAAGTTTTCTATTAGTCAGCATAATACTAGTAGTATTTTTCAGTTGATATATGTGGATGTGTGGGGTCCTTACAAGGTTCCTACATATGATAAAAAGAATTACTTTGTCACCATTGTATATGATCATAGCAGGTTTACTTGGGGATGTCCAGTTTAGAGTAAGAATGAAGTGATAGTAGTGTTAAAAGATTTCTTGCTGAAGGTTCAGAACCAATTTAATACGACTATAAAGACATTAAGGTCTGATAATGGAAAAGAGATTTCAATTCCAGTTGTCATGATTTGTTTGTTTATTTGGTTATTGTGCATCAAAGTTCATGTCCTTATACTCCCAAATAAAATGGGGTGGTTTAAAGAAAGTATACGCATATCCTTGAGGTTGCAAGAGCTTTAAAAATTCAGAGTTCTGTTCTTAATAGATTTTGAGGTGAATGTGTTAGAGCTGCAATTTATTTGATCAATAGACTACTAACAACTGTATTAAAAGGTAAAACACCCTATGAGATGTTATATAACAAGCCACCCTCTTATGATCATTTGAGTGTATTTGGATGTCTTTGTTTTGCCAACACTTTGCCAAAAGGAAACAAGTTTGAACCTAGAGCAAAAAGAACTGTATTAATTGGATACTCTGATACACAAAAGGGGTATAAGTTGTATGATTTGGAGTCTGGTTTCTTCCTTGTGAATAGAGATATATCATTCGGAGAGGATATATTCCCTTTCAGAGGGATGAAAGAAGAAGAGTTTAATATATTTCCTGATAATTCAACAATGATGGATGTCTATGAGGAGAATCCAGTTATTGTGCCTGTTCCTATTGCTCAACTACCTGCTATATCACCTGATCCACATCAATATCAGCCACTTGTGGAAGCAAAGCAGATCCATCTCTCATACAAAATGAGGAGCAAGATGAGTCTGTTATGCCCCTTGATTTACCTGTTGTACCCGTTGATATGCCTA
Organism: Anisodus acutangulus; assembly: GCA_029783415.1. Lineage (NCBI taxonomy): Eukaryota > Viridiplantae > Streptophyta > Magnoliopsida > Solanales > Solanaceae > Anisodus > Anisodus acutangulus. The sequence goes on from CM056490.1 coordinate 53,397,237, forward strand.
TTGAACCAGCTATACCTATTGAACCTATTCAAGAGGAAGGGAGAAGGTCAAACAGGACTGTTAAGCCTCCTATTTGACTTAGGATTATATTACCAGCAAGAAGGTTTTGAGATATAACATGGAGTATTATTTTCAACAATAAATTGCCTATTTTTTCACATTAAATCATACTAATACTTCTCTTTAGACCCTTATAATGTCATTCATTAATGGTCCAGTACTCTCAAGACTCGATCAACTAGCAAGATAGAAATTCACAGGCTGTGGTCTTTCTTTAATCTTTTAAGAGACAGAGCATAGACAAATTACTGTGTCCTTGATAAATAAAAAACAGTTTCACGATTTGACATATGAAAATATTGTAAAGGATGGACCTTTGAGTTAACATGCACAAAAGTATATATTAAAATATTGCTGGAATACATTAACTTTGTGATTGATCTGTCATTTCCCAACAGCTTTGGCTCTAATTTGTTCAAAAAAGAGAGGGAAAAAATAACTCTACTAATTAACATGTGTGTATAATTTATAAGAAGAAAGAACTAAATATTTTATAATCATCATAGAGTTTATAACACACTTTATGATGATTTTACAAATGATAAAATTTAAATAGTGAAAAATTAAAATAAGCAAGAATGTAGAGTCAGACCCTTGTTTTTTTTACAATTGTAAGATCTTCAAGGAGATGTTGTCCATAAAAATATGATTTTTCACCTTGTTGTTGGGTACTTGGGTCACCTTGTCTGTTAGGTCCAATGTTTCACATATTAATTTGATGATAACAAATCAACACAATTTAATAAAAGAATATTTATTTGTGATAAATTTATTTTTGGTACAAATTTGTCTGATGAAGAAGGATTTAATGAAGATCTAAACAAATATGGAAAAGGAGAAATTATGAGATGGAATTACGAGAGAATATATGGAAGAAAAAGACTTATCCAAATCAAGGTAGAGGAATCATGGAAATTTTATATCCTTTCATGATAAAAACGATTCATTATTCTCTTACCTACTATATATTTATCATTTGTGAGTGTGCAAGACTCTGACAATGTTTCTGAAGATTGAGTCAGTCAAAATTTCTTAAAAAGTAGAAGTGTTTTTTACAATGCTAAGACCAAAAGTAGAAGTGTTTTTTACAATGCTAAGACCAAAAGTAGAAGTGTTTATCATTTGTGACTGTGCAATTACTTTATTTTGGGTTACTGCTTTAAACATTTTAATCGGATTAATTTAAAAAAAAAAATTTACAGTGTTTTAACTTGAGATTCTACATGTGATAATTATGACATAATTGTTTGTATGACTCTTTGATGCTTCTTAATTAGTATGGTCATACTTTAAACTAGATATCAGAATTTGCATTTATTTATTTGTACATATATTCTAAGGTGCTTTGGGAAAATTATGTATCTATGCTAAGGTGCAACTATAATTCAGTTGTTACTTGTGTGCATAATTTTTACAAGACATTCCACCCTTTTGATGATGCCAAAAGGGGTAGAAATTTCCCTGTACAAAATATTTGCTTTGTTAGTATCTTCAGGCAGGAATAGGGAGAAACATGAAGTGAGGGGGAGCCGTTCCATTCTGTCATGCTTCAACAATCAAGGAACATACAAAGCAGGGGGAGTTCACTAATTTAGGGAAGTCCACATCCTTCTTATCATCTTTGATTCAGTCTTTTATTAAAATTAAAAGTTTTGTAAGGGAGAGATTGTTAGGTCCAAGGTTTCACCTATTAATTTTGATGATAACAAACCAACATAATTTAATAAAAGAATATTTACTTGTAATAAGTTTATTTTTGGTACAGGTTTGTCTGACGAACAAGAATATAATGAAGATCTAAACAAATATGGAAAAGAAGAAATTATGAGAGAAGATAGGGAAGAAAAAGACTTATCCAAATCAAGGTAGAGGAATCATGGAAATAATATTTACTACGATTCTATGAAAAGGAAATATTCTTCAAAAGGAAAAGGTCAAGATCGATTTGTTAATTAAGGATGGTCCAAAATTTATGGAGTATCAAGTTATGCAAGAAATCTCAAGTTTAGAGAAGAGTTCACATTCAGAGTGATTAAAGTCCAAATTCAAGAATACGAATGTGATTACATTCTAATTTATATAAATCAAGATCCAAGGTGAAATGAAGAGGATCTTGAAATTCTCTTGGGTTGCTTAAATAAAAGCTCATATTTGTACAAGCGAGAAAAGGAGTTCAGAGAAATTAATTGGAAGAATATTAGTTATTTTGAAAAGAAGATATTCTATGAAAGAGAGGAAATATTCAAATTTGAATTTGAATACACTTGCTTCATTTATGTAAAAGATATTATTGGAAGGAAATAGCATAGATTTTTTTGAGAAACAAATCAACTATGTAGCATCAACCCAAGGATGGAGAATAATTATTGTGTGATGTGAGAGATCTCCATTTATTAACTACGGCTGAAATTTATTACCAGTCAAGGAGTGAAGTTGAAGACATCAGTAACAATTGAGTTACTATAAATTTTTAGAAGGAAGACTTTTGATTGAAGATGTCAAGGGAGTCAACCAAAATGAATCTTACGTGGAGAAGAATAGAAGTGGTAAACACTTACCATATTAGTGGAGCATTAATGATTTACTACAACAGGAAAAGTATTTTACACTACAAGGAATAAAGACAAATGACCCACCACATTAGAAGCACAATTTGGGAAGCAAAGTGAATCTGGACAACTACTTATAATCGGATGAATCAAGTCAAGGCCGAAGATCAAGCATAACAACTGGAAGAAGCTATATATGGAATGAGATCCTCTAAATCATTCCATAAAGGTGCAACGCTCAGAAATCTTAAAGATTACAAATACACTTTCGTTTCAACCTTCTCAAGTTCTTTTCTCTATTTTTAATAAACATTGTATTACTTAGTGATTTACAATGTATAAAAGAAGGAGAGGAGAGAAAAAATATTGTTGGTGATGCTTTGTATTGAGAGGTTGTGTCATTATTTGTTTCTTTGGTTAGCGAGAGAAAATTGAAGAGTCGTTGTTGGTGAGCTAATGAAAAACCAACCTTGTACGAGAGTTTGCGTGTAGACGTAGGAGTTGCACCTTACTACCATTGTACGAAGAACAAGATAACCTCCTTGCAACCCAAGGGGACTAGTGTAACACCTCGTACCTCTAAAGTAAGCTATGTTTATGATTCAGGGGTTAGGAAACCAAAACGGAGAGTTTAAAGTTGAAAACCAGTTTCAATTCTGCCGATCAGATTTTACACCAGGATTGACAGATCGTAAAATATTTTACGGACCGTCGAAATGAACCGTTGATTTCATTTTGAAATTTGACGGAACCCAGTAGCTTTTTACGGACCGTATAATATTTGACAGCCCGTCTTTTTCAACCGTCAAATTCTCTCAGCTTTTACAGAACCTTGGAAAATTGGAAATTTCAAGATGGTCCGATTATACGGACCGTACTATTATTGACGGCTCGACCGTAAAAATATTAACGGTCCATCGCTCTCAACCGTAAATTTCATCCGACAGGAAACAGTATAAATACGCAGCTTAATTTTAAAAATTATTTTTTCATATTCTCAAAACCTAGAACGAAGGCTCTGTCTTTCCAACCATCTCCTACACCAAGGTAAACCTTTTTCACGCGATTCTAACGTAATTCTAAGTAGAATCCAATGTTCTTAACCTAGGGTTTTTCAGGATAAATCCAACTTAAGACTCAGGGTTCAAGCTTTGGATTTCTACTCCAAAGTTCAGATTTTAAGACAAGTTTTAGAGCGATTAAGGTATATAGAGATTCTATCTACGTGTGGGAACATATTTAATCATCCCCACGCCTCGTTCATCTAGATTAGTGTGAGTTACATTGGAATTTGGGATTTTTACCCTAGTTTCATGAAAAGACTAAACTTGTGATTATAACTTCGTAGTTATTCATAAATATCACTTTGATCGTTATGAACTCAGTACGTAATCAACCTAAACTTGTGATTGATATCCACTAGTCTCATTCTAGAATACTTAGTATGCTTATAAACTAGTTAAGGCTCATGTTCTCATAATCAGTTCATGAATTCATGTTCAGTATTTTATGTCAAGTATTTCATGTTCAGTTTTTTTATGTCCAATATTTCATGTCCAGTATTTCATGTTCAGTATTTCATATTAGTATATTTCAGTAATGCGATATCATGTTGAGCACCTATATTTTGGGCCTAAAGCCACAAATTAGTTTGGGCCCAAGGCCACGATTATTGTATATGTATAGTTAGGCCTAAAGCCACAAATTAGTTTGGGCCCAAGGCCACGATTATTGTATATGTATAGTTAGGCCTAAGGCCACAGATTTGTGCACACATATTGGGTGTTAAGGCCACATTTATTATTATTTATTTATTGTGGTAAACATGTGACTCTTCATTTCAGTACAGAGAGTATTCTTATTATTTGCTTCCTTGTTCAATTATCAGTTATCAGTTTCAATTTCAATTTCTGATTCAATACAATATCTGTTTATTGATTTGGGTTGTCTTTTTTCTGAGCATCCCACAACTATTTATTCTTTCAGTTGCTTTACATACAACACAATTTAAACGTACACCGTCCCTTTGCATGAGGCCTGCACTTCACGATGCAGGTGCCGAGTTTGAGGACGACAGATCTGCTCAGTAGGATTGCTTTAGTATTAGCTGCTTGGTGAGCCCCATCTCATTTGTGGTGTTAGTTTATTATTCCATTATTATGTTTTATTAGTAGAGGTATGCCAGAACCTTGTCATGGTACACAAATTTCAGTCAGACTCATGATTTAGAGGTTTCATAGACTAGACTAGTTCAGTATGTCAGACATGTCAGTATTTACAACTTTTAGACTTACGATATTTTCATACTTCTTCCGCTATAATTATTTCAGATTATAGACTCAATATTATTTTTTGCATGTTTTAAATCATTACTATAGTATGTTTTGATGCCCATATTGATTCAACAGTCATATGGTTCGTCCGGTCATATGCATCCAGGCACCGAGTGTCGTGTTTCTCCTAGGCCATAGATCTGGGCATTACAAATATTGATATCAGAGTCAGGTTCAAGTATCTTAGGTACTCTATGAAACCGTGTCCAGTGGGGTCACTTTTATATGTGTGAGGGCCCCACACATGTAAATAGTTGACCACCAAGACATCTAGGATTGTCTCACTTCTTTCATACTCTAAGTCGTGCAGTTTGAGTTATACCTTCAGAACATCCTTCTAACTCATGCATATTACGTATTTCAGAAAATGTTTGCGAAAAGAAAAACAACTACAAGCAAGAGAATTGCTGCTAATGCTGCTCATGAGGAGGATGTTCAGGATCAAGGAGCCAATTCAGGTACAACACCCCTACCCGATGCTACAGGGCCTGCGGGGATCCCAGTTTCGCCGCCCAATTCTACTGTCTCTGATGTTAGGGGAGCTATTTAGCTACTCACCCAACGTGTGGCTGCTCAAGCCCAACGTCAAGGAGTGACTCCAAGCACATGAACTAATGGGGAGTCATCCAGTTTCAAGACTCGTGAGTTTTTTCGTATGGACCCTCCGGTGTTCACAGGGTCAAGCAAGACAGTGGATCCACATAATTTTATTGATGGGCTGCAGAAAATATTGTGTTATGCATATTACTGAAGTAGAGGTAGCAGCGTTTGAAACTTATCAGTTACAAGATATTGTCAATATATGAAGAATAGAAGTGGTAAACACTTACCATATTAGTGGAGCATTAATGATTTACTACAACAGGAAAAGTATTTTACACTACAAGGAATAAAGACAAATGACCCACCACATTAGAAGCACAATTTGGGAAGCAAAGTGAATCTGGACAAGTACTTATAATCGGATGAATCAAGTCAAGGCCGAAGATCAAGCATAATAACTGAAAGAAGCTATATATGGAATGAGATCCTCTAAATCATTCCATAAAGGTACAACGCTCAGAAATCTTAAAGATTATAAATACGAGAAGTCCAGAAATAGAAAAGTACGCAACAACTTACACTTTCGTCTCAACCTTCTCAAGTTCTTTGCTCTATCTTTAATAAGCATTGTATTACTTAATGATTTACAGTGTATCAAAAAAGGAGAGGAGAGAAAAAATATAGTTGGTGAGGCTTTGTATTGGGAGGTTGTGTCATTTTTCGTTTCTTTGGTTAGCGAGTGAAACCAAAGAGTCGTTGTTGCTGAGCTAGTGAAAAACCAACCTTGTACGAGAGCTGAGTGTAGACGTAGGAGCTTTACCTTATAACAGTTGTATGAAGAATAACATACAAAGAGCTTAAAGAGATAACCTCCTTGCAACCTAAGGGGATTGAATTAGGATACCACATTTGTTCCGAATAAGTATAAAAATTTCTAGTGTCATTTATTTTATTGCTCTCATATTATATTATGCACTTTTACTATTTATTGTGGTTTATACTTGTATAAATCGAAGGACTAACAATTTTGTGCAGGCTGTCTCGCCATCAGTTGACTAGAATCAAAGAGTAGTCGACTAGAGTTTTATTAATAGGCTTACAATTCACCCCCCTCTTGTACTTTCATTGTTTTCTTTCTCCAACCGCTCTAAAATCTCTTGATACTTCTTTAATTCTTCCGCAATCTATTGAACCTTGTTGATGTAGTTGAACCTTGTCTCTTTCTTTTTTTCCACCCTCATTGGTAGTTACCTTAGAAAATCCTCCTCAAACACTTTACCATCCCAACTATGTTATCTTCCATGAGTCTTTTATATCTTGAATCCTCTCCTATGTTGTCTAGGTGAAAGATCTCGATCCCTATTCACCTTATAAAAGCATTCATCAAATATTCATTCTCATCTTCATCATCAAATATGTCATATCTTGAACCATGGCCTGGGCGCGACAGGACACTCGATGCCTCACTTTATGTGATCGAGCCAACCACATGACTTGCTGAATCAATATAACACATAAACTGATGTGGAATATAATTTAAAACATGAAAATCTGAGTAAAATATGTGATATCATAATAATATAGAAAAACACTATTTTAGCATAATTGCGGAAGTAGTCTGAAATCATGATACATACGAAGCCAAACGGCTATACGATACTGAATAGGGGTGAGCGGGTCCAGGTACCCTAAAATTTTTGAACTACCCGGATCCTACCCAAATAAATGACCGATTTCTAAATCTACTATCCGGAACCTACCCATATCAATCATTACCTGGAACCTACCCGGACCCTGCAGTTCTGAGTAGGTTCCCGAGTACCCTGTAAACCATTTATGTCATAAATACTACTATGCATAATCTAAAAAGTTTACATAATTTGGAAATTTGGGCCTGTTTTTGAGCTTAAAATGGAGGAAATTAATGACGGAAAATCTGAAATTTATGTATTTGTGTTTTAGTTTAGAAAAAGAAGTGGGCTTAGGCGTTGGTCGGACCCTATCAACCGGACTAGGCCAAAAAATTAAACGCCCCAAAGCCCAAAATTAAATAATTTAAATGGGGGGTGGGTTCATAGGGTCCGGGTATCAGTTCCGAGTCTGGGTACCCGGTCTCTATTTATCAGAACCGGAATCGGAACCGGACCCGACATTGATCGGTTCCTAATTTCACTACCCGGAACCTACCCATTATTATAATATATCTACCCGAAACCTACCCGTTAGTGTCGGTTTCAATCGGGTATCTGGGTATCCTGTACCCGTGCTCACCCCTAATACTGAACATCTGACATGACATGCTAGACCAGTCTATGAAATCTATGAACATGAGTTTGACCACTAAACTGTTTACTGGGACAAGACCCTCGACATACCTCTACTAGTTGACATGACTCGAACATAAATAAAAATAACATCTCAAATAAAGTGGGGCTCACCAATAGCTGATACGATAGAATCCTTGTGAGTAAGTCCGTCATTATGTAAATCCGTACCTGCATCATGAAATGCATGCCCCGGGCAATAGGGACATATGTACACTAGAATTGTACTTGTATGTAAAGCAACTGAATGAATAAATAAGGCACATGAAATAATAAGAACTAAAGCTGACACTGTAAACTGAACATGAGCATGAGTAATATCTGACATGAACATAATATAACATAGTAACATATTTTAAGTGGGAGAGCTTTAGTATAACCGACATATAACCACTATGTGAGAACGTGGCGTTTGATCTCTGCCCGATCAACTAAGCTATCTCATACCTTGCCAGGGTACGAGACAAAAATATGATATATATGGACCCAATAACCCACAATGGGTAACATGAAGGAATCGTCCTAACTTGGCGAAGTGATCCTTATCCTACGATGACAGACGTAGTTTCAGGTGTTAAACCTTCTCGGTAATCTGTGTTACTCCGAAAACATGAACATGAATATATGTGGCTTGGAAGTCCATGGATTTCATAATCATAACTTGTAAATATGATTTATAAGTATAATATAACATATATAACTATAATATAACTTGCAAGAGACCTAGAACATGTAAAATTCATAGCATGGAATGATATTGATTCATGACTTGTGTTTAAGAACCCATGAAATTTAAACTATGAGTATTCATGGATTACAAACAAATTCATGAGAATCATAATGACGTATCATAAATACGATTAATGAAATTTTAATATAAACATGATATATAGTTGTACATGTATTTAGGGTCATATGAATTAGAGTAAAACCCTAAGCCTGAGGCAATTCGTGTTTCATGGATAAAAGTGGTGTGGGAAGAACAAATATGTTTGCACACGTGGATAGAAGCCCTACATACCTTTATCGCTCCTAAACTCGTAATAAAGTCAGAATCTTGATGAAGAATTCCAAAAGCCTGAACCTTGAACCTTGAGACGAGTTTTCTTAAAAATCTTTGGTTAGAGACGAATGATTTCACTTAGTATATACTTATAATTGTTAATTGGAACACATGGAAGTGACTTACCTTTATCTATGAGAATGATGGGAGGAAACGGACTTCATTCTAGGGCTTAACATGAATGAGGGATGACTTAAAAAGACTGGAAAACATGAATTTATAACAGTTCAGTAGTCGACACTTTTACGGTGAATTTTACAGTATGTAAAATATTCTACAGTAGGATTTACAGCCCATAAAACCTCACCTTGATTCGTAACATTGAGTTAGATTTCTAGCTCACCCGGCTCAACAATAGAAATCCATGCAGTTCAGCCACCCGTGGGTAATTCACTCTTCTTTTTTCTTCTCTTATGAAATTTGTCGTTGAAATCTCTCATTAGTATTCACTGAAGGTGGCCAACCTATTTTACTTTACTGAATAAATGGTTAGGGAGATGCAAACATAATACTTCAAGATTCATTACGTGTCCAATGACTTTTGTTCTTCTTGGCATCTGTTATTTTGGCACAAATCTTTTTGGTTCAACAAAAGAATGAGTTTGAATAGATAGAGCCATGATATATTCCGAAATATTGTATGTAAAGGTAAATAGACTCTTTTCGCCCTCTTTTCGATGTCTGCCTGATGACCTACTCTCTCTCTCTCAAATACAAATGTCAAGAAAGAGATTGGTCCATTTATGGTACAATCTACGACTCGTAAAACATGACGTAAAACTTTGATCACTGAACTAAAATGGATTTTAATCCTGACACTCCCCATCTTGATTTCTAAACTCCCGAATCAAGAATAATGCTTAGTTTGAAGGTACAAGGTATTACAAAATATGTCCAAGCTCAAATCACCATCAAAAGCTTCTATTAGATCTTCCACCAAAGCCATTATTTCAATTGGCTTTATTTTAGTAGGATTATCCATATCCTTCAAATTTTTCATATCTCATGACACTAAAGAATGAAGAACATTACTAAGGGTCAATTGGATATTCGAAACACTTACATTCAAAAGTGCACTTGTTTGAGCCATAAGCTACCCCACTACTAAAGATGGAAGAACCATGACACGACTTGATACAAATGTTGGAGCTACTGGACTCGACTTGCTGCTCATTGGTGGGGATGAGACCTTCCCCACCCCCTCTACCATATCCACCCAACTCTTGACACTCGTACAACATTTTGGTCACTCTTCGTTTCAACCTTGTTTCTTGAATGTGCTGTAGTGGAGGCCACAATCTTATCAAAATCTTGGTCATTTTCTGTGGGTATTAGTTGTTTCCCAGAGTCATCATGTTTCTCACCAAATGAATCCATAGACTGAGTAGGGATCTCAAAGGCCGAAGTGTTCATTGTGACTATCAACGGATTTAAGAAGGGGACGGGACAAACCAAGCTTACAACTTGTTGTTGCATTAGTATGTTTGCCAACTCTGGATGTGCAATTTGACGTTTAGGACTATCTGAACTAGATTGATGTTTTTCTTTACCTAAAAGAGCCTCAAAAGTATTAGGAAATAAAATGTCCTTTGTTGCAAGACCTTGTTCCTTTGTCACATTAAGTTCTTTGCCAATTTGAGGACTAACAAATTATTTGCGTGAGGCTAATGTCCAGCCCTCACCTCGAGCATTATCTCTAGAAATTTTCAAATTCATAGCCTACTTGAAAACCGTCGTACTCCCAGGCGCAACACCAATATCCACAAAACTAGGTAGCTCGCTGATTTTGACCGGTTGCACCAACTCTTGCACCTATTCAACTGAAACCTCATGATTTTTGTTGCTACTAAGAGAATGAACTGCCTCAGTCTTACTATTACTCAACAGACTACCCTTATTCCCATTCATATTAGGATGCAAATCTAGAGCAGTTTCCTTTTCAGACCGTGAGCTTTCAACTAGATTTTCGGACACCCTAGCCAATGCTCGACTTACTGGAATATCTACCATGTTAGCTCCCTTTTGTTTTTTCTTCTTAGTTTTTAGATAATCACGTGCATCTCCTTGCAATTTCTCAACCGAAGCCCACTCAATCTCCATTGTCGCAACATCTTCTTTTTGAAAACTATATTTCATCCATTTAACAATCGACACTTCTTTTCATCATGACCTTGGTTCTTACAATGGGTGCAATATTGAGGCAAATTATCATACACCACTTCCTGAAACTCCTCAATAAATCTGCATGTAACTCTGTCCACACTTTGAAGTCAAATACAATCCGGATGCTTGTCCAATAAGTCGAGGATCACCCTAACCTTAGCTGTGCTAGGTCTTGATCTCACTTGTGTGGCCTTATCCAAAATAATAGGTTTTCTTACTGCCGAAGCAATGGAAAACAAATACCTCTTAGCAAACAAATCCGTCGATAGGTTTGGAAACAAAATTCATACTGCCGCATGTGAAGTCTGTTGGAAATTAGCCTTTGGCGGGAGTTGCGACCGACCAACTTTAACGGCTTAAACACTAGTGTTACGTATGTTGGAGAATCCAGTTCCGACCAACTTTAACGGCTTAAACACTAGTGTTACGTATGTTGGAGAATCCAGTTCTTCACACATGCATGATCTACTAAGTACGTAGATAACCGTAGGGCCAAAAATCGTCAAATTTCATTGAGAAATGAAAGAGATATTGGTCCACGAAGTAAGGTGTTTGAAGCATGGAAAGTGTGGTATTGTGTTCAATTCTCCCTCATCGGTAGAGGAAGAAAGAATTGTTGTGTATATAAGACTCGAAATTGGTTTGGGGTTTGGGACCCCAAGGGGTATCCCATGTGTTTAAAGGAGGGAGGACCTAGATGTGCTTCGGTTCAAGGAAAGACCACACGCCGCCGCAAGAACCCGTCCGGTCCTGCCCGAAGTTTCGGGTTCACGGTGTGGGCTGTGGGCCTTCGATATTATCTTTGGGCCAGAGAACTTTTCCAGAAATGCAGTTTGATCCCGAAGTTCCAGATGTACGATTCGGACGAGAATTCTTTCAGATGTACAGTTTGGTCCTCAAGTTTCGTAACGCCGAATTTGGACGATCAAGTGAAACGCCAAGCTCTCAATTCAGCCATTTATTTTGGCTGAATTACTCCTCCTATAATGGCCAAATCCGTTGGTCTTTCACCATTTATGTTGGTGACTTTACTACCTCCATAATGGCCATTATTTGGCTATTATGGAGGCGATTTTCAGCCCTCCATCACCTATATAAACACCCCATAACACCATTGTTGAGCACGAAGAACACACATATAATATACACGAACTTCAGACGCTTACACAAGCAGAAAGTTTTCTTCTTCCTACAACTTCCAATGCATCATTTCGTTACTCAATATTCTTCACGGTAGCTCTTGAGTTTCCTTTGCTCAAGTGTTCCATTGCTGGTTTATCTTGGGAGACAAATTGTCCAGACGTATAAAGGATACATACGGGCAATATTGTCTTAAGGACAGAGTGCCACACTCGACTCAACGTAATCCGCTTCCATTTTTCCGTCTTCAACAAAATTGTAATTTCAGTTTTGTGATTATATTGTAATTTTCAGATTACTAGTTGAATTATTGAATCTTTGTTTATCCTTTCGAATACTTGTAATAGTTATATACTTCCCGTACTGCTTTATAAAGTACCATAGAGCAAAAATACCCAACATATTCAATTCAAAATAGGTTTTAATTTTATCTACTATCCTACAAACCGACACACCCTACACAAACGTCTTAATTACCTCTCAATAAAAAGGAAATAAATCTTATCTCAAAGACAGCAATCAGTCAACTTTTACTTATCTACTAAAAATATATTAGATTCATTGGATTTGTCAAGGAAAAGAAATTAAAGACATGAATCACATCCCTAAAGTACTTTAAAATCTAATTTGCAAAAAATGAATAAGACGATTAACACATGTTTTAATTGATAAAGTAGGCTTTATCAACATACCGTCACCATGGAATTGCTTGAAGAAAATTAAAGACACGACAAGACAAAAGTGTTCCATCAAATAGGACGTAAGAAAAAACTAAATGCCCCACTAAGTAATTAATAGTAAGTATATATGCAACTAATTAAGATTTTGCTAATTTAAGTTATTTTGTGCTAAATGGGTGCATGCTTCTAATGACTTTTTCCCAATTTTTGAGTGTTGTTGATAATGTTGTTAGACATCCAAAAGTTTCAAGCCATGGCCGCCATTTGTCCCCAATATAATGTTTAACGTTCTTTTGAGTTTAACCATTGTGGAGTTTGATTACATTATAGTAGGAGTTACTGATTTTCATTCGGAGTTGCATTATTTGCTTCTAGCTCCAATATTACTCATCAATCGGACGGAGCTAGAGGGATTATCGAAGTATCACGGCTGTATTACATATGAATTTACTGAACCTATATATATAGAGAGAGAGTGTTCTCACTGCTGAACCTATCACATTTCTATATGGGTTCATAATTTAATATTTGTCAAAATTTTAGTGATTTCACATGTGCGCGCACACACATTTCTTGGTGAAGATCTTGCATTTATCACCGCTCACCAGCAGTTGCATTTGTGTAAACGATAAAAGTGTCCTCTACATTCTTTATTAGTAGAAGATACAAGAATACTATCTCGGGTGAGCATAGAAAGAAATTATAAGGAAAAAAACAATGTTGTTCGTGTTATGGTATTCGTTTTTATCGTATATACTATAGTAGTAATGTTTTTCAAACATGAAACGTACTTCATTCGAAAACTTGCCCACTAAAAATCAGGTAAAAGAAATTCGAGTAAGCAGGTCTTTCTTATCCATTCCTCATCCTGTATTAGCAGAACTAGATTACATTTTGGTAAGAAAAAAATGCATCTTATCGACGTATCATTTATCATTTGAATTTCACACAAACAAGATGGTTTCACATGTGTTGATCTTATCTTCTTCTTTTTTTCTCACGAATACCTTATCTTGCTTTAGTGGTGTTCTTGGTATGCAACGTACAATACCTGATTTTCTTATAAACATGATTTTCTACTGTATTTCTACTTGTATTCTTGATAAACTACGTTACATTATATGTTTTGATGATTTTCCAAACTATCGAAGAATCAGAGAGGGACCTGGTCTGCTATCCATTCTCTCAGTACATCGTACAGTGAACAGTTGCAGCTGTAAAGCTGCATTGTTCACTGCCACAAGTACATCAGCACTGTTGCGGCATGCTCGAGGTCAAACAAGGGGATGAGTAGTCCCTATCTCATCCTATATGCTCCGCAATATATACACAACATATTTCAATATTTTACTCATCACTTGAAAACCTCGAATCACATTAAAGTGTAGCCGCCATAATTCTCCAAGTGTTCAAGAACAAAGCTGTCCACAAACTGAAGGACCAGATCCCGACAACTGAAGATGTCCATGTCCTTTGTTTGTTTTGAGCTTTTGTCTTTTGTTCTTTATTGTAATCCTACACTACTTTTAAGAAGTGTTATGGTAGGATAGATTTCAACCTTTGTTGGTTCATCTTCTTGGCTAGAGTTAGTGAAGGTTTGTAGCTTTACAATATAGGTATTGTGAAGAGGCTTACACTATAGGAATTGTAAGGGGTGAGAGATTAAGAGTTTAATTCCTAGGTTGCAATCTAAAGTTGCTCGGTTAGTGAAGTTGAAAATCCTACTTGGTAGGTCGGAGTTTTTAATCCCCTGAGCAAGGAATTTTCTACGTAAATATCTTGTGTTATTTACTTACTGCTTTGTTTGAGGGAACAAATAAAGAACCTAATTCTCTATACTGTTTGGTGGATCCTTAGTTTCTATCAATTGGTATCATAACATGTGCTTTCTAAAGGTTAACCCTTAGAGAGAATCTCTATAATGGTTTCTATACCAAACTTAGAGGAAGGACAATCGACTACCAGACCACCAAGGTTCAACGGAAAGTACTATGGGTGGTGGAAGACTAGGATGCATGATTTCATCATGGCCGAAGATTCTGAGTTATGGGACATCATTTGTGATGGCCTTCATGTTCCCATTAACACATATATATCTGGTCTTACAACTACTCCAAAATCTAGGAAGGAGTACAATGATGTAGACATGAAGGCTATGGAGAAACACTTCAAGGCTAAGAAGATCCTTATTTGTGGTATTGGTCCAGATGAGTACAATCGGGTCTCATCTTGTGTAACTGTTAAGGAGATCTAGAAATCTCTCCAAACAGCTCATGAAGGAACAACTCAAGTTAAGGAGTCCAAGATCGATATGCTCACCACAGAGTATGAGCTGTTTAAAAAGAGAGAGGATGAGTCAATCCAAGAGATGGACACTAGGTTTACCTCTATTATCAATGAGCTCAACTCTATGGGAGAAGTCAGTACAACCAACAAACTGGTTAGAAAATTGCTTGGTGTCTTGCATGACTGTTGGGAATGCAAGGTAAATGCAATTAATAAAGCCAAGAACCTAAAAACACTGACAATTGATGAGCTGATTGGAAATCTCAAGACTTATGAGATGAAGATAGCCAAGAAGAATATAGAAAGAGAGGCAAATAAGGAGAAAAACTTGATTCTCAAAGATTCCAAATGTTATTTAAGCAGTGACGAAGCTGACATGGCATATATCACTCACATATTTTAAAAGATAGTTCAGAAAAATGGTGGGGTCCCAAAAATAGGAAGCTCCAGTAGAAACTTCAAAGGAAATGACAACTGGTGCCACAAGTATGGGAAACATGGTCACTTCATTAAAGAGTGTCCTCAATAGAAAAAGGACAATCAGAATGACTGGACTGCTAAAAGAAATCAGGTTTTTAATAAAACATTTAGGAGGAGAGATGCAACTGATGATCTGGTGAAGTAAGCTCTTGTTGCCTTGGGAGACTTCTCAAGTGAATCTGAAGACAATGATGATCAATGGGACACATCAATGATGGCTGTCGAAAATAAACCCCCTGCATATGAATCAATCTTTGCACTCATGGACAAATCTGATACGAATGATGATGATGATGAGCACGATAAGGTAAACTTTCTTGATGTTAAGAAAAACTTGAAAGCCTACTCTCAAAAGAAAATCATATCATTAGCAGATGTGTTAATCGATGTTTATCATGCTCTTGTTAATGAAAACAATGCTTTAAATGCTAAAATTGGTTATTTAGAACAAGATAGGAATGATTTGGCAGTTTTCATTATATATCTGAAAGAACAAGTTGATGAGATAACGCAATAAAGTATTCTGTTGGAAAATTAGGCAAAAGGAGTATGGAAACTCCCTCTAAAGGAAAAGGTGCAGCTAGTGAGACTCGTCTGGAGCTTGAAAATGAGCTTAAGAAAATGAAACAGAGTCTCACTACTGAGATTGAAAAGAATGGTCAACTGAAGGAAGATTTGAAAAGGGTAAAATTTTATCTCGATAAGGCACTTCACTGGACCTAGTCCTCTGATGTAATCACCTCCATGTATAAGAGTAATAGTGGGGGTAGTCAAGGACTTAGTTTTAAAAAAAGAAAAGACATCGTATAATCCCCACAACAAATATGTCTCCACAACTGGAAACTATTTATGCACTCATTACGGGCAGACTGGCCATTACAATGATGCATGCAAAGCCGGATCTGAGTCTTTTCAGAAAAATAAGAATTTTGTTAAGAATGGAGTCAAGATGGAGGGACCTGGTCCTCGGAAGAGAAAAAAATGTCTTGCCCACTTGGGTTAGAAGTAGTCTGATTCATCATTTTTACAACTACAAGGAACCCAAGCTGGTTTGGGTTCCCAAATTCAATCAGTGATTTTTCTTACAGGCTAGGGAGAGAGGGGGGCAACAAAAAATGGTAGATGAACAATGACTTATCCAAGCATATGACTGAAATAGAGGGGTCTCTCTCTCTTCAAAGCCTTAAAAGAGGAAGTGTGTCTTTTGAGAATTAAAGAAATGACACATCCTTGACATTAGCAAGATTGAGAAAATGAAGAAATATTGACAACTGACTCAAGCTTGTAAACTATGATAAAGGACCTGGTTCTCCGGATATCACAGACCAAGTTCACAATCAACAAGGTGGGTTTCAATATGTTGAAAGGAAACCGGTCAGATCTTCTATCACGATAAAGAAGAGAGTACATGATAAGGTCTTTGATTGAAAAAATTCCCTATAAACTACTCAATGAGAGAAAACCAAAGATGACTTGCCTGAAAGCCTTGGATGCAAATGCCTTGCTCTCAATAATGGTACAGAGGCTTTTAGAAAAGTTTAACCTAAAAGTGTTAAAGAATGATGAAGCTGAAGATGGGGAACCTTCAAAGGTTCCTGATGAGGCCAGAGAGATTTCAAATGGAATGACTGTTCTGAGGAGCCAAGTCAAGTGAGATAATGATGCATATTTTCCCAGAAGTACGTAGGAACCTAATGCTTCTATCATCTCTACTGAAGTAGCACAGGATAAACTTTATCAGTTGAAAGGAAACAAGTATGGCACGTAGTACCCAGACCTTGAGACAAAACTATCATAGGAACCAGGTTGAGCGAACTCCAAAGGACACTGTGATCAGTCTACAAAACTACATCAGGGATCTGCTGAAAAAGGTTTGATATAGAGAATGATAAAACCGCTGATACTCATATAGCTATTGATACTTAGCTGAACATGGTTCTCCTATGAAGAAAATAACGTACATAAGTACTATTGGTCTCTTATTTTGATTGCTAACAAGAAGACCTTGATATTATGGTTAATGTTGGTCTATGTGCGAGATTTCAATCAAGTTCAAAGGAATCCCATATGAAGGCTGAAAAAAGAAGTCTGATGTATCATAAAAAGGACTACAGACCTGTTTTTTTTTTCTATTCCTCAAGAGATAATCCTTGACTTTGTTGGGTATGTTGATGTGGGTTACGCTCGATGTCTGGTGGACAGAGAGAGCTCACTTAAATTCTGTTGGGGATCATGTTCTATCTCATGGGTTATAAAGAAACTAATCTTTCTGGCTCTCTCTACCGCAGTCAATTTCTATGGTTAAAGCAACAACTTGAGGATGTGTGAGTGTCTACTAACGTGCCCCTACTATGTGACAATACAAGTGCACTCAATATGGAAAAGAATCCAGTAAAACTCAAGAGAACTGTACATGTTGAGCGTAGGCACAATCTCATAAGGAACAATAACAAAAAGGGGGTTGATGTGTATGTGTCACGACCCAAACCAGAGGGCCATGACGGACAGTCGAGCCTTATTTGTTGAGTACCACTAATCATGTATTTACCACCTAATCATAATTAAGTATGGGCCACGAGGACCGTTACGAGGTAACCTGCAGACATATAGAAATAATAAACTGGAAAAGTGCTACGTAAAATCCTGCAAACAGAACAACCCAACCTATACATATATACATACTAAGGCCGACAAGGCCATACACGACTACTATACACAGGACAACTGTCTATAATCCTCTAAAGAGTACGTGATATCTTAAGGTCGGGACAGGGCCCCTCCATACCCATATGCACATGTGAACATACTGTACCGAGATTAGACTACAACTCTGGGACAAGTGGAGTGCTCCGTTATCAGCTGAACTGGCAACCTACCGGTGTGGATCGTCGCCCCGTCTACCTGGACCTGTGGGCATGAAATGCAGCGTTTCCCGACAAAAGGAAAATCAGTACAACTGATGTACCGAGTATGTCAGGCATGGAGAATAGCATAATCGAGACCTGAAAGTAACATGAGACAAGAAATAACCAACCAATAGAGAATCTCTCTGAGGGCCATAATATGCCTAAGTGTCATGCACAATGCGTTCATACATATACATATGCGTATATAACACCATCAAGCCTCAGTGGGCATCCCATCATATCATACATGCCTTTGTGGGCATAATTATCATCATTTACCAACTGATCAGGTGGTGGTGCGTATATAACGCCGTATCTCTTTTCCCATCCCCATACATATATAATGCATACATATAGTAGCGTATATAAAGCCTTTGAGGTCAAGGTATATACATGAATATAATGCATGAATTATACTAAAACGCTCTGAATTTATCGGAGTGACGTAATGTCGTTTCACCTCCAATTAACATTATGAATATTAACATCTTTCTCATATAACTCAATAGGGATTTAAGAACATATTTAGACATGTTTTGAAAATAGAAATGAATAACATGAACATCCTTAACTACTAAGGAGTAGAATCATTTATGAGACAATATTATATTTACGTTTCGTAGCTTAGAACATGCCAAAAGAAGGAAGGATTCTCCTTAACATACGTTGAATATTGTCATTTCAATATCTACTACGAAACTAGTATGTCCAACTCTCACGTTAATTTTAAATAAGATGGAACATGTCCGTTCTCCATGAGATTCCAAGAAACAATGACTACGGCACCCAAAATAGACAACTTGCTCCCATACAAAATATAAAATGTTTTTGCCGTTACCCAAAAGATAAATCACGTTGTAAGATATTGTTTATTGCCTAAGTACAACTTCCCAAGAGATAAGTTGTTGTATGAAGTGGTTAAGTAAAAAATGCAATTGTCAAAGTGAATTGTTTGTTGTTCGTGTTAGTCTCTTTCAATTGAAGTTGTCCCCAAGTGAAATAATGTGTTGGCAACATCCTAGTATTAGATGGATATGTACTAGACATATAAGTCTCCCCCTCTTAATTACCTCAATTAGTATATTAGTGCTTAGATGCCACCTTATTCCTTTTAAAGCGTAGTCACTATAATCTAATTTCCATGTTACACGTGGATTTACTACTTATCCCATGCTAACTCACTATATCCTTTTTTGTCTTCCACTAATTACACTTATCCACTTAATTAATTCTTAATCTCACTTCACTTAGATATTAATCATTTTAACACACTTCACATATTCATTATCATAATCATGTGATATAGCATTAGTCCGTAACCTCTTTTGGGACCTACAAACTATTATTATTAATCTCCGTCGTCATACTTGTTAAATCTTAAATTATTTTGGGATTTCGTCCATTTATACACTGAGCTCTTGATCATATGACCAAAATTCTATACGGTCTTTATAACCTGCTCCATGTTCTGAACTTTGACGAAACTTATTTCTCTAATTCGTTTAACCTCTAATCCCCGCGTAACCTCTTCAACATTAATATGAATCTTCTATAACTTCATGAATGACCTCAATCTCATTAAACTAATATGTATTTACCTTGATGTATCCTAAAGCTAAAGTACGGGTTGTTACAGTATGGATGTTGAAATCAAAGAACCAGGTAGCATATATCTCCTCGAATGCATCAATCAAGAGGCATGCTGAAATAAATCGATTGAAGTTATGTTGGATCAAACTCAACTAACTAGTCCTTCACATGCTCCCTCAATGATTGACTATGAGATGAGGAAATGTACAATGCTAAAAAGTGTATTTCGGCAACATCTAATTCACTCATATACTGTTATAGGTATACACGCATGGCAGGATCAGGACAACTTGAGCATAAGTGATATTGCACACTTCAGAGTTCTTACCTAAATTTTTTTGAGAAAATTATCCGGTGACTTAGTTCATATGATTCAGGTTAGTAGTCTTCAGTGCTTATATATGGTTTTGAACTACTTGAGGTGCCAAGTCATTTCTATTGCCTCGTTCAAAATTCAAAATAATTTCCCTTCAAAAGCATTGCATCGTCTGTGAACCGACCCGATCACTATTCTTACACCAAATCAAAACCGTCACCTTCTTCTCTTAAATACACCTTTCTTATCTCTATCCTCTCTTACACTCTCAAATCACCATTCTTCCCCTTCATCTCTCTCAAGCATAATGACTTTCCAAATTATTCCACATTCTTCATCTCTTCCTTCTCTAACCAAGTGTTTACCAAATCTCATCAAGAACCTTTTACTCCAAACTTGGGTGATACGAACCCCATACCATCACCTCTAAAATGCCCAACCTCTGTCTACCAAGTACCACTGACCCATCCCCAAATCCCCCATTTATGTTCCTCCTAGAACCAGTAAGCGTCGAATCCCAAAGAAACTCATATCCTTGTCCGTGATTTCTAGTCAGATTAAAAAGCGCAACTCAATAGGAAGTGAGAAAATTATCTCTATGTCAAAATCTCTTCCATCATCAGAGGTATCAGTCGAAAGGGATGATAAAATCGAGTGTACAAGTCAACCGAGTGAGGAAACAGGGGTACAAATGGAAGTGAATAAAAACCTGATCTCGATCGGCATGCAAATGAGTAGCATTTTGGGTACTACAGAAAGACAAGTTGAAGTTGGCGACAAGGACTTTGTTGTGGACACATCTGTAAAATTAAGTAATCCATTTCCATCTGATTTGGCAAAAATGTGTATTCAATAAAGTGTATTAAGTCCATATTTGGGATTACTACTGGTCTTGTTGATACCCAACGGGTCACGAGAGATAGTGAGAGAATTGAGGGAGATCAGGGTGAAAATGATAATGAAGGAAAAAAAGGGAATTGAAAGAGGGACTTGGTCTCTTAACCCTAGAAGACTCTGAGTCACCTTCACTCAAAAAGGGTCCTACTTGGGACGAGACACCAGGTTCTTCAGGGGTTAATTTAGGAGTGGATGTTGTTTCTCAAGTAGTACCTAACTTTATTATGTCATTAAGAGATCTTTTTCTTAGAAAGGAACCGGGATCTCCTAACACTACTCAGGACATTGATTCAGATGGTGACATTATACTTAGTTCTGTGAGTAGTTAGACCTCTGATAGTATGAAATAGAAGGAAAAAAAAGAGAAGAAAAAATGTGGTTTCAAATTTAGAAAACACATTTCCCAAAAGCCTTCTAGAAAAAAAAGTTATGAATATGGCAACGAGGTCACTGGAAAGTGAAGAGAAAAGATAAAAAAGAATGCACAGTCAACTTATAAAAAGTAGGTTGATTGATGAAGAAGAAAATCCACTTGTAAGAAGAAATTCGAAGAAATGGAACAGGAAAAAATGAGGGAGCTCTCCAGTCTTGTGAAATCAAAAGGTTTTGCAATGGAGAGGAAGGAAAACTTGTGAAATCAAAAGTTTTTGCTTGGAAGAGTGTTTGATTTTAACCTTGCTGGAATGTTTGGAATGAAGAAACTGTTTGAGATGGTTGAGTTCCAAAATTGGACTCATCTTTTTGTTCCACGACACCCAATGTGTATGAAGTAGAGGTGACTGAACTCTGTGCAAACTTATGCCACATTGATGACTGTACCCTGGTCCTATCTGTGAATGAGACAGAGTTTGTATTAACTGAGTTAGTACTTGGAGAAATTTGGGGCGTGCAGACTGATGGGATGAGAACCGTGTATGGAGAGGCCGTAGTTACTTTCAAGAATATGATTGCCAAGAGGGAGGAGTCTACCACTAAAGCAAGGTTCCTAAAAAAGAGTTTAAGTCTGAGTACCAGGTTATGTCTTCATTTGTCAACAAAGTGTTACTGCCACGGACTGAAGGTCGCTCTACTACCTCAGTGGTAGACCTGGTCATCACAGAGGCTCTGTCAGATTTTGAACCAATCAGTCTACCACCCATTATGATTGAACATATGATCAAAGTTGTGAACACTAGGGAAGGCAGACATGGTCTTCCTTATGGGTTTCTTCTAATGAAGGCACTTGTGCATTTCAAAGTTCAAACTGAAAAAGATACCTTAGGGACAAAGAAGCATATGTTCACCTTGACAAATTTGGAAGAATGTGAGTATGTACCTAAGAAAGCGGGTGTTGGCACCACTTCTACCATCTCAACTCTGATTGAATCTCAAGAAGCAGCAACTACTGAAATTCAAAGGTTGAGAATGCTCTTTTAAATGTTCAATTGGTTGAAAAGACACAGAAACCTGGTTCTCATCGCGATTTGGAGGCTGAAAATGCGAAGCTACAAGTTAAAAAATAAAAATTGTGGGTACAAGTGGATGAGCTTCGAGATCAGATGTTACAAGATCAACACACTAACAGTGAGAGAGTTGATAGGCTTCTTCAAGCACTGGCATGTCCCTAGTCGTCCTCCCCAATCCCTTTCTTCCAACACACATTCATTCTTCTTTCTTAAGCCATATTCTTTTGATTCCTAGTTCTGTTGTTTCCTAATGACTTTGGCACTAATAGTAGTTTAATTATTATATTTGTACTGGTTTGGCTACTATGTGTTTTACTTCTAATCTACTTTTGGGCAATTACTCTTGTCTGGTGCATTATCACTAGCTTGTTTGTTCATGTATTTGCTAGTGTTGTGTCGCCCTAGTGGCTCCGAGTTAATATTGCTGAATTTTTTTTTTGCTTGTACTGCTAATTGCTCTTTTTAATGATGCCAAAAGGGGAAAAAGAAATTAATTTGCTGTGAAAAGGGGGAAGTTAAGGGAATATTAACATGTTATGCTTGAAAATAACAAGTGGGTAACCTGGTCTTCGTGGGGGGTAATATCATTTTGTTGTTGGTTAACATCTTGTTACGCTTGAAAATTGATCTGTTTCATAGGGGGATTAAGTGGGTAACATGGTCCTCAGGGGGAATATCAATTATGAGTTTGTCATCATAAAAAAGGGAAATTGATAAACTACGTTACATTATATGTTTTGATGATTTGCCAAGCGTCGAGAGAATCGAGAGAGGATCAGTGCATTATCCATTCTCTTAGTACATCGATACCAACAAAGAATAGCTTGTAAAGCTACATTGTTCACTGCCATAAGTACATCAACACTGTTGCGGCATGCCCGAGGTCAAACAAGGGGATGAGTAGTCCCTATCTCATCCTACATGCTCCGCAATATATACACAACATGTTCCAATGTTTTACTCATCACTTGAAAACCTAGAATCACATTAAAGTGTAGCCACCACAAGATTATCCAAGTGTTCAAGAACAAAGCTATCCACAAACTGAAGGACCAGATCCCGACAACTAAAGATGTCCATGTCCTTTAGTTTGTTTTGAGCTTTTATGTTTTGTTCTTTATTGTAATCGCACAATACTTTTAAGAAGTGTTATGGTAGGATAGATTTCAACCTTTGTTGGTTTGTCTTCTTGGTTAGAGTTATTCAAGGTTTGTAGCTTTACAATATAAGTATTGTGAAGATGCGTATAATATAGGTATTGTAAGGGGTGAGGGATTAATAGTTTAATTCCTAGGCCGCAATATGTTGTAATCTGAAGTTGCTCGGTTAGTGAAGTTGAAAATCTTACTTGGCAGGTCGTGATTTTTAATCCTTTGAGCAATGAGTTTTTCACGTAAATATCTTATGTTATTTACTTACTACTTTGTTTGAGGGAACATATAGAGAACCTGGTTCTCTATATTGTTTGGTGGATCCTTAGTTTCTATCAATTTGTACTTTGTAATTTTCCTTATTTTATCAATGAAATGCTCGACTTAGCAAAAAAAAAATCACCAACAATACGTCGACACGTGCTCTCTTAAGATATTACTTCCTCCGTCCCAAAAAGATTGACCTACTTTTTTTATTAGTTTGTCCCAAAAAGATTGACTCATTTATATATTTAGAAATAATTTAATTTTATGAGATCATTTACAACAACACAAGTATCTAAGATTTATTTTGGACAATACATTTCAAAAATCTTCTTTTATTTTTTAAACTTTATGTCAAATCAAACTATTTTAATCTTTTTTTTTTTAACTGAGGGAGTACTTTCTATGACAGCTAGGGGTTGACTTCGTTATTATACACTCTCAACGACCCAAATAGAGGCAAAAGGAGGAGAACTATGTGGTTTAGATTTGAGAATGGCCCAAAACAATAGAACTATATACTATTTTATTGGTTTATTTTCCTACTTGACCAGATTGTGTGGTAATTTAATTTAGGAAGCTATGGTGCCTCGTCAGAATATTTATTTAAGTTTAGTGTTGGGGAGCATAATTTGTCTTCCACCAAGTAATGGAAAGTTGAAAGTTTACTCCATCTTTGCCCAAATCATGAAATTCTCCACTCGATTAATTAGATTTACGCACTTATGTCTCATTAATCATCAACATTCCCTCCTAAAAAGGCAAATAATATCTTATTAACTTAAAACTGGGATTCCAGATAAATCTATGGCGTAACACGTTTTTCATGTGAATATAGTGTTACTTTCATCTTTTCTTCAAAATCTTTAATTAGCCTATTATCACTAAATATCCTTAACTTCAACCGTAAAAGTAGCCCAATGACACCATGAGAGTTACTGAAAATCACTTATACGCCGTGTATAAGCCCCACTCTCCTAATCAACGTGAGACTGGAGTCACAATACTCTACAATAGCAGAAATCCGAAGCAAAATCGTACAAAAAGTTAAAGGGGATATTGAATAATTACAATGGATGCTTCGGATGGGCGTAAAGCCGTCAAGCTGTTGATATTACCCCTTTCGGACCAAAACTTATTTCAGAGGGTGAATTTATTAAATTTAATCAAACTTTGAGTTTTTTGTTTTGTTTTGTGTGTGGATGGAAAATGAAAAGTTGTGACTTTTCCGATAAGGCACAATAGCATATGTTCACACTACCCTTTGTTGACTATAAATTCAGAGGACTAGCCTCAATTTTCTGAATTAAAAATATTATGCACTACTATCTGCATTCTGCATCATTTTTGTACAACATAAAAACCGAGTCAGTGTCTTGTGTGATTCGTTGTCATTTTTGAGTTCGCGTGAAGTCAGAGGCATTTGAGGTACCGCTACTCTTTTGACAAGTTTATCCTGTAAGATTGTATTAATCTCCATTGGGGAGTCTTTCGCATTAATACAAATATACATAGTGTGTACAAGAGGAATACTAATTGAATGAGGATCTATAATTTACATAATTACACACTAATATTAATTACAAAATATATGGCGAATATATGATAATATATTCGCTATCACACCCCCGCAGTCGGAGCGGGAGGAGGATGGATGTTGAGACTGGATATGAAGTCTAAGAATATCTGTCTAGGTAGCCCTTTAGTGAAGATATATGCATACTAATACAAAGAAGGCACATGCAACACCTTAACATGACATATAACAACCTTCTCACGAATAAAATGTATATTCATCTCAATGTGCTTGGTTCACTGATGTTGAACCGGGTTATGAGATAAGTAAATCGCAGATATGTTGTCACAGTAAACCATAGACGCCTTACATAAGGGACAAAGAAGCTCCAAGAGGAGGTTTCAGAGCTAGTAGATCTCAGCAGCTGCATTTGCAATGCCTCTATATTCTGTTTCTGCACTCGATCAGGATAGTATGGCTTGCTTCTTGGCAGATCATGAAATGAGATTATCTCCTAAGAACTCACAGTATCCTGACGTGGAACGCGCATGTCCGGACAGCCTGCCCAATCGGCGTCCATATATGATACCAACCTGGTCGGTGCAGAGGGGTAGAGATGCAATCCGTAATCAAGAGTTGACCTTAACGTATCGAACGATACGTTTAAGTGTTGTAAAGTGAGGCTCTCTGGGGGCATGCATAAATAAACACACATGTTAAACAACATAAGAAATATCAGGCATGGTGAAAGTAAGATACTGAAGTGCACATTCGAGGCTACTATAAAGGGTGGGATCAGACACTGGATCACCATCAACAGCACTGAGTTTCGACTTCGAGTCGATCGGAGTAGGCACGATCTTGCAGTTAGCCATTTTAGCCCTGTACATAATTTCTTTACATACTTACGCTGACATAGGAACATAGTATCTGCAGATCTAGTCACTGAGATCCCAAAGAAGTAACTCAACTTCCCCAAGTCAGTCATAGAAAATTCAGATTTGAGCAGAGCAATTATATCATTTTTCAACACATCAGCCGAGGCAGTCAGAACAATATCATCCATATATAATAACACGTATGGAATGTTACTACCTCGATTAAAGATAAATAGAGAATGATCACACTTGCTGCATACGAACCCAATCTGCATAATGTAAGTATCAAAGCGCTCATACCACACCATGGGACCTATTTTAAACCATACAGTGACTTATGAAGATGACAGACATAATGAGGAGCCTCCGGATGGACAAAACTTGGCGGCTGGTGCATGTAAATAGTTTCTTTCAAGTCGCCATGTAAGAACACATTCTTCACATCAAGCTGATGAATCGGCCAATTATTACCCATAGTTATGCTCAGAACCGTGCGAATGGTAGCCAGTTTAACCACCAGACTAAATATCTCACCACAATCAATACCCTCTTGCTGATTAGTACTATTAGCCACAAGTCTCGCCTTATGGTGCTCAAGGTCACCACTGTCTCTGAATTTGTGACGAAATAGCCAGATACACCAAATCACATTAACCCCATCCGGCTTACGAACCAGATCCCAAGTGTGTTGTTTCGTTAAAACATTAAATTCCCAACGCATGGCCGCATTCCAATTCGGGTCAAGTTTGGCTAATTTTGGGTTTGTAGGAATTGGGGATATAATTTGTGTGGATATGTTAAAGTGAACTTTGGGTTTGAAAATCCCGTGTTGAGCACGGGTTTCCATTATGTGCATGGGGGCAGGGGTTGTTTGGGTAGAGGGGTGGGGTGCGGTCTTTTGGGTACTCGGGTCAGAGGTTGATTGTTGGAGTGTGGGTGATGGGGTAGTGGCATTGGTATGTGGTTGTCGGGACAAATCGACATAATAATGGTGAATGGGGTTCAGTTTCGGTGACTGTAACGAGTTTGGTGTGGGTGGGTTTTGGGTCAGATCGATGGAGTAGGGTTGACTGGTGTTCGGGTTCGATGACAGTGACAGGTTGGGTGTGGGTGAGTGTGACTGGAAGAGAGGACTGTGGCGGGGTTGCGGTGGGGCATTCGTTGGGCTAAGGTGGTCGACGAGAGGATGAGTGGCAGGTGACGGGGACAATAGGGTTGTCAAACTAGTTGGCCGGTGTGGTAACTGAACAGTGGAGACAGCGACGCTGGTACGATGAAGTTCGTCGTGTACGACAGAGGAGGCATCCTACTCGTCTAGAAAGGTGTAATCCATATTTCAGAATTTTTGGATGTTTGGAAATGGCAAAATTGTCTGGTCAAATATGACATGGCTAGAGATGAGGATTTTACATGTAGATAGGTCATACCACAAATACCCCATATGATTAGATGAGAAGCCTAAGAAGACACATGGAGTGCGTGATGCTAATTTATGAGTGGTCGTGAGGCAAGATTTGGGTAGCACAGACAACCAAAAATCCGAAGGTGATCATAAGAGGGGATCCGACGGTATAGAATTTCGGTGGGGGTCTTATTATAAAGAGTACCGGTAGGTAAGATATTAAGGATATATTATACCATTTTGACTGTATAGACCCAAAAGAAAAGGGGGAGAGAGGCATGAAAAAGGATTGTACGAACCATGTTGTTGATAGTGCAGATAATTCGTTCGGCCTTACCATTTGGGGGGGGGGGGAGGTATGGAGACACGAAAAATGAAAAACCATGCCATTAGTTGTGAAAATTTTGTGAAATATGGAATTATTAAATTCACGACCATTATCGCATTGAAATGATTTGATGGCTTTTTCAAATTGTGTTTTGATATAAAGACGAAATTCAAGAAACTTGGCAAAAACTTCAGACTTGAATTTAAGTGGGTAGACCCAACTAAAGTGAAAAAAATCATATAATAAAATGAGATAATATTTATGACCCAGTAAGCTAGTAATGAGAGATGTCCATAAGTCTGCATGAACAATGTCAAAGAGAGAAAATGTAACACTTGATGATTGAAAAGGAAGATGAATATATTTGCCTAAAAGGCAAGAAATACAATGTCGGACAAGTTTCTCATTATTACATCGAATAAAATTATTGCTTCTAAGAAAATTTAAAACAAGAGCACCTGTGTGTCTAAGTCTATTGTGCCAAATCGACGGAGAGATAGCAACGAGAGAGGTATGTTAGCGGGATCTGGCAGCGGAAGTGGATGAGAAAGGATAGAGGTCTCACATACTATTGCATCTTGTAAGAGGTGTCCCCGTAAGTAGATCCTTCACAGAAAAAAGGGTCAAACTCAACAGAAACGGAATTGTTACGGGTAAATTTCCCAAAAGATATTAAGTTTTTAATGATGTTGGGAGCATAAAGAACGTTATTTACGGAGAAAAGTGGGTGAGGTGGTTGAATGTAGGTGGTACAATAACTTTGAATTGGAATGCGATACACATTACCAACCGTAATAAATTGAGGATACTTAAAACGAAATGGTTTGGAGAGATTACCTGAGGAGTGGGTGAGACGAGAAGTGGCTCACGTATCCATGTATCAATTTTCATCGGGCTGCTGCATATTTAAAAAGCTGAAGGCCTGGCCCAAATCAATCGGGGCCAAGCCATGTAAATTTGTTGCACCGATTTTTTACCACGGCTCGCAACGTGATGGGTCGATTCCCTCTGGATTGGATAAAAAAATGCTTTGTTGAGGAGTCGCCACCTAATTATTCTAAGGTGAATTAGGGCACCTGAATGTTAACTAAATGCTGCAAAATAACTCCGATTTTATTGTCTGCGAAACTAATGAGATTCTAGGTAAGTGTTATTTATTATCCTAAAGGGAAGGAGTTAGGCATCCTTTAAGATCCGCTAACTTGCGGTTATCCGGTCAAACTCAGGTTAATTATTATGCTAAGGAAAATGCATGTTTTTACAAGTATAAAAATAATGTTGCAAATAGTTAATAAAAGGATGCATTTGTATGGCATTGTTTATAAATATATATAAAGTGATTTTTGTAAGAAGAAAAACAACTTATTTGTAATGTAAAGAAAATGATATTTTGGAGGTTATTTTTAATAACGAATCGGATAATATAAAACTCTATTTTGTATGATTAATAGTGTGAATAAAAGGTGACCGATAGTTTTGAAGATTCTGAATAGTTCAAAAATAAGCTAGCGTTTTGAAGGTATGAGCGACGAACCTAAAATAAATAAACTAATGTTTTGAAAATATGGGCGACAGGCCTAAAATAGATAAACTAGCGGTTTTCGATTTTAAATCTACACTTTCTAGATTGTTAATTCTAAGTCTACCTATTCTAAACATTTCAATAATAACACAAGTACAATAAATAATATTACAATACATAATAAAATAAAGTTGAATTAAAGAAAATAAAACATCAATAAAATAAATCATCTCCGAGGGGTATCTTGTCTTCTTTAAATGTGTTCCTTGCAAGCTGTCAAGAACAAACAGTTAGAAACAATTGAATATAAATAACTTCGGATGTACCCAAAATAGTAAATGTTTTGATTACGGAGGGCTCAGACTTAAATTTTGAAAAGATCATTCCAATCACGTCGTGGTTGCGAACATATGACTCGTTGGTCATTTTAGTTGCCTTGCCTACCGAACATGTTGGTTTCTCGGATGAAAAAAGATTTAAGTTTCATCCTTGCCCAGAACTTTTATTTCCGTCTTTCCAACTGTGGAGGCCTAAAAAATCAACGGATATTTTTTCATTAGCCAGTGTAGTATCATGTTCAAATCAGTAAAATAATACCAAAACAGTAAAAATCGGGACATGCCTCAAATTCAATTTCATTGGCCAAAGTATAGTATTTGTTCAAATTAGTAAAATAACAAAATAGCCGAGTAAATGGATGTTCAAATACCAAAATAAACCAATAGTCCGCGATTAAAACACCCGACCCGAATTCTGAGTTTTTGAACCGAAACAGAATTCGAGATGCTTCTGAAAATCCGACCCGAGATAGAACAGACCCGACCCGAATAAGTTTTCTTGGATTTTTCAGATAACCAACAACAAAAATATCAAAACCAAATTCTGGAAATTTTACCCAAACCGGGCTGACCCGACCCGACCCGGATCGATGACCCGACCCGAATCGAAAGTCCCAACCGAGTCAGTTTTCTCAAATTTTCAGATAACCAACAACAAAATATTGAATACAAAAATCTGGAAATTTTACCCAACCCGGATCAATGACCGGACCCGAATTATAAGTCCCGGCCCGAATAAGTTTTTCTCAGATTTTCAGATAACCAACAATAAAATATTAAATACAAAAATTTTGAAATTTTACCCGACCCGGTTGAAATAGGCAGACGACAGTGGGCACCATGGTAGAACAGTGGTGAAAATAACTGAAAACAGAGCACAGTCCCAAAAAGGAGCAATAATCAACGGAGCAAACAGAGGCAAACGTCGGAGTAATTATCCGGTTAGAACTATCAAAAATTATCAAAATGTTAAGAACAAACTAAAATTAGCCAGCACGCCGAAAAACATACTTGCCGGAGTATGTCAAAATGAGGTTAAATCAGTCCAACAAACACACAACAATATAACCACAAGAGAAATAGAAACGACCGTAGTATCACCAGAGTTCGACCTCCGGTCAGATTCAATAGCAAAAAAAAAATAAGTGGCGGCGTCGTCACTTCCACGACGAAAATGCCGGAGCGACGCAGAAATTTTCTTTTCGGTCAAATCTGGAAAACGCGAAGAGCACAACAAAAACCAAGTATCATCGTAGTTCCCACGGTGATGGGCGGTGTCCAAGTGTCAAGTCCCGAGGGCTTGTGTCAGCCGAAAGCTACCTTTTTTCTTTTGACTATTTCCTTGTAATGAACTGAAAGGTGAGAGGCAAGGCTCAGTCTCAAGTTTGAATTGAAAGTCACTAGTCAGTCCAACTGCACGAGTGAAAGGCGAAAGTTAAGATTACGTGCAACCAGGTGTAACGTGTCAAAGGTCACCGAACAGTGATGGTGGCGGTGGTTCACTCCGGTTCATCGGAGCTAGACGCTCCTCACCAGAGCAATGGGGTTGAGGTGATGGAGGCAGGGCCAGGGTCACGGGTATGGGGTGGCGGCGATGTCTGCGAGGGGTGTGGTGGTGGTTCGCCGGATTTTGGGAGAGGGTGTGGGGTTTTTCGGCGATGTCGATTTTGGGGGAAATGAAAAAGTGTGGGGAGTCCTTTTTTGTCTGGTGATTCTTTTTTTTT
The DNA here is from genome assembly GCA_029783415.1 of Anisodus acutangulus. Lineage (NCBI taxonomy): Eukaryota > Viridiplantae > Streptophyta > Magnoliopsida > Solanales > Solanaceae > Anisodus > Anisodus acutangulus. The sequence continues at coordinate 53,429,135 of CM056490.1, forward strand.
TTTAGAGAGGAGGGTTTTTCTTTTATTTTAGGTTTTTGGGTTAGGTTTGGGGATTAAAGGGGTAATAAAAAGAAATGGGTTGGGCTTTGGGGGTTTGGGTGGATGAATGGGAATTGGGCCGTCGGGTAAGGGGGTTAAATTTGGGCCGAAATGGTGGAGTGTTTTTTTTTGGGTTATGGGGTTTTGTTTTGGGTAGAAATTGTTTTGGGTGTTGGGTGAAATTGGTTAGAGTTAAAATAAATAAAAAGGGGTTTAAAATGCTTTGAAGAAAAAATATAAATTATTTAAATAAAAAATATAACGATGTGATAATAAATATAAACATAATATTTACGGAATGCTTAATGCTTAATTAGAAAAAAATGCGATGCAATTTTGCGAAAATAAAATAACATAAAATATTAGGATAAAAACTATGATTGTGATTTTAAAAGGTAAAATGATAGTAGATAATGTGAATAATAATAATAATAATAATAAATCAGAAAAGATAGGACAAGATTGGGTGTCAACAAAATTCTGCTGCTGCTGGGCCGTCATCAGGTGGCCTACTAAGACGGATGGCTCATTGATCTTGGGCCTGGTGCAAAGCCCAGAATACTAGGCTACCAGTGGACTTGGTATTGGGCCGCTGCAGTCGGGTAAGGGAATGAAGTCTAGGCCAAGTTGCCTGGGATGGGCCACTGGCCTGGGCTGGCCCATTGAGCAGAAAGGCTGGGTTGTTGTTACTGACCTGTTTGATCTCCTCGTCCTCGACCTCTACTGCCCTTCCCATTTTCGCAGCCTCTGCCACACCACGGCTGCCCTGCGGTTGTTGGTTATTCGGCGGTGGCGGCTGGGCGGTGGGGGTGAAGTTGGTTGCCCGATTTTCTACCGCTAACACCTTTTGATTGTGTTCGTCCTGTTTGGCATATCGTGTTTCCTTCAACAATAATTGTGAACGGGCCTTGTTGAAACTAGGTAGTGGCTCGGCTTGTTGGATCATAGTTGCAAGAGTATCATATTCGTCTTTTGGTAAGCCTGCAACTAGTTGTAAGACCATTTTTGTTTCGGAGATTGGTATCCCCACATTGGATAATTGGTCTGCAATGAGCTTCAACTGTTTACAATACTCGGACATGTTAGAAAAATTCTCAAGACGTGTATTATTGAATTGTTCCTCAAAGTACACGGCATGTGTGTGCTTGTTGTCCTGAAATATCTCCTCCAACCATATCCATAACTCACGAGCTGAGGCATCGGTTTTCATAATTGTGTGAAACAACTCCTTAGAGATGGTGTCATAAATTCACTGCTTGACAATGGAGTCAAGACGACGCCATGCTGTTTCATCAACCATTAGAACGAGGAAAAAGGTCATCAATATGATCAAGCACGTTATAGGCACATGCACGAATGCGAAAGAGTTAAATCCACGATGAATATTGACAATCTTCTTGATCAAGAATTAAATGAATAAAGTTCTTGATGTTGGTGACGGCAAAAGCCGGATGGAGAGAAGGAGTGGAGGAGGGATTGGGTGGGTTATGGGTGATGACTGGGGATTTAGAGGAAGTCGCGGGAGAGGTGGGAGTAGCCATGAAAGTCATTAGAGGGGCGAAATTTAGGTTAGGAAGAGAGAGAAATTAGGGTTTAGGGGGAGGGTGAGTCGCCGGCTGGTAGAGGGGGGCGGTTGTCAAAAAAATATATTTTAGGTTTGGGTGTTTTAGGGTTTGGCTCTTGATACCATGTAAGATTGTATTAATCTCTCTTGGGGAGTCATTCTCATTAATACAAATATACATAGTGTGTACAAGAGGAATCCTAATTGAATGAAGATCTATAATTTACATAATTACACACTAATATTAATTACAAAATATACGGCGAATGTATGGTAATATATTCGCTATCATATCCATTATATCCTTGGAGAAAGTAATTCATAACCTCGAATACTTGAGGGGATTAAATTTCTTAAGGACACACAGTAAATTTTGTGGTCTCGTATATTTAAGTTTTTGCATTTTACGTTTTGCTCAGATTAAGTTAAGTTTTTGGTATATTGATTTTGAACACTGATTGGATAACAATCTTAAGGAATTTACTTTATATATACTATTTATGTGTTAAAAAAGTTTCTGGTAATCTGCTACAGAAAGAAAAAATGTAGTAATTTTTTACAACATATAAAACTACTTTTTCTGACATATAAAAATACTTTCTTCTGACATATAAAAATATTTTCTTCTGACATATAAAAGTACTTTCTTCTGATGTATATAAGTACTTTTATATATCAATAAAAAGTACTTTTTTATATGTCAGGAAAAAGTACTTATATACATCAGAAGAAAGTACTTTTTCCTGACATATAAAAAAGTACTTTTTACTGATATATAAAAGTAATTTTTAAAAATAAAAGTCTTCTTCCCTAACATAGAAAAAAGTAGTATTTTTCAGAAATAAACAATTATTCTTTAGGAGATTCTGACCATCGTGGTTTACTACTCCAGCGTTGGAAATTAAAATCAGTAAATTTTCTACTTCAAATTTAAGATTCGATTTGAAGTAATAAAAACTTCACCAGTTTATTAAATCTTCTTCTGTAATAATTTATTCGGTTTGAAGATATAAAAACTTTATCGAGTAAATATTTTTTGTGCATTCGGTTGAAGATATAAAACCTTCACCGATTTTGTTAATTTTGTTTGTATTATTTTCGAATAGACATGGGAGACCAAACTGCAAATAGCACTGCTATTGGAACTAGCACACCAACCCCCACGATTGGCACTACAAGTAATGTCCTCATCTCGTCGTTCGGCTCCGGCACCGGCAGAGAAAATTGGGAAATTTCTGGAATTAATTTTAAGGGATGGCAACAGAAGATGCTTTTATACTTGACCATCTTGGGTTTGCAAAGGTTCATAAGGGAAGATGCTCCAGATCCTAAAAGTACCAGACAACGAGCGCTTCATCATTATTGAGGCTTGGAAGCATTCGAACTTTCTGTGCAAGGGATACATCTTTAGTGATTTAGAGGATGACTTGTATAACCTCTACATTTCTGCAAAGACTTCAAAAGAGTTATGGAATACTCTTAAGAAGAAGTATAAAACTGAAGACACGTGTTTGAAGAAATTTGTAGTTGCAAAATTTTTAGACTAAAAAATGATGGACAATAAATCTGTCGGAACCTAAGTCCAAGAGCTTGAAATCCTTTTTCATAATCTCCTTGCTGAAGGTATAATTCATGTTAATACTTTTATTGCAAGTATTTATTATATGAATGAGATATTTCAAGTGGTTGCTATAATTGAGAAGTTACCTCCTTTGCGGAGAGATTTCAAAAACTACTTGAAACACAACCGCAAGGAAACAAAGTTAGAAGATCTTGTGATTCGTGTAAAGATCGAGTAAGACAATAAAATTGCAGAGAGGAAGGTTCGTAGTAGTTTAATAATATCAAGAGCAAATATTGTTGAGACTGCTCAACTAAAGTCTAACAAAAGGAAGAATGGCCCGACGAACAATTCTAAGAAGAAAAAGTTCAGAGGAGACAAGTTCAAATGAGACTGCTAAAATTGTGGCAAGACTAGACATAAATTTGCAGATTATAGTGCCCCGAATAACCAAAAGAAGAAAAATCAAGCCAACATGATTGAGAATAATGAAGAAGAGGAGGATTTGTATGCAATGTTGTCATAATGCAATCTGGTTGAAAATCCAAAAGATTGGTGGATTGATTTTGGCACCACCCGTTGGGCCTGAAGAGACGATCTTCATGAGAAATTCCGCAATAGCTAAGGTTGAAGGCGTTGGGAATATTACTCTCAAAATGACTTTGGGCAAAACAGTGACTTTGAAGAATGTTCTTCATGTTCCAGAAATAAGGAAGAACTTAGTCCTACCGAACTTTTAGTGAAGAATGGTTTTAAGTGTATTTATGTTTCGGACAAAATTGTTCTAAGTAGGAATGATATGTACGTGGGGAAATGTTACCTTACCGAGGGCCTTTTCAAATTCAATGTAATTGCTATCAATAATAATAAAGTTGAAGTTTCATTTTACTTACTTGAGTCAGATTCTTTATGGCATGAACATTTAGGACATGTCAATTATAAAACTTTGCGGAAAATGATCAACTTGGAAGTATTGCCTATGTTTGAATGTAAAAAATCAAAATGTCAAATTTGTGTTGAGTCTAAATATTCTAAGCATCCTTACAACTCAGTTGAAAGGAATACTAATCCTTTAGACTTAATTGATACGGACATTTGTGATATGAAGTCAATATCATCTCGCGGTGGAAAGAAGCATGTCATAACTTTTATTGACAATTGTATGCGTTATTGCTTATTTACTTACTTAATAGTAAAGATGAAGTAATAGATGCATTCAAGCAATACAAAAATGAGGTTGAAAAGCAACTCGACAAGAAGATCAAAATGATACGAAGTGATAGGGGCGGTGAATGTGAATCTCCTTTCGAAAAAGTGTGTTTGAAATATGGCATCATTCATCAAACAAGTACTCCATATGCGCCATAATCCAATGGGATTGCAGAAAGAAAGAATCAAACTTTAAAGGAGATGATGAATACTCAACTGAGTACCCCATAGAAAAACACAGTCCATTTCATATGAAATATGAAAAGGAAAAAAACACAACTTGAAATATTTTAAAGTGTGGGGGTGTTTAGCAAAGGTGTATGTTTCTAAACCCAAGAGGGTAAAAATAGAATCCAAAATCGTTGACTATGATTTCATTAGATATGCCACTAATAGTAAAGCATATCGATTTTGGTTGTACAAATCAGAAAATTTCGACATTCATACCAATACGACAATAGAATCAGATAATGCCAAAAAATTTGAAACTATTTATCCGTATAAAGGTAAATGTGATTCCTATGGCGAAGGATCTAAACGACCTCAGAAACAATCAAAGGAAAATATACCAAGTAACGAAAATCAAATGCTTAGTAAACGTCAAAGGACGTCTACATCCATTGGATCAGATTTTCTGACATTTTTGCTGGAAAATAAGCCTCAAAATTTTAAACAAGCTATGACTTCTTTGGAAGCTCAAAATTAAAAAGAGGCAGTCAATAGTGAAATTGAATCCATATTAAACAATCATACATGAAAGTTGGTTGATCTTCCACCTGGGAACAAACCTTTAGGTTCCAAATAGATATTCAGAAGAAAGATGAAAGATGATGGTACTATTGACAAATATAAGGCAAGACTTATTGTCAAAGGATTCAGACAACGAGAAGGTCTTGATTATTTTGACACATACTTACCGATAACAAGAATAACATCCATTCGGGTGTTAATAGCTTTAGCCGCTATATTTGATCTTGAAATCCATCAAATAGACGTTAAGACAACTTTCTTAAATGGAGATTTAAATGAAGAAATCTACATGGAATAACCCAAAGGGTTTGTAGTTCCCGAAAAAGAACAGAAAGTATGTCGACTTGTTAAGTCTCTCTACGGACTAAAACAAGCACCCAAACAATGACATGCAAAGTTTGACCAAACGATGTTGGTCAATGAATTCAAGATTAATGAATGTGATAAATGTGTTTACATTAAGAACAATCCAAATCATAGTCATTGTTTGTTTGTATGTTGATGGTATGTTGATAATGAGTAAAGACATTGCTGACATAAATGTTACTAAGCGTATGCTAGCTAGAAAATTTGATATGAAAAACTTAAGAGTTGTCGACTTAATTTTAGGAATTAAGATCCATAAGACTCCTCAAGGTCTAGTATTGTCTCAGTCTCATTACATTGGCAGATTGCTTGAAAAGTTCAAGTATTTAGATTTAAAAAATGCAAAGACTCCAATTGACGTAAACCTTGCTCTTGCAAAGAACAAAGGTGAAAGTGAATGTCAGTTGGACTATGCTAGGGTATATGGAAGTTTAATGTACATCATGAACTGTACGCGACCAGATAAAGCTTGCGCTACAAGTAAACTAAATCGATACACGTAATCACAATCAAATGCATTATATGACAATGAAACGAGTTCTTGGATATTTAAAACATACCCAAAACTTTGCCTTACATTACAACAAATATCCTGTAGTTATTGAAGGATACAATGATGCAAATTGGATCACCGGATCAATAGAATTCAAATTCACAAGTGAATATGTATTCACAATTGGTGTAAGAGTGGTGTCATGGAAGTCGTCCAAACAGACATGTATTGCTCGCTCTATAATGGAGTCTGAGTTCATAGCTCTAGACAAAGCCGGTGAAGAAGGTGAACGGTTTTGAAATTTTCCTTTATGGCCCAAACTCGTGGCACCTATAAACATACATTGCAATAGCTAAGCAACAATATGAAGGACATAGATCGTTATGTATAACGGTAAATCTCGTTACATATGACCAAGACACAATACTGTTCGACAACTACTCTCTAGTGGAGTTAACATAATTTTCTATGTAAAGTCAAGAGATAACATGTTAAATCCACTTACAAAAGGCCTAACTAGAGAGCCAGTTGAAATATCATTAAGTGGAATGGGTTTGAGGCCTATGACAAGTCATCATTGAGGTAACTCTACCTAGTAGACTGGAGATCCCAAGAGCTAGGTTCAAAAGATTAAACAAAGTTATGAATGACAGTTCAACATTGTCAAATAACTCAACTTTTTCTCATGATGAAGACAATGTTCAGAAACAAGGATAAATCATTAAGGCTTTTTAACGAATTAATAAAGCTTAAGCTTTTTAATGGTTTCTAAGTTTGACAGATATGACCAGATAGTGTATCTATGGAATGACATGTTTAAGAATCACCCATGTGAGTGTGAAATGTAAGCCACTTCAAGGAGTATGTTAGGTAAAGGCCCATGCTCTACGCACTCATAAAATCAGGCGGTGTTCATGGCTGAAATGAACACAACATCAAGAACCAAAGACGGTTAAAGGGTTAATTGTGTGGCATATGGTTGTCTAGGTATACATCAAATCTCGACGGTTCAAAGCTATAAAATCTATCGATTGACCAAGTACATCCGACATATGTTCACTACGGAAAGTTCAAAGGAAAACTTACTTATCCAGATGCAGTTAATCCTTGCTTACGAATCACACGAGTTTTTGTATGCATGTTTTTCATTATATAGTCATTCCTCATACATGTGGGGGATTGTTGAGTTTTTTGTTTTGTTTTGTGTGTGAATGGAAAATGAAGAGTTGTGACTTTTCCTATAAGGCACAATAACACCCGTTCAAACTACCCTTTGTTGGCTATAAATTCAGAGGACTAGCCTCAATTTTCTTAATTAAAAATATTCTGCATAACCATCTGCATTCTGCATCATTTTTTACAAGATAAAAACTAAGTCAGTAATTTGCGTGATTCATTGCCATTTTTGAGTTCGCGTGAAGTCAGAGGCTTAATTTTTTATATTAAATTTTTTAAGAACACACAGTGAATTCTGTGATCTCAAATATTAAATTTCTGTATTTTGGTTTTGCTCAGATTAAGTTAAGTTTTTAATTTATTGATTTTGAACACACATTGGACAACAACTTTAACAAGTAATCTTCAAGTAAGCGGATTTGATCAGGTAAATACAAAAATAATACCTCAAGATCTATTACATGTCTAAAAACTCATTCTTTACTAGGCATTAACTCAAGATAAAGAAAGCTTATTAGGTCAAATATAGGGAAATGCTTATTAATAATGAAAGATTAACATATCTCCGTACTTATTAGTATTAGTGAGCATCACGTAACTTTATACTGTAAAATGACAATTTGGTAATATAAAGCAATGTACCAAGAAAGCAGACAATACTCTCCTCATATTTAACAATATTCGAATAGTTACTGGGTTGACCCATTCATAAGGGTGTTAATTAGCCCCGTAGCTTATTAATTTGTTCTACTCCTAAACCCTATCTATAACATATAATTACAACGTTATGGGTGTTGAAGAATACATGTTTTTTACCATAATATGATGACTAGGGCTTAAAGAAAACGTTTTGCATATTTTAGAGGATATCTAGGCAGTGACCAAAGGAATTTATCCGTTGTGGGAGGATTTCCGCCAACTTGTGAAACGAGTCATAGTTATTGCAGATTTTTCTGCTAAGGAAAAACTAGTAAATCTCCTAAATTAAATATTTATGAATAAATACTACAAACACATATACAATTCATTAATTCAAGACACAAATTTCAATTTTCCTTCTGTAGCAATACAAAGGACGTGCTAGAATACTAAGGAAAAGGAGAAAAAAAAGAGGCAAAGAAATGATAATTGGTGACAGAAGGATATATCAAGAATCCATAGTCACCACACCCCTAATCTAAGTTTAATTAAAAATGATACATCTGAATCCCAAATAGGGTCAAATTCATAATCACCACACCCGTAACCTAAGTTTAATTAAAAATGGTGCATCTGAATCCCAAATAGGGCAATCAGTCAAATCCATAGTCACCACACCCGTAACCTAAGTTTAATTAAAAATGGTACATCTGAATCCCAAATAGGGCAATCAGTCAAATCCATAGTCACCACACCCGTAACCTAAGTTTAATTAAAAATGGTACATCTGAATCCCAAATAGGGCAATCAGTCAAATCCATAGTCACCACACCCCTAATCTAGGTTTAATTAAAAATGGTACATCTGAATCCCAAATAGGGCAATCAGTCAAATCCATAGTCACCACACCCGTAACCTAAGTTTAATTAAAAATGATACATCTGAATCCCAAATAGGGCAATTAGTCAAATCCATAGTCACCACACCCGTAACCTAAGTTTAATTAAAAATGGTACATCTGAATCCCAAATAGGGCAATCAGTCAAATCCATAGTCACCACACCCCTAATCTAGATTTAATTAAAAATGGTACATCTGAATCCCAAATAGGGCAATCAGTCAAATCCATAGTCACCACACCCATAACCTAAGTTTAATTAAAAATGGTACATCTGAATCCCAAATAGGGCAATCAGTCAAATCCATAGTCACCACACCCGTAACCTAAGTTTAATTAAAAATGGTACATCTGAATCCCAAATAGGGCAATCAGTCAAATCCATAGTCACCACACCCGTAACCTAAGTTTAATTAAAAATGGTACATCTGAATCCCAAATAGGGCAATCAGTCAAATCCATAGTCACCACACCCCTAATCTAAGTTTAATTAAAAATGGTACATCTGAATCCCAAATAGGGCAATCAGTCAAATCCATAGTCACCACACCCGTAACCTAAGTTTAATTAAAAATGGTACATCTGAATCCCAAATAGGGCAATTAGTCAAATCCATAGTCACCACACCCGCAACCTAAGTTTAATTAAAAATGGTACATCTGAATCCCAAATAGGGCAATCAGTCAAATCCATAGTCACCACACCCCTAATCTAGGTTTAATTAAAAATGGTATATCTGAATCCCAAATAGGGCAATCAGTCAAATCCATAGTCACCACACCCGTAACCTAAGTTTAATTAAAAATGGTACATCTGAATCCTAAATAGGGCAATTAGTCAAATCCATAGTCACCACACCCGTAACCTAAGTTTAATTAAAAATGGTACATCTGAATCCCAAATAGGGCAATCAGTCAAATCCATAGTCACCACACCCCTAATCTAGGTTTAATTAAAAATGGTACATCTGAATCCCAAATAGGGCAATCAGTCAAATCCATAGTCACCACACCCATAACCTAAGTTTAATTAAAAATGGTACATCTGAATCCCAAATAGGGCAATCAGTCAAATCCATAGTCACCACACCCGTAACCTAAGTTTAATTAAAAATGGTACATTTGAATCCCAAATAGGGTAATCAGTCAAATACATAGTCACCACACCCCTAATCTAAGTTTAATTAAAAATGGTACATCTGAATCCCAAATAGGGCAATCAGTCAAATCCATTGTCACCACACCCATAACCTAAGTTTAATTAAAAATGGTACATCTGAATCCAAAATAGGGAAATCAGTCAAATCCATAGTCACCACACCCGTAACCTAAGTTTAATTAAAAATGGTACATCTGAATCCAAAATAGGGAAATCAGTCAAATCCATAGTCACCACACCCGTAACCTAAGTTTAATTAAAAATGGTACATCTGAATCCCAAATAGGGCAATCAGTCAAATCCATAGTCACCACACCCGTAACCTAAGTTTAATTAAAAATGGTACATCTGAATCCCAAATAGGGTAATCAATCAAATCTATAGTCACCACACCCCTAATCTAGGTTTAATTAAAAATGGTACATCTGCATCCCAAATAGAGCAATCAGTCAAATTCATAGTCATGTCAAAGATTTTATTCATTGGAGTTATCAAAAAAAGAGATTAAGTGCATGATAGTGCTTTAGAGATTAAGTACATGGACTAGTTCACAAAATAGGTATTATGAACATACTATCATCATGGAATTGCTTGACGCAACGACACGACACAGAAACACTGTTCCATCAAAGAAAGAAAGAGAGGGGGAAAAGCAAATAAGCACAGGATAAAAAATAAATCATAAACTTTAACTCAATCTCATAAAAGTTAGTTATCCAAAATTATATAAAGATATCAAATAACCTATCATTTACGGATGTGGGAACACAACATACACCGCCCACACGTTTGACTATCTAGAGCGTCGTCGATATAAAATGAGGGCCCAATCAGAGGTGGAGGTAGCATATAAAATCTATAAGTTCAAGCTTTAACGTTTTAACATTGAACCTATTATTCTTTTAAAATTATGGATTTAGACCTATATTTATTACGATTTTAATGAATTATTACTTAGAAATTTATGCTTCTTGTTGAAGATATGAGGTTCAGATGAACCCGACGAACTCTACATCCGCCCCTGGGCCTAAACATAAGGTAAATCATGAAGCGAAATGGATATGACTTTGATACAATAGTAAGAAAATGAACTTTAAGTGTAACTCAGCTTCAAAAGCTTACTTATGAAATGAGAATTGTCAAAAAGCATAAGAGGAGACCAAATATATACCGCCAGGGGCGGAGTTAGTGTGTACGTTATGGATTCGATCGAACCCAATTATTTTTTTCTATACTCTGTATTTGCCTTAACAAATTCATTGAATATATACAAGTTATTAATTTAGACCCTAGTAACATCAAAGGACTATACTTTGGAACTCATAAATTTCAAATCCTGACTCCGCCAGTGTATACCACTAAGCTAATATGCAACTTAGGATTTAATAATTTTGTGAACTGGTTTTATCAATTTTGGGAATGAAAGAAATAATTCCTTGATTATTTTCATTAATGAATGAGTATATATACAATTTATAATTTCCATAATATGAAAAATCCTATTCCTATTATATTCCCAAAACCCTATTCTATTTGTACAAGAATTTTACAATTGTGGTAAGTGTACAATGCTAATTAAATACAACAACCTTACCTAAAATAAGCTTCCCAAACCGTGATATACTTGGTCATGTATATCGTGTATATCACGGTCCAAATCAGACAATTACAGGATATTTATCACACCCCCGCAGTCATAGCGGGCGGTCTTCGTACGCTGAGACTGTCCCTAAAATCTTCAAAGAGAACCGAGGGAAGACCCTTAGTAAAGATGTCTGCAATTTGATACCTGGAAGGACATGTAAGACGCGTACTTGTCCACGAGCTACCTTTTCGCGAACAAAATGGATATCCATCCCAATATGTTTAGTGCGTTGATGTTGAATCGGATTCCCAGAAAGATAGACGGCACTAAAATTATCACAATAAACCAAGGTAGCTTTGTGAATGAGAAAGTGAAGTTCTAAGAGAAGATTACATAACCAACATGATTCAGAAACCACATTAGCTACCCATCGATACTCGGCCTCTTCACTAGTGCATGATAAGGTAGCATGTCGTTTGACAGACCATGAGACCAAGTTATCACCAAGAAACATATAATAACCAGACGTAGAGCGTCTAGTGTCCGGACATCCACCCTAATCAGCATCTGTATAAGAGACAAGTGTAGAGACCGATGATGGATATAGATGCAAGCCATAATCAAGTGTTCCATGTAAGTATCGTATAATGTGTTTGAGCGTATTCATGTGCTCAACCCTAGGATCATGCATAAATAAACACACATGATGCATGACATACTTAATATCAAGTCTCATGAAAGTAAGATACTGAAGTGCCCCTGTAAGACTGTGATAGTGGGTGGGATCCTCGTAAGGTAAGCCAGTCGCAACATCCAGCTTGGGTTTAGTATTGACTGAAATGGAAGTATACTTACACGAGGACGTACCAGCTCTCTCAATTATCTCAGCAACATACTTCATTTGGGATAAGAATAACCCTCCTGCATGACGAGTGACAACAATTTCCAAGAAATAACTCAAGGGCCCCAAGTCCTTCATAGCAAACTCATAGCCAAGTAAAGTCATGATAGACTTGCGTAACTCATCAGAAGAAGAAATCAATATAATATCATCCACATATAATAGGATATATGCCAGGCAAGTCCCACGATGAACAGAGAATTATCAGACCTGCTGTGAGAGAACCCAATAGTAGATACATAGTCTGTAAATCATTTATACCAAGCCCGTGGGGCTTGCTTAAGCCTATATAAGGACTTCTTCAACAAACAGACATGATGAGAACAATTGGGTCTCTAAAGCCCAAAGGCTGATGCATGCAGACTGTCTCCTTAAGACCCTTATGCAAGAAAACATTCTTCATATCTAACTGATGAATGAGTCATGATTTGGAAAGAGCTAAACTGAGAACATTGCGAATGGTAGCTGGTTTAACAACCGGACGGAACGTCTCTCCATAGTCCACATCAACCTATTGAGTTTTACCATCACCTACAAGACGAGCCTTATGCCTCGCAAAAGAACTGTCAGAATTAACTTTATGAGTAAAAATTCACATAGATCGAATAATAGTAACACAAGAAGGACGAAGCACCAACTCCCATGTCTTATTTTTAATAAGAGCATTATATTCATCGTTTATGGCCAATTTTTAATTCGGGTCATTTAATGCAGACACTGGGTTACGGGACAGGGGATTTAAGAACATTAGAATTTAGACTAAAATATCTTTTTGGTATAAAAATACCTCATTGACTACGAGTAACCGGCCCTTGACTCGAGGTAGAAATGGGCGGATTTTGGGTAAGATTTGGATCGGTGACAAACTGGCCAGCAGGTAGTGGGCCTGCTGGCCCAACACTGGACACAGGAACTGGAACAGGACAAAGCTGGGAGTGGGCTAGGATGGGGTACTGGGCCGACAGCCCATTGGACAACCCTAATGAAGACGGACCAGAGGTAGAAGTAGACTGGGACAGGAGGTGTGGGCCAGCAGGCAGTGGGCTTGCTGGCGTGTCAGTGGTACTGGATTGGTCCAACAGATGATGGATAATATATAGTGGGACCCCGTCATTTAAAAAAGTATACGAGCTAGGCACGAGACTACACACTTTGGCAAACATAAATTGAGTTTCATTAAAAATAACATGACGACTGATTATGATTTTATTAAACGATAAATCAAAACACTTGAAGTTTGTTTATTGTAGTTGACGGAAAGAGTGGATAGCATAAACACCCAAAGACCCTAAGAATAGAATATGAAGGGTTTTTATTATAGAGAATTTTAAGGAGAGAATCATATGCTAACCCTTTGGTAGGAAGTATGTTAAGGAGATGATTAGTCATTTGTAGAGCATGATGCCAAAAAGAAGGAGGTACAAAAGCATGGGCCAATAAAGTTCGGTCAATATTATTAATGGTGCGAATTTTCCGTTCGACTTTCCCATTTTATGAGGACGTATGAGGACAAGTGAAATGAAAAACTATACCATTAGTATCACAAAATTCCCGAAACAACCCATTATCATATTCCTTGCCATTATCACATTGAATATTTTTGATTTCCCGTTCGAATTGGGTACGGATGAATGCTCTAAATTTTAAGAATGTGGAAAATACTTGAGACTTTTTGGATAGGGGAAACGCCCACAAAAAGTTAGAATAATCATCCAAAAATAAGACATAATAACGATGGCCCACAGAAGTAAAAACAGGAGATGTTCATAAATCACTGTGAATAATATCAAAAGGCATCAAAGTACGAGAAGAAGAAGCTACAAATGTAATCTAACATGTTTCCCTAACGGACAAGAATGACAAGGTGGAGTACTCTGTGCACCCTTACAAGAAATAAAATTATTTTTATGTAAAGAAGACATAATAGACGACCATGGATGACCCAGGCGTGCATGCCACAAGGAAGGAGCAAGGGCCGCAAAGGTAGATGGCATGGCTTGATTCGTGGAAAAGGTAGTACTGGTGATTGGATAAAGTTTTCCCATACTATTGCATCTCATTAGTGGTGTCCCCGTCTTGAAATCCTTCACAGAAAACCCAAAAGGATCAAAATTAATAGAAACCCAATTATCAGTGGTGAGTTTACAGACAGACACCAAATTTTTAATTAGGTTAGGGGCGTGAAAAGTATTTTTCAAAACCAGAGGTGGATGTGGGGGAGATAAAGTGGTATGTCCATAACCGCGAATTGAATTTGAGTTGTCATTACTAACAATGATACCATGATTTTTTCTCAAATTAAAATAAGACGAGAGAGTACCTTGATCGGACGTCAAATGAGAAGTGGCGCCGATGTCCATGTACCAATTTGGGTCTGGAGAGGCTAATCCAAGCGCATGCATTGCAGCCGCAATATTTGTCGGTGTTGGCGTGGGGCCCATTGCCTGAAACGGCTGTGGTGGCCGAGGCCCAAGTACACCTGCATGCGGCCTCGGCCTAGATGGAACTCTGCTGCCAGTTCCTGGACCCGAGAAATTGGGTCTGGCCTGGTGCTGGAACTGGGCAAGGGTTTCCCGCGTAAGGGCTGGGAGGAAAATAGTTGTTGTTGGGCCAAGAGCCACTGGCCCAGTTCCATGTCCATGGGGCCCACAGTTGGGACTAGTGCCCACTATCCCGAGGCCCAGTTCCGCCGCCACCACCATTTCGGCCACCTCCGTTACCACCGCGATTGCCACCGCGATTCTTGCCATTATTTTTGCGATTTTCTCCCTTTTGAGACCACCGTTGTTACAGTTTTGGCCAGAATTCTCGGAGAATGAGTGTGGGTCGTCTGACGTGCTCATCATTACGACGGAATTTGCACTTGTAGTCGCGTTTTTAGCTAAGCCGACTTCTTCTAATGTAAGAAATAATCCCTTGATTATTTTGATTAATGAATTTGTATATATACAATTTACAATTTCCATAATATGAAAAATCCTATTTCTATTATATTCTCAAAACCCTATTCTATTTGTACAAGAATTTTACAATTATGGTAAGTGTACAATGCTAATTAAATACAACAACCTTACCTAAAATAAGCTTCACAAACCGTGATATACTCGGTCATGTATACCGTGTATATCACGGTCCAAATCAGACAGTTACGTGATATTTATCAGGGAATGCTATTGGAAATATAGTGTAGTGATCTGACCTCACTCTAAAAGTTTCGAAGCTAGGGCCACCATTTCCACCCATTTACATTATTATTTTTAATTAACAAAGTGGAGTTTGCTTAAATTAGCACTAATCTTCATTCCTTAGTTCAATTAGTTGCTTCCAGACGCGTAATGGTCAGCCAGTCGCATTAGTTGAGCAATAAAAGCGCATCTACATTTTCTGTTACTGGAAGATTCTAGTACGTCTGTGTTTTGGGGAGCACATTCAGAATTATATTAGGACCCGTTTGATCATAAAAATTATTGACTTCTTTCTGAAATTCTTTTTCATATTATTTGATTGAAAATTTAATATTTGATTATGAAAATGAAGTTGTATTTTAAATTTGGAGAATAATTTATAACCTATTTTTCAAACTTTTTTCACTTTTGAAGTTGTATTTCAAATTTGATAAGTACATTAAGCATGAATATTATTCAAAATATCTTTGTAAAAGTATAATCATAAAAGTATAATCAAACATGACTCTCATCATTAACTGCAAATCCATAAATTCTAAATAAAGTGAAAATATTTAGAATTTATGTCCAGACACGGATTTTTTTGGGCTACAACAACAACATATCCAGTATTACTATAATCTCACACGGTGAGGTCTGAAAACGATAGAGCATATGCAGACCTTACCCCTATCTTGGAAGGTAGGTCTAATCAGGATCATTACAAACGGGAGTCGAACACTGTGTTTAATTTTAGATCCAAGAGTATCCGCAAGAAGCGGATAAAAAGATTATATTTAAAGTTATAGCACAGTACCTTAAATATATTTCCATTTATTAATTTATGTAATATAGTTTAAATAGATGTAGAATTTAAAAAAGAATTAAACTTTTAAAATTAATAATCTAAACTAGAGTATCATAATATTTGTGTGTCTAAATTTTTTAAAACTTATAACTCTAAATATAGCATAGCAATTGTATTATTATAAAAGATTCTTATCATATAAAAAATAAAAGTGTAAAACTAATTATTCTTATATTTAGAAGTGTATATTTTATTTAGAACCAACTAAAAACGAAGTGTGACACATCAAGTATTTCATTTTCATCTTTTCCTCGTCCTATATTAGCAAAACTACATGTACAATAGATTTTTTTTCTGACAGATTTTACTTTAGTTTTTTTCTTCATTTTTTTTTATTATTCCCGAAGAAGATGCTGCCGCATGGATAAATACAGAAATGTTTCCCTGAATGGACCACTTATTTATGCGACGTGCCAAAAAAAAAAATACACTCCCTCCGTGTTAATTTATAATTTTATATGATATAATTTCACTGGGTATAAAATTTAATAAATAAATAAAGATTTTTAAATTTTATAGTCTAAAACAAGCCAAATATATTTGTGTGGTTATAAATCATCAAAATGTGAAGTTTAAAGTTAAATTGTTGTTAAATAATGAAATGTATCATTCGTTCTACGATTGATTTAAAAAGAAAATATGTCATATAAATTGAGACAGAGGAAATAATAAAAGGTGACAGAAATTATTTTATCTTTATATATAGTACAAAAAAGAGTTATTTAAATACCATACAAGTATAATTTTTCAACAAAGAGAATTCGATAAACGTTTCTCCTCTCTTAATATGCAGTTTTCGTAGTTTGCTCGGAGGTCTCGTTTCAAATTATGTGCGTTTTTTTTATAGAATTCAATTCAACTTAAATTAGGTCGGCATGTGATTTACATATAAAAAACGTTTCATATTTTGTTTGAATAATGGTTTGTCAATAGTATAATTAATTTGGTATTTTTTTTAGTGTGATTTAGGAAATTTTGTTAAGAGCATATTTGTCATATTGATGAATTCATGTGATTACTAATGGTTATATATCCTCAAGTTTTATGAGCTTATTTGACGTGAATTTTATGTGAAAGAGATATTATGTGTGAATATTGCTAATTTACGTTATTTTGTATATAGGTGAAGAAAAATCTTACTTGAGAGTAAAATGGATGAAACAAAGAAGAAATAATTGAGAAATTGGAGAAAAAAATGCTTGCAGGTCATACTTTTCATGGCTGCCTTTTAAGAGGAAATCAGAGATTGTAACAAAGGACTGAGAAATCGGATTGGGAAGAGATCCGGATGAACCTTCCAACAAGCAAAATAGAAGTTGACTACAAGGCCATCTCTGTGGGAAGCTGCTACCCATAAAGCCATCTCGGGCATTGAACCTTACTTCAAAGACCGAAAAGCTTACAATACATGTAATAGAGCGAAGCCTTAAGTTGATAAATTGATTGAAGGCAGACCAAGAGCATTACCTACGAGGATGTTGGAGAAAAAAAGGTGTGTGATCGCGCACCTGAGAGTTACATCGCGCATTCAAGAACGTGAGTCAACAAGTTGTGCGAAGTGTGTGCAATAGCGCACTGAGGCGATGAAAAAATTTAATTAGAGGCTAATTTTGATATTTTACGAACACACCTCTGGGACTATATAATGTTTTAGCTAATCCTAATTAGGTTATCTTAGTTTTGGGGAGCGACGACACAAAGGGAGGAGCATAGAAGGGTGTCAGACACCGAATTTGTTACTTTCCATCACGATTTATTCAATACGATAGTTTGGATCAATCGCCGGTTGTAATGTTTTCTAGTTCTTATTCTTTGATGTTCTTTTCTTCTATTCTGAAGTAATTTACTTATACGGTTTTGACAAACGTGATATTTAGATGATTAATTGTGGATTTTAATTCTTTCTTTCATGCTTGAATTCGTTTATGGAGTTTTGAATTACATTGCGTCATTGTTTACCATTTTATTTAATCGAAAGAGGAATAGTTTAGCAAACTTCTCTACATTATCTTTTTTGGTTTGGAATCACTATTTCATCTAAGTAATCGGAAGAGCTTCGTGAAATTATTGGTTGAATCAAGTGAAAAAATATTCGAAAGACATTTTTCCTTGAGACTATACCATTAACTGATTCTTGCATATATGTTCACTGGGCGGCTATTAGTTTATTCTATAAAGTTTAGGTTTAATCGGAAGAGGAATCTAACAGTAGGAATACTCTAAATAACTATTGAATTCCTGAGAATCAACATGACTTTAGACGTGAATCTTGAACAAAATCATATCCCCATTATCATTTTACACATGTCTTGTCTATTACCCTTATTTCTCATCTTGATAGTAATCGTTCTCTCGTTATCAATTGTCTTTGCTTACATTTTTTTAGTTGTTAATCGTGGTTTATAACCACAATAATTTCAATTAAGTTTAATTTTTCTGAATAATACTAAGCAAGTTCGTTTGAGTAATTGTTTGTATCAATCCATGTGGAGACGATCTAAATACTATACTATCTTTGACTAGCGAAACACTTAAAATTATATTGTGTTTTGCGCTCATCAATTACTTTTCCTTGTTTTGATTGTCAACAATAATAGCATTTACATATTTTCTTTAGTAGACAACTCCATGCGAAAATTTCATAAATAGTGATAGTAGTTTAGAGCGTAATTACTGATACGCTAAAAATTAGGCTTGAAATAAGGAAACACACATCCACGGTATATTTTTGTTATAAAACTTAAAATGTCTTATGTATCGTAATTTTTAAAAATTATAACTATGTATCGTATATATCTGTATATTTGCCGCGTCGCATAATATTTCCTAATTATTTATCATATCGTCGAGTCCATCAAATAGGCTTGTGTATGTGGCTGTCACCATTAGGAAATGACAGCGTATGAGAGGTCCGTTAGTGGATTTAATGAAGACTTTGTTCAATTTTGATATAATCAGTATCACATTATTTCTTGTTTGGAATAGTGGCCGTAATCTGAATAATACCAGTCACCGGGAAGAATTATGAGACGTGAGTATATCTGAAACTTTATATATGTATATCTGAAACTTTAGATAAGAATCATTTTATAGTCAAACGTACATGTGCATCACTTCTCAAGAAAACAAAATTCTTCTACTCATAATTGCATTTCAGAAAATGCAATTCGCCGAACATTCCAATAGTAGCTGTTTTTGCTATATTGGGGGATATATTATTTTTTAATATTAGCCACATTCACAACAGTTGACCTTATTGGAGCACATATATACTGATTTCTTCCCATTACAACTCTAACGAAGCTAGCCAAAAAACTAAGGTAGCATTTGTTTTCAATAAAATAAATAAGAATCAACATTTTTGGAAATGTCAAAGTTAACTTTGGATTTGAGATATGGACATTCTTGATGGTGCAACAACCCGTAATGAACTACATGTCAAATTTCTAATTCAGAAAATCCCCTGTCTTCAAAATTAATATAATATTAATGCTCAATGAAATAAATCATAAATACTGATCACATATTTTTGCTAAATACAGGTTATAGCTTGACGATGATCTGGAGGCCAACCGGAGCAATACATCTTCCGACATGCTAATATTTTGCCTGAATATGGTTATGCTAATAATGTTATTAGTATCCTACTACATTTTACTTTTCCGCCTTCATTTATATATGACTATTATGTTAATGATACTTCAAATCAAGTACTCAGGAGAAGGGGTTACTTTTTGTAACGCTAGTTAGTCTATATAAAATTTATCTTATTTAGCAACCAAAAAATGCTACAAGAAAACAAACAAACTTTGTTTCATATTTTCCATTTTAATTAGTTAGAGATTACGGGAACCACTAGTTCATACATCATAATGGAGATCAGAGGAGTGGCCTGATTAAGCAGAAATAAAATTGCTTAGAAATTACTGGTGGGAAAGGCATATTTAAATTTAAAATAATATCGTCTTTTCTTAGCATTGACTTCCAGATACCTTATTTATTTGCAGAAGTTATTTAAAAAAATAATTAACTAAGATCCGCATGTTATTAAGCTATGGATAATGGACTTGAGCTATGATCAATCAACATTAGCGTAACAACGAGTAATGAACCAAATGATAATCAGACACTGGATGTGGTGGTCTGCTGCACTCCTGGAATTAAATTACATTAATGGCTTTCATTTGCTATCATTATTTTATTGTGGCAAGTACAAAAAGACAGGACGTGAACTGTACGAAGGAAAGAACAATATTACTCCCTTCGTCCTCATTCATGTGATGTACTTCATTTGACACACACTTGAAGAAATAAAAAAACTTTTGAATTTTATTATTTAAAATAAATCAAAGATATTTCTGTGGTTATAGATTATCTCGTTTTGCGTAAAAGATAAAGTTTAAATTTAAATTATTGTAAAATAAAAAAATATGTCATTCTTTTTTGGACGGACTAAAAAGAAAATGGGTCATTCTTTTTGGGACAGAGGGAGTATACACATAGATTTGACGTCGGAGTAGGATTTGAATTTATGAGTTTAAAATTTTACTTTGTTTGCTCCAAATTATGTGATATTTTTCACTTTTCGAGAATTAATTTGACTAATTTTTAAAGTTAAATTGGATTAGATCAATTTAATATTTTAAAATTAATAATTATAAATCAAAAACTATACATAAGTACTATAAGCTGTAATTCTTCTCATGTCAATATGATAAAAAAAAATACGTTTTAAAATGTGAATCAAAGTTCATATAGTTTGAGTCTCAAGAAACGAAAAGTACCACATAATTTGGGACGGGGGAGTAGGATGGAGTTATTAGGCGTTAGTAATTGGATTCTGAATTTAATTTATATACATATTTAATAGATTACTTAATATAAATATAAAGTTTAAACCGAAGCTACTGAATTCGACCAAATACGTATATAACCTTCTAGCTCAACTCTAAAATTGTGATTGGATGAATTTACATTACTTTCAAGAACCATTTAAAAAATATTCACTTCAGCTACAAGAAATCAGAGGGAAATTCTTGATATATGAAGCTAAATTAAAGATGACAATATTGCACTCTTTCCCAATAACATTTCTCGTAACACTTTACATACAGTGCCAAATCTCAAATTTCGAGTAGTCTATCCTTGTTTCAAATTTGTGTAAACTCCAGGAGATTCCAATTCCATCATCAAGAAAACAAGAGCTAAAACTCAAGTACTCCTTTTACACTTCCTTAAAATTTGATATATCATTAATTTTGAAAGGGGGAATAAATAATCCATTAGCAAATCCACAAATGGAGAGGGAAGTTTTGGGGAGGTCTGGATGCATATATCACTAAAAAAGAAAATAGAAATTAACAATAAAGTTTATTGTATATTTGTTGCTAAATAGCTCGTAAATTAACATGATTTTTGATAATGTATTATTAAATAAAATTAACAATTTTTTTATTGTTTCGCGATAGAAACTGTCCGTTGCTAAATTTTACGTGGATAAGATCGACACAATCAAAGAAATAGGTGCATGATTTGTCTACATCTTGGGACGGGTGGATCAATTTCTTAAAATATATCTTCTGATCAATTAGTTGACGACTTTAAGTTTATTGACACTTTGTAAATGTATGAAGTTCCGACTCTAATTTTTTTTTCCCCCAAATCCGAAAGCGCTTCTTTAGTGGACATGATACCAAAAATTATACATACACCAAAATATATACACTTATATAAAATAGAATACGAACTAGAAACATATAGACTTAGACTTTCTGTAAATATATGATCAAAATTATTGTAGGGCTCTACCATATCATTGTTCATGGCCACTTTTGTAACATGAATCCGAAATAGGAGAATCTGATTGGACCGCAAATGTTATTTTTGAGGTGAGGGTTATCAAAGACTATATAAGGAGATCAAAGGATCACATTCCATCAACACGTGGGATATCCAACATCTCTGCACGCTCAGGACTGGGATGGGTCAGACTCGGGCCTAACTCTAATATTATATTAAGAAATAAACGTTGAGCCAAACTCAATCACAAAAAATTAGCTCAAGAGATAAAGATTGTCAGAGATCATATATGGAAATCACATGTCCAACATACATATTAAGGGTCAAAAGGATAACTTTAATTTAGTGGAATTGTGGAAGGGATTGTTTGTTCTTTCTTCCACTGTCATAATCATTAACTTTTTAAAATTTATTTACTTTCACATTATTCTTGGCTCACATAATCTCAAACAACTTTTGTCAATAGCAGTCAACAGGGACTATATTCCTCTGCCTATATAAGGTGCGCAAACCAAAGCTGAAAAACCACCAACTTGTTATCTCATACACTTTAGTGCTTATATATCCTCTTGGTATTTTAGAGCCAAAAAATGGATAAGATAAATGTGGAAATGGAACAGATAAAGATAGCAGAAGAATCAGGAGAAATTGATGAGCAAAAATGGGTTTATGATACTTCTTTTGATCATAAAGGAAGAGTTCCTCTTAGGGGTTCAACTGGTGTCTGGAAGGCATCACTCTTCATTATTGGTAAGTATCTATAACCATGCATAGTCAGTTTTTTTGTGAAAAGGGGATCTTTGTGCATTAAGTTCCCGCTATGCGCGAGGTTCGGGAAAAGGCCGGACCATAAGAGTCTATTACACGCAGTCTTACCTTGCATTTCTGTGAAATATGAAGAAATTTAGAATGGCTTTCGCAGTTCATTTCCTTTTTCCTTGTCAGTTCTAAAATTATATGCAGCTTTACTTTGTATTTATGTAAAATATGAAAATTTTAGAATGGCTTTTGCAGTTCATTTCCTTTTTCCTTGTCAGTTCTAGTATTCTAAAGCTAAGCTAAGGTGAAAAAGAGCTTTAGCTTATGTTATCTAAGTTCACAGAATAGACTGTTATTTCCTTAATATGGTGGTGGACAATCATCATTTCATAAGCTAATTTTTGAGGTTCAATTAAATTGAATTTTCATTTTTTTATTCGCAAGCAAGACGCTCATTCTCATGAGTGATGAAGCCAGAATTTTCACTAAAATATACAAAAGTAAATGCAGAAAAACCCCAAGGAGATTCAACTATAGTATACTGATTTATCCAATATTGAGTCTTCATATGATGTTGTCCGGCCTTGAGTGTACGGATTCGACAGAGTTTCCTTTAGTGGTTGAGGACATTTGTTATTGTCTATCCTCACCTTATGAGCTACTCCCTTAATCTTTAATTATGTGTACACTTTTGAGATTTAAAGTTTTTAATTTTAACTGTGTATTTGAACAAATAATCTTTAAAAAAATTGAAATAAAATCTAAATATTTGAAAACTACGTAAAAAGTACTATAAGTCACATTAATTAATAATTTAAAAGGTATATGAAAAAATTACGGTCAAACAACAACTCGTCTGACTCTCGGAATCCGCTCATATCACATAAATTGGGGCAGAATAAGTATTTTTTAAAAGTTGAATTGACAAGAGAGTCCATTTTGACCTGTAACTCTAGCTAGAATAGATGCTTCTAACCTATTACTAGTACAAACGAAATTGGCCAAAAAGTACATTTTCACTATCTTAATAAGTTTAAGGTTTCTAGTTCATCAATTGTTCCATCTCTGTCATGCTCACGGCATGCATGATTAATTGTTTTGAAGGGGGAAAAAAACATTTAACCGACAATGTCGTTGGGGGTCCTCAAAAGCGCTATTAGTATAATGTTACCGAAAGTGTCCCCTCTACATGCCATATATCTTATCTCATTTTCTTTAATTTTATGGCCTCAACTTATATCGTTCAGTCTTGAAGCAGACACTTGATGAGATGTTTCGTGCTATTTTCTTTCCACATATGTTTCCTTGAGTCACTAGTTCTCTTCAATTATCTTTTACATCGAGCATATACGATAAGAGGCTTTAGAGCAATTGTAAAACTATGTTCACGGGTTCGAGCTGTGGACCAGCCACTCATGCTTGTGTTAGTTATAAGATGCCTACATTACACCCTTGAAGTGCGTGAACACATAATGCTTCGTACGCTGGACTGACTTTTATTGAGAATATAAAAACATCACTAAGAAAGTAATACTAACATGATCAAGTAGTTCATCTTTCAGCAAACAAATAATTGCCACTTTTAAAACCCGTCCCCATTTGGACAGAACATTGTTGATCATAAGCACACTACAGAACAGTTCTCGGCTGCTTGTTAAGCGCTGTAGATACTGATCAGCACTGCTCAAGAATCTTATCACTCTTAGACAGTGGTTTGACAAATATAGTAAATGGCCTATTATTGTCAAGTGGAGAATTCACTGCTGTCCGCGACACCCTTTTCTGTTTTTCTAAAAATAGATCAAGTGAATAGAGAATTTTTTGTCACTATATGAATCATAATAGCTGTATTCCAAGCATAAGTTCCACTATTTAAATCCACCTGTTGCCAACAACGTTGAAATCAGAATTTTCACTAAGTGGATACAAAATATAAAGAAGTCAATGCACGAAGAAGTCAAGAAAATTCAACATCTACTATATACATATAAAAGTAACTTTGATCTTATTTATACAGCGTAAATTTTCCAAGGGGTTCAGATGAACTTCCTTGCGCCCCTTAGTTCCGTCCTTGCCTGCTTGTAATTTTTCTAGATTTATCCTAGTGATAGATTCCATCCTAGTGAAACAAAATCTTAGTATCTAGACACAAGATGGTTTTTTACATCACTGTTCATATTTAGAATTAAAATTTCTACCTGAATTATACATGTAAAAGAGCTTACCCCTGACATCACCCTCAATTATACTAAATCTCCTGGCTAAGAAAAGATTAAAGAGGTGATTAGCTTTTCATTTTCTTTAACATGTTCCTTCATAGTTATGCAAAATCAGACACTGATGAATTGTCACCTTTTTTAACAGTAATTGAATTCAGTGAGAGGCTGAGTTACTTCGGATTAGCCACAAGTTTGATTATATACCTAACAAAGGTCATCCATCAAGACCTCAAAACAGCAGCAAAAAATGTCAATTACTGGTCTGGGGTCACCACTTTGATGCCATTGCTTGGAGGATTTCTGGCTGATGCATTCTTGGGAAGATTCTCCACAGTTCTTGTTTCTTCCACTGTCTACTTGCTGGTAACCACAATTTTCCTCATTGTAATTTAGAACATGGAATGACATTTACACACTGCTGAAAAGCCAGGAATTATCGACGTACAAATTTTGTTGCTAAACAACAAAATCTGTTGTTAATCCTATTCATCGACAGATTATCAAAAAAGTTTGTTATCTATGAGCTATTTATCAACAGATTAACCACAAAGTTCATAGCTAATTTCATTGTTTCTTGTAGTAAGAGTATTAAAGAACATCATGTGCCAAAGCTTTTAAGCCTACTAGTATAGGAACATTGTAGTAAGAGTATTAAAGAACATCATTGTGCCAAAGCTTTTAAGCCTACTAGTATCGGAACATTGGTCAATTAATTGGCTTTAACATTCAATTATTGATAACTGTGTTCTGTTTATAGAGCTGAAATATCATTTTTTTTGTTTTTGAAAACTAATCCTGTTTGAGCATCAGAAAACTGGATCAGATTATCAACTAATCGTGAATACACTTTTTCCGGAAAAGCATTGAACATAATGACTGACTACCAAATCAGGAATCTTTACAAAATTAATCAGCCCAATAAACGATTCACTTTTTTTTCTAGCCGGTATATATAGATTATACGCTAAATATACGCTGATACATGAATTATACATTACAAATCCCCGGTTATTTTTAGTTTAAGCGAACTATTTAGGTTAATTCTTCAATCATTCTTTTTCCTAAGAAAACACTAAAATGATCTTGCAGGGCTTGATTCTCTTGACAATGTCTAGAGTGGTCCCGAGTTTCAAACCTTGCGACGCTGACCTTTGTCATGAACCAAGGAAGATCCACGAGGCGATTTTCTTCCTCGCGATCTACTTAATATCAATTGGGACCGGGGGGCACAAGCCTTCTCTGGAGAGCTTCGGGGCTGATCAGTTTGATGATGACTATCCCGAAGAACGAAAGAAGAAAATGTCCTTTTTCAACTGGTGGAATTTCGGGCTCTGTTGTGGGCTACTACTTGGTGTTACACTAATTGTTTATGTACAAGACCGCGTTAGCTGGGCTATGGCGGATTTGATCCTCACATTAGTTATGGCTTCTAGTATAGTCATCTTTGTTGCAGGGAGACCATTCTATCGTTATAGAAAAGCAACTGGAAGTCCCTTAACACCAATGCTGCAAGTGTTTGTTGCTGCAACTAGAAAAAGAAATCTTCTTTTTCCTGCCAATCCCTCTCATCTATACGAAATTCCCAAATCAGAAACTAGCCGAAGGAGGCTTTTGTGTCACACCGACAAGCTCAAGTAAGATTCGAACATAATCATGACTAATTTATGCATATACTCTTTAACTCAATCCAAAGGATAATTACATTTTTGGATCACTCAAAAGAATAATAGCCAGCAATGTATAGGTTTTGTTTATGAAGTATAAATATGCAACTATATACACAAATATATATATAATATACATAACCAGTGTATAAGTTTTTTTTTTGCTAGCGCCCGTAATAAAATTCGGCTGACGGGTCAAAAATGAAAAAATCCCATTATTCAATTTAGGTATTATTGAAACAAATTTGTGATTCTACTTTCGTAGGTTTCTTGATAAAGCTGCAATTCCTGATGGCACACAAGATTCAATAGTACAGCTGCAGAATCCATGGAGACTTGCAACTGTGACCAAAGTGGAAGAATTAAAGCTAGTTATCAACCTGATTCCTATTTGGCTAACAACAATACCATTTGGTATTTGTGTAGCACAAGCCGCGACATTTTTCATCAAACAAGGCGTGACACTGGACCGGAAGATCGTTCACAATTTCGAAATTCCCCCTGCCTCAATTTTCGCGTTAGCAGCTATTGGCATGATAGTATCCGTCAGTATCTACGACAAGATCCTCGTGCCTGTCCTAAGACGGGCAACAGGAAATGAGAGAGGGATTAGTATCCTCCAAAGGATTGGTATTGGAATGATCTTCTCCGTTACTACTATGATCGTTGCAGCCCTGGTCGAAAGAAAAAGACTTAATCTTGTTCACAAAAATCCACTTGAAGGCTCGAGCTCAATGAGCGTGTTTTGGCTAGCCCCACAGTTTCTTATTATTGGATTTGGAGATGGATTTACCTTAGTGGGATTACAAGAATACTTCTATGACCAAGTGCCTGATTCAATGAGAAGTTTAGGCATTGCATTTTACCTAAGTGTAATTGGTGCTGCAAATTTTGTTAGCAGCCTCTTGATAACTATTGTGGATCATATCACAGAAAAGGGTGACAAGAGTTGGTTTGGCAAGGATTTAAATAGTAGCCGGCTGGACTATTTCTACTGGTTGTTGGCTATTATTACAGCAGTGAATTTGTGTGTCTATGTCATTGTTGCGAGGAATTATTCGTACAAGAATGTTCACTGCAAGGCAACTATGTCTGTAGCTGATTTGCGATGATGCAGATGATCGCAAAGCAATGACTTAGTATATACATATATTTGTAACTCCTTTAATTTTTAGTATGATACTGAAATAGTAATATCAGTGTATCATACAAGTTGAAAGGAAATAAGAGATTCCTCTTGATTTTTCCTTGTTCAATCCAAGTTCCTTCAATGTTTTCTCCTCTAAAGATATTTTAAAAAAATTAGAATGCATGCATATGCTATACAAATTGTGTATACCATAATGATAAATACCCGTGATATACACGGTATATACGTTGTGTATATCACGAGCAGATTGTTGCATAATGGGCTGTTAAATCCCGTGATATACACGGTATATGCATGTCGTGTATATCACGAGCAGATTGTTGCATAATGGGCTATTAAATCCCGTGATATACACGGTAAATGCATGCCGTGTATATCACAGTTTAGTAGTCTATTTTAGTTAATGATTTGTTGTAATAAAATTAGAGTTGTACAATTACCATAATTGTATAATTATTGTACAAGTAGAATAAGGTTTTAAGAGTAGAATAGGAATAGTATTTTCCTATTATGGAAATTGTAAATTGCATATATACTCTTTCATTAAGAAAAATAATCAAGGGATTATTTATTTCATGGTATCGAAAATCTAGGCCTCACATACCTCATTCTCCCAAAGCTTTCGCTTCTCTCGGATGAGTTGAATTTTGAGCCCTTCCTCGATTTCGGAACCGGTTTTTACCTCCTCTCTTCCCAAATTTTCTTCCAACTCCCTCAATCACCCTTTGGTTTTTCTTTATGTCGACGTCAAAAAGTCTGTTTCATCATGTCCTTACAGTTTCTAACATCATGAACAACATCCCTATTGTTCTTGAGATGGAAAACGTCCAATATGCGACGTGGGCAGAGTTGTTTAAAATTCACGCTATCTCACATCAAGTTCTCCATCACATAATTCCTCCCGCTATCCCTCCTCCTGCGGAGGATCCTTAGTTATGGATCACTCTTGATGCTACCGTTCTTCAGTGGATTTACTCCACTATTTCTACCGACCTTTTACAGACGATCATTGAACCAGACACTATGGCTATGGCTACCTGGAATAGGTTGCATGATATTCCAGGACAACTAACATTCTCGAGTTATCACCCTTGAGCAGAAATTTTCCCAAGTCAACATGGATGATTTCCCGCACGTTTTAGCTTATTGTAAACAACTCAAGGAATTAGCGGACCAACTTCGTAACGTTGGGGCGCCTGTTACCAATAATCATCTTGTTCTACAAATGGTTGTAGGCCTTTCTGAGGCCTATAATGGCGCTGGGACTCTCCTCCGTCAAAGTAATCCGCTTCCACCTTTTTATCAAGCTTGTTCGATGCTCACGTTATAAGAAGCCGGCTTGGCAATAAAGGCGACTACTGACTCTAGTTTCGTAGCGATGATGACATCCTCCGATAATTCTCACGGGTTTGTTGATAATTCGGGCCAAAACCGCAATAACGGTGGCTAGAAGAAGGGTCAAAACCGTAAAAATAATGGCAAAAATCGTGGTGACAACAA
Organism: Anisodus acutangulus; assembly: GCA_029783415.1. NCBI lineage: Eukaryota > Viridiplantae > Streptophyta > Magnoliopsida > Solanales > Solanaceae > Anisodus > Anisodus acutangulus. Next base: position 53,458,597 of record CM056490.1, read on the forward strand.
CGGTGGTGGCCAGAACAGTGGCGCCACCTGCGAGAACAGTAACAACGATGGGGGTGGGCCTCGAAACAGTGGCAGTGGGCCACAGGCCGCCTGTTCCCAGCCTTTGTCTCCTTGGCCGTAGAACTGGGCCAGTGGCCCTTGGCCCAACAACCATTACATTCGGCCTAGTCCTTACCCGAGTCACTGGGTCCCGCAGTACCAGGCCAGGTCCAATCCATCTACTGGAAGATTTCAATCTGGGTCGGGACTTCAAACAGGTATGCTTGGGCCTCGACCTCCGCACGCTTTTCCGGTAGTGGGCCCCACATCAACTCCGACCGATATTGAGGCCGCAATGCATACTCTTAAATTAAATCCTTCAGAAACAAATTGGTACATGGACACCGGCGCCACTTCTCACATGACATCCGACCAAGGTACTCTCTCATCTTATTCCAATTTAAGCAAAAATCGTGGCATAATTGTTGGTAATGAAAACTCAATTCCGATTCGTGATTACGGTCATAAAACTTTGTCTCCCACCTATCCATATCTTGTCTTGAAAAATGCCCTTCATGCCCCTAACTTAATTAAAAATTTGGTGTATGTCCGTAAATTCACCACTGATAATTGGGTTTCTGTTAATTTTAATTCTTTTGGGTTTTCTGTGAAGAATTTCAAGACGGGGATACCTTTCATGATATGTAATAGTAGGGGAGATCTTTATCCTATCACGCCCGCATCCAGTCTCTCGAGTCAAGCCTTGCCATATACTTTTGCAGCTCTAGCTCCTTCCTTGTGGCATGCACGTTTGGGTCACTCTGGGTCGTCCATTGCTTCTTCCTTGCATAAAAACAATTTTATTTCTTGTAAGGGTACGCGTAGTACTCCAATTTTCCATTCCTATCCTTTTAGGAAAACATGTTAGATTACCATTTGTAGCTTATACTTCTCGTACTTTAATGTCATTTGATATTATTTATAGCGAATTATGGACATCTCCTGTTTTAAGTTTTATGGACCATCAATATTATGTTCTATTTTTGGATGATTATTTTAATTTTTTATGGACCTTTCCGTTAGCGAAAAAATCTCAAGTTTTTCCACACTCTTAAAATTTCAAGCATTCGTCCGTACCCAATTCGAACGATAAATAAAAAATATTCAATGTGATAATGGAAAAGATTATGATGACGGGTTGTTTCGGGAATTTTGTGAAAATAATGTCATCTTTTTTCGTTTCTCTTGTCCTCATACGTCTTCACAAAATTGGAAAGCCGAACGAAAAATTCATACTATTAATAATATTGTCCGAACTTTATTGGTCCATGCTTCCATACCCCCTTCCTTTTGGAATCATGCTCTACAAATGGCTACTTATCTTCTTAACATACTTCCTACCAAAGGATTGGCATATTCATCCCCTCTTAAATTCCCATATAATAAGAATCCTTCGTATTCACATCTTAGGGTCTTTGGGTGCTTATGTTATCCGCTATTTCCGTCAACTACAATTAACAAACTTCATGCCCGTTCTACCACTTGTGTGTTTTTGGGTTATCCATCTAATCATCGTGGTTACAAGTGTTTTGATTTATCGTCTAATAAAATCATAATTAGTCGACATGTTAATTTTGATGAGATCCAATTTCCATTTGCTAAAGTGAGTAGTCCCGGGCCTAGTTCGTATAATATTTTTTGGATGAAGATGTCTCCCCGTATATTATCCACCATTTATCGGACGTGTCCCGCACCCAAAATCCGCCAGCGGGCCCACTGCCCGCTGGACCTACAATACCGTCGAACCTGACTAGTGGGCCAAACACTCAGCCCAGTACCACTCTTGGTACTGTTCCAATGGTCCAACCCACTGCCCCAGTCTCCATTCCAGCTCCAATTTCAGTGATTGGGCCAGCAGGCCCATTGCCTGCTGGCCAGTCCGTCAGCAGCCCACCCACTGCCCAAAATACACCCGCTTCCTCCCGAGTCAAGGGACATTTATTCATAGTCAACAGAGTATTTTTAAACCAAAACGACATTTTAATCTCAATTCTAATGTCTTTAAATCCCCTCTACCACGTAACCCAGTGTCTGCCTTAAATGATCCGAATTGGAAATTGGCTATGAACGACGAATATACTGCTCTTATTGAAAATAAGATGTGGGAGTTGGTCCTCGTCCGTCTGATGTTAATATTATTCGATCTATGTGGAATTTTACTCATAAAGATAATTCTGATGGTTATTTTGCGAGACATAAGGCTCGACTTGTAGGTGATGGTAAAACTCAACAGGTTGGCATGGATTGTGGTGAGACATTTAGTCCGGTGGTTAAACCGGCTACCATTCGTATTGTTCTCAGTCTGGCTCTTTCAAAGGCATAACTCATTCATCAGTTAGATGTGAAGAATGTTTTCTTACATGGTGATCTTAAGGACACCATTTACATGCATCAGCCCTTGGGTTTTCGAGATCCCAAATATCGACATCATGTCTGTTTATTGAAGAGGTCCTTGTATGGGCTTAAGCAGGCCCCATGGGCTTTGTATAAGAGATTTGAAGACTATGTTTCATCTAGTGGGTTCTCTCACATCAAGTCTAATAATTCATTATTCATATATCATCGTGGTTCTTCCCTGGCTTATATTCTATTATATATGGTTGATATTATCTTGACTGCCTCTACTAATGTTTTGCGCAGGTCTATCATGACCATGCTCAGTTCTGAGTTTGCTATGAAAGACTTGGGGCCCTTGAGTTACTTTTTGGGGATTGTTGTCTCTCGTCATGCAGGTGGATTATTCTTAACACAATGAAAGTATGCCGATGAGATAATTGAAAGGGCTGGTATGTCCTCGTGTAAGTCACCTTTAACTCCAGTTGATACTAAACTCAAGTTGGGTGCTGCGGCTGGCTCCCCTTACGAGGATCTCACTCACTATCGTAGTTTTGCTGGGCTCTAGAATATCTTACTTTCACGAGACCGGATATTACGTATGCCGTACAACAAGTGTGTTTGTTTATGCATGATCCTAGGGTGGAGCACATGAATGCGCTCAAACCCATTATCAGATACATCCAGGGGACACTTGACTATGGCTTGCATCTATATCCATCTTCGGTCTCTACAGTTGTCTCGTATACCGATGCTAATTGGGGTGGCTGTCCTGATACCATACGCTCTACGTCCGTTTATTGCATGTTTCTTGGTGATAACTTGGTCTCGTGGTCTGCCAAATGACAAGCTACCTTATCACGCTCCAGTGCAGAGGTCGACTATCGAGTGGTAGCCAATGTGGTTTCTGAATCGAGTTGGTTACGTAATCTTCTCTTGGAGCTTCACTTTCCCATTCAAAAAGCTACCTTGGTATATTGTGATAATATTAGTGCCGTTTATCTTTCTGAAAATCCGGTTCAACACCAGCGCACTAAACATATTGAGATGGATATCCATTTTGTTCGCAAAAAGGTAGCTCGTGGACAAGTACGCGTCCTACATGTTCCTTTCAGGTATCCAATTGCAAACATCTTCACTAAGGGTCTTTCCTCGGTCTTATTTGAAGATTTTAGGAACAGTCTCAGCGTACGAAGACCGTCCGCTATGACTGCGGGGGTGTGATAAATACCCGTGATATACACGGTATATACGTTGTGTATATCACGGGCAGATTGTTGCATAATAGGCTGTTAAATCCCGTGATATACACGATATATGCATGCCGTGTATATCACGGTTTAGTAGTCTATTTTAGGTTATGATTTGTCCGGATGTACCAGCCTTGAAAAATGTTCTTCATGTAGAAGATTTGGTTGCTAATATTCTTAGCATAAGCCAACTTTGTGATGATGATCTCGAGGTGAAATTCAACAAGCTTGGATGCAAGATTACAGATTCTGTAGATAAATGTGTCATGTCAAAAATCCGAACGGGAGATAATTGTTATCTAGTCGGTAGACAAGAGTTTTGCAACTCCGCAAAGGTAGGTGACCTGACACTTTGGCATCAAAAGTTGGGACATGTCAACTACGGCAACTTGGAGAAACTGATCTCATTTGAAGCTGTCAGAGGCATTCCCAGACTGGATCCAAAAGATAAAATACTGTGTGAAGATTGTTTGAAAGGAAAGCAGACCCGAGTCTCTCATAATGTTTTCCAACGTGACGGATAACATTCAGGTACGTCTCATTATTTCCAATTATTACATATGGATCTTATGGGTCCAATCGAGGTAGATAGCCTAGGAGGAATGAGATATTCTTATGTGATAGTAGATGATTTTTCCAGATTCACTTGGATCTATTTTTTAAAAGAAAAATCACAAACCTTTGAGATGTTTAGAACACTTTACTCTAGGATTAAAAATCTGTTTTGTTCTTCGATTTTCAGAATTAGATCTGATCATGGAAAGGAGTTTCAAAATCAAATCTTTGCAAAATTCTGCGAAAAGAAATGCATATTCCATGAATTTTCGGCACCAAAAACACCACAATAAAATGGGGTTGCCGAGAGAAAGAACAGAACTCTACAAGAAATGGCTAGAGTTATGTTAAGTTCTAAGCAAGTGTCAAAAAGGTTTTGGGCAGAAGCCTTGAACACGACATGTCACATAACTAATAGAATTTATTTAAGGCCATGGACCAAGATGACACCCTATGAACTGTTAAATGGAAAGAAACCTACAGTACGATACTTTCATGTCTTTGGGTGTGTGTGCTATATTCTTAATGACAAGGATAAACTGGCCAAATTTGACTCTAAGAGTGACAAGGAAATATTCGTTGGCTACTCTCAGAATAACCATGCTTATCGAATATACAATCTTCGGACAAAGACCATACAAGAATCAGTCAATGTTATTTTCGATGACCTGCTGGATATATCTAGTAGATCTTCAAAAAACAACATTGTGGTTACAGTTAAAGAGGAGCAACCCACAGAAGAAACAGATGTTGTCACAACATCAGAAGAATCATCTGAACCTCAAAAAGAGAACACAGGGGACGAAATCGAGGAGGAATCTGCTACTGAACTTAATGATCAAGTGAGAAAAGACCCTCTATCGAGGATTAGAAGGAACCATCCACCCGACCAGGTGATAGGGGGAGTTTTTTAGGAGAGGCGTACAAGATGGAAAGAGCCAGTAAATTACCGAGAAATGGTAAGGTATGTGTGCATGCCCACCATATATCAACAGGTAAGTCTCTTTTGTCTTACATCTACTTTGGAACCTAAAAATATTGGGGAAGCATTAAAAAATAATTTTTGGATTCAACCCATGCAAGAAGAGCTTGAACAATTTGCCCGAAATGAGGTTTGGGACTTGGTACCACGACCCAACAACACAAATGTTATTGGGACCAAGTGGATATTCAAAAATAAATCAGATGAGTTAGGGAATATTGTCAGGAACAAATCTCGACTTGTTGCTCAAGGATATACACAAGTAGAAGGTATCGACTATGATGAGACCTTCGCTCCTGTGGCTAGAATTGAGTCAATAAGGTTACTTCTTGCTATTGCTTGCTATCTAAAGATTACCTTACACCAAATGGACGTTAAAGGTGCCTTTCTCAATGGCTACTCGGACAAAGAAGTTTATGTTGAACAACCAAAGGAATTTGAGGATCCTCACCATCCACATCATGTGTACAAGCTCAAGAAAGTCTTGTATGGACTAAAACAAGCACCACGTGCATGGTATGGTCGTCTAACTAACTTCCTTGTTGAGTTTGGTTTTACCCGTGGAGAAGCTGACAGAACATTATTCATTAAAAGAAATGGTGCAGATGTAATAATAACTCAAATCTATGTTGATGATATTATTTTTGGTTCGACTACAGAATCACTAGTAAAGTCTTTTGTCGAAGCAATGTCGACAACATTTGAGATGAGCATGATTGGAGGACTAACATTTTTCTTAGGCTTGCAGATTAAACAAAATGAAGATGGGATCTTTGTATCTCAAAGCAAATACGCCAAGAATCTTGTTAGGAGATTTGGTCTGTAAAATGCTAAACACATGAGATTTGGTTTGGAGTCATCATTTCCAAAATCATTGTGAACAACATGAGCATAAGAAATATTACAACTCTTAAAAAATATTCTAACCTCAACAACTCTTTTTGTTTCACATATTTATTGATCACCAAAAATCTGTACATACAATATTGTATCAACATACAATAAAAAGAAAATTTAGACCATATTTTCCTTTTTTTTTTAGAAACATGTAGTATTACCTTAGCAAAACACCCCACACTTTTAAATATTTCAAATTAAAAAATAATTTTTCACAATTCATAAGTAATTATCCAGTCTTATAAGGTATCATATTTTGTACACATTTATACACCAAAATATAACAAAGATATTACTCACATTTCAAAATGAATACATAATATTATGTATATGCAGAGAAGAGACCATTAAGACCACATAATGTTTCATTACATTTCACAAAACAGACATTGGAGACATGTTTTAATAAATAATTTTCATATTAAAATTAATTAAAAAGATATTAAAAGAGTAAGTTTTCACACATTTAAAAATGCTTGAAAGAATAATTAAAAATAAGATCTTGCATTAAAGATGAACTAACATGCCCAAATTTAACACAACAGAATAAATTACATGAGTGATTCAAGTAAACATATGTACTAGCATTTTTTACATTAATTTAATATCGTAAGCCTACACAGATAAATCATGATTACAATATTCATTGTCCACAAAAACATTGTTTTTGGTTAACACAATTCTATCAAATTTAAATGAGCCTTCACCCTCATTTTTCGTAACAATCTCAGAGAAATCAAATTAGTCCAGACATTAAGAATGATAAATATACTCGTGATATACACGGTATATACACTGCCTTGTGTATACCGTGTATATCACGGAAATACAAGCCAAATAAGGAGTTACGATTATTGTGTATATTTAGGTAGTTTTGGTAATATATTGTTGTATATAATTAGCATTGTATACTTACCATAATTATAGAATTCTTATACAAATAGAATAGGGTTTTGGGAGTAGAATAGGAATAGGATTTTCCATATTATGGAAATTGTAAATTGTATATATACTCATTCATTAATGAAAATAATCAAGGGATTATTTCTTTCATGGTATCAGAAGTCTAAGACTAAATTACTTCCACTCCTCTCCCAAATTTTTTTCTCGGTTTCCAACCATCCCTTCTCGGCCGAGACTCCCTCGGAATCTGTGCCCCTTCTCGGCCGAGACTCCCTCGGAATCTGTGCCCCTTCTCGGATTTCGTGCCAATCTTACCTCCTCTCTTCCCAAATTTTCTTCCCAATCCCTTTGGTCTTTCGTATGTCTACGTCAAAGAACCTGTTTCATCCTGCCCTTACTGTTTCTAACATCAAGAACAACATCCATATTGTTCTTGAGATGGAAAATGTCCAATATGCGACGTGGACAGAGTTGTTTAAAATTCATACAATCTCACATCAAGTCCTCCTTCACATAATTCCTCCCACTATCTCTCCTCATGCGGAGGACCCTCAGTTATGAATCACTCTTGATGCTACCGTCCTTCAGTGGATTTACTCCACTATTTCTCCGACCTTTTACAAACAATCATTGAACCATACACTACTGCTATGGCGACTTGGAATAGATTGCGTGATATCTTCCAGGATAACCAACATTCCCGCGTTGTCACCCTTGAGCATGACTTTTCCCAAGTCTGTCTTGTTATACAAATGGTTGCAGGCCTATTTGAGGCCTATAATGGAGTTGAGACTCCCCTCCGTCAAAGTAATCCATTTCCATTTTTTTATCAAGCCCGTTAGAAGAATCGTCTTGTTCTACAAATGGTTGCAGGCCTATAATAGCTTTGAGACTCCCCTCCATCAAAGCAATCCATTTTCCTTTTTTTATCAAGCCCGTTCGATGCTCACGTTAGAAGAAGTCGGCTTGGCAAAAAAGGATGCAACCAGTGCAAGTCATGTGGTGATGATGACTTCATCCGATAATTCTCAAGGTTTTTTTGATAATTCGGGCAAAAACCGTACTCACGGTGGAGGCAAGAAGAATCGGAAAAATAATGGCAAAAATTGTGGTAGCAATCATGGTGGTACCGGCGGTGATGGGGGAGGCCAAGATAGTGGCAGCGGCCCAACAACCCCTATTTCCCAGCCTCAACTTTCCCTGGACAGTGGGCCGCCCAATAGTCTTACAGGCCCAATTATTTCCCTCAGTCCAGTGGGTTCCGAAACAGTGTTGGGTCTGGACAACAAGAAGACCTGCTTAGGCCTCGACCCCCACAGGATTTCCATGCTACGGGTGATCTCGACACCTACATATATTGAGGTCGTCATGCATACACTTGGATTGAATCCTCCAGACGCGAATTGGTACATGGACACCGACACCACTTCTCACATGACGTCCGACCAATGTACTTTCTCGTCTTATTCCAAGTTGAGCAAACATCGTGGCATAATTATTGGTAATGGCATCTCAATTTCAATTCGTGGTTACAGTCATACAACTTTGTCTCACACCCCCCATCCACCTCTTGTCTTGAAAATCCCTTCATGCCCCTAACTTAATTAAAAATTTGGTGTTTATCCGTAAATTCACCACTGATAATTAGGTTTCTGTTAATTTTAATATTTTTGGATTTTCTGTGAAGGATTTCAAGACGGGGATACCTCTCATGAGATGTAATAGTAGGGGAGATCTTTAGCCTATCACGCCCGCATCCAGTCTCTCGAGTCAAGCCTTGCCATCTACTTTTGCAACTCTAGTTCCTTCCTTATGGCATGCACGTTTGGATCACCCTAGGTCGTCTGTTGTTTCTTCCTTGCATAAAAACAATTTTATTTCTTGTAAGGGTACGCGTAGTACTTCAATTTGTCATTCATGTCCTTTAGGAAAACATGTTAAATTGTCATTTGTAGCCTCTACTACTCGTACTTTAATGTCATTTGATATTATTCATAGCGATTTATGGACATCTCCCATTTTAAGTTCTGTGGGCCATCATTATTATATTATATTTTTGGATGATTATTCTAATTTTTTATGGACCTTTCCGTTAGCAAAAAATCACAGGCTTTTTCCACATTCTTAAATTTTTGAGCATTCTTCCGTACTCACTTCGAACGGGAAATTAAAAATCTTCAATGTGATAATGGCAAAGAATATGATAATGGGTTGTTTCGGCAATTTTGTGAAACTAATGGCATAGTTTTTCATTTCTCTTGTCCTCATACGTCCTCACAAAATAGGAAAGCCGAATGAAAAATTCGTACCATTAAAAATATTGTCCGAACTTTATTGGTCCATGCTTCTGTACCCCCTTCCTTTTGTCATCATGCTCTACAAATGGCTACCTATCTTCTTAACATACTTCCTACTCTTGGTTGGCATATGCGTCTCCTTTTCAAGTCCTCTATAATAAGAATCTTTCGTATTCGCATCTTAGGGTCTTTGGGTGTTTATGCTATCCACTTTTTCTGTCAACTACTATTAACAAACTTTAAGCCCGTTCTACCGCTTGTGTATTTTTGGATTATCCATCTAATCATCGTGGTTACAAATATTTTGATTTATCATCTAATAAAATCATCATTAGTCGTCATGTTATTTTTTATGAAATCAATTTCCGTTTGCTAAAGTGAGTAGTCCCGTGCTTAGTTCATATAATTTTTTGGATGACGTTGTCTCCCCGTACATCGTGCACCACTTAATGGGACGATCCAGTGACCCTCCACAACCCACTGTTTCTGCCCCTGTTTTTGCCCATGTTTCTGCTATTGGGCCGGTTGTTCAGCCCAATACCGAAACTGCTTCTGCCTCGAGTTCTACTTCTGACCCGGCTTCGATTTCCAGAGTTGGGCCAGCAAGCCATCAGAATTTTTTCCAAAATCCACCCAATTCTCCCCCGAGTCACATACCGGTCACTCGTAGTCAACAGGGTATTTTTAAACCAAAGAGACACTTTAATCTAAATTCTAATATTCTTAAATCACCCCTACCCCGTAACCATGTGTTTGCATTAAATGACCTGAATTGAAAATTGTCTATGAACGATGAAAATGATGCTCTTATTGAAAATAAGACGTTGGAGTTGGTGCCATATCCTTCTGGAGTTAATATTATTCGGTCTATGTGATTTTTACTCATAAAGATAATTCTGATGGTTCTTTTGCGAGACATAAGGCTCGTCTTGTAGGTGATGGTAAAACTCAACAGGTTGGCGTGGATTGTGGTGAGACATTTAGTTCGGTGGTCAAATCGGCTACCATTCGCATTGTTCTCAGTCTGGCTCTTTCAAAGGCATGACCCATTCATCAGTTAGATGTGAAGAATGTTTTCTTACATGATAAGAAGATCGTTTACATGCATCAGCCCTTAGGTTTTCGAGACCCCAGATATCCTCATCATGTCTGTTTATTGAAGAAGTCCTTGTATGGGCTTAAGCATGCCTCACAGGCTTGGTATAAGAGATTTGCAGACTATGTTTCGTCTATTAGGTTTTCTCACAGCAGGTCTGATAATTCATTATTCATGTATCGCCGTGGTACTTCCCTAACTTATATTCTCTTATATGTGGATGATATTATCTTGACTGCCTCGTCTGATGTTTTGCGCAAGTCTAACATGACACTGCTCAGTTCTGAGTTTGCTATGAAACACTTGGGGCCCTTAAGTTACTTCTTGGGGATTGTTGTCACACGTCATGCAGGTAGGTTGTTCTTATCACAACGGAAGTATGCCGCTGAGATAATTGAGCGGGCTAGTATATCCTCGTGCAAGTCTACTTCCACTCCAGTTGATACTAAACCCAAGTTGAGTGTTGTGGCTGGATCACCTTACGAGGATCCCACCCACTATCGCGGTCTTGCCAGAGCTCTTCAGTATCTTACTTTCACGAGATCGTATATTATATATGTCGTACAAGTGTGTTTATTTAGGCATTATCCTAGGGTTGAGCACATGAATGCTCTCAAACGCATTATACGATACATCCAGGGAACACTTGACTATGACTTGCATCTATATCCGTCATCAACTTCTACGCTTGTCTCGTATACAAATGTTGATTGGGGTGGTTGCCCAGATACCAAACGCTCCACGTCTGGTTATTGTATGTTTTTTGGTAATAACTTGGTCTCATGGTCTGCAAAGCGACCGTCCACATTATCACGCTCTAGTGCAGAGATCGAGTATCGAGGGGTAGCCAATGTGGTAACTGAATCATGTTGGTTAGGTAATCTTCTCATAGAACTTCATTGTCCCATTGAGAAAGCTATATTGGTTTATTGTGATAATATTAGTGCAGTCTATCTTTTTGGTAATCCGTTCAACATCAACGTACTAAACACATCGAGATGGATATCCATTTTGTTCGCGAAAAGGTAGCTCGTGGACAAGTACACGTCCGCCATGTCCCTTTCAGGTATCAAATTGCAGACATCTTTACGAAGGGTCTTCCCTCGGTTCTATTTGACGATTTTAGGGACAGTCTCAGCGTACAAAGACCGCCCGCTATGACTGCGGGTGTGTGATAAATATACCCGTGATATACACGGTATATATACTGCCTTGTGTATATCGTGTATATCACGGAAATACAAGCCAAATAAGGAGTTACGGTTATTGTGTATATTTAGGTAGTTTTGGTAATATATTGTTGTATATAATTAGCATTGTATACTTAACATAATTGTAAATTTTTTGTACAAATAGAATAGGGTTTCAGGAGTAGAATAGGAATAGGATTTTTCATATTATAAAATTGTAAATTGTATATATAGTTATTCATTCATGAAAATAATTAAGGGATTATTTCTTTCAAAGAATATGTACCCCTTCAGTTAATTTCAATATTAATGTGAGTTTAAGAAGAATTTTTCCCAAGAACTTGAGTAGTTCTAAAATGATCCACATAAATAAATCATTCTTCTTCTTCAACTTAAATGTAAAACACAAAATTATTTGTTAGCACAAATCAATGTCGTCTAACACCCAATGTGTCACACTAATCACAAGATTCGTTTGAGATATGACCACAATAATTATATCATCCGCTTAATCAAATTTATCTTTATTTAGCGGAATTATTATTTTTCTGAATCTTCTCTACATTTAGGAGTATCACGACTTAATCAAGATTATGAAAACTGGCACAAAACTTTCATAAAGAATTGAAATAATTCAAAGAATTATATAGTCTTCTCAATTGATTTTAATCACATATATTCTAGTCCATAAAGCAGTCCACCATCATCCCTTTACTCTACCCGATAAAGGACAAGATAATTGGAGACCTCATTTTTATTTACTGACAACAAAAACTATCAACTCATCTTAGAACATGAAACAAATACTTGTAAGCATTACACCTGGTGATAACAACATTATCCAAAATAAACTGTCACCATAAAATCTCAAATTTGTAAAACATCATTCTTATAATAAATCCACTTTTAAATTTTACTACCCAAGAATTACTTAAAAATCTCGAATAAAAGCACAAATATAGATTAGTCATATCAAGAATCAGATTATCAGAATCACTACAACTTTCCTTTTAGATAATTATAATTTTTTATAATAACATAATTCAATTATCAACATAACAATCTAACAAGGCAGAAACATACATGAAACTTAGACAGATTGTACTAAGTTATTTTCTATCAATTCTACTAAGTTATTTTCTATCAATTTTGTCCTTAAGAATATTTCACCCGGTATAAGTGTATCTCCAGAATTCAATAAACTCTTCTAGTATAAAACTAGAAGTCAGAATCTAACAAAGATTTATATGGATATAATACCCAGCAATTTAGAATATAGGAAGAAGCCATTTTTTATGTATACTCTTGATATGTATCTCACTAAAAAGAAAATGTTTGAGACAATAAATAGGTGAAGCAAATGTTCAACAAATGGGATCATAATCTGATAGCTAATAACGTCCACAATTGAAAGGGTAAATAATATTTAATGTCTTAATGAATGAAATGAGTAAATACTAGTTATTAAGACAATAAAGAATTTGTATTCAAGGCTCATTCAAATGGGTCTGGCAATCAAAATAACTATAAATAAAAGACTCATTAATATATATTAAGAGAGTTGATCTTGATAAGAATAAAATGATTCTTTTTGAGATATTTAATTATTTTTTCAACACATAGAAACTCATTTCCCCTCATTTTACATATCATCCGTCGCACTACCGCCACAAAAACACCATAACAACCTGTTAATCCACTGTAACAATATTAAATATCTTTTTAATCCACCATCACAGCACCGAATGATGTAGATCGGGATAAGAGTAGACAAGAAATAATGAGAACAAGTAGGAATTTAGAATAGACCCAAATTGGAAGACAATAATTAGAATATTCATTAGCAAATAAGCACCCCTAGTTAAGCAAACAAAACGAACCTAAACTATCCAAAGTGTTTGGCCCAGTGGCCAATACATTAGGGTATTGCTGTCTGAGGTTCCGTGTTCGAGTCCTCTGATCAGCGAAAGTGGAACTGTATTCCCCAAAAAAATCCCTCCATACGCGTAGGGCCAAGCGGTGTATACTAATCCGTAGGGCCAGGCCGGAGGTGGGGTTTTCTGGGGTATGGGGCCGTAATGCGGTGGGATCAGTCACTTTAAAAAGTTTATCCTACCTTAGTTTTACCCACAAGGATAGCTAAGTTGGTGTAGCAGTAGAGCGCGGGACCGCAAGGTCACGAGTTCGATCCCCTGCATAAACCTTCTTGGTTTAGCTTGTCCCACATGGCTTGCCAAGTATGGTTAATCGGCTGACGTGGTTTGCAGGCTATTGTGTCAGTCCGGGGTTTACCCTGTGCGCACTCGAGAGAGTAGCGGCTGCGGGTTCCTTCGTCAACAAAAAAAAAAAAAAACGAACCTAAACTATAACATATAATACCTTCAAGTGGAAAATAATACCTTTTGAAAACACCCCTGTAAAGTTGTCATTAACAATGACATTCCACCATTAACCTGTCAAAGAGAACATTCATAATTAAAGTAAGCTCCCCTAAAAAAGGAAAGAAAGCACTAGTTATACTAGGATTCTAATTAAGGTTACAATGCATAAACTATCCTTAAGCTAATAATTCAAAATAGAATGGCCGAAATTTCAAAAATGGTAAAAAATTGCATTTTTGGACATCTCCGGTATTCATCTAAGTCCTCTCATCACAATTCAAAAGTTTTGTTGTCTACACCAAATGTTGCGAAGTAGAAAGTATTTTTTGGCCATGTTCGCCCTAATCATGTCTCCACTCAATTAAACTAATCTACGCACTCTAATAATTAGCATTTTCCCCCTTAAAAAGTAATAAAATCAAACTTTCATATTTGGATTAATGATAGGCCCACAGTAAGAACACGAGTTTTATCTGTGAAGAATATATCCCACTTTTTCAAACAAAAGGTTAAAGACGTTAAAGTATGTGGATGAGTCTCATCTAAAAAGATTTGATTCATCGGACAATATAATAGGTAATGAAAAGTGATCAACGACATCAATCATGCATTTACCCTAATGCTTTAGCATCTTCATGGAATAATATAGAAAAATGATTTACACATGCATGGGTTGATATACCAAAAAAGAGATCAATATTTACTCATGGATTTATTTACAAAAATAAATAAATTACACATGAGTTGGTTTACAAAAGAAATGAAAATTACACATTGTCCAATTTACCACAAAAAAAATCATTAACATATTGGTTGGCTTAAAAAAAAAGAATAATTTACAGATGGGTTGATTTATATACAAGAAGGGGCCAAAAATGTCTCTGAAGTTTGTGATTTGTCTTTTATATATATGATTGTTGTAAACCTATCGGCTCATTAATGTTAAATGTTTGGGATATATTTGGACATTTTTAATTATTTAAAAATATATTGGGATCTTTTTAACTGTCAGAGACTTCTATGAGTCGATACGTTAATGACGGACATATATAAGAAACAAATCACAAACCAGCATTTTCCGCCGCCCCCACAAAGCTAATGTAGTAGAAGTACTTCATTACACAAACTAAAGATTTTGCTAATATAGTGAAGCTCTCGTGCTAAATGATTACAAGTTTGTAATGATTTTTGTCCATTTTTGTAATGTTGTTTGATAACGTGGTTGAAATATTGGAAGTGACCTTACCAGGTCCACTTTTTTCATTTTTATGAGAATCAACAAAGTTGGAGTTTACTAATTACGTACATTACCACTAATTTTCACCACTGATTGTAGAAAATAAATTGCTTATTTAAGTACCCCCACTAGATCAGCCAGCTCCATTAGCCGATAAAAGTGTCATCTACATAAGTTTTTTTTATGAATGGAAGATCCAAGAACTCTATCTTGGATGAGCGATTGAAAAGAAATTAAATTTGTTACTCCTTTCGTATCAATTTATGTGGCATCATTTGACTGGATATGAAGTTTAAAAAATAAGAGAAGACTTTATTATATTTATCGAATTTCCCTTACTTTATACTTTGACTTTTCTTCACAATAAGTACATTTCTAAAATTCAGTGAGACCCAACAATGGTAAAATAAAGATGGTGCCATTAAATAACTACCAAATAAGGTAAGGTGACATTCATTTTTGGATGGACTAAAAAGGAAATAGAGTCACATAAATTACTCACTCCATCCAGTTTTACTTGTCGACTATACTAAAAATAGTTGTCCAATTTTACTTGTCACTTTAGAAAATTAAGAGATAATTTACCGCTTCATACCTATTTTACCCTTATCTTTTATTATTGAATTGACAAGTTCATGAAAATTTTAGTGATTGCATAACTTTTAAAGTATGTTTTATTTATTTCAATCATTAGGTTAGTTAGCAATAATTATGAGTGATATGGTAAAGTTATCATTTTATTTTTGGCTCCTTAATAGGCGTGTCAGGATAAAATGTGACAAGTAAAAATGGATCGATAGAGTAGGACGGAGGGAGTATTTAAGTTATGGTATTACAGTATTTTTTTTTCCTGTATGCATGGATTAGTATTATAGTTTTCAAACACGATATTTCATTCTAGATTTTCCAATAAGGATTAGGAACCTGTTTCGCCAAGTTTCTTATTCTGAGAAGCATTTGTGTCAAAATAGTTTTCCAAATAGGTAAATATTGAAGAGTAACAATTTGTGTTTGATCAATTCATATAAAAGAGATTTTTCATATTTGATAAAAAATGTTTTTTTTAATCTTCTTAAAAATTACTTTTGAGTCTCAAATTACGAAAAAGATACTATTAAGGTTTATTAAAGTTTAAAGTCACTATATGCAGTTAGAGAAAATTAATAATATTGGATACATGCTATAATTATTTATTTCTTTATGATGATTTAAATAGAGTACTAAAATACATTGTTCATTCACAATAGGTAAAAATTCACTCAAGGAGAAGAGGGGGTTGAAATTAGAGAATAGAGTTGCATTTCTATTTGTGAGATAAATGAGTTAAATTAATCAAAAAAAGTTTGGTAAATATGTTAACACTCAAAAATACTTTTAAGTGTTTAGCCGAATCAAGTGACAGCCGAAGGTGGAAATCTCAAAATGAGCAGGCAACCGAATTCTAAGTCGATAACCGAACTGACTCGTAGCCGAATCTATTAGTCCTAGCCCTCAGCTAGAAAAGCTTCATCGGCTATTACGGTAGCCTGGCCGAGTCATAATTCCGAGGAATGACTGAGACCCTCACATATTTGGATGCCTCGAAGACCAACTCAAAGAATCTTCTATACCCCAAAAAACAGTAACAACCAACATCAGCTAGAAGGAAGTGCCATTAATCGTGCAAGAGGAAAACAAGGAGTAAAAATCGGCACCACCTCTTCATAGTTGGCTAGTGGATTTAGTGGGTTATTTAATGGCTAACATAGGGGGATCACGTTTTATTTTTCTTGTACTATAAATATAGGATCATTTGTACAGAATAAAGGAACCAATCAATCAAACAACTGATTTTACATATCTTCATTTTATTTTTATCGCCTTTACAACACTCTAGATGTATTTATATTTCTTACCACTTAGTTTACTAAATCACCGTCCTAACACTTTCTGGAGTAGTTGGGGAACCCATTGATGGAAGTTAGAGTTCCGCTTCCAGCCGAAATCACTTATTTAAGGAATTAATTTGCCAGCCGATAGACGGCAAACATTTCGAAAGGGAACAAATTTGGCATGCCCAGTGGGACCATAGGTGACACCATAGCGAAGTTTGATTCTCCAGGTCAGGATCACGCTTGGCGTATGCGCCTAAGGTTTGGTAAGAAAATGAACCCAGAGTCCAGTCCACATCCTAAACAGAATCCTTCCAGAAGGAAGGACTAGCCACAATTTTCCTCGGGTATGCCTACATCGGTTGATACCCCTCCACTTCCTCCATTAACCCAAGTTGTGGGCGAACTTATCCAACCTGAAGGTCCAACTGTCATGACCACATCATTCATTAGACAACATATTGACTTAGGCATCCACGACATTATGTACTAGGTTTCCAAACAGTTGGATGACATTGTCAAGACAATGGTTACAAATGAGGTTCAGCAGGCGAGGGAACTGGAAGCCAATCGACTGCATCTAGGAGAATGTTCGGCTAGTTCTGTCATCCATCTGACGAGTGGCGTTGTGCAACATGCAACTGTGACTCCAGGTGCTATTCCTCAGCCGAATGTGTATCAATCAGTACCTACTCAGGTACAGTCGATAGCACACCTAGGAGCACAAGCCCAATCACTTGGTAACCAGTCTACTGTATAGTTGCCACCAAATGCTGGGGGGCAAATTGTGCCACTCGACCAAGTGAGTCTGCAGTATGGGCAGATCAATATGGATCGGAGACTAGTTCAGGCATCCGAACACCTTGGGTTGCCGCCCGTTATGCGTTACGCTCCTGCAAACGGCCATACAGTACAGGCGACCAATGTTGGCCAGCCGAATTGGCAGCCGGTGGCCCCTAGCTATGACCCTGCTCGGCTATCTGGTGATGCTATCTACAGCGGGACACCATTCCAGCAGTCACAGCCGGTACCCAATCCATACCATCCAGGAAGCGCAAACTTTCCAAGAACGGCTGATGTCCGGAGAGAGCAGACATGGAACACTATTTCACCTTATCATCAGGCTCCGTCGGCTGTTTCAGGAGCTCAGGTTGCAGGCTTTGGTGGCTATGCCCAACATAAGCAATGGGGATATACCCCACCTATTGGTAATGGCTAACAGAATACCTACAACTTTCAAAACCCAGATCAACAAGGTACAGAATGGAGACCTCCAGTTCAGAATACCTACCAGCCGGTTCCAGCTGAGAATCAGTAGGGAACTTCACAGCTGATGAACCGTGAAACTATCGCGAATACCATGAAGAGGTACTTTGGCATCCAACTGAAACCCTTGGACATACATGTTTACAGAAAGCCCTACCTCGATTGGGTAGATCGGATAGCACAATTGCCAAGAAGCTTTAAAATGCCTAATTTCGCCACTTTCTCGGGTGATGACGACAAATCTACCATTGAGCACATCAGCAGATTTACCGCCCAATATGGC
This sequence comes from Anisodus acutangulus, assembly GCA_029783415.1. Classification (NCBI taxonomy): domain Eukaryota; kingdom Viridiplantae; phylum Streptophyta; class Magnoliopsida; order Solanales; family Solanaceae; genus Anisodus; species Anisodus acutangulus. The sequence goes on from CM056490.1 coordinate 53,477,178, forward strand.
GAGGTTGGCTAGAACGAGTATCACAAGCTGCAGTTGTTCCCCGTTTATCTAACCGGAACATCATTTGCCTGATACTCATCCTTGACCCCCGACTCCGTACAGAGCAGGGCTAACATGGAGCGTTATTTCCATGATAGATTTTATTGGCCCCAACCTCAGGTCACTGTAACCGATTTGATGAATCTTAAGCAACAAGTCGATGAGTCGGCTACTGATTATATCGAGAAATTTAGAAGAAAGGTTGGAAAATGCACTGTACACTTCCCTGAATCGGACTGTGCCCACATAATAATCAACAACATGCATCCTCAGCTAAAAGAGAAATTAGTGGGACAATCCTGCTCTGACTTAAGCCAGTTAACCGAGAAGGCTAGCCAAATAGAGCAGTATATCCAGGAGAAGGAGAAAAGAAGAGCTAACTGAAACCTAGGCTCCCATTTGATATCCATTATTGAGGCAGATGAGTCTGACTCAGAGTCAGTCGATTACACGGCAGACGCAATGGTAGCCGATTACCCTGGATGATGATTAAGCCAACCGTCAATATAGAGGAAAGAAAGTGGTTCGTCAATCAAGCTTCTGGAAAGAAAGATGCACCACCGAGTGTCGTATCCAGGACTCAAAAAAGAAGGATGCAGCATGCCAAAGCCTTGCGCAAGATGAAGCAAACGTTGCACATGATATCCAGCGCTAAGGCGATCGATAAGCAGGAAATTCCTGAGTCTGTCGTAGTTGAGGCTATCGAGCGGGCATTCGGCTCAATATCTTCAGAGATGGTGCTGCATGATGAAGAAGCTTTGGACCAACCAGAGCTGAATATACAGCTGGATGACAACCCGACAGAGGAACCTCGATGGGAGACTACTATCCTGAATGAATCCCTAGCCGAGACGGTTCCACAGATCGCGTAGAGGATCCAAGCATTAAAACCTCAGCTGGTTCCTATATGTCTCTAGGAGATGTAATATATTAACTTCTTGTCAACCGAATTGGATGAGGTGGGACTCCATCCTTGATTTATTTAAGCATGATTCGGCCAATGAGATTTGGGCAGCTATTGAAATGGTCAGTCTAATTCCATGTGAGTTCTGGGTCGGCCGCTCTACACTGGATAGCCTAAAAGGTGATGTATGTGTGGAAGACACTGAATGGGCGACTATAGTCGATACCATAGCTAGGGACGCTTTAAGCATTGTATTTGGTGCACCTACGGAAGAGATGGTTAAACACCTCAAACCCCTCTATGTTAAGGCTTACATTAACGGCAAAGCTATCAGCCAAGTGTTCGTCGACAATGGGGTTGTGCTGAATGTGATGTCGCTTCTTACTTTGAAAGACCTCAACAAAACCAGAGAGTATCTCATCCTAACTAACATGAAAATGGCTAGCTTTATGGGAGAGGCCTCTGAAGCTTTGGGGATCGTAGTAGCAGAAATCACCGTAGGTCCTAAAACGGTCAGATATGTCTTCTTTGTAATAGATGGCACGCCGTCCTTCGCCATTCTATTGGGCGGAGACTGGATTCACACCTGCTGATGCATTCCTTCTACCGTGCATCAAAAGCTCATTTTTTAGGAAGGAGACAAGATAGAAATCATCCCAACGATGATAAACCATTTCAAGTAGGGTTAAGAACTTGGAGGTTATCTTATATTCACCCTATGTGGCTCTCATAGTTGTGGCGGAGCAGTACGAAGAAGGATCTTGAGAATACTGCAATCTTACTTCACGAGGTTTTGAAATAAAATAATTAGTCGAACCACGGCTTACGTTAGAATAGTTAGTTGATTGTGGAGACCCAAATCATATGTGATCTATGGCATCAGTTAACTGCTTTAAGTTCTGAAGCAAGGATATCCGAGGCAATACAGGTAGAGGACTACAACAGAGAACCAACACTGGCAGCTGATGACATTGAGTTGCCGATGGAACTTGAATCGCCCATAAGAAGGGCTATGCCTAGTTTTGAGTCTCAGGATCCCTTAGAAGATATCAACTTGGGTACTGAGGAAGTCCCTCGGCTAACACATATTAGTGGTTTGCTGAAGGATGAGGATAAACAAAGCATAACGACTATTCTACTATAGTATAAGGACTGTTTCACATGGGATTATCATGAGATGTCTGGGTTGGCACGTACTTTGGTAGATCATAGATTGTCAATTAAGGAGGGTTTCACACCTCATAAACAACCGCCCAGGAGATATCACCCTCAGCTGATACCTTAAATTAAAGTTGAGATTAAATGACTGCTGAAGGCCGGGTTATCAGAACGACTAGGTATATGAAATGGTTGGCAAATATTGTGCGGGTCAAGAAGAAAAATGGCAAAGTTCGGGTATGTATTGATTACAAGAACCTAAATCTAGTCACTCCTAAATATGAATACGCCATGCCTATAGATGATATGCTAGTCGATTCGGCGATCGCTAATAGTGTGCTGACATTCATGGATGGATACTCCGGCTATAATCCGATAGCAGTAGCCGATATTAACTCAACAGCCGCATTCGAGTTAATGTAGGGGGGCAATTGTTAACACTCAAAAATACTTTAAGTGTTTAGCCGAATCAAGTGACAACCGAAGGTGGAAACCTCAAAATGAGCAGGCAACAAAATTCTAAGTCGATAACCGAACTGACACGTAGCCGAATCTATTAGTCCTAGCCCTCGACTAGAAAAGCTTCATCGGCTATTATGGTAGCCTGACTGAGTCATAACTACGAGGAACGACTGAGACCCACACATATTTGGACGCCTCAAAGACCAAGTCAAAGAATCTTCTATACCACAAGAAACGGTAACAAGCAGCAACAACTAGAAGGAAGTGCCATTAATCGTGCAAGAGGAAAACAAGAAGTAAAAATCGGCACCACCTCCTCATAGTTGGCTAGTGTATTTAATGGGTAATTTAATGGCTAACATAGGGGATCACATTTTATTTTTCTTGTACTATAAATATAAGATCATTTGTACAGAATAAAGGAACCAATCAATCAAACAACTGATTTTACATATCTTCATTTTATCTTTATGACCTTTACTGCACTCTAGTTGTATTTACATTTCTTACAACTTAGTTTACTCAATCACCGTCCTAACACTTTCTGGAGTGGTTGGAAACCCCATTGATGGAAGTTAGAGTTCCGCTTTCAGCCAAAATCGCTTAGTTAAGGAATCAATTTGTCATCCGATAGACGGCAAACATTTCGGACGGGAACAAAATATAAATAAAAAATTGTAACTTCTTCTCCACAACACAAAAATTGTTTTTGCTTCTATCCAAATAGTACCTTTTTGTTTTTAGCCAAACACTTGAGAGCCTCCAAAACAAGTGCTTGCTTGGCCCCTACCAGAGATGTAAACTAGTACCGATTCCGAACAATCAGAGTTGCATTTATTTTTTATTCAAGATTTCTTATGCTTTTTCACGTCACACACATGATATTCGTCACTATGAAAAAGTAATGATACCTTACCATTAATTACTCTATTTATTAATTATTTTATTACTCTAATACATATCATGTCTAAAGGTGGGTTCACAATTTAAATTTGATGGATTTAACATTAAACTTACTATACTGTCAAAATTATGAATTACATTCTAATTGATTTTTAGATACATATCAGTACTGTGTCATTAAAACTATGGGTTCAAATGAACCCGTAGCCAAAACGCTATATCTGCCTCTGATCCTACCGAGACTAGTAAGTTCGGATTTCACTATCCCCTTGCCTAACAAGCAATAATTTACCTAACACCCGCAAGGTAGCCAAGTTGGTGTAGCAGTAAAGCGCGGGACCGCAAGGTCACGAATTCAATCCCCTGCATAAACCTTCTTGGTTGAGCCTGTCACACATGACTTGCCAAGTGTGGTTAATCGGCTGACGTAGTTTGCAGGCTATTGCGTCAGTCCGGGGTTTACCCTGTGCGCACTCGAAAGAGTAGCGGCTGCGGGTTCCTTCGTATAAAAAAAAATAATAAAAAATAAAAATAAAAAAAATAATTTACCTCGTCACAGAGATTGATTCACTCGAATTAACTTTCAAGAAATTTGGCTAAACAAATTACAACAACATATCCAGTGAAATCCCACAAAGTAAAGTCTGAGAATGATACAGTATACGCAGACCTTATCTCTGTCTTGGAAGGCAAAAAGGTTGTTTATCGGCACAAGGATATTATAAAACAAAAAGCTCCATTTAGCTCCGTCACTATTTGAAAATGGCTTTCAATTACTTTCTATGTGACTTGAACTTTAGACCTACCAATTGGAAGTCATGAAACTGTCTCGCCGACCAAGCCACTATAATTAGAAGTGAGGTTAAGTCAACCTTTCTTATCAAGAACTTTAGATCTCCACTAGAAAGATATGTAATTTGCTTCACAAATCAAATTATACTTGAAGAAAACAATTATGTTCAAATATAAGAAGCTTGCAAGATCTGAATTACATGTCCAACGTGATTTAAGTTGTCAAAAATCTCATATACTACACGCATTTGGATTCTACACAACACGTATCGAGTTTGAAATAATACTTCAAAAAAAAAACTATATATGAAAACAACATATTGGAAACAATATGAAGCACGTTGCAATTGCCTATAAATTAAAACGTGAACAATACGAAAGAAAAGTGCCGCTTATATAAAGTTTGTATTTATGAACGCGCAGGCCGCAGCATCTTCTTTGAGAATAATTGATCAAAGAAAGGAGAATCTATGTGAGAAGAACTTATTATGAATTTATTTTTGCTAATACATGACGAGAATTGATGAGTACTTGCATTGAAAATGACCCTATTCAATTGAAATTATATTTTTCTGACACAACTGAAACTCCTTCACCGAAAAATTGTACTATACATATAGGATAAAAATAATTTTTTTCATAATATATGAACAATTAAATTCTCTTGACATAATAGAAGATTCTAGTACAGTGATAAAAGGTGTTCAAAAATATTACCTTAGGTCACAAGGTAAGATCCTAGATGTAACACACTAATAATTTTTTCGAATCTCATTATATGAATTTCTTCTTCCATCCACGATTGCTAATATCCTAGTTTGAGTGGATGTTAAGTTCCCACATCTGGTGGCCGTGGGTGGTTGATATCTGGATTTTTTATATGATCTTAGACAATCATCACCTCATTAGCCAGCTTTCTGATTGAGTTATATTTGAGATTCATTTTTTTATACACATCCCAATTCTCATACTTTACCCGATGTTGAGCCACATCTTGTATTTCTACCCCTAGATATCTAGCCCTAGACATACGGGGTGTTGAGTTCCTACATCATATGGAATATATGGATATTTAGTCTCCTTATATGATATCCTCACCTCCTAATGGATTTTCAATAGATAATTGCAACAAAATATTCTACAAGTTGGTATCCAAGATGGGCTTTTGCTTGTGCTGTCATTATATGTATGTATGACGAGATGTGTTCATACGAGAGTCGATTAAGCTTAAATACCAAGAAACTAAATATTTGTAACAAGAAAAGATGGTGATTAAGCTGTCATTGGATGTCATTATCGAATATTTGGAGTTCAGTGGGTTGTAAGTTGTAACTAGCTAGAATAGAAGAACCGAAGAACAAAGAAACTATCAACATTGAATGTGAATGATCATATGATAGTTGAAGGGTGTCAAATGCTACGAAAAATAAAAGGACAAGATAAAATAAATCGAATGTCAATTCTATTTCCGAATGTCGGCAATTATGTCGTCCGACACCAGTAACAACATTTTAGCAAAACAGAAAAACCTTGAAGAGTAAATGCAGCGAAAATTTAAAGAACACAAAAGTTTTAAATTTTCGCAAGTTATATATATTATATAACTTATGATGGTCAATGATCAAATGTATTGTATATATATTATATACAATTATACAAAGTCCTTTCTTTACAGATTTACAAGATAAACGGAAATGAATTAAAAGTTGAAGTCGCAGATGACTTATGCCTGAAAAATCTAACTAAGTAGACATAGACAACCTCTCATTACAATCGCTCCATACAAAACTAATCTAGAATCTAAACATCAATTGTAATGTTGGACAGAATATTGTCAACACACTCAGGCAACACTGGTGATCCAGATTTCTGAGATGAAATCTCGAGAGCTCTATTGGTATTTTTACTTTCTGGTTCTGGATATCGATTCTTTGTAGTAGGCTCTCTATTTATAGTAGAGAGTCTTCCTTGAAAAGCTCATCGATAAGTTGCGGAGGTTGAGGGAAAGGTGGGCAGCTGGTAGGATTGGTTAGAGACGATCATGGAGTAATTTTCTCAACAGCTTTGGCTTGTCTTCACGACAAGCAACATCTTTTGACTTATTTCTCACACACTTTTACCAGCACCTTTTTACCTTGCCAAGTCATTTTTACCTCATAGTAATATTTACAAAAATATTACTGCATCGCGTGAAGCAAGGCAAAATCAGTTCAGAAAATGTTGGTCCGAATGTTATGCAATAATTGTCTCAACATACTTACACATTTATATCAATACTTTAGGAGATATGTTGGGTCAAATGTCACAACACCAAATCCAGCATTAATAATCTCTCCATTTTTGCCTTTATTCACAAAACTCATTAAAATGTAAAGTTGACTTAGGATGTTGTCACAAATGTTTTTCGACATCTGTGATCAACAATTTCAAGGTCATGCTCCCCCTTAACCTGTGATGACATACAAGCAAATATATGTATACTGATTCATAGGATTAGAAAAGAACAACAATATGGGTACACATATCATCCAATATATACAAAAACACAAAATAGAAATAAACCATTGTCCACAAATATCAATAACAAACCACTAAAGATCCCTCCTTGCTCATCATACAGCAGCAGCAACTTCCAGCAGCTTTCTACTCCTGCATAACAACTTCACCTTCATCTGCACAGCAACTTTTAGCTTCCTACCCCACACCATCATCATCTTTAGCTTCCTCCCCCTACACCAGCATCATCTCCCCCATTTTGTGAAGAAAGTAGCATCATAAAATGGTCTCTAGCTTGTATCAGGGCATTTCTTGCAAAATCAACCTCATAAATTTGTTGGTTGATTTTTCCAATTTGATCCACAAGCCATTCTGTAGACAGTGTAGACTGTCCTGGACCTATGTTGGTGACATTTCTGGCAACATTTTCACTTTCGGCTTCCTTCTTCCAGGGAAAGTCGATGACTCTTTCCTTGCTCTTCAAAATTGTTTTATTTACAGTGTAAAGCTCAGGAGCGTTCCCTAAAGTGTCTTCTCTCTTAGGATCAAAGCCTTATGTGGTTAATACTTTGTAGATCAGAGAGGGAAAGGGAAGGATTGAAGTTGATTCAAGTTGACAATTTGATGAAATATCATTTTTTCCCAAATCAACTTTCAAACCTTTCCCAACTTTATACAACAGGGTGGCTTGTTCAGATGTCATAATTGACTCATTCATTGAAGAAAGCCAATTGTGAATAGCAATTTTGTGAAAGGTGGAAAACAGGGTTGTTAGTTTGGAGGCTGGACATCTAGGGATCCACTTCTTCATCATACCTCCAGTGAGATATGCAATCACTTCATCCTTATTGTCTATGACTTGTTCTGCTTCTCTAATATTATCTCCAACATCTAGTCTCATATATTGATTTATAATAGAAGGCGTAAACAGATAGACCTTGTTGTAGAGATATACCTTCCCAAATTTCTTCGATGAGGTCTTCTCTATAATAGGGCTCAAATTAGCGTAAAACAACCTTACTATCAACATACGGTCCTTTTTCAGTGACATATCCTAGGAGTTGTCTGTCCTTTAAGAATTCTACAGTCCATATTCAGTACAAGAGGCAATATCAATTACTTTCTGACGCCTGATTACTCTATTCTTGTAACAGTCTTATATATCATAGTTAGTTTTAGAATAGAATTTATCTGAGTAAGCAGATACCTCAAGGTCTGAATCGGTGGATTCGGTACTGCTAGAGGATGTTGTTGTATGTGTCTCTGCAGATGTTGGCTGAAATGTTTCCTGAGATGTTGTGGCAATATTTGGAGCAGCACTTGACTTTGCATGTCTGGGAATTCCCTTTGGAAAGAATTTTTTCAATGGGGTTTCATCAGGGATTTCCTCTTCTTGAGACACATTTGGCTGTACTGAAGCATATGGTTCTTCTTCACTCTCCTCTGTTGAAAAATACACAGTCTGTATCTTCACTTGCACTGCTCAAGTAAGAGGGTATAGATGTTTCATATCTAGACCTTTTGTTACTCGGTCCTTCTTGGATTGTTTTCTCAAAAACTCTACTCGATCTACGAGTAGGGAAGGTAGAGGACATTGGTATTTTACCCAAAGATGTAAAATCAGTAGTTTCATCAACATCTATAGGGTTATTATTGTCTCCAGGGTAGCTAGTAACTAAAGGTTCATCAAAACCTTTAAACACTAACGCCATAGACAGATTCTCTGGGGGTGTGAAAATGATGACTGGCCAGGTTGCCGAGGTTCATTGTGCTCGGGAGCCTCCGTATTCATTGGAGTGTTGGATTGGATGTTGGATGACATTTGTTCTGACATTGGAGATGTTTCAGCTACCAACAGACAAGAACCAAGCCGGGAATTAAGGAAAATAAACAACTCAGACAAAAATGTGATTCATGAGTTTATAGTATTTCCAAGAAAGACAAAAGAATCTATCTACAGTCATTAGAAACTACAACAAAATTCCTGGTATTTTGACCATCGACTAAAGATCTCAGTTAATGCACTTTGTTTGATGTTCGACTAGCTAGCATGTACCTCGACTAATCCATCTGGCCGCATACTCCAACCCATAAGAACATATGTCGGGTAAATTTTTCCTAAAAGGTCGAGATAAAACTCACACTACATAACTGGGATTAGAACCTGAGACTTCCCTCAAGGACCCTAATATTACACTTGTACAATAGGATCTCATGTAACACTATAAATGAGTGAAATCCAACATTTCAAGCACCAGTATGTATTCCTTTTAAGTTTATGTGCGCTCCAACTCACGTTGAGATGTTTCGAATACCATCAACAAAATAAAAGATAAGAACAAGGTACAACGCGAATAAACACATCTGTTATCATATTCAGAGGTCTAAAATGAAGTACAACTGTGAAAACACTTATCTGACGCCTCTTGTAAATATGGTCAGTTTAGGCCTCTGCAATATCTATCATCGCCACTTTTGTGGCAGGAGATCCAAATGGAAGAATCTGATTGTAGCATCGATGCCATTCCTGTGTTAAGGGCCAAGGACTGCTTTAGTTTAGTGGAAGGATTTATTTGTCAACCTCAAGTAATAATCATTGCCAATAAATTCCATCTACTTTCACATTTCTTGGCATTCATATTCTTAGGAACTTTGACAATATCAATGATCAGGGATTTCTTCCTATATAAGTGAACAAACCAACCAACTTCTTATCTCAACAACTTGAGTACCAATATATCTTCTTTGGTATCTTGAGCCAAAAAAATGGATAAGATAAATGTGGAAATGGAGCAGATAAAAAGAGCAGAAGAATCAGTAGAAATTGATGAGCAAAAATTGGTTTATGATTCTTCTGTTGATCATAAAGGACGAGTTCCTCTTAGGAGTTCAACTGGTGTCTGGAAGGCCTCCCTCTTCACTATAGGTAAGCATCTAATTCTATCCAACAAATGGCATACACCAAATAGCTTCACTTATATGTCTAATTTTTGTCACTCTCATGATTTATAATTACTCGAAGAATCAAGAAAATTAGAATGGCTTCCTCAGTTTAAATTGTTCAGAACACACAATTTTCTCGTCCTATTACAGTCCTTAGCTATCCATAGAACTAAAGGTGAAAAAGAGCACTAGCTTATCTTAAGCAATCATGACCACCCAAAAAATGCTCATAAACTTATATGTTATAGTATTTCATCTGTCAGGAAACTACTAATCAAGAATAAACTGAATAAGACAATCACTTGTTAAGTGCTCTAGATATTTGATCAGCTTGTTCAAGAAATAGACCTTTTTACACTTTGATTGGCCGTGGTTTGATAACAAGCCAGTAAACAATGGAGAAGTACATAACTCACTGGTCTCTGAAAAGATTTTTTCTTTTTCCAGAGTTAAACTTAAGGAGCTAACTGAATAGAAAGTCTCTACATGAATCACAATCAGCATAAATTGCACAAATTGATGCCACCTCTTGCTTCTGCAATTGTCCTAGATTTATCCTAGTCCTAATTTCCATCCTAGTGGTCCCAAAGTGTTATACAGTATCTTAACACAAAGGTTTTTCTTGAGATTGAGTATCTTAACAAAAAGGTTTTGTTCTATACATCGTTGTTTATACTAAGAATTCCAGTTTTTTTTTATAAGGATATTAAGAATTACAACTTATACATGAAAAGCATTCTATGTGTCACTAAGCGAAGCAGTAGAAAAATTTACCCCATATAGTGGCCCACGATAATATGTGATTTAATTTGTTAAGATTAAACATGTCATTAGATTTTTCATTTTGTTGAACATTGCTCCTGTATGGTTATGTATATGGAGATACTGATGAACCATTACCTTAACAGCGATTGAATTCAGTGAGAGGCTGAGTTACTTTGGAATAGCCACGAGTTTAATTATATACCTAACAAAAGTCATCCATCAAGACCTCAAAACAGCAGCAAAAAGTGTCAATTACTGGGCAGGAGTCACCACCTTGATGCCATTGTTGGGAGGCTTTCTGGCTGATGCATACTTGGGAAGATTCTCCACTGTTCTTCTCTCTTCCACGGTCTACTTCCTGGTAACCACAATTTCCGCTCCTTGCAATTATCAACATGGAATGGCAGTTTAGAGTATTACCTTAAAATAAAGAAAAGCATGTGCAAAAGCTGTTGACCCTACTAGAGTAGTAACACTAATGAACTGCTAAAATTCTGACATTGGCTAAATATTGTATTTTAGCTTTCAATGGTTGGTCATAATGCTCTACTTATAGATAACTAATGACAACTATTTAAACAACAGAAAATTGGATCACATTATCATCTCTGTATAAACACAAACTTTGGTTCTAGAATTATTGAACTTTAAGACATTGTAACAAATCAATGTTTGCCTATGTAACACACTAAAATTCTCTCTTACTTGTTGATCGCTTAAATGTGGATCAGGGCTTGCTTCTCTTGACAATGTCTAGAGTGATCCCGATCTTAAAGCCTTGTGACAGTAACCTCTGTGATGAACCGAGGAATAAGATCCACGAGCCGATCTTCTTACTTGCGATCTACTTAATCTCTATTGGAACCGGAGGACACAAGCCTTCTATTGAGAGCTTTGGAGCTGATCAGTTTGATGATGAAAATCCTGAAGAAAGAAGAAAGAAGATGTCCTTTTTCAACTGGTGGAACTTTGGGTTATGCTGTGGACTATTTCTTGGTGTCACTCTTATCGTTTATGTCCAAGAACATGTTAGCTGGGCCATGGCAGATCTAATACTCACAGTAGTTATGGCTTCTAGTATAGCCATCTTCTATGCAGGGAGACCATTCTACCGTTACAGGAAGACAACTGGAAGTCCATTAACACCCATGCTAAACGTGCTTGTAGCTGCAATTAGAAAAAGAAACCTTCAACTTCCTTCAAATCCTTCTCATCTACATGAAGTTCTCAAGTCAGAAACTACCCAAAGGAGGCTCTTAAGCCACACCAGAAAGCTGAAGTAAGATTAGGACTTACTCGTGATTAGGTTATGCAACTATTCAGGGAAGGTGGAATATATTATTGAAAACAATTTATGATTTTACTTTACAGGTTCCTTGATAAAGCTGCAATCCTAGATGGCACACAAGATTCAATTGAACAGCAACAGAATCCATGGAAACTTGCAACTGTCACCAAGGTGGAAGAACTGAAGCTAATTATCAACATGATTCCTATTTGGCTAACCACTTTACCATTTGGTATATGTGTAGCACAAGCCGCAACTTTTTTCATTAAACAAGGCATGACAGTGAATCGGAAGATCATTCACAAATTTGAGATTCCCCCCGCCTCAATTTATGCCCTGACAGCTGTTGGCATGATAATATCTGTCATTATCTATGACAAAATCCTTGTACCTTTCCTGAGAAGGGCAACAGGAAATGAGAGAGGCATAAATATTCTCCAAAGGATTGGTATTGGAATGATCTTCTCGATTTCTACTATGGTAGTTGCAGCTTTGGTTGAGAGAAAAAGACTGAATGTTGTTCATAAAAATCCAGTCGAGGGTTCAGCTTCAATGAGTGTGTTTTGGCTAGCCCCGCAATTCCTTATTCTTGGAATAGGTGATGGATTTGCCCTAGTGGGATTGCAAGAATACTTCTATGACCAAGTACCCGATTCCATGAGAAGCTTGGGCATTGCACTTTACCTTAGTGTGATTGGTGCGGCAAATTTTATTAGCAGCCTCTTGATAACCATTGTGGATCATATCACAGAGATAAGTGGCAAGAGTTGGTTTGGAAAGGATCTAAACACTAGCCGGCTTGACTATTTTTACTGGTTATTGGCGACCATCACAGCAGTAAATTTGTGTGTCTATGTTTTTGTTGCAAGGAGATATACCTACAAGAATGTGGACAGTAGGACAACTGTGGTTGTAGCTGATTGCGATGATGGGGATAACCGTGAAGCAATGGTTTAGTTTATGTAAATATTCCTCAAGCTTTATTTAGATTTTTAGTACTTCACTGAAACAGTAATATCAATGTATTCTGATAAGCTAAAAGCAAATAAAATTCCTCCATTTCGTTGTAGAATCCCAGTCACTTCAATTGCTTTCCTCTATAGAGAAAGGATGAGATATTAACAAATAAGAATGTCAAATATCAAGCCTAGTGACTTTCACAGTTTGGGGTGAGAAGAAGTAATGCCATTAGATCCCAACAGGGTGAGTTTGGCATGGAGAAAAATAATTCTCATGGAAAATGCTTTCCGTGAACAATGTTCATCTTGGAAAAAAGATTTTCAAAATCATTTTCCAGAAGCAAAAGTAGGTGACACATATTAATTGTATAAAGTGGATGACAGATTATGACAATACTAGTTTGATGATATTTCTGAGTATTAAAGTTCACAATAATGTTTATGTACTGATCAAAAGCACGTAACAAGAGTAGGAATTGAGATATTTGTAAAGGAAAATGACTTGTGCCTAAAAGTAAGGGAAGTTATTTCCCATTGTGATGGATAATATTTTTCATATCACTTTCTTGGAAACTATAATTTTCATCATACCGAACACACCCGACTAAAGATTATATTTCTCATGCGTTGGCAAATCTTACACGTAGGCCCCTTCAGACCTGTTTCCATAGATTTTGCTAAGATCTTTGAAAGGATATTGGGCGAGATCATCTACTCCTTCACAGCTAGAAGTTGACGGAGGAGGTGTCATCCCCATTGCATTTTCGGTCCATGTCTATACTCCAATGACAATTGTATACAATTTTCAACATGTGGTTAAGTCGAAACATTAAGCAAAGTTAGAAGCAAGAACAAGACTAAAAACTGTGTAATTTTATGAAAGTTAGAGTGCATGCAATTTTTTTTAATGATAATAGTATTCGAGCCAACTTGTGTGTACCTCGACTAATACATCTGATAGCCTGCTATGTCCGGCAAGCATAGATATCTGGTACTATTGCCACCAAGAATGGAGCAAAAAGGCTCATATAGAGTGTTATAGTCGGGATTCGGATATAAGATCTCCAGGTTGCTAATTCTATGTTCAACCACATTAAACAAGTTAAGGATGCATGCATTAAAGCAGTATCACCGACCTTCTCCCTTCTTTCCTGTTCTAAGTAACATGCATGTCATTTTTATAGAACTTAATCCACCAGCAACATATAAGGAATATATGCTGCCCCTTTTTGAGAGGAAGAAGACCAAGAGACATCTATGAGTTCTGATATAAGATCTCCAGGTTGCTAATTCTATGTCCCAAACTACAGTTTAACACCATTCTGCAAATAAAATTGTTTTAATATAACTTTCAAAATAACAAATTTACTTAAACTTTTCTAATCAGTACTTTGATACCTTTTTCTACAACCACTTCTATAATACTTAAGTCAAAGTAGTGTTTTAATAGAAAATAATTAGAAACCAAAATAACGGTCTAAGTATAAAGGCAAAACAAGGAACAAACAAGACATCTATGAGTTCTATGGCAATGAAAGAAATAGCTGATTCAAAGCACTCTTTGGAATTTCATATTCAGCTACCATAATACAAGTACCTATAAATTTAAAAAATGATTAGAATTTCTCATTTGCACATAACACTGTTGCAATTTGACGAATGCCATAAATATGTGTTCATTTTTGACATAACGTCTTTCATTAATAGTCACTACCATCTTGGTACTGAAAAGGTTACACAAATTGGACTTGTCCAGATTACATGACAAAAGACTCTAACAAGTCCAGAAAGTTTGACATATCAGTAGCAAAAGACCCAATATTCCAAAACAACAAATTCTGAATGCATTTAAATTTAATACAAGAGCTATATACTCATATTTAGAAATAATATCAGTTTCCATAAGGCATTCTTGTCATCATTCAACCTCCAATGCCAGTTGTATAAAAAGCACTTGTTGTGAATTCTCAAATCCCTTGTTTTTTTCCTACGAACTTTCTGCCATTTGACCAAATGCAACTTTCTGTTAGTGGCATTTCATTGCCATATGAACTGGTTAGCCTATTTATCCTCTTCTTGACTTCAGCAGGAATAGCAATCAATGACACTGGAATCAGATAAGTTGGCATCCCGTCAAGAACACTAAAAAAGGGCAGCCCGGTGCACAAAGCATTCCGCGTTAGCAGGGTCCGGGAAAGAGACGCACCCTAAAGGGTGTTATGTTGACAACCTAACCTAATGCAAGCAACACTACTATTAATTAATCTCAATCTACCACCAAAAGACTAGTATTGTCTCTTCCAGGGAATGAGCTTCATTTCACACTTGTCAATGATGCCTGCCAAATATTTGTATCTTTTCCTCTAGCCCCCAAAGGATGTCTATCCCAAAATAGGTGGCAGCAAGGTCAAAGCCAGCTTAAAGCTATGTGTTGGGCAGAACCGGTAGCTTTGGCTCAAACCTTATGTTTGTATTAAAAGTTCCATTAATTTATGCCGAACCCAATAAGAAAAAAGGATTGTGGTTCAGAATTCAACAATATATCCAGTGAAATCCCACAAAGTGGGGTCTGGGAAGCGTGCAGACCTTACCTCTACTTTGGGGGTAGAGAAGTTGTTTCCGGTAGACCCTCGGCTCAAGAACAAGCAATCCACAACAAAAAATAATACTATAAAAAGCCATGAAATACTATAGAAAGCAGGATAAAGCTGATTGAAAAAAGGAGTCGTAACTACTACAAAATAATATAATAATTGAGATACAAGAAACAACAAATAGTAACATAAATCGAAAGACAAGGCACTATAAGAATAATACTAAGACTACTAGTATTTATAAACTAAAAATTCTGACAGGAAAGCTTTAAACTTTGGACCCAGTATCCCACTCACATATATACATCCATGCTCCACATATACTCCCTCTGTCCCATATTAGTTGTCATGTTTCGCTTTTTGAGTGTCAAGTTGACTAATCTTTGGAGCTAAATTGGATTAGATCAATTCAATATTTTAAAATTAAGAATTTAGATATCCAAAAAGTACTCCAAGTTGCAATTCTTCTAATATTAATATCATAGAAAAACTATATCTCAAAAAGTTAGTCAAAATTTATATAATTTGACTTTTTAAAAAAGGAATGTGGACAAGTAATACGTGACATATGGAGTATAATACTCCTACATCACAAAAATCAGGACCTTAGGTAATACGGATAGAACAGTAAGATCAACATTGTAGTAAAAATGTAGAGATTAGAAACCTGCTTCATACTCCACTGAACTATGATTCTAATTCTGCTGGCGATACGTCCAACATTAATTGATTGACCAATACTATCTCGACATTGATCTACCATAGCGTTATAAATATTCGGCATCTTGCCTAGGGGAAAGGCTACATCTAGTACCGGACCGATGATTTGGACAATTGGAATTGTATGTTTACATGGAACAAATCGAGACTATGACGATCCTAGGAATGATCAATAGGAAAACATTAAATTTAAATAAAAAGAAAGAGAAGGAACATAAATTTTGACAGAGGGGGCACTTGGCCAACGGAAAAAAGAAAACGAGGGAGTGTTGGTGCAAGTATGAAAAACAAAAGGGAAAAAGGTGTAATTATACCCTCTAATTGTGATATAGAGCAAAACTTTAGTTTAAAAAATGGTTCATATATACCTCTGTTATACAAATGATACAAATATATACAGTTATTAACAGAATATTTTTAAAAAATCATTTAACTTATTTTTTAGTAGACTTTTTCTTAAAGTTATGTGGTAATTTTTTTCTGGTGGATTGGATCCGGTTCGTTTAAAAAAATAAGTAAAAAAATAGGTAGACTTATTTTTTAAAATCCACAGAGATATTTTTTTAAACGAATCAGACCCGGCCCACCATAAAAATATTATCATGTGGCTATACAAAAATAATTATACTAAAAAAATAGATAGATTTATTTTTAAAGCCTCGTGACATTTTTTAAAATTAAAAATAAGCTAAATATTTAAAAAAAAACTATTTATTAGCGAAAACGGTATATTTGTGTCATTTATGTAATAATAGAGATATATTTGCATCATTTGTTAATGGCAGAGATATATATGCACCACTTTTCACGAAGAATATATACGATCTGTATCACAAAATTGAGGCGTACATTTACACCTTTTCCCAAAATAAAATAAGGAGCAAATGAAAAACAAATAAAATAGAAATGTCAAAGAGTACAAATAAGAAGAAACTTTAAGGAAACACAGACAAGGGAAGGAAAATAAAGTAGATAGGGCTTAATTTCCTTTAAAACAAAAATATTTATCAATCAGGAACGTCGACTTATTTCAAATTAAACCATTGGTCAAAAGTTGGTCTAAAAATATATTTTTTCCAAAGAAATAAACTTCTATTAAACGCTTAAAGAAAACAAATGTCTCACAACAATGATAGCATCATAATTTTCACTAAAGAGAGTTAAAATATGAAAAGTATATATATGCAGTGTGTTAACACTCAAAAATAGTTAAGTGTTTAGCTGAATTCAGTGACAGTCGAACTATTTCGGAGCCGAATTTATTTATAGCCCTCGACTACAAGAACTTCATCGGCTACCAAGGCATCTCAGTCGAGCTGTCAATTAGAGGTACAATTGGGACCCACTCAGACGCAGACGCCTCAACAACCAAGTCAAAAGGTTTTTCAGACCCCCATAACGATAACGGCCAACGACATCTAAAAGAAAGGGGCCATTATCCGAGCAAGAGGAGTAGAGGGCGAGAAAATCGGCACCACCTCCCCCATAGTCGGCCATTAAGCTTGGTGGGTTACTTGATGGCTGACATGGGGGTGTTTGTACAATTTTTTTCTCTTTTTGTACTATAAATAGAACACATTTTTGTATATAGAAACACACACGATCAATCAAACAACTCAAATTTTATCTATCTTTATCTTTTATCCTTTACTTTTACTTTACTCGGTTGTATTCATGTTTCTTACCTCTTAGTTTACTCGCACCACTGTCCTAACACTTTCTGGAGTAGTTGCGGAACCCATTGCTGCAAACTAGAGTTCTGTTACAAGCCCAAATCGCTTAAGTTAAGGAACCAATTTGTCTCTCGATTTCATCAGCCGATAAAACGGCAGAAGGCAGAATTGGGGGCGAGATTAAATTTGGCACGCCCAGTGGGACCATAGGTGAATTAATAGCAAAGTTTGATTCTCCAGGTCAGGATCATTCTCTGCGTATGCGCCTAAGGTCCGGTAAGAATATGAACATCGAGTCCAGTCCACATCCTAAATAAAATCATCCCAGAAGGAACATCGAACCAGCATCCTCCGCGGGTATGCCTACATCGGTGGATACCCTTCCACTTCCTCCATCAACCCAAGCTGTGGTAGAATCTAGACAATCTAAAGGTCCAACCATAATGATCACGTCTTTTATTAGACAACAGATTGACTTGGGCATCCACGATATTATGTACCAAGTTTCTAAACAATTGGCTGACATTGTGAAGCCGATGGTACATAATGAGGTTCAACAAGCGATGGAGATGGAAACACACCGAATGCACTCAGGAGAATGTTCGACTAGTTCTGTCATCCCTCTGACGAGCAGTGTTATTCAGCATGAGACCTTGACTCCCGGTGTTGTTCCTCAGTTGCATGTGCATCAGCCAGTGCCCACTCAGGCACAGCCGATAGAGCACCTAGGAACACAAGCACTATCGCCAGCAACCAGCACACTGCATGGTTACCGCTGAACCTTGGGGTGCAAAACGTGCCACTTGAGCAAGCGAGTCTACAGTATGGGCAGATCAACATGGATCGGAGACCAGTTCAGGCTCCAGGACACTTTGGATTGCCGCCCGTTATGCCTTACGTTTCTATAAACGACCCTACGATGCAGGCGAACAACGTTGGCCAGCCGATGGCCCCTGGCAATGACTTAGCTCAACTATCTGGTGACGTTGTTTATAGCGGAATACCATTCCAGCAGTCATTGCCGGTACGCAATCCATACCTTCCCGAAGGCGTAAACTTTCTAAGAACAGCCGACGTCCGAGGAGAGCAGCCATAGAACACAGTTCCATCTTATCCTCAGGCTCCGTTAGCCGTTCCAGGAGCTCAGATTGCAGGCTTTGGTGGCCATACCCAACATCAGTCATGGGGCATTACCCCACCTATTGGTAATGGCCAGCAAACCACCTACAACCTTCACAACCATGTCCAACAAAGTGCATAATAGAGGCCGCCAGTGCAGAACGCCTACCAGCCGAATCCAGTAGAGAATCGACAAGGGATGTCACAATTGATAAACCCAGAGATTATTGCTAATACAATGCGGAGGTACTTCGGCATCTAACTAAAACCTTTGGACATGCCTGTTTATAAGAAGCCCTACCCGATTGGGTAGATCGGATAACACCTTTGCCGATGGACTTCAAAACACCAAAGTTTGCCATCTTCTCTGGCGACGACGGCAAATCCACTATTGAGCACATCGGTAGATTTACTGTCCAATGCGGTGAGGCTGGCCAGAATGAGTATCACAAGTTGCAGCTATTCCCTCTCTCTCTAACGGGAACAACCTTCACATGGTACTTATCTTGGGCTCCTAATTCCGTACAGAGCTGGGCCGACATGGAGGGTTGCTTCCATGATAGGTTCTATTGGCCCCAACCTCAGGTTACCGTGACTGATCTAATGAATCTCAAGCAGCAGGTCGATGAATGGGCTGCCATTTTATCGAGAGATTCAGAAAGAATATTGGAAAATGCACGGTACACTTTCCATAGTCTGAGTGTGCCCACATGATAATCAACAACATGCACCCTCAGTTAAACGAGAAGCTGGTAGGATAATCTTGCTCTGACTTGAGCCAGTTAGCCGAAAAGGCTAGCCAAATAGAGCAGTATGTCTAGGAAAAGGAGCGGAGAAGAGGCAGCCGAAATCGAGGCTCCCACTTGGTATCCATCATTGAAGCGGATGAGTCCAACTTAGAGTCAGCCGATTGCATGGCAGACGCAATGGTGGCCGAGATTGTTAGGGGTAAAGTTTACTCTTGCCCAGCCTTGAAAGCTGTAAAAGGCAAGGAGAAGAGTCCATCCGATGACAGGATCAATTACTCGTTTGACATCAAGAAGGCAGATCAAATTTTTAATCATCTGCTCAAAGATAAGCAGATTCGGCTACTTGATGGTCATAGGATTCCACCTGCCGAGGAACTAAAAGATAAGAAGTATTGTAAGTGGCATAATTCATACAGTTACTATATTTCTAATTGTGTGATCTTTAGAAAGGCGACCCAAAAGGGCATCAAGGAGGGGAGGTTCAAGCTAGCCGATAAGAGTATGGCTAAAATGTCCATTGATACTGACCCTTTTCCCATAGTACCAACATCTATGGTATCTTTTGCTAAGCTTGATTATTCAAAGGACACCAAAGGGAAACAGCCGATGAAAAGGGTGTGAGTCCCAAAGAAACCTACCAAAGGGGAGAAGGCCACAAGGACTTCTATGTTCAATCGGTTAGGCATCCTACATGACATTCGTGATGACAGGCAACTAGCTAGGAGCAGTTTTCATGGCGCCCTAAATACTCGAGG
The DNA here is from genome assembly GCA_029783415.1 of Anisodus acutangulus. NCBI lineage: Eukaryota > Viridiplantae > Streptophyta > Magnoliopsida > Solanales > Solanaceae > Anisodus > Anisodus acutangulus. The sequence goes on from CM056490.1 coordinate 53,497,497, forward strand.
GATATTGAACGAGAACTTCAGGAACAAACCATGAGGTTCATAAGGGTCACTATCAACGCTAGGCATAGGCCTGGGGGGGCAAGTACGGATGCCAACCAATCGACAGCCGAGCATGCCTCGAATAGATGAGGAACCACTCCCTAAAACCAAACAGAGGGTGGTCGAGTTTAACATCAACGAGGGTATTTCGTCCTTGCGTATCATAGCGAGAAATGAGGACCAAACAAGACCCCGGAGAATGATTAAACCAGCCGTCAACACAGAAGAGGCAAACCACAGATCGTGCAGAGGATTCAGTCAGAGGATCTTCAGTTGATCCTCATTTGTCTCCAAGAAATGGAAGATATGAGCTCCTGGTCAGCCGAATTGAATGAAGGAGGAGATTCCGTCCTCGATTTATTTATCCAAGATCTGGTTGACGAGATGTGGGCAGACATTAAAATGGTCAGTCTAATTCATGTGAATTATGGGCCAGTCGCTCCGCGCTGGATAGCCTACAAGGTGATGTTTATGTAGAAGACGCAGAATGGGCAACAATAGTCGATACCACGGCTAGGGACGCTTTGAGCACTACATTTGGTGCACCTACAGAAGATATGGTTAAATACCTCAAGCCCCTCTATGTGAATGCTTACATCAATGGCAAAATCATTAGCCGAGTGTTCGTCGACAATGGGGTTGTGCTGAATGTGATGTCGATGCTTACTTTGAAAAGCCTCAACAAAATCAGAGAAGATCTCATCCCAACTAACATGAAAATGTCTAGCTTTATGGGAGAGGCTTCTGAAGCATTGGGGATTCTAGTAGCAGAAATCACTATAGGTCCTAAGACGGTCAGGTCTGCCTTCTTTGTAATAGATGGCAAGCCGTCCTACACCATTCTGATGGGCATCCGATGCCTTCCTTCTACCATGCATCAAAAGCTCATCTTTTGGGAAGGGGACAAGTTAGAAATCATCCCAGCGGATGATAACTCGTTCCAGCTAGGGATTCAGAACATAGAGGCTATCCTCTACTCACCCTATGTGGCTTCCATAGTTGTCACAGAGCAGTATGAAGAAGGATCTTGGGAATCCTGTAGTCTTACCTCACGAGGGTTTGAAATAAAATAAATAGTCGAACCACGGCTTACCTTGGAGGATTTAAATGGTTGAAAAAACCCAAGTCATACGTGATCTGTGGCATCGGCTGACCGCCCTAAAATTCTGAGGCAAGGATAGTCGAAGTATCGCAGATGGAAAACCACGAAGGGAAACCAGATCTGGCGGCCAACAACATTTGAGCTGTCGATAGAAATTTTACGCCTAGCTTTGTTTGTCTTTGTTCTAAGCTTGTACAAAACATGAGTGTTATGTTGTACCCCACGTTGTGTATATTTTGTGCAAAGTTTGAATAAACTCTTTTTACAAAGACATGTCTTAAATGAAATAGATAATCAAAAACTCCAAATCTACAACTATGAGGACGACATCCTATCGGCTAAATTTATGGCCAAGATGTAGTATTGTCCTCAAAAGTTAATATCATTATGGACGGCCAAACCAAATTTTCTAAGTTTGGAAGAATATCAGCAGACCATTCTAATGGAGTTAGGTCAGTTAGAGAAAAATCGACTGACAATCATAGAAAGAGTCAAAGCCGGTAAACGTAAAATGGCCAAAGCATATGACAAACAGATAGGGCCTAAAGAGGTTTGCCGAAGGAGACTTAGTTTGACAATCATCCCGCCGATTGAAATGAGAGATCGTAAAATCGACAAATGATCGCAAAACTAGGAAATGACCTTTCGTAGCAAACTCACGGGTTGCCGGCAATGCGGATCAAGCGATGAACATGCATGGAAAAGAAATATAAATGGTAGATATATTACCTATTGATTTTGGGGCGTGCATAAGTAATCGACAGCCACATATCGGTTGCCTGGTCACAAAAGAGGCTAATTTTCCCTTCGATTTGGGGAATGTACGGGCAAACGACAGCCATAGACCGACTGCCTAGTCACAATAACAAGACCTTTCGATTTGGGGTCGATACAATTAAGAAGCCAAATTGGTCGGCTTTGAACCAATCAAAGGTTGCACTACTTCATTAGCTATTGAAGTCTCGGGATCAGCCGAATCAACGACTGCTTAGTCTTCCCTAATTGCTGCAGTCTATTCTTCATCACCAGCCACATCAACGGCCACTACCTCAGCCGCTCCTGCTCCTACATGGACCTCTCTTTCAGCACCTAGCGAAGGCTCAGCCACTACAGTTGATGGGGCTTCGGTAGAATCTTGAGTACCGGCCGATACCTCTTGAACAACAAAAGCAATGACTGCTTCGGATGGCAAGTCCATAAGGGTATCGGCTGACAACTTAGCAACAGGATCAACTGGCGAGGGAGCAGTGTTTGTCGGCGTTACTTGGACTAGACGGTTTTTCCACGCAGTCCATTCATTCTCCAGGTTGGCAAGCCTTTCGCTATATGCTTTCTGATCCAGCTCCCAAACCACCTGTTGATTACCGAGTTCCTGATTTTTACTATCCAACCGAAGGCTCTGTCGGAACAAAGAAGAATGGGATGAGTCGTGGGCACTAATAGCCGAGTCTAAGACACCTATGACCGGAGTGATAACCCCTATCTCCGCCTGGATCCACTCCAACTCAACTCTCAGTTTGGACAGTCGCTCCTGCAAATCATTTCTTCGGCTGACATTTTGTTGCCTAGCTGCATTCACCTCAGTAAAAGAAGTATGAATATGGTTCTTCTCTTGCCGAAGAGACCCCAAGTCTTGCAGAGCAGCGACAACCTCATCATGACTATCTTTGGCCGTTCTATATAAAGCAAACAAATCATTCAGAGCCAAAGCCATGTCGTTGTAAGTGGCTGCCAGAGCCGGGGAATCCATTGTTTCTTTCGACAATCGGAGCAAAGAATCCCTCAAAGCAAGTAACTCATCTTTGGTGGTTGGAATTCCCCTGGCGAGAGATTCCTCGACTCGCTCTCGATGGACGCCAATATGCAAAGCTGGTGGAGATGCAGTGTCGACTAAACCAAAGTAGCGCAGAAGCACATCTTCCGGGATGATTTCGGTTGGTACCTCTGAGCAGTCAGTTGGGTGGGCTTCAGCCGAAGGATTACCTCTAACAGTATCCTGTACAGAAAAATATAGTTTCAGCGAAAAGGCAAGAGTCTAGAGATAGTTGGTAATAAGACTGGAAGGAAAAAGGTATACCTCTACGATTACGTCAACCTCGTCGGCTGCCTCAACATGAGAAACTTTAATATCGAGGCTAGCCGATGGAGAATCCTACAGGTGTTCAGAAGTACGAGCCAAAGAGGACGTCTCTCCGGCACGGAGAAAGGCATCATGTACTTTTCGCCGCCTATTGCGCCTTATTAATAGTGGTTCCTGAAAGACAAAACCAAGGAACATGAGTAACGAAAGATAGCCGATACAAAGGGTAGTCGAGGCAGATAAGGGATATACCTCATCATCATCCTCTTCAGAAATAGGGACTTCGGCTCTGCGGGATCTTTCTTCCTTACGCTCACAAATTACAACCCCTTCACCTAGCCTAGGTTGTTTTAAAACAGCTTGCCTAAGCGACAGAGATCCCTTGGTAAGAGTGGTTTCCAAATCAACAAACCCTGAGGGAGATACATAAGAAGTGTTAGCCTAGAATGTATAAGAATTATGGCCAACATATGTGTAGAGAAAAAACAACTCACATTTTTTCTTCGGCTGCCGCAGCCTGACGGAAGACCAAGAGGCAGTAGGACTAGCCGAACTGATGGACACCTCGGTTGAAGGGGAAACCTAACTCAGAAGTAATCATCATTGTATGTACTGGAGACGAGATGATTGAACTGACATGCGTGACTGTTAGACTGAAATGACGGCTACTTTCGGATACATCAACGCAACAGTCACACTCGAGTTAATGTAGGGGGGCAATTGTTGACACTCAAAAATAGCTAAGTGTTTAGTCAAATTCAGTGATAGTCAAACTACTCCGGAACCGAATTTACTCCTAGCCCTCGACTACAAGAACTTCATCGGCTACCAAGGCATCTCAACCGAGTTGTCAGTTAGAGGTACGACTGGCACCCACTCAGATGCAGACGTCTCAACGACCAAGTCAAAAGGGTTTTCAGACCCCCATAAACGATAACGACCAACGACAACTATAAGAAAGGGGTCATTATCCGAGCAAGAGGAGTAGAGGGCGAGAAACTCGGCACCACCTCCCCCATAGTCGGCCATTAAACTTGGTGGGTTACTTGAAGGCTGACATGGGGGGGCACGTTTGTACAGTTATTTTATGTTTTTGTACTATAAATAGAACACATTTTTGTATATAAAACACACACACAATCAATCAAAGAACTTAAATTTTATCTATCTTTATCTTTTATCCCTTACTTTATCATTTACTTTACTTTACTCGGTTGTATTCATGTTTCTTACCTCTTAGTTTACTCACACCACCGTCCTAACGCTTTCTGGAGTAGTTGGGGAACTCATTGCTGGAAATTATAGTTTCGTTTCCAGCCCAAATCGCTTAAGTTAAGAAATCAATCTGTCTTCTGATTTTATCAGCCGATAAAACGGCAGAAGACAGAATTCGGGACGAGAACACAGTGTCAAAGAATTCAACATATAATATAAGAAAAAATCTTTTACCTATCTACGTCAGTATGATTATTTAATTAAAAAGTATCAGTTAACTCTCTTTGGACAAGAATAGTTCGGTCCTACTCATAGATAGACCTCATAACATCGTTTGCAATCCAATTCAAATTTAAAATATTTGGTGTGAAACCATTCACTCATTTGGTGGGTAGAATACATTGACAACTTGACGTGAAGATGTACATATTCTTAAGATCTACAAGTTGTTACTCTTGTACCTCAATCTCGCATTGCGGTAGTATCATGAATTCAACAAGCTAAATATTCTTAACAAATATTTACGGAACGCTTCATGCCTTCAAGCATGCCGATGGCTTAAATTATTCACGGCAGCGATTATTGTAAGGATTTAAGTTATAAACAGTTATACATAAGGTGTGTTTGGCAGTAGGGATGGCAATTGGGCAGGGCGGGTGCGGGTATCCCCTCCCCACACTCGTACCCGCCAGAAAATTTTATACCCGCCACCTACCCGCCATGGGTCGCGGGTACAATTTTCAACATCCATACCCGCCTAGGCGGGTATATTCCTAAATCCACACTCGCTCCACCACCCAAGTGGATATCCGTCACCCGGCAATACCCGCTTGCCATATTTGGTAATCAATTCATCTATGATCAATTAGTGATCAACATGATCCCAAAAATTCAAATTCCAAAAATTATCTCAAAAAATTGAGTCAAGAATCAATACTGTCACGGTCTCATTTTCTTTGGGAGAGAGGGAGGAGAATTCTGGATTTTTTCACCATCAGAATTCCCCATTTTTTTCACATCTTCCCCTTACACAGCAAAGAATCAAGAAAACAAAATTTTCAAGAAAACCCAAAAATTATCCACTCAAATAGCTAAATATTACAAATGTAGACAAAACCCAGATATTTGAGTTTTGTTGGAGAATGAGAGGATTGTCGTGACTTATGGGCTGCTAATATTTTGGGCTTGAGGCGGGTATAAGGCGGGCGGGTAGGCGGTTAGATGCGGGGCGGGGGAGGCGGTATGACTGCAAATCCACCACATACCCGCCTATCCGTGACGGGTACATTTTCAATACACATACCTGCCTACTACCCGCCAAAATTATACCCATACCCGCCTCAACTGGGGCGGGTGCGGTGCGAAATCCGCAAAATTATACCCATTTGTCATCCCTATTTGGCAGGGAGGAAAACATTTTTTGTAATTTTGGAAAATATTTTTTTTATAAAAATAAGTTCCTTAAAAATGTAAAAATGATTTTCATAATTAAAGTAGAAAAACACAAATCCACAAGTGACATTTCACCAACCACCCTACCACCATCCAACCCACCCCCAACCATCAAACCCCAACCTTTCCCACAAACCCCATGCATCCACACACCACTGCTCCATCCAACCCACCCCACCCTCCCAAATGTTTTATTTCATATAATTTATTTTACTTTTATAAAATATGAGAAATATTTTCTTATCCACTAATCCCTCACCCCCTCCCACTCCCACCCCACACCAAATTTAACCATGCAAACTTCTCATTTTTATAAAAGTAAAATGAAATATGAAGTAGAAAATTTGAGATGGGTAGGGGGTGGGCGGGGGCGTAGAAAATTTTAAAAAACCTTTTCAAAACTTCTATTATAAAAAATTAATTTTTGGAGAGGGTGGGGTGCGGTCTTGGGGCCTAGGGGAACAGAAAAAAATATTTTCAAAACTTTTTTTATAAAACAAATTAGTTCTTGGAGGGGGTGGGGGTGTGCGGTGGGGTGGGGGGGAAGGGGGCTGGAGTGTCGTAGAAAACCAACAAAAAACGTTTCAAAACTCTTTTTATAAACAAATTAATTTTTGGAGGGGTGGGTGGGCCAGGGTGGGTGGGGGAAGGGGTGGAGTGTCGTAGAAAAACAAAAATAAAACTTTTCAAAATTTTTTGATAATGTTTTTTTTAGAGGGGGTGGATGGGGCGGGTGTGTGTGTCCGTGTGGTGTAGAAAACCAAAAACGAAAAAAAATCAATTTTTTTTTCAAGATTTTTTTTTGAAGGGGGGATGGGGGTGGTGTATAAAAAAATTGGGGTGGGGGTGAGGGTCGGGGTGAGTGGTGGTGTGGGGTAGGGGTGAGGGTCGGGGTGGGTGGTGGTGTGGGGTAGGGTGGGTGGGTGAAGATGAGGTGTGTTTGAGAGTGAAGATGGGATTTAATTGGGGTGGGTGGTGGAGACGTTGGGGTGGGTGGTGGGGGGTGGGGTGGGGGTTGGTGTGGTATGAGGTGGGGTTGGTGGAGCTTGGGTGAGTATTTTCCAAAAAATATTTTTTACCAACTAATCGAACATAAGAAAATAAGTAAGAAATTCACTTATTTTTCACTACCCAAACGAACATGAGAAAATATGAAAAATTCACTTATTTTTCAAGAACATATTTTTCAGAAAAAACATTTCCATGGAAAACATTTTTCTCCATACCGAACACGCCCATAGTATAATACTTTGTTCAATCATTATGTTTAACTTGTTATAGCATGTTACTTAGTATTATTTATTCTAAGTTGCCAATCAATGTTAAATAGAATTATGTGGAATTATCTTTTAGATGATCTGATTGTTTGAATATTTTTCACACCATGAGTCTCCTGCAAACAACAACAACATACCCAGTAAGATCCCACACCGTGGGATCTGGAGAGGTTAGAGTGTTCACAAACCTTACCTCCACCTTGGTATGAGTCTCCCGCATATAACTTAAATAATTGGCCTCGGTCCTTTCATTTCTCCCCTTTTCAATGTTCGCGGATGCGAGATCCTCCAGTCTGAGGCATGCGTTCTTGTTGAAAAAGCAGTCAAGTCTCATCAATTGCCTAAAAAAAGGGGAAGTTCCTTGTCTTATCATTGGCTTAAAGAGGAATATGATCAGCAAACCTTATCTTAGCTTTCTAATATAAGTTGTAGAATTTTGAAGCACTGTATATATCCCTGCTTCTCATGCACATCTTCATCAGTGTTTCCTGCAAGAAACTAGTCCTTTGCTCCTGATTTTTTCCTTTTTCATCTTTGAATATAACTTGTCGGAGCATATATGTCTACTATTGGGTTAGGGTCAGGTAATCTGCATCCTGAGGTTTAGATCAGTTTAATTTTTAACTGCAATTCTAGTCCTTGGGATGCAGATTACCTATTCCTCACTGCCAATATACAATACGTTTCCTCTGTCGAATGCTGTGTTGCATTGTTAATAGCAATGACTACTAGGTAAGCACTGTCATTCACATATTGAGGCACTATTAGCATGTATCTTTTTCTTTCTGATAAGCCCTATTCTATTGGTTTTGGATAGTCTATTGAATAGGATGCCTTAACACAGTTCAAGGAATTCAAATTCTTGAATGAGCTACAGTATCATGGAATAAGCAATATACTGTAAATACTAGTCCAAGGAATTCAAATTCTTGAAAATTTTGAAGAAAAAGGAACTTTAATTACAGTAATAGCTTTGTAAAAGAACTTTTCCCTTTCTTTATATTAGTGAAATAATAACTGTACAGTATAAGTTGTTATATATTGTTGTTAATAGTCATTATATATAAACAGCTTTCCTTCACTCGGCTATCAACAGGGGGCAGTGCTGATCCTCACACTTGAACAGAGTCATGATTTGAGACCTTGAAACACTTCGCATGTTATTGAGAACATCAATACAACTTCCAAGCCTACACTGATCGGAGTTTGTCAGTGAGAATGGAGGGTTTAGAATGAGTGATGGTGCTTCCTCTTGAAGGAATGCTAACAAGCGCACTGCTTTTGAATAAAACACTAATGCACTTTCAGTCCGACACATGTACTCGTCAACCTGCCACATACTTCAATATCCAGTAAATCCTTTAAATTGAATCTTAGAGATTTAAAGATTTATTTTCATCCGAATGTTACATGGTGACAATTGTATATTGTTGCAAGTGGAATTAGTTCCACTTCCACACAAAAAAAATGTCCACTTCAACCAAAAACTACCAAGATAAAATATAAATACTTACTGCGCCCTTTCTGCCGAGGTCTAGTGCAGATTGAAATATCATCTCCATTGCATCTAGCACCTCTGTATTTCCTAGAAACAAGCAACAAACAGACATAAATGTCTTTATCTTTATTTGCTACGGCCATAGAAAGTAGGTCTATGAATCATTCTTCAAGCAAAAAACTTAAAAACATTACCACAACTAGGAAGCCCTGATGTAAAACAATAGCTAAAGAAAACATTTGATCCAGATAAAGGTAATACAAGCAGCAGCTTCTATATCTCCAGATCCTTCTCAGAAACCATCAAGATTGCTAGCATATTTTTCGTGATCAACTATGGTATTAAAGCTAAGCCAGGCATATTAGAGCTAGTACTCATCCTACTAGAAGAAAGGGAGGAAACAGAAACAAAGAACAAGCCAAAAGCAGTAACCTGGAATAATGGCACATATAAAGCAGAAAAGGTCAAATAAAACAGGAAGGCACGCAGAACAAGTTTCACTACTTTTTTTTTGTTATATGGACACAAGTTTCAGTACTCATTCACCAAATATATACCAGGCACTTTTTCCTTTCACTAAGTCCAAATATTTACCAGGCTCTATATGTTTGGCAAGTTCCTCTGCCTTCCCAACTTCATTCAGAAATGCTCTTTCAATAAGGGAGAACACATTCGCTGGCCCCAAAATGTTACCAGTGTCCTCTTTAATGTTGAGACTAACTCGACTGTCCCTCAAAATCTCCCTCAATTTGGTAGTTTTTTGGTTTGACCTTCCTTGATTTGTGGATGCCGCTTGCGTATGACAAACGTGCAAGGCTTGTTTCCATATTGCAAGCATGACAAGCTTAATTGAAAATGCTTCCAGATGCCTACCTGCGGCAATCTATAAACAGAACAGAGAAGTATTAGTGAAAAAACATCAGTAATGATCCAATAATAGATTAACAGCAGAATTGTCTGCCAAGCCACAAGGAATCCCGAGGAGGCAGTACTTCTAGAACATAGTAGCTAGTGAACATTGAGAAGTTGAATGTGTACACTAACGCAAAATACTCTCTAAAGAGTATGCAGATACAGATAAAATGATCTCACCAGCATTCAAACATTTAGCATCACCCTGATGTTAACAAAGGTTGGTGCATATTCAAGAAATATCAACCTGATCGGCGATTCCTATAGTTGTAAAGAAACAAGGAGTATTGACTCAGAGTAAAGTTTTACCAGAAGACTTGATTTTTTTTTTTGTGATAGGTAAATGTTTTCATTAGTAAGGCACCAAGATGGTACAGGACCAAGTACAAGACAAAGCTACAACATCTCCACAATCATACTACATTTTCCCCCCTAAAAGATCCAAGAAATCCAAATATTGGTCCAGCCTATCAAGAGTACTGCTATTACACCAAAAAAATAAATTTTTGATACATTTGTTTTTTACTCTAGCAATCTGCGGCCTTTTCCCCGCAAAGCATGTCTTGTTCCTTTCCAGCCAAACAGTCCATAATATGCAAATGGGAATAGTCCTCCATATCTTTTTTACACTTCTTTTTACTCTTTGAGCTTGCCAAACTTCCAACAGATTGTTGATCTTCTGTGGTATAACCAGAGACACACCCGTAAATCCAGTGCAGAAATCACAGCTCCTTATTTTTCATCTTCTTCTTTTTTCTCTTACGCTCTCAGAAATGTGAAAAGGCAATTTTATAGAACTAGCTGGCTAATATGGAGCAGCCCTATGGGAGTGGTATACGATATGAAGATACCCTATAAAGTGAAAGAAGCATTTCATATAAATTTGCGACCCAGTAATGTTATGTGGGGGTAAAGGTTTTGCCTTAGCTCAACATACATAAATGTCATAGAAATACAAAGTTAACATGGACTGAATCACACAAAATGGAACATATTAGAGATGATCACATCGAGCAACACATCAAGTAGCACATAAAGAATAAAATAAGAGGTCATCTAAGATGATTTTGGTCATATTCCACATGGACCTTCATATATTCAGTACGTGCAACTATTATGATTGAAAGTGAAAAAAGGGTCTGTATAAACTTAACATCAGAGGGAGTTCATCTCAGAAAACCTATAATCTCTCGAATCAATATGGAATTAAAGAACAAAACACAATAGGAGACATCAACTAGATGTGATTAGGCTTAGATCTTAGCATTACACTTGCACCAAGTCCGGTGTAATCAAAACTTGTGTATGTTGGGGTACGTGCAAGATATAGAGAACATCTAGGTTTGGACAAATCCTGCTTTAAAAGATGAATTATCTAGTGTTAGAATAAAATAGGAAGGAACAGAGCAGAATGGATACAACGGATTCATTAGCCAACCCAATTAGTTTGGGATTGAGGGCAGTTGGTTGTTGATCTCATGTATGTGATGTTTGGTTAAGTCAAACTTGGAAAATTAGATATCTCCAATATATTAGAAATTTATTTTACCTAGACAGATAAATTAATGAAGTTTCAATAATAAATTACAAATCAAAATAGAACGTGATAGCATGTAAATGACCTGGTCCGCCAGGGAAAAGGATCCGTTTTGCTTTATCAAATTCTTTTAAAAGGTTTTTCAGGAATTAAAAGGTTGACTTTATGTATGTGAAGATGTAAACATACTTCAGAAGCGACTCGAGTTTGTTTCAATACACCTTCTACTCACATTTTCCACAGAAGAGATTTTTCCAACTCAGACACACAGAGGAAATGATTTCAAACTTAAGATATTGAACACAATGCACAACAATAGATGTGTTTAACACAATTTCCAGGAATAAACAGCAAAAAAATAAACGAAAGGTCTATCTGCACCAAGATGAAGATGTTCATACTTCTACCTTTTATCATTGATAAACGATTAGGACATATACATCTTCATCCGCGTGTACGTCTATCTGCACCTAGATGAAGATGTTCATACTTCAACATTAGGACATATACATCTTCATCATGCCTAGGTAACTTCAAAATATACTTTAGAAGTACACGGGGATGAAAAAGTTGATAAACTTGAATGGTTCCAGCTTGAGCAAAGATGTTAGACTCCTACCTCGGATGCACTAAATCAATGCTAAACGAGTGACAAGAACGCCTGAGAACTATATTGTTCTCAAAGTGAAGCATATGAGAAAAAAAAAAGATGACTATACTGTTCTCCCTCCACCCCTGCATGCTAAGAACTACCTAGCATATTCAGATAGAGCACTTTTCACATTTTTATAGCAGAAATGCCTTTAATGTGAGTTACCTTCTCATTTACTAACTCCGTGATAGCAGAAGCAGAATGTTGCAGTGACTCAATTCTGGCTATGCCATCAGTTGGATGCTCCAGAGGGTCTACAATATCTGTGGATCCTTGTGAAGCTCCTGGAGCAGAAGAGGGACTTTCCAACCTTAGTAGAGGACCTATGCTATTAGTTACAGGACCAACAATAAGTACCAGCTCACCTAGTCTGGAGTCTATGTTCCGAGAGGCTTGCAGGGAACAACTTGATCTAAATGGTGCATTGCTAAGCCTAGAAGCACCTGCTGAAGAAGATGAGTCCATGAGGGACCGAGATACAAGGACATATTCCTGCTCAATCAACTCGAATGAATCCGCCACTGTTGAATCAGTCAATCAGGTGAATACCACGTTAGCATATGTAAATCTGACAAAACTAATTATAGGACAAGCAAAAGGAATTAAAAGAAAATTGGGAACATAGCAAAGAGCACCTCTTGGATATAGTCTAAGGTCCATTGTAGAATCCTTCAGTTTGCCTTCTGAATGTTGGTGTTGGCCAGGACTAGAACCAATAATATCTGATTTGTGTGTGATGTTGCTACAATCCAAAGGAGGACTGATTTTATTTTGAACACTAGAAATCTTTCCTATCAGCTTTTGCATCATGAGTAAATCCACAGGAAGATATCTGTGATATCCCAGCAAAAGAAGGACCACCATCACGACAGCTGGAATCATCATCTGGACTAAAGGGTAAACCATCTACTTGAAAAGTTTCCTCAGTGCTCCTTACGGGATTGCGTTCTGTCAGAGAAAAACCATCTATTACCCTTTGAGGTCTCCGATTCCTGTGTACCATGTCCAACACATAAAGTTTGTGCCATGAAACGTGTATGTCATACCAAGTACTTTAATTCATCAACTAGCTTACCAAGACAATTCATCAGGCTGCTTCAGTGCAAGAAATGGATGGTTAAAGAACTCTTCAAATGTCAACCGCTCCACTGTGTTTTGAGATATGCAAAAAATATAAAATTTTGAAATTTTCATGAGAAAATGCCATGTAATGATTACTCTGGTTTTAAATCTTATGGCCTTCTCAATAGCAAAGCATGTGGAAAACTATGACCTAAGTACTGAGTCTTAGTGTTCATGAGGGTTTTTAACTGTTGATTCTAGACGACGTAAACAGAGTACCTGGATTACGGAACAATAATTTTCGACACAAATCTATGCAATGAGGACTTAAATTCTTGGCATCCAGAGGAAACTGCAATTTAGTGGACTTCACTATGTTTTGTAGCAACTGCAGGGAAAATGGAGGGAAAATTTTAGAACAGGGTTGCAGGGCATTTGAATTTAACCGGTCAAACTGAAACCAAAAGAATCAATAAGGTAAGATCCTATGCATAGCTGAAAAAATATTAAACCTGTATTTGATTGTTTCCAGTAAACGGGGTTTTGCCAGTTACAAGCTGAAAGAGAATGGCACCAACACTCCAGAGATCTGCCTGCGTTTGGAGCCAAAAGTTAAGAGGTTTCCAAAAGAGAATAGCCTATGGATTGGTGTTCGTTCAAAGAGAATACCACCTTTGCATCATACTTTTGTAGTTGCATTATTTCAGGAGCCATGTACAACGGCGACCCACATAGAGTTTCTACAAGCACCCTAGGCTGCAAAGATCTGACAAGAGAGAATGGTGCTTTTGAGTCATTAGTAGTTTTGAGTGGAAGACTTAGTAGAACCTTTAACCTAAGGCTGCAAATCTTCAAACAGAAGGGAAGGATGAAATAATATCTAGCAAATATGTATTCTAAAAAGAGATGAAATGTTAAATGAAAGACCTTCTCTAGGAACGGGAGCCTTAGGGAATGACATTTAACACAATTACCACAACTTTTACCTTGCAAACCCAAAATCAGCAATCGTGGAGTTATCATCAAGTGCGGACAATAGAAGATTCTGTTGGATCAAGGCAAAGGGCACAAGTTCCATCAAAATACCACTCAAATTCTCAAAGGATTCCAAAATAGTTCTTATTTCCCAAAGAAAGAATTACTACCAAGGAAACCTACTCACTCCTAGAAAAGCATATATTCGGCTTCCTTCCCTCAACTAAGATGTACCAAATTGCGAATAAAACTAATATATCCATTCACACACATTTATCTCCTTGAATGCCTTCCTTTTCCTTTGTTATTTAGTTTGAGTAATGAGTTAATCATAAGAAACCTACAATAGAGAAATGAGATTTGTTCTTCAAGAATAAAGCAACTGCGTGTCTCGATAACCTGTATCTGTATGTCATGCCAAGTATTTCCTACAGTTCAGTCATTAATTATTTTTTTTGAAATCCTTAGCTACTAGGAGCTGGCTATACAATAGAGAAAAGTTCCAATGATAGGCATGACATGCTCATGACTTCAAAATGAAAACTTCTGGAAAGGAACATGCATTTCAGTACCAAAATGCTCCTGCTTAAGCAAAAACAGCTAAATCCATATGTTTAAATTTGTAAATTGGCTGTTAAAGCAACTATCGAAGTAAACTAAATTTGGAGCGTAACACTGGAAGGAAATCAAACCTGAGGCTTTAGGTCTCTATGGATTAGATTGTTCTCGCGAAGGATTTTTAGACCTGATGCTTTGGCACGGATATGAATATGAATATTACCATGTGGAGTTCATCTAGAAAAGAATATTCAGTCTAAAAGTGAATAGATGAAAATACGCAAAAGAAGATAGAAGCTTTAAACAAACCTAGCTGCTGCATGAAATGTTTAGCAGTTGCTTCTGGGATTCTCCCTTGGCGTCGTTGTATGTACATTGAAAGATCACCTCCTCTGCAGTACTCCAAAACAATATATATTTTTTTTGGCTCCTACAACTCATGCACATGACGGTTCATTTAGAGCAAAATCAAAAGAACAGATATGAAGGTCCAAAAAACATTCTGTTTCTCTTTTAAGAGATTATAAAGTCAGTCACACCGTGCAACTACAAATAGAAAATATAAAAAAAAGGAAGCCCGGTGCACTACGCTCCCGCTATGCGCGGGGTCCGGGGAAGGATCGGACCACAAGGGGCTATTGTACGCAGCCTTACCTTGCATTTCTGCAAGAGGCTGTTTCCACGGCTTGAACCCATAACCTCCTGGTCATATGGCAACAACTTAACCAGTTACTCCAAGGCTCCCCTTCAACAAATAGAAAATATACAATGCCAAAATTACACTAAAAAATGAAAAGGATGTATTATCCATAGCTAGGCATAAGTGCTGAATTTTATCATCATCTAGAGTTTAAAAAGAAAAAGAGAACAGCAAATCAAGTTTCCATTGAACTTCAAGAATGGAAAGCTACACTTTTACACTAGGAGTCACATCTCCCTAAAACCAAGTTAGACACTTGCTCATGATTACATATTACTACTAGCCTTTTTTACCAAGCTTCTACGGAGCTGCCAAAAGTGCTTATTTTTCTAAAATGAAAATGTTTATTTTAGAGAGTTGGAAGTGTTTGGCCAAACTTCTAAAAAAATAAGTGATTTTGAACATCAGGAGAATCTATTTTTCAAAACCTACAAAAAGCAACTTTTTCCCCAAAAAATACCAATATAACCGGGGGCGGGAGGGTGTTCGAACCCCCTCGGCAAAATATTACAATGTATATATAAGGTAATTGTTTTATTTTTTATGTATATATACAGATTTTGAATTCCCTGAACACAAGACTAGAGGTTGGCTCACTGGTTTAGGGTATTCAAAATACACCTTGAGGTTCCAAGTTCAAACTTTAGACACTACATTTTTATTTTTCAAACCCCCTTAATGAAAATCTTGGATCCGCTACTGTTTATAACGTGTCAAAACACAAATTGCTGCTCTAATATTGGTAAAAGTGTTTTTCAAATTTAATTAGCTATATTCGAAAAACACTTTCCAAAATAAACAAATTTTGAAAGTTTGGCCAAATAGGTTGTACATTAACATTAATACTACTCCATTTTTTTAGAATTTTGGCAGCCACTATAGTTTGTAACAGTAAACACAAACTTGTATAACAACAACAACATACCCAGTGTAATCCCACATAGTGGGTCTGAGGAGAGTAGAGTGTATGCAGATCTTACCTCTATCTTAGGAGGTAGAGATGTTGTTTCCGAAAGACCCTCGGCTCAAGAGAAAACATGACAACATGACAAAAAAGGTTAGATAAAGTTTGAAGAAAGTAGAGTAGAGTAAAGTAAAGAGATCATGGAAAAATATTGATGGAGAAATTTTAACAGTAAATGCATCAACTAGTACAATAATCGGAGAACAAGAAATGGCAGATAGTAACAGAAAATTGAAAGACAAGAACCTACAAGGTAACACTACGCCTGCTAGTATGGAAAGATATACGAGACTCGTACTACTACCTAACCCTCTACCCTAATTCGCGTCCTCCACAACTTCCTATCTAATGTCATATACTCGGTGAGTTGCAAAACACAAACTTGTATAAATATACATACTCCCATGTCTCAATTTATACGACACACTTTCCTTTTTAATCATTTCCAAAAAGAATGACACATTTCCTTATTTGATAATAATTTAATTTAAAATTTTATCATTTACGCAGATGATTTATAACTAAACAAATATATTTGACTTGTTGTAAACCAAGTATTTCTTTATTTTTTAAACTAAACTATGTGCCCAGTCAAACTAATATCATATAAATTGAGACGGACGAAGTAGTATTATTTAGCAAAAAAAAATCCAACTACATAAATAGTTCACACACTGGAATTGAATTTGAGTTGACTAGTGGGACCTCACCTCAATCATGTCGCGCAAGCGAATAATATTAGGATGACTAATCCTCTGTAAAATCACAATTTCGGATTTAAGGCTCTCTTTGAGTTTACTGTTAAGCCGGGCGGTAACAATCTCCTTGATCGCCACTTCTGTACCATCGACTTGATGGCATGTCTTCCAAACCGTTGAAAAAGACCCGGATCCGATTTGCTTCTCAACCACATAATCACCAACCACAAATCTCTCACCTCTGTTCATCGATCGAACCATATTAACAATTTTGAGTGGTTAAATTAAAATTTTAGACTATGCCAATTGTAGAATAAAGTAAATTCAAGTTTTTAGCGTATAGATTTGGAGATGGTGATGGTGATGGTGATGGTGATGGTGATGGTGATGGTGATGGTGACTGTATCTTAAAGATAATGTAGAGATTGAAGAGAGATATCAATGGCCTTCATCTTACTTTATCAGTTTCTTTGTTGGACTTGGAAGTCAACATATTTGCTGACTTGAACTTGGATTCTTTATTTATCTACTCTCTCTGCCCAATTTATGTTGCCTTTTTTATTTTTCGAAATTGACATTATAATTTTGATAGATATTTTAAATTATATTTTCTTTATCATATTATATGAGAAAAATTATAGTTTATAATATTTTTATATAATTTTTAAATATATAAATTTAGTTTTTAGAATATTAAATTAATATAATTTAATTTATTTTTCAAAGATTAGTGAATTTGATTCTAGGAAAATAAAAAGTGGCACATAAATTGATAAAAAGGGGGTAATATTTTTGGTCTAATATTTATGTAATTTTTCAGGATGGATAAACCCATAAATAGTAAAGAATTTGAAGGTAAAATAAGAGAGTTTTTGTTTAAGGTGAAATTATATGCCTGAATAATGTAAATAACAATTTACAACCACCAAGTTGTCGTAGCTAGGGGTGTCAAAACTATTTCGAAAATTGATCGAACCGAATCAAACCGAACTGATTTTTAGGTTTTTAAATGAAACCGGCGGTTTTAATATTAACTTATAATCGTACCGAATACTTAGGTTGGTTTTTTGTTTTATAGATTAATACCAAAAAATTACCTAACAAAAATGGATAAATTCTAATTTTAACTTGACATATCAAACATTATATATATATATATATTACTTTGGGTCTTGGGATTTTGGGTGGATTAATATTAAATTCTACCCAACCACAGTAAAATAAAGAAATTACATGTTTTTTGTGTTTACTGCTTAAAATTTTAGATTCTGCATTCTTCTTAAAATTTGTAAAGACTCGTTCGGTCATTTTGGCTATTTTGCATATTTTCTCGAAATTACACTTTTCTCTAGACTTGTTTTGGTGATTTTGATGTATGTGATGAGTGGCGCAACTTCCGACGCAATCGGATGAGATAACGGGAGAAAACCTATGTTTTGCGTTTTGGAAGTTTCATGTTTGGAAAGTTTGTCTAGAAGTTAACTTTTGAATAAATGCGTCCGGAATCGAATTTCAATGGTTTCATCAGCTCCGGAACGTGATTTATGACTTGGGTAGACTGTTGAAATGAGTCTCGGGGGGTTTTGAGAGAGTTTTGGGTAAGATAGTGAAAATTGGAAAGTCTTAAGTTAAGAAATAAGCTTTGGTTGACTAAAGTCAATATTGAGGGCATTTGAGTCTTTTTCGAAGTTTCATTGATTCCATCAGGTCCGAAATGTCGGATATGGTCTGGTCGAGACCTAGGTTCGGTTCCCGAGGCCCTCGGGAGCATTTTGAGTGTTTGATTGAAATTTTAACCATAAGAGCTTTAAAGTGTGTGTTGGTCAAATATTTGGTCAAGATGACTCTGACGATTTCGAGAACGCAAGTGAGTTCATAGCGTGCTTTATAGTTAATATGAATATTTTATTTGTATTCGGGAGGTTCCGGATGAGTCTCGGATTTCAGGGTGAAGGAATCAAAAACCAAAAAAATTGTTTTCAGTGGTTACTAATGTTGTTATTCATGATCTCAATGCAACGTGGCGCGATCGTGTGTTGTTGATGATTGGGTCATCGCGGTCGCGAGGCTCTTGCCGCGATCGCGATCGCGTGGATAGGTCCCGCAATCGCGAAAGAGGGGTACCTGAGTAGATTCTTAGAACCTCATTTCAAGTTTTGATATTTATTCTCATACTTTGAGCTTGGGATCTCGGTTTGGAGAGCTTTTGAGGAGATTTTCAAGATTCTTCAAGTGGATTGGCACCTTCCAGAGGCATTACAAAAAGATAAAGCTTCCTTGAGGTTATCAGACTCATTCTAGGCAAGTTGAGATCTTGTATTGTACCTTACTTAAGCGTCATGATTAGTTTAAATGAATTAACTAAAGATGAGAGTAATGGGGATTATAAGGGGGTCCCGATACTTTTGAGGTGAACGAGCACTCGTATCGGGTACAGGTGCCATGTTATGGGTATTTGTGCTTGAAATTACTTAGAAGAATGTCAGGCTTTGGGCACTAGCTGATAGTATAGTATGATTCTTTGGATCCGTGATTGGGGTATGAAGCCCGTACTTTCCGTAATATTATTATATGTCTGTGTGCTATGTGATTGTGTGTCCCCTTTCATCACATCATACTCGTTTAAATGAAAAGAAGCTAAAATTTAGTCTTTATTGTATAAATGACTAAGTTAGAACCTGTGAGGCCTATAATTGCTTCTTGTTGTTGTGCATATCATAATTATGTTTCATAATGTATAAACCTGTGTGGCAATAGACGAGCATAATAGCTGTGTGATTACACTTAGGTATTGTGTAAGCATAATTAGGTATTGTGTGAGCATACTTAGGTATTGTGTGAGCATATTTAGGTACAATGTGAGCCTGTTGTGTGATTATACTTAGGTACTGTGTGTCTCGATCTTGGCATGAAATGTAACACTTCGCCCACTGCAACATAAGACGATAAGTGGTATATGGACCTCGCGAGTCCCCTATGGGTCACGATTCGTTGACATTCGGACGTGTGTACTGGTGATGAGAAACAAAGGTCTTGCATTGCATAGCATCTACATTTCATATCATTTACTCCTTGAGAATATGTTGCAGGCCTGTGTGATTTACTTTGATGGACAATGACGACAGTTCTTGACTTAGGTTGAGTTGCTTACAATAATAATAGTTATTATTTAGACATAGTGATAGCCCCGTTTGAAGTATTATGTGGTAGGGGATATCGTCTTTCTGTTGGATGGATCGATGCATTTAAGGTTAGGCCTTGGAGTACAAACTTGTGGTGTAAGTCTTTGGACAAGATCAAGTTATTCCATGAGGGATTCTTACAGCTCAGAGTAGGCAAAAAAAAGGTTATGCAGATTGGAGGGTTCATGACTTAAAATTTATGTTGGTGAGCGATTTCTGTTAGGAGTTTCAACCATGAAGGGTGTGAGGAATTTGGAAAGAGGGGCGCTTTGAGCCATAGATATTGTGACCATTTGCGACTATCTAACCGTTGTGGAGCTTTTCGAAGAATTCAGGGTGAGCTACATGGTAGATTCGTGGCACTGGATGCTTCTTCCCCATTTCTTCATTTTGTCTTCTCATTTCTGGATAATTATGTATTTAGGGATATAGTCTCAACCTGTATTCCTTAGTTAGTTCTTGTACAAGTGACACCAGTCTTAGGAGTTTGTATTTCCGTATTATTTATACTATGATACTTTTAAAGACTTAAATTGATTTACTTAACAATTTCCGCACTGTGTTTCTCTAGTTAATTCTAGTCGAAATGGTTGTGGTTGGCTTACTGATCCTTGGGGTTAGTGCCATCATGACTCTGTGAATTTGGATCGTGACACAATTATTCTTATTTAGTTATTCTTCTCAACATACTTGTTCAACAAGAAGACAATTGTATGAAGGTATATCTTATTCTTCTTTCCATTTAGTGAAATTTAATATTATACTCTCCCTCCTCTATAATCATACTTTGACTATATTTTGGTTACAACCACACTGTTTTGATATCTCATTAATTAATTTCCTCTATATAAAATAATGGTAACTTTATTTTACATATTTATAACTGTTGTTTTCGTATTTTTATAGTGTAAAGTATAATTATTGTTGGCTTGCTACCTTCTAGTTGTTGGTTACGAGTACTTTTTTATTCGATTAATTTATGTTGTAGCTTTTAATAGCCTTCTGCTAAATGTATTTTTTTTGGAAGAAACAAAGTATGATCATGTAAAGCTCACAAATGAGATATGAGGCCAAAAAGTTAGATAACTCATTCAATTGTACATAGATTATATTTGTAAATTAATCGAAAAATTAATATGATTTAATTTTAAAAAAATAACTGATCAAACCGTTAAAAAATAATTGATCAAACCGTAACATTGACCCCGCAATCTTAAGTTACCTTTCCTTCAAAGAAAAAACTGCGGAACAAATGGACTCATCGGCTATCGAAAACCAAATTAGTGTATGCATGTGGCAGGTTTCTAGTCCCCACATGAACGGATATGATTTGTTTAATAAAAAGGTATTTCTAATTTGTTTGGCTTAACTTTATAAAATTTGCTTATTTTTAAAGATGTGTTTTGTTAAAAGTGTTTCTGGAAAATATTTTTGAAGAATAACAATTTGTGTTAGGCTAATAAATTTAATAAATATTTTTGTCAATATTAGCAACAATTTATGATTGATCAACGTTTTAAAAATGTTTCTGAGAAAAAACTACTTATACAGCTTCGGAAAAACAGTTATAAGTATTTAAAAATATTTTTTTTCTTAAAAGCATGATCAAACACCTTAACTTTCTAAAATAAATATTTTCTGATGGAAAAATAATATTTCTCGAAAACTTGATCAAATAAGCTAATTTATATCAATAGAGGGGCATGGCCCGTGCTCCAACATTTTATATTTTCAAGAGTGAACCTTTGCGTGGTCGTTTGGTGATACAGGAAAACAGTAATGATCAAAAGAATGCAAAAGTAGAACACGGAGAAAACAGAGCTAATATTGCTGCCAGCTTATATGATACAACAACAATAAAATCACATCACGTGGATCTGGGGAGGAAAGAGTGTACGTAGATCTTTAACTCTACCAAAGCGGCTATTTCCAAAAGACCTTCGGCTCAAGACACAATATATGTTGGAAATTTGTCTTTGATGGGAAGGTGCGTCCACCCGTATTTAATGACTTAAATACTAGGGTTCCGTATGTTGGAGGCTTTGTCTCTTCATACATGCATAATCTACTAAGTGAGTAGATGATCGTAGGGTCAAGAATCGTCAAATTTCATTGAGAAATGAAAGAGATATTGGTCCACGAAGTAAGGTGTTTGAGGCATGAAAATATGGTGTGGGACAAATCTACCACATCGGTGGGAAAAGGAATAATTGTTCTCTTTATAAGTCTCAAAATTGGCTAAGGGTTTGGAACTCCAAGGGGTAACCCAAGTGTTTGAAGGAGGGAGGACCTAGATGTGTTTGGGTTCAAGGCTAAGCCCATACGCGCGCCGCTTGGGCTTGGGCTTAGGCTTCTTCTGATATTATCTCTTTGGACCCCAAATTGCTTAATATTTACAGTTTGGTCCCTTGCAAGCTGAAATTGGGAAAAGCAGAAAGTTAGCGTTAAAACTCCATTAATCTGCACCTTAAACCTCCCTAACAGCTCCTTTATGTTGCACATTATTCTGTCCAAAACGTGAAAAAAACAGAAAACTCTTCCTTCCTTTTCTATTCTTCAGCAAGTCGTTTCGTGTTTGTTTTCTTCGTCAGAATCAACCTATTTGCTTTGTAGTGTTGATTAGTTGTTGTTTTATCTTGGGATACTATTGCCCGTTAACGTAAAAGCATATATACGGGGCAATCTTGTCTTAAAGACAGAGAGCCATCTCTCGACTCAGCCCACAATTGTAACAATCCAAATTTAGTGTTTCTTGATTTCAGGTTATCAAGATTAAAAACTCACCAAGCTTGCGGCAGTTCTGAACATTGACTTGTTTATTTATCCTTTCGAACACTTGTAATATTTATTTACTTCCCGTACTGCTTTACATATCCAACAATATAAACACAAAATAATAACACAATAACACAACCATAAAATTTGCAGATATATTGGTGTAGAAGTATATGCCCAATAAGTAGTTAAGATATATTTATGTAGAAGTATGCCAATGAGTACTTGAGTTTACCCGGGAGAATACCTTCATAGGGACAAAATAACACCAGTAATGACTAATAAAATTGTTCATCTAATCTTTGTTGAAAATTTGCCTTTGGCGGGGAGGTGCGTCCACCCATATTTAATGAATTAAACACTAGTATTCCGCATGTTGGAGGCTTTGTCTCTTCTCACATGCATAATCTACTAAGTGAGTAGATGACCGTAGGGCTAAGAATCGTCAAATTTCGTTGAAAAATGAAAGAGATATTGGTCCACGAAGTAAGGTGTTTGAGGCATGAAAATATGGTGTGGGACAAATCTACCACATCGGTGGGAAAAGGAAGAATTGCTCTCTTTATAAGTCTCTAAAGTAGTAAAGGATTTGGGACCCCAAGGGGTATCTCATGTGTTTAAAAGAGGGAGGACCTAGATGTGTTTGGGTTCAAGGCTAAGCCCACACGTGCGCCGCCGCCGCCCGCCCGTCCTGTCCGGTCTCGATCTCTGTCTCGGGTCACGGGCTGTGGGGAATTTCTGATATTATCTTTTTGGACCCCAAATTGCTTAATATTTACAGTTTGGTCCCTAGAGTTTCTGGAAAGTTAATTTTGGGAGTGACGGAAGGCAGAAACTTTCTGCCTACCGTTTGGACTGTTTTTTGGAGCATTAATCAGCCATTACTTAGCTGTTAACTCCTCCATAAACAGCCCTCCTTCATGACCATAAATCAGCCTCTCTAAATGGTCATTAACAGCCTCTCTAATGCCATTAACAACCCTCTTAATGACTATATACAGCCATGTTTGTGGCAGTTGAGGAGTCCCTCCTCCATGCTATATATTGATGCCTCTTTGGCTCAATAACGTGACAGAAAAATAGACATAAAAACAGCACAAACAGACACGAAACAGTGACGAAAAACACTGCAAAACTGTGAAGAAAAACAGTGAGCAAACACACACATATACACAACAGAGACACACTATATACACAGAGACAAAACAGAAGAGAAAGTCAGTCCAATAACGTTGGATGAAAACCTCTTCCTTCCTTTTCCATATCTTCAGCAAGTCGATTCGTATTCGCTTTCTTCGTTAGACTCAACCTATTTGTTTTGTAGCGTTGAGATTACAGTGTTGTTTTATCTTGGGAGACTATTGCCCGCTAACGTAAAAGCATATATACGGGGCAATCTTATCTTAAGGACAGAGTGTAATCACTCAACTCAACACACAACGTTGTAACCATCCAGATTTAGTTGTTTCTTGATTTCAGGTTATCAAGATTCAAGACACAACAAGCTTGCGACAGTTTTGAAGATTGACCATTTATTTATCCTTTCGAACACTTGTAATAGTTATTTACTTCTCGTACTGCTTTATACAATAGTACCAACAACTTAAGACAAGGGAAAGCCAGCAATTTAAGACAAGATTGTATTGTATTAGTATTAGTGTTCGAAAGATGTCGGTCAAAAGTTGTGTGACCAAATCTGGATATAGCTGTGGCTTTCTGGTAGAAGAGAGTGATGATGATGCCGTTGAAAGTCAACGTCTTCGTGGTGTCACCGCTCCCAAGAGTTGTGGGAACGAGCTCTCACGAGAGGTTGAGGATGTCAACTGGGACAAGAGGAGAAGACTGAAGATGTGATTCTATCTTGCAGCAGAAGGCCTATATCTGTCCCAAACAAAGAATCCGAAATTGGGATAAGTAGTTTTTCTTACTTGTCAAGAATAAAGATTAAATGATGTCTGATTAAAAATGGCTTAAAAGTAAGGAGGAATATGAAAATGTTTTACGAAATAATTTATATTTATTACGCTTTAAAATCAGAAGTTTAATCTATTCTTCTTTCCCGTTTAAAGATTGGATTTTGTAAACGACTTAAAAAGATCCATTCTTTTAAGTGTAATTATTAAAAGTGTGTAAAGTATGTTCGCACATACGAGGGAGAAAGATCCACTGACTATGCGAAAACTGTTACCACTCTTAAGTAAGCGCCAAGAATTGTATGGGCACCAATCATAACGGAAGAAGACTAAAAGCTAAAGACGTTGAGCCTGTCACATTATTTGGCAGAAAATCCTTCATAGGATGATATTGGACACTCAGTCATACAAAGCCTCCGGGCGACTGGAGTGGGCCAAAATTCCTTTGATATGATGATATTGGACACTCAGTCATACAAAGCCTACGGGCGACTGGAGTGGGGCCAGGATTCATTTCATAGGAATAGTAATGGACACCTAGTAAGGTGGGCCAGAGTTTCCAGGTCTTAAATGATCTGAAGGCCTAAATAAAGGCAGAAAAGAAATTGGACACTCAGTCTGCCAAAGCAACTGGAGTGGGCCAGAGTATCCAAATCACATATGATCCGAGAACGCCCTAACCACGGGTAAGAGGTTGTTCATGTGAAGCAACGCCACCTCTAAAGTAGAAGGGGTTAGAGAGGTTGTACTCAATAGGACTTCAGGGAATGAGATCACTCTAAAATGAGGTGATACATGTCTCAAACTTGGTTTAAGGGACGCTGTTGGTCAAGTTGGTTTAAGACTAGTCCAATAGGTCTGTAATAACTAAGAATGGTACAGTATGTCTGTAGCCAAATGAATGATATATTTATAATCTGTGCATTTATGCCATCATAGATTAAGACACGTTAAATAGAAAGTCATTCAAAAGCTAGCGAAGTTGAGATTGTTGCCTTCTTTCGACATAAGCCCTCAAAATGAATGTGAGGTAGGCGAAGAGGCAAGATCACCTTTCCAAATTCCGTCAAAGGAATAGCGAAAGAAGCACCGCTCCTCTAGAACTTAGTCTCACCTTTATGGGTGATTTAAAGTTTATACAAAATAGAGGGGGGAGACAAGTACGTTGTGACCTTCATTGATGATGGTACAATATATTGTATCTTTTGTTTGTTGAAAAGCAAATATGAAGTTGTTAAAGCGGATACGCGCTACAAAGCAAAGCAGAAGTTGAAAATCAACTAAGCCTACGGATTGAGAAATTCGTAGTGATAGAGGGGGAGAATGTGAATCATCGTTCATTAAACGACTGTTCATTACTCACCTCAGTCCAATGGTGTTAGCCAAGGGCAAAGCCGTACGCCCAAAATATGTGGGGCAAGGGTATCCTTACTGCTAATGCGATTCTCAATAGAACTACGCATAAGGATAACTCCCCGTGTGCAACATGGAAAGGGTCTCACATACAAATATTGTGATGTGGGGTGGCTTTGTAAAAGTTGGAATACCGAAACAGGTCAAGTTGTACCTAAGATTGTAGATTGCATATCCACTGGATCTGCAAATAACAGTAGTGCTTATCGCCTCTTGGAGTCAAAGAATGTTGAATTCTTTGAAGATAACTTTCCTTGAAAAGGAAAAAGAAGTAATTGCTCAAGGTTAACAAGAACCCGTGAGGGCCTGACTGTCCGAAACTAGACGTTCCGTATTTACAGGACTCAAAAGTTGCTGGCTATCCGGAACTTAATATTCTAGATCTACAGAACTCAGGGATTCTAGATGTTGAACCGAGACGGAGCAAAGAAGGGGACAAAGACTTGTTCCAATCCTTCTAGCTTGTATGGTTGAGAATGAACCATGGATAATTAACAAATAATTGTCATCTACAAAAGCGTTGTTTTAGAAAGAAGCTACAAAGAGAAATAGATTCCATCATATAGAACCATATTTGCGTAATGGTTGATCTTCCTCCGGGAAAAGAACATTTGGGTTGTGAAAATGAATACTCAAATATGAGTACAAAGTAGATGGATCTACTGTCGAGTATAAGGCCTCAGCTACTTGTACATGTGCTCCCTTGTGAGTAGCTTAACATCTTGGGCCATTGCAGTCTTGCGTGGCA
Source organism: Anisodus acutangulus (assembly GCA_029783415.1). Lineage (NCBI taxonomy): Eukaryota > Viridiplantae > Streptophyta > Magnoliopsida > Solanales > Solanaceae > Anisodus > Anisodus acutangulus. The sequence continues at coordinate 53,524,249 of CM056490.1, forward strand.
TGGTTGTTGAAACAACCTTCCTAACCGGAGAATTGGAAGAAGAGGATCAGAGTTAGTTTGCTGGACTGTTGGGCTTCTTCCTGAACTTTCATTTTGGTCCCTGAAATGTTAACATTTTGATCCTGAAAGATTCAGATAAAACAGAAATAATGAATTTGACCACAGAAACATTGACTCTGAAGTTAGAAAGCCAACAGTTGGAAAACCAACAGTCTGAGAGTGGAAACTATATTGAAACAAAAGATATGGGTATCATAGATGACATCATAGGAATTGGATTTCTAAGACATCTAACGGACTGGTCTAACTCCAAACTCAGTTGTGAGATAGTTGACAGTCTCGTTGAAGCCACCAATAGATATGAATCATATAACTAATTGAAATCATGGTGTACCCATATACAAGGAGTGATATGTGCATGTCACATGTAGTTCAATGAATGTTACACACTACAACCGACATGGTATCGGCCTACAAAGCAGATCAGTTGAACTAAGGTTCACTGATGATTCTAAAAATGATCGGTAGAAGGCGTTAAGTCGGATATGACGATATCTAAAATATTCGCTTATCTACGAATTATAGTATTCTGGATGTCCAGCGGTTCTGGGAAAACACAGTGATGCAAACTGGACATCAGATATGAAGAACACCAATGCCACAAGTAAATGTGTATGGTGGGTCTTGGAAAATCCTCTAAGCAAACTTGCATCGGCCAATTTATGATGGAATCGGAGTTTATCGCTTTATACAAAGCATGAAAGAAGTTGAGTAACTTCATGACTCCTTAGAGGACGTCTCTTATTGGGAGAAACTCGTGCCTTTAGTAGTTATACAATGTGGCTAACCGGTCGGCTTCAGGAAGGACACGGATGACGGCGTCTGGACATATCTGTCAGGATCTGTTGGAGACATAAGACCGTATGGCAGTTGATCATCACGGGTGTCACCTCCTTGTTTACTAACTAAGGGACTACCCGGAGATCAAATGTTCTGCTTGTCTAGGGGAATGAGTTTAAAACCCAAACAATACGAACATTTGCGGTGGTAACCCAACCATACTGATTAGAGATCCCAAGAATTTGGTTCAATGGGAAAACTAAGCTGCAAAAGGTTCAGTTGAGCGCTTCGGTGGAAGCAAGAAGCACTTCAGATGATGATTTCTGTTCGGAAACATGAATCCAAAGTTGTTCCCGCTATAGACATTAAATTGCTACCCGCATGGTGGGTAAATGTTAAGCTTCCAAACCTTTAACGATCCTCAAACGGTTGAGGTTAAGGTTGGGGAAACTTTTAATGATTCCTAACACTTATGAAGTGGGGTATATCAGGATACCATGTAGGAGATCACTTATTTAAGTGCGAGGAAGGCCGCCTCAAATGAACGCACTTAAGAATCCAAGTGTGTCCATGGCCACAACGGACAAAACCGTAAGAATGAAAACGAATAAGAAGAGTTATTGTGTTGGTATCATTGTCTTGACTTACACTAAACACTGACGGTTCAAGACATCACGTTCACCGTGCAGTAAGTAAGTCTGGTGGTATTCAACTAGGGAAGGTTCAAAGCGGAAGCTACCTCTCCTAATGCAATATCGTTTCGCTGAAAGATTGCTGAAAGTAGGCACTTTGTGTGTGCGCCACAATCTCTCTTTCATATAGGGGATTGTTGGAAATTTGCCTTTGGCGGGGAGGTGCGTCCACCCATATTTAATGGATTAAACACTAGTGTTCCGCATGTTGGAGGCTTTGTCTCTTCTCACATGCATAATCTACTAAGTGAGTAGATGACCGCAGGGCCAAGAATCGTCAAATTTTGTTGAGAAATGAAAGAGATATTGGTCCACGAAGTAAGGTGTTTGAGGCATGAAAATATGGTGTGGGACAAATCTACCACATCGATGGGAAAAAAAAGAATTGCTCTCTTTATAAGTCTCTAAAGTGGTAAAGGGTTTGGGACCCCAAGGGGTATCCCATGTGTTTAAAGGAGGGAGGACCTAGATGTGCTTGGGTTCAAGGCTAAGCCCACACGCGCGCCGCCGCCGCGCGCCCGTCCCGTCAGGTCTTGGTCTCGGGTCACGGGTCGTGGGCTGTGGGGACTTTCTGATATTATCTTTTTGGACCCCAAATTGCTTAATATTTACAGTTTGGTCCCTAGAGTTTCTGGAAAGTTAATTTTGGGAGTGACGGAAGGCAGAAACTTTCTGCCTTCCGTTTGGACTATTTTTTGGAGCATTAACCAGCCATTACTTGGTTGTTAACTCCTCCATAAACAGCCCTCCTTCATGACCATAAATCAGCCTCTCTAATGCCATTAACAGCCCTCTTAATGACTATATACAGCCATGTTTGTGGCAGTTGAGGAGTCCCTCCTCCATGCTATATATTGATGCCTCTTTGGCTCAATAACGTGACAGAAAAATAGACATAAAAACAGCACAAACAGACACGAAACAGTGACGAAAAACACTGCAAAACTGTGAAGAAAAACAGTGAGCAAACACACACATATACACAACAGACACACTATATACACAGAGACAAAACAGAAGAGAAAGTCAGTCCAATAACGTTGGATGAAAACCTCTTCCTTCCTTTTCCATATCTTCAGCAAGTCGATTCGTATTCGCTTTCTTCGTTAGACTCAACCTATTTGCTTTGTAGCGTTGAGATTACAGTGTTGTTTTATCTTGGGAGACTATTGTCCGCTAACGTAAAAGCATATATACGGGGCAATCTTGTCTTAAGGACAGAGTGCAATCACTCGACTCAACACACAACGTTGTAACCATCCAGATTTAGTTGTTTCTTGATTTCATGTTATCAAGATTCAAGACACAACAAGCTTGCGGCAGTTTTGAAGATTGACCAGCATTCTTTAGACCTAAGATACAACTAATCTGAGAATGGAACTTAATCTGTTATATCTGCGTAAATCTCCTTCCAACTCATCTTAAAGTATTTTAAACAGGAAAAGTACAATGCGATATAACATAAATCGTATTTTTGTATGTACTGCAAGATTACCATGAAATGAATGACAGTACTTTTCAATAAATTCCCCTTGGTTATGATGTCGCACACATCATAGGCATGTCAGGAGGAAGAATAAGAGCAGAGCTTTGAGTTTGGTGGCCAACTTCATCTTGAAAGCTGTAAAGAGCAAGTTGTGATTTGCCTTTGCGTTTTAGCTGCAAGAGCTCTTATCTATAGTCATTGTGCACCACTATCCCAAGCATTCCAAACCTACACAACCAGAATTACATATAGGCACACACAAGGATATACTCCACTGGTAAATGAATCTAAATCACTTTGCAATAGAGTAGGAAATTCCTTAAATAGTGATAATAATTTTGGTCAAAATACCTACCCTCAAATTCCACTTCTTAGCCATCTGAAGGCACAATTATCTTACAAATTTCATACTTTTATTAATTACTATGGAAAATTAGAAGCAATAGTTGGAGAAACCAAATAAAATTGTAAACAGATGCTACTAAGTTCATGTTACCACAAATTCAATATCATGATTCTCCTCCAAATTCCAGTAAAGCTTTGCAACTTTTGCCTAAATTAGAAAATGTTGGCATTAGCTGGAGATACAATCCTTATATTAAAAAAGTAGAGCCATGTATAACAGAATCACATATACAACTTAGCTTTGGGAAATTAATCATATGCATATGCATATGCATTTGGCAGTGGCTTATTAAGGAAATTGGGTCACCTAATCAAATCAGTCACTAAAAGGAAGCTATCTTTTATACCTTTTCTATTCTAGACTTAGGAGTATAGTAAATAAACAGAGACACATGTATGAAAGGGCGCATTACTTCACCTGTAAATCTAAAATATTGAGGTGACCAAGAAACTCCAATATCAGTAAAACCATCTTTCTTAGTCACATATTGATTATTTGATAACTCAGAAAGTGATATAGCATGCTAAATGATGTGCTCCTACATTGTGGAATAGTAAGCAGCAACAATTGGGGGATTATCAAAATTATACCTTAGTGTAACAAATGACTTTTGAGTGAGAATTAGATGCATATAAACTTCACTAACCTTACTGCAGACTTCGTAGTCCTCCCAAAATGATGACATGGGCTCAAGCTCATATACACTGTTGCCTTTTTTTGCTAAATCACCAACATCTGAAATGCCCAAAGTGGTCCAGAAATTTCAAAGCTGGTAGGAATACAGTCTCTCCTCCTTCAGAAATAGCTAATTATTAGCGAATATTCTCCGTATATTTCACAATATATATAGCTGTATAAAGGTTGATTCCTAATATGGTACGAATTCTAATTTACCTTAAATATACATCTATTATAATTACAAAATATACGGCGAATATTCGCTAATACTAATATTCTCATTCTGAGAGAGCGCATAGTACACAAGAACTGCATGTCCTTTCAAAACGAAGAACCTTCTTCCCATTAGATCCCGCGCATTTCTGAAATTTTACATGGAGCATTTTCTTGGAAGAATCACATTTACAGGGGATTATAGATTCCAACAGAAGAAACTACACAAAACTGTGTGTCTGGATAAACAAATCCTAAGTTATTCACACCCTCGTCATCGCCATCCATTTTCTAACTGAAGAGCATAGGCAACATTTCAGGTAGAAGTTTTCACTAATAAAAAACACCATTACTTACTGATTTAGAATTTTCAAAACAATGAAAAGAGAAGTTACCTCGACATGTTGTCGCACATCATTTGTTCCGATGGTGGCATACAGGTAAACCAAGTGCTTAGAAAATTTCTGCACTACAAAGAATAGTTAAAAACATTCAAAGGAACATTCATATATAATACCAAAAGATAGTAGAGCACTTTGCAAGTTTACAAAGAAATCAGGAACTATGATGCTCAACTATACCACCCATCAGTTACTCATAATCAAAACGTTGGTACTCATCCAAACCACTTGCGGCCAATTTCTGTCTGGATTTAGGGCATGTATGGGCCAACGTAGACGGTATTTTGATTAAGGTTTTTGATGAAGCTATTTAAAAAATATGTCAATAACAGCAACCAACTAAAGTATTGCTTAGACAGAGAGAAGGCTCTAGTGCAAAAGTAGCTCAAATTTGAAACTTGTGTTATTTCAATATCCAGATTAAAAAAAACAGAAAATAAATCTTTCAAATCTACTACGAATCTGACCAAGTTCAAATTTTTATTCACTTCATTACTTCTCTTTACCATCTGAAGGGGCTATGGAACAATAAAAACAAAATGAAATAAACTCGAATGCCAATTCTGTTTCCGAATATCGGAAAATTATGTCGTCCGACACCAGTAACAACACTTTAGCAAAACAGAAAACTTTGGAGAGTAAATGCAGCGAAAATTTTAAAAACACAAAGGTTTTAAATTTTCATAAGTCACAACACCAAATCCAACATTAATAATCTCCCACTTTTTGCCTTTCTTCACAAAACTAGTTAAAATGTAAAGTTGACTTAGTATGTGTCACAAATGTTGTCTGACATCTGTGATCAACAATTTCAAGTTCATGCTCCCCTTAACATGTGATGACATACAAGCAAACATGTGTATACCGATTCATAGGATTAGAAAAGAAAAAAATATGAGCACACATATCACATATCATCAAATATATACAAACCACAAATAGAAATATTCGTTGTCAACAAATATCAATATCAATCCACTAAAGATCCACATACAGCATCGACAACAGCAAAAGCTCCCTTCTTGCTCATCATCACCAGCAGCAACTTCCAACAGCTTTCTACTCCTGCATAACAACTTCAACTTCCTCTGCACAACAACCTTTAGCTTTCTCCCCTTGCATCAACATCATCTCCCCCTTTTTGTGAAAAAAGTAGCATCATGAAATGGTCTCTAACTTGTATCAGGGCATTTCTTGCAGCATTAACCTCAGAAATCTGTTGGTTGATTTTTCCAATTTGATCCACAAGTCATTCTGTAGACAATGTAGATTGTCCTGGACTAGTGATGCCCAGAATGTTGGTGACATTTCTAGCAACATTTTCACTTTCAACTTCCTTCTTCCAGGACAAGTCGATGACTTTGTCCTTGCTCTTCAAATTTGTTTTGTTTACAGTGTAAAGCTCAGGAGCCTTCCCTAAAATGTCTTCTCTCTTAGGCTCAAAGCCTTGAGTGGTTAATACTTTGTAGATCAGAGAGGGAAAAAGGAAGGATTGAAGTTGATTCTTTCTCAGCCAAGTTGGAAATTTGATGAAATATCATTTTTCCCAAATCAACTTTCAAACATTTTCCAATTTTATACAACATGGTGGTTTGTTCAGATGTCACAATTGACTCATTCATTGAAGGAAGCCAATTGTGAATAGAAATTTTGTGGAGGGTGAAAAACATGGTTGTTAGTTTGGAGGCTGGACATCTAGAGATCCACTTCTTCATCATACTTTCAGTGAGATATTTAATCACTTCATCCCTATTGTCTATGACCTTTTCTGCTTATCTAACATTATCTCCAACATCTAATCTCATACATTGATTTATAATAGAAGATGTAAACAGATAGACCTTGTTGTAAAGATATACCTTCCCAAATATCTTCGAGGAGGTCTTCTCTATAACAAGGCTCATATTAGCATAAAACAACCTTTTCTTGAATATCACTTATTGTGTTAAGTGTTGGCTCTAATACCACTTGAAGGGGGCTATGGAACAATAAAAACAAAATGAAATAAACTCGAATATCAATTCTGTTTTCAAATGTCGAAAACTATGTCGTCCGACACCAGTAACAACATTTAGCAAAACAGAAAACTTTGAAGAGTAAATGCAGCGGAAATTTAAAGAATATAAATATTTCAAATTTTCATAAGTTATATTATATATTGTATATATATTATATACAAATATACAAGTTCCTTTCTTTACAGATTTACAAGATAAAACGGAAATGAATTAAAAGTTGAAGTCGTAGATGACTTCTGCCTGATAATCTAACTAAGTAGACTTAGACAACCTCTCATTACAATCGCTCCATACAAAACTAATCTAGAATCTAAACAACAATTATAATGTTGGACAGAATATTGTCAACACACTCAGGCAACACTGGTGATCCAGATTTTTGAGATGAAATCTTGAGAGCTCTCTTGGTATTTTTACTTTCTGGTTCTGGATCTCGATACTTTTTAGTAGCCTCTCTATTTATAGTAGAAAGTCTTCCTTAAAAAGCTCATCGATCAGTTGTGGAAGTTGAGGGAAAGATGGTTTGTTGGTGGGATTGGTTGGAGAAGATCTGAGAGTAATAATCTTAACAGCTTTGGCTTGATCCTCACGACAAACAACGACTTTTGACTTAGTCCTCACTCATTTTTTACCAGCTCCTTTTTACCTTGCCAAGTCGTTTTTACCTCATATTAATATTTACACAAATAATACTGCATCGCGTGAAGTAAGGCAAAATCAGTTTAGAAAATGTTGGTACGAATGTTGTGCAACATTTGTCCCAACATACTTACACATTCATATCAATACTTTAGGAGATATGTTGGGTCAAATGTCACAACACCAAATCCAATATTAACACCATCTTTTTTTTTCGAGATAGTACTTTTCTTCACCGTCTTTATGATCCTTTTGATCATTACCATCTTCAGACCCATCAACAATACTCACGTTTAACTTTTTCATATCCTCCACAATAGCTGTCCTAAAGTACTATACATGAGTATGTTATATTTTGTAATGAACTGCTAAAAAGAAGCAAACTTTAATCTGTTTAAGTAAGATTAACTCAAGTTTTGAATTTTAACTACTTATAGAGGCCAACAAGGTCGATAGACATTGAACCTTTTCTCGTGTTGGTTAAGCAAGACTTTGGTTGATTGTTTCTTTTTTCTTTTTCAACCTGATTTTTTCATTAGTTGTTTCAGAGCTTGTAGACGGGTTTGATAGAATATACCGTGTATATTGGACTCAATATACACGGTTTCCCCTACTATGTATATCGTGTATATATTTCCCATATATATATGATTTCCCCTCTTACCATATTTGTAGAATTCTTGTACATGTGTAATTATGGTAGTAGTCTTGTATTAGGAAAAGATATTAGTCTTGTATTAGGGAAAGGTAGATTTAATTTCCATAATTAAATATTGTATATCATGTATATATACCTTTGACATTAATGAAAAATGATCAGGGGATTATTCTCTTTCATGGTATCAGTAGTCTAGGGCAAACTTTTTCTTCTCCAAATATTCTCCCTTCCGCCGCCCTACTCTACCAATCGGCCGACGGCCGACTCCCCCCCCTCCCTTTATTTTTTTTTCAAAAAGTCTAATTCTCATCTTGTTCTTTCAATACGTCTATCACAAAGAACACCTTTCATCCTGCCCTTGCAGTCTCCAATATCAAGAACAACATACCTATCGTTCTTGATATGGAAAACTACAATACGCGACGTGGGCAAAAATATTTAAAGTTCACGTACGGTCTCATCAAGTCCTTCATCACATCATCCCCTCGACAACAGGCAAAGAGAAGGTGCCTACCACCGATGATGAAATAGAGTTGTGGGCAACTTTTGATGCTATGGTACTCTAGTGGATTTATTCCACTATCTCTATGGACCTCTTGCAGACTATCATTGAACCCGACGCCACGACTATGAATACTTGGAATAGGTTGCGTGATATATTCCAGGATAACAAAAATTCATGTACCGTGACCCTTGAGCAGGAATTCTCCCACATCAACATGGAGGATTTTCTAAATGTCTCAGCCTATTGTAAAAGGCTCAAGGAGTTATCGGATCAACTCAAGAACGTTGGAGCGCTTGTCACGAATGATCGTCTTGTTCTTCAGATGGTTGCAGGTCTATCCGAGGCTTATAATAGCGTTGGAGCTCTTCTTCGTCAAAACAATCCTCTCCCGTCGTTCTACCAAACACATTCCATGCTCACCTTAGAAGAAGCTGGGTTGGCTAAAAAGGCGGCAACCGGAGCTTCCTTCATAATGGCAGCCACGTCCGATGACCCTCACTCATTCTTGGACAATTCTAGCCAAAATCGTAACAACGGTGGCGGGAAAAAGGGCAAAATCAGAAAAATTGTGGCAAAAATTGCGGTGGCGGCAATGGTGGCAGACCGACGGGTGGTGGCGGCAGGTAGGGCACCGGGATACTGAACCCATAGTAGCAGGCCTGGGCCGTTGGGCAGTGGCCCTGGGCCATGTTGTAGGCAGTGGCCCATGCCACCCTGCCCAGTTCCAGCGAATTGGGCCAGGCCCAACTACACTCAGCCGAAGCAGACTGGGCCAGTAAACAATAACTGGCAATAGGCTGGCCTGTTTGGGCCTTGGCCTCAGCAAGCCTTCGCTGCTACCGGCCCATCATTCCAGTTCGTGATTATGATCAAACAAATTTATCTCCCCCGAACCCACTTTTAGTCATGAAAAATAACCTTCATGTTCCTCACTTAGTTAAAAATTTGATGTTTGTTCGCAAATTTACAATTAATAATTGAGTTTCTGTTGACTTTGATCCTTTTAAAATTTCTGTGAAGAATTTCACAACGGGGATACCTCTAATGAGATGTAATAGTCGGAGAGAGCTTTATCCGATCACCACCACTACTACTTCCACTAATCAAGCCACACCGTCCACGTTTCCCGCTCTAGCTCCTTCCTTGTGACATGCATGTTTGGGTCATCCGGGGGGTGTCTGTTCTTTCCTCTCTTAAAAACGATAATTATATTGAATGTAATAGTATGCGTAGTACTAATATTTCTCCTTCTTGTCCGCTTGGGAAACATGTTAAATTGCCGTTTGTAGCCTCAAATTCTAGTACTTTGTTGCCATTTGATATTATTCATAGTGATTTGTGGACATTCTCATTTTGTGCGCTTTGGGCCATCGTTATTATGTGTTGTTTTTGGATGACTATTCTAATTTTTTGTGGACCTTTCCTTTATCTAAAAAGTCTCAAGTTTATTCCACATTTCTAACGTTTATAGCATTCATCCGTACCCAATTTGAACGGAAAATTAAAAACATTCAATGTGATAATGGAAGGGAATTTGATAATGGGCCGTTTCGGAAATTTTGTAACACTAATGGCATATCTTTTCGCTTTTCTTGTCCTTATACGTCCTCACAAAATGGGAAAGCCAAAAGAAAAATTCGTACCATTAATAATAGTGTTCGCACATTACTAGCCCATGCTTCATTACCACCTTCTTTTTGGCATCATGCATTACAAACTGATAATTACCTCCTTAACATACTCCCTAGAAAATGAGTAGCATATCAATCTCCACTAAAAATTCTTTATCGTAAAGATCCTTCGTATTTTTATCTTAGGGTGTTTGGGTGTTTGTGCTATCCACTTTTCCCGTCCACTACAATTAACAAAATTCAAGCTCGTTCTACTACTTATGTGTTTTTGGGTTATCCGTCTAATCATCGTGGTTACAAATGTTTTTATTTATCCTCTAATAAAATCATAATTAGTCTCCATGTCATTTTTATGAAACCCAATTTCTGTTTGCTAAATTGTATAATTCCGTGTCTAGTTCTTATAATTTTTTGAATGATGGGCTCTCACCGTATTTCATCCACCAGTTGGCCCAGCATTCCCGTGACCCAAATATGCCAGCAGGCCCACTGCCTGTTGGCCTAAATGCACACTACTCAAGTACTATTTCTCAGCCAGTAAGCCCACTGCCTGCTGGCCCAACTACTCCCTGTCCAGGTCCTATTTTTCAGCCAGCAGGCCCAATAAATTTCCCCCCCCCCCGGTCCAGTATCTCGGCCTGCAGGTCCACTACCTGCTGGTCCAATTATACAGTCTGTCGATCCAGCCCTTCGGCCAGCATGCCTATTGCCTGCTGGCTAGTCCCGAGACAACCCGACACCATCCCAAGTCCAATATACTTCTATTTCGAGTCAATGGCCCACTACTCGTATCGAATGAGGTATTTTAAAATCGAAATGACATTTTAATCTCAATTCTAATGTCACTAAATCACCCCTACCACGTAACCCAATGTCTGCCCTTCATGACCCGAATTGCAAAATGGTCATGGATAATGAATATAACGCTCTTATTAAAAATTAGACGTGAGATTTGATGCCCCATTCGCATGGTGTCATTGTTATTCGTTCTATGTGGATTTTTACTCATAAGAAAAAAATTGACAGTTGTTTTGAGAGGAATAAGGCCCATCTTGTAGGTAATAACAAAACTCAACAGGTTAGCGTGGATTGTGGAGAGACATTTAGTCCGGTGGTCAAACCGGAAACATTCACACTTTCTCAGTCTGACTCTCTCAAAAGCATGGCCCATTCATCATCTAGATGTCAGAAATGCTTTCTTACATGGTGATCTCAAGGAGACAATATACATGCATCAACCCTTGGGTTTCAGGGACCCCGATCATCCTAACCATGTCTGTTTGCTGAAAAAGTCCTTATATGAGCTTAAACAGGCCCCTCGGGCCTGCTATAAAAGGTTTGCAAATTATGTGTCGACTATTGAGTTTTCTCATAGCAGGTCTGATCATTCTCTATTCATCTATCGTCGTGGTACTTCTCTGGCATACATTATATTATATGTGGATAATATTATATTGACTAGATTTTTGGATAAACTGCGCAAGTCTATTATGTCTCTTCTCAGTTCAGAATTTGCTATGACACGTCATGCAAATGGTCTATTTTTATCACATAGGAAGTATGCAGCTGAGATTATTGAGAGAGCTGACATGTTATCCTGTAAGTCCTCTCCTACTCCGGTTGATACAAAACCAAAGCTGAGTGCTAATTCTAGCACACCTTACGAGGATCCCTCCCACTATCGCAGTCTTGCAGGGGCTCTTCAGCATCTTAATTTCACGAGGCCCGATATTACTTACGCAGTGCAGCATATATGTTTATTTATACATGATCCGAGGGATGAGAACATGCATGTTTTTAAACGCATTGTGTGTTACATTCAGGACACTCTTGATTATGGTTTGCATTTATATCCATCCTCCGTATCTACTATCGTATCTTATACTGATACTGATTGGCGTGGATGTCCAGATACCAGACGTTCGACATCTGATTATTATATGTTTCTTGGTGATAACTTGATCTCTTGGTATGCTAAACGCCATGCTACTTTATCACGATCCAGTGCGGAGGCCGAGTATCGAGGAGTAGCCAATGTGGTGTCCGAGTCATGTTGGCTGCGTAATCTCCTATTATAGCTTCGCTTTCCTATTAAAAAAGCTACCTCGGTCTACTGCGATAATGTTAGTGCGATCTATCTCTCTGGGAATCCAGTCCAACATCAGCGCACTAAATATATCGAGATGGATATTCACTTTGTTCGCGAAAAAGTAGCTCGTGGATAAGTATGTGTCTTGTATGTCCTTTCACAGTACCAAATTGATGACATCTTTACTAAGAGTCTTCCCTTGATTATGTTTGAAGATTTTAGGGACAATCTTAGCGTACGACAGCCGCCCGCTATGACTGCGGGGGCGTGATAGAATATACCGTGTATATTGAACTCAATATACACGGTTTCCCCTACTATGTATACCGTGTATATATTTTCCATATATACACGGTTTCATCTCTTACAATATTTGTAGAATTCTTATACATGTGTAATTATGGTAGTAGTCTTGTATTAGAAAAATGTATTAGTTTTGTAATAGAAAAAAAGTAAATTTAATTTTCATAATTAAATATTATATATCATATATATATATATACCTTCGAAATTAATAAAAAATAATCAAAAAGATTCTCTTTCAGGTTTAGTTTCTAGATATCCGGTGTAATTCGTCTATCATGTTGTGGCATTATGGCTATCAACCTGGGATTAGCTCAAACATAGACTTTAAGAGTTTGAGCTACTTATGAATTCTGTACATAAAAAGAGGAGAAAGAAGAAGAAATAGAAGAATTGAGAGTGGAGAACTGGACTTCGTTATTACGCAGCTATTGTGTATCTGAAATGGTACACGTGGTTTGAAATAAGAAATATGCAGTATGCGTGTCCGTTCATCAATAAGATAAGCCTAAATACACAGTACAATTCACACAACATCTTGTACAATTAAGTTTTGCAGTGTTCGTCCAACACCTTGTTGGCTTCTAAAATATAGAAAATAGTCTACACACGACTGCCATTTCAATCATACTGTAAAAATTCTGTAATATAATTGCCGGCTAATAATGAAGAGCGTAGGGGTTATTTGATTAGAAGAGTTAGATATTTCAAGCAAAAATTTTGTAGTATGAAATAATTTTTATTGGAAATGATTAAGATAAAAGTCCTGACATGGATAATGAACACAGGTCTTGATAACTTAACGTAAATTATCGAACAGATGTGTCTGGGTGGTGTAGTTGGTTATCACGCTAGTCTCACACACTAGAGGTCCCCGGTTCGAACCCGGGCTCAGACAGACATTTTGCACTTTACCACATTTTTTTGACCCAACCAGACGTTAGTACTTGTTTATTTTTATTTTCATCTTCATCATTCCACTGGACAAAACTCAAACCATTACACTACTCTCCGCAGGACACATATTGAGTTTCCAGAAGCTTCCAGATTCCACTTCCTTTGTTTTTTCTCTCCCTTTGTCCTTCGTTGAATTCAATGGATTGGGGAAATGTGAGCACAGAGGATCTAATTGAGGCTCTACGCGAAGTAGAGTGGTCATCTCCACCACGTCCCTTATCTGAATTCTTCACTCGGTTCACTTTCCCCCGATCTTATTCCAAATGGAACAGTCGTCTCAAGTGTAATCTATACTAGTACGTTCTCTCTCCAATTACCTTTAATCAGCTTGTACGAGTTGAGATTGATTGCACGAATTAGAAGTAATAATTTTTCGCATGCGTGGTTGTAGTTTGTTAGTTTGGTGCATCCTACTTGTTTCTCCTTTCATACCAGTAGTATTACAATGTTTGGATAGACATGTCATTTGTTGTAGTTTAATAACATTTTTATTATTTGATTTGACGGTATGATACCGTATAATAACATGTAAGTTTATTAAAATATCCTTAATTCTTAATTACAAGCTAGTTTATATATATTAATAAATTATAAGCTAGTTTATATATATTAATAAAACTAAGGTAAATGATAAAATAAGAACTTAAAAAATAAGTGGTGGGTGGGTGTGGGGGGGGGGTAGTGGGGGGGTGGGTGGTTGTGGGGGGGGGGGGGGGTTTCTATCACAGAAGGCTTGCAGGAGGTCTCGAATAGACCGGTTGTCTTTGGGGGTGGGGGTGGAGTAAGGGGTGGGGTTGGTGGGTTTGGGTGTGATGGAAGGGGTGAATGGGGTGGCGATAATGGGTAAATGAAATACGTAACCACACAAAAATTATCAAATTCACGGTTACAAAAAATGGGTTTAGTCATGGTTATATAACCATGGAATTACAACGGGTTTACAACACTACACAACATAATTTTAAGAACAATAGCAACAAACATGGTTTCATAGAAAACAATACAATAATGAACCACGGGAAACAACCATCCAAACAGGGGGTGGTTTCTTATTCTTCGATTTGTTAATAACTGTTGTTTCTTGTGATTCGATTATTAGTGATGTGGTTTCTGTGCCTTTTTCTTCTCGGAATTCTATGTAAGGCTTTTCCTATTATTTGTTATGTCTTCTTTACTGATTGTCTTTTTTTTTTCTATTAGCAGTATTCTCGTAGTTTCTTATACTTTGATTTCTGATAATACCTATTGTTTCTTGTGCTCCGGTTATTAGTGCTGTGGTATCTGTGCCTTTTTTCCGGAATTCTAAATAAGGTTTTTCCTATTCTTTGTTGTGTCTTCTTTACTGCTATATTTTCTTTTTCCAATTGCTTTGATATGCGCTACTTGAGCCGAGGGTCTATAGGGAGTTAGGTTTTTCTGAATTGCATTTTAGAGTGTGTTTTTTTCTTTTTGCAGTTACAGGATGAATTACTTTATTATGGTTGTGGTTATGGAATTTATTTATTTAGCAATTGAATGCACAAATTAGAGGCAACAATTTTCGTATGTTTGTTGACAAAACTACAAATTTAATAGATGAAATGTCTTTTAAGTAATCGGTTTAATGTAGGCTTTTTTTGATAGGAAGCTTTACCAATTCAGGTTGTTCTGAATTACTTTTAAAATGTTTCTTCTTTTGTTTTTGCAGTTACAGGACGAATTACTTTATTATGATTGTGGTTATTCTTGGTAAGGAAAAATACTGAGTCATATGTATGAGTTTAGAAATTCAGTTTTTATTTGGAACTCACAAGTACATTCTTTTGCATTTTGTATTGTAGCATTGGGGTTTCTAAGGAGGCCACTTGCAATTGTTGCTGCGCTTCTGACAGCGCTTTGTATTGCTTTTCTAAATGACAGGTATTCTATTTTATCGCTGTTTTATTCGTGGTGAGGTTTTTGTGTGCCATCAGAGTTTTAGTTTACATATCATTTGCCTATATTTGCATTGTTGCCTTGGATTTTCTAAATGACAGGTCGAAGAAGGGGTAAATTGGTAGAATAAACAAAGTGAAGGAGAGGGGGTTAAATGGATAAATGGGGTGGTTTTTTTATTGTCCGCGAACATGACAAGTTTAAATAGCCAGCATGGATTAAATAGGCAAGCTGGAGCTTTGGTAGCAAAGAAATGTAATATGATACATATGGTAATGGCAAGGGTATTCCTATGACCAACTTCTATCGGTGGGCAACGCTAAGGAAAGTCAATAGGCGAGGGGCAAATCTGGACCTTTTCGAGATAAAGTAATACAACAAATGAAATATTTTTTAAATTTTTTTGTTAACACATGGGACGTGGATTATCTTGAGTGTGAGTTAACACCTTTGACATCTCTCTCCTTCTTGGTCATCTCTTCTTTCTCGTATTTGTGGAAGTTACATTTGTTTTTATTTAAACTAAACCTGATACATTTCCAAAATTAGAAGTTCTGTTCTTTGGACATAATTTTCAAAAGCCCCCATATATCGAAGGGTTAAAAATTACCAGCTTTTCCATCCGTGAGTTATTTTCTTGGAGACTTATTTGGCATTAAAACTGCAACTTTTGGTTTGGTCAAAGTGAAAATAATATCCTCCTGATGCAGGGGTGCAGTAGCGAACGAAATTCATTACCTATTAGCATACCCTGCCCTCTGTATGGAGAGAAAATGACGCTAGTCATTTGGACTCCTTAAAAATTTTCCTAAGTTTTTTCCCTGGTCAATATTTTTTTCATGCTTCATATTAGGCTGGACAAGAAGGAAAAGCAATCGTGTCAGCTTGATGTTTCAGTTTTCCTGGTGATGCGTCAATAGCTAGAGGAATTAGTCGATTTCAACTGTCTGTTTTACTTTCTGTTGGTTAAGACTTGTCTGTTTGTTCAGAGATGCAACAACAGCAACATACCCAGTGCGGGGAAGGTGGTGCGTACGCAACCTTACCCCTACCTTGTGAAGGTAGAGAGGCTGTTCCCGATTGACCCTCGGCTCAAGTAAAGCATATCAAAATCAGTAGGAAAGGAAAATACAGTAGATACTGTAGTGAAAATAATGGAGAGAAGAAACAATAGCAACAACAAATAGTACGATAACCGAAGCAAAGGAAACAACATGTAATAATAAAATCGAAGCATAAGATAGTAGGGGAGTACTAATAATACTACTGATAGGGAAAACTAGACAACACTCGACTAGCTACTAACCTTCTACCCTAATCTTTGATCTCCATATTTGCCTATCTAGGGTCATGTCCTCAGTAAACTGCAGGTGTGCCATGTCATGTCTAATCACCTCTACCCAATACTTCTTCGGCCCACCTCTACCTCTCCTAAGGCCCACCATAGCCAACCTCTCGCACCTCCTCACTGTGTTGTTTGTTCAGAGATGCATGTGAAACAAATTTTGCCAATTAACAAAATGTATCTCTTTACTTCTTTTTTTTATTTTGGTGTAACATTGCTATTGCATATGACACATAGGCCATGATAGACTTTGTGAGTTTATTACATATGCATAGTGATACTTTTCCTGTAAATTCTTTACAGCACATTTTGGATGCTGGATATTTGAATATATTATCTTTCATTGTCAAAAATGAAATTTTCCACTGAAGAATTATGTTTTGATAACGACATTCATTCTTTATTCCTGCTTATGTTAATGTTGCTAAGGGTTGTTCCCGCAGCTTTGCAGGTACTTTTAGTGAAAAGGTGACTAGAACTGTCAGACAGTTTTCACCTCATTTAGCTGCTAAAATGAGGCCTGCACTCACGTGAGTATGCATGTATAATTGAAATTCTTAAAGCACATCGAGGCTGTTTCAGTGCTGAGTGCTGACATACTTTTTGATAATGTTCAGGCCGGTTATTCGAGGGCGTCCATCCACTAAAAGAGCAATATTCATTTGTGGAAGGCCTCGTTGGGTGTTTGTGTTTGTATTTTCTATAGGTATTAGAAGTGTTTGTTCTCTGTTATTTTTTTATTTTCCTTTCTCTTTTTTCTTTCCTGTTGAATCTTTGGGATTTGTAATTTGAAATTCTGTTTGATCACTGTTGTGCAATTATGCAGTGAGTTTCTTCCTCTGGTTTATTTCCTGTGGCCTCTTAACAGTCCTATGGGCTTTCGGTATTGGCCTTCTTGGTAAGTTCCCTCTTCCTAATTGTAATTTTTGTTCAAAGTCTGTAATGATTGAATAAAACTCTCTCTCCTCTCTCTCTTTCAGCCACTCTTGCTCATGCAAGCTTCAGGAGTCCTAATTTGAAGGCTCGCCTCAATACATTCCGTGAAGAATTCCGAGCTGTCTGGCGCAATTATAGTGAGCTGTAGTTTCACTGGAGTTCCAGTTTCTCTACCATAATCTGCCATTTAGATGTACTGATTCGTTCATTATATTTTTCTTTGGCTCATCTGTAAATTAACATGGTCTAATCAGTCTTGAAATAGTAGCAAATATGTATGATTCGGGATTTTACATGCTTGCTGGATAAGTCTATTTTCCTTCCTTAATGAAAAGGAAAATACTGGTTTATCCTGTATTTCCTGAAATCTCTCTCCAGTTTGATATGGAAATAATGAAATGCTTACCGACTTGATAAAAAAACTAATGAAATGTTGACCTGATAGGCAGATGGTTTGATCTACCTAGTGTAAGTTCAGATTTAAGCTGCTAGACCATATGTTGAACTACCTGGCATTGGTTTTGACTGTTCTAGTGAATCTTTAAGTAGCTGGTACATTTCTACATTCTTTTTGGTTTTAATTAGCTGGTGCATATTCTAGAGCAGAGGTAGTATCCCTTAAAATTCACTCATGCAATTTCTTATTAAAAAAAAGGGCAGCCCGGTGTACTAAGCTCCCGCTATGCGCGGGGTCCGGGGAAGGGCTGGACCACAAGGGTCTATTGTACGCAGCCTTACCTCACATTTCTGCAAGAGGCTGTTTCCATGGCTTGAACCCATGACCTCCTAGTCATATGACAACAACTTTACCAGTTACTCCAAGGCTCCTCTTCCTGCAATTTCTTATACTTGTTAGAAAAATTATTGAAGAAGAGATGGTATGCCTGTTTCTCAGTTTATGAAACCTCGAAGTTGGATTGACTCAGCTTGAGCATTATAAAAGGCCTGGGTTATATATAATGCCAAAGAGAGATTTGGATCTAGGGTCAGTAGGAACTGTTATTTGCGGATAGTTTTATCAGTTACGCTAACCATGATACCTTCTGAGGCTTTGAGAACTATATGGTGAAAAAATTACTCGTTAAGCTTGTGACTAGCATAAATTGAAAGGCATCTATAATCTTGGATGAACAGATCGAAGGACCAAAGGGGAAGATGTTCAATAGTCGTACTGAATTATCTGAACATATGAACAGAATAAAGTTTTCTCATGATCAAGTTCGAGATTGCTGAGCGACCATATCTTAAGTGAGGAGACTGATATCTCAGCTGTATCCTCATGGCATTTTATCACCTATTATACAAATTTGATTTGTCTTCCTATTGATTTTATGGTTATTGCACCATGCCTTGTGACATTGAGCGTCCATATACCTCTTTTACCTGCTGTACTACTACTACTGTGAGTTGTGAAAATGCAACTATATGTTTTGCTGCATCTCAAATTTTGCTCAACTTAAAATAGTATGCTCTCCAGCATTTCTTTGATGAGACTTCTTTAGATGGCAGTTTGACACTATATAAGTCAACAACTGTTGATTAAATTGCAGTTATACAGAAGACAGTAAATCATCAAACTAATAGCTGCTCATTACACATTTTTTCAACAATTTACTTATTTTCTTGAAAAACATGCTGCTATTTTGATGTGTGTAATGGTTTCTGGCCTATTTGTATTGGAATAGCAGTTTTGGAATATTGCTATCATGTATTTGGCTTTTCATGTGGTGTTAGCAGTGCAATGTATAGTTTCCTTTCATCTCAGCAGCTGAATTCCATAGTAATAGTCCGCTAATATGTACTGACAGATCAGCCTAGGGATTGTAAACTATGTGAAATTCTTACCTCTGATTTACTGGCTTTTGCAATTTATATATGAATCATATTACATATGGGGCATTTCTAGTGGAATTCCCCACTTTAAACTAGGGCTGGCCAATGGGCCGGGACGGCCCGACCCCGACCCCACCCCGGTTCCACCCCTACCCCGCCAAAAAAATAAATAAATAACGGAGGCGGGACTCGAACTCGGGACGGGACGATGTCTCATCCCGCGAGACCCGAGCCCGCCCCAGGCCCGCTTGGCCCGACCCCGTCCCGAGCCCGACCCCGCCCTTTTCCCCCCTTTGCAAAAATGACTGTTGCACAAACGGCCATTTTAGATTATGGTTGTTGGCCAACGGCCATTTTAGGCCCCCCCTCCCCCAACCCCCCTCCCCCTTAATATTTTTTTTTTACCCATAAGTTATTATATTTACACTTTAACCTAATTTTCTAACTATAAATAACTCATTTTCTCTTCATCTTTCTCACAAATCTTCCTACAATCTCTCTAATTTCTCAATATATCTCTCTACAAGTCTACATTGTTTGTTAAATATTCAATTTTATTTATTCATTTGGGAATTGGGAGTGAAGTTGGCAACTAGCTTGAGGATCTTCCATCGAGCAAAGTTTCAATTTTCAACCTCTCGATTACACGTTGACGTTACGTCGGTGTTTGGTACATTCGTTCCTTCATTAAATTATTATTGTCTCTTTATTTTATTTAGCGCACTTAATTTTATTGTCTTTAATTATTTATTATCATAATTAAAATGGAAGGATTAAAATGTATGTTTAAGGGTAAGGGTAAGGGTGCTTCTTCTAGTAGGGACAACCAGGGCAAGGGTACTTCTTCTAGTCATCTTATTCCTACACATGATGATTTTGTTGATACTCAACATTTTCCTACAATACCATTAGATTTAGACCAGGAGCTATTTTCTGGAACTCAAGAAGACTTTAATTTAGACGATGATCTAGATGATATACCCACTAATGTTGATGACAACACACCCACTAGTGCACCTTCAACTGAAATACCTCCTATTCCCCCTAGTATGAGACGAGGTCCAGCAAAACGATCATTAAAATCAGATGCATGAACATTTTTTGATAGGGACGTAGAGAATCAAGTAGCCATATGTAAAATTTGTAAAAATGTTTTAAAATTTAAAATTGAAAAAGGTCACGGTGGGACGGGGGGTTTAATTAGACACGTAGTAAGTGCTCATCCAGCTAGGTATGCCCAATACCAGGCTTCAAAACCGGGTGCGCAAACGCCCGCTCCATCGGGACAAGGTTCACATACGATCTTGTCATCGGGACCAAATCTGTGGTCAAATTAACCCTATGACGGGGAATTGTAGGCTCTAAATACAATAAACATAGAGATAGGGAAGCAATATCAAAATTAGTTGCTGTGGAGGGTTTGCCTTTTTCATTTCCTTCATCTCCCGGTTTTATTCATTACATTAGAGATATATATAATCCTGCTTTTAACGATTTTTCTAGATCAGCTGTTAAAAGAGATGTATTTAAATTCGCGCATGAATATCAACAATATTTACGTTTTTCATTATATCATTTTAATGGCAAAGTATCTATCACGTCTGATATAGGTCGTAGTACTAACGGCCTGTAACTTGTCATTGGATAGATTATAAATGGTCTATGCAAAAACGTATTTTAGTGTATAGATATATAGATGATAGGCACACTGGTACTTTTATTGCAGAAAATATTTATCAAGTGTGCGATTATTACGGAATTACCGATAAAATTATGACTATTACATTAGATAACGCTTCTAATAACAATTACGCAATTACAATTTTAAAAAATAGTTTAACTCCATCTTTTCCAGACCATTTTCATATAAAATGCGCGTGCCATATATATAACTTAATTGTAAAGGATGGTCTATCATTTTTTGAAGACATTCTTAGTAAAATACAATTTGTTATAAACTTTATTTTTAAAAGTAATAAAGTACAACGTAGAAAAGAATATAAAAAAATTTGTCATGATTGTGGACTACCTTATAGAAAAATTTCACAAGAAGAATTCACTAGGTGGAATTCTTTATACGAGCAACTACTTGTTGCTTATGACTATAAATTACCTATAACTTTATTTTTTAACTCTCATAATAAAAAGCCAGCTGATATGATTTTAGATAGTGATTGGGAAATTTTTTTCAAACATATTGTATTTTTAGAGAAATTTTTTCAAGCAACAAAAGAATTTTCCGGTATATATTATCCTACTATTTCAACTATGTTATTTTATATAACTCTAATATTTTTATTACTTAGTGAATATATGGAAAAACCAGCTTATAAGGCAGCTATTAAAAAAATATTTCTCAAAATAAAAAAATATTTTATTCCTATTCCCTCTATTTATATTATTGGTTCTGTATTAAATCCTACTATTAAAATAGACAGTACTAAATCACTAATTGAAACTATTTACGATTGTATAGAAGTACTACCACCTCCAAGTCCCAAAAATCTAAATCACCCACGACCTATTGAACAAATTAAAGAAGAAGTGTTGTCTAGCGTAGAACACCAATGCAAAAATATATATAGATTTTATCAACAAGAAAATGCTAGTAACTTACCAGCTTCCATACCATCTTCTTCATCTTCAACACAACCTCACAAAAGACATGCTGTTTTTGCGGCTAGTATTGAAAGCCTCAGAAATAGAATGTGCGGTCGTACCTCTACTACTAACCAAATTAGCGAGTTGGATATTTTTGTTTTGCAGGGTTCTGTACCGTATCAAGAAGTTATCAATGAAGATGGACATGAAGACTTCTTTGAAATCTTTGGAGGGAGAATGAGAAGACCTTTCCGACACTTTCATTGATGGCTCGAGATGTTTTGAACATTCAAGCGTCGTCAACTACGCCTGAAAGCGCTTTTTCGCAGTGATATCAAATAGGAGACCACAGACACTCATTAGCCGGAGACTTGGAAATTGCGGTATTATTGAGAGATTGGATACGGCGGAGCGAGAAGGTGCGGTCAACCGGAGATCAACGAAGAAGATGATGAAAACTACAACGAAATCTTAACCGAAGTTAGTGGAAGCGGCGTGGATCAATTTGACCAACAAATACCAATTCCAACGAAGAACCACATGAAATCATCAAGCAATTAGAAATGTGTTTTTGAGAATGTAATTTTTTTAATTGTAATTTTATTATGTAATTTGCAACTTTTGGACAACACCACAAAGTTGCAATTTAGATTTTAGACAATTGTATTTGTATTACAAAAAAATCATATGTCTATTAAATAATATAAGAGGCACAAAAACAGCCTTGTGATGTTTTTATTATACTATCTTGTTTTGTTTATTGAGTTTTTTTTATACATATGTTATTTAAAAAAAAAAAAAGGAAAACCCGTCGTATCCTGCCCCGAGCCCGCCCCGCCCCGATACCGACGGGATCGGGATCGGGACAGGACTTGCTCCAGTCCCGCCAGACTCGACCCCGCCAGAGCCCGCGGACTGACCCGACCCTTCTCCCGACCCGACTCCGCTGCAGGACCCGCTGCATTCGAGCCTGGCCCACTGGCCACTCTTACTTTAAACTCCGACATATGATAAAGTAAAAACTTTTCAACCATATTCATGGAATGGAAAACGTTACATGGCATTAGCAAGGATAATCTGAATGAAATTCAACAAATTATTATTGTCATCTGCAAGAGGACATGCCAATTTCTTCTCATTAAAGGTTATGTTACACTTTGAAACAGCAAGCCTAGCATCTGCTCCTTGTTGACCTATATATCTTCCAGATTGAAAAGCTGCTCTTATGCTACCAAAATATAAATTGAACAAATCATATGCTGAAGCACAAGCACTCAAAGCAGCTTTAATATTTGGATCTTTTTCACTTTGCAAGAGTGATAAGCACTTCTTTGTTACTGCTTTGGCATATATTGATCCCAAATCAATTGTTAATCTTTTAAGATCATGACCACTTTTTGCTGTTTTAGAATGATGATAAAGGGACAGCCAGGTGCACAAAGCATCTCGCGTTAGCAGGGTCTTAATGCAGGTCCGGAGAAAGGCCTCACCACAAGGGGTGTGATGTAGACAACCTAACCTAATGCAAGTATTAGTAGTTGGTTCAACGGCTCGAACCTATAACCTATAGATCACATGGAGACAACTTTACCGTTGCTCCAAGGCTCCCCTTTAGAATGATGCTCTCGTTAGCTGGAACAGAACTATCAAATGGAGGAACAAGTCAAGCATAGGCCTTCTTGGAGTATAGCTTCAAGTAGCTCTAAGAAGTTTACGTCTTGATATCCGTCGGCTTTCATCTGATTCAAGAATAAGCAAAAGTTTGCATCTTGGATTGGTCGATTATGACAAAAGTTAGACACTCAGGGGGATTGGCTTGTGGCTAGCTTTGTAAGTGTAATGACACATAAGATTATGAGAAAAATCAGTGATGAAGGGAATAATAGTCTGGCCATTTTCTTTTGATGGGAAAGTGAAAGAGAAAGTGGAGCTATATAAAAGAAAATCCTCTTTAGTTTGCCGAAGCTTACGTTCACACAACTAAAAAGGCCCACGAAAGTTACATTGTCCTGTTATTATGGTCATTTGGTTACTTAAATAATAGTGCTCTGAACTTTTAAGTGACAAAATAAAATTGTGTTAACTTTGGTGCAAAAAAAAGGGAAATACATGAAGTCCTCCTTGAACTATGACAACTATAGGTTTTCTGCACAGGAGAATACATGAAGTTGGTGCGTGATATTTAAGGAAAACTTCTATGTATTTTCCCGTGAAGTAAACCTATAGTTGTATGACCATTTGTGAAATTTACCCAGTTTCATCGTATCCAAGAAGACCATGTATTGAACGCGCTCTATTTACTTGCAATGCACAAAATTTAACTTCCACAGAAATAAAAGCAGTAATACAACAATAGGATGTTCATTGTACTACTCAAAGCGCAAAGATGATATGCTACTACAATATAAAGTTGAAATTTGCCCTTTAATATGATCACATAACATGTCCACAGCAAATCAAATGATGAAAAATATTAGTCTCTTTTTTATAGGATGCCCCTGAAGGGACATAAAAAATATTATGTAACTGTAGATTCTCCAATGTAAAAGGAAACAATAGGAGTGTACAAGAGACCTACATCTACGAGATGAAATGGATTCACATTGGCCATTCTGCTAACTTTTATCTGTAACTCTAAAACTCACCATCCAATATCTCTGCAAGAGTTATCGCAAATGGAGTGACTCTAAAGAGGCTAGCCTGCACAATGCAAAAATAATGCCGGTTAAAATATATCCAGCAAAGTTCTTGATGAATATATCTGGTAGATGCATTTATAGAGAAAATCTTCAACCATCAAAGTTTAATTCAATGGTTCACACATATAGGTATCAGCAGCGAAATTTTCACTAGGGGAATCAAAAGATAAAGAGAAAACAAATGCAGAAGCTAAGGGGATTCAACATCTACTATATATACATAAAAAGTAATTTTAACCTTGTATGTATAGTATAACTTTCTAGCGAAGGGGTCCAGATGAACCCTAGCTCCACCTTTGTAGGCATGCATTTATAGTTTGTCTATTACTAGTCAGTAATATCAAAGTGCTGATTGCGAAGATCTTAACCCCAATAAACCACTCTTCAAACAAATGCAATAATGTATAGTGGTGTTGTTTCTTTTTCTTTCTTTCCTTCCTGTTTTTTCCCGGTAACTGGGAATGTTATCTCCTGAGAAGGTATGTAGCCAATTATTTTTGGTCCATGTGCATTTTCACATCAGAATCTGATAAAACATAAGGGACTGATATACAATTGCAGCCTTTATCATACCAAAGAAATGGACGGCCCATCAGGTATCGAATAAGAAAGGAAAACATAAACAACTCGCCTGTTGAATTTCGGAGAACTCGGCGAACAAGTCATCAGGTACGGACCAGTCGAAAATATCAAAGTTCTGTTTGATCCTGGATTCATGAGTACTTTTAGGAAGTACACTATGACCTTAAGGAATACTAAACCGAGGGGTGAATAACCCTGAGATTATAATAAATATATTAAAAGACTAAAATAAATGAATGTGATAGGCAGTCTACTTATGAAACTGATTATTAGTAATACATCAACCAATTCCAAGCAAAAATTGACTAAAATATATGCAGATCTGAAAACCACTTTTAGATATTGAGCTTACAGAGAGGTGCACTGCCCTGGATATGCATAATTCCTTCAATTTCATCCGCTGACATATCGGATGGCACTCCACTTGGTTAACAGCAGGAGAAATACGAGCTATTTTGAGAAGATCTTCCAGCTTTTTAGTAGAGAAATTGCTAACGCCAATAGCTCTAGCCTTCCCAGAATCACAAAGTTTCTCCATTGCTTGCCATGTGCTAGGTATATCTGCTGGAAATAGATTTTCAGGTTTAAAGTGATCGGCAGCATTCTTCATCCGGATAGGCCAGTGAATCTTCAAAAAAGATAAAAACGAATAGGAAATGAAGATGTCAGTCACTCAGAAGTTTAACGACTCAAAGCATCTAGTCATCATCACAAAGAGTAGCATATGGAAAGCTTCTGTTAAACAGTATTCACAAGGTACAGATCAATGTAGTCAAGTTGCAAATCATCTAGAGTTCTTTTGAACGCCACTGGTACATCTTGAGGAGCATGATCAGTGCACCTACACAAGTTCTTACATCACAATCTGTGATATCTTTAATAAGCACAAAGGATAAAAGTTAATGGAAAAAAACATAGACGGCCAACTTTCCAATTGCTTGAATGCATGTCATCTGAATCAACTATGACACGCATTTGACATAAAACATAAAAAGGACACTTGCACATATAAATGAAAGGAATTAAAAGATCCTATTACTAAAAGTAGCTTAGAGTAGTTATTCATTTGTCTAATATTAGGAAGTGTAAAGCATACATCAAAAGCACAATTGCATCACAGAACAGAAGAGAGATAAAGATACAGAGAGAGAACTCAACAACGCTAAAGGAAAGAAGGATGATTAATAATTGATGAGACTACAAGCATTCAATAAGTCAACTTCCAAAAGGACAGAAATGTGACTCTGTTATATTTAGGGTGAGAACCGAAGAAAAAGATGTCTTTTATCAACTTATTTTGAATGTTGATTACCAGAGTTTGGATGTAATATAGAGATCTTCTCTCTTGACAACACCATCGTTGAAAAGCCTCTTCAGAACTTCACCAATCTAAATAAATGAAAAGAAAAAATAAGTTAGCAGATGAAATGTTTCCAGTTACAAGTTAATTTAGAAAAGAGGAACACAAACACTGATCGTGTTACACATTCTATTGGAGTAAATCATAGTTTAAACAAACGGCATTATATTTGTCCGGCACATGTGTTTGAAAGAGTGATCTCAAGCGAAACCATAAACATGGCATAAAAAAGGAGTTCGAAGCTTCAAAGGTTAAGATGTTAATCCGATTTTGACAGGAGACTGCAAATGCTAGACACAGTTTGCAAGAAAGTGGCATGTCTATTAGTTAGCGAAGCCAACATGACAATTAAAATGCAATCTTAATGAAATTCTCTCCTCAAAGCCCATTATGGCTTTTCAGATTATTTCATAAAAGTTTTCACCCTGCACCAGCATTTGAGGAACATGTAACAAGATATCATTGGCAGAAACAGACATTTCAAAATAACACTTTATATTGTGTCTTGGCAAGTGATAGATTAACAAGTCCGTTTGTAATAAAATGTGTAATGCAACAGACATTTATCTGTGAAATGCCTTTATTTGCTTTATCGTTAACTCAAATTACCTCTTTTTCATTGCTATAAGCTTGAGCACAATCAATATGGCGGTATCCAACCTGTAACATAAATGAAAAATGAATAACTAACTCCGAAAATTGTCTGAAATACAAAAAATGACATTGCTCTAATTTTCTTGCACCAGACAATCATCCCCTGCTAACCACAATGCTGTCAATGCATAATAATTCAAGATTATTGATATCGGACTGCTTAGTAGCTGCAAGCGACACTTCAAAGTGGGTGACTTTCTAAAATTGATCCATAAAAGTATATTAGCACCAAATGTGGACACATTTCCTTCAATTTTTTCCACATTGGAGACGTTATACCAAACTCTAATCATATCAGTAATTATGTGAGAAGGACAATTTTACAGTTGAATCAGTGATCCTAAATACATCACCGAAAATGAATCCCGTGTCTTAATGTGGTACATTTGGCATTGACAGCTGCGGATCCAAGCTTTTAAGTTTATGAATTCTAAACCACAATGCTATTTACTTATTGGGTTCGGGACATATTATTTATATATATTAACTGAATATTTTAATACAAATACAAAGCTTAAGCTAAAATTAATGGGTTCTGCCAAACCCATAACTTCTATTGTGGCTCGGGGAAAGGTGCATTGACATATGTGTTTTACATAAACTTTAATTAATATGTATTCACAAGTATTTAGTAAATAAAAGTTGCTGCTAAAAACTTATTCGCACCCCATGTTTCAATCGAATATACATGATAGGTTTCTTGACGTTCACTCATATCACTAAAACATAGTTAGTGAATCCACATTCTCATCTTAACTTATGATTTAAACAATGTAAATTAGTAACCGTAAAGAATGAATGGTCTAACTTAATCCCAAAAGCTAGCTTCTAAGGTGAGTATTATCCAAGTCCATATAAGGAGTTCATGTTCTCATTTCATATACGATGTGGGACTCATTCGATGTGAGACTCTTAACACTCCTCCGCACGTATAGACTTTGTTAACTGGAGCGTGGATAATATATTTTGGGGTCCAACATCGGTGAACAAAGAATTAGAAATGAGTTTGACTCTGATACCATATAAAGAATGATCTTGGGCCTAACTCAATATCAAAAGCTAGCTTATCCATATAAGTATACGTTCTCATTCTATATCCGCTTAAAAATTGAAACAAACTAATTAAATGAATATCAGTTAGAAGTCCTTCGGGACATAGTCCAGTGGCAAAGCCTGGGCGCTATAAGGCGCTCTGGCATGGGACAGCGTGAGTTCGATTCCCCGCAAGCACGAATAAACTCTGCATGTTGGGAAATTTGACCTTGTCTCATTGATCAGTTGTACGCTCCCAGAAAACTGGTCATCGGAGCACATCCCGCGATTTACCTGGTAATAGTGTTGAAGGACCGGTGTTATTACCTCCAGGACGTAGTCAGGCGCAAGCCTAGAGACCTGGATTATAAAAAAAAAAAACAGTTAGAAAAAGAACCTTGATAGCAGTCTTAACAGCTAGTCCAACAACACCAGGTTCGGACTGCCACGTACCTAAACCCACTAACGGAATCTTAGCTCCAATATTCAATTCAAAGTACTTTATAGCATCCGCCATTATATTGACACACTACTCTTCAAACCAAATTAACTGAGTGACAGTGAGCCACTATAATTTTAATTTTTTAGATGCTATAGAATCGTGTCAGGTTATCATGATTTTTGTTAAATTAAAAGTACTCCCTCAGTCCAAAATACTTTTCTTTTTATTTACGCGTTCCTTAAGAAATACTTATACTCTCTTAACAAATTGCATCACATTATCTCTTCTTAATAAACATTTACTCTATCAAGGATGCAAACCTATGTATTGCTAATTAATACGGATTTGGCTCCTCTCCATTACAAGGTGAAAATGAGAAAAAAACTACTTAATTTTATCTTCGTTAAATAAAATGATAAGTATTTTGAGACAGATATTTTTAATAAGGACGATAAGTATTTTGGAACGGAGAAAGTAATTTATTCTATTTATAAAAATCTTTTTTCGTTGGTGGGTTGTGTTATGGATATAGTTGACCATATGCCCGAGATCCAATCTCGTTTATAATGATTGATTTAAGCATATTTTTGTAAGTATTACTTACATTGTTTCAATTTATTTGTCTGTTTTTAATTTGGCAAGGAAATAAAAACAAGGAAATTTAGGAAAGTAAAGAAATATTTTTAAATATTGTAATTTTAAACTAAAGATATATATATATATATATATATATATATATATATATATATATATATATATATATATATATATATATATTGTATCAAAATATCTTTTAATTTTGTGATCTTAAACAATGTCATATGAAAAGTTGAAATTAAAGAATTGCCAAAAAAGAAAAATAATTTTTTTAAATGGACTAAAAAATAAGACGAACAAACTGAATCAGGGAAAGTATTTGATTATATATGACATTTGAATTTTCTTTTATAGCCCAACTTTCTTTTATTGGCGATGTTTGACAATTTAAGTTTAAAAAATTGGTAGACTCCAACAGCACAAATTAATACTTCTTCATTGACAATACCAAATTTATTACTCAAAACTCAGCAACTGGAATTTTGAATTTTCTCTTTCTTTTTGTTAATAGCTCAAAACTTTATCCAACCTTCTAATCAATGTCGTTAACTTCGAATTTAAGTTCTGAATCAGTGATCTCCATCCAAACAACCTCACTAGATGATGCAGGAATTTTCTTTTTTACTCAAACATGCAACCTAGCCATCAAATTGTGATGAAGAAGAATATCTTTGGGAAAATGTAACGAAACTTAAAGGACCTGAAAACATCATTAAAGATCATTGAAGTTTGGTTCGAATTTTTCGATCTATGTATTTGTGATTTACTTCGACTAAGTGTTATTAGGTTTTGTTGGAAACATTTTGAAGAGCTTAATTATCAATTTTGAAGATGCTTGAAGGCAATTCTATCCGTGTATATCCTAATGTATGTCAATGCATATATCCTCATGTATATATGTGTTATTAATCTGTATTCCAAAAAACCAGTATATAATAAACATTGAAAATAAACAAAATTAGTGTTGAAAAATAAGAATAATTTTTCAGAATATAATCGAGCCCACTTAGTTCAAAGTGTGTCCTTAAGGAAATTATTCCCCTCACAGTACTCGAGGTTGATGGAATATCCCCTCCTAGGATAGAACGATTATCTTACCAGAATAGTAGTAATCCAAATTCAGGTAGCGGTGAACCACTCAACGGCAGTATATCATACATAATTTATTTGTGCAGAAGAAGAAGAAGTTTGTATTGTTCAGAAAATTCGTAAGTAAAATTCTGAGGAATCAAACGAATTTATAGCCATGGAAGTACTGTTTCTGAAGGTTTGCAACCTTTACGACGACCATCAAAACTGGTGGGAAATTTAAATATAGAAAAGAAACCGGGTCGCGGGTCAGACACGCGGATCCGGCCGGGTCGCGGGTCAGGGTCACTAACGGGTAGAATTGGAAAAGTTAATTAATTTAATTAAATAATTAAAAATTAAAGAAAATTTGGTCCAAAAAGATTATCAATCAATCAGATCATTTGACCAAATCCAAATCCAAATCCAAATTGAGCGAGCGAAGCGATGACGATGACGGCGAGGGTCCTTGCCCCTCAACCCTTTCTTGACAAGAAGGAGTAATTCTACTTATAAGTAGAAGAACTTTTCTTTCCACTACCAATGTGGGACAAATGCTTATTTTATAAAGCAAGAGGGAACTCCCACTTTTCTTTCCACTACCGATGTGGGACAACTCCCACTTTTCTTCCCATTCATTTCTCATTCACCAATATCAATACCCAACAATCCCCCATATGAATGGGGAATGGCTATAATATAAAAGCGCGGACAAGTGTGATATACAAGCGAGAATTGACTGCATCAGGATAAGTAGGTTTCCCTTTGAACTTTCTGTAGTGAACTTATATCGGATATACTCGATCAATCGGTAGATTTGATATCTTTGAACCATCGAACTTTGTTGTATACCTAGACAACATAAGTCACATAATCAACCCTCAACCGTTTATGGTTCTCACGGTTGTGTTCGTTTCAGTCATGAACACATCCTGGTTTCATGAGTGCGTAGAGAATGGGCCTTCACTGTCATTCCCCTTTAAAGCGGCTTACACTTAACACTCACATAGGTGATTTCTAAGCATGTGGTCCTATAGCCACATTATCTGGTCATACACTGCCAGATTTAGATAATCATTAAAGAACATTAATGCTTTATTAACTCATTAACAAGCCATAAGGTTTTATCCTTATTTCTGAACATTGTCTTCATCCGAGAATGGGTTGAGTTATTTGACAACGTTGAACCGTCGATCCACAACTTTGTTTGATCTCCTTGAACCTAGCTCTTGGGATCTCCGGTCTGCTAGGTAGAGTTACCGCCATGATGACTTGTCCTCGGCCTTAACCCCATTCCCATTGATGATCTACTAACTCCCTCTCTAGATAAGCCTTTTGTAAGCGGATCCGCCACGTTATCTCTTGACTTTACATAGTCAATCGTGATAACGCCACTAGAGAGGAGTTGTCTAACGGTATTGTGTCTTCGTCGTATGTGACGAGATTTTCCGTTGTACATTACGCTCCCTGCCCTACCTATTGTTGCTTGACTGTCACAATGTATACATATAGGAGCCAAAGGTTTGGGCCAAAATGGAATATCTTCTAAGAATTCCGGAGCCATTCAACTTCTTCATCGGCCTTGTCTAAAGCTATAAATTCAGATTCCATTGTAGAGCGGGCGATGCATGTCTGTTTTGATGATTTCCAAGATACTGATCCACCCCCAATTGTGAAAACATAACCACTCGTGGATTTAACTTCAGATGATCCGGTGATCCAATTTGCATCACTATATCCTTCGATCACGGCGGGATATTTGTTATAATGCAAAGCATAGTCTTGGGTGTGTTTTAAATACCCCAAGACTCGTTTCATTGCCATCCAATGAGTTTGATTGGGATTACTCGTGAATCGACTCAGCTTGCTTATAGCACGTGCTATATCTGGTCGTGTACAATTCATAATATACATCAAACTTTCCAAAACTCGTGCATAGTCCAATTGTGAGTCACTTTCACCTTTATTCTTTTGAAGTGCAAAACTTACATCATTTGGAGTCTTTACAACATTGAAATTTAAATACTTAAACTTGTCAAGTACTCTTTCAATATAATGAGACTGCGATAATGCTAGACCTTGTGGAGTTTTCTGAATTCTGATGCCTAAGATCAAATCAGCAACTCCTAAGTCTTTCATATCAAATTTGCTAGCCAGCGTACGCTTCGTAGCATTTACATCGGTAATATCCCTACTCAACATATAAACAAACAACGACTTCATGATTTTGAGTATTTTTAATGTAAACACATTTGTCACACTCATTAATCTTAAATCCATTTGCCAACATTGTTTGGTCAAATTTCGCATGCCATTGTTTGGGTGCTTGTTTAAGTCCATAAAGTGACTTAACAAGTTTGCACACTTTCCTTTCTTTACCAGGAACAACAAAGCCCTCAGGTTGTTCCATGTAAATTTCTTCCTCTAATTCTCCATTTAAGAAAGCTGTCTTGACATCCATTTGATGGATTTCAAGACCATATACTGCCGCCAGTGCTACTAACACCCGAATAGATGTTATTCTTGTTATCGGCGAGTATGTGTCAAAGTAATCAAGGCCTTCTTTTTGTCTATAACCTTTAACCACAAGTCTTGCCTTATATTTGTCAATAGTGCCATCAGCTTTCATTTTCCTTTTAAAAATCCATATTAATCCTAAAGGTTTATTTCTAGGAGGAAGATCAACCAATTCCCATGTATGGTTGTTCAAAATTGATTCAATCTCACTATTGACTG
The DNA here is from genome assembly GCA_029783415.1 of Anisodus acutangulus. NCBI lineage: Eukaryota > Viridiplantae > Streptophyta > Magnoliopsida > Solanales > Solanaceae > Anisodus > Anisodus acutangulus. The sequence goes on from CM056490.1 coordinate 53,557,564, forward strand.
CCTCTTTCCAAAATGCTGAATCAGAAGAAGACATCGCTGCTTTAAATGTTTGAGGTTCATTTTCAAGTAACAATGTCAGAAAATCTGGTCCAAAGGAAGTAGATGTCCTTTGACGTTTGCTACGCCTTGCATCCACTTTACTTGGTGTATTTTCCTTTGGTTCTTCCCGCGGTCGTTTAGATCTTTCACTTGACGACTCACATTCAGTTTTATACGGATAAATGTTTTCAAAGAATTCAGCATTATCTGATTCAATTACCGTATTAACATGAATTTCGGGATTGTCCGATTTGTGAACCAAAAACCGACAAGCTTTGCTGTTTGTAGCATAACCAATAAAAATACAATCCACAGTTTTTGATCCGATTTTTACCCTTTTGGGCAAATGAACTTGGACCTTTGCTAAACACCCCCACACTTTGAAATATTTCAAGTTGGGTTTTCTTCCTTTCCATAGTTCATATGGAATAGATTGTGTTTTGATGTGGGGCACCCTGTTGAGTATTCGGTTAGCTGTGAGGATAGCTTCCCCCCACAAGCTTTGCGGTAAACCGGAACTTATTAGTAAGGCATTCATCATTTCCTTTAATGTTCGATTTTTCCTTTCCACGATTTTATTTGATTGTGGTGTGTAAGGGGCAGTAGTTTGATGAATAATTCCATATTCTAAACATATCTCTGCAAAAGGAGATTCATACTCTCCACCCCTATCACTTCTAATCATTTTTATCTTTTTATTCAATTGATTTTCCACTTCATTTTTGTATTGCTTAAATGCATCAATTGCTTCATCCTTACTATTAAGTAAATACACATAACAATATCGAGTGCAATCGTCAATAAAAGTTATAAAATATTTTTCCCACCGCGAGATGGTATTGACTTCATATCACATATATCTGTGTGAATTAAGTCTAAAGGATTTGAATTCCTATCAATAGACTTATATGGATGTTTAACAAACTTAGATTCAACACAGATTTCACATTTAGATTTATTACACTCGAATTTAGGCAATACTTCTAAATTAATCAATTTTTGCAAGGTTTTGTAGTTGACATGTCCTAAACGAACATGCCATAAATTATTTGACTCCAATAAGTAAAACGAAGTTGAATTCTTATTAATACTGTCAACAACCATTACATTGAGTTTGAAAAGGCCCTCGGTGAGGTAGCCCTTTCCTATGAACAAATCATTCTTACTTATTACAATTTTCTCACTAACCAACACACATTTAAACCCGTTTTTGACGAGTAGTCCGGCTGAAACTAAATTCTTCCGAATTGTTGGAGCGTGCATAACATTGTTGAGAGTCGGACCTTGCCTAAGTCATCTTGTAAGTATCTTCCCATATCATTCAACTTTGGCTGTTGCAGTATTTCCCATAAACAGTACCTCTTCGGGTCCAGCGGGAGCATAGGTTGCAAATGCTTCTTTTGTAGCGCAAACATGTCGAGTGACACCAGAATTAAGCCACCACTCCTTTCGGTTTCCAACCAAATTGCACTCCGATAGCATTGCACACAGATCATCCATATCATCATTCTTTTCCACCATATTGGCTTGTCCTTTTCCCTTGTTCTTTTTCGGGAGACGACAATCTGGGGATTTGTGGCCAGCTTTCCCACAATTAAAGCAGTTGCCATTGAACTTTTTCTTATTGGAATCCTTCTCCTTTCCAGAAGGACTCTTCCTTTTCTTGTTCTTTTTCAGAGCAGCATCTTCAACGATGTTTGCCCCTTCAATTGGTGAAGTCTTACGGTACCTCTTCTCAGCGATTTTGTTATCTTCCTCGATCTTGAGACGAATCACAATATCTTCTAACTTCATTTTCTTTCTTTTGTGCTTAAGATAATTTTTGAAATATTTCCATGAGGGCGACAACTTCTCAATCATTGCAGCCACTTGGAACGCTTCATTTACTACCATACCTTCAGCAATAAGGTCATGGAAGATAAGTTGAAGCTCTTGAACTTGGGTTCCAACGGTTTTTCCATCCACCATTTTGTAGTCTAGGAATTTGGCAACCACAAACTTCTTCAAGCAAGCATCTTCAGTTTTGTACTTCTTTTCAAGTGCAGTCCATAGTTCTTTGGAAGTCTCTACTGCACTGTAGACGTTGTACAAGTCATCTTCTAAGGCACTCAAAATGTAGCCTTTGCACAAAAAATCAGCCTGTTTCCAAGCCTCAGTAACCATGAACTGTTGGTTGTCAGGCATGTCGGCGGCAGGCACGGGAGGGTCCTCATTGGTGAACTTTTGCATACCAAGGGTGGTAAGCCAAAAGAACATTCTTTGCTGCCATCCTTTAAAGTTGGCACCGGTGAACTTCGCAGGTTTCTCAGCCGGTGGCACAGCGGTACGGGTTGTAGGAGTAATGCTGGTGCAGTATTCGCAGAGGTAGTTCCAGTCTCAATTGCCATTATTCGTTTGTCACTGTCAAATTGACAAACTGTTTTAGTTAATAAAACCAGAATAGCAATTCAATCACAGACTTAAACGATGAAGATTTTATTTCTTCAAATCGCAGTATATTATGAAACTTTAGTATTCCAACGAAGTTTTTATATCTTCGAGTCAGAATACTAATATTCATATGGAGTAGAAAACTACACAAGTTTTAATCTCCAAACCAGAATACAGCAACGATGAAGTTTTTATGTTCTTCAAATCGTTGTACAAGTATGAACTTTAATATTCCAATGAAATTTTTATGTCTTCAAGTCAGAATATGAAATTTCATACGGAGTAGAAAACCACACAGGTTTTAGTCTCCAAAATAGAATCTGATTAATCTAAAAATATAATTTCCTTAAGATTGTTATTAATCTGTATTCCAAAACTAATAAATAATAAACACTGAAAATAAACAGAATCAGTGTTGAAAAATAAGAATAATTTTTCAGAATATAATCGAGCCCACTTAGTTCAAAGTGTGTCCTTAAGGAAATTATTCCCCTCACAGTACTCGAGGTTGATGGAATATCCCCTCCTAGGATAGAACGATTATCTTACCAGAATAGTATTACTCCAAATTCAGGTAGCGGCGAACCACTCAACGGCAGTATATCACACATAATTTATTTGTGCAGAAGAAGAAGAAGTTTGTATTGTTCAGAAAAATCGTAAGTAAAATTCTGAGGAATCAAACGAATTTATAGCCATGGAAGTACTGTTTCTGAAGGTTTGCAACCTTTCTGAACAGCCACTGAAAACTGGTGGGAAATTTAAATATAGAAAAGAAACCGGGTCGCGGGTCAGACACGCGGATCCGGCCGGGTCGCGGGTCAGGGTCACTAACGGGTAGGATTGGATAAGTTAATTAATTTAATTAAATAATTAAAAATTAAAAAAAATTTTGTCCAAAAAGATTATCAAGCCGAAGTCGAAGCCGAGCCGAGCTGAGCCGAAGCCGAGCGAGCGACGACGGCGGCGCGAGGGGTCCTTGCCCCCTCAACCCTTTTACTGACAAGAAGGAGTAATTCTACTTATAAGTAGAAGAATTTTTCTTTCCACTACCGATGTGGGACAAATGTTTATTTTATAAAGCAAGAGGGAACTCCCACTTTTTCTTTCCACTACCGATGTGGGACAACTCCCACTTTTCTTTTTAATCATTTCCCATTCACCAATATCAATACCCAACAATATGTTTATCTCCTGTATATCATGCATATCTATATATATTCATGAGAATCTATGTGTGATATACACGATATACAATGTGATAGACACTTATTGCATTGATATTTTTCAAGTTTAAATTTGATTCCAATCCAGTTCAAATCATTTCCAATCTTCCTCAAAATTTGTGTATAACCTCGTTCAGGCATTCTCAACTCAACCAATTCTAACCACATCTGTTGACACCCAATTTTGCCCATCTTTTATGATTTTATTTGCAATTTTAAATATTTTTGACATCTTAAGACAATTTTAAAATATAGGCATATATATGTATATATATCATCATTTTATTATTATTTGTATTTTATTTGTCATCTGCATTTTTTTATATCATAATCATACTTTTATCCTAATATTATATGTTATTTTATTTTCGCAAAACGGCATTGCATTTTTATTTTTTTAGGCATCAAGCATTTCACAAATATTATATGTTATCATATTATCATCTTTACAATTTATAATTTTTGCAAAGCTTTTTTATTTATTTATATATAATAAAACCTTTTTATATTTTTAAACTCATAACCCATTTCATTTCCCCTCAAAACAACTTCTACTCAACCCAAAACAATTTCTACCAAACCCAAACCCTCCATTTTCCAAGCCCAACCGAAACCCAATTCGGTCGGCCCAACAACCCTTTTTCCTTTTGTTTTCCAACCCAACACCCTAATTCCTTATTTCCTAATTCCCTAACCAAACCAACCCCCAAGACCAATACCCCTTATTCCCTTCCCCTTTATTTCCCCAAGCCCAATCGGCCACCCCCATTTTCAGCCCCACGCCGCCTCAGTCCAACCTACACCCACAAGCCCAAACCCATTCCCTTTATTTCTTCCCCAAAACCAAACACCCCTAAAAGAAAAACTCAAAACCCTAACACCCCTAATCCTCTCAAACCCCCAAGTCGGCCGACAACCCCCACACATCCCATACCTGGCGACCCCATCGTCACGGGCCACCTCACCCGACACATCCCATACCCCTATCCCCTAAAATCCGCAACCCATACCCCCAAAATCCGCTTCCAAAATCATTTTTTTAACCTTTTATTCGAGTTTCAAACTCGTTCTTGGGGGGTTAAGCCATCTATAAATACCCTATGTTGTTCTTCATTTTTGAGGGGTGGAATTTGGAGTTCCGAAAATCGAGTTCAAGTTTTGAAATCCGAAATTCAAAATCTAAGATTCTCCTAAGGTTGGTATTGCTTTCTTTTTGTGTTGTTCATCATCTTAAAGAGTACAAAAAATATAAGTTAAAATCATTGGGGTTTTGGTATTGAATAATCTGATTTTTTTGCTATTCTTCACTATTTTTGGATTCCGGGTCGGGTCGGGTCACTGTTCCGATCGGGGCAGAATCCGGGGCAGGTAATTTTTAGATTTTTGTATTTGATAATTTGTTGTTGGCTATCTGAAAATCTAAGAAAAAAACTGATCCGGGTCGGGTCGGGTCACTGACCCCGGTCCGGGTCGACCCGGTTTTAATAAATTTCCAGATTTATATGTTTTATATCATGTTGTTGGTTATCTGAAAAATAAATAAAAAAAATGTGTTTGAATCCGGGTTGGGTCGACCCGGAATCCGAGCTGATCACTGTTCTGTCTCGGGCCGGATTTCAGAAGCAGATTTGAATCCTCCTTTGGTCCGAAAATTTCAGAATTCTGGTCGGACGTTTTAATTGCAAACTGTTGGTTTATATTGACATTTAAACATCCTTGCACGGATATCTTACTGTTTTACTGCTCGTAATAAATACTGCATTTAGGCCGATGAAATTGAATTCGAGGCCACGCTTTTTTTGTTTCTCTGTTTTAGTTTACTGTTTTGGCATTTAAACATCCGTGCACGGATTGTCTTACTGATTTAAATAAATACTGCATTTAGGCCGATGAAATTGAATTCGAGGCCGCGCTTTTTTTCGTTTCGTTTCTCTGTTTTCAGCACTGTTTTAAACATCCGGGCAACGAATATCTTACTGTTTTACTGTTTTATTGTTTTATTGTTTTATTAATATCACATTTAGGCCGATGAAATTGAATTCGAGGCCGCGCTTTTTTTCGTTTCGTTTCTCTATTTTTCAGCACTATTTTAAACATCCGGGCAACGGATATCTTACTGTTTTACTATTTTATTGTTTTATTAATATCGCATTTAGGCCGATGAAATTGAATTCGAGGCCGCGCTTTTTTTTGTTTCATTTCTCTGTTTTTCAGCACTGTTTTAAGCATCCGGGCAACGGAGATCTTGTTGTTTTATTGTTTTATTATTTTATTAATATCGCATTTAGGCCATTGAAAGTGAATTCGAGGCCGCGCTTTTTTTCGTTTCGATTCTCTATTTTCAGCACTGTTTTAAACATCCGGGGAACAGATATTTACTGTTTTATTAACATCCCGTCTTCTCGGGAATTGCCTCTCTTTTTTTTCTTTCTCTACTGCTTACTGTTTCCGATTTAATTTTGATGATTCGAACACGATACTACATTGGCCGATGAAAAAATATCCGTCGATTTTTGAGGCCTCCATAGTTGTAAAGACGGAAAATAAAACCACTGGGAAAATGATGAAACTTAAATCTTTTTCACTCGAGAGACCAACATGTTCGGTAGGCAAGGCAACTAAAATGACCAACGAGTCATATGTTCGCAGCCACGATGTGATTGGAATGATCTTTTCAAAATTTAAGTCTGAGCCCTCAGTAATCAAAATATTTTTTGTTTTGGATACGAGTCCGAAGTTATTTATATTCATTTGTTTCTAACCATTTGTTCTTGACAGCTTGCAAGGGATAAAGTCAAAGAAGGCAAATACCCCTCGGAGATTATTTATTTTATTATTGTTTTTTTTACTTTCTTTAATTCTGCTTTATTTCATTATGTATTGTAATATTATCGTACTCCTGAAATTATTGGAATATTTAGAATAGGTAGACTTAGATTAATTAATAGGGTAGTCAAAAACTTGAAACCCATCGCTAGTTTATTTATTTTAGGCTCGGTTAGTTTTAAAATCGAAAATCGCTAGTTTACCTATTTTTAGGCACGTCGCCCATAAAAATCATCTTGCGTATATTTTTATCAATTCCATACAAATGCATATTTGTTTATTTTTCTCTCAACTTTACATGTACAAAATGCTATCATTTTATTATCTACTTGCAACATTATTTTTATACTTGTAAAAACATGCATTTTCTTAGTACAATAATTAACCTAAGTTTGATCGGATAACCGCAAGTTAGCGGATCTTAAAGGATGCCTAACCCCTTTCCTTTAGGATAATAAAGAACCCTTACCTAGAATCTCATTAGTTTCGTAGACCATAATATCGGAGTTATTTTACAACTTTTAGTTAGTATTTAGGTGTCCTAATTCACCTTAGAATAATTAGGTGCCGACTCCTTAACAAAGCATTTTTTAAACCATTCCAGAGGGAATCGACGCCATCATGTCGCGAAGCCCGCAGATCAAAATCGGGTGTGACAACATCCACTAAAAAAAAACATAAAAAAGTATTTTTGGATGACAATGTAGAATCAATCTTTCTCAGGCAACAAAACAAAGGAGAGCGAGTAGAGCTTCTGCAGTGGGTCACGACCGTCGGTTTTGGGAGATAACGAGTGGACTTGTTGGAAGAGTTGTCTAATGAAATGTCAATTTTTTGGTCTATTATATTGTCACACTTAATCCTGGCCCCTGGGTTAATTTGGTAATATGACTTAATATGTATGTGCCAATGTCCCAAAAGAAAAGCTCCACTTTTGTTGTGTTGTGGCAGTAAAAGTAGCAATTCAAAAATCGCCCACCTTATCTAATTAAGGTTCATATGTGTTCAATTGAAGAGCACATGGACTAAAACTGGATTAAAGCAATAAATTGGGACCAAAAACATTACTTTTCCTTGAAACACTAGATAGACAAGCAAAATATACAAAAACAAAAAGAAATCCTTTAATTATTGGTGGCTCGAATAAATCTAGCTCTTAGATAGTTAGATAAGCTTCATGAGGTCATGTATATGGAACACTTGTAGCACAAGTATCCGACACCTTTAACTTCATACGGCAGGTCAAATTAATTAATTCCACTACGAAACATACCTCTAATTTGGCTTCCAAGTGTGTTCTTATATTTAGGTCTAACACTATATATATATATATATATATATAAATATATATATAATGTATGGTGACAAAGCAATCGGCCTGTCCAATTAACTAGGAACGGTTCTTTATATTTCTGATATCTGTATGGGTTTAGCGTGCCGCTTGCATAAGCAGAAAAAAGCGTGCCTTAATTCGTTACTTAATTCGTTACTCTTTGTAATTGGCGTTACTATCAGGTCAGTAAAATTAGCTGTAACTAAAGAAAGGTGACGAACTCATTTTTATTCCGCCCAAGTTCAGTGACAGTAAAACTGTTAACAAATCTTTGGAAACCTTGAAAGTAACTTTTTATTATGTGACTCACACAATATATAATAATTGTGCGGAGTTTTTTTTTTAATCTCACAAAAAGTGAACTCAAAGTTCATAAATCAGAAAGTGTAAGAAATTTGATAATTTTTATTTTGAAATAAAGAAGTCTCACACAATTAATGTCATTTGTATTACGACATATAATAAAGTTTTTCATTAATAACGGATGACCGACATACATCGTCTTGTCTACACTTACTACGTTCACTATAGGCATGTGCATCGGTTGGATTGAATCAAATTTAGCACATTTTGAATTTTGGATTATGTAAAATGCAATTCAAATCCAATTCAAATTAACCTCGGATCGAATTTTTGATATTTGGTTCGAGTAAACATCATGATTTTTCGGATCAAATTGTACGCCTTATTAAGATGCTTATAGCATTGTTATATCACGCCAACATCCCAACACCTACTTAATAATCTTCATCAACCAATGTATAGTAAAGTTCATTAAACAGAAACATCAACAAAATAAATTACAATCATCAATAAAGTAAATTGAAATCCCAAACAAATGTCTAATAATCTAAAATGAAAGTGTAACTTTTATATGTACCCATATATTTTGAATTTTGGATCGTATTGATTTAAAATTGTACCAATCCTTATCCGATCCGTAAATCCAAAATTTTGAAAAAAAAACATAACCATATCTAAATCAAAATATCCAAAATCAGAAATCTGACCATCCAAATAGCGTGGGTCGATTCGAATCTCTGAATATATCCAAACTGTGCACAGCCCTAGTTCGCTATAGCAAATTAAATGGAAACTGAAACCTAGCCCGTTGAAATTAACTATATTACATTTTCTATGTAAAAGCTTTTACAATATCTGTAATAAAAAAAGGCTTAAAAGTTTAATTATTAGCCTACTTAGGATTAAGGAGAAGTGTCAATATCTAAGATGACTTAATAGTATCATGCGACTTGCTTATTGAGATCATGCACTGCCAACAGATATCAGCAGCCGACATACAATGAAGGAGAATAAATATGTGTCACAATTGAGTCAAATTAATTTAACCATAATGTTTGACAATTAAACAATTTAGGCAGGCATAGTCTTCTACTTCAAATGTCACCATACACGTTTCTGAAATCTATAAATTTTTTTGTAGATTAGGTTAATGCGTTTGAGGAATTTATCACCTAACAATATATATCCACTTATTATGTTAACTTGTTATTTTTGTTTGGGTAACTCCAAATGAAACTACTCTTTTTCTCATGCCGGTCCAATAACACTTGGTATAATTAGGGGTGACAAATGAGTGAATTTGGTTGGATTTAGATTTTGGGTAGGTTGAAATGATGTAAACAAAAATGAATTGGGTTTCAACTCACCCATATTTTATGTGGGTAAAATATGAGTTGGGTGATAAATGGATGAGTTGGTTATGGATTAGCCCATATTATATAAATAAGTGTAATATTATTTCAAGTGTATTGTTTATAATTTTTTTCATATGCATGTTTTTATAGAAGTAAATATATGAAATAGAAAATGGGGCGGGAGGGGGGTAAGAAATTTTTTTATAAAAATAAAATATGAAATAGAAAATGTGGGGGAGGGGAGTTGGGGGTTGGGGGACAGACGGGGTGGTGGGGGTGGGGTAAGAAAAATTTCCCACTTTTTATAATTTTTCTATAAAAGTAAAATAAAATATATGAAATAGAAAATGGAGGGGGAGGGGCAGGCGGGGTAAGGGTCGGGGGAGGTGTGAATTTTTTTTTTCATTTTTTATAATTTGTAAAAAAAAATTAAAAAATGACTTCCTTGGTGTGGGTAGGAAAAATAAATTTCATAAGTGGAATTCCACTCTAATTATCTCCTCCCCACACTCAACACCCCGCCACACCCACCTCCACTCCCACTACCAGAAATCAGCTATTTTCCGACTGCCAAAATGGTCGGAAAGTAGTCGGAAAATGAGGTTTTCCGACCCTTTTTGAGTAGTCAAAAAAATGATGGTCTTAAAATTATTTCCGACTACCGTAGTCGGAAAATTCCTATCTTCACCGACTACCAAAAATTGCTGAAAATTCAGACTATTGTAGTCGAAAATGATTAAAATAATTATTTATTAATTTATATTCTTCTGACCAAAGTGGTCGGAAATTTATTAAAATAATTATTTATTAATTTATATGTTTCTGACTAATGTAGTCGGAACATTTAAATAATTAATTCATAAGTTTCCGACTTTTGTAGTCGGAATATCTGCATTTTTTTCCAGCAAAATTCTGCTTTATTAGCTACACCCCCTACCAAATTACAATAAAATTCAAATTCCAATCAAATCTATAAAATTCAGACAATTAAAGCCTTAAACCTTCAAATTCCATTCAATCAAGTCTAAAATTCAAGCTTCATCCAAATCAACTCTAAGTATTTAATTGTCATTCAAAACTGTTAAGAGTCTCACATCGGATATGAAATGGAAACATGAATTCCTTATATAGACTTGAACAATCTTCACCTTACAAGCTAACTTTTGGGGTTGAGTTAGGCCCAAGATCTATTCTTTACAAAAACGGGTCTAAATTGTCATCCAGTAAGAAGTGGATGAGCTTTATTCACTTGCTCGTAGAAGTGGATTAAAGACCTTTATCATATCTTTTCTGGATAACCTAAAGACTTGCACCATGTGATAACAGGCAGATTTTCCTTACTATCAAAAGATTTTCAGTTATTTCTCAAATAACACCTTCATTGATTTTTTATCAAAATATGTCATCCTTGTTTGGTGTTGCCAGTGGCTAATGCAAGTAAGTAGACCATAATAATAAGCACGACTCATAGGATTTGCAGCGCAGCAAAGATGAAAAAAATAAACCAACTGAACTATAAGAGATATAAACTGCACCTTGAATGATTTTGAGGGACGAATAGACAGATCTGCACATCCTTGTTGCAAAACAGAATTTGCTGATCATAGACGTATTACAAAACTAAGAGGGTTAGACAAATCAAAATGGCCCAGCATTTATCTATAAAGACAATGGTGCTGTAGCGCATCAAAGTAAACACATATGTCTAAGTCTTACACAACCTCAAAGGTGAAGTGAAAATGTTGGAAATGGTGAAGAAGCAAGAAGAGCAAATTTATCTGCAAAAGTGAACATTCACAATTTGGAACTTCATTGGAGCACTAGAACTATAAAAAATGGATTTTGGGCGTAACTCAAACTCCAAAAGCTAGCTTGTAGAGTAAGGATTGTCCAAGTCTATATAAGGAGTTCATGTTCCCATTCTATCCGATGTAGGATTCTTAACACTCCCCCGTACGCCAAACCTCGTTAACTGGAGAGTGAATAATATAATTTGGGGGCCCAACATCGATGAACAAATAATTGGAATGAGTCTGACTTTGATACCATGTAAAGAATGTATCTTGGGCCATCCCAGGACCTTTGGCCTGCTTTGATACCACGTGAATGAATTTTGGGTCTAACTCAACCCCAAAAGCTAGCTTAAAGGTAGGAGGAATGGCCAAGCCAGATAAGGAGACCAAAAATCACTTATCCCACCGATGTGGGAGAACTCAACAAAAACTTCAATGATACCAATGTTCCATGCAATAAGTACAAACAAATCCCTATATGTTCCGTGCAGGTACATGTTCTCTCTGTCAAATCACCGAACAAGCTATAGAAATCAACACTACAAATAGACACAGACCTCACTTCAGTGACCGTAGTTACTAAAATTGGACGCTTAGTGTGCTTCAAACGTCCGTGAGTGAACTTTAGCGATTTGTATAATCTCCTTAATCGAACCGTACATTACTTCCTGCAAATTACAATTAAATCAGTAAAAACAAATCATACCTAAATCACTATCAAAACTGGAGCTTAAGAACGAGCAGCAATGGAAAATAAAAGCTCAGTTCATTCACTGAGTATCGAGAAGTAGAAAATATCTAATCCTATGCTTAATCGCTTAACAACTTACAGCTTGCAACAGCTGGCCACTAACTAACTCCTAATCTAGTCATTAACAAACTCTTAACAGACTACTGCTATAGTACTACAACTGAAGCATACAGTACATACAAAGCAAAGATAAAATTTTCATCTCAATAATCACTTGTTTATCCTTCTGAGAACGGAATAGCACCTGTAAAGAGTGTAATCACTAAAAAATGACTTTTTTTTTCAATTAAAGTAGTCGGTAGTCGGTAGTCGGATAAAATTAATAATAATTCTAAAATTATAAATTTAAACTTTCTGACTATAATAGTCGGAAAAGTTGCAAAAATTCCCACTAAAAATTTGTAGTTGGAAAATAGAAATTTTTTTATGATACCCTACTTTTATAGTATTTGTTTAGATTATATATAAATGCTCTAAAAATAATATGTTCTGCCTACTTAATAAACACTAAAAAAAAGTAAAGAATCACTTATTAATTTTCAGGAAATGGAAATCATTTTGCATGAAAACGTTTTCTGTAAAAAACATTTTCCTTCGTCCCAAATACACCCTAAATTAACTTTGTTGTTATCCTTAGCTTGTTCGCACCATCAGAATTCTAAAGACACCATGTTACATTCAGTGTTTTGAAACTGATAACTGACAGAACATGCTCCGATTAAACAAAATAGATACACCAATCATGTCTAGAGTGAGTAGTCATATATGTGGGCCTAATACCCAAGTAGAATCTGGTTTGAAAGAATCTAATCGTTTAGTAGAAGGTCGTGCCTTTGAATTAATTAATAATTTAATAATAGAATGGCGTTCCACACAAGTTAAAGTAATAGAAGGGAGTTGCCGTTGTTGAAAATTTAACTATATGAGATTGAGTTTTTTCCATTTTTAATGACTTAAATAGATGGGCCCGCATATCAAAAATATTGTTATTTTGCACATGTCTAATCTACTAAATGAGTAGATGATATTAGTGCCAAGTATCGTCAAATTTCGTTGAGGAATGAAAGAGATATTGATGCAAAAAGTAAAGTGTTTGAGACGCAAATAGATGGATTGGTTTGGCCAAATAATAGAACTCCCACATCGGTTGAATATGGAAGGACTTATGACTATATTAACTATAGTTTTGAGTAAAGGTTTGGAACCCCAAGGGGTGACCCATGTTTTAAGAAGGGGAGGACCTAAGTGAACTTGGGTTCGGGGTTAAGCCCCACACGCGCCGCCCTAACCGGGTCGTGGGCTTTCTTTTGAAATTCTTTTTTATTCCCTGAAATGTTTCTTATTTACACTTTGGTCCCTAAAAATTATAAAATGCTGCAACAACTCTATCTTCTCCAAACGGCGCCAGCCAATGGATCTGACTTCAACAGTCAGAATATGTCATCTTCTTCACCTATAAATTGAACATTACAGTTCAGTTAAAACACATGAAAACAAAACGAGAAAATGCTCTCCTCTTTGCAATCTGTTCAATATTCTTTTTCTTCGCCAGAATCAACCTTACTAGCTTTGTATTGTTGGTTGTCATTGTTTTATCTTGGGAGACTATTGTCCAATACCGTAAAAGCATCTATACGGGGCAATTTTGTCTTAAAGAAAGAGAGTCATCTCTCGACTCAACGTTTTCTTCTTGATTAACCTTTCTGATACACTTTTACCTACAGTTTAAGATAATATATTTCGTAGTATTCGAAGGATGTCTTCTTCAACCATTGCCAATGGTTCTGCTCCTGTCAGTTTCCAAAGCGAACGCCCAGAAACGTTTCTGGATACCAATTTCAAGAGAAGGCAATAAAAGATGTTGTTATATCTTACTACGTTGAACATGTCACGCTTTCTGACAGAAGATCCTCCTTCTGGTGGGGATGCAATAGACATTCAGTCTAACACAATGACTGAAGTGGGCGAAGATATCCAGGTCACAAATGCCCTGAAGTTAACACTAGATGCTTGAAATCATAATGCTTTCATATGCAAAAACTGCATTCTGAATGGTCTATCGGATACACTCTATACTGTGTATTGCACCGTGAAGACGACAAATGAGTTATGAGAAAAACTCGAGAAAAAGTACTGTGCATAGGATGCGGGTACTAAGAAATTCATTATTGGAAAGTTTCTGAGATTTCAAATGGTGGATGGTAAATCAGTGATGTCCTAAGTCCAAGAGTTTCAAATGATTCTTCATCATCTGGATTTGGAAGGAATGAAGCCAAATGAGCAGTTTCTGATTGCGTCTTTAATTAAGAAATTACCTCCCTCATGGAACGAATTCATGAGTTATCTCAAATTAAAGACAAAAGAAATAGGGTTTGAAGACCTTATCATCAAACTGCAAATACATGAGGACAATAAAAGGGCAATATCTAAGGAAAAACAGCGAATGAAGGCAAAAGCGAATCTGGTTGATTCAAAAGGAAACGTTAACAAAAAGCCCAAGTTCTAGGGAGACGGCAAAAGCCAACCGATGGAGAGGTTCAAAAGAAACTGTCATCACTACGAAAAGCCTGATCATGTGATAAAAGAGTGTCGTAAACTGAAGCGAGAGCAGAAGGAAAAGGCCAAGAACAAAGGCAAGGCCAAGGCTAACGTTCTACAAGACGAAGGTGGTCCTTCGAACCTTGATGACATAATTGTGGATTTCTCGGCTGTAGTGTTGGAGGTAAATCTGGTGGAGAATCCAAGGCAATGGTGGATAGACACGGGTGCAACCCGTCAAATCTACTCTGACAAGAGTGCATTCTCTTCTTACGCCCCAATCATGGGCAAAAAGTTGTTCATGGGCAACGATGCTACCTCTGAAGTGCAAGGGGTTAGAAAGGTTGTCCTCAAAATGATTTCAGGCAAAGAGCTTACTATGAAGGAAGTGATGCACGTCCCTGACATCCGGAAGAATTTGGTTTCAGGGCCACTATTGGTCAAGGCTGGCTTTAGACTAGTTTTTGAGTCCAACAAATTTGTAATAACTAAGAATGTTATATTTGTAGGAAGGGGCTTCGCGTGTGACGATCTCTTCAAAATGAATACTATGTATGTAATCCGTTCATCTAATGAAATAAAGTCTTCTACCTCCTTGCTTGAATCCTCTAATTTATGGCATCATAGATTATGACACGTTAACTATAAATGCATTCAAAAGTTAGTAAAGTTGAAATTGTTGTCTTCATTCGACATAAACCCTCAACATAAATGTGAGGTGTGCGTAGAGGCAAAATTAACTAAATCATATTTCCATTCAGTCGAAAGAAACACCGCTCCTCTAGAACTTATTCACACCGACATATGTGATTTAAAGTTTGTGCAAACTAGAGGGGGGAACAAGTACTTTGTGACTTTCATTGATGATAGTACAAAGTATTGTTATGTTTACTTGTTGAAAAGTAAAGATGAAGCGTTTGAAGCATTTAAACGTTACAAAGCAGAAGTTGAAAATCAACTAAACCTACGGATTAAGACAATTCGTAGTGATAGAGGGGGAGAATACGTTGCACCGTTTGAAGAATACTGTGCTCAATTCGACATTGTTCATCAAACGACCGCTCCTTACTCGCCTCAGTCTAACGGTATTGTCGAGCCCAAAAATCGTACGTTAAAGGAAATGATGAATGCTTTACTTATCAATTTTGGTTTAGCTAAAAAACATGTAGGGCGAAGCGATTCTTACCGTTAATACAATTCTCAATAGAGTTCCGCATAAACGTAAGGATAAACCTCCATATGAATCATGGAAAGGAAAGAAACCCACTTGCAAATATTTGAAAGTGTGGGGCTGTTTGGCAAAGGTCGAAGTACCTAAACCAAAACAGGTCAAAATTGGACCTAAGACTGTAGATTGCTTATTCATCGGATATGTAAATAACAGTAGTGCTTATCGCTTCTTAGTGTATAAGTCGGAGATACCTGATATTCACGAAGGTACGATCATGGAATCAATGAGTGTTGAATTCTTTGAACAGATCTTTCCTCGAAAGGAAAAAGAAATAATTTCGCGCAAATGAAGTTATGAACAAAATGCTCAAAATCAACAAGTCTCGGGAGTTTCTGATTATCCGAAACTAAACGTTCCAGATCTACATGACATAGAAGTTACTGACTATCTGGAACTTAATGTTCCAAATCTACAGAACTTAGGGGTTCCAGAGGTTGAACCAAGACGGATCAAAAGGTCCAAAAAGGACAAAACCTTTGGTCCAGATTTTCTAACCTATATGGTTGAAAATGAACCAAGGACAATTAAGGAAGCATTGTCAACTCTAGAAGCACCGCTTTGGAAAGAAGCTATAGAAAACGAAATAAATTCCATCATGCAAAACCATACTTGAGAAATGGTTGATCTTCCTCCGGGAAGCAAACCTTTAGGTTGTAAGTGGATACTCAAAAGAAAGTACAAAGTAGATGGAACTATTGACAAGTATAAGGCCAGATTAGTAGTCAAAGGCTACAGACAAAAGGAAGACATCGATTACTTCGACACATACTCCCCTGTATCTAGATTAACGTCCATAAAAGTATTCATAGCTAGAGATGGCAGTGGATCCTGGACCCGGTGGATCCAGATCCATTTTATAGGATATGGATCTTCAAAATTTGGACCCGACGGATCCGGAACGGACCCGGATCCATTTCTGACTGATCGGATCTGGATCTGGATCTTGTATTTGTGATCCATATCCGGTCCAGATCCGACCCGCGGATCCATTTTTTATTAAATATATTCATAACCTAGAATGTAATTTTATAACTATTTTCTTAAAATTGCTAAGCACATCCTTGCAAGTTTAATTCTCAAAACAAGTTTAATTTATCCCCGCGTTAACTCAAAAACCAAAAAAAAAGAAGAAGGTAACTTCGATAATAAAATCAATGTTATATTAGTGAATGACTAACATCTCCATAGACAAGTAGTTAAAATTATATTAACTTTATTTGTGAAGATTCCAAGCACATCCAAGTTCTGCATTGTGAAATACTAGTCAGCATTTTTCACAACTATTGTCATTGTCCAACATTTTCAATTAATAGCTCACAATCAAAACGAGACAACGAACGAAATATCTCATATGAACATTTCAAAATTGAAACACAATAAACTATTAGCTAAGTAAAAATTGTTTGTCAGTTCAAAATTTTTTTTTAGCAAGGTTACATTCTTAGCAAGGCAATTTTTTTTACATGTGAATCCAGATCCGATCCGTGGACCCCGTGGATCCGGATTTGGATATGATTTTATGGACTCGATGGATCTGGATTCGGATCTGGATTCAGGTATGAAAAACGGATCTGGATCTAGATCTAGTAGGATCCGGTCCAGATCCTATCTGTTGCCATCCCTATTCATAGCCATTGCAGTTTTGCGTGACCTTGAGATACATCAAATAGATGTTAAGGCAGCCTTCCTAAATGGAGAGTTGGAAGAGGAAATATACATGGAACAAACCGAGGTGTGTGTGGTTCCAGGACAAGAAAAGAAATTATGTCGACTTGTTAATTCTCTGTACATACTCAAACAAACCCCGAAACAATGACATGAAAAGTTTGATAATACTTTATTATCAAAAAGGTTTCTCTATAAAAGAATGTGATAAATGTATCTATATCAAAGGGAACTCTGACTCATTTGTCATGATATGTATTTATGTAGATGGCATGCTCATCACCGGAAGTAGTCTAAACCTGATCCTGGAAACCAAGAATATGTTGAAACAATGTTTCGACATGAAAATTAAGCTTTCTAAGACATCTGACGGTCTAATCTTATCTCAATCTCATTACGTTGAAGATGTTTTGAGGAAATTTGATGTGTTTGACAGTCCCCCTATGATGTCACCAATAGATATGAATCATAGAATTGATAAGAATCGTGGTGCACCCGTATCCCAAGAGCAATATGCGCAGGTCATTGGCAGTTTAATTACAAACTGCACCCGACCCGATATCGCTTATCCAGTCAATAAGTTGGCTAGGTTTACTCGTAATCCTGAAATTGATCACTGGAAGGCGTTAAATCAGATACTACGATATATGAAATATTCGCTGACTTACAAATTACATTATTCTAGATATCTAGCAATATTGGAAGGATACAGTGATGCAAACTGGATATCGATAAAGAACACCAAATCCACCAGTGGGTATGTTTTTACAATTGATGGCGGGGCTGTGTCTTGGAAATTCTCAAAGCAAACATGCATCGCCCGATCCATGATGGAATTAGAGTTTATTGCTTTTGATAAAGCAGGAGAAGAAGCAGAATGGCTTCACGACTTCTTAGAATATATCTCTTGTTGGGATAAACCCGTACCTTCGGTGATGATTCACTGTGACCGCCAATCGGCTTTAGGAAGGGCACATAATAGTATGTACAACGACAGGTCTAGACATATTCATCAAAGACATAAGACCGTTAGACAGTTGATCACTACGGGTGTCATGTCATTTCCATTGATTACGTCAAATCAAAGGATAACATATCGGATCCATTAACTAACCCAAAGATCAAATATTCTGCATGTCTAGAGGAATGAGCTTAAAACTCAAACAATAAGAATCTTTATGGTGGTAACCCAACCTACTGACTGGAGATCCCAAGAATTTTGGTTCAATGGGAAAACTAAACTGTAGAGGTTCAGTTTTAGCGCTTCACTGGAAGTAAGAGAACTTCGGATTATTATTCTTATAATTCCAAGGATGTTCCCGCGATCCCGCTTCTTTCATTCCTCAACGAAATTTGAAGAACTTTCTAAAACTTTTAATGATTCCTCACACTTGTGAGTGAGGTATAACAGGATACCTTATAGGAGATCACCTATTTAAGTGCGAAGACATGCCGCTTCAAATGTACGCACTTAAGAATCCAAGAGTTGTCCATGGCCACAACGGACAAAACTATAAGAAGAAATGAATAAGGGGAGTTATTGTGTTGATATCATTGTCTTGGTTTACACTAAACACTACGGTTCAAGACATCACGTTCACCGCGCAGTAAGTAAATTCAATGATAATCGACTAAGCAAGGTTTAAAGCCGAAAGCTACATTTCCTGATACAATATCTTTCCGCTGAAAGATTGCTGAACTTTGTCACCTCGTGTGCACCAATTCTCTTTCAAGAGGGGATTGTTGGAAATTTAACTATATGAGATTGAGTTTTCCTCAACTTTAATGACTTAAACACATGGGCCCCGCATGTCAGAAACATCATTCTTCGCACACGCCTAATCTACTAAATAAGTAGATGATATTAGTGCCAAGTATCTTCAAATTTCGTTGAGGAATGAAAGAGATATTGATGCACAAAGTAAGGTGTTTGAGACACAAATAGATGAATTGGTTTGGCCAAATAATAGAACTCCCACATCGGTTGAATATGAAAGGGTTGATGACTATATTAACTATAATTTTGAGTAAGGGTTTGAGACCACAATGGGTGACCCAAGTTTTAAGAAGGGGGAGGACTTAGGTGAGCTTGGATTCGGGGTTAAGCCCCACGCGTGCCGTCGCCGCCGCTTGCCCACTCTGTCCGGTCCGGTGCACGGGTTCGGGTCTCGGGCTGTGGGATGTCTTCCGGAATTCTTTTCTGGTCCCTAAATATTTCTTATTTATACTTTGGTCCCTGAAGATTTTAGAAATGTTGCAACGACTCTATCTTCTCCAAACGGCGTCAGCCAACAGATCTGACTTGAACAGTCAGAATCTGCCCTCTTCTTCACCTATAAATTGAAAATTACCGTTCAGTTAATACACACGAAAAACAAAACGAGAGGAATGAGAAAATCCTCTCCTCTCTTTGCAATATGTTCAATATTCTTTTTTTTTCGCCAGAATCAACCTTACTAGCTTTGTATTGTTGGTTGTCGTTGTTTTATCTTGGGAGACTATTGTCCAATACCGTAAAAGCATCTATACGGGAAAATTTTGTCTTAAAGAAAGAGAATCATCTCTCGACTCAACTTTTTCTTCTTGATTAACCCGACTTTACCGATCTTTTTAACATTCCATATAAGGACCTTCATGTGGAACTATTGTTGTTCTTTCTGATACACTTTTACCTACATCCGTAAACTTTACCAAATTCAAAAGGAATTTTTAATCTAGTATATTTTATTTTTTATATATATGACTTGCAAGTGTAATTATCTTTTACGAGCGGCCAAATGTGACTTTCCCTATTTAAAAAATATAACTCTTGAAAGTATTTTCATTTACTTGCAGTACTTCAGATATCCCTTGGACATTAAATAGAACTATATATAAAGAAGAAGAAACATAATACTAATATAGTTTTGTTCTCTTTGTAATACTCATGAGTAGGTTGAAATTGTAGATTAAAAAGAAATTAAAACATGGGCGGCAACAGAAAGAAGATTGAGAATATTTGCGAATGCAATGAATCCTACCACTCCAAATTACTAATTCATTTGGTGACCCTTTCTTTATATGTTCTCAAACCACCTCCACTGTCAACAAGTGAGGAAGCCATTGACAAATTAAAGTCATACACAAAATATTTCATTGACTTTGCATTGTTCTTTAAGCGTGTAGGAATATAAGTCGTGTTCAAGTTCAATGCTATTAATTTAATTAACCAAAGCTCCAATAATTCATGGTCAGCTCTCTTACTGTACGTTGTACGTATATCTAGTCATGAAGCAAGTATAATTCTGTATAATCTACACAAGAAGCCCTTCGAGAACCTTTTAATGATACTAATAAAATATTCACCGAATATTCTTACATTAATTGTATATTTTTTATTTTAAATAAAATTATATTCTTTTTGTAATTAGGTTGATTACATACCTAGTTTGTAACAAGGTAAATATTTCTGTAACTACTATTTATTGTAAATCATCAATCAATGAAATCAAGAGAACATCTTCATTTATGGTATCAATAGCTTAACCCTAAAAATCCTTTCCGAAAGCCGCCGACCCCCTCCCAGCCACCACCCCCACGACGGAACCCTAGCCTCGGCCATTCTCTCTCCCTTCTCCTCCTAAATTTCATCTTCCATGGCTGACAAAACCAAACTCTATCATGCACTTGCAGTCAACAACATTAAAAATTTCATCCCTGTGACTCTTGAGATGGAAAAAGGGTCAATACTCCTCGTGGGCGGAACTGTTCAAAGTTCATCATCGTGTCTACGAAGTTATCGACCACATCATCCATCCTAAATCAAAGTCCACAGACCTACCCTCGACTTTGACTTCTGATGATGCACTTTGGTGACGCTTGGATGCAGCTGTCCTCTAGTGGATATATGACACGATCTCTAATGATTTGTTGCACACAATCATTGAGACTGATACTACTGCCCGCCAAACATGGGAACGTTTGAAAAGTATTTTTGACGACAACAAAACTCAACGTGCGTTATACCTTAAAAATCAGTTTAAAGACGTTCATCAGGACGATTTCCCCAACGTGTCTGCATATTGTCAAGAACTCAAGATGTTTGCCGACCAATTCTCCAACATTGGCACACCAGTCACTAATTAGCGATTGGTCATGCAACTTATTGTAGGCTTCAATGAATCCTATGACGGCGTTGCTACCATCCTTCAACAATGCACGTTGTTACCACCGTTTTATAAGGCCCATTCGAATCTAATTCTTGAGGAAATAGAAAAATCAAGCGCAGCACCACTCAGGCCAGCATTGCAAATGCCGTCCTCACCACCACGGTCGGGCCCTCCGCCGATGGCAGGGCCTCCAATTTTGGCAGCCAGCACCACCGACCCGAGGACCCGCAACAGGCCGCATCGATCCGCAACAATCGCAAAGGGCGGCAGTTCGGAAAGGGTCATGGCAGACATAATTTCAAAAGCAACGGTGGCGGCAAGAAGCAGTCCCCGCCGACAAGAAACACCCAACAATGACCACGGTAGTGGCAGCAACCTCCGTCGTGCCCTGCCTACCACCGTGGGTCGTGTGGGCCCTACCATCTTAGGCCTCTCCTCTTGGCCCGTATCCGACATCATAGTAGACTCCACTTCTGACCCGACAAGTCCAACCTGACATACTTGGCGCACGTCTACAACATGCCTACATAGCACAGGCCCCCGCCCTCAACTTATGCACCGACTGACATTGAGGTAGCTATGAACACAATGTCACTCAACGCTTCAGACGAAAATTAGTATATGGACACAGGTACCACATCTTACATGAAGGCATCTTAAAGTACTCTCTTGTCTTATTATAATTTGAGTAATTTAAATTAGAATATTATTATTGATAGTGGACAAGGCATTCCTATTCGTTGTTTTGGTTATTCATCTTTATCCCCACCACATCCAACACTAATTTTAAAAAAATGTCCTTCATGCCCCTAAACTCATTAAGAATCTAATCTTTGTGTGACGTTTCACAACTGATAATAATGTTTCCCTTGACTTTGATCCTTTTTATTTTTTCTGTGAATGATTTTACGATAGGGAGACGAATAAAATGAGATGTGACAGCATGAGAGATCTCTACCCTATTTAAAAACCATCAACAAATCAACCTCAATTCTATCAACCTTTGCTGCTCTTACATCTTCCTTATGACATTCTAGATTACGACATCCAGGAGACTCTGTTTTATGCTCCCTTAGGAACAACAATTTTATTCAATGCAACTGTATTTCTAAGACTCCTATATATGAATCCTGTGTGTTCGGGAAACATGTTAAATTACCATTTTATCCATCCACATATTGTACTTTAATGCCTTTCGATATAATACATAGTGATTTGTGGACTTCCCCTATTTTAAGTACGGCCGACCATCGATATTATGTGTTGTTTTTGGATGATTTTTCCAACTTTCTATGGACTTTTCTAATTGGTAATAAATCCCAGGTCTACCCCATTTTTTCCTCATTTAGTGCTTTCATAAAAACATAATTTGAAAAGAGCATTAAATGTTTTCAATGTGACAATGACAGGAAATTCGATAATAACCAATTCAAATAGTTTTGCTCCGAAAATGGTCTTACCTTTTATTTTTCCTGCCCTCACACCTCCTCCCAAAATGATAAAGCCGAATGGAAAATCTGAACCATAAATAACCTAATTAGTGTCCTACTTGCCCACGCTTCAATTCCCCATTAATTCTGGTATTACACACTCTCCATGGCCACCCATCTCCTGAACATAATCCCAAAAAGTTCTAGCTCTACGGTCGCCCACTCAAGTTCTGTTTCATAGGAACCCCTCTTACCAACACTTGCATATTTTCGGATGTCTCTATTATCCTCTCCATCCGACCACTCACAAACTCCAACCCCGATCTTCTCCGTGTGTGTTTTTGGGTTATCCCACCAATCATCATGGTTATTCTTGCTATGACTTATCAAGCCGTAAAATAATTATTTCACGCCATGTCCTATTCGATGAGTTTCAATTCCCTTTTCCCTCACTAAACTGTCCACCTCGGCATTTCTACGACTTACTAAATGATGGCCTGAACCCCATTCTAATTCATCATTTACATAATTCGACGACCCAATCCCCGGCACCTGAACCCACCACGGTCAGTCCGGGACACGCTTCCCACCTGGTTCCGCCAACGATGGCTCAGAACAACCCATCTCAGGGTGATACCATAGCCACCTCTCGGCAAACCGAGCCTCGGTCAGCCAATCCTGCCACCCCTTGCCTTTACTCCTCTTCCCGGTAGTCCTGCGACACCCCCTCCTCCCATCCCGCGTCCCGAAGAACGCTCACGGATGATGGAAACCCATGCCATGCACGAAATTTCCAAACCTAAACAACTATTTAACTTATCTATTTCTGTTGTTCCTTCCCCTGTCCCTCGTAATCCGAAGGATGCCTTGTCCAACCCTAATTGGAAAGCCGCAATGATTGACGAATATAATTCTCTTATTGATTATAAGACGTGGGACCTAGTACCCCATCCAGCTGATGCTAACATTATTCGTTCTATGTGGATTTTTAGACATAAAAAGAAATCTGATGGTTCTTTTGAGACGTATAAGGCCCGTTTTGTAGGTGATGACATGTCACAATAGGTGGGAGTGGATTGTGATGAAATGTTCAGCCCGGTCGTAAAGCCCGTAACTATCCGGGTCTACTCAGTATTGCCCTATCCAAGTCTTGGCCCATTCATCAACTTGATGTCAAGAATATTTTCTTACATATAGATATTCATGAAATGGTATATATGCATTAGTCTATGGGTTTCAGGGATCAAATTCATCCGGATTATATGTGTCTGTTGCGGAAATCACTCTATATATTGAAATAGGCTCCTCGAGCATGGTACCAGCGGTTCGCCGATTATGTCTCTTCTATCGGTTTTTTACACAACAAATCTGATCATTCCCTGTTCATCTACAACAAGGGTCCAGACATGTCTTACCTCTTATTATATATTGATGACATCATCCTCACCACGTCATCTGATGCCCTCCTCCAGTCCATTATGTATCTCTTTTTATTTGAGTTTGCAATGAAGGATCTGGGCCCCCTAAGTTATTTCTTGGGCATCTCTGTCACTCGCCATTCTGACGGCCTATTTCTGTGTTAGAAGAAATACGCCGAAGACATTCTTGATTGTGCAGGCATGACATCTTGAAAACCATCCCACACGCCATTGGACACCAATTCCAAGCTCAACGCTGATTTCGACCCTCCATGCTCAGACCCGACTCACTATCGTAGCTTAACTAGGGCCCTACAGTACCTCACATTCACGAGACCAGACATATCCTATGCCATGCAACAAATCTGTTTGCACATGCACAATCTGACGGAAGCATACATGCATGCCTTCAAACGTATTCTACAATACGTCCAGGGCACTTCGGCTTACATCTATACAAGTCCTCTCTCACTGGTCTTGTTGCTTATTCTGATGCTGACTGGGGTGGATGTCCTGACACCCGACGCTCCACATTCGATTACTGTGTTTTCCTCGGAGATAACCTATTGTCTTGGTCTTCCAAAAGGCAACCTACACTATCCCGATCCAGTGCCGAAGCAGAGTACAGAGGTGTAGACAACATTGTCTCTGAGTCTTGTTGGATCCGTAACCTTCTACTTGAGCTTCACTGCCCGATTCAAAAGGCAACACTGGTTTACTACGACAATAAGTGCGATATATATTTTCGACGATCTCATCCAACATCAGCGCACCAAACACATTGAGATGGACATTCATTTTGTTAGCAAAAAAGTGGCTCGTGGTCATGTTCATGTCCTTCATGTTCCTTCCAGATATCAGATTGCCGACATTTTCACCAAAGGACTTCCGCGCATTCTGTTTGATGATTTTAGAGCCAGTCTCAGTGTACGTGAGCATTCCGCTTCGACTACGGTGGTGTAATAGAATATTCACTGAATATTCTTACATTAATTGTATATCTCTTATTTTAGGTAGAATTATATTACTTTTATAATTAGGTTGATTACTTACCTAGTTTATAGCAAGGTAAATTCTAAATACTATATATTGTAAATCATCAATCAGTGAAATCAAGGGAACATGTTCCTTTAGATACTTATAATAATTAAGTTTTTGTACATTATTACATTGTATGAAAGAAGTTCATGGATATTAATGTTAAGACTTTCACATCGGATATGGAATGTGAACATGAACTCCTTATATGGACTTGGACAATCTCACCGTATAAACTAGCTTTTGGGGTTGAGTTAGGCCCAAGATCTGTTCCTTCATGGTATCAGAGCCAGACACATTCCAATTATTTGTTCACCGATGTTGGGCCCCCAAATTATATTATTCATGCTCTAGTCAACAAGGTCTGAGCGCGCGGGGGAGTGTTAAGAGTCCCACATCGGATATGAAATGTGAACATGGACTCCTTATATTAATTTGGACAATCCTCACCCTACAAGCTAGCTTTGGGGTTGAGTTAGACCCAAGATTCTCTTTACCATTAACTATAACAAGAAAAGATGGGGATTTCCTCCGAAATTCACATACTGTAAAAACTGATTCTAGTACCTATAAATATTACAGCTTCTTCCAAAGTGTGACTCATTCGTAATGCTCACAACGATCAAATAAGTTCTTTAGGTACATTAATCTCTCTTTTTTTTTTTTTAAACATTTCATCTTTTTAAACAAACACTTTTAATGTTATTTTACGTATAGTAATTTCTTTGTCGAATTAGATATGTTGGTGCTTTTAGGATTTTTAACTCATGTTATATAATTCTGCCAGCAAAATATTAGTTCAGAGCTTTGCATAGGTATAAGCTGTCTGTAATCTACTATATTGGTATCCTTTGGCGAGTAAAATTAAATAAGGTTAAATATGCTAGCTTAAAAGCTACATCTTTAAATCATTCATTAGCAAGTTTATGAGATGAGGCTAATTAAGTCGCATGGAATATTGTTATATCTAAAATCAAAGCTCCACATTGTTGTAAATCTAACATAAATAAATGTGTCCTATCTCTATAAATAAAAAATAATATAAACTTTTAGACAAGACAATCACATAACCAACATGGTATATATAGAAGGTAAAAGTTTTATGTTCAAGTTTCTCGGCTATTCATTATAAAAAGAGTTTTCACGTACTTGATACACAAAGAAGAGTGAGCCCGCACATGATCAACAAGCGTGATATCATGAAAGAAATAATTCTCTTGATTATTCTCATTAATGAAAGAGTGTATATACAAGTTACAATTTTTCATAATAGAAAACTTATTCCTATTCTAATCCCAAAAACCCTATTCTAGTATTACAAGATTCCTACAATTATGATAAGTGTACAATACTAATTAATGTAATATTTACCCTAAACTATTACAACAAACATTATCAAAAATATATACAAAAAACCGAGCCCATAACCGAGACCATAATCATCCGATATTGCGTATATAATATCGGATGTACGCAATATCGGATGTATCTTTAACATATAGGTCTTGGCATATTAATAAATGA
The DNA here is from genome assembly GCA_029783415.1 of Anisodus acutangulus. Taxonomy (NCBI): domain Eukaryota; kingdom Viridiplantae; phylum Streptophyta; class Magnoliopsida; order Solanales; family Solanaceae; genus Anisodus; species Anisodus acutangulus. Next base: position 53,584,612 of record CM056490.1, read on the forward strand.
ACGAGTCTTCTTTCAAATAATTAAACTTTTAGGTGAGTCAGTCACATAATTTAGCACATATATAACATGGTTCGATTCACACGTTGCCCTTCCCTTGTCATCCATTATTTACCCCGGACCACTTAGACATCCATTACTTTTTTTTAAAAAAGGAATTAGTTAACAATTATTAAAAATATTCAACAGGATAATTGTGTCAACTTGCTATTTAATTAGATAGATAATTTCATATTATAGTCATAGTTATTAATCTTCTTAAATACGAAATCAAGCATGCTTGTTCTATTCTTGTCAATTATAAAACTCTCATTCTCTGCCGACCATGACCTGATCCTCTCTCAATTTTGTTCCAATTATCTCTTTATTCCCCTCTTCACATCCCTACCTTTTCAATTAATCCTATGGAGATTGATCCTTCAAACTCTGAGAAATCCGACCAAATAATCACATGGAGCTCCGAGGAATTACTAGGTTTAGGGCATGTTAAGTTTTATAGGTGTAGCTTTTGTAAACGAGGTTTCTCAAATGCACAAGCACTAGGTGGACACATGAACATCCATAGAAGAGATAGAGCCAGGCTTAGAGAATTTTCAAGTGATCGAAACTTGCTTTCCTTGGACATCAACAACTCTGTTAATCCTCCTCCTCCTCCTGCAAATGATGATTCGTTGCAACGAGAGGTTTCATCATCATACGATGAAACAATAATTAGTAGCCCCTCGAAAAGGCCATGTGTTACATATGGTGAAGAAAATGATCATCCTACATCCAAGGTGAGTTATGATCATAATCCTCTTTCTCGTCCTCCTCCCGCTCCTGTAAATGATGACTCGTTGCAACGAGAAGTATCATCATACTATGAAAATATAATTAGTAGCCCCTCGAAAAGGCCTTGTGTTACTTATGACGAAGAAAATGATCTTCCTACATCCAAGGTGAACTATTATGATCATAATCATGAAGTGGTTATTGGAGATCTTTTGCAGTTACCCTTATTCAAGGAGACTCCATTAATTAAAGAAGAAAGCACTTGTGTTGACATGCAGTTACGTCCTGTTTCAGAATTGGACCTTGAGCTTCGATTAGGGATGGAACCACCTGAGTCTTTGACATAAGCGGATCTAAGGTTTGAAGTTACTAGGTTATGAATTTGAAGTTTATGGGATCTGAAGTTTATTATATGCACATATGCACCAAATTTTTTAACAAATATACACGGTATGAATCAAGGTTACTAGATTTGACCGAACCCGTACTCTCCATGCTAGCCACGCCATGGGTCCTCGATCAAAGACTTGTATGTACTTGTTTTAACATGATGAAATATATATACTTGATATAATCCCTCATAGAGGTACTTCTTTACTCATCCTTACAACTTACTCTTTTTTCCACTTTTTTTCGGGTGTAATAACGATCTAAATCAACAAAAGAATATGGTTATATATTTTGTTCTTTTTCTTTCTATTCCTAAACGTTAAACTTTTGATAAGTACGCATGCTTGTACACCTACACTATGAAAGATGTTTGATTCAGTTATATATTTTGGATCAGAAATAGTTATCTTGAAGTTTAGGTGTACCAACTGTAATTCTCTTTATAAAGGGAAAGCGTGCTGTCTATATTTGTTTTTTTGTTTTGTGTTAAATATACACAATATACACACAATATACATGTGTATATTGTGTATATTGAGTCTCGGATTGCTCCCATAAATGGCTCTCGGTTTTGTTGTTTTAGGTAATGTAAATTATGGTAAATATTTAGTATCCTAGTTTAGGTAATGTTGTAATATAATTAGTAGTGTATTACCATAAATGTATAGAATAAGGTTTTATTTCATAGAATAGGAATATGATTCTCTCATATTATGTAACTTGTATATATAGTCTTTCAAGTAATGAAAATAATCAAGGGGATTATTTCTTTCATGGTATCAAGAGACTAGGTCTAACAAAATTTTTCTCTGCCAAATTTTGAGTTCGTCTCGGCCGAACCCCCCCCCCCCTCGGGTTTTTACCAAATTATTCTTCCGCTCTTAAAATCTCTCTTACTATTCCCAAATTTCCCCTCCTCTACCTTTGTTCTTTCAACATGTCTAAGAACAATTTTCATCATGCCCTCATGGTTTCTAACATCAAGAACAACATCCATATAGTTCTTGAGATAGAAAACGTCCAATATGCGACGTGGGCAGAATTGTTTAAAATTCATGCTATCTCCCATCAAGTCCTCCATCACATAATTCCTCCCGCTGCACCTATTCCCGCAGAGGATCCTCAGTTATGGATTACCCTTGATGCTACCGTTCTCCAGTGGATTTATTCCACTATTTCGGTTGACATCTTACATACGATTATTGAGCCGGATACCACGGCTATGGCTACCTAGAATAGATTGTGTGACATATTCTAAGATAACCAACATTCACGTGTTGTCACACTCGAGCAGGAATTCTCTCAAGTTCGCATGGAAGAATTTTCAAACGTATCTGCATATTGCAAGAAACTCAAGGAGTTGGCGGACCAACTCCGTAACGTTGGCGCACCTGTGACAAATAATCGTCTGGTTCTACAACTGGTTGCCGGTCTCTCGGAGGCCTATAATGGCATTGGGACTCTCCTTCGTCAAAGCAACCCACTTCCCATTTTTTATCAAGCCCGCTCTATGCTTACTTTAGAAGAAGTCGATTTGGCTAAAAAGGCGGCTATCGGAGCAAGCCCCGTCTTCCTAATGACGTCCTCCACATATTCTACAGGTTTTGTTGATAAATCAGGGCAAAACCGTACTCATGGTGGCGGCAAAAATAATCGTAAGAACAATAACAAAAACTACGGGGGCAAACGCGACAGTTCCGGTGGTCAGCAGTCCGGCAGTGGGACCCGTCCACGCAACAGTGGCCCTCCTTCCTACTGGTCCCAGCAATGGGGCCTATGGCAGTGGGGCTGGGGAAATGGGCCATGGGCCAGCAGCCCCTATTTTCCAGCAACTTCAGGCATCCAGTGGGCTGGACAGCCTCATTTCAGGCCCAACAACCAGCAGGCAGGTTCTCGGTTCAGCACTGGGCCGGGGCAGCAGGGTGAACTACTTGGGTCTCGGCCTACACAGGCATTCTCGGCAGTGGGCCCCACATCGACTCACACCGATATTGAGGCCGCAATGCACACACTTGGGTTGACGCAACTGGATCTAAATTGGTACATGGACACCGACGCAACGACACACATGACTTCCGATCAATGTACTCTCTCGTCTTATGCCAATTTGAGCTACCCTCATGGTATAATTGTCGGTAATGGTAACTCTATTCCAATTCAGGGTTATGGTCATAAAACTCTATCTCCCCTCAATCCTCCCCTTATCTTGAAAAATACTTTACATGCCCCCAAATTGATTAAAAACTTAGTGTTTGTCCGAAAATTCACCACTAACAATTCCGTTACTGTTGAATTTAATCATTTTGGTTTCTCTGTGAAGGATTTCAAGACGGGGAGTCCTCTCATGAGGTGTGATAGTCGGGGAGATCTTTATTCTATCATGCCCGGTTTCGGTCCATCGAGTCAAGCCTTTCCATCAGCCTTTGCAGCCATTTCTCCTTCCTTGTGGCATGCTCGCATTGGTCATCCGGGGTCCTCTATTTTGTCAGTTTTAGATAAAAATAGTTTTATTTCATGTAAGGGTATGAGTCGTACTCCAATTTGCCAATCTTGTTCTTTAAGAAAAATTGTTAAGTTGTCATTTGTCGACTCAAATTCTCATACTTCAATGCCATTTGATATTATTCATAGCGACCTACGGACGTCTCCTATTCTAAGTCCGTTGGGTCATCAGTATTATGTTCTCTTTTTGGATGATTATTCTAAATTTTTATGGACGTTTCCAATTGCAAATAAGTCTCAAGTGTTTTCCGTCTTCGTAAAATTTAGAGCATTCATTAGAACCCAATTCGAAAGAGAAATAAAAAATATTCAGTGTGATAATGGGAAAGAGTATGACAATACGGTGTTTCGGGAGTTCTGTGCTAATAATGGGATCAATTTTCATTTTTCTTTTCCTCATACATCTTCACAAAATGGGAAAGTCGAACGCAAAATTCGTTCCATAAATAACATTTTCCGCGCTCTCTTAATTCATGCTTCCGTACCCCCATATTTTTGGCATCATGCTCTTCAAATAGCCACATATCTCCTTAACATAATTCCTTCCAAAGGTCTGACATATTCTTCCCCCCTCCAAATTTTATATAATAAGAATCCTTCGTATTCTCATCTTCGGGTTTTTGGGTGTTTGTGTTATCCGTTATTCCCGTCCACCACAATTAACAAACTTCGGGCCTGGTCTACTCCGTGTGTTCTTGGGTTATCCGTCTAATCATCGTGGTTACAAATGCTTTGATTTATCCTCCAAGAAAATTATCATTAATCGCCATGTAATTTTTGATAAAACTCAATTTCCCTTTACTAAAGTTCATACTCCCGAGCCTAGTTCATATAATTTTTTTGGATAATGGTATATCCCCGTATATTACTCACCATTTTTCGGACATGTCTCGCACCCAAAATTCTCCAATGGCCCATCGCTCACCGCCCCACTGTTCGTTGCAATTTCGGTCATTGGATCGGTTCGGTGATTGGGCCGCCCAACCCACCTCGAACTGGTCCAGCCTCGCTCTAGTTTGCCGATTTGGGCAAGAGCCCATCGCTTGGCGATCCGTCCCGAGCCCAGCAAATTCCCAAAATCCACTCAATTCTTCTTCGAGTCATAGATCGGTTACTCATAGTCAGCGGGGTATTTTTACACCTAAAAGACATTTTAATTTACATTCTAATGTCTCTAAATTCCCATTGCCCCGTAATCATGTGTCTGCCTTAAACGACCCGAATTGGAAAATTGCTATGACTGATGAATATAATGCTCTTATTGATAATAAGGCGTGGGAGTTGGTGCCCCGTCCATCTGGTGTTAATGTTATCAGGTCTATGTGGATTTTTTGCTCATAAGGAGAATTCGGATGGTTCATTTGCTCGATATAAGGCGCGACTTGTGGGTGATTGTAAGACTCAGCAGGTTGGTATAGATTGTGGGGAGACGTGCAGTCCGGTGGTCAAACTGGCTACCATTCGCATTGTGCTTAGCTTGGCTCTTTTAAAGGCATGACCTATTCATCAGTTAGATGTCAAGAATGCTTTCCTACATGATGATCTCAAGGAAACAGCCTATATGCATCAGCTGTTGGGATTCAGGGATCCCAATCGTCCTCATCATGTCTGTTTGTTGAAGAAGTCCTTAAATGGGCTTAAGCAGTCTCCACGGGCCTGGTATACAAGGTTTGCTGACTATGTTTCGACTATTGGGTTCACTCACAGTAGGTCAGATAATTCCTTGTTCATCTACCATCGTGGTTCATCATTGGCCTACATTCTGTTATATGTGGATGATATCATTTTGACTGCTTCTTCCGATGCCTTACACCAGTCTATCATGACCATGCTCAGATGAGTTTGCTGTGAAAGACTTAGGTGCCTTGAGTTATTTTTTGGGGATTGCCGTCACTCGTCATTCCGATAGATTATTCTTGTATCAACGGAAGTATGCAGCTGAGATCATCGAGAGGGCTGGGATGTCATCCTGTAAGTCCACTTCTACTCCAGTTGATACAAAGCCTAAGCTTAGTGCCGCGGCAGGAGTTCCCTACGAGGATCCGACCCGCTATCGCAGTCTTGCAGGGGCCCTTCAGTATCTTACCTTTACCAGACCGGATATTACGTATGCTGTCCAGCAGGTGTGTTTATTCATGCATGATCCCAGAATTGAGCACATAAATGCACTCAAACGCATCATTCGGTATATTCAGGGTGTATTGGACTATGGTTTGCATTTGTATCCTTCATCGACATCTGCACTTGTCTCATACACAGATGTTGATTGGGGTGGGTGTCCAGACACCAGACGGTCTACGTATGGCTAATGTATGTTCCTTGGCAACAACTTGGTCTCCTGGTCTGCGAAGCGTCAGGCGACTCTATCCCGCTCAAGTGCCGAGACTGAATATCGAGGGGTAGCCAACGTGGTCTCAGAATTATGTTGGTTACGTAATTTGCTTTTAGAGCTTCATTTTCCAATTCAAAAGGCAACCTTGGTTTATTGCGATAATATTAGTGCCATTTACCTTTCTGGTAATCCGGTTTAGCACCAACATACTAAACATATCGATATGGACATTCACTTTGTCCGTGAAAAGGTTGCTCTGGGTCAGGTACGCGTCTGTCATGTCCTGTCAAGATATCAGATTGCAGACATCTTTACAAAGGGTCTTCCATCGGTCCTTTTTGAAGATTTTAGGGACAGTCTCAGCGTTCGAAGACCGCCCGCTATGACTGCGGGGGTGTGTTAAATATACACAGTGTATATTGAGTCTCGGATTGCTCCCATAAATGGCTCTCGGTTTTGCTGTTTTAGGTAATGTAAATTATGTTAAATATTTAGTATCCTAGTTTAGGTAATGTTGTAATATAATTAGTAGTGTATTACCATTATTAGTGTATTACCATAAATGTATAGAATAAGATTTTATTTCATAGAATAGGAATATGATTCTCTCATATTATGTAACTTGTATATATAATCTTTCAAATAATGAAAATAATCAGGGATTATTTCTTTCATTTTGTTTTACTTTTCTTTGTTTTGAGAGGAAGAACACTCTGAAGTAATGATATTCTCTTGAAGATAAGGGGAAGTGAGAAGTGAGAACCTCTAAATCAATGATATTCTTCTAATACATGTGTATCAAATTAATTAATTCTACCCCTCCCTTTTCCTAAATACATATACACAACCATATATGCATTTTTAATTTCCATTAATTTTCTAATACATGAACTAAGAAAATCTATGTACTTAGAATGAATTTAGTTTATTTTTCAAAATACTACCCCGTTTAAACTAGATTCTCACTCCAAGAGACATTCTAGAAGACACCAATCTTTAGTAGCTTGACGAAGATACTCACAGCCTGGTCTTGTGATTTCACAAACTCAAGATCGGTTTCTTTCTCGAGTCATCCTCTATCTCGTACACGTCCAATGCCTCTTTGATCAGACCTATATTTTTAATCTTTCTTTATCAATTTGTAAAGATCGGACAAGTTCATCAAAGGTCATGGTGTTTAAATCTTTGAGCTCTTCAATAGAAAGCATTCTATAATCATTTCTTGAATCTATAATCATATTTTTTTAGGTGACTCGCTCATTTATCAAATCTTCTCCATGTACTCTCCTATTCATCATCATTATCTTTTCTTTGGCTTCATACCAAGAAACCTTCTCAAACATCTAGTAATCAATTATTTAGCTGATAGACAAGAGTGGATTTTTTTGTCCATATATTTCTCATGGTAGTGAGATCATCCGCTACCTCTTTTACTCAAGATTCTTCGATATACAGTTCAAATATAAGTAAGTGCTTTGTCAAGGTTTTGACACCTTTAATTTGTTAGGCTCCTTGCCATCAAAATAATACTTCAAAATTATTAAAGTTTTGAAATCTTGATATATAGTTTCACCTACTAAAATACTTTCGTCAATTTGGTATTTCTCTAGCCCAACATTCTATAGTAGCTAATCTCGTTCAAATTTATTTTAATTTGAAGATTCATTTCTCAAATATTCAATGATTTCGGGTTCTTCATATGTCTTTCGAAAGTATATTTGCTCTGATAACAAATGTTTAAATATTTTAGAAAAAGAACACTCTTAATCGATGATATTCTCTTGAAAACAAGTGGCTGAAATATTTCTATTTACTTCTCTAACTTGGCTTACATAATAAAACAACTATACTATATATAGATATGTTTTTATAGGAGTAACATGTAACTTGAGTTGTGCCCGATTGAACCACAATGGAAGTTTTTCTAATGAAGAGATTGGAGTGAGTTGGGTTAGTATTTTAAGACCCTTCTAATGTAGGGTTGCCGGTCCCATAAACCATCGGAAAACTGTGCTTTCCACTTGGTTGGGCTCTCGCATGATCGAGATTGGATTAGATCTACTGGTTTCCAGTTTTCAGAACACGAATACGTAGCTCGTGAGGATTGAGCTAGCTAGATTATGCTATCAAATTCTACACAGCTCGTGAGGATTGGGCTAAATTGGTTGGGCAAGCCTGTTCTGTCAACTCTAAGTTTTTCTTTCACAACGTACCATTGAATGTTTTCTTATATATCACCTTAGGAGCTTTTGTATTAGATTTTGTCAACGTTTATGCTCTTCCCTTGTTATTGTTTTATATATTTCACAGAAGTTGTTAAATGCACCAAAGCATAGCTGTTACGATTATGCAACAATTATAAATTAGAAGAAGCTACTGTCAATTTATACAACAATAAAGTAGAGTTGAAGTTTCCAAAACACCAAAAAGCACATAGTTATGCGAATTAGCATAAGAAATTAGACTTGGATTATTTAAAAATGCTAACAAATTAGGTATATAATAAAAAAAATTTAGAGGAGATCTAAAAGGTGAAATTTTATCGGTTGTCCCTTTTTGTATCAATTGAGTAATAAATGACCCTCTTTTTGTTTCTCTTAATGTTGATAGACCTTTTAATTAGACCACGGTCTAAAGATCCTTTTTGAGCACGCTGAAAATCTTATGAGGAAACGTTAAACGACGACCTAAAATTTTGTAAGTAATTATAAACATTAGACTACTATTTCATGTTTCATGAGTAAATTGATAATTATATGTGCAGGCATTAGAACGAGTCTAACGTTGTCCGAAAGAGATAATTTTTCACAGGGTTTATTTGAATATTTTTAAAATAGGAACAAAATCTAAACAGTGATCTTAAAAATACATTTGCATAAATCAATCATCTAAATGGATGTTTAATTGCCAGTCATGTAATTTCACAAAGGCTTGGACAAGTGAAAGGTGAGGCCCAAAGTAGAAGCCATCCTCTTGTACCCTCTTCAAAAAATTACCTAAAGCATCAAATACCAAAAATGACAAAAGAACAACGTACGACTACATATATGTTCATGAAAACTCCTACCGTTTATCGTCTTTGTTGGGGAGGCAATTGAGAATATGAAGATCATAATCGTCGGTAATAAAAATTTAGTTGTTTACTGTTGAAGAAAAACATTATAAAGGATGAATGAGAAGAAAATACTTTTAATCTCCAAGTGACTCATTTTTGACACCTTCAATTGTTGTTCTGAATTTTTTGTCATTATATATTTTAACAGAAAAAAAGATGGTACCAGCTACGAATACAATTAAGTAAACACTTTATTTCATTTCCACACTACCAAATAGCTATAGATTGGCAATTATTGATTTTTAACTTTTTTACCATATTAACCAAATACTGGTAAAGAAAACTATTGTTGGTACTCTCTATTGTACTTTATAAAGCAGTACGGGAAGTAATAACTATTACAAATGTTCGAAAGGATAAATAAATGGTCAATCTTCAAAACTGCCGCATGTGTGTTGTGTCTTGAATCTTGATCACCTTGCAAAGCCAATGTTGAGAACTGCCGCAAGTTTGTTGTGTCTTGAATGTTGATATCCTGAAATCAAGAAACAACTAAATCTGGATGGTTACAACGGTGTGTGTTGAGTCGAGGATAGCCCTCTATCCTTAAGACAAGATTGCCCCGTATATATGCTTTTACGTTAGCGGGCAATAGTCTCCCAAGATAAAACAACACTTTAATCTCAACACTACAAAGCCAATAGGTTGAGCCTGCCGAATAAAACAAATATGAATCGACTTGCTGAAGATATGGAAAAGGAAGGAAGAGATTCTATCTCCTCTTCTGTTTTGTCTCTGTGTATATAGTGTGTCTCTGTTGTGTATATCTTGTGTATATGAGGGTGTTTGGTCAGTGATTTTCGTCACTGGTTTGCAGTGTTTCTGCTCACTGTTTTGTGTCATTTTTGTTCACTGTTTTTCAGTGATTTCCAGTGCTGTTTTTCTGCCTTCTGTGCAGTTCAGAATTGAGCCAACAACTGCTCAATATATAGCATGGAAGAGGGGCTGTCCAACTGCCAAAAACAAGGCTGTAATGGCCATTAAGGGAGGCCATTAAAACAGCCAAGTAATGGTTGTTAAGGCCATTGAAAGAGGCTGCCCAAATACCCAAGTAATGGGCTGTTAATGGAGGAGTTAATCAGCCAAGTAATGACTGATTAATGCCTCAAAAAACAGTTCCAACGGAGGCAGAACTAACTTTCCAGAAACTTTAGGGACCAAACTATAAAATATTAAACTTCAGGGACCAAACTGTACATAAGAAACTTTAGGGATCAAATTGTACATCTGGCAAAGTTCTCTGGTCCAAAAAGATAATATCAGAAAGTCCCCACAGCCCACAGCCCACAGCCCGTGACCCGAACCCGAGCCCGAGACCGGGACCGGGACCGGACTGGCGGACGGCGGCGGCGCGCGTGTGGGCTTAGCCTTGAACCCAAACACATCTAGGTCTTCCCTTCTTTAAGCACATGGGATACCCCTTGAGGATCCAAACCCTTTACCACATTAGAGACTTATATAGAGAGCAATTCTTCCTATTCCCACCGATGTGGTAGATTTGTCCCACACCATATTTCTCTGCCTCAAACACCTTACTTCGTGGACCAATATCTCTTTCATTTCTCAATGAAATTTGACGATTATTGGCCCTACGATCATCTACTCACTTCGTAGATCACGCATGTGCGAAGAGACAAGGTCTCCAACATGCGGAGCACTAGTGTTTAATTCATCAAAGATGGGTGGACGCATCTCCCCGCCAAAGGCAAATTTCCAACAATCCCCTCTATGAAAGAGAGATTGTGGCGCACGCACAAGGTGCCTACATTTCAGCAATCTTTCAGCGAAAAGATATTGCATCAGGAGAGGTAGCTTTCGCTTTGAACCTTCCCTAGTTGAAACCATCGGACTTACTTACTGCGCGGTGAACGTGATGTCTTGAACCGTCAGTGTTTAGTGTAAGCCAAGACAATGATAACAACACAATAACTCTTCTTATTCGTTTTCATTCTTACGTTTTTGTCCGTTGTGGCCTTGGACACACTTGGATTCTTAAGTGCGTTCATTTGAGACGGCCATCCTCGCACTTAAATAGGTGATCTCCTACAAGGTATCCTGCTACACCCCACTTCACAAGTGTTAGGAATCATTAAAAATTTTCCCAACCTTAACCTCAACCATTTGAGGACCGTTAAAGGTTTGGAAGCTTAACATTTACCCACCATGCAGGTAGCACTTTAATGTCTATCGCGGGAATAATTTTGGATTCATGTTTCCGTACATAAATCATCATCCGAAGTGTTTCTTGCTTCCACCGAAGTGCTCAACTGAACCTTTTGCCGCTTAGTTTTCCTATTGAACCAAATTCTTGGGATCTCCAATCAGTATGGTTGGGTTTCCACCGTAAAGGTTAGTATTGTTTGGGTTTTCAGCCCATTCCCCTAGACAGGCAGAACACTTTATCTCCGGGTAGTCCCTTAGTTAGTAAACAAGGAAGTGATACCCGTGATGATCAACTGCCATACGGTCTTATGTCTCCGACATATCCTGACAGATATGTCCAGACGCCGTCATCCGTGTCCTTCCTGAAGCCGAACGGCTAGCCACGGTGTATAACTGCTGAAGGCATGGGTTTCTCCCAATAAGGGACGTCCTCTAAGGTGTCATGAAGTTACTCAACTTCTTTCATGCTTTGTAAAAAATGATAAACTCCGATCCCATCATGAATCGATCGATGCAAGTTTGCATAGAGGATTTTCTAAGACCCACCATACACATTTACTTGTGGCTTTGGTGTTCTTCAGATCTGATGTCCAGTTTGCATCACTGTGTTCTCCCAGAACCGCTGGACATCCAGAATACTATAATTTGTAGATAAGCGAATAATTCAGATATCGTCATATCCGACTTAACGCCTTCTATTGATCATGTATTAAGATCATCAGTGAACCTTAGTTCAACTGATCTGTTTGTAGGCCGATACCAGGTCCGTTGTAGTGTGTATAATATATTGAACTACACATGACATGTGCATATCGCTCCTTGTCTATGGGTGCACCATGATTCCAATCAGTTCTATGATTCATATCCATTGGTGGCTTCAATGAGACTGTCAACTATCGACCAGTCCGTTAGATGTCTTAGAAATCCAATTCCTAAGATGTCATCTGTGATACCCATATCTTTCATATCGAGACTTTGTTTCAATATGACTTTTACTTTCAGACTGTTGATTCTCCAACTGTTGGCTTTCTAATTTCAGAGTCAATGTTTCTGTGGTCAGATTCATTGTTTCTGTTTTATCTTAAACTTTCAAGATCAAAATGTAAACATTTGAGGGACCAAAATGAAAGTTCAGGAAGAAGCCCAACAGTCCGACAAACCAACTCTGATTCTCTTCTTCCAACTCTCCGGTTGGGAAGGTTGTTTCAACATCCATGCCACACAAGACTGCAATGGCCCATGATGTTAAGCTACTCCCAGGGGAGCACATGTACAAGTAGCCGAGGATTTGAACTCGTCAGTAGATCCATCTACTTTGTACTCACTTTTGAGTATCCTTTTCACAACCCAAAGGTTCTTTTTCCGGAGGAAGATCAACCATTACGCAAGTATGGTTCTATATGAGGAAATCTATTTCTCTCTTTGTAGCTTCTTTCCAAAACAACGCTTTTGGAGATGACAATTATTTGTTAATTGTCCATGGTTCATTCTCAACCATACAAGCTAGAAGGACTGGAACAAGTCTTTGTCCCCTTCTTTGCTCCGTCTTGGTTCAACATCTAGAATCCCTGAGTTCTGCAGATCTGGAATATTAAGTTCCGGATAGCCAGCAACTTTCGAGTCCTGTAGATACGGAGCGTCTAGTTCCGGATAGTCAGGCCCTCGCGGGTTCTTGTTAACCTTGAGCAATTACTCCTTTTTCCTATTTCAAGGAAAGTTATCTTCAAAGAATTCAGCATTCTTTTATGCCAAGAGGCGATCAACACTACTGTTATTTACAGATCCAGTGGATATGCAATCTACAGTCTTAGGTACAACTTGACCTGTTTCGGTATTCCAACTTTTACCAAGCCACCCTACATAATTTGGGCGTATGACTTTGTCTTTGGCTAACACCGTTGGACTGAGGTGAGAAATGAACAGTCGTTTAATGAACGATGCTTCACATTCTCCCCCTCTATTGCTACGAATTTCGCAATCCATAGGCTTAGTTGATTTTCAACTTCTGCTTTGTAGCGCTTATCCGCTTCAACAACTTCATCTTTGCTTTTCAAAAAATAAAGGATTACATACGTTGTACCATCATCAATGAAGATCACAACGTACTTGTCTCCCCCCTATATTTTGTATAAACTTCAAATCACCCAAGTAGGTGTGACTAAGTTCTAGATGAGCAATGCTTCTTTCGCTATCCCTTGACGGAATTTGGAAATGTGATTTTGCCTCTTCGTCATACTCACATTCATTTTGAGGGTTTATGTTGAAAGAAGGAAACAATCTCAACTTCGCTATCTTTTGAATGACTTGCTATTTAACGTGTCTTAATCTATGATGGCATAGATGCACGGATTACAAATATATCATTCATTTGGCTACAGACATCCTGTACCATTCTTAGTTATTACGGACCTGTTGGAGTAGTCTCAAACCAGCTTGACCAATAGCGTCCCTTAAACCAAGTTAGGAACATGTATCACATCTTTTTAGAGTGATCCCATTCCTTGAAGTCCTATTGAGGACAACCTCTCCAGCCCCTTTGATTTTAGAGGTGGCGTTGCTTCACATGAACAACCTCTTGCCAGTGGTTAGGGTGTAACCGGATCATATGTGATCCCGATACTCTGGCCCACTCCAATTGCTTTGGCAGACTGAGTGTCCAATTTCTTTACTACCTTTCTTTAGGCCTTCAGATCATTTTAAGACCTGGAAACTCTGGCCCACCTTACTAGGTGTCCATTACTTTCCCTATGAAATGAATTCTGGCCCCACTCCAGTCGTCCGGAGGCTTTGTATGACTGAGTGTCCAATATCATCTTATCAAAGGAATTTTGTCCCACTCCAGTCGCCCGGAGGCTTTTTATGACTGAGTGTCCAATATCATCCTATGAAGGATCTTCTGCCAAATAGTATGACAGGCTCAACGTCTTTAGCTTTTAGACTTCTTCCGTTATGATTGGTGCCCAGATAATTCTTGGCGCTTACTTAAGAGTGGTAACAGTTTTCGCACAATTAGTGGATCTTTCTCCATCGTATGTGCGAACATACTTTACACACTTTAATAATTACACTTAAAAGAACGGATCTTTTTAAGTCGTTTACAAAATCCAATATTTAAACGGGAAAGAAGATGAGATTAAACTTCTGATTTTTAAAGCGTAAGGAATATAAATTATTTTCATATTCCTCCTTACTTTAATCCATTTTTAATCAGACATCATTTAATCTTTATTCTTGACAAGTAAGAAAAATTACTTATCCCAATTTCGGATCTGGCTCACTTCAGTCACTTCATCAAACTGAGTGTCCAATTCCTTCTTACCATTATTCGGATCTTTTGTCTGGGACAGATATAGGCCTTCTGCTGCAAGATAGAATAACATCTTCAGTCTTCTCCTCGTGTCCCAGTTGACATCCTCAGGCTCTCGTGAGCGCTTGTTCCCACCAGTCTTGGTAGCGGTGACACCATGAACACGTTCATCATCATCACTCTCTTCTACCAGAAAATCATTGCCATATCCAGATTTGGTCACATAACTTTTGACCGACATCTTTTGAACACTAATAGTAATACAATACACTATTGTCTTAAATTGTTGGTACTCTCTATTGTACTTTATAAAGCAGTACGGGAAGTAATAACTATTACAAATGTTCGAACGGATAAATAAATGGTAAATCTTCAAAACTGCCGCATGTGTGTTGTGTCTTGAATCTTGATCACCTTGCAAAGCCAATGTTGAGAACTGACGCAAGTTTGTTGTGTCTTGAATGTTGATATCCTAAAATCAAGAAACAACTAAATCTGGATGGTTACAACGTTGTGTGTTGAGTCGAGGATAGCCCTCTATCCTTAAGACAAGATTGCCCCGTATATATGCTTTTACGTTAGCGGGAAATAGTCTCTCAAGATAAAACAACACTTTAATCTCAACACTACAAAGCCAATAGGTTGAGCCTGCCGAATAAAACAAATATGAATCGACTTGCTGAAGATATGGAAAAGGAAGGAAGAGATTCTATCTCCTCTTCTGTTTTGTCTCTGTGTATTTAGTGTGTCTCTGTTGTGTATATCTTGTGTATATGAGGGTGTTTGGTCAGTGATTTTCGTCACTGGTTTGCATTGTTTCTGCTCACTGTTTTGTGTCATTTTTGTTCACTGTTTTTCAGTGATTTCCAGTGTTGTTTTTCTGCCTTATGTGCAGTTCAGAATTGAGCCAACAACTGCTCAATATATAGCATGGAGGAGGGGCTGTCCAACTGCCAAAAACAAGGTTGTAATGGCCATTAAGGGAGGCCACCTCAAAAAACAGTTCCAACGGAGACAGAATCAACTTTCCAGAAACTTTGGGGACAAAACTGTAAAATATTAAACTTCAAGGACCAAACTGTACATCTGGAAAAGTTCTCTGGTCCAAAAAGATAATATCAGAAAGTCCCCACACCCAGAGACCGGACGGGACGGGCGCGCGGCGCGCGTGTGGGCATAGCCTTGAACCCAAGCACATCTAGGTCTTCCCTCCTTTAAACACATGTGATACCCCTTGGGGATCCAAACCCTTTACCACATTAGAGACTTATATAGAGAGCAATTCTTTCTATTCCCACCGATGTGGTAGATTTGTCCCACACCACATTTTCATGCCTCAAACAACTTACTTCGTGGACCAATATCTCTTTCATTTCTCAATGAAATCTGACGATTCTTGGCCCTACGGTCATCTACTCACTTCGTAGATCATGCATGTGCGAAGAGACAAGGTCTCCAGCATGCGGAGCACTAGTGTTTAATTCATCAAAGATGGGTGGACGCATCTCCCCGCCAAAGGCTAATTTCCAACAACTATATCAAAGCGGGATGAAAATCACGAGTACAGTTTAATTATTTTAGCTACTCTAGTAAGTACCAATCGTAATCTATATCAATGGATTTATTAATCACAATCAATATATGATTAGTGTTCAAAAACATTAAACTTATTAATTTTATGTAACTAATTATTTTTATTTAATGACGTGATGATTGCTGTTTTAATAAATAACTAGTCAATATACCCGCGCTTCGCGCGGTCAACATCAAAAATGACAAAATCGATATTTTTATAAACTTAGTCGAGCTAAAAAAATAATAATACAAAAAGTGAAACCAAATATATAATGTAAGACTACTTAGTAAAGAAAATCAAAACACAATCATTCTGCATATATTTGTATTTTTCCTTTTTGTTTATTAATTCTAATTTCAAGTTACATTTTCTTTACTTGATCATCGTTAAATAATGTATACTCATTTCATTAAATTACTTAATTATGGTAAGTTATTAATATGATTTGATATAAACACCTGTAATATTTATTAATAAAGTGAAAATTATTCTCTTGGTGCGAGTTGAACAATTAATCAAAATAATCTTTCTATTTCTCTTTGATCTCATTATTGAAAGAAATAATTCATTGATTATTTTCATTGATGAAGAAATATATATATAAATATACAATTCCTAACTATGGAAAATAACTCTACATTTTCCTACTATAATTCTAATAGCTTTTCCTAATACAAGACTAATACCATAATTACACTTCTACAAAAATTCTACAAATATGGTAAAAGAATATACAAAACCCGGCCTGTTGATATACACGGTTTGGCCGTGTATATCGTCTTCTATCACACCATCGCAGTCATAGTGGGAAGGTCGTACGCTAAGACTGTTCCTAAAATCTTTAAACAGAACCAAGGGAAGACTCTTAGTAAAGATGTCAGCAATTTGGTACCTTGAAGGGACATGCAAGACACGTATTTGTCCACATGCTACCTTTTCGCGAACAAAGTGAATATCCATCTCGATATGTTTAGTGCGTTGAAGTTGGACTAGATTCCCAGAGAGATAGTTGGCACTAACATTATCACAGTAGACCAAGGTAGCTTTCTGAATAGGAAAGTGAAGCTCTAATAAAAGATTATGCAGCCAACATGACACAGACACCGCATTGGCTACTCCTCGATACTCGGCCTTCGCACTGGATCGTGATAAAGTAGCCTGACGTTTTGCCGATCAAGAGACCAAGTTATCACCAAGAAACATACAATAACCAGATGTGGAACGTCTGGTATCTGGACATCCACCCCAATCAGCATCTGTATAAGACACGAGAGTAGAGACGGAAGATGGTTATAAATGCAATCCATAATCAAGTGTGCCCTGTATGTAACGTATAATGCGTTTGAGCGCATGCATGTGCTCAATCCGCGGATCATGCATAAATAAATACACTTGTTGTACTGCATAAGTAATATCTGGTCTCGTAAAAGTAAGATACATAAGAGCCCCTGTAAGACTATGATAGTGGGTGGGATCTTCATATGGTGTGCTAGAAGTAGCACTCATCTTCGATTTGACATCAACCGGAGTAGAAGAGGACTTACAAGACGACATGTCAGCTCGCTCAATAATCTCAGCTGCATACTTCTTCTGTGATAAAAATAGACCACATGCATGACGAGTGACAGTTATACCCAAAAAATAACTCAAGGGCCCCAAGTCTTTCATAGAAAATTTTGAACTGAGAAGGGACATGATAGACTTGCGCAAATTATCAGAGGAGGCAGTCAAAATTATATCATCCACATATAACAAAATGTATGCTAGAGAAGTACCATGACGATAGATGAACAGAGAATAATCAGACCTACTGTGAGAAAACCCAATAGTATACACATAATCTGCAAACCTCTTATACCAAGCCCGTGGGGCCTGCTTAAGCCCATACAAGGACTTCTGTAGCAAACAGACATGGTGAGGATAATTGGGGTACTTAAAACCCAAGGGTTGATACATGTATACTGTCTCCTTAAGATCACCGTGTAAGAAAGTATTTTTCACATCCAGCTGATGAATGGGCCATGCTTTCGAGAGAGCCAGACTAAGCACAATGCGAATGGTTTTCGGTTTGACCACTAGACTAAATATCTCTCCACAATCCACACCAACCTGTTGTGTTTTACCATCACCTACAAGACGGGCCTTATGCCTCTCAAAAGAACCGTAAGAATTTTCTTTATGAGTAAAATCCACATAGAACGAATAATATTGACACCAGGTGGACGGGGCACCAACTCCCACGTCTTATTTTCAATAAGAGCATTATATTCGTCATCCATTGCCATTTTCAAATTCGAGTCATGAAGGGCAGACACTGGGTTTCGTAGTAGGGGTGATTTAGTGACACTAGAATTAAGATTAAAATATCATTTTGGTTTAAAAATACCCCACTGGCTATGAGTAACGGGCTCTTGACTCTAGATAGAAATGGACGGGATTTGGGTATTTGTCGGGTAGTAAGTGGGCTGGCCAGCAGGCAGTGAGCCCGCTGGCCCAACATTAGGTGGCTGAAAAGAGGATGCTGGGAAGAATTATTTGGGCCAGAAATTGGAGCCAGACCGAACCCACACTCGGAGGTAGAAGTTGGGCCGAGACATGAACTTGGCCGTGACTCGGGAACAGTCCCAAGACTGGGATTGGGCTGAGACACGGGAACAGTGTCGTGAATAAGTGGGCCATAAGAAATTGGGCCAGCAGGCAGTGGGCCTGCTGGCCGAGATTCAAGGACTGGATCGATCGTATTTGGGCTAGCATGTAGTGGGCCTAGTAGAGGATTTGGGTTATGAGATAGCTCGGATAAATGGTGGATAATATACGGTGATAGCCCATCATCCAAAAAATTATACGAACTAGTCACAGAACTATACAATTTAGCAAACGGAAATTGGGTTTCATAAAAAATAACATGACGACTAATTATGATTTTGTTAGAGGATAAATCAAAATACTTATAACCACGATGATAAGATGGATAACCTAAAAACACACAAGCGATAGAACGGACTTGGAGTTTGTTAATTGTAGTAGACGGGAAAAGCAGATAACATAAACACCCAAACACCCTAAGCTGAGAATACGATGAATCTTTATTGTAAAGAAATTTAAGTGAGAAGTGATATGCTAAACCTTTGTTAGGGAGTATGTTAAGGAGGTAGGTAGCCCTTTGTAACGCATGATGCCAAAAAAGATGGAGGTAAGGAAGCATGAGCTACTAAGGTACGAATAATATTATTAATGGTACGAATTTTTATTTCGGCCTTCCCATTTTGTGAGGACGTATGAGGACAGAAAAATCGAAAAGATATGTCATGAGTGTCATAAAATTCCCGAAATGACCCATTATCATATTCACTACCATTATCACATTGAATATTTTTAATTTTCCATTCAAATTGGGTATGGATGAAACCTATAAATTTTAAGAATGTGAAAAAAACTTGAGATTTTTTAGATAAAGGAAAAGTCCACAAAAACTTAGAATAATCATCCAAGAACAAAACATAATAACGATGGCCCAAAGAACTCAAAACATGAGATGTCCATAAATCACTATGAATAATGTCAAAAGGCATCGACGTACTAGAAGTAGAAGCTACAAAAGATACTCTAACATGTTTTCCTAATGAACAAGAAGGACAAATTGGAGTACTACACGTACCCTTACAATAAATAAAATTGTTATTTTGCATAGAAGAAAAAATAGATGACCCCGAATGACCCAAACGTGCATGCCACAAGAAGGAGAAAGAGCGGCAAACGTTGAAGGTGTGGCTTGACTCGTGGAAATGGTGATGTTGGTGATTGAATAAAGCTCTCCCCTACTATTAGATCTCATTAGAGGTATCCCTATCTTGAAATCCTTCACAGAGAATCCAAAAGGGTCAAAATTAACAGAAACTCAATTATCAGTTGTGAATTTTCGGACAGACACTAAATTTTTAATTAAGTGAGGGGCATGAAGAACATTTCTAAGACTAGAGGTGGAAGAGGGGGAGACAAATCTGTGTGACCATAACCACGAATTAGAATTGAATGACCATTCCCAACAGTTATACCACGATTGTTGCTCAAATTAAAATAAGATGAGAGATTACCTGATGCGGATGTCATGTGAGAAGTGGCACCGGTGTCCATATACCAATTTGCATCCGGGGGATTTAATCCAAGTATATGCATCACGATCTCAATATCCGTGGACGTCGGAACTACTGTTGGGCCCGCAGCAGCGAAGGCCTACTAAGGCCGAGGCCCAAGTAGGCCAGCCTCCTGCCACAGCCCAACAGGTTGAGTGGTTGCATGCTGGAATTGGACCGGAAAATTGGGCCTGGAAGCATTCTGGAACTGGGCCAAGAAGTTGGAAAATTCGGCGGGTATGGCGAGTTGGGCCATTGGCCCAGCCCCACGGCCAGTTGGCCCAAGGCTGCGACCAGTGGTTCTGTAGCCCAGTCGGCCCACTGCCACTGTTGACACCCAATTTCATCCCATCCTTTTTGATTTATTTGCAATTTTAAATATGTTTAACACCTCAAAAAATAATTTTAATCTATATACATACATGCGTATATATATATATTATTCTCTTATTATTATTATTATTATTCGCATTTTTTACTATCATTTGCATTTTTTATCATAATCATAAGTTTTATCCGAAAAATTCTATGTTATTTTATTCTCGCAAAATTGCGTCGCATTTCCATTTTTTATTTAAGCATTAAACATTTCACAAATGTTATATTTTATTATAATTCACATCTTTTACAAAACAAAAATATTTTTTTTTAATGTTAAACCCCTTTTATATTTTTTAAACCCAAAACAATTTCATCACCCATTCAAAACCCACAAAACAAAACAAACCCCCCAATTTTCGGCCCACACCAAAACAAGCCCAAAACCAAACTCCCCAATTAAAATACCCATTTCCCCTTTATACCCATTCCCTTACCATTCCAAGCCCCAACCGCCATTCCCTTATACCCCAACCCATCACCCGTCGCCCAAAAACCCCAACCCAAAACCGAAGCCCACTCGTCCTTTTTATCCCCTTAACCCAAAAACCCAAAACAAAATACCCCAAATCCCCCATTCCCTACCAAACGAAAACCCTAAACCCTTCTCTCTTTCAACCAAACCCGCACGCCACCCACACCCTGCCTCTCCAGTCACCTCCCCACCAAACCCTGACACCACCACACCCCTCCCATCACTTCACCATACCCATACCCCTAAAATCCGCTTCCAAAATTCAGATTTTTTTTGCCTTTAATTCAAATTTCAAACTCATTTTTTAAGGGGGAATCCACCTATAAATACCCCATGTTCTTCTTCATTTTAAAGGGGATTGGAGGACAGATTTTCGAGGATTTTTCAAAGGGTTTTTCGGAGGATTTTTGGAAAACGATTCAATATATAAATATTTGTTGTGTTCTTGATTTCAAACATTTGCCTTCCTTGTTATTCAAGAATCAAGTCCGAAAAGGTTTGTTCTCCACTTTTGATTCTCTGATTTTTGACACCTGATTCGGGTCGGGTCGACCCGGTTTGGATAATATTTTCAGAATTCTTGCATTTCATATTTATGTATGTTGGTTATCTGAATTTGGTGAATATTTGATTTCGGATTTTGACACCTGATTCGGGTCGGGTCGACCCGGTTTGTGTAATATTTTCAGAATTATTGCATTTTGTATCTTGTATGTTGGTTATCTGAAATTGGTGTTAAAATCTGATTCGGGTTTGAATCACTGATTCGGGTCGGGTCGACCCGGTGCGAATATTTTCCGGAATTCTTGCATTACATATTCTTGTTATTGGTTATCTGAAATTGGTGCTGAAATCTGATTTCGGGTTGGATATTTTTTTAGAATTCTTGCATTTCATATTCTTGTTCTTGGTTATCTGAAATTGGTGCTGAAATCTGATTCGGGTTTGAATCACTGACCCGGGTCGGGTCGACCCGATTCAGATATTTCCAGAATTCTTGCATTTCGTATCTTATTTGTTGGTTATCTGAAAAAAATAATCTATTTTCAGAATTGGGTCACCTATTCGGGTCACTGTTCATGATCCGGGTTTGATTTTTCATAAATACTTCTTAATCCTGTTTCGGTTCCGGAATTTCAGAACTCGGGTCGGATACTTTAATTGTTCACTGCTCGTTTCTTTGGCACTGTTTTGCTGTTTTATAAATATCGCATTTAGGCCGATGAAATTGAATTCGAGGCCGCGCTTTTCTTTCGTTTCATTTCTCTGTTTTTCAGTTTACTATTTTAAACATCCGTGCAACGGATATCTTATTGTTTTACTATTTTTATCATTTTTACTGTTTTAAACTAAACACCGCACATTTAAATATCCGTTTTACTGTTGTACTGTTTTTAAACTAAACGTCACGTCTTTTCGGAAATTACCTCTCTGCTTACTGCTTACTGCTTACTGCTTACTGCTTTGATTTAATTTTACTGATTTGAACACGATACTACACTGGCCGATGAAAAATATCCGTCGATTTTGAGGCCTCCACAGTCGTAAAGACGGAAATATAACTTCTGGGCAAGGATGAGGCTTAAACCTTTATTTCATCCGAGATCAACATGTTTAGTAGGCGAGGTGACTAAAATAACCAACAAGTTATATATTCGCAGCCACGACGTGATTATAGTGATCTTTTCTTTTCATCCGAGAGACCAACACGTTTAGTAGGCGAGGCAATCAAAATAACCACATTAGTCGTATGTTTGCAGCCACGACGTGATTGGAATGGTCTTTTCAAAATTTAAGTCTGAGCCCTCCGTGACCAAAACACTCATTTGTTTTGGAAACGGATCCGAAGTTATTCGTATTTAATTGTCTCTAACCGTTTGTTCTTGACAGCTTGCAGGGAATAAAGTAAAATAAAGTCAGATGTTCCTCGGAGTTTATTTATTTTATTTACTTTCTTTTTATTTCAGCTTTTACCCCGCTCTGTATTGTAATATTATTTATCGCACTTATGTAACTATTGGCAAACTTAGAATTAATTCATAGGGTAGTTTAAGATTTGAAACCCGTCGCTAGCTTATTTATTTGTAGGCTCGGTCGAATTCAAACTTAGAAATCCTTCGCTAGTTTATTTATTTTTAGGCTCGTCACGCGTATTCAAGATTTTCAAAACAACTTTTGTCATCTCTTATTTGCTTTATTAATCATACCGAATAAGTTTATCTTTTGTCAATTTACAATTCAATGATTCCCAAAATTTTACATCTTTGGCATTATAAATAATTTATTGTCACAAATGCATATTTTCCAAAACTTTACACGTATCTTTCCTTTTATGTCATCCGAATACGTACTTGTATAAAATGCATCATTTACTAAATATTTGCAAAACATTTTTAAATCTATTATACTTGTAAAACATGCATTTTCCTAACAATAATTAACCTGAGTTTGACCGGATAACCGCAAGTTAGTGGATCTTAAAGGATGCCTAACCCCTTCCCTTTAGGATAATAAAGAACCCTTACCTAGAATCTCATTAGTTTCGCAG
Source organism: Anisodus acutangulus (assembly GCA_029783415.1). Taxonomy (NCBI): domain Eukaryota; kingdom Viridiplantae; phylum Streptophyta; class Magnoliopsida; order Solanales; family Solanaceae; genus Anisodus; species Anisodus acutangulus. The sequence goes on from CM056490.1 coordinate 53,608,299, forward strand.
ACCTTAAAATTGGAGTTATATTGCAGCATTTAGTTTAATATTTAGGTGTCCTAATTCACCGTAAAAAAATAATTAGGTGGCGACTCCTCAATCCTCAACTCTTTTACCCAGGAATCACCGGATACGTCTGTGCTCCGCTTTGACCCGAGCAGGTCAAAATAGGGTGCGACAGCATGGCGACCCCGCTGGGGAATTTCAGGTTCTTAACCATAGCAAATTCAGGCTAATTATAATTGTGCTTTACTTTCACTCTTTGTTTGATATAATGCTTTGATTTGTTTCTTTTGTGAAATTTTTGCATGCATAACTGCTTTAATTCCTATATTGTTTTACAGCTTTCCTTAAATTGGCATTTCGCTCATATTTCTTCCACTCTGGAAAATTGACACTATCACACATTACACGCGAGGTGTGTTTTGCGCACCCGCAAATTTCTTTCAAATTACCAAATTTTAGGAGAGTTGGCATATGCGCGGAGTGTCCGGACCATCCGGTGGCCGCGTAGCCTTCTCACTCGAGTAGTCCGCTCGGGAACCTTGTGTCTAGTCAGCCAAATCTTAGAAAATTTAGGATATAGCTATACCACCCTTTATTTTAGGATACACCTTAGGTGGATCGATCCTTGGCATCGGCTCCACAATTAAGAAATCCGCCAAAATTGTCTACGGGCCTCACAACCCAACGACTAATCAGCATATTATGTGTAGCGTGATAATGATAGACAAATCCAAGCCTAATCATGACATGCCGGAATTGGAAAATGTACATTCATTTTGTGTCATTTCCAACAAAGCGTTGTAGTTTAGCAGCTTGGATCAAATCTGTCATAATCTCGCATATTTGGCGTTTAGGCTCACCTCTGGCATAAGAGAGGCCCCATGCATATTAGGATGCGCATTTAATTGTCATACAATCATTTTGTTGTTTTCTCCTGCTTTTTCACTCTGTGCATATTATTTGAAGCAATAATTACTCACCTTATACTAATTTGGTTTTCTTCATTTTTCAGGAGATTCATTTTGCCTTATTTATTTCTCCAAAAGTTGATTCGTGTTGACTAAAACTAGCGGAGCACCCCATCTGTTATTTTCCAATCATGCCTATCCAAATTGTATTAGCGCTAACTTAATAAAAAATGCGATTTAAATTGAGGCCTGAATCGCATTTTATGCAGTTTAATGTATTTTGCCTCCACCTTTTTGAAAGCTCAAAAAGACAAATCCGCATTGCTTTTGCTATTTTAAAATCTGTTTTGTTTAATCAATTTCTTTTCTTTTTCATCATGCAAACGTATAAATTTGCCGATAATATGTGACATGTAATGAAACAAGCAAACAAGGTCCCAAACAAGAAGCAAGGCTTCGAAGAATATAAGGAAGACTCACAACCGGAAGAATTGGGGCATTTTCGAAATAAGTCAAAGCCAGATTTGGATGAAACACCAAGATGGTTGATAGTTACAAGCATTGGCACGGACGTTTGCCATTTGTACTCTCGGGCTACCATACTACGATCAGGACTTCTACTGGGGCAATGCTATATCTTTCGCAGCCAAGTGGATACAGATTCATATACAGAGAGGCTGATGAACACAGTTGTCCGGGGCAACTTTATCATAACAGAATAACCTGAACTACGTTATGACCTGATTCCCTCGGCGGGATACGTAGGCGGCCACATCAGCTTCGGTCCCATTTTAAAAAAAAACCTTACAATCCTCTTTGCTTGTAATGAACTACGTTATGACCTGATTCCCTCATGGGGATACGTAGGCGGCCTAAATCGGCTTCGGTCCCACCATTAGGAAATATTTTCTCCTTTATCTCACATATGACAAAGTGCACCCATCTGATCACCCTGATAGGATAGGCAAGCAACCTACACAAGACTCGATTGTCCGTTCGGAAGTTCATCATCCTCACATATAAAAAACTGGGGCATTTTTAAGGGATCACTGCCAGAGGACGCCGATAAACATGGAAAAGCATCGGCAAAACAAGCCTTCAGCCAGAAGAATTTTGGATAAGACGTTTGCTTTTTTTCACCGCATGTCACTGTTTGACAGACATTTACATATATGCATACTTTCTTATAAGCGAATTATTTTCAACAAATATTTTCATTAAAGTTCGACAATAACTTTTTACTGATATGCCTACTTTATTATAAGCAAATTATTTTCAACAAATATTTTTCATTAGAGTTCGATAAGATTTTGTTTACTGACATGCATACTTTCTTATAAGCAAATTATTTTCAACAAATATTTTTCATTAAAGTTCGACAAGAACTTTTTATTGATATGCATGCTTGCTTATAAACAAAATATTTTCAACAAATGTTTTCATTAACGGTTAGCCAAGACTGGGAACCAGACAGGGGCTACAGGTCCGAATCAGCGGGACATGGAACTATCAAGAGCTAAAGCTACAAAGTCAACGCGAATCAATCGCCCCTCCCCAAACTCACAAATTTTCTTTGAGTACAGGTTCTTCAGGTTGAAAAAGCAGGGAAGCCACATCACTTATGATCAATTCCCCAAAGAATTTCGGCACCACAACTCACTATAAGGATTACGTTCCTGTTTTGCATCTATACGAAGACATCATCTTGACCTACAGGGTCCCGACTATTATGTCTGCACAAAGATGTTATTTTGAATCACAAGGAACGACAACACAGCAAACCCGACGGCAAAGACGTCGCATCACATTTTCGCTCGTGCCAGGACGACATTTCAATTCACAGTCCACAAGAGTTTGAATCAACAGAAGATTCAGCGCAACGTGGAACCATATTACAGCAAACTGACGGCAAGGACGTCACTTACATCTTTTACAACATAACAACATTACAATAACGTCCTCGACGTTACGGCATCACAACTATCTTTTACATCATTGCGGCGACGTCAACAACAACGACGTCTTCAGCACATCTATTATCTTTTACAACATTACAATGACATCGACAGCATTACAACGATGTCATCAGCATTATCATTACAACGACGTCAACAACATTACAACGGCGTCTTCAGCACAACAGCTATTGTTTACAGCATTTACAACGACGTCAACAACATTACAATGACGTCTTCAGCTCAACAACTATCTCTTATAGCAAACAACATTACATTCTTACAACAACGTCATCAGCATTACATTCTTGCAACAACGTCATCACAATGACGTCTTCAACACAACACGTCGATACAACGACGACCTCAGCGTTACATTCTTGCAACGACGTCATCACAATGACGTCTTCAACACAACACGTCGATACAATGACGACATCAGCATTACATTCTTACAACAACGACATCAATAATATTACAATGATGTCATCAGCAACACGTCCATACAACGGCATCATCAACAGCGCGCCCATACAACGGCGTCATCAACAACACGCCTACGCAAAGGCATTTTCAGCACAACAATTATTTCTTACAGCATTACAACGACATCAACAACATTATAATGATGTCATCAGCAACACGCCCATACAACGGCGTCATCAACAACATTATAATGATGTCATCAGCAACACGCCCATACAACGGCGTCATCAACAACGCGCCCATACAACGGCGTCATGAACAACACGCCTACGCAACGGCGTCTTCAGCACAACAATTATTTCTTACAGTATTACAACGACATCAACAACGTTACAATGATGTCATCAGCAACACACCCATACAATGGCGTCATCAACAACACGCCCATACAACGGCGTCATGAACAACACGCCTACGCAATGACGTCTTCTGCAAAGTAACTATCTTTTACAGCATTACAACGACATCAACAACATTACAATGATGTCATCAGCAACACGCCCATACAACGGCGTCATGAATAACGCGCCCATACAACGGCGTCATGAACAACACGCCTACGCAATGCCGTCTTCTGCAAAACAACTATCTTTTACATTCTTACAACGACATCAACATCATTACAATGATGTCATCAGCAACGCGCCCATACAACGGCGTCATAAACAACACGCCTACGCAACTGCGTCTTCTGCACAACATTTATTTTTACAGCATTACAATGACGTCAACAGCATTACAACGACGTCTTCATCACAATATTTATTTTTACAGCATTACAATGACGTCTTCAGCACAACATTTATTTTTACAACATTACAATGACGTCAACAGCATTACAACGATGTCTTCAGCACAACTTTATCTTTTACAGCAAAACAGCATTACAATAACGTTATTTCAGGCACCCACCTCATAATGCGGGTATTTTAATTTCAGTCTGACGCCCACCTCATAATGCGGGTATTTTAATTTCAGTCAGGCGCCCACCTCATAATGCGGGTATTTTAATTTCAGTCAGGCACCCACCTCCTAATGCGGGAACTTCATCACAACGTGGAACTATCTCTTACGGCGAACCGAGGCAAATTGGTCAACGACCTACTTCGAACGTCGATCCGCTCTTCCCCAACAATTTCTCGCATATGCGACCAATGCCATCATAAATCGACATTGGGGCAATATTTCTTGAATCCGCACCAACTTTTTCAATTCTCTCCCCCTCGGAATTCTATTTCTACCAAGTGCACCCTTACTCCTCGTTCAAAGCCCGAGGGTCATGACAAAATTGGCTACTAGGTCAACTTCTTTGTCCAAAAACTCTTTCATCGTCTCCGGCCAAAGAGGGGCATCTGTTGACACCCAATTTCGTCCCATCCTTTTTTGATTTATTTGCAATTTTAAATATGTTTAACACCTCAAAAAACAATTTTAATCTATATACATACATGCGTATATATATATATATATATATATATATATATATATATATATATATATATTATTCGCATTTTTTACTATCATTTGCATTTTTTATCATAATCATAAGTTTTATCCGAAAAATTCTATATTATTTTATTCTCGCAAAATTGCGTCGCATTTCCATTTTTTATTTAAGCATTAAACATTTCACAAATGTTATATTTTATTATAATTCACATCTTTTACAAAACAAAAATATTTTTTTTGAATGTTAAACCCCTTTTATATTTTTTAAACCCAAAACAATTTCATCACCCATTCAAAACCCACAAAACAAAACAAACCCCCCAATTTTTGGCCCACACCAAAACAAGCCCAAAACCAAACTCCCCAATTAAAATACCCATTTCCCCTTTATACCCATTCCCTTACCATTCCAAGCCCCAACCGGCCATTCCCTTATACCCCAACCCATCACCCGTCGGCCCAAAAACCGAAGCCCACTCGTCCCTTTTATCCCCTTAACCCAAAACCCAAAACAAAATACCCCAAATCCCCCATTCCCTACCAAACGAAAACCCTAAACCCTTCTCTCTTTCAACCAAACCCGCACGCCACCCACACCCTGCCTCTCCAGTCACCTCCCCACCAAACCCTGACACCACCACACCCCTCCCATCACTTCACCATACCCATACCCCTAAAATCCGCTTCCAAAATTCAGATTTTTTTTCCTTTAATTCAAATTTCAAACTCGTTTTTTAAGGGGGAATTCACCTATAAATACCCCATGTTCTTCTTCATTTTAAAGGGGATTGGAGGACAGATTTTCGAGGATTTTTCAAAGGGTTTTTCGGAGGATTTTTGGAAAACGATTCAATATATAAATATTTGTTGTGTTCTTGATTTTAAACATTTGCCTTCCTTGTTATTCAAGAATCAAGTCCGAAAAGGTTTGTTCTCCACTTTAGATTCTCTGATTTTTGACACCTGATTCGGGTCGGGTCGACCCGGTTTGGATAATATTTTCAGAATTCTTGCATTTCATATTTATGTATGTTGGTTATCTGAATTTGGTGAATATTTGATTTCGGATTTTGACACTGATTGAATTCGGTCGACCGGTTTGGGTAATATTTTGAATTATTGCATTTTGTATCTTGTATGTTGGTTATCCAAATTGGTGTTGAAATCGATTTGGGTTTGAATCTTGATTCGGGTCAGATCCTTGACCGGTCGGATCGACCGGTGCGAATATTTTCCGGAATTCTTGCATTACATATTCTTGTTATTGGTTATCTGAAATTGGTGCTGAAATCTGATTTCGGGTTGGATATTTTTTTTAGAATTCTTGCATTTCATATTCTTGTTCTTGGTTATCTGAAATTGGTGCTGAAATCTGATTCGGGTTTGAATCACTGACCCGGGTCGGGTCGACCCGATTCAGATATTTCCAGAATTCTTGCATTTCGTATCTTATTTGTTGGTTATCTGAAAAAAATAATCTGTTTTCAGAATTGGGTCACCTATTCGGGTCACTGTTCATGATCCGGGTTTAATTTTTCATAAATACTTCTTAATCCTGTTTCGGTTCCGGAATTTCAGAACTCGGGTCGGATACTTTAATTGTTCACTGCTCGTTTCTTTGGCACTGTTTTGCTGTTTTATAAATATCGCATTTAGGCCGATGAAATTGAATTCGAGGCCGCGCTTTTCTTTCGTTTCATTTCTCTGTTTTTCAGTTTACTATTTTAAACATCCGTGCAACGGATATCTTATTGTTTTACTATTTTTATCGTTTTTACTGTTTTAAACTAAACACCGCACATTTAAATATCCGTTTTACTGTTTTACTGTTTTACCATTTTAAACTAAGCATCGTGTCTTTTCGAAAATTGCCTCTGTTTTTTTTTGCTTACTGCCTACTGCTTACTGCTTTGATTTAATTTTACTGATTCGAACACGATACTACACTGGCTGATGAAAAATATCCGTCGATTTTGAGGCCTCCACAGTCGTAAAGACGAAAATATAACTTCTGGGCAAGGATGAGGCTTAAACCTTTATTTCATCCGAGATCAACATGTTTAGTAGGCGAGGTGACTAAAATAACCAACAAGTTATATATTCGCAGCCACGACGTGATTATAGTGATCTTTTCTTTTCATCCGAGAGACCAACACGTTTAGTAGGCGAGGCAATCAAAATAACCACATTAGTCGTATGTTTGCAGCCACGACGTGATTGGAATGGTCTTTTCAAAATTTAAGTCTGAGCCCTCCGTGACCAAAACACTCATTTGTTTTGGAAAGCGGATCCGGTTATTCGTATTTAATTGTCTCTAACCGTTTGTTCTTGGCGACTTGCAGGAATAAAGTAAAATAAAGTCGGATGTTCCTCGGAGTTTATTTATTTTATTTACTTTCTTTTTATTTCGACTTTTACCCGCTCTGTATTGTAATATTATTTATCGCACTTATGTAACTATTGGCAAACTTAGAATTAATTCATAGGGTAGTTTAAGATTTGAAACCCGTCGCTAGCTTATTTATTTGTAGGCTCGGTCGAATTCAAACTTAGAAATCCTTCGCTAGTTTATTTATTTTTAGGCTCGTCACGCGTATTCAAGATTTTCAAAACAACTTTTGTCATCTCTTATTTGCTTTATTAATCATACCGAATAAGTTTAGCTTTTGTCAATTTACAATTCAATGATTCCCAAAATTTTACATCTTTGGCATTATAAATAATTTATTGTCACAAATGCATATTTTCCAAAACTTTACACGTATCTTTCCTTTTATGTCATCCGAATACGTACTTGTATAAAATGCATCATTTACTAAATATTTGCAAAACATTTTTAAATCTATTATACTTGTAAAACATGCATTTTTCCTAACAATAATTAACCTGAGTTTGACCGGATAACCGCAAGTTAGTGGATCTTAAAGGATGCCTAACCCCTTCCCTTTAGGATAATAAAGAACCCTTACCTAGAATCTCATTAGTTTCGCAGACCTTAAAATTGGAGTTATATTGCAGCATTTAGTTTAATATTTAGGTGTCCTAATTCACCGTAAAAAAATAATTAGGTGGCGACTCCTCAATCCTCAACTCTTTTACCCAGGAATCACCGGATACGTCTGTGCTCCGCTTTGACCCGAGCAGGTCAAAATAGGGTGCGACAGCCACCACTACTTCCACTGTTCTAACCACCGCCAGTGCCACCGCCAGTGCTGCGACCACCCCCGCGGTTCTTGCCACAATTTTTCTGATTTTGACCCTTTTTTAGGGTCGTCTGACGTGGCCATCATCATGATGGAATTTGCTCCGATAGCCACCTTTTTAGCCAAGCCTGTTTATTTTAATATGAGAATAAAACGGGACAGGTAGAACGATGGGAGAGGTTACTTTGACAAAGAAGCGTCCTAATGCCATTATAGACCTCGGATAGGCCTGCAACCATCTGAAGAACAAGACGATCATCGGTGATAGGCGCACCAACGTTTTTGAGTTGATCCGCCAATTCCTTCAGCCTTTTAGAATAGGTTGAGACATTCAGAAAATCCTCCATGTTGACATAGGAAAATTCCTGCTCAAGAGTGACAACACAAGAATTTTTGTTATCTTGGAATATATTTCCATCGTTGTGGCGTCGGGTTCAATAATCGTCTGCAAGAGGTTTGTACAGATAGTGGAATAAATCCACTGGAGAACGGTAGCATCAAGGATTGTCCATAACACAAGGTCATACTCAGGGGTAGGCACCTTCTCCTAGCCTGTTACCGAGGGGATGATGTGATGAAGTACTTGATGCGAGCGTGTGTGAACCTTAAATAATTCCGCCCACGTCGTGTATTGGACGTTTTCCATCTCAAGAACAATAGTGATGTGGTTATTGATGTTGGAGACTGTGAGGGCAGGATTAAACATGTTCTTTGAGGTAGACATAATGAAAGAACAAGAGGAGAATTAGGGATTTGGAAAGAGATCGGAAGGAAAAAAGAAGCAGCCGGTGGCCGGATCACGAAAATCAAGAGAGAGGGCTGCGGAATTGTGGGTGTTGAGAAGGAAAATATTTGCCCTAGACTTCTGATACCATGAAAGAAATAATCCTTGATTATTTTCATTAATTAAGAGGTATATATACAAATATACAATTCCTAACTTTGGAAAATAACTCTACTGTCACGACCCAAACCGGAGGGCCATGATGGGCACCTGGGCCTTACTTGCCAAGTACCACTAATCATGTATTTACCACTTAACCGTAACTAAACATGGTCCACGAGGTCCGTTACGAGGTAACCTGCTGACACATAGAAATAATAAACTAGAAAAATGCAACGTAAAATCCTGCAAACAGAAGAATCCAACCTACACATAAATATACATACTAAGCCAACAAGGCCATATATGACTACTATACACCAGACACTGTCTATCTACAAGCTTCTAAGGAGTACACAACATCATAAGGTCAGGACAGGGCCCCTCAATACCCATATGTCTATGTAAAAATACCGTACCGAGATTAAACCGCTACTACAAAACAAGTGGAGTGCTCCAATATCCGCTGAATCAGCAACCTACTAGTGCAGACTGTCTCCTTGCCTACCTGAGCCTGTGGGCATGAAACGCAGCATCCCACGACAAAAGTGACGTCAGTACGACTGATGTACCGAGTATGTCAGGCATGAAGAATAGCATAACAGAGACATGAAAGTAAACTGAGACAAGAAACAACCAACCAGTAGAGAATGACTCTAAGGGCCATAATATGCATAAGTATCATGTCTATGCAGAATGCCTCTGAGGGTCATAATATGCCTAAGTGTCATGCATAATGCGGTCATACATATATATATATATATACACATACACACACATATATATATATACACATACACACACACACATATATATATATACATATGTGTGTATGTATACATATACATATATACATATGTGTGTATGTATACATATATATATATACATATGTGTGTATGTATATATATACATATATATATATACACATATGTGTGTATGTATATGTATACATATATATATATACACATATGTGTGTATGTATATGTATACATATATATATATACACATACATATGTGTGTATGTATATGTATACATATATATATATACACATACATATGTGTGTATGTATATGTATACATATATATATATACACATACATATGTGTGTATGTATATGTATACATATATATATATACACATACATATGTGTGTATGTATATGTATACATATATATATATATACATACATATGTGTGTATGTATATGTATACATATATATATACATATATACATATGTGTGTATGTATATGTATACATATATATATACATATATATATATATATATATATATATATATATATATATATATATATATGCGTAAATAACACCGTCTCCCATCATATCATTTCAGCCTCTGTGGACATAGTCATCCTCATATACCAGCTGATCAGGTGGTGTGTGTGTATAACGTCGTATCCTTTTCCCCATCCCCTACATATATATAATGCATACCATATAGTAGTGTATATAACACATGTGGGTCAAGGGTAATACATGAATACAAATGCATGAATAATAATAAAATATTCTGAACTTATCGGAGTGACGTAACATCGCTTCACCTCCGATTAACATTGTGAATAAACCTTTTTCCCCTATACCTCAATAGGAACTTAGGAACATATTTAGACATGCTTTGAACATAGGAATGAATAACATGAACATCCTTAACTACTAAGAATAGGATCATTTATGGAAAAATATTACGTTTACGTTTCGTACTCAGAACATGCCAAAAGAAAAAAGAATTTGCCTTAACATACCTTTACGTGATTTTTTGTCAACGATAAGGACAAAATTATTACTTACAAACTCGTGTTGCTTCCAGGAAATGGAGATCCCATATTGACATAAAATGAATGTATCATATATAGAACAATGTTGCTGCTACCTTGCTTAAGAGATAAGATCTAAAATGAGAAAAGTTTAAACAATATGATGTTGTACGTTCTTTTTTTTTTCCTAATCATTGTGAGAAGGTCTAAGTTGGGAAAGAGTAATACGTTGAAAAATTGCTACATATAATGGATAGAATTCTCTAATTCAAAGAAAACCATGGGCCCCATATCACTTAATACCTTCCACCAACATGCCACCCAATCCCTTAGTCATCACTGATTGCTTAGTCAGTGGACACTTAGGAGAAAATCCCATTAATGTTTATCCAACAAAAAATATTAGTCAATCTCCATTACGGTCCCCCTTTTAATCAAATACACCAAATATTATTGTCAACCACCATCGTCACACTTTTAAGTCCTAAATCATTTTGGGACTGTATCCTTTTATATATTAAGCTATTGATGTAAATATCTAAATATAATAAAATTTTCTCGGCCTCAGGTTTACTTGCATACGTCTAGCTGTTCAAATCATCGCCCGAAAGTACGGGGTGTTACATCTACCTTTTTCTATTATAATTCTAATAACTTTTTCTAATAAGACTAATACCATAATTACACTTGCACAAAAATTCTACAAATATGGTAAAAGAATATACAAAACCCGGCCTTTTGATATACACGGTTTGGCCTTGTATATCGTCTTCTATCAATTATCTCCTGTCAAAACTTGTGAGGATCACTCTTAATACATTTCACGTGGTTTAAATCCTTACCTTTTTTCTAGCGGTCATGCTAGTTTAAAGTTTAAACACTTCTTTCTTCCCTTCTCGCTTTTGAGCTTTGAATACAAGTGTTGGGTATTTTTGCTCTATGATACTTTATAAAGTAGTACGGAAAGTATATAACTATTACAAGTATTCGAAAGGATAAACAAAGATTCAATAATTCAACTAGTAATCTGAAAATTACAAAATAACCACAAAACTGAAATTACAATTTTGTTGAAGACGGAAAAATGGAAACTGGTTTTGCTGAGTCGAGTGTGGCACTCTGTCCTTAAGACAATATTGCCCCGTATGTATCCTTTATACGTCCTGGATAATTTGTCTCCCAAGATAAAACAGCAATGGAACACTTGAGCAAAGGAAACTCAAGAGCTACCGTGAAGAATATTGAGTAACGAAATGATGTCTTGGAAGGTGTAGGAAGAAACTGTTTTGCTTGTGTATTTTCGTGTATATTGCAAGTATATTTTTCTGTTATTTGTCGTGCTCAACAATGGTGTAAGGGGGTGTTTATATAGGTGATGGAGGGGATGAAAACTGACTCCATAATAGCCAAATAATGGCCATTATGGAGGTAGTAAAGTCACCAACATAAATGGTGAAAGACCAATGGATTTGGCCATTATAGGAGGAGTAATTCAGCCAAAATAAATGGCTGAATTTAGTGCTTGGCGTTTCTGCTTTGACTGTCCAAATTCTGACGTTCTGGAAACTTCAGGGACCAAACTGTACATCTTGAAACTTCAAGGACCAAACTGTACATCTGGAAACTTCTGGGATCAAACTGTACTTCTGGCAAAGTTCTCTGACCCTCTGACCCGGAACCGGACGGGCGGGCGGGCGGCGGCGCGCGTGTGGTCTTTCCTCGAACCGAAGCACATCTAGGTCCTCCCTCCTTTAAACACATGGGATACCCCTTGGGGTCCCAAACCCCAAACCAATTTCGAGTCTTATATACACAACAATTCTTTCTTCCTCTACCGATGAGGGAGAATTGAACACAATACCACACTTTCCATGCTTCAAACACCTTACTTCGTAGACCAATATCTCTTTCATTTCTCAATGAAATTTGACGATTCTTGGCCCTACGGTTATCTACGTACTTAGTAGATCATGCATGTGTGAAGAACCGGATTCTTCAACATACGTAACACTAGTGTTTAAGCCGTTAAAGTTGGTCGGTCGCAACTCCCGCCAAAGGCTAATTTCCAACAAGTAATATAGTCCTTAAATATGATAATTAGTCATCAATTTTGTTAGCAATAATGTTCTGGTTAGATATATTTTAACTCATTGATAAGCTCTAGTAATGAAAACCTTTGTTTCTCCTTTTCTTAGTTTTTTCTTTTTGGAAATCAACTCCGTGTTGCATAGTTTTACTTGACATTCTGCTTTCGGCTCTTGTTTCCGTATTGGCGGGATTGTCATATAGTACATGACAATAGGTACAAGTACATTTTGTTGTCTGTAATGTAGAACTATAGAACTATATAACTATAGATATATATGCTAGATTATGGAAACTAAATATAGTGGTAAAAATTTAAACAAAAGAAACTGAAAGAGAAATATTTACACCGAGCCTTCATAGACTGACCAAACGAACACTCATATGACCTTAAATAGGGGGAAAAATACAAATTAAGAGAAGAAAAGAAAGAAAAACAGAGTTTTCCCTATATTTAGGACAATGTCATTTTTTACCTGTCTCAAAAGATCAACAACCACACCTTACAATCACCATATGTATACACCTATTATTGAATTTCAAAAGACTTTGTACCATCCATCCCACTATACATTACAACCAATGTGCACTCAATAGAACCATTGTCACATGATCAGCTGTTGCAGCACGAGTTAAAATTGATTCCGCGAGGCACAAGTATCGAATACGTCAGAACGATCCTAAAGAGAAGTTCGAGCTCTATATCACAATCTAGAATCAAGAAGAGTAAGAAACACCTAAAATATCCTGGTAGTCATACATCTATACAGGTGGCCAGTCTGCATGAAGAAGACTCTACTAGACATAGCTCCACAGATAATCCTAGGACACTTCTAAACCTAGAGCTCTGATATCAAGCTTGTCACGCCTCAAACCCGACCCTGGACGTAACAGACATTCGATGCTATGAACAACACCGGAAGCAACTTATAAATCACTAAACGTTTGCCTCTTTTAACAATATTTTATTATTTAATCAAATAAGGTATAAATAGCTAGATGCAATCATGATCACAATTATGAAATAAAATCTACGGAAGTCTATTATAAATATATTATCATAATTGTAGCAACACCCAATGAGTCAGGCAATGACTCCAACATCTATCCACAGTATAAACGTCTATCTATGGAGCCTCTATGAGAGATAAATAATAGTCTAACTTCGGGACGCATCCCGGAAACTAAAGCAGTAAACTAGATAGATAGGGTGTCCCACAAACTAGGGTGTGGGCTCACCAATAAGTCTAGAAAGCAACAAGTTCTTCTACTCCGTACACATATCATGAACCTGCTCTTCTTCATTACCTAACATACCATAAGAAACAATAATAGTATATCTGAGTACTGGGTACTCAATGAGTGTCTTTGGGACAATGGTTAATAGCAAAATATATAAGTAATAAGTGTAATTGAAACAATATTGAGAAATAGTTCAAAATAAATGATAACATCTCATGAATATTCCGTATAAGTCAATGATGAAGAAATAATCAATTTAAATCCTTAAATCGTTCTCGTTACCTTAAGTTCTTTAAAAAACAATTCGAAATTTCAAAGATAGAGTAAGTCAGTAACCTTAGAAAATCACCAGTAAAAGTCAATAAACTAGAGTATATCATTTATATTAACTGAATATAAACACAGAGATTGAACTAAATCTACCGTATTCTGCCAAACTCGTAACTTCTATTATGACTTCACCCCTTTTTCTCGTGCTCATTTTAATAGTCAAGTCTTGACGCCATCACATTTTCATATTCTTTATCACACATATCTCGCTTTCGGCTAAAGGTATAGGATGAAGCTCTTTACACACTTGTTTATAATTTTATGTTATTTTTATAAGAGACCAAAAAAAAAAATTAACCCACAAGAATCTCAGTAAAATCATGTTCTTTTATTGAAATTATAAAAAAATTATGTTCACCTATTTCCTAGATACTTTGTAGCTACTGGCAAATAAAAAGAAAATGTTTTGGTAGTACATGACAAAAAAAAAAATCCAAGCTGTAAAGTGTACATGAAATGTTCATAGGACGAACATCCTAATTCCGAAGACATGCATGGGACAAACATGTTGCAACATATGTAAAGAACTTGGCCTATATATGTACCTCTAATAGGCACGAAGTACTGTACTCTGATTTCCTCTAGATAGCATCAATTGTGATCACTTGCGACAAATTTTCTGAAAATTTGTTACATGTACCTAATTAACAACCTTGATCTCCTCTCATAAAATGCTAATTAATCACTAATTAGTTGCCAAACAAAAAAAAGAATAATTATTCTCCGAAATATATAATTGCAGAGATGCGACTTGCGAATTTCGAACAATGCAACTGCTGAAGAATTTTATGACAATTAATGCATCGATAATTCAATATTTTCTGCTACCGATAAGAAAGTTGAATATTGAGCATGATCACATTTTATAAAAAATTGTCAGTCAACGAGTCCAATAATTTAAAGAGCCCTTTCGATGATTACATTTGGAAAGAAATAATAGGTAATCTTCTTGCAAGTCCAGAGGATTAATTAGGAATCTGCCAACACGCCATATTAGAGTGCAAGTTATAAGCACTGATGGGATATAACTATGTAGATAACTCTAGTTAATGTTATTGATTAGCAACTTGAAGTAAATGGTAAATAATTTACTACAGTTGATCTTTTACATACATAGTGTAAAGTGTCTAAATGGAGTAGGTCCCGGTGTCTAAATGGAAAAAGCTTACTTTAGACGTTTAAGTGAAAAATCGTGTCGATCACAAGGGCCGTGATCGATTCAGCCAAAGCTTAAGTTTATACTAAAATTAAAGAAAATGGATATAAATATTGAATAAGCAACGGAAACACTAGTAGTCATTAATCATTATTGAAAGCTAGGTAGCATACAGCACCATTTGGATTTTAGAGCTTACCAGGAAACTTCTCTTGTCATTTTCGATTTTTGCAATTATTCATAACCGTACGTACTGGAATGAGATGACAAAATGAAGATGGGAACTTAACTAATTTAAAGACCAAGTCAAGAATCAGAGGTTCACACACAAATCCAAACATGTACTTTAATAGTAAAAGTTGATAATCAGAGAATCCTAATGTTTGATTAATTTCTGACCGACATAAGTAGAATTCCTATTTAGGTTAATACTTCAATTTTATATTCCTGCACCAAATTATATTGATTCGATGTGATTAAATAACATCAGGAAAAGAAGTTGATTAAGCAATAAATTACTATAATTTTTTTTTGATTAATCATAATTAAATGATAAAATTATATACGTTATAGTAGATACAAGTCAATGTCCCTTCTTCTTTCTTATTTTCCAATAAATTCCTCGTAAGAAAGTGTCATTTTCTTCGTGCTATACCAAAAAAAAAAACTATATATTAGTTTTTACAACCCAAAACATTTGTCACTATTCAAAAGACCAATTCATGGAAATAAATAATATACGAATGAACAAACAAATTAAAATGGTCAACTGTTAGTCACAATAGAATCAGGAGCGAACATATCAAGCAAGAGTTACGACGTATTCACTTCCTACATGAAAAAATTACAATGGATAGAAAATTATTCATAGTTGTTTTTCTTAATAAAATGGAGTAATAGACAAGTTAATGAGGAGGGAATAATTTGATGTAAGGATGTTGTGAAAATTTTGGTCGTAGACGGAACATGATTTAAAATGGAATATTACCTTAGTGTGAAAATGACTATAAAATCAATAATTGACTGCGAAAGAAGCAATCAATGAGTATGTGAAAGTGAAAGCAAGAAGTGTTACCAACAGAAAACAGAAACAAAAAATAGTATAGTTTTATCATCTGACACGATTTGTTAATTAAGTAAAAACGAATTCACAAATTTTAAAACATTATAAAGTATCATTGTATCCTAATGGTAAGATAGAATAATTTCCCTTACAGATTCCTTTCATTATTCATAATATATATATAGTTGTACAGAAGTTGATTCATAATACCGTACGAATCATAACTTACATTAAATGGTTGATTCTTAATACAATAAGAATCCTAAGTTACCTTAAATATACATCTATCATAATTACAAAATATACGGTGAATATTCGCTAATACTACCCCTTAGACGGAGCGGGAGGAGGCCGAACGTTAAGGCTGGATCGGAAGTCGGTGAAGAGCTGTTTCGGTAGTCCTTTTGTGAAAATATATGCATACTGATAGGAGGAAGGTACGTGTAATATTTTGACCTGACCAAGGGCGACCTTCTCTCGTACAAAGTGGATGTCCATCTCAATATGTTTAGTCCGCTGATGTTGGACCGGATTGTGAGACATGTCGATGGCAGCTATGTTGTCACAATATACTATAGACGCCTTTCGCAGTGGACACTGGAGCTCCAAAAGAAGATTTCGGAGCCAACAGATCTCAGCAACGACATTAGCAACTCCGCGATACTCTGCTTCAGCGCTCGAACGGGATAGTGTGGCCTGCCGCTTGGCGCACCATGAGATAAGATTGTCCCCAAGAAATACACAGTAGCCTGAGGTGGAGCGACGTGTGTCTGGGCATCCGGCCCAATCTGCATCCGTGTAGGAGAGCAACTTGGTTGGGGCAGAGGAGTAGAGATGTAATCCAAAGTTCAGTGTGCCCTTAACGTATCTAATAATACGTTTGAGGTCCGCAAAATGGGACTCTCGGGGGTCGTGCATAAACAGACACACCTGCTGTGATACAATAAGAATTTTAATACAGTACGAATCCTAACTTACCTTAAATGACTGATTCCTAATATAATAAGAATCCTAAATTACCTTAAATATACATCTATCATAATTACAAAATATACAGTGAATATTCGAAGAATATTCGCTAATAATAATTACTAATTTATATAAAAATAAATAAATAAAAGAGTCGTCAATATGTTAAATATCACACAAGTTGGTGGAGCAAGCTTAAGGGTGGTCATCAGTTAAATATATGTGTATATATACGTCTAAATCAAATATTAAATCTTGCATATTTTTAAGGCAATTCCTGATTTCGCATATATTTGCCATAAGATTCAAGGAACCAACAAGGATTTTTCCTATTGCATTTCTTAATGAATTCCATCATTCATTTTTACCAAAACAGCCTTGGAATCTAATGTGGTTTACGTGTCCATTACTGTCAAATATATTCAATGCCAAAATTCCCATTTCACTGTCGCCGTCCATATGTATCTATTTTTTCACAGACTCATTCTTTTTCGATAAAGATTCCCAATTGGTAAAAATATACAACCAGTAGTAATAAGACTATTTTATATGAAGTTATAATCGAAGAAATTAATAGGTGTAAAACCAACTCGAATTTTTCTATGTTCTTCGAAACGAACTTCCTCTTCTTTATGACCAGATATATAACTTGTACTGTTAATATATTATGCTTCTTACAAGATTTTGGTATAGTGAAAGTCATTTTTCATTAAAAAAAATATTTTATTTTAAGAAAAATATTTATCGGTGTTTGGACGTTGGTGAGTGGAAATATTTTTCTCAAAAAAAATAAATTAAGAATTAATGTAATATTAGCAAATCGAAGAGTGTTTTGATGCAATTTTCGGGTGAGTAGATTAATAATAACGTCTTTTATGGTGAAGAAAACATTTTCTATAACTAATTAATACTAGTATAACAATTCTCATCAAATATTCTTTTTGAAAAATGATTCCGTCGTAGCAAGAACTTATTAACGTTAACAATTCGACATTTGGATAAATTTATGAGAGAGAGTATCAAAAGGGGCAACGAAAAATAGCACAAGAAAATGTAGTGGTGATTATTTTAAATTTTCTGAATTAAGGTATTATATTAATTAGCGGGCCTACAATATTAAATTCCATGTTCTCAAGTCAACAAATATAATATGTCATGAAATGTTTCTTGGAAAATTCTCGTAAGGTGTCAATAATAATTCGAGAGGAATTCAAATATGAAATATATCATGTTTTCAGGTCGGCATAAGTTCAAATATTGTACCACATAACATCATTAATGTCACCTGCCCATGAAACATTTTAAAATAATGTGTGAACAATTTTTTAAAAATATTAATACTAAACTGTGGTCAAACATAAAAAAATCATTTTATATCGGAAATTATTCATTATAGTGTTGCCGTCGATGCTAAATTCTAAAAAGAAAATTGGCAATATGTTATGGTTAACTCTGCAATATTATTATGAGCATGAAAATTGATTGTGCATGATAATATTTGTATAAATCGTTAGTCAATTAGTTCTTAGATTTGGCATGTCGGTAATCATCTTATTAAATGATAATAAGATTGGGATATCGCAATAAGCAATAATAAAACATGTACTTACATTTCACACTTACTATAAAATATTAAACATTGATAATTCTTCACTAGAATTCTTTTGTCCATCTCTATGTTTTCGCACTGACTCGTCCTTTTCCAGTTTTCACTTTATATACTACTCCTATGATTATAGACTGGTAAAAGTATACAATGTATTGATTTAGTAACAAGACTAATTAATTTACTTATAAACAGCCAGATTTGCAAGAAGTCTTCTATATTGCTCGGAATGAATTCTTTGTTACGTCCATCGTTTTACGATGTACACTTCTTTCAGGATATATAACAGTAAAAAGTTAATGGAAAAAGAAAAAATATGAGAATTCACACAGGATAGGCCGGAATATAAGAAATTACAATTTGGCTTACACTGTTACATGTTTGAATGCTCAATTAAGTTCTCGTCATTTTTTCCTTTTAATGAAATTTAGTAATACAAACAAATACAAAGTACATAGAGATTAGTTGCCTGTTTGGGAAGTTAAAAAGCGCTATTTGTTTTCCAAAAAAATGCTTATTTATTTTAAAAAGTTGAGGTATTTGGCGGGTTAAATAAGTGTTTTTGAGTAGTAGCAGAAATAATTTTCAGAAGCTAAAAACAGTAGTTCGACCGAAGAACTTTTGGAACATTGACAATGAACAAAGTACTACTCTAATATTGATAAAAGTATTTTTTAAATTGATTAGTCAAACAAAAACTTTTATTCAAAAGTACTTTTTCTAAAAATACTTCTAACAAAAAAATAATTTTTAAAATAAGCAGATCTCAAAAGTTTGGTCAAACAGGCTATTGACAGTACCTCTAAAATCAACTTTTAGAAAGAGAACGTACCATCAATTCTTTATACATTCAAGTTAAAGTTACGACTTCTTGAAGCTAATTATTTTTAAATTTAGGAGTGTTTTAGTCTTTTAGGAACGTATTAAAAAGAGAAGTATGCGTATAAACTGAAATGGAGGGAGTGTTTTTTACTACTCCCATCATTCAATTTATTTGAGCTTATATGACTAGGCACGAAATTTTAAAAAGAAACAATGACTCTTGAAATTTATGTCTAACATGTCACAACTCATAATATTTGTGCGGTATAGCCCTTACGCCTTTAGAAACTTGTAGTTTTGATAATATTTGTGTCCATGGCTTTATATAAAGCTTGTCAATAAGGATAAGAGTTGTGTTTATTTTGGAGGAGTGATCCCTATTCTACATCAACAAATACTGGACACACTAGGGTTCACCAAGGGGGAACTTCCCTTTAGATACCTAGGGGTGCCACTTAGTTCGAAGAGGTTGTCAGTGATACAATGCCAAGCCCTCTTAGATAGTATGATTGATAGAATTACAAGTTGGACCAGTAAGTTATTATCATATGCTGCAAAAGTCGTACTCATTAAGAGTGTTCTCTTTTCTATCCAAACATTCTGGTAATCACAAGTCTTTATATTGCCTAAAAAGATTATTAAGATAATTGAGACAACTTGTAGAAGGTTCTTATGGACAGGGGATCTGGAGAAGTCTCATAAAGATCTAATTGCTTGACAGACCCTGTGCTTGCCGAAGGTTGCTGGGGGGGGGGGTAAACTTCACTGAGATAGAGACTTGGAACAAAGCAGCTATTAGTAAGCAGCTGTGGAATTTATGCAAAAAGAAGAATAGGATGTGGGTGCTTTGGGTGCATGCATACTATGGGAGCAATGACTTGATTTGGAGCACTAAGTGCAAGCAAGCTTCATGGGTGCTGCAGAAGATTCTGAAGGCAAGTAAATACATTATCAAAGCTAGGATCACTATGCCTGAATCTATCAACATGCCTCAGGTTTTCATCAAGGAACTGTACAAGTCTATCAGGGGTGAGTTCACGAAAGTTCTACGGGGAAGGATGGTTTGTGTAAGAATATTTTCCTCCATGATTACATTCTAAAAGTGTGGTAATTATACTCAATACAATAATCATCTAAGGGTAGAATCTTCATCTAAGGCTAGGATTAAGTCATTAGTTGACTAACATATATACCTACCATATATACAATATACTATAATCAATTACAATTATGACTAAATAATTATAATATTATTCTATCACACCCCCGCAGTCGAAGCAGGAGGTTGGCGTATGCTGAGACTCCCAAAAATCATCAAATAGAACCAACGGAAGACATTTTGTAAAAATATTAGCAATATGGTAGTGTGACGGGACATATAAGACACACACTTGTCCACGAGCAACTTTTTCGCTAACAAAGTAAATATCCAGCTCAATATGCTTAGTGTGTTGGTGGTTAACCGGATTCCCAGAGAGATAAATAGCACTAACATTATCACAATACACCAATGTCGCCTTCGAAACTGGACAGTGGAGCTCTAAAAGAAGGTTCCGGAGCCAACAAGATTTAGACACCACATTGGCAACGCCTCAGTATTCTTCTTCGGCACTGGATCTGGACAACGTCACTTACCGTTTGGAGGACCAAGATATCAAGTTATCACCAAAGAATATACTATAATCAGACGTAGAGCGTCTGGTGTCCAGACATCCACCTCAATCAGCATTTGTGTAGGAAACAAGGGTGGACGTCGACGACGGATATAAATACAAGCCATAATCTAGAGTGCCCTGAATATACCGCACAATGCGTTAGAGAGCATTCATGTGATCCTCCATCAGGTTATGCATGAATAGACAGACCTGTTGTACAACATAGGAGATGTCGGGCCTCATGAATGTGAGATATTGCAGGGCCCCTGCAAGGCTGCGATAATGTGATGGGTTGGTATATGGCTTGCCAGATGAGGCACTCAACTTCGGTTTAGTATCAATTGGAGTTGCAGACGGCCTACATGAGGACATGCCAGCTCGTTCAACAATCTCTGTTGCATACTTCTTTTTGGATAAAAATAAACCATCTGCATGACGTGTCACAGCTATCCCCAAGAAATAACTTAGTGACCCTAGATCTTTCATGGAAAACTCAGAGCCAAGTAGGGACATGATAGACTTGCGAAGAGCATCGGATGAGGCAGTCAATATAATATCATCTACGTACAAAAGAATGTAAGCAATATCATTACCTTGCCGATAGATGAACAAAGAATGATCAGATCAGTTGTTAGAAAATCCAATATGTGAAATATAATCTGCAAACCTCTTGTACCAGGTCCGAGGAGCCTGTTTGAGCCCATATGATGATTTCTTCATAAGGCACACATGATTCGGAGAAGTGGAGTCTCGGTATCCCAAAGGCTGGTACATGTACACTATTTCATTTAGGTCTCCATGTATGAAGGCATTTTTGACATCAAGTTGATGAAGCGGCCATGCTTTCGAAAGAACCAGACTAAGGACTGTTCTTATAGTTGTCAGTTTAACCACCGGACTGAAAGTCTCACCGCAATCCACACTAACATGTTTTGTCTTCCCATCACCTACAAGATGGCTTTTGTGCCTCTCAAAAGTACTATCATATTTTTCTTTGTGACTGAAAATCCACATAGACCGAATCACATTAGCATCAGGGGGACGGGGAACCAAATCCCATGTCCTATTATTACTAAGAGCATTAAATTCATCATCCATAGACATTTTTCAATTCGGGTCATTAAGGGCAGACACATGATTACGAGGCAATGGTGACTTGGTAACACGGGTGTGAAGACCAAATTTTGTGTTGGGCTTCAAAATTCCGTGTTGACTACAAGTGATTGTCGTTGGGCCGGAAGAGAAAGTGGGCTAGTAGGTAGAACGGGACTGCCCGGCAGTGGGGAGGGACTTGGGCCATGACCCAAATTTATGGGTGTTGGCCCGTGACCCAAACTGTTGCTTGGCAATGAGCTGCCAGGCAGAGACCCAGTGGACCCAAAAGTAACTGGGCTTAGACAAGAAGGCCCAGAACGCTGGGCAGTGAGAGGCAGCGTTTGGGCCACTGTTTTAGGGCCCAATTCACCTAAATTTAATGGGCCGGCCAAAATAGTGGGGCTTGGACGAGAAGAAAAATGTTGGGCCAAATACGGGGGTATGCCATCGTCAAAAAATCATATGTAGGAGGTCCGAACCCATGTATTTTGGTAAATAGAAAAGTCGCTTCATCAAAAATTACGTGACGACTCACAATGATTTTTGAGAGGATAAGTCGTAACATTTGTAACCCCGATTATTGAAGGGATAATCTAAAAACACACAGAGTAGACTGGGGTTAAGTTTATTGATCGTGGTGGATGAAAGAAGAGGATAGCATAAGCACCAGAAAATCCGTAGATAAGAGTAAGATAGGTCCCTTAGGTATAAGATTTTTAGAAGGGCTTGATAGGATAAGTGTTTGCTTGGAAGTATGTTAAGGAGATAGGAAGTCATTTGTAGTGCGTGATGTCAAAAGGAAGGTGGTGGAGAGGCATGGGCAATGGAGGTTCTAATAATGTTATTTATGATTCGGATTTTGCTTTCCGCTTTTGAGAGGAGGTATGAGGACATGAAAGACGAAAGATTAAACCATTCGCATTGCAAAAATCCCAAAATGACCCATTATCGAATTCCCTACCATTATCACATTGAATATTTTTAATATCCCGTTCAAATTGATTTAGGATGAATGCTCTAAAAGTGACAAATGTGGAAAAACTTGTGACTTTTTAGACAACGGAAATGTCTACAAAAAATTAGAGTAATCATCTAGCAAAAGCAAAAAATATTGATGGCCCGAAGAGCTCAAAATGGGAGATGTCCAAATATCACAACGGATAATATCAAAAGGTATAAGAGTGCATGAATTAGAAGCAACAAATGGTAATTTAACATGTTTTCAATGCGTACAAGAACAACACATATTTGAATTACGTGTGCGAGTACATGAAATAAAATTACTTTATTTAAGGGAGGCTAAAACAGGTGCTCTCGGATGACCCAAACGTTCATGTCGTAATGAAAGAGCTAAGGCTGCAAAGGTGGATGGTAACTTGGCTTGATGATTGGGTGTGGTGATTGGATAGAGCTCACCCCGACTATCATATCTCATTAGACGCATCCCCGTCTGAAAATCCTTCATGGAAAATCCAAAATGGTCAAAGTCAACAGAAACTCAATTATCAGTAGTAAATTTTCTAACTGACACTAATTTTTTAATCAATTTTGGAGCATAAAGGACATTCTTTAAAGTCAACGGTGGGTTTGGTGGATACAATTTAGTAGAACCATAACCACGAATTGGAATTAAATGACCATTTTCGACAAGGATACCATTATTTTTGCTTAAATTAAAATAGGATGAGAGACCTTGGGAGGACGTCATATGAGACGTCGCTCCGACGTCTATGTACCAATTTGCATAGGGCGGATTAAGTCCAAGAGTGTGCATGGCGGCATCAATATCCGTTAGGCTAGCCACTGCCGAATAGACCTATCCACCGGGTCGGGGACCCGCCCGACCCGACCCGAAAAACCCAGGGCCAAGGTCAGCTTATAGCTGATCCGCGAGCCACTCGACCCGAAAAAGCGGGGACCCGATCAGGGTCAGGGTCAGGGTCGGCCAGGGTCAGAATATTTTACCCATCTAACCCGGCCCGATCCCGACCCGACCCCGACCCGCATATTTTTTTAAATATAATTTATATTATTTTTCCTTCATTAATCTTTATTTTGTACTTATATATATTTTTGCCATTAATATGTGAAATAATGCATGTTTTTATAATATATGTATTGCTCAAATCTACATTGAGCTCGACATAAAATAAGATAAAACCGGTAGCTGATTATTAAATATATATTTATATTATTAGTCGTTCTATTAATATCAAAGAAGCATAATGTAGGGAGATAAAATAGTTGTAAATTGGTGAAACTTTAAATGGTCATAACTCTGCGCTCGGATGTCCGTTTTACCCGATTGTTTTTTTTATTTTGCGTATTTTTTCGAGACATGCCGGTCAAACAGCTATAAGGCGGTCTGGCGCAACCAATTTTTAGAAAAACGTCCATTTTCCCAATCAATTTGTGTTTTTCCCCAAATCGGTTTATAATTTTTTTTTCTGCTTGCCCGACCCTGGTCCGCCAAAAAATTCCTACGGGTCAGGGCCGACCCGTGACCCGTAGGTTCCCCGAAGGGTCAGGGCCAGGGTCAGAATATTGTTTAAAAAATAGGGTCAAGGTCGGGCAAGTAGAAAAAAAAAGCCACCCGACCCGACCTTTGGACAGGTCTACTGTCGAATGGGCCTCCTGCCACTGGTTCGGTAGTGGCCCAAAACCTGCTGGACCTCGGCTGCTGCTGCTGGGCCAAAAACTACTGTGCTGCTGGCTGGCAGACTGCTGGCCAGTGTGCCTTGGTGTAACACCCCGTACTTTCGGGCGATGGTTTGAGCATCTAGACGTATGCAAGTAGACTCGAGCCTTGGAAAATTTATGTCATATTCACGTATGCAAATAAAAAGCTTAGTAAATAAAATGATGTAGTCTCGAAATAATGTAAGATTTTAAAAAGTGTGACAACGATGACTAGAAATAATATTTTATGTACGACAAAAGAGACTACGGACTAGTGGTATATCACATGACTATGCTAATGGAGAGATGAAGTGTGCTAAAATGATTATTATTTAAGTGAATTAGAAGCAGAATTAATTATGTATGTAATTGATTAATTATTAAATTTTCAGTAGGAGATTAATAATTTAATTGGTCAATGGTGGATAACTATTAGTGTGACATGGACAAGGGGACGGCATGCTATTTAAGTAGGAGACTAATTCATGTGTGACATGGACAAGGGGACGGCATGCTATTTAAGTACATAAATAAATTAAGGGATAGTGGACATGTGTAGGGTGAACAAGATATATTGATGAATGGTGGATAACACGTGTAACCATGGGAAAGTGCCGAGTGATGATTAATACAATTTGTTGATTGTAGATGGTTATCCACTAGTCATTAAATGCAAGAATTGTATAATTTGTTTCCACCATTATAACTACATAAGTTAGGCATCATTATCTTATTATTACAATAGAAGTCTAAGTCTAGTAGGGGGATTTATATGACCAGTCACATACTCTTTTTGGTTCAATAAAGAGCTACTGCAACTCACTCACAATTGCAGATATATATTTCCAGCAAATTCGTTTAGCAAATAGAATTTTCTTTGTTACAAAACGTACTCATCTCCTAACTTAGCAAAGCATCAATGTGCTTTCTAAATATAGAAACAAATGTTTTCCTTCCATGATGAATCAGTAGCAAGCATTGTTCCTGGAAAGTTCAAGTAAAAAGGTGGTTCATAGATTCATCAAGTAAGATATGTTAAGACAAATTATTTCTTTTTTTAGCATGTTCTATGTAATGAAACGTTAATGTAATATTATTCCATAAATGATTCTACTCTTAGTAGTTAAGAATGTTCATATTATTCATTCCTATTTTCAAAGCATGTCTAAATATGTTCCTAAATCCTTATTGAGGTATATGGAAAAGAGATTAATATTCATAATGTTAATCGGAGGTGAAGCGATATTACATCACTCCGACAAACTTATAATGATTTATTATCATATCATTCATGCATTATATTCATGTACATACTTTGACCTCAAAGGAGTTATATACTCTACTATATGTATGCATTATATATGTATGAGGTATGAAAAAAGGGAAGGCGTTATATACGCACCACCACCTGCAGCTGTACAAATATACACGATAATGAGTATGCCCACAGAGGCCGATATGATATGATGAGATGCCCACAGAGGCTTGATGGCGTTATATACACATATGTATATGTATGACCGCATTGTGCATGGCATTTAGGCATATTATGGCCGTCAGAGGCATTCTCTACTGGTCGGTTGTTTCTTGTCTCATGTTACTTTCAGGTCTCTATCATGCTATTTTTCATGCCTGACATACTCGGTACATCAGTCGTACTGACATCACTTTTGTCGGAGGACGCTGCGTTTCATGCACGCAGGCTCAGGTAGGCAAGGTGACGGTCCACATTAGTAGGTCGCTGACTCAACGGACATTGGACCACTCCCCTTGTTTCGGAGTGGCGGTCTAATCTCGGTACGGTATTTTTGCATGTACATATGGGTATGGGGGGCCTTTTCCAACCATATGATATTGCGTACTCTTCAGACGCTTGTAGACAGTGGCTTATGTATAGCAGTCAGGTATGACTTTGTCGGCCTTAGTATGTATATATGCATGGGTTGAGTTCGTCTGTTTATAAGATTTTATGTAGCTTCTTTCCAGTTTATCATTTCTATGTGTCAGCATGGTATTTGTGACGGCCCTTGGGGCCCATGATTAATTATGGTTGGATGTTAATTGTATGATTAGTGGTACTCAGCAAGTAAGGTCCGGGTGCCCGTCACGGCCCTCCGGTTTGGGTTGTTACACTTGGACTTCAAGTGGGGAATATGCAACAATTCCATTTGTCATGTATGTCAGCTGGAGGAAGAGAGTGTCTCCTACTTATTCTTCAAGTGTCCATTGTGCAGGGAAGTGTGACAAAGGCTGTTGACATGGCAAGGTATCCAGCGAGGGGCATTGGAGTGGGATGAAGAACTTGCATGGGTTGTTACACATTGTAATGGAAGAAGTGTCACTGCTGAGATATTCTGAATGTGCTTAGCAGCAAGTGTATACCATATTTGGCAGAAAAGGAATCTCATAGTGTTTCAAAACAAGCAACGAGGGATTACAGTGATTGTCAAGATAATTGTGCAAGTGCTGTTCTTAAGAGGAAGTTTGAAGCCACGATTGAGTAGTCTATACTCTTATCCGTGATGTAGATAGAGTGGACTGATGCCATTAGGAGTTATAAGTAGAAGACGAGCAAGGTGCTGGGAATGATGTCCACCTACTTTGCAATAGTTTTGGTTTGAGCTGTAAATATTCACTTTAGTAATGAAAAGTTCCTTTAATTGCCAAAAAATGATAAAATAAAGTATTTAAGTCAAATTTGTTTAAAATTAATTTTTTTTTAAAACGAATTAAATATAAAATATATAGTGTCACATAAACAACATGGATGTAATATGTAGACTTAACAAGATAACTACAGAAAAAAACTAAGTAAAACGTAATTAGTTAACATCAAATTGGATAATGCAACAGAGAACCATTCATGATTCATATTAATTGTATATTTTTTATTAATTCAATTTTGAGATGCATTATATATTTATCAGCAAATATTGAGTCGTGACTCTTTCACTCAAGGATGTCACATATGACAGGACCAAATAAACTGGTTTGGTTTGGTCAGTCTTGATCACCTCATTCCCATCTCTTGACCACTTCACACACCCCAAACCACCCCGTTACCCCACTCACCCTACTCCACCTTTAATATGTTCCTAAATTACTTATAAATACTTTTAAAATTATATTATTTTTATTTACTTATCACTAAAAAATAAGTAAAAAATTCTATTTATTTTCTTTAAAAATATTTTTCAGGAAAAACTCTTTTTATTCACACAAATATTATGAAAATATGGCATGTTTAAAATTGCAAATATCAAAAGTTACAATCACATAAATATTATTTAACAGTACATATTTTAAAAGTCTATATTTCTTACATAAATTCGTGCATAATCAAATTGCATAATGCAAAGAGAACCATTCTTTGTAATTATAGTATATAATTGATTAATTCAATTTTGAGATGCTCTATAGTTTTATCAGTAAATAATGAGTAATGACTCTTTCACTCATGGATGTCAAATATGACAGAACCATAAATTGGTTTGGTCTGGTCAGTCTAGACCACCTCATCCCCACTTGACCACCTCACCTCACCACCTCCGAACCCCTCCCCCACCACTCCCCCTACCTCATTCCATCCCTTATTATTTTTCTAGATTACATATAGTAACTATTTTCTGGATAATATATTTTTTGGATTATTTACTAAATATCAGAAAATAAGTAAAAAAAAATCTATTTATTTTTTCAAGAAAATATTTTTTAGAGAAAACTTTTCAATGACAAACATTTTCTTATACCAAACACATTCTCAATGACAAGTTTTTATAGTCACACAACTGTTATAACAATATGACATGCTTAAGACATATCAAAAGTTTTACCATCATACCAATGTTATGATGTATTAACGAGTTTTCTAAAAGTCTATATTTTCTTACATAACTATCGTGCATAATCAAACTATGCAGTATAATAAAAAATTGAACACACGAAATAATTAAAGAGATTCAATATCTATTATATATACATAAATAATGAATTTAACTTTATATATATCATATAATTTTTCTACGAAGGAGATTCAAATGCTATGCTAACTACTTGCGTAAAAATAATTTAATTACGATATATATCTTAAATAAAAATGAATATAAATCACTGATATAGTCTTGAATTCCAACTAACATGATCTAACAAAGTTGGAATGAGCCTAGAAAGTGAATACGTTACCAAAATAAGACCAAGTAAAAATGAGAAAGTCACACAACAAAACCAACAAGATGACTCAAACGACAGTTGAAAATATAGCTGGCCAGTGGGCCGGGCTCGGGTCGGGGCGGGGTCGGGGCGGGACAGGACGGGTGAAGGGGGCGGGATCGGGGCTGGCGGGGTCAGGCGGGATCGAGTTTGGCGGGATTTGCCAAGTCCCGTCCAGATCCCGTCAGAATCTGGTTGGATCGGGTCGGGGGCGGGATCGGTATCAGGTTCCGGGGGGTTTTTTTTTTAATAACATATGTATAAAAATAAACTCAATTATTAAACAAGACAAGATAGTGTAATAAAAACATCCCAAGGCTATTTTTGTGCCTCTTATATTATTTAATAGACATGATTTTTTTTGTATTACAATTGTCGAAATTGCAACTTTGTGGTGTTGTCCAAAAGTTGCAAATTACATAATAAAATTGCAATTAAAAAAATTACATTCTGAAAAAAGTCTGTTCTAATTTCTTGATAATTTCCTGTGGTTCTTCGGTTGGAATTGGTATTTGTTGGTCAAATTGATCCACGTCTCTTCCACCACCTTCAGATAAGATTTCGTTGTAGTTTTCGTCTTCTTCTTCGCTGATCTCCTGTTGACCGCACCTTCTTCGCTCCGCTCGTATCCAATCGCTGAATAATACTGCAATTTCCAAGCTGTCTCCGGCTAATGAGTGTATGTGGTCTCCTATTTGATATCTGCCGGCAGAAAAAGTGCTTTCAGACGCAGTTGATAACGCTTGAATGTTTAAAACATCTCGGGCCATCATTTAAAGTGTCGGAAAGGTCTTCTCATTCTCCTCCAGTATTTCAGCAAGTCTTCACGTCCATCTTCATTGAGAACTTCTTGGTCGGTACAGAACCCGGCAAAACAAAAATATCAAACGCCCTAATTTGGTTAGTAGCGGTACGACCGCACATTCTATTTCTGAGGCTTTCAATACTAGTCGCAGAAACATCATGTCTTTTGTGAGGTTGTGTTGAAGATGAAGAAGATGGTATGGAAGCCGGTAGGTTACTAGTACTTTCTTGTTGGTAAAACTTATATATTTTTTTGCATTGGTATTCTACGCTAGACAACACTTCTTCTTTAGTTTGTTCAATAGGTGGTGGGTGATTTGGATTTTTTGGACTTGGAGGTGGTAGTACTTCTATACAATCGTAAATACTTTCAATAAGTGATTTAGTACCATCTATTTTAATAGTCGGATTTAATACAACACCAATAATATAAATAGTGGGAATAGGAATAAAATATTTTTTATTTTGATAAATATTTTTTTAATAGCTGCAATATAAGCTGATTTTTCCATTTATTCACCAAGTAATAAAAATATTAGAGTTATATAAAACAACATAGTTGAAATAGTAGGATAATATATAACGAAAAATTCTTTTGTTGCTTAAAAAAATTTCTCTAAAATACAATAAGTTCGGAAATTTTTACCCAATCACTATCTACAACCATATCAGCTGGATTTTGATTATGAGAGTTAAAAAATAAAGTTATAGGTTTTCTATAGTCATAAGCAACAAGTTGTTGCTCGTATAAAGAATTCCACCTAGT
Organism: Anisodus acutangulus; assembly: GCA_029783415.1. NCBI lineage: Eukaryota > Viridiplantae > Streptophyta > Magnoliopsida > Solanales > Solanaceae > Anisodus > Anisodus acutangulus. The sequence goes on from CM056490.1 coordinate 53,639,435, forward strand.
GGATACTTCTTTTGAAATTTTTCTATAAGGTAGTCCACAATCGTGACAAGTTTTTTTATATTCTTTTCTTCGTTGTACTCTATTACTTTTAAAAATAAAGTTTATAGCAAATTGTATTTTACTAAGAATGTCTTCAAAAAGTGATAGACCATCTTTTACAATTACGTTATATATATGGCACGCACATTTTATATGAAAATGATCTGGAAAAGATGGAGTTAAACTATTTTTTAAAATTGTAATAGCGTAATTGTTAGAAGAAGCGTTATCTAATGTAATAGTCATAATTTTATCAGTTATTCCGTAATAATGGCACACTTGATAAATATTTTCTGCAATAAAAGTACCAGTGTGCCTATCATCTATATATCTATACGCTAAGATACGTTTTTGCATAAACCATTTATAATCTATCCAATGACAAGTTACCGTTAAATAATCATGGTCGTTAGTACTACGACCTATATCAGACGTGATAATTACTTTGCCATTAAAATGATATAATGACTAACGTAAATATTATTGATATTCATGGGCGAATTTAAATACATCTTTCTTAACAGTTGATCTAGGAAAACCGTTAAAAGCAGGATTATATATCTTTAATGTAATGAATAAAATCGGGAGATGAAGGAAATGAAAAAGGCAAACCCTCCATAACAACTAATTTTGATATTGCTTCCCTATCTCTATGTTTATTGTATTTAGGGCCTACAATTCCCTCCGTCATAGGGTTAATTTGACACTGTACTTGGTCCAGGACAATATCAGTATGTGAACCTTGTCCCGATGGAGCGGGCGTTTGTACACCCGATTTTGAAGCCTGATATTGGGCATACCTAGTTGGATGAGCCCTTACTACGTGTCTCATTAAACCCACCGTGACCTTTTCCAGTTTTAAATTTTAAAACATCTTTACAAATTTTACAACGATTATTTTTGCAAATGGGGGGTTACGTGCGGGATCGGGATCGGGTCGGGATTGGCGGGACTGGGGCGGGACGGGACGGGACGGGTCGGGTCGAGACATTGTCCCGTCCTGGTTCGAGTCTCGATACCAATTTTTTTTACTACTCGAGTTCGGGGTGGGATCAGGCCGTCCCGGCCCACTGGCCAGCAATAGTTGAAAATCAACGAATCCAACTGTTTCCTAACTGGCAGAACCAGTTTCCTCACACGGGGCATCCATCCCTTAACAGTTGCAGAAAAAGAGCAAAAACTCAATCTGAATATCTCCCTCTTCATTAAAATTCAACTGACCAACCTGTCAATATTTTTTCTCTTTTTTTTTTCTTCTTCATCTTAGTAGTACTAGGGGGAAGGCTGAGGCATACTGGAGCCGGAATTCGAAACTTACTAATTTTAATTTTTTATGTTCTACGTAATGAATAATTCATACATATTTCAATATTATATAAGATAAATACAAGATTTGAACCAAGCTATTAAGTTTAACTAAACTCGCAATTGACACTCTAACTTCACCCCTACGAGGGGGCTATATTTATACTATGTAAATAATAATTAATAGTTGCATTAGGATATATTATTTATATCACACCCCTTTGAGTGCGATTTTTCTCCAGATCCTACTAACGCAGAATATCATATACACCAGGCTGACCTTTTTTTTTTACGTAGGGCCAAAATAATTATTTTCCATACATATATAAATTGTTAGAATTTTCTTTTTGAATTTTTGGCGGACTGTCCAAACAAACTATCAAACAAGGATATATATGTCCAACCGTATAAACGCGTCATCATAATCCACACACACCCAATGAAGATCGTTCGAAGCTGCTTCTCTTCTGCTCTTCCTCCTCCTCAAATACCCTCCATTTCCATACTCATCATTCTTGCAGCTTCCACCATTATTTTTTATCAATACTCATAACAAAAACATTAAAAAACATTGCTTCAATATACAACATACCATTTATCAATCTATCTACCTATCTATCTATCTTACAATGGTTGGTTTTGCAAAAATGGGTTGGCTCAGTACAACATACAACAATAAGAGCTCAAAAATATCAGATGATGCCACTAAAATGGGAATCTTAGCATTCGAGACCGCGAAAATCATGTCGAGATTGCTTTGTTTATACAAATCTCTTTCGGATTGCGAGATTTCAAAGCTCAAAACAGAAATGAAGTCTCGTGGTGTGGCTTATTTGAATTCGAAAGACGAACGATTTTTATTAAGCCTCGCGTGTGCTGAGAGGCTCGAAGATCTTGACAAGGCGGCTGCAGCCGTAGCACGATTAGGCCATAAATGCAATGATTTTGTCCTGAATAGGTTCGATCTTGTATATACGGATCTTAAGTTAGGCATAATTGATTTTGGAAAACTCGAATACGGGTCGAAAGAGATTGAAAAAAAGGTTGACAAAATGGAGAAACTGATCAATGCAACGTCAGGATTATACGCGGCGTTGGAGAATCTAACAGAGTTGGAGATATCTGAACGGAAAATGAAACAATGGAAGGAAAGAAAATCATCAGCGCAGTTACAGAAAGTTAATTTGGACATGTTTAATTCGAGACTTGAACAACAAAGGAAACAAGTTCGACAATTCAGGGAAATTTCTTTATGGAATCAAACGTTTGATAAATGTGTCGGTCACATGGCGCGAATTGTTTGTATAATATATGCTCGAATTTGCCTTGTTTTCGGGCCTTACATTCCTGTTCTCCCCTCTCTTTCGTTGCGCAACATGCGTTTGTCGCAACGGAAAGAGATTCTTAAAGTCCAACCGGAGAATTGTTTGATCGAACCAATAAGGGAACAAATCACTTCGCGGTCGGGACCAATCCCGACCACGTCTAACCCTACGTTGGTTAGGTTTTATAGCCGAAAATTAATTTTTTTCCTATGTGAAGACGACGGTTTTGGGTCGGAAAAATTGGCGAAAAACAATAGGGTGTTTCATGCAGCGGGGCCTTCGACTGTTGGAGGGTCAGGGCTTGCGCTACGTTATGCTAATGTGATCACATTAGTCGAGAAGTATTCGAATCCATCAGAAACCGTTGACCTTAATTCGCGAGAAAATTTGTATCAAATGTTGCCCGGGAATTTGAAGAAAACGGTGAGGGCAAAATTGAGCAAGAATTTGAAGTGTATGGATGAGGACGAGTCCTTAGCCGAGGGGTGGAGGGATGCTTTGAAGCATATTATGGAATGGCTAGCGCCGATGGCTCATAACACGATAAATTGGCAACTTGAAAGGAATTTAGAGAAGACAAAGTTTGATATCAAGCCTTCCGTTTTGTTGCTGCAGACGTTGCATTATTCGGATAAAGAGAAGACGGAAGCTGCCATTGCTGATATTTTAGTCGGGTTGAGTTGCATTTGCAAGTGTGAAAATCGCCAATGGAGCGAATCGTGATTCTTGAAAAAACTGGTGAATTTTTCAATTCATATAGTTAGAGAATGGCACATATTAGCTAGGATTCATTGGGTTGTGGAAAAGAAATTACTACTACTTTTATACAAATACTATTTCTTGATTTACTTTTTCCAATTTTCCTAATTCTTTTAGATGGCAAAAGTTTCATGCTGAGTATGTATTTAACTGATTTCTTCATTTCCCAAGGTTTTGATTTATGATTAATTCACCGTTTTCCTGTGTAAATATGAATGAACTTATGAAAAAAGAAATCAACATATTCCAAGTTGTGCTGCATAGATCCTGTAAATGATGAATAAGAGTCTATTTAGGAATACCAGTTGTTAGGATCAAGAACTTATCATAATGTCAAAAGCTATAACTTATAGCAAGAATGTGACTCTATTTCTTAATTAAGTCCATCAAGCAAACGTCATGTTCGACCATGACTCCGGCTGGAGCAGACTCGGCCCATTACTAGAGCCTCATCATAGGCAGGATGTTGACGTTACATAACACTCGAAAGAAAAGGTTCAGAAAGAAATTACTTGTCCAAAACATAGAAACCAATCCTTACAAGTTACAAACACCAATTAAAACAGTGACACAGTACATAGAACCAAACTTCATAGGAAAAATCAAAACCAATGACAAAACAATGATTCTATATCATCATAATCCACAAGTCACAAGAACACTCATTCATTTGGACTAAAAGGAAATCAAGTCGCAGAGGATCAGCCGATGCTTGGAGGCATACCGACTCTGTTGAAACGATCAACAAGAATCCGAACTCTTGAGGAACAAAAATCTTGAGTTATCGCCCAAGGCAGATGGATGAATTCGATATGCAACTTTGGAATCTCTGCATCAATTATCTTTGCAGCTTCATCACCTAAAAGTCCAACCAATTCAGGCCAGGTTTTGGGACAATAAGCAGAAGATATAGAACAATATTTCTCATCATGCTGATGTTGAGTAAATTGTGAACATTGACAGTTTTTATTCACCATGTCTTTCAAAAATTTGAGTTTTGATGCAAATACAAAACGTTTACAAGACCGGAGTCCGGTATAAACTAAAGGTCGCTTATAATTGATCCAAACTAATGATATTTCCTAGCCTAGTAATTAAGCTACACATAATAATATTTAGAAATTGCACTGATTGATTCTTCTACTTCTATTATTTAGGGATGCCTTAAATGAAGGCATCTTTGACTATAACAATTAAGTAATTGTCATTTTGATTAAACAATCTAATCCACATGATTTGGTAAGTCATGCTCTTATTTTTTTTTCCTGTAATCATTAGTATATCTAGTTAATTAGCTAGTGCCTAGTCTCATAAGTGCATGATTCAGATTTAGATCTACCGTCATTTTCCACATTCACATTTTGGCGTAGGGAGTAATTAGAATTGATCAGACTGCTATTGTGTGAGAGACTTTCACCGATATCACTAGACTATAAATCTTAGCTAGACCTAGCATGACTTGATTGAGACTTTGATATTTTGAGGAGTTAGCTAATGTTAAGTGAAACTTTTCTTAATTTACTTCTCTTTTTTATTCACAAATATCTAAAGGTCATTTCCCATTTACATATTCACCTAATCGTTTGACTTCATGCACCTAGTTTGACTTTGGGAAATCATAAATAAACAAAAACTCTTAGTTTTATAGTAATTCATAAGCTTGAAAATCGAGAAAGAAATATGTGGCGCTTTGGTTGAACAATTTCAATCATGCTGAAAAATGTGAAAAAGGGAGTAGAAGGATTCATTCAACATTCTTTAATCTTTTGTTTCTTCATCTTTTTGCCAACTGCTTATAGTCAGCAATTTTATTAAAATTTGATGTTTTGCATCTATAAACTGTTTCTACAATGACTGGAGGTCAATAGAGCATGATAAAACTAGAGGCCCATTCTACCTTCTTGGGTCAGATTAAGTCCACTTATAACAATAAGCCTAATTTCAAGGAAAATATGCAGTGTAATTAAAGACAGTGCAAACAATGTGTATAATTAGCATAACAATTTTTTAGGAAATGTTTTTCCACGTGTAAATTATATTTGGTGTATGGTTTTCAATCAAATGGGAAAATTAAATTATTTTTCTCAATGATGAACTGAAGTCATTTTTCTTTACAATTATCTTAAATTTTAGCGTCATATTTTTTTAACTCACATAGAGACAAGAAAGATTGATATGGTATGTAGCACAGAGACATTATTATTAACATATGTTTTCCTGAAAATATTTTCTACTCAACAATCAAAAATACAGAAAAACATTTTTTATGAATTTGTTTTCATTAAAATGACTCTTCATTATTAATAGAATATTTCTAGAATATTCACGTATCTTTGTATATCTTTTATATTAGGTAAATTTATATTTCGATTGTAATTAGGAAGATTAGTTACCTAGTTTGTAGCAATGTAAATAATTATGTAACACTATATATATTGTACACAATAATCAATGAAAGGCATGTAACATATTCCTTTATGGTATCAGAAGCCAAATCCTAACTTTTTCTCCCTAGCCGCCGCCGCCGCCACCCCGGCAGCCCTCCCCTTTTTCCGCCGTCCTCCTCCTTCTTTCTTCGACTTCTCGGTTGCCTACTTCCTCTCTTCTTCTCCAATTTTGAATGGCTGAACAACCTAATTTACATCCTGCTTTTGTAGTTAACAACATCAAGAATGTATTCCCATAACTCTTGAGATGGAAAAGGTTTAATATTCATCTTGGGAGAAATTATTTAAGATTCATTGTCCTGTGTACAAAGTCATCGACCACATCATCCCTCCAAAATCAAAGCCCTTGGAAAAACCTGATGATTCTGATGATGAACTTTGGTCCTGCTTAGATGCGGTTATCCTACAATAGATCTACGACACGATCTCGAACGATCTATTGCATACAATAATTGAAACTGACGCCACTGCACGACAAACGTGGGAGCGCTTAGAAAGTAGTTTTCATGATAATAAGACACAATGTGCCTTGTATTTGGAAAATGAATTCAAAGATATTAAGTAGGACAATTTTCCTAATGTGTCGGCCTATTGTCAAGAACTTAAGATGATTGTTGATCAACTCTCCAACGTCGGTGCACTGGTCACCAATCAATGATTGGTGATGCAACTCATTGCGGGTTTGAATGAATCTTATGACGGCGTCGCTACCATCCTCTAATAAAGCACGGCATTGCCTCCATTCTATGAGGCCCGTTCGAGACTCATTCTTGAAGAAATCTGAATAACCAAGCGAGCCGCAGCCACCGGCGGCACCGATAAGCCTACGATCCAAAACATGGCTCACAATTCCGGAATAAAAACAAAGGGCGAAATTCTGGCCGAAATCGTGGTGGCCAAATCAGAAATAGTAGCAGCGACAGTAGAGGGCAGTCCCCCCCCCAACCGACAGCCACCCGCAGCGGCAACAGCCTCCGCCGTGGGCTGTCTACCCACCATGCGCTTCTTGGACCCAGCCGGCTTGGGCTACTCCAACGTGCCCCTACCTGACATCCTCCTGGGGCCTACCTTCTGTTTTACGCTCCCTTAGCAAAAAATAAATTTATTGATTGCAAACATGTCTTCAATACTCCTGTTTGTGAATCTTGCATTTATGGAAAACATGTCAAATTGCCATTTTATTCTTCATCCACATGTACTTTAATGCCATTTTATATAATACACAGTGATTTATGAACTTCTCATATTTTAAGTACTACCGGGCATAGTTATTATGTGTTGTTTTTGGATGATTATTCCAACTTTTTGTAGACTTTTCTCATTGGTAATAAGTCCCAAGTCTATTCTATTTTTTCTTCCTTTAGTGCTTTAATAAAGACAAAATTTGAAAAGAATATCAAATGTCTTCAATGTGACAACGGAAGGGACTTCGATAATCAACAATTCAAACTGTTCTGCGTCAAACATGACCTTGTTTTTCATTTTTCCTGTCCACACAGCTCTCCACAAAATAGAAAAGCCAAATGAAAAATTAGAACCATAAACAACTTAATTTGTGCCCTCCTTGCCCACACCTCTATCCCCCCAATTTTTGGCATTACAGCCTCTCAATGGCAACCTATCTCTTGAACATTCTCCCAAACAAGTCTCTCAAACACAAGTCACCCACTCAAGTCTGTATCTTCAGAATCTTTTCTATAAGCATTTACGAACTTTCAGATGTCTATGCTACTCCATCCATCCCTCCACTAAAATCAATAAGCTGCAACATCGGTCATCCCCGTGTGTCTTTCTTGGTTACCCCCCAATCATCGAGGTTACGATTGTTAGGCCTTTCAAGCTGGAAAAAAATCATTTCTAGGCATGTCATATTTGATGAGTCCCAATTCCCCTTTGCCAAACTCAATTCTCCACCTCTAAATTCCTATGACTTCATAAATGATGGCCTAAATCCCCTTCTAATTCATCACTTGCAAAAATTAGTCATCACCATCATCGACAACCAGCCCCATCACCGTCATCCCGAGGCGGGCAGTCCACCTAACCCCACAATGGGAGCCTCGGAACAGTCCTACTCAGCCTTCTGTATAGGCTGTCTCTCGGCCAGCCCCCCTCTCCCCGACACCATTGCCCCGTCTCAGACCCACACTTTCACTCCCGGGCCTATTCCCACTCCCGCTGCCATATCTCAGCCACTCCTTCCCGGTCATTTCCAACCCCCAGCGACACCCCGACGGATAATGGAAACCCGTCTATACACGACATTTCCAAACCCAAATGACTATTTAACTTATCCACTTCGATTGTCCCTTTCCTTGTTCTTCGTAATCCAAAAGATGCTTTGTCTGATCCTAATTGGAAAAATGCAATGATTGACGAATATAATGCTCTTATTAAAAATAAGAAGTAAGATCTAGTACCTCATCCTCCAGATGCTAATATTATTCGTTCTATGCGGATTTTTAACATAAAAAGAAATCTGATGGTTATTTTGAGAGGCACAAGGCCCGTATTTTAGGTGATGGTAGGTCTCAATAGGTGGGAGTGGATTGTGATAAACCCTTCAGCCCGGTGGTGAAATCGATGACTATTGAGACAGTTCTTAGTATTGCTTTATCCAAATCTTGGCATATTCATCAGCTTGACGTCATAAATGCTTTCTTAAATGGGGACCTTCATAAAACTGTATATATGCATCTACATATGAGATTCAGGGATCCGGTTCATCCAGATTATATATGTCTTTTGAAGAAATCACTCTATGGACTGAAATAGGCTCCTCGTGCATGGTACTAACGGTTTACTGATTTTGTATTCTCTATCGGTTTTTCATATAGCAAATATGGTCATTCACTGTTCATCTATAGCAAAAGTAATGACATGGTATACATCCTACTATATATTGATGATATCACCATCACTACATCTTCTGATGCACTTCGTCGATCTATTATGTCACTCCTTGCCTCTGAGTTTGCTTTGAAGGATTTGGGCCCCCTAAGCTATTTTTTGGGCGTTGCTGTTACGAGACATGCATGTGGCTTATTTCTTTATCAAAGGAAGTACGCCGAAGAGACTTTGACCGAGCAGGCATGACGTCTTGCAAACTGGCCCATACACCAGTGGACACTAATTCCAAACTCAGTGCCTCTTCGGCTTCTCTGTATGCCGACCTGACTCACTATCGCAGTGTACCATGAGCATTACAGTATCTCACTTTCACGAGAACAGATATATCTTATGTCGTGCAATAAATATGCTTTCATATGCACAGCCTGACGGATGCACATATAAATGCGCTCAAACGTATTTTGCGCTATGTACAAGGTACACTTCACTTCGGCCACCACATGTACAAGTCCACACTTTCTGGTCTCACCTCTTATTCTGACGCTGACTGGGGTGGTTGTCCGGACACTCGTCGATCCACGTCAGGTTACTATGTCTTCCTCGGAGATAACTTGCTTTCTTGATCTTCTAAAAGACAACCTACTATGTCTCGATCCAGTGCCAAAGCCGAGTATAGAGGAGTCGCGAATGTTGTCTCTGAGTCTTGTTGGATACGTAACCTTCTGCTTGAACTTTACTGCTCAATTCGCAAGGCTACATTGGTCTATTGTGATAATGGCAGTGCGATATATCTCTCCGGCAATCCCGTTCAACATCAACGCACTAAACACATTGAAATGGATATTAACTTTGTACGTGAAAAAGTGGTTCGTGGAGAAGTTCGTGTCTTTCATGTTCCTTCAAAGTATCATATTGTTGATAAATTTACTAAAGAACTTTTGCGCATACTTTTTGATGATTTCTGAGCCAGTCTCAGCATATGAGAACCTCTCGCTTCGACTGCGGGGTGTGATAGAATATTTCCAGAATATTCCCGTATCTTTGTATATCTTTTATATTAGGTAAATTTATATTGCGATTGTAATTAGGAAGATTAGTTACCTAATTTGTAGTCATATAAATAATTATGTAACACTATATATATGGTACATAATAATTAATAAAAGGTAGGTAAAATATTCCTTTAATTATACCAAACTATCCAAACGCAATATTCTATATGGTAATTGATGACGACCAAGCAATGTCCTTCCTTTTTTTTTTGCCGTGCCATAAAGTGAATTGAATCAAAACATTAAGTAGAAAAATATGAGGAAAAGGAAAGAGGGCTTCTAAACCTTGTGGAGCTTGAATTATTATTGGTTGATGAACATTAAAAAAGAATACCATCGAAGGTTGTGGTCCAAAGGGTAGTGAAAGTGCAATTATTCACAAGAACCTGCAAAGATAAGCAATAAGGTAGTAGTAGTTCAAGAAAATCAAGCATAGAACTTTTCCAAGGTCGTGGACATATTGTTTTATTGATCAGAAAGCAGCCAAGTGGATGGTGAACCTTTGTGCTAACATAATTGCCGATAGGAGCTTCTAGAATTTAGGATATACATTTTTTTAAATAATGATGGTGTCCGGATCAGCTTGTGGACACCTCGATTAATTTCATGGGATATCTACCACCTCCCACTAGCAATAGGTGCCAGATCATTCTGTCCATCAAAGCTATGACAGATGGAAAGAAATCACCAAACATTTTTGTCTCTGTTGAAATTTGAACTTGAGAGCTCATGGTTCTTTAGGATATAAATTTCTCGTGTGCTATGAATTGCTATGGCCATATATTGTTGTTAAGATACTTATGGGCATAATCCATAATTATCTTCATCACACCCAAATTATCTCAATCATATCAAATCATACTTATGTAATCAAATATTATGTAATTAGGATGATTAACATATTCTTAGCCTAGATTGATTTTGTATATTTGTATATATATTGTAATCTTGGAATGAAATGACTTATGGAATTAATTTCCTTCATGGTATCAGAGCCACAAATTAATTCCCCCCCCCCCCCCATTTTTTTTCTTTTGCCCTAACTACCATCGGCCTCATCCCACCCTAGCCTAAAACAACCAACTTTCAGCCCCCCTAAACCCTAGCCGAAAACCACCTAGTTCCGACCTATCAAACCCTAACCCTAACTAGGGTTTTACCTAAACACTACCATAACTGAAATACAACCCCCCCTCCCTTACCCTTTTCGGCTTCTTCCAAACAAACCCTAATTATGATTATTCATCTCTATAACTCTAAACACCAAAATATCATTTCTCTTCCCATTTTCTTGATTTTTCTTGGGTGACAATGGCCGACAAACAAAAATTCAATCCCTCTCTTGCAGTAAACAACGTCAAGAACTTTATTCCAATTACTCTTAAAATGGAAAAAAGGGCAATACTCTTCTTGGGCGGAGTTATTCAAAATCAATTGCCGAACATACGAAGTAATAAATCATATTCTTCCTCCCAAGTCTTCATCGAAGACCATCATTTTTGACAAAAAATTATGGTCTCGCATAGATGCTATAGTCCTTCAATGGATTTACGGCACCATTTCAAATGACCTTTTGCACACCATTTTGGAACCAGACTCTATGGCTCAACAAACTTGGAAACGGGAGCATTTACAAATATTTTTCAAGATAATAAAATTTTTCGGACTGTATATCTTGAAAACCAATTCACCAATATAAAATTGGATGATTTTTCAAACGTCTTCGCATATTGTCAAGAGTTGAAAATATTTGTCGATCAACTTTCAAATGTTGGTGTAACGGTGACAAATAAAGGTTAGTTCTCTAATGGGATTGAATGAATAATTTGATGGTGTTGCTACGTTCATTCAACAAAGCAATCCCTTACCACCATTCTATGAGGCTCGTTCGAGATTAATTCTTGAAGAAACCAGAAAGCAAAAACAGGCGACGGGGGTAGCAACCAATGCCGACACCGCCCTTATTTCCACCAACACTTATAACGATGATTTTGGCACTCAAAATTCTGGTTACGGTAGTGGTTCGAACTGACAAAATAATGGGTCAAAACGGAGTCAAAATCGTAACAATAACAAAGAAAAAAATAATGGTGGAAAGGGACGGGGTCGGGGTGGCGGACAGGCCGCCGGTGGAGGCAACAGTCATGGACAGCAGGGCCAAAACCGACCCCACTAGAAGCAGCCCAACCAGTCGGCCTATGGGCAGTAGGGGCAGTACCCACCGTGGGGCTAGCAGCTGCAACAGTGGGTTGCCCCTCCCGGCCCATACCCCATGGTTCAGTGGGTCCGACATTCTCTCGCTTCTAGACAACCCGGGGTTCTCGGTTCTCATCCGTAGCAAGCTTTTACAGCTCATGGACCTTCTGTAAGTTATGCTCCCACGGATATTGAACAAGCAATGAACAACATAAATCTAAGTGTTCCCGGCGATTCGTGGTACATGGACACGGGGGCAATGTCACACATGATGCCATCTCAAAGTACTCTCTCATCTTATTTTAATATGAGTAGTACTGAAAATATTATTGTTGCCAGTGGGTAGGAAATTCTAATTCGTGGTATTGGTCAATTAAATCTCCCCCCCCACCCACCTTTACATTTGAAAAACGTCATACATGCACCCAAACTGATTAAAAACTTGATATATGTACGTCATTTTAGAACTGACAACAATGTTTTTGTTAATTTTGATCCATTTGAGTTTTATGTGAAGGATTTTCAGATGGGGATGCCACTAATGAAATGTAATTGTTAAGAGTCTCACATCGAAAATGGAATGGGAACATGGACTCCTTATATGGACTTGGACAATCCTCACATTATAAGATAGCTTTTGGGGTTGAGTTAGGCCCAAGATCCATTCTTTACAAAATTATATAGTGTGTACAATGTGGAACCCTAATACAATAAGGATCATTTATCTACCATAATTATACAACACTAAATATTATAAAATATATGGAGTATATTTTAGAATATACGTTCATACACCCCTTCAGTCGGAGCGGGAGGATGCCGAACACTAAGATTGGATCTGAAATCAAGGAATAACTGTCTAGGAAGACCTTTCGTGAAGATATCTGCATACTGATACGAAGAAGGCACATGTAACACCTTAACATGACCGAGAGCAACCTTCTCACGAACAAAGTGAATATCCATCTCAATATGCTTGGTTCGCTGATGTTGAATTGAATTATGAAATAAATATATGGCGGATATGTTATCACAGTAAACCAAAGACGCCTTACTTAAGGGACACTGAAGCTCCAAAAGAAGGTTTCAGAGCCAACAGATCTCAGCAACAACATTTGCAATGCCTCGATACTCTACTTCTGCACTCGAACGGGATAATGTGGCTTGCCTCTTGGAAGACAAAGATATAAGATTATCCCCTAAGAACACACAATAGCCAGAGGTGGAGCGTCGCGTATCCGGACAACCTGCCCAATTAGCATCCTTGTATGATAACTATATGGTCGGTGCTGAAGGAGTATAGATGCAATCCATAGTCAAGTGTGTCTTTAACGTATCAAATGATACGCTTAAGGATAGTAAAATGAGGCTCCCTAGGGGCATGCATGAATAAGCACACATGCTGAACGGCATAAGCAATATCAGGCCTATTGAAAGTAAGATATTGTAGTGCACCTGCAAGACTCTTGTAAAGAGTGGGATTGGACACTGTATCACCATCAACATCACTAAGCTTTGATTTAGAGTCAACCGGAGTGGACATGACCTTGCAGTTCACCATTTTAGCCATGTACACTATCTCATCTACATACTTGCGCTGACAAAAAAATATAGTATCTGCAGAACGAGTCACTGATATTCTAAAAAATAACTCAACTTCCCCAAGTCAGTCATAGCAAATTTGATTTTAAGCAATGTAATGATCTCATATTTCAACAAATCAGATGAGGCAGTAAGCACAATGTCATCCACATATAATAATAAATAAGCAATGTTACTACCTCGATGAAAAATAAATAGAGAATTATCACAATTGCTGCATACGAACCCAATTTGCATAATGTACTGTGCAAAGAGATCATATCATGCTCGAGGGGCCTGTTTCAAACCATAAAGTGACTTACGAAGACGACATACATACTGAGGATCTGCTAGATGGACAAAGGCAGACGGTTGGTGCATATAAATAGTTTCTTTCAAATCCCCGTATAGAAATGCATTTTCACATCAAGCTGATGAATCGGCCAATGCTTACACATAACAATACTGAGAATTATGTGAATAGTAGCCAGTTTAACAACCAGACTAAGTGTATCACCACAATCAATACCCTTTTGCTAATTAGTGTCATTAGCCACAAGTCTCGCCTTATAATTCTCTAGCTCACCATTGTCTCTGTATTTGTGATGAAAAAGCCACATACATCATATCACATTCACCCCCTCCAGTGTAGGAACCAAATCCCAAGTGTGTTGTTTTGTTAAAATATTAAATTCCTTACGCATGGTCGCATTATAATTAGGGTCTTATTTGGCTAATTTTGCGTTTTTGGGAATTAGGGATATAGTTTGTGTAGATAAGTTGAAGTAGACTTTGGGTTTGAAAATCCCGTATTGGACACGGGTTTCCATGTGGTGCGTGGGGACAGGAGTAGGTGGGTGGTTCCGGGTTACACGAAGCAGTATCGGTGATGGGTTGACTATTAGGTTGGGTCATCAAGGATATATCGGGGCAGTGGTTTCTGGGTTTGATGTCGGGTTCTATGTCGGTGATGAACTGGGTAGATCGACGGTGATTAAGTTACTTAGTGATATTGTTGGTGACAAAAAATGGCAGGGAGGAGGTTCCAAGGTCTATGGTGGGGAGATGTTGGTCTGGGTCTGGTGACTGTGCTGGGTCAGGGTGGCCGGTAAAGTAGCGGGGTGAGGTTGGTCGATTGGAATGCTGGTGGCAGGTGACGACACTTGGTTCGACGATGGATTACGCCGATGGGTAGGAGAAAAGATGTCGGGATGGGTAGAGGAGGCAGCCGATCGATTGCCGATGGTGGGGGAGGCAATCAGCGTGACCGTGAGAGTACAGAGGGACTGTCGATATTAGCAGCGATTGGTGGAAATGGCACTGATTGGGAAGTGGTGGTGGTGGTGTACTAACGCAGTTCACGAAGTATGATGGGGGGGGTGTCTGTCTCGTCTAGAAAGGTATAGTCTGTGTTGCAGAATTTTTGAATATTTGCAAACGAAAAAATTATCTCGTCAAACGTAACATGACGAGAAACGTGAATTTGATGAGTGGACTAGTCATAGCACAAATAGCCCCTATGGTTAGACGGAAAACTTACGAAGACACATGGAGTGGTTCGGGGTGCTAATTTATGAGGGTCGGTGGATGCAAGGTTTGGATAACAAAGACAACCGAAAATCCGAAGGTGATCATAGGAGGGCATCCGATGGTATAGTATTTCAATTGGGGTCATGTTATGAAGGGTACTAGTAGGTAAAATATTCAGGACGTATTCTACCATTTTGACTGCATAAACCAAAAACAAATGGTGAAGAGAGGCATGAAACAAGAGAGTACGAACCATGTTATTTATGGTGTGAATGATTCGTTCTGCTTTGCCATTTTGAGAGGAGGTGTGGGGACACAAAAACTGAAAAACTATGCCATTATTTTTGTAGAATTTGTGAAACATGGAATTATTAAATTCATGACCATTATCACACTGAAAAAAATTTGATGGCTTTCTCAAATCGTGTTTTAACAAAAAGACGAAATTCAAGTAACTTGGCAAAAACTTCCGACTTAAATTTTAGTAGATAAATCCAAATAAAATTAGAGAAATCATCTAATAAGACTAGATAATACTTATGACCCAGTGAGCTAGGAATGGGAGACGTCCACTAGCCAACATGAATAATGTCAAAGGGAGAAAACGTAACACTTAAAAATGACTTAAAAGGAAGACAAACATGTTTGCCTAAAGAGCAAGAAACACAGTGTTGGGCAAGTTTGCCATTATTACATCTGATAAAGTTATTTCCTTTAAGAAAATTAAAAACTGGGCTCCTGGGTGTCCAAGCCTTTTATGCGAAGTTGACGGAGAGATATCATCGAGAGATATGGATGAACTGGCAATGGAGGTGGATGGGAACAAATAGAGATCCCCCGTGGACTGGATTCTAATTATTTGTTCGTTGATGTTGGCCCCCAATTTATATTGTCCACACTCTAGTTAACGAGGTCTGGGCATGTGGGGGAGTGTTAAGAGTCCCACATCGAAAATGAAATAGGAACATGGACTCCTTATATGGACTTGGACAATCCTCACCATATAAGCTAGCTTTTGGGGTTGAGTTAGGCCCAAGATCTATTCTTTACAGTAATAGCACTGGGGATTTGTATCCCATCACCGCCCTACCAATAACCAAGTCACCAATCCATCAACCTTCGCAGCTATTTCTCCTATTTTATGGCATAACCAGTTGGGACACCCGGGAACACCATTGTTCAATTTTTTTAGAAATAATAATTTGTTAATTGTAACAAACTTATGGACTTTCATGTTTTCCAAGCTTGTGTTTTTAGAAAGCATGTTAAACTTCCTTTTTCGTTATCTACTTCTAATACTCACCATTTGATCTCATGCATAGTGATTTGTGGACATCCCCAATTTTAAGTTCAGCATGTCATAAGTATTATATTCTTATTTTGGATGATTATTCAAATTTTCTGTGGACATTTCCCATAGGACAGAAATCGCAGGTCTTTACTATTTTTAAACAATTTAGTGTTTTTATCAAAACCCAATTTGAGAAATTATTAAATATTTTCAATGTGACAATGGGAGGAAATTCATAAATGACTCATTTAAGGAATTTTGTCACCTAAATGGAATGTCCTTGCGTATTTCATATCCACATACTCCTCCTCAAAATGGAAAAGCCGAAAGAAAAATCTGAACAATCAACAATCTAATTCGCACATTTCTTGTGCATTCGTCCACACCACCGTCTTTTTGGCATCATGCTCTTCAAATGGACACATATCTTTTAAACATTCTTCCTAGCAAGCTACTCTCAAACCTATCACCCACACAAATGCTATACCATTGTATTCCTTCCTATACACATTTGAGGGTTTTCAGGTGTTTATATTATCTCTTGTTTCCATCCACAATCATAAACAAACTTCAAGCCCATTCCACTCCTTGTGTTTTTTGGGATACCCACAAAATCATAGGAGATATAAGTGTTATGATATGTCTAATGGGAAAATTATCATCTCATGTCATGTTGTTTTTTATGAGTCTACATTCCCGTTTGCTAAATCTCACGTGGTGTCCCCATCTTCATACGAATTTTTGGATGTTGGAATACATCCAATATTAAATCACCATCTACATTCCCAACCCAATAATGCTTCGGCTGGACCAGCCAAAATGCACCGGCCCAACATTGAAATAGGACTGGGCCAATCTGAGCCGAGGAGCCCATTGCTTCCTCCTCTTTGGCCTCGACCCAGTCCATTTCTCATGATTGGAAGGCCCAATGAGGGATCCCACTTCTCTCTCATCCAATTCCCCAACCAGGCCACCTGGCCCAACACCACCAGCCCATAATATAACCACATCTCAGCCCAATTCACAAACTGAAAGCCCACTGCCCCAGCCATATGTATCGATCCCACCTCGGACTATTGATACGCATGCCATGCACGAGATTTTTTGACCCAAGCGTCATTTTAACCTAACATCTTCGGTCTAACCATCACCACTTCCAAAAAATCCCAAAGCGGCCCTATCATACCTGAATTGGAAAGCTGTCATATTAGGCAAAAATGATGCTTTTATTAAAACTAAGACGTGGAAGTTAGTGCCCCATTAATCTAATGTGAACATAATACGTTCTATGTGGGTTTTCTGTCATAAAAAGAATTTTGATGGCTATTTTGCGAGACACAAAGCTCGTCTTGTTGGTGATGGTAGGTCTCAGTATGTTGGCGTGGATTGCGGTGAAACATTCAGTCCAGTAGTTAAACCAACAACTATCAGGACTGTTCATAGTATGGCTCTGTCCAAAACATGCTCCATCCATCAGCAGGATGTCAAGAATGTTTTTTACATGGTCACCTACAAGAAACAGTTTACATACACCAGCCTTTGGGCTTCCGAGATCCTACTCATCCGGATTATGTTCTCTTGTTGAAAAAATAATTATATGATTTGAAACAAGCCCCCAGGGCATGGTATAACAGGTTTGCAGGGTTCGTATCGACACTGGGTTCTCACACAATAAGTTCGATCTGTCTTTGTTCATTTATAAAAAGGGAAATGACATGGCATACATTCTTCTCTATGTGGATGACATCATTCTCACAGCATCATCTGACTCACTTCACCAGTCTATTATGACCTTCCTTGCTTCAGAATTTTTTATAAAGGATTTGGGCCCTTTAAACTATTTTTTGGGAATTGTTGTAACTCAATATGCAGGTGGTCTATTTCTCTGTCAAAACAAATACGTCGAGGAGATCATTAACAAAGTCAGCATGTCCTCGTGCAAACCGTTACATACGCCGGTTGATACAAAGGCAAAATTGAGTAACTCTACAAGCACTCCATACAGTGATCCAACACATTACCGCAACTTAGCAGGGGCATTATATTATCTTATCTTCACGAGACTTGATATCTCCTATGCAGTTCAACAGGTTTGTTTACATATGCATGATCCAAAAGAAGAGCATATAGGGGCTCTTAATTGAATTATGCGGTATGTTAAGGGTACTATTGATTTTGGGTTGCATCTATATAAGTCTACCATTTCTAGCCTCGCATCTTATACAGATGTTGATTGGGGTGGTTCCTTGGACACACTGCATTCCACCTCTAGTTATTGTGTATTTTTAGGAGACACCCTCATTTCATGGTCTTCGAAACGTCAGCCGACACTGTCTCGATCGAGTGCTGAAGCAGAATACCGAGGGCTAGCTAATGTGGTCTCTGAATTATGTTGGCTCCGTAATCTTCTTTTAGAACTTCATTGTCTGATCGAAAAAGCAACTGTGGTTTATTGTGATAATGTGAGTGCGATATACTTATCAGGTAACCTTGTCCAGCTTCAACGCCCAAAACACATAGAAATTGATATCATATTTGTCCAAGAAAAGGTTACACGTGGACAAGTCTGTGTTCTCCATGTACCGTCCCGTTATCAAATTGCAGATATTTTCACGAAAGGTCTTCCGCGCGTACTATTTGATGATTTTAGAGACGGTCTCAGCATACAAGAACCTCCCGCTAAGACTGCAGGAGACTGTTAAGATACTTATGGACATAATCCATAATTATCTTCATCACACCCAAATTATCTCCATCATATCAAATCATACTTATGTAATCAAATCAAATATTATATAATTAGAATGATTAGCATATTCTTAGCCTAGATTGATTTTGTATATTTGTATATATATATTGTAATCTTGGAATGAATGGACTTATGGAATTAATTTCCTTCAATTGCTGATACAATTGAAGGTTGTGATAGAGTAGTAAATATTCAGCGGTCTCGAGTTTGAGCCTTGAAAATAAAATTGCCTTTAACCGAGAACGGTTCACCACAAATTAAAGTGAAAACTTCGGCCCGATTTCAAATTAATTAAACCCCGCAATTGATAGCGTAAACCAAGTAAAAAACAGCAAAAAAATGTGTTGCTGATAACCAAGAAAAATGATTTAAATGCAATGTGATGTTCTTAAGATAGAGTTACAGCATGGTCGCTTACTTTTCAACTCTAGGAATTCAGATGAAAGAAAACACAATATAAAGGAAATAGGAAAAAAGGAAAACAAAAAAGATGGAAAAGGGCAGTCACATATGATGGGGTATATAGGATTAGTGCACAATGTTTGTGTCTTTTAGGTCATTAAAAATGTTAGATAGAGCAGAATAAAATAGGCTAGAAACAATATGGAGAAGGTGAGACCATTGCACTATAAATATGGAGCAAAATTGTAATGGTTAAGTTCTGGAGTAGTGCATTAATTCCCATGCTTAATAGCAAGTTTGGCCAAGTTCAAAATTTGTTTATCTTAGAAAAAGTGTTTTTTTTGTCAAGTGTTTTAAAAAAAATATTTTTGAAGAATAATATTGTGTTTTACTAATTAATTTGAAAAATGATACTTTTTTTAATATATATTAAAACGACAATTTGTGTCTGATCAAAGTTATAACAGTGATTTTAGGAAATCTATTTCATAAGAATTTTTGAGTCTTTCCTATTAGTGAATATTAATAGAATATTCACCATATATTTATAATTATTGGTGTTGTATAATTTTCTGGAGCTCAGCAGTCCCCTCCAGGCCCCTCCCAATTCAATTTGGGACCCGCTTTTATCACATTGACCCCTCAGCAGTCCAATAATGCGTGGTATATGGATACGGGCGCCACGTCTCACCTCACTAATAATTCTGGTAATCTTCCTTACCTACAAAGTTTAAATACTCCACAATCTATTATGGTTGGAAGCGATCATCGCATTCCAATTCAAGGGTTTGGCCACACACTAACCCACCACCGCATTCCCAGTTCTCCTTGAATAACGTCTTATATGCTTCTAACATTATCAAAAATCTAATCTCTGTTAGAAAGTTTGCCACCGATAATTCTGTATCAATTAACTTTGACCCATTTGGATTTTTCGTACCGGGAAACTCCTTACGAGATGCAATAGTGAGGGTGATCTCTATCCTTTCCTATCCACGTCCACTGCTAGTGTCAACCCTCCATACCTCTCACTGCCCATGTCACTCTTCCCACCACTTTAGCAATAATTTTCCGTCAACCTAGCACAATAGACTTGGACACCCAAGAGCTCCTGTTTTTTAATTTTCTTAGAAACAATAATTTAATTCAATGTCATAATGGAAAATTTGCCCAACAGTTCTTTCTTGTCCCTTAGGCAAACATGTTCGCCTTCCGTTTCAGTCTTCTTCAAGTGTTACGTATTCTCCCTTTGGCATTGTTCATGCAGATTTATGGACATCTCCTATTACTAGCTCACTAGGTCATAAATTTTATCTCGTCTTATTAGATGAATTTTCTCACTTTGTCTGGGTCTATACACTTAAATTCAAGTCTGAAGTGTTTGCCAAGTTTTTTGCATTCCTTGTCTATGTCAAAACACAATTTGAAAAAGACATAAAATCGCTTCAATGTGATAATGGTCGTGAGTTTAATAATTCCGCGTTTCACAATTTTTTCTCTACTAATGGCATGGTTTCCGGTTCTCGTGTCCCCACACCTCCTCCCAAAATGGCAAGGCCGAACGGATAATTCGCACTATCAATAACATGGTTCGTACTATCCTATTTCATACATTCCTCCCGCCTCCCTTTTGGGTATATGCTGTGAAAATGGCCGAATATATTCTAAATATTTTTCTCACGCAAATCCTTCAAAATAGAAAACCCGCCGAAATTTTGTTCCGTAGGATCACAACTTATGAGAACTTACGAATTTTCGGCTGTTTGTGCTACCCGAATCTTGCCTCCACCGCCCCGCATAAACTTTCACCCCGCACCACTCCTTGTGTGTTCTTAGGTTTCCCGCCTAATCATAGGGGATATTTGTTCTATGACGTGTCTTCCCGCAAAATCATTGTGTCTCGTCATGTCACGTTCAATGAAGAAATCTTCCCTTTTGCAAATATCCAAAAATTTCAAACCACGGATTATACATTTATATACGAGTCTGCAGTCTCCCCTATCTACAACACATTACTCCGCCATAACACCATTGTTTCATCACGGTCGGAACCTACAACTCTGACACTGTCGGAACCTACAACTCCCACCACCAGCGTCAGTCCATACCACCACCACTACAGCCATTGTTCCATCGCCACCTACCCACGCTATAACCACCAGCCTACTGTCAAGTCTTTCACCGGCAGAGATGACTGATCTTATTGTCGTCTCCTCCACCCGCCGACTAATCAGTTCGCCGATCCCTGTGTCACCCCCGCATGTCTGCAGCCCTCCCATCGACTACCCAAACCCAGAAATCACCCCATATGTCAGTTCGTCGACCCCTATGTCACCCATGTATGTCCGCAACCCTCCCGGCGACCACCCAAACCCAGAAATAACCCCTCGACGACCCCATCAAATTCACCCAACACCGTCACCGTCGCCATACCCAGACCCGACACCGAGCCTTCCCCAACCCATCGACCTCAATCGATACCCCACCACACCCAACTAGTCATTAGTGCCTAGCCCTAATCACCCATACCACACCGACACAGCCCAACATATTCCCGTCATTGTTGCAGACCTGCCGACTCAATCACAGACCACTACCCCTGACCCACCACCAACGCAATCCGCACCCCTCCAAAATACCCGCACTGCCCCTGCCCCCACACACCATATGGAAACTCGTGCTCAATACGTGATTTTCAAACCCAAAGCCCAATTTAACCTATCCATACAAACAATATCCCCAATTTCCCAAAACCTAATATTAGCCAAACTAAACCAAATTAGAATGCGGCCATGCGTGAGAAATTTGATGCTTTAACAAAATAGCACACTTGGGATTTGGTTCCTAGACCAGAGGGGGTGAACGTGATCCGATGCATGTGGCTTTTTCATTACAAATACAGAGACAGTGGTGATCTAGAGAGATATAAGGCGCGACTTATGTCCAATGACACTAATCAACATGAGGGTATTGATTGTGGTGAGATGTTCAGTTCGATTGTTAAACCGGCTACCATTCGCACAGTTCTGAGTATTGCTATGGGTAAGCATTGGTTGATTCATCAGCTTGATGTGAAGAATGTCTTTTTACATTGGGACTTGAAAGAAACTGTTTACATGCACAGCCACCTAGTTTTGTACATCCAACAGCCCCTCAGTATATATGTCATCTTCGTCTCTTTATGGTTTGAAACAGGCCCCTAGAGCGTGGTATGACCTCTTTGCACAGTAAATTATGCAGATTGGATTTGTATGCAGCAAGTGTGATAATTCTCTATTTATTTTTCAACGAGGCGGTAACATTGCTTATTTGTTGTTATATGTGGATTACATTGTGCTTACTTTCTCTTCTGATGTATTAAAAATGAGATCATTGATCTGCTTAAATTCGAATTTGCTATGACTGATTTGAAAAAGTTTGTTGACACCCAATTTTGTCCTATCTTTTATGATTTTATTTGCAATTTTTAATATTTTTGACACTTTAAAACAATTTTAAAATATAGGCATATATATGTATATATATCATTATTATTAGTATTATTTGCATTTTTTATTGTCATTTGTATTTTTATATCACGAGCATACTTTTATCTTAATATTATATGTTATTTATTTTCGCAAAACGGCATTGCATTTTATATTTTTATTTTTTTAAGCATCAAGCATTTCACAAATATTATATTTTATCATATTATCATCTTTATAATTTATAAATTTTGCAAAGCTTTCTTTTTATATAATAAAACCTCCTTTTTATATTTTAAACCCATAAGCCACTTCATTTCCCCCAAAACAATTTCTACTCAACCCATTACAATAAAAACAACCTATTTTCGGACCCCATCCAAGGCCCAACTAATCACCCCACTTATCCCCTACCCGTGGCCCAATTCGGCCAAATTTAAAAACCACAAGCCCACCCGGATCGGCCCAATACCCAATTCCCTTCTCCTTTATTTCCCCCCCTTTTAAACCAAAACCCTACAAATATTTTCATTCCATATCTCTTTCTCACTCTCTCTCTCTCTCTCCATCAGCCGCACACACCCCCGCACCCCCACACCGGCGACCCCACGTCGCCGGTCACCTCGCCAACACCCCACACCACTACCCCACCTACGTCGGACACCCTACACCACCCACACCACCGTCGATTTTGGAACTTTTGAGGTCCTAAGTCCATAAAAAATGGGGGAGGCTCGGGAGTTGTTTTGTGCGAGGGTTTCGGTGCCATTGTTGGTGGTTTCCGTTTATTTTGTTGGTTGTTTCCGGTCATTTTGTTGTTGGTTTCCGGTTTACTTTTGTTGGTGGTTTTGATACTTTTGTTGGTGGTTTTGATACTTTTGTCGGTGGTTTTGATACTTTTGTTGGTGGTTTTCGGTCTGTTTTGTGGGTTTTATTTTCGGTCGATTTTGTGATTCTATTTTCTCGGTCAGTGCTAAAAACAAGAACAACTCGGTCGGGTCACTGTTCGGTCGGGCTAACCGGTCGTAAGATTTCCATATTTTAATGCTTTTATATCTTCTTGTTGGGTTATCGAAGATTTGGAAAAAATACATTAGGTCAGTCATCGACCGGGTAAGTCGACCGGTTTGAATGAATTTCCAGATTTTTTGTGTGTTATATTTTGTTGTTGGTTACCTGAGTTTGGATGGAAACTCGATTCGGGTTGAAATCATTCGATTCGGTCGGTCATCGACTCGGTCAGTCGACCCGATTTGGTTAATTTCAGATTTTTATGTTTATATTGTGTTGTTGGTTATCCGTGATTTGGAGAAAATCGATACGGGTTGAAATAATTCGATTCGTCAGTCACCGACCGCCTGGGTCGACCCGATTTGGTTAAATTTCCAGATTAATTGTGTTTTATATTACATTTGTTGTCTATCCGAAAATAAAAAATGATTATGGGTCGGTCATCAATCCCGATTTCGGTCGGGTCTTCGATCCACGATTTGGTCGGTCACCGGATCAAGTAAATTTCGCTTTTGCGTATTTTTGTATCTTTGTTGTTGGTTATCCAAAATAAATAAATAAGAATGTTTGATTCCTGGTCGGTCACTATTCGTAATTCGGTCGCATAATTTAATTGCAAGTTGGTTATTTTGGTATTTAAATATCCATACAGATATCCCATCGCTTCTTGCTTTAGGCCGATGAAATTGAAATCGAGGCCGCCCTTTTTCATTTTCTGTTTCAGCATTAATTCTCTGTTTCAGTTTATAATTTACTGATTTCTGTTTCGGTACTATTTTACTGTTTCTAAATACTGCATTTAGGCCAATGAAATTGAATTCGAGGCCGCGCTTTTCTTCTTTCATTTCTCTGTTTCTTTAATTTACCGTTTTAAACATCCGTGCCACGGATATGTAATCGCTTTTACTGCTTGTCGCTTTTGAATTAAATCTTTGCATTGGCCGATGAAAAAATATCCGTCGATTTTGAGGCCTCCACAGCTTGTAAAGACGGAAAATAAAGCTTCCGGGCAAGGATGAAACTTAAATCTTTTTCACCCGAGAGACCAACATGTTCGATAGGCAAGGCAACTAAAATGACCAACGAGTCATATGTTCGCAACCACGACGTGATTGGAATGATCTTTTCAAAATTTAAGTCTGAGCCCTCCGTAATAAAAACATTTATTGATTTGGATACTGGATTGAAGTTATGTATATTTAATTGTTTCTAACCGTTTATTCTTGACAGCTTGCAAAGATAAAGTCAAAGAAGGCAAATAACCCCTCGGAGATTATTTATTTTGTTGTTGTCATTTACTTTCTTAATTCAGCTTTATTTCATTCTGTATTGTAATATTATTGTACTCGTGAAATTATTGAAATGTTTAGAATAGGCAAACATAGAATTAATTAATAGGGTAGTCTAAAACTTGAAACCCATTGCTAGTTCATTTATTTTCAGGCTCGGTTAGTTTTAAAATCGTTAATCGCTAGTTTATCTATTTTTAGGCCCGTCGCCCATAAGAAATCACATTGCATACATATTTATCAATTTTCATACGAATGCATATTCATATTCTTTTTTATCTTTACATGTATATTATTGTCATACAAATGCATGCTTGTACAAATGCATCATTTCATTAAATACTTGCAACGTTATTTTTATACTTGTAAAACATGCACTTTTTAACATAATAATTAACCTGAGTTTGATCGGATAACCGCAAGTTAGCGGATCTTAAAGGATGCTTAACCCCTTCCCTTTAGGATAATAGAGAACCCTTACTTAGAATCTCATTAGTTTCGCAGACCACAAAATTGGAGTTATTTTACAGCTTTTAGTTAGTATTCAGGTGTCCTAATTCACCTTAGAATAATTAGGTGGCGACTCCTCAAGCAAGCATTTTTAGTCAATCCAGAGGGAATCGACGCCATCGCGTCGCGAAGCCCGCAGGTCAAAATCGAGTGCGACAAAGTTAAGTTATTTCTTGGGGATATCAGTGACTAGATCTGCATATACTATATTCTTGTGTCAGCGTAAGTATGTAGAGGAGATTGTGTACAGAGCAAAAATGGCAAACTGCAAGATCATGCCCACTCCGGTTGACTCTAAGTCGAAGCTCAGTGTTGTTAATGGTGATTCAGTATTCGATCCTACCCTCTATAGGAGCCTTGCAGGTGCTCTTCAGTATTTTACTTTCACCAGGCCTGATATTGCTTATGATATTCAGCAGGTATGCTTGTTAATGCATGCACCTAGGGAGCCTCATTTTACTGCTCTTAAACATAGCATTTGATACGTTAAGGGCACACTTGATTATGGATTGCATCTATACCCCTCTGCACCGACCAGGTTGTTATCATATACGGATGCAAATTGGGCAGGCTGTCCAGACACGCGACGCTCCACTTCTGGCTACTGTGTGTTCTTAAGGGATAATCTCATTTCATGATTTGCCAAGAGGCAAGCCACCCTATCCCGTTCGAATGCAGAAGCAGAATATAGAGGCGTTGCAAATGTCGTTGTTGAGATTTGCTGGCTCCAAAACCTTCTTTTGGAGCTCCAGTGTCCCTTGCGTAAGACGTCTTTGGTATACTGTGATAACATATCCGCCGTTTACTTATCTCATAATCCGGTTCAGCATCAGTGAACCAAGCACATTGAGATGGATATACATTTTGTTCATGAAAAGGTTGCTATAGGATATGTTAAGGTGTTGCATGTACCCTCTTCATATCAGTATGCGGATATCTTCACGAAAGGACTACCTAGACAATTATTCCTCAACTTCAGATCCAGTCTCAGCGTCCGGCGTCCTCCCGCTATGACTGATGGGGTGTATTAGTGAATATTAGTAATATTTACCATATATTTTGTAATTATTGGTGTTGTATAATTATGGTAGAAATATGATCCTTATTGTATTAAGATTCTACATTGTACACACTATATATATTTGTATTAATGAGAAATGCTCTTCAAGAGAGATTAATACAATTTTACATTTCTGAATAAGTTGATCAAACAACTCAACTCTTTAAAAAATACTTTTAACTTATAAAAGCTTGGTCAAATAAGCTACGAGTCCAAGTGTACTCTAGTTTTTGCACACTCAGCCATGCAATTCTTAGCCTTTTCTCCTGCATAATTCCTTTCCCTTTTTCTTTTTTTGGAAAATTTTGGTGGAAGGGGGAAAGTGGTACAATAATTGCTTCAAATTTTCTTATTCTACAAGAAGAAATATGGAAAAGAACAACAAAACTAGAAAAATTATGGAGGGGAAAATAGCTTAAATATTGACCTCAAAACCAACTAGTTTCGAGAAGCCTCATTTTGTTGTTAATCTAGTTTCTAGGGCATTCAAGAGAAAAAAAAAATCCAATTGTCACTAATAAGTCCTCATCAAAATTTCCACGTAATATAGCCAATCCACCATCGTGTGGTCAGTAGGAATTCGTAATCCAAAAGCAGTAACATTCTCATATACCTCCAAATAACTTGTGCTATATAAATTCTCTCCCCTTCCCCCATACAATTCAACAATCAACTAATTTAATTAACTCAGCAAAATATTTAAGAGCTTGTGATCAGTTGTTTGATTTTCAGAGTAGTCAAAAAAACAATGGCTAGCTCTGTCTCAACTGTTGCAGCTGCCAACAAAGTACCGGTAATTTATTTTTCTCTTCATAATTAAACGCATGTCAACTTGTTTGTTTTAGTTAAATAATGGAATTTAATATGTCTTTAGACTCTTTACATTTGTTTTAGCTAGGAAACAATAATGATTCTTGTTTGTTTATTAAGGTTCCAGCTTTCCTATTTTGGATTTAATTGTCCATCTCATGCCGTGAATTTCTACTAGAAACAAAATTAACTATAAGTTAAACTATTGGAGTTGTATATTATGTACACTAGTTAGCAAATTGTTTAGTAAATGGTCCTACCTTTATTTCTATGTAAGTTTATGGAACTTTTATAACATAGTCTAAAGATTTCTTTGAGCAAACATAAAGGGTGTGTTTGGTATGGAGGAAAATATTTTTCGGAAATTTTTTCATGTTTGGTTGGCCAAAATATTTTGAAAAATATTTTTTCTAGGAAAACAAGTTTCTTGAAAATGAGAAAAATAACTTTTCTAATGGAAGTAGAGAAAACAAGTTTCATAAGTGACATTCAAAGTTCATTACATCCACCCTACCCACTCAATACCCCCAACCTCCAACCCTTGACCATCACACCCTCGCCACCCCCGAGCTCCCACTTTCCACCCTATAATGTTTTGCTAAATTACATATAAAGGTTTTTGAGATAATATTTTTTTGTCTACTTACTAAACACTAGAAAATAAGTTTGAAATCCTCTTTTTTTTCAAGAAAATATTTTCTAGAAAAAGACTTTCCATAGAAAACATTTTCCTTCATACCAAACACACCCAAAATCTTCTAAAATTTTATAGACGTTAGATAACAATCTAATATTTGTCGGTGTCAAGGGCTAAAAGGGGACATTTGTGTAAATCCCCACTAATGATTGGTCATACACTGTCAAATGGGATGTATAAAAGAAATATAGGAGTGAGAACAAGAGTAGTATATTTTTAATTTGTCTTAGTTAAAGACTAGAAGTTGGTTTGTGTGTGGAAAACTAGCAAGAAACTTAATGGATTTATTTGGGAATGTTTCATGTTTTAAGATTGGTACATATAGAAGAAGCAGTAAATTCTGTACTTTGTTCAAGAAATTGCCTCTTACTAAGAAAACGTCATTGGTGCAGTTGAGTTTGAACAACTCTGTTTCTGGAACTTCAGTTCCGAGCACCGCCTTCTTTGGTAAAACCTTGAAGAAGGTGCACGCCAAAGGCGCTTCCATCGCCAAGCTTTCAAACAGGAGCTTCAGGATTGTAGCCCAAGAACAAGAAATAGACGAGAAGAAACAGACCGATGGGGACAGATGGAAGGGTCTTGTTATGGATGCATCCGATGATCAACAGGACATAGCAAGGGGTAAGGGTATGGTTGACAGTCTTTTCCAGGCTCCTACGGGTCAAGGTACTCACCACGCCATTATGAATTCCTACGAATACCTCAGCCAGGGTCTTCGTCAGTAAGTCCTCGACTAATTTTTAAAGTTAGGTATAAATATAGTCAATCAAAAAATATGAACCTAAAATGAAAATATTTACCTGATTATTAATTCCAGATACAACTTGGACAACAAACTTGATGGATTCTATATTGCTCCTGCTTTCATGGACAAGCTAGTTGTTCACATCACAAAGAACTTCTTGAAATTGCCCAACATCAAGGTCTGTTATTAAAATTTGTCTTAGAAATTCTTCCCGGCAGTCTTTTATAGCATAAGTTGAATGGATTTAATCTCGTCAAAATTTTCTTACAGGTACCACTGATTTTGGGTATCTGGGGAGGCAAAGGTCAAGGAAAGTCCTTCCAGTGTGAGCTTGTCTTCAGAAAAATGGGAATCAAGTAAGTATTAATGACTTGATCAAGTTAATAAATTTTCAGAAAAAAGTTACTCAACTATGTTTGCGTCTTGATTATTTGCAGCCCTATCATGATGAGTGCTGGAGAACTGGAAAGTGGAAATGCAGGAGAGCCAGCAAAATTGATTAGGCAAAGGTACCGCGAGGCAGCAGAAATCATCAGGAAAGGAAACATGTGTGTCCTCTTCATCAACGATCTCGATGCAGGAGCTGGTAGAATGGGTGGAACTACTCAGTACACAGTTAACAACCAGATGGTGAATGCCACCCTCATGAACATTGCTGATAACCCGACGAATGTCCAGCTCCCCGGTATGTACAACAAGCAAGAGAATGCAAGGGTCCCTATTGTAGTTACTGGTAACGACTTCTCCACATTGTATGCCCCTCTTATCCGTGATGGTCGTATGGAAAAGTTCTACTGGGCACCAACCAGGGAGGACAGAATTGGTGTATGCAAAGGAATTTTCAGAACTGACAGTGTACCTGATGAGCACGTTGTAAGGCTTGTTGACGCCTTCCCTGGACAATCTATTGGTAAGAACACTCAAATTTGTAACTATATAAAAAGGACGTCCAAATGATGATGACTTATCGGCATATTTTTTCTTAAAACAGACTTCTTTGGTGCTCTGAGGGCAAGAGTATACGACGATGAAGTCAGAAAGTGGATTGAAGGCACTGGAATCGAACAGGTTGGGGAAAAACTATTGAACTCAATTGATGGACCTCCAACTTTTGAGCAACCAAAGATGACAATTGATAAGCTCCTCGAGTACGGGAACTTGCTTGTCCAAGAGCAAGAGAATGTGAAGAGAGTTCAATTGGCTGACACATACCTCAAAGAAGCAGCACTTGGAGATGCAAATGCAGATGCCATTAACACTGGAAAGTTCTAAAGAAGGTTAGATATTCGTTTCAAATGTTTTAACGCTAAGATTGTAGATGATAATAGGACTGACTTAAAATTTTCATTTATTGTGTGGATGGATGCAGGAAACTTTGATTCACCTTTTACAAGTGATGAAGGAACCAATCTCATTAAATTTTCAGAGGAACTTTTGTGATAGTGGCTATAGGATATAAATTGTTAATCCATGAAATCTGTTCAGTTCTATTTATAAGAGCAAGCAAAGTTTGAGTATTTTTTTAGTGGGCTTTTGTCATTCTCCAATGTTCTACTTATTGCTTATTTTACAATGTTTAAGAACAACAGGTAAAAGTGTCTTATTAATTTGTATGCACAATTTAAAACGACTAATCTATGTTATATCTATGTTTAATCACGTGACACACACACAAAAACCAAGGACCTGCTTCGCCCTTACAAAAGAAAAAATAAATTTTCACAGATTGACCAAAATCATACAGTAATAAAATAATCTTCACATTAGCGCCATTGAATTACATGATTGGTAAGTTGGGACGAGTAAATGCCTCTCTATAATCTCTGTTCTTGTGAAGGAAAAACCGAATCTCTGCACATGGGACAATCTTTCTTCCTCAACAGTCACTGTTTGATGCAGTCCATATGATACTCATGTCCGCACTGCAATGTCCCTATATCCTCTTCGTGTTCATATTCTGATTGACATATCGCACAGGTTTGTGATTCTACATCAGCAACTACTTCGGGATTGACTCCATCTTTAGCAAGAGCAGAGTGAGTTCTTATTTTCAAATACTTCAATACGTCATCATCGTCCTCATTCTCCTCATTACTGATAGAATATATGTAATTATATTTAGTGATTTGGTAAAGATTGTTAATGATTTGTATTAGTTAGGTGTATAATTAGTTTCTATAATTGTTGCCTAGAATTAATATTGTACATCATGTATATAAGCTAATTAGCTAATGAAAATGATCAAGGATTATTCTCTTTTATGGTATCAGTAGTCTATGACAAATTTTCCTCTCCTCCCTCCTCACTAAAATTCCACCGTGCCCTTCTCAGCTTTACCTCCCTTCCGCCGCCCAATTCTTCTCTCGTCAGTCATGTCTGACACAAAGAGTACCTTCCATCCTGCTCTTGCAGACTCCAACATCAAGAACAACATCCCTATTGTCCTTGAAATGGAGAACGTCCAATATGCGACATGGGCGAAACTCTTTAAAATTCACGCAAGGTCTCATAAAGTCCTCCATCACATCGTCAAACAGGAAAAAGGCAAGGAGAAAGTGTCAATCACCGATGATGACATGGAGTTATGGACAACCCTTGATGCTACAGTCATCCAACGGATTTATTCCACCATCTCTACGGACCTCTTGTATACAATTATCGAACCCGACGCAACGACGATGGAATCTTGGAATAGGTTGCGTGATATATTCCAAGATAACAAAAATTCTCGTGCCGTAACACTTGAGCAAGAATTTTCTCATACAACTATGGAAGATTTCCCGAATGCCTCTACATATTGTTAAAGGCTCAAGGAATTGTCGTTTTCCTGTCTTGTTTAGGCCTAGACAACTTTTAGGTTATTACGCCTCTTGGGACCACAATAAATAAAGGAATTGTCGGATCAACTTAAGAACGTCGGACCACCGGTCACGAATGATCATCTCGTTTTTTAATGGTTGCGGGCATCACCGAAGCGTATAATGGGGTTGGAACTCTCTTTCGTCAAAGCAATCATATCCCTCCTTTCTATCAAGCCCGTTCCATGCTCACTCTTGAAGAGGCGGGGTTGGCTAAAAAAGCCTCAACCGGAGCACATTCCTCCATGGTGGCTGCCACGTCCCGAGAATCCGATGACTCTCCATCATTCTCAGAAAATTATAATCAAAACCCTAACAACTGTGGTGGCAAAAAGGATCAAAACCGCAATCATGGTGGGAAAAACTGTGGCGGCGACTGCGATGGTGGAAAGGGGGGTAGCGGACGTGGCAACAGCCAGCAAGGGTCCGGGCAACAGCACCCCCGTGGGCAGTGGGCTTGGGAATGGCCTTGGCCCATCCCACTATGTCCATACCCAACAGCCCATTGGGCTAGGCCCACCAACCAGCAGAAGTAGCCTGGCCATTTTGGGCCTCGACCAAAGCAAGCCTGGCAGCAGCCTGGCCTTCTTGGGCCTTGGCCACAGTAGGTTATCACCGCCATAGGCCCAACAACATCCCCAACTTCCACGCATATCGAGGCAGTGATGCATACACTTGGGATAAATCCTCCGGATGCAAATTGGTACATGGATACCGGTGCTACTTTTCATATGACATCCGCGCAAGGTAATCTCTCGTCTTATTTCAATTTGAGCAAAAATCATGGCATAATTGTTGGTAATGGTCATTCAATTCCAATTCGTGGTTATGGTCACACAAATTTGTCTCCCCCAACCCCACCTTTAGCCTTGAAAAATATCCTTCATGCTCCTCACTTGATTAAAAATTTTGTGTCCGTTAGGAAATTTACAACTGATAACTCGGTTTCTGTTGAATTTGATCAATTTGGATTTTTTGTGAAGGATTTCTAGACGGGGATGCATCTAATGAGATGTGATAGTCGGGGCGAGATTTATCTCATCACCACAGTAAAGCCACACTATCAACTTTTGCAGCATTAGCACCGTCTTTATGGCATGCACGTTTGGGTTATCCGGAAGCTTCTGGTTTTGACTCCCTTAGACACACTAAATTTATTGAGTGTAATCGCACTCGTGGTTCTAATGTTTTTCCTTCTTGTCCTCTTGGGAAACATGTTAAATTGCCTTTTGTTGCTTCTAATTCTATTACTATGTTGCATTTTTATATTATCTATGGTGATCTTTGGACGTCTCCCGTTTTGAGCTCTTTGAGCCACCGTTATTATGTTTTGTTATTGGATGATTACTCTATTTTTTGTGGATATTTCCGTTATCTAAGAAGTCTCAAGTTTATTCTACATTTCTATCATTTAGAGCATTCATCCGTACTCAATTTGAACGGAGGTTAAGAACATTCAATGTGATAATGGAAGGTAATTTGATAATGGGTAATTTCGAGAATTTTGTAAGGTTAATGGTGTATCTTTTAGATTTTCATGTCCACATACTTCATCACAAAATAGGAAAGCCGAGAGAAAAATCTGCACTATTAATAATATTGTTCATACATTACTAGCTCATGCATCATTACCGCCTTCATTTTGGCATCATGCATTACTAATGGAAACTTACCTTCTCAACATCATCCCGGGCAAAGGATTAGCCTACCAATCTCCCGAGAAAAGGATTAGCCCGTGTGTCACGACCGTTGTGTTAAAAATGGGAAAAATCAAAATTCGGTAAATCCAAAAAATCAGAATTTTAAACGTTTTCGAGTGGATTCGACGATTCAAAACAACGCCTCGGTTCGCAACCCGGAAAAGGTTAGACTCACTTCAGTTCTTCTATATTGCTTTAAGCCTATTTGATTGTGTGTTTTGTGCTTGATTTAGTATGATATTTTGCTAAGTAGTGTAGTCTTGATTAATTAATATGATAATAAAATGCTTTATTTGCATAATTGTATATATGCCGTTTGGATATTTCTGATTTGGAGTTGATATGCGATAGATGATATTGCTTCGATGTTTTGTTAACTAATTACTGTTATTTGTTCTAGTAAGGTATCTTGGGCTCAATATTAAGTGCAATACAGATAATGTAAGATTAATACGTGTTTGGAAGGAACTATGGCTTGATTAAATGCTCTTAGGACACTTAGCGGATTATTGATATTCAAATTATCATATGTTGTGTATGTTGTTAGCTTGGTTGCTGCCTATTAAATCAAACAATGATAGCATACTTTAATTGATTTAAATGACGATATTTACATGTTATATTCTAGATTAATATGTGCGAATTTGGAAAGAGTCTGTTTATCCATGTTTATATAATAGTATGTGCGTTTGGTTTAAGTTTATGAATGTCATGTTTCTTTGAGATTAGGGTGGGTTTAATTGAATTTATCATGTCTGTTTACATAACTTATACATTGGTCTTCCTTGCCTATTTTATTCCTGTTTTAAGTTTGGAACCGGATGTGTTAGCACATGCTCTTTCTTCTGCTACTTTAACGTGCCAAATCTGGAAAAAAATGATATGTCTTAAGGATATATAAAATATACGGACACGAGTATGCATTCCTATGTACATTTAAGTTGTATATTTTGTATATATATATATATATTAGGAATATTCATGTGTTTATATTTTTGTTGTGTCTAGTAATTCTTCTTTTCTTTTATTTACATGAAATGCATCGGGAGTAACGAAGAGTCTCGTTATGAGACTATTCGTGACTTTGTCCAAAACGAAGAACCACATTCGCGTTCATTGCATTCTCCGGCCTCGGAACTTCAAAACAAATAGGGTGCGATGATATCGTCATCCGCCCTAGTCGCTGCCTTTATTTATTGATCTGTCTTTCATTATTATTCGGATTGTAATAATTATTTAATTATGTACTGTCATTAGAATGCTTAGAATAATTAGGCCGTGAATAGATGAATGAATAGGATAGTTTAACTGCCGTTAGTTTATTTCTTAGGCTCGATTAAATTGAAAACTCATCGCTAGCTTTATTCGTTTTAGGACCGTCACATATGTTCCAAACTCAGACGCTAGTTATTTTATTTTAGGCTCATTATGCATGTTTTAATCTCTTTCAAAATAATTTGGCTATCTTTTACTCACCTTTTTTAAATCCTAAAAAAATAAGGTTTGCGTTTTATCCGATTTGTATTATTGAAAGATTTCCATAAAATCATCTCTTCACATTATAAATAAAAATTGCTTTCTTCTATTAACAAATTGCCAAATACGTATTTTTGTACACAAATAAACTTTACATCTATGTTTATGAAAAATATCATATAAATGCACACTTTTCTCAACTCTACATGTATTTTATAAATAATATTTTACAAATGTATGCTTTTATTATATGTATTCTATAAATAATGCATGCCTTCTCCAAAATCAACTTTATATATATACAAAAAAAATGCATACTTTATGTGTATTTTATAAATAATACATATTTTTCATCAAAATCAATTTTACATGCAAACGCATACTTTTCATCAAAATCAATTTACATGCATCTTGTAAATGATTGCCATACAAGTGCATGCACTTTTTTTTCAAGAATCATTCTACATGCATCTTATAAACCATGTCTCACAAATGCAGGCTTTTTCAATCCTACATGCATTTTATAAGCTAGGCCATGCAATACATACTTCTACTAACAAATTCATTTTATATGTATTTTTGCCATGCAATTTGTCAAAAATGCATCTTTTAAAATTAATTATTTGCAATATCCTTTTCTTAAACTTCATATTTTAAACATACATTTTCAACATAATAAATAACCTAGGTTCGAACAGATAACCGCAAGTTAGCGAATCTTAAAGGATGTCTAATCTCTTCCCTTTAGGATAATAAAGAATCCTTACTCAGATGGTTGTGATGACTTATTATGGTCGGATTACATAACAATGCATGAGAAGAACGATTATTATTTAAGATAATCTTGTGATAGTTTGTATATTACTACTTTAGTCTTTAGTTTATGTCTCTATTTGGTTTCACTAATGTCAATCTCCTACTTTTTCCACAATTGTATATTACCAAATAAAATGATCAACTCAATTTATTTAACCACTTATTACCAAATCAAGTGAACAAATCGCACCTCCTCCGTTTTAATTTGTTTGTCTTACTTTCCTTTTTAGTCTGTTTAAAAAAATGTCATTTTCTATAATTAGTAATTCTTTATACCCAACATCCTACATGACATATTTAAGACCACAAAATTCAAATGGTATTTTGATACTTGTACACATTCTTAATTTATAAGATCACAAGATTATGGCATTTTGATACTTACACACATATTTAATTTAATACTACAAGATTCAATAATCCTCTTTATTTTTGTAAACTTCATACAAAGTCAAACTAAAACAAATAGATTGAAACATATGGAGTATAATTTATCACGTTGGTAAGAGTAATTTAGTTTTGTGACTTATCATTATTAAGTTCTTTTTTATTGTCATATAACCATACCAGAATAAATTGTTGGGGTAAGTAGAACAAAAATTTTAACTTTTATTGTGCTTTACTTATGTATTTTGAACCCAACAAAACCCTACAATATGTATATCTCGTTTAAAACTTAGAATTTCGCTCACATTTTTCGTGTATAAAGTTCAATTAGGTTTCTGAAAAATTAATACAACTACAACAACATTGTATACAACTTTCATACAATACTCAAGACTTAAAAATTTCGCTCACAATTTTATGTATGAAAACTGTAATAAAATTTTCATTCACATATATATATTTCATACAATTTTATAAAAGAAATTGAGTTGATTTTTTAAGCCTTGAGAAAAAAATTTATTTTTCTTAATTTAAAATTATTTTTAAAAAATAAAATATTAACTATTTTTAAAACAATTAATTTTTTTAAAAAAAAATTTGATAAAAACGAAAAAAAGTATGAAAGATGAAAATCCGTCATGTTTCATAAAATATTGTTATATTTTGTAAATAAGGAAAATTATCTATATATTTAGTAATAAAAAGTATTAAGTAGGTACCTTATGTCATTTTCACTTCCCCTACCCCCAAACCCCCTAATTTATTTTTAACCTCAAAGTTTATAAATTGAACTTTAATCCTTTTTTCACCGATAAACATCTCCTACTTTTATCATATTTTTCATACAATCTTCTCATTTTCTCTCTTAGTTTGCTAGCCATTTCCACTTTAATTGTTTTTGCAAACTTACAATTAACAAGATCAAGTAAAAACTTTCAACTTCCAAGTGTTCAATGCATCAATTTACGATTACTTTGTTACTTCTTTATCTTTGACAATTTGGTACATTGGGTGGTAACG
This sequence comes from Anisodus acutangulus, assembly GCA_029783415.1. NCBI lineage: Eukaryota > Viridiplantae > Streptophyta > Magnoliopsida > Solanales > Solanaceae > Anisodus > Anisodus acutangulus. Next base: position 53,676,807 of record CM056490.1, read on the forward strand.
CATATTTGTTAGACAAGTATTATGGCGTCCTATCTTGATTCAAAACTTTTCAGATAAAGAATTGTTATCAAAAAATGTTTTTTCCTCTGATCATGACGATAATATTGCTTAATTGTATATGATATTTTGAAGAGTTACATGTCTATTTTGACAGAATTGAGGCCCAACTAATTTTATCATTATCTTACAATCCTTACAATTATGATCGAGAGCTAATAGAAGATCCCAATTCTATCGACAATTGCATGAAAACTCTATGGGTTATTTTTGCAAGTAATAATTGGGTCCTTCAATACGAATGCGATAATGTAAACAACTTATTAAGGTGGCCTCTAGAAAATATGCCTTGAAGATCACACAACGACTAGGCGTTTCAAGCTTGTACATTGAAGATGAGATCAAAATTTGCCTTCAATTACTGCACAAGTCTTTTATCTGCATAATAGGGTATGGCAGAAGTCTTAGGCAGGGTACAAGTTCAGTTGTTGTCTTGAAAATATTTTATTATTCTCCCGCTAATGAAGAAGGGGAACGTATTAAGAAAAATTGAAGGATTGGATTGACCAATAAAATTTAAGTTGTCAAGGTAATATAGCACACACTGACTTCCTCATTAAACCTCAAAACATATTTTTTTTTTGTTGACGAAGGAACCCGTAGCCGCTACTCTTTCGAGTGCGCACAGGGTAAACCCCGAACTGACGCAATAGTCTGCAAACCACGTCAGCCGATTAACCACACTTGACAAGCCATGTGTGACAGGCTCAACCAAGAAGGTTTATGCAGGGGATCGAACTCGTGACCTTGCGGTCCCGCGCTCTACTGCTACACCAACTTGGCTACCCTTGCGGGTTTTTCTGTGGTAGGGTAAACCTTTTAAAGTGACTGGTCCCACCGCATTACGGCCCCATACCCCAGAAAACCCCACCTCCGGCCTGGCCCTACGGATTAGTATACACCGCTTGGCCCTACGCGTATGGAGGAATTTTTTTGGGAACACAGTTCCACTCTCGTTGATCAGAGGACTCGAAAACGGAACCTCAGACAGCAATACTCTAATGTATTGGCCACTGGGCCAAACACTTAGGATAACCTCAAAACATATTGATTGATGATAATGGGCAGTGCAATCAATGTCCATTTTTAAAAGGCGGGTCCAGACACGTTCAAATACAATGATGGCGCAACTAATGCAAAGTCGTCCCTTGAATTTATACGTTTGGGGCGATACTTCTACAAATTCTCTTTGGACAATGGTGATGATATAATTAGCAAGAGGTTGAAGATTAGTTGGTGCAATAGAGCTGATATGATCAAGCTAGTTTTAGATTGCACACAAAAAAAATGCGACCATTTGCCCTTACAATAATCAAAATGTTGGATGCAATTGTTGTACTCGATGAGGCTGTTGCAGTCGTGAGAGATGAAGAGGATGTAACTAGGAGGCGCATCTGCAATTCTTGTTACACCCTTTAAAAGTCTAAGAAATGATGGTTCGTTACTTATTTAGAATGACTCAGAAGGATGGATTTGGTTGAGGAAAGACGTAGGCAAAAAGAAAGCTTGCAAAGGAATCAGTCCTCGAAAAAGACAAATACAAAATCCAAGCAAGAAGTATTATTTTGGAACTTAATAACCATGTAAAAGCATTATAACCATATTTGTGGATTCTTAGACCAAATCCTACTTTATAAAAAGTTTACAACCGAACCAAATATAAACTCTGTTACTATGCATCAAAATCTTGAAATTGCCAACATTGTAGATATTAAAGGGAAAAAAACAAATAAAGAAAAGATTTTTAAACTTTTATTCCTTATCAGTGTAAAACACTATTGGCTCAACAAATGTAGTTTTACTTATTGTAGCATATTGATTTATTTTTTATATTACTAATTTATAGTTTATTGTAAAAAGTAACATATAGATAGCTTTTAAATGACTTGATATTTGGAAAAGGAAAATGAAACACATAATAAGAAAAGATTGAAATTAAAGAAACACCCAAAAAGGAGTGGGAAGAAGCTATTTGTTTTCTAAAGACAACACCAAAAAATATTATTGGCTAGCGCATTTCAGTGCATTTATTCATCCTTGCACTTATCCTATTTGAAGTGTATACCTATCTATTATGACTACACGAAATATGATTTCCCTTGTTAAATTTGGAGACATAAATGTTCTAGTTCATTAATTGTTGAGTGTTCAGTCTTTATGTACTATATGCGTGTTTTCGATTGTTGTCGGTCTATGATATCTACAAAGTGCTAGTGATTGTACTGATACTACACTTGTTGTACTTTATGCAGATACAGATCCCTGTTTCAGTTTCAGGCCCCGTGGCTGATCCCAAGGCTATTCATCAGAGATTTTAAAGTGAGCTACCAGACGGACGTGCATCTCTAGATCTCTTATTATGTTGTTATGTCTATTTCATATTCTACCAACAATTATCCATTTAAGTCCTTTGAGACTTGTATTTCATTTTAGAAGCTCTTGTACGAATTAGATTAGGATTTGGATTTTATAATGACTAAGTTCTCTTTCGGACTTTTTTTATATATTTAAGATTGTTAAATGATATTAAGTGTATTTATCTTTTCCGTATTTTCAATTCAAATGATTTGACATGTTGGAGATGGTTCGCATACCGGGGATAGTGTAGGTGTCATCATGGCCCGTGATTTGGGTGTGACAAATTGGTATCAAAGCTCCTAGATCATCGGTCTCATGAGTATAAGAGCAATGTCTAGTAGAGTCTTGTGGATTGGTACATAGACGTCCGTACTCATCCTCCAGAGACTATAAGACATTTAGGAAACTTCACTTATTCTATTCTTTTCGTGCCAGTTTGTACAAATTAGTATCTAAACTTCATTGTTCTATTCTCTCACAGATGGTGAGGACACCCATGAATGCAACTAGAAATGAGGCACCAGTGCCTGCAGCTGGGGACGTGGCACGCGACAGAGGCAGAAGCCGTGGTAGGGATAGACCCTGTGGAGCAGCACCGACCAGTGGCCGAGCACTAGTAGCTGATCAGGCTCGTGCTATATCGGTATCTCCCGAGCCGGAGGTAGAGCATGGGGATAAGCCTATTCAGGAGGAGGAGTTGGGACCTGCCCAGACATCAATAGAGATCATTTCTACATTAGTGCTTCAGAATGCCATGGTGAGCATTCTGAGTCTCCTTGAGAGCTTGGCCTAGGCGAGTACCTTCCTAACTACTACCGGATGGGACAGACCCTTGATCAGTTCCATACCTCGGGAGCACAATCGACTGTCACTATGGCTCCCTGCATTGATGAGGTTCCATTGCCCAATTTTGCTCATCGCCAGTTGTCGTGCCGATTATGACTAATGAGGAGCAGAAGATGTTTGAGAGATTTACCAAGATGAATCCTCCCTCCCTGATTTTATGATACCCCGATGAGGATGTTTATGAGTTCATTGTTAGTTGTCATGAGAGCCTTCACAAGCTAGGTTTGGTGGATTCACATGGAGTTGACTATGTTGCTTCTCAGATGATCTGGGATGCTAAGCAGTGGTGGATATCCTTTATATTGAGTGCCGACTAGCTGGGTCGCCTTCTTTTTCATGGACTCGATTTTATCAGGTATTTTCGGAGAAGTATGTTCCTCATAGCTTGAGGGATAAGAGGAGGCACGAGTTCGAGGCTCTAGAGCAGAGAGGTTTGTCCGTCATTGAGTATGAGATTATATTTCACGTCCTGGCTCATTATGCAGTATCGTTGCTCCTAGGGAGGGTGGACGTATATCGGTTCGGTTCGGTTTTGTATCCAAAAAATATAAACCGAATAAAAATCATTTAAAAAAAACCGAATACAACTTTTTTAAAAAAAAAACCGATATGTTCGGTTTATATCGCCGAACGAATATGATTATATCGGTTTTTTCTAGTCGGTCGGGTCGGGTCGAGGAATTTTTTATTTTTTAAAAAAAATTGAATTTACAAAACTGAAATTGACATTCACACCTACACTATCATAAAATTTTGACTTTGAAATTTATTGTGTATCGTGATATGTTTACTAAAGAAAAAGGAAAATTAGAAATCGGTTTGGGGGAAAACACAAATTGATTGGAAAAACAGACGTTTTCATAAAAATTGGTTGCGCCAAACCACCTTGTGACAGTTTGGGCTGGCCCCGTCTCGAAAAAATACCCAAAAAAATCAGGTAAAACAGACATCCGAGCGCAGAGTTATGACCATTTAAAGTTTCACCAATTTACAACAACTTTCTCTTCCTATATTTTATGTCAATGCTTCCGTGATATGTTAATCAAGTTCATGCCGCATTCGAATTCCATAAAAGCTTCATAGATTGACTTCAATTGCTATGATTCAAGAGATAGTAGTAGCCTAAAATAAAAATAAGAATAATTATATATTTAATTTGGTTTTTTCGGTTCGTATCCAAAATTTAAAAACCGAACCGAATCACTAAATCCTGATTCGGTTCAGTTTTTCAAAAAAATAGTTTTTTTAAAAAAAAAACCGAGAAAAAGTTCGGTTCGATTTTTTCGGTTCTCCGAATTTTTTGTCCGCCCCTAGTTGCTCCTCATCGAGGTATGCATCAACAAGGGAATCAATTAATATGTTATGATATTTTTATGCCTATAAGAACATGTCAGTAATTTATTTTTATAATAAAATAAAATTATTTTTAAATATATAAATATATCATTTTTTAATATTGAATCATTTATTATATTATTTAATCAAATAGCACATCAACAACTTAAATTTATTTCCAGACACTTGTTACTTATGACGCCAAACCAAACAGAATCAACACACACATCCATAAATGTTTTTTAAAAAAAACTAAAGTATATTTATAAACTAAACCAAAAAAGGTAAAGGCTCAAATCCAGTTCTGAAAATGCCTGTAAGAGTGGTGGAAGCTTCTTCGACGCCTTCTCGGCCTTCAGGTAATCACATAATTTATCTGCTCTGTTTTCTGAATCGGAGTTGCAAGTTTGATTATGGATATAGAAACTGAGTTTAATATTTAGGGCTTGTTTTAATGTGTGTTTATTTGTTAATTTATTACTCCCTCCGTCCAGAAAGATTGTCTTAGTTACTATTTGGACATGGACAGTTAAAGTACCATAAAATTTTCAAATACTTTCTAAATATTTTGAATTGTTAACTATTGTGACTTATAATACTTCGTCCCAAAAAGATTATTTTAGTTTGACTTGCCACAGAGATTAAAAAATAAAGGAAGTCTTTTGAAGTGTGTATGGTTCAAAACAAGCATTAGATATTTGTGTGGTTGTAAATATTTCATAAAGTTAAATTATTTCTACGTATAGAAATGTGTCAATCTTTTTGGGATGGATGGAGTACTTTTTATGTAACTTTTGAATTCAAATCGAACATTATTTAGTTATTTTCATTGAGAATCAGACAAAGTTAGCATTTTTTTCCTGTCTATTTTCTCTTTGAAGATTGTTTGAAAAGATGTAGGCCACTCACTTTTCCCAATTGAATGATTTAAGTGTAATTTGAATTGGATTTCTTCAATTTCTGATTTCAGTATGTTGAATTATCATAGTGTTAGTATGTAGTGTTCAGTAAAGTTTTGTACTTTTTGGTGTCAAATTATGTGATTGTGTTTGCTAAGTAGTAATTAGTTGTTGGACGACTCAAATGCTCGTTTTTCTTTCGACTACAAAAGGTGGAGGAACTTCAGGAAATGCTTTGCCTTCAGCCTGTACACTTCTAAGTGTCGGACAGGTGAGCTTCTGCTTTTTTAATATGAAATGCATTTCCGATAGCATAAATGCCGTCCTGTAATGTTAGTGCTGTATTTTTATTAGAGAGTTTGTTTCGTTGTCTCGTCTATTGACACGAGGTTTCAATAAAAAGCATTATGCTAAGTACTCAAAGACCATGATCAACCAGACTGAGAGAAGAGTCGGCAAGGTGGGTAAGCAAAATAACTGGTAACTCGAAGAATCAATCAGAGAGGAATGAGCTTGAGAGAGTTGCTGATGTTCAATTTGATATGCATATAAAGCTCCGACATCCAATTCGATTTTGTAAAACTGTTTTATAAGTCTGAAGCTTTATCTTCCCTTTTTTGGGGGATGCATCACAAATTCTGTTCCATTACATCCTTTCGATTGGAAAAGTTAACAATGCCTCTCTCTTGGGGATCAGGCCAATACTTCTCTCTCTCCCCTTCTCATCTCCAGACTCCGGCATTCTAGTTTCCGGTGGAAACCTATCATTGCCTAGTTATGGATCGAGGGATCACATTCATATCGAGCGGAAATACATTTGATTTAGTTAATATCAATGATGAAGCTGAGCATTGGTTTGTTCTTGTAGAAAGCAGCAGGAGTTTTAGAAGAAAAATTAGAATTAATGAAAGCAATCTCCAGTGGGTATGTGGGTATGTGGGTATGTGAAGCACTGATACAAGCTTCACTTCAATCCGGTAATTAATGCCGAAGATGAGGTAGAAAATTGAAGGCCTACATATTTAGAGTCATACAGAACTGTAACAACTATGGCTGATATGTAAGAATCGAATCTATACTTGGGGATAAAAAATCTGCTATTATTATTCCAGAAGCCAGTTACAATAAAGTATGGGGAGATATAGCTGGGAAGATACAAGGGTATGTGGGAACCTATGTAGATCCGAGGTTCCGTCTTTATGCAAATCATTCCAAGTCTTACATGGAATCTGCAAAGATCTCAAAATGGCAATCGATCAATAATGTTGAAGCAGAACAAGACCTACTCAAGGAGAAGCTGGAGAATGAGCATTTTCTGTCATAGTGCCTCATAGGCCACTTCAATTATCCATTCAATTTCAGCACAAAAGCAGAGGGGATTCAAAAATGGCTCATCAGCAGATGGTGAGTCACTGCCGGTCTCAAAGTTACTCCCCTTAGACACAATCAGTTCTTGTTCTCGAGCTTCCCTCAAAATCATAAGCAAAGAGGGTCTAGGCTGGTGATTGGTCCGGGAACGGGAGGAGATTGACCTCATGGACAGGTCCGATGGAACCCTCCCAGTCCCACTCTTCATCAACACCAACCATATGCACCCCAACATCTCTTTGATTTGGGAGTGGGTTGTTGACATTTGGTGTAGGCCCTTTGAGATGTATTGCCTTGGTGTCAATCAATATTCGAATCTTATCCTTCAGCGAGCAACACTCCTGAGTTTTATGCCCTTGCATCCCAGAATAGTAAGCACAAGTTTTGTTGGTATTGATCCATTATGGTGGTGTATCTGGCACTATTGCAGGGATAAGGGTAATGTAACGAGCAACTTTCAATCTCTCATACAATCGTGCTATGGGTTCAGCAAGAGAGGTGTACTGCTTAGGTGGTCTTCTTAAAAGTTGGCTCGGGGTCTTTGTGATTGGTATGGTTAATAGTAGGATGGTGGGTTTTGATTTTGATAAGTGGTGGAGGCGATTGAAAATATGCGGGGGTGTGTATTGTAGACTGGGTAGTTAGGTGGGGTGTAGGGTGTGTGTGGGGTGTTTGGGAAAGGTATGTAGAGGTGGGAGAGTGGTATGAGGGTGGAGGTATTTGGTAAAATAGGTGGGTTTTGGTTCCCTGTCCAGTCATTTACAGAACCTACTTCCTCCTTCTCTCCTTCAATTATACTACCAGATCGAAGGACCTTATCAGTAGCTTGAAAGGACTCGAAATTCGTCATCATGCCATTTTTGATACCTTCCTCTATTCTCTCGCCCATTCATACTTTTCTTGCACACTGTGACTTGACCTGAGCTTGATTACTCCAAAAAGAGAACTTCCCATGTGAAGTGGAAGAGAAAATAAGAGAATTCGCCTTGATTATTCCCTCAAGCTATTGAGGTTTAAATAACTATGTTTACATGTCCTAAAAAGGAAAGGAAATCAATACCTAATTATAATAGAAGTAAATTAAGCTACCTACTATATTTACATAGATTTTGGAATATTCACAATGATTCTAACACTACTCTGAACAACTGTATTAGGGTTACCATGAAACTTTTTGTACACCTTTTGTAACTACCTTTGCATCCTCCTGATGTCAGCAATGAAATCAATTACTTCATCCAATATAAAAAGGTAAAAGGCTGAGGAAAAAAATAAGAAACTGAATCGAACAAAAAAGTTTATCTATGCACATGTATATACTGCTTTCCTCTAACCAACTAATCAACTTACTCTAGTTAAATATTTATGATTCCATTACAAGTTGGTTGTTTCCATTCATTTCTAGCCGAGATATAGTGCAGAAGTAGCCATAGTATCTTTGTGGACCTTCAATACGCCCCCTCGAGTTGAGGGATGAAAAATCTTGTTCATTCCCAACTTGGAAACCATTGGGTGATGCTGCTGTTTGCCTACACCTTTGGTCAATAAATCTGCTCATTGCTCTTTTGATGGAAGTATGATTGTTTCTATGTTTTTCGGAAATAACCTCTCTACCTCCCAAGGTAGAAGTAAGGTCTGCGTACACTCTACCCTCCCCAGACCCCACCGTGTGGGATTACACTGGGTATGTTGTTGTTGTTGTATGATTGTTTCTATGTTTCTGCGGACTTTATACGAGAGAAGAATCTGAACTCCCCTATCCCTGCTTTCAAAAAAATTGTTATTTGCTTGTTGTATCATATCAAAATTGTATAAGATGAGAATGATCAGAATGTTACTACCTAACCTCTTGGTAGACTAAGAGTAATCATGCTTGCTTTGATTGAAATCTAACTTCAGTAAGCGTCAGTGATCTTCGAATTTCATTTTTTGAAGCTTGTTTGAGACCCTAAAGTGATTTAGTAGCCTACACACCTTGTTCGTTTCCTAGCTGCATGTAGGCCATATCAAGAAGGTCACAGACCCACTGATCAAGTGCTGCAAGGGGGCATGCTTCTCACTGTCACGTTTTGGCTAATCGTGAAAAAGGCATCATGGTGTTTCAATCCTTCCTATTGATTGTACCTTTTGCTACTAATCTAGCCGTGAAGCGTTACAATTTACAGTTTATGGTTGTTCAGCTTGTCAAACAAGTGAGAAGTGTCATCATTTCTCACTGCATTGCTTTATTCCAGGCATTTTCTGGGACTCAGAACGTCTCAAGTCAGCAAAAAGATGAAGCTTGGAGAGTAAATGTACGAATTCAAGGTTGTGACCTTGATCATGGATATCTCTGTGGTACAATGGAAGCTCTTAATGTTCCTATGGCAGATACACCAGTAAGAAGCCTTTGCTTTTACTTCAATGAGCATCAGATCTCTTTTCCCTTTTCTTCCTCATTAAATTTCTTTGATACATGAATATGTAGCTACATTAAAGAATAAAGAACAGGCATCTCTTTAAGGTTTAACCTTTTGGCTGCATTCGTATGAAGCTACACAGGTGAGAAGACGTTGCTTGAAAATGTCATTGATAGGTGAACGAAGAAAGGAAATTCAGGAATGAATAATCATTGTCAAAGATTCTGCAGTTATATCTCTTATAAGTGAAATCAAAATTCTGCTTCACACAATTTAATATTTCTTTTTCTTTTTAATGTGATTTTCTTGTTAGAGCTTTTCAGTCTTTTCTTCAACACGTGTTTGTTGAACTCTGAAAATACGTGAGTTTGGTTCTCAAAGCTTTATCTCTTATCTTACCTTGAACTTGATTCTTCTCTTTTTCACCTCTAACAATCAAGTACTTACCTAATTCTCACTTATTAAAAAATAAACTATACGTAACCTAATTCTCGATACACTTTAGCTGTAACCAGGCAACACGGAATCTGTAAGTTTGGTTACTCGAAGCTGGGTCTCCTCGTCTATCCTTTAGAACTTTTTCCTTCTGCTATTAGCGTTAAACAACCAAGTAGTGACCTAATTCTCAATATATTCTAGTTGAGCTGCTGTAGCAGGTTCACTTCCATTGAGAATAAACTTACTGTGGAAGTGATTTGTCAAGTTGTGATTAGTCTTCAGCTTGTAACTGAAACTTTATCTTCTGCTATTCGTCTCTTTTCGTAAAAGGAGTGTTAACCAATATGTTCTGAGTGCTCTTTTATATCTCTATCACGGGCCAACCTCCAAAATGTAGTATAACACCAGTTCTTCGTGGTAATACCAGGTAGTTACTTTCTGGGAAGGGGAAATTGTTGATACCAAGAACTATACTTTCTTCACTGGCAAATGGGGCGCCACGTATGCTCTTTTCCTCCTCTTTCTACATTGACCAATATTTATTCCAAATGATTTGAATAATTTACAAAAATAGAAGTTTATCTAACTGGTTTGGTTTTATGATCAGATCAGAAGATGACATAAAGCACTGGACCAAGTTCCCATCGTTTTCACCCCTTTTGGTAAGCACTAGCAGCTACTCCCTTAAGGGTGTGTTTGGTATGGAGGAAAACATTTTCTGAAAAATGTTTTCCAATTTTCTCATGTTTGGTTGTCAAGTTTTTTTTTTTTTAAACATTTTCTCTAGGAAACTAAGTTCTTTAAAAATGAGGAAATGACTTCCTAGTGAAAGTAGAACAAGCTCTATAAATGGCGTTTCACACTAATTGTCTAATCTCCATCCTCCAACACACCCCACCTCACCCTCAATGCCATTCCCATCCCCACACCCTTAGCTCCCATGCCAAACCCAATAGTGTTTGCCTGATTAATGTACAAATACTTTTGGGATAATATTTTCTGCTTATTTACCAAACACTAAGGAAATAAGTTAGAAACCCACTTATTTTCCAAGAAAACATTTTCCGCGGAAAACATTTTCCTTCATACCAAACACACCCTTAAATGCAGATATTCAGCCATCTTGATCTTTTCTGCCCTTTACAGAGCCAAGTGGAGGTCGATGGCGGTAAATCACTGAACCTGAGTAACTACCCATATATATTCATGGTAACATGTCTTCTATTACTGATTTATACGGTAAGGGATCTTGATTGCAGCGCTCGTGATGTGTTACCATTCTGACTTTGGCTGTGCAGAGATGGAAAGAACAATACTTCGTGAATGTTGGAACAGACTGTGGGTTGACAATAGCTGGTTTTTACTATGTTTGCTTTTCCTGTAGTGATGGCTCCATCAATGGCTTCTATTACGATCCGAATAGCAGGTACCATCTTTTACCAAGGTCTTTCTCTTTAAGGTTTTCCTATTTATATGGAGTATCTATTTTGTTCTCATGAACCTTGCCCATCTATTGTAAACGTCATACTTCTGAAGTTGATGAGGAAGTGATTGGATTTATTTTGGCAGCCCTTTTCAGAAGTTGGAACTGAAATCCACAAATGAGGGAAGATTGGGTTTCAGTTTTTCCTCATATGAGTTGCAGTGAATCATCATCAAGATTGGTGTATGGGTGGTCAGTAAATATTAGCTTTACTGGCTTTGATATGTTATTTCTGAGTTGTCCATCAGATTGCTTATTGTCAAGTGGACGCGAAGTTTTCAGTATACACATTAGAGCCTTCACAATAGATAGAGGTTCCGACATGGAACAGAGGTCCTGATTTTGTTGTCACAGGTCGAGTAGATAAGGTAAAGATTTTTAATGAGTCGAGTCCTAAAGACAGAGTAGTCATCTTTATTTGAGATTTTGTTTTAGTGAAGTATATTCTTATTATCGAGTTTTATCTCGTGCATCTCTGGAAGACTCATCTCTGATTCACTGGATCACCTCATTTTAATCTGTCTTTTCGTGAATCATTAAAACAAATGTGAGTTATATTGGACCAACTCCTGGATCTACCATGCACTGAGAACTGTTGTAGGTTGTTGTGGTAGTCCAATAATATTTGTTTTCTTTTATCATTTGTTTTTCTTCGTTCGTGCTAGTTCTTCCTCTATCACTGTCCGGGAATGGTTTCGGCTCGACCATATTTCGGTTGTTAATATGAAATAAAGGACTGCTGTAACAAAAATGATTACCCCTTTGATCATGAGAGATCGCTTGGACTGCTAATAACAACTGTTACAGCTTTCTAGCATCGATGATGACACTTCAGAGAAAAGAATAACCTTGTACATGCGTTATTTATATATATATATATATATATATATATGAAAGGTGATTAAAGCTAGAACAGAAGATAAATTATCCTCCAGGACCAATGCAGTTGTCTAAACAAATTAAAGATCATGGTGTAGTTCATTCAGTTGCCACGGTTGCCTAACTGATTCGATTTACAATTGTTTGCCAATAGTCTCAATGTCAAAATCTAAGCTTTAAAAATTGATGTACTTAATTCAGACATGCCAAATTCGCAAAAATGGTAGGGGAGTTAGTATTAAGCATCATTTTATTCTTAATAATTGAGAAATCTCCGGGTCATTCACACACGATCTGAAATTCCGTGGATGACATGTTGCACGTCTATCCTTCCCCACTTAAAAGTAGCTTTTAATTTGTCTCCGGTCTCATCTGAACCCTATACATGCACCTGCCGGCACACCATGATGCATTTTTACCACTAGACCAAAACTTTATGAGCGCGGGAGTCTGAGTGAAGTAATTCTAACTACAAAATTAACAATAAATAAGATGAAACCTTTTATGATTTATTAACTAATTGTTGCGATCGATATAGCAGTATATATTTTGATATTTACTCCTTTTGTTATATGTATTTTACTCACAAGTGGGTATGGATATGACAGATTCCAATCTAACCTCTAGCTACTGTGAAAGTTATGTATAGGTTCACACTTTAAGCAGCTAAATAAAAATCTTCCTTGTCAAGAATAATAATATTCTTTAGAATTAATATCATTTCTTTTGAATCCCCTCATTCCGGATAATAGAAGACAGTTCTTTATCATGTCAGGATATAAATATTTAGTGAGTTGCCTCCTTTTCCCTTTACAAGGATCAGAAGATTGCTTCTACAACACACAATAGAAAAGTTTACAACAAACTTCTCTTTAGAATAAAAAATAATCTTGTTTCTACTTTAGTAGAACAGTTTAAAGTGTTTTTTGTTTTGTTTTCATTCTCTTTTAATAATTTATAAATCCTTGTGAGGAAAAAAATAAAAATTACAAGGAGACAATTAGACAAGTTATAAATATGTTGAAAATATCCAATCCCATTTCGACCTCAACATGATTGTGATTAGCCCCAGCAACTAAATATTTTCAATCAATTACGTCTCAGTCTCAAACTAGGTAGAGAATTAGTTATGTGAATCTAAACTAGGTAGAGAATTAGTTATGTGAATCTTTTGTGTGCCGTCCGCTCATTCATCATGAACCATTATGAAACCTGATAAAACTTTTGTTCGACTTGATTTTCAATTAAATAAAGTAGATTATCTACAACCTGATAAATCATTTGTTTCACTTAATTCCCAATTAAACAAAGTAGATTACATTAACCAATATTGAGGTACAAAGAATCTTGAACAAAATACATAGTCATGGCCAAAATCAGCTTTGATTAATAAAGGACATTCAAACATATCATGACTCATCTTGAACTGTAAAGCCCTAGAGACCATTTTCTTCAAAGTTTAACCATGTGAACTTATATTTTGGCACTGCCATTTGAAACAGTACTGCAAGTGGAAGTCCTCCATTTGAAGCAATGCATATATGCCTTTTCTTTCCAAATAAAAGGTTAACAAGAATTTAAGGTATATACATATAAGAATTTTTTACACCTATTAGGCTACATCTCCTATCGTAGCATAATCTATCTTATTTTCAAGATTAAAAATCTCACATTTTAAGACCTGTAAATATTCTTTGAATGACCTGATAGTGTAAAAAATATTCTATACTTGACGATGTATATAAAATTAAAACTCAAAACAATCATGTTCAAAAATTTAAAAGAATAAAAAACTAAAAAGAAAAAGAGGCAAAAAGAAAGCACACAAGCACTTATCCACAAAAGGGGAATGTTCTCTACTAAGAAAAAATTGTACTTAAATACCTTGAGTTCTTGTCCACAACTGATCATTCTCACTTACTAAAGCCAATTTCTAGTCATACACTTCCAAAATGCTTCTTTCACCTTATCTTATCCATAATTTGCTCTGCATATTTCTCTTCCTTTCTAGCACTGGTAATTCTCTAACTTTTACTCATTTTATCTAATTGTCTGTAGTCGGGGGCAGAACTAGAGCGAAAGCTATGTGTTCGGCAGAACCAATAGCTTTGATCAAAACCTTTTATGTTATGAAATTCGCTTAATATGTATATAATTTATTCAGGACATAGTAAGTTGTATTTTATAAAATTCAGAACCTATAAACTCAAAATTCTGGTTTTGCATCTGTCCGTAATGAAGAAGTAAAAAAATGAACCTGACTAGTTCTACACTCTTTTTTCTACTGCAGATGGAACACAAGTCATTTTAGTAAACAACTGCAGGGAAAGCATATGGCCCGGGATTCTCGGTGGTGCAGGGCAGACTACTTTAAAAGATGGTGGTTTTCACCTCAACAGTGGCGAGGAAATAGTCCTCGACGTGCCTGACAAGTGGTCGGGGAGAATATGGGGGAGGCAGAACTGCTATTTCGATGGAAACGGGAAAGGAAAATGTGACACTGGCAATTGTGGTGGCCAGTTACAGTGTCGGGGGCTAGGAGGTGAGCCCCCGGCTACTGTAGTGGAAATGACACTAGGCTCATCGACTTCGCCCTTACATTTCTACGATGTAAGCTTAGTCGATGGATTCAACTTGCCAGTGTCGATGAAGCCTGTGGGCGGGGGCGTTGGTTGTGGGGTAGCACAGTGTGAAGTTGATTTGAACATATGTTGTCCATCAGCACTGGAAGTGAAGTCCGGAGACAAAGTTGTCGGGTGTAAGAGTGCTTGTTTGGCTTTACAATCACCAAAATACTGCTGCACAGGACAGTATGCAGATCCCAAAACTTGCAAGCCAACTGTTTTTGCACATCTCTTTAAGGCTATTTGCCCCAAGGCTTATAGTTATGCATTTGATGATTCTTCCAGCCTTTACACGTGTAGGGCTCCGCGATATCTCGTAACTTTCTGTCCTCCCAAGTGAGAGGTTTATATTTTGTTATGTAATTCCCCTCCAATTTATGATTATGTTCCTCGAACTCTTCGGAAATATTGATCCATGTCGAATCCTTCAAAAAAATACATAATTTTTAAAGGATCTAATACACAGTAGATAATATTTTTGAAAAGTAGCGAGTAACATATATTTAGGATGTGATTGAAGAGTCACTTCCCTCCTATTAAGGGATACTTTCTTGTCTAGTTTATATTTTGTTTTTCGGTTTTAATGGAAGTAGTTTAAAAAAAATCATCTGCATTTGCTGCATGCAGACAACACCTTAGTCAATCAACGATGTCTTAATCCCAAATTAATCAGGGTTAGCTATTTTCTGTAGCTCATCCACCATATGTGAGATCATGAATTCAACATGCTCAATATGTAATAGTTGTTAGAAAAATAGATAAATATAATTGAAGAAGAAATGGCTTTGAGACGTGAATAAATTGACTTTTCTTAAAAATATATTGTATGTATATAAGTTGGGGAAAATATAAGTAATTCTCTTCGGGATACAATAAATCCCAAATTATACCTGCAGTTTTTTCATAGCCACTTTATAAAGAAATGTCTTATTTATAGAGTCATATATATATTATAAACTATCTAACAATCCCCCACTAATTTGTAATTTTTCTTATAATATCATGCATACCGGAGAGTATCTTATAATAGATTTGAACTTTTCATTAGTGTAAATACTTTAAAGTTCCGACCAAGTTTTTGGTATCTTTAAAGATTTGAACCACAACTCCATATGCCAAAATCGAAAATATCACACACATAGTATTATTTAGTAGTTTAGAAAATCCAGTATTTGCTTTAGCACGTTTATGGCCATGTGCTCATCCGGATTCCATGAATACTTACAAGACCAACCTTTTAAGTCTTGATTTGAAGCGGCACCACTTCAATATTCATATAGATGAAATTAGATATTATGTCTCTGTTACTGTAGACATTTACTAATTTCATTAAAAATAATTTCACCCTCTTCATAACAGTTTGCACTATGGAGTTTGTCACCGTGCCTCTGTTATATAAAGCATTTAACAACTCATTAACTCCTCACATAACAGTATGCAGTACATCAGAATCAAGGCTCTAAAATAGGAGACTCGCATTTTAACAACACAAAGTAACTTGTTATTACCTGTTGAATTTGTATTGTTAGAGTGTATACTAACTCAAAGTTGGGTTCCCATCACTTATGTTATAATTTAAGGATTTTAGCATATTCCTTGACATTTTATTTGTATTGCATTTCTTCTTAATAAATCTTGCAAGATCAACATAAATTATTTTCATGACAGATTGAAAAGATTACACAGGCATATCGCATACACATATGCCTCTACTTTTCATCGCATATCCATTTATTGTCTACTCTTTTCGTAGCTTCATTACATATATAAATAGCTTAGAATGGTTGCATCAGTTGTGGCCACAACATTTTAAAATCATATTTCTAAACCATTCTATTTCTTTTCGAGCATTTGTATGCTAAATATATTCTTATGGAATACAAGTCTATTTTGATGTTCAAATTATAGCACCTTCACTCGTGTAACAAATCCAATTTATATGAATTTTTATCATTATCATCATTTGGTTCTTTACTTTAAAGATTATATTTTCTTGTCTTTACAAAGGGTTGTCTTTTAACAAACACATCTTATCTTGTTATAAAAGTTACAACCACTCAAGTGACATCTTTACACGAGAGAACATAACATTTCAAGTGACACCCTTTCATGAAAGAACACAACCTTTCTGAAAAGACGTATGACCAAACATATTCAAATTTCAAATGAGTTGTTTCTTCAACTTATCGTTATCAAGACCGACCAAATTATAAATTCATTCACTGCACTATCAAATATACTTCAAAGATATATTTTGTGAGAGTTGAAGAAATAATTCCTTTTTCTTAAACTTCTTCATATATTATTGGCTATCAATCATAAGCCAATTAGCACCCCACACATTAAATATTTCAAATGTCCTTTTCGTAACTTATGTGGACATCTAATTAACATCAGTAGATTATCACGTTCATGCTATAACACATGTATTTTAATAACAGACTACAATTTTTCAATGGACTTCCAACTAATCCTTCGTAGCCTTTACCAATTTACAACCTTCGAAACTTCGAATACTATAACACAAAAGCATTCAAGACAAAGTTTTCAATTTTTAATGAGCGCAAAATGATCTAGTAATAAATTATCATTTCTATAAATTTCAAATTATTCTAACGACTTTCAAGTATAGATATTATCCATGAAATAGAGGGATTTATATATATCATTCCACAACTTGAAAATAAAATTCACATGATCTTTATGCAACATAGTTATGCCATGATAATTTAATCTGCTTTAAATTTCTTGTCCGGGTCTGACCGTTTCTCTTGCTTGCTTGTGCTTGTGCTTTGTCTTGAGCCGAGAGTCTCTCGGAAACAGTCGCTCTACCTATCAAGATATAGGTAAGGGTCTGTGTACACTCTACCCTCCCCAGACCCTACGTTGTGGGATTTCACTGGGTATGATGTTGTTGTTGTTATTATAAAAGAGGTAAGGTCTGCGTACACTCTACCCTCCTCAGACCCACGTTGTGGGATTTCAGTGGGTATGATATTGGTGTTGTTATTATAAAGCATATTAAATATGTCATTCCTAAACTTATTTAAAATGCATTTCATGATTATCACAAGTGGGTCATCTACCCTATTATTTATGAAAATTAATTTCACAAAAATCATAAAGGGTAGAAATTCATAAATAATTAATGAGTGAAGTTAGAAAGTAAAATCTGATATTTTTTGTTTCCTTCTTGATCCCATCATTGACCGAGTTTGCCGTATCAAAATCAAAATCAAAATCATTGCGTCAGGTATTTCAAAATTAAAGACACCGCTATCTCCTTTGTGTCGTGCCTTGATTGCTTTGCTCTCAATTTACTAATTTTCCACAATTACCACCTTGCAAAATGATATGTTGGAGCATGGTGAATCTTCAAATTATTAGAAACATCATAGCCCGACTACAACTACTGCGACGGAGTCAGAAACATCCTCTTCACTGACTTCACTAGGAAAAAAACATCGAATTCAGTTTTAAATTCGTGCTTTGTCAAACTACCCACATTAAGTAGTCATCATCTTTCTATAACACAATATCTCTTTAAGATTGTTAGAAAAATAGGTAAACATAATTGAAGAAGAAATGGTTTTGAGGCGTGAATAAATCGATTTTCCTTAAAGAGATATTGACCGTATACGAATTGGGGAATATACATGCAATTCACTTCAGGATACAATAAAGCCCAGATTATACCTTCAGATTTTCATAGCCACTTCATGAATGAAGGCCTTATTTATAGAGTTAGAAAAATGACTATTATTAATAGTCATGATTTTTCATGAACAGACATATCCATTTAAATTCAGATTTTAAATAAAATCTGAAAATATCAAGACTTTAATACTTTCTCTGTCCCAATTTAAGTGTCTTACTTTTCTTTTTGGTCTGTCTCAAAAAAAAGTGTCTCTTTCTATATTTAGTAAATTTTTCAATCTCAAGTCAAATTTAAGACCACACATTTTTAATTTAAGACCATAAGATTCAAAAATATCCCTTTGTTTCTTAAACTCCTTGTCAAGTTAAACTAAAATAATTAAATTGAGACGGAGGGAGTATATAAAGTCCTTAAACTCTTATTGCCTTATGTTGTGGGACAATCCCAGATCATATATACCGCAAACTATCTAACAATAGTGACTATTACGAAATCACTCTATGTTCTCTTATTCTGGTGAAGATTAAAATGACTGTAAGAACTTATTACAATAATTGATAGCTCATCCAACATTTGTGAGATTATGATGAAGCCAGGAGAACACGCTCCATATAAATAAAAAGTAATTAGAAGTACTCAATATAATCTGGCAACATTAAACAAGACACAAACAAACAAAAACAGTAACGTATTAAACAATCCAGCACCTTCAGTATATTGAGAAGTTACCCCTGAACCTCCAAGACATGCTCAATGTCAATGGTATGGCATGACGACTTATTTACTTCAGACAAATTTAGCCTAATGGGTTAAGAGGGACGGAATTTAAATAGTCGCCTCAAATAAGGCCATTTGTGAAAATGTTCCCTCTGAAACTCACATATTTTGCACGGAATTCCTTCAAACGCACTGGTCTTTAATTCCCCCCCTCATATACGTGGTCTTTAATTTGTTTCTGCTACTTATTTAATAAAATATTCAGATCTGCTTCGCAAGACAGAATTTCTATAATATTTTTATCTTCAAAAACTGAATTTTTCCCTTGTTCAACATAATTAAATTCTGTAGGAATTAAGTTATGCATCATAGTTTGTAATATTTTTTCAGATTATGTGAGAGTGTTGAAAATTATACTTTGTCCGGCATAATTTGTGTGGATGATATGATACATATGACGAAGTTAAACTTGAACTATGTTGAGCGAAATCTCAAATTATGTCGTTTGTTGAGTGTTGAAAGTTTGTCTTGTACGTTATAATTTGTGTGGATGTTATGATACATTGTCGAAGTTACATGTAAACTATGTCTTGCGATATTCAAATACAGCTCCAAAAAAATGTTGTAGGATAAAAATTAAATATTACAAATATAAGGGGAAAAATTTAAAGATCACCCGGAAATAGGAACATTTGTGTGAATGACCCAAACTCAACTGTAACGGATATTGAAACAATAGTTTAGCCCACCAACAATAAGGGCCAATTGTGACGTTGAGACATCAACCGAAAATTACAAGGTCATTCATGTACGAGGCCCTTTTTTTTGTTAGTCGGTAGTACTTATCTCTTTCATCCATATGTTGTCCTCCAACGATAATTGTCTCAGTTATTTCATGTTTCAGTTACCTAATGTCACTTTTAATTTAAACTCCTAACTATTCTAGAAATGGTAGTGGAGCAGCTTTATGGTCCTCCTTACAAACTAGTAAACCTCCTACACGATCCAGTATTTGACCAGTAAAATTTCTTTATATACTAAATAAACATCGAACTAATCGACAAGAGAGGTTACTAAGATGGTAAGCGTCCTTCACTTTTAACTTGAAGGTTGCGAGTTCGAGTCATCAACCTGGGGAGGAGGGAAAAAAACGTTGAACTAATCGAAAATTACAGGCTTGATGCCTATAATTAGTTTTCGGTCACTTAAATTCATATTTAAAAGAAATAATCCCTTGATTATTTTCATTAATGAAAGATTATATATACAATTTACAATTTCCATAATAGGAAAATCATATTCCTATTCTACTCCCAAAATCTTATTCTACTTGTACAATAATTATACAATTATGGTAAGTGTACAATTCTAATTTAATACAAATCCTACCTAATATACTACACTACATCGTGCCACACACACCCGTGATATACACCAATTATGGAAGTGTATATCACGGGTAGATACTCATTAATTATCACACCCCCGCAGTCATAGCGGGCGGTCTTCATACGCTGAGACTGTCCCTAAAATCTTAAAAAAGGACCGAGGGAAGACCTTTGGTAAAGATGTATGCAATTTGATACCTGGAAGGGACATGGCAGACGAGTACTTGTCCACGAGCTACCTTTTCGCGAACAAAGTGGATATCCATCTCTATATGTTTAGTGCGCTGGTGTTGAACCGGATTACCAAAAAGGTATATGGCACTAACATTATCACAATACACCAATGTAGCTTTCTGAATAGGACAATGAAACTCTAAAAGAAGATTACGTAACCAACAGGATTCAGAGACCACATTGGCTACCCCTCTATACTCGGCATCTGCACTAGAGCGTGATAAAGTCGACTGACGCTTTGCAAACCATGGGACCAAGTTATTCCCAAGAAATATACAATAGCCAGACGTAGAGCGTCTGGTGTCTGGACAGCCACCCCAATCAGCATCTGTATACGAGACAAGCTTAGATATCGATGAAGGATATAAATGTAAGTCATAGTCAAATGCCCCCTGGATGTATCGAATAATACATTTGAGCGCATTCATGTGCTCAATCCCGGGATCATGCATAAATAAACACACATGTTGTACGACATACGTAATATCTGGTCTCGTGAACGTAAGATAATGAAGAGCCCCTGCAAGACTGTGATAACGGGTCGGATCCTCGTAAGGGGAGCCAGCCGCAGCCCCGAGCTTAGGTTTAGTATCAATTGGAGTGGAAGTGGACTTGCATGAGGACATACCAGCTCGCTCAATGATCTTAGCTGCATACTTCCGCCGTAATAAGAATAGCCCACCTGCATGACAAGTGACAGCAATCCCCAAAAAGTAAGTTAAGGGCCCCAAGTCTTTCATAGCAAACTCAGAACTGAGCATTGTCATGATAGACTGGCGCAGAGCATCAGTAGAGGCAGTCAAGATAATACCATCCACATATAATAGTAAATAAGCCAGGGAAGTACCACGGCGATATATGAATAATGAATTATCAGATCTGCTGTGAGAAAACCCAATAGTCGAAACATAGTCTGCAAACCTCTTATACCAAGCCCGTGGGGACTGCTTAAGTCCATACAAGGACTTCTTCAATAAACAGACATGTGAGGATATTTGGGATCCCTAAACCCCAAAGGCTGATGTATATTAGACTGTCTCCTTAAGATCACCATGTAAGAAAACATTCTTCACATCTAACTGATGAATGGGCCATGCCTTCGAAAGAGCTAAGCTGAGCACAGTGTGAATGATAGCCAGTTTGATCACCGGACTAAATGTCTCACCACAATCCACACCAACCTGTTGAGTCTTACCATCACCTACAAGACGAGCCTTATGCCTTTCAAAAGAACCGTCATAATTGTCCTTATGAGCAAAAATCCACATAGATCGAATAATATTAACACAAGATAGACGGGGCACCAACTCCCAAGCCTTATTATCAATAAGAGCATTATATTCGTCAGTCATAGCAATTTTTCAATTCGGGTCATTTAAAGCAGACACAGGATTACGGGGTAGGGGGTGATTTAAGAACATTATAATTTAAATTAAAATGTCTTTTCAGTTTAAAAATACATCGTTGACTACGAGTGACTGGTCTTTGACTCGGGGGAGAATTGGGTAGATTTTGAGAAATATCGGGACACGTGACGGATTAGCCAGCTGGCAGTGGGCCTGCTGGCCCAACACGGTAACTGGCAGAACCAGAGTTGATGGAAAGGCTTGACTCGAGAGACCGAAACTTAGTGTGATAGGATAAAGATCCCCCCTACTATCACACCTCATGAGAGGAATCCCCGTCTTGAAATCATTCACAGAAAACCCAAATGAGTCAAATTCAACAGAAATAGAATTATCAGTGGTGAATTTACGGATATACACCAAATTTTTAATCAATTGAGGGGCATGAAAGGTATTTTTCAAGATAAGAGGTGGATGGGGAGGCGACAAAGTTTTATGATCATAACCACGAATTGAAATTGAATTATCATTACCAACAATTATGCCACGATTGTTGCTCAAATTGGAATAAGACGAGAGTGTACCTTGATCGGACGTCATGTGGGTGGTGGCTCCGGTGTCCATGTACCAATTTGCGTCTGGCGGATTTAATCCAAGAGTGTGCATTGCGGCTTCAATGTCGGTAGGGGTGGGGGTCGCTGCATGGTGGGCCTGCGGAGGCCGAGGCCCAAACACACCTATTTGCTGCCTCGGCCCAGAAACCTGTCGGGGACTGAACTGCTGGGCCAAGAAACTGGGTCGGTAGGGGTATTGGGCCCAATTTCCCAGTAACGGTGAAGGTGGGTAATATGAGGCAGTGGGCCACGAACTGCCAGCCCAGTTCCAGGGGTTGTGGCCAGTGAGTTTACGGGCCATTGCCCCGAGGCCCACCCCCGTTATTCGCACCTTGGTTTCCACCACTATTTTTTTGATTATTTTTCTGATTTTTACCATTTTGCCGCCTCTGTTGTTGTGATTTAGGCCTGAATTTTTGGAAAACGACGGAGTAGATGTGGTCATCATGACAACGGGAGGTGCACTAGTAGCCACCTTTTTAGCCAAGCCGTCTTCTTCCAAGGTAAGCATGGACCGGGCTTGATAGAACTGCGGGAGATGATCACTTTGACGAAGGAGAGTTCCAACACCACTATAAGCCTCGGATAGGTCAGCGACCAACTGGAAAACAAGACGATTATTGCTAACGGGCGCACTAACAGTGCGGAGTTGGTCCGCCAACTCTTTCATCATTTTGCAATATGCCGAGACGTTCGGAAAATCTGCCATGTGAACATGAGAAAATTCTTGCTCAAGAGTAACAGCCCGAGAATTTTTGTTATCTTGGAATATGTCACGCAGCCTATTACAAGCTTCCATTGCCGTAGCATCGGGCTCAATGATCGTTTGTAGAAGGTCTGTAGAAATCGTGGAATAAATCCACTGGAGAGCCGTAGCATCAAGTATTGTCCACAACGTAGGATTCACCTCGGGTTCAGGCACCTCCTCTGCGACAGTAGTCGAGGGAATTATGTGATGGGGGACTTGATGAGAGCGTGTTTGAATTTTGAACAATTCCGCCCACATCGCATATTTGGACGTTTTCCATCTCAAAAACAATAGGGATTTGGTTCTTGATGTTGGAAACTGTAAGGGTAGGATGAAACATGTTCTTCGACGTAGACACGACGGAAGAACAATTGGAGAAGTAGATATTAGGAAGAAAGATTTGGGAAAGAAGGAGAAAATTTGGTATGGGAGGAGGATTTTCGGCGAGCACAATTCGAGAATAATTCTCGAAACTCGAGCCAGATATGCGGAAGAGTTTAAGGTTTTTGTGAGACCTAGACTTCTGATACCATGAAAGAAATAATCCCTTGATTATTTTCATTAATGAAATAGTATATATATAATTTACAATTTTCATAATAGGAAAATCCTATTCGTATTCTACTCCCAAAATTTTATTCTACTTGTACAATAATTATTCAATTATGGTAAGTGTACAATTCTAATTTAATACAAATCCTACCTAATATACT
This sequence comes from Anisodus acutangulus, assembly GCA_029783415.1. NCBI lineage: Eukaryota > Viridiplantae > Streptophyta > Magnoliopsida > Solanales > Solanaceae > Anisodus > Anisodus acutangulus. The sequence continues at coordinate 53,700,911 of CM056490.1, forward strand.
ACACTAAATCGTGCCACACCCGTGATATACACCAATTATGGAAGTGTATATCACGGGTAGATACTCATTAATTATCAATATTGTTCATTTTCGAATTTTGTTGCTTACAGGGAAAATCCACTAATTGAAGCGAAATGAATCCTTTAATTTTAACTTAGATGGTATTCTCGTTCTTTTTAACTTAGCACGCTTAACTAGAATATATCATGTTAGATCACTTAATTGTCAGCAAACAAGCTCTTGCCGAAAAACATTAGGCCACCAGACCAATATATTGTAGGAGGACGACGATATGTTGCTCCACTACCACTTCATATGTTGGCGTTCCTTCAAATTCAAGAGTTATAGGAGCCTCCTTTTCTCCGTTGTCTTGCACATAAGGAACCCAAGGATGAACTAATGTTAGTTCAAAAATGAACCGTAACCGATAATTTAATTGCAAAATTGGATTATTGGCTTATTAGTATTGAGTTATCGGATTAACGGTTGGTGAACGGATTAAAATTTTATAGCTAATGAATTATCGGTGCGGTGACGGATGACTCAATTTTCTTATCGGATAAACTATTAACCCGTTAAGAATTATCATTTTTACATGTACCCTGCATATATAAAATATCTATTGTAAACCCTAAAATTAAAACCCGATTCAATATTCTAGTTTAGAAAATAATGGGCCACTCCTCGTTATATTAGCAATTGTTGTTGTTTATGCTTCTTAAATAATCAGAATGAGGACAAGGAATATTACCCAATTCGGTTATGTTGGTGTGCTTACACAAGACTATGATCTTTACCATATATTAGTAGAGTAGTACTTTCCTTTCCTATACATGCATAGAGTCAAAGTATATCGGGAAAGTATGGTGGCAGGATCCCAACTTAGTTTTTTGGGAGATTAGGCAAAATTTGCTAAGTATTAGGTGGTAGGCCCCAATTTGGATTAGTGTTAATTAATTAGAGGCAAGTTGTTGGGGCATCAAAATAAATCCCCAAGTTTTAAAAAATATATTTTCGTCAAATGATTTAAAAAATAAAAATAAATAATAAAATAAAATTATAACTATTCCAAGCTTTCAAATCAGCCCCCAAGTTTTAAATAATACATTTTTGTCATTCAACTATTAATAATTTCTCCAAAATGGCAAAAAAATCAGATGTCCAATTACTTCTTCTTCATGTCTGCCCATTAACTCCCTTCCCCAAGCTCATTTCTTACTATAAAATTGCTCATATTCGGCGTTGCACCTTCGTAAGACTCGGATTCATCGCCCTCAGTTCCCCCTATTCGTCCTGTTCGGATACCTCCATTTTTGTTATGATAATTTTCATTCAAATAATCAAAATTGATCACCAATTTATTAGTTCAATTACTTGTGCATTTGTGAGGATTTGATTTTGTGGTTTTGCAGATTTGTAAAAAACAATCAATTTTTTCTAGTTATTTCCTGTTTAATCAACTCAGTTGTAGAAGATTTATTTAATTGAAGTTATTTTAGACGAGTTGTTATTTTATTAGACTAGTTGAAGTTATTTTAGATGAGCTGTTCTTTTATTAGTCTAGTTTACTTGTTATGGAGGATGGTATTGTAGTAGACAGAGAATATTATGGCGAATGGGTGAAGACTTTAGATTGCTGGATTTGACATTCTAGAACAAAGGTGACAGTACCAATTGAAATTCAAAGACCATGTACATATAAGCAGTTGGATGAAAGCTTCATCGAAAGTGGTCAGCTAAAATGCTCGCCCAACGACGTGACGCTTAGTTATACGATTAGTGTTGTCTTCTAGGCAAAAAATTGCTCCTTCATTCATAAAGATGGATTATCACATATGTATGTATCTTCTTGATATTGCTTATGATGGTTCTATGCCCATTCTAAGAATAAATATGGTTGAGAGTTCTGTTGTAGGTTCAAATGCCACGGAGGCAACATCACCCTCACCACTACTATCTTTATTTGTTGGAGAATTCAAGAATAATCTTTGTCAAGAAAATGATGATGATTTTGCCATTGATTTCAATAAATATGGCTCATCCGAGTATGCTACAACACATCTCAGCTAAAGCCTTATCAATGACATGAATTTTTTTCGTGGGCAAACATCAATAATCACAAAGGCGTTTGTAAATGCATTGATGCTAGCTTTCATGAAAATTAATCATCGATCGCGGAAAAAGTGTCAAAGCCATACTATGAATACCCGGAAAGCATCTATATCCAGGAAGAGGAGATATAAATGCTCAATGTGCAAACAATATGGCCACTTGAAGACCACTTGTCCAAAAACTTTGTCACACAATAGAGACTGATTTATTTTCCTTCAAGTTGTTGTAATAGTCTTCTATGTTGTGTTATGATTTTTTTATTTGAACTTCTTTAATTTGTTGTGTTGTGTTGTGAACTTGGAACTTCTATTGTATTGCAAGATATTGAATTAACCGAACTATTTAGTGTTCCTGTTATATTAAATGTTACATATTTAGAATCGATGATAGACAAACTGATCACTACACTGCCTTTACGGATATTAGAACTGATGTTATTTAATATTTAGATTTCAAATTGGACCATCGTCAAACTTATCACTACACCGCTTTTATGTTTATTATAATTATAGATATTTAATAATTACATTTCAAACTGGACGATATGTAAACTGATCACTAAATCGCTTTTACAGTTGTTAGAACTGAAGATATTCAATATTTAGAATTAAAACTGGACAAATTGACAAATGGTATAGTCTAATTTAGCACTTTAACATGGGCGGAATAAATTTTTGTTGAAAACTGAAAGTAATACGAAATAGTAATAGACAATATTATCACTAGACCGTCCTTACAGATATTAGAACTGCAGATATTTAATATTTAGATTTCAAATTAGACCAATGGACAAACTTATCACTACATCGCTTTTATGTTTATTATAACTGCAAATATTCAATATTTAGATTTCAAACTCGACGTTATGCAAACTGATCACTAGCATGGACAAAATAAATTTATACTGAAAACTGAAAGTAATACGAAATAGTAATAGACAATATTACCATTAACATTAATATACTCTAAATGATTACATCCAGGAAAAAATAGTAATTATGTTATATAGTAAAAATAATAATTAGACATGAGGGCGAGAATTGGTAGGGCTGTTGAAATCTGCATTAGGAGGGGGGGGGGGGGAATCTGGAGGACTGTTGAATTTTGCAAGTGTCTGTCATCTTTCCTCAGGAAGTATAGTGAGTATCATTTCTATTCTTCTAACAGCCTGTTGAGTTCTTCCAACCATCCCTCATAACCCCAATCTCTAGCATTGCATCAGTTGATCTCATCATTTGTATCACTTATGTCAGTTTTTAGACATGCAAAATTCCATAACAAGCGGCTTATCATTCGTTCTACATAGTGCGGGGGTGCTGGAGTTATGTCATTTGATAGTCCATTTGATACACCATTTGGGACATTGTTTGATAAGCTATTCCCTTGATTCATATCAAATTTGTCTTTTGGTCTTTTAATTAATGAAATATGTGACGAAGGGTAATTGTGAATGTCATTACAATTTGTGAAGATGATATTTATAGAACCGAAAGGACACCTTTAAAGGTGTAAAGACACCTTGAAATGTAAAAAGGCACCTTTACGTGAAGCAACACCTTATTATGAGAGGTTTTAGAAGTATTATTAGACTGTATTTGGATTCTGTTATACCATAAGGACTATTGCTTTAATGATTTAACCCAAAAAGACACATTTTCATGAAGCAACACCTTATTATGATAGGTTTCAAAATTATGTATTCTAATAGACTGTATTTGGATTCTACTATACCATAAGGACTATTGCTTTAATAATTTAACCCGAACAATACACCTTTACATGAAGCAACAACCATAATATGAGAGGTTTCATAAGTGTTTATTCTAATAGACTATATTTGAATATTACTACACACTATTATAATTTACCTCGAAAAAACAAAATTTGTTGGTAATTAAAATTAAATTTAGTCAACAAAAACAAAATTTAATATTTACCTTTTAAGCTTATCAAGATGTGGGTATTGATAATAGTTGAAACAAACTACTTAATTAGGTGCTTTGTGACCTGAAAAGACGTGTACTCATATTAATATAGGCAATGATTAGTTAGAGCAACTTGCAGGTGAATTTGTTGTATCCAGACGAACAGTTGGAATATTCAAGATCACAAACACAAAACCCCAAATTAATACATAAATTATCTTTTTTAATTCAAAAACATGATTATCAAAATAGTTATCTCATGGTATTTTGTATTTGCATGACCTAAAATATCATTATTATTGAAATATTATAAAAATAAATAATTATTGTTGATATATTACAAAAAACATAGTTATTAATATCAACATTACAAGTTCATACAGAGTTATCTAATGTTTGAATTGTAACTTATGACGTAGATAATATATAATTACACATAATTTCTAATAATTAATATATCAAATCACCACTTTCATGCCTTTTAATATATATTTTAGTCACCATTGTAAATTTTTTATAAATTTAAGTGATTCTTAACTTAAACCTTACATTGATAATTATATTTTATTAGTATCATATGAAACGCCCATGAAAGTTAATATCCAAGAAAAAAATTACTAATAAAATCCAGCTGCTTGTCTTCCCCTTGTCAAATCACTTCGTAAATCATTGTGATTTAATTGATCATTGCACCAATCAACGTAATTGATTACTAAAGCACAAAACAACACCTACATCATGAAACAACACAGTTTCACTCCTATAAATTCAACACCACACCTTTTACTCTTCTCAATTGCAATCTTTATATTTCTTTTCTAACTTGATTAAAAATGCCTTCAAGCAGAAACCACCGGAACTTTTGTCCAGAATATATCAACATAAGAGTTGATCTGAATCGCCTAGTACAACGCATCAACGAGGATGCTCAGCGCCAGGAGATGAACATGACGCTCATTGCTCGCATACTAAGGGTCATATGCCTTTTGGCGGGGATTGAAATGGATGATTTGATCACCCCTCCCCTCCTCGTTTTTAAATTTTAATGTATTCTAATGGCAGTATGAGCCCTTTTTTGTTAAATATATGAATATTTAAGTTTATGTTTTGTTTTATTGTTGTTGACAGTTCTTACATTTGCATATATTTGAAATAGACAAATTTATTTCACAACTAGACTCACTAGACACGACATGCGTTATAATAACTGCTACATTATTAGGCAAATTTAACACTAGACTCACTAGATAAAATAATCGTTGTAATAACTGCTAAATTATTAGGCAAATTTAACACTAGACTCACTATATACAATTGTAGTTATAATAACTGCTAAATTATTAGGTAAATTTAACACTAGACTCACCAGATAAAATAGTCGTTATAATAACTGCTAAATTATTAGGTAAATTTAACACTAGACTTACTAGATAAAATAATCGTTATAATAACTGCTTCATTTTAAAAATCATTAGGTAAATTTATTTCACCACTAGACACGACATTTGTTATAATAACTTCTACATTAGGAAAAAATCTGTTATAATAATAAAACACTAGACTCAATAAACAAAACAATCATTATAATAACAGGTTCATTAGGTAAATTTATTTCACCACTATACGCAATACATAAAACATTCACTATAATAACTGGCGAATTGTGATAGTGAAAATTATGAAATGACGAGTATAAAAAAACCAAATCAATATTTGTCATTACTGAATTGTTAATGGTGAGTAACTTGTAGCTATATAAAAAGGAACTTAAATAATTGTTCCAACAACATCTTAACTTAAACTAAATAGTTGTTCCAAAATGTTAACTTAAATAATTATTTCACAAGTTAACTTAAACAATTGTTTCAAATTCAAATAACTTTTTCATTGGCAGTCGCATAGCCATTTTGAGCAGCATCTCCAAACTCTTCAATGTCATCCTCGTCATGTATCTATGCTAAGACATCAATGATTCTTCCATCGGGTGATCGATCTTCACTATCAACAGAAGAATCAGCAACCTCACCAAGAAGAGTCTTGCAACTAGCATCATCAACTTGAACAGGCAAAATACTTTAAAGAAGAGTCTTGCAACTAGTAACATCAACTTGATCAGGCAAATGACTAGAAAGGCCATCATCATTATGGACATAGACAAGATCAGTCAAAGGAAGAGTCTTGAAACTAGCATCAACAACTTCATCAGGCAAAGGACTAGAAGGGCCATCATGAGCATAATCAAAATGGTCAAGATGACTCAAATGAGAACCATCAAGAGTATTCACTGGTTCAAAATTAACAGAAGTGAATAACACATAAATTGACAATAGACCATAACAGTTTCTACTAACTAATTTGAATGTCACAGAAGTTGACATTACCTTTGGTCTTCTTAGCAATGGCAAATTGCAATGCCTTCAGGATCCTCTTCCTACTGGACCTAACCGAAGAAGAAACACATTTAGAATGCCTTCTTGATTTTGTCTCCAGCAATTTGCGAATAACAGCTAGTTCATCCTCGATTGATGTCAATCTATTTTCAATGACACTTGGTCCATGACCACAATGGCCGCACATATCTTTAGCCCTTCCTACAAGATCTTGATCTTCAACTTGGTCTTCGTGCCCAAAACTAGATGCAAGTTCCATTTTAACGCAAAATTGACGTGTATCACCAATCTCCCTCTTTAAGGCATCAATATTCAATTTGGTACTTCATCGTCATAAACTACAAGATCTTTAATGTACTTCTTAATCTTCTCTATATCATCGGGTTATAAAAAAGGCCTCACCACGTAAAGTAAACAAAAACAACAACAAATTAAATCAGAATAGGCAATCACCAATTCAAGTTCTAATACATTAATAGGTTCATATCATTATCGCATGCTCAGTTATATCTCTGAAAAGATCAATAGGTTCGGGATTCTCCTCCGTTCGCCATCTCAAAATCCTTGGAATCGGCAAAGGACGTTGTTTAGATAGAGCAACGGTTTTCCCAACAAATGACATAGCTTCGTATGCCCATGCCTATAGTAAATAAATAAATAGAATAAGCATTAAAATAGCAATCACTAATCTATAATAATATAATATGCATATTGGTTCATTATAAGATACTTACATGAAGGCCCAGGGAAAGCCATAAAGACCATATTGTGGTGGTTGCTTTTGCTGATAAGATACTCGGTACATTTTGAGAATGTCTGGCTTCGTCAAATATTCAAAGGTCAGTTTTAAGCATTCCTTGCCTCATGGAAATTTCTCAAAGAATTTAATGCTATGCACCATTGTGATTCACTTCTTATCAACGTTTTTCGCAATATTGCGAGCCAACAAGATGGTATGGACAAACACAATCATTACAACCTTATGCTTCTCTAAATCGGTCAATGTACCTTCTTCTTGAACCAATTTAAACAGCGCACTAGTGGTTAATCCCGTATTTCAGGTAAGCTTTCTTAGTTTATTCCAAAAACCCACACCTCCTGAGAAAACAGTCTTCCTAGTCTCCTCACTGAGAAAAGCTCCGTAATTCAAATATGTGATTAGTGTAAACTCTCTCAACCCAAAATAATAGGACACTCACTCCACTATGAACCACATCTCATGCTTCTTCTTATTATCCGTAGCTTGACGAAGAAGAGAATGAATAAATTTTTTATTAAATCCATTCCATAGACTTGACAATGACATGAAGGGGCCAAAATAAGATTTTTCAAAATACTCAGTAAGTCCTTGAGCTTTAATAATTTGTATCAATTTGAAAGAAAATTGACATTCTAGACCTTACTGAGATCTTGCCATGGAAATTACCACCAAATTTAGCCCTCCATGTGATCAATCCATACCTTCGAAGTCTATGGCCACTTCTCCTTCTTCTTCTTCTTCTACTCGTTTATTAGAAACCTTCTTTCATTTATTAATGAAATTAAGCAGATATTCATACCTTGCGAAGTCTATGGCCACTTCTTCTTCTTCTTCTGATTCTTCTTTTTCTGATTCTTCTTTTGATACTAGTTTATTAGAAACCTTCTTTCGTTTATTAATGAAATTAAGCAGAGATCCATACCTTTCTATGGTCACTTCTTCTGATGATGATGATTCTGATTCTTCTTCTTCTTATACTCGTTTATTAAAAACCTTCTTTCATTTATTAATGAAATTAAGCAAAGACTCTTCTCCTTCCTCCTCCACTCTCAATTTTTCCGATTCGTTTATTAATGAAATTAAGCAGAGACTCCTCCTCCTCCTCCTTTCGTTTATTAATGAAATTAAGCAGAAACTCTTCTCCTTCCTCCTCCACTCTCAATTTTTTTTATCTTTCTTGTTATTTTCAGCGGACTCCACCGCCGATTTACCTTTCTTAACAAATTTGTTACTATTTGTTTTTTTTTTACTCTCCGCATTATATTTTCCGAGATTTTTCGTCCTAGCCATGAATATAATAAAAATTGTGAAAAAAGAAAATATTACAAATCAATATCGGAAAACTAAAAAAGAATGATAAAATTAGGGTTTCATACCTATATATCTCTTCAAGGTAATGTAAATCTTGAAATCGCAGCTTTCTAAGGAAGTTGAAGAATTTCAAATAATTTCTCAAGTTTTTTGTATTAACACTAGCGGGAAGATCAAACGATGGGATTTGGGGGGAGTGAAGATGACGGTGAAGATGATCGATCGGTTTGGAGCCTAAATTTTTAGATATTTGATAGTTTAAAACTTAACCTCAAAGTTTTTAAAATATATACAAAGATTCTCGTGTGTTTGCTAATCAGCTCATTAGTAATTTTTGAGGCAATAATAAATGAAAAATAAAATGAGGGCCCTGCCACCTAAAAAAACTTTTGGAGTCCTGCCAACGTAATCATCCAAGTATATATAGTTCTGGGCTTCTGGCTTAAAAAGAAACAACAGTATCTCATTGAGGATTTATTTTTGCAATTGAATGGTGTGAAGTAATAAATGAAACGTACTAGGTGTGTGTAAGTTTGAATATAACAAAGTTCAAAGTGGGTGAAGTAGTTATGACAAGAAATTAGCTGATATATCGTTCAATATTTGTTAACCTGATACCGAAGCGATCGATATCTTATCGATTGGTTAGTGGATTAGTACATCTAAAAACCGATAACCAATAAGTCGGTCCGTTAAGCATAATTATTCGTCGGATCTGCCCAATAAGCAGCCCTTACCTTAGAACACTAGAACATTAATTAGACAAGTACAAGAACCAAAGATCCTTGAAGGTGGTACCAACAAATAAATCAGCAAGTCCTTAAAAACTGTGTATTTCCTCTTTGCTCGCTCTTAATTCTTTCTTGAGCAACATGAGCATAGTTACATTGTACCTGTCTACCTGAGGAACTTCTAACTCACATATGAGATACATAAATCTTCCTCGCACTACTTTTGTAAAGTTTTTAACACAGTGACAAAGGATCGTAGTATAAATGGTTTGGGGACATTTTAGTCTTAATATATTAATTTTTTTTAGGTGTAACCTTAAACAGATTAAGCAATTTATTTAATATTATTCAGAATAAGTTTTCAAAAAAGGGGGCACTGAGTTGTTTTATGTACAATTAATATGCTAGTATTACACTTGAAATTACAAGTAAAAATGAGAAAGGAAAATCAAGAACTAATTGCAGAATAATTAATTATAATGAGGAATTCAAAGGCTAAATTTTTTGTTTTCAGTCATAAATCCACACAGCACAAAACTTCTTTTGATCACCACCTTTTTGCTGCTTTTTTTATATATAAAAATGTCTTTTAATCTTTAACTATACAATCAAGTTATATTAAAGAAAGATTCTTATACAATAGAGTAAAATTACATCCTCATTCAAAATCCTCTTTTCTGTTTAAATCTTTTTACAAGTTTCTTATTGAGTTGATTTGAACAAGTAAATTTAACACAAAAGTTGATGCAACATTTTAAACTAGTTGATTTGTGTTACACTTGTTCTGATCCTTAAATTGGCATATCATGCATCCTATTAGGTGCAACATTCCTATTTATAATAGTTCAAAATTTACTTTAACTAGAAATTAGAAAATTAAAATTTATTCTACTATTATTCTGATTACAAATTTTATTTAGAAAAAAAAAACTCGAAAATATCAAATTCATGACATTTTGAGTTTCTACTCAACTTTTTGAATTGGTCTTCAACGATCCAAATTGCACCAATAATAGGACAAACTGACACACCGAATATTTGCAAGTTCAAAATTATGACTCCTAACATCACATGTTACTTGATGCTTAGTAGGCCCTCCTGATCGGCGCGGATCCAGGTAATAGATACGGGTTCATAGAATTTAGTATAGAGATGGCGGTGGATCTCGGATCCGGTCCGAATCCGATGGATCCAGATCCATTTTATAAGATATGCATTTTCAAAATTTGGACCCAACGAATCCGGATCAGACCCGGATCCATTTATGACAGATCGGATCTGGATCTGGATTTTGTATTTGAGATCCGTATCCGATCCAGATCCGACCTGTGAATCCGTTTTTTATTAAATATATTCAAAAAATATATAATAGTGTTGATGACTGTATATTCAGCTCGAGCAGGGATCTATGATAAATCATATGTCACTCAACGTACATACAAACTCTTTTTAAAGGAAACTAGCAAGAAATAAGTTCATTTTTTGTTCTTAGAAGGACGCATATTTCATGAGGATAGATGTTCGCACAAGTGTCTTCCCATTTCATGATTAGAAGCTTAGTGAGTATTCAAACTGTACATTTTCATTTATTTAAAAAGATCATGTTCTTTTTGCTATATTTCACGTTCAAACAGAATAGAAAGATAAAAACATGATTATTTGTCCATCCAATGATACAACGCAGTGTTTTGTCTGCTTCAAGTAAGTAAAATGCTTTGTTAATATCTTGAAAGTTAACTTCATGTGTTATGAATCCATCCAAATTGCCTAGATTACAATTATTACATGTGGCTTCAGCTTAATTAATTACTATTGAACAAGACAATAAATTATTTAGTTGGTAATTTTTCTTTTTTTGTACTGAAGTTGCAAAACAAAAAACAAAAAATAGAGGCACAAATTAAAGAAGGAAAAACAAGAAAATTAAACAAACCTGGCTTGTCGATTTCTCACCACAGGTTGTAGGATTAATAAAATATGTTAGTCCAAACCTCTTCCCTAGTGGATCCAGATCCGATCCGCGGACCCGGTGGATCCGATGGATCCGGATTTGGATCTGATTTTTATGGACCCGATGGATCTGGATCCGGACCTGGATCTAGGTATGAAAAACGGATCTGGATCCGGATCTAGTAGGATCCGATCCAGATCCGATCCGTTGCCATCCCTAATTTAGTAGTTAAACTTAAATCAAATCACTCTATAGTGATAACGTTTGTCCGAAAACTTCAGCGTCATTGATGTGTTGTTATATATGAATACTGATATTTTATGTTTGGATCTCATTTAATCGTTATAAACGAAAGTAAGCAAAAAATTATTTTTTCAAACTTTTTATGCTATAAACGAAAATAATATACTTGTTAATTTTAAAATTTCAATTGATTTTCATATCACATTAATTAAAAATTAAAAAGACTAATAAATTATAAATAAATCCATAAGTAGTTGTACCATACCGATAAAGAATTGAAATCTAAGGAACATATGTGTTAGGTCCGGATATGCTATGCTATGGACAATAAAAACAAACTGGAAATAAACTAACTTGAATGTCAATTCAGTTTCCGAATGTTGACGACAATGTCATCAGGCACCAATGTCAACACTTCGATAAAACAGAAATTTTAAAGAGTAAATGCAGAGGAAAAATAAAGAACGCAAATGTTTAAAAGTTACATAGGTTATATATTACATAACCTATGATGGTCAATCACTGAAAGTATTGTATATATTTCTTATATACAAAAATTACAAATTCCTTTCTTTACAAATTTACAAGATGAAACGGAAAGGAATTAAACGTTGAAGTCGCAGATGACTTCTGCCTGAAAAATCTACCTAAATAGACATAGGCAACTTCTCATTACAATTGCTCAATACAAAGCTAATCTAGAATCTAAACTACAATTGTAATGTTGGACAGAATGTTGTAAACACACTCAGGCAACACTTGTGATCCAGTTTTCTGAGATGAATTCTCGAGAGCTCTCTTGATAATTTTACAATCTGTTTCTAGATATCGATTCACTTCAACATCCTCTCTATTTATAATAGAGATTCTTCCTTGAAAACTTCATCGATTTGTTGTGAGGGTTGAGGGAAAGGTGGGCAGCCGGTGTGTTTGTTGGAGAAGATCATGGAGCAAAATTCTCTAACTTCTTGAACTTGTTCCTCAAGAATAGCAACGACTTTGACTTATTCTTTCCACATTTTTCATCAGCTCCTATTTACCTTGCCAAGTCACTTTTACTTCGTAGTAATATTTCCACGAATATTGCTTCATTCCGTGAAGTAAGGCAAAACTTTTTTTTTCATAAAATGTTGGTTCGAATGTTGTGACATTTGTTCCAACATTTCTTAAATTCAAATTAGTACTTAAAACGATATTTTGGGTAGAATGTCACAACACCAAACCCAATATTAAAAATTTGCATTTAAAGTTAACTGCGAATTTAAATACAATTTCATGTTTGACGTACAAATTTTATAATTGTAGGTTATTTCAAAAATTCAGTCTTTTAGCGATAATATAACGGTTGCATTGACGAAAAAATCTGTCCAAACTTCCAGCAAAAGGGAATTAAGTGAAGGCTGTCTAAGAGCTTAACAGTTGACTCTTCTATCTCACCCAAAGTAGCAATAGGTTGAGGCTCTTCATCAACACTTTCGTTGTCACCTTCTGTATCTGTTGTCTCTTGTTATTTCACTCCAGTCGCTTGTGCAATAATCTTTTTATCAGTGTAAGTTTCAAGGATTTGAAGAGTTGCGTCAAACTCCGTATAAGTGGTAGTATCAATTGCTTGATTGGTGTTATGAGATGGGATTTGGGATATAAGTGATGACTCACTACCAACATCCTCAACAAATTCTAAATTTTCACTATTAATATCGAGGTTTTCATCTATAAGTATAATTTCGATATTTCTCCAACAATAGAGAATGATATTTCTACAATTGTAGGTTATTTCGTATATTTCAATCTCTAAGTGATAATATAACGCTTGAATAGATGGATATTTTTTTTCAAACTTTCAGCAAAAAGGAATTCAATCTTTCATTTGATGATTGTCATAAATATTTTTATATTTTATTTTTTATACATAATATACTTTTTACAAATATTATTACACAATACTTTAGTATGACTGTTATATAGGGGTAATTTTATAAAGAGTGTACCGTTATAATGAATGGCATTGTTGTTATAGGTAGAACGTTATTATATAGAAGTAAATATAACATGAAAATTCGGTTCCGGAGAAAATCAGTCTGTTATAGTGAAATATTGTTATAGCGAATGACAATTATAAAGAAATTTAACTGTATTAAGTATTAACTCAAATTTTATACTCCCTCAGTCTCAAAATAATTGTCGCATTTTGCTTCCTAAAAAGGTAAAAGAACGTTATCAAGTGCAAGTTTTCGCGCTGACTACACTCAAAAAGGAGTGGTCTTTAATTTTTACTCTTCATTTTTTAAATATTTAATTTTTATTCTCGTTCATTTAATGAAACTTTTATGACGCAAATACCATTTCATCTCAAATAGTTAGCTTTCTTCTTCTAACTCGTTTTTTTTCTTCTATTTAATTGCTTCTGAAGATGCCGCCTTTTAGTTGTTAATTGCAAATTTTCAATTGGTGTGAGCATTATTTTGAAAAAAAACGTTCAGTTCTTATGCTTGTATGTTATATGTTCTAAAACAGGTTAAAGCATAAGGTGAGGTTTATCCCACCCATTTCAAGGGGAGACGTGCCTTTCCCTTTTTTAGATAACAAGGAACTCAGATACAATATATAAATTTAAAGCTTCGACTATAATATACTCGAAGAAAGCTAGTAAATATAATCAAAAAAAGGTCGTTGAGACATTTGAAGTTTGTCCGTTTCATTTTCGTTCATCAAATCATCTTGGGATGAAATATTTGGAATAGATTATTGGTAATATAATTAGATAATTTACAAAAAAGCCAGAGGAAAATGAATTGCTGAATCAGACAAATAACGGAAGCAATGTGGAAATTTGTTCGACTCGATATTTACTTAACCGTAGGGTGGCAAATGGGTCGTTTGGGAGGATGTTGGGCAGGGTTAAGATAGGTTGAATCCATAAATGGGTCAATGCCCAACCCCTCCAAAGCTTACATGAGTTAAGATGGACGGGTCAAGATGGGTAAATGATGGTCATAACCCAACTTGTCTAACTTGACTCATTACTTTTATAAATTTCAAATTTACCTTCTATAATGTTATTTTATTTTGTATGATATTTAATGTTTTCATATCTTTATTTTTAAAATAAGAATAATATTTTAAAGAATTTTTTCATTTTTTATAAAAGAAAAATAAATATATAAAATAATGGGTGGGAGGGCAGGGGTAGTTGGGGGGGGGGGGGTGAGAGGAGGGCTGAGTAGTGGGGTAAGAAAAGTTTCTCATTATCTATAAAAAATTTGTATAACTAAAATAAATATATAAAGTAAAAACTCCAGGGGTGGGGGTGGAGTTGAGGTAAGAAAAAATTTCTCATTTTTTATAAAAGGTTTATAAAAGTAAAATAAATATAGAAAAGAAAAAATTTGGGGTGGGGTGGGAAGGGGTAGTGGGGGAGGACGGGGGGTGGGTGATGGGGTACGAAATTTTTTTTATTTTTAATAAAATTTTATATATAAGTAAAATAAATATATAAAATAAAAACTTCAGGGGTGGTGTGGGAGGGCAGGGAGGTTGGGGAAGAAAAAATTTCATATTTTTAATAACTTTTTTTATAAAGTAAAAAAATATGAAATAAAATTTTGAGGAGAGGGGTAGGACAGGGGTGGAGGGGGTAGGGGGGAGGAGGTAAGAAAAATTTCATATTTTTTATATTTTATTTTATAAAAGTAAAAAGAATATGAAATAAAAATTTGATTATGAGGTAGGGTATGGAGTGGGGGATGGAGAGGGATAGGGGGACGTAAGAAAATACATATTTTTAATAATTTTTTTATAAAAGTAATAAAAAATATGAAATAGAAATTTGAGGGGGGGTGTGGTGGAGGGAGGTAGGTGGGGGTTAGGGCGATAGGGGAGGTAAGAGAAAATTTCATAATTTTTATAAAAGTAAAAAAAGAAATAGAAATTTGAGGATGGGGTAAGGAAATGGGGAGGGGTGGGGGTGGAGGTAGAGGTGGTAGGTGTGGGTAGGGATGGAGGGTAAGTGTGGGTAGAGGCGGGGGAAGGTAAGAAAAAAATTTCATATTTTTCATAAATTATTTATAAAAGTAAAAAAATATGAAATAGAAATTTGAGAATGGGGTAGGGAAAGTGGGGGTGGGGGGTAGGGCGGGAGGGGGGGGTAGATGGGGTGTGTGGGGGTAGATGTGGGGAGGGGGGGTAGGGACATAGGGGTGGGGTGGAGTAGGCAAGGTAGGGGGCAGAGATGTGAGGGTGATTCAGTACTTGGGTGAGAGTTGTTATAGGGGAAGTAGGGGTGGGGTGGAGTAGGCAAGGTAGGGGGCAGCGTTGGTGTATTTTTATTGTTCCGAAATAATAATAAAAAATAATAATAATTATTTATAAACAAAAAACTTAATCTAGAGTGAGGCTCTAATCGTTAAGATTGAGCATTTTCGTGGGTCAAGTTTGGACATCATCATAGGTTCATTTGGGCTGCTGATTTATGATGGGACAACTTGGGCTAGCCTAAATCAATCCATCATCAAAATCACTATTGCTCAAACCCATGAAACCTTGGGCGGGTCATTTGAGTTTGGGCTATAGGTGGCCAGTGGGCCGGGATCGGGTTAGTCGGGTCAGGACCGGTGGGATCGGGTTAGTCGGGTCAGGACCGGCGGAATCGGGGCGGGGCGGGACGGGGGGAGGGGAGGGGAGGGGAGGGATCTGGTCGGGTCGGGACATGCGGGATTCGCCGTCGTCCCGTCCAGTTTCCAATCCCATCGGAATCGGGTCGGGGCGGGATCGGGATCGGGGTATTTTTTTTTTTTGCACTTAGTTTAAAAATAACATATATATATATATAAAAAATTGAATAATTAAACAAGATAGTGTAATAAAAATAACCCAAAGCTGTTTTTGTGCTTCTTATATTATTTAATAGACATGGTTTTTTTTGTAATACAAATACAATTGTAAAAAATGCAACTTTGTGGTGTTGTTCAAAAGTTGCAAATTACATAGTAAAATTGTAATTAAAAAAAACTACATTTAGAAAAAAACCTATTCTAGTTTCTTGATAATTTCATGTGGTTCTTCAGTTGAAATTGGTATTTGTTGGTCAAATTGCTCCACGTCGCTTCCACCACCTTCGGATAAGATTTCGTTGTATTTTTCGTCTTGTTATTTGATCTCCGGTTGATCGCACCTTCTCCGCTCCGCTCGTATCCAATCTCTGAATAATACTACAATCTTCAAGCTGTCTCCGGCGAATGAGTGTCTGTGCTCTCCTATTGATATCTGCCGACAGAAAAAGCGCTTTCAGACAATTCAAGTAGCTTATTTCCAAATTTAAAAAGTATACAAAATTCAAGTAGCTTCTTTCCAAAGCAGCGCTTCTGGATATGAAAATTCTTTGTTAATTGTCCATGGTTCATTTCCAACCGTACAAGGTAGAAGGCCTGAAACAAGTCTTTGTCCCCTCTTTGCTCCGTCTCGGTTCAACATCTAGAATCCCTGAGTTTTATAGATCTGGAACATTAAGTTCCGAATAGTCAGCAATTTTCGAGTCCTGTAGATCTGGAACGTCTAGTTCCGGACAATCAGACATTACGGGTTCTTGTTAACCTCGAGCAATTATTTCTTTTCCTCTCAAGGAAAGATGTCTTCAAAGAATTCAACATTCTTTGACACCAAGAGGCGATAAGCACTACTTTTATTTGTAGATCTAGTGGATATGCAATCTACAGTCTTAGGTCCAACTTGACATGTTTCGGTATTCCAACTTCTACCAAGCCACCCCATATCACAACATTTGTAGGTGGGATCATTTCCATGTTTCACATTGAGGGTTATCTTATCTTTATGTGGAGTTCTGTTGAGAATCGCATTAGCGGTAAGGATCGTCTTGCCCCACATATTTTGGGCGTACGACTTTGCGCTTGGCTAACACCGTTAGACTGAGGTGAGTAAGGAGTAGTCGTTTGATAAACGATGCTTCATATTCTCCCCCTCTATCACTACGAATTCCTCAATCCGCAGGCTTAGTTGATTTTCAAATTCTGCTTTGTAGCGCTTATCCGCTTCAATAGCTTCATCTTTGCTTTTCAACAAACAAAGGATGCAATACGTTGTACCATCATCAATGAAGGTCACAAAGTATTTGTCTCCCCCCTCTATTTTGTACAAACTTGAAATCACCCATGTAGGTGTGACTAAGTTCTAGAGGAGCGGTGCTTCTTTCGCTATTCCTTTGATGGAATGGAAATGTGATTTTGCCTCTTTTCCCACCTCACATTTATTTTGACAGTTTATGTCGACAGAAGGCAACAATCTCAACTTAGTTAGCTTTTGAATGACTTTCTATTTAACGTGTCTTAATCTATGATGGCAAAGATGCACGGATTACAAATATATCATTCATTTGGCTATAGACATACTGTACCATTCTTAGTTATTACAGACCTGTTGGACTAGTCTCAAACCAGCTTGACCAACAACGTTCCTAAAACCATGTTTGGGACATGTATCACTTTCTTTTAGAGTGATCTCATTCCCTGAAGTTCTTTTTAAGGACAACCTCTCCAACCCCTTCTACTTTAGAGGCGACGTTGCTTCAAATGAACAACTTCTTGCCCGTGGTTAGGGCGTAACCGGATCATATGTGATCTGGATACTCTGGCCCACTCCAGTTGCTTTTGCAGACTGAGTGTCCAATTTCTTTTCTGCCTTTCTTTTGGCCTTTATATCATTTGAGACCTGAAAACTCTGGCCCACTCCAGTCGCCCGTAGACTTTGTACGACTGAGTGTCCAATACCATCCTATCAAATGAAGGATCTTCTGTCAGATAGTGTGACAAGTTCAACGTCTTAAGATAAGTCATTATCTTTTAGTCTTATTCCGTTGAGATTGGTGCCCAGACAATTCCTGGCGCTTGCTTAAGAGTGATAACAGTTTTTGTACAGTCATTGTATATCTCTCCTTCGTATGTGCGAACATACTTTACACACTTTTAATAATTACACCCAAAAGAACAGATCTTTTAAGTTTTGTTTTTCAGCACCAATCTTTAACCAGGAAGGAGGGAGATCCAATTTCTGATTTTAGAGTGTAGGGAATATAAGTTTTTAATGAAAACACTTTCATAATCCTAGCCTTGCTTTACATACTTTTATTCAGATATTATCTAAACACATTATAGACAAGGAAGGATAATTAACTTAGACCTTTTGGATTCTGGCCCACTTCAGTCAGATCGAGTGTACATTTCCTCCTTACCATAATTCGGATCCTTTGTCTAGGACAGATATAGGCCTTCTGCTACAAGATAAAACAACATCTTCAGCCTTCTTCTCTTGTCCCAGTTGACATCCTCAGCCTCTCGTGGGAGCTTGTTTCCACCACTCTCGGGAGCGGTGACACCATCAACACCTTGACCGTCAACATCATGATCAACATAAGCCCTCTGAACCTCAGCATCAGAACCATAGTCTAGTTTGTTGGCAGAAACAATGTTACTATTAATGGAATTGTCTTCAACAAAAAAAATACAATCATAGCCAGATTTGGTCACACAACTGTTGACCGACATCTTTCGAACACTAATACAATCTTGTCTTAAAATTGTTGGATATAGTAAATAACTATTCCAAGTGCTTCGAAAGGATAAATCGTAAAGATTACAAATAGCAGCAAGCTTGTAGTAAATAAGAATTGTGACAATAACAAGCTTTTTGAGTTCTTGAATTAGTCTTGAATCTTTATACCAATTTGCAGAAAGCTCTTTGAATCTTGATAAACTGAAATCAAGACATACTAAATCTGAAAGTGTTACAACTGTGCTGAGTCGAGTGATGACACTCTGTCTTTAAGACACGATTGCTCTGTATATATGTTTTTACGTTAGCGGGCAATAGTCTCCCAATATAAAATAACAAACTATCATTTGTGCAAAGCAAACACAAGTGATTCTAGCGAAGAAAACAAATAACAAAAGATTGCTAAAAGAAGAGGATTTGCAACAAGAATTTCAGAATTGTTGTTCTTGAAAAGTGTGTGTAGAATTGAGCCAAAGGCCTCAATTTATAGTAGTGTAAGAATGGCCTCTTCAAGTGCTCATGTAATGACCATTTAAATTCCATATAATGGCCCTTTAATTCACCAATTAATGCAGCCAACTAATTGCTGATTTATGGAGGAAAAACTGTCATTTTAATGCTCCAAAACCTCTCCATAATCAACCAAACTTTTGGAATTCCGTTCGGGTGGTGCCACGGCCCTTTCCGGTGCCGCGCCACCTTACACTTTGCACAATTCTTCCTTCGTTTACCGACGTGGAACACTTGTTATTTAGTCAATAACCGTTCATTGTTCTATGTCTCAAACATTTACTTACGTACCATTATCTCGTTCACTAACGAAATTTACGATACTTGGCACTACGAGTACACGTGTGTGGAAGTGACGTTTCCGACGTGCGGGGCCCCAATTGTTCGAGTCATAAATAATGGGATAAAGTTAATTCCACATTAGTAAATTTCCAACAGAATTTATTAAAATGAGAAACCAAAATACGAAGAAAGGTATTTGCCAACAATATTTTTTGTTGTCATATGTTGGATGTTGTTGTCAAAAGTACTTTCCGCAACAATAAAGTTGTTGCATGCCTTTGAAATAATCTCCGATGCAAAAAAATTTCGCAACAATTACATATTTAATTTGTTGTCATTTATACTTTTTAGCAACAATATATTAAATTTTTGTTGCCATTTACATTTTGTAGCAATAATATATTTATTATTCCTAAAATTTTGTTGTCAATTCTATATTTTCTTGTAGTGTAAAAAAAAAAACCAAAATATCATAGAAGATAATATGTAATGTAAATTTTAAACAAAAAAATAAACTTAAACATGAATGAGGACAAATATATATTAAGCATCCAAGAGTGTAGCCTAGTGATCAATAAAGTGAGTCGAGAAGTATGAGGTCCCACGTTCAAATCTCATTCGTCATGGCGTTGGTGGACATGCACCGGTTGCTAGTGAGAAGTTATAGGTAGGGCTATTCATTTCGGATTATCCGATTCGATCCGATCCGAAATTTCGAATATCCAAAAATTTCGGATCGGTAAAATTTTCGAATCCGATCCGAAAAAATCAGATATCCGAAATTTTTGGATCGGATAACCGGATATCCAAAATTTTCATATTGTCAAATTGAACATAATATATGCAATGAAGTTCTTAAACTTTTGATATATTATAATAGTTAATTTGTGTCAATGCCGTATTTTTTCCTTCCACCAAACACCTTCACTTTGTAACATCACCGAACAATAACTCTAAACACGGAATGGAAGTCCAATCCTCCGATCATATTATTATTTGTAAATATTTACACAATTAGATAACTTATTAATTGGTTGTATATGAACTATTGATAAGCTTAAACTGGTAAAAAATGATAATTAACGTGCTATCACATGTCTTATTTTAATTTATCTTAAAATCTCACACAAAGATTGGAGTAGCAAGGAAAGATAATTATAGTCAACATAATGCTATCGTTAATCGTCCACCCGCATCAAGAATTTCTACCAAGTTATACGATATGAAAAGAATTTATGCATTGTCTTAAAATATCATTATTTACATTGCCATGACATAAAATCAAGCTCCTTCACTTACTGCTTTTTTTAAAGGAATGGATAGTGAAGACGAGGAGGAAATGAGGTTTTGTTTCCTTTTGAATCGATTGACTTCTAAAATTTCTTTATCTACTGTAATACTTAGTTGAAAGGTTGCATCATTTACTTCGGATCCACTCCAATCTCCTTATCTACTGTAATACTTAAAGTAATTATATAATTAGTAACAATATTAAAGTTTGTCAGAAGAAGAACTTGATTCTTTCCCTTTGTTTTTTGATGAAGGTATGGAAGAAACATAAGAATCAAACAAATGAAAACCGAAAAGCACAAACACAGCCTAACTATTAGGAAAAATCAAAACAACAACAACAACATACCCAAGCGAAAATCAAAAGAAAAAAAATCGAATATTTCGGATATCCGAAAGTAAAGAAATTGTGATCCGTATCCGATCCGATTTTTTTTCGGATATCCGATCCGAAATATCCGTAACTCAAAAAAGTGGATCGGATATCCAATTTTTCGGATCAGATCGCAAATTGGATCGACCGGATCGCAAATCGGATCGATCGAATCGGATTATTATGAACAACCCTAGTTATAGGTATTCTCAGGTGCAGCTATAAAAAAAAGTATAAATTGAGAAGAAAGAAATAATTAATTAATTAAACGACACAAAAAGCTTATATTTTCCCCTTTTAAAGGAATACCTTATCAATCTTGATTAGGGAATTCTCTTTTTATAATCATATCCTAATTACTTACTTTTTCCCAAAATAGGTTTGTCATTAATAAGTTACCTGTGCCGTAACCTAGTACAACTACAAAGACTATAACCTTTAATAAAAAGGAATAAACAGCTCATGTTGCCGTTAATCAAATCTCAAACTTAATTTTTTGTTGTTGTTTCATTCTTAAAGAAACATAAACCAAACACAACTCTCATATCTCAATCTCCTTCTCCTTAATTGTCTCACTTTTCTCTTTTCCCAATTTGAATCCCTCTTTTCCATTCTTTGTAACACATTATATATGTTCTATTGAACTAACATCTTTTTATACAAATAGAAAAGAAAATTTCATTTTTGCATGATTGAATATATATATAGATAGAATAACAAGAATATATTAGAGAGGAAGAGATATGGGGATGAGGCTAGATGAAGAATTTGGAGCAGACAGGGTGTTGCAAATCGAAACGGACGATGAAGAGAATGAGGCACATGATACGATTGATGGAGACGATGATAGTGGATCTGATCTCACCAATAACTCTCCACAGGCACCTTTTCATAGCCAAATTGGAAATCATGATTCTCCTTCTTGGCCTCAAAGTTATAGGTATTTTTGAATTATTATTTTCGTTTAGTAAATTCTGTTAATTTTTTTATGCACGTAAAATAGATGAATAGTAATATCACGTGGGCTAATGGTCAATAAAGTGGTGAAACGAGGTTCAAATTACAGAAAAACACCATGTTTGGCTAAGCATTGGTATAGTTATTCGATTCTTGGTGGGAGGTTGTTTTCTTGGTGGGAGGTTTTACATGAACAGGAGGGGTAGTCGAGATGCGAGCAAGGTGGTTCAAACACTAATGCTTTTAAAAAAAAAATAATAGACGAATAGTCAGGGCCGTCTCAAACATTTTGGGGCCATGTTCTAATTCGTAAAAGTGGGCCCTTGATATAAGTAAATATACGATTTCAATAATTAGATTGTGCTAAAACCTGCGAAGACCTGCGAATTATGAGCCTTTACAGTAAATTCTGGCTAATACTACTTAATAAAAAGTGAAAAAAAGGGCCCCCTAAAATGCCCTGTGCCGTAGCACACCTCGCACGGGCCCAAAGACACCCCTGCAAATAGTGACATGTCTAACTAGGCTGTTATGTGAGTCTTTAAATTTTGTGTTGTTATTGTATATAGATTTCTCCGTGCTTGGAGTACATAATATATTGGTGGGAGGTTTTACCTGAACATGAGGGATAGTTGAGATGCGAGCAAGTTGGTTCAAAGACTAATGTTATTAAAAAAATTATAATAAACAAATAGTGACATGTATATAGATTGTATTGTGTTGCATATGTTCCGCTCTGACTAATTACTCCTAGTGTATTGGAGTACATCGTATCTTGAATTAGATAGTGTACTTTGGCTATTCATCTATGGTTTTCAGTTTTAATTAGCTATGATGAGAAAGATGGCTGTGTGGTGTAAAGGTAAAATATTATTTTTGGTTAGTAATAATGCAAATATTGAACTTAGTAATAGCAGATGATTAAGGTAGGAATGGCTGGGGAGTATCAGAAATTTCAGTTTTTCATCTCCATGAATTTTATTTGATTTTTCTAAAATATAAATTTCTTTATCATTATTTCTTAGAAGAAACATAAATTAGCCAATTTGTTATTTATGAACAAACTCGTATATCCTAGCTTTTGCACTGATTAGTAAAACAAAATATGATTTGGAAGTTCTAATGGACATACTAACTGGTCTGACAAATCAATATACATAAGAAAAAAAACTTGTGAATGGTTGATAAACCCATCATGTGCTTTGGAGTTGTAATTGCAAAAAATTTTGAGAGAGTATGTTTGCACAATTCATTTGGAGAAACTCATTCTTAACACAATAAGTACTCTGTTACTCTTTTCTCTGTTTCACATTGCCTTTCATAGGCATGCCTATATGTATTTGTTTAGTTTTATATTTGCCAATTTTCACTATGCATATATGTTTTGATGAAATGGCTAGACAAGTGAATCTATGGGCAGAGCTACCCTTGTCCAAGTCCAAAGGGAATCAATTGACACCCCTTTGCGGGAACACTCTTGAGTTCTTCATATGTTTACTTCTTTATATTCGTACTATCCTTAGTGAAAATCCTGGCTCCGTCATTGAGTGAACCTATATATGAGGTTAAAATCTTTCTGACATATATACTTGTTGTGAATTTACTTGAATTTTGTATACTTTTTAAATCAAAATGATCAAGATTGAATCTTTTATTGTATATGTAGGAAGTCAATGGACATGTTTACAGGTGTGACACCTCCTTCACTAAGCTTTTTAAAGGGCAGCTCCTTGTTGAGTTCAGCATATTTGAGGTCTCAGAATCCAACACCTCAACATTCCCTTTGTAAACCTCTCATTTCTTCTCAAAGCTTAGACAAGGAAGATGTTCCACCTTTGAATCCTTCAAAGTTATCGATCGTTTCTTCAGCTATATTTTCAGCACCCGAATTGCCACCATCACAGCAATGTTCATATACTCAATCAGTGCTTAATGGTAAGACACAAATATTTTCTCATCGTTTATATACTGGTGGCTTATTGTTTTACTAGTAAAATGGCCTATTTTTGTTCCGGAACTTTGTCATCGTAACATTTGTGTTTAAAGACTAGCCATCTTGAGTTTTACCTTAGACATCTATGTTATCTTGTTGTTTTTTCCTTAATGGCTTATTGTTTTACTATCAGTGTGTCCTATCTTTCGCAAGCGGATTTTGTCATCTTACATTTGAGTCTAAAGATTGTCCATTTTTGTTGCACTCTCTTTACCATGTGTAGTATTTGAAACTCATGCTAGAACGTCTTTGATCGTGTAAAATAAAAGGTTTAGACATCTATTAAAGCATTTAGCAGACAATCTGTAGACAATAGGTTACTGTAATTCAAGCATTTGTATATCCTGGAGCTATATTTGTCATGTACTGTTGCTCTATAGGTACTAATTTCTAAAATTTCATCTATGTTTCTCTTCAAAGTTCAGTTATTTTGTTAAAATATCAGTAGATTAGTACCCGACTATATTCTGCTTTCTTTTTCTTTTCATGCCAAATTTGTTTGTTTTAATGTGGATTGATTTTACGATGCAGCTATAAATGCTCTGTGTGGCATAGGGATCCTTTCAACTCCCTATGCACTCAAAGAAGGGGGATGGTGCAGCCTTTTCTTGCTGCTTCTTTTTGGAGTCATTACTTTATATACTGGAATTTTGTTGAAAAAATGTTTAGAAAGTTCTCCTGGTATTGAAACCTATCCGGATATTGGACAAGCTGCCTTTGGATTGTTCGGTCGAATATTTATAGCTGTGAGTATGATAAATTTAGCGGCATATGAACTTATGTCTTTTCAATTTGCAGAGCAAGATTTTCGTTTAGTTACTAACGTTGGATTTTTCAATCAATGCAGATAGCATTGTATGCAGAACTATATGTAAGTGTCTAATTCTCGCGTTCAACTTCATTGTACTGGTGTTTGTTGTCTATAACTTGGAACGATCTTTTCTTCTTTGCAGTCATCTTGCATAGAATATTTGATTATGATGAGTGACAATCTTGGTGCCCTATTTCCAAATAGTCACATGCAATTTGCTGGAATTCATCTGGATTCTTATCAAATGTGTGCGATCATTTCTACGCTCGTCATACTTCCAACAGTTTGGCTTAGAAATCTCAGTTTGCTGTCTATCATTTCAGGTATCGATCATTAAATTTACCTCAAAATTTCTTGAATTACTTCAAAGATGTTCGACTTGTTCTAACGTGTTGAATTCTGATGCTTGTAACTCAGCCGGTGGAGTGATTGCACTGATTCTAGTAGTGATATGCTTGTTATGGGTTGGTGTAATCAATGAAGTCGGATTTCATCCAAGCGGAACAGCTTTAAACATTGCAAAATTGCCCGTCACAATTGGTCTTTATAGTTTCTGCTATGGCAGCCATTCAGTTTTCCCTAATATCTACTCATCGATGAAAGAACCTTCAAGATTTCCTTCTGTTCTTTTTATAAGGTAATTACATGAATTACGCACTGAAATATAGAATACATTATTGTTTAAAAAATGTACATCTGCAAATTGAAGGTTTAAATATTTAACTAGTGTTGGCTCATATTGATGCAGCTTCTCAATTGCCTTCTTTTCGTACCTCGGAGTAGCAGTTTGTGGCTTTTTAATGTTTGGTGAAAACACAAAACCGCAGTTCACTTTGAATTTGCCAGCAAAACTTGTTACTTCAAAAGTTGCAGCTTGGACAGTGGTAAGAATAATATTAGCTTTAGTCTATACTTTTCTCATAAAGACTGATTTTTTTCCCGCTGTTTTATGTTGGATGATCATTGAAAATCTGAATAAAAATTATGTTTTCTTGCAGGTCGTAACCCCTTTAACAAAATACGCGATAACAATTACTCCAGTAGCTTTTGGCATAGAAGAATTCTTACCTTCACCTCAGCTTAGAAGTTATGGTGTATCCATACTCATCAGAACACTTTTGGTGTTTTCAACACTGGCCATTTCATTGTCAGTTCCATATTTTGGTAAGTATTTTCTTCTAATATTGCAATTTTTAGAATGATTAATATATTAGTAATCAGGTTTAGCACTAAGATATTTCTTTTCGAAACTTCAATGCAGGTTCTGTAATGTCATTAATTGGATCTTCACTAGTAATGCTTGTGGTAAGTTAATAAAATTGTTGCATTTTTCGATATATGAAGCTAATTGGCAAAAGTAACAACATGATTTGTTTGTTTATGTCTCAGTCTATAATACTTCCTTGTGCATGCTACATCAAATTAACCAAGGATCGAATCACGCGATTTCAGGTATATTTTCTTCTTTTTCTAGAGAAAATAATTCGTTTCACCTATGCTAGAAGTAATTGTTTTTACCTTTTTTTTTTGGTTCCTTTTGTATTATTTAGCTTGCAGCTTGCAGTTTCATTATAATGGTGGGACTGGTTTCTGCTGTTATTGGCACATATTCTGCACTCACAAGTATGGCCTAGTTTGAAGACGGAAGGCGTGGTTTGTTATCGATAGAGTGAATAGATTTGCCGTTTCTTGAAATCTCTCTTCTGATTAAAATCGTATGCCATCGGTTTCTTGTACACTATGCACAGTGTAGCATTGGTCAAAAAGCATACATCAAGTGTCAAAGTGAAACAGAAAAACCAGAGTACCAATTTTGTAGGATCCTCCGAGTGATGATGAAATAGTAGCAGGGCATTAGATCTTGATTTGCTTCTTAACTCTTATGTTGTTTTTCAAGCCCTTTATATTGTAACTAATCATTGTAAGAGTAGTTAATCACATTGTTACCTCATGATTTTGCAGGCAATTAGAGAAGCAAATTGTTATTGAGTTCTTCTCTTAGTACTAATCATCTAATTGTATCTAGTGTTTCATACATATTGGCATATTGCTACTATAACCGCTAATAGGGTCGATTTATGAGTAAAGAAGGAGAATGGACTTTTGATATGTATCATAAATTGAACTCCTTATATATGCGTAACTGATACATTTTTAAAATAATGATACGTATTTATATAGTAATAGACTGAAACTGCTTGAAAATAGAACAAAATGATGATCAATTTGAAAAGTAGGGAGTAAAGTCTTAAAATCACCAATATCCTAAGATTCAAACTCTCACAAATGGAATTGTCACAATAGGTCGATACGTCACTATTTATATTGCCAAATAAAAAATCTTTGTAAGGTGTCAAAAGCTACTGAAAGTAAAAACAAGAGATGAGATAAACCGAATGCCAATTCTGCTTTCGAATGTCAGCGACAATGTCGTCTGACACAAGTGACAACACTCGATAAAACAAAAAACCTTTAAGAGTAAAATGTAGCGGAAAAATAAAGAACACAAAGGTTTATATTTTCATAAGTTATATCACCTTTTCATAAGCTATATGTTGATATAACTTACGATGGTCAATGACCAGAAGTATTGTATATATTTCATATACAAATTCCTTTCTTTACAATTTTACACGATAAAACAAAAAGGAATTAAAATGTGAAGTCGCAGATGACTTCTGCCTGAAAAATCTAACTAAGTAGACATAGACAGCCTCTCATTATAATCGCTCCATACAAAACTAATCTAGAATCTAAACAACAATTGTAATGTTGGACAGAATGTTGTCAACACACTTAGGCAACACTAGTGATCTAGATTTATGGGTTGAAATCCTGAGAGCTCTTTTGGTATTTTTGCAATCTTATATTGGGTGATCGATTCACTGTTGTGGCCTCTCTATTTATAGTAGAGTCTTCCTTGGAAAGCTCATCGATCAATTGAGGAGGTTGAGGGAAAGGTGGGCAGCCAGTGTGTTTGTTAGAGAAGATCATGGAGTCGAAATCTCAACAACTTTGAATTGTTCTTCACTCGACTTCTTCCCAAGCTTTGACTCTTTGTCCTACGTTTTACACAACTCAAATTCACCAGGCCTAAGTAATTTTTACCGCTCAGTAAAAATATCACTGCTTAATGTGAAGTAAAGCAAAACTGTTATAAAAAAATATTGGTCTGAATGTTGTGACATTTGTCCCAACATTTTTATGCATTCAAATCAGTACTTCTGAAGACATGTTGGGTCGACATTTTCACCAACATTATCCTTACATACCTTCTGTGACGAACCCATTGGCGTCTTCATTTGTTTAGCGTTCTCCAATCCAAATCTCTTAACTAGATTCTTGGCATATTTACTATGTGAGATAAAAATTCCATCATCACTTTGCTTTAGCTGCAAGCCTAAAAAAAAGTTAGTTCCCCAATCATGCTCATTTCAAATGTTGATGACATAGCTTCAACAAATGAATTTAGGTACGATTGTGAGGTCGACCCAAAAACTATGTCATCTACGTAGATTTGAGTAATTATAATATCTACATCATGTCGTTTAATAAATAAAGTACGATCAGTTTCGCCATAGTTAAAACCAACTTCAAGAAGAAAGTTAGTTAAACGATCATACCATGCACGAAGAGCTTGTTTCAATCCATACAAAGCCTTTTTGAACTTGTATACATAGTGTGGACGGTAAGGATCTTCAAATCCTTTTGGTTGTTCAACATAAACTTCCTTATCTAGATAATCATTTAAGAATGCACCTTTTACATCCATTTGGTGTAAAGTAATTTTCAGACAACAAGCAATAGCAAGTAAAAGTCTAATTGACTCAATTCTAGCCACATGTGCGAAAGTTTCGTCATAATCGATTCCTTCAACCTGAGTATAGCCTTGTGCAACTAGACGGACTTTGTTTCTAACAATTGTTCCCGATTCGTCTGATTTATTTTTAAAAATCCACTTAGTTCCAATTACATTTGTATTATTTGGACGTAGACTAAGTTCCAAACTTCATTTCGAGAGAATTGTTCAAGCTCTTCTTGCATTGCTTGAATCCGAAAGTTATCTTTGAGTGCTTCTAAAATATTTTTTGGTTCTAACGTAGATATAAAACAAGAAAGACTAACATTTCGGTATATGGTTGACATACACACATACCTTACCATTTCTCTGTAGTTGAGTGGTTCTTTTCCTCTTGTTTTAATTCATTCAAAAACTCTCCCTATCACCTGGCATGCGGGATGATTCTTCCTAATCCTTGATGAGGGGTCCCTTCGAACTTGATCTATCAATTCTGCATTAGACTCCTCATCCATGGCCTCTGTGGTATCTATTTCAGGTTCAAATGTTGCTTCGGATGTGGCAACATTTGGGGCAACATCTGATTCTTCAGTAGTCTGCACATTTTCCACTGAATGTTGTCCGTCGTGTTGGACAACAATATGAGAGACACGGGTTTGCTTACCTTTCAGACAATCCTCACAGACAGTTATACCTTTATGGCTAAGATTGGGTAAGCCTTTAACCGCTTCATATGAGACTATTTTTTCTAAATTGCGGTAGTTGACATGCCCAAACTTTTGATGCCATAGTGTTGTGTCATCCATCTTAGCATTATCTCATGTTTCTTGTCTTACAACAAGATAGCAATTATCACCTGTTCTAGTACTTGTCATGACACATTCATTAGCTCCATTTGTAACTTCACATGCATTCTTATTAAACTTTACCTCAAGATTGTCATCACACAGTTGACTAATACTAATCAAATTAGCCATTAAGTCCTCAACGAGTAAGACATTTCTTAAGGCTGGAAATCTAGGAACATCCAAGATCCCTTTTTCCAATTATTTTTCTTTTACTGTCACCTCCGTAAGTCACATTTCTTCCATTGAATGACTCATAGTTCTTTAGAAAACCTTTTGTACCTGTCATGTGATGAGAACATCCACTATCAAAGTACCAAGAACCTGAAATGTTAGTTCTTAATGCAGTTATGGAAACATTACAAGTTACACCCCTTTTAGGAACCCAAACTCTCTTAAAATATTTTTTACCTTTTGGCTCAGAAATGTTTCTTCGATGTTTATTCGGAATGTTGAACAACATTTTAGGCAACATTTTGCTCACAGAATTTTGAAGTTTGAAACAGTATGGTTTTAAGTGTCCATAGGAGTTACAGTGATGACATACAAACTTCATATTCTTTGACATATACGAGAACCTATTATTCATTCCTTTTTCTTTTACAAAGCACATTTTCTCATTTGTGTCAAAGATTAGAGCATCCGATTTAAGAGAGTTTTCGTATCCAATACCTGTATGTGAAGGTTTACTAAAGTTGAGTATCTCATTCAATTTCGAAGTCCCTGTGTTGAGCTTGCAGAAGGTTGCTTCGACTTAAATCCAGTTTTGCACGAATCTTACCACATTCAGTATCCTTTTTGGTAAGTGCCACCTCTAGTTGGGTTATTGTGCCTTTTAAATCTACGTTCTCACGAGTTAAAGATTTTACCTTTTTGTCAAGTTGCTTGGATTATATGATTAAGGCTTTACAAATATTTTGTAATTCATTAATCATA
This sequence comes from Anisodus acutangulus, assembly GCA_029783415.1. Classification (NCBI taxonomy): domain Eukaryota; kingdom Viridiplantae; phylum Streptophyta; class Magnoliopsida; order Solanales; family Solanaceae; genus Anisodus; species Anisodus acutangulus. The sequence continues at coordinate 53,731,690 of CM056490.1, forward strand.
TCATCTTTGCATTCAACTTGATCCATACAATCAGCCTTACTAACAGAAATAGAACCACTAAAGCAATTAACATCAGAATAGTTAAAGAATTCATACATTTCAGATGTCACTGAGGGTGTTGATGTCGTTGCTAATGTTGGAGCAAGTGTCTTGACATCTGAGACAATATTACATACGACATCTTCATTATCAGATAGAGACTGTTCGTAAACAGTGGCCAACATTGCTTGTGATTTGACTTCTTGATCTCTATCCTCTTCTCATTCGTCGTCACTAAGAGAAACCCATAGACTCTTTTGCACATTCGTTAGCATAATGACCCCAACCTGAGCATGCGTGACATTGTACAGACTCAAGTCGTTTGGGATCAAATTTGGTACGATCTGAGTTGGTTCTTCTTAGTTGATTTCATTTTTATACATTTGGAAGGAATCTAGCGGGCTTTTGATTGAATACTTGGTTTTTGTGCTCTTTAGGTTTAGATTGATACTCTCATTGTTGAACTTCCTCACCATCGAATTGAATTTTCGAGCGAGTAAGGCAACATTTGCACCATCACCAATTTCTTCAAGATTGTCATCCTCTTCTTCGATTTGACTCTCCTAGGATTGAACTTGAAGTGCCACATTCTTGCTTTTATACAATTCCTTTTGAGTCTCAATGTTCATCTCATAGGTTTTGAGAATGCTCATTAATGTATGAAGGTCAATTGTGGCAAGATTGTGAGCTTCTTCAATGACACAAATCTTTAAATTGAACTTTTCAGAAAGAGAACGAAGAGACTTTTCAACAAGTTCAGTGTTGGTTAATGGTTCACCAAGCACTTGACATTCGTTTGAGATGTCAATCAACTTTTCAAAATAAGATTTAATATCATCCACTTCTTTCATCCTTAAATGTTCATATTTACTCATGAGTATGCGTAGCTTTGTTCGACGGATACTTGAGCTACCTTCACAATGAATTTGTAAAGTATCTCATGCGTCCTTAGCTGTGGGGAAGTTTTGAATGAGTTTGAACATATAAAGATTAACTCATCCAAAAAGTGCATTTAAGGGCTTTTCGTTAAAGCTATCATTATTGGTTTCTTCAGCAGTCCATTCGGATTCAGGTTTAACAAGAATGTCACCTTCCTCATCCGGTGGCAACATAGGAACAACGTATCCATTGGTTATAGATCTCCATGACCTAACATCAATTGATTTGATATGAGAACGTAGGCGAATCTTCCAATAGGCATAGTTTGAACCATCTAAAATAGGAAGTCTACCAACAATCGAATTTGCCGAATCAATAGCTTATGACAACAGGACCAAACACTTATTGTGTTAAGTGTCGGCTCTGATAACACTTGTAAGGTGTCAAAAACTACTGAAAGTAAAAATAAGATATGAAATAAATCGAATACCAATTTTATTTCCGAATGTCAACGACAATGTCGTCTGACATAAGTGACAACACTTGATAAAACAGAAAACTTTTAAGAGTATAATGGAGCGAAAAAATAAAGAACACAAAGATTTATATTTTTATAAGTTATATCAACATATAATTTATGATGGTCAATGATCAGAAGTATTGTATATATTTCATATACAAATTCCTTTCTTTACAATTTTACACGATAAAACAAAAAGGAATTAAAATGTGAAGTCGAGATGACTTCTGCCTGAAAAATCTAACTAAGTAGACATAGACAACCTCTCATTATAATCGCTCCATACAAAACTAATCTAGAATATAAACAACAATTGTAATGTTGGACAGAATGTTGTCAACACACTTAGGCAACACTAGTGATCTAGATTTATGGGTTGAAATCCTGAGAGCTCTTTTGGTATTTTTGCAATCTTATATTGGGTGATCGATTCACTGTTGTGGCCTCTCTATTTATAGTAGAGTCTTCCTTGGAAAGCTCATCGATCAATTGAGGAGGTTGAGGGAAAGGTGGGCAGCCAGTGTGTTTGTTAGAGAAGATCATGGAGTCGAAATCTCAACAACTTTGAATTGTTCTTCACTCGACTTCTTCCCAAGCTTTGACTCTTTGTCCTACGTTTTACACAACTCAAATTCACCAGGCCTAAGTAATTTTTACCGCTCAGTAAAAATATCACTTCTTAACGTGAAGTAAAGCAAAACTGTTATAAAAAAATATTGGTCTGAATGTTGTGACATTTGTCCCAACATTTTTATGCATTCAAATCAGTACTTCTGAAGACATGTTGGGTCAAATGTCACAACACCAAACCCAACATTAACAATCTTGTACCCATGATGTGTGCATGAAGAAACTAGAAAATGTAGTTTCCTTGAACAACTTTTGTTTTATTAGGTATTTATCTCGATAGCACTCTAGTGAAGCTTCTTCCAATTTTCTCATCAAATATACGAGTAGCTTATCGTGTTTTTTTTTTTTGTTTTCTGTTTCTAGTTAGCCTGAATGTAAACAGTGGAAATTTATGTAATTTACCTACTTTCCTTCTCTCTTTCTAGAATTTGGTCAAAAGAGGCGAATTCAGAATTTTAAGTTTATAAATTTTGGATCACAATTCCTTTGTTTATTAGGTTTTGGATAAAAAGGGCAGTCGGTGTACTAAGCTTCCGCTATGTGAATTTCAATAAATATATTAGAAAAATTTGCATGGCATGACTAACTATTATACCTAATTATATTTAGTAACTATAGTTTGTGTTAATTACATCTCATAACTAAAAGTTATATGTTAATTAGCATCCATAACTATACCAAAATACATTAGGTTTATAGCTTGTATTTATCCTTCATTCCTCTCTTCTCCCTCACCTCTCTCTCTCCATCCCTCTCTCTGCCGCCATCTCACTGCTGGAGCTCCGGCGACGAACCACGACTACAACACCTCTCTCCTCCCCCTCTCCTTCACACAACTGTTAGATCTCTCCTCCGATGAGCAACCGGAGCTCCGCTTTCTCTCCGTCTCTATCTACCTCCTCCTAGCTCCAACGTCATTATCGTCAATGGCAGCGACAGACTTTGTCGTTGACGGCGGTGAGAAAGAAATAGTATTGTCCATTCAGATCTAGTCGTTGAAAACGGCGGAGTGTATTTCTCATTGTATTATCCGTTCAGATCTAACTAGCGTCTGTATCATTGTTGCTGGAGTGTATTTTCTCAGATCTGGGCGGTGCCGGAGTGTATTTTCTCAAATCTAAACGGTGGCTCAAATATAGCCGGCGCCGGAAAATCACATTGGACTCCGGCGAACCAATTGATTGGAGTGTATTTTATTTCTTGTATTTCAGATCTGAGTGTATTTGTATTTGATTGTATTCATTATTGTTTTAGTGTAAAATAGTGTTTTTTTTATATATATTTTTCGCCTGTGTTTCGAAGGAGATTTTTTTGTATACAAATGAATATAATAAATTTTGAATACAACTGAATATCCATGTATTTTTTGTATTTCTATTGTTTGAATACAATCGAATTTAAATACAATAAGTTGAATACATTTTTTTTTTGTATTTATGTTGTTTGAATACAATCAATTTTTAAATACAATAAATTGAATACAAATACAAATGAATACAATAAATTTTGAATACATCTGAATATCCATGTATTATTTTTGTATTTATGTTATTTGAATACAAACGAATTTAAATACAATATTTTTTTGCATTTATGTGTTTGAATACAATCGATTTTTAAATACAAAAAATTGAATACAACGTAAAAATAGCTACAAACGAATACACCTGACTTGAATACATCGAAATACAGCCGAATCTGAATACATGTTACTGTATCTATGAAATGTAATTAGTAAAAGTGTAGCTATGCCAAAAAAAACTCATAATATAGTCATTTGTAAAAATTTCATAATACATAAAGTGAATTTTAATAATAAATACACAATTTGGACCAAAGCTATTGAATTGAACTCATAATTTAAGTTTAGATCCCTAGTTTAGGGGGTGGGTAGGATGGTGTGGATAGAATGTTGGTGTAGTTTGAATAGTGACTAGTCAGATTTGGATTGGCACGAAGGGATGTAAAATGAAGCAAAAGCCGGCCTGTCATTGCTTGCCATAAAATAGCTTAACATACAAAATGGTCCTACACCCAATCTTTCCAAGTACTATTGTTGTGTCCAGTTAACTACTTAGACTTGCGATATACCAAAAGGATGAAAACCCTTTCTCACCAATTTTAGCTTCTTCATTTCTTTCCTTCTTGATGTATCTTACAACACTAATGTCTTTTTGTTTCTCTGTTTTTTCGAAGGGAGATTCGCACAATTAGATTTTTCAATGTCACCGTCTAAATTTTGACCTCGTTAAGAAAAAAAATACATAAAATGGATTCGCATTTAACATTAGGTAACGAAATCCTGACGAATAACCATAATTTTGAAATAATGAGCAAAACTTTTCTTGTCACAAAATGTATTAGGATTTCTGACCAAATTAACCCACACAAGTCATGTAGTGAATCGCAAGAATTTTGCCACAAATCCTTGATGAATTGCCATAACTTGTTGTAATAGAATTTCACAAATACATTTTTACTTCAAAATTGGTTCAGTATCATTTATACTAGGGGCATCACAGTCATGTTCTTGCCTCTTCATCATTTACAAACAGTATTAGACAACATAACGTTTTGCTTAAAGCTTACACGCATGGTGGAATTAAAATGCATTAGTTTCTATGATACTAATTAATAATTGGAATGCCATATACAGTAAACTTGTCTTCTTCAGCCGCGGGAAGGCTTGGTTCTGTCGAAGTCGTCCTTGTCTCTCTTGTCTCTTTTCAAGAGACCCCAGGGGTCCGGTGTGACCTTATAACAGGCACAATAACTTGAGTTCTAATAATGAGGTCAATTTTTTATTTGTTACTTTATGCGATGTTCTCTTATTTGCCGGTGCAGTTGCTAAATCCGCCCCAATCAACCGAGCCACCAGGTTTGAGAATAAGGTGGGATTCCTGGATCTACAACGTTTGTCCGAGAATTTCATGGCCGATATAGTGAGGTGTTGTTAAATATGTATATTGACTTTTGATGTTTAGATCACATTTAGCTGTTATATACAAAAGTACGCAAAAAATTATTTTCATGTACTTTTTATGCTACAAACGAATTGAAATCTAAGGGAACATTTGCATTTAAAATTAAAGTAAATAAGTATCAAATTTATACAAAATCGGTAGATAGAAAATGTATGATTTTGAGAATTTTTCAAGTCTAAATGAGATCACTATGAGAATTTTTTTTCCTTTTTAGATATTCATACTTGAAATTTACTATGTGCATGACATTAATGATGACTATCATAAATATTTTGATATTTATTTTTTTATACATAATATACTTCAATTCACAAATATTATTAGAATGATGTTATAGAGAAGTAAAATATAACATGAAAAATCGGTTAGGAGAAAATCACGTTGTTATAGTGAAATGTTGTTATAGCGAATGACAATTATAAAGAGGTTTGATCGTATATAATTATTTTATTGAACACATGCTTATTTAATATGACCATGTGCCTAGTTTATCAATGAACAAGTATGTTGAAAGTTTAATAAGATTACAACCCAATGATTTAACTTGATAAGAAAGCATATGTAACTATCATTAGACCTATCAATTGATAAGTGTTACGATCTGATAAGAGGGTGTGTACAAATGTAAACACTTAAAACAATTATGACTCTTTATTTTCAATTAGGAAATATGAATCTATATTACAAGCAAGTACGTTACTGATTGCTATCATTTAACAACTTCTTGGATGAAAACGCTAACGAGAAACTTTCACAAGCTTTCTTGGACAAATAATTGACACGTTTGCATGATTTGCAATGTAGTTTTTTAATTAAATATTGGCTTTAAAACATTTATGTGTATATTGTATTCCGTATTTATCTTCTATTTAATTCCATCTGATGTTCTTTCTTAAGTCGGATCTCCCTGAAGGAACATTGTGTTTAATGAGCCAATTTTTTTGTCTTTGACAAAGAATCTTTCAACTTTTTTCTAACTGTATTGTGCAGACATTAGACAAGGGGAAAATAATGCAAAATTTTAACCGTTTATCACAAAGCGCAGACTTAAACTTTCACAAAGAGGAAACTAAAATAGTACAAAAGAAAGAAAACCATGCAAATGTAGTGGCTACCTTGCATATATGAAAAATATGAGTTTAAGTTATAGGAACGGTAAGTGTATAAGAAATGTTCACTATCAGACTACCTTTATTTGTTGTAGCAAGTACACTGCGTTATTTTTAACATTACAAATCCACAATTTAAGGATGCTTTAGATATAGTTATTACTTGATCAAGTGACCAGATAATGCAAAAATATCTTTACACTAATCGTGTATATAAAGATGTAAAAATAGTAAATATCATGCAAGTTCTTGGATGCCCTAATATATCACAACGAAGGAAAGTTTTAGAACCTCAGAAAAATATATAATTAAAATATATAGAGCTAGATTGTCTTTGACAACACTCTAAAGTTGTTTTCCAACTGCAGTAGCTGGTCAATTTTTAGAAATAATATGTGCAATTTTTTTTAGCTTCTTCCTGATTTCTCTTCCTTTAAACTATACAATATTCATCATCACCTAATTAACCAAGCACCCCATCAATATTTCCCCTATATATACATCACTCTTTGAGCTAGCTTTTATCCAACTATACTACAATATATTCTAAAGAGGAGAGGCATCAAAATTTATGGCTGCTTCTATTTTTCCATCTTTAGTTCCCATGACAATATTCTTTATTATTGTTTTTCTAGCATTATGTCTCATCCCTCAGCCTGCACAAGCCATCACCAGACACTATGAGTTCAATGTATGATATCAAGAGTCCATTCTACTTATCTTATACTAGCAAATGTGCATATTTTTCTTACTGTTGCTAATATTCTTTTTCTCTATTCATGTAGATTACAATGCAAAATGTGACAAGATTGTGCCATACAAAGAGCATAGTAACAGTCAATGGAAATTTCCCGGGGCCTCGTATTGTGACAAGGGAGGGTGATCGTCTCCTTATAAAAGTCATCAACCATGTCCCTAACAACATTACCATTCATTGGTACAATATCTTTGAACCATATATAGTTATCTTTTAAGTTACCAGTTAGAAAAAAAATCTTTTGTACTGTAAGTATATCAAAGTCAAACTCTTTCTACATTATACATATTTCAAAAGAAACATTAAAGAAAATAAAATTTGAAGAGCTAGCTCTTATTCTTATATTCTACTAATTGCTTAGGTGTTTCATGAGTAATTTTTTTCCCTCTTAACAGGCATGGAGTTAGACAACTTCGTAATGGATGGGCAGATGGACCTGCATATATAACACAATGTCCCATTCAAACTGGCCAAACTTATGTATACAACTATACAATTATTGGTCAAAGAGGGACTTTGTGGTGGCATGCACATATTTCATGGCTAAGATCTACTCTTTATGGTCCTCTAATTATCCTTCCTAAGAAGAATGTCTCTTACCCTTTTGTCAAACCATACAAGGAAGTCCCTATCATCTTTGGTACTACCCAATTAAACGTCTATACACAAAATCAAATTAGTTCTTATGATCCAATTAATTACTCCATCTGAATTAATATCTCTAATGGAGTATTGATTTCTTGATGTTGTAGGAGAATGGTTCAATGCTGATCCTGAGACTATCATTAGCCAAGCTCTACAAACAGGTGGAGGCCCAAATGTCTCTGATGCCTACACAATCAATGGCCTTCCAGGGCTCTTGTACAATTGCTCTGCAAAAGGTACTTTTAGTATATCCAATTTTTTCTTTAGTCAATTATTAATCTATAAAAATATACAAGAATTTTACACTATCAATATATTATATACGAGATTGTAATAGGTATATTTCATAACACTAACTTATGGTTTGTGGCAGATACATTCAAGCTAAAGGTTAATCCAGGGAAAACATACCTTCTTCGTATGATCAATGCTGCACTCAATGATGAACTTTTCTTCAGCATTGCAAATCATACACTCAGAGTAGTTGAAGCTGATGCATTATATGTCAAACCATTTGAGACTGAAACAGTACTTATAACACCGGGACAGACCACAAATGTTCTTTTGAAAACCAAATCTGAATACCCTGGTGCTACTTTTCTCATGACTGCTAGACCCTATGTCACCGGCCAAGGCACTTTTGACAACTCCACTGTTGCTGGAATTCTTGAATACGAATCGCCAACACTTCATTTGACCAAATCAATGAAGAAACTTCCCCTGTTCAAGCCTATTTTGCCTCCTTTAAATGACACTTCTTTTGCTACTAATTTTAGTAAGAGACTTCGAAGTTTGGCTAGCTCTAAATTTCCTGCAAAAGTTCCACAAAATGTTGACAAGCGTTTCTTTTTCACAGTAGGCCTTGGCACAAACCCTTGTGACAAAAATCAAACTTGCCAAGGTCCTAACGGGACTAAATTTGCAGCGTCGATAAACAATGTGTCATTTGTACAGCCTACAGCTGCTCTGCTCCAATCTCATTTCTTTGGACAATCAAAGGGTGTTTATAGCCCTTATTTCCCTGTCAATCCTTTGAATTGGTTTAATTATACTGGGAATCCTCCGAATAACACAATGGTTAACAATGATACTAAAGTTTTGGTACTTCTTTTTAATACAAGTGTTGAGCTAATCATGCAAGATACAAGCATTCTTGGTGCTGAAAGTCATCCCCTTCACCTTCATGGCTTCAATTTCTTTGTTGTTGGCCAAGGTTTTGGTAACTATGATTCTAATAAGGATCCTGCGAACTTCAATCTCATTGATCCTGTTGAGAGGAACACTATTGGTGTGCCATCTGGTGGTTGGGTCGCCATTCGATTTTTAGCAGATAATCCAGGTTAGTAGGGCAAATCACTATTTATGTTTCATTTTATGTGACACTACTACTTTTTTTTAGCTTGTTTAACAAAAATGATATCTTTCTATATCTGAAAACAATTTAACTTTACATATTTCGTTTAACCTGAATGATATGATTTTTGTAGCCACATACACAACGGTCATGACACATTAAAGACCACAAGTTTCAAAACTTTTTCTTTTTTTACCAAATACAGTGTTGCACAAAATAAAACGGAGGGTGTATGAGTGTTTTAAGAATTCAAGAATTTTTATATTAGTAAAAATTAAAAAGGTTAATGTAACTAATTATGTTTGAATTATAGGTGTTTGGTTCATGCATTGTCACTTGGAAGTGCATACAAGTTGGGGATTGAAGATGGCATGGCTTGTCTTAGATGGAAAGCTTCCCAATCAAAAACTGCTTCCTCCTCCATCTGATCTCCCACAATGCTGATTTCTTGGTTTCTATTTGCAGAATTGACCTTCAAGTCTCAAGATTTTGCACTTTCATCTCTTGTTTTGATCAATATTGTTTTTTCCTTTATGTGTTTGTGAGTGTTGCCTTTAACATTTATTTTTGTTGTAACTGATGACTGGCAAAGTCATGCCATAGTCTAAGGAGAGGATGAAGAATTGACTTGTCTTCTGTAAAATTTTGAACGACAATTATATTCTATGCAAGTGAGAATAAATGGTTATTGTTCCTTACTCTTTATTGATCTTATGTTACTTATATATTGTCCTGACTTCTGGGGCATGGATGTTTGGCTTTGAACATATATTTGGCAACAATTCTTTCTGACTAGATTCAAACATTTCGACGAATATTTCGGGTTTTGTGGTGGTGTGAATGAGAAATGAAGCAATGTTGTCCCACATTAAAGGAAATAGAAGAATTTATCGGGTATAGATAACATAGATGCACCCTGGGGACATTGGGTTTGTTGTCATTATAGGCAGCTTTGCTGGCGAAGCGGTCAATAATCATTTCGACCATCTCACAACCTTCGAACTAGGACTGGATTCAATCAGGGGGCTAATTTTTGTAGTAACTTAAAAGGTTATGAAAAAGTCTAGCGTCCGATCGTCACACTTGGCTCGGCTTCAGTCAAATGATATCAAAGTGTTCTTTTAAAAAACCATACCAAACTGGGGATCGCATTATGTTAACCAACAAAGGTTACAAAAAATGGGTCATTTTTAACCTCCTGAGCCAAGTTGTGGTCCAAAACAAGTCTTATATATTTGTGTGGTTGTAAATCAGCTCATAAAGTTAAATTGTTTCTGAATATAGAAATGTGTCAATTTTTTGGGATAAACTAATAAGGAAAGTAAGTATTAACGGACCAACCTAGTCTGGACCCGGATTGAAAACCTAGTCTAACTCTAATAGTTTATGGTAGAATCATAGTCTAAGTATATTTGGTAAATTGTAATTATGATAGTCTTATTAGAATAAGGTTTTCTTCTTAGACTAGGTAAAGAAAAAACCTACCTCTATATAAGGTATGGCTGGCCAGTGGGCCGGGTCGGCCCGGTCCCTACCCGACCCCGCCCCGATCCCGCCTGGACAAAAATAAAAGGGACGGGACTCGAAATTGGGATGGGACCTGGGCTTTTCCCGCCCGGGCCCGTCCCGCCCCAGGCCCGATCCCGCCGACCCGCCCCGGTCTCGCTCCGGTCCCGCCCAATCCCCTCCCCTTTGCAAAAAATAGTCGTGGCACAACGACCATTTTATATTTTGGCCATTGTGCAACAACCATTTTTGGCCTCCCCTCTTCCCTTTAATATTTATTTTTAACCCCTAAGTTAATATATTTACACTTTAACCCAATTTTTCAACTATAAATACCTCATTTTCTCTTCATCTTTCTCACAAATCTTCCTACAATCTCTCTAATCTCTCCATCTATCTCTCTACAAGTCTACATTGTCTACTAAATATTAAATTTTATTTGTTCATTTTATAACTATATCAAAGTTCAAAAATTGGGAGTGAAGTTGGCAACTAGCTTGAGGATCGTCCATCGAGCAAAGTTTCAATTTTCAACCTTGATTACATGTCGGCGTTTGGTACCTTCCTTCTCTCTTTAAATTATTATTGTTACTTTATTTTAATTAGCGTACTTAATTTCATTATCTTTAATTATTTATTAGCATAATTAAAATGGAAGGAATAAGAGGTATGTTTAAGGGTATGTGTGCTTCTTCTAATAGGGGTAACAAGGGCAGGGGTACTTCTTCCAGTCATCATATTCCTAGACATGATGATTTGATTGATTACACATATATAGATGAAACTGAATTTTTTATGATATACCATTAGACGATGAGATATATTCTGCAACCCAACCAGACTTTAATTTAGAAGATAATCTAGATACCCACTAATCTAGATGACACACCTACTAGTGCACCTCAAACTGAAACTGGAACGCCTCCTATTTCCCCTAGTATGAGACGACGCCCAACATAACAAAGATTAAAATCAGATGCATGGGTGTTTTTTGACAGGGACCAAGAGAATCAAGTAGTTAGATGTCAAATTTATAAAAATGTTTATAAATTTAAAATGGAAAAAGGTCAGGGTGGGACGGGAGGTTTATTGAGACATGTACAAAACTTTCACAAAGCTAGGTGGGATGAATACGAGGCTATAAAATCGGGTGCGCCAATGCGCTCTCAGTCGGGACAAGGTTCATATACTGTCCCGGACCAAGTACAGGGTCAAATTAACCCAATGACGGGGGGAATTGTAGGCCCTAAATACGATAAACATAGAGATAGGGAATCAATATCAAAATTAGTTGTTGTGGAGGGTTTGCCTTTTTCATTTCCATCCTCTCCTGATTTTATTCATTACATTAGAGATATGTATAATCCTATTTTTAACGATTTTCCTAAATCAACTATTAAGAGAGACGTTTTTAAATTTGCACATGAATATCAACAGTATTTACGTTATTCATTATATCATTTTCCTGGCAAAGTATCTATCACGTCTGAAGGTACGATACGAGCTATGAAGGTAGAGGCAGTTGATTGGTTCGATCTTTGGCACAAACGGTTAGGTCATCCTTCTACATAAGTGACAAAGTCTATTATGGCGTTAGGTTTAAAATAAAGTAGTGTTAGTTCGGATAAAGAATGTGATGTGTGCCAAAGGGAAAAACAAACAAGAAGTGTTTTTCCTTCGAGTGACAATATAGCTTCCAATATCTTTGTCATGATTCACTGTGATTTATTAGGTCCATGTAGAACACCTTCTTCTTGTGGTGCGTCATATTTCTTGCCTTTTGTGGATGATCGGTCATGAGCTGTATGGATATTTTTAGTTGATAAGAAAGAAGTGTCCCAAACCTTGAAAATTTTCTTCGCACTGGTGGATAGGCAGTTTGGTAAGAAGGTGAAAAATGTTAGAAGTGATAACTGGACTGAGTTCACATGTATGAAGACTTACTTCTTCGAACATGGGATTCTTTTCCAAACTTCTTACACAGGAACGCCGCAGCAGAATTGAAGAGTTGAAATAAAACACTGTCACATTCTTAATGTGGCACGAGCATTAAGATTTCAGGGTCATCTTCCGATCAGATTTTGGAGAGAATGTGTTTTGACTGCGGGATACTTGATCAATAGAACACCATATTCAGTTTTGAATGGAAAACCCCATTATGAAATTTTATACGGAGAGGTGCCTCATTATGATCACTTAAGGGTGCTAGGGTCACTATATTATGCACACACGAAGGGAAGAATAAGAGACAAGTTTGAGAGTCAGAGTCATAGGTGTGTCTTCTTGGAATACCCCTACGGACAGAAAGGTTAGAGATTGTATGACTTAGAAAACCATGAATATTTAGTCTCAAGAGATATGGACTTCTATGAGACCAAGTTCTCTTTTGACGTAGGAATATGTAACACGGTTGACAACATAGAAGTGATTCCGGATGAAACAGAGGAAGAAAGAAATCAACAAGATTTTGAAGAAGAATAAACAGATAATATAAGTACGAACAAAGCTCGAATAGAAGAAATCTAGACACCAGATACTGAACCTATGGATTAGACAGAATTAGACCAGACAGATGCTAGTCCAAATAATTATAAAAACGTGAAAGAATACAGACAGAAGGTACCCGGGCCAATGAAAAGCCACTGGAGGAACAATTGCGTCAGGTAAAAGTTAGAAGTTTGACTCGGTTCGATTACGTGACTATGTTACTGAAAAATTCTAGAAAGAAAGTCCATCAACGAGTTCGTCCGATCCTCAGTAATCCTCAGGTGCGCCTTATCCTTTACCTCACTATATATTATTTGATAATTTTTCTCACAACACCAAAGTTTCCTTGCAGCAATTACCATAGGAATTGAATCAAAATCCTTCTAGGAGGCCATGAAAAAGGAATGTTGGAGAAACGCCATGCAACAATAAATCCAAGCATTGGAGGACAATGTCACATGGACATTAGAAACATTGTCGTCGGATAAGAAAGCACTCGGATGTAGATGGGTGTACAAGATCAAATATAACTCGGATGGTACAATTGAACGATATAAATCTCGGTTGGCCATCTTCAGTAATAAGCAGGAGCAATGTATTGACTAAAATGAAACGTTTGCTCAGATTGCGAAAGTAGTGACTGTTCAGACCTTCTTGGCGGTAGCGGCCGCTCAAAATTTAGAGTTGCATCAGATGGATGTTTATAACGCCTTCTTGTACGTTGAATTGGCGGAAGAAGTTTATATAAAATTACCACCGAGTTTTCATGTGTCTGGTCCGGGGCAAGTATGTCGACTCTAAAAAAATTTGTATAGGTTGAAACAAGCCCCATGATGCTGGTTTGCCAAATTATCAAGTGTCTTGATGAAATATGGGTTCAAACAATCATATTCCGATTATTCTCCCTTCACGATACACCAAGGAAGTATACAACTTAACGTCTTAGTTTATGTGGATGACATGATTATCTCGAGAAATGACCATGGTGCCATTGCACGATTAAAAGACTATCTCCGAGCCTATTTTTACATGAAAGATTTGAGCCCCCTAAAGTATTTTCTGGGGGTTGAAGTTGTGGTGGACCAAATGGGTTATTCTTTTGTCAATGGAAATATGCCTCGGATATAATCTCTGAGTTCGAGCTACTGGGAGAAAAACTGATTAATACTCCCATAGAACAAAATCACAATTTAGCATTGGCCAAAGGGGCTACTTTGGAAGATCTGGAACCATACCGACATTTGGTTGGTAGATTGATATACCTCAGTTTTACGTGACTGGAGTTGTCCTATTATGTGCATGTTCTATTCCAATTCATGCACCAACCGAAGGAAGCGCACTAGAGAGCCTCTTTCCGAGTGGTAATATACTTTAAGAAGAACCCTGGGAAATGAAGGAAGGATTGTGATCTCCGATTGTATGGGTGGTGTGATAAGGATTGGGCTGAATGTCCATTGATCCGAAAATCACTCATCGGATAGTTTATCTCCCTCGAAAATCACTAGTATCATGAAAAACCAAGAAGCAACATATTGTCTCTCGCTCGTCAGTAGAGACGGAATACCGTTCAATAACAATAATGGTTTGTGAATTGATATGGTTGAATGGAATCCTACATAGCTTGGGGCTCGAACATAAATCTCTGATAAAAATGTATTGTGATAGTCAAGCAGCATTGTATATTGCACGAAATCTAGTATTTCACGAACGGACTAAACATATTGAAGTTGATTGTCATTATGTCTGGGACACACTCCAATCTGGTACAATACTTCCAAGTTATGTGTCAACTAATGAGCGATTTGCCGACGTGCTTACAAAGGCTATGGGCAAATCACAACATGAATATTTGCTTGGCAAGTTGTCCATTCGAGATCCCTATGCTCCAACTTGAGGGGGTATTAACGGACAAACCTAGTCCGGATACGGTTGAAAATCTAGTCTAACTCTAATAGTTTTATGGTAGAATCCTAGTCTAAGTATATTTGCTAAATTATAATTATTGTAATTTTATTAGAATAATGTTTCCTTGTTAGACTAGGGAAAAAAATAACTTACCTCTATATAAGGAGGTCATTGTGATGAATGAAAAGCAAGAAAAGAATTCTCCCAATATTTTTCTTCTCTCTCTAAAATTCCGTCCTCTCTTGATTTTAACAGTAAAACAATCTTTTTGGGGATGGAAGAAATATTAGATTAATAATAATAATAATAATAATAATAATAATAATAATAATAATAATAATAATAATAATAATAATAATAAGAAGAAGAAGAAGAAGAAGAAGAAGAAGAAGAAGAAGTAGAGTTTAACGCTACAAATAGTGTACCTTTCTTTGTCGTGTCCCCCGTGGGAATCGTTATCCAACCCAATTGAATTCTATATTTGACAACAATCGTTTATACCTTTAATTGGGGTATAATTTGGGCATATCAATAGTAAAATACTCGACATAGTTTTTTTATGGGAGAAAATCGTTGAAGTTAGACTCAATTCGATGCTTAATGAAACTAAGTTCAACAAAAAAAAATATTATACATCTTTAAATTATATGTTATTATGAGTTTATCATTTAATATATATATTTTACATACAACTTACAGTTATAAAAATGAGATAATGGTTGAAAACACACCAGAAGTATTACTTTTTTGCAAGTTTTCTAGCTGAACTATCAGGTGTTTGTGTTTCCTACCTGACTACACCAATTATTTAAGACCAGATGTTTGAATACAATCACCAAAAAACGCGTGACAACTTAATTTGCACATAAATTTTTGTCAATATAACAGAGGTGTATTTCGATAAATAGTTGGTGATAGTTTAAATAGAAAATATAAAAACTTGATAGGTCATTAGCGTCGCGGCCCTAGGGTATGGGCGTCGCGGCGCTTGACGTGTTCCTGCACTGTCTCGATTTATTTTCTGCACATTCTTAATTAAATCCAAAATCCAATTTTGACTTAATTAAAATAATCATTATTCATTTAAATATCTCAATTCTAAATCGAATATTTAATACTCTCTCAATACATCCTTAGATAGAAAGGACAATCGACATAGTGTGACCCTACATGCCTTCACATAACGACATTAATCAAATTAAGGTCAACGTGAAACTCCTAGACGGCGCCGCATGACGAACTCAATATGTGAAGTACGTTTACACGAATCAGTAAACTTAACCTCTATGTGGTAAGATAAAATCCTTTCATTCACGACACAACCGATCAAGCTTAGGATTTATCAAGTTTCTATCCAAATGGCTTAATCATTGTATCTCATCTATATTAGTTGACAACTAGACCATAATCTAAATATGTCTATTGTGTTGGCCAACGACTTAGTCAACCTAATATCACTAAGAATCTGAGTGTTCTCTCGAATATACATTTGAGAAATGAATCCTAATTTTGGCTCAACTACCACCTTTAATCCACATCGTAATGTACCCAATACAAGTCGTATCTCAACCTATAAGGCATTTGAGCTTAGGACAGGATCAAAGTACATTAATTTGTAGACAAGGTGCGTATTGACCTCAAGTCTAAGGACTTCTATCTCCTACACGCTGATCATACTTTAGACAAGTATAACAAATAGTATATCAGCAGGGTATACCAATACTTCCAAAGTATCCATATGTCCATCACGAGTAGCCATTACTCGTAGCATGTGAGACATACTACATCCTCTAAGGATGTGATGCAGACCACATGTCGACTTATCACATATCATCGATATCCCATTCTCGATGATCATTAGTCGAGGCTATTTCAAGAGTTACTTTATAATATTAATATCTCACACTATTAATAACAGCGTAACCTTCAGAAATGCATATTATAGAATATTATAAACAATCAATTAATAATTCAATAATTGCAAATGCCAAACTATTAATCTCTATTAATAATAATACGAATGTGTATAAAGTACATTTGTCCTAATACAGATTGTCTCTAGGACATAAATATACTTTCAATCTCCTACTTGGCCTAGATCCAATCTCCAACATATCTAATGCCCATATTCTCAAAATGACCATTATGCTTGACTAAGCTTAATGGTTTAGTGAATGGGTCATCTAGATTATCGTCTGTGGGAACATAGTCTAATCTAATATCTTCAGTCTCCACTATCTCCCTGAGTATGTGGTACTTCCTTGGTACATGCTTATTTCTGTTTGTTTATCTTGGTTCCTTAGCTTGCGAAATCGCACCAGTGTTGTCACAATAAATTGTTATTGGACAAGTGGCACTTGGAACAACCCCTAGTTCCTTCAGGAACTCAGAAATTGCGATAGCTTCTTTACTAGCTTCCGATCCAGCAATGTACTCATCTTCTATTGTTGAATTAGCAGTTGTAGCTTGTTTGGAACTTTTCCAGCTTACTGATCCACCATTGAAAATGAACATGTACCCAGACTGAGATTTGTATTCATCAAGATCCGTCTGGAAGCTAGCATCAGTGTACCCAGTAGCAACTAGCTTTTCTTCCCCACCATAGACTAAGAAGTAATCTTTAGTTCGTCTAAGATACTTAAGAATACTCTTGACTGCCTTCCAGTGTTCTTCCCCAGGATTCTGCTGGAATTTACAAGTCATACTAAGTGCAAAGGCCACATCTGGCCTAGTACATGTCATGGTATACATGATCGATCCTATAGCCGAAGCATATGGGATCCTTTTCATGTGTTCAAGTTCTATAGTATTAGAAAGACTATCCTTATTAGATAACTTGATGCCTTGTCCCATGGGTAGACCGCATTTCTTGGAATTTTTCATAGAAAAACGTTTAAGCACTTTGTCTATGTAGACTGACTGTGACAACTCCAATAATCTATTAGGTCTATCTCAATAAATCCTAATTCCCAGAATGTAGCAGGCTTCACCTAAATCCTTCATCATGAGGGTACTGGACAGCCACTCCTTGACTGACTGTAGGAGAGTCTTATTGTCTCTTATTATCAATATGTCATCTACATATATGATAATGAAGGCAATACTCTCATCCTTGCATTTACTATAAACACATGGATCCTCTTTGCTTCTGACAAAATCAAATGACTTGATAGCCTTATCAAAGCAAATGTTCCAACTCATCGAGGCTTGCTTAAGCCCATAAATGAACTTTTGTAGCTTGCATACAACATTTGGTTTGGACTCAAGTGAAAAACCCTCAAGTTGTTTCATATACACCTCTTCAACTATATTACCATTGAGAAAAACAGTTTTGACGTCCATCTGCCAAATGTCATAGTCATAATATGCAGCTATTGCAAGCAAAATCCGAATGGACTTAATTTTTGCAACAGGTGAAAAGGTTTCATCAGAATCGACCTCAGGCCGTTGATTATAACCTTTAGCCACCAACCTTGCCTTATAAGTCTATAACTTGCCATATGCATCAATCTTCTTCTTGAAGACTCATTTGCATCCTATAGGTCTAACCCCTGTTGGCAAATCAACCAAGTTCCAAACTTGATTTACGTACATCGAGTCCATCTCAGATTTCATAGCTTCTTACCATCTCTGTGAATCAATGTCTAACATATATTCGTTGTAGGTTGTAGGTTCATCATCATCGGGAATATATATCTCATTGTGTATTAACAATGAGATTAAGTCTTTCAGGCGGACGATGAGTTCTAGTGGTCCTACGGAGTTAATTATTCTGTATTTCAGTGTTTGTTGCATTCTGATTGTGAGAAGGTCTTTGTGTGCTGGACAATTCATCACTTTGAAAGCTATCAGAAATGTCATTCTCATGTATTTTCTGAAGGGAATGATGTACAACCATTGTATCACCTTCCATTGGTTGTGTATGAGAGCCTTGCATTTCTGCATTATCTCTCACATCACTCCCACTGGTTGAAGGGCGTACTCTAAGTACCCAATCTTTACCAGATACTCCCACTGAATCCTTGTTTAGGACATTCGACAATGTTTCAATTTCTATGTTATCTTGTGATTCTTGAATTTCTTCAAGTTCTATATATGTGCAACTATGTTCCTTGTAGACATATTCATCTTCTAGGAAAGTTGTGTTCCTGGGAACAATGACCTTACGTTCTCCAGGAATCTAGAAGTAGTATCCCTTAGTTTCCTTTGGATACCCCACGAAGTAACATTTCTCACTTTTGGATTCCAACTTGTCAGTGAGCATCTTCTTAACATATGCAGGACACCCCCAGGGTCTCATATGTTTAAGAACTTGCTTCTTGCCACACCATATATCATAGGGTATCTTTTCTACTGACTTGGAAGGAACCCTGTTCAGAACATATATTGAGGTTTGTATAGCATGTCCCCAAAGGTATGTCGGTAGAGCTGAGGAGCTTATCATGGATTGAACCATATCCAATAAGGTTCGGTTTCTCCTTTCGGTAACACCATTCATCTGTGGTGTTCTAGGAGGTGTCCACTCTGATTGGACTCCATGTAGCTTTAAGTAATCTAGAAAATCCTTGCTAAAGTATTCACCTCCTCGATCCGATTGAAGGGTCTTGATACTTGTTGCAAGTTGCTTCTCTACTTCCGACTTGTACTCTTTGAACTTCTCAAAAGCCTCAGATTTGTGTCTCATAAGATACACATATCCATACCTTGTGAAGTTGTCAGTAAAAGTGATGAAGTATGGGAAGCCTCATTTAGCTTGAGTCGAAAATGACCCACATACATCAGTATGGACCAACTCAAGCACCTATTTGGCTCGCACACCTTTCCCAGAAAGTGGTTTATTGGTCATCTTTCCTCTCAAGCAATATTCGCAGTTACCATAAGACTCTATGTCAAATGGTTTGAGGTAGTCTAACTTCCTCAACCTTGCTATCCTTGATTCATTGATATGACCAAGTCTGCAGTGTCATAGGTAGGTAGAGTTTCTATTACTTATCTTGGCTCATTTATTTTGTACATTGAATATCTCTCGACTATAGTTTAGTGTATATAATCCATCCACAAGAGGAGCAGTACCATATATAACTTTATCAAAAGACAGTACTTGACTGCCATTATAAATATATGAGGAAAAACTCTCCATGTCCAAAACTGGATAGAAATGATATTCCTCAATAACGAGGGTACATAGTAGCAATCATTCAACACTAAATAATAGCCAGAAGGCAAATTTAATCTATAAGTTCCTACGCACTCAACATCCACTCGTGCTCCATTTCCAACACGTAAGTCTACCTCTATTGGTCCAACCTTCCTGTTATCAGTTAGCCCCTGCACATTTGTGCAAATGTGTGAGCCACAAACGGTATCCAATACCCAGGAATGAGAGTTATTTATAGACATATTTATTTCAATGATGTACATACCTTGTCCACCAGAGGCAGAAGCACCTGGTGTTTTTCCTCCTCCTGGTGTCGTGCAGTCCTTCTTCCAATGCCCCTTCTTGTGGCAGTTGAGGCATTCATCCTTAGCCGGATTTACCTTGTGCTTCTTCACACCTCCAATAGGCTTCATAGTTGAGGGCGCAGCGACTGCTTTGCCCTTCTTCTTCTGCCATTCCTTGTCTTTCGGCAGTAGAGCTCACCATGAGCACAACTTTGCCTTTGGAAGTGGAAGACTCAAAGGTCTTGAGCATGTTGTGCATCTCCGGCAGAGTCGCCTTCGTTCCATTCATATTGAAATTCACTATGAAGTTCTCAAAAGAACGAGGAAGAGAGTTCAGGATGAGGGTGGTAGCGACATTCTTTTCAAGCTTTGTTCCAAAATTGAAGCAAGCCTCTCTATCAGCCCTATTATCTTCAATACATGCTGCGAGACCTGGCCCCCTTCATTAAGCTTACACTAGAGTTCTATCAGTAACTCATATTCCATAGTCTGGGATTGTGAGTCATAGAGACTCTTCAAGTGTTTGAGCATCTCATTGGGACTCATGTTTTCATATTGTCTCTAAAGTTCCATAGACATAGAAGACAACATCACACACTGTGCTGAAGTGGTATTATCTAGGTGTTTTTGGTAAGCATCCTTATCAAAATAGGCATATTCAGCAGAGTCTGTCGCAGGGACTGTTGGGAACACCGTGTCTAACATGTATTCTATTTTCTCTTGTCTCAGCACTATTCTCAAATTCCTTAGCCAGTCAAGGTAGTTCGGTCCAGTAAGTTTGTTCATCTCAATCAACATTTTCAATGATATGCTCGACATCTTTGATAATCTGAAGAATTAGATAGACTGGAAATCAAACTCAAATCTATTTCCTATTATACACATTCGTTTAGGCTAATCAACATGGCCTTTTATTTAATTAGCTCCCACTATTTTAACATATTTCTACGACCCTATGGTAGAATATGGACCTATATTAATTGAGGTCATAATGGGCCAAGGTCCAAGCCTATGATATCTCCGCGTTTACTTTGACTGATAACTTCAATAACACATCTTGGTAGGTTCCAAACCAATTGTAAAACTTATTTGCAACTCTTGGTTGATCAAATATTACATTTAATCTTGCATCCTTAGATTAGTCCGACACTTTGGCGCCAAGATTTGTCTAAGCAAGTCAACCCCATTACACGACTGCGTTTATGTATCTAAGCAAATTTGGCCTTTGTGAGCAAACACTTTGGTGTAAATACCCACAAAAGTTTATTTACCTTTACATTAAAACACATCTATGAAAGAGTATGGGTCCTCATAGACTTAGAGCAAATGCTTTGGCATAAATACTCGTATCGCCGAAAAGGATTTTGCACTCTAACAATTATAATGGACGACACGTTTTAATTTAGACTCGTATTTAAAATTTTGGGGAACATTTTAATTCAGGGTTTTGATCAAGATCAACTCTTTTACGCCATATCCAATATGACATCTTAACATCATGCAAAACTAATGACACATATAGTTGGGAACCTTCAACCCAATATGCATGATATAAGATGGTTTAATCAAATATTGGGCGCCGCCTGCCCAGACAGTTATAGCGGACACTATTCTAGTCATTTAAATGATAAATAATTTGACATTTAGCACATAAACAGTATATTTATCAAATAATATATTGTATTATAATAATTTAGGGTTAAACATTCTGAACTCTGAATTTTTTATTTATTTCTGGACAGGTGGGTCGCGGCGCTAATCATTAGGACCGCGACGCCACTGAGGCAGAAACCTTACGGCTTCTGCAAATGCATTAGTGACGCGGCGCTGCAAAGGCAGAAACCTTTTTTGGGCTTCTGCAAATGCATTAGCGTCGCGGCGCTCCACCATGGAGCCGCGGCGCTGTAGAGGCAGAAACCTTTCGGTTTTTGCAAATGCATTAGCGCCGCGGCGCCTATTGTCCAGTGAGTCCAAATTTTGAAATGAAGCATTAGAGCCGCGGCGCCGCCTTGAAATCCTAGCAAGCGCCGCGGCGCCCTACCATAGGGCCGCGACGCTGATGTCCTGACAAATATTTCTGTGTTAATTTTTCAAAATCGTTCGAGCCCTAAATCCAATTTAAGGACCAAATCATAGATCATTTATCATCACCCACCATTATCAATAACGCTCATATCGACCATCATTTGTTCTTACATGTTCTTAGTCGTGCACCGTGCAATGAGCCGGACGATGCACTTTTGGCTTAGTTCGAGTTAGAGCGGAATGACTTCCTCGAGTTAGCATAGGAGATAATTTAGGGTGATATCAAAAGATTAACATTCTGTCACGACATGTAGGATTTCAAGAAGCCTCGTTTTAATCCAATTTTATGTTTAACCCATATTATTGTTTTATTCAATTGTTATATAACCATTGAACCAGCCTGAGCTTTGATACCACTGTAGGGATTTGTTAGGTCCAAAACACATAAGTAAGGCACAACAGAAGTTTAAAATTTTGTTCTTACTTACCCCAACAATTACTTCTGGTATGGTTATATAACAATCAAAACCTGTAACATAAACATGAACACTTACAGGTTGTATTTATCTGAAATCTTTATCTACTATAGGTGCGCACGCGAATGCCCTTACGATTGCAAGCTCCAAGCTTCAATGTATTTCTCCTTCAGAAAGCTGGGAAATCCGGTAGAGGTTCGAGAGAGTATTTTAATTCTGAGTCTCTCAGACTTAGAATAATGATATGAAATCAAGTGTATGAATAATGAAGTGATTACCTGTATTTATAGGTGAAAATTAGGTCAAACCGGATTAGGGTTTGACCTTGGGCCTGGCCCAAAAATCGAGGCAGATTAGGTCATTAGCGTCGCGGCGCTTGACATGTTCCTGCACTATCTCGATTTATTTTCTGCACATTCTTAATTAAATCTAAAATCCAATTTTGACTTAATTAAAACAATTATTATTCATTTAAATATCTCGATTCTAAATCGAATATTTAATACTCTCTCAATACATCCTTAGATCGAAAGGACAATCGACATAGTGTGACCCTACATGCCTTCACATATCGACATTAATCAAATTAAGGTCAACGCGAAACTCCTAGACAGCGCCGCAAGACGAACTCAATATGTGAAGTACGTTTACACGAATCCAGTAAACTTAACCTCTATGTGGTAAGATAAAATCCTTTTATTCACGACACACCCGATCAAGCTTAGGATTTGTCAAGTGTCTATCCAAATGGCTTAATCATTGTATCTCATCTATATTAGTTGACAAATAGACCATATTCTAAATATGTCTATTGTGTTGGCCAACGACTTAGTCAACCTAATATCACTGAGAATCTGAGTGTTCTCTCGAATATACATTTGAGGAATGAATCCTAATCTTGGCTCAACTACCACCTTTAATCCACATCGTAATGTACCCAATACAAGTCGTATCTCAACCTATAAGGCATTTGAGCTTAGGACAGGATCAAAGTACATTAATTTGTAGACAAGGTGCGTATTGACCTCAAGTCTAAGGACTTCTATCTCCCACACGCTGATCATTCTTTAGACAAGTATAACAAATAATATATCAGCAGGGTATACCAATATTTCCAAAGTATCCATGTGTCCATCACGAGTAGTCATTACTCGTAGCAGGTGAGACATACTACATCCTCTAAGGATGTGATGCAGACCACATGTCGACTTATCACATATCATCGATATCCCATTCTCGATGATCATTAGTCGAGGCTATTTTAAGAGTTACGTTATAATATTAATATCTCACACTATTAATAACAGTGTAACCTCCAGGGATGCATATTATAGAATATTATAAACAATCAATTAATAATTCAATAATTGCAAATGCCAAAATATTAATCTCCATTAATAATAATACGAATGTGTATAAAGTACATTTGTCCTAATACAGATTGTCTCTAGGATATAAATATACTTTCATTGTTGTTAATGCTAAGTGAAGGAGAGATATGTCTTTGGTGTACTAGTTTGGTTCTTTACTGTGCTTGTTGCCAAATTTTAAGGTTGCGGAGATTAATTCCCCAAGTTTTAAGGAGATTAGTTATTGAGCAGCGAATGGACATTTAACTGGCAAAGATATGGAGTTAGATGATAATTACAAGAAGAAGCATACTACAAAAGTGTGTCAAAACATGCCTACTGTGTATGAAAATTCAATACTACTCTATGTTGGATATAATTGCAGTATGGGAAGTAAATAAATATTACAAGTGTTCGAAAGGATAAACTAACAGCCAAGATTATAATTGCCGCAAGCTTGTTGAGTCTTAATCTTGATAACCTGAAATCAAGAAACACTAAATCTGGATTGTTACAACTGTGGCTGAGTCGAGACATGACTCTCTGTCTTTAAGACAAAATTGCCCGTATATATGCTTTTACGTTAGCAATAGTCTTCCAAGATAAAACAGCAACTAATCAACACTACAAAGCAAATAGGTTGATTCTGACGAAGAAAACAAACATGAAACGACTTGTTGAAGAATGGAAAAGGAAGAGGAGTTTCTGTTCTTTTGTTTCTCCCCCTCAAATCTGTTTCAGGTCACAATATATAGTGTCTAGGAGGAGGAGAGGTGTTAAGAGGTCCAGAAGCCCGTAGCCCGCAGCCCGAGACTCGAGTCCTCCCTCCTTCAAACACATGGTTTACCCCTTGGGGTCCCAAACCCTTATCCATTTTTTAGGCTTATAAAAAGAATAATTCTTCATTTTTCCACCGATATGGTAGATTTGTCCCACACCATATTTTCATGCCTCAAACACGTTACTTCGTGGACCAATATATCTTTCATTTCTTAACGAAATTTGACTATCCTTGGCCGTACAGTCATCTACTCACTTAGTAGATTATGCACGTGTGAAGAGACAAAGCCTCCAACATGCAGAATCCTAGTGTTTAAGTCATTAAATATGGGTGGACGCAACCCCCCACCAAAGGCAAATTTCCAACTCTCTATTTATAAATCGGAAGAAAGAATCTTTCTGTTCTGCCATTCCTTACTTTTGGTTGTCCATATACTTTTCAGTCCATTTATTGGTGTTCTTCCCATCTTGTCAAATCATGGAATTGAATACCTTTTTCCGGAAGATACGGGAATGAAAATGTGACTGGTGCAAACACCACTTGCTCGTCCTTTCTTGTTACTTCAGCTAGCAGTTATACCATCTA
Source organism: Anisodus acutangulus (assembly GCA_029783415.1). Classification (NCBI taxonomy): domain Eukaryota; kingdom Viridiplantae; phylum Streptophyta; class Magnoliopsida; order Solanales; family Solanaceae; genus Anisodus; species Anisodus acutangulus. The sequence continues at coordinate 53,757,163 of CM056490.1, forward strand.
TAGAGTACTGCCTTAGCTCTATGTTAGGAATTAGGATTGTGAAATTTCCAGTAAATGTTATTCCCTCGTTGCAAGATTGCATCTTTATTTTGTTAATTTCACCGATCATGTTGTTTATCCCTAGAACCAAAAAGTTACTTTCCTTATAAGTTACAACTTCTTTTTTTCTTTAGAAGGTAAGGTTTTATTAAGTATATTAACAATACCAGCACTAGGACTGTACTGTAGCTTACAGTGTGCAAGCATGCATCCCCATCTATTTTTGGAAGAATTCTGTAAAGTCTAAGATAATTCTGCCTTATTAGTAGGTCTTGTTTGACCAAAAGGCAAGCAAAACTATACAGTTCCATTATCTTCTGAATTGAGTTAGTTTTGGCTTCAAAACATCTCATATTTCCCTCTTTCCAAACTGTCCACCATATACAAGTAGCAACAGGATTCTAGATTTTGCACATGCTTTGTTTGAGAACAGCAAGAAAAGTAGTTGATTTTGCATATGTCGCTGTGCATACTTCGAGTAGCACTTATATTTTGAATATTCTAATAATTAATCATGAATAGCAATAAAAGAAGTTGATTGATGCTCTAATTATAATAGTTTTTATGACTATTCGTCCATTCTCAATGAAGTTTTAAGGACCTGATAGTTCATCAACATTTTATTTTTTTATCAGATAACATGAAACTAAATTACATATTTTATTGACGTGAGATTGATATTCTGCTTGAATTTTGCTTTTGAAACAAAAAGCTGAAACGAAGTTCTTATCAGTGGATGTGAAGTAGTAATATTTTTTACTTGATAGTATCAAGTTTGTGTTCGAATTTAGTGGATGTAATTTCTTTCTGTGAAGTATTCTACAGGGTGGGGATTTAAGATACTGCCAAAAGTGTTCCTTTTATAAGCCTCCACGTGCTCATCATTGTTGTATATGTAACAGATGTGTACTACGAATGGTATGCCTAGTCTATATTTCATTTATGTCTTTTCTTGATATTCTGGATATTGATTAAAGATGCTTCATATTGAATATAAGGATCATCATTGCGTGTGGATGAATAATTGTGTGGGTCATGCAAACTACAAGATCTTCTTCATCTTCGTTATGTATGCTGTTGTTGCTTGCATATATTGTTGGAAATTTGTCTTTGGAGGGGAGGTGCGTCCATTCATATTTAATGAATTAAACACTAGGGTTCCGCATGTTGGAGGCTTTGTCTCTCCACACGTGCATAATCTACTAAGTGAGTAGATGACCGTAGGGCCAAGAATCGTCAAATTTCGTTGAGAAATGAAAGAGATATTGATCCACGAAGTAAGGTGTTTGAGGCATGAAAATATGGTGTGGGACAAATCTACCACATCGGTGGGAAAAGAAAGAATTGCTCTCTTTATAAGTCTCTAAATTGGCTAAGGGTTTGGGACCCCAAGGGGTAACCCATGTGTTTAAAGGAGGGAGGACCTAGTAACCCATGTCCGGTCCGGGCTCGGGTCACGGGTCAATCTTGTAACAATCCAGATTTAGTGTTTTTTGATTTCATGTTATCAAGATTCAAGACTCAACAAGCTTGCGGCAGTTCTGAACATTGGCCTACTTGTTTATCCTTTAAGTAAACGACATATATTCCCTGGTAAGTTGGCATTTTGGCACTCTTTGTACTGTATATGAGCTTCTGACATCTATTAATTCAATGCTATGATGTATATATGGCTGATCAAGCATAAATTGAGATAAAATCTTATTTTCATATCTTCAGGTTTTGCTTGCTGGTAGCATAACTATAGACTCTCCAAAGGATGACAACCAGCAAAGTGAAGGATCTTACAGAGTTGTATATGTAATTTCCCATGAAATTTTTTTGTTCTTTATTAATTTTTCATTTGTCAATTTGCTCAATCTTTATTCCTGTATAGATTATCTCAGGGCTTATACTAGTCCCTCTAAGTTTGGCACTGGGTTTTTTCCTGGGTTGGCATTTTTACCTTATTTTGCAAATCAAGACAACAATTGAGGTTTGTTAACTGCAGTATCATAAATTATTCAATTCTTTTCAGTGGCATATTATGTGTACAAGCACTAATAAGGTTGTTCATGCTCTGCAGTACCAAGAAGGTGTCAGAGCAATGTGCGTTGCTGAAAAGGGAGGTTGTGTCTATTCACATCCATATGATCTTGGTGCATACGAGAATTTGATATCAGTAAGAGATTATTCCTCTTGGTTTCTCTCTTCCACATGTTTCTTCTCCTTTCTTTCACGATAAACCTTCAGCTTTCTCGTTTCTTTATTACAAAATTATTGGTGTTCCCTTTCTCTTTTGCTGTATGTAACTTTCTTGTTTTACTATAGTATATCCGTCGAGACTTATGTGCTTTCTCGCACTTGTTATCTAATTTATATGAATGTGTGAATTGGTTTTCCTTGGCAATACAGGTTCTAGGTCCAAATGTCCTTTGCTGGCCATTCCCCTCCACACGACACATCGGTTCTGGCCTTCGTTTTCGGACAGCACCTGATACATCTTGCGATAGAGATGTAAAGTGTTTGATCGCCAAAGCAGCATGGCGCAGCTGTGCAAGTCTAACTTTTACCGTGTAAAGTAGCAGCTGCACTTTTCGTGTAAAGGAGCTAAGAAGAGCCCTGTTTCAGACTGCCAAAAGATACAACACGGAGTTAGTCATCAAGTTTTTGTTTTCTATTGGTTCTAACAGATGTTCGGTCCTCCATCGGCAGTCGCATTGTAGTCTAAGGTAACTGAATTAAAGCAGTTGGGACATAGAGGTTACTAGTATTGTTCATAGTTGGGGTTATTATTAGCGAATATTCTCAGAATATTCGTCGTATATTTTGTAATTATGATAAATGTATATTTAAGGTAACTTAGGATTCTAATTGTATTAGGAATCAACCTTTGTAAGGTAAGTTAGGATTCGTACCATATTAGGAATCAACCTTGTACATCTATATATATTGTGAATAATGAAAGAAATTCCTAAGGGAAATTATTCTATCTTTCATGGTATCAAGAGCCTAAAACCTAAATCCTCATTCCCGGCCGAAATTCGATTTTTTTTTTCTGCTTTCACCAAGAAAAAAAAAATTCTGGTTTCTTCCTCCATATTTCGGCCAAACCAGAAAATTCCCTTCCCTCGACAGGCGGCAACCATGTCTTCCCCCACAAATTCCGTTTCAACCACTGGCACACTTGAAAACCCCTCTCAACGTTCAGTAACTTCTTTTCATCCGGCATTCGCCGTTAACAACATCAAGAATTTTATCCCTATAATTCTTGACCAAGAAGACTGTCAATATTCCATGTGGATGGAACTATTCTACATTCATGCATGTGCATACAACGTGCTCGATCACATTGACGAATATGTTCCTCGTCCCACCGATGTTACAGACTCAATATGGCGTCGTCTTGACGCCATCGTCAAACAATGGATCTACGGCACCATCTCCAAAGATCTGTTATGCACTATCATGAAAACAGGTGCTACGGCACGTGAACTTTGGGTCCGGCTAGAAGAAATCTTTCAAGACAATAAAAATACTCGGGCTGTGTATTTGGAAGAGCAATTCAACAATACCCGCCTCGAGAATTTTAACAACATGTCCGAATATTGTAAGCAACTGAAACTCATAACCGATCAACTATCCAACGTCGGGACTTCTGTTTCAGAAACCAAGATGGTGCTTCAACTTGTTGCGGGTTTACCGAAAGGTGAATATGACACACTCGCAACAATGATTCAACAAGCCGACCCTCTCCCAAGTTTCAACAAGGCACGTTCACAACTATTGTTGGAAGAAACTAGACGTGCTAAACAAGAGGAACATAATCAAAAGGCGTTAGCCGTTGACGGGATGGCGACACCTGCGGCCAGCAGTTCCAACAGCAGCAGCAGCAGCAACAGAGCGGCGGAGGTCGTGGCGGCAGAGGTCGCAACAATAAAGGCAAGGGTCGCGGAAAGGGCCAACGCAACGATGGATCGACAACGGCACCATCGACCGGCAAGAAGATGGTCTAACGGAAGGGCGATGGCCCAACCAGCCAGAATCGGGCCTCGCCGCATGCCGTACCCGGCTGCAGGGCCCAGTTCAGCGACCTTTGGTCGATCGGCCTGTTGGGCTGCCCGGCCACCAGACAGCCCACCGGCGAGCCCACTGACATGATCCAAAGAAGAAGAAGAATCGCGACCCATTGCGATAGCCAAAGAAGAAGCAGCGGCTGCAGCACCTGCAGCGGCCCCGGCCCCGATTTGGGCGAGGCATACACCCCGGTGACCCTTCAACAGCCCACCGACATTTGGTACATGGACACCGGAGCCACATCTCACCTCACCCGGTCGTCAGGTAACCTATCTCAACTACGTCGGCTAAAGTGTCCTCAATTTATTACTGTCGGCAATGGTAATCGCATTCCAATTGAAGGTTACGGTAACACACACACCAAACATCCACCTTTCTCCCTAAACCACGTCCTATACACACCTAACATCATTAAAAACTTAATTTCTGTTAGAAAATTCACTAGCAATAATTCTGTGTCTGTCGAATTTGACCCTTTTGGTTTTTCTGTGAAGGAACTCAATACGGGGAAAATTCTTACACGCTGCAATAGTGTGGGAGACCTCTACCCATTCACTCAATCTTCCGCTGTCAGACCGGAAGCACCTCTATCCCTTGCGGCAATCTCTCCCTCAACTTGGCACAACCGACTCGTACACCCCGGAGACCCAGTTTTTACTTTTCTTAGGACTTCTAAGCGTATTCAATGTAATAATGGGAAAATTGCCCAACACTATTTTTCTTGTCCACTAGGCAAACATACTCGTCTTCCCTTTATGTCATCAAACAGTGTTACTTTTTCTCCTTTTGATATTGTTCATGCTGATTTATGGACATCTCTGATTGCTAGCTCTTTGGGTCATAAATTCTATCTAGTATTCTTGGATGATTTTTCACATTTTGTCTGGATTTACCCAATCAAATTCAAATCAAGTTTTGCAAAATTCCTCGAGTTTCAAAAATTCATTAAGACACAATTTGAAAAACCTATTAAATCATTCCAATGTGATAATGGACGTGAATTTAATAACTCGGCATTTCACAATTTCTGTTCTAAACAAGGCATGGTTTTTCGTTTTTCTTGTCCCTATACTTCTTCCCAAAACGGAAAGGCTGAAAGAATTATACGTATCATCAATAACATGGTCCGCACACTTCTGTTTCATGCCTGCCTACCACCACCTTTTTGGGTCTATGCTGTCAAAATGGTAGAATCCCTTCTAAATATTTTACCAACTAGCACACTCCAAAACAAAACCCCTACAGAAATCTTATACCGTAGGTAGCCATCATATGATCACCTACGTATTTTTGGATGCTTATGCTACCCCAACATAGCCTCCACTGCACCCCACAAACTTGCCCCTCGCACTCTTCCATGTGTCTTCCTTGGTCTATCTCCTAATCATCGGGGCTACTTGTGCTATGACATTGCTACTCGCAAGATCATCGTCTCCCGTCACGTTACCTTTAACGAGACAACCTTTCCTTTTTCAAATCTCCGGAAATTTCAGACCACCGATTACATCTTTCTCGATGAACCGAGTTTGTCTCCGGTCATCCAAAATCTGCATGCAAAGAAGCTCACTGTTCCGACGCCATCGCCGCCTCCAAAGAAGGTCATCTCGACCCTCCCGCAAAGAATGCTACCACCCAGTCCAGATCCCACACCACTCATGCTGCACCCTGTTGAGTCTAATGCACCACTCACACCGCTTCCGACCCAAAGAAATCCAAAGAACCTGCCGAGTCTCCTCGCTTCGCAAAGCAACACCGCCGCTAACCCGTCCCGCAGCCTCACCGCTTACCCCCCGACCTCCCACTGCAGCCCCCTCACCGCATGGAGACTCGTGCACAACACGGGATCTTCAAACCCAAGGTTCACTTCAATCTCTCCACACAAACCTTATCACCCATTCCAAAGAATGCAAAACTAGTTAAACTGGACCCCAATTGGAATGCGGCCATGTGCGAAGAGTTTAACGCTTTAACCAAGCAGAACACTTGGGATTTGGTACCTAGACCAGCTGATGTGAATGTTATCCGGTGTATGTGGCTATTTCGTCACAAGTTCAGAGACAGTGGTGACTTAGAGAGGTATAAGGCAAGACTAGTTGCAAATGGCACTAATCGGCCAGGAGGGTATTGATTGTGGTGAGACATTGATCCGGTTGTTAAACCGCCACTATTCGGATCGTTCTCGATATTGCTATGGGCTTGCATTGGCCGATTCATCGCCTTGATGTCAAGAATGCGTTTCTTCATGGGGATTTGAAAGAGGCGTGTACATGCATCGACCTCCTGGTTTTGTTCATCCTGACTCCACGGTTTGTGTGTCGTCTCGGGAAGTCATTGTATGGATTGAAACAGGCCCCGCGCTTGGTATGATCGGTTCGCCAGGTATCTTACGCAAATTGGTTTTGTATGTAGCGGTGTGATACCTCTCTCTTCACTTTTCACCGAGGTAGCAAGACTGTATATTTGTTATTATATGTCGGCGATATTGTTCTTCTTGCCTCATCCGACGGGTTGAAGAATGAAATCATTGCTCTACTCAAACCGAATTTGCTATGACCGACTTGGGAAGCTAAGTTATTTTTGGGTATATCGGTGACTAGATCTACCGCCAATATGTTCTGTGTCGTAAAGTATGCGAGAAGAGATAGTGTACAGGCCAAGATGGCAAATTGTAAAATTATGCCAACTCAGGTGGACTCAAAATCCAAGCTTAGTGCCAATGACGGTGCGCCGCTTTCGATCCCACTCTATATCGGAGTCTAGCGGTGCTCTTCAAAGATCTTACATTCACTAGGCACGATATTGCATATGCCGCTCGGCAGGTGTGTCTGCTCATGCGACCCACAGAATCTCATTTAGCGCCCTCAAGCGTATTATCGGATATGTTAAGGGCACACTTGACTTTGGATTACATCTATACCCTCCGCCCCAACCAAATTGCTAGCCTACACGGATGCAGTTAGGCGGGATGCCCGACACACGCCGCTCCACCTCTGGTACCGTGTGTATTTCTTGGGGATAATCTTATCTCATGGTCCGCCAAGCGGCAGCCACGCTGTCTCGCTCGAGTCTTTGGGCGAATATCGCGGAGTTGCTAATGTAAATCGTTGCCGAGATCTGTTGGCTCCGAAATCTTCTTTTGGAGCTCCAGTGTCCATTACGCAAGGCGTCTATAGTTTATTGTGACAACATATCTGCTATCTATATGTCTCATAATCCAGTCCAACATCAGCGAACTAAGCATATTGAGATGGATATCCACTTTGTGCGAAAAAGGTTGCTCGTGGTCAAGTCAAAATTTTACATGTGCCTTCCTCGTATCAGTATGCAGATATTTTCACAAAGGACTACCGCGTGACTCTTCACCGACTTCCGATCCAAATTTTAGCATTCGGCCTCCTCCCGCTCCGTCTGAGGGGGAGTATTAGCGAATATTCTCAGAATATTCGTCGTATATTTTGTAATTATGATAAATGTATATTTAAGGTAACTTAGGATTCTAATTGTATTAGGAATCAACCTTTGTAAGGTAAGTTAGGATTCGTACCATATTAGGAATCAACCTTGTACAGCTATATATATTGTGAATAATGAAAGAAATTCCTAAGGGAAATTATTCTATCTTTCAGTTATAGTGCTTATTTACGTGATGTACAAAAAGAAGTTCCATATCCAAGCTAACTTAGAGATTTCTGTTGTAGCTCAAATGGTTGTAATACATGCAACTACAGATGAGTAAAGTTAACAATTTTTTGGAGCAATATTGTAGGCTGGAATCATTGAAATTTCATGGAGAATGACTTGCGTCTAAGTATTTTCTTGCGAGCAAGAAAGGTTTCTAATCTGTTTGTTATTTAGCTATTGTTAGTTGCTAAATCATCTTCTGCTACGTTAAATATGTTGGTTAAATCTGGTAGATGAAGCCACTGTTTAAATTTTGTCCATGTTTAAGAAAGTTTTGCGAAAAAATTGCTTTGGTGGTACACGATTGGAAGAATGAAAATATTACGCATGTTTAACTGCTCACAAGTTTAGCGAATTGGTCATAAGTTTAGCTGGATGAGCAAATCTTACTTAAATTGTTCACAAATTTTGCCCCGACTTTGTATTATTTTCATGCTATCTATCTTATTAAATTATTTACGAGCAAATCTTACCTGTGTTTGATGTTCAATTATTTACAAGTCAATTTCACAACTTTTGTTGGATAGGTAAGTTTTCTCGGCTACAACTTAGTAGTATTTTTATTCTATCTACTGTTAAATTTTTCACAAATATTGTCTCTGTTGTTTAATGTTCACAAATTGTCACGAGAGCTAAAAGCTACTTAATATCTTGAAATTAATATTAGTATATTTAAAAATTATACGAAAGTAGAAAAATACATAAAACGTCTATCAAAGATTACATGATCTGAATTTTGAAAATTGACATCAATTGAGACGAGACGAGAGTAACAAATTAATGCTCCAATAGCCATTCATTCTCACCATAAGTTGCAGCACCTGCCACCCAGCTAATCAAGAAATGCCATTTTCCTCTCATCCATCAATGGCGCTAGCTTTGTCCCTCGACAGCTACTCCCACTGTAAACCCTTTTCTTCAACAAATTCCAGTTTCATTTCCTCATCCTACAGGAAGCAGCAGTCATATCTGTACTTTCCACTGAGACAAGTACTTCCAATTTCACAACTCTACCACTTACCTTTCGGTTCTTAATTAACCATAATATGGACTTTCCTTTTCTTTTCTTTTTTTGTTGTAGAAATATGGGCGGCAGAGTCGGAGCCTATGTATCGTTAGTGGGTCGGATTCCGGCGAGAGTAACTCTCAAGGTATGTGCCTAACAGAAGCGGAGCTAAAATTTTGAATTATGAGTTCTGAATTTTAAAAAATACAGCTTATCATATTCTTCTTTGAGCCGAGTTTCTATCAGAAACAACCTCTCTACCCCTAAGTCTCAGGGTAGGGGTAAGGTCTGGTACACACTACCCTCCCAAACACCACTTGTGAGATTACACTGGATACATTATTGTACAGCTTATTGGGTTCTTGATAAATTGTTTGTATATATTAAGTGAATTTTTTAATTTAAATACAAGGTTTGAGCCAAAACTATTGAGTTATGTCGAACCCATAGGCCAAGCTTTTAAAATGCCTAAAATTAAGGTGGTTGCTTACCTTAATTTAATAAAAAGAAAAAAAGGGTAGTCCGGTACACTAAGCGTCCGCTATGCGCGGGGACCGGAGAAGGGCCGGACCACAAGGGTCTATTGTATGCAGCCTTACCTTGCGTTTCTGCAAGAGGCTATTTCCACGGCTTGAACCCGTGACCTCCCGGTCACATGGCAACAACTTTACCAGTTACTCCAAGGCTCCCCTTCTTACCTTAATTTAATCATGCTTAAAATATACCCTAGTTGTATAATCCCAATCCAAGTGAGTAGCTGCAAGAGAAAGACTTACATGTACACAGTGTTTGCACCAAGTTGTGATAAATTAAGGTGAGAATACATATAATTCATCATGATTAAGTGATCAAAAAATTATGTAAAAAGCACATGTTAAGCATTTATTAGTTCAGTACAAACAAGTGCACACAATGCTATGAGTTGGATCTTCAATTTATTCACCAGGATGGGAGATTCTGTTATAAAAGATAGTACTTTAAAGAACAGAATTTAGCTTGAGGTGTGTCAATGACACTATCGTTAAGGATCTTTTACACGGTGAATAACATAAGGCGTATCCTCAGGATACAACACACTCTTTCCGTTATAAACGGCAAGAGAGAGAAAACCCAGCTTAGAAGTAGGAGAAGAAATATAAAGTAGAGTTGGAAATCTATGTCATTGTTCACTATAGTGCCATCTATATATAGGTGTTACTCCAAAGACTGGGTAGCGGCCAGTTAGACTATTTCAAGAGGAGACATAATAATGAATGATAAGTAGAGAAAAATAGGGGATTCTTCCTTTTGGGATACCCACAATTTCTAACAGATTTTTGGGTCGAAGAAGTTGATTGCATTTTGCTGAAACTTGGTGCTTGCTTTCTGAATTCAGATGATGAAATAGATAATCCGGGGGTCAAAGCTGCATTATCAATGCTCAAGTTCTATAAAAGTAAGTTGTGGATATGTCTTGGCAAAACTTGACCTTTTTGTTCTCCTGATTTTATTGAGCTATTTCGAATTTCTCACTTTTTATGTATAAAGACCAGGAGGACTGTGTAACCAATCATTGTCTGTTAAGCAGGGGAAATCTCACCAGTAATGCCAAAAAGTTGTCGGTATGTACCAACATGCAGTGAATACTCCATGATCGCTTACAAGAAATATGGAGTTGTTAAAGGGACAGTCTTGACTGCATGGCGTCTTTGTCGCTGTAACCCTCTAGGTAATGATGTTTCATCGTTAGGTTAAAATTCTGAGATCACTCTGATTACAGAGGCGGATTCAGGATTTAAATTTAGTTGGTTCAACTTGCAAGATTTTTAATATTGAACTCATTTACTGTTGAAGTTATGGGTTCAAATCTAATATTTGTTCAGATTTTAGTTAGTTTTTACATATATATATTCCGTGTCAAATGTTATGGGTTCAGAGGTACCCGTAGGCCATAGCCAAAAGGCCTACATCTGCCTCTGACTCTGAAGCTTTTCAGCAACTATATTTATCCTGCTTAATGAAGTGGTAAAATTTAGCATATTCTATTTTTTATCTGAGTGAGGTACTTTTATTTTTGTTGATTAATCTTGGAGGAAGATGTTAGTATGTCGCTTATTGTACATTTTCAAACATGACAGGAGGATCTGGTTTTGATCCCCCGAGATGGTTCGATGAGGAAAGTCCACCGCAGGAATGACACTTGATTAGATAAAAATATAGGTATATCTGGCTTTTGGTGATGCAAAACCTTGATATTGTAAAAAGTATATAAGCATTGTTTATGTATTCTGTAAAGCAAGTTGAAGTAACATTCTTCTCTAGCTGATATGAATTAGAACATATGTTGTTTTATGCAATTCACTTTTATATCTATAGATTATCTTCTAGTAGGTTCTACACAATCAGCTTGAGCAAAAAGTCATCAGTGATGAAGGTTCATTCAAGTCGTATAGAATGCAAGTCTTTGGTGTTCTTAGAGGGCTAATGCTAAGCATTAGGGAACCACATCTAAACCGAACCTGCAGCAGACCACATTTGAGAGTTAGTTACTTTTGTTACTTAGAGATTCATACACCACATTTTAAATTCACTATTGTAATAGAATAGCATCCTTTTAAACCTGCTCTGATATGCGTTACTTGAGTCAAGGGTCTTTCAGAAACAAGCTCTCTACCTCCACGAGGTAAGTGTAAGGTCAGCGTACACTCTACCCTCTCCAGACTCCACTTGTGGGATTACACTGGATATGTTGTTGTTGTTGTTGTATTGTATTAGAATGGCACATCCAGAAAAGTTACTCCTGATAAAGAAGTGAAAACTGCATATTCAGAATTATTCCTGATTTTCTTCAGATTGTTAGCAAACATCATACTTTTACATACAGCATAATGTCTCAAATTCTTGTGCTCTCTGTGTGCTTAACATTCTACATCATACTGCAAAAGGATTCTTATTAAAACTTAGCTTCAATTGGAGTTAAAGTTATGCTCGAGACTGTATCAACGATGTGATATTGAATTTGGTTCCCCTACCTTGTGGTACCCTAGTAGCATTCTTAGCCCTATAATGTATTTGAAGTGCCACTTGATCCAATTTCACCGGGACCAAAAGGCAAACTCTTTTCTTTTGGATGCGTATAAGCTTGAGGCAAGAATGAGGTGACTTGAGTCACTTTTAGTATACCTAATATCTGGATTTAAATACTAAGTCAACATTGTCAATTAGACCAGAAAACGAAACTTAAAGATCCTTTACACTTGGGATTTCTACTGAGACTGGTGTACTGTGAACAAGCCTCACAAGCTAATATCAAGACTTGATTGAGTTGCTTATTTCGTTCAGAATTGTTTCCCTGATAATTTCTTACTCACTGATTCACGAAAGTTACAACCCTTGAAAACTTTCTGAAGTCATGTAAGAAGAATTGTAGGTGTAATCTCAAATCTGGAAGTCATTCTCACTTAAATTTTACATTGAGGTAGACCAGAAATTTGGTTGTTTTCTTTTACTATTATCTGGTTGTTTTCTTTGACTATTTCTTCGTTTTCTTCGTTTTCTACTTCCTCTATGAATTCTACTACTTGTATCTCTTGGTTAGTTGGTTTATTGCTACTATCTGAATTGCTATCAGTTTGTTCAACATTGAGGTAGACCAGAAATAACAGTGATTGACCTTGCAATTCTGAAAGGATGTTGTAGTTAGAAGTTCTATATCTAAATATCCTTTTTTTTAACTTCTCCAACCCCTCCCACAGCTTCACCCAGAGGTATCTTGTGTTCTTCGCGTTCACGATGCTGCACCAGAAAGTTTCCCTTTACAATGTTCTTTATAACCTTGAAGTTTATTAAGGACATGTGCTTAACCTTGCAGTTTAGACCTACAGAAAAGGCAATATAGCAAAAGGCTCAGGAAGTAGTTGAATTTCAAAAAGAAAAGATGGAGTCAGAGTGCCAAATGTAGAATATATAGAGTTTCTGCTATGTACTGATACCCTGGCAAATTGAAGATGTCTGCTTTGTTCAACCAATATTTTATAGCTAAATGCAATGAACTTTGCCTTTCATTGTAGCAACTAGTTGGTGATCATTGTCTCCAGCACACTTATATACGTATCATTTAAACATGATTTGATTAGGTTTTTAAGCTAAAGTAGAATGAATTCGCCATCATGAATTGACAGACATTTGAAATTTTGTTTTAATTAGCATGATTTTGACCAACCAGTCAACCATGATACTGAGCATAATCAAGAGAATCTGAAAGAACTTACCAGTAAGTGATGGACAGATAGTTATATACCAGTTGAGCATTTAAATTAATAGTGGTGGAAACTATAGTGTCAAGACACATGCTTGATAAATTAAAACTTCACTTGGCTAATGCCTTGCTGGATGATTGCTTAAACACACTTGACACCCACTTTCATTCATATAATGCTAAATTTGTTTGCTCTCTCTATTCTTGTATCCAATAAATTAATGAACATCAAAAAGGGGGGTAAGAAAGCAATGAAAAAATGGCCTTGTAAAACACTGGAGCGTTAATATGCAATTGATTCTCAAGCACCCTTTACTCGAACCAAAAGGTACCAAGTTAAATTTCAGAGATTTTGTCAATTTAAATAAAAAAGGTGATAACCTTAACTTCCAGAATAGCATGGTCGAGGAAACCTGTTCGGTAGCCTTAAAGTTGTCTCTTAGCCTACAGTGAAATCGCTATTTACTGCCTATTTATTGCCCGTATAAGAAAATCTCAGAGCCGAATTTCAAGTGCAACCATATGTACAAAACTCTTATCAATCTCAAGATATTGAAAATTAGGAATTAACTCCCAGCGAAAAGAATGCAGACCTAATATAGGCCTAATACAGAAGTAAAAGAAGAAAAGGTAATGCAAAAAGCACAAGATACAGATAAGAGAAACAACTAATTATGCAACTACTGAATCTTCATATTGCCAGGGGTTGAACTCGGTCGTTTTAACATCAGCCTCTTCAACATGGTCAGATTTATCAATAGCAGCGCGATGTTCATGATATTTGCCATTGTACTCGTACACCTCCAAGTCACCCCAAGGTGTAGGACAAATTTCATTTGATAAGTTGAACCATTTTGGTTTGAATTCGTCGCCCTTGGCCTCTCTTGTTCTCCTGTCAGCTCTCTGCCTCTCCTCCAAACTGAATAAATAAAATCAAATACACCAATATATGGTAAGAGGCTTGAGACTATTGCCACCGAACAGCAAAAATTTAAATATGACGGAAGACCTGAGACAGGAGAGGGCTAGTTATTTCTTGTTCGACCAAAAAATATTTGCTAGTGGTAAAACGAAGAACTTTATGATTCAAGTTGAACTGTTTGTTTAGCTGTGTAACATTAACTATAACCACCTGGGATTTTCACTTCTTTTTCCCCTTTTTCCTGTCCAAGTGTGTTAATGAAGCCAGAGTAGATCAAATTATTTTTATTTTATTTTTTGAAAATGTCTATGATCAACAAGGAAATGAGATCCTTGGAGAAACCCTGAAGTCCACCTCAGGATAAAAATTGCTACACCAAAAAAGGTGACAAACTGGATGATCATCTTTTAACATCAAGACCGTGTGCAAATATGGCTCACTAGTCACTACAAACAATGGTGAACCCAGGAATTTATACAAGGGGTTTAAAATGTGACACTTGGATTTGAGCCTATGACCTAAAGCAAAATTTTGAACCTCCTTTGGGCTTAACTAGAACTTTCCCTAGTGTCAAAAGGGATTCAACAACTTATAATTAACCAAAAAAAAAATAGCTTTTGGCCAATTTTCACAGTATAATTTTTCAATGAAGAGGATTCTATTGAACTCCCTTCAAACTAAGCTCTGCCCTGACTACAAAGGAAGGGTATAATCAGAGGAAAAGTGGAGTTCTATTATACAGACAACTGCCACAGAAAGGTCCAATGCTCTAAATTTAATATTTGAAATTCTAGAAATTCACTAATGTACACAAAGGCAAAGAAAGTAACATGCAGATTGACAAAAAGACACCTTAGATAGATAGAGAGAGATTGAGGGGCATACCGGCTCTTTTCTGAACTAGCTTTGGACAGGTCACCTTTCTCAAGTGCTGAACGATCAGGTCGCAAACGAGAATCAGATGCTAATAATTTCTTAGGTGCAGTATCAAAGCTGTTAATCTTTTGTGCAAAATATGTATACTGAAATTTGTCATTTTTAGGAGCATCAGCAGCTTTCCAGACCTGAACAAGCAAAGAAATATGTGAAAATTTTAGTCAAATTAATAGTCCATGATTTTCATTTGACCACAATTATCATCGTTTTAGATATCATAAGATGCCATCAAGCTTCATGTAACCTGATGAACCAAAATACTTTCACCACATAAGGTTTCAGTTCAAATAAATTCAAGAGCTCAATGTAAAATCATAAAATTTCCCAACTTCAATGATATGCGTACATGTGAACATGTGGCCTAGAGTGTCTTTGCCTCCACTTTTAACGTCTCTATTCCTAAAATGTAGTCATAGCAGCACCTGTATATAAGATGCATTTCAAATAGACTAGAGTGTTTTTGCTTCCACTTTCTACGTTTGCATTTCTAAAATGTAGTCATAGCAGGGATTGTCCTAAGCATTACTTGCTCCGTTTATGAGATATTTACTTTACTTGGATAGTAAAATAAATTTTAAAATCCGGTAGGAGCCCATTTGGATGAGCTTATGGTTTTTGACTTATAAGCCAAAAGCCATAAGTTAGGGCTTGAAAACAAGTGCTTAGAAGCACACTTTTATTTTACCCAAACACTACAAAAGTGCTTAAAAGTTATTTTGGCTTAAAAGCACCAAAAATAAGTCAGTCCAAACAGGCTCTAGATCACAGGAATACAAATTTGGGAACTATGAAAGTCTACGTGACTGATAGATATCATAGCTTATGTCAGACATTTTCCGCACAGCAGGTAACTATGTCTATTTCTGTAGGCTCTCCTCTTTCTTTTTTTTATTTATGACAGGAGTTGAAGGTCGAAAGTAGGAAAGTTTACTATAACGTCAACTACCAAGTCTACAACAGCAAAATTTACATTTTATGGATCTTAAGTTTATATTCAGTCCTTCAGAATTTTGACTATGTGGCTTGCCTAAGCAAGAGAAAGGCTTTCCAAATCAAGCATGGAGCACTTTGTAATCTTTTTTTTTTTTTGGGGGGGGGGGGGGGGGGGGTGAGCACTTTGTAATCTGTCCTAGCTACAATTTGGAAATGGCAAACATATGACACATACTGTAACCTAACTAATCTTGGTTGAGAAACTTCAACTACTATTGCAAACTCTGGAGGAATCAACATACTTCAAGTCATGAAGAGAAAAGGACAGATCTGACCAGGGGTTCCAATTAAACAAAGTAAACAGTATTTCAGCTTAGAAAAAGAAGGAAAAAGAAAAGTTGCATCGGACTAAGGGTTACTATTGAAGAAATAAAGCTGAATTTCACCTCTTTCATAGTGCTGCCTGGCAGGGGTTCCCCTTCCGAATCACAGGGTTGATAACTCATAGATTCATTCCATTTTCCAGTCATCAAAATTTTGGGTTCTTCCTCATTGTTGTAAACATATCCATCAACTTCATAGCGACCAGCACTGCCAAAAACATGATGGTTAAGAAAAATTGGAAGAGAAGGAAAATATTTGATACGCAATCAGATTTATATAAGAAAAAAATAGAAAAAATAAGAAACTAAGAAAAATAAGTGAGAACATCTTCTATACAGACTCTCATTGGCAAGGAATATGTAATTTAGTTGTCTTAGGACCCGGATATAGAAACCAATAATATTCACCATTCTAGTAGGCATGAACTTATTCGCCCAGGGACAAGGCTGGTGCAGGACAGTTTAAACACACAAATATTGAAGTGCAATATGGACATAATATGCTTTACTTTAAAGCTAGTATGAAAACCATATAGCAGAAAAGCTAGAAACATTAACATTTTTACTCGAAGAAATAGAAAAAATGATAACGTTAATTGACATCATTTATCTAAGCTAAAGACAGCACTAAATTGACAGTTTCTTTGATAGCGCAGAGAGTTGGCAACAAGTCATAATCGCTATAAGCAACTAGGATTCAATCACAAAGTCTCCAAGAAACTGGATCTCAAAGTCAAAACTTCACAAGGAAACAAGCGCAGAACTCATCCTATTATAAAACCATACTAATGGAAAAAGTGAGCTTCCAATTGAGACCTAATTGGCAGTGTGTGGAGTACCTAGAATCTCTATTACATCCTCTGATATTACAAAATTTATGTTGGGCATTTATCCCTTGAACTCTCTCTTCCACTCTGCGCTAATTTGGGCGGTGAAAAATGAGAGCAATTATTACTTACTTTGCTCAGCATTACCAGAATAAGTGAAAGAAATTTGAAGGAAAACCATCCTTTTACACTACATACTGCTTGGTTCTTAATTGATCTAACGGGTGTATTTTTAGAAGACCCATGGAAAGGGAAAGCATTCTAGCACTTTGTTGCAATGAAACATTAAACAGGTGAAGAGAAGAGTGACAATATCATCAATCATACCCAAACCAGCCACAAGGTTGAAAATACAGTAACACTTTATCCCCTGTCGTCAAGTTTGTCAAGATCATCTCCCCAGGTGAATCGATCCAAGTTCGCCCAAATATAAGATTGTGAACTTTTGTTGGAGGAGGCACCAAATCTAGGACAACACCAGACTTTTTCAGTGTGAGCCTTGACCTGCACATCAATAGAATGAACCAAAATTGAAGATATAGGACTTTGTCCACAATTTGCAACATAACTGAACAATTTTAGCTGAAACCAGAAATAGGGGCCAGGCAACAAAATTATCTCCTAATTAAGTAATAGAGTGGATAATGTAACAGGAAGTGAAAACATAGTGGTAGATGAGTTGATGATCTCCCAATGTATCAAGTTTGTGCATGCTGTCCTTTCAGCTATACATCAGGGACAGGTCACAAAAAGGCAATCACCTCACAGATATATATCTGAAACATTGTCCTGCATGCTAGTCGACATTTTTGCTACATCCTGAAGTTCACTAAATAGTTCCAATTCTACACTTAAGCAGCACTTGGACTTAGCAAAAACAAAAGGAACCGTCATCCAGCCAGAAGTAAACCTGTAGTAACTTGCATTATCATATCTGTTACACAAACATGGACATGTTTCAAACAGACCCTAGTGGTTAAACGAAGCTGCTTCTATTTTTAAGGTCCTCCAAGAGCAACTACCCGAACTCTTTAAGTGATCATTGAAGAACTAATAACTTCTTCGTCTCCAGAATTTTGGGTATTTTAAGGTTCTCTTAAGGTCTTATAAACAAAACAACCAAAAAAACATGCTCTCTTAAACAGGAAATTTGACATCCTGATAAATAAAAAATAGAAATTCGATATAGTAGGTCCTACCTGCCAAGTGGATAGACTTCAACTGAGTTCCCCAAAAATTTGGATTTCACCTTCGAGGTTATATCATAAGTGAAATGTTCGTTTTCCGCATGTGCTGCACCAATTGGGGGGTGATGACAAACCTGATAGTACAAGATTTAATATCATCAGCAAAAAAAAATGATTGGCATCTGACAAGGAAACCATGACCAAGTTGAAACTTGACCCGGGAGAAGAATTCACTCTACGTCTCACCTGCTCAGCAATAAATGTGATTCCAGCATGGTTAACCAATTCATAAGTTTCACCAAGAATGGGGTTGAAGGGCTTCCATGTGCGTTGTAAGGCATAGTATAAGGATATGAACCATGTTGCTGGAAAATCAAATTGTCCGTTGTCATATTTAAGCAAGAGATACTGTATTCAAAATAGGAGTGATGTTAAGCACTACAGCAGTAGTTTGTTTACCGGCATACACTAATCTCATGTGTGGATCCTCACACTCATCTGCCAATTCCAGTAGATAGGAGTATTCCATCAACTGTCAATAGAATTGCTACATCAGTATAATCCTCAACTAAAAATTAAAGCAAAATACAGCAGTAAGCTGCAAGCCTGCAATTAATTGAAAACAGACCTCTGCCATTTTTTGAAGGTTGGTCATAGGCTCACAAATAATAACTGGCAATGTCACCAGCGAGGTAATATCGGCGCCTATATATTTTTGCATCATTTTCCAATAATTATCACGATCCTGCAAAAACCTCAGAAGTGTGAATGTACTCAACAAAAATCTACAAATTTCCCCCAAAAAAATCATTGGTGCTGCTCCTCCTATTTAGTTATCCATTGACAAAAGTCGGTTAATTATTAAGAATCAGAAACTATTCATTTTCGAACTTATAACTAAGTTAATATAATTGCCATAGGAGTCAAATGTGGCAAAGGGGGACAAAACACCGGCTTTAGCGCAAGCACTCATCCCTTGCTTGGTTCTCCTATGAGGGAAGGTCTAGTATACAATTTTCTTCTTCTTGATAGAAGCTCCATCTCTCTGCTAACCGCACATAAACTAGCATTTATGCGAGTAAATAGCTTTCCAAGGAATACGTGGTAATTATTGATCCAAAAGCCTACAGCATATATCTGTATCTGCTACATGGAAAGTGTTATTTGGAGGTGACTGCAAAAGGAGATGAAGCAAAGCTTGGTGTGTCTTGGTGTTGCTCCTACGGTTTTGGATAACTATGAGGAACATAGGAATGGTGCAGGTATTAAGCTTTTTTCTTGTCCATAGGTATTAACCAAGTCAACTTCTTCCCCAAAATATACTGGAGGTATAAACAATTTATTGAGCCAACAAAAGGGGAGTAGGGAAACTAGAAAATTCATTCTCTTTACAGATCATAGAAAAAAGGATAAATAATGAGAGAGCTACTCAAACACCAAGGACACATCCAACCCATCGGGATTAGATGAGAAAAGGGTGAATACCTCTGCCTTCCATCTTCCTCGTTGGGCTTCAGCACCAGCATCCTCATTACCTCCTTCAGGATTTACGACTTCCAGCCCTTCATAACCAAGCAAGCTGGAACAATAACAGCTTATGACTAAAACGCCAATAGAAATCAAAAGTTACTAGAACTAAGGAGAAGATCTGGTATATCATAAGATTCCAATTTGTCTAAGTAACGGAGTATTGCGATTTGATGGAGATTGATCAAGTATGACAAAGGAAACTGATGATATATTCATTCACTAAAGCCCAATAAGAGCCCAGAAAAACAAATGAAAACCACTATATCGATAAAACTCCACACTCTGTACCAGGGTATTAAAATCTTCAGTTCATATGTTGGAAGTGGTACATTCTATCCATAAATATAAACATTTGTATGTTGTCTCATCAGGTATCATATATGGGAAAGCTTCTTAAGATGAAAAAAAAATTAAGGGATAGAGGGAGGCAAGGAGCAATTTATTATCAGCATGCATAAATATTGAGTAACAACATAATCCCACAATTACATGGAGGATAAACTGTCGCCATTACTTAAAGTTTTTTTGCATCTTCATGTTTCAAAAGGAGGTAAAGTTTACTTAATCGCCGACATTTCTTGTTTCATACCAGAAATAGTACAGGGATCTTAAACAGGCAGGTGAGGCTCAGTTTTTTCGTACGAGACAAAGATGGTGAAGGCATAACTTCTCTTATTTGGAGACTGAACACATGCAAAAGAAAAATATTAGAAAAACTAAAACAAGCATGGTATAGGAGTATCAAGTTTCATAACAGTATTAGAGGATGTTTAAAGCAACAGCCCAATAACTTTGCCTGTTCATTTTTCCATTTTGCTAACTCAGCAACAACTCCAATTGCTTCTAAAATAACAGTACTCCACCCAAAACTAGTTCGAGGAATATTTTAATTCTTGAGCTGCATTTTGTAGAGGCGGTGAGTTTTAACCTCTGCCTGTACCTATTTCTTTCTGTTGGCAACTGCATTGTGCATCAATTTTGAAAATATTAACCGGAATTTTACCGAAATATTCAGTTTATTAGCTGACTCAACTCAGTTGGAAGTTGGAATAAATCATACCAATAACTATCAGATCAGCTAATTCAAGAAATAAGGCATAGCGTGAACAGGCTGAAATGCCTCCTTCAAGCTTGCAGCTAATTGTCCCTAAACAACTTTCTACAGGCTGATACTGTAACGTAAACAGCTAAGCAGTTATAGAAATAACTTATTCACACAATTTCCGAGGTTACAAGTTCAAGTTCCATTTTAAGTACTATAGGAATTTAAAAAGAGATTGAACTAAGACACGTAATGAAAAATTAAGATTCTTTGAGCACAAAGGTATTACACTCATCAAATGAATCTAAGTAAAAAAAAAAAAGGATTTTGGTGTGTTTATTACATTCAACTTGAAACAAGGAATTACAATTTAGAACTTCTCAAATCAGCAAATCAGTAAAAGACACATTTTTTTGGTAAACAAAACAGCAAATATCAAACTTTAGGGGGGGGGGGGGAGTAGCAAAAAGATAAATCAAAGTTTCCGATCTGCAGGCAAATTTCAATTTACAGTAAATTACAATAAAAATATTCATTAAATTAGGGTTTACCCATTAACAGATTTAGACATAGCACTACCAAAATTGGACAAGCTCGAAGCTATAGAGGAAAAGAAACCACCACCGCCGCCGCCATCACTACCAGTACCGGTTTGGTTCCCATCTTTGTTGGCCGCCATGTCGATAAAGGAATTTTATTTTTATTTTTTTGAGGAAAAATAAGATTTTCAAGCAAGATCTGATGAACCCAGAATTTTGAAATCGAAAATTGAGAGAATTAAAGGGATTGAAGACTATTGAGAGGTCAGTGGCGGGTCCTCTTTTTCTTTTTTCTTATATAACTGAAGTCAAAAATTGACATTTTTATCGATGAATTTAAGCGTCTAAGCTTCGATTTTTGTTTTGTACATACTTTACTTTATTTGTTTTGGTCTTTCATTTTTGCTTCCAGCTTGGCGGCTACTTTAAGGGGACGGGCCCAACGCAATATTACACATTTTGGCTTTATCACATTTTCGAACATTTTTGTTCTTTTTTTCCCAAAGGATTCGTTTGGTTCGCGGATAAAATTATCCCAGAATTACACTCTTAAGATTATATTGTTTGGTTCATTAAATTAAAAATGGAATATACTAGATATAATTTAAAATATATGTTTGATTTGAAATTGGATAAATTTCTTGCTTTTAATTTTAACCTTGATATTTCAATAACTTAGATATAATTGAATCATATATTGATATATAACATTCACTATTATCTATACGCAAGAATGGGAATTTAACAACCATTTAGTCACGAAAACAAAAAATATATACAAAAACTAGTGTATAAAACGTAGGAACTGGAAAAAAAAATCCAAAAATTGGGTATATTAAAACAAAAAATTGCAGAAACTGAAGCTAAATATGTGTTGAGATTAAAACTAAAATCTATTAACGTATATTAGTCAATATACTTTATATATTTTATAATATTTAATGTTATATAACTATGGTAGATATAGGATCAT
This sequence comes from Anisodus acutangulus, assembly GCA_029783415.1. Classification (NCBI taxonomy): domain Eukaryota; kingdom Viridiplantae; phylum Streptophyta; class Magnoliopsida; order Solanales; family Solanaceae; genus Anisodus; species Anisodus acutangulus. Next base: position 53,779,454 of record CM056490.1, read on the forward strand.
ATATTGATATATAACATTCACTATAATTATGCTTCCAATTTTAACCTTGATATTTCAATAACTTAGATATAATTGAATCATGTATTGATATATAACACACTATTATCTATACGTAAGAATGGGAATTTAACAACCATTTAGTCACGAAAACAAAAAATATATACAAAAACTATAGTATAAAACACAGGAACTAGAAAAAAAGTCCAAAAATTGGGTATATTAAAACAAAAAATTGCAGAAACTAAAGCTAAATCTGTGCTGAGATTAAAACTAAAATCTATTAACGTATATTGGTCAATATAGTCCATATATTTTGTAATATTTAGTGTTGTATAATTATGGTAGATATAGGATCCTTATTTTATTAGGATTTCACATTGTACACACTATATATATATTTGTAAAAAAATTAATGAGAAAGATCCCCGAAGGGAGATTAATACACTTCTACATGGTATCAAGAGTCAAACTTAAATCATGTTTTTCTTCTTCTCGCAACCCCTCGGTATCATCAAAACCGACGGCTTCTGATTTTTTTCTGATTTCTAGTTCCCAAGAACAAAATTCTTACTCTTTGTTCTTAAATTCAAATTTATGATTCCTTGTCCTCACTAATAGTCTGCCTCTCAATGTGTTTCTACATAGGGATTTGAAAGAAAATGTTTACATGCACCAACTGCCTGGTTTTGTCCATCCAGCAGCCCCTCAGTATGTATGTCGTCTCCGTAAGTCACTTTATGATTTGAATCAGGTCCCTAGAGCGTGGTATGATCGTTTTGCATGGTACATCATGCATATTGGGTTTATATGTAGTAAATGTGATAATTATCTATTCATTTTTCATCAAGGTAGTAACATTGCTTATTTATTATTATATATGGATGACATTGTGCTTACTGCCTCCTCTGATTTGTTGAAAAATGAGATCATTGCATTGCTTAAAACTGAATTTGATATGACTGACTTGGGGAAGTTGAGTTACTTTTTGGGGATATCAGTGACTAGATCTACAGAGACTATGTTTTTGTGTCATCGTAAATATGCAGAGGAGATAGTGTACAGAGCTAAAATGTCTAACTGCAAAATTATGTCCACTCCGGTTGATTCTAAATCAAAGCTTAGTGTTGTTGATGGTAATCCAGTGACCGATACCACACTCTACAAGAGTCTTGCAGGTGCACTACATTATCTTACTTTCACCAGGCCTGATATTGCTTATGTTGTTTAGCATGTATGTTTATTCATGCATGCCCCTATGGAGCCTCATTTTACTGCCCTTAAGCGTATCATTCGATATGTTAAGGGCACACTTGATTATGGATTGCATCTATACTCCTCAGCACCGACCAGGTTGTTATCATATACCGATGCTGATTGGGCAGGCTGTCCGGACACACGACGCTCCACTTTCGGGTACTGTGTGTTCTTAGGGGATAATCTCATTTCTTGGTCTGCCAAGAGGCAAGCCATTTATCCCGTTCAAGTGCAGAAGCAGAGTATAAAGGCGTTGCCAATATTGTTGTTGAGAACTGCTGGCTCCGAAACCTTCATTTGGAGCTTCAGTGTCCCTTGCGTAAGGCGTCTTTGATTTACTGTGATAATATATCCGCTATATATTTATCTCATAATCCGGTTCAGCATCAACAAACCAAGCACATTGAGATGGATATACACTTTGTTCGTGAGAAGGTTGCTCTCGGTCATATTAAGGTGTTGCATGTGCCTTCTTCGTATCAGTATGCAGATATCTTCACGAAAGGTCTTCCTAGACTACTGTTCCTCGATTTCAGATCCAATGTTAGCGTACGACCTCCTCCCGCTCCGACTGAGGGGGTGTATTGACGTATATTAGTCAATATACTCTATATATTTTATAATATTTAGTGTTGTATAATTATGGTAGATATATGATCCTTATTGTATTGGGATTACACATTGTACACATTATATATATTTATATTAATGAGAAAGACTCATCGAGGGGAGATTAATACACTTCTACAAAATCAACAAAAACATAAACACAATTTGATCAAGGGGTTCAGGGGTAAGATGGTCGTTTTATAATATTATCCCAGGATAACTAATCTTGGTACTTTAGTTATCTTACCTGGGAGATGGAATAATTTAATCCCATAAATTGGTATAATTTTATACTGGGATTTAATTTGTACCTCAAACCAAACACGGAATAAAATCCCAAAGCCTCATCCGACCTTATACCTTGCACCAAACAACCCCATAAGATTTTTTTATCTCGATAGAAGTAGACTATCTTTATACAAAAGCAAATTTAGGATTTGAAATTTAAATTATTGAATTTAAAACTATTAATTACTTAAAACAAATATAAAAATTATTAAATTATGTCGGATCTATATCTCGACCCTGATCCTTACACTTTTTTTACATTCCAAAAGTATAAAAGTTTTGATATATTGGCAATATTTATGAAAACTTTAGTCTTTAGCAGGTAAATATAAACGAGAAAAAATCATTTCTTCGTACCTACAAGTTTCAAAAGAGGTAATATAAACAGTCCGATCCTCTCATTGTCATGGATGAGGTTGATTTCAAATTTCAAATCTTGATCAATCATAAAGACGCAAAACACTTCTCTGTTGCTCCTCCAAAGACTTATCTTAATTAGAATAAAAAAGTTGTCGGGAAAAAAACAATAAAATAAATGAAAACTTTAACTTTTGAATATAAATAATCATGAAGGACTCAACATGATTGAGAGTAGCGTGACACAGCTAGACCAATCAAAAATAAGTTCATTGTTTAGTCAATATTTGTTTGTTGGGATAATTATGGGTCATTCCATAATTATCTCAAATCATAATCAAATCATATATATTGTAATCACATAATTTAAGTAGATTAGGATATGATTGTAAATTAGTATCAATTCATTTAGGATGATTAGATACGTCTTCCTTAATATTAGCATTGTATACCTGTATATATATTTCAATATTGGAATGAAATAAACCATTGAATTCACTTCCTTCATGGTATCAAGAGCCAAAATAATTTTTCTCTAAACCCCACCCCGCTCCGTCGGCCTCCCTCCAAAAACCGAAAACTTCCTTCTTTTCGGCCAAACACTTAGGGTTTTCTACAAACCCTAAACATAAACCCTAACCCTAAATAACTACCCACCCCGTCGGCTACCCTAAATAACCAAAAACCTCCTTATTTTGGTTTTCTTTTTCTCTTATATACCCAACCCTAGCCGACTCCATTAGGGTTTCTCCACCAATTTTCTATCAATCACAAAATACTTTTTCTTCTTCTCTTATTCTTGTTTTATTTTTCGATAAAAAATTTCATCAAGCTCTTGCCGTAAACAACGTCAAGAACTTTATTTCTATCACACTTGAGATGGAAAAGGGGCAATACTCTTCTTGGGCGGAGTTATTCAAAATTCATTGCCGTGCATACGAAGTTATAGACCATATCATCCCTTCCGAATCTTCTTCGGACACCACAACGGTTGACAAAAAATCATGATCTCGCTTAGATGTTATAGTCCTTCAATGGATTTATGGCACAATTTCTAACGACCTTCTACATACCATAATGGAACCAAATTCTACGGCTCAACATGCATGAGAACGTTTGCAAAATATTTTTCAAGATAATAAACTTTCTAGGGGAGTATATCTTGAACACCAATTCACCAACGTCAAATTGGATGACTTTTCAAACGTTTCCACTTATTGTCAAGAATTAAAAATGCTTGCCGACCAACTAACTAACGTTGGTGCCTCAGTCACAAATCAAAGGTTGGTTCTTCAATTAATTGCAGGATTGAATGAATATTATGATGGGGTTTCTACGTTCATTCAGCAGAGTAATCCATTGCCTCCATTTTATGAGGTTCGTTCGAGATTGATTCTTGAATAAACCCGCAAGGCAAAGAAGACAGCCTCCAGAGCAGCCACCGCCCGGAACAACCCTTGTCTCCACATCCACAGATTTTGCGACACTAAATTCCAGTTCGGGAGGAACTGCAACTTAGTTTTGGTGCATTTCATGTAACAGTCTTGTATGGTCCCAGAATATGGGTGTCCGATCCTTATGGACTAACGGGAAAAGTACAACATGTAAATCCAGCATGGGGCGTGGAAGGTTTTGATCCTTTTGTTCCAGGAGGAATAGCCTCTCATCATATTGCAGCAGGAACATTGGGCATATAAGCGGGCCTATTTCATCTTAGCGTCTGTCCGCCACAACAATAATAAAAAATGAGGGTCAAATCGCAACAACAACAAAGGAAAAAATAATGGAGGAAGGGGACGTGGGATGGGCGGCAATGGCAACCTCCAGCAGCAGGGCCAATGGCGGCCCAGCTAGTGGCAGCCAACCCAGTCTGGTGGAGTCCAATAGGGGTAGTTCCTGCCATAGGCTACCCCTCTGTGCCCATACCCTACCTCATCATGGGCCAGGCCATCATCTTCGACACGACAGCCCGGACTTCTAGATTCTCGTCCACAACAAGCGTTTGCAGCCCATGCACCATCTTCCGCAAGTTATGCTCCAACCGATATCAAACAGGACATGAACAACATGAATCTGAGTCTTCTCATTGATTCGTGGTACATGGACATAGGGGCTACGTCACACATGACGACTTCTTAAGGTAATCTCCCATCTTATTTTAATATGAGCAGTAATAAAAAAATTGTTATCGGCAGTGGACAGGAAATTTCAATTCGGGGTATTGGACAGGTAAAACTACCCCCTCACCCACCGTTATATTTGAAAAATGTCTTACATGCACCAAAACTGATTAAAAACTTGATATCTTTACAACGTTTTACAACTGACAATAATATTTTCTGTGAATTTTGATCTGTTTGGGTTTTCTGTGAAGAATTTTCAGACGGGGATGCCACTAATGAGATGTAATAGCATGAGGGATTCGTAACCCATTACTACCATTTCCAACAACCACATGACCAAACCATCGACCTTTGCAGTTATTTCCCCTATCGTATGGCACAATCGGTAGGGACACCCGTGAGTACCGGTGTTCAATACTCTTAGGAAGAATACCTCTGAGCTATTTTTCTGTAAAGATCATTTTCTTAAAGGGACATTTCCACACTCATTTCAAATCATAGAGGTCGGGCGAATAATTTTGTTGCTTGTAATAAACTGTTGGACTATTCTATTTGTCAAACTTGTGTGTTTGGGAAGAATGTTAAACTTCCTTTTTCATCATCTACTTCACATACACTTATGCCATTTGATCTTATGCATTGTGATCTGTTGACATCACCAGTTTTGAGTTCTGCGGATCATAAATATTATATGCTTATTTTGGATGATTATTCGAATTTTTTGTGGGCATTTCCCTTAGGGCATAAATCATAAGGCTTCACCATGTTTAAACAATTTAGTATTTTTATCAAAACTCAATTTGACAAATCCATTAAATGTTTTCAATGTGACAATGGGAGGGAATTCATAAATGTTCAATTTAATGATTTTTGTCACCAAAAAGGGATGTCTTTACATCTTTCATGTCCATATACATCACCCCAAAATGGGAAAGCCGAAAGAAAAATTCGAACGATTAACAATATGATTCGCACACTTCTTGTGCATTCGTCCACACCACCAATGTTTTGGCATGATGCACTTCAAATGACCACATATCTTTTAAATATTATTCCTAGCAAACTACTTTCCAACGTGTCACCTACACAAATGTTGTACCATCGTCTCCCATCTTTTACACATTTGAGGGTTTTGGGGTGTTTGTGTTATCCCTTATTTCCGTCCACAACCATTAACAAACTTCAGGCTCGTTAAACTCCTTGTGTGTTTTTGGGATACCCACAAAATCATAGGGGATATAAATATTATGATATGACGAATGGGAAAATCATTATCTCATGTCACATAGTTTTTTATGAGTCTACATTCCCATTTGTTAATTCTCATGTGGCATCCCCACCTTCATATGATTTTTTGGACAACGGAATACATCCAATTTCACATCACCATCTCAATACCAAAAATCATATGGCACCGGCCCAACATAATCACCATATTGTACCACCACAAAATGGCCTGGACCAGTCCGCCGTTCAGAGGTCACTTCATCTTTACCGACGGCCTCGACCCAGTCTACTTTCAGTGGCTGCCAGGCCCAAATGAGGAAGCCCACTGCTCCCTCACCTGTGAACCAAACCCATCATCCAGGCCAAAAATTCCAGGCCCATATTCCTACTCCCCCTCGGCCCAATAACCCCGCAGAAAATCAATTTAACCAACATTCTGCCTTGGCCCAAAATACTGCCTCCTCGGCCCAATACCATACCCGGTAGCCGCAATCCCATCAATCGACTTTAGCCCAACCTCGGACCATTGAAACCCTTGCTATGCATGGGATTTTCTGGCCCAAACGTCATTTTAACTTAACAATGTCGGTCTAACCATCACCCCTTCCCAAAAATCCCAAAGTAGCCATATTAGATCCGAATTGGAAAGCTGTCATGTTAGAAGAAATAAATGCTCTTGTTAAATGAGAATTAGTGCCCCGTCCATCTAATGTGAATATTATAAGGTCTATGTGGGTTTTCTATCATAAAAAGAATTATGATGGCTCATTTGCGAGATACAAAGCTCGTCTTGTTGGTAATGATAGGTCTCAGTAGGTTGGCATGGATTGTGGTGAAACATTCAGTGTGGTGGTTAAGCCAGCAACTATCAGGACTGTTCTTTGCCTGACACTATCAAAATCCTAGTCCATTCACCAGTTGGATGTCAAAAATGCATTCTTGCATGACCATTTATAGGAAACGGTGTACATGCACCAGCCTTTGGGTTTCCGAGACTCCACACATCCGGATTATGTTTGCCTGTTGAAAAATCCTTATATGGTTTGAAACAAGCTCCACGGGCATGGTATAACATGTTTGTAGGGTTTGTATCTACAATGGGTTTCTCACACGGCAAGTCCAATCAGTCCTTGTTCATTTATAAGAAGGGTGGCGACATGACATATATACTTTTATATGTAGATGACATCATTCTCACGGCCTTATATACATCACTTCGCCAGTCTATTATGTCACTCCTTGCAGCAGAGTTTGCAATGAAGGATTTGAGTCATTTAAATTATTTTTTGAGAATTGTTGTAACCCAATATACAGGTGGCCTGTTTCTCAGTCAAAAGAAATACGCCGAGGAAATCATTGACAAAGTTGGTATGTCCTTCTGCAAACCATCACACACACCAGTTGATACAAAAGCCAAATTGAGCAACTCTACAGGTACTCCATACAGTGATCCAACACATTACTGTAGCCTAGCAGGGGCCTTGCAGTATCTTACCTTCACGAGACCTGATATCTCATATGCGCTTCAACAAGTGTGTTTACATATGCATGATCCGAAAGAAGAACATATGGGGGCTCTCAAGCGAATTTTGCGGTATATTAAGGGTACTCTTCATTTTGGATTGCATCTGTATAAGTCCTCTGTTTTGAGTCTCTCATCTTATATAGATGCGGATTGGGGTGGCTTCCCGGACACACGACGTTCCACCTTTGGTTATTGCGTGTTTTTGGGAGACAACCTCATTTCATGGTCGTCTAAACGACAACCGATGATGTCTCGGTCGAGCTGAAGCAGAATACTGAGGGGTAGCCAACGTGGTTGCTGAATCATGTTGACTCCGTAATCTTCTTTTAGAGCTCCATCGTCTGATTGAAAAGGCAACCGTGGTATATTGTGATAATGTGAGTGCGATATACTTATCCGGTAATCATGTCCAGCATCAACGCACAAAACACATAGAAATGGATATATTATTTTTCCGAGAAAAGGTTGCACGGGGACAAGTCCGTGTTCTTCATGTACCGTCCCGTTATCAGATTGCCGACATTTTCACCAAAGGTCTTCCGCGCGTACTATTTGATGATTTCAGGGACAGTCTCAGCATACGAGAACCTCCCGCTAAGACTACGGGGGACTGTTCAAATCATAATCAAATCATATATATTATAATCACATAATTTAAGTAGATTAAAATATAATTATACATTAATATCAATTCTTTTAGGATAATTAGATAAGTCTTCTTTAATATTAACATTATATACTTGTATATATATTTCAGTAGTGAAATGAAATAAACCATAGAATTCACTTCCTTGTGTGTTGATTACCAAGTGCCAATGAAGTTTGTCTGTTAGTAAATTTTTTGTATGAAACTGCCAATTGCTCGAAAAGTCCGCCCCACATACATAAGTCAATTTTCTTTTGAATATTGGAAGGAAACTTCATCACAAATTTTAGCTTTGGACTCGGATCAATAATCAATTCAATTCGCAGGAATGTTCTTATTCTGGGGTGGTCTTTAATTTGCTCCTCAAATTGAGAATTTTTAATTTTTATTTTTTTCTTAAAATTTTTGAATTTCAGATTTGAACCTCCGCTCAAATAAAAATTAAAAAAAAATCGCAAGGCAGAATTTGTCTTAAGGTAACAAATTCTACCTTAAGGAAAATAAAATTTGCATGCAAACTCTGCCTTAAAGGCAAAATTTGCCTTCAGATATAAGACAAACTCTGCCTTACGAATCCAAACTCAACCTTATGATTTTTTTAAAAAAATTTGATTGAGCAAATATTCAAATCCGAAACCTTGGGGTATTTTTGAGCGAATGATTAAATTAAAAAAATTCAAATTTAAGAAGCAAAAATTAAAGACCAGTAAATTTGAAGGGCAATCCGAGCAAAAATAACTTATTTTAGTAGTACAAGATACAGAAGTAGTATCTCTTTTTAGGGGTGGGCAAAAAATCCAGAGAACCGAAAAAACAAACCGAACCGGAAGTTCGGTTCGGTTTTTTAGTAAAGAAAAATCGATATAATGTGATACGTTTTGCGATATAAACCAAACATATTAGTTTTTTTTTAAAGTTGGATTCAGTTTGTTTTTTAAAAATCAATTTTTATTCGGTTCATATTTTTCTAATACAAAACCGATATGAACCGATATACGCTCACCCCTATCTCTTTTAGTGCGACCTTGTACCTTAATAAGTCATGATAACAAGAATGGATTTTGTTTCTTTTTTTCAATTATCCGTGAAAAAGAACGAATTTAGAATATAAACTAGTTAACTTCAATTAAGATTTTTTCCCGTTGATTTAAATATATTTGAACTCAGAAATCAAAATTTAGCATACGTTGAGATTTTAATGACTTATTACACACACACACACACACACACACATATATATATATATATACATATATATATATATATATATATACACACATATATATATATATATATATATATATATATATATATATATCAAGTAACATCCGAAGATGGAAAAGGATTCTAAGTCGGTTACTGAGCGAAATTATAGCCGAATCCGTTAGTCCTTACCCTCGGCTAGAAAAACATCATCAGCTATTACAGTAGTTTGGCCAAGTCATAATTCCATGGAACGGCTGAGACCCACACATACTCGAACGCCTTGAAGACCAAGTCAAAGGACCTTCTAAAAAGGGTAGCAACCAGCAACAGCCAGAAGGGAGTGTCGTCGATCGTGCTAGAGGTCCAAGCAAAAAAATCGGCACCGCCTCATCATAGTTGGCTAGTGGATTTAGTGGGTAGTTTGTTGGCTAGCATAGGGGGTCACAATTATTTTTCTTGTACTATAAATATAGGAATCGTTTGTACAGAAAGGACACACAATCAATCAAAAATGTGATTCTTATTTATCTTCATTCTACCTTTATCACTTTTATTTGCACTCTAACTGTATTTATGTTTCTTACCACTTAGTTTACTCGCTCACCATCCTAACGTTTTCTGGAGTAGTTGGGGAACCCATTGCTGGAAGTTAGAGTTCCACTTCCGGCCCAAATCGCTTAGTTAAGGAATCAATTTGTCATCCGATTTCGTCAGCCGATAAAATGTCAAACATTTCGGACGGTAACAAATTTAGCACGCCTAGTGGAACCATAGGTGATCTCATAGCGAAGTTTGATTCTCCAGGTTAGGATTATACTTGGCGTATGCACCTAAGATCTGGTAAGAAAATGAACCAAGAGTCTAGTCCACATCCTAAACAGAATCTTTCCAGAAGGAACAAAGAGCAACCACCTTCTTTGGGTATGCCTACATCGGTTGATACCCCTCCACTTTCTCCATCAACCCAAGTTGTGGGTGAAGCTAGTCAACCTGAGGGTGCAACTGTCATAACCACGTCACCACGTCTTTCATTAGACAACAAATTGACTTAGGCATCCACGACATTATGTACCAGGTTTCTAAATAATTGGCTGACATTGTCAAGCCAATGGTGCATAATGAGGTTCAACATGCGAGATAATTGGAAGCCAATCGACTGCATACATGAGAGGTTCGGCTAGTTCTGTCATCCCTCTGACGCGTAACGCTATGCAGAAGTCTCAGGATTAGCCAAGTCCATAGCTGTTTCGGCATCTTGTGTACTCGCAATCTCCCTTTCTCTCTCAGGTGCAACAACTGCTACTACCTTAGCCGCTCCCACAACTGCTTGGACCTCCCTTTCAGCACCCAACAAAGGCTCATCCACTACAGTCGATGGGGCCTCGGTAAAAGCCTGAGTATCGATCGATACCTCTTGAACAACAGAAGCAGCGATGGCTTCGGATTGCAGGTCCATAAAGGTATCGGCTGACAACTCAGCAACAAGATCAGATGGAAAGGAAGTAGTGAATGTTTGTATTGCTTGAACTAGATGACTTTTCCACGCAGTCCATCCATTCTCCAGTTTGTCCAGCCGCTCGCTACCCGCCTTCTGATCCAGTTCCCAAACCACCTGCTGGTTACCGAGTTCTCGAATTTTATTATCCAATGTAACGCCGACAAGAGATTGTGAAGAGGAGGACGAGTTGAAGGCTCTGCCAAAACAAAGAAGAACGGGAGGAGTCGTGGGCACTAATAGCCGAGTCTAAGGGGCCTATGGCTGGAGTAATAGCCCCTATCGCCGCCTGGATCCGCTCCAACTCAACTCGCAGTTTGGACAACTGCTCCTGCAAGTCATTTCTTCGACTGACATTTTGTTGCCTTTCTGCATTCACCTTATTGAAAGAAGTCTGAATGTGGTTCTTCTCTTGCCGAAGAGACCCCAAGTGTTGCAGAGCAGTGACAGTCTCATCATGGCTATCTTTGGCCGTTCTATGTAAAGCAAATAAATTATTCAGAGCCAAAGCCATGTCATTGTAAATGGTTGCCAGAACCGGGGAATCCATTGTTTCTTTTGACAATCGGAGCAAAGAGGCCCTCAGAGCATGAAACTCTTCTTTGTTGGTTGGAATTCCCCTGGCGAGAAACTCCTCGACTCACTCTTAATGTATGCCAACAAACGAAGCTGGTAAAGATGCAATGTCGACTGAGCCAAAGTAACGCAAAAGCACATCTTCTAGTATGATTTCGGCTGATACATCTGAGTCGTCAGTTAGGTGGACTGCAGTCGAATGATTTTCTCCAGCGGTCTCCTGTACAGAAATGACAAGTTCAGTATAAGTCCAAGCATAAGAGAAAGGGTATACCTCTATGGTTGCCCCAGCATAGGAAGCCTCGGCTGCCTTGGCAGGAGAAACAGTGGCTTTGAGGGCAGCCGATGATGGGTCCTGCGAATGCACGGGAGCATGAGCCAAGGAAGACGATCCGCCAATATGAAGGGAAGCATAAAATGCTTTATGCAGCCATTTGCACCTTATCAGTTGTGGTCCCTGGAGGGAAAACAGAAAACATAATTATTAGTAGCCAATACGAAGGTGTTTTAGCCAGCCAAGTAGTATACCTCAATTTCCTCATCTTTCTTAGCAGGAACAGGAACTCCGGGTCTGTGGGGGCCTTCCTCACTATAATCTCGAATGACAACCCCTCTACTTCATCGGGGTTGCTTGGGCACTGGTTTCCTGGGTGATGGGGACTCGGTGTCAAAAGTGGTCTCCAGATCAACAAACACTGGAGGAGATGGGGTTGCTGAAAGATACATAAGAGATGTTAGCCGAAAATTCACAAGAACAATCTGGCCGACACATATGTAGAATACAATCTATCTTTTCTCCATCTGCCGCAACCGGACGGAAGACCTTAAGGCAATAGGCCTAGCCGATTTAGAGGAAGCAGCTTTCATAGTGGCTTCTTTTGGCCACGGTTTAGAGATTTTTGGGTTCTTCTTTTTTCTCGATAGAAGCCTATCACAATAGACATTGGAGATTGAAAAAACTTCTTCTTAGCCGTATCCCACCAATTATCAAAAGCGATGGTAGTATTTACTCTCGGGGAAATAGCTGCCAGTCAAACAGGGCGAGTTTGTCAAGATTATGATGGCTAACTTCTTTGCTTATTCTGCATCAAGAATAAAACGTTGGGTTGAACTGACAATACTGCGGTGGGGCCACAACACGTGCTAAGTACGGCCGAATTGCCTTAATACAAAGTTTGGCCGATATGGCTCCACGATCAATTTATTATTCCTAGAAGTGGTCTTCAAACCACCCAATAAGTCCCTAGCCGTGAGAATCCGCCCCCATATGAGAACCATAGTCCTCCGCTGGAAGAAAGTAAGGTCATCATCGGCTACTTGACGAAATCAATCAGGGGTGGCCCATCTCTCTAGGGCTGGTTGCCAATTTGTATAATGGTCTCTAGACAGACCATGCAAGGTGGAGACTGCGGCAAAAGCATCCTGGGGCACAAAGGGTGTTCTCCGAAGAGTATCGGCTAATACTGGCGGGTTAAGCGGCGGTCATCAAATTTATCGAGGATAAACTCAGGAAAATAGAGGGTGATCCACAACTGAAGGAACCACGGGGGACCGACTAATGTGTCCAGGTTTCTGGAATCCCTTAACCTCACCTAGGCATAACCTAGAGCCATGTAAATATAGGTCAAGAAGAGAGATGCCCAGCTGACATCCCTCCCCAAAACGGCTAACGCCGCATAAATTTCCAGCTCTTTCACAACTGCACAAGCGCCTGCACAGACAAAGTATCGGCTAAACCAAAAAAGCAAAAAAACATGATGCTCGGCATCATCGACTGGAATAGGCGATATGCGGCAGTTGTTAGTTATAAATTGGTTGTAGCCTAAAGAAGTCTTTGAGACTTTGATGCCTAAATCGGCAACTTCTATATCGCTTAGGACAGGCGCCTCGGCTCCCAGAATCAGAAGGCCAAGTATCGCCGTCATATCAAGCAGTGTGGGGGTTATCATTCCCCAAGGGAAAACAAATACATTGGCAGCGGTCGACCAGTAATCAATAAAGGCATATATAAGACCAATGTTGTAGGAGGAGTCAAACTATGACAGCACAATGGCGTCGTAGAGACCTGTGCGCCTCCATTCGACTTCTTTGGCCGATTTCACTCGGTCCAACCAAACAAAATAGTGGGCAATCTTGGTCGGAAGGTCGTAGTTCGCCGGGCTTAGATGCTGAGAAAGAAGGAGGTCACCTTGTTCAGATGTACCAAAAGGAGCGAGAACCAGCTGCTCATTTATGAAGGCAAAAGTGGGGATTAGGTCATCAGTAGCCAAACCGGTGCTATCCGATCCCAGATATAGAGAAGAAGATGAAGACATGATTTTTCTTTTTTCTAATGAATAAATAGAGTTTTCTGAAGAAGGCGAGAAGTTTGGGAATGGCCGAGAAGATTGAATGAGAAACCTTTTTGTGGGGGGATGTCTCTCCTAAGTATTTCCTTTTTCTTGGATATATTATTGACATTGTTGGGAGTCTTTTCGTCCAAAACGTGCGGCTAAAAATCCATCAGAAATTAGTTGTGGAAGCTGAGACGTTTCGGTAGAAGGAAAAAAGAACTTTTTAAAGACCATCATTGCATGCATTTAAGGGAAAAGTGATTGAAATGACACCTACAACTGCCACACGAAACGACGGCCATTTTGGAATACATCAACTCGATAGCCACACTCGAGTTAATGTAGGGGGCAATTGTTAACACTCAAAAGTGTTTAGCCGAATCAAGTGACAGCCGAAGATGGAAAGGGATTCTAAGTCGGTAACTGAGCAGAATCATAGCCAAATTCGTTAGTCCTTACCCTTGGCTAGAAAAACATCATCGGCTATTACAATAGTCTGGCCGAGTCATAATTCCGAGGAACGACTGAGGACGCCTCGAAGACCAACTCAAATTACCTTCTACAAAAGGTAGCAACCAGCAACAGCCAAAAAAGAGTGTCGTCGATCGTGCTAGAGGTCCAAGCAAAATAATCGGCACCACCTCTGCATAGTTGGCTAGTGAATTTAGCGGGTAGTTCGGTGGCTAGCATAGGGGGTCACGTTTATTTTTCTTGTACTATAAATATAGGAATCATTTGTACATAATGGACACACAATCAATCAAAAATCTGATTCTTACTTATCTTCATTTTACCTTTATCGCTTTTATTTGCACTCTAGTTGTATTTATGTTTCTTACCACTTAGTTTACTCACTCACCATCCTAACGCTTTCTGGAGTAGTTGGAGAACCCATTGCTGAAAGTTAGAGTTCCGCTTCCAGCCCAAATCGCTTAGTTAAGGAATCAATTTGTCATCCGATAAAACGGCAAACATTTCGGACGGTAACAATTAGTATTAATTAGAAGAATGTGTTAAAATTATTTAAAATTTTGAATTTCTTAAAATGATAAATGTCAAACATATTTCTTTTAACTCAATAAGGAAAGAAATTTTGCTTCATAAAAGTTCTCAAATGACCTATTATTAGGATTCGAGTCAGGAATAAATCTAGTTTTCACACCATGCTATTGGCAGACCTTATCACACTTTACTATAGTTGTCATTTACGTACCATATTTTATCTTGGTCTATATTTCTATTTCTACTATTATAGAAGCACGGGTTTGAGAGTGGATCGACATGCCTGTTTCAGCTTAAAGGTATTTGTGTCATTCACCTCTTCGCTTTACAAGGGGCACAAGATTATTCCCCATATTCTTCTTTCTGTTTTGTAAGTTGATCTTTTATGTCGTAACTTCAAATCCTCGTATAATTGGGTGCATTATGTATGTCATCACAACTCAATGGAACAACCTCTAAGGCATCAACTTTAGCATGTTGCCACATGGTGTAGAACATGCATGCAAGTGACCTGCATTATGTATGTCATCACAACTCAATGGAACAACCTCTAAGGCATCAACTTTAGCATGTTGCCTCATGGTGTAGAACATGCATGCAAGTGACCTGCATTATGTATGTCATCACAACTCAATGGAACAACCTCTAAGGCATCAACTTTAGCATGTTGCCACATGGTGTAGAACATGCATGTAAGTGACCTACGATACAACCCATGAATGAGCTGTCCAACATCTTAATTATAATTAAATCAAGGCATCGGATTATACGATAAATAAGTTTCTATTAATATTGCTCGACATTGTTGTTCTGAAATTGTTGTACAAAATACGAATAAAGTAGAAAATAATAGATGCAAGGAGTAGTCCTAGGTTCTAATTTTTTAGGAGCCATGGAGGCGAGATTAGGATAGCATAGACAATCAAAGATTCGGAAGGGACCCGACGGAATAGAATTTCGGTGGGAGTTTTATTTTGAAGGGTACAAGTAGGTAATATATTAAGAAGGTATGCTACCATTTGTAACGCGTAGACCCAAAAGGGAGAAGGGAGAGAAGCATGAAATAGTATGGTACGGATCATATTATTAATGGTGCGAAGAATTCTTTCACTTTACCATTTTGAGGTGAGGTATGGAGGCAAAAGAATAAGAACACCATGCCATTGTCCGTACAAAATTTATGAAAGGATGAATTGTTAAACTCACGACCATTGTCACATTGAAACGATTTAATGTTCTTTTCAATTTGCGTTTTAACGTAGGATCGAAATTCAAGAAAGGTGGAGTAGACTTGAGACTTATATTTGAGCGGATAAACCCAAAGAAAATGAGAGAAGTCATCTAATAATACCAAATAATATTTATGACCCAGTTTGCTAGTAACGGGAGATGTCCATAAATCTGCATGAATGATATCAAAAAGAGAGAAAGTAATACTCAAAGACTACTTAAAAAGAAGTCTTAACATATTTCCCTAGTGGAAAAGTATAGCAGTTGTGGGTAAGTTTTCCTTTATTACATTGAATCAAATTGTGATTTCTAAGAAAGTTAAAAATTGGTGCTCCTGGGTGCCCAAGTCGACTGTGCCAGGTTGAAGGAGAGATTGCAGCTAGAGATGTATGTGGATTGACACTTGCAGCAGAATTAGAAAAGAAAGGATATAGGTTCCCCACACTATTGCATCTCGTAAGAGTTGTCCCCGTATGTAGGTCCTTTACAGAAAAATCAAAAAGGTCAAACTCAATAGATACGGAATTGTCACTAGTAAATTTCCTAATAGAGATTATGTTTTTAATAATGTTAGGAGCATATAGGACATTTTTGAGGAAAAATGGAGAGTAAGGTGGTGGAGTTTGAGTGGTGTCATAGCCTTGAATTGGAATGCGATTGTCATTTCCGACCAAAATAAATTAAGGATTGTTCAAATTAAATAGTTGAGGAAGATTACCGGAGTTGCGAGTAAGGTGGGATGTGGCGCCCATATCCATATACTAGGCATCATCGGGCTGTTGTAAACTCATGATATTGTAGGCCTAGCCCAATTCGGTAGGGGTAAGGAGGTCGTACGGTTGTTGTTGATATTGGGCCGCCGAGAAGTGGGCCTGTTGTGGATGGGTCGTCGGTCGTTGGCCCGGAGAAGGGCCCAAAACACAGGGCAGTGCCTTGGGCCGAGACATTCGGATAGAAATATGGGGGCGAGGCCCAGGTTTCGAAAATAAGCCAACGCAGTGGGCTGACCCACTAAGATGGGTGTTGGGCCTGCTGTGGTTGGCCACCGGAATTGGACCGTCCCCCTCATCTTTTTCCCTTTCCACCATGGATGTTATCGTGGCCTCTACCCTTGCCATCGTCGTGGCCGCCCCGCGGCTGTTGGTTGTCCGTGTACTACGGCTGGCCGACGAGTGTGGTGGTGGTCACTGGTGCATCAACTACCAATGCCTTTTGATTATGTTCGTTTTGTTTGGCATGTATAGTTTCCTCCAAGAGCAATTGTGATCGGGCCTTGTTGAAATTAGATAGGGGATCGGCTTATTGAATCATCGTCACAAGTGTGTCTTACTCACCCTTTGGCAAACCATTTATTAGTTGCAAAACTGTCTTCGTTTATGAAATCGTTGTGTACACGTTAGCTAATTGATATGCAACTAATTTCAATTGTTTGCAATAGTCTGACATATTCACAAATTTTTAAGACGGGTGTTATTGAATTGTTCATCCAAATAGACGGCATGATTATGTTTGTTGTCTTGAAAGATTTCCTCTAGTCTTGTCAATAGTTCGTGAGCCGAAGGACCTGCCTTCATAATAGTATGAAGTAGATCATTGGATACGGTGTCATATATCCATTGCTTGACGATAGCATCAAGCCTTTTCCATGTTGTGTCGTCAACGTCAAGCGAACGGGGTATGGTGGTGTTGATGTGATCAAGAACATTGTAGGAACAAACATGAATTTGAAATAATTCTACCCACGAAGAGTATTGTCCATCCTTTTGATCAAGAACCAAATGGATAAAGTTCTTGATATTTGTGACGGCGAAGGCCGGATGAAAGGGGTTGGTAGAGGAGGAGGATGTGTGACGTCTTGTGTGGAGGAGGAGGAATCATGAGAACCCATATTGCCGTCGAAAGTTTGGGAAGAGAGGGGAGGGCAGCGAAAATTCTTTAGGGTTTGTGGGGGTTGCCCTGGAAAGAGAGAGGGGTGTGGGCGGCCGAAAAAAAAGAAAGAATTTTAGGGCGTTGGGGTTTTACTCTTGATACCATGTGGAATAGTGTAATTTTCCCTGGTTGGAGGCTTCTCATTAATGCAATATTTATAGGTGTTTACAATTTACAAACCTAATTGGAGAATGATCTCTACTTTACATAATTATACTAGAATAACAATTGCAGAATATATGGAGAATATTAATATATTCTCTATCACTTATGAGTAACATCATACGTAATGAAATTTGTTTCGAATTTTTGAACCACTAATTCGATGGATCGCCTTTTAAGTTGACTTTTTATTGACTTTGATTTTGGATTGTCTTAAAAATATAAAACTTAGTCTAATGCATATAGTTGACACCGATAAGGCATAATTTACTTAGATTGGAAAATCGTTAAATTAGGAAACGCAAGAAAATGAAGGATACGGCTTTAGGTCAAAGAATAGGGTCAATCAAATATTCACAAATATGTATTTGGACAATTCAGTGTTAGGGTTTGTCATGAATTTCTTACTTTATATGGATTCTATTATAATTGTGTTTTACTCTAAAAAGGTTTTCTTGGTGGAAAGGTTTTCATTATAGAAAAGGACTCTACCATATCTATCCTTTTTTTGGAAGAAAAATTTTGGACATCTATAAATTGAAGACATCCTCCCACAACCACAAATAACAATAGCATCCACAATGTTGTCGTTTAGAGAGTTATGTTTAGGGGCAGATTTTTCTCTCAATAGCTTTAGAATATTTTATATTAGTTTTATCATATGTAGGCCAATTGACCAACATACATCATAGGTTTGCAATTATTAGTTTTCGCATGACAACCTGATTATTTCGATCCGAACAAGTGGTATCAGAGCCAATGGTTCGGTGAGATTCAACACAGATTCAAGGCAGGTTCAAATCAAGCTGCAATAAATTTCATGATAATGAAGATTTTGTTCGAAGTACATGTGGAGATGAATTTTCAACCATATTTCAACATCCCTGCTGCTTCATCTTTAAAACTAAAGCATAATATTTTTAAATCAATTTTTAACCCATAATATTTTAATATTTATTTTTAACTATAACAAGTAGCAGTGATGAAGATTGTGTGAAGGAGGATCAAAATTATTTTACTAGAAAATTCAGGCCAAGGGGAGATTTGTTAGGGGTTGCCCTGAATTTTCTACTTATAATTGTATTTCATTTCAAAAATATTTTCTTGGTGGAAAAGGTTTTCTATATGAAAAAGGACTCTACCATATTTATCCTCTTATTGGAGGAAAATTTTTGGACATCTATAAATTGAAGATATCTAGAGAGCTGTTTAGGGGTAGATTTTTCTCTCAGTAGCTTTAGAATAGACCAAACCCATCTGCGGCCCCTTGTGGTTGTCAAGATCTTTCACTTAAACAACTCAACTAAATCTTATTTTATTTAGACATCTGATGTGGACCCCCACTGTGTCATTTAGACAACTTTCGCTTACTTGACAAATTATGTGGATTTCACACCAAACAGGCGCGTGGAAAGGGCAAGAATCAATTTTTTTAAAAAAAAAATTTCCTCTTCCTTCATTCTTTTTTTTTTTGTATTTTTTATTTCCTTCTTCTTCTTCTTCATTCTTTTCCTACTATATTCATTAATGAGTTCTTTAAAAAGTTTGAAGGTTTAAAATGGATTACTTTATTTGATGAAAATTTTGAAAAATTAATGTTGGAGTTGTCTACGGGTCTTTGGGAATATTTAGCTGAATTATAACAAATTTGAAGGAGTTTTTCTTAAAATTTTGGATTAAAATTGTGGTTTGAACAAGAACACACATGAAAATGGTGAAGAATACCAAGAACATGATTTCAACATTTTTCTTTTGTTAGTAAATGTGCTTTTTTTGTTAATAATGTGTAGGGTTTAGAAAATAATTTTTCTTTTCTTTTTTAAAATATTAGTTTTACTCAAAATTTATTTTATATTATTATGGGATCAAATGACACATGTCACAATTTAATTTGTCATTTTGTTATGTCATCGGTGAGTGTGTTACATACACATGCATTACATATTTGGCTGATTCAGCGAAAAGTGTCTATATGACATAGAGAGTGTTTGAACTGACTTTTTAAAAGTGGCTTATAAGCTAAAAGCTAAAATCCATAAGTTGGTCCTATCCAACTTTTTGGCTTATTTTTGTACCTTTTAATTTAAAAGAAAGTGTTTAAAAATATTTTTTATCTCACTCAAACACCTCAAAAAGTAAAAAAAGGACTGAAAAGCCAAAAAGCACTTAAAATAAGTCAAGCCAAACACCTTCATAGTCGGACCCTACCCCATATATCTAAATGGAACAAAGTTTAGTTGAGGTGTGTAAGTGAAAGATCTTGACGACTACAAGGAGCCGTCGATGGGTTGGCCTTTCGAATATTTTTATATTAGTTCTATCATATATAGGTTAATTGACCAAACACATATCATTTAATAAAATCTTTTGATAGTAATATTTGTCATTTAATTTATTGTCAATCGAGATTTGCAATTATTAGCTTCCGCATTACGCCTTGATTCTTTCGACCCCAACACTTCGGGGACTAATTTGGTGCTTAGATTCATCAAATTGCTTTAAACTCTGGTGATTGCCACAATTGCAACTGTTAATGTGTTACTTATTTTATCACGTCACTAGAGATCGATAAAAAATAATACAAAAGATTGATAGATAAAATATAAAATATTCGTGTAAGTTCATTTTACAATTCAAATTGTAATTAGTCATATCAGATTATTCCCTAGAAGGTTCAATAGTATGGCTTAGGCGTGTAATCTTTGCCAGAGGACCCAACATAACATTATTTATGCCACTGGATTCGAGGCTGCGGGACTGGGGACATTGTTACTGACCAGTTCTAAGAACTTTATTGGTGTTTACAATGTATATGTATCAAATGCATTATTACCCCAGCACCGAAACAAGAGATCTATTACATTTTTTTTAATATCCAGGTCCCGGCTTACGCTTGACTATTCCTGAAGATAGTAGTCCCGGTCTCTCAGCACTACTATCAGTAAATCACGGGATGTGCCTGAATGACCATTGTTTGAGAACAAAGCAACTGACCTACAAGGTCCTACCCCAGAAGAGAGCAAATTGCTCCCACTAGGGTTCGAACCCACAGAGATCTATTACATTATTACATCAAATGTGTTCTAAAAGAACCCCATACAAGTTCTTTTTAATTTATTTTTGTACTCGCAGTTTATATATTGAAACATAGATCGATCATATTTTTGTACTCCTAGTTTATATATTAATATTTTGCGATACTAAGTTTAGTATCTTTGTGGCTCTTTTTTTTTTCCCTCTTTCATTTAGTTTTTAGAAACAATATATGAAAGCAAGGCTAAGGTGATACTGTCTTTGATGTTGCAGCACCATTGCTAGATGACTGGAACTGATTTCGGTTTGCTAAATGGGCTGACCCAATATGAGTTGGTTTAGTAGTTTGCCTGGACAGAACTAGACTTAAAATGGGCCAAATCCACTCTGAAGTACTACTTAGAGGCAAGAACAATACGAAATAGTCTATAGTCAATGCTCATTTTGGGCCTTGACATCCAAAATTGCAACATATATATTGGGCAGGAAATTACACATAATAATCTTGAAAATGGGTGATCTTGAATTTTTAACCCCGCTTATCCTATGGGCAAACTTTCAAGATCAAAAGTCAAAATTTATTAAACTTAAAGTTTTTCCCACGAGGCAAGCAAGATAAAAAATCTAAGACCACCCACTTCAAGGTCATTCTTATAAATCATCCTGGCATCTAGTGATAAAGTTTTTTTATTTTCTTTTTGAAAAAATTGAGTCACTAGCCAATTTTCGCCTACTATTGAAGTTATATTCGGTTGTTCCAAATTATTTTAACTTGTAACAGTGTAAATAAACTTAGACAAAAGAGCTCCTCCTCTTTTTATCATCATCCTTTTCTTCTCCAGCTTATTGAACAAGTCTTTGTATCCAATGATTCAAGAAAAAAGAGAATAATATTGAACTTTGGACGTAAAATAAGTTTCAGTTCGACCATATTATATATAAAGACAAATTTGTCAACTCGTCCGAATTAAATTAAGAATGGAAATGAGCTTATACATCTTTCTATAATTATGAAGTATTTAGCTTTTATTCATTTTGATATTGCTCCTTTCATGAATCTGAAAGTACTTGGGTGAGATATAATACAAAAGCCTTCAACTAAGATTTATGTTAGGCTTATTAAGTTTGAAAAATATTTTGGGTCTAAAATAAGGCTTGGTAGTTGATCAAGCTTCAGACATACGGACTGAAGTTGGGACTATCAAAACTAACTTCAAATAAAAATGACTGAAGTTTGTATCTCAGAAATAATTATTTTTTAATTTCTCTGAAATGGTTAAATACACAAAAATTTATATACTTTGACTATGGCTTAAATAGTGGTCCTCAAAATCGGCTATCTATGCACTTGTCCCTTTCTTTTTCTGGTCAAATAACAGGCTTGTAAAATTAGCAACTTTTGTATAATTGGGTAAGATTTTCAACGTTTAACTCAACTATATTGCAATTCTCCAGAATTTATGTTTTTTTATTCACTAAAAGAATAAGTCAAACTCTTTTACAGGTTACCAGCCATGTGTCCATGTTTAGCGTAGACAGTTATGCATAAGTGGCTTTTAAGTTACTAAACTGTGTAATTATTTTATAGTGTTAGTAAATAAAACTTAAAACTTCAACTACTCTTACCACATAATACATCTATTGGTTTCTCGAAATTTCTACTCATCACAGTCCAAGCCTCAAAGGTGGCCTAAATAAAATTAAGTGAAAACTCCTAATTGTGATTGCAATTGAAGTTTCACCCCTTAACAATGATTTCAACACATTTTCCACAATAGTATATGGAAAATTCCAATACCTATGATGTGAGCCTATGAAACTGAAATTAAATCTGCTTGAAAATATATATACAGCCTACAGATCAAGTTTTCATTTTGTGTGATTCCCTGTCTCGCTAGTCCTCTTGAAAGGTCCATTCACATGATCACGATCTTACATCAACCTTTCCTGTCATTGCCCAACTTTCTTTCCTTCCTCTCATGCATTAAATTTCTTACATATTTTATAGCGAAAGATGTGTCACAGCCTAAGTTCATGACGTATTATTCACTTTGGCCCAACAGACTTCACAAATTTGTCCCTTCACCACACCATCATTGAGTTTAAAAGCGCGTGTACCATGTGAACTTGTGTTAATTATACCTTATAAAACACTTCGCTTTCCTCTCTCATTCCGCTGGGATTTACCTAAGTTATCATGTGCATCCTTCTTCGAAATCTTGCTAGTCTAGCTAGAAGCCCGTCAATCCATCTCTTTGACACGTCCTGATTGTTGTGCTTTGTCATGGGCGTCACAAGATGGTTCTTATTAAACAAAGGTAATATACCTGTGATATACATTGAATATACAACAATATATATCACAGGTATACAAAGCGATGGTGGCGGCGATGTGGCTGATGGGCCTCTTGGGCCTCGGCAGTGGGCCTCTCGGCCAGCAGTGGCAGATTGTTGACAAATACAATCTTGTATATATGGTATATATATTTGTAGTATATTGTATTGTAAAGGTTACCTTAATTATTTTCATTAATTGAAAGGCTATATATACAAGTTACATATTTCCATAATAGGAGAATCCTATTCCTATTCTATTTCTAAATCCTCATTCTACCATAATTCTAACTATACAATTATGGTAAGTGTATAACACTAATTAAGGTAACCTTTACAATACAATATACTACAAATATATATACCATATATACAAGATTGTATTTGTCAACAATCTGCCACTGTTGGCCGAGAGGCCCACTGCCGAGGCCCAAGACTGCTGGCCGAGAGGTCCACTGCCGAGGCCCAAGAGGCCCACTATCGCCATCTTTGGCCGCCCATCGCTTTGTATACATGATATATATTGTTGTATATTCGGTGTATATATCACGTATATTACCTTTGTTTAACACACCGCAGATCATTCAGGCGATCTTCGAACGTTGAGATCGTCCTAAAATCTTCAAAGAGAATTTGGTAGACCCTTTGTAAATATATCTGCAATTTGATAACGAGACGGGACATGGCATACGCGAACGTGACCCTTTGCAACTTTTTCACGGACAAAGTGAATGTCCATTTCGATATGCTTGGTACGTTGGTGTTGAACTGGGTTACCTGAAAGGTAGATGGCACTAATGTTATCATAATATACCAAGGTTGCCTTCTGAATGGGACAATGAAGCTCCAAAAGCAAATTACGTAGCCAACATGATTCGGAGACCACATTTGCTACCCCTCGATATTCTGCCTCTGCACTTGAGCGTGATAGAGTTGCCTGACGCTTTGCCGACCAGGAGACCAAGTTGTTGCCAAGGAACATACAGTAGCCAGAAGTCGACCGTCTGGTGTCGGGACAACTACCCCAATCAGCATCCGTGTAAGAGACAAGTGTAGATGTAGATGAAGGATACAAGTGCAACCCATAGTCCAGTGTCTCCTGAATATACCGAATGATGCGTTTGATTGCATTCATGTGCTCAAATCTGGGATCATGCATGAATAAACACACCTGCTGAACCGCATACGTAATATCTGGTCTGGTAAAGGTAAGATACTGGAGGGCCCCTGCAAGACTGCGATAGCGGGTCGGGTCCTCGTATGGTGCACCTGCTGTGGCACTCAGCTTGGGGTTTGCATCAACTGGCGTGGAAGTGGACTTACAGGATGACATCCCAACCCTCTCTATGATCTCGGCAACATACTTTTGTTGAGACAAAAATAAGCCACCTGAATGACGTTTGACGACAATCCCCAAAAAATAACTCAAAGGCCCTAAGTCTTTCATAGCGAATTCAGAACTGAGCATGGTCATGATAGACTGGCGCAAGGCATCGGAAGAGGCAGTCAAGATGATATCATCCATATACAACAAAATGTAGGCCAAGGACGAACCACGGCGGTAGATGAACAAGGAGTTATCTGACCTGCTGTGAGTGAACCCAATAGTTGAGACAAAGTCAGCAAACCTCGTGTACCAGGCTCTTGGAGACTGCTTAAGCCCATATAAGGACTTCTTCAACAAACATACATGATGAGGACGGTTTGGATCCCTGAAACCCAACGGCTGATGCATATAGACTGTTTCCTTGAGATCACCATGTAGGAAAGCATTCTTAACATCCAACTGATGAATTGGCCAAGTCTTTGAAAGAGCCAAGCTAAGCATATTGCGAATGGTAGCCGGTTTGACCACCGGACTAAATGTCTCACCACAATCAATCCCAACCTGCTGAGTCTTACCATCACCCACAAGTCGCGCCTTATGTCGAGCAAATGACCCATCTGAATTCTCCTTATAAGCAAAAATCCATATAGACCTGATAACATTAATACCATATGGACGGGGCACCAACTCCCACGTCTTATTATCAATAAGAGCATTATATTCATCAGTCATAACAATTTTCCAATTAGGGTCATTTAATGCGGACACAGGATTGCGGGGCAGGAGGGATTTAGAGACATCAGAATGTAAATTAAAATGTCTTTTAGGTGTAAAAATACCCCGCTGACTACGAGTGACCGGTCTATGACTCGAGGAAGAATTGAGTGAATTTTGAGAATTTTCTGGGCTCGGGACAGACGGGCGTGAGCGATAGGCTCTTGGCCCAAATCGGTAACTGGGGGTGTCTTACGGATCAGTTCGAGTGGTTTGGACATGCCCAATTGCTGGGGCGATCCAGCTAAACTTCTTCTTCTTTGGAGAGGCGTGGGACCAAAGGCGATGGGCCATTGGAGGATTTTGGGTGCGGGATATGTCCAAAAAATTCCGAATAATATACGGGGATATTTGATCATCCAAAAAATTATACGACCTAGGCTCGGGAGTATGAACTTTGGTAAAAGGAAATTGAGTTTCATCAAAAATGACATGGCGATTAATTATGATTTTCTTGGAGGATAAATCAAAACACTTATAACCACGATGATTCGACGGATAACCCAAAAATACACACGGGGTAGACCGAGCCTGAAGTTTGTTAATTGTGGTGGATGGGATAACGGATAATACAAGCACCCAAAAATCCGAAGATGAGAATAAGAAGGGTTCTTATTATATAGGATTTTGAGGAGGGAAGAATATGTCAGACATTTAGAAGAAATTATGTTAAGAAGATATGTGGTCATTTGTAGAGCATGATGCCAAAAATATAGAGGTATGGAGGCATGAATTAAGAGAGTTCGGACAATGTTGTTTATGGAACGAATTTTGCGTTCGGCTTTCCCATTTTGTGAAGATGTATGAGGACACGAAAAACAAAAATTTATCCCATTATTAGCACAAAATTCCCGAAACTCCCTATTGTCATACTCTTTCCCATTATCACATTGAATATATTTTATTTCTCTTTCGAATTGAGTACGAATGAACGCTCTAAATTTGATGAAGACGGAAAACACTTGTGATTTATTCGCAATTGGAAACGTCCACAAAAATCTAGAATAATCATCTAAAAAGAGAACATAATATCGATGACCAAATGAACTAAGAACAGGAGACGTCCATAAGTCGCTATGAATAATATCAAATGGCATTGAAGTATGAGAATTGGAGTCTACAAATGGCAACTTAACAATTTTTCCTAATGAACAAGACTGACAAAGTGGAGTACGACTCGTACCCTTACAGGAAATAAATCTATTTTTATCTAAAACTGATAAAATAGAAGATCCCGGATGACCCAGACGAGCATGCCACATGGAAGGAGAGATGGCTGGAAAGGCTAATGGCAAGGCTTGACTCGATGGACTGAAACCAGGCATGATAGGATACAGATCCCCCCTACGATCACACCTCATGAGATGGCTCCCCGTCTTGAAATCCTTCACAGAGAAACCAAAAGGATCGAATTCAACTGAAACTGAATTGTCATATGTGAACTTTCGGACAGACACTAAATTTTTAATCAATTTAGGAGCGTGTAAAGTATTTTTTAAGAGAAGGGGTGGATTGGGGGGAGACAACGTTTTCTGATCATACCCTAGAATTGGAATAGAACTGCCATTACCAACAATTATCCCTCGAGGGGTGCTCAAATTAGAATAAGATGAGAGAGAACCTGATTCGGAAGTCATGTGAGTCGTGGCACCGGTGTCCATATACCAATTTGGGTCTGGTTGAGTTAACCCAAACGTGTGCATCGCGGCCTCGATATCGGTTTGAGTGGGTCCTGCTGCATGATGGGCTTGCGGAGGGCGGGGCCCGAGAATTCCAGATCGTGATGGAGTTGGGCCGTAGCTGCTGCTGGGCCACTGGCCAGTGGGCCGCCACTGCTGAGTGTTGGGCCTGGACTGTTGGCCAGCCCACTGGCCGCTGGAACTTGCTGATGGTTGGTAAGGGCTATTGGCCCATGGCCCACTGCCCCAGCCCCACTTTTGATTACGTTTTAGGTGCGTGCCTAACTTTAATATTTTGTTGCCATTGAAGACTTGTCACTAAATGATAGATAATTACCTTATTTAGGAAACTAATGGAAGCAGTAATTAGTGGCATTTCATGATTAACAATTTCGTGCACATCTAATTATAGCAAAAACACTAGGGATATCAAACCTCGTAGTACGCCAAAAGTCATTGATACTTAATGACAAAGAAGGACCTCAAAAAATTATGTTAGGACTGCTTCTCCCTTAAATTGGTCATACACTGAATTCGGATTAGTCGGGGCTTCAATGCGGATACCGTACACCGAATGAGAAACAAAAAAAGGAGCTAAAAAAAAGGAAAAAAAGAAAAGAAAAAAGAACCCTCACCCAAATTTGCGTTATCTGCTCAGTGCTGTACAAAAGAACCTTTCATCCATGTTTTTCCACCCTTTTTTTCTTGGCCTTGAAGCAATCCTTCTATTGGGCTTGAGGACCCATTCAACTTTCCATTGTATTGTCAATCTCTTGTTAATTCTGTGTGAGTGGTCAAGATATATACATTGTATACATTGCATGAGCGAAAGGAGTACGTAACTCGGATTTATAAATGAAGCAAGCTACTGCTAGTACTACACTACTACTACATATAATGTGCAAAAGATTATACTAACTTATAAGCTTATAACAAGTTGTTCTAAAAGTTACGGGTCATTGACAGAATTCAATATCTTTGATTCAAATTTTATATTTATATTGAAAAATTTATTAATATAAATAAATAATCTATCTAGAATCTGCCGTAAGCAAAAGGATTGTGGTTGAAAACAAATAAATTAGATATCCTGATTCCGCCTCTATTTGCTATCATATAGAAATTAAGAATCAAGAGGTTCAAGCTTTGTTTAATTTTTAGACTTTGCCATAAACTTAGGCATAAATCATTAAACATTACCATGTGCTAGAAGCTAGGTATACTCGCCATCTCGTGAAACTCACATGTATACTTGCAGCACATTAGTAGTGTTTCCTTCTTGACTTCT
Source organism: Anisodus acutangulus (assembly GCA_029783415.1). Lineage (NCBI taxonomy): Eukaryota > Viridiplantae > Streptophyta > Magnoliopsida > Solanales > Solanaceae > Anisodus > Anisodus acutangulus. The sequence goes on from CM056490.1 coordinate 53,807,851, forward strand.
CACCCCACCCTTTACGCTTATGGAATAAGCCATGATAAATATTTCTACTCTACGTTTCTGACATAAAAATATATATAATTTTCTTAGTATATACTAGTTAAGAAAAATAACACATTAATGACAAGCCATGCACTTGTGACTACTTCCTTAAGACCTTTCAAGACTCAACTCCCCCAATAAGTACCTCCACTTTCCTCCCTCCAATCTCCATTGGCGCCCAAGACCCTATTACTAGCATATTTCTGTAGGGTTTTGTTGGGTTCAAAACATATAAGTAGGCACAACGGAAGTTTAAAATTTTGTTCTACTTACCCCAACAATTTCTTCTGGTATGGTTATATGACAATCGAAACCTGTAACATAAAACATGAACACTTACATGTTAATAAATCTGAAGTCTTTACTTAGGGATTACACATGACTGTCCCTTCAACTGCAAACACTATGCTATGGTGTATTCCTCTGTCAAGAAAGCCATGAAATCTTGGCAAAGGTTTGAGAGAGTTTCGTCCTAGACTCTAAGTCTAGAATTAGTTTATAGAATTGGTATTCTTAGTATATGTTAATAACTAGAGATTAGTGTTGTATATATAGTGATTTTTAGGTCACAAAATAGATTAGGGTTGGGCTCCAAGCCTGGCCCAAAACCGAGTTGCAGTGGGCCAGTCTGACTGGGCTCATCAGGGTCGCTTGTGGCTCGACCTAGCAGCCAAGTGGCCATACGTCAAACAATGTTTCTCGTTTTTCGTTTAATATATATATTCAGCACATTAAATCCAAAATTTAATTTTAATTTAATTAAAAATTTTCATCTAATAGAAATTATCCCATAGTTATTATCAATTTAAATATCTCGATTCCAAATCGAATATTTAATACTTTCTCAATACACCCTTAGATCGAAGAGACAATCGACATAGTGTGACCCTATAGACCTTCATATATCGACACTAATCCAATTAAGGTCCATACGGAACTCCTAGATTGCGTCGTACGACGAACTCAATATATGAAGTACATTTACATGAATCCAGCAAACATAACCTTTATGTGAGATGATAAATTCCTTTCATTCGCGACACGCTTGATAAAGCTTAGGATTTTCCATGTGTCTATCCAAATGACTTGATCACTTTATCTCATCTATATTAGTCGACAACTAGATCATATTCTAAATATGTCTCTTGCATTGGCCAATGACTTGGTCGACCTAATATCACTGAGAAGTTGAGTGCTCTCTCGAATATCCAATCGAGGAATGAATCATATTCTTGTCTCAACTACCACCTTGATTTACATCATAATGCACCCAACACAAGTCGTATCTTATCATATAAGGAGTTTAAGCTTAGGACATGGTCAAAGTACATTACTCTGTAAACAAGGTGCGTATTGACCTCAAGTCAAAGGACCTTCATCTCCCACACGATGATAACACTTTAGACATGTATAACAAATAGTTTATCAGCAGGGTATACCATTACTTTCCAATAGTATTCATGTGTCCATCACTAGTAGCAGGTGAGACATACTACATTCTCTAAGAATGTGACGCAGACCATATGTCGACTTATAACATATCATCGATATCCCATTCTCGCTGATCATTAGTCGAGGCTATTTTAGAGTTACGCTTTATCATCAATATATCACTCTATTAATGACAATGTAAGCTCAAGGGATGCACATTAATGAATAATTACAAACAATCAAATAATAATTCAATAATTGCAAATGTCATAATTATTAATCTTATTAATAATACAAATGTGTTTAAGTACATTTGTCTCTAATAATGATTGTCTCTAGAACATATATACTTTCAATCTCCCACTTGGCCTAGAGCCAATCTCCGTTGTATCTAATACCCATATTTTCAAAATGACCATTATGCTTAACTAAGCTTAATAGTTTAGTAAACGGGTCAGCTAGATTATCATATGTGGGAATATAGTCTAATCTTATTTCTTCAGTTTCCACCATCTCCTTGAGAATGTGGTATTTCCTTGGTACATGATTATTTTTGTTAATTGATCTTGGTTCCTTAGCTTGCTCAATCGCACCAGTGTTATCACAATATATCGTTATTGGATGACTGACACTTGGAACAACTCTTAGTTCTTTTAAGAACTCAGATATCGAGATAGCTTCTTTACAAGCTTTCGATCCAGCAATGTACTCGGATTCAGTCGTCGAATCAGTAGTGGTTTCTTGCTTGGAGCCTTTCCAACTCACTGCTCCACCATTGAAAATGAAGACATATCTAGACTGTGACAGCCCTAACAATATATTAGGTCTATCTCCTAATTCCAAGAATATAGCAGGCTTCACCCAAGTCCTTCATCATGAATGTGTTGGATAACCATTTCTTGACTGATTGCATAAGAGTCTTATTATCTCTCATTATTAATATGTCATCTACATATATAATAATGAAGACAATACTCCCTTCCTTGCTCTTACTATAAATGCATGGATCTTCTTTGCTTCTAACAAATTCAAACGATTTGACTGCTTTGTCAAAACAAATATTACAACTCCTTGAGGCTTGTTTAAGTCCATAAATGGACTTATGTAGCTTGCATACTGCTTTGGGCTTAGTCTTGGTTGTAAAACCCTCAGGTTGTATCATATACACCACCTCAATTAGGTTACCATTGAGGAAAGCAGTTTTAACATTCATTTGCCAAATGTCATAATCATAGTATGAGGCTATTGTAAGAAAAATCCGAATGGACTTCATTTTCGCAACAAGTGAAAAGGTTTCATAATCGACCCCAGGCCGTTGATTATAACCTTTAGCCACCAATAGGGATGGCAACGGATCGGATCTGGACCGGATCCTACTAGATCCAGATCCAGATCCATTTTTCATACCTGAATCCAGATCCATCGGGTCCATAAAAATTATATCCAAATCTGGATCCATCGGATCCGCCAGGTCCACGGATCGGATCTGGATCCACATGTAAAAAAATTGCCTTGCTAAAAATGTAACATTGCTAAGAATTTTTTTTGAACTGATAAACGATTTTTGTTTAGCTAACAGTTTAATGTGTTCCAATTCTGAAATGTCCATATGAGATATTTTGTTCGTTGTCTCATTTTGATTGTGAGCTATTAATTGAAAATGTTGGACAATGACAATAGTTGTGGAAAATGCTGACTAGTATTTCCATAATGCAGAACTTGCATGTGCTTGGAATCTTCACAAATGAAGTGAATAAAATTTTAACTACTTGTCTATGGAGATGTTAGTCATTCACTAATATAACATTGATTTTATTATTGAAGTTACCTCTTTATTTTTTGGTTTTTGAGTTAACGCTGGGATAAATTAAACTTGTTTTGAGAATTAAACTTGCAAGGATATGCTTAGCAATTTTAAGAAAATACTTATAAAATTACATTCTAGGTTATGAATATATTTAATAAAAAATAGATCCACGGATCGGATCTGGACCGGATACGGATCTCAAATACAAGATCCTGATCCTGATCTGATCCGCCAGAAACGGATCCGGGTCCGATCCGGATCCGTCGGGTCCAAATTTTGAAGATCCATATCCTATAAAATGGATCTGGATCCACCGGATCCGGACCGGGTCCAGGATCCATTGCCATCTCTAGCCACCAATCTTGCCTTATACGTCTGTACATTGCCATATGCATTAATCTTTTTCTTGAACACCCATTTGCATCCTATGGGTCTAACCCCTGTTGGCAAATCAACCAAGTTCCAAACTTGATTGATGTACATCGAGTCCATCTCAGATTTCATGTCTTATTTCCATCTCTGCGAATCAATGTCTAACATAGCTTCGATGTAGGTTGTAGGTTCATCGTCATTAGGAATATCTATCTCATTGTGTGTTTCAACAAGGAGATTAAGTCTTTCAGGCGGACGATGAGTTTTAGTGGTCCTACGGAGTTGATTATTTTGCGTTTCAGTGTTTGTTGCATTCTGATTGTGAGAAGATCTTTGTGTGATGGACAATCTATCACCTTGAGAGCTTTCAGGAATGTCATTTTCATATATTTCCTTAATGGAATGATGTACAACCATTATATCGTTTTCCATTGGTTGTATGTGAGAGCGTAGCATTTCTGTATTATCTTTCACAGCACTCCCACTGGATGAAGGGCGTACTTTAAGTACCCAATCTTCACCAAATACTCCCACTGAATCCTTGTCTGGGTCATTCGACAAGGGTTCAACTTCTGTGTTATCTTGTGGTTCTTGAATTTCTTCAAGTAATATCTTATTGCAACTTTGTTCCTTGTAGACATAGTCTTCTTCAAGAAAATTTGAATTTCTGGAAACAATGACCTTATGTTCTCCAAGAAGATAGAAATAGTATCCCTTAGTTTTCCTTGGATACCCCACAAAATAATATTTCTTACTTTTAGATTCCAACTTGTCAGTAATCATCTTCTTTACATATGCAGGGCACCCCAGGGTCGCATGTGTTTAAGTGTTGGCTTCTTGCCATTCCATATCTCATAAGGAGTTTTCTCTACTGACTTTAAAGGAACCCTGTTCAGAATATAAATTGAGCTTTGCAATGCATATCCCCAAAGGTATGTTGGTAGAGCTGAGAAACTCATTATGGATCTAACCATATCTAATAGGGTTCGATTTCTCCTTTCAGCAACACCATTCATTTGTGGCATTTCAGGAGGTGTCCATTGTGATTGGACTCCATGAAGTTTCAAGTAATCCAGAAATTCTTTACTTAAGTATTCACATCCCCGATCTGATCGAAGGGTCTTGATACTTGTTTCAAGTTGCTTCTCTACTTCTGACTTGTACTTCTTGAATTTCGAAAAGGCTTCAGACTTGTGTTTTATAAGATACACATGCCCAAACCTTGTGAAATCGTCTGTAAAAGCGATGAAGTAAGGGAAGAATTTCCACAATCAAAACCATTAAAAGACGGTACATAACTGTTATTGGCAATAAATGAGGAAAATCCCTCAAATTCTAACACTGGGATAGAAATAACATTCATCATCAATGAGGGTACAATATAACAATTATTTAGTTCTAAACAAAATCCTGAAGGTAAATCTAGTCTATAAGTTTCCACGCGTTCAACATTCACTCGTGCTCTATTTCTAACGCGGAGGTCTACCTCTCATGGTCCAACCTTTCTGTTGTCAATCAGACCCTGCACATTATTACAAATGTGTGAGCCACAAGCGGTATCCAGTACCCAGCAGTGAGAGTTATTTATAGACATATTTATTTCAATGACAAACATATCTTGTCCAGTATAGCTAGAAGTACCTAGTGTTTTGCCACCTCCTGGAGCTGTGCAGTCCTTCTTCCAGTTCCCCTTCTTCTTGCAGTTGAGGCACACATCCATAGCTACATTTGTCTTCTTCTGAACACCTCCTCTAGGTTTCAAAATTGTGGGTGCAGCAACTGCCTTACCCTTCTTCTTCTGCATGTTCTTATGCTTGGGTTTGAACTTGCTAGATGAGCCCACAATGAGCACAACTTTACTTTTAGAGGTAGATAATTCAAAGGTTTTCAACATGTTGTGAAGATTTGGAAGACTCGCCTTGCTCCCATTCATATTGAAGTTCAAAATGAAATTCTCAAATGAACCAGGAAGCGATTTCAAGATCAAGTTGACAAGGACATTTATAGGCAGCTTCGTTCCAATCGAAGCCATCCTTTCTATCATCTCAATCATCTTCAGAACATGCGCTGACACTTGACCCCCTTCGTTTATCTTACACTTGAAAAGGTCTCTCAACCGTTCATACTCCATTGTTTGAGACTGTGAGTCATAGAGACTCTTCGAGTGTTCTAGCAATTCGTTGGGGCTCATGTTTTCATGTTGCTTCTGTAACTCCACAGTCATGGAGGACAACATCACACATTGTGCCGAGGTAGCATCGTCTAGATATTTCTGATAAGCCAACTTGTCAAACATGGCATACTCAGCAGAGTTTTCAGCAGGGACTGTGGGAAACACTATGTCTAACACACTCATTTTTTTCTTGTGTTAACACCAATCGCAAATTTCTCAATCAGTCAGGGTAATCAGCTTCAATCAACTTGTTTGTCTCGACCAACATTTTCAGTGATAAATTCGACATTTTATATAGACTAAAGAAATAGATAGACTTGAAATTAAACTTTAATATAATTTATATTGAACACATTCGTTAACTAATTAACATGGCATTTAGTTTAATTAGCTCTAACTATTTTAACATACTCTTTGACCCCATGAAAGAATACTGACTCATATCAAATATGGTTATAATAGGCCAAGATCCAGGTTCATGCTATCTCCGCGTTTGCTGTGGCTGATAACTTCAACAGCACAACCTGGTAGGTCTCCAAACCAATCACAAACAATTTGTAACTCTTGTTTGATCGAATGTTCCAAACAATCGATCTGCGTCCCTCGGCTTGTCCGACGTTGTGGCACCAAGACAGCTTAGAAAGTCAACCCCGTTATGCGACTACAATTATGTATCTAAGTGAATTTTACCTTATAGAGCAAACAATGTGGTGTAAATACTCATGAAGATTTATCATCCACTTCTACATTTAACATGCATATATGAAAGAGTCTGGTTCCTTGTAGACTTAGAGCAAATGTTGTGGCATAAATACTCATCTCGCCGAAAAGAATTTTGCACTACAATCAATTATAACGGATGACACATTCATTTTAAATGAGACTTGTATTAAATTTTGGAGAACATTTTAATTTAGGGTTTTAACCAAGATCAACTCTAGCATGTTATATCAAATAAAACATTTTAACTATCATGCAAAGTCATTTAAGCACATATTGGGTACCGCCTTCCCAAACATGATATTAAGCGGTTTAAACACATACTGGGCGCTGCCTACCCAAACAATTATTTGCGGACGCTATTATAGTAATTTAAATGACAAACTTATTGACATTTAGCACATAAACAGTATACTTATCAAATAATATACTGTATAATAATAATCGTGGGTTAAACAAAAAAATTGTCTTCTGGACAGGTGGCGCCGCGACGTCAATCATTAGGGTCGCGACGCCAGTGAGGCAGAAGCCTTTCGGCTTCTGCAATGCATTAGCGTCGCGGCGCTAGTTATTAGGGTCGCGGCGCTGGTAAGGCAGAAGCCTTTCAGCTTCTACAATGCATTAGGGTTGCGGCGCCTACTGTCCAGTAAGTCCAGAATTTTAAAACGAAGCTTTTAATCGCAGATCTCGGACAGGAGCCGCGGCTCATGCCTGTCACCGTGACATGCGCCGCGCCGCCGCCATGAAACCCTAGCAGGCGCCGCGACTCCCTACCATAGGGTCGCGACGCCAACGTCCTGACATAACGTATCCGTGTTGATTTTCTAAAAATCGTCCAAACCCTAAATCCAATTTAGGGATCAGATCACATATCATTTATCATCACCCACTATTATCAATAACGCACATATCGACCATCATTCATTCCTACATGTTCTTCTCCGTGCACCATGTTCGCAATGAACCGGTTATCTGCACTTTGGCTTAGTCATAGTTAGAATGGAATGACTTCCTCGATTTAGCATAGTCGATAGTTTAGGGTGACATCAAAATGTTAACTGTTCAGTCAAGATATGTAGGATTTCAAGAAGCCTTGTTTTAATTCAGTTTGAAAACCAAATTTATGTTTAACCCATATTATTATTTTATTCAATTGTTATATAACCATTGGACCAGCCTGAGCTCTGATACCACTGTAGGTATTTGTTGGGTTCAAAACAGATAAGTAAATCACAACGGAAGTTTAAAATTTTATTTACTTAACGAAGAACACTTACATGTTATTTATCTGGAATCTTTACTAAGGGCGAACACGCGATTGTCCCATTTGATTGCAAGCACCTTGCTACAATGTATTCCTCTGTCAAGAAAGCCAGAAAATCTTGGCAAAGGTTTGAGAGAGTTTTTATTCTAAACTCTAAGTCTAGAATTATTTAATAGAATATGTGTATAATATCAATGAGGTTAGTGCTGTACATATAGTTATTTTAGGTCAAAAACCGGATTAAGGTTGGGATCTAAGTCTAGCCCAAAAATCGAGGTGCATTGGGCCAGTCTGACTGGGCCCACTACCGGGTCAGCACCGCAGCCCAGCCTAGTAGGCGCCGCGGCGCCTGACGTTCCTCGTTAATATATATTCAGCACATTTAATTAAATCTAAAATTCAATTTTGACTTTAATTAAATAATTTCCATCAAATAGAAATTATTCCATAGTTATTATCAATTTAAATATCTCGATTCCAAATTGAATACTTAATACTTTCTCAATACACTCTTAGATCGAAGAGGCAATCGACATATTGTGACCCTATAAGCCTTCATATATTGACACTAATCCAATTAAGGTCCATACGGAACTCCTAGACTGCGTCGTACGACGAACTCAATATGTGAAGTATGTTTACATGAATTCAGCAAACATAACCTTTATGTGAAATGATAAATTCCTTTCATTCGCTACACACTCGATCAAACTTAGGATTTGTCATATGTCTATCCAAATGATTTGATCACTTTATCTCATCTATATTAGTCGACAAGTAGACCATATTCTGAATATGTCTCTTGCATTGGCCAATGACTTGGTCGACCTAATATCACTGAAAAGTTGAGTGCTCTCTCGAATATCCAATGAAGGAATGAATCTTATTCTTGGCCCAATCACCACCTTAGTTTACATCATAATGCACCCAACACAAGTCGTATCTTATCCTATAAGGAGTTTAAGCTTAAGACATGGTCAAAGTACATTACTCTGTAAACAAGGTGCGTATTGACCTCAAGTCATAGGACCTTTATCTCCCACACGTTGATAACACTCTAGACGTGTATAACAAATAGTTTATCAGCAGGGTATACCAATACTTTCCAAAAGTATCCATGTGTCCATCACTAGTAACCATTACTCGTAGCATGTGTGACATACTACATTCTCCAAGAATGTGATGCAGACCACATGTCGACTTATAACATATCATCGATATCCCATTCTCGATGATCATTAGTCGAGGCTATTTTGAGAGTTACGTTTTATTATTAATATCTCACTCTATTAATGACAACATAAGCTCAAGGGATGCACATATATGAATAATTGCAAACGATCAAACAATAATTCTATAATTGCAAATGTCATAAATATTAATCTTATTAATAATACGAATGTGTTTAAGTATATTTATCCCTAATAGTGATTGTCTCTAGGGCATACATACTTTCATTTTTGTCCACCAAATTTTGCTTTGCCAAATGATAATGGAGGTTGGTGTAACCCGCTCCGTCCTCATTTCGACCTTGCCGTGCCTATGTTCCTCCAAATCGCTCTGTATCGTGCCGACATTTTCCCCGTAACATACCGCCGGTTAGTCCTGCAGTGCTTCCAACCCTAATATACAATTAAACTTCTATATAACAACTTCGTTATTTTGATATTTTTTTATTGTTATATCAAAAGTTATTATAGAGAACATATTATATAATATAACATAAAAAATCAATTTAAAAAAATATGATTGTTAGTGAAATATTAATTATAGAGGATGATTGTTATAGACACGCCTAACTACATATGATTATTATATATGTGTGTGTTAAAAGCATATTGGATTAAGGGATTCAGCCCTCATGGTTTATTCATGAGATGCTGATATATATAACTTATACTGAATGATTTTCATCTCATAGGAAACGATTATTTTAGGAGATGTTGTTGCTCGACATTTACCTCAAGTTTTCTTACATAGCTTGGGTTAAACGAGTTTTAAGCTAAATCATGTAGTGATAGTATAAAAAGTATTTACACAACTAGGTCACCTGTTTAGGTAAACTTTATATGCTCGATCAATTATCGAAATCTGTACGAAATACGATAAGGACCTAATATCTTAATAACTAAATCTCTGTCTAGATCGGATAATTACATGAAATGTGTAACTTTTATCTGGCTACTCACCGACCATTGGATTAAAATATTATGTTGATTTAATTCAAAGCTTTAAAAATTAATTAAATTGACTCTTGAAACGAAATATGATAATTAATTTGAAAGAGAAAGGGAGGAGTATTTCATAAGAAAATATATTCATTACGCCGCGAGAAATACGATGCACAACATGTGTTTTTTATATATTCTACAACTACTTAATTATAGTTAATTACTATAATAGTATCTATTTTAGATATTATTTCATGTTATTTTTCTAATTATTTTGGTCAAATTACAGGGTTCCATGCAAGAAGCAAGGAGGAATCAGATTCACAATCAACGGTTTCCGTTACTTCAACATGATCATAATGACCAACGTGGCAGGTGCAGGTGACATTCAACAAGCTCTAAGTCAAAGGTACTAACACAAAATGGATAGTTATGAGTGGAAATTGGGGTCAAAATTGGCAATCAAATGCTTTGCTCGATGGTCAAGCACTCTCCTTTAAAGTCAAAGCCAGTGACCATCGCTATGTTACCTCATACAACGTGTCACCATCTAATTGGCAGTTCGGCCTGGAGTTTAACTTAAATTAAATAAAGTTAAGCACAAATTAATCCTAAATACTATACTATATACTTGTACCACCCTTTTCCCCACCTTCAGTTTTTCTCTTTTTTAATGGGAAAAATTATAGGTATATGGGGAATTAGTTTAATTTCCTTTTACATTTTGCATTTTGCTGGCAAATGGTTTGTTACTTTTTTTATTTTTACTTTTTAGTGATGATGTAACTTGTAAGTGTTGGTAAAAAAAACAGTTTATAGATGCTGATGTGGCTGCAGAAGGATCAACATTAGGATAAAAATGTAGTCTGCGGCTCTATGTATTATTACTGTTAATAACTTATATGTAATGGGAATATTATATACTAGTGAACTTTCAGCATTTCGCGCGGTTAGTAAAGAACTCATTATATTTGTAAAATGATTTTATTTAATAATCAAATATTAAAAATAACAAAATTATAACACATACACATAAGATTTTACCTTCTCGTTCTTTACACCATGTCCGGTTTCACAATGGAAGGGAAAGATAAAGGACTATAATTTGTTTCTCCTTGTTTTAGTTATATTTGGTTCTTTTTGCATCCAATTATTTTCATTCTTTCATTTTTCTTTGTTTCCATTCTATTCTTCTGCCCAATTTATTTGAATTCACCCCTTAAAATATAGTCAAAATTTGTTTTCCTTCCAAAATTAGACTAAACATACTAAAACTAAGAGTACTCCCATTTTATAATCTTCTGCTGCAACTTGTCTATGGCTCTGCATCTACGACTATCACTTCACCAAAATACTACTATTTTAAACTGAAGGAGACTACTCACAATTTCACTCTTTTATTTGAGATGAACTTTTAAGATGAGCACAAGCGTATAAAGATAGTGATAAAAATAAAGTTGGAGGAATTGTTTTATCAATGAAAGAAATAATTTCTTGATTATTTTCATTAATTGAAAGGCTATATATACAAATTACATATTTCCATAATAGGAGAATCATATTCCTATTCTATTCCTAAAACCTTATTCTATACATTTATGGTAATACACTAATTATGGTAATACACTACTAATTATATTACAACATTACCTAAACTAGGATACTAAATATTTACCATAAATTACTTGGTACAAATCAGTCCAAAACCGAGAGCAATCCCGTGACCAATATACATAATATACACATGTACATTGTGTGTATATTGTGTATATTTAACGATCAAGGTAAATATTGAACGACTAGTATATCTAGAATCTGTATGAGCAAATTTACACACATGGAGTATAAGATACGAAGAACTTGTTTATCAAGATTCCAACTTCTTCTACAGGTTAAATATCACTAATAATAACTCAATACAAACCTTATTTTACTTGCAGCGCAGCTTTCAAATGAAAGATACCTAAAAGAATGGACGGAAAAAAAATTGAAGAAATTTGACCATCATTCAACCTGAAAAAAGGAGTCTATGCATCTCAATTCATGACCATGTAATTCAAGCATAAATTCTGCAATCTGTAAACAAGTTAAGTTATGAGCTAAACTTAACAAACCACTTCTAATAGAGCATATACATATGATTTCCGTAAAGGAAGAAGTTGAAAGTCTCTTCTCAAGCAATCAAGTAAATGAAGTATAGTATTTTGTGACAGTAACAACTAATCCTGACATAGTCAATGTATCCCAGCGTAATGCTGTAAACTCCTTTTTAGCACCTCATCCTTCACTCTCTGGAAAAAAAAAGATTAGGAATATATGAGCAAAAACTTGATATTCAAAGAATATGCAATATTCTCATAAGCATGACAGTGACTTAAATAATGAATATGCTGATTGTGTTTACATGGTGATCGAACTTGCTTTGAGGAAGTGCCTTCGTGAGAAGATCAACAATGTTCTTATTAGCACGTGTACTAGTGTACTAGGTTACATATTTAACATATTTTGTATTGTATAATTATGGTAGGATTAGGATCCTTATTATAGAAGGATTCAATATTGTACACTATATATATTTGTATTAATGAGAAAGGCTCCACAAGGGAGATTAATACAATCTTACATGGTATCAGGAGCCTAACCCTAAAATCACCTAATTTTCTTTCCTGCCAGCCCCCACGGGCAGCAGCCGCCGGCAGCCCTCCTCTTTTCGAAATCTCTTTTCTCTTTCTGTGGCCACCATGTCTCCTCCCACCTCTCCCAAAGCTTCCTCATCCTCCATAGTCGTCGATAATAACCCCCTCCTTCCTCCACATCCTCCTTCCACCCTGCTTTTACCGTCACGAACATCAAAAAGTTCATCCCTCTAATTCTAGGTCAAGAAGATGGTCAGTACTCTTCGTGGATTGAACTACTCACTATCCACGCCTGTGCGTATAACATACTTGATCATATCGACGACTCTATCCCTCGCCCTCTAGAAATTGCAGACTCGACATGGCGTCGTCTCGACGCTATGGTCAAACAGTGGATCTATGACACCATATCTAAAGACCTTCTCCACACTATCATGAAAACAGGTGCCTAGGCTCGTGAATTATGGATTCGATTGGAAGAAATTTTTCAAAACAAAAATACTCGAGCGGTGTATTTGGAGGAACAATTCAATAATACACGACTCGAAAAATTTTCCAACATGTCCGAATATTGCAGACAATTGAAACTAGTTGCAGACCAATTGTCCAATGTGGGGACACCCGTTTCCGCCACTAAGATGGTCCTATAACTTGTTGCGGGTTTACCAAAAGGAGAATATGATACTCTCGCCACTATGATTCAACAAGCCGACCCACTACCGAGTTTCAACAAGGCGCACTCCCAATTAATTTTGGAGAAAACCCGACGTGCTAAACAGGACGAGCACAACCAAAAGGCATTCGCAGTTGAAACGCCTCCGCAGGGCACCACTACCGCCGACCAGACGCCATTGTCGGACCCAACCCAGTCGCGGAACCATCGCGGCGGCAGGGGCAAAGGCCGCGGTGGTCGAAAATGTGGTAAAGGGCGCGGGAAAGGGGGCTACAGCCAGTAGCCCAACCAGCAGTAGCAACAACAACCCAATTTCTAGCCCCAGCAGTATCAGCACTGGACCGGCCCAACTTCTTTTCAGCAGCCTGGCAACTGGGCCTCATACCCTGGGTTTGCTCAGGCTCAATTCCAGTACCAGCGGCCTGGCGTACTAGGCCCAATTCCTGGGTACAGGCCCTCTGTCCAGGCGTCTCACTATCAGGCCCACATCGCCCATGCCCAAGTACCGATGCAGCCCACTGACCTGGCCCCCACTGACTTGGGTCAAGCCTTCATCAGTCTAAATTTGCAGCAGCCCGATGAAAATTGGTACATGGATTCAGGAGCCACATCTCACCTCACCCGGTCTGCAAGTAACCTCTCCCACTTATTCTGTTTAAAGTCTCATAAATACATTACTGTTGGCAATGGTCACCGCATTCCAATACAGGGTTATGGTACCACGTACACACAACCACATCACCCACCCTTTTCCCTTAACAATGTCATGTATGCTCCGAACATCATTAAGAACTTATTTTTTGTCCGAAAATTTACTCGTAATAATTCCGTCTCTATTGACTTTGACCCTTTTGGTTTTACTGTGAAGGATTTTCGTACGGGGACACCTCTTATGAGATACAATAGTACGAGGGATCTCTATCTATTCACATCCACCTCCGCTGCCAGCTCATGCTCCCCCGTTTCTCTAGCCGCTATCTCTCCGGCAACTTGGCATAATAGGTTTGGCCATCTAGGAGCCCCAGTTTTTAATTTTCTTAGAGGCAATAATTTTATTACATGTAATAACGGGAAACTTGCCCAGCACTGTGTTTCTTGTTCTTTAGGCAAACATGTTCGTCTTCCTTTTAAATCATCTTCAAGTGTTACGTTTTCTCCTTTTGATATTATTCATGCTGATTTGTGGACATCTTCTATCTCTAGTTCACTGGGTCATAAATATTATCTTGTCTTATTAGATGATTTTTCTAATTATATTTGGATCTACCCACTCAAATTTAAATCAGAAGTGTTTTCCAAATTTCTTGAGTTTCGTACCTTTTTCAAAACGCAGTTTGAAAAATGCATTAAATTCTTTTAGTGTGATAATGGTCGTGAATTCAATAATTCGATGTTTCACCGATTTTGTAGAAACAATGGCATAGTTTTTCGTTTCTCATGTCCACACACATCATCTCAAAATGGTAAAGCAGAACGAATCATCCGCACCATAAATAACATGGTTCGTACTTTACTGTTTCATGCCTCCCTTCCTCCGTCTTGCTGGGTCTGTGCAGTCAAAATGGTAGAATACATTCTAAATATTTTACCTACTAGCACCTTTCTTAATATGACCCCAACTAAAATTCTTTACCGTCGGATCCCTTCTTACGACCACCTAAGGATATTCGGTTGACTGTGTTTCTCCAATCTTGCCTTCACTGCCCCTCACAAATTAGCACCTCGAACCACACCGTGTGTCTTCATAG
Source organism: Anisodus acutangulus (assembly GCA_029783415.1). NCBI lineage: Eukaryota > Viridiplantae > Streptophyta > Magnoliopsida > Solanales > Solanaceae > Anisodus > Anisodus acutangulus. Next base: position 53,822,885 of record CM056490.1, read on the forward strand.
GTTTTCCGTCTAATCATAGGGGCTATCTCTGCGACCTGTCCACTCGTCAAATCCATGTCTCTCGTAACGTCACGTTTGACGAGACCACCTTTCCTTTTTTGAATATTCAAAAATTCCAAAAAAAAAGGACTATACGTTTATTGACGAGTCCGACATCTCCCTCGTCATTCTCATCGAACTGTGTCAGTCCACCACCCAAACACTACCTCTGCCAGCCACTATAACCACCGCCGACCGCCTCTCTGCGGTTCTGCCACCTACAGCTACCACCATCGACCGCATATTTGTGTCCCCGTCACCGTCATGTTCTCCGTTACAAATACCGCCGACTGCCATCACCAGCAATCAGCCCACCATTTCGGTTTCACCACCAATCATCGTCCCTTTCACTGTGTCACCTCCACCATCTCATGGCAATCCCGCAACCCCACAAGCCACTGGAATCCCACACCATACCACCACTCTTAAAATACTGACTCAACCCTTCTATCCCAACCCCCTACCAACATCATACCCCACATCCTCCGTCTCACCTCATATCGATCTGCCAAAATCGGTATATTCACACCACCCTTCGTCGAACCCAGAAACTAACCGACCCACAGCCCAGCAACCAAATTAACACACTACACTCGTACCTAGACCCACTCAAGTACCGTGATCTAGACCCGGTAACCAGCCCAAACACCCACACTGCCCCCCACACCATATAGAAGCCTGTGCCCAACAAGGTATTTTTAAACCTAAAGTCCAATTTAACCTATCCACACAAATCATTTCCCCAATTCCCAAAAATCCAAAATTAGCCAAACTAGACCCAAATTGGAATGCGGTCATGTGTGAGGAGTTTAATGTTTTAACAAAATAACACACTTGGGATTTGGTTCCTCGATCGGAGGGGGTGAATGTGATCCGATGCATGTGATTTTTTCATCACAAAGACAGAGACAGTGGTGACTTAGAAAGGTATAAGGCTATACTTATGGCCAATGGCACTAATCAGCAGGAGGGTATTGATTGTGGTGAGACATTCAGTTCGGTTGTGAAATCGGCTACCATTCGCAGAGTTCTGAGTATTGTTATGGGTAAGCATTGGCATATTCATCAGCTTGATGTGAAGAATACATTTCTGCATGGGGATTTGAAAGAAACTGTTTACATGCACCAGCCGCCTGGCTTTGTCCATCCATCAGCCCCTCAGTATGTATGCCACCTCCGTAAGTCACTTTATGATTTGAAACATGCCCCTAGAGCGTGGTATGATCGCTTTGCACAGTACATTGGGTTTGTATGTAGCAAATGTGATAATTCTCTCTTTAATTTTCATCGAGGTAATAGCACCGCTTACTTGTTGTTATATGTGGATGACATTGTGTTTACTGCCTCCTCTGATTTATTGAAAAATGAGATTATTACATTGCTCAAAACTGAATTTGTCATGACTGACTTAGGGAAGTTAAGTTATTTTTTTGGGATATCAGTGACTAGATCTGCAGATTCTATATTTTTGTGTCAGTGCAAGTATGCAGAGGAGATAGTATACACGGCTAAAATGGCGAATTGCAAGATCATGGCTACTCCAGTTGACTCTAAATCCAAGCTTAGTGCTTTGGATTGTGATCCAGTGTCATATCTCACTCTTTACAGGAGTCTCGCATGTGCACTCCAGTACCTCACTTTCACCAGGCCTGATATTGCTTATGTTGTCCAATAGGTATGCTTATTTATGCATGCCCCAGGGAGCCTCATTTTACTGCCCTCAAATGTATCATTTGATATGTTAAGGGCACACTCGACTATGGTTTGCATATATACGCCTCAACTCCGACCAGGTTGCTATCATAGATAGATGTTGATTGGGCAGGTTGTCCGGACACGCGACGCTCCACCTTAGGTTACTGTGTGTCCTTAGGGGATAATCTTATTTCTTGGTCTGCCAAGAGGCAACCCACACTGTCCTGTTCGAGTGTAGAGGCATAATACAGAGGCATTGCTAATGTTGTTATTGAGATCTGTTGGCTCCGAAACCTTCTTTTAGAGTTTCAGTGTCTATTACGTAAGGCGTCTTTGGTTTATTGTGATAATATATCCGCCGTATATCTGTCTGATAATTCGGTTCAGCATCAGCGAACCAAGCACATTGAGATGGACATCCACTTTGTTCGTGAGAAGGTTGCTCTTGGTCATATCAGGGTATTGCATGTGCCTTCTTCATATCAGTATGCGGACATATTTACAAAGTGCTTTTTCTATACAACTCTTCCTCGACTTTAGATCCAGTCTTAGCGTCTGGCCTCCTCCCGCTCTGACTTATGGGGTGTATTAGCACATGTACTAGTGTACTAGGTTACATATTTACCATATTTTGTATTGTATAATTATGGTAGGATTGAGATCCTTATTATAGAAGGATTCAACATTGTACACCTATATATATTTGTATTAATGAGAAAGACTCTCCAAGGGAGATTAATACACTCTTACCGTTCTGATGTCCACATTCAAGTAAATCACACTGTAACCAAAGGCTTGATAAGTTGGGAATTCACATAACAAAAAAGATAAACGTACAAATCTTGAACCGATAAAATAACGAACCCAAAAATTCTCATAATTGTCATAAGTTGTTCCGAAATTGAGGAGTTGAGGCAGATTTTCTTCCATGATTGTCAAATTTTGTAAATTCTCATAAACATGCGTGCGCGCACTCTCTTTCTCCCCGTCTTCATCATAATTCAACGTCATTTTTTTTACTATATTGTAAGATTGGAATAATTTCCCTTAGGATTTCATGGGAATTCACTTAACGTATCTGATAATACGTTTGAGGGCCGCAAAATATGACTCTCAAGGGTAGTGCATAAACAGACACACCTGCTGAACGACATATGTAATGTTAGACCTAGTGAATGTAAGATACTGAAGGGCACTTGCAAGACTCCGATATAGAGTGGGATCAGAAACTGGAGCACCCTCATTGGCACTAAGCTTGGATTTCGAGTCAACCGGAGTTGGCATAATTTTACAATTTGTCATCTTAGCCCTGGACACTATCTCTTCTGCATATTTGCGCTGACACAAAAACATAGTAGCTGCAGATCTGGTCACTGATATACCCAAGAAATAACTCAGCTTGCCCAAGTCAATCATAGTAAATTCAGTTTTGAGTAGAGCAATGATTTCATTCTTCAAACCGTCAGATGAGGCAGTAAGAACAATGTCATCCACATATAATAGCAAATAAGCAGTGCTGCTACCTCGATGAAAAGTGAAGAGAGCGTTATCACACCTGCTAGATATAAAACTGATCTGCATAAGATAACTGACAAAGCAATCATATCAAGCGCGGGGTGCCTGTTTCAAGCCATACAATGACTTTCTGAGACGACATACAAACTGCGGGACTGCCGGATGAACAAAGCCAGAGGGCTGATGCATGTACACAGTTTCTTTCAAATCCCCATGAAGAAATGCATTCTTGATATCAAGTTGATGAATCGGCCAATGTATGCCCATAGCAATACTGAGAACAGTCCGAATAGTGGCCGGTTTAACAACCGGACTGAATGTCTCACCACAATCAATGCCCTGCTGCTGATTAGTGTCATTAGCAACTAGTCTTGCCTTATACCGCTCCAAGTCACCATTGTCTCTGTACTTATGACGAAATAGCCACATACACCGGATAACATTCACACCCTCCGGTCTAGGTACCAAATCTCAAGTGTTCTGCTTGGTTAAAGCATTAAATTCCTCGCACATAGCCGCATTCCAATTAGGGTCCAGTTTGGCTAGTTTTGGATTTTTGGAATGGGTGATAAGGTGTGTGTGGAGAGGTTGAAGTGAACCTTGGGTTTGAAAATCCAGTGTTGGGCACGAGTTTCTATGCGGTGGGTAGGCAGCAGTATTTGGACTGGGGTGTGGGGTTGCTGGCTTACGGGTTCTGGAGGCAGCAGTGGTTGCACAGCGATATGATGCGGCTGACTTGCTGGTCTCGGGTTGCTGGCTGTCGAGAAATAGTGAGTGGGTTAGGTGACGTAGTGGAGTCGAGCAGTGGAGGGGTTCGACCGAGAGATAGGAGGTGTTTGGTCGGCGACAACACCGGACATTATTGGTGATGACGGAGCTGCTGGTGCAGTCTTCGTCGAAATAGGAAGCTGTCGGTGACACACTGACTGGATTAGAGGAGACAGCGGAGACTCATCGAGAAATGTGTAATTCGTGATTTGGAATTTTTGGAGATTTGAAAATGCATAGGTCGCCTCGTCAAATGTGACGTGACGTGAGATAATGATTTTACGAGTGGCTATGTCATAGCACAGATAACCCCGATGGTTGGGTGAGAAACCAATAAAGACACATGGTGTGGTGCGTGGGGCTAGTTTGTGAGATGCAATGGAGGCCAGGTTGGGGTAGCATAGGCAACCGAAGATGCGGAGTTGGTCATAGGAAGGGAACCTACGGTATAAGATTTCGGTTGGGGTCTTGTTTTGGAGAGTGCTGGTTGATAAAATATTAAGGAGGTATTCTACCATTTTAACAGCGTAGACCCAAAATGACGGTGGAAGACTGGCATGAAATAGAAGGGTACGAACCATGTTATTGATGGTACGGATGATTCATTCAGCTTTGCCGTTTTGGGAGGAAGTGTAGGGATAGGAAAAATGGAAAATCATGTCTTGTTTAGAGCAGAAATTGTGAAATGCCAAATTATTAAATTCACGTCCATTATCACATTGAAAAGATTTTATAGATTTTCAAACTGTGTTTTAATGAATTTTTGAAATTCAAGGAACTTGGCAAACACTTCAGATTTGAACTTTAGTGGGTAGATCCATACAAAGTGTGAAAATCATCTAATAATACTCGATAAAATTTGTGACCCAAGGAACTGACAACTGGAGATGTCCACAAATCAACATGAACAATATCAAATGGAGAAAAAGTAACAATGTTGGATGACATAAATGGAATACAAGTATGTTTGCCAAGTGGGCAAGAAAAACAGTGTTGGGCAAATTTTCCATTATTACATTGAATACGCTTATTAATCCTAAGAATATTAAAAACATGATCTCCTGGGTGTCCGAATTTGTTATGCCAAGTTGACGGAGAGATAGCAGCAAGGGAGACAGGTGAATGAGTTTTGACAGCGAAAGATTGAGTGAAGGGGTAGAGGTCTCCCACACTATTGCAGCGCGTAAGAATTTTCCCGTATTGAGGTCCTTCACAGAAAAACCAAAAGGGTCAAATTCGACAGACACAGAATTATTGCTAGTGAATTTTCTAACATAGATTAAATTTTTAATGATGTTGGTGTGTAAAGGACATGATTTAGGGAGAAAGGCGTGTGGGGATGTTTGGTATGTGTGTTACCGTAACCTTCAATCGGAATGCGATGACCATTGCCAACAGTAATAAATTGAGGACTAACCGAAGTATTTGGGGTAAGTTACCTGATGACCGGGTGAGGTGAGATGTGGCTCCGGTGTCCATGTACCAATTATCGTCAGGTTGTTGAATCATCATTGCGAGTGTATCATATTCACCTTTCGGTAAACCAGCAACTAGTTGAAGCACTATCTTGGTTTCTGACACAGAAGTCCCTACGTTGGAAAGTTGGTTGATTATGAGTTTCAGTTGTTTACAATATTCGGACATGTTGTTAAAATTCTCGAGACGTGTATTGTTGAACTGCTCTTCTAAATACACTGCCCGAGTATTTTTATTATCCTGAAAATTTTCTTCTAGCCGGACCCAAAGTTCACATGCCGTAGCACCTGTTTTCATGATAGTGCACAACAAGTCCTTAGAGATGGTGTCGTAGATCCATTGTTTGACGATGGCGTCAAGGCGACGCCAGGTTGAGTTTGCAACATCGGTTGGACGAGGAACAGAATCATCAATATGGTTGAGCACATTGTATGCACATGCATGAATATAGAACAGTTCTATCCACATGAAATATTGGCAGTCTTCTTGGTCAAGAATTACAAGGATAAAATTCTTGATGTTGTTAACGGCGAATGCCGGATGAAAAGAAGACAATGAACGTTGAGGGGGGTTGTCAAGTGTACCAGTGGATGAACCGAAATTAGTGGGGGAAGTGGGGCGAGACATGGTGGCAAACTTGTTGCCGCCGGCCGAGAGAAAGGGAATTTTGGGTGGTGGTCGGCCGAGAGGAAAAGAGTAGAGAAGAGTAGGGATTAGGGTTTGGCTCTTGATACAATGTAAGATTGGAATAATTTCCCTTGGGGATTCCTTTCATTAATCACAATATATATAGTTGTACAGAGGTTGATTCCTAATACAATAAGAATTCTAACTTACCTTAAATGGTTGATTCCTAATACAATAAGAATCATAAGTTATCTTAAATATACATCTATCATAATTACAAAATATACTGTGAATATTCGGAGAATATTCGCTAATAGTAAGCATTTAGATGAACGAACTCAAAGTACATAATTCAACATATACGAAGAGAGCCCTTGCAAGATTTGGTTAAATCCTTATCGAATGCACAATTGTTCTAAATCTAACAAACTTCTATAAACAATAAAAGAATACGATGTTGCTCTGGAGAACAAATGTAGAAAAACTAATACTATTCCATATCTCCAAAAAAAAAGCATTCAAAACCTACAAATCTTTCTTCACTTCTCTAATACGTAATATGACAAGTTTATGGCATGGACTAAAATTTGAAAGGGGGATGGATAACTAAGAAAGGCAGTTGGAAAAATTATCAAACATAAACGTACAAATCGTTGTACCTATAAAATACCGAACGAGAAAATTCTCATGATTGTCATAGGTTGTTCAGAAGTTGAGCATGCGAGGCAGATTCTCTTTTGACAGGACGAATTGAGAAAGCAAATTAAGACGGAATAAGGAAATTGTCGTGTCGTATAATCATTTTAGGAAGATCCAAAGTAGAAGATCGAGGAGTGAGGAGGCCGGTTTTAACAATTACTATGCACTAACGACCTAAAAATGTTAAATAAGTTGTACCATCAAATCATATAAAGGTAAGTGTAGACAATTCTACCCAACAATCTCCATGAGCTAATCCGGAGAATCATAGTGTCACCCAATATCATCCGAGTATTTATGACCATCAAATCCTACAAACTTCAATTGTGTATGCATCTCCAAGCTACGGGTAAGGTTGTGAATCGGTAAGTCAAGCCTCATCCATCACTCTGCCATCTACATACTTGTCTCACCGAATCATTAACTCTAATATCATTAGTTGGACTAAAATTGTCCAAATATATTCTTATCATGTAATATTATCTGCGGCACATTTCTTCTACATCATTAAAAGTATTATACACCTTATATGTAAGGTCCTTTTCTTTTCAACTACCAGTATAAGATTTCGTGAGCACACCTAACAACATGATTGGAGTGAACATAAAGGAAAGTGACCCACTAGTTCCTCTAATAACAGTACTAAATTTCCATACATCATACAATCTCTAAAGCTTTGATGCAAGCACAAACTCCCTTCTGCAGTATCTCAAAATGTTAGGTGCATTGTTAAAGAAAATAATCATTTTAATTATCAACTCTTCCATTCAAAAAGTGCTAAATTCTATGGGCTAATTTTAACTATGGGATTCAATGTTTTCCTGTTATACTGATTACTGTAATCCTTCATCTCCATTTCAAGGACCATGATACATAAAATAGGAAATATCAAGATTTCAAACAGAATACTAACTTGGTAGGTAAAACTTCCACTACTAATAAACAGAACACATAAATCTAGAGTACAGCTTTATCCAACAGACTAAAACCCAAAAGAACAAAAAAGGGACAAGCTGTACATCTTTGTTTAAGACATTGTCTTAGTTATATGATAGAAGTTCTTGAAGAAAAGAATGTTAATAACTGCACGCCGAGAACTTTCTTTCCTCCTTTTATCAAAAAAGTGAAAGTGAAGGTCTTGGATACTTTGCCTTCGCGGGGTTCTCTTCTGCGCTATTTCTGCGGTACTTCTTGAGCGCAAAACTTGATCGGTTTTGCTGATTTACCAGTCGGTCCTTTTTATCATTTTTCGCGGACTCCTGAAGTTGTTCTAGAGCTGTTACTACTTCATTCATTGTTGGCCTCGATTTGGGGTCCATTGATAGGCATTGAAGAGCAAGGATAGCAACTTTTATGGCATGACTGAGTGAATATTGTCCTTCAAGACGGGAGTCTAGAACACGGTAGACTCTACGTTTGTTGGTTAAATAAGGTTTTGCCCAATCAACAAGACTATGTTCCCCTGTGGGTCGATTCTTGTCTATTGCTTTCTTACCAGATAGAATTTCTAACAGAACTACCCCAAAGCTGTATACATCACTCTTGGCAGTAAGATGACCTTCCATCAAAGAGAAAGTAATTAGCTTAGATGTTGGTTGCATTATAACAAGTACCAATAACGACTGCTTATGAAAATGGGAAACAAACTTGTCCAAGATTTTACTTTTCGGAGCATAAACATCTATATTACTGTTTATTAGGTGAAATAAGATGTAAGAGTAGCTCATTCGTATTATAATTAAATTTTAATTTATAAAAAGGACCCTGTTCATATGTTAAATACTCTCATCAAATCATATGAACTCTGTATCCATCTATGCTCCCTCCGTACCAAAGTACTTGTCACATTTCGCTTCTCAATAGTCAATTTGACTAATCTTCGGGTTCAATATTTTAAATTTTAAATTTGGATATTCGGAAACCATACGAAAATACTATTAAGTTGCAATTTTTTTATATCAATATGGTGAAAAAAATATATCTAAAAGTATTCGTCAAAGTTCATGTAATTTGACTCTTGAGAAGCGAAACGTGACAAGTATTTTGGGACAGAGGGAGTAATATACAGGATGAAATGAGTATTGAAAATGTACACATGAAGTTCATACACAGAAAACTCAGCCACGTAAATGGAACTAAATACACAATAACTGATGAACTTGAAATGAAATTGGGTAGCACGGAGACAAACCTGTGGATAGATACTCTGGAGCAGCATATCCATAAGTTCCCATAACCCTAGTAGATACATGGCTCTGATCACCTGTCGGACCATCCCTGGCCAACCCAAAATCAGAAAGCTTGGCATTGTAGTCCTGTCGATGTAAAGCATAAAATTGAGTGCAAAAAAGATTAAGTATCTGAAAAAATGAAAGAGTTCGACATCATCCATGGTTTAAGAGGACGGACAGTGTAAAGTGACCCTTTGAAATGATATTCATGCACATACCGAATCCAGCAGAATATTAGAAGTCTTGAAGTCTCTATAAATAACTTTTGTTTCAGCATTATGAAGAAATGCAAGGCCCCTTGCAGCACCAAGTGCAACTTTCATACGAAGGCTCCAAGAAAGTGGTTGGTAATATGAACCTCCTGACTCAAATCAAAACCCTCATATCATCAAGGACTCCACAGGCTTGTTCGGATGAATTATAAATAATTACAAAGGTGGAAGACTATAAAACAGATAAAGAACTCACTCCTAAATAGATGATTCTCCATGCTACCCTTAGGCATAAACTCATAGACCAAGAGCCTGTGATCTTCCTCTAAGCAATAACCGATCAATTTCACAAGATTTGGATGATGTAGTTGCCCGAGATAATTTATCTCAGCCTGCAAATTTGTAAGGTCGAGAACATAAGGTACATCGCTTATAATAAGTAGCAAAAAATTGTAGCAAAATACTATATAAGGACTGAGAGCTAGATGCAAATCAACTCATCTTATTCTCATGATTTTATTGATCAGATTTGCTTTTTTTTTCAAATCTATGTTGAGGTTACCTAGCAAAGTCCAGTAATAAATACTCCCTCTATCCCAATTTATGTGACATTAGCCAGTCCCAAAAAGAAAGACACCCTTCCATATTTAGTAACAATTTAACTTTAAACATTCCATCTCACCCTTACCGAGATGATTTATAGTCATACAAATATCTATGGCTTATTTCAGACCACGAGTTTCAAAAGTCTTCCTTTCATTCTTAAACTTTGTCCTTAGTCAAACACCTTCACATAAGTTGGGACGAGGGAATATGCTTTAAAGAACAAACTGTGCAGATAAGCCCACGAAACAATGATTTCACAGTATTGACAATTTTTTTTACAAAAAAAATTAACTCCAGATGTGGAGCAACTCCAAGTAGAAGAAAGCTTCTACTCACCAGCCATTCTCTATGCCCCTGCCACCCTTCTTGGTTTAACTTTTTCACAGCTATCACAATCCCTGTGCCAGGCTTTGATGCTGCAAGAGTATGCTCATCGACCCACCCTTTGAAAACGGAACCAAAACCTCCTTCTCCTACTACACTGTCAGGACGGAAATTTCTTGTTGCAGCTCGGAGTTCACCGAAGGTGAAGCTCTTCAAGTTGGAGGACTGCAAGATCTCACCCTCACTCCGAGGAGTTGGGGGTACGGAAGCTGTTGAGCGTTTACTATTCGAATTACTGTTATCGGTACCATTTCCACTGGCATTTCTTGAACCCAACCCTAAAAGAATACATTTTTACAATGCAATCAAAAGACAGAAAGAAAATGAAATAAAGATGTACATCCAAAAGTAGAAAGCAAGTACTACTAATCTTCACAGACCAAGCAAATTTCCATACATAAAACAGAAACCTTTTCAAAGGTACTATTACTGCTCTTTGGAGCAGAGCAAATGTAACCTTTGCAATTTGCAAATAAATGATAAATTTGTCACACCACAAACCTGGGTGAGGCAGACAGGCACCCGGTGCCTTACCGGACCGAGTGAACCAACCTGTTAGACTCATGAACATGACGCATACAGAAACATATCACATTCGATAACCTAAAGGCATAGAGAATATGACAGTGTCCATGTGCTATCATCAACCCAAATCAGACAATACATTAGTTATCCATAAAACCTGACAGTGACCAGAAACAGATTCTGCTTCTGGATGTATTTGGGGTGTGTTTGGTATGAAGGAAAATTGTTTTTCAAGGAAAATACGTGATTTTCTTACTTATTTTCTGGTGCTTGGTAAGTAAACGTGAAACATTGTCCTAAAAGCAACAACAATAACATACCCAATGAAATTACACAAAGTGGGGTCTGGGGAAACATTATATATATACTACGCAAACACTATAGAAGCAGGGGTAGGGGGTGTTGGAAGGCGGGGAGGAGACCGTCAGTATATAATGACACTTGTCGAACTTGTTTTCCTCGGAAATATGTTTTTCAAAAATTTTAACCAATCAAACATGAAAAAATTGGAAAATTTTCTCCATACCAAACACACCCTTGATCTCCATTTTTTCTCCTTCTTTGCAATGTTTTTTCCTTTTTTTTTTTGGTCACATGTATCTTCTGCAGCTTTAGGGCATTTTTTTCTTTCCTTTCTCCTGATTCTTGAAATGAAAGAAATCATCGCTTGATTATTTTCATTAATTAAAAGACTATATATACAATTTACATATTTCCATAATAGGAAAATCATATTCCTCTTCTACTCCTAAAACCTTATTCTACTTGGACACTAACTATACAATTATGGTAAGTGTACAATACTAATTACACCACAACATTACCTAAACTATTGCCTAATCACGGTACAAAACCGTGGACCATAATCCGAGACCTAATATGTACAAAACACGTGATATACATTTAGTGTATATCACGTGTATACAACCTATATTTAACACACAACCGCAGTCATAGTGGGCGGTCTTCGAACGCTGAGACTGTCCCTAAAATCTTCAAAAAAGACCGAGGGAAGACCCCTCGTAAAGATGTCGGCAATTTGATACCTGGACGGGACATGATAGACGCGTACCTGACCACGAGCAACCTTTTCTCGAACAAATTGAATGTTCATCTCGATATGTTTAGTGCGCTGGTGCTGAACCGGATTACCCGACAGATAGATGGCACTAATATTATCACAATAAACCAATGTTGCTTTCTGGATAGGACAATGAAGCTCCAATAGCAAATTACGTAACCAACATAATTTCGAGACCACATTAGCTACCCCTCGATACTCGGCCTCTGCACTGGATCGGGACAATGTCGACTGACGTTTCACAGACCATGAGACCAGGTTATTGCCAAGAAATATACAATAGCCAGATGTAGACCATCTGGTGTCTGGACAGTCACCCCAATCAGCATCCGTATACGAGACAAGTGTGGACGTCGAGGAAGGATATAAATGCAAACCATAGTCAAGTATACCCTGAATATACTGAATGATGCGTTTGAGTGCATTCATGTGCTCAACTCTGGGATCATGCATAAACAAACACACATACTGGACTGCATACGTAATATCTGGTCTCGTGAATGTAAGATACTGAACCCCTGCAAGACTGCGATAGCGGGTCGGATCCTCGTATAGTATGCCGGCCGCGGCACTAAGCTTGGGCTTAGTATCAACTGGAGTGGAAGTAGACTTACAGGATGACATCTCAGCCCTCTCAATGATCTCAGCTGCATACTCCCGTTGAGATAAGAACAACCCAACTGCATGACGAATGACAGCAATCCCCAAAAAATAACTCAAGCGCCTCAAGTCTTTCATAGCAAACTCAGAGCTGAGCATTGTCATGATAGACTGCGTAGGGCATCGGAAGAGGCAGTCAAAATAATATCATCCACATATAACAGAATATAGGCCAAGGACGAACTATGACGGTAGATGAACAAGGAATTATCCGACCTGCTGTGAGTGAACTCAATAGTCGAAACATAGTCGGCAAACCGCGTATACCATGCCCGTGGAGACTGCTTAAACCCATATAAGAACTTCTTCAACAAACAGACATGATGAGGGTGTTTGGGATCCCTAAATCCCAAAGGCTGATGCATATAGACTGTTTCCTTGAAATCACCATGGAGGAAAGCATTCTTTACATCTAACTGATGAATAGGCTATGCTTTCGAAAGAGTCAAGCTAAGCACAGTGCGAATGGTAGCCGGCTTGACCACCGGACTAAACGTCTCCCCACAATCCACACCAACTTGTTGAGTCTTACCATCACCCACAAGCCAAGCCTTATGTCGTGCAAATGAACCGTCTGAATTGTCCTTATGAGCAAAAATCCACATGAACCTAATAATATTAATACCATAAGGACGGGGCACCAACTCCCACGTCTTATTATCAATAAGAGCATTATATTCATCGGTCATAGCAATTTTTTCAATTCGGGTCATTCAATGCAGATACGGGATTACGGGGTAAGAGTGATTTAAGAACATTAGAATTTAAGTTAAAATGTCTTTTCGGTTTAAAAATACTTCGTTGACTACAAGTGACCGGCCGATGACTCAGGGAAGAAGGGGACGGATTTTGGAAATTTTCTAGACGTGGGAAGGACTGGCCAGCAACTGGGCCAGAACTGGGCTGGGGGGCGGCCCAGTTGTTGGACCGTGATGTTACGAGAGAACCAACGGGCAGTGGGCCCGTTGGCGGATTTGGGGTGCGGGATATGTCCAAAAAATGGCGAATAATATATGTGGGTTATGCCATCATCCAAAAAATTATACGAACTAGGCACAGGAGTACTAACCTTAGCAAACGGGAATTGAGTTTCATCAAAAAGTACATGGCGACTAATGATGATTTTATTAGATGACAAATCAAAACATTTGTGGCCACGATGATTAGACGGATAGCCCAAAAACACACAAAGGGAAGACCGAGCCTGAAGTTTGTTAATTGTGGTGGACGAAAATAACGAATAACACAAGCACCCAAAGACCCAAAGATGAGAATATGAAGAAGTCTTATTATATAAAATTTGAAGAGGAGAAGAATATGTCAAATCTTTGGAAGGAAGAATGTTAAGGAGATATGTGGCCATTTGTAGAGCATGGTGCCAAAACGAAGGTGGTACGGAAGCGTGAATCAATAATGTTCGGACAATGTTATTAATGGTACGAATTTTGCGTTCGGCTTTCCCATTTTGTGAAGATGTATGAGGGCAAGAAAAGCGAAAATTGATCCCATTAGTTGCACAAAATTCCCGAAATACCCCGTTGTCATATTCTCTACCATTATCACATTGAATATTTTTTATTTCTCTTTCGAATTGGGTTCTAATGAAAGCTCTAAATTTTAAGAAGATGGAAATAACTTGAGATTTTTTGCTATCGGAAAAGTCCATAAAAATTTAGAATAATCATCCAAAAAGAGAACATAATACCGATGACCCAGCGAGCTAAGAACAGGAAATGTCCATACGTCGCTATGAAAAATATCAAATGGCATTAAAGTATGAGAAGTAGAGTCTACAAACGGCAACCTAACATTTTTTTCTAAAGAACAAGATTGACAATTCGGAGTACTACGCGTACCCTTACAAGAAATAAATTTATTTTTATCTAACGAAGACAAAATAGACGACCCCGAATGACCAAGACGAGCATGCCACAAGGAAGGAGCAAGGGCTGCAAACGTTGACGGCAAGGCTTGACTCGATAGACTGGAACTTAGCGTGATAGGATAAAGATCCCCCTACTATCACACCTCATGAGAGGACTCCCCGTCTTGAAATCCTTCAAAGAGAAACCAAATGGATTAAATTCAATAGAAACGAAATTGTCAGTGGTAAATTTACAGACAGATACTAAGTTTTTAATCAATTTGAGGGCATGTAAGGTATTTTTAAAGATAAGGGGTGGATTGGGGGGAGACAAGGTTTTATGACCATAATCACGAATTGGAATAGAATTACAATTACCAATAATTATGCCACGATGGTTGCTCAAATTGGAATAAGACGAGAGCGTACCTAAATCGGATGTCATGTGGGTAGTGGCACCGGTGTCCATATACCAATTCGGGTCCGGTTGAGTCAAACCAAGTGTGTGCATCGCGGCCTCAATATCGATTTGAGTGGGGCCTGCTGCATGGTGGGCTTGCGGAGGCCGGGGCCCAATAACTCATGCGTGCTGCCCTGGCCCGTGACTGCTGCTGGAACTACTGGCCCAATGGGCCGTAAGGCTGCTGAGGAGCCCACTGGCCAGTGGCTGGAAAATTTTGCGGAGTTGGGCCGTAGGGCCACTGTCCACTTGTGCAAGCCCACGGCCCAGAGGCCCAAGGCTGAGACCAGTGGGTCGATGGCCCACTGTAACCGGGATGGGGTCCACCGCCACTGTTTTGGCCACCGCGACTGCTGTCGGAACCGCCGCGTTTGCCCCCGCGATTTTTCCCATTATTTTTCCGGCCATTTTTGCCGCCCCCGTGAGATCGATTTTGGTTCGAATTGTCACCAAAATTTTGAGAATTAGTGGAGGATGTCATCATGACCACGAGACTAGCATTAGTAGCCGCCTTTTTCGCTAAACCGACTTCTTCCAAGGTAAACATGGATCGGGCTTAATAGAACCTCGGAAGAGGATTACTTTGACGAAGGAGAGTTCCAACGTCACTATAGGCCTCGGATAGGCCAGCGACCATCTGTAAAACAAGACGATCTTCACTAACTGGCGCACCAACGTTGCGGAGTTGGTCCGCCAATTCTTTCAACCTTTTGCAATATGCTGAAACGTTCGGGATATTTTCCATGTTGACGTGGGAAAAATCATGTTCAAGGGTAACAGCCTTGGAATTTTGATTATCCTGGAATATGTCACGCAACCTATCCCACGCAGCCATCGCCGTAGTGTCTGGCTCAATAATCGTCTGCAATAGGTCGGTAGAGATAGTAGAATAAATCCACTGAAGGACGGTGGCATCAAGTGTTGTCCATAACTTAGGATTATCCTCGCGTGTAGGCACCTCCGTATCATCAGGAGCCGCGGGATTATGTGATGGATGACTTGATGCGAACGAGCGTGAATTTTGAACAACTCGGCCCACGTCGCGTATTGAACGTTTTCTATTTCAAGAATTAGAGGGATATGATTCTTGATGTTAGAAACAACAAGGGCAGGCTGAAACGTGTTCTTTGACGTAGACATAACGAAAGAACAATAGGTGATAGAGGGATTTGGAAGAGAGATTTTGAGAGCGGGAAAAAAATGGCAAAACCGAGGAGGAAGACTCGGTTGATGCTTGGCCGAAGAACAAGAATTTTTGGGAGAGAAATTATTGTTTGACCTAGACTTCTGATACCATGAAAGAAATAATCTCTTGATTATTTTCATTAATTGAAAGACTATATATACAATTTACATATTTCCATAATAGGAGAATCTTATTCCTATTCTACTCCTAAAACCTTATTCTACTTCGACGTAAGGTGCGTAGCGGTGTAGAGTCCAACTAAGACTTCCATGAAAGGTCTCATTCATCTTGATTGAGGAGTTTCTTACTGACCGCTAAACGACACTAACTATACAATTATGGTAATACAATTATGGTAAGTGTACAATACTAATTACACCACAATATTACCTAAACTATTGCCTAATCACGGTACAAAACCGTGGACCATAATCCGAGACCTAATATGTACAAAACACGTGATATACATTCAGTGTATATCACGTGTATACAACCTATATTTAACATGAAATTTTGAAGCAAGCAAAGACTTGAACTCACCAAATTACTCATTTACATCAAACTCTTGCAACTATACTAGGACAAAGCAGTAACAGTACTAGAGCTAACAAATCATACCTTTCAAAATAAACTATACAACAAGAAATTGCACTTATTATACCTGAAGCAGTATAAAGTGTGGTCTCAGCCTTGATTTGGTTACTCAGACAAATCCCCATTAGAGCAAGAACCTCAAAAAAGATGCAAAAGATGCAATCTTTTTAGCTCAACTAGCCACCACACAAATAGAAAAAACTCAAGTTTTCATCTTTGCTACTACTTCAATAGAAACCCCACAAGGTCCGTGAACTCCAGATCTAATGTGAACCCAAGAACCTTCCTCTTTCTCTACATCAACAATATGACTAACAAATTTTGAAGATAAAAAATAAAAAGACTGAAACTTTATAAGTAATGAATTGGGCTGTAATTTTAAAACCCCACTTGGCTATGAATGAAAAGAAATTATGACAAGAAAGTTGGATATAAAAAGTACAGGATGAAGTCTTTTTTAAAACCCCACTTGGCTTTCTTGATTGTATGTAGTAGTAATACTTGTGAAATGAAGTCTTTTTTGGACTTTTTGTTGGTAATGGTTGACTTGCTTTTTAGCTTGTTTGTCTTTACTAATAATCAAACTAAAAGACTGTTAATGGCTGAACTTAGTTTCAACTTTCAACATTATCTGTTATTGCTTAGCTGTTGGATTTTTGTCTGATTTTGGTATGTCTCGGTTGCTATATTCTCGCTAAGCAGTCATATTTAGGATTTGATTATTTAGCTTTATTTAGTACTTTAGTGCAGTTAGAACGTATACCTTCCATTAGAAGATATGGCGGACACAAATTAGAGTAGAATATTAGTAGGTAGTAAGCTTAATAATATCCTTTCAGTTTTGTCCTTTTATCTATGTTATTATATGCTCCTCTTGTATTTGATTACAGTATTAATTTATTGTAATTGCTATTGATTTTCTTCATAATATTTATTCTAAGTATTATGCCTTAATTTCTTTAATTTATTGATTTTGTCTGACATATTTTATTATGCTTTCTATTGAGTCGAGGGTCTTTCAGAAACAGTCACTCTACCTCTCAAGATAGGGGTAAGATCTTCAGTGTTTTAAAAGACAGTTTCAAGACTCACCTCACGGTGGGCACTAGCAAAACGCCCAGGGACTCACGTGCGGGGCATAGTTCCCGTGAGGCTTACGCCCTAAGCGTCCGACTGTATGTTCTAAAC
Source organism: Anisodus acutangulus (assembly GCA_029783415.1). Taxonomy (NCBI): domain Eukaryota; kingdom Viridiplantae; phylum Streptophyta; class Magnoliopsida; order Solanales; family Solanaceae; genus Anisodus; species Anisodus acutangulus. Next base: position 53,840,695 of record CM056490.1, read on the forward strand.
ACGTCTAACGTCCAATTCTCGGGCTCGCCTAATAGTTCTTACACAAATTATATGTTAAATTCCTTAATTAAAATCGTTGACCCTCATAATTCTTTAACAAATGAATGATACTTAATAGTTTTTCATCTATATAAATAAGAAGATTTGGTGTATCTCAAATAACAAATCGTAATATTGCATATTTACTATTTAAGAATATCGTAAGGGTAAATATCACTTAATATTTCTTTTAGAAATACATAGCCGAATTGTAAATTTTCACTTGTCATTGGTATTTTGTCCTATGTATCAAAATTAACATATTTTATTATTTCGCTATTTGAAAGTAATTTTATTTTTATTCATGAAGGAGTTACGTTTTAGTTAAAATATTGATAAAGTTTATTGATTAATGAGATAAAATAAATAGTATGATAGTGATATTATTTTAAGAAATTGTGATCTTTTCATTGTTTGAAAGTTAATATGTTTCATTTATTTATAATTTTATTTTATTTTTATGTAATGTTATCTTTTTAAAAATATTTATTATAACTATATTATTTTATAAAAAACTAAAAATTAAATACTTTGTGCCTCGGGGCTTACGTCTCACCGAGGTATATATAAAACGCCCCGTCTTACGCCATCGACTTTTAACACAATGATATGCATATACTGTATTCTTATGGTATCTCACTTTGTGGAATTACATTAATAGGTTGTTGTTGTTGCAGTAGTAGTGTAGTACTGGTATAGTTTAAGTTTAAGACCTGACAAAAAATGCCTTGCTTGCTTCCACAGATTCTATAAACAAATGTGCTCTTTATTTTTTGTCATCATTAAATTTAGGAAATTAAGTTCTAGTACTGTAAAAAAATGTTAAATCAAATGTTTATTTTAGATTATCAATTGTAATACTTATTACTCCTACTAAAGTAACTTGCAATTTGGTCTGAGACCAATATTTATCTAGAAGTCAATTATGCAGGAATTAGTAATACATATATCATATTATAATGCATGGATTAGTATCGTAGAGATGGTAATGCATGAATTGTAGGAGTAATGTAAATATAGTTATTATGCCGCCAATAGTACAAGGTACATATGTAAATATGACTTACATTAGACATTGTTGTCTTTAATACTCTTATTATTGTAAGAAAGTACATCCTATTCCACATTATATCATATAAAATAATACGTATATGTTTTTGTTTGGTTGACCGAATTCTTTTTTTTTAATCTCTAAAGAAATCCGCATTTATTATCTTTTGGGTGCGCACTGGGTATTAAATTATGCGGCTGCAAGAATACGGTCAACAAAACGATGCAATAGTTATATATAAATTATTTTCTTAACTCATTAAATACGGTATTAATATTTGATGTTGAAATTATCTTTCTTAATCTATCCTACCTAAAGACCCCACTACTTAAGATAAAAATAAGACCAATTTAAGCATCTAGTATCTACTCTCTCCGTCTCAAATTATTTGTCATTTTGGTTTATACGTCATTTAAGAAATATTAATTAGAGGGGTATTTGACCTACTCTACTCTTATTTATGTCTCAGTTATAATCTCTCTCTATTAAATATTTAATCTATTTATGTGTCATCTTCATCAATGACAAGGGTAAAATGGAAAAAAAATAATTAATTATGCTTTGAACTTCTAAAACGATAAATAACTTGATACAACTATTTTTAGTAACTACGGTAAATATTTTGAGACGGAGGGAGTAATAAACATATGGCACATGAAGTAAAACAACGTCAGAATTTTGGACAACTAGACTAATTATATACTCCTTCCATTTCAAAATGTGTTGTCTGATTTTAATTTGGCATGAAGTTCAAGAAAGTAGAGAAAAAATTTTAATCTTGTGGTCTTAAATTAACAATATGTAAAATGTAGAGTACCAAAATATCTTTTAATCTTGTGGTCTTAAACATGTCATGTGAAAAGTTTTGATTAAAGAGTTGCCAAAAAAAGAAAGTGACGTTCTTTTTTAAATAGATCAAAAAGTAAAGTAATATAAATATTTTGAAATAGATGAAGTAATAGTATAACTTAGGGGTGGGCATAAAAACCGGAAATCGAAAAAATGGACCGAACTGAATTAATTCAGTTTTTCAATTTTCAGTATTCGGTGTTATGGTTCGGTTACAGATCTTATTTTCATAAAATTCGGTATTCGATTCGGTGTTCTGTGTTGGGTTTCCGATTCTTCGGTATTGAATTGAAAGAAAAATAATCCCTTCATTATTTTCATTGATTGAAATGTTATATATACAAGTTACATATTCCCATAATAGGAGAATCATATTCTTATTCTACTCCTAAAACATTATTCTACTTGGATACTAACTATACATTTATGGTAATACAAATATTATGGTAAGTGTACAATACTAATTCATTACAACATTACCTAAACTAGGATACTAAAATATTGCTAATCATACACGGTACAAGGGGAATCCGAGAGCCAAATATACATAATATACACGTGTATATCGTATGTGTATTGTGTATATTTAACACACATCCGCAATCATAGTGGGCGGTCTTCGAACACTGAGTTGTCCCTAAAATCTTCAAAAATGACCGAGGGAAGACCCTTTGTAAAGATGTCGGCAATTTGATACCTTGACGGGACATGGCAGACGCGTACCTGTCCACGAGCAACCTTTTCGCGTACAAAATGAATGTCCATCTCGATATGCTTAGTGCGCTGGTGCTGAACCGAATTACCAGAAAGGTAGATGGCATTAATATTATCGCAATAAACCAATGTTGCTTTCTGGATAGGACAATGAAGCTCCAAGAGCAAATTACGTAACCAACATGATTTTGAGACCACATTAGCTACCCCTCGATATTCGGCATCGGCACTGGATCGGGACAATGTCGACTGACATTTCGCAAACCATGAGACCAGGTTATTGCCGAGAAACACACAATAGCCAACGTAGACCGTCTGGTGTCCGGACAGCCACCCCAATTAGCATCCGTATACGAGACAAGTGTGGATGTCGAAGAGGGATATAAATGCAAACCATAGTCCAGCGTACCCTGAATATACTGAATGATGTGTTTGAGTGCATTCATGTGCTCAACTCTGGGATCATTCATAAACAAACACACATGTTATACATCATACGTAATATCTGGCCTCGTGAATATAAGATATTGAAGGCCCCTGCAAGACTACGATAGCGGGTCGGATCCTCGTATAGTACGTCGGCCGCAGCACTAAGCTTGGGCCTAGTATCAACTGGAGTGGAAGTGGACTTACAGGATGACATCCCAGCCCTCTCAATGATCTCAGTTACATACTTCCTTTGAGATAAGAACAACCCACCTGCATGACGAGTGACAGCAATCCCCAAAAAATAGCTCAAGGGCCCCAAGTCTTTCATAGCAAACTCAGAGCTGAGCATTGTCATGATAGACTGGCGTAAGTCATCGGAAGAGGTAGTCAAAATAATATCATCCACATATAACAGAATATAGGCCAAGGACGAACCACGACGGTAAATGAACAAAGAATTATCCGACCTGCTGTGAGTAAACCCACTAGTCGAAACATAGTCTGCAAACCGCGTATACCAGGCCCGTGGAAACGGCTTGAACCCATATAAGGACTTCTTCAACAAACAGACATGATGAGGATGTTTGGGATCCCTGAATTCCAAAGACTGATGCATATAGATTGTTTTCTTGAGATCACCACGTAGGAAAGCATTCTTTACATCTAACTGATGAATAGGCCATGCTTTCGAAAGAGTCAAGCTAAGCACAGTGCAAATGGTAGTTGGCTTGACCACCGGACTAAACGTCTCTCCACAATCTACACCAACATGCTGAGTCTTACCATCACCCACAAGCCGCACATTATGTCGAGTAAATGAACACATGGACCTGATAATATTAGTATGGGGCACCAACTCCCACGTCTTATTATCAATAAGAGCATTATATTCATCGGTCATAACAATTTTTCAATTCGGGTCATTTAAGGCAGACACGTGATTATGGGGTAAGGGTGATTTAGGGACATTAGAATGTAAATTAAAATGTCTTTTTATTTTAAACACACCCCGTTGACTATGAGTGACCGATCTAAGAATTGGGCAGATTTTGGAAATTTCTAGGCTTGAGGCGGCGGCGGGCAATGGGCTTTCTTGGCCCAACTTCGATAAGCAGACGAGGCCGGACCAGTTCGAGGGTGGGTAGCCCAATCGGCTGGCGGCCAGTAGTATCTTGGGAATTGTAGTGTGTGACGGACCAGTGGGACCAGCGGGCAATGGGCCCGCTGGAGAATTTTGGGTGCGGGATACGTCCGAAAATGGTGATTAATATATGGGGATATACTATCATCCAAAAAATTATACGAACTAGGCACGAGAGTATTAACTTTAGCAAATAGAAATTGAGATTCATAAAAAATTACAATGCGATTAATGATGATTTTATTAGAGGATAAATCAAAGCATTTGTAACCACGATGATTAGACCCAAAAACACACACGGAGTAGACCGGGCCTGAAGTTTGTTAATTGTGGTGGACGAGAATAACGGATAACACAAACACCCAAAAACCCGAAGATGTGAATATGAATGTATTCTATTATATAAAATTTGGAAGGGGGAAGAATATGTAAAACCTTTGGAAGGAATTATGTTAATGAGATATGTAGCCATTTGTAGAGCATGATGCCAAAAAGACGGCGATACGGAAGCATGAATTAATAAAGTTCGGACAATGTTATTTATGGAATAAATTTTGCGTTCGGCTTTCCCATTTTGTGAAAACGTATGAGGACAAGAAAAATGAAAATTGATCACATTATTAACACAGAATTCCCGAAACACTCCATTGTCATATTATTTGCCATTATCACACTGAATATTTTTTATTTCTCATTCGAATTGAGTTCTAATGAATGCTCTAAATTTTAAGAAGACGAAAAAAACTTGAGATTTTTTCGCTATCGGAAACGTCCAAAAAACATAGAATAATCATCCAAAAAGAGAACATAATACCAATGACCCAAAGAACTAAGAACATGAGATGTTCATAAGTCGCTATGAATAATATCAAATAGCATTAAAGTATGAGAATGAGAGTCTACAAATGGCAACTTAACTATTTTCCCTAAAGAACAAGATTGACAATTCGGAGTGCTACGCTCACCCTTACAAAAAATAAAATTGTTTTTCTCTAGAGCAGACAAAATAAACGATCCCGGATGACCTAGACGAGCATGCCACAAGGAAGGAGCAAGGGCTGCAAATGCTGACGGCAAGGCTTGACTCGATGGACCGGAACATGGCGTGATAGGATAAAGATCTCCCCTACTATCACACCTCATGAGAGGACTCTCCATTTTGAAATCTTTCACAGAGAACCCAAATGGATCAAATTCTATGGACACAGAATTATCAGTGGTGAATTTTCTGACAGACACCAAATTTTTAATCAATTTTGGAGCGTGAAGGGTATTTTTCAAAATAAGGGGTGGATGAGGGGGAGACAATGTTTTATGACCATAACCACGAATCGGTAGAAGTAGGGTCCGATGTATGATGGGCCTGGTGGGGCCCAAGCCTGCCTCTCTGCTGACTCGGTACCCCATTGGATCGCTGGACCGAGGCTGGGCTGGAGTAGCTGGGCCGAAAAGAAGGTTGAAATTGGGCCCAATTACCTTGGATTGGAGGCGCTGAACAGCCGAGATTGTTGGGCCACTGCCTACTGGTCCATGCCCACGGCCAGGGGGTCTAATGCTGGGACCAGTGGGGCTGAAGCCCACTGTTGATGGGGTGGGGCCTACTACCAACAGTACTGTTGACGTTACCACCACGTTTGCCACCGCGGTTTCTTCCATTATTTTTCCTAGTATTCTTGCCGCCACTGCGAGCACGGTGTTGGCCCGAATTATCAACACACCCTGGAGAATTTGTGGAGGATGTCATCATGACCACGGGACTTGCCCCGATAGCCGCTTTTTTAGCCACTCCGGCTTCTTCGAAAGTAAGCGGGGCTTGATAGAACGTTGAGAGATGATTACTTTAACGAAATAGGGTCCCAACGCCACTAAATGCCTCGGAGAGGCCAACAACCATCTGTAGAATAAGACGATCTTCACTAACGGGCGCACCAACGTTGCGGAGTTGGTCCGCCAATTCCTTCAACCTTTTGCAATACGCTGAAATATTTAGGAAATTTTCCATGTTAATGTGGGAAAAGTCCTGCTCAAGAGTAACAGCTCTAGAATTCTGATTATTTTGGAATATGTCACGCAACCTATCCCAAACAGTCATTGTCGTAGCGTCTGGCTCAATAATCGTCTACAACATGTCAGTAGAGATAGTGGAATAAATCCACTGAAGGACGATGGCATCAAGTGTTGTCCATAACTTAGGATCATCCTCACGTTGAGGCACCTCCGTATCCTCAGGAGCCGCGGGGATTATGTGATGGATGACTTGATGCGAGTGAGCGTGGATTTTAAACAACTTGACACACGTCGCGTATTGGAGGTTTTTCTATTTCAAGAATGAGAGGTATGTGATTCTTGATGTTAGAAACAACACGGGCAGGAGAAAACGTGTTCTTTGTCGTCGACATAACGAAAGAACAATAGGTGGTTTTGTAGAAAATTTGGGAAGAGATGAGCTAAAAGTTAATACGAAATCCGAGGAAGGGCACGAAAATCGATGTATTTTTTAGCTGAGAAGTGGCACGGAAACCGAGAGAAATCTTGGAGAAGAGCGGAAGCAATTTAGTCCTAGACTTCTGATACCATGAAAGAAATATTCTCTTGATTATTTTCATTGATTGAAAGGCTATATATACATGTTACATATTTTCATAATAGAAGAATCATATTCCTATTCTACTCCTAAAACCTTATTCTACTTGGATACTAACTATACATTTATGGTAATACAAATATTATGGTAAGTGTGCAATACTAATTAATTACAACATTACCTAAACTAGGGTACTAAAATACTACTAATCCTACACGGTACAAGGGGAATCCGAGAGCCAAATATACACAATAGACATGTGTATATCGTGTGTATATTGTGTATATTTAACATGAATATTTGGATTCCCCTATTGTTTGTTGGTGAATCGTGAGAAATTTCAAAATAGATGCAAGGCTTCATTATCTTAGGTTTTGAATCTCTTAAATTATAGCTATTTTGTAATTCTTGAACTGAACTTAATTGTTGGTTGTTCCAGTTATTGCTATATTGTTGGTTGTTTTGTGATTCTTTAACTGAATTTAATTATTGGTTGCTTCGGTTGTTGCTATATTGTGGTGGCAATGTTTCTTGCCTTTCTCCTCCGTGTTGATGAATAAGACTCTTGTACTCTTGTAATAGTTGATTTCTCTAGGTATCGGTGCTGACATAGAGGAAGAAGGCGTTGACACAGTTGTTACTGGATTTGGTAAAGGAGCTGATACAGCCTCGGACACTTGTTAAGGTTAGAAAACCAAATTATAAAATTTGATTCGATGTTTAGTGTCCACTTTCAAAAAATTAAAATTAAAAAATTAAATCAAAAATTGATAAAATCGAATCGAAGAACCGAACATAGCTAGCCAAATGTTATGAATAAAATGTTTCTTCTCCAAGGAAGAAAAAAAAAAGACAAATCTAATGTAGTACGACAAATATTTTGGAATACGATAAATATTTAAGTTTTGAACAATAAAAAGAGCAATAATAGTACTCTCTAACACCTCGAAATTTGTTTTTTTCAATGGTCACGTCATTGGGGACTAGGCTTTTGCCTTTTGCCCTCTCAAAAGTCAAAAGTGAATAAACAGATGAAAAAGAAGGATAATTTTCTTTTATACGAAATACACTGTAGGATACATATTTTTATACGAACAAGAGTTTGCTACTTTGTTGTAGTTGTAGACGTATTATTACCATAAAAAAAGAAGTAAAGGTATGGGCTCTAGATAGTGGTGTATCTATGTGGAGGAATATGATTCACGAAAATTCATACCACCTTCACTAAATCATATATGATCACTACTTTTGTGTTAACTTACTTAAATAATAAATTTGACATTTGTAGTAGTATATAATCGGTCAACCTTTTTCATGGTTAACATTTTTTTTTAAAGAAATTGTAGTGTTTGGTCAAATTTTTAGTAAGTATTTTTAAGTAAAAGCAGAAGATGTGCTTTGAGAAGTCGAAAAAGTAACTTCTCCTTTTTCGAAAAATACTTTTGAGAAAATATATTTTTAAAAGTATTTTTTTAGAAGTTTGATCAAACACTATTTGTTGCTCAAAAATATTTTTAAAATTGATTTTAAAATATTTTTAAATTTTTAGAAAAGGTGTTTTTATGTAACAACAGGAGATGTGTTTTGAGAAGCCGAAAATGTAACTTCTTTCTAAAAGAGCTTTTTTGAAAAATACTTTGAGAAAATATAATTTTAGCACTTTTTTAGAAGTTTAATTAAATACTATTTGCTGCTTAAAAGTCTTTTTCAAATTGATTATTCAACTACAAACTATTTCTCACTAATGTTTTTTTAAGTACTTCTCAAAATAAACTTATCTGAAAAGTTTGATCAAACATTTCATAAGATTAGGATAGAACCTTGGTGCACTAATAGCTACATGCACCTTCACATATCACATCAAGGTTAAATTATCTCACCAACTTCCTTGTCTTAATTAATTTTCTTTACTTTTTATTTATTTTTATAACTTCCTCCATCTCATTTTATATGTTTTTTAAAAAAAAAATTAATTTATGGTCCGAAATAATTCTTATATATTTTTAAAGCTATAAACTATCTCATAAAATTAAATTATTTTTAAATATAAAAAATATTATTATTTTTTGAACTGACTAAAATAAAAGAGTGTCATATAAAATGAAACACATGATTATTTCTTTTCTTTCTTACTTGATTCATTCTTTAAAAATCTATTCTCTTCTATCTCTTCTCGCCCGGAGTCTTCATCATGGCCAACAGTTTTTATGATGAAATTATAGGCCACATATTTTTCTTTGTTTTAAATCAATTTCTCCTTTTTCTATATTTTTATTTTATAGAACTGGATTTGGATTATTTCGAGCTATTAGCTTAATTGATGATGTGGATTGTAAGAAATATCTTCCTTTGATTATTTCATTTTCAAGGGATAGTAAATATACTCATAATACAAGCATCATCCTAGGCTAGAATTAAGGTATTAAATAACTAAATATACACTTATCATGTACAAAATATACTATGTACCAATAATTATGATAAAATATTCTATTAATTCTATCACACCCCCGCAGTCGAAGCGCGAGGTCGGCGTATGCTGAGACTGTCCCGAAAACCTTCAAATAGAACCAGCGGAAGATCTTTTGTAAAAATATCGGCGATCTGATAGCGTGACGGGACATGTAAGACACGTACTTGTCCACGAGCAACCTTTTCGCGAACAAAGTGAATATCCAGCTCAATATGTTTAGAGCGTAGATGTTGAATTGAATTCCCTAAGAGATAAATCGCACTAACATTATCACAATAAACCAATGTCGCATTCAGAACAGGATAATAGAGCTCCAGAAGAAAGTTTAGTAGCTAACAAGATTCAGAAACCACATTGGCAACTCCCCGGTATTCTGCTTTGGCACTGGACCTAGACAAGGTAGCTTGCCGTTTGGAGGACCAAGATATCAAATTGTCACCAAGAAAGACACAATAACCAGACATGAAGCGTCTGGTATCCAGACATCCACCCCAATCTGCATCTGTGTAATAAAGGAAAGTGGTTGTTGAAGATGGATATAGATGCAAGCCATGATCGAGAGTGCCCTGAATATAACGCACAATGCACTTGAGAGCATGTATGTGATCTTTCATCGGGTTATGCATAAATAGACAAATATGTTGCACAACATAAGATATGTTGGGCCTCGTGAAAGTAAGATATTGCAGGGCGCCTGCAAGGCTGCGGTAATGTGATGGATCAACATTTGGCTTACTGGAAGTAGCACTCAACTTTGGTTTAGTATCAACCGGAGTGGAGGACGGCTTACACGAGGACATGTCAGCTCGTTGAACAATCTCTTCTTCATACTTTTTTTAAGACAAGAATAAACCACATGCATGACGTGTTACAGCTATCCCGGAGAAGTAACTCAATGACCCTAGATCTTTCATAGCAAATTCTGAGCTAAGAAGAGACATGATAGACTTGCGAAGAGTATCAGATGAAGCAGTTAAGATAATATCATCCACATACAGAAGGATGTAAGTTATATCATTACCCTGATGGTATATGAAGAGAGAATGATCAGACATGATGTTAGAAAACTCAATATTAGAAACATAATATGAAAACCTCTTGTACCATGCTCAAGGAGCTTGTTTGAGCCCATACAAGAATTTCTTCAGTAAGCATACATAATTAGGATAAGTGGGGTATCTTGATACATGTACACCATTTAGTTGAGTTCTCCATGCAGGAATGCATTTTCTACATCAAGCTGATGTAGAGGCAATGCCTTCGAAAGAGCCAGACTTAGTATCGTGTGAATAGTCACTGGTTTGACCACCAGACTGAAAGTGTCACCGCAATCGACACCAACCTGTTGAGTCTTTTCATCACCTACAAGACATGCTTTATGCCTCTCAAATGTACCTTCATATTTTTTCTTTATGACTAATAATCCACATAGACCGAATCACATTAACATCGGGAGGACGAGGCATCAAATCCCAAGTCTTATTATTAATAAGAGCATAATATTCATCATCCATAGCCATTTTTCAATTCGGGTCATTAAGAGAAGACACAAGATGATGACGTAATGGTGATTTGGTAACATGGGTGTGAAGATTGTATTTTTTGTTTGGTTTGAAAATCCCATGTTGACTACGAGTGACTGACCGGAATTGGAGTTGGTTGGATAGGGGAAGTGATATTGGGCTGGCGTGTGATGGGTCTGGAGGTCGATTGTGTGGGGAAGGGACTGCTGAATAGTGGGGTTGCGCTCGCTGGGCCGCCACTCAGTGGGTTGCCAGGTAGTGGGTCGCTCGGCAGTGGACTGCTAGCGAGAGTCTTCGTTGGGCTGGTAGCCATTGGGCTCGGTATTTGGGCTGAGCTGCGAGACATATTTGGGCCTGTTTGAGAGGCCAATTGGTGGGCCAAATACGGGGGCATGCTATCATTAAGAAATTCATAGGTATGAGGCACAGAACAATGCATTTTGGCAAAGGAAAATGTGATTCATCAAAAACTATGTGACGACTGACGATTATTTTGTTAGAGGATGCGTCATAACATTTGTAACCACGATAGTTTTATGGATATCCCAAAAAAATAGTGAGAATAGAACAGAGTTGAAGTTTATTGATGGTAGTAGAAGGAAAAAGAGGATATCATAAGCACACGAATACCCGTAGATGAGAATAGGATGGGTCCCTTAGGTATAGAATCTTGAGAGGGGATTGATAGGATAATAGTCTGCTTGGAAGTATGTTAAGGAGATAGATTGTCATTTATAATGCATGGTGCCAAAATGATGATGGTAGAGAGACATGGGCAAGTAAGATTCTAACAATGTTATTAATGATTCAGATTTTTCTTTTCGCTTTTCCATTTGAGATAAGGTATGTGGACAAGAGAGACGAAAAGATAAACCATAAGTTTTGCAAAAATCCCAAAATGGCCCATTATCAAATTCTCTACCATTATCACATTGAATATTTTTAATGTCTCATTCAAATTGAGTGCGGATGAATGCTCGAAAAGAGAGAAATGTGAGAAAAACTTGTGATTTTTTAGACAAAGAAAATATCCACAAAAAATTAGAGTAATCATCCAACAAAATAAGATAATATCGATGGCCCGAAGAGCTCAAAACTAGAGATGTCCAAATATCACTATGAATAATATCAAAAGACATAACAATGCATGAATTAGAAGCAACAAAAGGCAATTTAACATGTTTCCCAAGAGGAAATGAGCGACTAACATGAGAATTACGAGTTCTTGTACACGCAATAAATTTATTTTATTTAAGGAAGGCAAAAACAGGTGCTCCCGAATGACTCAAGCGTTCATGTCATAAAGAAGGAGCTAAAGCGCAAAAGTAGATGGTAATGTGGCTTGATGTGTGGTTGTGGTGATTGAATATAGCTCGCCCCGACTATAAACATCTAATTAGACGCATCCCCATCTGAAAACCCTTCACGAAAAACCCAAAATGATCAAATTTAACTGAAATCGAATTGTCAGTAGTAAAATTTCTAACTGAAATCAAGTTTTTAATCAATTGAGGAGCATGAAGGACATTCTTTAAAGTTAACGATGGGTTCGGGGGAGACAAGTTTGTAGTACCATAACCACAAATTGGAATTGAATGACCATTTCTAATAATTATACCACGATTATTGCTCAAATTAAAATAGGACGAGACATTACCTTGTGAGGACGTCATATGAGACGTTGCTTCGGTGACATGTACTAGTTTGTGTCGAACGGATTAAGCCCAAGAGTGTGCATTGCGACTTCGATATCGGTTGTAGTCGCTACTGCCGAGTGGATCGACTGCCACTAGTTCGGCAGTGGCCCAAGTATGCGGGGTTGCTGGCTGTTGCGCTGCGGCTGGCCAGCTTGCCTCGGACTGGGCCTGGCCTTATTTCTCGAGGGAAAGAGGCAGGGAGGCACAACCCAAGGCCACTACCAGGTCCACGGTGCTGGTCCACTGCCCCACTGGGCCCTCGGCTGCCACTGGCCAGACTTCGGAGGAGTGTTAAGAGTACCACATCGGAAATGGAATGAGAATTTAGATTCCTTATATGGACTTGGACAATCCTCCCCTCATGAGCTAACTTTTGAGGTTGAGTTAGGCCCAAGATCCATTATTTATATGGTATCAGAGCCAGACACATTCCAATTCTATGTTCATTGATGTTGGATCCCCAAATTATGTCATCCACGCTCCAGTTAACGTGGTCTGGGCGTGCGGGGGAGTGTTAAGAGTCCCACATCGGAAATGGAGTGAGAATTTAGACTCATTATATGGACTTGGACAATCCTCCCCTCATGAGCTAGCTTTTGAGGCTGAGTTAGGCCCAAGATCCATTCTTTACATGGATCTTTTAATTTATTAAAAATGGTTCTTTTAGTAAAAATATCAATTTCTACTTTTTCCTGATATTTTTCTCCCAATTTCGCTTAAATTTGGTAGAATTGGTATTGAAATATTTTTCGCCCTAAAACTGAACCTTCAATTTTTTTATAGTTGATCATATCAAATTTAGAATTTTGAAGTTCTTCATAAGAATCTTAGGACCCATTTGGCCATAAATATTATTCACTTTTTTCGGATTTTTTTTTCATTTTTTTCAAAAATTAGTGTTTGGCCATAAAAATTCCAAATACAACTTGTATTTGGAATTTGAAAACAACCAAAACCTTGTTTTCACTTTTTTTACCTTTTCCATTTTCAGTTTTTGTCCGTTACGTTTATCTTACTTTTTTCAAATTTTACCCTAAAAGTTTTTATTTTTATAAAAAGGACACCCTAATTCTTCAAAAATTAGCGTTTGGCATGGAGATTTTTACCCTAGTTTTTCAAATTCTACCTTAAAAGTTTTTACTCTAGTTTTTCAAAAATTAGTGTTCGGCATGGAGATTTTTTACATTTCCTTTTCGAAGCTACTTGGTGTTATAGCATATTTGCAAATTATGATCTTTTATGGTCTGAAAAATAGTATTGCAAAGCAAAATATGAGCTTAATTTTCTCCCTTATAATACATGAGTTGACATCCATGTAATCACACGTTGAATCAATATGCAAAGTAAATTGATTTGCTGAATGATTTCAGATTGTCTTTATAAGGACACCGAAAGCTATTATGTTTATTAATTATTTTGGGTGATTTTGCTAGTTTTTAAAAATTAAGGGGGTATAAATTATATTTTATATTTTTTTATATAAAAAGTGCATTCCAACAATCAAATATTATTTGCAAAAACTATGGCCAAACGCAACTCCAACTTCAAAAATTCCAAAAAAAATGATTTTTGTTTTTGTTTTTATGGCTCCTGATTGTCGCGCCCCCAAGAAGCACAAAAAGAAGGGTCATGCAAAAATGGTGGAAAATATGATAAAATAGATGATATATGTGCTATGATCTCGGAATGCAATTTAGTTAAAAATCCAAAGAAGTGGTGGATTGATTTAAGAGCCACTCGACATGTTTGTGCTGTCAAAAAAACATTCTCTACTTATGCTATTGCCCGACCCGAAAAAGAGCTTTCCATGGGAAATAGTGCAACAATCAAGGTGGAAGGATATGAGAAGATATGTTTAAAGATGACTTCCGGCAAGGTGTTGACTCTCAACAATGTTCTCCATATTCCTACAATTAGGAAGAACTTAGTTTCTACCGCACTGCTCGTTAAAATGGGTTTAAGTGCATTTTTGTTTCTGAGAAAGTTGTTATTAGCAAAAATGAGATGTTTGTAGGAAAAGACGGTTCACTGAAGGCCTTTTCAAACTTAATGTAATGGTTGTTGACAATATTAATAAAATTTTAGCTTTGTCTTATTTATTGGAGTCAAATAATTTGTGGCATGTTGTTTAGGACACATCAATTATAAAACCTTGTAAAATTAATTAATTTAGAAGTATTGCCTAAATTCAAATGTAACAAATTAAAATGTCAAATATGTGTTGAATCTAAGTTTGTTAAACATCCTTATAAGTCTATTTAGAGGAATTACAATCCTTTAGACTTAATTCATACAAATATTTGTGATATGAAGTCAATACCGTCTCGCGGTAGAAAAAAATATTTCATAACTTTTATTGACGATTGCACTCAATATTGCTATGTTTATTTCCTTAATAGTAAGGATGAAGCAATTGAAGCAATTGAAGCAATTGATCAATACAAAAATGTAGTTGAAAATCAATTGAATAAAAAGATAAAAATGATAAGATGTGATAAGGGTGGAGAATATAAATCTCCTTTTGAAGAGATATGTTTAGAATATGGAATTACTCATCAAACTATTGCCCCTTACACACCACAATCCAATGAAATTGCGGAAAAGAAAAATCAAACATTAAAGAAAATGATGAATGTTTTATTAATAAGTTTCGATTTGCCGCAGAACTTGAGGGGGGGGGGAGCTATCCTTACAGCTAACTGAATACTCAACAGAGTGCCCTACAGTAAAACACAATGTATTCCATATGAGAAATGAAAAGAAAGAAAACTCAACTTGAAATATTTCAAAGTGTGTGGGTGTTTAACTAAGGTACAAGTTTATAAACCCAAAAGAGTCAAAATAGGACCAAAAATCGTGGATTGTGTTTTCATTGGATATGCTACGAACAGTAAAGCATGTCGATTCTTGGTTCACAAATCCAAAAATCCCAACATCTATGTTGATATGATAATTGAATCATATAATGTTGAATTCTTTGAAAACATTTATCCGTATAAATCGGATGTGAGTCGTCTTGCGAAAATTCTAAACAATCTCAGGAAGAACCAATGAAGATACATTAAATAAAGAAGATCCAAGGCATATCAAACGTCCAAGGACATCTACTTTCTTTGGACCAGATTTTGTGACATTTTTGCTTGAAAATGAGCCTCAAACATTTAAAGCAGTCATGTCTTCTTCTGATTCACCATTTTGAAAAGAGACAGTCAATAGTGAGATTGAATTAATCTTGAACAACCATACATGGGAATTGAATTAAACCACATTTTCTAATTTCTTCACAATGTCTTGTGGTTCTTCAGTTGGAATTGGAAGTTGTTGGTCAAATTGGTCAACGTCGCTTCCAGTTTCCTCGGATAAGATTTCGTTGTAGTTTTCATCGTCTTCTTCGTTGATCTCCGGTTGACCGCACCTTCTACGCTCTGCTCATATCCAATCTCTAAATAGAACTGTAATCTCCAAGTTGTCTCCCGATAATGAGTGTGTGTGCTCTCTATTTGAAATCTTTCGGCAGAAAAAACGCTTTAAGACGTTGTTGATGACGCTTGAATGTTCAACACATCTCGGGCCATCTTTGCTAGTATCAGAAATGTCTTCTCATTTTTCCTCCAGTATTTAAGCAAGTCTTCACGTCATTCTTCATTGAGAACTGATTGCTACGGTATAACATCCTGCAAAATAAAAACATCAAACTCGCTAACTTGATTAGGAGTGGAACCACTAAACATTATATTTCTAAGGCTTTCAATACTAGCCGCAGAAACAACATGTCTTTTATAAGATTGTATTGAAAAAGAAGAAGATGGTATAGAAGCCGGTTGGTTGCTTCACTTTCTTGTTGGTAATGCATATATTTTTTTTTGCATTCATCGTGTATGCTAGACAAAACTTTTTCTTTAGTTGGTTCCTTAGGTGGTTACTCATTTAGGTTTTTTGGAGATGGATGTGGAAGTACTGCTATACATTCATAAATCGTTTCAATAAGTGTTTTACAATTGTCTATTTTAATAGTCGAATTTAATATAACACCAATAATATAAATAGTTGAATAAGAAAAAAATATTTTTTTAATTTGATAAATATTTTTTTAATAGGTGCGTTATAAGATGGTTTTTTCATATATTCACTAAGTAACAAAAATATTAGAGCTATATAAAATAACATAGTTGAAATAGTAGGATAATATATACCAGAAAATTCTTTAGTTGCTTGAAAACATTTCTCTAAAAATCCAATAAGTTATGAAATTTTTTCCCAATCATTATCTACAAGCATATCAGTTGGATTTCGATTATGGGCGTTAAAAAATAAAGTTATAGGTCTTCTATAATCGTAAACAACAAGTAGTTGTTCATATAGAGAATTCCACCTAGTCGCTACTTATTCAGGAATTTTTCTAAAAGATAATCCACAATCGTGACAAGTTTTTTTATATTATTTTTTTCTTTGTATTTTATTACTTCTAAAAATAAAGTTTATAGCAAATTGTATTTTATTAAGAATGTCTTCAAAAAGTGATAGACCATCATTTACAATTAAGTTTTAAATATGGCACACACATTTTATATGAAAATGATTAGGAAAAGATGGAGTTAATAGATCTTTTAAAAGTCTCACAACATAATTATTAGAAGAAACATTATCTAACGTAACAATTATAATTTTGTAGGCTATACCATAATAATCGCAAACTTCATGAATATTTTGTGCAATAAAAGTTTTAGTGTGCCTATCATCAATATATCTATATGCCAAAATACATTTTTGCATAGACCAATTATGATCTATCCAATGACATGTTACAGTTAAATAATCATTGCCGTTAGTACTACGGCCTATATTAGAAGTGATAGATACTTTGCTAGGAAAATAATATAATGCATAACGTAAATATTGTTGATATTCATGTGCAAATTTAAAAATGTCTCTCCTCACAGTTGATATAGGAAAACCGTTAAAAGCAAGACTATACATATCTCTTACGTAATGAATAAAACCATGAGAGGAAGGAAATGCAAAAGTCAAACCCTCCACCGCAACTAATTTTGCTATTGATTCCCTATCTATGTGTTTATTGTATGTAGGACCTACAATTCCCCCCGTCGTCGGGTTAATTTGACTATGTACTTCGTCCGGGACACTATGTGAACCTTGTCCCGAATCAGAGCGCATTGGCGCACCTGACTTTGTAGCATCGTATTCATCCCACTTAGCTTTGTGAAAGCCTTGTACATGTCTTAATAAACCTCACGTCCCACCCTGACCTTTTCCGATTTTAAATTAATAAACAATTTTATAAATTTTACATCTAACTAGCTGATTCTCTTTGTCGCTATCAAAAAATAACCATGCAGGTGATTTTAATGACCGTTGTGTGGGGCTTCGTCTCATAATAGGGGGAATATGAGGCATTGCAGTTGCAGTTTCAGGTTGAGACTCAGTCTGAGCCTTAGGTTGAGGTGCACTAGTGGGTGTGTCATCTAGATTATCGTCTAAATTAAAGTCTGGTTCAGTTGCAGAATATATCTCATCATCTAATGATATATCATTAAAAAAATCAGTTTCATCCATATGAGTGTAATCAATCAAATCATCCTGACTAGGAATAAGATGGATAGAAGAAGTATCCTTGCCCTTGTTACCCCTACTAGAAAGAAGCACCCTTACCCTTAATCATACGTCTAATTCATTCTATTTTAATTATGTAAATAAATAATTAAAGATAATGAAATTAAATGCGATAATTAAAATAAAGTAACAATAATAATTTAAAGAAGAAACGAATGTGCCAAACGCCGACGTGTAATCGATGTTGAAAATTAAAACTTTGCTCGATGGATGATACTCAAGCTAGTTGCCAACTTCAGTCCCAATTTTTGAACTTTGATACAATTATACAAATGAGCAAATAAAATAAAATATTTAGTAGGCAATGTAGACTTGTAGAGAGATAAACTGAGAGATAAATTGAGAGATTGTAGGAAGATTTGTGAGAAAAATGAAGAGAAAATGAGGTATTTATAGTTGAAAAATTGGGTTAAAGTGTAAATATACTAATTTAGGGGTTAAAAATAAGTATTAAGGGGTAGAAGGGTTTATGGTGTGGGGGCAAAAATGGTTGTTGGAACCGCTGCACAACGACCAAAATCTAAATTTGGTTGTTATTGCAACGACTAGTTTTGCAAAGGGGGAGGGGGGATCGGGACGGGGTCGGGTCGAAGCGAGACGGGCCCGGGTGGGACGAGCCCACGTCCCGTCCTGATTTTGAATCCCGACACCATAGAATTTTTAGGGGGATCGGGGCGGTGTCGGGATCGGGATCGGGCCGGCTCAGCCTACTGGACAACCTTACATTAAGCTCCCGTTTGGCCATAGATTTTGGGGGAAATTTTGAAATTATTTTTTCAAATCTTTGTATGGCAATAAAAAATTGACAGATTTTGAAAATAAATCTTTAAATCTCAAACTCTGGCTCAAACCTGTTTTTGGGTCAAGATTTGTATTTTGTCCTTTTCAAAACTTTTAAAAATTATCTCAAACTTTTATATTTTATAAAAAGACCCATATATTTATGTTATAACGAACCCCTTTAGCTTTTATAATATTTGGATGTTGAAATTGGAGATTCATGTTTATTGGTTGAATAAGAGATTGTTCTTTTATTTATAGTTTCTATTATAGTAGAAATCATAGCCGTGAAAATCAAAGTGTTGGCTTGCGAGAAAAATAAACTCTAGTATAATTTTGTACAATTTTTTTTCTGAATCGTGAAAAAAATTATTAGGCCTTATTTAAGGTGATTGTAAAATTGAATTGGCCTTTCTCAATAAAATCTGTTTGAGTTGTTAATTTGATTTAACCTAAAGGACATATGTGAAGTCATTGACTTTAAATATGTGGTTGGTTGCGTATGAATTTTTTGATACTATCATAGTTTTAATGAAGTTGTTATTTAAATATTGTGTTTTACATAATTTGAAATTAGCAAATATGTATGTTTTGTATGATTGAATATTTCATATTTTTCAAACAAAAAAGTAAAATATATTTTGAAAAATTATGACCAAACCAATTTTTAAAACTTTACCCAAATAAAGTTTTTCAATTCTTTTTGAAAATATATAGCCAAACGCTAGCTAACTAACTTCTCTAACTAACTTACGTTTTTGCCGTGGGCAGAGATCATGGACTCTTGATGGGATTAAACTCGATCCCCGATCCCAAATCTCAAAATGCCACCGTATGTGCGTTATCCTTCCACTCCAAGGTTATATCCCTCAACGAGTCCCAACTTCTATGGGCCCGGGAGCAGAAGAACGCATCCGGTTATGGAGCCATCTCCGAAAACCACTAAACACAACCTTTGACTTGTTCAATGAACCCTAATTCCTTCTTTTTCCGCCACGTGTTTAGTCTAAAAGTCTTCTCCCTAAAAATATTTTCACCAATACATTAATAACAATATAAAAACGTTTACCAAACATTATGAGAGATTCTTTTTCTTTTCGCAAAGTTGTTGGCCTATTTTTTAAATTTAGTAAGACGGTGTCCTAGTTTCATTTTTCCAAAAATAAATAAATAAAAAAGTCTCATTTTCCCCAAAAATAATTTATTTAAGGCTAAAAAGTCAGAATAAAGCACGTAATCAATTAGGCTTTATCCAGATTAAAAAAAAAAACGAAGAGTAGTACTAGTATTACAGATTGTTCCAGATACAATTATTAGAATTTCCAATTTTACATATCAATAATCTGTGATTTAAAGATCTGATGCTCTATATTTAAGCTAGGGTTTCAAATATTCATATAGTATAGTACTTGATATTATTCAACTTATAATAAGCTGACAGTACAGTTTAGTAGAAATTGGTGGAATTGTGAATTGTAATTGCGCCGATTGGATTCGGTCAATGTTACAAATGGATATTGACTCGTCACCTGAGTCGTATACGCTCACCCATATGGACCGTATTCTTCAGGTAATCATTTCATTTTTGATACTCATTCCGTCGTAATTTATATGATCTAGTTTGACTAGATAGAAATAAGTGAATATTTTTGAACGTGCGGTTATAGATATCTGTTACGCGTAAAAAATAAAGTTTAAAGTTAAATTATTAATAAATAAAAAAATGTGTCTTCATGTTATATGATTCATGTTGTGATTCTATATTTGTTCTCGTTTTCAAATAATATTGTTTTTTGAAATTTGTGTCTTCTACTGCTGAACAAATCCAAATAATGTCTTTTTTTCATATGATAATGGTGTTTGGACCTGTTTTGCCAGTTGGTTGACTAATTCTGCTGGCTAATGCTTCGTGTACTTTGCATTTGATCCATTTTTTGAAAATTTTGTGTCTTTAGTGTTGAACAAATCCAAAATAATGTCTTTTTTCATGTTGCGTTGCAGCTTGAAGCTGTTAAACGATTCATATTGTGATTCTATATTTGTTCTCATTTTCAAATAATGTTTTTTTTGAAAGTTTTGTGTCTTCTGCTGTACAAATCCGAAATGATGTCCTTTTTTCATATGATACTGGTGTTTGGACCAGTTTTGTAAGTAGGCTGACTAATCTGCGAGATAATTCAGCTGGCCAATGCTTCATGTTCTTTGCATTTGATCCATTTTTTTTGAAAATTTTGTGTCTTTGTGTTGAACAAATCCAAAATAATGTCTTTTTTCATGTTGCGTTGCCACTTGAAGCTGTTATACGATTCATATTTGTGATTCTATATTTGTTCTCATTTTCAAATAATGTTTTTTTTTTGCAAATTTTGTGTCTTCTACTGCTGAACAAATCCAACATAATGTCTTTTTTCGTATTCTATTGCAGCTTGAAGCTGTTATAGAATACATATGTGATTCTATATTTGTTCTCATTTTCAAATAATTTTTTTTTGCAAAATTTTGTGTCTTCTACTGCTTAATAAATCCAAAGTGATGTCTTTTTTTTCATATTGGATTGCAGCTTGAAGCTATTATAAGATTCATATAGTGATTCTATATTTGTTCTGTTTTTTTTGTTTTTTCCTTTATTTGGAATTAGGCTCCAAAGCAAGACAATGTTAGGGGTTTGAGGGCGGGATGGGGTGAGGGGTGAGGGGGTGAGGGAGATAAACATTCCGATGGAGACTTTGTCTCTCCTTTTCATACTTCTCAGTGAATTGACATGTGTTATTGAAATGTTTAGCAGACCATAGTACATTTCTGTTAAAGGGAGAAGAAAATCAATAATAACAGCTGGAGCGAATAATTTTGAACATTTGCATCTGCAATTATATGTTACTTAGAGAGTCTGCACCACACTTATTTATCTGTAAGAAGAGGGAATGGGCTTTGCAATATTATGACTCTACTTAGAGGACCTATCTATGCTAGAAGCAATTTTTCTTAAATCCTAGTCTTAAGTTGCTGAATGGAAGATCCAAGAACTGGTATTGGGTGAGAAGGTAATCACATTTGTGTTATTGTTCATAACTAATGGAACTTATTTGGCTGAAGCTGATTTACTGTTAATCCTATGATTGAGAATGTACAGTAGTCTTGTACTTTGGAAGTTGAAGGATGGCTACGTGGAGGGCAGGATTTTAGGTAGCTAAAAAGAAGAGTGTTAACCTTTGGGGGAGGGGGGGGGGTTGTGATGGTGGTGGTGGTGGGGATTATTCCTATGTTCGAAGAGCCTCGTGCTTTTGAGGCTATATGGAGACTTAATATTATTTGACGGACCATACTTCTGCTATAATGGTCTTGAAGTTTCATTAGTTATTACAACAGAAGCTGGTCTAGGAGGAGAAGCTTATGTTGTTGGAAGAAAGAATCAGATGCTCATCAATGGGTGATGGAGTATTCATAACGGTGAGTGGTACGACAATTAAAGTAAGGTTATGCAGGTGAAAATGGGAGAAGCATATCCAGTATTTGATGATTGATATAGAAGAAAGATTTTGGTGGTAAAACAACAATTGCATGACTCCCAATCCATTGTCACTATCTAAGATGTTATGTAAATGGTGATACAGTGAGGCATAGAACTGACTTTTTAACATTTCGAAATTATTGGGATTTGGGCTCATAAAATGGATCAACTTGTAATGAGGTCCGAAGTGGACAGAGGCAAATACAAAGAACACCTTTGCCTAGACACGGTCCTTTTCAGGTGGCATCAAGGAGGATTAGAAGTTTTGAGGATAAGGAACATAGACTTATGTTACCTTCTCAAAAAAAGAAGGACAAGGAACATAGATATAATTACAGGACAACTTTCTTCCCTATCTTTTTCTCTTTTATGCTTTTACATATTGGAAACTCATTAACCCAGAGATGCAATGATGGTGTACATGTTTTATTACGATGGTACTTGTTGCTCTCTTAATTTGTGCTGCCTTCTTGTTAGATGATATCAACTAATCAAGCAGCTATGCTGCAATTCCAAACTAGTTGGGTTCGGCTGTATGAATCCACTATATTTGTTCCGCTCTATTCTCATGTCATTTCAATAGTTCTTAGTTTTTATTAGATGATATATTTAGGAAAAATAGCTTGGATATGTGTTGTGTATCTTTCAAAATTGGCTATTGAAGCACTAATGTTGGGACAAAGTGCAAATGCTTCCCTACGACTTTCGTGATTTTTATGGTTCAGTACTATGCTTGCCCTCTTCCCGTTCATAGAACTGTGCAGGATACCCCTTTGATCGTCTACCCCAAAATTCTGTTTTCCTTTTTCCCCTTTGTTTGGGGTGGGGGAGGTTAGATGGTGTGATTTTATTAACCCTAGTTGACTAGTTATTGTACATTTTAACTGTTGTGATTAAAATGAAAATCAGCACAATGATGGGGTATCTTGCATTACCCTGATTTTCGACAGTAAATTCTGCCATTTCTAGTTTTTATACAGAATATCAATAAATACGACAAGTGAATTGTGAGAAGAAGAAAAGAAGGAACAGATTTGATCCCTTGCTGTTATTTGTATCTCTTCCCTATTTTTTCTTGGTTTAAGAAGAGGGAATTGGTTCTTAGTTCTTACGAATGGATCTTGATATGTAACCCCTTGTTCTCTTGTCAGAGGCTTGACAGTCTTGGAGTTCCTGCTGAGAATTTGGAACAACTACAGCCTGGTTTAGTTGCTTACGTGAAGAATAATAAGTCTCAGATGGGAGTGCTGGTCTCTGCACTTTTGCCTACTAACGAGGAGGCAATAGAGGTTATTACAGGACAGCACATAGAGTCTCCAAAATCCACGGTCAGCTCAAGCGTTAATGTTAAAGATTTATTCCAAGAAAGTATGGATTGGATACAATGGTTGATGTTTGACGGTGAACCAAGTAGAGCGCTGGAGAAACTGGCAGACACTGGTCAGCGTGGTGTTTGTGGGGCCGTTTGGGGTAACAACGACATTGCGTATCGTTGCCGTACATGTGAGCATGATCCAACATGTGCAATATGCGTTCCATGTTTCCAGAATGGGAACCACAAGGACCACGATTACTCTATCATTTATACAGGTGGTGGTTGCTGTGATTGTGGAGATGTTACTGCTTGGAAACGTGAAGGGTTTTGTTCCAAGCACAAAGGTGCTGAGCAGATACAACCTCTTCCAGAGGAGTTTGCAAACTCTATGGGGCCTGTCCTTGATTTATTACTGTCTTGTTGGAGAAAAAGGCTTCTATTTCCAGAAAGCATATCTGGAAAAAATCCAAGAGGAAATGATCATACTATTGAGCTCAAAACGGTTACAGATGAGTTAACATCTGCAGTGGTGGAGATGCTATTGACGTTCTGTAAGCATAGTGAAAGTTTGCTTAGTTTTATCTCTAGGAGAATATCTTCTTCAGCAGGGTTACTAGATATTCTTGTGAGGGCAGAGAGGTTCATGATCACTGAAGAAAATGTCAAGAAGATTCATGAATTGCTGTTGAAATTGTTGGGTGAACCTCAATTTAAATATGAATTTGCAAAAGTATTTCTGAGCTATTACCCAACTGTTGTGAATGAGGCAGTAAGGGAATGTAATGATACAGTTTTCAACAAATATCCACTGCTATCAACATTCTCAGTGCAAATATTTACGGTGCCTACTTTGACCCCACGTCTTGTGAAGGAAATGAATCTTCTGCCGATGTTGTTGGGATGTTTAGGGGACATACTTGTGTCTTGCACCGGAGAAGATGGTAAATTGCAGGTAATGCTGTATGCTTTTGATTTATCGATAAGCATCATTTGGATAATTATACTAAATTCAGGATCATTATATTATTGTGTGAAACGTAAAGTTCTGATATAAGCTTATTTATGTACTTGTTTTTCCCCCCCGATAAGAAACATATTTATATACTTGTTAAATTGTAATAGCTTGTTTTTTAACCCTATTTCCTTCTATGTTTAGACATGTCTAAGAATCTCCTTGTGTAGCTTATTTACTAATATGAGGTCTCGGTGCAATAGTAAGAATTGCTGCCGTTTGACCAAAAGGTCATGCTACAAGCCGTGGAAAGAGCCTCCTGTACAAATACAATAGATCCAATATGGTCCGGTCTTTTCTTGGACCCGCTCATAATGGGATCTTAGTGCGCATCTGGCTGCCCTATAGCTTATGTTACTGAATAGGCTGGTCCTTGTTCATGTATGGAGATGTATGTATGATTCTTCTGCAATATTTTGTATATTAGGTGTAGACTTCTTCTGGTATCTCCGCATAACTGCTCTGACTTTTCCTATGCATGGATAGATTAAGGTATTAATTACGTCAAATGTAAAAGCTGAAATGAAGTCATAATGCTCAATTTCTCTTAATAAGTTGGAATCATAATACATAAAATTGTTTTAGTTTCTGCAATATGTAGACAAGTGCGTGAAATGAAGGCCATTAATTCCTGAACAAGAACCTGTATTCATCTAATTTGAATAGATAGGCTTGGATGGTCAAGTTTGGTTTTGAATTTCCTCTGTATTAATTGACCTAACGATCAAAATGGAATTTCTTTGCTTTGCTCTTTTATTTTCTTTGCTTTGCTCTTTTATTTTCTTCTCTGGATCAGCCTCATACTCCAGTAGTCCTCTGTGCTGGTTAATTACGAAACATATTCTTTCTTTATCTAGGGAGTTTCTTTTCGTTAAATGCATTGAACTCTATCCATTAGTATCCTACTTAAAGAAAGAGCTTTTGAGTTAAGAGAAGTGTACTTTATCAAAAAAAGAAGAAGAGAGAAGTATAATAGACACTCTACACCCGCAAGGGTGGCTCAGTTGGGGCTTCCATAATGGAGGTCTCAAGTTCGAAACCCCCTGTCGTAGACAGTAGGGGATTTACCTTCTGGGTCGAGCTCGTCACATGGGGCTTGCCTAGTGCGGGTTATTTCTCCTATGTGGTTTGCGTGCTATTGCACTGGAGCGAGGTTTACACTGTGTGCAGGGGAAGGGTAGCGGTTGCGGGTTCCCTTGTCATAAAAATAAATAATATACACAACCTTAATTAATAACATAGAGGGTTATTTATTTATTAATTTTATCATATTTTGCCTTATTTTTATTTTATTTTATTTTATACAAAGGTAGAGGTAAGGTCTGCCTACATTCTACCCTTCCCAGACCCCACTTGTGGGATTACACTGGGTATGTTGTTGTTGTTGTATACTTCTATCATGTAATCACCGATACGAGGAATATCGACTTTGGAGTGACTTTCCTACCAAAGATTAGGTAGATGGGAAAAATCACTTAGCTTTTTGCCTATGTTGGGATTCGATGTGGTCTTCATTCTAACTTTATCAACCGATAGTGACACTGTTGGCTGCGAATTTATTCTCTATTTCAGTGGCACACGCAAAAAAAGCGATATCCTGAGCTAGTATTTAACGTATCAACTGCAAGTTCTTAGGAATTAGGAGTTTTTTCCAGGGTCATTATACATTTCCCAAGGTCAAATGCTCTTTAGTGCTATGTTTTCGAGTGTGAATTATTATGTATAGTCTAAGTTTAGTTTGGCAGTTTACTGTTTAATGAATTTTCGGAAGCACTTCTTTGTCAGAGTATTCACCATTGCGGTTTCTGATGTACTTTATTAGCCTATAGAATATGCTTCTATATTATGTTTGGCGAGATGCTCGACTGATTGATTAAGAGGATTTTTCAAGTGCTCCCCTCTTGGTCCTTTTCTCCTCTGTAACAGAGTAAATGTATTGATGTATTGATGGCTATCTTTAGCAGGTCATCTGAGCGTAAATTGCTCTTGATAGTTCTGGAAGTTAATTGATGGTTGGTATGTGGCTTCAACTTAAGAGAAACATGTAAGAGAAAAGGTGCATACGCTGTAATTTTCTTTGTGAGAAAATGTGCATGCTTGTAGATGCTTTAGGTTTGGTTCTTTTCTTGGGCTTACTTCCACCAATCAAACAAGGATGTCATCTGAAATATATGAACATTCGATATGAATTTTGTTTCTGTAGGGCCTTAGGCTCTTTGCAAATGCACAACTAGTTTTTCTTAAAAAAATTATACAGTGGTGACATAACTGGTCTTGTTTGATTTTCTGCTCCTTCTACCTGACTTTTATGGTCTTCTCAGTACTTTATTGTTAGTGGTATTACCATATTTCTGAATTGCCAGTCGTTAGTTTGCTGAGATTGCTTGGTTGTTCAGGTAATGAAATGGGCAGATTTGTACGAAACTACTCTCCGCGTGGTAGAAGATATTCGATTTGTCATGAGTCATTCTATTGTACCTAGATATGTGACTCATGATCGACGAGATATATTGAGAACATGGATGAAACTATTGGCTTTCGTGCAAGGAACGGAGCCACAAAAAAGAGAAACTGGCATTCATGTTGAAGAAGAGAGTGAGAATATGCATTTGCCTTTTGTTTTAGGTCATTCTATTGCAAATATTCACTCTCTTTTAGTAGGCGGTGCTTTCTCTATGAGTAGTACAGAAGATGCTGATGATGCTTTCTTCAACACACACACAGAAGATTTTGAAGACCAAGATAGCCAAAGACATGCAAAAGTTGGAAGGCTATCACAGGAAAGTTCTGTATGTAGTATGACTGGGAGGAGTCCATTAGAACATGCATCTAGGGTTCCTGAAGTAAAATATGATAGTTTTCCAGTATCATCATCTGTTTTATGTTTAACATTCGATTGCCTGAGGGCCATCGAAAATTGGCTGATAGTCGATAACACTTCGGGACCTTTCCTTAACATATTATGTCCGAAAACAAGTTCTACTCCCGGAAATAATTTCTCTGTGTTGAAAAAAACACTTTCAAAGTTTAGAAGAGGTAGAGAAATCTTTAAATCTCAGAGTCCTCCTTCAAATGACGTTAGACTCTCAACTTCTGCTGAAGGTTATATTAAACAATATTCTCATCCTTCCCTGAATGGTCGGACTACCCTGGATTCTGGCCAGAGTTCGAGCCAAGTAGCAGCTCGCTGTGGTCATGATGACAGTACGCTGGAAGGAGATAATGCATCTGAATTAGAAGCTCTGCGGTTACTGAGTTTGTCTGAATGGCCTGATATAGTATATAAAGTTAGTTTGCAGGATGTATCTGTTCACATTCCGTTGCATCGATTACTTTCAATGGTTTTACAGAGGGCACTAGGCAAATGTTATGGGGAGACTGCACAACCAGGTGCTAGTTCTGCTAATTTGTCATCTTCTGTCCATTATGACTTTTTTGGCCATATTCTGGGAGGCTACCACCCACAGGGTTTTTCTGCCTTCATTATGGAACATGCTCTTCGGATTAGGGTGTTTTGTGCTCAGGTTCATGCTGGAATGTGGCGTAGGAACGGTGATGCTGCCATATTATCCTGTGAGTGGTATCGCTCTGTCCGCTGGTATGTAAATAGTTCAATGTGCAATCTTTATACATGGTCCTACGATGAACAATAAGGAATTTCTTTTGATATGCTAATCTATATGAGATTTAATCTTTAAGATTCCTTAGATAGTACTAAGCCAATCTTCTTCTGAACTTTTTGTACAGGTCTGAGCAGGGTTTGGCGCTTGACCTCTTTCTGCTGCAATGCTGTGCTGCACTAGCCCCTGCTGATTTATATATCAGGAGAATTTTAGAACGTTTTGAGCTATCAAATTACCTATCCTTCAATCTTGAACGTCCTAGTGAGTATGTGACTCACATTTCCTTTTACTTTCCTCAGCGACTTCAATTTTCATCCACTATGTCTTTGCTTCTAGTATTAAGTATAAAACACTATTAATAGTATATCATCAGTACATAAGGGATGATCTTGACACTTAGATTGGTCATTGTCAGAATAATCATGTTCCATAATTTGTACTTAATTGTGCAAAGGTAATCTTTGTGATTAGTACTGGCCTTAGTCTTGTTAATTGATATACACGTTTACTATATTAAACAGTGGTTCAATCCTTGTAGAAAGAAATCCTTGGTTAGTTACATCTTTCCTGACATTTTTACACAGCAATTCCATTTTGAAAAAGAGGTAGTGAAAAATATTGATGGTTTTATATATTTTGAGATTTTTTATCATAGTTTTTCTCTTGAGAATACATTATTATGATGGCCTTTTCTATTAATATTTACAGGACATGTTACTTAGTTACATTTGTTCTTTCCAGATTTTTTTGATATTTTCTTACTGCTACTAAAAACAATTCTTCTCCAACAACAAACAGAAAATAACCCAAGAAATGATAGAAGATGTCGTTGTGCCACTGCTCTTGTTAAAGTTTTTAAGTTTTTTAGTTCCACTGGAGCCAAATATGTTAAATTGTGTCCTATTTCATGGCAGAGATGTCTGCACAATCTGGATATCCTTTTTTTCTTTTATGAGGTAATATTTTATTTTAAAAAAATACCAAGATGGTACAGGATTCAAAAGTCAATAAGATAAAAAAAGATTCGACAATAGCTAGGGACATACTTTTTATAAGTAAATTCTCTGTTGAAGTGTGTGTGTGTGTGTGGGGGGGGGGTGATGGGGGAGGGGGGAGGAGGTAAATATTGAACCTTACCTTGATTTTAATATCCAAAAATGTACTAAATGAAGGAAGGGACATGGTAATGCACCTTGTATGCTCTGTTATAGTTGTACCTACTCGACTCTGTACACTGTGCATACTTCTAAAAAAGTTTCTAAATCATGCCTATAGAGATCATTATACATGTTTGGAAAAATAATATATCTAGGGATGTGTTTAGCATCTACAGGTTACGTCATCCTTTAGGATTCACATGACTTTGACGATCCAATAAAAAAAAGAAACTCCTTTCAAGATTGTTTGCTGCAGGGTCTTTAGTTGCCTAAAAAAGAACAACTGGAGTTTGGGTTTGTATCGGGTTTTTTAGTTGCTATATACTTTTTTTGAGTTGATTGATATAGTCTTTCCATTGAGCTATTGCTGGACATGGGCATAGATTGGCTATGGTTAGCTAGACTTACAAGATCTAATTCACATGAGATCTGCATTGTATGTTTTTATTGATAGTTTATTTTGTTGTATATGTTCAGTATTGATAATATGTGATGCTTTGGAACCTCATAGGTACATTTTCCAAGCATCTACTACTTGCTCTGTCTGATACCATTGGCCATTCTTTCTAGGTACGAACCGGCTCTAGTTCAAGAGATGCTTACTCTTATTATTCAAATAGTGAAAGAACGGCGGTTTTGTGGGCTAACCTCGAGCGAGTGTTTACAAAGAGAATTAGTATATAGACTATCAATTGGTGATGCCACTCATAGTCAGCTGGTGAAGTCTCTTCCTCCTGACCTGTCCAAGATTGATAAATTTCAGGAAGTTTTGGACAGAATAGCGATGTATTCAAATCCATCTGGCATGAATCAGGTTTATATCTGACATTTGGTTCATTCTTTAACCCTTGTACATTTCAAGGGAAACCAATCTGATCATTTTTGCTGTCTATGTTTCTAATTCTTTATCTATCACAGGGTATGTACAAACTAAGGTTGCCCTATTGGAAGGAACTGGATTTGTACCATCCTCGTTGGAATTCGAGGGACTTGCAAGTAGCCGAAGAAAGATATATGCGTTTCTGTAATGCATCGGCATTGACCACTCAACTTCCAGGATGGAGCAGGATTTATCCACCTCTTGGTCGTATAGATGAAGTAGCTACCTGTAGGACAGTCCTCCAAATTGTCCGCGCTGTTGTATCATATGCTGTGTTTTCTGATGCATCAAATGCTTCACGTGCGCCAGATGGTGTTCTGTTAAGAGCACTGCATTTGATGTCACTAGCATTGGATATATGTCATGCACATAGGGAATCTGGAGAACGTAGTTGCTATAAGGGTGATGTTATTCCAATTTTAGCACTATCCTGTGAAGAAATATCAGTGGGTAAATATGGTGATCAGAGTTTGCTGTCCCTTCTCGTTTTGTTGATGAGGAAACACAAGAAAGAAAATTACCTTGTAGAGGCTGGAAAACTTAACGTCTTATCTTTGGTTGAAAGTCTTCTTAAGAAATTTGCTGAACTACAACCTGAATGCATGAAAAAACTGCAAGACCTTGCTCCGGATGTGGTCAATCAATTATCTCGATCCTCTCCAAGTGGTGATACAAATAGCTTCAGATCATTTTCAGACAGTGATAAGCATAAGGCTAAAGCTCGAGAGAGACAAGCTGCTATACTGGTGAGATTACACAAGAGAAGTTAATGATTTGTTGTTCAATAATTTGCTAATTACGGATAATCTGTTTTTTGCTCTCTAGACAATTAGCCTCAAGTTGTTCATTTTGATGTTGTGTTGTGTTTTGCTATTAGCTACGTATCTCAAGACTTAATAAGTGGAAATTCCTTATTTGGCATACAACAAGGGAGGAATAGCCTAATGGTAAAGACCCGCTCCAACCATAAGGTTTGGGGTTTGAGTCACCAAAGGCACAAAGTGGGAAACATGCAACTGTTGGATTTCTAGGTAGGGGGTTTGGGGTGGTGGTCTGTACCAAATGAAAAAAATAATGATCCTTATCCGGCTTAGAGGTTTTGGCATTCTCCATGTGTAAAATATATAAGCATGTAATTTTTAAACATAAACTTAGTATGCTCTAACTCAGACTAAGAAACCTCATGGATTAGAAGCCCACATGCGTATGACAGAAGTTGCCGTGCTGAGACTCAAGGGAGTGCAAGGATATGCCAGGATGGAAGACTTAGAGGTCTAACCTCAAGGTAACATCATTTTGGATAAGAACAGAGAATAAGGAAATAAGTAGAATTCATGTAGTGACAATTGATTAGAAGGGTTAACCTAGGAGAGAAGTCCTCTATCTACTTATACAAGTGGAGTCCAAGTATGAGCCCATACTATTCACATGCTTATCATAAAAACAAAATAAATGGAGGACTAGTTAATTTCGCCTTCTTTAGCAGTATGTTTTTGGATGAGGTTGATGCATTATTTGGCACGGTTAAGCAAGAATCTTGTGTTCAAGGTTCACCATAAATTATCTTGGTAATAGTTCTACATGCTTGTTTAAAACATTTTTTTTATTATGCATCTCCTGTTCATTGACATGCATTGACCTCATACAAGAGCTCTTTGGCGCTAACAACAATGGTGGTGTTGCAATGTACTTTTCTCCCTAAAGTTGAAGCTGGCCTGCTTTTCCCCCTTTATAATTAGAAACATATATTTAGAAAATTCTTAAAGTTGAAGCTGGCCTGCGTTAGTTACTGCTTCCTTTTCAGGATGCCCTATCATGACGTATTCACTTTTGATACAAACATTTTCATACTGCTTTAAATTTCTTGACCGGCTCTGACTGTTTCTCCTGCTTTGTTTGTGCTTATGCCTTGTCGTGTCTTGAGCCGAGGGTCTCTCGGAAACAGCCGCTCTACCTACCAAGGTAGAGGTAAGGTCTGCGTACACTATACCCTCCCCAGACCCCACATTGTGGGATTTCACTAGGTATGTTGTTATATTTAGAAAATTCCGTTCTAACATATCATAGATTTAGAAAGTTGCTTGTGTCATTGTCATTATAATGTATACTTCCATTGTACTATGTTGCCATACCATAGTAGATTTAGAGAAAATTTATTTCTTCTGTTTTCAGTTAATAGTTGTTAAGTGAGTAAGAGTCCCACATTGGTTGGGGAATGGACTGGTGGTTTGCTTATATGGACTTGGGCAATCCTCCCCTCATGAGCTAGCTTTTGGGGTTGAGTTAGGCCCAGGTGCCATATCTTTACACGGTATCAGAGTTCCGTTTGGGCTCCCCGTCCACACTCTAGTTGGGCGCTGGGCCTGAAGGGGGGGTGTTAGAGTGGGCAAGAGTCCCACATTGGTTGGGGAATGGGCTGGTGGTTTGTATATATGGACTTGGGCAATCCTCTCCTCATGAGCTAGCTTTTGGGGTTGAGTTAGACCCAGGTGCCATATCTTTACAATAGTACAGGGAGAGTCTTGTTTGACTCTGTCACTTTCTCAATGTACTCCATGCTTACTTTGCAGGAGAAGATGAGGGTCCAACAATCCAAGTTTTTAGCAAGCATTGATTCCACAACAGATGTTACTGCAGATGATTCTAAACATGGCAAAGAGTTATCCGATTCAGATGGCAGACCTAGATCTGAAGAAGCTACTCCTGTTATTTGCTCTCTTTGCCATGATCCAAATTCTGAAAGTCCTCTATCTTATCTAATTCTTCTTCAGGTAGGTGGCTCTATTTTATGTGTTGCTATCATTTTCTTCTAGTTGGATATGACTGGTGATTTATCTTATTATTGAACTTCAATTTATCCCCTGATAAAGTGGAATAATACTTATTTCATCGTGATTCCTGTGATAAGAAATCCAGGCTTCTCAGTTTCACCAACAGAGGTCCTCCTTCATGGGAACAAACTCGCCGCCCTGGGAAAGAGCCTTCATCTCGTGCTAAACAAATGACAGACATTTCATCTGAAAGGAGTGATCTCTCAAGAAGTTCAGAAATTATTTCATCATCCTGGTTAATGCAATTAATCCAAAATAAAGTAAATGAGTTTGCTTTAGAAGGACAACCTAAGGAAGTGGAAGCATTTCTGGAATATATCAAGGAAAAATTCCCCTCAATGAAGAACATTCAACCTTCTTGCGCATCAAGCACTGTAAAGAAAAAGACATCCTCTTCCTTCGAGATGCTAGAAGAACACATGTACTCGTTGATTCGGGAAGAAATGGATGCTAATTCATGGCACCGGGATCTTTTAAAAAATGATAAGAAACTTCCAGCATCGGGTGATAATGGGAGTGCCGAGTCACTTTTGCTTGGAAGATACATTTCTGCTCTTTCAAAAGAATGTAGTCCTTCTGCATCAATGAATTGTCGCAAGGCACAATTGGAGTCAAATATGCTGCTTCCAACATACAATGGATTTGGTCCATCAGATTGTGATGGAATATGTCTTTCATCCTGTGGGCATGCTGTGCATCAAGGATGTCTTGACCGCTATTTATCTTCGCTAAAGGAAAGGTATTAGTTTCTTAACCAAAAAAGAGGGTGCGTTTCCTTGTAAGCTGTGGTTTTAATTCATTCCTTTTTGTTTTTGTACTTCTGAGACTGTCTTGTTTGACCATCGAAGTGAATATAACTTGGCCAATATCAATTTTTCTGCTCCTTTTTCTTATTTGGCGTAATTCTCTTTTTCTCTGTCATAGGGCTGTTTTCCTTTTACTGACCATGTACTTTAGACTGCGTTATTCTAATATTTCGTTCACAAACTTAAATAGGTTTCTTGTATTAGACTTACTATTTGGATGTGTTATTGTGTTCCGTAGTAGGTCTTCCCTCCACTTCTGCAAGTTTAGGGAAGTAACTGTCTCATATCTTTTATGCAGATATACCAGAAGAATTGTTTTTGAAGGGGGTCATGTTGTAGATCCGGATCAGGTACAAAAACTCCGTTCTAATCTTACTCTCTGTTCTCTGATGGAGTTGATACTAAATTATTTTGTCATTTTTGCTGTTTTTTCAGGGGGAGTTCCTCTGTCCTGTATGCCGTGGACTTGCCAACTCAGTTCTGCCAGCATTACCTGCTGACACTAAAAGGTCAACACCGTCTGTTTCAAATGGTCCATCAGATGCTGTAGGCCTTTCGGTGCTTCGTTTTCAAGAAGCTTTATTTCTCCTGCAAAGTGCAGCTGATGTTGGTGGAAGTAGAGAGATCTTACAGAGTCTTCCACTTCAGCAATTCGGGCAGATGAGAGTAAATCTTGAATCTGTGGTTCGGGTATTATGTGAAATGTATTTCCCGGACAAGGAAAAGATTTCAGAATCTGGTAGGCTTAGCCACTCCCTGATATTGTTTGACACACTCAAGTACTCACTTGTATCGACAGAAATCGCTGCTCGATCTGGGAAGACTTCTTTAGCTCCAAACTACAGCGTTGGTGCTCTGTACAAAGAACTGAAATCTTCAAACTGTTTTGTATTATCTTTGTTACTAAGTATTGTACAACGCACACGGACAAAGAGCTCACTTAATGTCCTGTTGAGGTTAAGAGGAATTCAGCTGTTTGCGGAGTCTATATGCTTAGGCACTTCTGCAGATGAGCCTCTACAGAGTCCTACTGTTGGAGGTATGGTTCCTGCTCCATAAGTTGCTTTATGCTTTCATTATTTTATAAAGGATAAAGCTGAGATCCTGGAAACATGGATATAGTGGTAATTGATGTCAGGGGAATGTAGAAGCAGTTTATGATTGTTGGTGTGCTTTGCAGGCAATATACAAGACATCTTGGAATTTTCTGAGACGGAGTTACAGTACCCTGATATTCAGTTCTGGAAACGAGCCTCTCATCCAGTTCTTGCCCATGATGCTTTTTCATCACTAATGTTGGTGTTATACTGCCTCCCGTGCCCATTTCTGTCGTGCGAGGAATCATTCTTGTCTCTTGTTCATCTTTTCTATGTTGTCACTATTACTCAGGTTACCTCATATTTTCTTCGTTCAATCGTTGTCTGCTACAAATTTGTGGTTTTTTTGCTTGAAGGGTGCTAAGTCATTGTCTTCTTTTCAGAGTGTAATCACCTATTGCAGGAAGCGGCAAACTAGTTTGACTGAGTCAGGATGTAGTGATTCTCTAGTTACTGACATCTACATAATAATGGAGGAATATGGAGTTCCTTACAAATATTTTGATTCTAATCATATTGAAACTCATGATGTCAAAGATGCAATTCGTAGCCTGAGTTTTCCTTATCTAAGAAGATGTGCATTGTTGTGGAAATTGATTCGTTCTTCTACATCAGTACCATTTAGTGGCGGGAGTAACATATTAGATGGATTACCATATTCCATGGGTGAAACAACGGAATGTGGGGAAAATATTGCAGTTGAGTTCAATGAGATCGAAAAGCTGGAAAAGTTATTTAAGATTCCCTCACTTGATGATGTTATTAGTGATAACATAATACGCTTTGTGGTTCCAAGATGGTTGCGTCGTTTCTCCAAGCAGTTTGAAGCTCGCAGACTAAAGGGTATTATGTATGCTATCCCTGCAGTTCCATTTAAATTGATGCTTTTGCCTCATCTTTACCAGGATCTCCTACAGAGGTTGGTTATTTACATACATAAATACTGTATTTGACTTCTCTACTATATTTGTAATACAATATTTGATTTGTCTACTATCTTTGTATAACCGTTGAATGTTTTGGATATGCTGATGCTACTTTCAGGTATATTAAACAACATTGCCCAGACTGTGGAGTTGTTCCGGAGGAGCCTGCATTGTGCTTGTTGTGTGGTAGACTCTGCTCTCCGAATTGGAAGCCGTGCTGCAGGTTCAAATGCATCTTTTATTCTTCTGATAGTGCTCGGAATTATGTCTGACATATTTGATTTCGCCAGGGAAAGTGGGTGCCAAACACATGCAATGGTATGTGGAGCAGGTACTGGGGTGTTCTTATTAATCAGAGTAAGTGATATTTCCTTTTCTCTCTTGTATTTGTGTCTTGATCTATTTGATGCAACACCGTCTTTTAGGACAAGTAGAATGACTTATACTTGTCCTTTCACTACAGAAAACCACAGTGTTGCTTCAAAGATCTGCTCGTCAGGCATCGTGGCCTTCCCCATACTTGGACGCATTTGGTGAAGAGGTAAGTTAGCGGTTTAGCTATCCATGCATGGTATGAAAGGGCTTGGATTGCAGAAGATTTGTGTTTGGTTGACAACAATTTCGTTTTCTTCATTTTCTAAGAATATGGAGAAGGGGGAAAATAGATTGTTTCACCTAAGGAGAAATCACTGAAAGTCTCAAGAATGTCCTGAATTGGAGTAAATTCAATAAGGCACTGAAGTTGTTTTCCGTGTTTTTCTCCACAAACTGAAAGTAGAGTTGGAACTAGTTATAAATGGAGGACTCTTTGTAGGTATCTTCTGACAAATCACTTTTCATAATTGACCAAAACACGTCTCCCCTGACCATCCCCTTTCTCTTACAGTCTTCCGCAATGCCAACCCCTTCCCCACCCTCCTGGCATGCTACTTTCTCTCCAATTCACAGCTCTATAATGCAACCCAACATCCATCTTCTTCTGCTGTTTCTCTCTTCGTGTGTCACCAGTGAATATATCAACTTTGGTTTTGGGTGTGGGATCCAGCTTAGAGCAGAAGAACAGATTTTGCTTCACGTGTAGGTAGGCATATCTTGTTTTCACTCCAAGATGTGGAACAGCAATTCATGGTTCTATTCCTTTAATTTCGTCTTCCAGCTTTTTCTTTTTGGGGCGATGCTGGAGCTTAGGTATATGTGTCACAGAGAATGGAAAAGTGATCATTTTTACAAGAAGGTGGTAGGATACTCTCTAACCACTCCAAACAAGTTTCTAAAAATCCCGGGAAGAAACCAACAAAAAATTGAAATGTGAAATTCTTTGTAAACTTGATATGTAAAAGGTTCTAATTGAGAAGCCTTGAATTCGATAATATTTGAATCCCTTGTTATGATCTAATGATCGCTTGGATATGAATTTTTTTCTTTTAATTGCTTCTAATTTGAAAATGTTCTATAAAGGGGGTAGACAATCAGGTAATTCATATTTTTTTTTACAGCCAGTTTGTTTTGGACTTCAATTTTTGAAGTTGAATTGTGGGGTCATATATTAACTTTTAAATTAGAGCAAAATCCTTAATTATTTAGAAGGCCACCTAATGCCCATCTTGTAAATGCTGTTTTTGTGGGGGGGGGGGGGCGTTTAGTGTTTAGTATTGATCAAGGGTTCAAGATAACAATGATCTTCAAGGGTTCATTCTACCCCTTACTATTTTTCTCATAGAGCTACAACAACATACCTAGTGTAATCCCACAAATGGGGTTTGGGGAGGGGATGGTGTTTACGCAGGTAGAGAGGCTGTTTCCGATAGACCCTCGGCTCAAATAAAGCATATCAAAATCAGTAAGAAATGGAAATACAGTAGCTGTATTTTTCTCATAGAGCTAACTCTAATGTACTTGTTATGTCAGTCTTTATGTCATTGTTTCCATTCTTCATGTATTTTCTGTTCCACATGTTTCTGGCACTAAATTGAGAAGCTTTTTAAGAGTCACGTAATATGTACACGTAATTGCACAGTGCAAA
This sequence comes from Anisodus acutangulus, assembly GCA_029783415.1. Taxonomy (NCBI): domain Eukaryota; kingdom Viridiplantae; phylum Streptophyta; class Magnoliopsida; order Solanales; family Solanaceae; genus Anisodus; species Anisodus acutangulus. Next base: position 53,878,784 of record CM056490.1, read on the forward strand.
AATATAGTCATGTTATTTTTAAAACAGTTTATACTAACTCTATTCTAAAATAACTATTATATTTCCCTCTTGGTGTTGTCCCAATGATGTGTCCACTTTTTGAAAATGAATTGCCTAGCTTTTGTTAATGTTCTTTAAATATGATACTACCAAAAAGGTGACATGGATCTACTACCTCTCTCCATGGCAGAACAGTTTATTCCTGCCCGCTTAGGCTCTTATCTCTTTTTATCTATCAAAATAGATCAGGCCATCTATGGTATATGAATAAATGTATAAATTCATCAACAAGCTGTATTAATCTCCAATTCTATTCATTACGTCCACTTAGAAAACCTCTATGTTTGTATACAATTAAATTTTGGACTGTTGGCTTGTCTAATTTGGCCACCTGATTTGGGAAGAAAGGAGTGATTGTTTGATATATGCAATATGGCTTAATTTTTCTTCATTTCAGGTTCTGTGGTTCAATAATAGATGTGTTGCAAATAATTGGACTGTTACTTATTAGTCATATTAGGAATCAAGTCATTAGTTTAGATGCCAAGTTTGCGATCATAGACCAAATGCCAGATTCAAAATAGAATTGTTAAAGAGAAAATAAAAGTTGACAAACTAATAAGCATCTGAAACTTCATTTTGAAGGGCCAAAGTTTGTACATATTGTATAATTGTATTAGTCTTTCAGATAAATTCTTTAGGAATTACATAGTCTGGCACATTAAGAAAGTCCCAAACAATTTTAAATTGACAAACTAAGAAATGTATAAGTGGAGTACCATGGAACTTGTGTAGGACAGAATCAGTTTAGTTTCTATTATGAAGTTTTGCAGGCTATTTTGAGCCCACAAGCTCAAAATCTGAAACAATTACAATAGGTACTTTTTATTTAAAAAACATTGCTATTCAAAATAGCACACATAGCAGTTTAGTTTCTATTATGAAGTTTGCCGGCCATTTTGAGCCCCCAAGCGTAAAATCTGAAACAATTAAAATAGGTACTTTTTATTTAAAAATATTGCTAGCTAAGGTTCTTTGTACCGTCAAATCGTCTTCAATTTTTTATTACTTATTTATTTACTTTTATAATTCAAGTTAAAAAGTGAGAAGAAATTTGGCCCGGGTCGAATTCATTGTAGGAAATGTCTCTAGAGTGTCCAATTTGTGACAGTCCGACTTAATCTGTTACAAGATGTTTCTTAGGATCCGATGGTTAAGTGGTTTCTTTGCTTCTGTTTTGTATTCCTTTTTGCGGGTCAAATTAATTTTAATCCTTGTTGAGACTAGTGTGGATAGACATACATGCGCAGTGCTATGGTCTTTGTTGGTTATCCATTTGGGTCTTAAAACTCTCTTTATACATGCAGGATACCGGAATGCATCGTGGGAAGCCATTGTACCTAAATGAGGAACGCTATGCAGCCTTAACTCATATGGTATAGAAAAGAAATTTGCATAATTTACTGCTTCTGTGACTAAATTTCTCTTATTGTGCTATTTGTTAGGTGGTATGATTAATAACCTTGGAGTTAAAAACAAGAGAAGGGGGTAAAGAGAAATGCCAATGATCTATGGAGGAAAAGAACAGTAGAGTTTCTTCTTTCTCTGATTGTCTTTGGTTTAATGGAAAAAGCTGTTAAAGGCATCGGAAAAAGTAGTATGGCTTAAAAAGCTAGGGTTAATGATATACTGTGCACCTTTGAGCTTTGAAATGTCTTATAGTGCAACCAGTTAGCCACTGCTTAGACGGTTAAGGCTCTTTCACCAATATATATATCGATGTACTCCCTCTGTCCCATTTTATGTGATAGTCTGGCCTTTTTCATTTGTCCTAGAAAGAATGACACTTTCTATATTTAGAAGCAATTTAATTTGAAACTTTCCATTTTACCCTTAATGATATAATTTATAGAAGCACTTTAATTTTTAAACTTCCCATCTTACCCTTAATGAAATGATTTATAGCCACATACTATCTGTGGCATGTTTTAGACCACAAGTTTCAAAAGTCTTTCTTTCCTTTTTTAACTCCGTGCATAGTCAAACACTATCACATAAGTTGGGATGACGTGAGTATAATTTACTGAAAATTGAGCAGGTAAGAATCATATTTTCCCTTTCGCAAAGTTCATGGTTCCTTACTGTCGAACGTGCCTAAGCTAGACTTATTGTAATTGCACGTCCTGTACTATGTTGTCTCCTAATAGGATCCTACTTTTTCTTATTCCCCTTTGAGGTATTAATTGTCCTCTTCTTTGATGTTAGTTACTATTTTTGATTATCTTCTTCATAACAAGGAAGCCTTATTCGTGTCTTTTGATATCTGAATGAGCATAACTATTGCTTTAAATCAGGCGTTGTAGTCTGAGAAACATCGAGTCACAGTTATTTTTATTGCGTAGCTCTAAACGTAGCAATTTGTTGATTTATTTGAATCGACATTTTAGGTGGCTTCTCATGGAATAGATCGGAGTCCAAAGGTGCTTCGTCAGACGAATATCGGCACTTTTTTCATGCTTTAGCTCGTCTAAAGGTCAGTTCAAGATTTTCATATTCTGTATATTTGTCTACTGACAGGTAATTCATCTTTTTTTCTTGTCTGGACTCATGCAGGTTAACTAGGTCCATGGAATTCGTCAAACATGATAAAAAAGTTATCAGCTGTCCAGTCCCGAGTTTTGACTCAGACAGAGCATGTCCAGTGTTCCACGGTCTGCTACTATCTAATATACAGGTTATCGAGGTTAGTCTGTAATTTCTTTCTTTTTTTCTGATAAAATTTTGCTTCAGATGTAGTGCCTCTAGTGTCTACATCCCTGATTTTGTGAGCAAAATTTCACTATATGCGTACAGGAAATTATTTACTATCAAACTAAGAAGTTCCTTGTTCCTCATTTTGAAGAATCTAAAAGTTGGTTACTTTTCTTTTTAAATCTTATTAATTACAATTAACCAGTTTTCCTAAAAATTCTTCCCCATAATTTCCTTTTGGTTGTCTGCTAAGAACTTATTGCTAGTCCATAATATGTTTCAAGAGTAATTGCTTTTGTCATCTGGTTCGCTTGACAAACATACTCATTGGAATATATAAGCTACCTGAAGAATTTGGTTCATTTAAGTTCCCCTTTCTTTATGCACAAAACCTTAGCTGGAAAGGTACTCAAAATGAAGACAGTTGCATTCTTTTTGTGCAAAGTATTGCCGGGAGCAGGGTAATCTTATCCTATATGTTATGGGCTTCAAAATGAGTTTGTAATATTGCCATCTAATCTAGAACATTTCACTAGGTTTAAATTTCTTTAGATGATGTTATCGATAAAGTTTGCGGGTAATTAGATCAAAGCATAATAATTTGTTAAGAATCAGAAAGTTTTAACACGGAAAAATACTAAAAGAGGACAGCCTGAATCATTTTAACCAAGGGCGAGTTGAACTTGGGGATAAAAATGCTCTCTTCTGCACTTTCCTGTCAAATTTTCTGCTGAAAAATGTCAATGTCATAGAATGTTGCTGATGAGTCTTTTTTTATTGGCTTCCTTTGATTCTTCTCTTGTTTTGACCGTTTTAAATTACTGCAACTCGCAGGCGCCTGATCAGTCCTCTCATTATTTTTTCCGGTCTTTGTTCTCCTCTGAAAACAAAATTCCTTGATGGTTTAGATATGCTAGTTTATCGCTTCATTTGTATAGTTTTTGCTAAAAGTATAAAACATCTCTGGCAGATCAGTAGGCGTTGACATCTGCGGCAGAGAAGGATTTGCTTTTACCAAAATGGGGCGTTTCGTATTCCATGAAAGTGACTGGTGGTGGAGCGGCTATTTTTTCGCACCTTACTGTATAGACATTGTGAATAAATACTAAATAGTGCGTTTTAATGTAATTTTGATCCATCAAATTTGTCTCCTAGAGGTGTAAATTATAGTCTAAGCAGCCATATGATTAATAAGATACCCTTTGCTGTGAAGATGTAAATTGAGATCTAATCAACAGTATGTTGAAGAGTGATGCTCGGTTTTTGAGTTTCGCTTTGATCTTATCTTAGCTTACTTTTGCACTGTTCTCACAGTTCCAGCTAGTTCATCTGCCTTCGAATCTTGTGGATATCTTTTATTTTATTTAAGAAAAAATATTGTGTTCCTTGATCAAATGAGCTCGCACAACTGTGGCAGGTTATGGATGTTTTGGGGAGTTAGTTTCACAGTAAAGTTGTCTGATTCCAAAGCGGCTACCGTTCCTCAAAGCCCGGTAGCAGAGTCAAACCGGAAAGCTAATTCTATGCCCGGTAGCTATCTGAGGTTGCTTCACTCCAACTCGTTTAAGTCAACTAATGCCATGACTCATTTTCTTGTTTAAGAAAACATGGAGAAATAAAGGAATAGAACCTAGCGTGAAATAGCTCCTAATTGTTTTTCTTTTCGGATGTTCATTCAAACTCAAAATTCATTCAAATTGGATATTCATTTCTACTAGTATTGCCTATAAAGGGTTTAGTAGTAGCTGATCTTGTTAAGACCCCCCCTGCTAAGAAATGATAAAAATCTTTCTCTTAATAATGTGTTTATCATATAATCCAATAGCGTGGAATGTTGGTTAGGAGCAAATTTGATAAATACAGATCAACTCTCGGATAAAACATTAGAATGGAAAGATTGCATATCATAGTTGAAATGAAGGTGGCAGCTGTGATGACTTCAGTTTGATCTAACCAATGAAGTCTTATTACAACTTTATATGAGAAATTTCTAATGGATTTAATTAATGACTTAGTAGTAATGGAACTCGATTAATTTGAAGGACAAGCAATCTTGGTTGGAACACTTACCCTAGTGAAAATTCAACCTTGAACTCTACCAAAAAATCAAAAAGAAGAACACAAATAAATAACGCCCACCGTGGGGCTCGAACCCACGACCACAAGGTTAAGAGCCTTGCGCTCTACCAACTGAGCTAGACGGGCTTGTTGAACTCAAGATGTGCCTTAACTTAGTAGGTCTAATACAGACCTACGACTCACATGTACTTGAACGAAAAGGAATGAACAAGAAAGAAAGAGATCCATTGGGATGTCTTTGAGTACACGATCTAATGGAATTCAACCTTCGTCTTCATATATTTTTTATAACTATGGTGTTTGGGTCAGTTTGCGTGCATCTCAATTAACTTTACGGATATCTGCTACCTCCTATCAACACAACTACAAAAAAAGTATACATTTTTCGTTCTTCTCACTTTAGAATTTAGATAACATTTGAATACTTTGTGTCCGTCCCTAGATAAAAAAGAAATCATAGATTACAAACATTTAGAATCGATAAAATACAATCACATGTAGATCTTTACTTGAACAAGCGGGTTGAATGTCGGGAAGAATAGGCTATAGCTAACACATCTATTTTTCCACTCAATGGAACAAAGCTAAAGTTGCATATTTTGCTAAGGGAAGTATGTCCTAGTTACAAATCTTGCTTATAATACAATATCTCAACTACATATTCTTATACATTGCCTCGAGCTTAATAACCGAATCTACTAGAGTTGTACAGTCTGGAACAATTTTGTTAAGAAATATTTACTCATCAGTAGTTTTTTCCTATACTCTCGAAGTGATCAACCGGGAGAACTGGCTAAGCAATTTTCTATGAAGAAGAAATGTTGCTAGCCCTAATAAACGTCGATGAAAATTAGCTCGTCTAAAAGGTCATCGAATATGAGATCCTCGAGCTCCAACCCAACACACTCTGCATCAAACTGCAGGTTCATCCAATTGTCGCCTTTTGCTAGATCACGGCTTGCATCATCATCAAGTAGTGATTGATCATTTTCCAGCTTGTAGCTGAGCCACCAGCTTATATCTTTCCACACCTCCTCAAGCAGATGGTAGCCAACATGCAGCATTGGATGGATATAAGAACGAGAAATTAACGCCTTTGGCCAGTATAAAGATGATCTCTCGTAAAGTTGTAATAAGACCTCGTTGATTAAATCAAACAGAAGAAGTTGATCACAGCTTCCACTTTCTTCAGCATATCCTGAACAGTCAGGTTGAGAAAGAAAACATCCTCCCACTTCTTTAAATACTGAAAGGTTCATATATTCATTCCCACTGAAGCCCGATAGATCCAGCACATCTTTTACATAATTGAATTCGGCTTTATTTCTTTCGTCCACCTGAATTTGCAATAGACTTCTCATCTGTTCATAGGCTGATATTCCTTCTTCATTGGTATCAAATGCATTTTCCGCTATACCTGAGGATCCATGTTAGATTCATTTTGTTAGTTGGCCAATGAAAACTTTACAGCAAGATTTTTAGAAGTTATGATTTTCGGCGAATAAGATCACCTATATCTATATGTGAGTCTATGTAAGGATATGAAGAAAAACTAAATATTTTTCTCAGTACAACACAAAACTCGAATCATCTTAATTTCCGGAGTTGTCTGCTCCTTTACGCCCCCACCCCTCCCCCAAACCAGGGTAAACATAACACACATTTTGTTTCTCAATTGAAATCTCCATTTCTACCTGAATTTTCCAAACAAAAAAGAGTTGCGAAATAGTAGGTTTACATAACTTTCTAAGCAACCAATCTTGATTATTAGAGAATAGAGAAACGTAGATATATATATGTTAGAGTGGGTTAGAGTCCCACATTGGTTGGAGAATGGACTGGTGGTTTGCTTATATGGACTTGGGCAATCCTCCCCCCAAGACCTAGCTTTTGGGGTTGAGTTAGGCCCAGGTGCCATATCTTTACATGGTATCAGAGGCAGGTCCATTCCCCTTTTGGGTTCTCGGTCCACGCTCCAGTCGGGCCTGGGCGTGAAGGGGGCTGTTAGAGTGGGTTAGAGTCCCAAATGGTTGGGGAATGGACTAGTGATTTGCTTATATGGACTTGGGCAATCCTCCCCACAAGAGCTAGCTTTTGGAGTTGAGTTAGACCCATGTGCCATATCTTTACAATATATATGCATAGATGACACATGAAAGAACATATATAATTTGCACGACTTAGAAAAGCACCACATTATTACATTAATGCATGTTTAGCTTTCATGTGGACAGCTTGTGTTTAACACAGAGAAATGAGGTATATCTATTAACACCAAATGATAAGTGTATCAAGTTTTTGAAAGATGCAGCACATAAAAAAAAGAAGGTAAAAAGAGCATTGTGGAAAGCATTTTCGTGGTGTATATCTTTTTCTAGAAAGATAGATGGATAATGGGAGAAGAATGTAAGATTGCCTCAAAATAATACCTTCGGAGGGGAGATCTTCTGGGATGGTAGTAGCTTCTTGAATTATCATATCAGGCGAAGTAGTAGGAATCAGTTTATCTAAAGTGGATTTAGGAGATGCATCTTCCTCCATATCGTTCTCAACTGGAAAATAGTTCTTCTCTATCTTGAAGGCATCAAAGTCATCGGAATTCTTGCTGACATCAAGAAGATCTTCTGGAGTATTGGAGTCTGAACTGGAATCTTGCTGAATTTTCTTTTCTGAACCTAAAGGAATATCCAGAGACTTCTGTTCATCAGACCTATTAGCCCCTAAATTTAAGTTGTTGCTGGATGCAGCTGTATCTACTGTTTCTGAATAACTGGATTCGGGAGCGTCCTCAGTTCGGAAAGACGGGTAATGCCTAAGATCAGGCAGAGAAAGAATCCTCTCCAGGACTATGGTCCTACTTCTAGCTGGTGACGGCGATCTACATGCTCTCAAACTTGAACTTTCGGAGCTTTGCTGTTTTTCGTCCTTACTGGAGCAGGACTCAAGTAATCTATTATAGCTGTCTAATGAGTCAATGAGCGATGACGTCCTTTTAAAGGATTTCGTCTGGCTCTTGCTAAACGAAGAATGGTGGTGAGCAGTGTTACAAGTACTTTCTGGAAAGTATCCGTCATTTCCATCTGCAATTGGCTTCTCGGGTAGATTGGTTCCCTTTTTAACATCCTTTGGAACCTTATGAAAGACAGCGTCCATCATAATTCGACGCTTCTCCTTACGGCTCTCCTTAAGCGCATGTGTTATTTTGTCCTTCAAGTTCCTGAAACGTGCAAGGACAAGTTTACTATCGTGGCGCTTATGTTTGGCACCAGGTGAACTTGCCGGCACACATTTTGCTACTTCCTCCTTGCTACACCAATTTGATGATGTTACTAAATGGCTATTCAACTTTTCTGCTGATCTGGCAATGTTTCCGAGTGAGAGACGGGAAGGAAATGACACGGACTTGGTTAAGCCTTTGGATGCATGCCTACCATGTAACTGATGCACTAATGAAGAATTTGGGTCCCGTAATATTTTAAGGAATAACTCCTCTCTCATGTTTAGTAAATCAAGAGCATCCAAGAATAGCTTCGACTCTTCAATTGAAGCATTTTTAGTCCGCTCTCTAAAATAAAGTGATTGTGTACGGCGAAGAGTCAAGTTTGTAATTGGTTGCTTCCCGTTCTTGTTAGTATCACATTGATTTAAGTGATTCATATCAAGCATAGCAGCACACAACTCACATGTGTTGTTGGTAACACCATCCTTTCTTTTCTTCGTCATAGGTGGATCTAACAAACTTGCAGCGGAAGAATACTCGTTCTGAGGATGCTGCAAAGTGTCATCATTTAAACAAATTTTTGGAGAAGGCTTTATATTAGAAGCAACTTGTTCCAGCGGCATCCTTGTAGGACAGGACACACTACGGCGATGTTGGACCCTTTTTCTAGATACTAGCTCTTTCGTGATCAATGTTTTTAAACGAGATTTTATTGAACTTTTGGGCTGTGACCCTGCTGTTTTCACTACAACCTGAAATAAAAAAGTTTGTTAACACATACAATTATGTGCAAATGTTTACTTATGTTGTCTATTTGTACATGTATCAGAAGAAGCGAATACTACTTTGCAGAAACTTACGGGGGAATCATCCGATTTGACATCTACTTTTTCTGGAACGTTAGCAGTTGCATTACTCCCATGATCTCCTGCCGCTGGAAACAAGAAAATAGTATATATTATTCTGATTATATAGAAAATTATACTGTAAGTGAACACCTTTCTTCGGAAAATTATACTGACAATATAGACAATTATACTGTATATGTAGATCACAAATTACTTTTTATACATATATATTAAACCTTGAACACCCTGACTAAAAGGATAAGGAGAATAAGGACATAAGTTCACAATCAATAGGCTAAAGAACAACAAAGAATCGAGGAATATAGTTACTCGTCAACATTAATACTTTAATTCTTGTACATGTACCCCTTCATTTTTTGGAAATTCTATATAGCATGAAAAAATGAGAGACACTGTTTATATTTCTACCTGAGGAAAACATTCTACCAACAACTAATGTTCTTTTCTTACCAGCAATATGCTTTCCACCAGCCTGTTTGATGTATGGGAGGCGTTTCCTGACTTGATGCCACCGATGTTGCTGGTGACTTAAATGATGAAGTATCCCAAACATGCATCCTGGAGAACTACTTTCTCGAGTAAAACTAGAATCTCGGTGTCGCAATCCCTTCCCCATGTGTTACAGTATACTCTTTGTGAACCAGCTACATGTACTAGTACCTAATTCAGTAAGATTTTCCAACATCCTACACCTGATACATGTGATGAAACCGATAATAGAATGCATTTAAAAGTGGAAGGGAAAAATAAGAATTCACCCAGCAGTCAGTTGAAATAGATCAAAGAAACCATTGATGGAACATATAAATAACTTCAGAGAGGAAATAGAAGTTTCACAACAACTACTAGATTCTTGACTACCCACTAATTGTTTCCTGACATATTCGTGAGCCTAACTTAGTTGATTATCTCCAATCTAGCTAAGAAGTATTAAGCAGAGAAAGAAAGAGAAGATAAATGAGTTGACCTTTGATAAACCTTGAGGGGTGATTAGACATAGCAATGGCAATATAACAAGATTGATAGAAATCAATGCAGTTTACGGTTCTAATTTTGGAGAGATTTTTATTGAATTGAAGTCATTTCCACTTATGTGTTTAGATAGCGCTGTGTCTCGCTTGTCATTCTTTACTAGTAGTCGAATATACTTCGATTTCTATTATTATTTACCGTTTCTTGTTCTTAGCTTTAATAGATACTGTTTTGTTGTAGTTACTATTTCCTTTATCCTGTTTGACATGCTTTGTTATTGCTTTATTATGAGCCGATGGTCTACCGGAAACAACATACCTGGTAAAGATAAGGTTTGCGTACACTCTACCCTCCCCATAGCCCACTTGTAGGATTACACTGGGTATGTTATTGTTGTGTTTAGGTGACGGAAAATGTGTTTTAAGCGTTCGGTTACCTTAAAATCTAGAAAATATTTTCTACCAAAATGGAGAAAATAACTTCCCTCACCTATAGACAGAAGTAATCTTTTATAAATACCCTATTACTATTCAATCTCATTTCAATCAACACTTAAACATTGTTATCAACTTTTAATACTCACAAATATCACCAAAAGATTGATTTACTACCTATCTTACCCTTCGTACAATTATAATATGTCACCTACTCCTTTGTCTCAATTTACTTTCTAGTCTGACTAAAAAGAATCTCATACTTTTTATTTAAAAATAATTAATTTTAAATTTCTCATGTTAATCTTAATAAGATGATTTATTTAGAGCCCACACAAATGCCCATGACTCGTTTTAGGCCAAATATTTATAAGTCTTTCTTTCAGTCAAATATCACACATAAATTGGTACGGAGGGACTACTTTTTTATACCCAACCAAATTACATTGAAAAATAATCCAGAGAATGATTTCCCTTCTTGGAAAATATTTTGCGTAAACGCAAACCCGTACCTTACATCTAACGAGATCTAATAAGTAAAATTTCATGTTTGATATTCATAAATCATAATATGGGTTCATTCAACTGATTCAAGAGTATAATGCATGCATGAAATTGTCTTATTACCAATACATAACTATAGACCTTGCAGAAACTGAATAAAATTGGGATTTTTATCAAGAATGAGACTTTTAAATTTCATTTTGTTTCTGCCTAATCGATTATGATATCTATGAAATAAAATAACCGCAGAAAATTGGTTTAAAATTTTACATAAGCAACATAACGAATTGATATCAATGTGTAACGGAAATTGGACAAAATTAGACATTTTGAATGTTTGTCATCCTCGTACCTTTGCGAATAACAAAGAGAGCCAGTGGCATTGCACAGCCTAACAATAGGAGAAACATCGAAAATTTGAAGAAAAAGAAAAATTGAGAGAAGAAATACTAATTTTATTTTGTTTGTTTGATGGGTGAAAAATAGTGGACATGATTTATTTTTTTGGCCTCTTAGTTTTGGCGACATTTGTCCGCCAACCGTTTCCATCTTGCCCTCTAAATATAGTAACCGCTAATTCTAGTATGTCCAATTCCTTCACATTTCAACTTCTTTCAATAATTATCACGAAAGGGTGAAAATGAAAAATGTTAATGTAAAGTGCTTTGATTTTAATGGGTTTATTTAAAACGAATTCAATTGATCGGGCTAGTAAAAGAGTTGGGGTTTAATATTTTTCATTTTTTGAATTAAAAGATCAGTTGTCACATCAGTAAAAAGTAGTAGTTGTATATATGTAATTTCGACTTAAGTGACTTTTTGAGTGAATTAGTAAAAGATAAGTGATTTTTTTAAAATAAAAGAAAGAAAAGTAGTTTTTTAGTAAAATAATAAAAGTTAAGTGACTTTTATGTTAAAGAAAAAGTGACTTTAATTTCCTATTTCAATAGTCGAGTGTCTTTTAAGTAATCAACTTCTTTTCTTATCATTTAGAGTGAAGTTCACTTTACTCCCTAAACATATTAGGTTTGGGAAATAATACCCCCTTCACATCTTGAATGAGACAATAAACCCCCTTGATCTTAATCAATGGTTAGAAATTAATTAAATTATTACATATATTTTAAAATGTCAAGAATGGCCTTCAATTAGTATGAATTATCACATAAATAGTTTTCAAAAAAATAAAAAATAAGCAATAGAATTGTACTCAAAATTTCATACTTTTTTTTCCTTTTGATATTTGAAGTTTCATTTTGTTGCAATTTTTTTTGGCAGAGCTTCAAATTATCTTGATCCATTTATTTAGTATTTTTAGTATTGAAAACTTTATTTTGATTTGACCAAAAAGAACAAAAGGTCATTTCAACTATTCACTTTTTTAAAAAAATTATTTTATTTCCGTATCATTCTTACATATCATAAGCCTAATAGTTTTCAAAAAAATACAATGTCAAAAATGACTTTCAATTTATGATAGCATTTTATACGAGTTTCCGGTTTAGAATGAAAAATTACTAAAAACATATTCAACAATATATATAAGTGAGTAAATTTTATTTAACAAGTATGAAATTTTGAGATAAATAAATAATGCCTCTCTCATCTCTTGTATTATGAGATAAAATCGTATTTAAATTAATATTTTCAAGTGATTTTCAAAAACTTTAAATATCGTATCAGTTATTAATTGCATTTATATTGGAGATTATTACATTTTATTTAAATATTTACCAATAAATAGTTTACAACTTTGAGTATTCAAGTATAACATGAAAATAAAGATGCTTTACAAAAAAATGCAGTAAATTTTTAATACTAATAATAATATAAATAACGAGATATATTAAGATTTGAACTTTAAAATTAGAAAACAATATACCATGAAGCCTAATGATCGTGTTTTGAAAATCAAAAGGAAAAAGAAGAACAAAAAAGAGATGTATGAATTTTAGTTATAAAATATCATTACTTAAATTTTTTAATTACTAAAAAATATGTCACTAATTATACTACTTAGGATCGTCGTACCACCATAAACACAACCCCAAACCTCTCCTCCAGTCCCAATCCACCACCATTACCATACCCTACCACTACCCATATCGATGCCACCACTAAACCCACTGCCGAACCCAGAAACCGTCGTAGCCAGCCAACTACCCAACAAACAGAACCAAAACCCGATTCAAACACCACACCAAATCACGAATATTACCCAAATCGTGAATCCGACCCGATAATCAGCACACAGACCCAGACTGCCCCGATCCCCTCACAATTTTAAAATATATGCAATAATCCAACTCATTTTTAGCCATTGGTTTAAGATCAAGGGGGGTTTATTGTTCCATTCAAGATATGAAAGGGGTATTGTTTCCCTAACCCAATATGTTAAAGGGGTAAAATGAACTTTACTCTATCATTTAATATTTTGTAAATTTTGTATTGTTTATTTGGTTACCCGGCCCACTTGACGTTTGATACCCATTTTGGGGTTTCATTAATTAATTCAGATTCGTGCTGCATAAGAATCATTAAAGGAGAAATTCCTTTTTATTAAGTTTTTTTTTTAATTTTCAGGGCTCAAATCTGAGACCTCCGATTAAGTGGAGGAGTCCTATCCAATGACATAGTTATATTCTTTGTAAGTGATTTCAACATTTGAAGAAAGTAAACAAATTAAAAAATCACTATAGTAACAAGCGGGTCACTTTTTATATAAAATTTCGGCAAAGCGAGGTGATAGGCAAGGTATATCTGCCGTTGATTCTATCCATCCCATCACAATCTTTTGTGATGTAAATTTTTAGTGTAGCACATATTGACAAGCAATACAATCCTATTTGCTCACAGGCTCACAGCATCTACTTTCACTAATTTGTCAATTTTTTTGTTTGATTTCTTTTCAGTTGAGATATTAATTAATAGTCTCCCCATTGTAATCTGACATTATGATTCATTCTTCTAAGGTCAAAGATTTTACATGTCAAACTTACTCTCTTTTTTCCTCTATAGATCAGGATGATAATGTTGTAGATGACAATGAATTGAATGCTGCCAATTACAAATTAAAATTACAACTGCAATCTTGGGCATTTATGGGAAATATGTAGTTGACATTAACATGAGCTTTGTTATGTTTTTTTCTTCTTTTTGGTCAAAAATTGAAAAGGGAAAAAATGATAAAGAATGTGATTTTTTTTTGAGTTTAAGACTCTGTTTGGATGGTCGTTATCCATGGTTTCATAATGTATAGTATCGTATGGTATGGTATGGTATGGTATTATACTCTATTAATGAATGTAATGTTTGGATAGACTGTATCATTTATTGTGGTTTAATAATTTTTTTATTGTTTGGTTTGACTGTATGATATTGTATAATAACATATAAATTTACTAAAATACACTTTATCCATTAATTACAAACTAGTTTTATATATTAGTAAAACTAAAATAAAAGATAAAATAGAAACTTTAAAAGATAAGTAGATGGTGGGGTGGAGTGGGAGGTAGGGGTGTGGGGGTGGTGGTGGGGTGATGGTGAGGGATAGTGGGTGATGGTAGGGTGGGTGGTGGTGTAGGTGAGGGTGGTGATGAGGGATAGTGGGTGGTGGTGAGGTGGTAATGTGGGGGTGGTGGGTGGTTGTGGGGCGGTGGCGAGGGATAGTGGGTAGTGGCGGGGTGGGGTGGTGGAGGTGGCGGAGGGGTGTGTGGTTGTCAGATGGTGGGGTGGTGAAGGTGGTGGAGGGGTGTGTGGTTGTCAAATGGTGGGGTGGGTGGTTGTGAGGGGTAGTGCGTGGTGGTAGGGTAGGGGTATATTGAGTAAATGAAATTTATGATTATATAACCACGAAATTACAACAGATTTACAATATCATACAACGTAATTTTAAGAACAATAGAAACAAACATGATTTCATAAAAAAATAATACTATAATGAACCACATGAAACAACCATCCAAACAGGGATAGGTTAATTTGAGTCACAACTATATAATGTGAATGACATATAAAATTCAACTTAAGATATCTGATTCAATTTAGAAAGTCAGTAGTTCATTTAAGTTTGATTTAGTCTATTTGTAAACATGATCTTGCGGAATACATGTGTTCTTCTTGCTCTCTATTCCATATTATAATTTTTTCTTATTACAAAAAATGAATTTACTAAAATGATTAATATTTGAGACCCCATGAAGTAAAATTCTTATCTTTCATCCAAACAGGGTTTTTTTGGTTTCTCATTTCGTGTTCGGTATATTGGAGCTCGACTATATTCGAATTCACGTCGAGTAGAGTTCATTTCTGGGGAAGTATTCTCTACCAAGAATTTTTTCATTTCCAAGGCTCAAATTCGAGAACTCTAATCCAAATAGACAGTTATACAACAAACCTCAATATCCTTTTTTTCCTTGTAAAATTAATGAGCAGGGCCTTTAAATTGTTTGGTCAACAGTATAGCTCTTACTTGGGATAATGAGTTTTGTGGATAACTATGTGATGAATGCTAAAGTGAGAACACATCAGAAGCTTGCAGGGCGGCTCAACGGATCTCGTGGCCTAAGGTGATACATATTGAGAGACTTTTAAATTTATTTTATAAAATTAATTTATACACTAACAAAGAAAATTGCTTTCTAAACAATAAATTATTATTTAAGATAAAAATAGCAATTTTTTTATAAAAAAAACTAGGAAGATAAGCACATATTAAAATTAAGTGGTGGATTATCGGATGTTGAGGTCCGAAATTCAAAGTGAAAATTTTGATTTTGCTATAATCACAAACAAGAAAGAGAATTGAACTACACAACGTAGGAGTTTAAGTTTTGAGCATTGATAATGTCAAAAATATTTATACATTCTAATCAATTTAAACAATAAAGGTATGTTCATTCTATTAAGTAGCACTCATCATTGTTTAGGTAAAGTAAATTATAAATAACATAATATAATATAAAGAATTACACTAAAAGAAAACCAGTGCATGAATATTTTTGTGCATGCGATTTCAGAAAAGATTATAAAAGAAATCCATTAAGTTGACAATGCATATAACTTAATTCCTATATAAAATAAAATAAAATTAAAATTGAAGAGTGAAGCAACAACACCATACCCACTATAGTCCCACCACCAGGTGGGGTCTGAGGTGAAGAGTAAAGCAAATATACTAATTAATGAGTGAAAAAAATATCATAGTTTATAAATTTATTGGTATAAACTAACCTCAATCAAATACAAAAATATATTGTACCACTTTTATTTATAATAATAATTTACTATTATTATATAATAATAATAGTAAAAATAATAATAGTGTAAAATAAATTTGGGGCCTTCAAATTTTGGGGGCCTAAGGCAATGCCTCACGGGCCTAGCATTAGAGCCGCCCATGGAAGCTTGTACAGTTTGGAAAGGCATGTTTTGATTGATTAAAGTAAATCTAGTTCAACCGATATGTATTTAAACACGATCATACATAACATAAAAATCATATTTATTCTATCAAACCCTTTTTGCAAAATCATTTGTTACATTTTTTCTATATAAAAAAATCACTTTTAACTCAAACCTATGTTTCATAAAGTGGATCAAACCATAAGCTAGTGATAAATGAAATGAAAGAATCAAATCATAAAGTCTCAGTTCAAATCTCAACGGTAAGAATATTAGGGTTTTTTTTTATTTGTCTAAGTTTTGAAGTTCAAAATTATTCGATATCTATACTGATGGAAAATAGTAGATACTTGATGAAATAATCAACATACGAGCAAGTTAGCTCAACTCAAAAAGATAACAAATACATAGTTATCTAATATTTGTTTGGTAAAAATATACTCATTCTGTCCTAATTTATGTGAAATCATTTTTTTTGGTCTGTCCTAAAAAGAATGTCACATTTCTATATTTAGAAACAATTCAACTTTGTGAAATGATTTACAACTACACATTTATAAAAGACTTATTTTGAACGACACATTTCAAAAGTTTTTATTTCTTTTTTAAACTCTATATCATATCAAATGATGTTATATAAATTAGAACGAAGAAAATACTATTTTAAATGATATTTATTATAATTATAATAATAATAAAAATAATAATTAAGGTGCATGCGAATTAACGGTAGGAGAATCATGTAGTTTGCGAATGTGGCTCCAATCAATGCTCTCAAATTGCCCTTTTGACTTCAAAAATATCAAATGTTTAAGAAAATCACAAGCTTCAGCTTTCACTTAGCCTCAAATCCTAAAACTCACAAAAAAAACCCTCAACCAAAACGATAATAAAATCAATGTCAACCCCCCCCCCCCTCCCCCCAAAAAAAACATAGGGCACTAATAATATTTTATTCTTTTATATCATAAGTCAACTCCCAGTCCACCTTTTCCTGAATTAAATACTTCCATATTTGAACCTTTATAAATTCAAGAACTCTTTCTTTCTTCTTTTAAACTGAGTCAAGAATCAGTTGGGTTGGATTTCCTATCTTCTTTTTATAGATGTTTACAGAAGCATAGATAATAACTCGAAATGGGAAATGGGCTTAGAAAATTGAACCTCTGTTTCTCCAAAGACGTTGGAGAAAACGATCTCTCCGATCAATTTTTAGGCCATTCTTTTTGCCCTTTTTTCTCCTATGACTCCTCCAACACTACCTTCTCCACTAATAACAGCCAAACGACGACGTTCCCCACCATTTACGCCAGCACCTCCACGCCTCTCTTTATTGCCCTTCTCGATCTCTACCCTTACAATGTAAGTTCTTCAGCTTTTGAAAGCTCGCCTTTATTCTACTCTGTTCCTCTTCAGCTTATTCATAGGAATACAATTGACTCTGTTCGGTCGGGCCCAGTAGCTCGAGTCCCGATCGAGAGGAGATTTCTCTCTGGCCCAATTGAGCGGAGCTCCACTTCCCTCCCTTTGGAGAATCAATGGGCTCAGGGGAAAACAGAGTACATATAGTGGTTTCTGATGAACATGGTTGGGTTTTTGTTGGGATTTATGACGGGTTTAACGGGACTGATGCTGCTGATTTTCTGGTAAACAATCTTTATTCAAATGTCTTCAACGAGCTCAAGGGATTTCTTTGGAATGACAAGTTAGAAATCTATTATGATTCGACGAAAAATGGAACTGTTCCATTGGAAAATTCAGGTGTTATGTGGGAATCTTTTGTTCAGAATCAAGAATTTGATGAGAAGTTGAACAATTTGGGAACAAATGGAGTTGTGGCTATTGCCAATTTCGATGTGTTGAAGGCGTTATCAGAGGCGTTAAGGAAAACTGAGGCGTCTTATTTGGAGATGGCTGATACGATGATGAAGGAGAATCCGGAGTTGGCCTTAATGGGATCTTGTGTTTTAGTTATGCTGTTGAATGATAAGGATGTTTACTTGATGAATGTTGGTGATAGCAGAGCAATTTTAGCTCAAAATCCTGAATCCGATGGCAATTTGGACCGGATAAACGAGGAGAGAACTCTATAGAGTTGAATCTAATCTTATTTCTTGTCAACTCACCATGGATCATACCACATCTATTAAAGAG
The DNA here is from genome assembly GCA_029783415.1 of Anisodus acutangulus. Lineage (NCBI taxonomy): Eukaryota > Viridiplantae > Streptophyta > Magnoliopsida > Solanales > Solanaceae > Anisodus > Anisodus acutangulus. Next base: position 53,897,173 of record CM056490.1, read on the forward strand.
GTACAAATTCTAGCATGTCTAAATATATTCAAAAAGTTTCCCATGTTTCATGTACATTTCTTTGAGATTGTCTTATGAATTATTTCAGGAAGTTCTTAGGATTAGAAGTGAGCATCTTGATGACGCTTCTGTCATCCCAAATGATAGAGTGAAGGGTTCTTTGAAGGTTACTCGAGCTTTCGGGGCAGGTTATCTGAAAGAGGTAAGTTTAAGCTTAATGTTGCACTTTTTGCATCTTTGCTAATAATAATTTAACTTGTTACTATATTTGCAACTGCATTTTACCTGAACTGAATAGCATGCTTCTAACGCGATCATGTTGTGGCTGCGACTTAAATGGTTTCTTGATTTCACTAAGCCACGTTTTCTTATGAGATACTTATATTTTTGGACCGCTCAAAATAGCTATCAAATTAGGGCTGACAATTTCACCATAACCCGATGGATATCCGATCCACCCGACCCGATTATATGAACGAAAATCCGACAAAACATGGATTTTAATCGGGTGACGGATGGATCGGGTCGGATTCGGGTGGACATACATCCAACCCACCACCCGACCCACCCATTCACCCGTTATAAATTAATTATTTTCAATCCACCCCTCTTGTAGATCTTTTAATGTTTGATATAAATAATTGATAAACATGATTGCTAATTATATCTACCAATTTATGGATCTATTTTTACAAAATATAAACTTGTGGTCAACTTTTACATTTAAAATTTGTAATCTCAAATCATGCATTTTTGGATGATTTGGAATTTCATCTCATGAGATGAAATCGCATGTCCAAACGATGATTTCATCTCATAAGATGAAATTGCATGTCCAAACGCTTAATAAATGCTATTTTTAATTTGACTGAATCAAGCTAATCAAAATAACTTGAATTAAGAAATATGTGGGTCGCTAACTCGTCCAAATTTAAACAGATTGAACAAATTATATTTTTATCTGCTAATTATACCACTCTAAATTTGATCAAGTAAAACGTACATTGAACAACATAAGAAAGGAAAAAAACAAATGTTGATCGTTTTCACATAAAATATGAACTCACAGTACTAGAAGGATTGATGATATTTATTTTATCTTAACAGTTGATATAATCAAATGCAACTTTGTGGGTTTACCAGACCCTGCCATTCTCGAATTAATCCGTACAATTCTCTACTTCCAATAAAATGAACAAAGTAAAGTTCATTTTTGTGAAATTTGAACTGACATATTTATTAACGGTCATAAATTACCTACAAGACTTGAGTATCGACCAATTTTCATAAGTCTTCGTCGCTTCCATCCGCGAAGCACCCGATCCACCTGTGGATGATGGATTGATCGGATGTGGATTAAAAAAAATAGGGTGATGGATGGGTCGGGTGGTGGATGGATCGTTGGCGAGTGGAGGCGGATTGAGCTCCATCCGATCCACCTCCGATCCATTGCCAACCCTATATCAAATGTATAAATTTTGTATGTTTTTAAGTATAGATATACATACGATATACATATTGTATACAAAAAATATCCATATAATATACATAATCAGTGTATACGTTTTGAATATTTTGACTAGTGCCCGTAATTAATTACGGACGACGGGTCAAAAATGAAAAACAAACCTTTTCTTAACTTATTACTGTATTTGCAATTGCGTTCACCTGAACTCAATAGCATGCTTCTAACGCAATCATGTTGTGGCTGTGATTAAAATGATTTCTTGATTTTACTAAGTTCTAACGCAATCATGTTGTGGCTGTGATTAAAATGATTTCTTGATTTTACTAAGCTTTCGCCTAGAATTGATGTCCTTTCAACTCGTGTGATTCAACAGCCCAAATGGAGCAATGCACTTCTAGAGGTCTTCAGCATTGACTATGTTGGAAATTCCCCTTACATAAACTGTTTACCATCACTTTACCATCATAAGCTTAGCCCAAGAGATAGATTGTTGATTTTATCTTCTGATGGGTTTTACCAATACATCACCAATGAAGAAGCAGTCTCTGAAGTTGGATCCTTCATGTCTATATTCCCAGAGGGAGATCCGTCACAGCATCTTGTCGAAGAAGTGTTATTCAGAGCTGCAAAGAAAGTTGGTAATTACAAATACCATATTTGTACGTCGATTGGTAAATATTAATTTCTCTAAAGCAATTCAACTCGAGAACTTTGTTTCTGGACTTTGCAGGCATGGATTTCCATGAGTTACTTGACATACCACCAGGAGATCGTCGAAGATACTATGATGATGTCTCAATTATCATTATATCTTTCGAAGGAAAGATATGGAAATCATCCGTGTAAATCAGCTTTACATAGAGAAAATTTGAACTCTGATCCTTAGAAAGGAAAGGAAATATATGGAAAAGATCAAACTTATTTTTCTGTTAACGATTGTTACCCCGTTGTGGATGTACTGTTTGTAGCACACAGGTTCATCTGCTACATAAGATGGAGGCAGAAACTTCTTGCTTGGGTACTGTAGAAATGTCAATAAATTGCCTTCATATTGACTTTGTATAATTTGTTCATTTGTTTCCATATCTGTTGCTTATTTCTAGTTTCCAAAGTCTTTTCTGGAGAATAATTTGAAGTGCAACAAAGTTTTATTGAATACCATATCCAAGAAATATTCACCGAGGAATAAGGATAGTGGCATAATATTGCTGAAAGCAACTGAAGTGACTAAGAGGAAAGTTGAAGTTAAAATGGTGGTGGAATGTTTTTTCTTTGTCATGTTAGTATTTGTTGTACTACACTTATGAAACAAAGGTTGAAAAACATTTCAAAGAGAATCATCTATACATGGTTATTCTCTTCTTGACAGGCAAGTAAATCACAAGGAGATACACTTCATCCCTGGAATCAAGGGAAACAAATTAGAGGTCACAAGAATCAAGACAACAAAGTTGTACTCACAAGTTTTATTAATAAAATAATTTTTTGTGAGATAGTCAATGAAGCCATCAAAGTCATGACTCATGATAGTAAGTTGTGACCTGTGAAATATTCAAAAGGAGCAACATATTGGTCTAATATGGTAGAAAAAATAGTAGTATCAGCTTGCTAACTTCTACTAATATAGTATTGGTACTAAAATGCTGCGGGGAGCGTGACTTGCTAAACAGAAATCAAGAAAGAGATAAATAATTTACATATGCATGGAGAGGGGAAGTCAGCTACGTACGTGAAAGATAAAAATACTGGACAGTTTCTTTGGTATCTCTAAAATGTGGTGACCTTATTAATTAATTAATGACTGCTATTATCGCAAAGACTGATAATTTAATTCATTGGCACAAATGCCCTTATTTTGGGCTTGTCTTTAATTTTTGCCCCTCACATCTAAATATTTTAAATTTATGTTCTTTAATTTTTAAGTTAATAATATTAGAACGAAATTACCCTCTCATCTCACATGGTCTAAGTTTCTTTTATCTTTCTCTTCTTTTTGATCAACTAAGTATCAACAATGTTTTAAAAACTGTGGATTGTTGACAGTAGAAGTGAAGACTGTGTCCTCGTTAACTTCGCCTGGCTTTTCTGACCGTCCATTCTTTCGAGTATGTTAAATCTCAGCCGTTGATCAATCTTTTCGATAACTTGGTATTTTCAACTCCAACGAAGGCTTCATTTCTCAGTGGGGTGCGTAGGATAAGTAGAGAGTAAGTAGGAAGGTTGAGAGGAGTGTTATAATTTGAGAGAGATAAACAGGAAAATGGAAACATATCTCTGGTTGTTTCGTTGATACTTTCCTACCTGAACCAAAGCCAACACTTTTAACTAAACCGCTAGGCTAAAAAAGCTTGACATGTGTGGGTGCACAAGATTAGTTGTGCTTGATTATATGCAAGTACACATATTCACCAAGTCAGATTGAAGGAAAAGAAAAGCTCTTGTTTCCTGTTTTCATACCCACTTTATTCTTATATATTGTGAGGTGGGAATGGGCTGCAGTTACTGAAGACAGGCTTAGCAAACAAGTTCCTTAATTGGAAAAACGAGCTAAATTGGTTTAAAAAATTAATGTTTTTTTCTCTTTGATTTGGCACTTCAGAGTATCAATTTTCCAATTGTGAATTTGCACTGGCATTTGAAGTAGGTGATTCAAACACGCCTAGTGGAAGAAATTGAATTAAGAACAGCTTGTATTTGTACACGAATGATTGCAAATCCTACGTGATTGATTCCTCTTTTTATAATAAGATTTCATTAAAAGCATCAAGCAGATGCATAGGCAAAAATACAAACTCTCATTGTTGTAGGTGTTTTTACGAGGATTCCGTTATTTTTTTTGTCTGTAGTACTGCATAGTCCTACATCGAAAATGAAATGAGAACATGAACTTCTTATATGAACTTGGACAATCCTTAAGCTTTTGAGGTTGAGTTAGCTCTAAAATCCATTCTTTACGCTGTAATTCTGCCTTGTGAATTCAAATTCTATCTTAAGACATGCAAACTTTTATCTTAAGACAGAGTTTGTCTTCAGGCATAAAGTAGAGTTTGCAAGCAAATTCTAACTTGCGAATCCAACCTCTACCTTAAGGTATGCAAATTCTACCTTTAAGGCATGAAAACTCTACCTTAAGGCAAAGTTTGCCTCCAGGCATAAGACAAACTCTACCTTGCGAATCAAATGCAGAAAAAAATTACCTTGTTAATCAAACTCTACCTTAACCTTAAGGTAGAGTTTGCATGTAAATTCTACCTTATGAATTAAAACTCTACCTTAAGGCATGCAAATTCTACCTTAAGGCATGCAAACTCTACCTTAAGGAAGAGTTTGTCTTCAGGCATAAGGCAAACTCTGTCTTATAAAGTAGAGTTTTCAGACAAATTTTACCTTGTAGAATCCGAACTCTACCTTAAGGCATGCAAACTCTACCGTAAGACAAAGTTTTTCTTCAGGCATAAGGCAAACTATGCCTTATAAGGTAGAGTTTCCAGGCAAATTCTACCTTGCGAATCCAAACTCTACCTTTAGACATGCAAACTCTACCTTAAGGCAACAAACTCTACCTTAAGGCATGCAAACTCTACCGATATAAATCGTTCCTCAATTCCAATTTTATATATTTTTCTGAATTCTAAACCAACAGAACCCAGACAAGGATTGTGGAATATATGTATTAGGAGTACTTAAATTAGAGAAATTGCGTCACGTCGATGGCTCTAGAATTTATAACTCAATCATATGTTCTGATAATATTTCCTTAAAACAGCGGCAATTTATGCCATTAGTATGTTGTTGACCGAAAATAGATAAATCAAGGTGTCTTTGTTTTAATAAGTTAAACTAATAAGTAAAATAGTATTTATAATTCCACATGATATTAAGCATATCCAAATATCTGTCATGAGTTGATAGACTGATGCTAAAAGGATGTAGTAATGGTATACTCACCTTATGTAGTGAGTATGTTTTTGGAATTATACATAGTTAACATTATACATATATACGGAGTATATCGATGAATGTTAGACTTAATTTGAGATTCAAATTAAGGATTCCCATGTCTTAATTTCGCCTGCAGTTGCGTTGTTGCCTAGTCATGTTAATTTGAATGGTTAATCTACAAGTTCTTTTTTGTCTGCATCTGAGAACTCAGTTGGTTCACTATTGTCTATTGTAGACTCTCTCCGACTTCCTTTAAATTGTAACTCAGTTCATTCTTCCCTTGATGGCTAATCCAAATTCTACCTTAAGACATGTAAATTTTGCAGAGTTTGTTTTCAGACATAAGGTAAATTCTGTTTTATATGGTAGAGTTTGCAAATAAATTCTATCTTGCGAATTCAAAGTCTATCTTAAGACAAAGTTTTCATTCAGGCATAAGGCAAATTCTTCCTTATAAGATACAGTTTGCAGACAAAGTCTACCTTAAGGCATGCAAACTCTACCTTAAGGCGTGCAAACTCTACCTTAAGGAAAAGTTTGCCTTCAGGCATAAGACAACTTCTGCCTTATAAGGTAAAGTTTGCACGCAAATTCTACATTGCGAATCCAAACTCTACCTTAAGGCATGCAAACTCTATCTTAAGGCAGAGTTTGTCTTCGGCATAAGGCAAACTCTGCCTTGTTCTACCTTGCGAATCCAAACTCTACCTTAAGGCATGCAAACTCTATCTTAAGGTTGCCTTCAGGCGTACGACAAACTCTGTCTTATAAGGTTGAGTTTCCAGACAAATTCTACCTTGTAATCCAAACTCTACCTTAAGGCATGTAAACTCTACCTTAAAGGTAGCAAACTCTACCTTAAAGCATGCAAACTCTACTAATACAAATTATTCCTCATTCTAATTTATATATGTAAAACAACAATTAATCCAACGGATCTGCTGTCCCAAATACATAGATCATAATCTATGTCTATTCGGGCAAAGTTACATAGAACCTATGTCTTGTCCGGCATAGTTCTGTAGAAATTACGTTAATAGAAATAAGTTATGTAGTAATTATTTCGCAGGGTAAGGTTTCATAGAAACTATGTCAATTCGGGCAAAGTTACATAGAACATATGCCTTGTCCGACATAGTTCTATAGAAATTAAGTTAACAAGCATACGTTGTGTAGTAACTATTTCACAAGGCAATGTTTCATAAAAACTATGCCTATTCAGGCAAAGTTACATAACACCTATGCATTTTCCGACATAGTTCTTTAGAAATTAAGTTAACATGCATAAGTTGTGTAGTAAATATTTCGCAAGGTAAAGTTTCTACCTATCGGGCAAAGTTGCATAGAACCTATGCCTATTCGGATAAAGTTACATAGAACCTATGTCTTGTCCAGCATAGTTTTGTAGAAATTAAGTTAACATGCCTAAGTTGTATAGTAACTATTTCGCAAAGCAGGGTTTTTATAGAAACTATGCCTATTTGGGCAGAACATATGCCTTGTCCTACATAGTTCTGTATAAATTAAGTTAACATGCATAAATTGTGAAGTACTATTTCGCAAGGCAAGGTTCATTAGAAACTATGCCTATTCGGGAAAAGTTACATAGAATCGATGCATATTCGGCAAAAGTTACATGGAACCTATGCCTTGTCCGACATAATTTTGTAGAAATCAAGTTAACATGCATAAGTTCTGTAGTAACTATTTCACAAGGCAGGGTTTCATAGACACTATGCCTATTTGGGTAAAGTTACATAGAACATATGCCTTGTCTGGCATAGTTCTGTAGAAATTAAGTTAACATGCATAAGTTGTGTAGTAACTATTTCATAAGACAATGTTTCAACTATGCCTATTCGGGCAAAGTTACATAAAATATATGCTTTATCCAGCATAGTTCTGTAGAAATTAAGTTAACATGCATAAGTTGTGTAGTAACTATTTCGCAAGGCAAGGTTAAAACTATGCATATTCAAGCAAAGTTACATAGAACCTATGACTTGTCCGGTATAGTTTTGTGAAAATTAAGTTAATAGACATAAGTTGTGTAGTAGCTATTTCGATATGCAAGATTTCATAGAAACTATGCCTATTGGGGCGAAGTTACATAAAATATATGCCTTGTCCGACATAGTTCTTTAGAAATAAAGTTAAGAGGCATAAGTTGTGTAGTAACTATTTCGCAAGACAAAGTTTCATAGAAACTATGCCTATCGGGCAAAGTTTCATAGAACCTATGCCTATTTGGATAAAGTTACATATAACCTATGCCTTGTCCGGCATAGTTTTGTAAAAATTAAGTTAACAGGCACAAATTGTGTAGTAACTATTTCGCAAGACAATGTTTCATAGAATTATGCCTATTTGGGCAAAGTTACATAGAACATATGCCTTGTCCGACACAGTTCTGTAGAAATTAAATTAACAAGCATAAGTTGTGTATTAACTATTTCGCAAGACAAACTTTCATAGAAACTATGTCTATTCGGGCAAAGTTACATATAACTTATGCCTTGTCCGATATAATTATGTAGAAATTAAATTAGCGGAAATATATTGTATAGTAACTATTTCGCAAGAAAAGATTTCATAAAAATTATTTCTAAGATAAAGTTACATATAACCTAACTTTTAGCAGAATGTAATCATGATCCTCCTTCATATTACATAGTATCAGAAATTAGGGACACAAAGAAGGTATCCCCAAAATACTATCAAATGCCCCAACCCACAGATTAAAATAATAAAGTAAAAGTGAACATCTTAGCAGAGTGTAATCATGATCCTCCCTTTTTTTTAAAATTCCAAGTCTCGATCTTATTACCATTTGGATTTGCAAAGTACATTGAAGGAGGGTATAGCCTAACCTTCTTATGTAAGAGAATCAAAATAAGCTGGCACATACAACATCTAATAATTCAGAAATTGTAATAGAAAAGAAATAAGAGAGATTTGTGATGATTTTTCAACTTTTCTATTAGGTAATCTAGTATCCTTATGCATGAAGATAATCAATTCGGTCGTTGTGGTCGGACTCTATTATGGATTTCTGACCACATTCTCCATAGGGCCCTCTTATCTCTTCCTTCTCCGAGCTCTGGTTATGGAAGAAGGAACCGAGAAGAAGGTATCAGCAACATCTTATTTTATTACGAGACAGCTCATGATGTTCATATCTATCTATTATGCGCCTTTACATCTAGCATTGGGTAGAAACTATTATATGCGCCCTACCAAAAGGAATAAATCGTAATGGTAATAAGGCTGAGCGGTCATGGTGGCTCATACTGTTAAGAGTCCCACATCGAATACGGAATGGGAACATGAACTTCTTATATGGACTTGGACAATCCTCACCCTATAAGCTAGCTTTTGGGGTTGAGTTAGGCCCAGGATCCATTATTTACATGGTATTAGAGCCAGACCCATTCTAATTCTTTCTTCACCGATGTTGGGTCCCCAAATTATATTATCCACGCTCCAATTAACAAAGTCTGGGCGTGCGGGAGAGTGTTAAGAGTCCCACATCGGATATGGAATATGAACATGAACTCCTTACATGGACTTGGACAATCCTCATCCTATAAGCTAGCTTTTGGGATTGAGTTAGGCCCAAGATCCATTATTTACACATACACCATGTTACTTGGTCTTCTCTTCTTGACTCGGAATGTTGGTAATTGCCATCGATCAACATTAAGTAAACGTTTAGCTTTTCTCGGAAGTATGTCAAAGTTAGTAATGATATGTACATCTTCCAGATGATGCCTTATGGAAGCCATAAAGTCTGCAACTTGATTTGCTTTCTTGAAGCAGTGTCTGATGATGATCCCTTTATCTTCAACCATAGATCTTCTGATGTCTCTAATCTTCCAAGGTGTGCTCCAAGTCTCATTTATACAGTTGTGGCACCGTCAAATGACCAAAATTTTCCAGGTTTCTGTTAGCATTTCACGGTGGAGCCACCACCCTTTGACGGGTCGTGAATACGTCTCACGGTTCGTGAAACTTCCCTGCCAATACAAAATTTTGTCTAACTTATTTTTCTCGATTCGTCTCTTACAACATTCACTTAACATTCATCCTAAACCTTTTTCATCCTTGCTAATACCCTTAATCTTCTGAATTCATCTTAACTTACTTGCGACATAATCTAACACGAAAGTTCGGAGCATTTCATACTGTAAATACTTTTCTATCTTCAATCTCGATCATATAGGAACTACGTACCGATATCATCCACCTTAGACAGAGATCTACATGTCCTCTTAATCCTATTCAGTAGATTATCAACATCGTCCCACCTAAGAGGAATCTCCATTCACTTTATGATAGTTCGAAACTCGACTTTCAAGAGTAATACACTTGAGTGACAACTGGTTATAGATAAATAACATTTCTTAAATGACTCATGAAGCTTGTAACATATGGAGTCAACATACTTATGATAAATTTCACAGATGTTAACATAACTATCACTTTTTCATGAAAGTCACTTATCAATATTTTCTAACACAAAAATCACGTAATTATCATTTTTTTCATCAAAGTCACTTAACTATATTTTCTAATAACAAAAGTCACAAAATTTTAAGCTTATTAGCACAAAAATTTCACCTACCGAAAATCCAATTGCCGATGGGAAATGCTTTTTTATTATTAATTATTTTTTATCTAATAAAACAAACTCAATTAAAAAGAAATAAATCCACCGAAAATATATTATTCTTCTCTCTTGGGGAACTCAAGCAAAAAATATTAGGAAATAAAATATTAACTCTAGAGTTAACTTTTTTCACTTTGATATGTACACTAATATACCCAGTGAAATCTCACATAGTGAGGTTTGGGGAGGGTAGAGTGTACGCTTACCTTATTCCTATCGGAGGTAGGAGACTATTTCCGGACTTTTCATTCTTTTTCTATTTGATAATTTCCTTTTTTTCTTTATAATATTAATGCAATTCAAAATCTTTTTTCATATGATTCATTTGATGAGCAGAAATAAAATATTGTGGATTGTGATGCTGACTGTTGGATGGTGAAATTTTCATGATTGTGGTACGCAAACAAAATGTATCGGAGGAGGACATGACCGTAGATAAGTTTATCCTTGATTATTTAATTATATGCCCAATGACGAAACTTTGTGAAAAACTGTTCTTGGAAAAAACTTACCTTCGTAAATATCATATTGCTTGATGTAACTCGAAATAACATTTTTTTAATCATAGGGCATATTGGCCTTTTTTTCTATAAGTGTTACATTTTGTTGGATAGTGAGAAATTAAATTTTTTGAAGTAATAGCTATTACTATTTGCATTGGAAGTAATAATCTTGTGAATTTTTTTTCAAATTTATTCACCCTTTTAATATTTTAATATCTACATATGAGTTTTAGGTCGGATCGGTTTCTTTTTAATTGGGTTTATATCTATTAGATTAAAATAAAAAAGAATACAAAATATTACCCACCGGAAGTTGGATTTTTCGGTAGGTGTGATTTTTGTGTTAGTAAGCTCAAATTTTTGTGACTTTTATGTTTGAAAACATAGTTAAGTGACTTTGATGGAAAAAAATGATAGTTAAATGACCATCTATGAAATTTACTCAGTATTTCATATAATAATTATGAGTTCAATTCTCGTCGTCCTTTTAATTTCCTTTGCCCTTTTCCTTTCCCCATGTAATATAATTAAAAAATTATGACTGCTAAGATTTTTGAAAAAAAAAACGTTTAAATCTTGTGGTCTTAAACTAAAGATGTGTATTATGCATCAGGGGTGAATTTACATTGACCCGAGAGGTGGTGATTAGGCGCTCCACCCGTGTAAGAGAGGTTGTGTGTTTGAACTCCCCTTGCCTCATTTTCTTTTCTCTTGCCCTTTCATTTAAATCCTAAAAGAAATTTATGTACTTGAATTGAGTTTTATTAATATGATTCGAGTTGTCTTTTTATAATATATATGATGTTATTATGGTAATTTATTTATCTGCTCACTTTTTTAAATGATGACACTGTTTATAAAAAATCTTGCGTACATCAGTGTTAGATGATATTAATCTCCCTTGGGGAGTCTTTCATTAATATCAAGGTATATATAGAGTACAATATTCATCCCTTATACAATAGGAATCCTAAGCCTATACAAAAGAGGAATCCTAGTCTTACCATAATTATATTTATACAATATATGGAAATATTCTAATTATGGGTAGGGAATATATTGTTTCCTATATTTACATGTTTACACACCCCCTCAGTCGGAGCGGGAGGAGGCCGGACGCTGAGACTGGATCTGAAGTCAAGAAATAACTGTCTGGGAAGTCCTTTGGTAAATATGTCTGCATACTGATAGGATGATGGAACATGTAACACTCTGACATGGCCTAACGCAACTTTCTCACGAACGAAGTGTAAGTCTATCTCAATATGCTTGGTTCGCTGATGTTGAACCAAATTATGAGAAAGATAGATGGCAGAGATGTTATCACAATACACAATAGATGCCTGACGCAAAGGAAATTGAAGTTCTAACAGTAAATTTCTGAGCCAACAAATCTCAGCTACTACATTTGCAACGCCTCGACACTGGAGCGAGATAGGGTAGCATGTCGCTTGGCAGACCAAGAAATCAGATTATCCCCTAAGAAAACACAAAAGCCGGAGGTGGAGCGTCGCATGTCCGGACACCCTGCCCAATCTGCATCCGTATATGAAAGCAGCACATGCAGTGCGAGAGGGTATAGGTGCAAATCATAATCAAGAGTGCCCTTAATGTATCGAATGATACGCTTAAGAGCAATGAAATGAGACTCCCTGGGGGCATGCATGGATAAGCACACCTGCTGAACATCATAAGCTATGTCTGGCGTGGTGAATGTGTGATACTAAAGTGCACCTGCAAGGCTCCTATACAGAGTAGGATCAGAGACTGGAGCACCATCCATAACACTGAGCTTAGATTTGGAATCAACTGGAGTAGGCACCTCTTTGTAGTTCGCCATCTTAGCCCTGTACACAATCTCGTCTGCATACTTACGCTGACACAAGAACATATGATTGGCATACCTGGTCACTGATATCCCCAAAAAGTAACTCAGCTTCCCCAAATCAGTCATTGCAAATTCGGACTTGAGCAATACAATAATCTCATTTTTCAATCCGTCGGAGGAGGCAGTAAGAACAATATCATCCACGTAAAGTAATAAGTAAGCAGTGCTACTACCTCGACGAAAAATGAAAAGTGATATATCACTCTTGCTGCATACAAACCCAATCTACAAGATATACTTGGCAAAGCGATCATACTACGCACGGGGGGCCTGCTTCAGGCCATATAGTGACTTACGGAGACGCCACACATAGTGAGGAACTGCTGGATGAGTGAACCCTGGTGGCTGATGCATGTAGATTGTCTCTCTCAGATCCCCATGTAAGAATGCATTCTTCACATCAAGCTGATGGATCGGCCAGTGTTTTCCCATGGCAATGCTCAAAACTGTGCGGATGGTAGCCGGTTTGACAACTGGACTGAAGGTCTCACCACAATCAATGCCCTCCTGTTGATTTGTGCCATTAGCCACAAGACGGGCCTTATACCTCTCAAGATCCCCATTGTCTCTGAACTTGTGACGAAATAGCCACATACAACGAATGACATTCACCCCCTCAGGTCTAGGTACTAGATCCCACGTGTGCTGTTTAGTTAAAGCATTGAATTTCTCATACATAGCCACATTCCAATTAGGGTCTTGTTTGGTCAATTTTGGGTTCTTTGGAAGTGGAGAGATGGTTTGGGCAGACAAGTTGAAATGGACTTTGGGTTTGAAGATTCCATGCTTTGTACGAGTTTCCATTGGATGGGTAGGGACAGTGGATGGCGGAGTGGTGTCTGAGATGGGGGGTAAAGTCGGATAAAGAGAAGGTGGGGGCGAAGCCGTCGGAGGCACCGAGACTCCTGGATCGAGAGTCGCGGCGCTAGAAGGTTGACAGACTTTTCTGAAGTTTGGGCGCAGCGGCTCTGCCGACGGAACAGAGGATGTGAGTTGTTCGAATATGAGGGGAGAGATGACAGACTCGTCAAGAAATGAGTAGTCCTGTTTTTGGAATTTTGGAAGATTCAAAAACGGGAATGTGGTCTCGTTGAATGTGAAGTGACGAGATATGTGGATCTGACGAGTCGACAAGTCATAGCATAGATAACCCCTATGGTTCGGCGGGAATCCTAGAAATACACATGGAGTGGACCTAGGAGCGAGCTTGTGAGGGGCGGTGGAGCTAAGGTTGGGATAGCACAGACAACCAAAAATCCGTAGATGATCATAAGAGGGGATTCTATGATAGAGGATTTCGGTAGGGGTCATATTGTGAAGAGTGCTAGTAGGGAGAATATTTAGAGTGTATTCTGACATTTTAGCAGCATAGACCCAGAAGGGTGAAGGGATGAAGGCATGAATCAATAGGGTGCGAATCATATTGTTAATGGTGCAGATGATTCTTTCAGCTTTACCGTTTTGTGGTGAGGTGTGAGGGCAGGAGAAGCGAAAGACCATGCCATTAGTGGTACAAAAGCGGTGAAACATAGAGTTGTTGAATTCACGACCATTATCGCACTGAAATAATTTTATGCCTTTTCCAAATTGTGTTTGAATGAACTTGCGAAACTCAAGAAATTTGACAAACACTTCCGATTTAAATTTAAGAGGGTATAACCAAACATAGTGTGAAAATTCATCAAGCAACACAAGATAGTATTTATGACCGAGAGAACTAGAGATATGAGATGTCCATAAATCGGCATGTATGATATCAAAAGGAGCAAATGTAACACTAGTGGATGATTTAAACGGAAGACGAATATGTTTGCCTAAAGAGGAAGAAACACAATTTTGGGCAAGTTTTCCATTACAAGTAATGAAATTATTGCCTCTAGGAAAATTTAAAACTGGGACTCCTGGATGACCAAGCCTATTATGCAAAGTTGAAGAAGAAACAGTCGCTAGAGTGACAAGAGAGCAAGATCTAGCAGCGGAGGTGGAAGTGAATGGATAGAGATCCCCCGTGCTATTGCATCTCGTAAGAGGTGTCCCCGTATGAAGATCCTTCACAGTAAAACGAAAAGGGTCAAAATCCACAGAGACAGAATTATTATGAGTAAATTGGTGGACAAATATGAGGTTCTTAATCATGTGTGGGGCATATAGGGTATTTTGAGGGAGAAAGGTGGATGAGGAGGTTGTGTGTATGAGGTACCATAACCCTTAACTGAAATGCGCCGTCCACTACCAACTGTAACATATTGAGGATGCTTTAAACTAAACAGTTTAGGAATAGTACCTGCAGACTGGGTGACGTGAGATGTGTCGCCTGAGACCATGTACCAAGTATTGTCAGGTTGTTGCATAGAGAGGGTGTTGAACGCCTGACCCAATTCAGTGGGTGTCATGCCGGAGGAGGGCTGCGGGACCTGACCTTGCATGAAGTGGGCCTGCTGTGGGGATGGAGCGGGGCCTAACAAATCGGGGTAAGAATACGGATTGTATGGCTGCTGGTACTGGAATGGACGTGGCGCCGCGGATCTGAACTGGGGAGCCGCGGCTCAGATCAGCCTTGGCCAGAGACGAATCACGATGAGCCGCGCCCGGCTTGTTTTGCGATCTCTGTTGTTGTTGCTGCTGTTGGTTCTGTTGACCGCGACCCTTGCCACGACCACGGCCTCCTCTACCGCCACAGCCTTTTTCACCCTTGCCGCCGCGGCCCTGCCGCTATTGGGAGTTGTCTGGTGGCGTCTGATCTTGGGGTTTCGTGTCGACAGCTAACACTTGCTGGGCGTGCTCATCCTGCTTAGCACGATGGGTTTCTTCGAGCAACAATTGTGAGCGAGCTTTGTTAAAACTCGGTAGCGGATCTGCCTGTTGAATTATGGTGGCCAAAGTATCATATTCGCCCTTAGTAAGGCCAGAAATCATTTGTAGCACCATTTTATCGTCTGTGACAGGCGTGCCGATGTTGGAGAGTTGATCCGCTAGAAGTTTAAGTTGCTTGCAGTACTCAGAGAATTGGAGAAGTTTTCAAGACGTGTTTTGTTGAACTGTTCTTCCAAATACACGGCACGAGTGCGCTTGTTGTCCTGAAAAATTTTCTCAAAACGATTCCACAAGTCAAGGGCTGTGGAGTCAGATTTCATGATAGTAAGGAGCAAATCCTGAGAGATACTACCATATATCCATTGTTTGACGTCAACGTCGAGACGATGCCAGATAGAATCATCAACCTCCGTAGGGCGCGGAATAGTGTCATCAATATGGTCAAGCACGTTATAGAGACATGCATGATTGCAAAAAAGTTCAACCCAGGGAGAATACTGGTTGTTTTCTTGATAAAAAATAATGGAAATATGGTTCTTGATGTTGGAAACAGTAAGGGCGGGGTGAAACGGGGGTAATGACTTTGTGGTGGGATTTGTGGAGGTAGAGGCGTCAGAAAGTGTGAAAGAATCAGGGATAGCCATTTAGAGAAGAGAAGAAAGGAAGAACAAAACCCAAAAAACAAGAAGAAAATTCGGAAGGGCCGCGGCGTAGGAGAGGCAGCCGGCGGTTGTGGAAGAGAAAGGTTTTTAGGGTTTTGTTTATTTGGCTCTTGATACCATGTTAGATGATATTAATCTCCCTTGGGGAGTCTTTCATTAATATCAAGGTATATATAGAGTACAATATTCATCCCTTATACAATAGGAATCCTAAGCCTATACAAAAGAGGAATCCTAGTCTTACCATAATTATATTTACACAATATAGGAAAATATTCTAATTATGGGTAGGGAATATATTGTTTCCTATATTTACACGTTTACAATCAGTGTTATGCATCAAAATGTTTTTTGGTTTGATGCTTATGTTACAGTTCACTTAATAGAGACGGAGCTAGGGGGCGCACGGAAATTCATCTGAATTTACTATGCCGGAAAATTACATTGTGTATACAAGGTCAAATCTTTTATTTTTATTTTTATATATATATATATATATATATATATATATATATGAATTTATTTGACTTTTTCATAAGTTATTTCTTTATATTTTGAATCTCCTTTATAAAATTAATAATTTCACCACTACTTATGTTTGACTTATGACTAGTTTTGAAATACTCTCCCCGTCTCAAAATACCTGTCCTGTCGTGTTTTACACTTACACGCTTCTTAGGAAGACATTAATAAACATATATAGTGTTTTGACTATATTACCCTTATAAAAAATGCAATGGAGTAAAGATTAGAAGCAACTATTGCACTTGCTATTTCCAAGCGTCCGTAAATGTTTAATAGCACAAGGCAATTTCTTTTTATTTTGGTATATGAACTCATAACATCAACCCATTGATACAGTTAATATAAGTGTAAGACGAGAAAAAATTACTTAATTTTATCTTAAAAAAATAAAATGACAAGTATTTTAAGATAATAAGTATTTTTAATAAGGACGATAAGCATTTTGAGACAGAGAGAGTTTATTAAAGACAACTAATTTAATCTAATTAAGATGTCACTTTAGCAACGGTAAACATTTAAAAATGGCTCAAAATAATTTAATTTTTTTTTATGGACACAGTATAAAGGATGGTAAAAATTTTAGAAATATAATGTAAAAAGATCCCGCTAACTGCTTGAAAGAGAATAATTCCTTGCTGATTTCACTAATATAATTGATTTATATACATGATATACAATAGTCATCCTAGGCTATAATTACGGAAGTCAAATATACAATTAACTAATACAAAAGATTACTACCATAATTACAAATATACAAGATCACTAATGATATTAAAAGAATATATTATGTATATTCTATCACACCCCCGTAGTCATAGCGGGCGGTTATCGTACACTGAGACTGTCCCTAAAATCTTCAAACAGAACTAAGGGAAGACCCTAAGTAAAGATGTCAGCAATTTGATAACATTTCCGCCGCCGAATCGACCTTATCCAACCGATATACCTCTGATATACGCAGATATACAACTGTCCAACCCTCAAATTCTACTAAAAGCATTGTAAACCGCGGGAATACTGCTGATATACATCCTTATTTCTTTCCCCATCTCTCAACCAGGCTGTATACCCCTCATATATAGCCTATACACTCTGATATACACTATGTATACGGCTGATATAACCTCACTACCACTGTATACCACCTGTATACAGCCTCCCTAAGCCGTTATACACCCCATATACAGCTGTTTCTGCCCATATACATTGCGCCTACGTCCTGAACCCTCCCCTAATTTTTTTCCCACTCTCTGGCAGCCTTTATGGCCGAAAACAGCACCGGAAGCAACAATAACCAGCCGAGAATTTCCCAATCCAATTTGGGCCAGAATTTCAGCACATTGACTCCTCGAAAGCTCGATAATGCTTGGTATATGGATACGGGTGTCACGTCTCATCTCACCAATAATTCTGGTAATCTTACTCAACTGCAAAATTTAAATACTCCACAATCTATTATGCTCGATAATGGTCATCGCATTTCAATTCAAGGATTGTGTCACACCCTTACCCCACCACTGCATCTCCACTTCTCTCTTAAAAACGTCTTTTATGCCCTAAACATCATCAAAAATCTAATTTCTACTAAAAAGTTTGCCACCGATAATTCTGTCTCAATTAATTTTGACCTGTTTGTATTTTCTGTAACGGGGCCTCCGTACCGGGAAACTCCTTACGAGATGCAATAGTGAGGGTGACCTATATCCTTTCCTACCCACATCCGCTACTAGTGTCACTTCTCCCACAATTTTAACTACTATATCTCCCTCTACATGACATAATAGACTTGGTCATCCGGGTTCTCACATTTTTTATTCTTTTAGAAATCGAAATTTAATACAATGTAACAAAGGGAACCTTTCTCATAGTTGCTTCTTTTGTCAATTAGGGAAACATGTTAGACTACCATTTACGACGTCTATGAGTACTACTTTCTCTCCATTTGATATTATTCACACTGATTTATGGACATCCCCCATAACTAGCAACTTAAGCCACAAATATTATTTGGTATTTTTGGATGATTTCTCTCACTTTCTTTAGGTCTATCCACTCAAACTCAAATCTCAAGTGTTCTTCAAATTTGTTGAGTTTCGTACACTAGTTAAAACGCAATTTGAAAAAGACATAAAATCGTTTCAATGTGATAATGGTGATGAGTTTAATAATTCCATATTTCATAAATTTTATGCGGCTAATGGCATGATCTTTCGTTTCTCGTGCCCCCATACCTCCCCACAAAATGAAAAAGCCAAAAGAATTCTCCGAACCATTAATAATATGATTTGTACCCTCTTTTTTCATGAATTTATCCCCCCTACTTTTTGGGTATATGCACTAAAAACGGTAGAACACATTCTCAACATTCTACCCACCCGTGCGATTAAAAATAGGTCACCCACCGAAATTCTCTACCGTCGGATCCCTACCTATGACCATCTTAGAATTTTCGGTTGTCTGTGTTACCCTAATCTGACATCCATGGCCCCCCACAAATTGGCACCCAAATCTACTATGTGTGCCTTTCTATGCTTATCATCGAACCATAGGGGGTACCTATGCTATGAACTATCCATCGACAAAATCATAATCTCACGCCAGGTCACTTTTGTCGAGTATGTTTTCCCATTTGACAACATTCAAAAGTTTCGAGTCACTGATTACAAATTTCTTGATGATCCTGACACATCACCACTTGTCCAACAAGCTCTCTGACATGCTACCATTGTTTCGGCAGCATTTAACACTCTGTCATCGTCACTGACTCACGCCGCTGCCACTACCGGCAGTTCCCTCGACAGCGACACCGCCTCTCCTCCCGTCATTGTCTCTGATCGCCACCGCCTCAAGATCACGACATCGCAGCCCACCGGCGATGTCCCCGCGGTAAACCGGGCCACCACCATATGCTTCCACTGTCTCTTTATCGATTCCGGTCACCATCTCCGACACCCAATTGAGGCCCATTGTGTCCCAGTCATCGGTCGCCACCACTACTGTACCAGTCACAGGCATCAGTCTCCCCACAGACACCCAGCCAAACAGACCTACCCCACTACCATCGCCGTACCCGACAACACTAGCATCATCCCCCGTCATTCCACCCATATCGCCACCCTTACCTCCCTCGATGTCAACATCAGACAACAACCACCCAGTTCCCTTTACCGTCGGCCAATCCGACGAAAACCGCGACCCAAGTTCTGCCACCAGCAACTCGCCACCACACCTTCACCCAAATACCCATCATACACCTAAACCCACGCACCATATGGAAACCCGAGCCCAACACGGGATTTTCAAACCCACAGTCCAATTTAACATGTCCACCCAAACCATTTTCCCAATACCCAAAAACCCTAAATTAGTCAAGCAAGATCCTAATTGGAATGCGGTCATGTGTGAGGAATTTAACGCTTTAACAAAACCGCACATTTGGGATTTGGTTCCTAAATCGGAGGGGGTGAATGTGATCTGTTGCATGTGGTTTTTTCGTCATAAATACAGAGACAGTGGTGACTTGGAGATATATAAGGCGAGACTTGTGGCAAATGGCACTAATCACTAAGAGGGCATTGATTATGGAGAGACATTTAGTCCTGTTGTTAAAACGACTACCATTCGCACAGTTCTGAGCATTGTCTTGGGTAAGCATTGGCCGATTCATCAACTTGATGTGAAAAATGAGTTTCCTCATGGGGATCTGAAAGAAATTGTTTACATGCATCAACCACCTGGTTTTGTACATCCAGCAACCCCTCAGTATGTATGTCGTCTGCTTAAGTCCCTTTATGGTTTGAAACAGGCCCATCGAGCGTGGTATGAACGGTTTGTATAATGCAATATGCAAATTGGGTTCGTATGGAGCAAATGTGATACCTCTCTATTTATTTTTCATCGCGGTAGTAGCATTGCCTATTTTTTGTTATATGTGCATGACATAGTGCTTACTGCCTCCTCTGATTTATAGAAAAATAAGATTATTGCATTGCTTGAATTAGAATTTGCTATGACTGACTTGGGGAAGTTGAGCTATTTTTTTGGGATATTAGTGACTCGTTCTGCAGATACTATGTTCTTGTGTCAGCGCAAGTATGCAAAGGAGATAGTGTACAGGGCTAAAATGGCAAACTGCAAGATCATGTCCACTCTAGTTGACTCTAAGTCAAAGCTTAGTTATGTTGATGGTGCTCCAGTATCCGACCCCACTCTTTATAGGAGTCTTGCAGGTGCACTCCAGTAACTTACATTTAGTAGGCCTGACATTGCTTATGTTGTTCAGCATGTGTGCTTATTCATGCATTCCCCCAGGGAGCCTCATTTTACTGCCCTTAAGCGTATTATTCGATACGTTAAGGGCACACTTGATTATGGCTTGCACATATACCCTCACCACCGACCAGATTATTATCATATACGAATGTTGATTGGGCAGGCTGTCCGGACATGCGACGCTCCACCTCCAGCTACTGCGTGTTCTTAGGAGATAACCTCATTTCATGGTCTGCCAAGCGACAAGCTACCTTATCTCGTTCGAGTGCAGAAGCCGAGTATAGAGGTGTTGCGAATGTTGTTGCTGAGATATGTTGGCTTTGAAACCTTCTTTTGGAGCTTCAGTGCCCCCTGCGTAATGCGTCTTTGGTTTATTGTGATAACACATCCGCCATATATTTATTTCATAATCCGGTTCAGCATCAGCGAACCAAGTATATTGAGATGGATATACACTTTATTCATGAGAATGTTGCTCTCGGTCATGTTAAGGTGTTGCATGTGCCTTCTTCATATTAGTATGCAGATATATTCACGAAAGGTCTTCCCAGACAACTCTTTCTCGACTTCAGATCTAGTCTTAGCGTCTGGCCTACTCCCGCTCCGACTGAAGGGGTGTGTTAATGTGTATTATTTAGCCATATTTAGTATTATATAATTATGGTAAATATATGATAGTTATTATAATAGAATTCCCCATTATACACATTATATACATTTGTGTTAATGAGAAAGACTCCCCAAGGGAGATTAATACAATTCTACAATTTTAACACTTAGAACCTTTATTTGGGACCAAAGGTGAAAATTTGTAACGATGTTTCTGTTGAAACTCGGTACATAAAATCTTCTGGCAGGAACGATTATCTGCAAACTGTCATTCTTTTTACAACCTTTCCACCATGAGCAAGTGTAAGCTGGATAAGCATGAAGTCGAAGCTTCGAGTCTTCTCGTCACAACTGAAGACATTCACAAACGCCTTACTCAGCTTCATTCTTCGTCCTCTATCATCGCATCTCATATGTAATCCCTTTAATTTATCTGTTCAATTTAGCTTTATGCATGCATATATGTTGGGAAAAAATAATTCAAAGTGGTAAGAAACCAAAATTAGTTAGGATTTGATATTTTAATTCATATCTAGTTAGGATTTATATAGCAATATGTTTTCCAGTTTGTAGTCAAAATAGATAGGGGTACTGCGAGCTATTTTTATAAACCGAGATAGAGTGGAGAATTGTAGAGTATATGATAATGAATTTGCAAAAGTGTTCATACGAAATCTGGATGTTTTTGTTACCACATGTACGAATTACAGCATGAGAACTCTTCGCAATCGAATTTAGATACATATCCATTACAGAAAAGGAGAAAATCGAGAACGAATAATGAGAGATTAGAAGATTACTTCGATCTATCTCTACTCTCTGCAATTCGCGCGAAAATGAACAGCTCTATGAAGAAACAAGGTAGAAAGATGAAAGTGAAGAGCGAATTCGAGGAGTTTGTGTGGCCTGTTGGAAGATCATGATTCGTCTGAGGTGTTCTTAGAGTTCTCAAAGACGACGAAGATGATTCGTTTGGGGACGGTGAAGAAAATCATGTGAATGGCGTGGATCCTTTTCAACGGCACTGATGCGGTTCAAGAAATGATCAACCAAACTGTGTAGGACTGTAGGAGTAAGGATGGCCCCAAAAAGTTCTTTTTTTTTTTGTTCAAAACCAAAAAAGTGGTTATGAGTTATGACTAGGGCTGGCCAGTGGGCCGGGACGGTCCGACCCCGTCCCGAGCCCGCCCCGACCGGCCAAAAAAATAAATAAATAACGGGGGCGGGACTCGAACTCGGGACGGGACGATGTCTTGTCCCGCGAGACCCGAGCCCGCCCCAGGCCCGCTTGACCCGAGCCCGCCCCGACCCCGTCCCGACCCCGACCCCGCCCTTTTCCCCCCTTTGCAAAAATGACCGTTGCACCAACGACCATTTTAGATTATGGCCGTTGGCCAACGGCCATTTTAGGCCCCCGTCCCCCAACCCCCTACCCCTTAATATTTATTTTTAACCCATAAGTTATTATATTTACACTTTAACCCAATTTTCCAACTATAAATAACTCATTTTCTCTTCATCTTTCTCACAAATTTTCCTACAATCTCTCTAATTTCTCAATATATCTCTCTACAAGTCTACATTGTTTGCTAAATATTCAATTTTATTTATTCATTTGGGAATTGGGAGTGAAGTTGACAACTAGCTTGAGGATCTTCCATCGAGCAAAGTTTCAATTTTCAACTTCTCGATTACACGTCGACGTTACGTCGGCGTTTAGTACATTCGTTCCTTCATAAAATTATTATTGTCTGTTTATTTTATTTAGATCACTTAATTTTATTGTCTTTAATTATTTATTTATTTATTATCATAATTAAAATGGAAGGATTAAAAGGTATGTTTAAGGGTAAGGGTAAGGGTGCTTCTTCTAGTAGGGGCAACCAGGGCAAGGGTACTTCTTCTAGTCATCTTATTCCTACACATGATGATTTTGTTGATACTCAACATTTTCCTACAATACCATTAGATTTAGACCAGGAGCTATTTTCTGAAACTCAAGAAGACTTTAATTTAGACGATGATCTAGATGATATACCCACTAATGTTGATGACAACACACCTACTAGTGCACCTTCAACTGAAATACCTCCTATTCCCCCTAGTATGAGACGAGGTCCAGCAAAATGACCATTAAAATCAGATGCATGGACATTTTTTGATAGGGACGTAGAGAATCAAGTAGCCATATGTAAAATTTGTAAAAATGTTTTAAAATTTAAAACTGGAAAAGGTCACGGTGGGGCGGGGTTTAATTAGACACGTAGTAAGTGCTCATCCAGCTAGGTATGCCCAATACCAGGCTTCAAAACCGGGTGCGAACGCCCGCTCCATCGGGACAAGGTTCACATACCGACATCGTCCGGACCAAATCTGGTCAAATTAACCCTATGACGGGGAATTGTAGGCTCTAAATACAATAAACATAGAGATAGGGAAACAATATCAAAATTAGTTCTTTGTGGAGGGTTTGCCTTTTTCATTTCCTTCATCTCCCGGTTTTATTCATTACATTAGAGATATATATAATCCTGCTTTTAACGGTTTTCCTAGATCAACTGTTAAGAGAGATGTATTTAAATTCGCGCATGAATATCAACAATATTTACGTTTTTCATTATATCATTTTAATGACAAAGTATCTATCACGTCTGATATAGGTCGTAGTACTAACGGTCATGATTATTTAACTGTAACTTGTCATTGGATAAATTATAAATGGTCTATGCAAAAACGTATTTTAGCGTATAGATATATAGATGATAGGCACACTGGTACTTTTATTGCAGAAAATATTTATCAAGTGTGCGATTATTACGAAATTACCGATAAAATTATGACTATTACATTAGATAACGCTTCTAATAATAATTACGCAATTACAATTTTAAAAAATAGTTTAACTCCATCTTTTCCAGACCATTTTCATATAAAATGTGTGTGCCATATATATAACTTAATTGTAAAGGATGGTCTATCACTTTTTGAAGACATTCTTAGTAAAATACAATTTGCTATAAACTTTATTTTTAAAAGTAATAAAGTACAACGTAGAAAAGAATATAAAAAAATTTGTCATGATTGTGGACTACCTTATAGAAAAATTCCACAAGAAGTATCCACTAGGTGGAATTATTTATACGAGCAACTACTTGTTGCTTATGACTATAAATTACCTATAACTTTATTTTTTAACTCTCATAATAAAAAGCCAGCTGATATGATTTTAGATAGTGATTGGGAAAAATTTTTCGAACTTATTGTATTTTTAGAGAAATTTTTTCAAGCAACAAAAGAAGTTTCCGGTATATATTATCCTACTATTTCAACTATGTTATTTTATATAACTCTAATATTTTTATTACTTAGTGAATATATGAAAAAACCAGCTTATAAGGCAGCTATTAAAAAAATGTTTCTCAAAATAAAAAAATATTTTATTCCTATTCCCTCTATTTATATTATTGGTTCTGTATTAAATCCTACTATTAAAATAGACGGTACTAAATCACTAATTGAAACTATTTACGATATATAGAAGTACTACCACCTCCAAGTCCCAAAAATCTAAATCACTCACCACCTATTGAACAAACTAAAGAAGAAGTGTTGTTTAGCGTAGAACACCAATGCAAAAATATATATATTTTATCAACAAGAAAATGCTAGTAACTTACCAGCTTCCATACCATCTTCTTCATCTTCAACACAACCTCACAAAAAGACATCTTTGTTTCGCGGCTAGTATTGAAAGCCTCGTAAATAGAATGTGCGGTCAATACCTCTACTACTAACCAAATTAGCGAGTTGGATATTTTTGTTTTGCAGGGTTCTGCATCCGTATCAAGAAGTTATCAATGAAGATGGACATGAAGACTTCTTTGAAATCTTTGGAGGGGAATGAGAAGACCTTTCCGACACTTTCATTGATGGCTCGAGATGTTTTGAACATTCAAGCGTCGTCAAGCTGCGTCTGAAAGCGCTTTTTCCGCAGTGATATCAAATAGGAGACCACATACACTCATTAGCCGGAGACGACTTGGAAATTGCGATTATTCAGAGATTGGATACGAAATGAGCGGAGAAGGTGCGGTCAACCGGAGATCAACGAAGAAGATGATGAAACTACAACGAAATCTTAACCGAAGGTAGTGGAAGCGACGTGGATCAATTTGACCAACAAATACCAATTCCAACCGAAGAACCACATGAAATCATCAAGCAATTAGAACAGGTTTTTTTGAGAATGTAATTTTTTAATTGTAATTTTATTATGTAATTTGCAACTTTTGGACAACACCACAAAGTTGCAATTTAGATTTTAGACAATTGTATTTGTATTACAAAAAAATCATGTCTATTAAATAATATAAGAGGCACAAAAACAGCCTTGAGATGTTTTTATTACACTATCTTGTTTTGTTTATTGAGTTTTTTTTATACATATGTTATTTTTAAAAAAAAAAAAAGGAAAACCCGCCGTATCCCGCCCCGACCCGATACCGACGGGATCGGGATCGGGACGGGACTTGCTCCAGTCCCGCCAGACCCAACCCCGCCAGAGCCCGCCGACCCCGACCCCGACCCCGCCAGACCCGAGCCCCTCAGACCCGAGCCCGGCCCACTGGCCACTCTTAGTTATGACTGGTTAGGCACTTGCAAATGCACCAACAATAAATGTTAAATTCACCGTATTAAAGGGTAGTGAAAAATTCATTTTTTATTTTCCTTGCATTATAATGATTTAGTTTGGTTTGATAATTGAAAAACCGCCTAAATTGAATTGGTTTTGGCTTTAACCAAAAACACACGAACATCCCAGTCCCACATTATTAATATTAGTAACAGTAATTTTCTCAACCAAATCATAGCAGATGGAAATAGAATCATCTTAGTTCTGAATCATCGAGTCTAAATATATTTTCTTTTCAATCATGTCAAGCTAAAATAACAACATAACCAGTGTGATGCCACTACAAACTGATAAATCTGAACAAAGGAAGTAATTGTATCGCCTAACTCTATATTGTCTCAACTTTGAAGGTTATGCAAAACAAAGCCACCTTATTATATGTTTCCCCCCTTAATGAGAAGAGTTCCAAAGTTGAGTTATCAGAAAACAGAAGTAAACCCAAAATTGATTGATTTTGAACATCCTCAAGAAACATTTTGATGAAAGACAGAGAACTCTGATCTCCTTTACTCAATTGATAACCCTTCACATTATGCATGTACAAAATACTGCATGGTATAGTTTTACCCAGGTTATCAGTGCACCCTGCTGCCAGATACAATTCCATGTTCATGAGAAAATGTTTTTGGCACATCAAAATTCATTCATCTAATACATTGAATTACAGAACATTACTATAGTTCATGAGCAGATCTATAAAAATAGTCTTCTTCCAATTCCAGAAACAACTCCTGCGGCTAAATGTGATTGCTAAACTAAATGATTTGCTATTCATTATTTATTTGTTTATGCAACTTTTCGGAATTACACTTTGGAGCTAATTGGTACACGAAAATGAACCAACAGACAACACGCAAAGAAGGAAGCTCCAACAGCTAAATCATTGATGTAATAATAAAACCCGCGAATATTATGTAGGGCAGTCCTTTGAGCAGTATGTAATTTGAAACAAAATCTTAGCTAACAGAGCATCTTTTCATAGCCATAACTGAAATACACGTTCTCAAGGACAACCGTGGTTAATTAAACCGATAGTAACTAGTAGTATCTTTTCAGGCTTAAAGAGGTTCCCGACCAGCTTCTGTATTGACAAAAGTGGGGTCGTATATCTCATATTCATAATCTGCGTCAAGGTCCTCCATTGTTCTACCAAATACAAAGTGCTTTGTTCCCATAGTCGTGAAAGGCATCAGACCAAAAGCTCTGGCAGTTTTTATCTCCCTGGCAATCTTTCTTTGAGCCTTGGCACTAATTCCAGTCTATACATGAGCAAAAAAAAAATGAATAAGAATATTTTTAATATTCAGTCATCAAAATTAGTCAAATGGACTTGATTACGAACCTTGCTCCTTTTGTTGAGAATTCCAGCCTCCGTGATGAAGTTAGCTAGGAACCTCACATTCTGTATAGCAATTTGTTAAACGTATAAATCAGATAACTCCTTTAAGAGTCAGAAGGTTCACAATGGGTCATAATTACAAGGCAATACTTGGGAGGAAGGCACCACCACTTTTATGTTTATAAGCAATATCCCAGTACTTGGAACATGATATTCAGTAACAATAACTAACCAGAAGAAAACTTGAGGCTAAAAATATCAACTAAGCAATATATGTGCTCGAGGGTGTTTCCCGGTGCAGACATTGGGGTGCATATATATGGTTACATTTTAAAGACATACATGGTCAAAGTAATGCAGAACCAAGAATACCAACCCTGAAATCAGCTTTGCGCAAAACTTCCTCTGTCGTAGTTTCAAATTCATCCCATTTTTTGGGCTTGCGAACTCCTGGCTTTTTAAGATCAAGATCCTGCAGATAATAATGATAAGCTTAGAGGTCGACATGACAGCACCATAGAGAATACAGTGCAAAAGAGGACGGTTGAGTTATAGCGACAAATTAATGCCATCCATAATTTTGCTCTTGCACAGAGAACAAAGCATGAAAATAAGGTGTACTAAGAAATAAGCACTTAAAGAGTACAATTCTAGCACAGCCCAAACATTTGAATGTTTGATGGAAGCTGTTGAAACGTCAATGGGTGCACGATGTACAAAAACCACAGTAAAACATATCCTTATATGGAAATGACACTCAAGATGCTAAAAGCATGCAAGAAATGCTACCTCATTACTCATACCTTGAGTTCATAAGTGTTCCCGGGCCAAAAGGTCATATCTGATCTGTAAGCATAATCATCTTTCTCTACTTCATCAGGATCAAACTCAAAATATCTGGCTGCTTCCTTGAGCTTACCATCCATCCCATCTGATAATGTATCAAAACTCTCATCCAGACCATCCAGGACACTAGATCTGTTTCCCGAACTGAACGTGGAGCCCGGACCAGATCTATCATAAGACTTTTCAGCCCTATCGAGCTTTCTGAAAAAGGAGTTTGGACTTGGCCTGTTTCCCGTACTATCACCAAAAATTCGTCTTTGAAAGTCTTCAGCAGACTCAAATGAATTGTTACTTTGCTTATCATCAGGGGCTGTGTAGTGACAAGGAAAGTTGGGTCCATTACCAGAATGTAGATAAAAGAGAAAATGGATATAAATGAAAAATTAGATAGGAGGCTATGGAGGACTCAGATTAGTGTAGAAGGCTAGTAGGTACTCTCGCTTATCTTTTCATACTAGTTTCTGCGAACGTTCGTTGCACATTAATAACTGAACGTCCGAGTTTTAGTCAATTATAATGCACGTATATATACCGTCAATCAATAATTCGCCTTGAAGATCCATTTTTTAATGTAATAATAATATAATTTCCTTCAAGTCGTTAAATAAGTTGCATTGTCTAAAAACGTGAAAGATTCAAAGAACTGTAAAATAAAGAGGTTAATTAGAATTAGATATTTTGATAGTTTTCGTTTTGTGGTTTCTGGGAATAGCAGTTTCAAGTTCATACAATTACGTATAAGACAGTAAAATTAATTCAAATTTTTGTATGTAGCATATTTCATGTATCTATTATGATATGCTCACACCATCTCAACCTCGCTTCCCGCATCTTATCCTCCACCGAGGCCACTCCCACTCTGTTCCGGATATCATCATTTCTAATCATATCCCTCCTTGTATGCCCACACATTCATCTAAGCATCTTCATCTCCGCAACTTTCATCTTTTGGATGTGCGAATGACTGGACAACACTCCGCACCATACAGCATAGTCGATCTATCCACCACCCTATAGAACTTGCCTTTAAGTTTTTGTGGCACCTTTTTGTCGCACAAGACTCCAGAAGTGAGCCTCCATTTCATCCACCATGCCCCAATACGATGTGTGACATCGTCATCAGTCTCTCCATCCCCTTGGATACTAGACCCGAGGTAATTGAAGCTTCATTTCTTTGGAATGACTTGAGTACCAAGCCTAGAGATGCAGTGGATCCCGGACCCGGTGGATCCAGATCCGTTTTATAGGATATGGATCTTCAAAATTTGGACCCGACGGATCCGGATCAGACCCGGATCTATTTCTGATGGATCTGGATCTTGTATTTCAGATCCGTATCCGGTCCAGATCCGACCCGTGGATTCGTTTTTTATTAAATATATCCAAAAAATATATAATAGTGTTGATGACTGTATATTCAGCTCGAGCAGGGATCTATGGTAAATCATCTGTCACTCAACGTACATACAAACTCTTTTTAAAGGAAACTAGCAAGAAATAAGTTCATTTTTTGTTCTTAGAAGGACGCATATTCCATGAGGATAGATGTTTGCACAAGTGTCTTCCCATTTCATGATTAGAAGCTTAGTGAGTATTCAAACTGTACATTTTCATTTATTTAAAAAGACCATGTTCTTCTTGCTATATTTCACGTTCAAACAGAATAGAAAGATGAAAACATGATTATTTGTCCATCCAAATGATACAACGCAGTGTTTTGTGTGCTTCAAGTAAGTAAAATGATTTGTTAATATCTTGAAAGTTAACTTCATGTGTTATGAATCCGTCCAAATTGCCTAGATTACAATTATTACATGTGGCTTCAGCTTAATTAATTACTATTGAACAAGTCAATAAATTATTTAATTGGTAATTTTTCTTTTTTCTGTACTGAAGTTGCAAAACAAAAAACAAAAAATAGAGGCACAAATTAAAGAAGGAAAAACAGGAAAATTAAACAAACCTGGCTTGTCGATTTCTCACCACAAGTTGTAGGATTAATAAAATATGTTAGTCCAAACCTCTTCCCTAGTGGATCCAGATCCGATCCGTGGACCCGGTGGATCCGAATTTGGATCTGATTTTTATGGACCCGACGGATCTGGATCTAGGTATGAAAAACGGATCTGGATCCGGATCTAGGTATGAAAAACGGATCTGGATCCGGATCTAGGTATGAAAAACAGATCTGGATCCGGATCTAGTAGGATCCGGTCCAGATCCGATCCGTTGCCATCCCTAACCAAGCCTCACCTTCACGCCTGTCTCAAGGTCGCTCTCGTTATTGAATTTACACTCCAAGTATTTTGTCTTGGTCCCTTGGATGCTAGACACGACTTCTATCATAAAAACACTTCTTGGCCTTATGTTGTTCATTACAACGTGGTCTAGGTTTATAGTTTTAGGATTTTAGGTTTAAGAAAATAAATAGGATTAGAACTTTTTAGGGGTATAGTCAACCAACATTTATATACATGCTTTTAAAATAATATAGATTAGTAGTCGCAGTATTGATCTATAGTTTAATGTGCTTTGATTTCTGCTACTATTTGGTATTTCTTGTACTTAATTCGATTATCTTATTTTATCTGTGTTAGCTATTGTCCCTTTCTCAAATGACTTTATCATGGCTTAATTGCTTTAGTTATTTCCATTTTCATACTGCTTTGAATTTTTTGTCCTTATCTGACCTCTTTCTGTGATTTCTCTTGAACCGAGGGTCTTTCGGAAACAGCCTTCCTACTTTGGTAGGGGTAAAGTCTGGGTACACTCTACCCTCCCCAGACCCCACGTTGTGGGATTTCACTGGGTATGTTGTTGGATATAAATGAAAAAGTTGATGATGACCAATGATGAAGAAGCGCATGATTTTCCACAATAAAGAAGAATCAGATTAAAGCTAGAGCGTCTGGAAGATAACATTTGTAAATTGTAATGTCGGTTTGGATTGTCCAATATGAAAGGTGACAATTTACAAAGGATCAGTGTGGCCAGTCAAATGTCATCCAACGGATGCTTGACCATGTTAGAATTCATTCCACTGTTCAATCACAGGATGCCAATTGTTATTGTATCTCCAACATGTTCACCTTTTTAAAATTCCTAAACCTTTTTTTTTAGAAATAACTCAGCAATTATTACTTTTGAGTGATCTTGGAAGATGTATAATAAATAACCAAAATGAGACATTTACTGACCCAAGCAACTATAGAAGATGTATGGGGACAACCAGTATTGTCAAAGACTCATTTAAGACACGATTAAGCCCTGAAGTTCAAGAAAGCTCAGGGAGGGTGTTTCCCGTAGCTTAAGTTGCGCTTCACTGTAGGCAAGAAACTACGGCGTGCGCCTCATTGTGCATGAGTTCTACTTGAATCGAGCGCTAATTAAAAAACTAAATATAACCAGCGTATTAATTGTTCAGGGAAACATTATGAATAAATTTGTTACTTTTTTCTTGCATTACACATATTTTTGCTTTTCTTCTTCATTGTTCCTTATTTTACTAAAGCCCACAATTCAATTGCGCTTTGTGCTTAAAGCCCCAATAGACTTGGAAAGCTTTTTAAAGCTTTTCGCCTTTGACAACATTGGGGATAACAAGGTTGGAATTTAACTTTAGAATATATTTGAATGGCTGGAAAATTGAGAAAACTATTGATTTTTTAGGAGCTTGCAGTAGTTTCAAGGCATCAGAGCAGAGATAGTGGAGATTCATTATTATGGAAAAGAAACAGCAAAAACACCTTTGCAGTAAAATCTGCCTATCACTTTTTATCAAATACAGGGCATCATGCATGCAATTGGCCTTTGGAACATATATGGGAAGTTTAAGTCCCCTAAAAAGTGACTTGTTTTACTTGGTTGGTGGCTGAAGATGCTTCCTAACACAGGAGAATCTGGAGAGAAGGGGCATTCAACTAAGTTCCAGATGTTGCTTGTTTTAAGCTGACAATGAGACTACAAGTCACTTTTTTTGCATTGTGCGTTCACTGATAAGCTTTGGAAATTATTTCTCAAATTGATTGGTCTAAAATGGTCCGTACCTAAGTCTACATGCTGAAGTGCTGGAACAACGAAGAAATTATTAAACAAAAGAAGAGGTGAAGATAATTCCAGCTTGAATATCCATATGGAGGGAAAGAAATGCAAGATGCTTTGAACGTTTTGAAGTTAGTGGCAATTCAACACAGAAAATTAAGACGAATTGTATATTTTTGTTTCAATTTTGGTGTAGAGAAAGCTTTTTAGAAGATCCATTTTTTATAGAGATTATAGAGTCCTCGTAAGGTGAACAAGTACATCTTTTTGCTGTTTTGGACTGTAAATATGGCTCCAGCACAAGCCTTTGTGCTAATGCATAAATTGTTTACTTTCTAAAGAGTAAACCTACCTGAGAGTGAGATATCTGTCATCCAAGGGAATAGGGGAAGGAGGAACTTCCACTTTTAAGGTCATAGCTTTAGTACTTCACCTCCTCAACACTTTTTTGTTATCAAAAAATGGTATATCTGTATTCACTGAAGCACTAAGAGTGCTTTTACAGATATCGCACTTAAACACCCGTTTTCCTAGAATTTCAAAGTGACTATCATGCTCATAGCATCCTTTTTAAGACAACCCTCTACGGCATCTACTAATATGCATTATCAAGGGTATTTCTCCCTAAGATTGGATATACTGCTCTTAGTTGAAATCTTCCAATACTCAGATCAGTTTTTATACATTACATGTTAGAAAAT
Organism: Anisodus acutangulus; assembly: GCA_029783415.1. Classification (NCBI taxonomy): domain Eukaryota; kingdom Viridiplantae; phylum Streptophyta; class Magnoliopsida; order Solanales; family Solanaceae; genus Anisodus; species Anisodus acutangulus. Next base: position 53,930,148 of record CM056490.1, read on the forward strand.
TCATAGGTTCACAAGCAAGGAATCTTATAAAAAAAAAAGGTTCACAAGCAAGGAAAACCTCGAGCTACTATTTCCGATAGTCTAATATTCTACATTAAATTGTATGATTTACCCCTTCTATGGGCTGGGGAGAGATAGGGGTCGCTTTTGTTTACGATTTTAGCTTGTAAAAGGCTCGAAGACCTCCGACTGGATTTAAAATGGATCAAGTATGCCATCCGTTTACGATGTGTTCTCTATTTCTTCAATGGTAAAAAGTACGCATCAACAGGGGTATATGGGAGCACTCACAGCGTAGAACTTCTACAAATTGACATCAAGACATTGGAATGCTACAAAGGAACATGGAAACTAAGGATCAAGTCAAAAAAAGGTGAAGAAGATCAGATGGGAAGCAGATTCTGGGCATTCTCTTGACCGTGGCCACGATCCTCAATCATGGACACGCTTTCAAAGCTGGAGACATTCTATCTGTGACCAAGCCTTGCAACAACCAGGGACACGCTTGCATAGCATAAGGAATTCCATTCCGTTCGTGACCACAATTCACAGGGGTGAACACGGTTTCATAAATATATATGTGGCCACGTTTCAAACTATCTGTGGACACGTTTGCATGCTTTCGCGTTCGCATGGAGAGGGACCTTTCCGCGGAAGGCATCCAATCTGTGTCCACACTTCGAAATAACCATGGACAGGCTTTCAAAGTTGGATCCACCACGGAAGGCAGCTCATTCGTGTCCACGCTTTACAACAATCGTGGACACGTTTTCAAGGCACATTCATCAAGTGGCCATTTCTGTAATAGGTCTAATAGCTAATATAAATAGTATAATCTAGGCTTCATTCCTCGATTAGCAAGTTTTCGAATGATAAAAGGATTGTACTCCTTTTGCGAGTGTTAGGGTTTATTCCCTTGTATCTCTCTTTGAGCCTTCCTTGGACTCATCATTGTATGGATTCCATTTATAAATTCAATCTCTTCTTTTTTGGATTGGTTCTAACTAATTAAATGATAGTTTAAAACAAAACAAAAAATTTAAATGATAGTTTAATTGTTAGAACATCCTTTCTTTCTTCTAAAAGTCTATTCCCCCGTCCTTCTATTTCTAATGCATCTTTGTCATTCTATCCTGTTTGTTGATTTCTTATTATCTTGTTACTTCAAAATCTTTTTGGGTCCTCCTCAAGCTAACACAACTTACTATATTCTTCTTGAATTGGAAAATATGAATAGTTTATCTAATTTACTATCTTTTGATCTTGTACTTTGATTATCGTATTGTCTTATGGTAGTTATGACTTTTTTTTCTGGTCAGCTTTATCATGTTTTCATAGTATTGTGTCCTAGATTTTCTTTTATATATAATGCTTTAAAGTATTTGTTCTTGTGCAGAGTGTCTACTGAAAACATGCTCTCTACCTCCCAAGGTTGGGAGTAAGTTCTACGTACACTCTGCCCTCCCAAGGTTGTTACTTCAAAATCTTTTTGGGTCCTCCTCAAGCTAACACAACTTACTATATTCTTTTTGAATTGGAAAATATGAATAGTTTATCTAATTTACTATCTTTTGATCTTGTACGTTGATTATCGTATTGTCTTATGGTAGTTATGACTTTTTTTTCTGGTCAGCTTTATCATGTTTTCATAGTATTGTGTCCTGGATTTTCTTTTATATATAATGCTTTAAAGTATTTGTTCTTGTGCAGAGTGTCTACCGAAAACATGCTCTCTACCTCCCAAGGTTGGGAGTAAGTTCTACGTACACTCTGCCCTCCCCAAACCCCCACTTTATGGTATTTTCACTAGGTATGTTGAATAGCTTATCTAACACATGCCTATGTACTCTCCTCAAATTATCAGAGATCCGAAAAAAGAGGTCACATAGGCGAAGCTTCACTCTTCACGTTATATTCAATCAGCAAAAATGCAGTGTCCTATAAATTTGTAAACTAACAAACACATCATTTTGAACATCAATTAAAAAAAACTAGTACGTAAACCAAAATTCTAAAATTTTAGCTTCGGAAGCACAAAAAACAAAATTGGATCAATAGAAATTTGCTTAACAACGATAATAGGATTCAATATAATTATAAACTGAAGAAAACTAAAACTTGCACATTTTCAGTTATAAAAATTGCAAGTTGGCATGAAAAACTATGGAATTTGATAGAGAATTGAATAAATAGTTTAGTACATACCAAAATCTGGAAGTGCAGAAAAGGTCCTGGAAAATTGAGTATGATGACGCGAATAACGAGATAGGAAAGCATTGGCAGTCCATAAGACACCTCGAACAGCCTTCATCTTAACGAAAAACCACTTCACCTTACAACTGGCGGCAGCAACGGCGGCGGGCGGCTGAGATGAAAAACGGGATTTGCCGATTTGGTTTTGCCTGTTTAGAAGTTGAGTACTTGGGGCTTTGAAAATGGGACTTTAGGGCTTTGGGCTGCGGGTAAGTAATCCCGTGTATTTATTTATAAAAGAAATATGTGTTGTAAATTGAGAGCAAATAAGATAATATAAAATAAGAAATAAATGAGACACTTTTTTTTTATTTTAAGTATGTTTAAGTCTCTTCAATTGTATATGAGTATTTTCAAGTGTATCTTACATAATGTGGGAATACTTTTATTTTGTGATCATCCTTAGAGTTATAAGACTTAAGTATACACTTTAATAGATACATGAATTAAATTGATTCATAGAATGAGAAGGGAATCCATACAATTAAATGGATTCATAACATATTTGAACTTGGGAAATTAAATGGACAGTCACATAACGTAATGTGTTCATCATCATAACGTAATGTATTTGTAACACTCCTCTTGAATGTCCATTTGAGAGATAGCATGCCTCGTTAAAATCTTATTCGGAAAAATTCAGTGAGAAAATCCGTAGTCAAGGAAAAAGAGTACACACATCTTGTAAAACCTTACGTGCGTTTTGACTATTTTACCTCTGTTGATCCAATTTTCAAAGTTATCGGACGATCATAGTAGAAGTTGAGAAATTAGAACCTTTAAGTGAAAACGTTTAACCGATAGTTGACCTTTAGGTAACTGGATATTTTTTGAAATTCCAAAATTCCGTCAATTCCGTGAGGTTCGGAGGGTCCTTTATGACTTGGTCGGATAGTTGGTTCGGTTCCAGAGAACCTCGGGAGTGTTTTCGTCTATTGATTGGAAAGTTGGTTTTAGGTTGTTGGGGGTTGACCCAAGGAAATAAACCTTTGATACATGTGTGTGCATATCTTATTTGTGTCGGGGAGGTCTCGGGTGATTGTCGGATTTCAGGTTGAAATTGTGAAAGCATAAAATCTGTTGGTGTCTGGTGTATTCGTTGGGGTGAGTCTCAGTGCGCCCCAGCGGATGTTGGGACCACCGCAGCGGATCGCTACGGTGAAGGGCTATGAAATTGCTTGGGGCCGCGGTCGAGTTGCCGCTGCAGCGGATGACAGGAAAACAGAATTATTTTTAAGTGTAAATTAGGTCTTTCATCTCCCATTCTAAAAATATTCCTCCAATGCACTCTTAGGGCGATTTCAGACATTCTTAGGTGGATTCCTCCTGGGGTAAGTTTCTTTAGACTTATATTACTTTCATTTACCTTTCTTAAGTTGATTTAATGGTGGAAAAATTTAAAAATTAGTAGAGAAGATGAGTTCAACTAAATGTTGTATATTTGATTATTAGGTCTAAATGTGAGATAAATTGATAGATTTTGCTAATTTAAGCTTGGATTTCACTATTTAGTTACTTTTAGGCTTGAATCTTTCACTATATTGATGAATTTGAATGTTGAAAATTAGGATTCATACCTAAATTGGGAGTTTTCACTTGAATCTAGAAATTGGCCTAGTCTTGAGTTATTTTAGCAATTGATTAGTGAACTCCTGGAATGTTGAATTGCATATTTCACTGTTAAAATAATTGCTTTACCCTTGTGGGCCTATTTCCCTTTCTCCCTATTTGGTTTGGGTTCAAAGAATAGTCTAACTATTATGGGTATTGTTAGTTTCATTTTCTAACATAGATCTCAATAATGTCTAGACTTTGAGTACTACCGCGATCCTAAAAAAAGCAAGGTCCATGTGTGATCTTTTGTATGGCTCTTACTCGATATCCGAGTAGGTTACATCTTACCTTTTGGTTAGACTTCGGTTTGCGAAGCAAATGTAGAGTTAGTTACTGTCGGAGAAAGCATGTACGCCTTCGGGTATGAAGTTGGGATGGATTACTTATGTTTGATATTGTTGACTGATTTGTGGGATTATTGCCTTTTGTGATTTATTAGCTTGCTGACGAGTGTTGAATAGTGGATTGCACTTAGTTGTCATATCATCCATGTGATATAGTTATCTCTCTCTTATTTTGGAAATATCATAGGTAGAAGAAAGGACTTGACTTGATATTGATATTGTGTTATGTGTCCATGTGTAGCATGGTTGGGGATTGGTATGATACATTTGATATTGTCATTTGCATTGCATTCATCCTCATTTCAATGATATATTGATATTATATGTGATTGGCGTGATGGTGATAAGTGAGAAGAAAACATCAGTGATTCTTTTGGCATGTTGATATTGTAGCCAGCTCTAAGCTGTATGCGGAATGGCTAGCATTGTGGTCGTGGTAGAGTTATCTCCAGATTGTATGTGCGGAGTGACTGGTACATGGACTTCGCGGGTCCCTCATGGGTCATAACTGTCGGGACGTGGAGATAATACGTCCGGAGCATGTGTGTACAGAGATTACATTTGGCAATTGCATTGCATATTTACTCATCATTACATTCACATATTACTTCTATTCTGATTTGATACTCTATACTTGAGTTGTTTATTCTTAGACTGATAGTGTTGTACTTGATTGCGAGCATGTCTATTCTTCAGTTTCTTTCTTTATATATGTTAGCTAATTGTTGTCGGCCTTATGATACCTTCTAGTACATAATGTTTGTACCGATACTATCTTGCTGCATTATTTTCAGTGCAGAGTACGTGACCGATGTCACATTCACTCCTCGAGATTGATCTTGAGGCCTGCTTCGAGTCTTTTAGGGTGTGCACTGCTTGATGGATCCGTTGTCCGGAGACTCCTTCCTTATTACTTATCTTTTTTTATTCGGAGGCAGTATCGTATTTTGAGACTTGTATTATTCAGACTTGTATTGATTAGTGGCTCTTGTACTGTTTTAGATCATTCCTTGGGGTTGTATTCGCATGGTACTTCCGCACTTATATTATTTATGATTTAGACTTCCATTTATCTTGTTATAATTATTTATTTGTTGTTGAATTATTGATAAAGGGACGGGTTCACCTACCGAGGTAGAAAATGGTAGGTGCCCGCACAACTTACTGATTTGGGGTCGTGACATGACCTTACAATCATCCGGGTGCTCAATGGATGTGCTATATCCATTTTAAATCGCTCTAGTATTTTTTCAATGTATGTAGATCGATGGACAAATATTCCATTCCTTAAATGCTCAATCTGCACACCAAGACAAAATTTTATCTTCCCAAGATCATTCAGTTCAAACTATTTCTTCAAGTATTCTACTATCTTTGAAAGTTCTCCAGTAGTTCCAATGTTATTCAAATCATCAACATAGATAACTATTATAACGAATTCAGATTCAGACCTTCTCACGAAAAACACAAGGACAAATGGAATCATTTTTATATCCTTCTTTAAGTAAATACTTGCTAAGATGATTGTACCACATTTGTCCTGATTATTTCAATCCATATAAGGATTTTTGAAGTTTTATTAAACAAGTTTCTCGAGAGCCTTTGTATGCTTTAGGCAATTTGAGTCCTTCAGAAATCTTCATAAAAATTTCGTTGTCTAGTGAGCATATAATAGGCTGTAACAACATCCATTAGGAGGATATCAAGTTTTTCATGCACTGCCAGACTTATCAGATATTTGAGAGTGATTTCATCCACAACAAGAGAGTATGTCTCCACGTAATCAATAGCAGGTCTTCGTGAGAATCCTTGTGCCACAAGTCGTGTTTTATATCTGACAACTTCACCTTTTTCATTTCATTTTCGTACAAACACTCATATGTACCCTACTAGCTTGACATCTTTTTGTGTTCGGATTACTAGTCCAAAAATCTCACATTTTTCAAGTGAAGTCAATTCCGCTTAAATTACGTCCTTCTATTTTGGACAATCTCTTCTCTGTCTACATTCCTCAACAAATTTTGGCTTAAGATCCTCATCTTGTTGCATTATTTCAATAGCAACATTATAAGCAAAAATATTATCGACCACGGTATCAGTTTGGTTCCACATCTTTTATGTCGAGACATAGCTTATTGCGATCTCTTTATTCTCAATATTTTCAGGTACTTGGACATCATATGTGATCTTATCATTTGTTATGTATCGGGACTTTTTTGAGAAATTGCTCCCATATTATGATTATTTACTCCTTTTTCGAAGATTTTTACTCTTGGAACCGATTGGTCTAACACGTTTCATACGTGACCTAGACTAATTTGCATTAACCGTTTGTCTTGTCGATACATCAAATCGAACTGGAATATGAGATTTAGTAACCCTTGGAAGATTAGTAAATGCATCTCAACATTTTACAAAGAAATTATCTTTTGAACCTCTTGCTCACATTGATTTGCTCGGGGATCTAAATGAGATAGTGATAATGCATTCCAATCTATCTCCTTTTTCAACTACTTATTTATTCATCAAAATGACAATCAGCAAACCATGTCGTAAATAAATCTCCAGTATTAGATTTCAAATATTTAATAATAGATGGAGATTCATACCTAGCATATATCCTCAATCTTCTTTGGGGATCCATCTTTGTGCGTTGTGGAGTAATGAAAATATATACAGCACACCAAAATATCCTAAGATGTGAAATATTTAGCTCTTGGCCAAAAGCCAGTTGAATAATGAGGAGAATTCATGATAATTGGTTGGCCTCATACTAAACATGAAATTTTGTCCTCATCTGTAATAGTCTAGCTATCAACTGGAGTCGTTTAATCAATAATTCTTCTAGATCATTTTGAGTATGAACATGAGCAACCGGATGTTCAACCATTATTTCAGTGGACATACAATAATTATTAAATGCCTGAGACGTAAACGCACCAATATTATCAAAATGAATTCTTTTATTGCATAATCTAAAAATTGTGCTGTTAACCTTATTATTTGAGCCAACAATCTCGCAAAGGTTATATTGGGAGTTGATAATAAGAACACATGTGACCATCTTGTAGATGCAAATATCAAAACCTCGCAAAGGCCATATTGCTAGTTGATAATAAGCACAATCTCACAAATGCCATATCAAGACCATATAATATTTGAACGGTCTACATGAAGGGTGAATTGAACCACATATATCACCCTGTATACATTTAAAAAATACAGGGGATTTAATCCCAACATTAATTGCAGATGGTTTAATAATCAATTTCCCTTGAGAACAAGCAACACAAGAGAATTCCTTTGATTGAAGAATCTTTTGGTTCTTCAAAGTATGCCCACGTGAATTCTCAATTATTTTGCGCATCATATTAGAACCGGGATGACTCAGCCGGTCATGCCAAATGATAAAATTATTGAAACCATTAAATCTTTTGTTTACCACATAATGTGTTTGAACGACACTAATACTTGTATGATACAATCCAGAAGAAAGTGCGGGTAACTTTTCATGCACAAACATTTCTCCTACTCTTATTGTAATAATATAAAGGTATTCAATCTTTTCTTCATCCGCAGTCTCAACATGATAGACATTTTGATGAATAACCTTGAAACTTAATAAGTTTCTTTGAGACTTACTACAATTTAATGGCCAATATTGTTCCTCCAGGTAGTAACAAAGTCGTTCTTTCAGAGTCCTCGATTAATTTTGTACTACTGAATATTGTATTAACATAGGCCTTTTTTAAAACCAAATGAGAGAAATTTTTTTTTCTCTTAGTATCGTGTGCGTTGTAGCAGTGTCCAGAAGGCACATCACTCCACTACTCATCTTGGATCCAATTGAAGACATGAAAAATTTATTTATCTTCATAAAAATAAAAATATATAAGAGATATTGAAACTAACAATATAAAACTTAAATACTTCTTGAAGAAGAATATGTTAATTAAAAATACATAAATAAGAACAACAGCATAATTAATTTTTTCTAGTAAATTATTCAATTTTAATATTTATCTACAAAGAAGTCTTCAACTTTCAAATGAGTAATATCATTGAGGTCATCAAAAACATCATCTTTCAAAGTCAAATTTGCTTCAGCATTCCCATCATATTTTTGTGAGGGCCCTGCTTTAGCATCATTTTTAAGAGTTAAGTGTGACTCCACCCGGGGCATTAGTGGTGTCGCACCCGTTTTTAACCGACCCGCGAGAGGTCAGAGCGGAGCACAACGTGTCGGTGATTCCTGGGTAAATGGTTAAGGAGTTGCCACCTAATCATTTATGGTGTATTAGGACACCTAAATATTAAATAAATGTTGCAAAATAACTCCAATTTTAAGATCTGCAAAACTAGTGAGATTCTAGGTAAGGGTTCTTTATTATCCTAAAGAGAAGGGGTTAGACATCCTTTAAGATCCGCTAACCTGCGGTTATTCGATCAAACTCAGGTTAATTATTGTACTAAGGAAAATGCAATTTTAAAAAAGAAAGTTAAACTAATATTGCAAATATTTAGTAAAAGAGTGCATTTTTGTACAAGTATGCATTTGTATGGTATTTAAAGAGAAATACATGTAAAGTTGAAAAAGTATGCATTTGGGACAATTAATAGCAAGGAGAAAAACGAATTACTTATCATGCCAAAGAAGTAATTTTTGAAAATCATTTTGAGTTGTACAATTAATAAAGTGACAGAAGATGATCAAAGTTTGTTTGAAAATTTTTAAATATGCATGACGTGCCTAAACATAAATAAACTAGCGGAGGGTTTCTAAGTTTGAATTAACCGAGCCTATAAGTAAATAAGCTAGCGACGGGTTTTCAGTCTTAAACTACCCTATGAATTAATTCTAAGTCTACCTATTCTAAGCATTTCAATAATTACATAAGTACAATAAATAATATTACAATACAGAGCGAAATAAAGCTGAATTAAAGAAAGTAAAAACAACAAAAATAAATAAACTCCGAGGAGTATCTGCCTTCATTGACTTTGTTCCTTGTAAGCTGTCAGGAACAAACGGTTAGAAACAGTTAAATACAAATAACTTCGGATCTGTATCCAAAAAGTGAATGTTTTGATCACGGAGGGCTCAGACTTAAATTTTGAAAAGACCATTCAAATCATGTTGTGGCTGCAAACATATGACTCGGTGGTCATTTTAATTGCCTAGCCTACTAAACATGGTCTCCGAATGAAATAAAAAGGTTTAAGTCTCATTCTTGCCCAGAAGTTATATTTCCGTCATTCCAACTGTGGAGGCCTAAAAAATAGACGGATATTTTTTCATCGGCTAGTGTAGTATCGTGTTCAAATTCGTAAATTATACCAAAGCAGCAAAGCCGAAACCGAGAGGCAATTTCCGAAGGGGCGCGACCTCAAATTCAATTTCATTGGCTTAAGTTGTAGTATTTGTTCAAATCAGCAAATTGCCAAAGCAGCAAGCCGAAACCGGGGGGACAATATCCGAAGGGACACGACCTCAAATTCAATTTCATTGGCCTAAGTGTAGTATCGTGTTCAAATCAGTAAAAAAATTAAATCAAAGCAGTAAGCAGAAAACAGAGAGGCAATTTCCGAAAAGGCACGATATTTAGTTTAAAAACAGTAAAACAGTAATCTGAAACCGAGCAGCAAACTGAAACAGAAAAGCAACGCCAGAACAGACGCGATATTTGATTTAAAACAGTAAGATATCCGTTGTCGGATGTTTAGATGCCGAAAATAGTAAACTCAAACAGAAAGCAATGCCCGAAAGGCGCGATATTTTGTTTAAAACAATAAAACAAACCAAAACAGAAATCTGAAACCGAGCAGCAAACTGAAACAGAAAAGTAATGCCCGGACAGACGCGGTATTTGGTTTAAACCAGTAAAACAGTAAGATATTCGTTGCACGGATGTTTAAATGCCAAAACAGTAAACTGAAACAGAAAGCAATGCCCGAAAGGCGCGGTATTTTATTTAAAACAGTAAAACAAACCAAAACAGAAATCTGAAAGCGAGCAGCGAACTGAAACAGAAAAGCAATGCCCGAACAGACACGGTGTTTGATTTTAAACAGTAAAACAGTAAGATATCCGTTGCACGGATGTTTAAATGCCAAAAACAGTAAACTGAAACATAAAGCAATGCCCGAAAGGTGCGGTATTTCGTTTAAAATAGCAAAACAGTAAAACAGTAAGATATCCGTTGCACGGATGTTTAAATGTCAAAAATAGTAAACTGAAACAGAAAGCAATGCCCGAAAGCCGCGGCCTCGAATTCAATTTTATTAGCCTAAGTATAGTATTGGGTTCAAATCAGCAAAAATTAAATCAAAGCAGTAAGCAGAAAAACAGAGAGGCAATTTCCGAAAAGCCGCGATGTTTAGTTTAAAACAGTAAAACAGTAAATATCCATTGCACGGATATTTAAATGCTGAAACAGTGGACTGAAACAGGAAAGCAATGCCCGAAAGGTGCGGCATCGAATTCAATTTCATTGGCCTAAATGCGGTATTTGGTTCAAAATAGTAAAACAGTAAGATATCCGTTGCACGGATGTTTAAAACAGTAAACTGAAAACAGATAAACGAAAAAAAGCGCGGCCTCGAATTCAATTTCATCGGCCTAAATGAGGTATTTGGTTCAAAACAGTAAAACAGTAAGATATCCGTTGCACGGATGTTTAAAACAGTAAATTGAAAATAGAGAAACAAAAAAAAGCGCGGCCTCGAATTCAATTTCATCGGCCTAAATGCGGTATTTAGTTAAAAACAGTAAAACAAATACCGAAACAGAAATCAGTAAATTATCAAAACAGCAAAACTGAAACAGGGCAAACTAAAACAAAGAGTCAATTGCTGAAACAGAAAAACGAAAAAAAAAACGTGGCCTCGAATTCAATTTCATCGGCCTAATTGCAGTATTAAATCAGTAAATCGAAACAGTAATCTGAAACCGAGAAACGATTTCCGAAGAGAATGCAATGTTGGTTCGAATCAATAGAATAACAAAGAGAATGCAGATATTAGTTCAATCCATAAAATAATAACAGTGCCAAAGAAACAAACAGTAAGCAATTAAAATATCCGACCTGAATTTTGAAATTTCGGAATCGAAACAGGATTAGGAAATATTTATGAAAGACAGAACAGGTTCTGAACAGTGACCCGAATGGGTGATTCAATTCTGGAAACAGACCCGGATAAACGTCCCGAGAAATGCAACCCGAAGTAGTGATCGGAATCGAAATCAAAATTTAGATTTTTCAAACAACCAACAAATGAGATATAAAATGCAAGAATTTGGAAAATATCCAACCCGGGTCGATCCAACCCGGGTCAGTGACCCGACCCGAATCAGAGATTCAAGCCCGACATCAAATTCTTTTCAGATTTTCAGATAACCAACATACAAGATATAAAATGCAAGAATCTGGAAAATATCCAAACTGGGTCGGATCGAATCAGAGATTCAACCCCAAAATCGAATTCTTCCCAGATTTTCAGATAACCAATATACAAGATGTGAAATGCAAGAATTCTGGGAAATATCCAAACTTGGTCGACCCGACCCGGGCCAGTGACCCGACCCGAATCAAATTCTTCTGATTTTCAGATAACCAACAACAGAATATAAACACAAAATTCGGAGAAATTATTCGTCGAAACAGTGACTCGAATCGGAAAACCCAAAAATAGTGAAGAACAACAACGAAAACAAGCAGATTTTCGGATTCGGCTTACGAGGCCAAATAGAAGTATTTAGAACCAAGGTTCAAGAACGAAACTCACCCCTTTTCCTTTCGGATTTTTGGACTTGCTTCAGACTTATTTCTTGAATAACAATGAAAGCAAATGCTAAAAAAAACTCAAGAACACAATAAGTATTTTTTTGTCTCGGTCTCATCTTCCGGTCCTCTTTTAACAGTGAACAAAGGGGGGGTTTTATAGGTGGATTCGAACTCTCCAACGTTCACCCCCATACCCCTTTCAACGAGTTTGAATTTCAAAATAAAGGGGGAACAAAAACTGATTTTTGGGGCGATTTCTTGGGGCATGTGTTGCGGTGAGAGGTGATGGGGTAGGTTGGTGGTGTCAGGCGATGGTGTCGGCGATTGGTGGTGTCAGGCGTAGGGTGCGGCGACGTAGGGGTAGGGGTGTGCGACGATTTTGGGGGTTAGGGGGTGTTAGGGTTTTTTGTTGATTTTTTTTGTTTTTGGGTTTTGGGTTAGGGGGATAAAAGGGGATGGTTGTTGGGCTTCGAGTATGGGGCCGGTTCGGGTCGATCGAAATGAAAGAAGGGGTTTTGGGAGTTGGGCCGAATGGGTATGGGCTTCGGTTGGATGCTTTGGGTTAGTAGAGTTTCTTTTGGGTTTTGCTTTTGGTTAGGGGGAAAATAAAGGATGGGTTTGGGAGTTGGGTCGAAAAATAAAAGGGGGAAATGGGTGTTTGGTCGAGTGGACTTGGGGAAATTGGGCTTTGGTTGAAATTAGTTTGGGTAGAAATTGTTTTGGGTTGGGAAAATAAATGTGTTATGGGTTTAAAAATATAAAAAGGGGTTTAATATTAAAAAATGCTTTGAAGAAAAAACGTAAATTATTTTAATAAAAAATATAACGATGTGATAATAATATAATATTTGTGATATTCTTAATGCTTGATAAAAATAGAAATGCGATGCCATTTTTGCGGAAAATAGAATAACATAGAATTTTCAGATAAAACTTATGATTATGATAAAAATGCAAATGACAGTAAAAAATGCGAATAATAATAATAACAATGAGAATAATATATATATATATATATATATATATATATATATATATATACGCATGTATGTATATAGATAAAAATTATTTTGAGGTGTTAAAAATATTTAAAATTGCAAATAAATTGAAAAAGACGGGACAAAATTGGGTGTCAACAAGTAGAAGAGGTGCCACCTCTATTTTCTTTTCTTTTGAACGAATTTTGGTAAAGCCTGACAAAATGCTTAGGTGCCCAACATTTACTTTTTCGGTGACCTTTTATACCACAACAATGTCAGTCGCTACTTGAATGATTTCCTTGAGAATTCATATTGTTCTCTCTTTTATTATGATTATCACCATGACGATTATTATATCGTCCCTTGTATTTGCCCTTACCCTTGCCACGCCCACGTACATTATTATGGCCCTGATTATGATCTCTCGCTACCACATTCGCTTCAGGAAATAGAGCAGATCTAGTGGGACAGGCTTTATGATTTTTCATCAAAATGGCATTATGTTCCTCAACCACCAGAAGGCATGAGATCAAATCAGAATACTTCTGAAAACCTTTCTCACGCTATTGTTGGTATAACACAATATTTGAGGCATGAAAAGTAATAAGTGTTTTTCTATCATGTCCTCATCATTTATAGTTTCCCCACATAATATTAATCGGGAAGTGATCCTGTGTACAACAGAATTATACTCAATTACAATCTTAAAATCTTGAAATTGTAAGTGCATTCACTCATAACGAGCTCTCGGCAATATCGTGGCCTTTAGATGGTCATACCGTCCCTTCAAACTAGTTCATAGTTCAAACGGATTTTTCAAGGTTAAATATTCACATTTTAACCCTTCATCAAGATGATGGCGAAGGAAAATCAAAGTTTTTTCTTTATCCTTACTTGATGCTTCATTTTCTTCGACTATAATATCACTAAACCCCTTAGCGGCAAGGTGTATTTCAGCATCAAGTACCCACGACAAATAGTTCTTTCCAGAGATGTCAAGTCCCACAATTCAAGCTTTGATAAATTTGACATGGTGAAAACTATCATAAAATTATATAAATTAGAAATGATAAGAACTTTTATCAAGTGAATTTTTTCAAAATCATATGGCAGTATACTAACTCATCAAAATAATAGTTGATATTTATTGTTACTTTATCATGTATCATAATAAATTAATGCTTAATATTAAATTACATCATGCATACTAAATGCAACGGTGTAATTAGATAATCTCAATAAGTTTAATTAATAAAGCATCATTTATACCAATTACTTAGTCTATTGTTACCTTTTATGATCTCGTTCAGAAGATTAAAGTATTAAACAATTATAAATCATTCCAAGGTGTTAACATTAGATAAACATCCTAGCATATATAATCATGGTTGCATGAAAATAAATTATTATTTTTCTTCTAAATTAATATGCTAACTTTTGGTATTAAACATGTGACAAATGATTGCATACATTATATTTATTAAAAGCTAAATTAGGATCTGACATAAGCTAGTGAAAATTATATTAAACATATATTTGAAATTGAAACTAGTGTAAAATCAAAGTTAAAAGCCTTCTGTCGTATAGCTTATTAATATTATAGTATTGGTAAGATCTTGGAAATGATCGACTCAAATAGATGCTCATCATAAGCTTTTTTTTCCTCCTCTTCGTGTTCTATTGATCAAAATCCAGCAGCGCCACGCCAGTAGAAAGAGTGTTGCTATGGTAAGAATAAAACTGTAAACACATATCGGATGAAGAAGTAGGATCAACTAAGTATTCGTGCTAATAACGTGTTGTAAATTGAGAGCAAATAAGACAATATAAAACAAGAAATAGATGAGACAAGGAAAATACGTTCTTCTTATTTCAAGTATGTTCAAGTCTCTTCAAGTGCACAAGTGTCTTCAAGTGTATCTTACATAATGTGGGAACACTTCTATTTATAGGATGTTGTGATCATCCTAAGAGTTACAAGACTTAAGTACACACTTTAATAGATACATGAATTAAGTTGGTTCATATAATGAGAAAGGCATCCACACAATTAAATGAATTCATAACATATTTGAACTTGAGAAACTAAATGGACAGCCACATAACGCAATGTGTTCATCACCATAACATAATGTAATCAAAACAACATAAAGATATATGATTTATTAACGACGTCTTAGGATATTCCGATACCTTGTTTGTGAATTATACAACAACAACAACATACCTAGTATAATCCCACAAAGTCGGGTATGGGGAGGGTAAGATGTACGCAAACTTTAACCCTGCCTTTGGGGTAGGGAGATTGTTTCCGATAGACCCTCGGCTCGAAAAAGGAAAGCATTTGAAGCAATATAACAAGTAAAAATATAGTATCGACGCAACAAGATATATGCAAACAATACAAAAAATACTAATACCCATAGAGAAAAGAAACTAAGCAATTACTACCTAGATACTAGTAATTGGGAGAACCATCTGCTATTAACTAGCCTTCTAGCCTAATCATCGACCTCCACACCTTTCTATCTAGGGTCATGACCTCAGTGAGCTGGAGCTGCGCCATATATTGTCTAATCACCTCCCTCCCCCCCAGTTTTTCTTTGACGACCCCTACACCTAACTCATCTTATCGTCAACCTATCACACATCCTTATCGGTGCATCCACGCACATCCTCTTCACATGCCCAAACAATCTCAGTCTTGCTTCTCTCAGATTATTTACCACGAGAGTCACTTTCACCTTGTCCCGTATAATTTTATTCCTTATCATATCCCTCATAGTATGACCACACATTCATCTAAGCATCATCATCTTCGCTACATTCATCTTCTGAATGTGGACATTTTTTACTAGCCAACATTCTGCCCATACAATAATATCAGTCGAACCACCACTTTGTAGAATCTTATCTTTAAGTCTCGGCGACACTTTCTTATCGCACAATACTCCGGATGCGAGTCTCCATTTCACCCACCCTACCCCAATAAGATGCACGACATCCTTAACAATCACCCCTTCTCCTTAAATTATGGACCCAAGATACTTGAAATGTCCTTTCTTGGATATAACTTGATCCTCGATCTTCACTTTCACTTCTGCCTCATGTGCCATATCACTGAATTTACACTCCAAGTACCCTGTTTTAGTCCTACTTAACCTAAAATCTTTAGACCCCAAGGTCTGTCGCCAAATTTCCAATCTATCGTTAACTCCACCGTGCGTCTTATGCAACCACATCATGACCGAAAAGGGCTCTGAGTCATCTCTCACTGTTCTAATCTAGGTCTTGGCTCTATCATACATATCCTTAACTTCCCTAACGTAAACCATAGGCACCCCTAGAATCCAAACACCGTCAAAGGACCTCCTTAGGAACTTTATTGTAACTCTTTTCAAGATCAATGAACACCGTGTGCATTTCTCTCTTCATATCTCAATACTGCTGCAACATTCTCCGTACAAGATGAATGACTTCTTTTTTGCTAATTTGATAAGATTATATAAGAGTTGAATTTTTTTTAATAGTTTAATAAGTTGTGGGGTTTTCACATTTATGAAGGAAAATATCAACTTTTAAGAAACAAATTATATATTCAAATAAAATTTTAACTTTAAATCTATCTGATTTCATGATTTGAAATCATGGCCACTAGTCTCAAATAGGGGTCGATGCAAAGTCTGTTATATTTCAGTAGTTTTAACTTAAATTCTATGTGTTAAAAGATTCACTCAATATATAAATAAGTCGTACATTCAATGGCAAGAGAGGATTATCATAACAAAAAAATTAAGCGTTTGCTTCCAAAGTAGAACTCTTCATGCGAATATGAATTTATTGGATTAAAAATCAGATACGTATCTATTCTCATCATTTTAAATTATTTATCGTGGTTATTAAATAATTGTTTTAAATTGTTTGTTGCTTTGGAAATTTAAGACATAATTAATTATTTTCCTTCATTTTAAATTTTGTCATTAATGAAGATGACACATAAATAGATTAAATATGTAATGGAGAGATATTATAATTAGACTTAATAAGGATAAAAAGTAGGTCAAATATCCTTCTAATTATTATTATTTCTTAAGAATCGTATAAAATAAAAAATAATAAATAATTTGAGACGGGGAGTCCGAGCGAGTGTAGGGGGGGTGTATTCAATTAGGATTTTAAAAGACTATTTTGGGATAAATAAGTTCAGTGGATTTTAAAAGACGATTTTGGAATGTAATGACTTAAAAGATTTTAAAAGACAATCAAAAATTTTTATGTTTGGATTTTAAAAGATTTATCATAAGATTTATAAAGATATGAAAGGACCACATGGATTTTTTACTTTTATGATGCTAACCAACCAACTTAATCAGATGATGAGCAATGATGGTCTAATTTAATTATACACGAAAGTCAATTGGTTCAAGATAACAAATAAATGGAACAATAAAATAAAAAGCAAATATTCAAAGTTACAAGAGTCAATGAAAAATATAATAAAGAAATTATAATTAAGTCAATACAATTTTTCCAATCTTTTAATAGCCAATTGATGTAGCTTCATGTTCTCCTAAATAGCATTTCTCCACATATCTAAAGCTATGCTAGCTCTCCATGCATTAGCATCTTCTCGTTGCTGCTCTTGAGTTTGAAGAATATGTTCAAAATTATCTTCTTCGTTAACTGGTAATACTGAAGATGAAGATTCTGAAAGTATGTATGTCCAAGAGACAATCATTATTAGGGACAAATATACTTGAACAAATTCATATTATTAATAAGATTAATATATTTATGGCATTTGGAATTATTGAATTATTGTTTGATTGTTTGTAATTATTCATATATGTGCATCCCTTGAGCTTACGTTGTCATTAATAGAGTGAGATATTAATGATAGAACGTAACTCTCAAAATAGCCTCGACTAATGATCATCGAGAATGTGATATCGATGATATGTTATAAGTCGACATGTGGTCTGCATTACATTCTGGGAGAATGTAGTGTGTCTCATCTGCTACGAGTAATGGTTACTAGGGATGGACACATGGATACTTTTGAAAAGTATTGGTATAACATGCTGATAAACTGGTTGTTATACATGTACAGAGTGTTATCAGCGTGTGGGAGATAAATGTCTTCTGACTTGAGGTCAATACGCACCTTGTTTACAGAGTAATGTATTTTGACCATGTCCTAAGCTTAAACTCTTTATAGGATAAGATATGGCTTGTGTTGGGTGCATTATGATGTAAACTAAGGTGGTAATTGGGCCAAGAATAGGATTCATTCCTCGATTGGATATTCGAGAGAACACTAACTTTTGAGTGATGTTAGGTCGACCAAGTCATTGGCCAATGCAAGAGAAATATTTAGAATATGACCTCAAGTCAAAGGATATTTATCTCCCACACGCTGATAACACTCTAAACATGTCTAACAAATAGTTTATCAGCAGGGTATACCAATACTTTCCAAAAGTATCCATGTGTCCATCACTAGTAACCATCACTAATAGCATGTGAGACATACTACATTCTCTAAGAATGTGATGCAGACCACGTGTCGACTTATAACATATCATCCATATCCCATTCTCGATGATCATTAGTCGAGGCTATTTTAGAGTTACGCTCTATCATCAATATCTCAATCTATTAATGACAACGTAAGCTCAAGGGATGCACATTAACGAATAATTACAAACAATCAAATAATAATTCAATAATTGCAAATGTCATAAATATATTAATCTTATTAATAATACGAATGTGTTCAAGTACATTTGTTCTTAATAATGATTTTCTCTAGGACATACATACTTTCAGTAATATCATAAATTCCCTCAATTTTCAGTAAACCCCAAGTGACCAACAACAACAACATACCCAGTATAATCTCATCAGGTGAGGTATGGGAAGGTAGAGTTTACGCAGACCTTACCCTACCTTTTAACGGATAGAGAGGTCGTTTCCGGTACACCACGGCTCAAATAGAAGTAAAAGCAACAGTAACAGTAATAATAAGCAGTACGTACACTAAGGTTGAAATTTGTTGAAATATGTGGATATTGTAATGGGTTGGTCTTGGTTTTGAATGAAGATGACACTAAGGTTGTAATAAACCCCATAACCTTAAATTTCAAGAAAATCCCAAATTCTCCTTTTGCTCTTGACCCACGTGGTAGTTTTAGTATGCATGGATTTGGGTATGATATTTTGAATGATGACTACAAGATTGTTGTGATTTCTTGTTATGACCGTGATAATAAATATGAACCAGCTATTTTAGACTCTGGATATTTACTCATTAAAAATTGGATCTTGGGAGAGAATTAAGAGTTGACCTTATGATCATGTTGTGGCAGAGCTTGCTTCTGGAGTTTTTGTGAATGGTGCTTTGGATTGATTGGCTAGTAAAACTTCAGATTATTCATCTGTTATTGGTGCTTTTGTTTTGAGTGATGAGGAAATTGTTGAAGTGCCATCTCCAAGTAGTCTTGATAAAGGTCAATTTGTGTTTGGAATATGAAAGAATATAGTGTAGAGGAATCTTGGATAAAGTTTTTCAATTGACGGACCTGATTTTGATGACTGTTTGAGACCTTTGTGCTTTATAAGATATGAATAAGTTGTGTTGAATGTGGATGGAGAGAAGTTGATAGTTTATAATTTGGAAGAAGGGAAATCAAGGGACTTGGAAGTTCAAGCTCCTGAAAATTTTGATATGTTTGGAAACTTTTGTGGATAGACTGGTATTTCCTGCCGATTTCAATTTGTTTGGGAATCAGTCGTAGTTATTGTTGTTGTAGTATGAAATCTCCTCATTTTACATGTCCTAGTTTCCCTCATGTAAAATGAGGAGACCAACAAAAGTTGAGGTGGAATGGTATAATTTTGTTTAACCTTGATAAGAATATAGTGTTCGAGCCTTCAAAACAGTCTTCTTCGATAAGGAACATTAAAATCTCCATAATGGACTTTTTACGATGCAATCTAATTTAGTTGGATCAGTGACTTCGAAACCCTAAATGCTTGAAAGATTATTTTTGCTAAGGAGCATTTTGAATCAACCTTGCTGTTTTATATTGTATACTAGTAGAACTTATGTTTTCTTCCGGTGTTTGAAAGTGTGGAGAATATGTTTTCTCCAAATTTCTCACATGTGAATTTGATGTATACATATTCTTGTATGGTTGATATTTCAAAGGGTAATAAGGTTGATGTTTGGATGATGAAGGAATATGGTGTGGAGGAATCATGGACAAAGTTTTTCTGTTGATGGACCTGATTTTTATGACCTTTTGAAACCTTTGTGTTTTATAAGAGATGAAGTTTTGGTGAATGCGGATGGGGAGAAGCTTATAGTTTATAATGTGCCAGAACATAAAAACTGAGAGAAGGTTGCTTAAGTTTATTTGAACACATTCTAAGTAAACCTTCAAATGTATCGGTCAATAGATGAAATATTATGGTGATCAAATGTGATAAAGGGAATAAGATACACCTAAAACCAGAAGTTGTCTCAAAGCGAACGATCTTTAGAATCAATATTGCGTTGGCTAAAAATATAACATAATGGATCAAAGGATCATAGGCAATACTAACTAGTTGAGGCTTAACTTTTTTTCATTAAATTCACATCATACTCAAGAAGATAAGCACGAGAATTAGATAATTTTTAAATTACATATGACAAATTACTAGTTACAGAATGAAATGAGTCAAAATAAAATAGAATATATAAAGATTCAACATTACCGATCCTAACTAGTTTGAGATTGAGACGCACTTGATTGATTGATTAATTCATACCACTTTTTTTCCGTTGTGTGAGTATGAGAATGCAAATAAGCTAGAAAAAAAAAAGTAAAATGGTTTTTGCACAATTCATCCTTCGAGTACACTGGTAGTGGCCTAATGACGCCGTTCCGTGAGTATGAGGATGCAAATGAGCCAGGAAAAAGGACAAAAAAAAGAATTTGTGGCTGCTGGGATTCGAGCCCAGGTCTCCACGGCCACAACGTGGAATTCTCACCACTAAACTACAGCCACAAGATGTGAAGGTGTTTTATTAGTAATTAACTACTGTAAAACTACGAAAGAAATTTGGCTAGAAATACAAATATATCAAATATCATTATACATCATACTATATATTGCGTACATGTTTATATGGGTTTGTTGTACCAAATAATCCATTTGTAGCTTATACATTAAGTTCTATTTATTAGATAAGATTTATGATATGTGATCTAATTCTTGTTTTCATTCAAACATTTTTGAGGAAAATCATATTCTTTTTTTTATTAGTTCCCAGATTTCAACAAGACCATTTACATTATACATTCTTTTAAAACACAACTTAATCTTATGTAAGGTAAGAAGCATGTTATAGGAAATAATTTTCAAGAAATTTGAACTCCTTACAAAACGGTCTAGACATGACTGATGCAGTGCCCAATTCTACAAAGAGTAGCAAACAAATGTGGCTCAAATTTTGGCTCTAAGCCATTTTATTCCTTTTCCCAGATCTTGGTTTGTTGAAATTGTGTGACAAAATTTTCTTATACAGCTTCATTAGTTCAACAATTTTTAGTTAATAAGGGGAAAAAATTGTCTATGAAATCTTGGGAGTAAAATGTTGATATGATTGACTATTTTGTACTTAAACTTATGATAGTTACTTAAAACTCCGATTAGAGATTTAAATAATTAAATCCCTACTACTAATGCAATTCAATAATTCAACCTGTGTACGAAATGGTCCTTACGGGAAAAAAGCTTAAGGTATCACCAAATTACTTTTCGGTAATATTCGTATATTGAAATAATCATTACAAATCGGTGTCGTGGTGTAGTTGGTTATCACGTCAGTCTAACACACTGAAGGTCTCCGGTTCGAGTCCGGGCGACGCCAGTATTATATATATTTTTCATGTTTTTGTTTTATTTAGTCAATATCCGAAATCCGGTTGTTTAAGATATAACCAACATTTCGTCTTTGTTACTTTTGTCGTTCTTCCTCCTGCATTAACTTCAGAAGTAAAGAAAAGAAAGAAGGAAAAAGTGCCAATGGCAGAATGCATTGTTACTGAAACATGTTGTGTACCAGTTAACATTGCTTGTTCATGCCTGTTTATCAACTGCTCCCTGTGCCCTTTGCCTTGCCTCTAAACAATTCAGCCCTATTTCAGCAAGCATTATTTCATTGCACAGTTACTCCATTGTTAACAATGCTTAAAATTAGAGTGTTGTGAAGATTCATTAAGTTTAATCCCTTTACTTTGATAATGTTCAGAAATTGAAGGAGATGGAATATGAGATACAGTGTGGCTCCTGAATCCATAAAGTTTTTTGGCATCATTGTTGAAGTCTAGTGAGATATGCAATATGCTTACGATCAGAACTTAATCTGAGAGAAACTAAAAGTCTATCACAGGCACAAACCCCTTTGATGTCAAACAAGGACACGAACAATTTACTTGCTTTCAGTTCTGTTTAAGGAAAAATAGAACAAAAGAAAAGGTCGCAAGAGAATATGCATGTGCATATATCCTTACATGCTAGTTCTGATGGATAGCAACATAAAAAGACGCCAGAACTTGATCAAGAAGTTTATGCGCAAATGAATATATTATGTAGCTGTATACAACACAAAGAAATGGTACATCTCCGATCAATAGGACCGAAATGCAAAAAATAGTAACTACAACTATGGTCGTTAAAAATCCAAATGTAAGCTAAAAGTTGTAACCTCAAAAAATAATGATCCTCAGAACAGTTTGTTCTGTTTCCTGCACTCTTTTTTTCTTTTACATGAGAGGCAATTAACCCAATCCTGTCTGTAATGATACATATCTTCCAAAAAGTAATTTGGATGAAATCGATTTTGGAAGGGAAAAGAATTACTAGAAGTTGTGGCATCTGCCACTCTTAGAGGAAACCTCCATCAGTCCATTTGGACTGTGATTTTCCACCATGAACAACATGTTTATTATTGGATGCACTTTGGAAATTATCATATCCATCATCATCCTTACCATCATCCCAACCAGCCCAGCCATGGTCATTACTGGATGCAGCCACTTTAGTAGAATTTTCTTTCCTGTTGTCTTTACTATCCCAATCGTCCCAGGACCCCGAGCTTTCAGAATTGGATTGCCTACCAGATGATTGTGCTCCTCCAGACGAATTCCATCCTTTAGACACTTGACTGGATTCCTTATAAAAGCCGTTTTGTTGATTTTCACTTCGTTGCCACCTATCATCCCTCGAGTTTGGACCCTCAGCAAATTCCTCAACCTTCTGCGAAGCTAAAGCCAAGACCCCCTTCATGATACCCCAGCCCTTCTGTCCAATCTCAGTTGTTTTTGTTGCGACAACGTTGACTGTTTCATTCACCTTGTAATCATAACCACTCTCTGACACCTGTAAGATTGGGATTACACAAGCATCTTACTGAACATTTAAAAACTCCCTGCCTCTTTGTCTAAACACTAGAAACACTAGAGATGAAAATATAGGCTATATGACCAAAAATTGAAATGAGGACTGGAAAAATAGACAACTACCAGTACTTTGAAAGAGGGAGAGGGCGACTCCTGCTAGATTAAAATATCAGTATATTGAAGAAATTCTCATCCCTATGGAGCATTGAATAATCACTTTGGACTCTTAAGCGATTGGAGAAGGATCAAATAAAAAAAAACTTGAACTACAGCAGAAACTCCACCTCAGTTAAATGATATAAAATAATAGAAATATATATATGTTTAATTGCAACCTTTCTTCCTATGATGCCAAGTTCTATAAACTCGAAGTTACAAATCTTGGTTCCAAATAATGCAATTCAACTGTACTATCTTCTTTCTCATTTCAAAATAGAGGGCTAAACAATAACTATACGGATGCTCACTTTCATATAGAGTAACTCCCAAGACGAGAAGTTCTTCATTTTTGGCTGGAGTCGCGAGAAGGATACAATACACGAATTAGAAGCCTAAATGAATATCACATGGAAAAACATTTATGAAGTTCTACCATTAAGGGTTTTAATAAAAAAGGTGGAGAAAGAGTCATAATATTGCGGAGGAAAATTTTGGTTATGATATAGTGCAACAAAAAGTTGCTTCCTTTCCGTGCTTCTCCCAAGGGCCATTATAGTGAAAGACAATCTTGAATCCTAACATCCCTAGCGGTATCCCTCAGGGGGGATGCCACATAGCTAACTAAACTAATAAGTACTTATTAAACCAAGCATTTCCAAAACTCTCTCATCACTATAACATATGCATGGATCGTTATGGTTTACAAGAGCAAATAGGTCCATTTGACCATTTCTAATCGAAGATGCCAAAACGCCTTATTACTTTGTATGGTCTTAGGGTGTCACAAGGGGTAAAAAATAGGAAAAAGTTTAAAAAGATATCAAATAGCTATTAACTCAAAATTTCAGAACGCACGGTATAGCTATTAACTCTTCAACACATTTTAAAGTGTCCTCTATGAAGCTTAAAAGTCAGAACGCACAAATACCAGTGTAAAACAGCATGAGCATGTTTCACTCAACCTATCTTATCTCCTATAGTTGTCCAAATTCCATTTCATCAGATTTCATGGAAACTAGACTAATAGGGCTAAAAGTTTTGTGAAGAGTATCACCCAATTCTTCCATCTACTAAACCAAAAGTTGGAATGAATCGGAGCACTATGTGGTCCGGCCTTGTGCAGGTTCAAATGAGCAAGGATTACCAAAATATCGGAATTTCATTCTACAAAATCCCACATAAAATAGATATATAAGGCAATATCTATATACAACAGTGAAAAACGTGTTGCAATAATATACGAGACTGGAACATAGGACTCCAGTCTAAGTGGAACATTGATAATTTTGCATGCAACATCATTCAAGACTTACACTGACTGCCCAATCTCAATGCTGACCCAACACAAAAGTATCCAATATCAACTTTCAAATCTCTGATACTATAATGATTTTAAATTCTCATTCATCATCAGCATGCATGCCAAGCATAAAAGTTTAATACATCACAGGCCTTGGGTATGTACACCACAAAATAACCAAATTATTAACTACAAGTTCAAGTTACAAAATAGTGATCGCAGAAGAATATTCAAAAATTACACGTGTGTGTGTATGTGCAACATCTAGAAGTTCCAACTTCTTAACAAAAAGATATAGGTTGATGATTATGCAAATGCTATCTTCATAGTTTCAAAAATTAAACTTCACATAGCGTCCACTACTTTCCTTTGGTTCATCACCTACATGAGTAATACACGTTATCACTAAGCATAACGCTCCGTGGCACTTTACTTAGGACTTGACCATTTGACATTTTCCAAGACAAGGAGAAGTTTATAATGCAATTTGCCGATTCATTAATTGGAAGCATTAGATCATTCTTTTATCAATTCCAAACCCTTAGATTTTGAAAGGACAACTCTCCCATACTTTTATCCAGCCATTCAAGACTCCCTTTTTCTACATTTATCTTCTTCCTCATTTTTTACATTTCTCCATGATACCATTGAATCCTCCATACCATAAACTCACTTACTTTCATTAGAACCCCAATTTTATCAAATAAAGTTGAATCTCTCTACCTCCTAATAAATAATCTAGATTTCATTTTTCAAGAATCAAAACAGATTGACAAATAATTGTAAATCCTATGTTTGGATAAAGCGAGACTTCCTCCTACACTTGGGTATTAACAATGAAGGCATCTCCACAAAATTAAAAGATCACTACACCTTCAATTTAGTATAAAAGTAAATTCAAAATACCTTAGAGCCCAACTCCTTGGTCCCTGCTTGAACAACAGTCGCAGCAGACTGTGCCGCTGAGGCTGCTATCATAGATAATCTACCGAATCCCTGCACACATCAAGCAACCATCTCATCAACCTATACATAAATGAGTTTAAGAGGGTGTTTGGATTGGCTTATTTTAAGTGTTTATTGGCTTTTAAGCACTTTTCTAGTTTTTGTGGTGTTTGGCAATCAAAAAAAGTGCTTAAAAGCACTTACTTTTAGGCATGAAAAGTACAAAAATAAGCCAAAATCAAAAGTTGGGTATTACCAACTTATGACTTTTGGCTTTTAGCTTGTAAGCTATTTTTTAAAAGCCAATCCAAACACCCTCTAACTCCAATATATTGATAGTGTGATGTTTTACAATGTCAGCTTATTTTATAAACCAATAGTAATAGATAATTGAGAAAATAAGATAAGTAACAAGCTACAACAGGTGAAACTATTCAAGGGGTCGTTTGGTAGGGTGTATTAGGTAGAATAATAATAACAACAACAACATACCCAGTGAAATCCCACAATGTGGGATCTGGGGAGGGTAGAGTGTACACAGACCTTACCTCTACCTTGGTAGGTAGAGCGGCTGTTTCCGAGAGATCATCGGCTCAAGGCAGAGCATACGCACAAACAAAGCAAAAGTAAAGCAAGCAAGATTAACGGTTCAGGAAAAGTTTAAAACTTTAAAGCAGTATGAAAATGCTGGTATCAAAGCGCATACGCCGTGATAGCGCATTTCAAAAAAGTAAGTATTAACTAGAGCATGTAAATTAGCTAAACAAATTACACTAAAAGATACATATCAGCAGAAAATCAGCTACAAGTTACTATAAACCCATAATATGCCAATTTGTATTAGGTAGAATAATGCTGGTACTAAATTTTAGTACAATGTTTGGTTGCAAATTTATGTCTGGTACAACTAATACCAATATTACTTATACACACTATTCAATACTATTCTTATACATAGTAAATCATCGCATTAAAAATACTAATACTATTTGTATTCTAATACACTCCATTCAGTGCTATTTAGAAATTATGCAATGCATGTTATTGAATACAACAAATCAAACAGTCAATAAAAAATAATCTCAGCATTACGAATACAACAATATTCAGTATTTTTTCTTATACACCCTACCAAACAAGGTATTGCAAAAATAAATTCACAGTCAATGTGTAAAAGTTAAACCCTACACACAATAACCAACACAGCCATAATTAGCTCAATCTTTATACCTGAGTAACAACAGAAAGAACATCGCCTTGCGAATTATTATTACTATTCCTCGGAATTGGACCAAGACTCGATCCAAATCCAACATACTTCCCTCCTTGAGAAGGAGGTAGCCCCTCGGGCCTCGAATCATTCTCAGCCATTTTCCTAGCAAAAAAATTATCCTTATTCGCCGCAGACGCCTCATACTGGACCCTCGTAACATCAGCAGTCGATCTCGACCTAGCGGGCCCACCAGCACCACCTCCACCACTCCTAAAATCACTCACAGTCATATTTCTCCTCATATTACTATTATTATTATTATTGCCACCATCATCAAAACTATCCCAATTATCCCAACCTGAATTATTACCACTTTTACTACCACTCAATGGAGGTTTACAATTATTACTACTATTGTTAACACTTTCCTTAATAATAGGTGGGTCCCTCCAGGGTTTACCTTCAGCTAGGTTTTGAATCTTATCACGGTAAATGGAAGCAGCATTTGTATTGTATTTGGTGATAATATCAGTATCTTTTGAAATTCCATATTGGCCCATGAATTTGTTTAATTTGTCGTTTCCGCCCAGTTCCATTTTACGAAGCTGGATCTCGGACCATGAGTCCATAGTAACGGATCGGACGAATGAGATGTGGACACCTAAGCCACGGTGTTTTCCAGAACATTCTAAACACATGAATACGCCGTAGGAGACAGATGCCCATTGAGGATTCTTTTGAGAACAATCGACGCAGATTTTGTTGCTGGGTTGGGCTTGGAGATCTCGGAGACGACGTGATGCCGCCATTGGATTTCTTTGGATGGGTCGGATCCTGATCCGGATCTGCGGAGAGAATAGAGAAAGATGGAGTGATCAGATCATGGATTCATGGTGTGTGGGGGAAAGGAAGGAGAAGCTGAAGTTGTTAACCAATGAGGTGGATAACGGCTGGTTTACAAATAAAACTCAATTGTCATACAACAACAAAAAAAATATTTTTGGTACATGTATTATGTACTCCCTCGTCCAAAAAAATTCACATTTTTTTAGCTTTTTTTTCGCTTTTCAATAGTTAAACTTTCTAATTTTAACGGTGTATTAAAATATAAAAATTTTACTTTTTTAAAAATAAAATTTATATATTTGAAAACTATGTAAAAAATATTGTAAGTCGTCATAATGAATAATTTAAAATATTTAAAAGATATTTAAAAAAATTACGGTCAAAGAACAACTCTCGAAAAGCAAAAAGTGTCAATCTTTTTAGGACGAATAGAGTATCTAATTTGGATGTATTATACTTTAGGCCTCGTTTGCCCATTATTTAAAATCATTATATAAATCAGCAATTTGAAATCAGGATAATTTGAAGTTGAAGTTTTGTTTGTACATGCATTTTGAATTTAAACATAAAAACCTCACAGGTTGTGAAAACCATCAAAAAAATTCAATTTTTATATAATCTTACTATATGAGCAAATCAAAGTTCATAACAAAGTTAATTCGCTACTAGAAGACCATTCTATAAAAAAAAAAAATATTGATCGAACTTTAGTTCAATAAAAAAAAAACTAAACATGAGTTGTAGAAGTAAATTTAGTTAGAAATGGTTGGTAAGAGTAAATTTTGTTATAAATATATTATCAACTTGCAAAACTTTTTAAATATTTGCTATAAATTATTGGTAAATATATCTACCAATTTTTGGATCTTTTTTTATAAAATATAAACTTATGGATCAAGTTTTACATTTAAAAAGTCGAAATCATGATTTGGAATCTCAAATCATGCGTTTTTGGAGAATTCGGGATCTGTAATCATGATATGAAATTGAAATTAAAAAATTGTGCAAATTTCATAAACAAACTTGATTTGAAATCAAAATATGAAATCATGATTTTATATCGGATTGGCCAAACGCTTAATAGATTTGTGTTTTAACACTTTGTTTGGATGGTTGCTGTCTTTGCTTTATAATGTATTGTATTATATTGTATTGTATTATATTATATTATGTTATATTTATTTTGATGAATACACTATTTGGATAGATTGTATCATTTTCGTCCTTATATATGTCATACATCAACAACTTGAAGCATGAACCTACAAAAAAAAGTAGGTCATGTGATAGAGTTACTATAAAAATGTAGGATACAACAACAACAACATACTCAGTGAAATTTCACAACGAGGGGTCTAGAGAGGGTAGAGTGTACGCAGACCTTACCCTATCAAGGTAGGAAGGTTGTTTCCGAAAGACTATCGGCTCAAGAGAAAGCATGAAAATAGATCAGATAAGGACAAGAAATTGAAAGCAATTCAAAGCAGTACGAAAATGAAAATAACAAAAGTGATGGCTAAGCCCTGATAAAGCAGTTTGAAAAAGGGACAATAGCTACCACAGATAAAATAGGATAATCGAAGTACAAGAATAACCAGATACTAGTAGAAATCAAAGCACATGCAACTATAGAGCAATACTGCGACTACTAATATGAAAGGATAAGTGAGACTACCTACTAGCCTTTTACCCTAATCTGAGTCATTCATAACCTCTTACCTAAGGTGTAGTCCTCAGTAAGTTGTAACTGTGTCATGTCCTATCTAATCACCTCTCCCCAATACTTCTTCGACCTACCCCTACCTCTTCTGAAACCGTTCATAGCCAACCTCTCACATCTCAGCACTGTGGCATCTGTGTATCTCCTATTTACATGCCCAAACCATCCCAGTCTCGCTTCCTGCATCTTGTCATCCACTAAGGCGATTCCCACCTAGTTCCGAATAGCCTCATTCCTAATCATATCTCTCCTAGTGTGCCCACACATCCATCGCCATATTCTCATCTCCGCAACTTTCATCTTTTCAACGTGAGAGATTTTAACTGGACAACACTCCGCTCCATACAACATAGTCGATCTAACCACCACTTTGTATAATTTTCCCTTAAATTTAAGTGGCACCTTCTTATCACATAGCACTTCTGAAGCGAACCTCAATTTCATCCACACTGCACCAATACGATGTGTGACATCCTCATCAATCTCCCCATTGCCTTGTATAATAGACCCAAGATACTTGAAGCTACTTTTCTTCTTGATGTCCTGAGTAACAAGTCTTACTTCCACGTCAGCCTCATGTGGTGCGTCACTAAACTTGCACTCCAAATACTTTGTCTTGGTCCTACTCAACTTGAACCCTTTAAACTCCAGAGTTTGTCTCTAACCCTCTAGCTTAGCGTTTACTCCATTGCGAGTCTCGTCGATCAGGACTATGTCATCCGCAAAAAACATACACCATGGCACCTGACCTTGAATTTTCCCCGTCAATCTATCCATTACCAAGGTAAATAAAAATGGGTTAAGAGCTGATCTTTGATGCAACCCCATCACAATTGGGAAGTGCTTTGAGTCTCCTCCTACTGTCTTTACCCTAGTTTTGGCTCTATCATACATGTCCTTGATCGCCATAATGTACACCACAAGTATACTTTTATCCTCCAAGCATCTCCATAGGACCTCCCTTGGAATTTTATCGTAAGCCTTTTCTATGTCGATGAATACCATGTGTAAGTCCCTCTTCATCTCCTTGTACTGCTCCACCAGTCTCCTTACAAGATGAATGGCTTCTGTAGTCAAGCGTCCTGGCATGAATCTGAACTGGTTCTCTAAAATAGACACTTATCTCCTCACCCTCATCTCCACCACCATTTCCCACACTTTCATGATATAGCTTAGCAGCTTGATATCTCTATAGTTGTTGTAACTCTAGATATCGCCCTTGTTCTTGTATAAAGGAATCATTACACTCGACCTCCATTCTTCGAACATCTTCGCCGTCTGAAAGATGACATTAAACAAACCTAGTCAGCCAGTCCAAACTTGACGTGTCTGTGCTCTTTCAAAGTTCCCCATAAATTTCGTCAGGCCGGTTGCTCTTCCTCTGCGCATCCTACGAACAACACCCTTAGCCTCTTCAACCTTAATACTTATACAATACCCAAAATCGTGACACCTCTCGAAATGTTCAAAATCTCCCAACAAAATATTTATGTCTCCTTTTTCGTTTAAGAGTTTATGAAATTATGACTGTCATCTCCGTCTAATGAGAGCTTCCTCCATGAATACTTTTCCATCATCGTTCTTGAAGCATTTCACTTTATCCAAATCACGTGTCATCTTCTCCCTCGCCTTGGCTAACCTGAACGACTTCTTATCCCTGATTTTGTCCTCTAGTTCGACATATACGTGTTTAAAAGCTATCATTTTTGCGCCGAAATCATGCCTCCTTCCTCGGCATCTTATATAGTTCTCTATTTATCCACTTCTCCACCTCATTCTTGCTTTCTACCAACTTCGCATTTGACACCTTCTTTGATTCCACCTTCCCTTGAACTTCCTCATTCCACCACCAGTCCCCTTGATGCCCACCACATCTACCTCTCGAGACCCCTAACACCTCCCTAGCTACTACCCTAATGCAACTGGTTGTCCTATCCTACATACATGTCGTATCCCCACATTATTAGATAATATTGTAAGTAAAGATAAAATGAGAAAAAAATATAGTAACGACGCAATCACACCAAATCGATTGTTACACAAAATTAGACTTTTTCATTGCATAACGATACGATTAGAGGTGGATACATGATTTAAACTTAAGGGGTTCAACCTTTTAAGATTCTTAGCGTTGAACCCATTGTGTTTTAAAAGTTATGGGTTCATGCCTACATTTTTGCAATTTTAATAAATTTTAACATATAAATTTATGCTTCACGTCAGAAGTTAGGGATTCAATTGAAACCCCACCTAATATACTACATACGCCCCTGGATACGATACAATAAAATTTAAGAAATAATTAAAATAAATATTATATGTAAACTAACAACATAATACAATACATTAGATAACAAACATCCAAACAAGTTCGCTTTACAAAAAAAACAAAAATATTTCTTAAGAACCTAGGCGATTTGCTTTAAAGCGGCGCCTTCCTTTTTTGAATATGAAAAGAGACCAGCCACCCACATGGTGATCAAAACTCTTCCTTCTCTGCTTCACTGTCAATTGATTGGCGCATGAACGAAGCTGTAACGGAGCATGTACGCGACGATAAAACACGGCTTTGCCAGCTGTCGTGATAGGAAAAATAAAACTTGATCAGATAGTTCGTGCGGGGCATTTCCCACCTCGCCTTTGATCTTTCCCTTGCCGTGTATGTAAAGCTAGAAGAGCATCATTGACCCAGCAGCTGACAAGCAAACCTTCCATTCTTATGTTTACATCACTTCTCTCTTTCTCGCATTGACCGGACAAAGTAAAAAGTTATTTTGGGAGTTACTCTTGGACGAGACACTTGCAAAATGCAATGGTATTCATGGTTGAGGCCTTGTTTTGCGAGGGCTATGCCCCAAGCGCCTGGGCTAACCACCCTCTAATGCCCCACGCTTATTGAACAATTCTTATGCAAATCACAAATCACGTATCAAAATCTCTAATTAGTATGGTTGATCTTCAAAATTTTTTAACAAATAAATGATAAATATGAAGATTAAGAGTATAGTAGCATTTTTTACTGATTAAGAAAATCGTGAGAATGAAGATCATCTAAATATTTATTTTCAAAATAAATTACCAAAATTTATATCTTTCCTTGCTATCACATCAGATTATATGATTAAATTGATAAATTCTAGATTTAGAATTTTTTTTTACTAATTATTGTTGTAAATTTATAAGTTTGTATATACAACTTATTGAAATTAAATCAAAAATATTTTTTGCATATTCAATTTTAAATGAATCACACGTGGCGACATATGATGTTGCATGCCTATTAGGATTTTCGGTGTGGGCTCGCGGGTTGTACAACCAAATTCATTATATGAGCATAGGGATATTTGCACTTTCGTCCCTGTTTTGTGTTGGTCTTTAATTTTTGTCCTTGATAATAAATAATTATTTTTGTTTATAATATTTTATAAATTATGTCCAACGTCCTTAAAGAATTTACGCCCCACAAAAGATTCAATTTTAAAGTAAAAAATTAAAGACCAGCTCATTTGAAGGGCAAAGCATTTAATTTCTTCATGAGCAAGGTGTGCAAAGTTCAGTACTAATTTATTACGTGATAGAACTAGTTTAGTGATGTGTAGCAAAAAGTAAATTAGTTTAGTGATTTACTCCGAGTAAACCGTAGGGGTGTTAACGGTTTGATTAGGAACTGATCCAAATCACAAATCGATCAAATAAATACTTGTTGTTTGGTTTTGATTTGGTTTGTTTTAAAAATCGATAATATTTGATTTGATTAAAAATAAATCGAAAAAAAAATCGAATCAAACCGACAAATCGTATACATAATTTATATATATAAGATATATTAATTTTATAAGTAATTTTAAATATGTTATTTACTTTTTTTATCTCTAATAAGCTAATGAATTTTACACCTTAAGCTCATTTCTAACTAAAAGAGATCCATGAAATTCAATCTCATTAATTCAAAAAAAATATTTATGAGATTCACCTAAAAAAAATTGTGTTTCTTATAAACTTTATTCACTTGATTAAAGCTTACAAATATTAAGATATTTTCTTCATAATCCAAGAAAATTATAGCTTCCACAATAAAAAAGTAATAATAACAAATTATAAGTTGGACAAGTATGAAAAAGTCTTTCTTAATCGTAGGAAAAAAATGAAAGAGAGAAATACCATTAAGTTTCTTAAAAACTAAAAATCCAAACCAAACCGATGAATATGTAGTATATTTGATTTGGTTTTGTTTGAATAATTAAAAAATCGACTACATTAGTTTGATTTTAATTTTAGCTAAAAAATCGACCCACACCGACCTATGAACACCCCTAGAGTAAGATATGCAAAGTCCACTAATTTTTACGTGATAGAATTAGTTATTGACTTTCTGAGCAAGGTGCACAAAGTTCAGCACTCTCTTCGTCCTCCATTTCAATTTATGTGATATTTTTTTATTATTATATAATGTTAAAAAGGACACATTTTTATATTTAGTAATAATTTAATTTTAACATGCATATTTTATTCTTAATGAGGTGATTTATAGTTACACTAACTTTTGTTGGACCACAAATTTCAGAAATTCCATTGTATTCCTAAATTCCATGCTACCAAGGGCCTCCCGGAAACAGCCACTCTACCTACCAATGTGGAGGTAAGTTCTGTGTACACTCTACCCTCCCCAGACCCAACGGTGTGGAATTTCACTGGGTATGTTGTTGTTGTTATTCTTAAATTCCATGTTAGTAAACTCAAATACCATCATATAAATTTGGATGGAGTGAGTAATTTAATTTTCTTTGATAAAATTAGTTTATTGACTTTACTCTGAGTAATGTTTGCAAAGTTCGGTAATTTTTACATGATAGAATTAGTTTAGTAACCTTACTAAATTAACTCATAAAGTGTTTGATATTTTATAAACTGATAAGAAACTTTCCTCCCTACTCTAATTTTTTGGGACTTCTTATTAAGAGTGTATCTTGAAGTATACTCTCTTATCTCATTCCGACGAAGTATTGGTAATATACCGTTTTCAAAATATATACGAATAACAAAGTGCAAAACTATTTGCTCCTTTGTGCTGGTAAACAAAATGATGTGAGAGGATGGTCTCATCTCTAAGGCCTATAAACATATAAGTAGCAGCGACAAAAAAGAAACGCCAAGTAATTTCTTTCTACCTACCTAAGTCTTCATGGATAGAATTATCCGGCCGTTAGATGTATTGGTGGGGAGCCTAGCAATCAATGAAGTGGATGAAAATCTTGAAGACATAGGTAACAAAGAAAAAAAAAATACTAGGTAATCTCTTTTCATCTGCCTAAGCTTTGATGAACAAAGTTATCTGATATTTGTACTAGTAGGAGGTAGGAGGTAGTAGGTATCCGATAAAATATCCAAACCAGCAACACCAACAACATATCCAGTCTAATACCACAAGTGGAGTTTGGAGAGGGTAGAATGTACGCATATTTTACCCTTATCTTGAGATATATAAAGGTTGTTTCCGATAGACCATCGGCTAAGAATAAAAGCAATAACAAAGCAAGTCAAATAGAAGAAAAAAAAACAGTAACTACAACAAACAATATGCTAAGCGGAGAACAAACGACGGTACCTTATATCAGAAATATTCAAACGGCCGTTATAAAAAAACAATAAACAAAGAGAAGGTATACACATCTTTATTTAGTTACAAGACACAAACTTGCAAGTTGCTTATGGGTTTCTGTTTAACCAATGTACACTAGAACAAGATTGACCACCATCACTACCCATCTTCCTCATTTTAAGAACCAAATGTACGACAATCCCACACAAGAAACCCAATGCTCCACTTGAACCAACCAATGAAACTGATGTGCAAACAAGCACCACAAATGACTCTTCCTTGGTATTCATACCTCTTGAACACATAGCCAATTCAATCCCAGCAAACAACAAAAGTACCACAAAAACCCCAACCCCAACAAGAAATTGTGTCAAAACTTTAACCATTGAGCTCCCTAAAACTAACTTAGCCACACCAAGAAGTGCCACACACCCACCACTCCTACTACCAAACTTGTATTGCCCTGCTAGCCCTCCTGCAACCATGACAACATGGCATGGCACCAAACCAACACCCTATTAGGTTCATCAACCCGCCGTCACGGATACCTAGGAAGCCACGATTTCCCTTTTCTCCGGAAAGAGATCCGTTGACAGTTTACAAACAGCAATAACAGAATTCAACACAGATAAAGGTAGTTGAGGGATTGTACCCTTAATAAACCCTTGTTTCCAAGCCTGTTTGGAAATATTCACAATGGCAATTCTTGATGGACCAA
Organism: Anisodus acutangulus; assembly: GCA_029783415.1. Lineage (NCBI taxonomy): Eukaryota > Viridiplantae > Streptophyta > Magnoliopsida > Solanales > Solanaceae > Anisodus > Anisodus acutangulus. Next base: position 53,966,074 of record CM056490.1, read on the forward strand.
ATTTGAATCCTTTCACAGCTTTAGGCCCTCTTATAATAGCCAAAATAACACCTAACAAAAATATAAGAAAAGCTGAAGGAAGAGAAGATATTACTTTCTTTAACCTTTACCTCATATTACCTGTTTCTGTACTTTCTTGATTCTCAATTTGTTGTTCACCATCCCCATTCACAATTACAATAAAAATAGCACAAATTAAAGTCAATAACAATCCATCTAACCCAACCATTCCCTCTCCCCTTTAGATTTCGACTTAGCGAAATCTTGTACATTTTTAATGTACTTAACTGCAGTCATAGCAAATGACAAACCTTGTGCTAGTTGAATTCCCCTAACAACTGAAATAGGAATTAACCTATAAACAAGTTGCATTAATCCTGTAACACCTAACATGAATAAAATTCCAACAGTGCAAATTCCAGCAGCCATAACTACAGGTATACCGAATTCGGGGTTGCTGATTGCAACAGCAGCAATAGATTCATAGGTTGTACAGGCATTGGTACACCATAAATTGCACCTGTAACAAAATTGTATACACCAGTGAATATTAATGTTGTACCAAGATTTAAGTCACTGGCTAGTGTTAAAGCCAAGACTGTAGGTATATATGTGCCTAAATCACCCATTGCACCATGTAATTCAGCCCATTTTGATCTGAAAATCAAATTTTGCGTCAATTTCCCCATGAAATTTGTTGATGATTGTTGATTGGTTGACATTTCAGTGGCTTGGAAATGAGGATTATTTTCTTGAAGTGTGGGCTCCATAATGAATGAGTTTCTTAATATGTAAACACATGTACATGTATATATAAAGAGGGTAGCAGTTGACATAATAAATACGGAGTAATTAAATGGGATCACAGAACTTTTGACGCTACAATTATTGATAAATTCTGATTTCGATCCTTGTAATACATGACTCAACAAAAACAACATAACCAGTGAAATCTCACAATGTAGGGCCTGAAGAGGGTAGAATGTACGCAGACCTTAACTCTACCTTGGTAGTTAGAGCGGCTGTTTCCGAGAGACCATCGGCTCAAGACAAAGCACAAGCCCAAGCAAAGTAAGACAAACAAAGTGAATAAGTCATGATAGCGAATTCTGAAAAATAAAAAGAAACAACAATAAGCAATAACTAATGCAAGTAAATAAGACAAACACAATACACATAGCAGCATAAATCAAACGACAAGGGACTATAAGGCAATATTGTGCCTACTAGTATGATAGGCTAAGCCAGCCTACAATAATAATACTATAACTACCAGTTTGTAATCGTAGGTAGGACTACCTACTGCCCTTCTACCCTAATACGTGTCCTCCATAACCCCCTATCTAAGGTCATGTCCTCAGTGAGTTGCACCTGTGCCATATCCCATCTAATCACCTCTCCTCAATACTTCTTCGGCCTACCTCTACCCCTTATGTACCAGTCCATAGACAATCTCTCACACCTCCGCACTGGGGCATTTGTGTCTCTCCTCTACACGTGCCTGAACCATCTGAACCTCGCTTCCCGCATCTTATCCTCCACCGAGGCCACTCCCACTCTGCCGCAGATATCATCATTTCTAATTTTATCCCTCCTTGTATGCCCACACATCCATCTTAGCATCCTCATCTCCGCAACTTTTATCTTTTGGGTGTGCGAAGTCTTGACCGGTCAACACTCCGCCCCATACAACATAGTCGGTCTAACCACCACCCTATAGAACTTTCCTTTAAGTTTTGGTGGTACCTTTTTATCGCACAAGACTCCAGATGCGAGCCTCAATTTCATCCACCATGCTCCAATACGATGTGTGACATCGTCATCAATCTCTTTATTCCCTTGGATAATAGACCCGAGGTACTTGAAGCTCCCTTTCTTTGGAATGACCTGAGTACCAAGCCTCACATCCACGCATGTCTCAAGGTCGCTCCCGTTACTGAACTTGCACTCCAAGTATTCTGTCTTGGTCCTACTCAACCTGAACCCAGACTCCAGAGTCTGTCTCCAAACCTCCAGCTTAGCATTCACTCTGTTGTGAGTCTCATCAATCAGGACTATGTCGTCTGCGAATAACATACACCATGACACCTCCCCTTGGATTTGTCACGTCAGTCCATCCATCACCAAGAAAAATAGGAATGAGCTAAGAGTTGATCCTGGTGCAGCCCCATCATCACTGGGAAGTGCTCCGAGTCTCCTCCTACTGTCCGTACCCTGATCTTGGCTCCATCATACATATCCTTGATTGCCCTAGTGTATGCCACAGGTACACCTCTAACCTCCAAACATCTCCATAAAACATCCCTAGGGACTTTATCGTATGCCTTCTCGAGGTCAATAAAAACCATATGTAAGTCTCTTTTCCTCTCCCTATACTGCTCCACCAGCCTATGACTCATCACATTTAATCTTGAATTAATTAAAATGTGTGTTTTGATCCCTTTAAGTAGGAAATTTGTTATAGTTAAATTATTTTTAGAATTAAATTATCCTCAAATATGGAACAACAATACCAACATAACATAACAAATAGGTAACTAAATGATGAAACGGTCGATAATTATGTAAATTTGTGAACTATCACAATCAAAAGGATCAATGGTTCACATTTCAATTAGTTGAACGCTAAATATCTTTGATCAGATATCACGTGGGCTAAAATCAGAATTGACTAATACTCGAGAGATTAAAGATGATAATAACCCTATTAAATAAGATTATCAGGGAAGCAAGCTAATTAATGTCTAACTTTAGAGTATCAAATGTCTTTTCAAAGTGATGAGAGGCCATTATAAGATCTCATAAGAATTAGAAGAATTGATGAGAGGTTGTTATGGAATGAGAGATATTTACCTCTGAATGTGGAGAAGGCATTATTCTTGCTTATAAGTACCAAATCTAATTATTAGAATTTTGTTTGATAGCAATGGAGAGATGCAACAATAAAGAAAAAATAGTTATTGGTAGGCAGTGGACTTGGCATCAGAAAGATATGCTATAGATTCACGAGTTAAAGTTTGAGGAAATGATATTTCTTATCCACTTACAAATTGAATAGAAGAAAATAATTTTTTCAAAAAATTTCTTATAAAAAGATATAAAATTAAAAATAAATTTGTAAAGGACTATAAAATCATATCTCTCATAAAATTTTATGAAACAAATTATTTACATAGGTTACTCGTAAAATGATAACAAACAAATCTTTATAATAATCATTAAGTAGTTGTTTAATAAACGGATATTTTGGCGGCATAGACCCAGAAGGACGGAGGAAGAGAGGCATGAAACAGGAGAGTACGAACCATGTTATTAATGGTGTGGATGATGCGTTCAGCCTTACCATTTTGAGGTGAGGTGAGGTGTGGGGGCAGGAGAAACGAAAAATCATGTCATTATTGCTACAAAATCGGTGAAACATAGAATTATGGAATTCACGATCATTATCACACTGAAATGATTTTATAGATTTTTCAAACCGTGTTTTTATAAAGGTACGAAACTCAAGAAATTTTGCAAACACTTCCGATTTAAATTTAAGTGGGAACAACCAAACATAATGGGAAAAATCATCTAACAAGACCAGATAATATTTATGACCAATGGAACTAGGAACAGGAGAAGTCCACAAATCAGCATGAATAAATCAAACGGTGAAAAAGTAATGCTGGTAGATGATTTAAACGGAAGACGAACATGTTTGCCTTAACAACAAGAAACACAGTGTTGGGCAAGTTTTCCATTATTACATCTGATAAAGTTATTGCATCTAAGAAAATTAAAAACTGGAGTGCCTGGGTGGCCAAGCCGATTATGCCACACGGACGGAGAGATAGCAGCAAAGGAGACTGGAGAGAGCGCTATTGCATCTCGTAAGATGGGTCCCCGTACAAAGATCATTCATAGTAAAACCAAACGGGTCAAACTCAACAGAGACAGAATTATCACGAGAAATTTTGCGGACAGAAACTAGGTTCTTAATGATATTAGGAGCATACATGACATTTTTAAGGGAGAAGGGTGGGTGTGGTAGTTTTGTGTAGGAGGTACCATGGCCCTGTATTGGAATGCGATTACCATTGCCAACAGTAATTTATTGAGGGTGCTTTAATGGAAACAGTGTAGAAAGATTACATGCAGAGCGAGTGAGGTGAGATGTGGCGCCCGAGTCCATGAACCAATTTTCGTCGGGCTGCTACAAATTTAGAATGCTGAAAGCCTGGACCAAATCAGTGGGGGCCAGTCCGACTGAGGGCTGCTGGTATTGGGCCTGAGTGAAGTGGGCATGTTGCTGCGGATAATGGACTGGCCGAGGTGCTAGAGCCGGGCCCAAAAGCCCCTGCTGATTAAAGGGGGTATTGAGCATGTAGATGCCCAGGCGCTGAGGCCCAATTCTGAAAGTGGGACTGGATTGCTGGGCCGTTCCACTGGTATTGTGGACTGGGATGTGGCTGCTGCAGCTGGTGCTGTTGGCCGCGACCTTTCCACATCCCCGGCCTCCTCTGCCGCCGCGGCCCTTTCCACATCCCCGGCCTCCTCTGCCGCCGCGGCTTTTCCCACCCCTACCGTCGTTCTTCTGCCGCGGCTGAGAATTTTCTGGCGGGGGTGAGCCGACGGGAATGTGATTTTGCGGGGGAATTTCAACGGCCAACGCCTTTTGATTGTGCTCGTCCTACTTAGCACGACGAGTTTCTTCTAGCAACAATTGTAAGCGGGCTTTGTTGAAACTTGGTAACGGATCCGCCTGTTGAATCATGGTGGCCAAAGTATCGTATTCACCTTTCGGAAGGCCTGCAATTAATTGTAATACCATCTTAGTTTCAGAAACAGGCGTGCCGATGCTGGAGAGTTGATCCGCCACAAATTTTAACTGTTTACAATACTCAGTCATGTTGGAGAAATTTTCAAGACGTGTGGTATTAAATTGTTCCTCCAAATACACAGCACGAGTGTGCTTGTTATCTTGAAATATTTCTTCCAACCGAAGCCATAAATCGGGCCGAGGCGCCGGTTTTCATTATAGTGAGAAGCAAATCCTGAAAAATACTGCCATTTATCCACTGTTTTACAGCGGCGTCAAGCCGGAGCCAAGTAACGTCGTCAACTTCAGGGGGCGAGGGAAGGAGTCATCTATGTGGTTGAGCACGTTGTAGAGACATGCATGAATACGGAAAAGTTCGACCCATGGAATGTACTGACAGTTTTCTTGATCAAGAATGATTGGGGTCTAGTGTTTGATGTTTGAGACGGTGAGTGCAGGATGATTAGATGGAGAAAAAATATGGTTTTGGGATGTCTGAAATGACGACTGTTGTGGATGAAGCCTCGATGGGAGTGTGATGATCGGTCATTGTAGTGGAGAAAGAAGAAAAGAGAAAAAAATATTTTTCTTTGGTGGTTGCCGGCGGCTGGAACCGAGAGGGGGGGGGGGGCGACGACAAGATTAAAGAAACCCTAAGGTTTTGGCTTCTGATACTATGTAAGATTGTAATAATTTCCCTTGGGGAGTATTGTCATTATTACAAAATATATAGTGTACAAGAGAGGAATCCTAATTCGGTAAGAATCCTAATATACTATAAATATACAATATTCATAATTACACAATATATGGCAAATATCTGGGGAATATTCGCTAATAAAAATGATAAATAACATATTATTATAGGTTAAATAACACAGGGAATGTAAGAAAAAACATTAGTACATTGTAAATACATATAATGCAAATCCTATATTTATTATGTTGGCTCATAAATTGTTGAGGATTCTATTTCCAGACAGCTCATTTACACACTTTTTAGATTTGGGTTTAATGTTTTTCTTTTCGTTTTAAAATAAAATTTCGACAAATTAAAAGACCAATAATTCCCAGGAGTTTGTATTAACCTAACCACCCATAGAAAGGGGAACATGATACAATATTCTCGACATTCTTTTTTTTTTTTTGGCATTTCAATAGGAACGGCCAAATCTTATTTCACCCAAACAATTTCCAGTTATTTAAGTAGACACGGATTACCTAGAATGAAAATCAAACAATAATCCATCGACAATAATGTGAAGGAAAGATCGTACACATGCTTATTCACAACAAAAAAGTTTTAATTTAGTTCAAACTAAGGGTGGCCAGTGGGCCGGTTCGGCCCGATCTGGATCCGGCCCTAACCCCGCCCCGATCCCCCTAAAAAAATTGACGGTGTCGGGACTCGAAACCGGGACGGGACCTGGGCTCGTCCCGCCGGGCCCGCCCCGACCACGTCCCGATCCCCCATCCCCCTTTGCAAAACTAATCGTTGCAACAACGACCAAATTTAGAGTTTGGTCGTTGTGCAACGACCATTTTTGGCCCCCACCCCATAAACCCCCTTACCCCCTTAATATTTATTTTTAACCCTTAAATTAGTATATTTACACTTTTATCCAATTTTCAAACTATAAATAACTCATTTTCTCTTTATTTTTCTCACAAATCTTCCTACTATCTCAGAAGCTGTAAATTGTGAATAGTGAACGTCAATTCTTTTGAGTTAAATTATTGACTCCAGTAATGCTATCATTTATATAATGTAAATAATTATTCGTAGAGCTTACGAGGACTCGGAAAACTTGAATAGCATGTAAGAATTGTTTATAGAACATCATGCAATAATCATATTATGAACAAATAAAGTACCAACATAAGATGCATTGTGAATGCCAATTTATGAAGCCTTATTGGCATTTAATGATACATTTGTCTTTGAGTGGCTAGATTGAAGCAATCTATATAGCTTTTATAGAAGTCGAATGCGCCTTGAACTTAATTAACATATCACGGAAGCATTGACATAAAATGTAGGGAGAAAAAATAATTGTAAATTGATACAACTTTAAATGGTCATAACTTTGCACTCGAATGCCCGTTTTACCCGATTTTTATTTTAATTTTGCATATTTTTTTCAAGACATGGCGGGTCAAATTGGCACCGCCGATTTTTAGGAAAAAATCTGTTTTCTTAATCAATTTGTGTTTTCCCCCAAATCGATTTCTAATTTTTCCTTTTCTTTAGTAAAAATCTCACGATATACAATAGATTTCAACGTCAAAATTTCGTGATAATGTAGGTGTGAATGTCAATTTCAGTGTTGGAAATTCAATTTTAAAAAAAATCGCCCGAATCCCGCGACCCAACTTGTCCCACTAATCCCGGCCCGCCGTCCCGCAGGGATTGGTCACGACCCGCCCCGCACCGGCCCACTGGCCACCCCTAGTTCAAACCCATCAAAACTTTAAAGCTCTACAACGTCCAAAAAACTATCCTACTCAATAAATGCTTACTCTTGAGCCAACACAAGAAAAAACGCCATAACAAAATTTTCTAACAGCCAAAACGCGAAATTGAATTTCTGAAATAAATATCCCGACAATGCATCATTTGATCAAGGCAGCAACGTGATTCCCCGCAATTCAGCGCCTAGAAGATGACCAACTGGTCCTTGAGCCACCACCAAACGAAGGAGGCTTTCGTTCATCACGCCCCCATCTATCAGATGGTCGATCGTCAGGCCTGCTGCCACTTCCCCACCTATCAGTTTCGGGAGGTGGAGCCTGGCCTGCCTCATCAATTTTCTCCCTTTTGAACCTGGGCACGAACTTCCCCGGAGTAGGTGCAGCTGCGGGAGCAGATCCTCCAGCTTCTGAGGGATGACCTACGATTGAAGGCTCAGCAGGCCTTGACGGCACAGGCGTGAATTTCCGCAAGACCTCCTCTCTCTCCAGCCTTTTCTTCTCCTCAAGTTCTAGCTCTCGTTGCCTTTGCTTTTCTGCAATTGCATCTAGCTTGGCCTTCCGTTCAGCTTCCTCTCTCTTCTGCTTCTCTGCTTCTGCAAAATTCTCAAAACATTGTAATAGGATGCTAAATTGATACTCCCTCTGTCCCAAAAATAACGACTCACTTTCCTTTTTACTCCGTCCCAAAAAGAATGACATATTTCCTTATTTGGCAACATTTTAACTTTAAACTTTATCTTTTACGCAAAACGAGATGATCTATAACCAAATATCTTTGGCTTATTTTAGACCATAAGATTCAAAAGTCTTCCTTTATTTCTTAAAGTGTGGCAAATGAAAGTACATCACATAAATCGGGACGGAGGGAGTAACAAATAACAACTCAACCACAACCCCGAAAGAAAAAGGGGAGGATGGATGAGAGGAAAATAAGAACTTGAGAGGGATCAGAATAGCTCCTAAACACTTGAGAATTATAAACCAGACAATAACATGTGCACGAAAGTAATTGCGAAGATAAGACCACATTACAAGCAGTATGCATAAACTCAAAAAGGTCAGCTAACCGCATAAATAAGCAATGACACAAAATGCTGCTGCTAAAAAGAGAAGCCGAGTTGAGCAAAAGCATAAACTTTTTGGTGAAACACACTTCAATGACAAGCAAAATTCATTGCATAAAATGCATCTTTAACCAGAAGGATACCTTCACGTTTCCGCGCCGCCTCCTCTTCCTGCAACCTCTTTTGTTGTTCTTCCTCGGTTCGCAAAAAGTATATCAGCTTCCTCCTAGTGTCCCTGTCCTGTTTCCTTGTCTGAATTATCTGGTTTATTCGTTCATGTCTCTCCTGTTTCAAGCTATTGAATTCAGCTTCCCGGCGGCTAACAACTCTTTCTTGGAATATTCTCTGCATAATCAAGCCTATATCAGCTGTTGGTGCAAGGCTAGCATGAATCAAGTGCAAACTATGCCATAAAACCTTTTTCGACAGAAACCTTAAGTAATTTTGTCCCCAACAGCCAGTGGCTTAACAGAATTCAGTTGGTTGAAGCAAATATTAAAGGCACTGCCCCTTTAAAATCATAACTCAAATACTCTGTCCGAAGATATTAAAACATAACGCAACCACATCATAAGATTAAGATCAACAGACCTTGTTCTCCAACATGCGGCCCAGCCTCCTCTTCTCTACAAGGTCCCCAGCATGTCGTTGTTTGCTCACTTCAATCTCTTGCTGCAAAGATTGTTGTAAACCCAGATCTGTTATCAATAACAGTTGACCAAAAAGGAGATTCAAAAAGAAAAGCCAAACTTTTTTCCAATAAAATCTTTCAAGGAAAATGTGAAAGAATAGGTTATGGTGGTTTGGCCAAACACGTGCTAATTTTATGCATACCTGCTGATCACGCTCATGAAGAGCCGCCTCTTCAGCTAAACGCCGTTGAAATGCAGATTCAATAAGAGGCGCTGCTTCTTCTCTCTTCGCTCTCTCCAAATAATCCATTATTTTGGCAAACTTCTGCAATTTTTTCTCCTTTTCCTGCCTTCCCCTGAGTTGCTCATTCAATGCCAACTCCATGATAACCTGTTTGGTCATCTTTTCCTGCACTTAGATTACCATTGATAAGATTTTCCATTTAGAGGTCTGAAAAACAACCAAAAAAGGTTTGTACACACTCCATCTAAGACTGGCTTCTTCTTCCTCTTGCTGTGCTTTTCAGCTTCTTGCAGCATTGCTTGGGCCTCTTCGAGTTCTCGGTCCTCTATCTCTTTCAGAATCCTTTGGTTCCTTCTTTGCTCTAGCTCAGCAGCAATCCTTTTTTGCTCGGCCTCTGCAGTCATCTTCTGATGTTCTCGCCTCTTTGACTCTTCGACTCGTTCCTCAAAGGAAATGTCAACAGAAGTTCATCAATCAAGAAAACAATGATAGCAAGAAACTCCAACACCCTCAAGAAGGGAATACCTTTTCCAAGAGTAAACGCTCTTGATCTTCTTTGCGTTTCTCAATTATGGACTTCCGCGCCAGGAGTCTCTTGTGCTCCTTCTCCACTATCTCCGTCAAATTAGAGAGGGCATCCCCAAGCTTGGCAACTTTCTTCGCAGGGGGATAGATCATTAACCTTGCCTTGCTAAGGGATTCAGCAAAAAGTGATAAGTGATCCCGGAGACCTTCAGCCTCAATACTCTGGAAAAAAAAAAAAATAGAAGCACGACAAATCATTCTACTATTTCTATCACCACGTAAGGCAAAAGAAAGGATAAAACAAATCGAATCCGAAACTAAAAAATAAAAACAGTTGAAATGGAAGAAGAGGAAAAGGCTGGGTCTGGCCGTCCACCCCCTAGCATTCCAAAAAAAGCTGCTAAGCATGACAGTATATGCCAAGAAGATGCACCAAGATAAGTATACATAACTTCATTGGAATTACAGAAATCCTTTCACATGAGCATTTAGGGAAACACACACAGAAATGTTCTGCAACACTTGTTCAATGTATTAAACCAGAGGTATATGGCTAAACTTAACAAAGAACAGAAGAAACTTCTCACTTGATGCCACATCCCCATGTCCCAAAATACAGAAGAAGAACAAAGCGCTAAGCTGCCAAAACAAGTCTTCAGAACTCTCCTACACCATTCAGCCCACATTCGATCTAGCAAGCAAGATATGTACTTGTTGTGCTAGCTTGAGTGTTTGACTGACACTTAAAGACGCCCAATTTACAGAGCAAAAACTTAAGATGAAGCCCAGCAATTTGATCCCAGCTATACCTCAGCTTTTGTTGTTCACGCGTAGCAAAACTTAGAATATGTAAATTACAAGAGTAGTTAGAAAACAAAACAAGTTATTAGAAAACAAAACAAGGAAAATGTTAGTAGTGAACTAAGCCAATGATTCTATTTAAATAGGGAGAAAAAATCATGTAGCTCAGCACAGATAATTATAAGGCGGACAGGATATCTCAGAACCAACATAGAAGCACAGAGAAGAAGAACATCCAGTGAGCACAATTGTACCTGTTTACCGAAGAAGACAGCACCATTGATGTGATCAACTTAATGGCAACAAAATTATGTCTAGCAGCATCCATAGAAATCTTCTCAATAGCAGCAAAGTCAAAGAATGGAATCATCTTAGACAGGTTACTGATCTGGATTGTCTGGTACACCTGAGATACCTGTAAATATAAAAAGAAGGAAAATAACCACACTCTAAGTTAGTTAAAATGTAAGACAAAATGCCAAATAGAAAAGGACTCCAAAGATAAATGCGAGAACCTGCTGGAGCAACCTCAGAGTTGCAAGCTTTTCCAAGGCTGGAACATACTGGGACAGTTGCACTTCAGGAACTGAAGAAGCCGAAGATAGCTTACCCCCAAACTTCGAGATTTTGTTCAATAAGGGTTGCACTTTCAGTGCCAGATCTAAAGGAAGAAACTCATGTTCTAACAGATGATAAAGATCTTTTACTTCTTGGGTGACACATGCCATCACGCCTTTGGACACCTATATCCATGAAAAGAAATTAAGAAAAAACAACAGGAACTTCAAGACAATTAAATAAAATTAAAATGGAAGATTAATCAAACAGTAGGACACGAGGCTCATCTGTACAGATATACGAAGTCCCCCCCCCCCCCCAAACCCAACCACCCACCCAAAAAAGAAAGATTTTGAGGAGCATATCCTTTCATATATTAAATTCAAAAACACACCAAGGTGCAAATATCTAAAAGAACTTCGTTGGAGATTAGCTTACCAATTCCGAGAGAATCGATGACCGGGAAACCTGAAAAGGGAAAAACAGAAAGGAAATGAAGGTGAGCAATTAAAAATTAAGACAGATATTATATAAGAAACCAACATTGATTTACCGCATCTTTATTTTTATTAAAAAAAAATTACCGCTTCTCTCTTCTCTGCTCTGGGTTCAACATCAAAGCCGATGAGATTGGCCACCCTCAAACTCTTCTCATTCTCATTTTCAAGCTCCAGATGGGATGCACCATATAACTGATCATAAGGAGACACAGACAGTGCAGCTAAAACAACAGAAGATGCTATTAACTGTAAATCCTTCTGGCTTAAGTTCTTATTGAAACTCTTTTGAAGAAAGAAGAGTTTGAGCCATGCATAAGCATGATAAAGATGATTTGATGAGATCCTGAATATTTCTGTTAGCTTGCCATAATACACAACCATTAACGATGGTTTAGGGGTTTTCTTGACCATGCACATTAATCCATATATGTCTTCAATAGAACGAAAGGCTTCCTGCATAATGTCCAAATGAAAAGGTGACAAAACAAATCCATGCATCTCAAAGTAAGCTCAAAAATGCCATTGGAAGTGTGTGAAAGTTCTATCCCTCTCCAATAAGAATATGTATATGATATCAGAGAAACTAATAGAAACCTGCCAAAGTCCAAGTTCTGTTGCAACTTTCAGTTGCTCAATTCTTGTGTCCAGATACAACTGTAGGCTTTCTGGAGCCGACAGATCTGGACGGTCCCTCTGGTCTCTCCACTTGTTATGATTTGCCAGATGATTCCGTATGATTTCACAAAGTCGACGAAACTCGGTTGTACGTTTGTACTGCTTACAGAACTGAAAGGCACGGTGCGCCGTCATCTGGGTCAAGAGAACTTAATTCAATTTTATTTGTTGCACCAACAAAATATATGCCTAAAATTTAATTGGAACGAATATAGAAATTATTGTCAACACTCAACAACTGTGCAGCCAGCTGAAATGGCACGCAGGACAAACAGGAATTAGGTGTAACATTTAAGTTGCACACAAGATCCCATCCTATGATTATAAACAAAAAAACACAGATAATACCAGAGAAACAGCTATCTGATTAAACAATTTATGCTGTCAGATAGAAGCCCATTGAATCGAGATAAGTCAACGTGAACAGCAGTAAATGAATAAGGATTGTTCTTCTGACAAGAAGCAAATAAAATCATAGTGCATGCAGACTACAGACTCAAAAGTAAAAAAGGGCAGCCCGGTGCACAAAGCATCCCGCGTTAGCAAGGTCCGGAAAGGGCCGCACCCCAAGGGTGTGATGTAGACAGCCTACCCTAACGCAAGCATTAGTGGCTGCTTCAGGGTAGCCACTGACTCAAAAGTAAACAAGGAAAAAAAAAAAGAGGATAAACAACCAACTAATTTCAACGGCAACAAGGCCGAGGGGTTTGAAGCAAAAATACAAGAAGCGAAGAGGTGAAGCACACTGTTTAGAGAAGATTATATAGCATACAAGAATTTAGCTACCATTAAACAACTAATATCAACATCCAATATACAGTAGTGCAATATTGATCCAACTCCTGAGTTGAGATTCAAAGAATCGTCACTTCTCGTTTGGATAACTCTGCGCATTATTGTTTGAAGCATCTATGAAGTGCCTCACTTTGCATCGATTATTCACTTTAAACGACGAAGCAATGGTTTTTAATAACATTGAAACAACTTGCTCAGTAACTTACTATCTAAACAAGATACTGAAAAGTCAGGATCATCAAATCCCTCATGTGTCGACATAGACACAGTATGAGGTTGACTCCAAAATCCTAGAAGAAAAAGAGAATAGGAAACAAGGAAAGAAATGGAGAAGGGTACTTACAGCATACAGAGCCTCCAACCTTGAGTTATTGCGCAAGATCTCTAGAACAGTTCTATATGTCTCCCACAAGAACTTAAACCAGGGAGTGACCAGTTCACGATCAGATCTATCTTTTCCTTTCTCCCCACTAACATAACTCAACATAAGATCTTCAGGTCTTTTATCAGCTTCTAAGTCTTCCACATCCAGAGCTTCCTCTAGGGCCTGTGCTTGATTGCGAGCCAGTTCAGCTCGCTCAGTGGCTAAATGCATAAAATGCTTTATCACCTCCTCCAGTGAATTAATGTTCACTTGTGGACAGACAATACGATATTGAATTAGGCCATCCTTGGCAAACCTCCCCCTTCTCATGTCAACACATAACTCTACATACTTGAACATTATTTTCTCATGTGTCTTTTGCCATGCTCTATACCTCCTCGATGTAATAAGATCATGAAGTGCTTGCAACGCTTCTTGCTTTTGTCCAACATTAATCAGCTCTGCAGCAGGACATTAAGCTCAGGAATGATTAAAGACTAAAGAGAGCAAGTGAGTGCTTTTGATTGACCAATATAACCAATATAGAAACTTAAAGATATATGGACAGAGTTGCTGCAGTGTTTGGAAGTTTCTGCTTGTAACTCTTCTAAATTTAAAACTTTTAAGACACCTAAGATTTACTAAATGCTCCGTCACCCCCCCCCCCGGGATATATGTGACCCACTCCCTATATAGCCAGTAGCCTACACCAACAACTACTCACAGATCTCAGCCCAGCCCAGCCATGCCATTTGAGATAATGTCATATATTGGAGTACTACATGCAGCGTCGTAAGGGGATATATGTGACCCCCTCCCTATATAGCCTACACTTGCAACCATTCACAGATCCCAGTCTAGCCATTTGAGTTAATGAGCCATATATTGATGTGAGAAGCTACGTTCAGCGTCACATCTTCAACTAACTAAGACAAATTGGAAGTAACAATTTGACTAGCAGAGCAAATATCAATATTACTTCTGTTAAATGGAACTACCAAACAGGATGATGACAGAAAGAACTAACCTTCAGCTCGCTTCAAAGCATTCTCGGGTTTGGCAAAAGTAACCATTGCGAGGATCTAGAAAACTAGACCTTTCACCTGAAGATGAATAGTTAGATGAGACAGAATTAGACAAGTTCTTCCAACTAAAATAACAATATGACATTAAAAAGATTATTCCATTGAAAGAATGACATTATCAAACTCTAATGCCATAAGGCTGCGCCATCAACACCTTACTTACAACGAAAATTACTCATAAACTAAGATGCAAATTCAACTCCAAATCTGAAAATTTACCGCACAAAAACAAAAATTACTGATCCAAAGGTGTTATATACATTTTGATGCACATACCAGTATCGATAGTTCTCTATGCTAAAACCTCCAATTATAAACAAAAATAATTTTAGAAAAAAAGGACGAACAATGAAAATTACTCATAAACTAAGATGCAAATTACCGCATAACCTCAAGGAAAAATATTCATAAAAAACAAAAACTATTGATCCAAATGCATCATATGCATCGTTGATGCACATACTAGTATCTAGAGTTCACAATGCTAAAACCTCCAATTATTAACAAAAATAATATTAGAAAAAGGACGAACAACAAAAATTACTCATAAACTAAGATGCAAATTCAACTCCAAATCCGAAATTTAACGGACAACCTCAAGGCAAAATATTCATTCTAAAAAAACAAAAATTACTGATCCATATGCATTATATGGATTGTTGATGCACATACTCGTATCGAGAGTTCTCTAAGCTAAAACCTCCAATTATTAACAAAAATATTTTTTTTAAAAAAGGACAACAACGAAAATTACTCATAAACTAAGATACAAATTCAACTATATGCTAAAACCTCCAATTATTAACAAAAATAATTTTAAAAAGAGGACGAACAATGCAAATTACTCATAAACTACGATACATATTCAACTCCAAATCTGAAAATTTACCGCACAACCTCAAGGCAAAATATTCATTAAAAAAATTACTTATCCAAATGCATTATATGCATTGCTGATGCACATACTCGTATCCAGAGTTCACTATGCTAAAACCTCCAATTATCAACCAAAAAATAATCAAAAAAGGACGAACAAATAGATTAATATGTGAAAGTAATTAACATCGATAAGCAAGTTTATGATAAAATTAGATAAATTAATATATAGCTGGATTTAGATATATTTATCCGACCCGGTATCTTTTTACCCTAAAAGGCAAAAACCTGCGAAGGAGAAGCTAAAGGGATGAGATGTTGGGGTTTATTGTAACTTGCTTTTTATAAGGACCGGATATATATTAGCTCCGGTTCAATTAACCCGGTTTTTTCTTACCTCTTTAAATTAGAATTTTACCCAAATGAAAAATAAGATTAATGTTGAGACTCAAACTTGTGTTGTCCAATGCTTTCTAAGAATTATTATTATTATTCTGGTTGGAAAGACCCAATATATATATTTATATATATTTATATATATATAAATATATATATATATATATATATATTTTTTCTCTCCAACCAAGTAACAAATCACAGAATTAAGATATAAGCCTTTCTTTGTGATGATATTTTTTATAATCCTAAAGTATTCTTATTGTATGTAAATTACTACTATTTCACTAAAACATTCAATTGCACTCATTATAAAATTTGAATTTAGCATCAAATGCCTAATTAACTCTCCATATTATGACAAAAGATTACATATCAATCAATTACATTAACTTAATGGCCTTTTAATTAACTAATATTTTTTAGACTTTAACTTAACTTATTTCATGGTTTTGATATAAAATTCACCCGTAGAATTTATATGAAAAAAACTTATAGGCTTTTTAAAGGAGTGTTGTTAATCTTTAAACCTACTCCGTTTCAATTTATGTGATGTACTCTCATCTGGCACGCACTTTAAGAAATAAAGAGATACTTTTGAATCTTATGGTCTAAAATAAGCAAAGATATTTGTGGTTGTAGAATCTCGTTTTGCGTAAAATGTAAAGTTTAAAGTTAAATTATTGTCAAATAGAAAATATGTCATTCTTTTTTTACGGACTAAAAAGAAAAGTGACTCATTCTTTTTGGGATACATGGAGTACTTATTTTTCATGTTCGTTTGGTTAGTGAAAAAATAACTAAATTTCTTACTTATTTTCTCATATTTGGTTGGTTAAAGAGAATACTAAAGCTACACCAACCCTACCACCTCACCCCACACCCTCACCACCCACCCCCCAATCAAATCTCACACCACCCTCGAACGCACTTCATCTTCACCCACCCCTAACCCCACCTCACACTACCATTCCACCAAAACCTCGCTCATCCACCTCCCTCGCGATTTTCTATTTTAATTTTATAATAAAGGACGAATAATGAAAATTACTCATAAACTAAGATGCAAATTACCGCATAACCTCAAGGTAAATTATTCATAAAAAACAAAAATTATTGATCCAAATGCATTATATGCATCGTTGACGCACGTACTAGTATCTAGAGTTCACTAATGCTAAAACCTCCATTTATCAACCAAAAATAATCCAAAAAAAAAAAAAGACGAACAACGAAAATTACTCATAAACTAAGATGCAAATTCAACTCCAAATCTGAAAATTTACCGCACAACCGCAAGGCAAAATATTCACTTAAAATACTTACTGTTATAATGCATTATATGCACGTTGATGCACATACTCGAATCGAGTTCACTATACTAAAAACCTCTATTTATCAACAAAAACTAATTAAAAAAGAGGACAAACAAATAGATTAACATGTAAAAATAATTAACATCGATAAGCAAGTTTATGATAAAATTAGAAAAATTAATATATAACTAAATTTAGATGTATTTAGCCGACCGCTATATCTTTTTGACCTAAAAGGTTAAACCCTGCAAAGAAGAAGCTAAAGGGATGAGATGTTCGGGTTTATTGTAACGTCCTATTATAAGGACCGGGTATATGTTAGCTCCGGTTCAATTAACCCGGTTTTTTCTTACCTCTTGAAATTAGAATTTACACACACAAAAATAAGATTAATCTTGAGACTCAAACTTGTGTCGTCTAATGCTTTTCTATGTTGGAAAGAACCAAATTATTATATATAATATTTTATCTTGTTTTCCCAGATGAATTAGGTTAACTTATATTTGTCTTCAATAAGTAACAATTTCTTTAAAATCCTAATTTAACTCAAGCACAACAAAACACAAAATTAATGTATAAGGCTTTCTTTATGATAATAATTTATATAATCCTAAATTATTCTTACTATAATAAATAATTCCTATAATCCTAAATTCTTCTTAACATAATAAATTAGTTATAGTTATTTAATAAGAAAATTAGTTGCACTCCTTAGTAAAAATGGAGTATAGTATTAACTACTAAACATTTAACTCTTAATGTTATGATCATTGCTTACACGTATCAATCAACTACATTAACTTAATGGCCTTTTAATTAATTAACAAATTTTTTAGACTTTTAATTACTCCCTCTGTTCCGTAATAAGTAGTGTTTTAGGCTTTTCATTTTATTTCAAAATAAGTGGTGTTTAAGGATTTCAAAAATAAATTAACCTTATTCTTTCAAAATTATCCTTATTTACATAACCAAGAATAATATTTTTTTCTTTTCTAGACATTAATTAGGGGTAAGTTAGTAAAAACACTCATAATTTTCTAGGAGTGGAAATTTTTTTAAAGAGTGTGCATAAGCTATAAACACCACTTATTATAGAACAGAGTGAGTAACTTATTTTATGTGTTGGATACAAAATTCAACCTGTAGAGTTTATATTGTGAAAACTTATAAACTTTTTAAATGAGTGTTATCAATAGCTAAATGGTAACATGAATTCTATTAAGAAGTTATTGTTCACACAGTATATGTTCATCATCAAATTTATTTGATTTGCTAAGAAGAAGAAGAAAAAGAAATATCTTGTGTTTAGTTTAAGGGTATTTTTGTTCACTTGTTCCCTTCCGAAATGTTTGCCGTCAATCGGATGACAAATTGATTCCCTATCTAAGCGATTTCGAGCTGGAAGCGGAACACTAACTTTCAGCGATGGGTTCCCCAATTACTCCAGAAAGCGTTAGGACGGTGATTGAGTAAACTAAGTGGTAAGAAACATAAATACAGCTAGAGTGCAGTAAAGGCGATAAAGATAAAATGAAGATATGTAAAATCAGTTGTTTGATTGATTGGTTGCCTTTTTATTCTGTACAAATGATCCTATATTTATAGTACCAGAAATATAAAACGTGATCCCCTATGTTAGCCATTAAATTACCCACAAAATCCACTAGTCAACTATGAGGAGGTAGTGCCGATTTTTACTCATTGTTTTCCTCTTGCACGATTAATGGCACTTTCTTCTAGTTGTTGCTGGTTGTTACTGTTTCTTGGGGTCTAGAAGATTCTTTGACTTGTATTCGATGCGTCCAAATATGTGTGGGTCTCAGTCGTTTCTCGGAATTATGACTCGGCCAGGCTACCATAATAGTCAATTAAGCTTTTCTAGATGAGGGCCAGGACTAATAGATTCGGCTACGAATCAGTTCGGTTATCGATTTAGAATTCTGTTGCCTGCTCATTTTGAGGTTTCCACCTTCGGCTGTCACTTGATTCGCCTAAACACTTAAAAGTATTTTTGAGTGTTAACAATTGCCCCGCTACATTAACTCGAGTATAGCTATTGAGTTGATGTATTAAAAAATAGTCGTCGTTTCATGTGGCAGCCGCGTGTGTCATTTCAATCACTTTTGTCCTAAATGCATGCAATGATGATTCTCTCTGAAAAGTTTCTTCCTTTCAACAGAAGCGTCTCGGCTTCCACAACTGACTTCCGATGCATTTCAGCCGCACGTTTGAAAGAAAGTAGTCCCGATACGTGTCAGCCACATCTAAAAAAAGATATTTTAAGGAGAGATACCCCCAAAGGTTTCTCACTTAATCTTCAGTCGTTCCCAAATTCCTTTCCTTCTCCAAAGAACCCTATTTTCTTAATCAGAAAACCATGTTTTCATCTTCCTCTCCATATCAGGGATCAGATAACGCCAATTTGGTTGCTGATGACCTAACCCCTACCTTTGCCTTCATCGATGAACAACTGGTTCTTGCTCCCTACGGTACATTTGAACATGGCGACCTCCTTCCTTCTCGGCATCTTAGCCCGGCAAACTATGACCTTCCTATTACCTGCGATTGGTTCACCGGCGATCGCTGTCCGGCTAGCCTGCGTACCTGGCCGGCCAAGATTACCAAATACTCTGATTGGTTAGAATGAGTGAAGTCGGCCAGAGAGGCCGAATGGAGATGCATGGGTCTCTATGACGCCATTGTACTGTCGGAGTTTGACCTCTCCTATAACATTGGTCTCATATACATTTTCCTCGGTTACTGGTCGACCACTGCCAACGTCTTTGTTTTCCCCTAGGGAATGATGACCCCCACGCTACTCGACGTGATAACGATACTTAGTCTTCCGATACTGGGTGCCGAAGCGCCTGTCTTAAGCGATATAGATGTTGCCGACTTGGGCATCAAGGTCTCAGAGACTTCTTTCGGCTATGGCCACTTCATGACCAATAATAGCAGAATATCGCCTCTTCCAATCGATGATGCCGAGCATCATGCTTTCCTTCTCTTTTGGTTCAGCCGATATTTTGTCTGCGCAGGATCTTGTGTAGTCGTGAAGGAGCTAAAAATTTATGCGGCGCTAGCCGTTTTGGGGGAAGATGTCAGTTGAGCATCTCTCTTCATGACTTATCTTTAGGCGATACCCATGCAAGGTTAAGGGACTCCAGAAATCTGGATACCTTAGTCGGTCCCCTATGGTTCCTTCAGCTGTGGATCACCCTGTATTTCCCAAAGTTTATATGATGATTTTGATGACCGCCGTTTTTCATTAAACCCGCCGGTGCTAGCCGATACTCTTAGGAAAACACCCTTCATGCCCCAGGACGCTTTCACTGCAGTCTCCACCCTGCATGGTCTGTCTCGAGACCATTATATAGATTGGTAACCGGTCATCGAAAGATGGGCCACCCCCGATTAGGTCCGTCAAGTAGCATATGACAACCTTACATTCTCTCAGTAGAGAACTATGTCCCTCACATGGGGGCGTATTCTTACGGCTATGGATCTATTAGGTGGCTTGAAGCCCACATCTAGGAAAATAAGTTGACCACGGAGCCCTATCGGCCAAACTTTGTGGCAAGGCAATTCAGTCTCACTCAACACGTACTATGGCCTCACCGCAGTATTATTTGTTCAACCCAACGTTGCCTTCTTGATGCAAAACATGCAAGGAAAATAGCCGATCACAATCTTGATAGGATCGCCCTATTTGACTGGCAGTCATTTCCCCTAAGAGCAAATACTACTGTTGCTTTTGACGATTGGTGGAATACGGCCAAAGAGAAATTCTTCCAGTCTCATCTAGATGTCTACTGTGATCGGCTGGTCCTGTCAAAGAAAAAGAAGACCCAAGAAACCTCTAAACCGTGGACGAAAGAAGCCCCTCTGAAAGTTGCTCCCCTTAAATCGGTTAGACCTGCCGCCTCAAGGTCTTCCATCAGGTTGTGGCAAATGAAGAGAAAAGGTAAATTACTTTCTACATATGTATCGGCCAGATTATTCTTGTGAATTTTCGGCTAACATCTCTTATGCGTCTTTCAGCAACTCAATCCCCCCCAGCGTTTGTCGATCTGGAGACCACTTATAACAACGAATCCCCATTACCCAGAAAATTTGTTCCTAAGCAACCCAGGCAAAGCGGAGGGGTTGTCATCCGATATCGTAGTGAGAAAGGATCTCACAGAACCAGAGTTCCTATTTTTGCTGAGGAAGAGGAGGAAATAGAGGTATATCTCTTGTCTGACTCAAATACCCTCGCATCGGCTATCTTTCAATATTTATATTTTTTGTTTGCCCTTTAGGGACCACAACTAACAAGACGCAGACGGTCGCAGAAAGTGTTCGATGCACCTCTTCATATTGGAGGGTCGTCCTCTTCGTCTCATGCTTCCATGCATCCGCAGGATCCATTATCGGTTGTCCTCAAGGCCAAAATTTCTCTTGTCAAGGCAGCCAAAGATTTTTATGTTGATGCAGTCGTAGAGGTATACCCTTTCTCTTATGCTTGGTCCTTCACCGTTTCCAAACCTTTGCCTCTATTCTGAACCTGTCCTTTCTATACAGGAGATGGCTGGAGATAATCCCCCTACTGAACCTAATCTAATTGATGACTCAGAAGCGCCAACCTAGATCGTCCCTGAAGACGTGCTTCTATAATATTTTGGCTCAGTCAAAATTGCACCTACACCATTTTCGCCTGTTGACATTCATCAGGAGCAAGTTGAGGAGTCTCTTGCCAGGGGATTCCCAACCAACAAAGAAGAGTTTCATGCTTTGAGGGCTTCTCTGTTCCGATTGTCAAAAGAAGCAAATGATTCCCCAGTTTTGGCAACCGCCTATAATGACATGGCTTTGGCTCTAAATGACTTATTTGCTTTACACAAAACGGCCAAAGATAGCCATGATGAGGAGGTCGCTGCTCTGCAACACTTGAGGTCTCTTCGGCAAGAGAAGAACCACATTCAGACTTCTTTCAATGAGGTGAATGTAGAAAGGCAACAAAATGTCAGCCGAATGAATGACTTGCAGGAGCAGCTGTCAAAACTGCGAGCCGATTTAGAGAGGATCCAGGTAGAGATAAAGGCTATTACTCCGGCCATAAATGCCTTGGAATCGACTATTAAGGCCCAAGATTCCTTCTGCTCTTCTTTATTTCGGCAGGGCATTCATTTAGATAACAAGATCCAGGAACTTGGTAACCAACAGGTGGTTTGGGAATTGGATCAGAAAGCGGGCAGTGAACGGCTGGCCCAACTGGAGAATGAGTGAACTGCATGGAAAAACAGACTTGCTCAAGCAATGCCAACACTCCCTGTAAGTTTTTTCCAAGTGGTATCCGAGGGAACTTATTCTTCGGTTATGACTACTCCTTTGCCAGTTGATCCTGTTACTCAATTTTCAGCCGACATCCTCATGGATTTGCAATCCGAAGCCATCATTGCTTCTGTTACTCAAGAGGTATTATCAGAAGCTTTTACAGAGACCCCATCAGTTGTAGTGGCTGAGCCATTTTTGGATGCGGAAAGGGGAGTCCCATAAAAAGTAGGAGCAGATGAGGTAGTAGCTGTTGGTGCAGCTGAGGATGAGAAAATGACTGCAACTACCCAAGATGACCAAGCAGTCGTAGATTCGGCTAATCCTGAGACCTCTGTAACTGATGATATAGCGCAACCTCTAGCTAGTGAAACGCCAACCAACTTGGCTTCCTAGTTTTATTGACCCCAAATCGAAGGGTCTATTTTTGTGACCAGACAGCCGGTCTGTGGCTATTGTTTACTCATGCATACCCTAAATCGAAGGGTAATACTTTTTTAAGTATTTGTCGTTTACATTTCTGTCAAGCTCTTTGTCATGCATGTCTATTAGTCGATATGCGTTGTCAATAATCCCTTGGCTTACTACGAAGGGTCCTTCCCAATTTGGCGACCATTTGTCGAATTTATGATCTTTCATTCCAAGCAACAACACGGTTTTTCAAACCAAGTCTCCTTCGGCGAACCTCTTAGGCTTAATATGTTTATTGTATGCTTTGGCCATTTTCTATTTACCGGCTTCGTTCTTTCTAGGGCCATCAGTCGATCTTCATCTAGCTGATCTAACTCCATTAGCATGGGCTGCTGATATTCTTCTAAGCTTAAAAAATTCTGTTTGGCCACATGTAATGACTTAACATTAACCTCCAAGGGCAACACTGCATCTTGGCCATAAGTTAGCCGATAAGGTGTTGTCCCAATAGCTGTAGACTTAGAGTTTCTGATTGCCCAAATAGCTTCATTCAAAGTGAGATGCCATACTGCTGGTCTATCCTCTACATTTTTACTGATTATGTCCACAATAAGCTTGTTAGCTGCCTTAGCTTGTCCATTCGCCTGTGCATAATAAGCCGAGGATGTGATCATCTTGATCCTGAATTTCTCAGCAAAGGCTGCCACCTTAGAACCAGTGAACATCGTTCCTTGATCGGTTGTAATCATCTCAGGAATACCATATCTATATATAATCTGGTATTGGATAAACTAAATGACATTTGTTTTATGAAATCTCTTCATCGGTTGTGCCTCTACCCATTTAGTGAAGTAATCGGTAGCCACAATAATGAAATTATGTCTTTTAGCCGATTGCGGGTGAATCTTTCCGATGAGGTCCATAGCCCATCCTCTGAAAGGCCAGGGCTTCACGATCGGGTGCAACAACTCGGTTGGTACCCGTTGGATTGGTCCATGTCTCTAACACTTTTCACACCCTTTTGCGTATTAAAAGCAATCAGCCGTGATGGTAAGCCAATAATAGACATGGCGATAAATTAACCACTTCATCGTTGGCCCAGCTCTGTGTGATTCATATATTTCTTTATGAACTTCTCCTATGACTCTTAAGGCCTCTACCTTATCAATGCACTTGAGTAGCACTCCACTTACGCTCCTTTTTGTAAAGATCATCATCAATGAGAACATACTTCAAGGCTCTCCTCTTAACCTTAAGGTCCTTGCAAGTGGAAGGATCTTTTAAGTAGTCGATTAACACCTGCTTTCACGAGTTAATCTGGTCCATGGCTAGCACTTCGGCTGGCATCTCATCACACTGTAGAGTGAGTAGAGACTTCCTAAAGCCAGAAGCTTCTTGTGATAAGTCGTTAGCCTCAACATTCATGCCCCTGGGAACATAACTTAACGTAGATGATGCGAACCCACTAAGTAACCTGCTAGTCGTTCTGTAACGGGCCAATAAATTTGGATATTTGCAGTCATATTCCCCAGCCAGTTACTTGATAACCAGCTGAGAGTCTCCACGAATCTTGATGCACTTCTCCTTCATAAAGACTAGGAGTTTAAGTCCCATGATGAGAGCATCGTATTCAGCTTGGTTATTTGTTAATTCAGAATCTGGCCGATAAGAGAACTTCCACATTTTATCTCTAGGATTGGTTATCGTTACTTCGGCTCCGACTCCTTTATGGGTTCTTGACTCATCAAAAGTTAGCATCCAAGGGACGACGTCCATATACGCAGTAGAGAGGGCGCATGGGTCCTCCGCATCTACACAAGGGTAGTCTGCCATGAAATCGGCTAACGCCTGACCTTTGACGGCCCTGAGTGGACTATACTCGAAAGAAAACATAGTGAGCTTGATTGCCCATTTTATTAGTAGTCCTTGCAAAACATGTCTATTCAATAAGTACCGGACGATGTCAATTTTGCATAAAACGTGAACCACATATGGCATTAAATAATGTTCAAGTTTTGTACAAACATAGAATAATGACAAACAAAGCTTCTCTATAGGGGTATATCTAGTTTCAGCATCATTGAGCATTCGACTAAGGTAATAAACTGCCCTTTCGGTTCCATCATCGGCATCTTGTGCTAACAGGCAGCCGATAGACAAATATGCAGCCGAGATGTTCAACTTCAACGATTTCCCTAGCATGGGAGGCACCAGCACAAGAGGAGTTTCTAAGGCCTTTTTAATTTGATCAAATGCCTCTTGTTGTTATGGGCCCCAAACTAGCTCTTCTGACCCTTTAAGCCTAAGCAAATGTGAGAAAGCCTTCATTTTTCTAGCTGAATTACATATGAACCTCCTTAAGAAGTTGATCTTCCCTAACAGGCTTTGTAACTCCTTCTTTGTTCTGGGTGGTGCAGATTTCATTATTGCCCGGGCTTTGTTATGATATATCTCAATACCTTTCTTATGTACCAAGAAGCCAAGGAAGTTGCCAGCTGATACTCCGAACATGCACTTGGCTGGATTCATTTTAAGATTATGAATCCTCATTCTTTTTAGTGCTTGTTCAAGATTGACTAAATGATATTTGAATTCCTTAGACCTCACCACCACATCATCAATGTAGACTTCCACAGTCTTGTCGATCAAATCATGGAAGATGGTGTTCATTGCCCTCTGATAGGTAGCACCAGCATTTTTCAGACCAAACGACATAACTACCCACTCGTAAATGACCAAGGCTCCTAGACACCTAAAAGCAGTCTTGTTAATATCTTCCTCAGCTACTGCTATCTGATTATAGCCAGAGTATTCATCCATGAATGTCAACACATCATTAGCGGCTGTCGAATCAACTAGCATATCGGCTATATGCATGACGTATTCATTTTTTGGAGTGGCTAGATTTAGGTTCCTGTAATCAATACATACACGAACCTTGCCATTCTTCTTCTTGACTGGCACAATGATTGCCAACTATTCTACATACCTAGCCGTTTTGATGAACCCGACCTTCAGCAGCCGTTCAATCTTAGCTTTAATTTGAGGTATCAGCTGAGGGTGATATCTTCTGGGAAATTATTTATGAGGTGTGAAACCCTCCTTAATTGGCAATCTATGATCTACCAAAGTACGTGCCAGCCCAGACATCTCATGATAATCCCACGTGAAACAATCCTTATACTGCAGTAAAAGAGCTGTTATGCTTTGTTTATCCTCCTCCTTTAGCAAACCACTAATATGTGTTAGCCGAGGGACTTTCTCAGTACCCAAGTTGATATCTTCCAAGGGATCCTGAGACTCAAAAATAGGCCTAGGCCTTCTTATGGGTGATTCAATTTCCATCGACAACTCAATGTCATCGGCTGCCACTGTTGGTTCTCTGTTGTAGTCCTCTACCTGTAATGCCTCGGCTATCCTTGCTTCAGAACTTAGAGCAATCAGCTGATGCCACAGATCACGTATGATTTGAGTCTCCTCAATCATCTAACTCTTCCAAGGTAAGTCGTGGTTCGGCTAATTATTTTATTTCAAAACCTCGTGGAGTAAGATTGCAGTATTCCCAAGATCCTTCTTCGTATTGCTCTGCGACAGCTATGGGAGCCACATATGGTGAATATAAGACAACCTCCAAGTTCTTAACCCCTGCTTGAAATGAGTTATCATCGGCTGGGACGATTTCTATCTTGTCTTTTTCACAGAATATGAGTTTTTGATGTATGGTAGAAGGAAGACATCGGCTGGTGTGAATCCAATCTCTGTCCAATAGAATGGCGCAGGACGGCTTGCCATCTATTACAAAGAAGGCAGATCTGACCGTTTTAAAACCTATGGTGATTTCTGCTACAAAGATCCCCAAAGCTTCAGAGGCCTCTCCCATAAAGCTAGTCATTTTCATGTTAGTTGGGATGAGATCCTCCCTGGTTTTGTTAAGGTTTTTCAAAGTAAGCAGCGGCATCACATTCAGCACAACCCCATTGTCGACGAACACTCGGCTGATAGCTTCGTTGTTAATATAAGTTTAACATAGAGGGGTTTGAAGTGTTTAACCATCTCTTCCATAGGTGCACCAAACACAGTGCTCAAAGCGCCCCTAGCTATAGTATAGGCTATAGCCGCCCATTCAATGTCTTCCACACACACATCACCTTCTAGGCTATCCAGTGTAGAGCGGTCGGCCCATAATTCACATGGAATCGGGCTGACCATTTCAATAGCTGCCCAAATCTCATCGGCCAAATCATACTTAAATAAATCGAGGATGGAGTCTCCCACCTCGTCCAATTCGGTTGACAAGAAATTAATATCTTCCATCTCTTGGAGACATATAAGAACCGGCTGAGGTTCTAATGCTTGGATCCTTTTCGCGATCTGTGGAACCGTCTCAGCTAGGGATTCCTTCAGGATAGTAGTCTCTCATCGCGGTTCATCTGTCGGGTTGTCATCAGGCTGTATATTCAACTCTGGTTGGTCCAAAGCTTTTCTTTTCATGCAACATTGTCTCTGAAGATATTGAGTTGAATGCCCGCTCAATAGCCTCAGCTACGGCAGACACAGGAATTTCCTGTTTATCGGCCGCCTTAGCACTGGATATCTTGTGCAACATTTGCTTCATATGGCGCAAGGCTTTGGCACGCTGCATCCTTCTTTTTTGAGTCCTGGATACGACACTCGGTGGTGCCTCTTTCTTTCCAAAAGCCTGATTGACGAACCACTTCCCTCATCTATATTGGTGGTTGGCTTAATCATCCTCTGGGTTTCAGCTGACCTTCATCCCTCACCGTGATACGCAAGGAAGAAACACATTATTTTACGTTGAACTCAGCCACGCTCTGTTTAGCTATGGGGAGTGATTTCTCATCTATCTGGGGAATGCTCGGCTTCTCATCGATTGGTAGCCATGTTTGCCCCCCAAGCCTGCGCTTGGGGTCTGCTGGGTCCCTTCTGAATTTCGGGTATTGTTTGTGAGGTTCCAGAGCAACGTAAGTTGCCTAGCCAATCAAACACAGAGGTCCTTGTGGCTTCCTCCTTACCAGAGGGCTTCTTTGGGACCCATATAGTTTTCATCGGCTGCTTCACCTTGACATTATTTGATTGATCTGGCTTAGCAAAGGACACCATAGATATCGGTATTGCGGGAAATAGGTCAGTATCAACAAATATTTTAGCTATGTTTTTATCGGCCAACTTGAACCTCTCATCCTTGATGCCCTTTTGAATTGCCTTTCTGAAGACCACACAATTAGAAGTAGCGTGACTATATGAGTTGTGCTATTTATAGTTCTTCTTATCCTTGAGCTCTTCGGCATGCGGAATCCTATGGCCATCAAGCAGCCAAATCTATTTATTTTTAAGCAGATGATCAAAGATCTGATCTGCCTTTGTAATGTCAAATGAGTAACCGACCATGTCATCAGTTGAACTCGTCTCATTGCCTTTCGTAGCTTTCAAGACTGGGCAAGAATAAACCTTATCTCTAACAATCTCGGCTACCATTGCATCTGTCGTGTAATCGGTTGACTCTGAGTCAGACTCGTCTCCCTCAATAATGGATACCAAATAGGAGCCTCGGTTTCGGTTAGCTCTTCTTTTCTCCTTCTCCTGGATATACTGCTCTATTTGGCTAGCCTTCTCGGCTAACTAGCTAAAGTCAGAGCAGAATTTTCCCACTAATTTCTCTTTTAGCTGAGGATGCATATTGTTGATTATCATGTGGGCGCATTCCGATTCAGGGAAGTGTATAGTGCATTTCCAACCTTTCTTCTTAATCTCTCAATATAATTGGTAGCTGACATCGACATGTTACTTGAGATTCATCATATCAGTTACAGTGACCTGAGGTTGGGGCCAATAAAATCTATCATGGAAACAACGCTCCATGTCACCCCAGCTCTGTACGGAGTCGGGGGGGGGGGTCAAGGATGAGTATCAGGCAAATGTTGTTCCGGTTAGAGAAATGGGGAACAACTACAACTTGTGATACTCGTTCTGGCCAACCTCGCCACATTGGGCGATAAATCTGTCGATGTGCTCAATGGTAGATTTGTCGTCATCACCCGAGAATGTGGCAAAATCAGGTATTTTGAAGCCTCTTGGCAATGGTGCTATTCGATCTACCCAATCGGGGTAGGGCTTCTTGTAAACAGGCATGTCTAAGGGTTTCAGTTGGATGCCAAAGTACCTCTTCATGGTATTCGCGACAGTTTCAGGGTTCATCAGTTATGAAGTCCCCTGCCGATTCTCAGCTAGAACCGGCTGGTAGGCATTCTGAACTGGAGGCCTCTATTTTGTACCTTGTTGAGCAAGGTTTTGAAAGTTATAGGTATTCTGTTGGCCATTACCAATAGGAGGGGTATATCCCCGTTGTTGTTGTTGGGTATAGCCACCAAAGCCTGCAACTTTAGCTCCTGGAACAGCCGACAGAGCCTGAGGATAAGGTGGAACAGTGTTCAATGTCTGCTTTCCCCGGACATCAGCCGTTCTTGGAAAGTTTGCGCTTCCTAGAGGGTATGGATTGGGTACCGGCTGTGAATGCTGGAATTGTCTCCCGCTGTAGACAGCGTCACCAGATAGCCGAGCAAAGTCATAGCCAGGGGCCACCGGCTGCCAATTCGGCTGGCCAACATTGGTCGCATGTACAGTAGGGTCGTTTGCAGGAGCATACGACATAACAGACGGCAACCCAAGGTGTCCGGATGCCTGAACTAGTCTCCGAGCCATATTGATCTGCCCATACTGCAGACTCACTTGGTCGAGTGACACAGTTTGCCCCCCCTCCCCCCCGCATTTGGTGGCAACCATACAGTAGACTAGTTACCGAGTAACTAGGCTTGTGCTCCTAGGCGTGATATCGGTTGTACCTGAGTAGGTATTGACTGATACACATTCGGCTGAGGAATAGCACCTGGAGTCACAATTGCATGTTGCACAGCGCCACTCGTCAGAGGGATGGCAGAACTAGCCGAACATTCTCCTGGATGCAGTCGATTGACTTCCAGTTCCCTCGCCTACTGAACCTTATTATGCACCATTGGCCTGATAATGTCAGCCAAATGTTTGGAAACCTTGTACATAATGTCGTGGATGCCTAAGTCAATCTGTTGTCTGATGAATGATATGGTCATAACAGTTGGACCTTCAGGTTAGCTAAGTTCACCCACATCTTAGGTTGATGGAGGAAGTGGAGGGGTATCAACCGATGTAGGCATACCCGAGGAAAATGGTGGCTCGTTATTCCTTCTGGGAGGATTATGTTTAGGATGTGGACTGGACTCTGGGTTCATTTTCTTACCAGACCTTAGGCGCATATGCCAAGCGTGATCCTGACCTGGAGAATCAAACTTCGTTATGGAGTCACATATGGTCCCACTGGGCGTGCCAAATTTGTTCCCTTCCGAAATGTTTGTCATCAATCGGCTGACGAAATCGGATGACAAATTGATTCCCTATCTAAGCGATTTCGAGCTGGAAGCGAAACTCTAACTTCCAGTGATGGGTTCCCCAACTACTCCACAAAGCGTTAGGACGGTGATTGAGTAAACTAAGTGGTAAGAAATATAAATACAGCTAGAGTGCAGTAAAAGCGATAAAGATAAAATGAAGATATGTAAAATCAGTTGTTTAATTGATTAGTTGTCTTTTTATTATGTACAAATGATCCAATATTTATAGTACAAGAAACATAAAACGTGATCCCCCTATGTTAGCCATTAAATTACCCACTAAATCCACTAGCCAACTATGAGGAGGTGGTGCCGATTTTTACTCCTTGTTTTTCTCTTGCACGATTAATGACACTTTTTTCTAGTTGTTGTTGGTTGTTACTGTTTCTTGGGGTCTAAAAGATTCTTTGACTTGGTCTTCGAGACGTCTAAATATGTGTGGGTCTCAGTCGTTCCTCAGAACTATGACTCGGCCAGGCTATCGTAATAGCCGATGAAGCTTTTCTAGCCGAGGGCTAGGACTAACAGATTTGGCTACGAGTCAGTTCGAGTATCGACTTAGAATTCTGTTGTCTGCTCATTTTGAGGTTTCCACCTTCGGCTGTCACTTGATTCGCCTAAACTCTTAAAAGTATTTTTGAGTGTTAACACCACTTTATTACGAAGTGCCTAAATTTGATTGCGTTTATAATAGTGTGGTTATATCTTGTGAACATCGCTATTAGGTCTTACACTAAGCGAAATTGAATTAATCGGGCTACCAAAGCGAATATCAAATACCGGTGAAATATTAGAAAATAAATTTCTTGTTCTATTGACTATCCAAAATGTTTTTTTTATAATTGTAATCCGAGCTAGCTTGCTCGCATTTTGACTAATTTCACGGGCTAGTCACTATCTCCAACTAACACATGTATCGAGTAACTTGGTCCACCAAATCTTAGACAAATGAAACTAAATCACTTAATATTTGCATCCCATGAAATTTAAACTCGAGGGTTCTCAACCCACTTCGTTTGCCACTAAGCCACTCCCCCTCGGATGCTTGTCATATTTTCAATCCACTTTCATTTGGCACTTAGGCCACACTCGAGAGTGTTTGTCCTAAATGTTTGTTTGAAGGGACCAAACGGTTCAAAGGTTAAGGTTTTCGTTTGTAAGGTGAAGTGATTTCTGTCCTCCAATACTTTGCACAAAAAGAAGGCAATGATTTTGCATCTCTCTTTACTCTCTTCTCCAATTATACCAGAACCAGAACAGGATAGTTAAATAAATCCAACATTAATAAGAAAAACCAATCTCTTAGTTTCCTTGTCCTCCTCTCTTGCCCCCCCCCCCCCCCTTTAACTAGTTGCATTCCTGTACTTTAATTTCAGCTTAGACTTTCTGTATCATCAACGATAGAAGATTTAACAAATGAGGGTAAAATTCATGGTCAATCCCCACAACAAATTATATAATGAAAGATCAAAATTTACTAATAGATCAATTATATAGATCATGTTAAAATATCGATATCTATGTGCACTGAATAAGCCAATACAAGGGCATCACAAAGAAATGTTTTCTACAATTTATTGGATAACAGAACAATGTATCTCATTGAACTGTGACTGTTCTCATAAAAGATGATCCATAGTTTGAGGAAGCACACTCTAAATGTGAAATCTTAAGTTGTTATCGACATCTTCCCAAACTCCAGAACAAAAATCGGGTAAGATGTCAATCGAACTTCAAAAACAATAC